>OY796661.1:21709275-24290831 GCA_963680705.1 Rhagium mordax | reverse complement strand
AGTACGAAATGAGTTTAAGTAAAGAAAGAGGTGCAGAAGGTAATTATGTAGCGACGCGACAGGTTCAAGCCCATATGTGGTTCTTTTCCAGTTCCATTCTTCTAGGTCTGGATGTTCTCCGAGCCAAACTCGGTAATGTGTCGAATGGATGCTTGTGTTGGAGGTTACATTGCTAAGTTGCATTTTCCTTTTTTTTGCTGATTGAATAAATCGTTTATAGAGGAAATAATTAATTGATTTTTCTATAGAAGTACCTTAATTCGATTAAGAAATGTTCTCCAGCCTGGGCAATCATATTTTGGTCAATATTTTTTTCTTTAAACAATTCCATTGCCTTAAATAGCTGTAGATTGCCTTTCAACGTTTTTAGACATTTAACTTTGTCAACATTGCTGCTGACGTTGTATCACAACCACTGAACGTATGGAGGGACAAAAATAAATTTGTATCAGCAAAAGAAATAATCCTTATACTTTGTTTTGGAAAGAGACATAATTAACTAAAAATAATTTTATTAGACATTATTTTTAAAACGTATCCACAGCCTTATAAAATACATTCCGAGATATGTTCAAGAACAAAATGAAATTGTTTATATACTTCAGCTCCCTAAAAATGTATATTTTTTTAGCATACATCAACAACGGCAGCTATAATGTCTGGATGGTCGATTGGGGCAAATTAGGTCCACCTCCATGTTACAGAGCAGCTGTAAATAATATGAAAGCTGTAGCCAAATGTACTGGAGACTTGATCACGTCCTTAAGAACTGCAGGACTTCAGACGGAAAAGTTAACCTGCGTTGGACATTCGTTAGGTAAGTAACATTTTTTATATTACCAAGTCATGTTAGGATGCGTTGTTAAGTCCTAAAGTGATATTCATTTTGAGGAAGATTTCCGAAAGATTAGTTTGAAAAGACAAAGTGAAAAACTGACTCTTCTTTTGGAACCACTTCTCCCGTTAACCGGCACGATGTGAATCAGTTCCAATCCAACATAATATGTATAGTTAGTTAATTTGATATCTTTCTCTATTTTTCTATACTTGAAAGAAATAAACTGACTTTTTGTCGTACATGTTCTTTGGGTAGGTATATTTAAAGCCGATGGGCACCGTTGACGATATTCGGTATATCACGGAAAAGTCATTTTCTTCTTTGTTGTGAAAAACGTTAATTTTGAAAACATGCCAGTTAAAGAAGGCATAGTTTTATTATTCAGTTGTGCACAAAATGTTATCATATTTAATGAATTAATTTTCTTTTCTTGGAAACCTGTGCGTCCATTTCCTTTATATTTTATTCATCGGCTTATGTTTAACTTTTTTACATTAAATGCTCAATTATTGCCTCAGGTTTCAATTCTTAAAATTTGCATATCGTGGTATTTTACTGACTAATTTGCACACATTAGGAACCAGTTTTATTTAAGTAATTCGGGTTAAATAAATCATATTATTAAGGATATTAATAAATCCATTTAATATTAACATTCTTTGTTATTAGTTCGCATTCGGTCATTACTCTGATCACATTAGTATTCAAAAATACCATCTGGCTCCCACGTGTAATGCCTATCCCATTTACAATAGTAGGTATTAAAAGTCACTATCAGCCATGTTATTCATCGTAATAGTTTCCTGTCAAGTCATTATTGAATTAAATTCATATTTAATCGAAAGTCTTCGTAAGGATATTTATTTAACATTAATACGTATATATTCCAAAAACTGACAGTTTGGTTTCTGATTATTGACATTCATTAGCACAGAAATAGTGCGCAACCATCTGTACCATACAATGGACTGGATAGAAGCCCGGGCTTGGTAAATATCGATATAAAAGAAAAATTAAAAACAGAGAGGCCAATACATAAAATACATGCTATGTGCTGATGAAAGTTAATAACCAGGAACCTAACCACGTATGGTGTGTGTGCCCTGTCGGTCATGGATAGTCCTCAACATTAATAAATTCTTCATTGAGAGCTTTGCAACGAGTGATTTTACTTGCTACATTTGTGACACTAGTTTATGATAACCTACAGTATTTATGTGACTGCATTTGATTTTGAAAGCAGAAATGTTACCCTATATTTATGAAATAATTATGACAGGTTAGTCGTTGAAGCATGAAAGAGCAGAAAATAAACAGGAAAACATTTCTAGACCAGACACCCCATTATTATTTTAATCCAGTTTAACTGCAGTAAAGTAATAAATACGCTTTTTTATAGGAGCTCACACTTGCGGTTTGATTTCACGTTACGTAATCTTCCGGCTGCATAGAATAATTGCATTAGACCCGGCACGGCCTCTAGTAACGCCCTCTAGTCGATTGTCCAGCGGCGATGCAGGTGCTGTACACGTCCTGCATACCAATGCGGGACATTACGGAGAAGCAGGAAGAGGAGGACATGTCGACTTTTGCATAAATGGCGGCAGAACACAACCGTACTGCGAGGAAGCAGATTGTAAGTATTTTAAAACGGTTATGTTATGTACGGTTATAATCTTTGAGGTCATAAATCATGGGGCCAGCTATATTCGATTCAAGATGTTCTAAGTTATGGAGATTATGGCCCAGAACGAAAAAAAGAACTAACCTGAAAAGACGATTAATAAATGGCTGTAAATTTAGGTAAAACGTAGGTCCCAGAATTAATAAAACTTGTTAATTTAAAAATGGTAGACAAAATCTTCATTCAGTGATAAAGGGACAATAAAAATAATATGTATTAATTAATCGGTTCTGTGTACAGTTTCGGTTTTTAAATATAACTTTATCTGTTATACGAAATTCTGGATTTTTGTCTTCCGGATAGCCAAAAATATCCGTTTCTTATTTACAGAGTTGCTGTGGCAAATACTATGGAGTACTATCGCCTCCAAGTACAGCTCTGTCACAGAGGTAGCTACGTCCCTCGTTCACAATGTGACAAGTATGGGTGCATTCCAGTGAGGCCCTATCTCCCCGACGAGAGGATTAGGGTTTCACTGTCAACCGAAGTCAAATACTTAGATCAAATTATATATCCCGGACGAGAGTACTAGAATTTCACCGGCGTATAATAACTTGGTAAATCAGGATTCTACTAGCTCTGCTTTGATTAGATAGTCCTGCTCTGCGGTAACAAAATTAAATGCTCAATTTGCTTGATATCTTTGCCTAAACGGACGGATGGCGAGGAACAAATTTCGTAGTCTTCTTTCATTGCCCGCTTTCGGTGAATTTATTACAAATTTTCTCTGACATATCCTCCGATCACGGTGGTGCAGTGTTCGGTTCCTGTTCAGTATTTCTTGCGCGATGCGGGGTTGCCGATTGAATTTAGACAAGTACCTCGGACTAGAT
Organism: Rhagium mordax; assembly: GCA_963680705.1. Lineage (NCBI taxonomy): Eukaryota > Metazoa > Arthropoda > Insecta > Coleoptera > Cerambycidae > Rhagium > Rhagium mordax. The sequence continues at coordinate 24,287,476 of OY796661.1, read as the reverse complement.
ATGTTTTCTACCAAGCCGTAGCGCGTTACATAATTTACAACGGTTGCTCGGTATATCTGATAACGGAAATATGTTGCTCGCAATTTTTAAACTATATTGCAAAATGAACTTAATCTAACGGATTAAAGTTTTAACAATCTTTAGTACCTGATTTTTACTTCCGGCTTGATTACTTATTTAAACATTATTTTTAATACATTGCGGATATCCACTATATCGGGGACTATCCGAAAGTGCTGAACTTTGTTTTAAATTAATCAATTAATTTACTTCTTGTTTACCGGTGGCTTTTACAATTCAAATTAAACCAAACTAGTCCTAACATAAACCTTAATAGAGGCTACAGGGTGTACCCAAGTGACGGAAATATTTTTAGCAACAGAAAATACTTGACGGAAAAATCACTTCATTACACTCTTTTATTCTTGTAAATGTAAGTACGTTTTGGTTGTTATATATCTCAAATGTAAGTAGGTAATTATCATTTATAAAAAAAATAATGTTGAAGATTTACAGATGTTTATATTTTGCAAGAATTAAAAAAGCAGTTTTGGTACGATCTGATAAAAATATGATATAAATTAATTACAATCATAAATTAATTACAATCACTGAATCGAAACGTACATATATTTAGCGTTAAAGTTGTCTTTTCTCCAAGTCAAGTATTTACCACTTTCCGGTCTTTTTTAAGGATAAATTTTCAAATAAAATTTACGAAAAATTGCGATATATAAAGTCATTGTACCTTTTCAGATAATTTATAATCAATTTTGCCTAATGTAATTTTGAAATATAATTTATAAGAAACATCATTATGCTCAAAGGATTTTTTTTAATAATTATTTTCTCTAACACGACTTTAGAAACTACGCATTCCACAACTAAAAGTTGTGTTGGAATATATGACATTCTAACCCGTTGTAGAATATTTATTACATAACAGTTTTCGACGAATCAAAGCTCTTAAAAATTATTACGTAACTGCTTTCGACGAATTTTAAAATAATAAATAAATTTGATGTTAAATTGTAATTTTCCAAGAAAATTATTTTCTATTTTTTTTGTGTATTTTCTAAAATCTTTTTAGAGAAAGTATAGTCTACAACACGTTTAGAATGGCATATTCCACACTCGCGAACCGTAGTCCTCGCCCTTGGCTCGGACTACAAACTTTCGCTCGTGTGGAATATGGGCCATTCTTAAACTTGTTATAGAATATACTATTACAAAATAATCCTTGCTCTTGTGAAAAAAGGTAATGATATTATTTGTGTAAAAATGCAATTTAGATTTCATAAAAAAAATATTTTGTTTGAATTCAAATCAACTTTCTTTACAAAAACGACCAACACAATCAATATATGCAAACTATATTAAAATTTAATCTTTTTTAATCTACCATCGCCAAAATTTTCACGCATTTTAGTTTTCTTTTCACTTCAAGGTAAAATCCTTGGCCACAGGCTAATATTATGCAATTGTTGGTGCGGATTAACCCAAAAAGTAAAAAACATAATAGTTATTATTATGTGCTGGAAGTTTTCCTGCTAAATTGACATTTTTAAACACTGTCCTATTTTCAGTCGATCATCAACTGTGCAGTCACGTATGGGCAGTCTGTTACATGGCGGAAAGTCTCTACCCACATCTTGCCAGAAAAGCAGAGCCTTGTTCTCGACGCTGTCCATCAGGTCCTAGGCCAGGAAACAGAGTAGGAATACCAGTAATCATGGGTCAAAGCACCCCGCTGACGTAAGTAACATTTTAAATACAGAGTCACTTATGAGGACCCATTATACAAGATTACATAAAAGACTTTCTTTCATGGTAAATATAAAAGCTAGGGAATGTTTTTTATTTGCTTCTCATTCAATTCCTTTTAGATACATTTGTTTTTGTAATTTTTTTCAGAGCATCTGGTTCGTATTGCATACATGACAAAAACCCACCTTTCTGCCCTACAGTTCAGGGGGGAATTGGTGACAAAAGATGTTGCCTGAAAGCTCCTGAAATTGCACTGCCCACTACTGAAGTACTAGCTGAATCCACTACATCACAGACCACGCCAGATTTGTTTAATTAAAATTGTTTTGTATACATTTTTTTAATTTAAGCTGTTTTTCTCACAGATGATATGTCAATTTGTCCAAATAAGGCCATAAATAGAACAAATTTTAAAATATAGCTCTTGATACTTTTTTCAAGGCAACAATAATGTGACGTTTGTTAGTACTAGAGGAAGAAATATTGAAAGTAGTTGTACACACGTGATGTCCTGTTCTTTGAAGAATGTTGGGGTGTCTGTATATCTAGAAACTTAATCAGTATTCACGACTTTTTACGTAGTAATTTATATTTAAAATAATGTCTACCTAAAATATCTGAAATCTTCAGTATTAAATAAGAATGTTAATTTAATTTATTTTAATTTATGTACGAAGGTATTAGCATATGATGATAGTTTACGATCTTATTAATACAATATATTAATAAATGTTAGTTATGTTTTAATAATTTATTTACAAAATATACTAAAATCAACATAAATAGTAATGTACTTTTTCTTCCTAATATACGTAATTTAAGGCAAAGGGTGGTTTGCTGGAGGTCATTACATAGTAAATTCCTCTCATTCTGAAACAAAAGAAAATATATTTTTTTTCATTTGAAGAAGATAAATTACGAAATTATAAAGTTTGATGTACTATTAAAATATAAATTTTAACATAATATCTTTTAACGTAAAGCCGCGATCCATAGCAGTTACAAAGCTTTTCAAATTAAAAAATTTGGGTAGATACAACTTTGTTTTAAAAGTCGTCTTCGAGAAGTTTCCTCCTCCCACATCATTTCATTTTCTTATGGAGTAGCAATATCAATATCAAAATGTTTCATAGGGGGTGTTTTTAAATTCTGGAGCTATTAAAATTAGGGAAAAACATCATATAAATACAAATCGATTCGTTTAAATAAGAAATGATGTCTAGTTGACTTTCGTCTGTTGGTAAGAGTTGAGATGAAATACAACAACTTTCAATGCGCGACGGTTTTAGGCCTTAATTGGGAAGCGTCCAGTACTATTATTACGGTGAATAAAATAAGAGAACCTAAAAATGTTTTATTTCCTTAAAATGTTTTCTTAATCTCTCTGACTACAAAATGAAAAATAAAAGGTAATAGCTCGAAAGGGACTGTCGCTTCCTTAGGACAGGCATGTTTCTAATATATTCCGTGTTAGTTTCACCACAGTATTCCACAATATTCTATAGCATTTCCAAATACTTTACATTAAACCTAATGGAAAGTTTTTTATAGTCCATCACTGACATTATATGTACAGTCGTGGTTAAAAAAAGGTTTCCAATGTGAACAACTGTAGCAAATTGTTTAAAAGTGCAAATCAAATTATATTTATTGGACACTATTTTTTTCGCAACGGCTGTACCTACTTACGTTGAGGTACACTGTTCCCCCATGACAGCTGTTTTTCCGAAGGTGCAAAGTCCCAGCCAGTAATGGGCGACATTGTCGCATTCTCGACCAATAAACCTGCTACCACTATTTCTTATAGATTCTGCAAAATATATGCCTGCCATTCCGTGACTGCATAAAGGGGGATCTGAAATAAAATGTTTATGATTATAAAATCAGAAAAGATTGAATTTAATAGCACTTTTCAATATTTGAAAAATACGTATAGATTGAGAGCCAAAATGAATTTGAAAAATTTGAAAATTTATTAATACAATGACGTGGAAAAAAGGAGCAAACACCCCTTTCATAGTAAAAATTGATTACAACAAAGCATTTTCGAAATTATTTCTACGTGCTTGTAATTTTGTTACAAAACGTGCTCTTGACTAAATTATTAATTAAAACCTGATTGAATTAGCTAACCGAATTATTTTTGTTTTCTACTAGTGTTTTGTGTACATCTGAAAATCGTCATGATAATTAATTGGACAATATGGACAAAAGGGCATTTTTTGTAAGTAACTTTGGAAATAAAATGTAATTTCGGAAGTTTTTGAATTAATCGTCAAAGATAATAATAGCCTAGTAGCTATGTACAGGGTTAGTTTTATTAATGTAAACGCCCCATTTTTATTTTTATTTTTGACCGATTCAAAAATTTGAAAACTGGCCTTACACGGTTTTTTACGTAGATTCGACTTCTGCTAACGGATTGGCAGTAGCTTTTTAAATATACAGGGTACGCAAAAAAGTTAAGTTTCTTTAAATGGAACACCCTGTATATTTTGAGAAATTTGATTTCCTCCGATCATTCTGATTACAAATATATACACATATTGCATAATCACTTTACTGGTTTTTGAGTTATTTTCACTTTTATTATGGATACGTTCAAACAAAAGCGTTATTTTATAAACTCATATAATAAATCAATAAATGGAATAAATCAAAAACAAAACAAAATATATGAATTATTAAAACAAATTATATAACATTTTCAACATAACCAACCACCATTAACTTCGGTACATTTCAAACCACGTTTAATAAAATTCGAGCGAATTTTTCGAAGAAAATGTACTGCATCCAAATTTAGCAAAGTTATATTTTTTACAATTTGATTTTTTTATTGTTTAAAATTTTCCACTGGTTCACTGTAAATTGTTTCTTTGAGCGTTCCCCAAAGAAAATAATCTAATGGATTAAGGTCTGGACTCCGTTCGAATTTTATTAAACGTTGTATGAAATGTATCGAGGTGGTTATGTTGAAAATGTTACGTAATTTGTTTTAATAATTCATATATTTTATTTCGTTTTTGATTTATTCCATTTATTAATTTATTATATGAGTGTATCAAATAACGCTATTATTTCAATGTATCCATAGTAAAGTGAAAATAACTCAAAAACCAGTTATACAATATGCGTATCTGTAATCAGAATGATTGGAGGAATTCAAATGTGTCAAAATATACAGGGTGTTCCATTTAAAAAAACCTATCTTTTTTACGTACCCTGTATATTTAAAACGATATTGCCAATCCGTTAGCAGAAGTGGAATCTACGTAAAAAAACGTGTAAGGCCAGTTTTTTTATATTTCGAATCGGTCAAAAATTAAAATAAAAATGGGGGTTTACATTAATAAAACTAACCCTGTACAACCGCGCAATAGTTCGGGTATCTGATTTGTTTTTTCTACTTGTTTATATTGAGGCCAGTAGTGAGAAACCAAGTTTTCCAATTCGAAAGACCTCGGCCGAACTTTCTGTGGCCGAAAAACCATGAAATTTTTTAACTCTTTTTGTTTTTTTTTTTCAAATATCTCGGTATTGGTTGGTTCCAAAGCTTTGGTAGTTATTATCAATCTTAAACAGGACAAAAATTGATGCTTACAACTTTTCTCTAAACCCAATAACGCGCGCCGCAGCTCCAGGAAAATGGAACATTTTTACAACTTGATGAAAAAAGAACAACACTCAAAATTATTTCTTGCTCCTGCAAAAAGAGTTGCATTGGCAGGATTGAAATGTTCAAATATTTGCAAATCAGATACTCGACCTTTTGCGCGGTAAGACGGGCTATAATAAAAATTACAATTTTTTATTTTCTAAACAAAAAGGAATAGTTAAAATAATATAATATTAAACATTATTAACCATTACATTGTTTCTGTTTCTTCTTGAATTTTCTTTAGTAGAGTAGTTTATTCTTGAAGAGAATCTTTATCGTTTCCTTGTTCATGAAACATATGCAGTGCCACAAACAGCAGGGATCGGAGCAACATTTTCTTCTCTTATTGAAAACCATTATTTTATTTTACGCCGAAGGGAACAGTTATAAAACGGTTACATATATTGAACGTTTGAACATTTATTGTAATATTTCTAGTCATAAGAATTTATAGTAGGAGAGCCCTCGACCAGGATTTTCCACCTCATCGGGACACGAGTATTCTAATTTTTGTTCAACAGTTCATGTCAATATGAAAAATAAAAATTCAATTCGACTGACGTCTATCTTGTTGCTAAAGGGGTGAAAAAAATTATTGAAGATGTGAAAAAAATGGGTGATAAAAGTTGTTCGATTATCCAAGCTCGGCCGCGGATGGATATTAAGCAACGAATTTTTCAGGGATCCAAGAGGAAGGTTGGTTCTAGCTCCCCTGAACGTTCGGTCGAAAAAATCTTCCGGGGAGGAGAGCAAGGGCCCCCGGAAAAGAACAGTTTTTCGGCAAAATCGGCCTTTTTAAATAATTCATATCTCGGTTAATATCGGAGATGGACCTAAAAAAAAGGTTCTACATTTTTCCTTTTTCTTGACCGCCGTCCGGGTTTGGATCTAGATCTAGATCCAAACGAAAACGCTGTGTGGCGGGTTTCTAAAGGTTACATATGTTTGAAAAATCGCTAAAATCCGACAAAATCGCATCTTTTAAAAAATTCATAACTTTCTTAGGAGACAAAATCGAGAAAAGTTTTCAAAAAAAAGTACGCCGCCGGTCTATTTCGAAGGAGGCGCGAGTTATTAAGCTCGACCCGGAAGCGTGTTTGGAGAAATTTGAAAAATTAAAAAATTTGCGAAAATACGAAATCTTTAAACGCTATTTCCAAACGAAAAATCGCCGCCGGGCCGCCGTTCTGGTAAGAAATCCAAGATAGAGGGGTCCAACTTAGAACTACATCGTAAATCGCACGGTCTCGATGCGATTTTCGAGGCAGAACGAAAAAGTGGCATTTTGACATTTTGACCAAAATTTTGAAGTTGGGTTAAAAATTCCAAATTTCCTGAAGCGGTCATTGTTCTCGCATCTCTTTCTAATCTCACAAATTTTACACCATCCTTCGACACAGGAGTGTCCAAACGTTAAAAACTTTCTTAATACTCGAAGGATCGCTACGAAATTAGAGCGAGTCTACTTGATCACTTTATTTTTTTTACCGACTGAAAACTTATTTTCATCCTTTTTGTAAACTCCTGGGACTTTCCTTCATGAATAAAACTTGTTTCTTTTGAGTCGAACTAAACATTTTTCGTGAAATTACCCGTGTCGTGATAACTCGAAATTTTGGTCTAGGGCTCTCCTACTATTAATGTATTTATCACACAAACTATATGAAAAAAAAACGTCGGTTTCTTAATCTCGTCTTTTAATGTTTCAGATAAACGTAGATTTAACAACAATATAAAATGATTACAGTATTCTGTTTAAAATTAAAATATAAAATGGTAACCTCCACATTCCGTTTTTTACGTTAATGAATATTTTATAGCCAGCTATAATTTATATTTTGCGAGAAATTTAAAAATTAGGAGGTTTAAAAAAATGTCAAACCGTCTTATTTTATATCATAAAATATAAAAGATGTTTGGCTCGTCTCATGCTGTAAAAAAATGTATAAAGTAAATTTACAATATTTAGACATTTTGTCTAAGATATAGGTACATATATTGGACAAATTTAGGTTTACAAACCATATGAATTTTTCACTTTTCAATAACATAAATCATTGGTAAATGTTAAGTAATAAATAAATTTAAATGCAAAAGCCTTCGTGATTAAAATGCTTTGTTTAAATATTTTTGTTTGATTTAATAAGTATTACAGAAATTATTTAATTTTCTTTCTAAAAGTACACGCAATTTACTGCTACGCCCGTCCCATATTTTTAATTATTCAATCGAACATTGCGGCATTGCAAGTACGAAAACAGCGTTTAGAAACTTTTTTTTGGAAAATTTGCTCATTTCTTATTTAATTACATAGATATAACTTGTTTTTAATTAAATTAAATTAATAATTAAATTTTTTTAATTAAATTTTTTTAATTAAATTTTTTTTATCCTATTTTATGAATAAATTACTACAATAATTACCCACAAAAGATCTCTTAGTTAGCGACTTGTCTAAGATTGAGACACATGAAGAGTAGGTACTTAAAATAAGCATTAATACGATCTATGGCTCCCTTTTTACAATAGAAAATATGCACTACAAACCATTTTCGAAAAAATGTTATTATCACATTATTCCTACAATTAATTATTATTTCTGTATGCTTGTAATTTTTTTTATAAGGCGTACTTTTGGCTAAATTCTAATTTAAATATTGTGTGGTGTGTTTTATCTACTTTTAACATCTAGTTTTTAAACTTACATTTTGCATCATAACAGAAAGGCTGCAGCAAACCACCATTCACATAAAAATCCACATGACCAGTGGCTTCCAGTTTTCCGAAAGATCCGGCACTTGTATGGATTACATCGACAAATGTTGCATCACTCGGATCTAACTTCCAGTCATTCTTAAACGTTGCAAAGAATGGCAGAGCTGGATCCAGACCTAAAACGAAATCACTAGTAACAATGACATGTAAAGATATGGAAATATATTGTAGTAGTTGATGCCAGAAACTGTCAAATGTCTAATATATTGGTGTTTACTACCAGGGAGCGACGATAAAATTTCCTTTTTATTCAGTTAATATTATCCTTAAAAAATATATCATATAATAATACAATTAGGTAGGTACTACAAGTTGTAGAGCAAAAGAGAGGAGTACCTTACACTTATTTTCGGGAAGAATTATTTTCTTATAAATATATCGTACCTATGGTGGGTTTTCACAATCATTAAAAATGTTTTTCCTAAATATGCTACGGCCACCATCTTGGAAAAATAACTGTCAACACATGTTTTTCATAATTATATCCTTTCCTGTTAGTTCGACTTTAGTATGTATTGTATGGAATAAAAAAGCTACTACTTTTGTTTAAAAATTAGGAAAAAATCTTATTGCTTACGAATTACGACGCCTATTTTGTAGCTTTTTTATTCCCTACACAGACAGTATTGGAAATGATTAGTTTTATGGTAGAACTAATATAAATGGAGATAATTGAGAAAATTTTTTTTCTCTATTTTCAAGGAAAATGTGAATAATGATTAGTACCAACACCAACCCTTCCTATAGCATATGAAAGTAAAAAATGTCTTTTCCGAATTATTATAGGGTGAAATGACAGATTGACTGCACCAAATCCCTTTACGTTACTTCAAGAAATATATTAATTACTTAAAAAAAAATTTGTAAATCAGTAGTGTCAGTGAATAAAAATCAAGGAAACAGTATCTGTGCCTGGTAGTGATCACCTATATGTCATAAAATTTGTAGCTTCAATTGTTTTTCCATGTTTTTGTAGTTTATATATGTTTTTGTTTTAATGAAACTAGAAGACACAGCAAGGGGCGTGTGTAGATCTGAAAGCACAATTATATTTTGATACGAAAGTTAAGCTACGGTTAGGAATGAGGCAAGTATAAAAATAGGTGATTTCTTTCCGTCTTCTAACAGCCTATATACCACTTGCACAGAAGCGATGTCACTTTAGACGAGGGTTGTGTAGGTGACATAACCATCCTACGGCGGAAACGTGAAGCAGTCGATCTCTGGTCTATTAGATGTTAAGTAAATAAAAAATCTTTTTTCTCCAACAGAGAAGGTAAGACAAAATTTCCAAGTTGAAGGTACCTCGTCATCTAGCGGTGCTGATTGGCCTTAGTCGCGGAAATATAACGGAATTTATTAACAAATTTAAAATGAAAGTGAAACACGAATGACAAAACAAATGAAATTTTCTTAATCAAGGGACGAGTGACAATCCTATTGGTGGTGAAGATTTATCTCAGCTGAAGACAAATGGTACTTTGTAATAAAAATCAATACATAATTCTTTGTTAAAGTTAACCTTTACAGTAGGTCACTAATATAATTATTTGTAAGTCAAGAAGATTCACGAATCAATTAACCTTGGTAACTGACTTTAATTTAAGCGGAAATAATTTTTTTCTTCTCGCCAAAAATATTTTTAAAAAATTTATAAAAAGTGCTTAAAACATCTTTATAAGTTTCATCTTCAACAATTTTTGCTAAATTTGTTTGTTATTTACATTCATGGTTACTGAACAAATTCCCAAAAATAAACAGCAAAAATCCAAGGAGACCGACCTTGTTTCCGTTTCTCAATCAGGCACGTACCTACTTGACATGCCTAACGATACTTTGCACGCTATATCAAAGATTTTACAATTTAACACATGTTCACCTGTTATCCTTCTAAAAGGGTATCCAATGGTATTCTTTAAATGTGATCCTGCAAATCCGGCGATATGGGCACCAAGGCTAAATCCAATTACGTGAACGAAACTCGGACTAACTCCCAATGGTATCAGACTGACTGCTAATATAGCTAGACATTGACCAACGTGCCAGGTATTCAAGTACGCCGTGGCGTAACAAGGTATGGAGGACAGAGGCTCCCAGTCGACTGAAATTTAAAAATAAATATCACAAGCAGGAAAAAATAGTGTAAAATTACACGAATTATAAAGACTAAATGATGATTTAGTAGATTAACATGTAACGAAAGAAAAGGTTTAAAATTGTCTTTAATAATAAATGTGTAGATATAGGATACCTTCTAATAAGGGACATGTGCGTTTATGTATGAGTAAGTAGTAGTACTAGTATCGTTGCTTGAAGAGAGTCCAAATAAACTCCAGACCATATCAACTGGATAAATAATGTTTGAGCAAGAACACAAATATATTAGTTGAATGTTTAGTTTCAGACGCAAGTGTCCTGCTGTGGACTTAACGAGGATATGCTATAACTATACTTATATTAATCTAGAAAAAGAGATTTAGTTAAAATGTTCCCAATATCGGAATCGAATTGAGTATTCAGAAGAAGTTGTTTTAATTGTGGGTGTTGTTGTTAACGTTAAGGGGCGATGTACAATAAAATTAAGGAATAGAGGTGAATTTAGGTATATTCCAAATAGGAGGGAAGGTCTTTTTGTCTTGTTTAATTAATTAGCTATCAAGAGCGCTCTAAATAATATCAGATAATTTATGGAAAAGATAATCCTTTCTTATGATGCAATGGGAGATTCAAGAGTTCTCAAAAATGATAAGTCAATGCCACTACAAGCAATGGTGTGATTTGTTATTATAAATTAGTAAAATTAACTTCAATATTGACAAGATTAGTTATTAGATTTTCGGTCTTTTCCCCCACTGTTACTAACTAGAACATGATTTCAACATTGAACCTATTATTACGTTGTAGCCAACTTCTTGATAGGCCCTAGTGACATTTCTTGTGGCACTGTCTACAGTTAGTCCTCCATATCCATGGACCAAGATTTTCAACGGGACCAAAACGTTGTAACTCCTAGGCAATTTTGGCTTGAACGGATCTACCGGATATAGAGTGGTTCCGTTGGTATCTTTGGTGGAGAGAATAAATTTCACCATTTCCGGACGGCATGGTTCGTTATAGTAAATGGGACACTCTCCCAACCACAGTTCTATGGCAAGAATTGTTTTACATTGATCTGAAAATGGATTATCGGGTAAAAGTTGAAATTAAATTAATTCATTTATATCTGACGATCGTATAATTTTAACTATTCAAATAAAACTTAAAAGTGGTGGGTCAAGGACTGTTCCTTGAGGTATTTCATATTTAACAAAATTTTTCTCTACTATAAGTGAAGAAAAATTTTGCAGATTGTAATATTGCCTTAATAATCGACTAACTATGCGAAAGTAAAATACAAACTGAGGTATTTCCAATATTAGATAGATTTATTTTGTACTTTTTTCTTATTGGTAATTCTAACTGCTATCGTACAGTTATAGTGGACTACTGATATAGGCCTACTACTTGTTTGGTGTCAGCACATGTAATATAACAAGTTTTTGAAAAACTGGAACAGGAACGGTCAAACCACACATAAACACGTTTTAGTGTTAATTTTAATACAATTGCTAAAATAAAGCGACCACCTGGCACTCACCTGCGATAAAAAGTAATCCAAACAAAAAGAGAGTAACTTTACACATTTTCTCACAATTTCATTTTTGCATTCCACTAAACCAACACAGATCAAACATCACTTGGTGACTTCTTGATTTGTTCTAAATGTCCGTTGCAACTACACGCGCTTTTTGATACCAACGTTACTTCTTTATGATTATTTTTAAACAAAAAAAATATATTTGAATTAGGAAATAGATCAACTGGATTTTAATTAGGCATTAAAATCCTATTATGTACAGATTAAGATTAAAACGAAACCTGTAACGATACATTTCCAATTACCCACTGGCGATTATAAACCATAAGAATACGCTGCCTATCAGTGACATTGTTATATGCAAACGAAGGTGGCATTGTAAAAACTGATTTATTCCGAGGGGGTAATGCCTTACTCCCCGAAAAGGAGAGCGTTTCGCAATTTTTTATTGTTTCCCTTATTGAAATTATTTAACGACTGTTATATAATTCGTATTATAATAAACTGACTTTGATAGATCTGTGGGTGTGTGTGTGCTGTGTATGTTGCATGTATTGTTTGATTAAATTGTATTGTTATTCAGTGGCCCATATGATTATATCTATTGCACACACATCAAGGATTGTTATTATACAGGCTGGATCAATAGTGTGTATTCTGTTTTAGCGTCCATACTAATTGATGTAAAACAATTATTTTGGTAAACAAATAGATACGCTGTGACATATCTAAACATTATTTTGCAGGTTGTTTATGTACTGAATTGGATACATTCCTTTAGAAATGTGATAGTAGTCTCAACACTCTCAAGCTACAAGCTACCCTTGATAATTATAATAAAAAATTATTAAACATGATGCAGGTGACACAGTTATTTAAGCGCTAACTTAAATGCAGTTCTCCTTTCTTTACAATTTTTCTCGGAAATGGCTCTTCCTACAAAAGTAATGCAAGAGATACAAAAGGCTTATTTTACACGTCACTTGTCAAGCGTATAACTGTTACCTAATTTTCTTCTAAGGAAGAAAAATTCAGGAGGTGGTAATGCGACCCACCCCCCTTATAAAGGCATTCCAATTTATATTTATTTTTCATATTGCACCAAATTAACAATAGACTAGATCTAAAACTTCCTACCAAATTTAGTTGCTCTGACTTAACACGTCTTGATTTAATTCCGATTTCTTTGTTTTTCTTCTGCAACTTTGACGGGTATAACTCTTCAGGGAAGCATTTTTGGATAATAAAATAATAGTTAGTCAATCACCACAATTTGTACTCAAGAATTCTCAACTCGGTTATTTTGAAGCATTAAACAGACCTTGTATGCATTTTGCAGACTAAAAAAATAGTAAATCATCGATAAAAAAGTATAAATGCCAGAAAATGCCTCATATTAAACAGAAAATTACATTATAAAGACCATTGCACGCTAGTCCTGATGGGTATTTTAGTCAAATTCGAACTTTATAAAAATATAAATGCTTGCTAATTCACTATTAAATTAAATTTTGCATGATATAAGAATATGAAATGCGCCATATCCCATACAAATAAATAAACATTAGTATGACTAGCTTCTGGCCGGTAACCCCAACATCGATTCCGGACTGGCACGAATCACCGACAAATTCTATCTACAAATACGTTCTCATTTAATTATTTTAATATATTTTATATAACAATATAATAATAAAAAGCAACCATGTTGGCACACGGAAATTAACTTAACGAAATCTTTATAAATAAGTTTTAACTTAATTATACCATTGATTAAGGAATGAATAAGATACGCGACTCCAATGTACAGTGCGAGGCTAATTTTGGCAGCGAGATTCCCGGTAAGTTGCCAGCATTCCTGTGATTCACGTAGTATGCTTTTGATAAACCTGTGTTTGGTTTTATATAATTTATAATCTAGTGAAAACAAAAATTGAATGTTCAGAATGATTTTAGTTTAAAATTATGTGACGGTTAAAAGTCAAACTAAAATTAATCTGGACATTTTTATTACCACTAGATTATTATAATGATATAAAACCAGACACGACACAGGTTTGTCAAAAGCATACTACGTAAATCACAGGAATGCCCGCAACTTACCGAGATCTCGCCGCCAAAATTGGCCTCGCACTTTACCATTGAAGTCGCGTATCTTATTCATTCCTTAATCAATGATTATACCGAACATTGGTTATATTTATCGAGCGTTTATTGCTTTTATCGATTATTAATTATTTTATTGAATGTGTAAATTTTATATCGAGTATTCATTATATTTATTGAGATTTTATTGTTTTTATCGAATAATTATTATCTTACTGAACGTGTAAATTTTATAATCGATTTTATATCGAGCATTCATTATGTTTATTATTTTTATCGAATATTTATTTTTTAATCATACATTTGGATAAATCACCGGGAAAGTTAACGTGCAGTAGGAGTAAAATATCGAGCATATATTTATGTTGTTCCCTTTCGAAAATGATTAATTTAAATTATGTTATTATTGAGAAACGAATAAGCTTGGGCGAGGTTGGGATTAAATTAAAATTAAATAAATATTTGTTACTTGACTATACATGGAGATACCATTTAGTATTGACGCACTTGTTGAGTATAAAAGTGTCGGCTAAGTAATCCAACATTATTTTCAAATTTTTCATGTTCAAGTGTAAGCACTTGTGTGTTGGTGTCTACGTGTTTGTGATTTAACGTAAGCGCTATTCATTTAAATACCAAATTTTTTCAAACGACAGTATTAGAATTTGAGGATAGTACAACATTCTTACCAAAAAGAGTAGGTAGTTCCTTATATGCGAGATAATTTAGAAGATTTCTGCGCACACAAATAATTATAGCTTAATATTTAAAGGCTAAAAAACATCAACAAGCCCTCACTAGGGACATCGTTTGAGTTTATTGAAACAGGAGGGACGTAAGTAAATTTTTATTAATTTTGAAGAGTTTTTACTAATTGTTATTTTATTAATTTTAGTCAATTGACGACAATCACCATTAAATTTACTTAATAAGTGCAACAGACATTATACAAAAATTCTGAGAGACCAAAAGGACAATAGATGCGGGGGGCCGCCGCCACACCACGGATCAATTAAAACAAGTCTTTCTAACTTTCCCTCTCATACTCTCTCATACCAACCCTCTCCTCTGCGAATGCTTTTCTATATATGCAGACCAACAACTCTTCTTGCACACCCTCTGGTCATTGACGATTACTTATTCACTACCAACAGCTCCGCAGAAACTCTTCAGCTCCCACGTACTCTTTAGCGATGACAATCCTCAACAGCTCACTTTGTGGACACTCTCGATGAACACATGCCATCCTAAGTGGTTTTGATCTCTCATAGCCCCTCTACTCAGACCCAATACCTTGGCCAGCGCGAAGCCCAGATTTAACGTCTCTGAATTACTACGTGGCGGCCCCACATGAAGAAGGAGGTCTAAGCAACACCAGTCAATACGAGAGAAGACAAACGATAGTCGATGCTGCCCAGCACGTACGGCATAGCCTGACATCTAGACTTTTGTATTAATTAATAAAGAATTAAAATCTATAATACGTTTTTTACTGTTTATCAAAAAGTCAGAACCGTACGACTTGCATTATTTTTACTAATTTTTTATTAGAACAGGTGTACCTCGAGGTGTACCTTGTTAGATAGCTACTGAAATAAGGAAATTTTTAAAACAATTTGCACTCATGTTAAGTTGCTAATTTTTTGAAAAAAAAACTGATAAATAATTTTTATAACTGATTTTAAAAAGTTTTTATTTAAAATTTTCGCATGATCTAAATGTTTCCGAATATTTTTTGAAAGTTAACTTTTAAATTATGAAGATCTACATTTTTGAGAAAAAATTTAAAATTGGAATATCTTGAAAACTAATGACTTTTGGATAATAGACATTGTGATTCAAAATATTGCAAAATGGAATGGGTCTACTATCCCTTCTCCAAAGGGATATATCGAATTACCAATAACCCTGTATAATTTTAGATATTTGGATTAAGCACTGCGTTTTTTAATAAAAATCATGAAGAGTATGAAAAACATTTAATGTACTACATACAAGATGATTCATTTTACACACGACCATTTTACTCAGAAAATTTTACTAGAACGCCTATATATTAGTATTACTTAAGGCATCTAAACGATGTTTTTTAAGTTTTCTCATTGAGTAAAAATAATAAAGAGGCGCAACTGTCAAGGTTTCGAGATTTTAGTGTTGTATTTTTTCACCAATTGCTTCATGATTGTCTTCAATTTTAAGGGCTATACAGCCACATTACCAATACCTTCCCGTAGCACTAAAAATTGATGACAATCATGAAGTATATTGGCAAAGAAATACAATACTAAAATCTCGAAACCTTGACAGTTGCAACACTTTGTTATTTTTTACTCAATTTTTCTTAATTTTTAAAATCCAATATTTTCCTTGTAAACTAAAATATTCAAGTAGATTTATCTGCATCTTAACCAATCGTGACGGATTCAACAGCACACCTTTGAAAGAAAGGACTTGCATGAACCGTACTGTCATCAGCCATAATGTGCATAAGGTTAGACGTTGCAGAATTATTAATATGTAGAAAGAATAAAATTGGTGATAAGACAGTTCCCTGTGGAACACCCGAGGTACAGAAAATGTCTGATGAAACTCCATTAGAGAAAAAAATCCATAAGTACAACTGATATGACTGACAAGCAATAAAGTAGTAAATAATTGAGTAAGTAGACCTTAATGCCATAAATAAATAAATAATAGCTACTTAGGTATCTAGTGCAAAAGTTAGTGTTTATGTCACTCAGCATGAAAGTTATTATGGATAACATGCTAAGTGCCATAAACACACTTTTTGCACGTGTTACATATATTTTTTCTACAGTTGTTATTTATTTAAGAAAAAAGTGCAATAAAATTGAAAGCGGTATAAACGGTCACTTTTGGCACTGCAGATAGTGTAAAACAGTATATTATTCTACAAGTGGTAACATACTAAATAACTCACGCCGATGAATTTTCCAGCGCGAGCCGAAGGCGCTGTAATTCATCAAGTGAGTTATTTAGTATTACCACGAGTTGAATACTATACTTTATCTACGGTTATAACAATGAATACTAATCTTTGCAAGTCTGAATTATTACTTAACTTAATTAAACGTCAAAACTATTCAAATGTCAAATCACTTTCCTCCCCTCAATAATAATGGACCATTCTATTTCACCGTATAGGAAAAGAATTTCTATTGGACAGACTAGGCATGAAGTTAAATGAGATTGGTGTAAACAAAGATTCACCAGTGATTTTTTCCGACTATAACTCAACGCTATTTGTTTATGGATACTATTAATTGTTCAAAAAAAAAAACAAATGGACAATAAAAACAACAGCTGATAAGGTGGAGTTCCCCCCAAAAGAGATACTATACCTGAGTCTGGACCCTACTTGTGCGTGATATAAACTTAATAATTGATTTTTTAATGAAATTGGTTTAAAATTTCTTATTAAATTCATATTTTCGTTACTATTCGTCGGAATCGTTTCAAATTTTTATCAAGCATGCATATTTGAATATCAGGAGACCGGAGAAGCACATACATCTAGAAAATGTACCTAATTCTTAATACGGTGCTAAAATTATAGCTATTAACATATCTAGGAATGTTATGACTATCATAACTGCCGCAGATGTCGGTTTGAAATCCGAGCTCGTAGAGCGAGGATTTTAAGACATCTAAGGCTGTTATGATTCATAACATCCGTGATTTGTTCAATAGTTTATCGGTTTCAGAAAATACAAATATAAATATAAATAAATACACCACATGTAATTACGACCTCCTTTATCCCAGAAGGCTGAGCCTTGTGCGGGAGGGGGCTACACATTTTAAAGACAAGGGACACACATCCAATATTCGTGTATAATGGAAAAATCCCTCTCACAGTATTTTCCATTGCCACGACCGGGATTCGAACCCGGGACTTTTGGGTGAGAGGCAGGTACTCTACCATCTCGACCATCAGTCATAAAAATAAAGACATTAATAGATATTAGATATTACCTTTTGATATTATCTTATTAATAACGTTTTCATTTCATTAGTTGGTCAAGTCTGTATGGGTTGATTTGTCGCCATGGTTATAGTTATATTTTGTTTGTTTTTATTTGTTATCTTTTTTCATATTACATAAATGTTTACATTTTTAATGTCACAACGGCTACATAAAAATGGACCTTGGATTGCCTGAAAATACATTTCAGTTGGATTTCAGTATTTAATTATTATTGTTTGGAGTTTTCTGTCTGTTTGTATTAATAAATAGTCCTATAGTTTCATTATTTATTATTTCATCTGTTGACAGTTATTGACAGATCTGTATTGTAATATTACCGTACAAGCAATAAATATAACTGTACAATTTTAGTTATGACTTATTTACCAGCCTACTTTTGCATATGTAAACAAAGGATTAATATCCTGAAACCGATAAAAATTGTTTACTGAACTACGAGTTTTATGAGCAGGTTGTACAATTGTACATATATACCCTTCCGCAAGTATAATATCGAATAATGTCTTATTTACATTACATTATTCGTATAGTTGATATTGAGGCGAAAAAGACTTTATTGTTTTCACCAACACTAGGCATAGAGTCGGGTGCTATTATCCCCCTAACTGCTTCTAGTTGAGATGCTCGTCCAATTTTATTCCAAGAATTTCACATTTTTACTGTTTGAAAGACTGCTATTGTTAATTTTATAAAGTCTATATCCTTATAACTTTTTTGACAGCTATGGTGGCGTCAATAAGTCGGAGCAGTATACAAATACTTCCGAGTACAACGAAATATACTTCTCCCCTCGCTTTCGAGGGTGCTGAACACGAATATCGAGGTTAGAGAATTTTTTATCCACTTTTATCCCCGCAAAAGTAAAAAAACCATCCCTTTTCATGACTTTCACCGGTAATCGCTCGAATGCTGTTTTTTGCCGGTAAAGTGATGATGATAATATATCGTCGGGAATGATGGAAGGTAAAGTCGGGCTCACCAATGTTTGCGGCTGACTTATTACTTACAGAAGATATTACAGACATGCACGCTGTAATACTAAATATCTTCTTTGCACGTTTAGTGCAGAGTGCAGTTGATCCAACTGTACTAAATGTGCATATGAGATATTTAGTATTACAGCGTGCATGTCCGTAATATCTTCTGTAAGTAATAAGTCAGCCGCAAACATTGGTGAGCCCGACTTTAGTAGGGCCAGGGAGAGCCGCGTAAGATCCTACCTTACCTGGGAGATCTCTCCCGACTTGACTCCACTATATTGGGTCTATTCAGTATTTAAATGGTATCTATAGCGACAGTACCAATTATAGAAATCATTTAAAGAAGTGTTTGTTCTTTACTAAATCATCAGATTTATCCGATATGAGTATAGACTAGTCATCTGCACACATTATCAAATAAGGGGTTTTCTTCCCATAGATTGCAGAAAATTAAAAATACATGTCAGTTTGTTAATAATTTGCGAAAATATGACCACATAAGTAATGCCTTTGCAAACTTAAAATGGTTAAAGGTAAGTAATCTCTTCAAATAAAACTTTTTTATTTTTATACGCTCTCATCTAAATGAATTAACACCAATATATTTGAGTTAATTGCGTTCCCCAAAACTAGACGATGAAAGAGTAGTTATTTAAACTCGTTTTCTTTCCTTTCAGTTGCCCTAAAATAATTGGTTAGCTGTAAAGGAAGATACTTTATATTTATGAAAGATCGAAGAACCGACAGTTGGAGTTAGCCTTAAGGCACACATTTTGAAGATTATGGTTGTATCATCAGGTCCCGTTGATTTATTAATATTCAGATTTCTCGGGCATCAGATGCTATTTCGGGCGGAACATTTTCTTAAGAATCTATAATAGTATTATTGAGTTAAGGAAAAATATACATATATTATAAAAAGATTAGTCTTATTTATTAATGACGTTGTTATTGAGAGAAGGAAAAGTGCAGTTTGTGAAATTCCAGTCAATTGTAGAAGTTTCCAATTTCATTCGGGATGAGGTTATTTTATTTTTTGTTGTCAAAGTTAATCTTCTACCCGTCGATTATTGTTTGGCTTCGAAAAATAGTTGCTTGTTCTCATCTGATTTGTTTTTGCGCCACTTATGGTAAGCTGCATTCTTTAATGACACAGCCTTTAGCATATTGACCAACTTAACATGCGTATGTTGCAATAAGTCCAGTGAGGACCATAAAATGGTTACTTGCTGCATATGCAAAAGTAATTTTCTCCACTCTTGTGTCGACTTATCAACATCTGAGGTTAGAGCAATCAAGGCTAAAAAATCCCTCAAATTCACATGTCAAAAATGCGCCAATATTGGAGATGGAATTAACGATCTCAAAGCTATTGTAATCGCTCTGCAAAAGGAAATTGAATCTCTTAAGTCAATTAAATCAGTTCCACCGAAGAATAGTTGTAGTTTAGATTACGAGGAAATTATTCAGGAGATTACTGAGAGAAATGCAAGGAAACGAAACCTTATTATTTTTGGTTTACCAGAAAATGATAAGTCGTCCAATGCTGAAAAAATAGCTCACGATTTAGATAATGTAACCAATGTGCTCCGACATCTGTCACCCGACATGGATACAAATAATCTCAAGCAATTTAGGCTAGGGAAATTTGATGCTACAAAAGCATCTTCTAGGCCTATTAAAATAATACTTAATGATGAGCAAGTGGTACACGATCTAATTAGAAATGCAAAACAATTACTGAACCATAATTTGTATTCTAGAATTCGCATATCTCTAGATCGCACCCCGAGACAAATAGAGCATTATCGCTCGTTGAAAGATGAAATCGCTAAGCGTATAGAGGAAGGTGAGTCTAACTTACAAATTAAACATGTACGTGGAATTCCTAAAATCGTCAAGTTAAACTAAAACAGCCCAACAAAATTAATACATATCAACTTTATTTTCAAAATGTCAGAGGTTTGAATACAAAAATAAAGGACTTTTTCCCATCCGTGATGGCCGCTGAATACGATTTTATAGCTCTAGTAGAAACATGGCTGTCCAGTGATGTCAAGAACTCTGAACTTTTTCCGGATACTTATAGTGTAGCACGATGCGATCGGAACTTTATTGAAACTAACACATCTCGAGGTGGTGGAGTTCTACTGGCTTTCAAAGCAGATTATAAAGTTGAGCCGCTTGACTTATCTGAACTTACGAGCATCATACCATTCATTGATATCCTAGGATGTAAATGTACAAGCAATTATTCTTCTATGTTTATTTATGTTATATATATTCCTCCTCAAGTAACAAACAATGAGTTAGAATTGTTTTTTGAAAATTTCGAATTATTTATAGTTAGCCAAAGTAATGTACTTATTGTGGGTGATTTTAATGTCACCAATTTTGTAAACATAGATATAAATGATTTTAAGTCTCAAGTAATTCAAAATCTTTTGCAGTTTTCAGGTCTGAGGCAAATAAATCATACACTTAATGTTCATGGTAGATTATTAGACTTAATAATTACTGATATGCAATGCATTGCATCTCGTGAAAATTTACCTCTAGTTAATGAAGACAATCATCATCCTGCATTATTAATAACTTTTAGTCATATGATAGAAAAGAACAATAACTTTCCAACCAATTTAGAAAATAAAAGCTATAATTTCAGAAAGGCTAATTTTCATGGTCTTTATTACTCGTTTCTTTATACCGACTGGTCATTTTTGGGTGACTACTCTGATGTTGATATTATGTGTGATGAGTTCTACAAAAAAATTTACTCCATATTGGATTTACATGTCCCTTTGTATAAAAATAATAAACGAGATCATCCCATCTGGTACAGTCCTGATATTATACGCAACATACAATTAAAATCATATTATAGAAGGAAGTATAAGAGTACTAACTATTATTATTATTATCAAGAATTTTCTAGAATTCGAGCACTTATTAAAAAACAAATACAAACAGCTTATAAAGACTACCTAAGCGATGTAGAAAGGAGCATCTCTGGTGACACCAAAAACTTTTGGTCTTATATCCAAAATAAAAAAGGGTCATCGAGAATACCTAATAATCTATACCACAATACCACAAACTATGAAAATCCAAAAGCTATAGTAAACGGTTTTGCAAATTTCTTCAGTGGCGTATATCTCCCAAAGTATGATGCTGTAATTGGAAATAATCTTCCATTATTTACAAATAATCAATGCATCAATGTAGATTCACTTTCGGAAAACAATATTCGAGATGCTATAAAGAAGTTACCTAACAAAATGACATCAGGCCATGATTTAATTCCCAGCTTTATCGTTAAAGACTGTGCGACAGTTTTCATTCCACCTCTTCTAATTTTATTTAATTTTATCCTTAAGCAAAGCACTTTTCCTGAAGTATGGAAATTGGCAAGGGTATGTCCAGTTTTAAAGTGTGAGTCACCACATAACGTGGAAAACTACCGGCCAATCTCTATTTTATGCAACTTTGCTAAGGTTCTCGAAATAGCATTGTACACCCAGATTTATCCGCAGATTAAACCATATATTTCGCCGAATCAATATGGTTTTCTTGAAAAACGCTCAACAATATCAAATCTTATAATAATAGATCAGTTTATTTCAGTATCCATGGACAATCGAGACCAGACAGACGTTATCTACACAGACTTTTCGAAGGCGTTTGACCGAATTGATCATTGCACTCTTTTAAATAAATTAGATAGCTACGGTTTTAGTAATTCTCTGGTCGTCCTATTTAAATCTTATCTAAACGATAGGCTGCAATATGTTGCCTACAACGGATTTAAATCTGATTTGTACACTGCCACATCTGGAGTTCCACAAGGGTCAAACCTGGGGCCCCTGTTATTTATCATTTTTATTAATGACCTTATGCAAGTTTTAGAATGTAATAATCTTATGTTTGCTGACGACTTGAAGTTATATGCTAATGTTATTACTCTTGCGGATTGTTTTGAACTGCAAGTACAAATTAATATAGTGGAAAGATGGTGTAATGAGAATAAACTACTCATGAATGTAGATAAATGCAAAGTATGCTCATACACTCGCAGAGTCGACCCGGTAACGTACAATTACACATACAATAGTATACCGCTCACTCGCTGTACCTTAATAAAAGATCTTGGAATATTTTTTGACTCCAAACTATCATTTACTGAGCATATACAACAAATTACCTCCTCGGCTTTAAAATTGTTAGGTTTTATTATTAGAAACTGTGGATGTTTTACTAACATGTTTGCTCTTAAAACACTCTATTTTGCCTTAGTACGCACTAAGCTTGAGTACGGATCATTGGTGTGGTATCCATATTATAATATCCATAAGAATTCGCTTGAAAATGTTCAAAGGCGTTTTTTGAAATTCTTAGCTTTTAAATCGGAGGGCGTTTATCCTGAAAGAGGATGTAGTCATACGGACTTGCTTTCAAGGTTTAATGTTCCGTCTCTAGAACATAGAAGAATTATTTCTAGCATAATTTTTTTATATAAGCTCTTGCATAATCTAATTGATTCTCCGACTTTGCTGTCCCAAGTTTGCTTCCATGTTCCCAGACTGAACTCGCGAAGAGACTGCACGTTTTACTGTTCAAATTCTAGAACCAACATTCTTATTAAATCCCCTGTGCACATTATGTGCCACAATTTTAATAGAATATCTGATTTATGTGATATTAATAACTGTAGTTTAGGTAAACTTTTACAAGTATCTCATCGGTATTTATATGATCAATCTATCTAATCGATTATATCTATGTGATTAACATGATTTTTGTTCTCACTTAGCTTATAAGTTTTGGGTCTTTTTTAGCTATATTATGTTACCATTTTCTATGCATCTATTTATTTAAATATATTTTTTTGTTATATGTGTATTTCTAATAAGATTATATTATAATATTGTCCTGTAATTGGATTAATTTCTGTTGGGCAATAAATGAATTATTATTATTATTATTATTATTATTATATTGACTAATTGAGCCAAGGCTTAGTTAGTGTCCCTCTTGCATCATTTAGTTGTTGGTAAACTTCATATCTGAAGTATTCCATCAGTTATAGATTGATACAGATGGATTTGCGTTAAAGGAAATATCACGCCATGGATATGATAAATAAAACATATGAAAAAAAAGTTATGATTACGAAATACACCTGAGCCATTGATCTGCTCCCTAAATTGTAGAAAAATAACCAAAAATACCATTGATGGAATATTTAGTTTCATTTGAAAATAGACAAAGGCACAATTTCATGATTATTGGTGCATTTTTATAAATAAACAACAAAGAATGAATTTATTGTCTTTGGTAATGCAAATACTGAATATTAATAGGCATACGAACTCATAATTGAAAAATTAATTGCATAGGTACAACAATCTCTGCAATATAGCAATGAACTAGATTCCCCGTTATTTCCAAATTAGCAAAATATTGTACAATTAACAATTAACTACTGCACATTTATTTCGACATTCAATTCCTTCGTTATTTCTGAAATAGGAAACAACCGTTCAGTTGGTTTATAACTTTCAGCATGACCGGTATTAGTTGGATTATTTGAGTTATCGTTCAACTAGTCTTGTTAAATTGGCTAGTTTTAAGAAATGTTAATTAGTTTCGCGAAAAATATGCTGATTTAAATCTCGTTCAAGTTCGATAACTGGCATCTTGTTCGAAAGTAAATATACATCTATTTTTTTTATTCCATAATTTATTTGAAGTAATGTGAGATATTCGTGCAAATTTATGAGGTATATATATACGGTGAGTTTGTATTATTTTTTATAAATTTAGTAAGTCATGTAAATGTTATGTTTGTATGTAAGTATGTATGTTTTTAGTAGGTAACAAATAACGATTGCTCTTGAAAAAAGTTCGTGATCAAAATTGCAATGAAAATTATTCTTCTTGTTTCTATTTAATAACAACACTTAACCGGAGAGGATTTTTATGAAATAAAAGTAATTTTTTCAATTTCTTATTTTTTCAAGAAAAACTGGGGTGTTTAATTTAATACATGCAATATACAGGGTGAGTTTCAAATGCGTAGTTATATTTTAACCCTTAACATATTTTGCCCTGTGCAAATAAATGGCACTGTTTTCTTAAAAAAAAATTTTTTTTCATGATTATTTTTTTTGACTCTGAGTCTCAAACAATTTGGTGGTCACTGGATGCAACGTTGCCAGCATTCATTAATTTATTTGATTTAAATTAATTTATTTGATTTAAATGACTTTTTAACTGCAATGAAACAAAAAATTGAAATAACATTATTAAACCTTTAGTTGATGTTATGACAAAATGAAACAGCAACTCTGCTTAAGTTCACAAGCCACTAATAAATACGTTAGATACCAGCAGTTCCAAAATATTTTGAATGCATTTTGAATGCAACATTAAACGTGGGAATTTTGATGACTGGTGCTATTATATGTCAATAATCGGCGGTTCGAAAACCTGCGTATTTAAGATTTGAATTTGAAATAGGACAGTTTAAGCAAGCTGCCCCTACGCATTATACAAGGTGGTTCCTGATAAATTAATTGGTGGATGGGATGGTAGGCTTCGAACCATCTTGATGTAAGGCCCATCAGCTTGTTTTAATGAGGCCATCTCAAAAGTAAGTTGGTCAGGAACAGACCAGACAAAATTTTCTAAATTTGATTATTTGAAAAGATTCAAAGACAAATTATTTTAATTTAATGATTTATTGCGGGCTTATTTTTACTAACAACTAATGGTATTTGGTCTACATGTATTATTAGCTTCTGTGACTCACGCGTGCTTGTTAGAATAAAAATGAAACTTTTAATTTGTCTTACTGTGTATTTTGGTATCTAAAAATCCTTATTTTCTTTATAGGAGACCGGTTGTTGCTATTACCTGCCTATTTGACACAGTCCACTGATAGCTGCTAGTTTTTCTTAATAATTCGAGGAATTATAACAGTATAATGTCGCTCTGTAGTAAAACTAATGAAGAATAATGATGAATGGCGTTACGAGACCAGGGTTTTAATTTTGTATTATTGAAAGTGCCAAGTACTGTTCGGTTTTGTTTTTTCTGCCTTTGTGGATCCACTTGTGTTTAATTTATTAATCATGCGGGTTAAGTTATGACAAAAATGTGGGACTATATTTTGATATTTGGAATAACTTTTACATGTAAGTACGCATAAATTGTAAATATTAGATAGTAAGATATAAATAAGGATATTTGTGTGTAAAAGCAGGAAGAGAAGTAGATCAAATTCTTATCATTACGTAATGAAAATTACATAACCCACGATATTTAATATTAAATGTTGATTATTTACTTTTCCTTTTCTTTTATTTTTATGAATGAAATGGGAATTTGTTTATACTTTTTTAAATAATTTACGTAATTAATAATTGTTATTGATCATAGTAAACGAACCTTTTGAAATGTTTAAGTAGCGTAAATTTTATAAAGTAAGCTTAATTGAACTTCACTGTTTGGTCGAGTAATAGCATTGAGATAATTTGTTAATAATATATCTATACATGTTTTTATATTTATTATTATTATGATGAAGCAAAGACACCAAAATTTTAAGTAATATTTATACCGTTTTCCTGATTCAACGGTCCTGGATTTCGTGATTTTATTTGATGCACCGTGCGGTCTGGCCGGTGCGCGGTGTCATATATCGCGGAATTTAAATACGTGATTGACCATTTGAAGACCAGAATAATAGATCACGTATTTTTTGAATAACCAACAAACTGTTTATGTCGTGCTATGACCTTTTAAATGTGATTGTTGTTTCTCACCTCTGTTTAAGGAATAAACATAACGAATTTAAAATAAACGTACCTTAGCAATGAGGGACACTGCAGGAATCAAGAATATTTAAAGAGAACCGTATACATTCTTAGAATAATGAAATCATGATTAAAACGTATTTGAAAAGGGTTGCAATTCATAGAAAATTTGTAAAACATTATTTTAAAACAATTGAATTTTATTACTTTGCAAAACAAGGTGCCATAGTTTCATCTTTTTTGTGTAATGGTGATTTATAAATATTTCTGGGTCTTCTAAAAATCTTAACAATTAATAGGTATAATTTTTTTATCTCTTTTACAAAAGTATAATTTTCTCCCCAAATATGGACTATTTAGTAAACTATTAATTGGAATAAAATGAAATGTAGAAATTTTTTCTATAGTTATTAAAAAAAATCTCTCGATTTGTTTGCCTTAAACCTCAAACCAAGTGACGCCAAAGCAACTCTGGAAGACTTTTTAATTATTGCTCGTAATAACTTGTGGTTAGATAAAGAAATTTCACTTAAGGACTATGTTATCAAATAGACTTCCACATAAATTTCAGAATCCCAACCAAGCGGATGTCAACGAGAACGACCACAAAAAGATGAGCTATCGCAGGCTGCTAAAAGTCGAAGAATTTACTATAATAGCTTTATTTCGATACTGTTATGTCCAGTGAAAATAGTTGGTGATATAAACAAAAACTTTTTCTCCTTTACACGCTTTGTAATTAGATTTAGGTACAGGGTTAGTTTTATTAATGTAAACCCCCCATTATTATTTTTATTTTTGACCGACTAGAAAAATTAAAAAACCGGCCTTGCACGGTTTTTTATGTAGATTCCACTTCTGCTAACGGATTGGGAATATCGTTTTAAATATACAGGGTACGCAAAAAAGTTAGGTTTTTTTAAATGGAACACCCGGTATATTTTGACAAATTTGAATTACTACAATCATTCTGATTACAAATATATACACATATTGTATAATCGCTTTACTGGTTTTTGAGTTATTTTCACTTTATTATGGATACGTTGAAGCAAAAGCGTTATTTTATAAACTCATATAATAAATCAATAAATGGAAGAAATCAAAAACAAAATATATGAATTATTAAAACAAATTACGTAACATTTTCAACATTAACTTCGATACATTTCAAACAACGTTGAATAAAATTCGAACGGAGTCCAGAACCTTAATCCAGTAGATTATTTTTTTTGGGGATCGCTCAAAGAAAAAATTTAGTGAACCAGTGGAAAATTTTAAACAATAGAAAATCAAATTGTAAAAAATATAAATTTGCTAAATTTGGATGCAGCACTTTTTCTTCGAAAAATTCTTTCGAATTTTATTAAACGTGTTTTGAAATGTATCGAAGTTAATGGAGGTTGATTATGTTGAAAATGTTATATAATTTGTTTTAATAATTCATATATTTTGTTTTGTTTTTTATTTATTCCATTTATTAATTTATTATATGATTTATAAAATAACTCTTTTGTTTCAATGTATCCATAATAAAGTGAAAATAACTCAAAAACCAGTATAGCGATTATACAATATGTGTATGTTAGATATGAGGTAAGGGGATGAAATAACACTCCTCTAATTTGAAATCAACAAACACTATATTTCAATTATATAAGCTTGTCTCTCAAAAAAGGTCCGACACAGCAATAATATCTTTAATTAATTACTTTTTCACCGTCATCATGACATACGATGTTGTGATAAAATATATTCAAGAGAAAAATAATATGCGGACTATTGATAAGTTCTGGCTGACGCTCACACGGCCAATCCTGACACCATCATTCGTTCTCGAATTATATTCCAATGACTATACTGAGGGGGATGTCTCCGAGGACCTTCAGATGTGGCAACCTTGGAATCTGTAAAAGGATAGGAGAGGCAAGTACGAGTTCTTACAAAAAGTTTTTTTTTTTAATTAGTTTAATTATCGCATTTTTTTTTTTTACTTTAAAGTGTATTGTCTTTTAACGAAGGTATCTCAACGGACATTTAACTGCGAAGCGTCCCACATTCCAGCAGTGCAAAAATTCATAAATGAATTATCACTTATTGTTCACTATGAAGTGTCCTACATTCCAATAGTGTCCAATTTTGCAAAGTGTACTGCGAAGCGTCCCACCTTCCAACAGTACTCACAAAACAATTCATCAATTGTGAAGCGTCCCGCCTTCCAACAGTACTCATGAAACAATTTATCAACTGTGAAGCACGCCTTCCAACAGTGACATCTAATAAAATTAATGATTTTTTTTTAGCTTTTCATAATTTACGCTCACATTCTGATAAAAGATTCGAATCATATCTTTAACCACAACCCTTTTTGGATTCCTGGCTAAATTCTTTATTTCAAGTCGGTCATTGGTGAATTTTCTGTGGGATTTATTTTTCCGAATTATTTTTGTCTAAATATATTCCCCCTAAAACCTGTGCAAATCTTTACTCCTTTAAAAGAAAGCAAATCTCTACCCAAAATAGCACCAGTGCCAATTACAGGGTCCTCAACAACATAGAAATTTATTTAGAATGCTGTGCCATCGTTCTCTATAATTAAAGTAGTTACTATTAGCATTAATCGAATAGTTTCTTCCTATGCCTCTCAATATCATAAAAATAGATTCTAAGTGACAATCAAGCTTACTTATTTACTATTTTATTAACCAATAAACTACACTCTGCCCTCGACTCTGCCCCAGTGTCAACCAAACACTTAATTTTAATTTCATCTACCTTAAACTCGGTGCAATAGTCACGATCTAGATTAATAGAAAAATAATTGATTAAGTTGAAGGTTGGTTCCTTTTACGGAAAGAATCAATCATCAAATTTATGATCAAATGTTTTTGTAGTAATAATTGCAAACCACACTGTTGTCAATGTGAGCGTCAGCCAGAACTTATCAATAGTCCGTATATTATTTTTCTCTTGAATATATTTGATCACAACATCGTATGTCATGATGACGGTGAAAAAGTAATTAATTAAAGGTATTATTGCTGTGTCGGACCTTTATTGAGAGACAAGCTTATATAATTGAAATATAGTGTTTGTTGATTTCAAATTAGTGGAGTGTTATTTCATCTCCTTACCTCATATCTAACATCAGAAGTGGGATACAACCCATTAAAAGTACCAAAATAAAGAATGAAACATTTAAAATATTTATTGTAAAAGTTTATTATCATGTAAATCAAAATTTTTATAACACAAAAATGTATTAAAACGCAACGGTCGAACTAAAATAAATTATTAGAAACACAAACACAAAAGCTAGCAACATGTAAAAGTGTCTTACTTCATTACAAGCATCATTAACGATGTTTCATTCTTTCTTTTTAAAAGACTTTTCGTACCATCAAATTTGGTGAAATTCTGAGCGTCCAGATGCGTGCATCAAATGATTAAATGTAAATTTTCTGGAAAACAACTTGTCATATCAAAAAGTGCCAAGAGACATTAAATTTTTGTTTTTTCTTGCTTTATTGAATTAAACTAAAAACATGGGAAAATATCAGTGGCGTACTACTTTTTTGTAAAAAAGAGCCTTAGTAAATCCATATATCTACGCCCATGGTTAAGTAAAGTAGTAGTTTGTTATTCTAAAATAGGCCTCTAAATTATATGTAAAGAATTGGCAAGTTTGGATTCAATACTTCTTAGCATTCTGGAAATATTAATATAAATCCGTATTTATTTTCAAACTTTAACACCCTGTATCTCGAAAACTAAGCATTTTTCAACCTATGTTTATAGGAACTTTTTTTAATAATTTTCAATTGTCTATCGACTGTTAAAGTCCTGCTACAAAAAACTGGAACACCCTCTATATAATAAATTTTTTGTAGCACAGTTTTTGTTAAATAATGCTGTAAAGTAATGAAAACTGAATTATTTATTATTTATTAATTTTAATCTTGAAACTTGTTTAATTTGCCATATTTTTTAAATCAATATAATTATGCATTAATTAAACGATACTTCATTGCTAGATCTGTTCTTTTGAATGTATTTTACATACTGTTACCCACTGCCATTAGGAACTTGGTAGATCAAATATAATAATGCAAATACCTACAACATACAAAAATGATAAAAGTGAAGCAAAGAAGTGACTTAATGCCACAAACCCAAAATCAAACTGATTTTACGAAAAATAGGCCTACTCATTGACTCATCAACTCTAGTTTTGGTCCAACTAATGATGGAACGCTGCCAGAAGATTTAAAAAGAATCCTTCGTTAAGTGTAGCGATCAGCGATCATTGATGCTAAATTAATATCAATATCAAAGGTAGATAATCAGTAGAACTCAAAAAATTACATCTCCACAAATTCATAATACTTTCCATTTATCAGTTGTCATTGAAATACATCCATGAAAGATTTAGAAAGCAACATGCAAGAAAATTTTTGCGTTGTAACACAAATAAAGACCTCATGACATTGCTTCTAATCAAGTCTTCGAAATACGACGACACGACGACACGTCAACAAAAAATGAACCTTTGAACTCCCAATACTTTGGGAGTTCTTTATTTAAAAATTGGATCACATAGGTGGCAACCTTCTTCTGTTACACATTCTTCTAGCTGACGCACAAAATCATCCATCACTCTGCCCAACATCTCCTGTAGAATGGCCTCAATTTCGTTTAGGAATTAGGGGTCGTTCAAACAAATTCAAAATCTGACGACAAATAAAAATGTTATTGCGTATCAAAAACCGTCAGTGCATTAAGGACTTCTCTTGATAAGGTGGTTTAGATCATACAATTTTACTTAATATTTGCTTCATTATTTCTCGATAATGTCGGGAACATTGTAGATGATAATATACCGGAATTTTGTTGCAAAACTTTCCTTTAAGCTACATTTGACGTTTTGATTTATTTGTACCCAATCATTGTGGCTGAGATTTTTTAGGGAGGGAGCTACTATTGCAAAATTGTATTCTTATGCATGACAGTGTGCGTCTCATGTACACATACATGGGGTTTCTTTTAATAAAGAGTTTCTCGTCATAACTCCGATTTAGAAAAGCTATTTCAGGTTTTAAGTAATACCGTTGATTGAAATATTATTGGTTTCAATCAACGGTAATACTTATACTGCCATTTCACGAAAAGCGTTTAACAATTGAGTCCTAAGGATGGTGTTTAATATTAGAGGAGCTCATGCCCATTATTGCTTGATCATGTGATATGAATAATAAGTTTTCGTTTTTCTTGGTACAAGTTTTAGGGGAAGTCCTTAACTATCAAGAAATATTTCTGAGAAATGAATAACAAAAAATACCATTTTTAGATAACTACAATCACCATAATTCTTCCTCAAGAATTCACACCTCTGATATTTTAATGCACTAATCAAACATTATGTATTTAAAAAAATAATGTATCTCCTCTATTTCATCGTTATATTCTTCTGCTAATAAGTATTATTTACTTATTCTTTGTAGATATGAACAGCCAAATAGTTCCAGATGAGGCGGATTACAAAAATTTTCCCATGCCACAATTTTCCTCCATGCTTGAGCCGGCAAGTTCTCAAAGTAGACAGGGTTCTGTAACTTTTGGGGCCTGTAAAATAGTGTATAATCCGTAAGTATAAACACGCGCACGGTTAAAGAAAGGTTTCTAACTTGAATAACAAAATAAATTCTTTCACGAAGTGTGAATAATAGACCAGAAACCTTTCTTTGGCCACAAATGTTCATGAAAAAACAAAAGCGTTATGCATAATTTAGCAAAGTTTACTAATGCTAATTGCTGTTACGTATATTAAAAATATGAAAATTACAATTTAATATTTAAACTGAATTTTATTGTAACTTTTTGTATAAAATACATGAAACAATTATAAGAAAAATCAGGAAGTATCTTATTAAAATACATAAGCACAAAAAACTGTAAAGAGCAATAATCGATTAAAAATTTAAAACAACTTTTGCTCGCCTAGAGGCAAACTTTGTTTTGATATTTAAAATGTAACAGAGAAATGGAAGAAAGTATTAAATTATGTGTTAAGTATTTATT
Organism: Rhagium mordax; assembly: GCA_963680705.1. Lineage (NCBI taxonomy): Eukaryota > Metazoa > Arthropoda > Insecta > Coleoptera > Cerambycidae > Rhagium > Rhagium mordax. The sequence goes on along the minus strand of OY796661.1, from coordinate 24,254,646 downwards.
AAATATCTTTACGTTATTAACTGAACAAAATATTACATAGGGCAATATGCAAAATTGATCCTAGATTTATGTGTGAAACATAAGAATAAATAATTGTAATTCTACTTTGCAAAATGGTTGACAAAAAAGTAACTTTTGCCATTGCAAGCAATATTTGTAACACCTACAAACAAAGAGGAATTAAACTCACATTGAAATGCATATTTATAAGTCTCTAATACCTTTTAATAAGTTATTATTAATAATAACAAGTAGCGGAGTCAAGCAATGGCTATGGATAGGTCTACTTTTTTTAGTATCCTACCATGTTTCTTTTTTGGAAATTATGCAGATTCCATTTTAAAGTATCTCTACAATAAATTTGTATTTTCCAGAATATGTCCTGATCCGGATGTTACTTTCTATCTCTATTCCAAAAGTCATCCAGAGATACCAGAACCTGTTAGGGTCGGTTCAGACTATAACGTTTCGAATTTAATGGATACCCTTTTTGATCCTTCAAAGCCAACGAAAATTGTGATACATGGATACAATTCGGACATGTATCTGAATGCATTGGCTGAAATAAGAAAAGGTGAGTGTGTGTTCACGTTGTACTATACACATCACATCTTCATTACCACCACATTTGATGTTTTCCAAAAAGTGGAAGTCTTGTGGCTGGACAAAAGTTTGTAAATTACGTGGAAATAAACATAGCCTGGCAAGAATTCAAGAAGCTTACAGCTCCGTACGAGGAACTACGATTATGTGGATAATACCAACTCATATGGAAAACTGTAGAATATAAAATAAAAATGCAAGCCGTGTCTTGGTGGCTTACACGTCTACCCGGTTTATACTCCGTGGTACACATACAAAATATTATGAGATAAAGGCTATTGTCCTATAGATAACAACTACTTAAAGTTTAGTGCAAGAAGTGTATGGTTTTATTTTTTTTATTTTTATATTTGCTTGAATGTATACCTAGAAGAAAAAAAACTACTGCTATAAATATTATTTTATAAAATTTAATAATTAATGACGCCAAATTCCAAGCATTATTTTTACACCACACACCAATAATAATTTAAATATCGTATCCTAAAAAGTGATGATTCATGTAATTTTAGAGTATGTAAAAACGAAAGACTACAACGTCTTCACCGTCGACTGGAGCCCGTTGAACCAGGCACCTTGTTATTTGGGAGCCTTGTTGAATACTCGTCATGTCGGAGCCTGTTCTGCACAGCTGGTGCAACGAATTAGAGAGCTAGGAGGAACTGACATACACGTAATAGGTTTTAGTTTAGGTAAGCTATTATTTAATAAATTAACTTGTTTCAAATTATAAAATATCGTCAAAATCGTTGAAATGGCTCACCTTAGTTGGTATATACAAATATTGGTACTTCTTACTTAATTACTATGAAAAAATGTGTTTCTATTGGTTGACAGGCGCCCACGTAACAAGTTTCTTGGCAAATTCCCTGCGCCCATACAAGCTACCTAGGATAACAGGTTTGGATCCGGCGCTCCCAGGATTTATCACTCCAAGTTTAGATGATAAATTGGACAAAACCGATGCTGAATTTGTGGACGTATACCACACGAATGCCTTTGTGCAAGGGAAAGTCGAGGAGAGTGGCCACGTAGATTTCTACATTAATGGGGGAGTCATTCAACCGGGATGTTGGGCAGAAAACAGTGAGTAACGCAATAAATTAATTAGAATTTTTTACTCGACGTACTTATTAAGACACTCTTGTAATCAGAGCAGATGGTAGTTTGTTCCCGTCTCTTGTTCTAACTATTTTATAATAACGAGACCAAATAGTCGTCAATATTTACGCCAGTTTTCGGACGGACCTACGTCCGTCTTCATCTGACCCACCAAAAGTAGCTCTGTCCTTCTTTGATCTTGCTTTTCTAAGTATAAATCTAACTCTCCGTCCAGCTGACGACGCTTTAAGAACTGTCAGTGTCACACTAGTTACCGTTAGGGGCGCTGGTGTGCTATGTCAGCGCGCAGCTGGTAGGTATAGTAAAGTGCAAGATATAAGTAACAATTCATTACAACCGTGTGCCACCTGCCTTTGTCGGCATCTTCTTATAGTTGGCGAAAATCACATTAAAACTCAAAGGTGCCGAATTGTTACTTATATTTTAAACCTTACTATAATGCTATTTGCCATTTAGATCTCAGCTCCGCTTCGTCTCGGAGTAAAATCTCATACTCCCTCGGATCCTCGGTACATTCCCGTGCATCGTGTATCTTGAACTCCTATAATTGAATGATTTTTCTAATTTACAGGATTTTTCGCCTGCAACCATCACAGAGCGCCACTTTACTTCGCGGAATCGATCAACACCGAGAAGGGATTCTGGGGTTGGCCCTGCCCTTCATACCTGCAATATTTGTTAGGTAGATGTCTGCCACACGACCCTCAAATAATTATGGGGGAATACGTGAGCAATGCTGCGAATGGAGTGTATCTAGTCATAACGGAATCAGTTGCACCATATGCCGTAGGGAAGTACGACGGTCCCAATATAGAAATTCTTTTAAAAACAAACAGGGACAGGATGGATATCTTGAATAAGTATAAGAAGGAAGTTATGCAGTATTTTGATGAGGAAGATTTGATCCATGAACTTTATGAAGAGAATAATGTACAAATTAAATTAGGTCCGGGCTTTACTGATGCCTTTTTTGCTTTACCAGACAACGTTACAGATTTTGTTAATTTAGTAGATTTCTAATTTTTTATAACAATTTTAATAAAATATTCTGGTCGATCCTATATGTCACCTTATTTAATGCCACATGCAAGATTGAATAAAACCAATAAAGAAATCATGAAGCACTTTTCATGAAAATATTTTATTAACAAATTATCTTGTTATTTGGGAGCAATGTTAAAACTTACCATGGTTACTTACTTCTGCACAACTTATAAAACGAATTAGAGGGCTAGGACGAATTGATATAGAAGTGGTAGGTATAGGATATTTTTTAATAATTGTTATAGTTGGATACAGCGTAAACAATTTGTGATTAAGAAGAATTTTTGATTGAATAGAGAGACAGGTAGAGCTACAGATTCAGTTAACTTACTAGGCTTCTAGTTTTTGATAATAATTTAATAAAACATTTTAGTCGATCTTGTGTTTTCTTATCAGTACTAGTTATACTATCAGAATCGTGAGATCCTATTGTTTAAATTGAGACAGTCAAAATCTTTTAAAATAAGTATTTCATTATTATGCCTGTAAGTTCATTTACTACCTTTGATATGAGTGTTCATTCTTATTCAATTTTATGGTACACATAAGTTTAATCTTCTACACCGCGCCGACCATGGACTTTGGTTAACCATATTCAATATAATTCAATTTGTAAGTAGTCCAATTCTGATTAGTTCTGATTATATGTTCCGTTTTCTGCGAGTTTTTAAACGTTACTAATTTTCATAACCAAACAGAAGCTTCAAGTTGAACAATTGCAAACGTTGTAGTGTAATAGAAATTAGGTTAGCCGAAACAATTTACATGGTAGTAGACTTGTTCTTTGTGAATATTTATATTTTTACTGATTAATGGCAATATTTATGATAATGTTAGATATTAATTGCAAAACGATAAACAAATTAAGTCCAACAAGCGTAATTTAAAAGTAAAAATCGGTGTTGTGTGTTGGTATATATAAGTAGTAAGTTTCGGAAACAACAGAAAAAATAGAGTTAGACTATACCAGTTCGAGTCACCGCTGTGGAATATGAATGTCTATGTAGCATTATTATTTGTAGTGTTTGGTAAGTAATCACGTGTTTTGGTCTTAGTGTCCTTAGACTCAATTTGAGCTATTCTACCTTAAAGAGACTTTAACGTTAGAGCATTAAGCTTTGCTATTTGTTCAATAGGACGTTTTTAAAAATAGTACATTTATTGAAAAGGTTAATAGACGGAATTGAAGAAGTCCAATAACATATTTTTATTTTAAGTATACAAAATTGTATAAGATGTTTTTGTGAGCAATGATGTATTCTTCACCCTTTTCTATGAGTGTGCCATTTTGGAAAATACCCGGTAGGTATATAAAAACACATTTGAATAACTTCAACATGTGTAAGTTGTCTAAGAAGTAAAAAACTAATCGTTGGTAAATGTAATTTAATTTGACATCTAGAAACAGAAAACTAAGAATGGCTAGTTTTCAGCAAGATTATAACCAAATCACATTGCTTTACATTTTTCCTTTTTAAGAAACCAATTTTGCCGTATCACAAACATATAATTATAGTAGAAGTAGCTTGAAACAAAAATATCCAGGATTCGGAGAAGACTATGTATTTTTTCCTGATGAATATGGAGATCTTGCATTTGCGTATTTAAGGGATCCCCATGAGTTGGATTCAAAAGTTTTTGGTATAGGAGAATATGATGTAGAGAAAGATGTTAAGTTTACGTTATTCACTAGGTGAGAGTTTTTCTTAATTTTTCTCTATATTTTCTAATAATAATAATAATAATAATAATAATAATAATAATAATAATAATAATAAGCAAAATTCGGACCGGCAACCTCCTCGCGGTGCACCCTGGGCAGGGAGGGGCAACCCTCTCTGGCTAATGTCGGACGTGGGATTACAGGGCTAACCACCCTGTAATCTCAAATCTTCTGGTTCTACCAATTAACAGAAGAAGGGCCCCTCACAATCGACCCCAACCGGATGGGGGTCAGAGACAGGTGGGAGGGGCCTTACCGGACCGTCTCAACAATGATGAACGCTTTGAAAATGGACGCTTTAGGTGGACGGAGGAACTAAGAGATGACCTGCTTAACTGCTATGAGAGCAGCGAACCTGCGCGCAGGGGATACATGGCGCGACTACACCGGTTGTGGTGCGATATGCACCCGGAGTATCGCGCCTTCTCTCAACAACATCTGAGAGATCAAGTATCCTTCCTGCGCAGAACAGGTTTTGTAAGGGCACCTCGTCAGCGTGAGGAACTGCTAGCCGCAATTCCACCGCGGCAAATACCAGCTGACGAGGGACATCCTCTTGAGTATACCGACGTCGATTTCAGGACGAGGGTTAACCTTAACACCAGGGTTAACCCTAAGCCACAAGACCTGGCACGAATGGACTCGTTGATCAGTGAGGAGCTTCCAGAAGATGCCAACATCTGGCAGATCAACAGCGCGGTGTACGCTGCCGCCAAGCAACTCGTCCCACAACAGCGCCTGGCAAGCGCAGTTGATAGGGTCGAGAAAGCTAAGCGGCGCGTACAGAAGATCGAAGCTAAAATTCGATTAGCAAGGCAACACGCTTCTCGAATCCAGAGTGTGGTGGATTATATAGTCGCAGGTAGACCATTTACACCGAAGGTCCGGCGAGTGGCAGCCGGACTGAGACGCCAACACCACACTCTAAATCGCACAGTGCTGCAGACCATCAAGCAGCACTGTCTAGATAGGATTCGAGCGCTTATGGCTATTAAGAAAACTTTGGTCAGGCGAATGCGGAGTTTGGAACAAAACAAATTGTTTCAAACAAACCCGTCTCGCCTGTTCCAAGAGCCACAGCGTGTTGTCGAAAATCCGCCAACTGTTGATAATGTCGAAGCCTTCTGGAAAGGAATCTACGAAGTCGCGAGTCCATTCGATAATGACACTCCAGCTATAGCACACTTCGAGGCTCTCTGTCGTAGAGTCTTAGAAGAGCCAGACGAAGTGTGCCCGGCAATCAGTACGGAAGAGGTTCAACAAGCACTTGTTGGAACCAAGAACTTCGCTGCCCCGGGTCCAGATGGTATAAACAACTGGTGGTGGAAGAAGTTTCCTTCCACCCACCGCCATCTGGCCCGAGTTTTCAACTCATGGTTGAACGAGGGGCAGCAAATTCCGGACTGGTTTGTCGAGGGGCGAACTGTGCTAATCCCCAAAAAGGGGGATCTGTCTGACCCAAAAAATTATAGGCCGATTACCTGCCTCAACTCCTGCTACAAGTTATTTACTCGTATCTTGTATACCAGGATGTTGAGGTCTGTTGATCCGGTCTACCAACAGATAGACGAACAGCGTGGTGCCAAGAAGGGCCTGGCAGGTTGCAAGGAAAACCTGCTGATAGACCGCTGTATTGCACAGGATTCTGTGCAGTACAAGCGGAATCTGTCAATGGCCTGGATTGATTATCGCAAGGCATTTGATACAACATCCCACGAGCTTTTGTTACACTTGCTCGGATGTCTTGCGGTACCAGCACCACTAGTGAGATGCATCGAACAACTGTTGCCGCTTTGGAGAACTCGCTTCACCATAACATCCGGTGCCGAGCGAGTTTCGACAGAGTTGGTGACATTTAAGAGAGGAGTGTTTCAGGGTGACTCTTTGAGTCCGCTCCTCTTCTGCATCTCACTGCTGCCGCTATCTGTTGGACTCCGCCAAACCCGCGGGTATCAGTGTGGGCCACCCAGCAACCGGAGGCATAAAGTCACCCATCTATTTTATATGGATGACCTTAAACTCTATACCTCCGGAGAGCGAGAACTTCAAAATGCTCTCAGGGTGGTCGAGGAATACACGCGGGCAATTGGAATGGAGTTTGGGTTGGACAAATGCGCAGTCGTCCACCTCAAGAGAGGACGATGCGGGGAATTCCACGAAGATGCGCAGCTCGCAGACGGAAGCATCCTACGACATTTGGATGCCGGAGAGACCTACACATACCTGGGTGTGGAACAACGCCACATCCAGGATGTGAACCAAATAAAGGATTCTCTCCGTGGCAAGTACAGACACCGACTCCGAAAGATCTGGTCATCAGAACTTTCGGGGAAGAACAAGGTGTCTGCCACTAATATGCTTGCCGTTCCGATTCTGCTCTACTCCTTTGGCATAGTCAAATGGGGAGTAGATGAGCTGCGTCAATTGGACAGGAATACCCGCAAGATGATGAATATTCATAGGAGTATTCATCCTAGATCGTCCGTTCCTCGTGTATACCTCCCACGTCAACGGGGGGGCCGAGGACTATTGAGTCTGGAGTGCATGCATGGCAGAGTGGCACTGAGTATGGCATGTAATGTCATCAGGAGCTCGGACCCACTCCTACAGTTAGTGAGAGATCATGAAGCTGTGGGAGTTGGCGCTTTATTGTTTAGGGTAGCACAGAGGGCCGCAGATGAACTCGGTCTCGTGTTCGACTACAGGCGAGAAGGCCGGCGAGGTGACTCAGTCACTGAGCTTCCGCCTAATCGTCTGACAGCCCACATCAAAGCTGCCGAACAGAGAAATCTGTTCAGGCAGCACGTCGATAAACCCCTGCACGGTGTTTTCTATAACAACATAGAAGCACTGGGTTTATCGACAGAGCTGACCTTCGCATTTTTAAGGTCAGCGGGGCTGAAGTCGGAGACCGAGGGATATATTGTGGCCTGCCAAGATGGTGTTATTAACACATTGGTCTATCGCAGTCGCGTGATGGGTGTAGAGTTACCTGATATCAACTGCAGGACCTGTCGGCAGGCGCCGGAGTCGCTCATGCATTTATTATCTGCATGCCCGATTTATGCGACTTCGGTCTACATCCAACGACATAACGCGGCTTTACGAGTGCTATACTACCATCTACGGCACTCGTACCAGATAGACCAAACACCAGTGCTGCCTTACGTCCCCGGAGATATCGAGTCCGTTGTCGAGAACGAGAAATGCCGGATTTACTGGAACTACTCGTTCCCGACCGTCAGGCGAATTCACGCCAATAAGCCTGACATAGTCCTCCTCGACCATCAGACCAAGGTGATGTATGTCATCGAGTTCTCAGCACCTGCTGAGACAAACATCGCCTTGAAGGAGGAGGAGAAACGGACTAAATACAGAGATCTCCGGTACGAGCTCCAAGTGCTATACCCAGGCTACTCTGTCAAAATGGTCGTCCTGATAATCGGTGTACTCGGAGGTATGAAGCCCACGCTGCTCTCCGCATTGAAGACCATGCCTGTCTGCCAAACATCGGCAGAATGGTTGGCTGGTCAAATGCAGAAAGCGGTCATCCTGGGATCCCTTCGTCTACTTAGAGCACACGAGTCTGGAATCTACAGTGACTAACCCTGCGGGATGTGGGGAGTTGCTGTAGATTATTCGCTGGCGCTCTCTCTGTGTGGTGTCGGAGGCCACAGGGAGACTGTCCAGCACTTTCGTTCCGAAACGGAAAAAAAAAATAATAATAATAATAATAGTTTATTGGTCCATTCGATCATAAAATATGATATAGGATATGTCAAATTTATACATGCAGTATATAAACACAAAAATATGTTAAATTACACATACATTTTTTAAAAGAAAAACGCACAAAATAAGTATATATAAACAATAGGAGCATAAACAATAAAAGTATAAACAATAAAAGTATAAATAAATAAAAGTATAATGTAATTACCAGTTGAAAAAATGTTTTATTCCATTTAAATCAAATTGGTCTCTTCAAAACTACCTAAGAATTGAAAGAAAGAACTAAATTATGTACTGCCATGAAATACAACTACGTTGAAGTATGATTCCTTGTATTTACAGGAGCTTTCTCGAAGGTCGGGATGTGACTGACTTCAAAGAACTGCAGAAATATTTTGACAAGAGCAAAAAGACTAAATTTGTTACTCACGGGTGGATGTCCAGTGGGACATCCAACTCGTGTGTTTATATCAAAAATGGGTTTTTAAATGTATCTGATGTTAACGTCATTGTTATGGACTGGAACGCTATTTCAGGTAGGTAAATTAAACCTCAGTCAGTAGAATATAAGTACTTAGCAACACTAGATAAGATTATTATTGTCCACTTTTGAGAAGTTTGGAATTATCCAGAGTTTAATTTCGAAGGAAAAAGTTATTTGACACTATACTAGGAAATATATAAAATAATTATATGCAATAAATTTCCTATAATTTTAAACAATTTTAGGAAATGTATTTTACCCAATTCCTATGAGGGCTACACCAGACGTCGGCCAACATTATGCAAAATTCCTAAATTACCTAATAAATGATATGGACGTAAATCCGAAAGACTTTCACCTTATTGGTCACAGTCTTGGGGCACATGTTTCTGGTTTTGCTGGGCGAGGCTTAGAAAAAGGAAAAGTTGCAAGAATTACAGGTAAATTAGTTTGTCACGGTACCTTAACATTTTTAATTCGATCTATAAAAATTCCGTCTTTCGTTTTATAAGAGCAGATCTTACGTTTTCTGCCATTAGGGCCGAATATCGATTTCTGGTTATGGACGACATCTTGAGTCCCTAAACGGATGTGCAATGTGCATTCCCACCCTTGTGCAGATAAATATCAATAGCCAGAAACCGGCCGATGAATACTATTTATTTGTGCCTTGCACGCCATGTAAAATACAAATATACTCATTCCGAAGAGTCCATGTAAAATACAAATATACTCATTCCGAAGATTGCATAAATCCAACCTTGTCAAGATTGCTAAACACATATTTTTATAGGTCTAGACCCTGCGTTGCCAGGGTTTGATGCAGGATTGCTAGTAGGAGGTCGCTTGAATACAGATGATGCTGAATTTGTGGATATTATACATACATGTGCTGGTTTCTTAGGACTGAAACAACCGATCGGACACATTGACTTTTACCCAAATGGCGGAGGACCTCCTCAACCAGGGTGCAGTATCTTAGAGGTGCATTGATTGTTATCGAATATTATGCTTGCAATTTTAAGTTCATGAAATTTTTATTCTTAGCTCATGGAAGCGTGTAGTCATGGAAGAAGTTGGCGATTATTCGCCGAGAGTATAGTTATCGACGAACCGTATATGGCGTCCGAGTGTGCTTCTTTTGATTTATTGTGGGACAGGGCATGCGATGGAAAGGATATACCTATGGGGGAACCAACACCTTTGGATGCCAGGGGGATTTATTATATAAAAACTACCGGCGAGGAGGCGTATATTGGAAAACACCGGAATTTTATTGACAGCAATGATATTGAAAGTTAGATAAAATAGATAAGAGATGAAATTGTATTTACATTAAATAAGTAAAGTTCGATATTTGTTTTTAATACAAAAGTTATACGAGGTGTGAAAAAATAGGCCATATCCACCTCACCTCGTATGTTTTCCCAAGAAAGAGAACATACAAATTGGTAGCACTCAAAATACGATGTGGTTGTAGTTCATTTAGATACTTTTTATAAAGTTGGATATTACTTAATTTTTGTGAACTGTTTTAATTTAATTGATTTATTCGCTAGCAAACTTAAATCTGATATTTAAGAACTATTTAATTTGATTTCTGAAAGAGAACGATTAAAGAATGAATACTGTAGAAATGGTTAAACGTTAAACACTGATTATTTTCATTCTGAGACAACTCTCACAAATTATTAATATAAAAATAGTCTGGACAGGCGTACAAACTGCAAAATCTTGTCATACGCGTTTGAGAAACCTCTCTTGAAACGTTTCGCGGAACGACCAGCATCCTCTGAGTAAGTGACAAGTAGAACAAGCCTCGTTCCTTAATTACTTGGCCATCGTCGTTGACAGCTTCACTATTAAATCTCAAGTTACATAACACTTTTGAGAAAACAACTGTTTCTAATTTATTGACGTTGTGAGTACCTCCGTCAGTGGAAAGACCAAGGTAAACACTTATTGCAATAGTTTTAGATAAGTGTATGCAGACGTAAAGTAACATAGTGAAAATGTACAGATACCTACTGGGTTGCATGTTGGCTCAGAAGCTGACAATAAATAGGTAGTATTTTTTTTTAAATATGGTTTATATGTATGAACAAAACTGAATATAACACAGTACCACAGCGGCGAGAAATTGAGTCATAATTTGTCATTTTTACTCTCACCTAGTCTCAAAAATTCGGTGAAGTTCAAGATTCTATCTCCACCGGGTTCCCCAATAGGTTCTAGTGTCATTGATAAAACTTTAAGTTGTTTTTAGAATTAAGTTGAACTAAGTTATTTAAAATATGTGTTAGAAATCACCGAAATTTCCTATGACATTACCGAGAATGAAATAAAATGAGACTATTTCCATCACAGTACCACAACCACTGGTGCTAATTGTGGAACCTTTACCATAACTGAACATCCATTTAACATAATCAAAATTATATCAAGAAAACTGAGGTGCTATTGCATAACCATTTTATTAACAATTTTATACTGTGGTGTCAATTTCACACCACTAGTGTTATTTGCAAAATTTTTACCATCACCTATACTCATTTAGCACCATCCAGAAATATAAAGAAGACTGTAGTGCCATTGTTTAAAAACTAATTTACAATTTTATACGCTAGCACCATAACTATCAGTTAAATAATTAGCACCTCTGTCTTTATTCATATATTTGGAGGGTCCTAGATAGAGCTAAGTGATGGTAGAGGTTTCGCAATTGGTGCCGGTCGTTGTGGTGCTAATATAAAGTAGGAACCAAAATTATTATAAAGTAAATAATAATAATAATAATAATAATTTATTTACACCAAATAGTAAAGTACAATTCCATTTGCAATATTATAATATGTATGTAAATAAATTAAGGGGCCACGTCTAAAGTCCACAAACAGACTTGTGCGTAGTAGGCACAAAATAACACTAAAAACAATAACAATAATAACAATAACAAAGAATAGAAGAAATAAACAAAAAAAAAACTAACGCCTTTATTTTTTTTTTCATATATTTGTATAATGATAAATAAGTTCAAATGGTGGCATTGGTCTGGAAATTACCACCCATGGTGATTGTGTTTTGAGAAGTTGCTCTCGATGATCAAATAGATACATGACTTTATTATTACGAAACCTGATAGCTGCCCAGCTAATCAAATTATATCAAACCTTCACCGAATGGTAACACCAACTCTCGTCGTCATTGATTTGCTTGCACCAAAGACTAATCTTTGCTTGCACTAATGAAAGTCACAAAGATTGAAACTGATGCGCAGGTAACTAGTAGGTCCTGCCACGATTTATTAATTGTTAATGATTTATACAGGGTGGGGCAATAGTGTGTCGGACCTCGATATCTCGAGTTCTACGATAGCCAGTAAACTAGACAAAAAAGTCTATAACTGGAAATTATTTTCCAACATACAGGGCGAAATTACAGGACCAAGTGCCTTGTTTTTAATGGCATGGTATGTATATCAGTGCATTTTTTGAAGCCTCTTTCTAGGCTCTATTCATTTCTATATTAGCATTGAATATCTCCAAACCACTTGGATGTAATGAATTTTTTTTGTTGAAATAATGCAATCTGCAGATGGATATTAAAATAATCACCACAGTCACAATTATGGGTTTTAAGAAAAACTTATGTGAATACCAGGTAAGAGACATCTAGTTAATGTTTTTGAATCATTTTCATTTCCTAAAACTGTACAGGGTGTCCCACGTTAAAGTAACCACCCCCTTTTCTCCCGATTTTTTAAGATATTTTTTAATTTCAAAATGCTAGCCTCTGTATTTTTTCCGTAGTTTTGAATATGCTAACCAGAGTTTTCTAAAAGCCAACGGTATACAGGGTGAATAAAAAAATTTACTTTTTCTTATGGAACACCCTGTATATTTTTACGTATGTCGATAGAGTGTTCTTTTCTGATTACAAAAATATATGATACTTATATATTTGGATAAAAAATGGCGGAGCTATTCAACGTCGAAAAAGAAATACGGCTAGCGATGATTTTAAATTTAATTTAAATTAACAAAAATATTACACATTTAATATATTAAAAAACAAACAAAAAGTATGAAACAAAACTAGACAGATGAAGCAATTTTGGATTATAGATGAGTAATTATTTTATTAATTGCCTAATTAATTAATAATTATTAGTAGACTTAATTACTGCAAGAGACTCAACGTCGAAAAAGAAATACAACTAGTGATGAATTTAAATTTAATTTAAATTAACAAAAATATTATACATTTAACAAACATTAAAAAACAAACAAAAAGTATAAAACAAATTCTTCATGGCACCATATTTTTTCGTCACTAATAACAATTTAAGTTAATCATGTTAAATGATTTCATGATATGTATTGGTAAATTATTTTTTTTGTGTAACGAAGTGATTTTATCTGGCAAGGATTGCCTGTTTAATTTTAATATTTCCGTCACCTGGGTACACCCTGTAACTCTGCTATCATTTAAGTTATAGTTAAGGTATCAATTTATTGTAAAATCAGCTGGTAAATTATTTGATTAATTTTCGATAGTCCCCGTATAGCTAAAATCCGTTAATTGTTCAAAAATAATGTTCAAGCCGGAAGTAAAAATCATTAGTTACGAAAACTTGCTTAAATATTAATCCGTGTCCGTTTCAAGCCGGTTCTTTTTGGAATATAGTTAAAAATTATCAGCAATGCATTTCCGTTAGCTCGGTTGAATAAGACAAATTGCATAACCCGCTCGGTCTTAGTAAACCGAGTTCTTCATTCAAGCCACCTGTCCGAGTTCCAGATATTGTATGAGCGCGCTGACCGCCTACGTCAGCGAAAAAGATAATAAATTCACCGGGAACGGTAAAATCCAAACCAGTCGAATTATCGACACCTTCGCATCAGAAAGCAAAATCCGACTAGCAATTTATCCGTTTTTTATAAACCGTCGTGGTAAGAACAATAGTAGTTGACCGTAATCCAGCCGTTCCGTATCTTGAATAATCACCGAGATTCACCGTTGATTTCATTGCGTAAATATCGCCGCCTTGTAAATCTACTTAATCAAATCAGAGTTCGGTTTAAAGTTTCCGTTTAGTTGTAGTTAATGTTATATCACACATTCGCCGGTTGTACCTTCCGATAATCAGTCTGGTAGTTGGGTACAGCCATCAGCGAGTGTATTTTCAAAACGTGGATTTATCATACACTGGCAAAATAATTCGATAATCAGTCTGGTAGTTTTATGGCCCCAGTGTATGGTTTAAATCTTTATTTTCCGGTAAGGAAATATAATTCCTGGTTAACAAAACTCTGTATTTGAGGCTGTAGAAACCCGCGTGTATTAAGTAGTTTCCAAATCTGAAATAAAAGTCAAAGAATCTCTGTGCCTTATTCATCGCACTCCGTTAATTCCCTTATATTTTCTTTACCAGCTGAAAAATCGTTGTCACATTTTTGTATATAGCCGACTATGTAGTCAACCAAGGCTGTACATCATTTTTATTTTATGTCATTTTATTTCTTCATAACACATTGTATTAAACGTACGAATTTCCTACTGAATAAATCTGTTATAATACCTATCAGAAGTTCCGAGTTATCATTTCTGTTAAATTTCTAATTAACCCGTTTGAGAAATTGTTCACGTCGTACTGACATAATAATTATCTCAAGATCTTCTGGCAAAAACCGTGTCTTCAACTGTTAGCTACCTAGGGTTTTTCTGGACACCGCCAGGAAACAAAAGTGTTGTTCTTTACACTTCAAAAAGGGAAAGGACTGGCGCCCGAGTTTTCCGTATAAAGAGATAGGTTACGTAAGTATCTATACATCGAAAGGAAGCGTCGTTACATTTGTGAGTAAATGTTATTTTTTAAATTGTGAGATATTTAATAGGAATAGGTTTGTTTTTTAATGTTTGTTAAATGTGTAATATTTTTGTTAATTTAAATTAAATTTAAAATCATCACTAGACGTATTTCTTTTTCGACGTTGAATAGCTCCGCCATTTTTTATCTAAATATATAAGTATCATATATTTTTGTAATCAAAATAGAACGCTCTATCGACATATGTAAAAATATACAGGATGTTCTATAAGAAAAAAGTACATTTTTTTATTCACCCTGTATACCGTTGGCTTTAGAAAACTCTGGTTAGCATATTCAAAAACTACGGAAAAAAATACAGAGGCTAGCATTTTGAAATTTAAAAATATCTTAAAAACTCGGGAGAAAAGGGGGTGGTTAGTTTAACGTGGGACACCCTGTACAGTTTGGCCAAAAATTATTTTTCAATTAAGAACTTTTTAAATTAAATTTTCTCAATTTTTTCAAATGGAACACTGTATACTTTTCAACGATGTGACGTAGAAATGAAAAACAAACATTTTTTGTAAGTATTTCCGTATGGCTAATTGCAACCAATTTCGTTTTATAAATAAATATTCAAATAATTCATTAAAAAATTTTATAATAGGTGTTCGACGTGTTGCCCATTTTGATTGACACAAGTCTTTATGCAATTTTGAAATGAGGCCATTTAGTGGGACCTTTTTTTTCAATCTATTGAAATGAGTATATAGTATTTAGCAGGTCCTTTACTGTAATGTTTTTTTGTACATTTTTTGCAGTTTTCGTTATTCGACAAGCAATAAAACCTCAGTTTAGTAAGAAACCTCTTTTTTTAAGTTTATTTTTGAATTTTGTATTTATTGCAGAATAAAACGAATTGGTTGCAATTAGCCATAAGAAAGTAGGTACTTACAAAAAATGTTCATTTTTCATTTCTACGTCACATCGTTGAGAAATATACGGGGTGTTCCATTTGAAAAAATTGAGAAAATTAAATTTAAAAAGTTTTTGAAAAGTAATTTTTGGCCATCCTGTACAGTTTTAGGAAATGAAAATGATTCTAAAACATTAATTAGATGTCTCGTAACTGGTATTCATATAAGTATTTCTTAAAACCCATAATTGTGACTGTGGTGATTTTTTTAATATCTATCTGCAGATTGCATTATTTCAACAAAAAAATACATTACATCCAAGTGGTTGGGAGATATTCAATGCTAATATAGGAATGACAGAGCCTTGAAAGAGGCTTCAAAAAATGTACTGATATACATAGCACTCCATTTAAAAAAAAGGCACTTGGTCCTGTAATTTCGACTTGGCTCGACCTGTATGTTGGAAAATATTTTCCAGTTATTGACTTTTTTATCTAGTTTACTAGCTATCGTAGAACTCGAGATATCAAGGTCCGATACACTATTGCCCCACCCTGTATATTATAAACAAAACATATGTTTATTTATTTAAACAGTTTACATGTTGTGTGTATTATAGTTCTACCTGTTTCAAATATATTTTATAAATTAAACGTGAGTGACGTTTGAATGTTATCAAGCATGTCACATATACAAGCATATTTTACGGATGATTCATTCAAACCCAATTTACATTAATTAGGTATATTGTTTATTAATTTCCTACTAATATTTTTTATCTAATCAGCAAAATATTGTGTTAAATCTTGCAATAAAAACAGTAATAATTTTTTATCATTTCCTTTACTTTAATAGACTTTCGATTAAGTCAAATGCCAATATGCTAATCAGCAGATGTTTTATTATTAATTAATTACAATCAATTTTATAGTTGTAATAAACGTTATGCAATTAGTTCTTTCTGTTGGTTCCAGTGGTACGTTGAGTGCAATAATAAATTTGTAGCGGAATGGTGCTGCAGATCCTAATAATCATTTTCAGCATAGTTTTTTTTGCAGTAGGCCCTACCGTATCAGGTAATATTTAAAAAAAATGTAGGCATACAATTTCATCATGACTGTAACACATTTGTTTGTCCCTGATCATTATTTTATTATCTGCCTCGGGTTTATTGTATAGAAAAATGTAAAGTATTATTTAATAGGTATAGGATTATGGCAATAATGACACTTAAGATAAGTGTAACGCCTATTTGATATTTATTCGACTAAAGATTTTGTTATATTTTCATGATATTAAAATATACTAAGCTCAGCATAAGTACAGAATAATGTATCTTTTTAATTAATTGTTTGTAGTGTTTCAAGTAAAGTTGTTTTGTTAACTTCTTTAAATATTCTGGTGACCTTCGTCTTCTATGGTTTCATATAGATTCATTGCTGTGTGTGTAACTTCATTTTTCTAATTACGCCACCCTATTTTTGGTTTGAAATCAACACATTATTTTGCATCCGATAACATAAAATTTTTATGAAGCTCAAATTTCTGTATACTTGATTATTTTTTACCATTTCAGCAGTGGGACAACCTACAAAATTCTACAGATTGTCATCACAAGTGGATTTTAGTTTAGCAAACGCCAAAAAATCGGATGTCATCTACAAATATTTCAACGACCCTGTGCAAAAAGTGGGAAAATTATTAACAGAGGATAATGTAAACAAAGAAATAACTAACAAATCCATACCTATGGTATTAGTTATCCATGGTTGGAACTCTGATGACAGCGATTACAGATCGCCGTGGTATGGTCCTCTAAAGAGCGAACTGTTTAAGCTGGGACCGCATAACGTTATTTACATAAACTGGTTCGTTGCGGGAAGTCAGAGTTACAACGTTTCCACTGCGAATATAAAGCCAGTAGGAGAATTTATAGCGCAAATTTTAATCGAATCTGGTGTGTCGCAGGAAAAAATCCATGTCATTGGTAAAGTTTAGAATTGATACAAAATCACAAAATTTTTAAGGTTGATGGCTTGTTTTTGTACTAAATCCAAGGAGGGAAAAATTGACAGATGTGTTAGAAAATTTCTTTAGTGTTGGTAATACTTGCTAAGAGAGGGTGGGTAGTGCAAAGTAATTTGGATGTTCAGAAAAGTATCTATACTCTGTCTGTCCAAAACATAGAAATACACACCGCCCCAAAAATGCCCGCTACATTTGAATGAAATTTCTCTATTGGTCGTATTTATAGAACATTACAAAGCACCCACTAGATTTGACTGAAAGGGCGACTCCACAAGAACTTGCGTCGCGCATTACTTATTTTGCAATAGACCAATCAGCTTATGTTATGATTGTCGCGAAACGGATAAACGCTAAACGTATGAAAAATTGTAAACCGCGAATAAATGGGGAGCCGGCCTCACTGTCAACAATGTCTACTGTCATATTATGGGTATTCGTTTTTGTGAAATTTGGAATTATTTCTAGTGTGTTACAATTTGATCCGGAACACCCTTGAAAAATCTGACTCAGCAGCGGTGGTGATATTTTTTTTTCATATAGGACCGTCCTAGATGTACGTGAAAAACATATTACGGTGTCCAGATTACAAAGTCATGGCATGCTATGATTTTTTTTCGACGCCATTTTTTCAAAAATTATATTAGCGATTTTTTTATTCAAAATCTGACAAGGTAGCGTTATTCGGCATTCTTCAAAACGTACTCTCCCCCATTTACTTGAAATTATCACTGTCAATAACTCTATTGTGAAGAAACGAAAATTACAAAATACAAGAAGAAATGGTTTACTTCGAGCATCTAGGAGGCTTTGGAGCTAAATGAAGTAGAACACAAGAGGAACTTCATAGAAATAATTTATTTAGTAACGTCTTTGTTATTTATACGTGCATTCTTCAGGCAAGAAATAACATAAAACGCAATTTTCGTTGCTATACACTATACAGTAGAATTATTGACAGTAATAATTTAAAAAAAAAATATGGGAGATTACGTTTTGAAGGGTGCCGAATAACGCTACGCTGTCAGATTTTGAATAAAAAAATCGCTAATTCTATCATTTTTGAAAAAAATGGCGTCGAAAAAAAATCATAGCAAGCCATGGCTTTGTAATCTGGACACCATAATATGTTTTTCACATACATCTAGAACGGTCCTATATAAAAAAAAATGACACCAAAATCGCGCTGCTGAGTCAGATTTTTCAAGGGTGTTCCGGATCAAATTGTAACACACTGTACATACACTCAGTTCCATAAAAAGTGACGCACTCGATTTTTTGGGTAATTTTAAAGTTCCTTAGTTTTTAAACCGGTGGACCGATGTGAACATTTTTTCTCTCAGTTTATAGCAAAATTCATTCTGTATGAGCCGGATTGGAAGCAATAGTGAGTTCTTCCAAATTTCATGGAAATTAATGGAGAATTTTAAACCTAAGTTTTTTCACAGGTTTTCAAAACACCCTGTGGATTATTCTCGCATTCATGGAAAAAATATTCATTCTGCATTCGATGAACCATTTTTTAATAAACATTTTGTTTTTTTATTCACTATTTTATTGCTGGTACTTTCCGAGATATAACGTTTTTACGTGAACCCTGCTTTTTCGTGTATTGAAAAATGATGCACATGATGAGTGGTCATACTCACTACAGAATTGTATAGTATATAAACCAATAGAAATTGTCAAGGTTTTCAGATACACTGAGTTCCAAAAAAAGTGACGCATTTGACTTTTTTCTTTTTTTTTTTAAACCAGTGGGCCGATTTTTAATTTTTTTTTATTTATTGGTAGGTAATTCCTTTGTCTTTCAAAAAAAATAAAGAGATGGAAATTTATTTCATTGTAGGATCACATTGCCTTTGAAAAAAAACAATGGCCGTTGCCATAGCAATTAATTTGTTGTATGCTTCCATACTTTGTTGTGTCATTAATTAAAGAAGTTTTAGAGACTAAAATTACACAAAATGCCTCAAATAAATCCTGAACAAGTTTATAATTTTGTGTTCAATAAAACTGTTTTTTAAAATTCGTATCAGTCTATTTCACTATAAAACTCGATAAATTCAGAAACTGAGAAAAAAAATGTTCAAATCGGTCCACCGGTTTAAAAACTAAAGAACTTTAAAATTACCCAAAAAATCGAGTGCGTCACTTTTTATGGAACTGAGTGTATATTCGTTTTTGTGAAGGTAGGTACAAAAATTAACCTTATATGTTTTCTGTACATATTTAGTATTAAGTTACGTAATGCAAACGAATAATATTGATTAAATGTTAAAACGATTTTTTTTAAGGTTAAATCGAAATTGATGGCTGATGGGGGTCCAATTTCTCCACCGTTGCAAGTGTTTATAATATTCTTCATGAATATAAACAAACACAACAACTTCAACCACCAAAAGTGTACCATCGACAAAGAGGAATTTTGGACAATATCGATGAAGGAACTAGTAGTAGTAGTAGTAATTACATTTTGGCTTTGATTTTGATAAAAATCATTAGCTCAGCGCCATGTGGAGATGAAGGAACTAAAAGTGCTCTCAGCGTATATTCCATTTTTTTTTAAAGAAGTGAACTACCAACTATAAACGAAATTTTAGCAGCAGTGCATTGGGATGAATATGTACCTCATCGTAAACGAAGTAGTTTGTGGCTATAAGAGAAATTGGCTTTCGGTGAGTAGTCAGACTCTTTATTTCTTCGTGTTGTATTGTAATTGTGTTTGGCATTATAGGTTCTCAAAAAGGTCACGTAATAGTGCCCTAAGGGAAAAAAATGAGAATATTGCTTGGAGGAGAAGATTCCTGCGAGACATCAGAAAATGCCAGGAAGAACATAAGAAGTTGTACTTTTTAGATGACACTTGGGTGAGCGGTGGCCATAATATAAGTAAAGTACGGAAGGACACGACACGACTCCAAGGTAGGCTTTCATCTAAGCTTTAACAATGGTTAAAAGATCCATCGGGTAAGGGAAGTCGCTTTATAGTCCTCCACATAGGATCCGAGGATGGTTTCGTTGAGAATGGTCGTTGTTTTAATGTTTTTACCAATTTGTTATATGCAACACGTAGGGCTTTGAAAGTCTATTTTTTCTACTGACTTACCAAATGTATTGAAATGATGAATAAAGTATTCTATTTTATATTATATTGATACCTATCTCTCATAACTTATTTATACAAGCTGTAAATTAAAAACGAATACAAACTTAAACAAACCAGGCAATCGGCTGGCCGTCTAGAATGATGGCCGGAAATCCGGAAATCCGGAAATAAAGGATCGCTGGTTGGCGTAGTGCGGAAATAAATATTATTTTTAAAAGTCCAAAATTGCAAATGTATAATAGAAACTTTAATGGGAATAAACATTATAAAAATATAGCATCGCTGCAGTATACAATGTAACGCGTATAATAAACAAATTTTGTTGAAGCTATCACAGCTTTCATTAATTCCATCGTGTAAAACAGACTATTGTGTGCAGCGTTCTGCGCTGCCATAAAATTAATGGGACGGGGTCTATTTCTATGTTTTGGACATAGTATATTATGACGTGGGTCAATAATAACTGCCAATATTGTGTTTATTTTGGTTTAATAGCAAATATTGTCTTTTAGTGTTTTGTGCGCTTAGTAATGACGTCAATGGACTTTACTTGGAAAAAATTCGGAAGATTTTAATTTTGGTGCAATGTTAACAATATTTTTCAAAATGTCTCGAAACCGATATTTTCTAGGACAAAAATAGTTGTATACAAAAATAAAGGAAAAAAAAAAGTTGTATAAAAGAGAGGTAAGGCGTGATAACGTGGTAAATTAATATTTTTCATGACTCACTTAAAAACCATTTACTAACGTTTCCCCCCTTCTCTGCGTTTGAATAAAAATTTTAAATGACGGAATTTTCATTTGATATTCAGTAAATTTAAAAGGTAGGCAAGGCTCTTTGGAAAATGAAATGCACTGCAATCATTATTTACGCTCTGTATGACAAGGCCGCTCGATCTTTGCTGCTTGGGGGTCGGAGTATTTCATTATAAGAAATTCTGTTAAGGCCGTTAATAAATATTCTTTCATTCTCTTATGGAGAAGCGGCTGTTTAGGGAAAGTTGAGTTTAATGATTCATTTTCTTGGTCTGTTCACACAGTAAAAGGACTAAAGAAAAATATTTTTCTAGCAGCCCGACATCAGGTTGGATATCAACAATTTGAGTTTCTTTTTCAAAATTCAAGGAATATAGATTGCAAAATTTGAATGCTGCTCACTCAGATTTATAGACTTTTAAACCAAGAATGAGAAAAATTGTGAAAAAAATATATTTCTTTCAAAGTATTGGAAAAACCATACTGTCTTCACACGTTCAACGGCTGTGACACCACTTCCGCAATCTTCAATGAAGATATAAAAATAATAAAAATAAATAATAATAGTAAAATTTATAAATATATTCAGAAAAGACAAGCATTCTACGGAGACTTCATTGAATGTGCGTTGATACCAATTTTTCGCGCGAAAAACAAATCAAATCTCGCTTGATGACCATCAAATGAAGTAGCACCATGTATTCGTTGTGGGTATACCGCCAGGTTTAAGCAGTTTGCGACTGCTCAAAACTTTTATTAAAGTGACGAAAAAGTACACAGCACACTACGACCATGGTGAAAGAGATAATAAGTGATCAAGATATTGAAATTGAAATGTATTCCATGTGGTATATTGGAGGAACACAATAACGTTAATTTTGTGAAGTGAAAACGACGAAAAAAAAAAAACATTTATTCTACAGTAAGCTAGTGTGGAAGACCCATTAAAAATATGTAGTACAAAATATAGAGTTTTCGTCATTATATTCAACGAGAAAAAGTTCAATACGTACGAAAACGTTTAGTTTCAAATGAGTCCTAGTAAATAGTTATATTTACCACGCTGCCATGCCTTAATCATTAACTTAATCAATAAAATGTTTAGAACTATATATTGACGAAAGATTATCATGGAATCATCAGAGATGTTACGGGAAAAAAATCCCCTGTTATCGGAGTCCTTTATAGAATACGAGACTATATTTCAATAAAATATTGAAAAAATATATACTATTGTCTTGCACTTGGAGTAGTTTTCCACACACACCAAAACACTTTTGCACACACTCGACGCGCGTTTCGCCAACCAAGTTGGCATCATCGGGAGAAGATTAAAACTGTAGTTGGCATCATCGGAAGATGATTAAAACTGTAGTTTTAATCATCTCCCGATGATGCTAACTTGGTTGGCGAAACGCGCATCGAGTGTGTGTGCAGAAGTGTTTTGGAGTGTGTGGAAAACTACTCCAAGTGCAAATTCTACACCAAAGGTTCCAACCCCTCTTCAGGAATACTATTGTCTGATATATTATTCACGTATCCAATATTTAACTTCTGTTTGGGCAACTGCTAATAACTCTGTTATCAAACCATTAAAAACAAAAAAATTTGCCATATTTAGAACCCACAAAAAATTTGTATAAACCTAATAAGCTACTTGCTATTGAATCAATTTATACACTAAAGATCTGTACTTTTATTCATACTGTAATAAGAAAAAGTAAACATTCAAATATAAGACTTATTAAAAATCAAGAAATACATTTGCATAATACTAGGCAAGCGAGAAATTTATTAACAACTCCCTTTAAAACAAAATTTGGAAAAAATTCTATTTATTATAAATACCCGAGTCAAGATAGTTCAAATTTTGGGTAAACCTAGACAAAAATAATATAAAGCTAATTTTTGGTACAGATCATTATTGAGGGCTAAATAGTAATATACTAAAAGTCCTGGAGAATCCTCCTTCCGCAACCCCCTTTTTTCGCCCCCCAAACCCTCCCCTTTTAATATTTTGGTGATTTTCTCGAAAACTATCCACTTTAAGGAAAAATGTCAAGTGAGCATTTTTGAAGCTGACAAAATTTCCCTTCCAACGACATATTGCGAGCCCATATAGTACCACATGGTACACACCAGTGGCATATCAAAAGAAAGTCTGCCCCGAGATTAATTGAAATTTCATGAAGGACACGTCGAATTTACTGATTTTAACCAAAAACTATAAGCTTGGCGAAAAATATCGTTACCAATTTTTTAGTAGGCGATAAAATTGCAAATCCATTGATGTATAGAACGACCCCCCAGAACAAAAATATTGAAACTGTTATTTAATTTATACGTACATAACGTAAACATAAAATAAACAATTGAATTTAACATAACGTAAAGATAAAATAAACAACGTAAACATAAATGTAAACTATAAAATACTATTTACACAGTCAAGCACAAACACCTCAGTAGTTTAAAAATACGCCCTTTTGGAAGGTCCAGGTCTCGCATCCAGTCTGGATTAGTGGGAGAGGGAGGGGGAGGAGAGACGAGGGTTTCTGGAGGTGGAGGCGAGTCGTCATATGTTGTTGGTGTGGTCATCCACATCCTCGTCCTCCTCGTCCAGGACGATAGGGGTGGCGTTGCTGCAACTTCGCCCTTGGTAAAAGGATAGGATAGAGCACTTGAGCCTTTCTGCAAGTGCACGGCCCTAAGCCCCCTTTCTTGCATTTGCAAGCCACCATTTTACGCAGGGTTTGAGGAGCGGGCTCTGCGCACATTGTGACTGGCATGAGACCTTGTTCGCTGGTAGCCCATCCCCAGTCACACGGGTTTTTGTCGACCCCCAACCATATTTGCATCTGGTGATAGGTCCTCCAAGAACGATATTTTGCAGCCTCTGTGGTGGGGGGGAGGCGGCCAATTTTACAAATGCTGAGTATCGCAGGGTGTTCAGCGTTCCCTCGTTTTCTCCGTAGAGGTTCATCAAGATTTTCTCGCCAGCATTTCCTGGTTGGAGTTTGAATCAAGAAAAATGCTGGCGAGGTCTATCCAGTGGGTTTTCTTTTGAATACGTTGCACCACTTCATCTTGCCTTGCCAGAAAAGGTTAGAGGTGGTGTCACACCCACTGATGGCATGCAGGAACAAAACTGTCTGTGGTACTTGCATTTCTCCACAGGTGAAAGAATTTGCTGGATATTGGGCGCACTCTGACCCATCTCTGCCGCCTTTCTGGAAGTACACGTTCGTATGTAGAGAGCTTAAGTCGTTGAGAAGGACAGGTCGACGTCCTCTCCAATGATGAAAACCTGGTCGAACGATATGAGTTCTTGGAGAGGGCAGTCCTCACTATATCAGCATCGCCGTCTTCTTGAGTTTGATGTACCTCGATACCATGCCTCTCAAATTCAGTACGCATCATGGTGATCAGTCTGCGTTTGTTAGATTCATTTTAGAGCAGTTTTGCTTGGGACACTTGATGGGTGTTGATTCATAAAACAAAATATCACTGCAGGAGAGAGAAGCAGAGCGTCGCAGGCGTTCAGCTGATTTAGTGCTCCTCATAGCTGCATCTTGTGGGGATCCATCAAAAACCACAGCTACGTTTTTACCAAAGCGGTTGACAACGTAGCTGACGTATCCCGCCACAATGGCTCTGACTGAATCATATATGTATTGTATATTCAACATATTTCATTGTAAATAAAACAAGAAAAACGTTACCTATGATGTAATTTTGTTTGTTTAATGAATTTTCGGTATTTGTTTAGTATTTGTTTAGTGTATGTTTATTTGAAACCATATGTTACATCTAAAATGTTAAATTCAAATTCACGTTTCACGTTTTTTTAAAGAAATATATACCAACATTATTCAGTACAATGTTTTCCCAAAATCCGATGTTATACTATTGTTTCGTTATTGAGGAAACTATGAGGCCTAGAGGCACCATTTTGGGATCAAATTAAAACTAATTCAATTATCTACAAATTCATTTTCATGACTTTTCTCTAGGAGCATTAGTTTAGTCCGTACGTGTCTTAGAAAATGACCCTACCGATAAATTTTCACTTTTTAGAAAAAATTGCCCATCTTTCAGTGGCTGTATCTCCGCAACTAATGGACCTAGAAAGCTGTGGTTGGGCCAACATTGTAGCAAATTTAGTTTTCTTTACAAAAGTATAGAATGAAGATACCCGAAAAACGCTTCCTTAAGTTATTATTTAAAAAAAAAATGCAACAAGTGTCAGAATTTCGCAGTTTTTCAAGCACCACGGGAGTAGCACAGGGTTTTCAGGGTTGCAAACTTGGGTATAAACTACTCTCAGGGGTCCTAATAATATATAAAACAATCGTAGATACATGCGCGTTTGCGATGTTTGCCTTTTCTTGTGTCGATATTGACTGGCCTAATATTGGTAGTAAAAATTAATTTGATCCAGATTTACGTAAAGCTGAGAAGTCTCGGATAAACTTTTAATTTTTTTTTGGCTGAAGTAATTGCGATGAACTTCTAAAAGATTCGCAAGTAGACCACCTTTTAATGGTCGTTTTAGAGAAAAATATGTTTCTTCTAAAAAAATGATGCTTAGATAAAAAAAACTGAGGATAAATAGCAAAAAGTATATTTTTTAAAAGTAACCCTTCATTTGATACGCCACTGATGGGTGCCATGTGCTACTGAATATGGATTGCGATACGTCATTGGAAGGGGATTTTTATCAGCTTCAAAAATGCTCACTTGACATTTTTACGTAAAGTTGATAGTTTTCGAGAAAATCACCAAAAGATTAAAAGGGGGGGGTTTGGGGGGCGAAAAAAGGGGGTTGCGGAAGGAGGATTCTCCAGGACTTTTAGTATGTTGCAATTTAGCCCTCAGGCATGATCTCTACCAAAAATCAGCTTTATATTATTTTTGTCTAGGTCAAATGCTATCTTGACTCGGGTAAAAGGAATAAATTTATATAATCAATTGCCAGAAAGAATTAAAAATATAAATGATTTAAACAAATTTAAAACGAATTCAAAAGAGAAATTGTTAAGTTGACGTACCTTTCTATATATTGCCCAGACTTTTTTTATACAGTGTGTCTCACTTTTCACCACTACACCCCAATATCTAGGCCATTTGTTGATAGATTTATATCAAATTTGGTATACTTCTTTTCTTTCAGATTGTGTTTAAAAAGTTTTTAATAAAAAAATTTTTCAAACTTAAATACGCCTACTATGATCAAAAGAAATTGGCAAAAATTAGGAATTTATATTAGCGATTGAGGTAGGGTTTTTGTTTTTACAGATTCTTGTTCAGCATGACCTAAAACGCCTGTATACCAAATTTTGTTAAAAAATTTTCATTTTTTTTTTTTTTAAAAGTAATAAAAAACTAAGATTTCAATAATAAAAAATAATAAAAGCTAATATAAATTGTTAATTTTTGCCAATTTCTTTTGATCATAGTAGGCGTATTTAAGTTTGAAAAAATTATTTATTAATAACTTTTTAAACACATTCTGAAAGAAAAGAAGTATACCACATTTGATCTAAATCGATGAACAAAAGGCCTAGATATTGGGGTGTAGTGGTGAAAAGTGAGACACACTGTATAGGGTGAGTTCACTTTAAATGGGGAAACTTCGAGAATCGATTCTTTATTGGAAAATAAGTGTAGTTTGTCCTATAAACATTTTTCATATGGGACTTGGTTTTCGAGATACAGGACGTTGAACTTTTTTTTTTTTTTAGTTTTCGACGAATAACTTTAAAGTGGTTAGACCGATTTTTATAAAATTTGGGTTTTGTTTATGTTAGATTAAAGTTTATCAAATGATCTGAAAAATTTGAAAATATCGCCCCCGCAGGCGTAGACCACGGACCCCTTTTTAAAAAAGAACTTCTACGCCTATGGTCGTCTCAAAAAATGGATATGATTTTTTTATTCTCCGATATTTTCTGAACATAAAATGTCTCTAGTAAATTTTCTCTATTTTTGATAGTTTTCCGGTTAATCGAGGTTAAATGATTTTCGCTATAACTAGCTCATCAGGTGGTCGATTAATCTCGCAAAACAAATTTATTTACTTGAACTTACATTTTACAATTAATAAACTGTCATCTAACCATAAGAAACAAATTTCTATAATTAATGCCGCCTACATTTTCATGCTTCCTTATAAAATACTCTACCTCTCTTTATTCGAGACTTGTTGTCTATAAACAACCTTATTCAAGCCTTATATTGGCCCAATAATAACAAAATTATCTAATATATTTATTGATGTTCCACTTCTGAACATGCAAATATAAATTATGTTGAATCCAAAAAAAAAAAAAATCGTAGAAAACACTTTAGAACATTATTATTGTCGAATAATGCAAAAACAAAATACTCTGCAGGACTATATGTCATACAGCATTGAATTAAATTGCAGAATCCATAACATTCAAAGCAAAACGTAAAACATTTAAATAAAAATGATTAATCTTCATAAAAAAATAATATAATCTAGTTTTAGTTTAATTGTTATTATTGGGCCAATATAAGGCTTGAATAAGGTTGTTTATAGACAACAAGTCTCGAATAAAGAGAGGTAGAGTATTTTATAAGAAAGCATGAAAATGTAGGCCGCATTAATTATAGAAATTTGTTTGTTATGGTTACATGACAGTTTATTAATTGTAAAATGTAAGTTCAAGTAAATAAATTTGTTTTGCGAGATTAATCGTCCACCTGATGAGCTTGTAATAGCGAAAGAATATGTACATCTTCTTGTGGACTTCGTTTTTTAATTGGTGACCATAATGAATGAATTTTGTGGTGAGTTAAAAAAAATTTTTTTTTTTAAATAATTTGTTTTTACACGTTTTGAATTTTATAATTTTTAATCCAATATTCATCATGTAGTAAAGAAAGTCCAATTAATTTAATAATAGAGATGAAACATCAATATAAGTATATCAATTTGGATATGTTTGTTATTATTATGCTTGTATAAAGCCTAAACAAAGTCATTTATAATCAATCTGCAATGTTACCAATAAAAGTTACTAAATCCTTATTTGCCATCTGTCAATTTTCTCCAGGCATTTAATAGTGTAATTTACAAAACAAGCTTCTATAACACTAATTATGAAATTATTATCTTCGTAATCTAGCATTGAAGTAATACTTACCTATTAATAATCTATCGTGTGACTTAAAAATAATTACAGATTTAAACACCACGTTCACATGACTATTCCACCAACTTATTTCTTCAGTAATCCTAGTACCGAATGATGTACGTTGAAAGTTTCATCTATCGCACCAATAGTTTGATCTATTGAATTTATTCTATTTTAATTATAATTCATGTGCCCTAAGTCATGCATTTTAACCAGATTAGTCAACAATAAAATAATGTCACCGTTATTCAAATATTTTCTCACTTGTCTTGTGAAGCTGTTGGATAACAGGGATGTAGCAAACTTGCTGGGCGACAAATTTTTGTTAATCTTTTTCATTTCAAGGTCATTCCCTTGGATCCCAGGTATCATCTTTTATTGGCAAAACAATGGTTCAGTTTACTGGCAAAAGATTGGGCAGAATATCAGCCTTGGATCCGGTTCGTCCGAAATTTGAGAATTCCTTAATGGGATGTGAGAAGAGCCTTTGTGACACTGATGCAGATTTCGTCGATGTTATCCATACGGACATACAGTTATATGGGTACACTGCTCCTATTGGTCATATAGATTGATATCCTAATGAAGGCAAACATCAACCTGGGTGTCCAACTCGAAGATTACATGGTAAGCTCTATGTTTTAATTATGTGTGCAATTATTTGATATTTGAATACATACTTATTGGTGGAGTAAAATCATCATACATGAAAGAACCTTCCCGACTGGTGAATTTTCAGGAAGAATTGCTGTATCCTTTTTTTCTCGATACGCATTGGAAGTGGGAGGTTCTTCAGGTTATACTTTTCGTCTCACCTATAATATAAAATTTGTTTCAGAAAACTGTTCTCATGCGAGATCAACCCTTTTTTACATAGAATCCATTTCAAGAAAATTCAAGTCTTATGAATCTATATTTAAACAAATAGACAATAAAGTAATGATAACAGTAAAGAATAATGCTAGTGAAGTAATCTTTGGTCACCACGTTGACACATCTGCAAGAGGAACTTATTACCTTGAGACCAATCCTCAACCGCCATATTTAAAATAAAGATTCACAATTCACGTCTGAAAACTGATTATTGTGATTTTTATTCAAAACCTTCTTTAAAACACCATTAAATATATGTTATATTAATTAAGTGTAAATAAATAATTAAATATATTTTATAATTATGCCTATTACTGTTGCCGTTAACTGCACCCAGCAGCTACCGAAGAAAATGGATGGTTCTGTGAGACTTCGCACTCTGTATACAGTAATTTTAACGATTCAGTAACAAATATAAATATCACGTGATTATCTATATCTTTAGAGTATTTTTAGATATATTCATTGTAACAGTCTGTATCAAAAGTAAAGATAATAAACCTGAACTATAGTCAGCGGATTACAATGATTTAATTAGATAATTATTTGCTGAATCATAACATTATTTCGTTTTAACATATCAGTAGGTAGTACAGGAAGCAAAAATATTTTATAGATCTTTGCCAGAGGTTGACTTTAGTTTGGCAAATGCTGAAAGATCAGACGTGGGTCGTGGTTTATAAATATTTCAGTGATTCTACACAAGCGGCAGGAAAAATATTGACAGTAGATAACATAGGAAAAGAAATTGTTAAAAAACCATTCCGATGGTAATACTTATTCATGGTTGGATAACAGATGACACCTCTCCGTGGTTTGATTCCCTGAAGGGCGAATTATTTAAACTGGGACCGCATAATATTATTTACATAAACTTGTCCAAGGCGGGAAATAAACCTTACGAAATATCCTGTGCGAATATAAAACCAATAGGAAATTTTATAGCACAATTTTTAATAAGGACTGGCGTGTCGGTCGTTGTTATTGGTAAATTTCTGTGAATCACAAATTGTTGACGTTGACAGTGGATAATTTTTATTGCAGCAATTAAAACAATCATAAATACTTAAATCACTGCATACTATAAGAGTTCTTTCAATACAATATGTAAGAACTGTCTGCCTTCAAGCAGACAATACAGTTTATCACCAAATGATTACACAAAGTCACTGCTAAAATACGCAAACTGCAGTGATTTAGGGAATTTTTGTAAAGCGTGTTGACGTTTCGTTGTTTCTCAAATTCTTTTTTAATGTCAAATATTTATGGATACTTATCTGTGGGTTGTGAACATGTTGGATAATGGCAGAAGATACTTTGATGTAGTGAAAGCTGTGTGGACTACTTATTCAGAGTATGGTTTTGCGTTTATGATCACGATATGTACATGTAAGTGAAGATGAGAAAACTTCAGGATAGGGCAAATTAATGATTTATATTGGCCGATGCACGGTCTATAAATTGGATGCCGCAAGCTCACGCCATTAAAATTTTCAGTACTTATTACCAGTTATATCACAGTTGTTCTGTAGTTTAACATAGCTATGATCTGGCTGACACTGCAATTTCATGAAGCCAACCACATGCAGGAGAACTACGAGGTGACCGTTTACATTGGATAGTAGACCTTCAAAACTTCTGTTATGCACAATGAGATACAATAAGAGTTTGGAGTCTATCTGAACTACAAAGGGTTTTGGAGAATGTACGAGGTTCATTCAGAGATGAAAATCTGATGATAAGGGTAGAAATTCGAATCGATGAAGAGTCTCTTTGTTGAAAAATTTTGGACAGTAGCTCGTTATGTGGATGAAGTTCTACCTGTGATGTTTTCTCAGTCCACATACGTTGGAATAAATTTTATTCTTCTACACGACACGTGGCTATTAGAGTAATCATATACATATATATTTGTTTGGAATTGGGACATATTTCTTTTACTACTAGAGGTATGCAGATCAATGATGTGACAACTTAGGTTAGCTAGGAGCATGACCGTTTATAATATGTTACACGGTTTTATTGAAAATTCTTCTGGTGATTAGCAAAGATAGATGTAATTCCATTTTGTTTATTAGTTATAATCCCTCATAAAACTGAGGAATTATTATGTCAGTTGAGTACACATTTACCTACTATTTTTGTTTTTCAAGGGCATTCTCTTGGCTTCCAGTTATCCTTTGTTGGCAAGTCAATGCTTCGGCTTGGTGGAAAAATATTAAACAGGATATCAGCTTTGGATCCAGCAGGTCCGAAATTTGTGAATCCCTTAATGGGATATGAATCAAGACTTTGCGACACAGATGCAGATTTTGTTGATGTGGTACATACAGATATACAATTATTCGGATTCACCGTTCCCGTTGGTCATGTAGACTGGGTTCCAAATGAAGGTAAACATCGGCCTGGATGTCCACCAAGAGAAGAATCTAGTAGTGAGTAGTGAGATGAGGTCATGCGTACAATTGCCGGTCTTTGATCAACGAAGCAAAGCAGCGTTTGTCGAAGCCGGTATTTGGATGGGTGACCGTATCTCATTACATTATCGAGGATAGTGCAGCGGGCTAGATCGCCCTTGAG
Source organism: Rhagium mordax (assembly GCA_963680705.1). NCBI lineage: Eukaryota > Metazoa > Arthropoda > Insecta > Coleoptera > Cerambycidae > Rhagium > Rhagium mordax. The sequence goes on along the minus strand of OY796661.1, from coordinate 24,222,701 downwards.
TGGCACAAGGCGATTAGCTAGTGCCTATCTCTCCTGGGTTCGAGTTCCAGCTCCGGCAGATGGCAATGTCAGAGGGAATGGGTGTATGTGGTGTGTCCTGGTTAAGTGTTAGAATAGCTCTAAGCTAAACTTCGCCAGGACGTTGATATAAATAAGACCAAAAAATAAAAAAAATAAAAAAATCTGGTGAGTGTTATGTTTCAATGGTGATACTGCTGACATTTAAAAACACATTGGTGGTAGACAAATATGATATGATCTTTCAGATTGACGGAACGCAGAGTAAAGAGGCTCACAGTTGCAGCATATCCTAAAAGTACCCAAACTTTATTTACTCTGTGGACCTCAAGCAAGAGTTTTATCATAAAGAAATATCCCAAATTTTAGTGTGATTCTTCAGATTACAACAATATTTTCTCCCGTGACTCAGAAAACTGCAGTCACGCGAGATCAACAGTGCTTTACCTAGAATCTGTTTCCAAAAAGTCCAAGGCTCAAGCAGCTATATTTAAAGAAATAGACTATAATGTGACAATAACAGGAGATAATAATGCTAGTGAAGTAATATTCAGTCACCATATCGACATATCTGCAAGAGGCGTTTATTTCAGTGAGACCAATTCTCAACCACCATATTTGAAATAAGAATATTAGCCGAATCTACTCACGCCCAATTCCTAACTACTACTTAGAAATTTTATTATACAAATTTAATGTTTATTATATTTGACTTCTAATATTTCAATCTTATTCAATTATTTGTATAAAATTCTTACAATTCTTACTATGTAGCTAATCCAGTTGACATAAAATCATGTGAAATTTCCTAGAAAGAATTAAACGGACAATTTTTCGATGTCTTGCAGGTACTGGAAAGTAGAGGGGTAATGGCGGATCCGAGACACCCCCCACCACTTGCCCCCCCCACCACTTTTTCTGGGGTGGGGGGCAATTAGGATAATTAGACTGGGGTGGGGGGCAATTAGGATAATTAGATTGGGGTGGGGGGCAATTAGAGAGGGGAGGAGGTAATTTGTAATTGCGTAATTAGTAATTTGTAATTGTGTAATTGGATTATTTCGCTGTAATTAGACTAGTATAATTGCAATATATCTAATAAATGTAATTAGTCTGGAGGGGGGGATAATTAAAATCCAATTGTCGCGAGAAATGAAAGTAATTGGATTATTGCGCTGAGAAATGAAAGTAATTGAATTATTGCGCTGTAATTGCGTAATTAGTAATTTGTAGATGTGTAATTAGACTATTTGCGCGTTAATTACACTATTTTATATAGTCTGGAGGGGGATAATTAAAACCCAATTGCCGCGAGAAATGAAAGTAATTGGATTATTTGCACATTAATTACACTAATTGAATTGGAGCAATTGTTGTATATTAATTAGTGCATCAATTGCTAAATTATGCGCTCTTAATTGTCAAAAATATATGTCTGTCAATATCGCTAACAAGGGATCTGGTATATTAGCAGAAATGCGTTTATTTTCTATGGGGTAAAAGAACAAGCGACATCGCATTTATTTTATAATGATCAAAGATTAAATCAGCTTTTTAGTTTTTACTGTCGCATATCTCAAAACAAAATAGTTGGTTAAATTTATAGCTCCCATTTGCTCGACAGACAATAGGTCTGCATAAAGGATACAGGTAGGTACGTAGGCCAGGTGGCTCGCGCGAACGGTACCGACCTGAAATCGAGGTAATGCCATTAAGGTGGTCGACTTTCCCGTTAAACAATATAGCATAGGCACTAGTGCAGGCAGTACATAAGGGTATTACATTGTTATAAGACACTTCTTCTATAATGACTTTGTCATAGGGAATTAACTATCTCGTAATTATTAATATTGTTACATTTTATTGTTTGGTGTCTTTAAATCGGTTGGGGGTTTACTGTTGCTTTTGTATACATTTAATGACTACCTTAAACATACAAAAATTAATTTTTCATTGATTTACAGCATATTAATTTTGTAAATATTTTTTCTTTTATAAAAAGGGGCAACATTAAAGCCAGTAAATATCGATCAATATCAAAAAAATTAAACAGTCCGCCTTTGTTGATGCATTTTCCCATGAGATCGAAGATAGACAAGAAATAGTTTATCTTACTAATAGGACAATAATCTATTTACACGATAAAGATCAATAATTAATAATAATTTTATTAATTTATATCCCTTTAGACAGTAAACGTCTTCGAAAATTCTCAATACTACTAAACACAGAAATACTCAGATACAGAATACAGAAGGATAACACTTAAAAATAAAAAATTCTTTTAGTAATTTTAAATAATTCTTCACTCCTGACAAAATGTTATTTATTTCGATACGCAACGAGATAAATATTCTATTGGCATGGTATCTCAAACCAGCTAAACCTCTTAAAACACGTTTCTGAACGATAAAAATAAGAGGAATTTCCCCAGAAGTAGACACCGTGTCTTAGACGAGATTCAAATTGTGCAGGGAAAATAATGCATTTTTTTTTTTCAACCTCCGGGTCCTCAAAGTCGAAATGCATTCATTTTTCTAAGGACAAATATATTGCACAAAAGATTAGCCATCTCCTATCTAAACAAAAGATACGTCGATTTTTACAAAACAAAGCCACACAATTACCTGAAATTTTAAACTTAAAAATAACAGGTGAGAGTGTAATTCGAATAGGATGGAAGGTTTAGAACTGCCTACTATAAAGAAGTCATTAAATGTCTTTATTGGTAATAATTAAATAGACAAAAGGCAACCCGCCTTTGTTGCACTGACGAGAAATTTTTCAGTCCTTTTAAAGCAATAATGTCACAGCTTAATGGACCCATTTGAAAGTTAAAATATAGCTATTAGATTCATGCTTTGTTTTGCTGTCAAGGGTCGATAAACATAAATGTTTTAAATAGTAAAACTATTCAAAAGCCATTTAAATACAAATACGCTTGGCAAAAATAACAAAAGGACACGGTCAAGATCTTTCAGCTTAAATAAACAATAATAAAATTTTCATTGATTTACAAATTTTAACATACAGGGTGCCCCGAATTGTACAGATCAAACACATGTTCTAAAAAATATATATGGGGTGTTCCATTAAAAGACACACTTTCTATACTTTCCAATGTTGCTCTATAAAGAACTACTGATAATAATTGCAGGTAATTGATGTGTAAAAGATGATGGACAATAGGTCGGCAATACACAAAAAAAAACCATTCAACTCAAACATGAAGTCTGATAGAAGACATTAAATCTGCCATTGAAAGATTGTCTTGTAAACTAGATGACATAAGGAGGGATTCAAATAAAATACACATTAAAAGATTACAATAATTTTATTTCCTATTTTTATTACACAACTAAAAATACCATAGTATAATTAAACAGTTTTATTTTAAATACACAATTACATTTTTGAGAAAATAAACATAGACGCTTAGTAGATCAAACTTTATGGTGTGATAAACTACCAAAAATAATATGAAAAAAGTTCATATGTAAATGTGGGCCGGGAACACATAGTTCCGAGATACAGGGTGTTAAAGAAACATGCAAAATTTTTTTGTTGTTTGAAACACTGAAATGATGGCACACTATATTGCGCTCTAATTAGACTAGGTGCAATTTCTCGAAATTCTATGGTTTATTACCTTATAGAAAAGCAGTATATCTTAAGATATATTTACAGATCAGTATACGTCCAACTTGACGGCGTTTTAACAAAAGCAAGCGGAAACGATGACTACTTTGATAATGCATTAAAAAGCAATATTTTAACGGAAATTACAGCGATGCTTTAATAAAGCTCTGGATAATTATATGCCTCTTTTAATCTGTTTTACAGAATAATGGGGGTGGCTCTCTTCAACCGTCTGTAAAACTATTTAATGAAACCTAGTTAAAAATTCAGTTCCATAAAGAAGCTACGATAATTTATGATATAGTTAATCACGATCCATTTTATTATTCAACTCAAACATGAAGTCTGATAGAAGACATTAAATCTGCCATTGAAAGATTGTCTTGTAAACTAGATGACATAAGGAGGGATTCAAATAAAATACACATTAAAAGATTACATTCAATTTATTTCCTATTTTTATTACATAGCTAAAAATACCTTATTATAATTAGATTTCTGTAATTGCAATGTATACGCTTGTATATTAAAATATAAGGGCAGGTAGTTACACCATTCAACAAAGCATCAATGTTTGTTAACTGTATAATAAATAGGCGAAATAAATCCACAAAAATCACCTGTTAGTACAAAGCCCATAAAATATTTTTTCTTTTGTAAAAGGGACATTAAGGAAGACACTATAGTCAGTAAATATTGATTGTTATCAAATGGAATCCCTGTCTTTCGATCGACCTTTCCCACGAGATTGATTAGATAAGAAAGATACGTTAAGATACATTTATATCGGTATTTGTTTAACGATCAGATCATTTTTTTTTTTTGCAAAACTTTATTTTCCCATAGCTTAATTAAAAAAAATGCCTCGTCATTATAATAGATCTACAAATCAGACGGTTTATTGGTAATAATTACAGATGAACTAACTAAAGATGATGGACAATAGGTCGGCAATACACAAAAAAAAAAAAAACCATTCAACTCAAACATGAAGTCTGATAGAAGACATTAAATCTGCCATTTACTCGTCTGTCAAAATTTGGTACCAAAAATACGTTTTTTTATTATTTATTCCCTAGTTCGTTGAAAAATATCAACCAATCTGACAAAGAAGCTAATGTAGATACATAAATAATGTTCTTTTATTTTTATTACCATATTTATTACATCAAATATTGTATGTATTATGTAGTTATGATGGTATATTTTATATTATATTATAAGGTTAAATAAATGAAATACACATTAAAAGATTACATTAATTTTATTTCCTATTTTTTTTTTATTACACAACTAAAAACAACCATAGTATAATTAAAACAGTTTTATTTTAAATACACAATTACATTTAGCGGCTCGCTAGTGTGAACGTGTACGACATGATTGATGTAATTAAATTGCGTTACCCAATTTATTGTGGATTACAGCAATAATGGTATAATTCCCCCTTCTTTGAAGTTGATGGTGATATATCAACATTGTTATTGGATGCCACATTTACATCGTTTACCTTACAATAGCAGCAAAACATTTTTCGAGGTATTGGACCGTCATTAGCATCAAAACTGCCTTCATGATCTTTAAGGTAATGTTCTGTGCAGTATTGATATTTTATTATATCGCCATCGTTCTGAAGATGTGTAGGTAGCTTATCCCATACTAATGCAATTTCATGTGAAGCCAACCCAATCATCACTTCTTTGGGCATATCTACAAGTTGTTGTTTGCTCATCTTCAATAGACTACGCAAACGGGAGAATGTAATTAGTGAGTGGCCCATTCGCTTGATACCTTCTCGATCCATTGCTGGGGTTATAGTTTTCAGCTCCATGGCGTTTTATATTTCTTTCGTAGAGAGAAACTTTAAACACAAATGTCCACACCACACTGTGTTAAAATTCTGTACACGTTTGTAGTTATATAATATTTGGTTGACCCTCCTTGAATCGTTATTGAAATATGTAACTAATTCTATAGGTGGGGGTAAATCACCAAAACTATCAAAGTAATTTACTAAACTACCTCGTTTTCTCCTTCAGATGTCTCACTTGAAGTCTTGTTTTACTACCTAGCAGTTTGCTCGTCAATTTTACTGCTCAAGTGCATAATTAGAATTGTTCAACGTAGAAAGTATCTGTTTATGCTAAATTAAAAAAAAAAAAAAATACGTAAAAACATCATTTGTGACTCATCAGTACCAACATCGCTAAAAGAAGCTGTCGATATGCTGCTTACTTCATTAAAATGTGGCTTAGGTGGTGAACTACATAAAGACAAATATAGTCTGGGCATAAATTATTGTGAACTTTATATCAGTGATTATATTACGCTGAATAACTTTTGTGATTCAATGGTAAAATGTGGTCTTCATGAACAATTAAAGCAATATGTTTCCAAGTGTATAACTGATGAGGTACTCTATAATAAATATATCGGCGACGATGAGGTTGACTTAATAGAAAAAGAAAGCTCTCCATATCTTATTGCAGAAGCAATTGATTCGCTCCGTTTTATTTTGAGTCAAAGCCTGCAACTATATACTAATCCACTTGATGAAAATCGCCGTACCTATCTGAATAAAATGGGAATAAAATATTGTGATCTTTATATCTGGCACTATATTACGCTAGATAAATTTTGTACTTCGATGAACCAATTGGAGCTGAATGATCTATTAAAAGAACATCTATCTGGACTTGTAAGTGATGAACTTCTCGATCTACTTCCCGATTACGAAGGAGCACTTTAATATAAATATTTAACAAAAATGTATTTTATATATGAATAAATATCTTGTAACAATATCTGTTTTTATTTTAAGTAAAAACTTTTGATGAAACTGTACATTTTACAGCTAATAATAGATATTTAAATCATAAAATGGTGCTGTATTTTGTATTATAAGGATAAATAAATGAAATACACATTAAAAGATTACATGCGGGAAACGCACCTCGATCGAGTCTCGTCCTTTGTACCGTTGTGCGTTCAATCCGATTCTCACCCGTAACGAGGACACTTTATCGAGTGCGGCTGCCCGTTCATTTCCCGTCCCGTGTTCCTAGTCGGGTGGCGCGCACTGTAGAATTTGTTAAAGTTCTTTGTGCCCAAATTCATATCTCATAAAGAAAATCCGCATTTAAGGATAAAATAAGGTTAACGTAAGGATAAAAATTAAGGATAAAAGGATGGATAAGAAATAAGGATACAAATTAAGAATAATAAGATTTTTCGTTTGTGTAGTCGTACCCATATGTGGAAATATCACCCCAAACGAGGTTTTTTTTTTTGGTGTCGATGATCTTTGAACGATTTTTTTTTTTTTTTTTTTTGGTGTCGATGATCTTTGACCAATGCGTCTGCGAATTTTCTCGCATTTTTTTTTTCCTTATACGGTTGAATAAGGTGTGCATAGTTAGTTACAAGTCTCATTATTATTTGGTTTTTCTGATGCGGCTATATTTGCTAAACAACTTGTCTTATGGTTAATGTCAGGACAAGAAGAATAAATACGGATAATGTAAGGGCAAAAAAGAATAAAATAAGGATAAATTTAAGGACAATAAGAATAATATGAGGATAATATACGGAAGACCTATTACTTTTTAGTTATTTGATGCCATATAGTGGAGGATAAACATGTATTATAAATGTCATGTTTGCAACAAAACATTCCATTGGGCCAGTAGTCGAAGTAGACATGCAATTGTTCATAGAAACATCTCTTTCCAGTGTGATTTGTGTGATAAAACATTTAATAGAAAAGATAATTTAATTACTCATGCGCAAAGAGTACATCGCGTCGATGAGTTGCATATTTCATCCAATAGTATGAAGGCGACCTGCAAAAACATTAATTTGCCACTTAAAACGACTGACGAGGAAGATCAAAGGGAAAATTATAATAATAAAGTGTCTAATGTATCCTCACCTAGAGAAAAATATTTATCTATTACAAGAAATAAAACACAAACAAATGGAGAGTTGAAAAATTTTGCTGCACCATCTGTAGCACCTCGAAAGACACCATCAATCGAAGAACATGTTACAAAACCTTTGGAGAAGATGAAAAATGAAGAAGTATTAGACTGGGACTTTGAAACTAACCCACGAGATATAGTTGAGGCGATAAGAATTAACATGCGCCTAGGCGTAGATTTTCAAATATATATAAACACTTTACGACACATGGGCATTATTGAATAAAATATTTTATTGTCATATTTTAGTGTTGTATCAAAACAAAACAAAAATACCATACTGTTAATGAATGCCTCCACTACAGTTGACGCATGAGGATGGACTTTGGGTAGTCAGCAGCGCAAGCCTTACCAGCAGCGTAGTTCAACAAGTGTTTGACAGTCGAAATTGACAGTTCAATGTCTGGAGGTTATTAATACTGAAAACTCAAATTAAATATTTAAATCGAAAAACATGTAAATTTCAATTCAGGTTATCCTTTAAAGTAAACAAATATTCAGCCAAGATGTAATGATGCATAATAATGAGCGCTGAGTCATATTCAGCCAAGATGTAATGATGCATAATAATGAGCGCTGAGTCCTCGCGTGTTTTAGGAGGTGTTGATTGTTTACACTGGACGGTTTGCACGTTGTTTTATTTTCTTAATTTTCTTGAATGCAATTGAGCTGTGTAATCCTCATAGAGCGTCATATTGAAAGACAATGGTTTATCGATATTGCATGGTACCCGATTGTAAAAGTACTACGATTTCCACACCAGCAAAAAAAAAAAAAAAAACATTTATTAAAGTGCCATTAGACGAGAAGCATCAAAAACGTATATGGCGACCTGCTTCATGACATCACCACCAATGGCAAGGCGTTTTCGTGTGACGTCAATTTAAAGATCTGTGTTTGAATTTTAAATGGAAAATTAGACTGGAAATTCTCTTTTCAAAAATATATGCGAAGAGACTCTTAAATTTACTAAAAGATGTGCTTTATTACATTTTTGGAAGTAAAAGAAATTATATGCAAGGTCCCTATTGTCACTGTCTAGAAAATATATTATTGTATCATTATGAATAATTAAGGATAATTAAAATATATGTCACTGTCTAAAAAATATATTATTGTATCATTATGAATAATTAAGGATAATTAAAATATAATTAAGGATAATTAAGGATAATTAAGGATAATTAAGGATAATTAAGGATAATTAAGGATAATTAAGGATAATTAAGGATAATTAAGGATAATTATGGATAATTAAGGATAATTAAGGATAATTAAGGATAATAATTAAGGATAATTAAGGATAATTAAGGATAATTAAGGATAATTAAGGATAATAATTAAGGATAATTAAGGATAATTAAGGATAATAATTAAGGATAATTAAGGATAATTAAGGATAATTAAGGATAATTAAGGATAATTAAGGATAATTAAGGATAATAATTAAGGATAATTAAGGATAATTAAGGATAATTAAGGATAATTAAGGATAATTAAGGATAATTAAGGATAATTAAGGATAATTAAGGATAATTAAGGATAATAATTAAGGATAATTAAGGATAATTAAGGATAATAATTAAGGATAATTAAGGATAATTAAGGATAATTAAGGATAATTAAGGATAATTAAGGATAATTAAGGATAATTAAGGATAATTAAGGATAATTAAGGATAATTAAGGATAATTAAGGATAATAATTAAGGATAATTAAGGATAATTAAGGATAATAATTAAGGATAATTAAGGATAATTAAGGATAATTAAGAATAATTAAGGATAATTAAGGATAATTAAGGATAATTAAGGATAATTAAGGATAATTAAGGATAATTAAGGATAATTAAGGATAATAATTAAGGATAATTAAGGATAATTAAGGGTAATTAAGGGTAATTAAGGATAATTGAGGATAATTAAAATTTAATAAAGATTCAAATGGATTCTTTGTGGACTCTCTAAAGAATGCAACTCGTGGGTTGTAAAGAACGCAACTCGTGGGTTGATAGAGCTTCTCTTGTTTAAAATTGTCACTGTCTAGAAAATATATTATTGTATCATTATAAGGTTATGTCAAATGAAATATTTTTATGTATAATAAATAAATAATAAAACGAATGTACTCAGCACACACACAATGCCCCCATGGTAAAGTTTTAAAGGTATTAGGAATGACGAATCTTTTGTCATCATAATGAGATAGTGCCACCTTATTTTTCATTTCTGTGTAAATATCATGCGAATAACTTCTAAAAGTATTCATTTCTCTTAATATTACCCCACCCTGCTCAACTATTTTCTTATAATCATCTATTGATAAATTTTTATTAATAACTGATTTCTTTACCCCCTTAGCTTTTTTCAGTTCATTATTCATAGATTTTATGCAGTAAGCTTTAGCCCCCGTCCCATAAAAACTAATAATCGGGTCGGCGGGGAACTCATCTTTAAAATTCCCTAAAACCGACAGACCTTTAGGAACATCAAATTTATTTCCTTCTTTATAGTTGGATGTATCGAATTTATCGGGGTTCTCTTTTATAAAATCGTAAATGTTATCAGTAAAAACTTTAATAATCAGAGAATCCGTATCGGTGTATAACAGGGAAGCATTTTCGCCAAATTTTCTTTTTATCACGTCATAGAAAAAATTATATAGTACCGTCTTGGATAATTCCAAAACACAAAACCCTACATAAATTGGCTTGTTGTATACTACTTTTAGTTTGTTCATATGAATCGCGACGAAATCTTCTGTAAAGATCGAACAAGTTTTAAAATTCGGCCGGGCTATAAGAGCATTTGCACCAACGGACCTTCTAATACTTTCCCAATGCGTTACCAACTTTATATCCTTTCTATTATCCACGTTTTCCATAGTTTTACCGAAAACCGCATTATTCATTAATTTAAATTGATCTTTTTCTAATTTACTTGTTGCCGTGTTTCTCATCTCCGTATTTAAATCGATATATTTTCTTAACCAAGGAGATTGATTAAATGTGAGCACTCTATGAGTCTTTAAAACCATCAAACCGTGATCCATGGCCTGTCTCAAGTTTTTATAGTGTACAATGTACCTTTTCTTGTCAAACAAATTTGGAATCAACTTTGCTGATTTTGCATTAGGAGGAACCATGTTTTCTACTAGGAAAGGGAGGTCCGAATGTAGATCATGTAATTCGTTGGGATAATGAATGTCTACTTCGAAAACGTACCCGCGCGGATTTTCATCTGGAATATTCGTAATGTCTAAGTTTATAATTTCTTGTTGGGACAACCAGGTGAAACCACCTGTCGGTAGCGATTGAGACATACTGTGGCCGTATAGGTTTGTGGCGTCCAAATAAGTTATAAACGACGAGGGTTCGTTGGAATCGTAATCGGTAAGAAATTTATTATTTGCGATATGTTTTCTTTCAGAGCACTGACTTATTCCACCACGAATTCCTTTCTTAAAAAAGTTAATCATATCTATATCAATTAATAATTCTAACTCTACTCCTGTCAGTTTTAACATAGCGTCCCACGACAATCCGGGGGCTGTAAAATATTGAGCAGGATCCAACTTGTATTTCTCTAAACTGATTTTCCGAAAATTTTCGAATACATCACATAAAAGCAATACGTCTGTTTTCAAATACAGATCTGAATAATCGCCTAAATTCTGACAAGCGAACAACTTCCACACATCTTTAGCCCGTTGATAATCATCTTCGGATATATGCTGATCGTTCAGGTTGTCATAGAATTCGGCTTTGGATGGTAGATCTGGTTTATTCAACTTATTTAAACTATCCACAAAGCTATATGGAAATACACCCTTTTGTCTCATTAAACGAAATTCTTTGTTATCCATATAAAAACTTCTGGTTTTAGTCAACTGGTCATCATTTAAACTTTCACCCAAATTTTGTAGCGATGTTGACAAGAACTTAAAACTATCAATGAATCGCAGTTGTAAAAATTTTTGTTTCTTCTCCCCATTCTTATTAATGTAATCATGCATATAAAGGTGTTTTGAAAAAGATATGTATTTCTCTTTATTTTGCGCTAGTACCTCCACTCTATCGTTATGTGCACATAGCTCTTTAATGAATAAATGTCCGTCGTATGAACTCATATTATGGAATATAATCGGTATGAAATTTGGTAATTTATAATTTAAATTGCAAACAGAATGTGCAGCGATAAATCTAATTTTTCCGGTTAAGTGGCAGTGATCCTTAACTTTCACGTCACCGTCTTCGAATGCCTTCTCGCATATACCGCATACGGTTGCGTTTTCAAAGTCTCGTCTTTGTTGCGCTGTGAGCTTAGCCATTGGGACTATATCTTTCATATATCTATTATAGATATCTCTCGAGTCAGCCTCGATACATGATACGAAGACTTTGGCAGCGTCAGACCCCCGGTATAACTCAAACTTGTTTAGGGAATTGTCAAACGAACATTTTATTAAATACGCGAAAGAATGTGGTTGATGTCTAAAAGTTTTATTCCCGAAAGACCGTTCTGGATTGGGTTGGCAGGTATCGATAGGACTTAAAATTGATTCGAAATCGGCATACACTACAAATGGAACTTGCATTTGCCTTTCAAAATGTTCAAATTTTAACATATTCTCGGGCACTTGTTTACCATATTTATCTATTCGAAATTGGGTAGTAGGTATTGTTGTATAAATGTGATTACAATCGTGTGTCTGGTGTTGCAATAACTGACGTTCGGTATAAAAATATAACAAACAACCGTCGCAAAAATGTTTTTTATGATTGTGAGCAGAAATTTGACGCGAAACTAATCTAGATAAATCTTTTATCCAGCAATAGTGAGTTTTAGCACAATCGTTCGTACAATGGTGATTAATATTACACACCTCAGAAATTAGCAATAAATTTAAGTGGATACGCAGCTTTTTCCCCGAGTAACGTAAAGGACCTACAACTTCATATTCCATTCTATTATTTTTAAATTTCTCCTCTAATCCGTATACATTTACCGATATATTATTCATTTCCTCAAATTTTGAAATATCTCGCAATTTTACTGGAAAATCCATACCTGTTACATTTAACACTTGTGAATAATGTGGATATGATGATAAGTCCGATGTATGACCATTTGCAGGATGCAGTGCTGAAGTCACCGCCCAGGCAAAACAACATTGATCTTGATTGTGTACGTTTACCACTGCATTCTTATTTTCAATGAATTTTGGTAATTTTATATATGATGAACCACGCAGTGGACTATACTTGTTCACATTAATTTCAACAAATTCGATTCGTTCCAGGGCCCATCCTAAAAAATATGCAAATGTTAAATGCAATTCTAATACGTTAATAAAAATAATTACACACCTGAATCTCGCTCTTGAAACTCTGTAGTTTGGGTAATCATCTCTTCTACAAAACTATCAAAACATCACTTAAATTCATAGCTTGATCCAAAATTTTGTTGGTTGTATTAAATGATTTCATATCCGTTAACTCTTTACTTTGTATCATGTATTTGGCGAACACTTCCAGATTTACTTTTATTGTCATATGTATTTGTATCGCTTCTTCTAGCAGATTTAAAATTTTATGTTTGATTTCATTAAAGAACATTACGTAGTCCAGATGATTATGTTCACTATGCACTCGATATGAAATAATTCTGTATTTGAAAGCGCTTTGGATAATGCTTACACCATCCATTGAAGGAACACATGCATTTGCCTTATGTTGCAACGACCTCTTATGGGAATGCATCTGAGCTGTCGTCAGCGTCACATTACAACAATCACATGTTTGCATACTTGCGGATGTTGAAGGGGTTGAATCAAATTTAAATTGTTTTGCTGGAGGTCCATTATCACGTAAACTCACACACGACTCTTTCTGATGACGACGCATACTGTAGCTTCGTGTAAAACTTTTACTGCAAGACGTACACTTATACATTTTGCGTGTTCACTAGGAGTCTGTTGCTAGTAATAATGGTTGTGACAACTCCTCTCACTCTCTATATATCTACAGAATATGACCCCCACCACCACATTTTAATATTCAAATATCCCCCATTATATTATGCCATTGTATAACTATTTAGAATGGCTTTTGTATAACTATTTATTTACAAATTACAAATACTTTCATTTCTCAGCGCAACGCAACAATTGGGTTTTTTAATTAACCCCCTCCAGACTATATAAAATAGTGTAATTAACGCGCAAATAGTCTAATTACACATTTCACTTATACTTCATGATACATATTTAAGTTATAATGCATTAGATGGCTCGGTTCAGAATGGTTTTCTTGATGTCTAGTAAAAACATTTTATCAACAATAATCACGATGTATATGCAAATGTTTATTTTCCCAAAATGTAATTGTGTATTTAAAATAAAACTGTTTTAATTATACTATGGCTGTTTTTAGTTGTGTAATAAAAAATAGGAAATAAAATTAATGTAATCTTTTAATGTGTATTTTATTTGAATCCCTCCTTATGTCATCTAGTTTACAAGACAATCTTTCAATGGCAGATTTAATGTCTTCTATCAGACTTCATGTTTGAGTTGAATGGTTTTTTTTTTTTTGTGTATTGCCGACCTATTGTCCATCATCTTTAGTTAGTTCATCTGTAATTATTACCAATAAACCGTCTGATTTGTAGATCTATTATAATGACGAGGCATTTTTTTTAATTAAGCTATGGGAAAATAAAGTTTTGCAAAAAAAAAAAAATGATCTGATCGTTAAACAAATACCGATATAAATGTATCTTAACGTATCTTTCTTATCTAATCAATCTCGTGGGAAAGGTCGATCGAAAGACAGGGATTCCATTTGATAACAATCAATATTTACTGACTATAGTGTCTTCCTTAATGTCCCTTTTACAAAAGAAAAAATATTTTATGGGCTTTGTACTAACAGGTGATTTTTGTGGATTTATTTCGTCTATTTATTATACAGTTAACAAACATTGATGCTTTGTTGAATGGTGTAACTACCTGCCCTTATATTTTAGTATACAAGCGTATACATTGCAATTACAGAAATCTAATTATAATAAGGTATTTTTAGCTATGTAATAAAAATAGGAAATAAATTGAATGTAATCTTTTAATGTGTATTTTATTTGAATCCCTCCTTATGTCATCTAGTTTACAAGACAATCTTTCAATGGCAGATTTAATGTCTTCTATCAGACTTCATGTTTGAGTTGAATAATAAAATGGATCGTGATTAACTATATCATAAATTATCGTAGCTTCTTTATGGAACTGAATTTTTAACTAGGTTTCATTAAATAGTTTTACAGACGGTTGAAGAGAGCCACCCCCATTATTCTGTAAAACAGATTAAAAGAGGCATATAATTATCCAGAGCTTTATTAAAGCATCGCTGTAATTTCCGTTAAAATATTGCTTTTTAATGCATTATCAAAGTAGTCATCGTTTCCGCTTGCTTTTGTTAAAACGCCGTCAAGTTGGACGTATACTGATCTGTAAATATATCTTAAGATATACTGCTTTTCTATAAGGTAATAAACCATAGAATTTCGAGAAATTGCACCTAGTCTAATTAGAGCGCAATATAGTGTGCCATCATTTCAGTGTTTCAAACAACAAAAAAATTTTGCATGTTTCTTTAACACCCTGTATCTCGGAACTATGTGTTCCCGGCCCACATTTACATATGAACTTTTTTCATATTATTTTTGGTAGTTTATCACACCATAAAGTTTGATCTACTAAGCGTCTATGTTTATTTTCTCAAAAATGTAATTGTGTATTTAAAATAAAACTGTTTAATTATACTATGGTATTTTTAGTTGTGTAATAAAAATAGGAAATAAAATTATTGTAATCTTTTAATGTGTATTTTATTTGAATCCCTCCTTATGTCATCTAGTTTACAAGACAATCTTTCAATGGCAGATTTAATGTCTTCTATCAGACTTCATGTTTGAGTTGAATGGTTTTTTTTTGTGTATTGCCGACCTATTGTCCATCATCTTTTACACATCAATTACCTGCAATTATTATCAGTAGTTCTTTATAGAGCAACATTGGAAAGTATAGAAAGTGTGTCTTTTAATGGAACACCCCATATATATTTTTTAGAACATGTGTTTGATCTGTACAATTCGGGGCACCCTGTATGTTAAAATTTGTAAATCAATGAAAATTTTATTATTGTTTATTTAAGCTGAAAGATCTTGACCGTGTCCTTTTGTTATTTTTGCCAAGCGTATTTGTATTTAAATGGCTTTTGAATAGTTTTACTATTTAAAACATTTATGTTTATCGACCCTTGACAGCAAAACAAAGCATGAATCTAATAGCTATATTTTAACTTTCAAATGGGTCCATTAAGCTGTGACATTATTGCTTTAAAAGGACTGAAAAATTTCTCGTCAGTGCAACAAAGGCGGGTTGCCTTTTGTCTATTTAATTATTACCAATAAAGACATTTAATGACTTCTTTATAGTAGGCAGTTCTAAACCTTCCATCCTATTCGAATTACACTCTCACCTGTTATTTTTAAGTTTAAAATTTCAGGTAATTGTGTGGCTTTGTTTTGTAAAAATCGACGTATCTTTTGTTTAGATAGGAGATGGCTAATCTTTTGTGCAATATATTTGTCCTTAGAAAAATGAATGCATTTCGACTTTGAGGACCCGGAGGTTGAAAAAAAAAAATGCATTATTTTCCCTGCACAATTTGAATCTCGTCTAAGACACGGTGTCTACTTCTGGGGAAATTCCTCTTATTTTTATCGTTCAGAAACGTGTTTTAAGAGGTTTAGCTGGTTTGAGATACCATGCCAATAGAATATTTATCTCGTTGCGTATCGAAATAAATAACATTTTGTCAGGAGTGAAGAATTATTTAAAATTACTAAAAGAATTTTTTATTTTTAAGTGTTATCCTTCTGTATTCTGTATCTGAGTATTTCTGTGTTTAGTAGTATTGAGAATTTTCGAAGACGTTTACTGTCTAAAGGGATATAAATTAATAAAATTATTATTAATTATTGATCTTTATCGTGTAAATAGATTATTGTCCTATTAGTAAGATAAACTATTTCTTGTCTATCTTCGATCTCATGGGAAAATGCATCAACAAAGGCGGACTGTTTAATTTTTTTGATATTGATCGATATTTACTGGCTTTAATGTTGCCCCTTTTTATAAAAGAAAAAATATTTACAAAATTAATATGCTGTAAATCAATGAAAAATTAATTTTTGTATGTTTAAGGTAGTCATTAAATGTATACAAAAGCAACAGTAAACCCCCAACCGATTTAAAGACACCAAACAATAAAATGTAACAATATTAATAATTACGAGATAGTTAATTCCCTATGACAAAGTCATTATAGAAGAAGTGTCTTATAACAATGTAATACCCTTATGTACTGCCTGCACTAGTGCCTATGCTATATTGTTTAACGGGAAAGTCGACCACCTTAATGGCATTACCTCGATTTCAGGTCGGTACCGTTCGCGCGAGCCACCTGGCCTACGTACCTACCTGTATCCTTTATGCAGACCTATTGTCTGTCGAGCAAATGGGAGCTATAAATTTAACCAACTATTTTGTTTTGAGATATGCGACAGTAAAAACTAAAAAGCTGATTTAATCTTTGATCATTATAAAATAAATGCGATGTCGCTTGTTCTTTTACCCCATAGAAAATAAACGCATTTCTGCTAATATACCAGATCCCTTGTTAGCGATATTGACAGACATATATTTTTGACAATTAAGAGCGCATAATTTAGCAATTGATGCACTAATTAATATACAACAATTGCTCCAATTCAATTAGTGTAATTAATGTGCAAATAATCCAATTACTTTCATTTCTCGCGGCAATTGGGTTTTAATTATCCCCCTCCAGACTATATAAAATAGTGTAATTAACGCGCAAATAGTCTAATTACACATCTACAAATTACTAATTACGCAATTACAGCGCAATAATTCAATTACTTTCATTTCTCAGCGCAATAATCCAATTACTTTCATTTCTCGCGACAATTGGATTTTAATTATCCCCCCCTCCAGACTAATTACATTTATTAGATATATTGCAATTATACTAGTCTAATTACAGCGAAATAATCCAATTACACAATTACAAATTACTAATTACGCAATTACAAATTACCTCCTCCCCTCTCTAATTGCCCCCCACCCCAATCTAATTATCCTAATTGCCCCCCACCCCAGTCTAATTATCCTAATTGCCCCCCACCCCAGAAAAAGTGGTGGGGGGGGCAAGTGGTGGGGGGTGTCTCGGATCCGCCATTACCCCTCTACTCTGGAAAATGAATTTAATGCTAATTTTGATAATATAAATAGTGGCATGGTTGATGAACTCAATGCAGAAAACAATCATTTTGTGGTCTCACCTTTTATTAAGGCACACGATTCTGGAAACTACAATCACTAACTCTACAAATTGTAAATGGTTTGGAATTCTCTACTAATTTCTTCGAATAAAGTCCTTGAAGGAAGAAGAAAAAAATGGATTAAATACAGAGAGTTCCAGTATGATATTCGAATGCTGTACCAGAGCTAATCTGTCCAGATAGTTGTCCTCACAATCAGTGTATTTTGTAGCATGAAGCCTGCTTTGTTCTCATAATTGTCAAAAATCAGTAGAGTGGATAGAAGGCCAAGTACAGAGGTGCAGTCATCAAGTGAATCTACTTTAGGGGACATGATTAATGTCCATATTAACAGGTAGTTTCTCATTTATCACATTTTATGCACTATATGCAAGTATGAGGGGTTTTAAGAGAATAAGGAATCGTGGAGAAGTCCTAGGACTGAGTTTAAAAATGATTTTAAGTTGCTTACAATTCAATCGACCGTTTTATTATCTTACTTTATTACAGAAACCAATTTAAACATTTTTGTACAATCAGATTTTATAATTGGGCAATGTTAAGTTTATTTGTGTTAAATTGGACAGAAAATGATCCAGACATTTATTTTAGCTGGCATAAGAACTACCTCAAATTATCTCATTTACTGTAAAACCGTGTTCCTTGGAGTGCGTAGTACAGTTGCAGTATTTTTTATTGTCAGAAATGATTGGATACTTGTAATAGTTTGGTTGGTAAATTCAGGTAAAAATATTAGTTTCTTCCAATATTAGACAAAAAAAGTACAGGAGTAACTTAAAAAATGAGCTATTAAGTCGAAAAGTGCCTTATATATTTATAGTACGTTTAATAGAAGAAAATTGCACTAGAATTAATTTTAAATCTTATTAAAAAATATATCTGAAGTGTTGAAAAGGGATACGCCGTCGAGATTAAGGCTTTATCGGCTTTTGTCTTGTCTTGTCCAGATGGCATCACTAGTAAGAGCGATGAAAAGGCACAACTTATTCTTACTAACTCATACAGAAAATATTTTTTAGTAATATTGGAGGACATTAAAGACCTAAATGTCGATGACCTGTTGATGCTGGCAGATGATGTTTCCAAAGTAAAAATTGGGGATGTGAAAGTCAATGAAGTAACATTCTATATATCGACTCGATCAGCGAGAGAACCAACATTGATTAACAATGAAACGAAAAATACCATCAATTTAAATAAATCCTTAAAAATTATTATACATGGATGGGTAGCAAATAGCAAACGATCTTGGTACAAGAGTGTTACAAGAGTATCTTAAAAATGCTGACTGTAACGTTATCCAAGTAGATTGGGAGAGACCGGCAAGAACTTCGTACCTTTCCTCAGCTATAAACACGATAGGTATGTATAATACAATTCTCATTGAGACTCACAAATTCATACTTTTACCTTTTATCAATTGAAAAAAAATCGCACCCTACAGGTTTTGGAATGATTTTCTTACCAAATGCAATTAATATATGTTTGAGTAAAAACTAGCTAAAGTTGAAACACGAATGGATGATAGCAACGGATGTACTTGATTCGTGCATGAGTGTCATAATTTATTTCTTTAGCTTTTACTTACTTACTACTTATGTCAAGTACATGAGAAAGAACATCAACCAAAAATTAATTCGTGCCCTTGGTCACTATCTCTTGTTTGTTTTTACTAAGGCATTCTTTTATAATCTAGCTTTAACTCTGATGATCATGTTCAACAAATTAATACAATTTTTTGAATCGAATTCGAATTGCGTCAGCAACAATAAACATGATATTAATTTCAATCAGATTTTAATCTCTCAAAAACGATATAAACAAAGAAAACTCGTCCATTCTTTCATCAATGATAAAGATGTGAAATATCTGCCAGAGATGTATTTTTTCAATTCCTTTTTTGTAATTACATTAAAGAATGAGCATCATAATGACAAATACACTAGTGTTATAAATTTCAGGTCAAAGAATTGCTCGCCTTATTGAAGACGCAAATATATCTAGGGCACTCCTTAGGTGCTCATATTGCTGGATTCGCTGCCAAAATGATTAGGAAGAGAACCGGTGAACAAATAGCAAGAATATCTGGTTTAGATCCCGCTATTTCCGAGAATATGTGATCGTTAAAGAAAAAAGGCTAGATAAGGATGACGCTAACGTTGTTGATGTTACTCATGCAGATGCAGGTTACACAATATTTAAGTTACTAATGAGTAATTGCATTAACTCTCTCATTGACCATCCCAACACCACTAGAAAAGGGCTTGGAGAATGTGTGGGAAGTTCAATCAGAGACGAGAATCAGATGATATGAGCTGAATATCTCCCCCCCCCCTACAAGAAAAAATTAGAAGTTTTCTGGTATACCGTGAATGTCTGTGACTTTAAGATGAAGAGTAACGTAAGTTTAGACACTAGTGACTGTGGAGACTTGCTGGTAAAATTGCGTGATTTTCTATTAAATAATAAATAATAGTTCATTTGCACATATTATGCTGTAGATAAACCACCAAAAGAGGTTATGTCTAATTCTCGGCTAGGCCTCTTGTTCCTAAAAGATGATGTTAATTCGAATCACATTTTCTTTCTTTTCTTGTTTGGAATTCATTACCACATTCCTGAATATTTTGAAATCCCAGATAATCTCAAAAATATCTAAATTAAAAAATATATAATATTTTTACGCTTGTGACTTTACGTCAAAGGAACTTCTGTTATATATCTTTGTTAATATTTTTTTAGCCCAGAAAGAAGGGATATAACCTTACACTAAAATTACAATGTGCAATATGTACGTTGTATTCATGGTTGTATAAGTTTTGGTTATAAAATATACAATCCTTATTTATAGTTATCTCAATAATTGGTAAATATTTTCTCATATTGTTCCTGTCTTTCTCCTGAAAGCGGTTTGGGGTTATAACGTAGCACACATAACAGTGAACAACAAAACAATTTGCATTTTAATAAGAAATCAATATTAATCTATGAACAAATCTTTGTTTCTGTGATCAAATTGTCAGTGCAAAATTACTTTGGCGTAGATTCACGCATTGGTTATTCATTTCGATTTGCTTGAATACTGCAAACGATTTTATTTGTCGAAAATATTGTCTATTTACAATTACCATTTACAATGAATGTGTATCTTTTAAATTAAATTAGCCATATTCTGTTATTTACTATAGGTATATAGAATCAATAAAATCCCCATTTTGTATTTACTTGTGACAAAGAAATCATTAAAATTTTCTGAAGTTGCAATATTAGTGAATGAAGATTTACCTTTTTTATTAAAACATACATCAAGTACTTTACTGTTCTGCATTTTTTGTGTCCGACTCTAAAGGCGCATGATTTAATTATGCATTCTTTTCAAATTTGACTAGTAAAGTTTAAGTCAGATTGTTGGAGGTCTAGTTACTCTAGTGGTTTTAAAGGAAGGAAGGAATATCAACCAGACATAAATCACTATTATTGAAAATCAACCATGTCTTCAACTTTATCGAGTTCATAAATATACCTAATCCCAATTGCAAATCTTATAAAAATAGATAAGAAAATCCCCGTATGTCCTATATAAAATTTGTTGTTTGGGTTTTAATAATTTTAAGTTGAAATCATATTTATGAGAGATTGTGACACCTCGTATATTCTAGTAGGTTCAGTTATGGTAGTGAGACATTTTTGCCACTCCACTTTTTCCCAGTCGTTTTTTTCACTCCATTTTTTCCATAGGCCACTTTTCCCACTGACCTTTTTTTCCATAGGATACTTTTTTCATTGCTTCTTTTTCCCACTGGCCTTTTTTTTCATAGGCCACTTTTCCCATTGATTCTTTTTCCCACTGACCTTTTTTCCCACTAAAATTTCCCACAAAAATTTTCTATAAAAAAAAAATTTATTCGTAAATATATTAAGATATTTCAGATCTTGGTACATACTATCAAAAACATTCTATGTCTCCAAAATAGTGAATTAAAACGAGATGCTGTTGCCCACGTTGTGAAGATACTCGGCAATCCTGCCTTCTTTTTTTTTCTTCGTATGAGCGGACAATATGGACTTCTGTTTTTCGACCATTTTACTTCGTTGAATTATACGTTTGACAGAAAACAAATGTCAATAAATTGTCAATAAATAAAAATATAGTGGAAAAATAAAGTATGGGAAAAAATGGACAGTGGAAAAAATGGAGTGACAAAAGTGTCGTACAATCGTAAAATAAACTATGAGAAAAAATGACTTATAGAAAAATAAACTATTGGAAAAAATTACATGAAAAAAAAACTATGGGAAAAAATGACCTATGAAAAAAAAACTATGGGAAAAAATGTCCAGTAGAAAAAAAACTATGGGACAAAATGGCCAGTGGAAAAAAAAACTATGGGAAAAATGGCCAGTGGAAAAAATGGAGTGGCAAAAGTGTCGTACAATCAACATATAATTTATGTTAACCCGTATTTATTTAAAAAGTTATTAAGCAAAGAAAAAATATTATTGTGAGACATTCGAAAAAGGGAAATAATACAATTATTAATTATATTCTTATAAAAAATGTTTTCTGAATACTAACGCTACAAGTTCGGCATAAATGGCATATGATTGCTTATTTATAGACAATTAAATAAAAATTCTAAATTCTGTTAACTAATTTTTAATTAAAAATAAGTATTTTTAACTATATCTACATTGAAAGTGGAAGCACTGCACTGCATAGTACACAGTAGGGTTAAGCACTTATCAATACCTAATTTATACATTTCATTTCAGTATAAAAACGTAATACATACGCCTAAATAATGTATTAAAAGTTTGTTTAGTTTACACAAAGTTTAATAAACCTGCATGTAGACACAAAAATCTATTACTTTAGAAACGCTAAAATCTAAATATACAATTGTTATGTTCGATTGATTTTGAAGTTTTGTTTTCCAGTGACCCATTATTATATTGAAACAGGAAGAAACTAACAAAAGAACAGTATTTAATATTACTCACAAATAATATTAATATGACGATGTTTCTCTTAAGTTTACATAATATTCTACACGAAAAAGGAAATATTTAAGAAACTGTACCAAATTCTACTTATTATTTAACTTATATTGGCAGCAATGAATAACTTGATGTTTCAAAATAATATTTTCGGAATGATGAAGACATACAGTCGCTGCAGGCGTCTATTTGTTAAAGACAATATCCCTGAGTCTAACAAAATTTGCTTTACAACCGTTCACTAACTAGAACTCCCATCTGGAGAAGGTGATCAACAAGGCAAGGCTATCCTTGTGGACATGCCGTAGAATTTGCGGAAAATCCTGGGGCATTGGCCCACAACAAATATACTGGATTTACGTTACAGTCATAAGACCTATGATAGCTTATGGCTCCATAGTTTGGTGGACGAAGGGGCTACAACGGACGGCCAAAACCAAACTCTCTGGGCTACAGAGACAAGCGTGCCTGGCGGTAACTGGTGCAATCAGCACCACCCCGTCAGCTGCTATGGAAATCCTCCTGGATTTACTTCCTCTTCACATTCATCTGGAGAGAGAAGCCAGGTGGGCAACATACAGACTTCAACAAGCGGCTATTAATATGCCGCAGGCTAACATCATGGAACACAATGGGCTGCTGGATGACGTGGAAAGTCACAGCATCTTAGGAATGGTCTCAGATGTTATGCCTACCAGGACCAACACCGAACTGCCCTTCAACGTCCTATTTCCTGGAAGAGACGAATGGGAAGAAAATAAAATCGACCTATTAAGGGCAGACAGCTGTTGGTTTACTGATGGCTCCAAAACACCTGAAGGAATTGGAGCCGGAGTGTATAGTTACAACCCAGAAGTTAGAATATCCACAAGCCTGGGGATCTATGCAACTATATTTCAGGCTGAAGTTCACGCCATTGAGCTGTGCTTGCGGAGGCTTGAACAATCGCATCCCAAGCGCAGATCAATAAAAATATTTTCAGACAGTCAAGCAACTCTCAAGGATCTTGAATCATACCGGTGTAATTCTAAAACGGTATGGAACTGTCAGAAAGCCTTAACCCAACTGGGAAAAAGCAACAAAATAACTCTGGTCTGGATACCTGGACTTTCTGGAATGGAGGGCAATGAAATTGCTGACTCCTTAGCCAGGAAAGGTGCAGGATCACAATTCATTGGACCAGAACCTGTACTCGGCATATCGTCAAGTACTGCCAAGACAGCAATCTCAGCCTGGGCTGAGAGTAAAACACTCCAGCACTGGCAAGACTTACCAGGATTGATCCATTCAAAGGCGTTCATACCGTACCCTTCGAAATCAAGAAGTAAGAAACTATTAGAGCTTAACAGGTTAAACCTAAAGACTCTAATTGGCCTGTACACAGGGCACTGCAGACTAAATCACCATCTACACATAATTGGACTGGCGGAAAACGCCGAATGCCGTCTGTGTTTGGAGGATGATGAAAAGGCAGAGCACATTTTATGTGCATGCCCCGCTGCAGCTAGAATCCGGTTCTCAATGTTCGGCAAAGGGGAACTTCTGCCGAAGGACCTGGACAAAATATCACCCAACAAGGTTATCAGCTTTATTAAAAGGCTGAACCTGTTGGGTGAAATATAATTTGGAGTGAGCCACAATAGACCGAGCGGTCGCAGTGGAGGGTCTGATCAACAGCCCACTCACAATTTACCAATACCAATACCAATACCAACTAGATTAAGATCAAGCAACATATGGCCGCAATATGGCCAACATATCATCATAAGGCAATAAAATAGTTGACGATAATTTTAACATATACAAATATTTTGCTTGTGTAATTTTTCATATATTATAAGAGACAGACAGTGGCAGGAATCGTCGGCGTCGTAGGTCGTACATCGCACTGGAATCTTAAGTTAGTCTCCCGATAGAAACTTTGGATTCCGCATTTGTATAATAAATATAGACTACGACCTGAGAATAAGGGCTGCATAGTGGCTAGTTTCCAGTGAAGATAGACTTTGTTTATATTAACATCATAAATTTTTATATTCCTAAACTGGCGTGAAAAGCATCTATGGTCAACTTTTAGCCGTTTTAAGAGTTAAGTTGAACCGAGTTATTTAAAATATAATGTGTTAGAAATCACCGAAATCTCCTATGACATTACCGAGAATGAAATAAAATAAGTCTATTTCCCTCACTTTATAATACCAATGAAATAGCAAGATTTTAAAAATTTGCATCAATAAGAACAAACTTAAAAAATTGCATACTAAAAATCGAAAATTGTCCTGGCAGGTTATGATTAGCGAAAATTGCAAACTAGGTAACGAAAATTGCTTCCTAGAAATCGAAAATTGTTCTGCAACTTTTTATTATTTGATTTGGCAGTGGAAGTCATTTTTGCCAACTAAAATTAGGATAAGTTAGACTTTTAGCGTAAGTTTGCAATATTTTTACAATTTATCACTATTTATTAGTGATTATTAGTTAAACTTTTGTTATTTTATTAACTTTTTATTCGGAAAATAAAATTACAATTAATTATTGTGTATCAAAATAATCAGATATTTTCACATTCAAGCGTGTTGTCTTGAAAAAAAAAAACGGCATTCGGTTATTTTCATATTTTGATAAAAGGGCCCGAATCCGAAGCCTCCTCTTTTGTCAAAATATGAAAATAAACTCATGTCGTTTTTAGACAACACGCTTTCATGCAAAATTATCGGTAATAAGGTCATTCACTAAAATGCAATTCAATGAATTTTTTTGCAATTTCTTACATCGTTAGGTCTACCTTTAATGCCTTGAAAATTTCAGAATGATAGCTCTTTTCGTAGCTGAGATATTTAAAACTTTTAGACATCAGATTGATAGTGGTGTGACGTCATTACGCAGTTATTAAAATAGACGTGTTGTCAGTATCGCTTCTCAGTATTTTCTTTATGTCTGAGTGCTTTGGATTGTTTTGTGATGTTGCATTTGAGTGTAGTTAGCTAAAATATCTGTAGAACCTGGCCATAGCACGCTAATTCGGTGGTTATTTTAATTTATTTAACGGATTTAACGTTGAAATAAATTCTGATTTTTTGCATAGCTACTATTTGAAGGATCCTCTTTCGACATAATAAATAAAAATTAATTGCTGAATGAGCCCACTTTGATGCACTTGTGCAATTACCCTCGATAATTGCATTGTAAGTGATCACTGTACAAGAAATTATCGCAAAAATTTTACTGTCAGCCAAAACGTCAGTTAAATCAATATTTCGTGTTTTATGTTTTATTCTGAAATTAGTCTAACAAATATATTTAGTGGATTAGAAATCATCTGAAAATTCAGAGTTCAAAGCGTGTTATTTTTAAGAAACCACATGCCTTCATTTTGATGATTTGACTGAAAAAGTGGTCAAATCACACCAAAATTAACTCATCCGGTTTCTAGACAATACGTTTTCGTGCGCTGATTTTTCGATATTTTTTAATGCACTTAATACACTGCGTCAATAAATTAGAGGAATAGATTTAAAAATGTTTATATTATTTGAATTATCTATATTATTGTAGTTATTCCTTTGGTATGTGATAAACATATCATCAAACCCTAGTCCAGAAAGAGGATATATTCAGAAAGAGTTCTGTCATGATGTGGGCAGGCATCTCATTCAATAGTCTTACTCAACCGTAACCGACGCAATAACTTGTGCAGACGACAAAGACTGAACGCAGCGCAATATGGTTAGGATATCTTTGAAAATTATGTATTATCTGCAGCCGTACTTGTGGGTCAAGAATTTGTTTTCCAGCAAGACAACCTACACACAGCAGCCAAGACACAAATATTTCTTCAGGACCAAGAACTTTCTGTCATGGAATAGCCGGCAATCAGCCCCGATCTCAATCCAATTGAGCACTTGTGGGATCAACTGGATTCTGGATCTCGTGGAAGAGTGGATTAACCTGCCTCAAGAGTGAACATCAAAAGGCTAATCGAAAGTATGCCACAACGAACGAAGTTGTTATTCAAGCCCGTGGGGGTCATACTCGATACTGAATTTATACATCTGTTTAATTATTAAGTGTTCTTTTCTTAAAGTTATCGACTGCTGACAAATTGTTTTTTTTTATTGTTTCCGTTGGGATTTTTAAAATTATTATTGTCACTTGAGCTCTGAAATATTGCTATTGTTTGGCAAATAAGATGTTATAGCAGCCATGTAAAAAGTTTTAGTGAAAATTATTTTACAAAAGTCACTAGTTGCTTACAGTTTTGTAAATTTGGTATCAATGTCACACCAGCACCACAACCACTGGTGCTAATTGTGGAACCTTTACGATGATTGAACATCCGTTTAAAGTCATCAAGAAAACTGAGTTGCTATTGCATAACCATTTTATTAACAATTTCATACTGCGGTGTCAATAAGGTATGCGCATGATTTTTTAATTAAATGTAATTTTGTAAATTAACTTACTAAATGGCTATCGCAGTAATAAAAAACGGCTAAAATGTAACCCATTATCCAAAAAAAATTAACAAAAATTGGTTATTCCAAAAATGACTGTGACGTTATGCAAATGGCTGCTGTGGTGTTGTGACGTCAGAAACTCGCATTTCCATTTAATGTTTGTTAAAATAGCGTTTAATGCAGCATTTTACAATGGAAAACAAGGATATTATTGATATTAAGCACCCAAGGTACTGTTAAATACCGCAGTGCCAGTCGTAAATAAAAAAAACACCAGAAAAAAGATTTGTCTCATTACCAATATACGATCAAGCGCTAAATTAAAGAAAAAACGAAAATTATGGTTACGTACCATGAGAAGGAGTGAATCTGATATATCAGAAAACACTAAAGGGGTTGTATGTGAGGATCATTTCAACGTAAGTGCGATTTTGTACCTTTTTAAAATCATACAATTTTAGGTTATGTATTTTACTTTTTTTTCAATTAGAGGAAGATTTAGAAAACTATATGATGTTTAAATTAATGGGTAGTTACATACACTTAAAAGATCATGTATTTTGATTGTCAAACTGGTAGAAAAAGGCGCCTTCCACTTAAAAGTAGTACAGCAATAAAGAGAGCAACATTGGCCAAATTATCTCTCTGGGCTTTTACAAAATCTGTTCCACTCACTTTTCCGTGAAAAATGTTAATATTTAACACCGAAATCGCACATTGAATCTACACGTAAACAGTATGACATATTGCATAACGGCGAACATAAAAGATTCTCTAAAGTACTGTCAAAAAAACGAGTTATTGACGTCACAGTGAGATTCGAATTCCATCGTTTGTTCTCGGCCAGCGGTCGTAAACTTAAAAATAATATGAATTTTAATTAACAAATACATAAATATAGGGTACATTGTTGATAAAATTTTATTTTATAGCATTAACTATCTTTTATAACCAATTTTGCTTAAAAATCTCGCATATGTGCATACCCTATTTCACACCACTGGTGCTATTTACAAAATTTTTGCCACCACCTGTACTCATTTAGCACCCTTCAAAAATATAAAGAAGATTGTGGTGCTAATTATTTAAAAATTAATCCACAATTTCATAATTTACAGACAATTTCACGCTAACACCATAATCATCAGTTAAATAAGTAGCACCTCCGTTATTCATTATTTGAAGGGTCCCAAATAGTGCTAAGAGAAGGTAGAGGTTTCGCAATTGGTGTCGGTGGTTGTGGTTCGAATGTAAAGTAGGTACCATAATATAAAATAATTAGCATCAGTAATTAACACCTTTATTTTTTTTCACGTATTTGTATAATGATAAATGATTGCAAATGGTGGCAGAGGTCTGGAAATTACAACCCATGCCCATGGTGATTGTGTCAAGTTCACATACCAATTTTCCCTAACTAATTACTTAGTCTTCGTTTTGAGAAGTTGCTCTTGATGATCAGATAGATACATGACTTTATTGTTTTGAAACCTGATAGCTCTCCAGCTAATAAAGTTATATCACACCTTTACCAAATGGTAAGACCAACTCTGTCGTCATTGATTTAATGGAAGTCACAAAGGTTGAAACTGATGCGCAGGTAACGAGTAGTTCCTGCCACGAATTATTAATTGTTAATGATTTATATATTATAAACATGTGTTTATTATACAACGCGTGCTAGATACTGCACGCATTTTATTTATTTAAACATTTTACATGCTGTGTGTATAGTTCTATCTGTTTCAAATATATTTTATCAATTAAACATGAGTGACGTTTGAATGTTATCAATCATGTCACATATACAGGAATATTTTACGGATGATTTTAACAAACAAAGCGGTAAGTTATATATTCATTCAAACCCAATTTACACTAAGTAGGTATATTGTTTATTAATCTCCTACTAATATTATTCATCTAACCAGCAAAATATTGTGTTAAATTTTACAATAAAAATAATAAATAGACTCAAGTCAAAGGCTAATGTGCTAATCAGCAGATGTTTTATTATTAATTAATTATAATCAATTTTATAGTTGTAACAAACGTTATGCAATTAGTTGTTTCTGTTGGTTCCAGTGGTACGTTGGTTGAGTGTAATAATAAATTTGTAGCGGAGCACTATTAATAATGGTGCTGCAGATCCTAATAATCATTTTCAGTATAATTTCTTTTGCAGTAGGCCCTACCGTACCAGGTAATATTTAAAAAAAATGTAGGCATAAAATTTCATCATCACTGTAACACATTTGTTTGTCCCTGATCATTATTTTATTATCTGCCTCGGGTTTATTGTATAGAAAAATGTAAAGTATTATTTAATATAGGATTATGGCAATAATGACACTTAAGATAACGCCTATTTGCTATTTATTCGATATAAAGATTTTGTTATATTTTCATGATATTAAAATATAATACTCTAAACTCAGCATAAGTACAGAATAATGCATCTTTTTAATTGTTTGTAGTGTTTCAAGTAAAAGTTGTTTTGTTAACTTCTTTAAATATTCTGGTGACCTTCGTCTTCTAAGTATAGTTTCATATAGTTTCATTGCTACGTGTGTGTAACTTCATTTTTCAAATTACACCGCCCTATTTTTGGTTTGAAATCAGCACATTATTTTGCATCCGATTACATAAAATTTTTATGAAGCTCAAATTTCTTCATTTAATTAAAATTGCCACCGAGTAGGTATCATGCGGCATACGTTAATCAGAGTATTTTTAGATAATTATTTCAAAAGCCTATATCAACCATAAAGATAATAAATTGCAGTAACAGATCCAGTAAGTATATAAAACATTTAACTAGGTAATTAGTTGTATACTTGATATTGTTTTATCATTTCAGCAATGGAAGAATACAAAAAATTCTACAGATCGTTACCAGAAGTGGATTTTAGTTTAGCAAACGCCAAAAAATCGGATGTCATCTACAAATATTTCAGCGACCCTGTGCAAGAAGTGGGAAAATTATTAACAGAGGATAATGTAAACAAAGAAATAACTAACAAATCCATACCGATGGTATTACTTATCCATGGTTGGACCACAGATGACACATCGCCGTGGTATAATCCTCTAAAGAACGAACTATTTAAGCTGGGACCGCATAACGTTATTTACATTGACTGGTCCTTCGCGGGAAATCAGAGTTACAACGTTTCCAGTGCGAATATAAAGCCAGTGGGGGAATTTATAGCGCAATTTTTAATCGAATCTGGTGTGCCGCAGGAGAAAATCCATGTCATTGGTAAATTTCAGAATTGATACAAAAATCACAAAATTGTTAAGGTTGACAATTGCTGGTTTGTATTTGTACTAAAACCATGGAGGGGAAAATTGTCAGATGTGTTAGGAAAGTTCTAGTGTTGGTAATACTTGTAAAACAGAGGAAGTTCAACTCAAGTGTAGTGCAAAATAATTTGGATGTTCAGAAAAATGTCTAGTGTGTTATAGATATGATATGGGTCAATAATAACTGCCAATGTTGATTATTTTGATTTGGTAGCAATTGTGTTTTAGTGTTTTGTGCGCTTAGTAATGACGTCAAGGGGCTTTACTTGGAAAAAATTCGGGAAGAGTTTAATTTTGGTGCAATAAATAATGTTAATAACATATTAATTTTACGATCTTGAAAGAACTGTGAAAATACAATTTTTTCAAAGGCTTTTTTCAAAATATCTCGAGATCGACGTTTTCTATCAAAAATAGTTTTACACAAAAACAAAGAAAATTTTCTATAACTCTGTCCAATAAAAAAGTCATTAAAAAAAAATTTAAAATGGCAGAATTTCCATTTAATAATCATTAAACTTAAAAAGTAAGCAATGCTTCTAAGATAAATATAAAATTAAATGCACTGCAATAGTTTACCTTAAGTGCTCTCTTTCTTTTCGATCTTTGCTTCTTGAGGGTTGGAATATTTCCTTAAAAGAAATTTTGTTAAGGCCGTTACTAAATTCTCTTTCATTACTAGGTTCTTTCCTCTTATGGAGATACGGCTCTCTTGGAAGTGTCTTCTATTTAGGATGGAAACGTTGAGTTTACTGATTAATTTTTTCAGTCTGTTCTTACAATGCAAATTTCAACGTTAATACATTATATTTTTTGTGAAATGAAGGGCATCCAATATCCTTTAGTACTGGTGCTGCAGTATATCAACTAGTAAAATAACTAAAAAAAAATGTCTGTAACAGCCCAACATCAGGTTGAATACCGACAATTGTAGTTTTTTCTTTAAACTCAAGGAATAAGGATTACAAATTTTGAATACTGCTCACCCAGACATTATGACCTGTCAAACTAAGAATGAGAAAAACTGTAAAAATATGTTCCTTTCAAAGTTTAAAAACTGGAAGAAGCAGTTACACAAACCATACTGTGTCTTCACTCGTTAAATGGCTATGATACCACTTCAGCAATCAAATTTATAAATATATTAAGAAAAAACAAACATTTTAAGTAATCAATAAAAAGGTTTAATGAAGAAAATAGCTGATGCTCCTGCTATTACTTTATAGCCTTATTCTACTTTATTAAACGTGCATTGAAAACAAATGAAAATCAAATCTCGCTTCGTGACCATGAAACGAAATAGCAACATGGCAGCTTTAGGACGTGATAATGGAATATTATCCTCCAAAAAAACTATTGAAATTCATCTCGTACATTTTTTAAAATTTAGCAGCGTGCGACTGCCAAAAACTTTATTGGAAGTGACGAAAAAGATGACAATGCTTCGACCATGACGGAAGAGATAATAATAAATCTGATTGTTAAATTGAAATATATTCCAATAAGGGGAAATTCAGATATTTGAGGAACATAAATCAAAAACGGTCATTTTGTGAAGTGAAAACAACGAAATAAAAATATTTACTCCACAGTAAGGTGGTATTCCACACCTATTTAAATATATAGTGCAAAATATAGGGTTTTCGTTATATTCAACGAGAAAAAGATCATTATGAACGAAAACGTTAAGTTTCAGATGAGTCCTAGTCATACTTATCACACTGCCACGCCTTAATCATTAACTGCATAGAATTCAAATTGTAACAATTGTATCGTCTTTAATTTTGTATGACACCATTTTTCATCTAGGATGCAATAGTCGCGAGATATTTTGGAATAAGTAAAATTCCAGGGATTTCGGGGACGCAAAATTGATGTAATAATTACAACACCTAATGCAACATAATGCACCAAAATTTAATTCTTCCCGAATTTTTACAGGTAAGAACCCCTAGTGACAGGCCCAAATATAAATTGTTAGTTATATAAAGCAAATTGTTCCCCTGTCATCGACTCAATCTACAGGGCTGTCAGTGTTACCATTAAAAACTACTAAATTCTTATTTTCCATCTGTCAATTTTCTCCAGGCATTATTTAATAGTGTAATTTACAAAACGAGCTTCCACAACACTAATTATAAAATTCGTATATTCGTAATCTAGGATTGAGGTAATACCAACCTATTAATAATCTATAGTGTGACTTAACAATTACAGATTTAAACACCACGTGCATATGATGCTATTCCACCAACTTGTTTCTTCAGTAATCCTAGTACCGGATGATGTAGGTTGAAAGTTTCATCTATCGCACCAATAGCTTGACCTATTGAATTTATTCTATTTTAGTTATAATTCATGTGCCCAAATTATGCATTTTAACTAGATTAGTCAACAACAAAATAATGCCACCGTTATTCAAATATTTTCTCACTTATGAAGCTATTGGAGAAAGTGATATAGCAAACTGACATTAGCTGGGCGACAAATTGTTGTTAATTTTTTTCATTTCAAGGTCATTCCCTTGGATCCCATTTATCATCTTTTATTGGCAAATCGATGCTTCAGCTTAGTGGCAAAAGATTGGGCAGAATATCAGCCTTGGATCCGGCTGGTCCAAAATTTGAGAATTCCTTAATGGGACGTGAGAGGAGGCTTTGTGACGCTGATGCAGATTTCGTCGACGTTGTCCATACAGACATTCAGTTATTTGGGTACACAGCTCCTATTGGCCATGTAGATTGGTATCCTAATGAAGGCAAACATCAACCTGGGTGTCCCGCTCGAGGAGAAAATGGTAAGCTCTATGTTTTAATTATGTGTGTAATTATTTGATATTCGAATATTAATACTTATTGGTGAAATAAAATCATCATACAAGAAAGAACCTTAGCGACGTGAATTTTGAGCATGGATTGCTGTAATCTTTTTTTCTCGATACGCATTGGAAGAGGTCTTCAGGTTATACTTTTCGTTTTACCTATAATATGAAATTTGTTTCAGAAAACTGCTGTCATGCGAGATCAACCCTATTTTACATAGAATCCATTTCAAGAAAATCCAAGGCTCATGAATCTATATTTAAAGAAATAGACAATGAAGTAATTATAACAGTAAAGAATAATGCTAGTGAAGTGATCTTTGGTCACCACGTTGAGACATCTGCTAGAGGAACATATTACTTTGAGACCAATCCTCAATCGCCATATTTAAAATAATGATCATTAAACGATTCACGATTCAGTGATTATTTGGAGGATATTTTGTTGCTGTGATTTTTATTCAAAACCTTCTTTAAAATGCCATTCAATGTCTGTTATATTAATTAAGTGTAAATAAATAGGTAAATATTATTATGTATTATCATTGCTCGTTAACAACTGTACCCACCAATGTTCAAAGAAAATGGATGAGACTTCCACACTCTGTACATAGCAGTTTTAAAGATTCTGTAACAAATATAAGTATCACGTGATCCCAATGAGTATTTTTAGATATAATCATTGTGATAGTCTGTATCAAAGATAATAAACCTGAACTATAGTCAGCGGATTACAATGATTTAATTAGATAATTATTTGCTGAATCATGACATTATTTTGTTTTAACATATCAGTAGTACAGGAAGCGCAAATATTTTATAGAACTTTGCCGGAGGTTGACTTTAGATTGGCAAATGCTGAGAGATCAGACGTTATTTATAAATATTTCAGTGATTCTACGCAAGCGGCAGGAAAAATATTGACAGTGGATAACGTAGGAAAAGAAATTGTTAAAAAAACCATACCGATGGTAATACTTATCCATGGTTGGAGAACAGATGACACCTCTCCGTGGTTTGATTATCTGAAGTCCAAGGCGGGAAATAAACCTTACGAAATATCCTGTGCCATTAGGAAATTTTATAGCACAATTTTTAATAAGGACTGGCGTGTCGCAGGAGAAAATTCATATTATTGGTAAATTTCTGCGAATCACAAATTGTTGACTTTAAAACAGTGGATAATTTTATTGCAGCAATTAAAACAGTAAATAAATACTTAAATCACATACTATGAGGGTTTTTTCAATAAAATATGTATGTATGTAATATGTAAGAACTGACTGCCTTCAAGCAGTTCGTTTTTCCTGCCCAAAATCATTCATTACACAATACAGTTTATCACAACGTCACTGTTAAAATACGCAAACTGCAGTGATTTAGGGATTTCTAGTAAAGCGTGTTGACGTTTCGTTGTTTCTCAAATTCCTTTTTTAATATCAAATATTTATGGATGCTTATCTATGGATTGTGAACACGTTGGATAATGGCAGAAGACAGTTTGATGCAGTGAAAGCTGTGGGGACTATTCAGAGTGTTATTTCGCGTTTATGGTCACGATATGTAGATGTAAGTGAAGACGAAAAAACCTTCAGCATAGGACAAATTAATGATTTATATTGGCTGATCTGATGCACGGTCTATAAATTGGATACGGCAAGCTCAGCCATTAAAATTTTCAGTACTTATTATCAGTTATATCACAGTTGCTCGGCAGTCTAACACAGCCATGATCTAGCTGACACTGCAAATACTGTTGTAAGAAACAAATTTCATGAAGCCAACTACATGCAGGAGAAATACGAGGTCACCGTTTACATTGGGTAGTAGACCTTCAAAACTTCTGATATGCACAATGAGATACAATAAGTGCTTGGAGCCCATCTGAACTACAAAAGGTTTTGGAGAATGTACGAGGTTTATTCAGAGATGAAAATCTGATGATGTGGGTTGAAATTCGAATTGATGAAGAATCTTTTTGGTGAAAAATTTGGGACAGTGGCTCGTTATGTGAATGAAGTTCTACCTGTGATGTTTTCTCAGTCCTCATACTGTTGGAATAAACTTTATTCTTCTACACGACACGTGACTATGAGAGTAATCATATATATTTGTTTGGAATGGGGACATATTTTTTTTACTACTAGTGGTATGCAGATCAATGATGTGACAATTTAGATTAGCTAGGAGCATGACCGTTTACAGATGTTAAACGGTTTTATTGAAAATATTTCTGGTGATTAGCAAAGATAGATGTAATTCCATTTTGTTTGTTAGTTCTATTGCCCTCTTAAAACTGCGGAATTATTATGTAAGTTGAGTACACATTTACCTACTATTTTGTTCGAGATTTTGTTTTTCAAGAGCATTCTCTTGGTTCCCATTTAGGGCTTAGTGGCAAAAGATTAAGCGGAATATCAGCCCTGGATCCAGCAGGTCCGAAATTTGTGAATCCCTTAATGGGATATGAATCGAGACTTTGCGACACTGATACAGATTTTGTTGATGTGGTACATACAATTATTCGGATTCACTGCTCCCGTTGGTCATGTAGACTGGTATCCAAATGAAGGTAAACATCAGCCTGGATGTCCACCAAGGGAAGAAACTAGTGAGTGTTATGTTTTAATGGTGATACCGCTGATATTTAATAAATAACACCACATGTAATTACGACTCCCTTTATCCAAGAAGGCTCTAGAAGAGCCTCGTGCGGGAGGGAGCTACACATTTTAAAGACAAGGGACACATCCAATATCCGTGTATAATGGAAAAATCACTCTCACAGTATTTTTCATTGCCGCGACCGGGATTCGAACCCGGGACTCTTGGGTGAGAGGCAGGTACCATCTCGACCATCAGTCACATAAAACACATTGGTGGTAGACAAATACGCAGACTAAAGAGGCTCAAGTACCCAAGATTTTCTTTCTCAGTGGAGATCAAAAATGCTTTACCTAGAAACCGTTTCCAAAAAGTCCAAGGCTTAAGCAGCTATATTTAAAGAAATAGACTATATTGTGACAATAACAGGAGATAACAATGCTAGGGAAGTAATATTCGGTCATCATATTGACATATCTGCTAGAGGAGTTTATTTCTGTGAGACCAATTCTCAACCACCATGTTTGAAATAAAGAAATATATTTGGATTTTTATAGCCCAAACTGCCCACGCTCAATTCCTAACTACTACTTAGAAATTGTATTCTACAAATTTAATGTTACTATAAAGGGTGTCCAAATTTGATGTTGCTTTTTGAATTTGGAATAAAACGCATGAATTACTTAGATCGTACGATATTTTTATTTTAAAGTAAAGAACAACAATGGCGGTTAATAGTGGAAAACAACATCGGGCAAGTGACCTCCTCTGGATCTCTGGCAGAACATCATTCTCTTGGTAAAATTTTCAATAACTTTTTCGCATAATTGCGGCGATATATCTGTGATAGCAGCGATAATATTTTCCCGAAGTTCCTGAATCGTTTGAGGATTATCAGCATAAACTTTTCCCTTTAGGAAACCCCATAGGAAAAAGTCTTAGGGCGTTAGATCGCAAGACCTAGCCGGCCAGTTAATGTTTCCTCTTCGTGAAATGATTGAGTGAAATCGTTCCCGCAAAAGATTGACTGTTTCAATCGCTGTATGTGGAGTGGCACTGTCCTGTTGAAACGACATATGCCATAAAAAGTTTTGAATCATCGATCTGTACCGATTTGCCGTTACAATTACTGCATGGCCGGCTTCATTTTGGAAAAAATACGGACCAGTAACACCTCTAAAACCACACCAAACAGTGACCCGCTGGGGGTGCAGTGGCTTCTCCAGTATGACTCACGGATTTTCCTCACCCCATATTCTGCAGTTTTGTTTGTTAACATATCCCCCAAGATGAAAATGCGCTTCATCACTGAAGAGAATTTTTTTGAAAAAATCCTCATTTCATTCTTTTTCTTGCAAGGCCCAATTAACAAACGTACGGCGACTGATGATCGATTGGCTTCAATTCTTGTAATAACTGTATTTTATAGGCCCTTAAATTAAGATCTTTAGTTAAAATGTTATGTAAAGTCGTTTTTTTAATGTGCAATTAATGTGCTCGATGACGAATTGATGTTTTTGCAGAAAACAATCAGTTTGTAGTCACACCTTTTACTTAAGGCACTAACTACAGTCACTAACTCTACAGACTGTAAATGGTTAGGAATTCTCTAATAATTTCTTCGAATAAAGTCCTTGAAGGATGAAGGAAAAAAATGGATTAAATACAGAGAGTTCCAGTATGATATTCGAGCGCTGTACCAGAGCTAATCTGTCCAGATAATTGTCCTGAAAATCAGTGTATTTGGTAGCATAAAGCCTGCTCTGTTCTCAGAATTATTGTCAAAAATCAGTAGAGTGGATAGATGGCCAAGTGTAGAAGTGCAATCATCAAGTCCCTGAATCTACTTTAGGGGACATGATTCTGTCATATTCATATTGACAGATATCACAGGTGGTTACTCATTTATCATATTTTATGTACCTACTATGTGCAAGTATGAGGGGTTTAAAAGAATAAGGAGTCGGAAGTCGGAAGTGCTAGATTGAGTTTAAAAATTTTTAGTTGCCTACAATTCAATCGACAGTTTTATCATCTTACTTTATTACAGAAAGCAATTTAAAAATTTTTGTACAATCAGATTTTATAATTGGGCAATGTTATGCAATGTTAAGTTTATTTGTGTTAAATTGAACAGAAAATGATCCAGACATTAACTTTAGCTGGCATAAGAACGACTTCCAATTATCCCATTTACTGTAAAACCGTGTTCCTTGAAGTGCGTAGTACAGTTGGAATATTTTTGATTGTCAGATATGATTGGATATTCTAATTTACTTGTAATAGTTTGGTTTATAAATTCAGGTAAAAATATTACTTTCTTCCAATATTAGATAAAAAAGGTACAGGTGTAACATAAAAGAATAAACTATCAAGTCGAAAGGTGCCTGTGTATATTTATAGTATATTTATTCGAAGAAAATTGCACTAGAATTAACTTTACATTTATTATAAAATATATTTGGCAGGTCCATGGATTTCCTATAATAATATTATTTTACTAACTCATACAGAAATTATTTTTTAGTAATATTGGAGGACATTAAAGACCTAAATGTCGATGACCTGTTGATGCTGGCAGATGATGTTTCCAAAGCAAAAATTGGGGATGTGAAAGACAATGATGTAACATTCTATATATCGACTCGATCAGCGAGAGAACCAACATTGATTAACAATGAAACGAAAAATACCATCAATCTAAATAAATCCGCAAAAATTATTATACATGGATGGATAGCAAATAGCAAACGGTCTTGGTACAAGAGTGTTACAGAAGAGTATCTTAAAAATGCGGACTGTAACGTTATCCAAGTAGATTGGGAGAGACCGGCAAGAACTTCGTACCTTTCCTCAGCTATAAACACGAAAATGATTGGTATGTACGATACAATTTGCTCATTGAAAATCACAAATTCATACTTTTACCTTCTACCAATTGGAAAAATATCGCACTAAGGTTTTGGAATGATTTTCTTATCAAATGCAATTAATAATATATTTGAGTAAAAACTAGAGTAAGTTAAAACGCGAATGGAAGATAGCAACGGATGTACTTCATTCGTACATGAGTGTTATAATTTATTTCTTTAGTTTTTACTTACTTCTTATGTCAAGTACATGATAAAGAACATCAACCAAAAATTAATTCGTGCTCCTGGTCACTATCTCTTGTTTGTTTTTACCAAAGCACTCTTTTATTATCTAGCTTTAATTCTGATGATTGTGTTGAACAAATTAACAAAATTTTTTTAATCGAATTCGAATTTCATCAGCAACAATAAACATGACATTAAATTCAATCAGATTTTAGTCTCTTAAGCGATATAAACAAATAATAACTTGTCCATTGAAAGGTCTTTCATCAATGATAAAGAATTACATTAAAGAATGAGCATCATAATGACAAATACACTAGTGTTACAAATTTCAGGTCAAAGAATTGCTCGTCTTATTGAAGACGTAAATATATCTCCAAAAAACGTGCACTTTGTAGGGCACTCCTTAGGTGCTCATATTGCTGGATTCGCTGCTAAAATGATTTGGAAGAGAACCGGTGAACGAATAGCAAGAATATCTGGTTTAGATCCCGCTGGGCCGTATTTCCGAGAATATGTGCTCGTTAAAGAAGAAAGGCTAGATAAGGATGACGCTAACGTTGTTGATGTTATTCATACAGATGCAGGTTACACAACATTTCAGTTAATTTCTAATGAGTAATTGCATTAGTAAAATAAATATGACTAGAAGTCGCTGATGCAGATTTGCTTCGAAGGACCAAAAATATGTTATTTTTATCATTTGCATTTACACAATACCAGTATATGAAACATAGTCTTTCTTAGGTTAATCGAAAATAAAGCCACTTGTGCTAATGATTAATTTTAGCTTTGAAATGTAGTTTTTGGTAGTTTTGTAGATGCTGCATTTAAGTCCCATTTGAAAGTTTCTGAACAATTTTTTGTGAGGATGAAAATTTAGATAAGTGTATTATCGTAAATTTTTTTAGGTGTATATGGTGTAGATTTTCCGATTGGAACCTTGGATATTTACGTTAACGGTGGACGAGGTCCACAGCCAGGCTGTTTGAATAATTTTAACGTAACATCCCTCGGGGATATAATAGAACGCTGTACGCAAAATAATAATCTATATGATTTCATAGTCAGTTTGTTCTTTATTTTTTTAGCTTACTGCAACCATGCGAGAAGTACTGTTTACTTTATAGAATGGATTAACAATGGGAAATTTAAATGTAGAATGTGTCAATCATGGGAATATGTTTTAATGGGTAAATGCGGTAAGATTATGCGCATTGGAGAAGAAGACGTTGACGAAAATGTAACTGGAATTTGTGTTGCGAGAACACGTTATCGAAAACCATTTCTGCAAACATCTCTGGGTTCTCGATATTTCTGAGTAAATATAGAAGTGGAGGAGATGCTTGACATCAAATTTGCAAAATAACTGTAGTCAAATTTCATGATCGTGCTTAATATTTAATAATTAGTCCAATATTTATCGAAAATGAGTCGAATAAAAATATGTTGACTACACATTCACTTATTTGAGGAGTACATGTGCATTATTTTCATATCCAATTAATGTCCAATCCTATGGAAAGGAGATACCAAGTCCATTTACTCTTTTCCTTAACCCTTGAAATACCCCTAAAACTCTCGGTATTAACTATTGTATGAGTAAGAAATTGTCCTATCAGCCATGATTTTCGTAAAAAAAATTATATTGTTATTAATGAAATAACATCAGAAAGTAATTTTTCCCGAATATTTTGTTTTATTTTAGTCCACTCTCCTCCTTTTCATCAAACCAAACCAAATCGGAACGAAGTTATTTAGCATTTTTTTATTGTAATATTCACTCTAATTGCCTTGCAACAGGCAGTCCCTAGACTAGACCTATTAAAAGCTTTCGACAAAGTCTGTCATCCTGGACTACCGTACACACACAACTACTACATTAAATTGATAAAAGTCTCACATATCACATCGCTAATTTAGCCCCTATACTTTCTGGCGTACCATAGGGGCACGCCCTTGTTCCAGCCAAATTCAACTTTTAAACCAAAAGCATCCGTGTGACCATAGACTCATCCTATCCCTATGTACACTGACGATGCAGTCATCCTTGCCACATCTAAGAACTCTGGCATATTCACAACCTTACTACAAAGACAGACGGACATGACAGTTTAACTTGGAGATTAAAACTCAACAAAATAAAAATTCAAAACATAATCTACACAAGGAGAAGAATAAACAACATCTTTAGACAAATACCCATAAACCACACCGACGTACTATAGACGGACAGCTGTGACTACTTGGTTTTTCACCTGAACAAGAAACTTTTGTCAAACATGTCAACACAATTATAAATAAATTTAAATACTTCTACAAATCTACAACGTAGTGATTCAGTCAAAAACCGTCAATATCCTTTACAAGTCTTAACTACTTCCCATTCTTACCTATGCAGTCCCTATCCGGTATTCCATGACATCAAAGGATCCATCCATATTTCCCTCCTCCATAATATATCCGTCACTCTCTTCATCCTAACTTTGCAAACTCTCTCACTGACCATCCCAACCCCACTAGAAAGGGGCTTGGAGAATGTGCGGGAAGTTCAATCAAAAACGAACATCTGATGATGTGGGCTGAAATTAGAATTGGTGAAGAACGGACATCTTTCCCTCCCACAAGATAAAAAATTTTCTGGCATACCGTGAATGTCTGTGACTGTAAGATGAAGTATAACGTAAGTTTAGACAATAGTGGCTGTTGACAATTATTGCTGGTAAAATTGTGTCATCTATTAAATAATAGTTCATTTGCACATATTATGCTTTAGTGTAGATAAACCAAAAGAGGTTATGGCTT
This sequence comes from Rhagium mordax, assembly GCA_963680705.1. NCBI lineage: Eukaryota > Metazoa > Arthropoda > Insecta > Coleoptera > Cerambycidae > Rhagium > Rhagium mordax. Next base: position 24,180,548 of record OY796661.1, on the reverse strand, counting down.
AATTCTCGGCTAGGCCTCTTGTTCCTAAAGAATGATGTTAATTCGAATTACATTTTATTTCTCTTCTTGTTTGTGATCTATTACCACATTCTTGAATATTTTGAAATCCCAGATAATCTAAAAAATATCTAAATAAAAAGAATATATTTTTACGCTTGTGACTTTACGTCAAAGGAACTTCTGCTATATACCTATCCTCGTACCTATCTTTGTTAATAATTTTTGAGTAGTGAGGGATAAGTGCATCCCTCTGGTGGTCAGTTGCTACTACCAGTCGAGACATCGAAGATGTCTCTGTGACCGATAGCGGCTTGCCAAGCAAGCACCAAGAGCGGCGACCTCTAGCCCTGATGGACTAAAACGTGCATGATAAATAGGATTTATAGGAAACAACTACTGGACGGGCAAAGGCCCCTACTCCCATTGAATTATACCTATAAATCCAAATTGGTAGCCAAATTTGTTATTTGTCTTTTCTCCACCAGACACAGACCGGTTTCGAACTCTTTATGTTCTCATCAGTGTGCCAAAGGTAGCTGAAAAGACAAATAACAAAGGCAAACCAAACTAGTCTAAGGCAGACCCAGCACAAGTAAGTAGTGAGGGATAAGTGCATCCCTCTGGTGGTCAGTTGCTACTACCAGTCGAGACATCGAAGATGTCTCTGTGACCGATAGCGGCTTGCCAAGCAAGCACCAAGAGCGGCGACCTCTAGCCCTGATGGACTAAAACGTGCCTGATAAATAGGATTTATAGGACCGCTATCGGTCACAGAGACATCTTCGATGTCTCGACTGGTATTCATTTAATCTAACAGGGCGTTTAAAAAACAATAAAATTATGGAATATTCAGATTTTTTGCGAATCGCAAAATAATCGTAAATTGGTAAATATTTTCTCATATTGCTTCTCTCTTTACTGAAAGCGGTGTCATTAGGGTTATAATGTAGCACACATAAGAGTGAACAACCAAACAATTTGCATTTCAACAAGAAATCAATATTAATCTATGAACAAATCTTTGTTTCTGTGATCAAATTGTCAGTGCAAAATTACTTTGGCGTAGATTTACGCTTTTGCCATTCATTCTCTTTTAAGGTTGCCTCGATGTGCTTGAATATTGCAAACGATTTAGTTTGTTAACATTTCTCATAATATAATTAAATTTGGAATATAAAATGATTGTAGAGAGTGATAACCATTTACAAAAAATATGTCTTCCAATATTTTTTAAATGATTTACCTTTTTTATTAAAACATACACTCAAGTAGGTACTTTAGTGTTCTGCAACCTTTTTTGAGTCCGACTTAAAGGCGCATGATTTAAATATGCGTTCTTTCAGATTTAAATGGTAAAGTTTAAATCAGATTGTTGGAGGCCTAGTTATTCTAGTGGTTTTAAAGGAAAGAAGGAATATCAATCAGACATAAATCACTATTATTGAAAGTTAACCACGCCATCAACTTTATCGAGTTCATAAATATAATCCCAATTGCCAATCATATAAAAATAGATAGGAAAGTCCCTGTATGTCCTATATAAAATTTGTTGTTTGGGATTTAATAATTTTAATTGAAATCATATTTATGGGAGATTGTGGCACCTCGTATATTCTAGTAGGTTCAGTTACAATTTAATTTAACCCGTATTTATTTAAAAAGTTATTAAGCAAGAAAAGAATATTATTGTGAAACATTCGAAAAAGGGAAATAATACCAGTTTTAACCATATTCTCAGTATAAAAAATGTTTTCTGAATATTAACGTTACAAGTTCGCCATAGATGGCATATGATTCCTTATTTATAGATAATTAAATAAAAATTCAAAATTCTATTAAATAATTTTTATTTAAAAATAAATGTTTAACTATCTACATTGAAAGTGGAAGCACTGCACTGCATAGTAAACAGTGAGGTTAAGTGCTTATTAATACCTAATTTACACATTTCATATCAGTATAAAAACGTAATATATACGCCTAAATAATGTATTAAAAGTTTGTTTAGTTTACACAAAGTTTAATAAATCTGTGCGAAAAAGTTCACATATTTTACAACTTTTATCGTAGACACAAACATCCATTATTTTAGAAACGCTAAAATCTAAATTTACAATTATTGGAAATTTGATATGTCCGATTGATTTTAAAGTTTTATTTTCCCGTGACCATTACTATATTGAAACAGGAAGAAACTAAGAAAAGAACAGTATTTTATATTACTTACAAATAATATTAATATGACGATGTTTCTTTTAAGTTTACATAATGTTCTACACGAAGGAGAAAATATTTAAGAAACTGTACCAAATTCTACTTATTATTTAACTTATATTGGTAGCAATGATTAATACGAAATATCCCTGCGTCTAACAAAATTTGCTTTGCAACCGTTCACTAGATCCAGATCCCAGATCATCAATATATGGCCGCAATATGGCCAATATTGTATCATCATAAGGTAATAAAATAGGTGATGATAATTTTAACATAATGCAAAGTACCTGCCTTCGGTCTTATCCCAGAATGCACCGTATCGTAAGGCGTTTATTAAAATTTCAATATTTTATGGTCTTGGATGGACACGCAAAAGCTTCCAAGACATAATACAGGTAGTTTTGATTTAATGGAAGCATATAATTCCACCCTTCTTCAAGCAAAATATTATGTGCGAAACGCTATTTGTGGAACCCTGAATTAAGTTGTGTCACTTTATCCATTTTAACTTATCGGTCTTATCTATCGACCACCTGTATATTAAAATAAGTGGGTGGCTGAACACCTAATTATCTTTAAGGCAATTCATTATGCATTCGAGATATTTATTAACCCACATATTTATTTTCATTGATTTCCATTGATTCGCTTAATAAAATTATGTTGATTAAATGACAAACGAAAGGTGTAGTAAGCAATATTAATTAACAAAACGATAGTGTAGTTCTTTACACATTGCTGCCAAACAAGAAAAATAAGATATCAATGAATTGTTTCCAATACTTTATATAATCATCCAAGGACTTGAAAATACGTCCTTCATTATTACCCAAATGAGGATGACATGTTTTGAGCCTGATTATTAACCGGAACCTGTACATCATCATCTTCTTCCTCCGTTCCGTCGTTGCTCTGGTCTTTAACTTCGTCTACTTCTCCCATAAGTGCTCTATATTTCTTAGCAATCGCTTCCCAATCTGTAACGTGCTCTATCCTTGTGGTTTGAGTTGTAAAGCTAAGCTGGGATCCGAGAGGACTTAGATGAGCCACAGATAAAGCCACAGATTCCTTAGGAGCAATTTGCCGACCCTTTTTAACTTTTGACAACCATTTTGCGCCAGCTTTTGATCGCGGGCTTAACTGTGAAGTTTTCTGGAAGCTACCCATAAGGTGTACGAGACTCTGTCGTTTTCTTGATTTAACTAAAACAAAATCTGATTGTTCTGACTTTATTAAGAGTCTACTGCTAAGATGTTTAGAAAATAGTTTACCTCGTTTCTTGCAAACGTCTACCAAGTAGAAGAGCCAGGTCGTTACCAAATTGATAGGCGAGGGAGCGGTTGTTGTTCTGTGCATAGAACGGATCAGCTTGCTCAAACCAAATTTCCATTCGATGTCTGATTGGGCCTATTAAAAAAATACTGTCAAAAACAATATTTTCGTTATTAGGCTTATAAGGTGGAAGTTATTATTAAAAATTTCTGTTAATTAGTAAAAACCACCTTATGTACAAAACATGCCACGAAAAAAGATTAAAAATTATTTCAATGTACTGTGATCACAAAAAAAATGCAAAAGACTGTGATGCTCAAAAATATGTGAGAAGTATTTGTAACTGAAATAAATGCACATAAAAACGGCTGTAGATAGGCCCAAATTTTATTACTATTACTAATGTTAACGAAAACGGATTAATATTAACGTATATATTCACCAATAATGTTTTAATGTAGCTGCTGTGTTTCTACTTTAAAGCACTACGAACATATTTCTACCAATCAATAGCTATCATTTATTATTCTACCAAACTGCCATTGACACCTACTTACGATATTACAAATTAATGACATTTGTCAGTAGTTACCAAAGTAGAAAATATTCCGTGACCGATTTTATCAATTGGTATGGTTATCTAACTTACAGGAATTATTTTGCGACGAGTAGGATTGGATTAGCTTAGGTACACGATACGGTTAAACGTCCAACATGGCTGAATTTACAGTACACCTAGTTTTTTTTCAAATGCAAACATTGTTATTTGAAAAACTAAATATTTAAAAAATAATGTGATTGAAATATTGTAATGTGCTAGTAAAAATCTGTAAAAATTAGAAAAAACTGTATTAATTCCATAATAGATGAATTGGAATTTATTCTATATTCCTGACTTTTCAAGAAAAATATACGATTGATTTTGAATTATTTATGAACAGTAGGACTTAGATATACGCGTTATAAGAGAAACTTGAATACGGCCTAGCAAATGAGTAATGGCGCGTGAACATTGATATCATTTCCATTTTTGTTCTAACCACAGAGCAACAAGCTAGACTGCTTGGAAAGTTATTATGAACGTTGGTCGTTCTCGTTAGATGAAATGAAAAAGAAAAATTTAGAGCGACAAAACGAGGGAAATGTAGCGTTTTATCAATGATCATAAACATGAACAAGTGAAGATTAGATTACCAAACATATACTCAAGAGAATGACTATACATTAAAACTGGCCAGAACGCTGAACCCAGGGGTGTTTTAGACTGGAACCATTGTCAGATATAACAAAAAGACAGATGTAGAGCACTTTTAATAACTTGGACCATGAGACAGGAGAAGGATTATTAGAGACTGTAGATGGGGCCGAATAAATCAAGGTCGGCCTTGTAACTGATCAAAGAAAGGCGACTCTGAATCGTCTGATCGAAATTCCATGGAACCTACTTACCTAAGTTGTGGGATAGATGAAGAAACAGCTTTCGATGTCTTGGGTCAGCGTGAGCTTGATATTTTAAATTTTTGGCACTGGAATGTCTCTGGTGGAAGAGGGGAGCTTCCCTGACTAAAAAGACGTCCTGATCTTCATTAGAATGTATAGGATGTTTAAAGAGGGAGCATAACCATAACTTATTTAAATTTTCAGATAGATCATTAACCTTGAGGGGACTAGAGGTTAAGTATACTGAGAAGATTCCTGGGTATCAGCTGAATGGAAAAGAATAGACTAAGAATTTGTTATTTCTACTGAAGAAGTAGTAAACATTATATGTGATAAGTTTTTTGAATCGTTCCAGAAAAACGAGCAAAGCGAAATGACTATATAGGCGGGTCATAATTTTAGTTACCTACCATTTTCGTCCCACCATTAATTTTTTAGTTTATTGGTGTACTGTAACAAATCTGTCGACCACAAATAAACATGTCTGATCGAAATACGATTAATATGCAGTCTAGTCCACTGTAACGTCAACGCTGTGAACACTTAATATGCGAAGAAATCATACGAATTGATTTTCGCTTCTTATAGGCGGATTGTAGGCCGAGAGGGAGATGTGCAGACTGAACCTTGCCCTATTTACAAAATTATATAAAGGACGGTGCGCTACCGTCTGAAAAAAGACCTCTCTAATGTATTTTGTCATCTTGAATTTGTTAAGAAGAAAAAATTTTGCTTTTTAATTTATCGAATATAATAATTCTAAAAACATAAAGTCACTCAAATTGTTTAAAATTTTGCCCACTGCAAATAATAAAGGTGCGGGTCTTTTCTTAATATCTGCAAATAGTTTCCTTATGCATTTTACTGAATTACTCGATACCATGAAATTATTTGGTTACTTTCTTGCAAATCATAAACTCTCAATGTTCGTGAAATCAAATTTAAAGCTTGTAGAACTTATCTGTATTTTTACTTAGATCAAAATGGATAATAGCAGCGCAGTGCGATGCGCGATTATAAGCTGGTTTACCGTCGTGCGTTAAAAATAGTCATATCTTTTCACTCTTCAGTGGATGAAAATCAACTAGACGTATTGCATCTATGCCCGTATTTATGTGGACCAATCTATATACTTCATAACTTTGTTAAGTATGATTAATACATATTTTTCAAAGTATTTTAAATTTCAATTTCAATCAATGCGAAGAGTTAGCATACACAGTAATTTATTTTACGCGTTTTATATCTACATCTAAATTGGAACTAAATTTGTGAACGACTACTCTATTTAATGGAAACTAGTTAATATATGCTACAACGAGCTATTTCTAAAGTGGTAACTACTGAACATGACCGATACGGAGGTACAACATTAACACCAAATTGTGATTACTATTGGGGATGTCTACATAAGAGAGTTACGGTGATTGCTACAATGACCCAGCCCAAGAGAACTGGTGAGCGGCAGCGAGCTGACAGGCGTGAGTACGACAACAAAGACGCTGATTTTTATAACCATCTATATTTCAGAGCTTACGATGCGTCACTAAATTGCAAAACTGGGGGAAAATCCGACGTAACTGTTTTAAAAGAAATCAAAGCGTGAACTTCAATGCTAGTTTATTAGTAGCAATAGTTACGCAAAAAGTATCAAGTGAATAATCATTGCTTTTCCATCAGTACCTACCGAACCCAGACCTTCATCTGGTGTATCCTGGTAAGGTAACATCACTGCTACAAGTCTCCAATGGTACTTAGGTACCAATGAACAACCGCGAGTTAAGGATTATAATATGTCATCGTTGATGAAGAGAGCGATCAATTATCTACACCTTCAGAAAATACTTTTGGTTAAAAATACTAAATGTACCGCATTGACTGGTAAAACTACTTAGGATGTAATGCAGATCTCCTTTTAAGCTTATCTCAAGTCCATCTAAGGAAAATGAATAAAGTTATTAAAATGGTATTTAAGAGGGAATTCAAAGCTGCTATACTGGTCTGCTAACCAGAATTCCATAGTATATGTGACAATGCACACTTATCCGCATTACATAAATTTCTGAATTCTAATTTTGACATTACCATAATTTTGTTGAAACAGACTTTATTTGTGTTCATAATTGGGCGAACTATAATTCTAATAGCTCCACCGCAACACCTGGGATGACTACTTTATGTCCTGCAATTAAAAGAAACATCTCAACCAGCCATTTAACAATTTAGTAAAGGAGTAAGCTCTGAGGTAAGGATGTTTATAATTTCTTACAATAGGCCCTTCATGACTTCACTCAAAAAAGTTTAAGATATAGATAATAATGTGATAAAAGATGGATTCTCAGTCAAACAGTTTTCTATCAGTATGATTTTGATGAAATTCATGTGAGACATCTATAAAATACAATTCTCGGACTAGTAACACAATGGAAAATGGAAAATCTGCGAATAGTTACTGGTTCGAATGAAGGAATATTTATTTATTGCATATTTCACCATTTTGCTTGTTGGTATGCTTATACATAAGTAAAAAGTACATAAATAATGGTTCGTCAACGTTAGAACAGAACCAGAGAATCGTGTCGGCAATTGTATATGTCATGTCTTTTAGCTTCATCAGAACTAAACATATATTACTGCGATCGCACTTACAAAAACTATTTGGCAGACACATTGTGGCGAAAACTGACAAAAACATCAGTTACATAATTTTTGTTTGGATAGATTTCAGCTAATGTCTTTCTACTATTATCTTGAAAGTTAAAAAATAACTAACCTGTGGATTAGAGAAGAGTTTCGCTCATACTGAAATATTTGTCTTTGGTCGCCCATCAAGCTTCTTGAGGTAATTTATTATCAATACATTTCTCTTTCCAACTGTGTACACTTCCTCAGTTTCCACTTTGTCTTATTCTGTTAAGAATTCGTGACCATCCTCATAAAGGGCGATTAATTGTTAGGTATTTTTGCGAAATGTGCCGAAAGAGTCAATAGCTAAGAGTGCCTCACAATGATTTCAGCAAAATATTCATAATAGGGGAGCAAGGTAAAACCTACATGCTGAAGAGGGTTGGAACTTCCCTTCTGTCAACTTAGAGGTGATCATAGGGAAATGATTAAAATAATATAGTTTTAATTATTTCCAATTGATGCCTACTTGGTTGAAGAAATATGCGTGGAGTATTGGGTGTTTTGGTGTCAAGTGAAAACTACGTCAGTGTCAGGGCTCACATGTTGCTACCTGGGATTCTTTGTTATAAAACTCTAAGATAATTATTAGGAAATGTTTCCGAAAAAAATCACTTTTTTACTAATATGCGTTATGTTTATAAAAAACAAAAATTTTTATATATATATTTGATATGGATTACCGTTTCCAAGACCGCATCAGTAAATTAGGATAAGATATCTGCTTCCATGCTTCGAGGTTAGAATATAATTCCCATGGGAATCTGGGACTTTTTTCATAAGAAGTTACTCTGATATCAATGTTTCTAGAGTCTACAAATGTGTGGCATAAAAGGTCGTTTTGTGGGTAGAAGTGGGCGTTTAACACTTAAATTTACAGTTTACTTCTAGGTTTATTTAGTTGCTGATTCAAAGATAGTCTTAAATTGCTATTTTCACTGTTTTATTTTTAGAGTATAAAAAATTCGATTTAGAATATGGAAGTTGCTACATTTTGATTATTTTTATTCTATGGCTTCCGCAAAGCTGATGATTGTCTGGGTTTTCTTCCGTATCAATTAATTGTTTTGAATTTCAGACGTTTCAACCACCCTTCTGGGTCTACTTCCAAAGCGAAGAAAATCATGATGCGAAGGTTGAACAAAACCCAAAAACACTTTTTTTAGTATGGTAAAGTCATTTTGGACGTTTTTTACTAAATATACCTAACTGCAGCGAGGGAATTTGTGGAGGAAAGCGGATAGTTAAGGCTTTGTGTAGGTGCTACCTGGCTCCCTGTTATGTTTGATAAATTTTGCCTCGGGGTCAAAGCATGAAGAGCCAGACGTAAGAGCGGGTCTTGAACCGCCGTGTTTTGGTAAGCGTGGAGGTTTGCGTGCGAGACCTAACCTGACACCCATCTATTACCTTGAACCGTTGACAGGTGTCGGACATCATAGCGATAAGCAGCTTAGTCATCACGATGGAATACACCAACAGATATAGTCCGTAAACAAACTTTATTGGCACCTTCGTCCAAGCCGGCTGATTATTACCGTTGTTTTGGATCGCATGGTAGTTGGGGATGGGGTTTTTAAAAGATAACGTCACTACATAAAAAATATAAATATAAAAGAATGAAGCGCTAAACACAATGGTTATACAGATGAGGGGTTGGAAGGTAAAAACATCTTGCTTAAATTAATTTAATTTTAATATAATTTGGTAAAGGTTATTGGAGTTAATAAATTGCGCATTTTTTATTTCCCAATTACCCGGTCCATCGCAATATGGTATTTTCTTCCTATCTTCCACCTCAAGATGTCCATTTTTCAGCAGTTGAATGCGTTTTGGAATTAATCTTTTTTCTGTTTTCATTAAGTGAAATATTAGACACAAAATATTGCTTTAATATTTATTAATATCGTTTCCTTTAGCATTAGTGAAGGTGTTCCTTTATGACTAAAGGAGTTGTAGCATATGTATACATTTCGTCGTACATTTAGATGTAGGTGTGGGAATCAATAATATTTTGTCTTGATTATTTCTCGAACTAGGGCTTTTGCAATTTTAACTTTCATAATTAATTAAGACAGTAATTATCTCGCAAGTACCATCATTTAAATGTTTAGTTTTTGGTTCATAATATTCCTTCCTTCGGTAACCTCTTCATTTCATAAAAAAAGTGCACAATAATTTCTTAGGTAAATAAATTCACAAATTTTCCATTTTCCTTATTTTGCGAACCATCAAGAATGCTTAATTCTCTGTATAGTTTTAAATAAATATGGGTATTTACCGATTGAATATAAGAATCGGATATCAAATGTTTCAACAAAGAGCGCAATACGTATATTGTATCAAATTGGATATCCTTTTCGTTAGTGCAGGCACACGGGACAGATATACATAAGCGCTCTCTGCAGGGAGCATTTAATTAATGTTCGATTCTTATATTAACTGGTATATAAAAAAATATAGTTTTAAATATGAAGTATATTTTATAATGTTTCACACAGAAATCCCATAAAAGTCGATTATATTGCTGAAGAATCGCCACAAAATCATGAACAAAACACAAATGCAGAACAAACAAGTCCAATAATTTCCAAGCCAACTAAATACATGTTTACTAAAATATCTGCACGACACATTCTAGCAATCACGCATACTTTTACACATAAAAATCCGTTGGTGGATGTACCTTTCCAATTCTAAAATCAATATTTTCTCCAGATGCTGATAAATTTAGGGGATTTGCTCACGATCGTGTTGATTTAATATAGTAAATGTGAAAATAGTTTTTGGTGCACTTCTAGGGAAGGTTTTCAAAGTTACAACTTGTGTGACGATATCTCTACAGTTGTATGATTCTTACAAATTAGTGCGAATGTTAGCAAGACTCACAATGAATCGCACTTACACATCTTTTCCTCGGTTCAGCTATGCACCTTCATCATAGTGTGCATATTTAAGTAACCCTCGCATAATTGAGTCTCAATCGTGCAGCATACACGAACATGATTCATTTTTATTAACCCGTAGATTGTAAGGATTAGTCTAATTTGTCATGAAAATACAGGGGTATCTCAGGGTACCTAACAAGGACCTTCCATTTATCCTATATGTAAATTGCCTAATCACGTAAACTACGTTACTAATTTATTAATTATTGTGCATTTTTTAATAAATCTTCAACTGCCATCACGAGCGTTCACGGATATATTCATGTTTGGTTAAGATTTAGATTATTTTTTGAATAATTGCCGATTGAAAATGCATTCGAAACAAACAGGAATTATTTCAAGAGAAATTTATTGATTGGTATTTAAGAAAAACTGTAAAGTGAAGATATGGACTTCGGATTATATAAAAGTATCTGTAAATATAATGAACTAAGAGAAAAAAGATGGTGGCTAAGATATAATATATTATAGATGGCATGTAACTATTTGACGAAGGACAATCGTATTTGATGAAACTTTCAAGACCCAGTTCAAATAATTTCTCTCATTTATGCATTTTTAATTTATATTTCAAGGATGAACTCTTATTGTTTATATATTTGCTTCCGCGTGTAAAGAAATGAAGAGTTCTAAGTAAGACTCAGACGTCTAAGTTGTCATAGTAGGGGAAAGCATGGGAATAATGTGAAACCTACAGCCTGGCTACCTTTCCGTTACCTGAATGCGTTGATAGGTATCGGTCATCATAGCAATGAGTAGATTAATCAGCACAACGACAGACACCAACATGTAAACGCCGAACACGCACTTAAAAAGAACCTCCGTCCAAGGGGGCTGACCATTGCGATTGTCCGTGCTTGGATGGGATGTTTGGTACTTGCTGGTTTTCAACTGGTCAGCAGAGGTTTGGCCAAAAACCGCGAAAAACAGCAGCTCGAAAGCACTGATTGGGTTTTTTTTGACTGGAATCATAAATAAAAGCAATTACCTGGATACGCTGGTATGTGTCCGACATCATGGCTATTAGTAGATTAATGAGTACAACCACCGAGACCAACATGTAGATGCCGAAAACCACTTTGACGAAGTTGATTGTCCAGTCTGGTCTGATTGCAGGTTGGCCCCTTCCAGCCTTCACCGTCAACTGTTCGTGGGTGGTTTGGCCGAATACGCCGAAAAACAATAGCTCAAACGCCAAAACTGGTTTCATGATCACTGAGAACATTAGACTAGTCAATATCACCCCCGATGCCCAGCCCAGGCCTTCACGAACACTCAGGTCACACTACGTGACGGGTCGCGGATAAATCACGTCATCGAAATATATGCTAAACATTGTTATTCAAATGTAATGACACTACCGTTTATTTTATTAGAATATCGCGCATCGTATCAAAAAGTAACATCTCCAAATAAATCCCCTTTTATCAGCTTCCATAAAATTATCTCCGCTATGTTTAACTTGTTATGTTTTTTTCTCTCAACATTCCCTATTAATAGACTTCGTTAATAGCAAATAATGAAAAACGAACGATTATAATTTGGAAGAGAATCGATTTTTTGAATGCTGGCGAAAATTCTTAAATAATTGGTATTTTCGAACATGGATTTACAGGTGACGTCTGGTAAAATTGACTTGATCTTGAAACGATATAGGCTATATGTAGAATCTCAATGTATCTGGATAATGATTTGTATATGACTAATGGTCGAGATGGTAGCGCACCTGCCTCTCATCCAAAAGTCCCGGGTTCGATTCCCGGTCGTGGCAATGGAAAATACTGTGAGAGGGATTTTTCATTATACACGGATATTGGATGTGTGTCCCTTGTCTTTAAATGTGTAGCCCCCTCCCGTACAAGGCTCTTCTAGAGCCTTCTGGGATAAAGGGGGTCGTAATTACATGCGGTGTATTTATTATATATATTATTATTTAAATCAAAGCTGCCAAATAACCTTAAAAATGTTCTGTAACGTGGGAGATACCTATGAAACCAGACTTTTCATTATTCAGAAAAATTGAAGAATTTTAAATTTCATACCTCACTTTTTTTAGCGAATCAGAAGTTTGTCTTTGGTTTCGTTAACATGACAACCCAAATTCCGGAAATTTTTCATCCTCCAGGGTACCCTAATCGATATTGAACATTTTTTAGTCAAATTATTGACATATAATCATATTTGACGTTTGATGTCACAAAAATAAATAAACTGTAGTAAAGTTTGAAAATATAAAAAACGGGATTCCACCCATTTTAGTGAAGAAAACATAATATAAAACATTACAGTAGATATGTTAACCCTTTATGAGTAGTTTTCTGCAACTAAAATGTGTGGAAACATTTTCTTTAACATTGCGTATATTGTAGATATCCTGCAACTATACAGGATGTCCGGGAATAACGTTCATATATTTCAGGGGATGATTCCGCAACTCAAAATATGAAGAAAAGTTCATGTCAACATTGGTCCAGAAATACCTACTGAGGGAGTTACAGCCCCCACCCCTTGAAGTTGAAAAATGAAATTTGATGTTTTATTTCCATGTTATCAGAGATAAAAAGACAAAATTTGATACTCGACAGATTTTAACAAAAGTTGTCAAGTTTGATAGATGCCTACTTTGTTTTTTATTAAATACCGCCGTGCGGTGCGAACATAACATCACAAAGACGTGTTTATCTCGAAAATGGTAGCCTCTACGAGGTTCTGTCAATGGTACCTTTTGGTGTAAAAACCTTTGTAGAATCTTATTTATTTCACAAACGTTCGCTAACAGTCAAGACCAATAACTTGGGGTCATTTAAAATGAAGCCCCCCCCCCTATTTACTAGGCCACTGGTGGAAAAATCACACTTCATGAATGACCAAAAGATTTGTCATACTGGCAAACCTTCAAGTACCAAATTTTGTCTTTATAACACGGAAATAAAAGAACAAATTTCGGTTTTGGGGCCCAACTTCCATTAGCTCCCTCAGTAGGAATTTCCGGACCCATGTTGATATGACCTTTTCTTCATAGTTTGAGCTGAGGAATCACCTCCTGAAATATATGAACGTTATTCCCGGACACCCTGTATATTAGGTTTAAAATTTTCACTAGTAATCTCCCTAGCGCTTGAATTAATAACCGGAAGTTTTTCTCGTGCCCAAATTTTTTAGGAAAAGTGCACTCGAAAAATTTCCGGTAATAATTCAAGCACTAGGGAGATTACTAGTGAATATTTGCTTTAATCTTAATACTTTATTTGTATTGTTTGCCTAATATGTCTGTTGTTTTGAACATCGTATTTGATCTTTAGTTAGATTAAGTTCAGTGAGAAGTAATACAAGTCACCTAGTTCCAATAAAGGTTCCCCAATCTTTAAACTTTTGTTTTGGGGTATAGTAATGTTTGCTTAGATTTGATGTTGGACGAAAATGTATACATGTGACAAATTTACAGATCATTTCTTTGGGGTTGGTTCAATTTAGCATATATTTCGAAAGACCCAAATCATGCACTCTAAAAATGTAAATAATAAAATAAATAAAATGGAAATAAAAGTAAGAGAATAGAGTTATCTGTACAAATAATTATATACAGATACAAGTTAATTTTTTAAATGAAGAAATACGTGTATACATTAAAGCAAGTGAATAAAAGATATTCGACTAGATCTCTAAAATGCAATGATACAGCCGTGGGTAAAACTACATATAAAATCGTGATTGTGATTTAACAGACATACTTGTGAGTTTTCAGTCAACCAGATAAATTTTATAGTCAAGACTTTCCCTCAGTTTTGGGTAGACTAGACACAAACTTGTCACTGTCTGTCATTGCCTGTGAGATTTTGAAAAATACTTGTGATGCATTGTGGTGGTATGTTAAGAGGATGCGTAAGCCATTATTTTATGATTAAGAAATGTGCAATATATTACAACAGAGATATTTGAAGAGAACCAATTCATGTTTAAATTATGTATTTCTATAGAAAAAGTATGTTGGGCCACAAGAAGGACAAAAAAGAAAAAAGAAGAATAACAGATTCGTTTTAGTTATGAGGAAAGCGTCAGTAAGCAGATAAAGCCTATAAGTTGCATCCTGTTGACAAAAGAAAATCTAAACAATTTTTTTTTACCAAGTATAAACTAAAAAAATAAAGTCTTCTAAAACATTCCAAAATTTAAAAAATTAGACATTCCGTAATATATATCCATTCAAAGTTAGAACTGTATATATTTACAATATTTACAGATAGTAATTGGTAATTATTACCAATGTTTTTGTAATATATATTTTTTATTATTACTGCGTGTCATATCTGTGAGAAGTGGCTGTAAGTAAATATTTCAACTCATGATTCAATAATATCCAATATAGTATGTAAAAAACTACTAAAAATACTGTTGAAGTCATTGACTAGTAAACAGTGGAATAACCTTCACGTACGTCATATTGCGCATTTGTGATGACAGCTGTATTTATGGATAAAGGAACAAATCAGGAGATTAATTCCTAATGGCACAGTAGTCATCAGAAGAAGATTATTATATTCTTTGGTAAAAGATTTATTTTGTGTACAAATATACCTAAACATCTAGAAGAGGCAATGAATTTTTTGTTTTTGAGTGAAGAAATGAAGAGCCAAAATCAAAATTTCGACCAGCACCGCCGTACCTAGCAAAGCGTGAGGATAGCATGAGACCTATCCTGGTTAACTATCCGTTACCTGAATGCGTTGGTAGGTATCGGTCATCATAGCAATGAGCAGATTAATCAGCACAACGACAGACACCAACATGTAAACTCCGAAAGCACACTTAAAAAGAACCTCCGTCCAAGGCGGCTGTTTATTACGATTGGCCGTGTTCGGGTTGGTTGATTGGTAATGGTCGGTTTTCAGGTGGTCAGTTGTGGTTTGGCCAAAAACCGCGAAAAACAGCAGCTCAAAAGCACTGATTGGGTTCTTTTGGACTGGAATCATAAACAAAAGCAGTTACCTGAATGCGCTGGTACGTGTCCGACATCATGGCAATTAGTAGGTTAATGAGTACGACCACCGAGACCAGCATGTAGATGCCGAAAACCACTTTGAAGAGGTTGTCCGTCCAGTCTGGCCTGTGTGGGGGTTGGCCTCGTTCAGCCTTCACCGTCAATTCATCGTAGGTGGTTTGGCCAAATACGGCGAAAAACAACAGCTCGAACGCCACGAGTGGGTTCATTATCACTGGGAACATCAGGCTAGTAAAAAATAATACCCCTAGGTGCGGCCTAGGGCCATGCGAGCAAGATAGACACACTGCATGCTACAGACGCGGACAATTCACATACACGAAATATATGCCAAATCTGTTATAGCTTCAGAGACGAGAAATATTCGGATTAATGCTAATTATTGCATTTCTTGCGCAGATTTTTGTCCGCCAATGTTTCATACTATTGGACTAATTAATTTGTTATAATAAGCAAGCTAATTTTGTTCCGCTGTATATTCAAATCCATCATGCCCAATTCCTAAAAGAAACGAGAGACCCTCGATATAATACTACGTTGAGTTATTGTCATGGCTCGATGAATCCTAAGAATAAAATTCGTGTAAATGGAAGGTCGTACTCAAGAAAAAATTTAAATAATGTTCGACAAGAAAATCGATAAATTTTTTGTAAATTTTGGTAAACGAATATTTCATTATTATCATTATTATTATTAGGTTTAACGAGCATTATGGCTCATCTCAAATATCCAAAAACTGATAAATTAGTGTTGCCTAACAAATAATTTTAGAATAATATATTTTAATAAATTTTTAACGTAAGTTAATATAACAAAAAATAGCCAACCAGATACCTTATTCTGACTATGAATCCGTGTGAATAGCGATAATGTACACTATTTCAAATAATTGGTTAGTGGAGAACAGCTAATCGAACCACGACAATAAGGTACCTATAGATTATTATTTATAGTTCAGTTTTAATCTCCTCCTGATGATGCCAAGTTGATTGACGGAATGCGTAGTTTTCGTGCGTCAGTCGTAGTACTCGTATTGTTTTTTAGCATTTCTTTTTATTTGCGTTACTTTCTAATAGTTCTAATGTATTTAGCATATACTTCGAGGAAACATACAGCACGCAAGAAACAAACAAAAAAACAATAAAACTGTATAAAAAAAACATACACAAACATGTAGATGTTTCTAGAAGGACGGGAACAGACATAAAGCGAGTGGTCAGCGGACACGTAGAGTGGATATACCTAAAATGCAACTATACACCCTTTGAAAAAACTATACACAGAAGTCTTAAACAATAACTGATTTAAGACGGACAAACATGAGCTTCTAGAGCCACAGATAAAGCCCACACATAGGGACTTACTCCCAGTTATGGGTCGACGCTTTTTTCGCAGGCGAGCTCTCGGAAAAGGTTGACTGTAGGTTGTTTCTTCGATCCATTCGGCGTCATCTGCCAACGATTCGATTTCTATTTGTTGGAAAAGAAGGTATAATAAAAGGTCAAGGCACGTGTTAGTTGGTGGGTTTATATACAGTTAGATTGGCGCGTGCGCAAAAAGTTCCAGAGTTAAGATGTGCAATAATTATTATCATAAAGATAATTTGTTGAGAAATAGAGTTTTAAGTAGTTAAGCAAGAAGATATAGATTATAATATGCTATTTACAGAGCTTTTAAGAAAGAGTTGGTGTTAAAGGGGAGATAAGTTATTATATGCTATAGTAATTATCCTTAAAAGCTAACATTTCAAGAGATTGAATCTAGAGGTCTAGAGTAAGTAAGCGTAAAAGCTAGCAAACTGCAGCCTGTTGAAAAAGTTTTATGTAAAAATGAGTGATTTAGCATATTACCTCTATATGACAAAGTCTTGGATTAAAAATATAATTTATGGGAGATGTTAATTTAATTTGGTAAGGTGGTAGATGCTTAAGCAGAGTTAGGAAAGACCATAACCAAAGCAAAATTGAATACGTTTTTATCGGGTAGCCGCCACTTATGAGTAATTGTGATTGTTGTGGCAACCTGTATGATGACATTGCATTTGAAGCAACTCAAAACCAAATTAAAGTAATCACCCCCTAAATCAACGATTTTTTCAATAACAGGGTAATTTAAAACAAACACTCACCGTCAGGGAATATTCCTGATCCTGGTTTTACTGTTCCATATCTTTCGAGATTCCTAATATCGCTGCTAGTTAGGTCAGAAAACGGTTGGTTCAACGCTACGAACTGCATCGAAAAACCGAACACGAAGATGGCTAAAACTGCTAAAAATCTAGCTAAGTCTTTCATTAAATTACCAATAATAATAGCCCATGGTCCAAACAGGTGATGGAACGATAAAAAGTCTAGAATTTGGACACAGGCTAGTACAAAACTTAGGGCGAACAATTGATTCCTACAATACATTAAAGTTGCCCAGTTGTTCGGTTTTATAAATAAAATTCCCATCAAGTGCACCCCAACACCAAATATGCTGAACAACAAAACCGATAATTTTATCCAACCCAGTCCAGATTTGTCACTAGGGTTCGTTAATTCAAACAGCAAAAGTCCACTTAACCATATTAACAGGATCCACTCGTACCAAACCGGAAACAGACCCTTTCTTACCACTGGGTACGGTGGGGTAATACCTACTATTAACAGGAACAGCATGAGGTATATATGAGAGGTGAGGTATGACATGAATTTTATGATTGGTACTTTGTAGTATTTATGTCCTAATGGAAGCGTGAATGCTATCCAAACTGGAGGGCATATTATGAAAAACACGAACAAAAGAAGCATCCGCCACGCCGTCCAGTTGAGTGCGCCCCTCCAGAGTTCCTGAAAACAAGATATTATTAGTGGCAATTGTTTATCGGATGAATCTAATTAGAGTTAAATAGATGGTCTGATTACTAGGCCCATACCGTTTAACTTGAAATTACCTATTCTTTACCTGGAGATATCGCTGAACAACTGTATGGGCGATGACCTCTTTCTGCTCATTTTCTATTAGAACATCCAAGAACTCGACATTTCGTCTGTCAGTCGCTGTGAGAATTTTTCCAGCAGAATCGGCACCAGCCGCCAAAGCCAACAGTTCAGTGGCCATCGCTTCGCAATATTTTCCGGCAGCTATCAGATCCTTGGCTCTTTCCTTCTCCTTGTTCGACAAGACTATCAGAATGTTTGACAGCTTCGCTGCCGTATCAACGGGCGCCGGTGAAACCAAGATAAACTCCTCGATGGGCTTGTTGTTGTGGTTCTTCGAACAAACCATTAGATTGTAGACGAACCTAAAAAAGTAGTTACGTTGTGTAATTTTATATTATTTTTAATTTAAAAGTATCTCCGATAAGTTGGAATGGGAAAGGGGGAAACCAAGTAAGGAAAGACGATAAAGATGCCCTAATCAGAGTTTTTGCTGACTTGACCATACAGTTAACTGACTGCTCAGCCTTTCTTACAAAGCTTGATCTGTGGGGCCTTTTGAGTGGCCAGTTAGATCCCCTGGTCTTATTCGCTTAGTTTTTTATTCATAGAGTCAATCGTTTTAAATGTCAAGTAGGGTCGATATTCTAGAAGTTCCCAAGACGACGAAAGATTTAAATAAATATTTCAATAATTCCTACATGGTGAAGATAATTTCAAGATTGTGAATTAACTCCATAATAAAGAAATCAAACCTTCTGTCCTCCATAAGTGCATACGTGTCATGTTCTTTGGTCATCAGATATTCCAATACAGCGTGATGTCCCTCAGAGGCGGCAAACCAAATCGGAACTGCCCCAAGATTTGTCTCAGATTTCGGCGACGCCCCAGATTCCACCAGTAATTTGACCACCTCAAAACAGCCAGCACGAGCAGCGCAATGTAAAGGAGTCCAGCCGTTTCTATCTGGAGCGTTGATCTCCGCGCCTTGACCTAAAAGGGAAATAATTGATTAATCTCATATCTTGCGATCTAGCCTTTCTTAAGCACGATTGCAAAGTTACGTAGAAAAACACACGAAGTTTGTATAGTAGATACTTTAAATAATAAGAATAATAATAAATGTTCTTATTGCTGGGCGAAGTTAGAAGACAATTTATTTTTTGTATCAATAATGTTATCGTATACTAAGGGGGAGTTATACAAAAGTGACCCAGCAAAGCTTCAGCTGAATGTGGTTCAAATTTAAAGGGCATTACAAGAATGGTACCTTTGGCTTTCAAATCAACTTCGCTGAGCTACTGAATCCATTCTTATACAACTGGCCTTAACATATTTCAATGAAATACTGCTACTGCTACATAGTGCCCCAATTTACCAAATTGCCACACCAAATTCGTCTTATGGAGCATCATCAAAACTATTATGTATTCAGAAATAAATGAATGCTATATTGAGAGTAGCAATAGTTTCATTAATCATACCAGACGTATTCTTCTACGGAGGTAACAAGGAAAGAAAAGAAGCTAAAGAACTAAATCTAATGTATGAGTTCACTCACCTAATAACACCTCAACCATTTGATAATGTCCATGTTGTGCGGCAATATGTAAACCAGTCTTCCCATGTTTGTCGACACTCTGCAGCAGTTCTGCTGATCTACTTAATAAGAGTCCCACTACAGTTACATGGCCCCCATAGCATGCCAGATGCATTGAATTGTAACCCTGTCAAAATAAGTGTATTAGTATTGTGACATTGCGTTTAGAGTGAACCTTGGTTTTGATGTTATGAAAATCTTAAATCTACTTAATAAGTTTCGCGTGTCATTGTTTTGAACCACATCAAAAATTTGAAAATCATCTAGTCTAGACAGGGTTTTAGGCAGACACCATCAAACTTTGTGTAAAAAACTTAAATATTTTGGCGTTAGGTGATAGTGATGATCGGCGTAAATAATGGGTAAATCATCTAATTTTAAATCTGCAGTTGTTGGTGTTCCACAGGGTAGCATTTTGGGCCCACTATTATTCTCAGTCTGTTTAATTATTTTCTCCAAATTTGTAAAGTTCATCAATTTGCAGAGGAATTCTTACGTGAATCATTTAATAAAAATGTCTCATGGTAAACAAAAACCCTGGCATTTTATAAATATATATATAATAAATTTCTTCTGAACATCAAAACGTCTGCCAGCTTAGTTTCATTTCAAAAAAATTTAAAAAAATATTTATTACAACAAGAATTATAATTTTCATTTTTATTTAGCCTTATCTTAATATGTTTCGAGTGTTGTGATATACTTGTTTGTACAAAGTACATTATTTCATGTATTAATTTATTTTTTCATTATTTTTCATTTTCCTATATAGGTAGATGGTGGCATGGAAAAATGAATGATCGAATGCCGACATCTCTTCTTATATATTACCTAAAAATATCAATAGATATTATTATTATCTAAAATTTTATATCTTTGAGTGAACTGATAATTATTACTTACTAAAAAATATAGTTCCGTGTATATATTAAGAAGTCATTTATATGGACAAAAAAAAAAAAATGAAATCATAGTTGTACCTTTTTTGGTCTGTCAGTAGGATATGTTTATTAATAGGACATTTTATTTTATTAAATTAGATATTTTATTGTTATACTGTGTGTTAAGGCAACTTGTTAGGACAAGCAGTGTTATTTCTTTATTGGAAATAAACAGTATATTATGACAGGTAGTTTAAAAACTATCTTAAGAAATGTTGGACAAAAGCCATAAATCACCACAATAAAAAAAAGCTCAGACATTCTTCAGTAGCTTTAAGTAAACTCCAACAGTATGTCCTTTCCTTGTGAATTTTTCTGTATACGCATCACTGTTCCTTCAAAATAATGATTTACTTACAAAGTAGGCCGAGTCTAATATTAAAATCAGCGAACACTGCATAATCAGTTTTGAATAATGATTACCTAGCATGTTTCTAGTGGGTCTGAGATTAGTATATTATCCAAATGAGGGTCAACTGGTCAGCCCTACTTTTTTTAGGAAACTGATTATGTATTCCGATAAGTTAATGTTACTGCTTCTAGAAATGCTTAGTCTAAAAATATCACCGACGTGGTTAAGTTTAAAAAGGTCACTGTTATAAAAGGTAATCACGCAGTTTTAACAAATTCACATGATAAGCTAAGTTAACGCACTCTTTTGTACTTACGTTTTCATGTGTTGCTGCGTCTACTTGAACTCCTGCCGAGTTTAACAACAGTCGAACAACATTTTCGTTGCCGGAAAAAGACGCTAAATGCAACGGTGTCATACCAGACTCATTTCCCAAAGCCGGCACTAAGGAAGCGCCGTTGGGTGGATCAGACTTGACAGTGCCAGGCACGTGAGTCAACAGCTCCCTCACAGTATCAGCTTGTCCAAAGTAAGCGGCAACGTGCAATGGAGTCACACCTAGCTTCTTGCTCGCGACTCTTAAACTGTTAGAAGACCTTAAGACTTCCAAAACCTGCATATGGCCATATTGAGCAGCCAAATGAACTGCAGTAAATCCTGCCTTATTTTCATCTGTCACGCTTGCTCCTGCTCTAACTAACGCTTTGACTACTTCGGCGTGTCCTCCCTCGGCAGCCATTTGCAAGGGAGTAGCGTCTGTAATTTTATTCCTGGCCGAAATCACCCCTTGTCTATCGAACTTCATTAGCTCTTCTATTACAGTAACGCTGCCCTGAGCGGCAGCTATATGTGCGCAAGTGTTGCCATCTTTAGTGGTGGCCATTACCAAGCTCGGGTGTTGCTGTAAAAACAATTTGGCAACTTCGGAGAAATTATTTTGGCACGCTGCGTGAATTGGTTTCTGACCCTGCTCATCTGTAGCGTCTATGTCCGCACCCAACTCCAGTAGTAGCTTGCAAACTTCTATCTGCCCTGCTCCTGCAGCTAAGTGCAAGGGCGTTTGCTTTTTCAGCGTTAAAATATCTATGACAGCGTTGTGGTCCTTGATTAGAAACTTGACCAGGTGGATATAACCATTGAGGGCAGCTAAATGTAGGGCTGTTCGACCATTTCTGGACTTGGAATTTATGAACGCTTTATTTGTCAGTAGGGAATCGCACACTTGGAGGTAGCCTTGCTCTGCTGCTAAGTGCAGCGCGGACCGGCCGTCGTTATCGAAGACGTCAACTCTGGCATGGTTTGCTAACAAATTGTTGACTAATTCTATGTGACCTGCGGAAAAATAATTCTTATATTAATGATTTTATTCAGTCGGTAGTTTAAGTAACTTAACCTTTATGAGCAGCAATTAGCAACGGCGTCCAGCCATTGGTGTTTTGTCTGTTGAGAGCCTTTTGGGCGTCAGTCGGAGACATATGTGCAATCATTTCCATGAGGACATCATTGTTGCCGGCCACGGCAACATAGTGGAAAGCAGATTCGTGTTGTTTGGTTTGCAGTTTAACATCTGCTCCGTTGTCTAGCAAGAGCTTTACAACGTCCCTGTCTGAATGTGGAGTTTCCACCTCCTCTTTCGTCACCGTGCAGACATAGTGTAAGGCACTTTCGTCGTTTTCATTAATCTCGTTTACATACGCTGCTGCTTTGTCCTCACCCTTATGTTCTTTTAGGTAGTTTATCAAGTGTTTAACCACGTCTGGTCTACAGCCTCTGCTAGCCAAGTGTAAGGGGGTTTCACCTTTCTACGAGAATAAGGAAGCACGAAAAATAAGTTAAGATTGTAAGATAACAACAGCCTATTTGGTGTATAGTAGTAGCAAGTACTGCAGAGCTTTCCAAAAGCTGGAATTGGCCGATTTTATTGAAAATTGGTAGAATAAAATGTTTTCTATAAACAGTTTGTAGTATTTAGAAATCTGTCAGATAATAATAGCAATATTTTGATGAGTGAAAAGCTATAATGCCATTTAAAGGTCAACTTGTTTCATTGGAAGATTTAAGCCCTGAAGTGTATAGTTATGGATTCTAATCAAGACTGTCGAAGGACTTCGAATTTAATGTTTAAAATTTTAGAAATCAAAATAGATCATTGCATTTATAAGACAAGTTGCCTCGTTTTCGGGAAAATTATCCGTTTCCAGACTTCTGGAAAGTGCTGTACAAGTCACAAATGGACTCGATTCTAATCTTGTCTTGTCAAAGGGTACTTACTTTATTTTTGAACTGGGGATCTCCCCCATCCTCAAGAAGCAATAACAAGGTCTGTAAATTACCGTACCTAGCAGCTACATGGACTGGAGTTTGACCATCATAGGTAGCTAAGTTTGGTCCTGCTCCAGATTTGAGAAGCATAAGGGCGCATTTTTCCCCATCTTTTACCCTTGCGGCTATGTGAAGGGCCGTCTCTTTTAATTTGCCACCTAGAGTTAGGTTGTATTTTTAATGAAATGAAATAAGAAAAAAATAACAATTTTTAAAAATATTTCTAAGCTGTAGTTGCTCAACTTTTACATGACCCTAATCTACTATGTTACCTCTAACGTGTACGTCAGCTCCGTACCCCAGAAGTGTCTCAACCACAGCTGGCTTACACGATTCGACAGCTATATGCAAAGCAGTGTAATTATCCTGCAAAAATGAGGACAGTTAAACCGTAGTTATCATAAGGGTTACGTTTCGCTTACATTTGTTGTTACGTCCACTTTTTCTCCTTTTTGCAGCAAGGTATTGATTATACCAACATGGCCATATCTTGCTGCGGTGTGAATGCTTCTGGCACCATCCTGCAAGTTGTTAATTTTAGTCTCATGAATATATACACAAGAATAAGGAGGCGATAACAGCGGGCATACCGAATTTGCATAACAAAGTAACGTAAAATGCGAAAAATAAATAAAAGAAAAGGAATTGGTGTCGCATATTAATAAATAAGTTCTTTGTTTTCTCAAACTCCAAGGTGAATAGCGTAGGTCACACTTGGGTTAATATTAGCTGTTTTATTTTAAGAAATCTACTGTAGTAGATTATTAAATTCAATGCAGCGATAAAATTGTTTAATGACATACACGTCGAGCAATAGAGGTTTTATACCATTGCTACTAATGTACTGGTCGCTTATATTATGTAGGTATTAGAAATATCATAATTTTACACGGAAAATAATTTCATTGAATTGATTTTTATAATAATATAATAATAATAATAATAACACCACATATAACTAGGACTCCCTTTATCCCCAAAGACTCTAGAAGAGTCTTGTGTGTGTGTGTGGGAAGGGGGCTACAAGGAACTACACCCAATACCTGTGTATAGTGGAAAAATCCTTGGGTGAGAAGCAGGTACGTTACCTCTTTACCATCAACCATACATAGAATTAGAAAAAGTAAAAAATTCATTCTCTTCAAAAGCTGAGGTATTACGCGAAAGATATTAACAAGAAAAATTGATTGTGAAAATTATGATTAATCTTCACATTAGTCCTAATAGTATATGAGCCAGATAGTATATTTTGTCAGTCATTTCCTCTCAAGCGATAACTCGTGAAATGATTCAGAGAGTTGTATTATGCAGCATGGTGAAAGTCAGCTGCCGCTCCATGGGTGGGTGTGGCAGCGGCAGCCTCTCAATCTCGTAAAAAAAAAATTGTTTTCAATCATTTCCTCCCGACTGAAAATTTGTTAAATGATAGTTAACGCAATTATTCGAAGATAAAAAAAAGTCAGCTGGCCGTACCGTGGTGGATTATACGTCAGCTGGTCACACGAACACGCAAAAAAAATTTTTCGTTCAGCTATGTCCTCTCACTTGTAAATGTGTCAGATGATACTTTACATGCTATTTTGAATAAATAAAAACGTCAGCTGGCTCTATGTTGGTGGAAAGGTCGTCAGCTGATGCAGTGAAAGGTGGAGCATGGGAGCCAGGCGTGAGCGCCGATCGCTTATTTAAATACGTCAGCTGACGGGTTTTCCACCAACATACAGCCAGCTGACGTTTTTATTTATTCAAAATTGCATGTAAACTATCATCTGATACATTTTCAAGTGAGAGGAAATGACATAACTACAGTTATTCGCAATTGGATGTAATAAAGGAGGGGGGCCTACTACTTTCTACCTGTAGAAAAATTGAAAGGTGGGGCTTATTACATTCTGTCGGTATAGATATAGGGAGAATGTACAAGCAGCGACTATTTTGAGCAGCTGCCTTGGATATAATATAATATAATACATCCACACATACACACATATTAGATATATTTTTTCAATGTTCAAATTAATTCAGAATATTTATTTTATTGAAATATATCCGTGTGTTTCAATATTTGAAAGTTTATCAAGAATATTAATTTAATTAAAATATAACAATAAAATTATTTCATTCTCTGCATGCATGGAGCGTAATGTCGAATAACTGTAGTTATGTCATTTCCTCTCACTTGAAAATGTGTCAGATGATAGTTTACATGCAATTTTGAATAAATAAAAACGTCAGCTGGCTGTATGTTGGTGGAAAACCCGTCAGCTGAAGTATTTAAGTAAGCGATCGGTGCTCACGCCTGGCTCCCATGCTCCACCTTTCACTGCATC
Organism: Rhagium mordax; assembly: GCA_963680705.1. Lineage (NCBI taxonomy): Eukaryota > Metazoa > Arthropoda > Insecta > Coleoptera > Cerambycidae > Rhagium > Rhagium mordax. Next base: position 24,154,524 of record OY796661.1, on the reverse strand, counting down.
AGCTGACGACCTTTCCACCAACATAGAGCCCGCTGACGTTTTTATTTATTCAAAATAGCATGTAAAGTATCATCTGACACATTTACAAGTGAGAGGACATAGCTGAACGAAAAATTTTTTTTTGCATGTTCGTGTGACCAGCTGACGTATAATCCACCACGGTACGGCCAGCTGACTTTTTTTTATCTTCGAATAATTGCGTTAACTATCATTTAACAAATTTTCAGTCGGGAGGAAATGATTGAAAACTATTTTTTTTTTTTTACGTGATTGAGAGGCAGCGGCAGCTGACGTTCACCATGCTGCATAATACAACTCTCTGAAACATTTCACGAGTTATCGCTTGAGAGGAAATTGGTCCGGAAAATCTGTTGCTGGCTCACGGACTATAACACGTAATATAAGAATCCAAAAAAATAATTACTTAACGTTTTCAAATATACTCTAAATTTGTAACAGCGATGCCGAATACAGGTTTTGACAAGCTTTCGTCGAGCTCCCATAAAAAAAAGTATGCATTTGAATAAGTTGCCGTGGTTATCACTAAGCAAATGACTAGATTCTGAAGTTGAACCGCGTCTGAGATTGTTAAAGTCTCCACATTTCAACCCCTGTTTTGGATCCATTTTCAAAAAGAGAAGAAAAGGATGTCTAGAATATGTAAGGAGCTGTTCAAGTCCAGAGTCTCAATATGTCTACTCCCAAGATCGAACCGTGTTTCGTCTATAAGATTTCAATCTCCCTTCTTCATCTAATCTCCTCTAAGAAGAACGTAGATTGAGATATTAAAGGCGGACCACGGTACGACCTTGGGAGTAGGCAGATTGACACCCAGGAATCACTCTTTATACGTACTATATTACACAAGTTTATATATGCTAACGTTAATAATTTTGTACAGGATATTTACCTTATTTGGCATATGTAAGTACACTCCCTTTTTAAAGAGCATCATGGCACAGTCCGCATGACCATTCAGCGATGCTATGTGCATTAAAGTGGATCCATCTTTAGTTCTTTCCAAGATACTCGCTTTGAACTTGTCTGCCAGCAGTTCAATGATATTTGCGTGGCCATTTTCTGCAGCTGAATTAAAAACAAACGAAAACTATAAATGTTATGAGAAAATTTATTTATGAAAAGAGCCCATTTCATGAAGTAGAGGTTTTAACGGATAGCGTAAATAAATTTAGTTAGATCTTGGATAATGGTGAAATATTTATGTAATGTTCATTAATGAATATTGTAACGTACCTAAATGCATTGGTGTCCTATCCTGATTATCGGTGATGCTAGCTGAGGCGCGCACCCCATAAAAATACTTTACCAAGACCTCGTCACCTTCCGCGGCAGCAATGTGAAGAGGAGTTTGTCCCTCTCCATTGCGGATATCAACACTTGTGCCATAGTCCACCAAAATTCGTACCTGGGAATTGTAAGATAATAGTGCTTAGCAATTCAATGTAGATTGCAAAGTATGTAAACCAATCAGATTTTTTTTGTCAAAAGTGGTCTTTGATATTGGCATTTGATTGAACAACATTTGGTGCCTCAAAGATTCCTTGGTAAATTTAGTTCATTTGAGCTATTTTTGATACTATTTAATCAAACTTACCATATCAATGTCTTTTCGCCGTACAGCCAAGTGAAGGGCTGTGTCGCCATTTGCTGACTGTGCCTTCAACTGTTCCGACGTTTGTGCGCTAAGTAATTCTCTGCACATAGACTGGTTACCCGCCTCTACAGCCAGAAGGAGAGGAATTTTTCCTCGCTGAAACGAACAATACTTTTTAGTAAATAAACAGCAACAGTATTTTGAGTAATTTACCAACTTTCTCCAATTAGTCTTCATAAGTTTAAATAATTTTCTATTATATTACCCCATTTATTATTTCGACAACCAATTTCACCTCCAAGAGGACAATTTATCGAGTTAGAGAGAAACAATTGCGATCTTTTATTTTCTTTTCCGATAAGACCTGATAGATTTATGTTAGCATATACTTAAGCTAATTGTTATTTAAATGACCATAGCAGAACGAAGAGGATTATTCTACGGAGGAGTTGGAGTCAAAAAGAAACTGATTTCTCGTGAAAACCAAACCTTGTTGAACTAGAGAACTGGAAAAGTTTACGATTTAATATGAATAATAAGTTTGGCTATTAAAGGAAAATAATATGTTGTATGAGGGATGTGTAAAGTTGTAGATGATTTGGTTTATTGTGATGTTCTCTTCGTTGTTTTATGTTTTGAGTGGTGTAGATGAATTGTTTTACCACTATATTCACGAACGTTTGTGTGAGTTTCTATTAAGATTTGCTTAGATGTCAGGTGAATTAAAATTAAACTAAGAAATTTATTAATGCAAAGAAGTAATTTTTTGCACTAGGACAGAAGGAATAATTTTCTTAGATTTAATTATATTATCATTTAAAAATTCAGAATATATACCTAACCGTACAGATTTTTATCCAATTGAAAAGTCTTTGATATCATTTTTCAAAAATATAGACTTGGCTAAAAAATTGGTGGCATCGGACATTAAATCAGTATCCGATCTACGGATTTACGATATCTCAGATGTAAAAACAGATAAGAAAAAATGCCACCCAGGTAATTTTCGTAGTTGAAAAAGATGTTATTATCGATTACAAATAACTTTCTCATCTTTCATCGTTAGTGTTACATCGATATCGCATTATACTCAAGATTTTAAAAGCGCATGATTTTTTTGGGTCACAGTCTATATATATAAATAAAATATTTTTTAGTCTTATGCTACCAAAATATAGAATAAATTACATAATTTAAACCGCACACATTTGCTTAAATGAGCATTTTTAGACATCCTGCCGAATTCACACAAGTGCATCTGTCAGAGTAGCAAAATCTATGATCTTTTCACAAGCAACCGTAGAAAAGTAACAATCGTATAAATAATAACTTTCATTAACTTTCTGTGTTAAGTACCCACAGTAATTACAAGGCCTTTTACGAGTTATCTACTCGTATGTTCAGTAGAGAAGATAGCTGGGGCCCAAACAAATAAAAATCATGTTGAAAACTATCTCGAAATCTACAACGTCTCGTTTAGAGTATAGTCGAGTAAACTTTAACTTGGCGTATGGATGAATTGTTATTGTGCATACTATTTCATTTTCTCTTGCACACAAAGTTAAAGCAATAACCCAAAAACATTGTTCACGTATGTTTATACGTAAACAATGGTTTTGGGCCACTGCTTCAATGTGTGTAAGAGAAAATACGCATCCACACGCCAAGTTAAAGTTTACTCGGGTATATAAGTTATTTGTAGGACGATGTAGATATTCGTTAGTGAAAAATAAGTCAAACTTGACAATGCTATTGTAAACATTGTCACTACCGAGGTTCTGTTATAGTATTCTAAAAGTATAGGTTCTATAATTGATAATTAACTATTAATAATTCTGGCTCAAACTGACTTTTGCACTCAGTGGACCTAGGTCGGTAAGTCCATTACCAAGGCTGACAATGTAGCCTCGACTGGAAAAATGAGCTTGATCAAAATTATATTTCAGTAGATCTTCTATTAATGCGGCTGTAATGTTATTTTTGTTACTTTAAGAACGCTGATACAATACATCACAATTTAAACCATCTTGTAATATGCGGATGATCCTAGAATGTAAGTAAAACATCCAATCTCTTATATTCTAAGAGTTTTGGTCTCCCATCCCATCCCACTTTTAAGATGACTAATGACCTGTCTTTCTGGTTTGATTTTTTTGGTACTTGTTAGTAATTAGAGTTCTCCACAGCCAAACATAATAACTTCTTTGTTTCTGTTAACTGAATTTTGACATTTATTTCAAATCTGTTGATGCAGACTTACAATGATGAACGGACCAACCGCCTTAAAATTCGATAGTACATATTAGAACATAGTAAACCTGCAAGGAATTTTTAGGTTATCTTGACAGCTTTTCTATTAATCGTTTTTAAATAAATACCAAAATACAAGAGCAGATACTGTTATAGTCAACTCAAACTTGGTATACCTAGCTAATATCGCAAATTAAAAAAACGTTTATAAAGTCATGAGTTCGGCAAGTACGTCAAAAGATATACACTAAAAAATAAAAATATACCTATCCTTTTAATGGAATCATTAATTTATTCCATATTTTAGCAGCAAAATGTATACAATAGCATTGTATAAACAAAATATTTTACATCTACATACACTTTTATTTGTTCTTGTACGTGTCGTATTTTGTTTTACTATGTGTCACTGACGTCAGTGTTGTATTTGTATTCACATTATTGATTAGTTACATATTTTTTACATTAAGTTTAAGTTTTACTTAATAGGATTGATGACTAAATAGTAGCACAATAAAACATATAATTAACAAATAAATGTTTTTTCAATCATGATAGATTTAACAATATTATTATTGTACATAATGGCTAGGCTTAATAATATTTAGTTGCCGCCATTTTGAAAAAGTTTATGATGTTGCAGCTAAAGTTACTAAAAGAGGCACTTAAAATCATAAAAATTGTTAAATTAGTGTTTTATTAAATTTATCTACGAAAAGACAATGTACTCAAGAAATATGCCTTTGACATTTTCAATAAAGTACATCAGTACCATCATTCATATATCCTACTCTATTTACATATATATATAACAATAAAAGTACTTACTCGATAAAATAACTCTGGACTGTATGAGTACTAGCACGAAATCGATGTTGAAATCCACGAAAATGATTTCAGTAATAAAGAAACATGGATTTTGTTTGTTTCATACGAAGTACATTTATTTCAATGAGATTCTCATTTGTTATTGGTGTGCAGAAAGTGAAAATAAAATAGCAACTTCGTTCACTTCACATGATCACGAATGCATGTGTGCTCATTTGCTATAAAAAGAGCAACGATCTGTTTGAATCTCATTTTGCATTTGCTTCGTGACTATCGCAAACAGGCACCCACCCAAAATGCAGGAGAGGAAAAATATGGGCAAGATAAATACACTTCAAATACCAGCATGCGCTGTATTTTTAGTTCAGTCATTTATTATTTAATATATCATAATTTAACTTGATGAATATGATAATTAATTATTAGAGATTGCAGGTATTTAAAAAAATTAATGGGATATACAGTATGCTGCCAAGTATGAAACTTATTACATATCCACTTATTTATTATTTATAATTGAAAAAAACTTCGAACACGTCGACTTTCAGTTTTAGAAAGGTCAAATGGCAGTGTATTTTTACGGATGATTTCAGCAGCCATTTCTGCTCAAAAAATGCCCAAATTCGAAAATCACAGTGTTTTTCTTTTCAAGAATTTAAAAAACGAAATTCCATTTCCACTTTCTTCCCTAAAAAAAAGTTATTAGCGTCCAAAGTTCTGGATTTTATCAAAGATTTTAGCAGCCATTTATCGTCTTAAAATGTCCAAATTTAAAATTCGCAGCGGTTTTCTCTTCAGCAATTAAGAAATAAAATATCAGGAAACGCTCATATTGCCTTCCTCTTTCTTCTCGTTTCCTAATCTTAAAGAACAACAAAGTTATTAACCTTTAATGGTTTAGTAGTTTCCTTAAACTGTTCAAATTTTAAAAATCACAACTGTTTTCTTTACTGATATTATAACGAACCAAATTTTCAGAAACATTATTGGCACCTTAATTTTTCTATTAATTTCTTAATCTTGAAAAACAAAATGTTATTAGCGAGTTTTTAACGAAGATCTTAGCGACCGTTTGTTGCCCCAAAACAGCAAAAAAAAGTGCAGCGTTTTTATTTACGAATTTAGAAACAAAATTTTTGGGAAACGTTCCACACACTCTTCTCTTTCTTTTCGTAATATACACTTTACCTAATTAATTTTAAAACACAGAAAAGCAATAGCTTCCAAAGAGCGGCGTGTTTTCCCTAAGACATTTTAATTGGTCAAACTTAAAATACCGCGGCAGTTTTCTTTACAGAAGTTAAAATTAAAAATTTTCTAAAAGCATTTTGTGCACTTTCGTCTTTCAGTTCATACTATACTCATTGCTTAATCTTAAGAAACAGAAAAACTTTAATGCTCAAATGACGGCGTGTTTTTATAGGAAATATCTGGAGCAAGTGACTGCTTATATTAAAAAAATTTGCAATGGTTTTCTTTGAATAAAATTTGCAGGAAAAATTATTAGTAGCTTCTTCTTTGTGTTTAACCCATACTTTAATCTTGAAAAACAAAAAAATTATATTAGCCTCCAAAAAGCAGTGAGTTTACTCCAAAACTTTTAGTCTATTCAATTTTAAAAAATCGCAGCTTTTTTATTTATAATTATGAAATTAGATTTTCAAAGCCATTGTTACAACTCTCCTAATTTCTCTCATACTATTCCCAGCTAATTCATGGTCGTTGATATTATTTTTTTAAATGGCAACATCGGCAATGTGACACAACTTTTCAATTTTCAATATCCTTTATTGATATGAACGAAAAAGTGGTGAAAGCCGGCCTGAATATCTGAATTGTTAATTTTTCCTTATCGTATTTTGGTAATTATTTTTAAAAAGTTAAGTTAAAAGCTCTTTAAAGGTTAAGTGTGATTCAGTATGTACAAATGCGGTTAACAGAAACAGATAGAACTGAAGCTCTTGCTATGAAAGGTATTGAAGATAAGACGAGATCCGATCAGTCAGTCAAATTTTAAAAAACCTGAGAGAGACAGATCATGTTAGTAATCTACCTAATCTAAAAGTGACCAAAAAATAGAAGGAGATTGGAATGCTTTTACTCAACGCTGTGAATAACAGATTTTAAAAATATTATGATGATACGCTTATGCTAGACGGCGGGACTTGATGACGTTGGTGGCTTGTTCTTATAGCGGCCGGAGTCTACTAAAGGGAAATTTCGATAGAACTGATTTTTTAAATCGAGGGTACGTTTTTTTGAGCAACCTTGTTAATGGACATACCAATAAATTGGTAATTGAACATGAACAACAGCATCACAATCAGTACGAAGAAACACGTGTCCGTAGCTGCATCATGTTTCTTTTTTGGGGTATATGGCACTATTCATTTTTCTTGTTAAAGTTTGGACCAGAATTAAGAATAATTATAGAACCTATAATTTTTCGAATAGCATCACAGGGCTGTGCACTTTTGTAACTTATTATAGAGGTGGACAAGTGAAAATACACAATTAAAGGCCATTTAGTTCTCCAGATTTAACACGTCTGGATTATTTCTCAAGGAAATATTTAAAAAGTAAAATTAATTTTAATATGCAGGCAATTTAAAAGGACATCCTATCAGAATTGAAATTTCAAAAATAACTCTGGAAATGACAGAAAGACGAATAATTTACTTGTCGTTTCTCTCATAGTATTATTGCTAAGGATCAACGTTTTGAACATTTACTTATTGTGACAAATCAAATTGGATTTTGTTTTATTTTCTACAATAAATTACTTCACGTTTGTAGTTTACTTCTGCCAACGCTTCCATTACAATACCACCGTTTATTGTTGAATATAATCAAATTAAAGACAACTATAAGGAAGACAATTCTATTTCGAGATAGTCGAGGCTATAAATGCCTATCAATATTTCCAATACAATTCAATGAATTTAAGCGCAGTAGACTCAAAAGGTATCAATAAAACTTATAGCCTGACAATCGAAACATTTTAATGTTTTTTCTTTTACAACAACTAGGGGCCTACTGGGAGGCTTGTGCCAGGCGCCGGGACTAGTGTCACGCGAGGGAAAACTACATTCCGATTATTTGGACCACTTTGCAGAAGGATTCAGGAACATTATAGGATATTCAACCGCGTAATTATATTCAAAAAAATCTATATTCGTCTTTGTTTACTAAATATATACAGATTTTGTGACACCATTAACAAATAGTTACTTTGACATAATAAAAGATATTTATTTAGAATAAGAATTTAAATTTGAAATGCAATATTAAAAAATCAATATAAATAAGGATGGCATAATAGATTTTTTTGCCGGTTATTTTTCCCGTATCAACCGTGTTCCTTCCTGTTTTGTCAATTTTAAAATACCCAGACAATTCTCTCTTTTTCATTAACAAATTATTTTCCATTTTCTTGTGGCTCAGTTTATTGTAGATATTCATGAGCAAATTGACCCTGAAGAACCATATTAAATCGTATGCTAAATTATTGTTTGTGATATATATACATGTTTGAATTTCAACTAGCTGCAAGATCATTGACCGAATGTCACAGAAAATAACGATGGATAAAACTTGTATTTTAGTAACAAACAGAAACAGCAACAAAGTTTAAATAATTCGATGCCGTCCCTATTTCTTTATATTCTTGCACTTTTAAATATTTAAATAATTCTGGAAGTATACTTCCACAAAAATAATCAATTGCACTTAAATCTATAGAGCGCGGTGACTGTGGGTGTTAAGGAAATATTTTCTGACGTAATTACCTACATAACAAAGGTTTACGACTTACCCCGTCTGTTTTGAGTCTAATATCCTTTCCAGCAGCTTGTAGAAGAGCTCTCAAAATTGCTGTGGCGGTACCTGTTTGTCTAGAAGCCACCAGATGAACTGCAGTTTGATTGCGACTCTACAAAAAAATTACCTGGTATTTGAGATCAACACATTTGTTTCAAATTTAAATTCAAATGCAAACAAATCTTCGAAATAAATATTTCTTCTGTTAATAATTAACTTCCAAAGTCGTTTATATCAGATAACAAGTTTTAGCGACAAGACTATTGTGATTTTGTTTTCACTTTAAATCTTTCCGGCACCTTTCCGACAACTTTTAGGTTTCCATGACGACTTTAAACAATTACAGTGGTAAATATAAAATATAATTTCATTTCGTAGTGCCAAATCAAGAAACCGCGACATGCAAACTTTGGAACAACTATCATCATCGTGCCTTAATTAATTATCTTGTCCTGAATGTAAATAATTAACTTTTACTCTCTCTTCTTCAAACGTAAACTTCAGTTACTTACCCCCCCAGTGGAGTACGGATCAACCCCTTTTTTTGTAAGTAGTAGCTTGACGACATCTTCTCTAGAATACATTGCTGATATGTGGAGGACATTATAGTTGTCCTAAAAAAAAATAATTTACGCATATAAAATTGGATTAAACTTATGAGCAAATCTTGATTATCCGATAGATTATAAAATATTTTAACTAATTAGTTAATTGGTATCATATGATACTAACTGGATGACACCAAGTAAAACGATTTTGCAGATTTCGAAAATATAATGAATTATAATTATCCAGTGATTAAAAAAATATTTCAAATAACTAATTAGTTAATTAGTCAATTCATAAATCATTTGCCTAAAAAAAGTTGTTTTTGTGTTGTAATTGAAGTTCTAAAGCCATTATAATCTCATCAGATTTACATGACTAAAGAGACAAATAATATAAAATACAATTCAGAAAAAAATTAATGAACAAGGTTTTAACTATTCAATGGATGATACAATATTTTAATTAATTGATTAATTAACATGATAACATAATTCACATGAGATTGACTGGGGTGTAATACCAAGAAAAATAATTTCGCAGATTTAGTAACTATAATCAGTTAATTATCCAACGAAGTACAAAATATTTTAAATAACTAATTGGTTAATTAATTTTTTTGCTTAGTTAATGAATTAATTTATTAAATTAAATTGATTTTTGCATTGCAATTGAATTAGAAAATAGGTTTAAAAAACTTATATGAATATACTCGCAGAGAGAATAATAATACATGACTAAAATAAAATTTAATTTGAAAAAAATTTATTGAACAATTCATAATAATTATGTGGATTACAAAACCACTTATTTAAGTTAATTGACTTCATATATGAGACATATTAAAAAGTAATATCAACCGAAACGATATAGTAAATATAATTTTTTATAATTATCGTACGAATTATAAAATATTTCAAATAAATAAATAGTTAATTAACTGTTGAATTAATGAATGAACCCAATTTATTAAATAGGTTTCCTCATCACAATTGAATTTCAAAATCGGTTGTATAAACTTATACGAATACATAATACTAATAAATAAGTGAAAAAAATACCATTTCGGTGGGACTTAAAGAGCATTTCATAATAACTATACATAATGAATTACAAAATGTTTTTTAATTAGCTAATTAACTGTTGAGTTAATGAATTAATTGACTGAGTTAAATTCGTTTAACGCATCATAATTGACATACAAAATCGGTTTTATAATCTCACATGAATACAAAATATTAATAAATAAGTGAAAGAAAATACAAATTTGAAGTAAGTATATTTAGCAATTCATAATAATTATTCAATTAATTGTAAAATGTCTTGATCAATTAGTTTATTAACTTCATATGAGACTCATGGAAAATAACACCAAAAGACGATATACCAGATTTAGTAAATAAAATTAATTATAATTATTCAGCGAATTACAAAATTTTTCAAACAATTAATTAGTTAATTAACTATTAATTAAGGAATTATTTAACTAAATTAAATTGGTTCAAAAGTAAATTAAATAAATGAAATATAATGTATATATATATAATACAATTTTGATGAAACACAAAGAACACATAATAATTTTATCAGTAGGAAATGGATTACAAAATGTTTTAATTATTTAGTTTATCGACTTTGGACAAGCTTTGACTGTAAGGTAATACCAAGAAATATGAATTAGTAGATTTAGTAAATATAATTATTTATTACTATTCAACCAATTACAAAATATCTCAAATATTTAATTAATTGAATTTATAAATTAATTGATTAAATTAAGTCGCAATTAAAATTGAAAATCCGTTATACTTATAGACTTATGTGTATATAGAATTAATAATTAAGTGAAATAGAAACAATTTACAAAAATAAATGAGAAGCTTATATTGCAAAATATTTCAAACAATTAATTAGTTAATTATCTGTTGAATAATTAATAAAATAATTTATTAAATTAAATTGGAATTTAACGAGCAACTCATTGTCAGTTGACTATAATATTAATTAATTAATAGGTCTTAAATGAAACTATTGAATTAATCAACTCACTGACTATATAGACTGATTTCTGTGTCGTATCTAAAATTCTGATTTGGTTGTATAAACTTTCATATGAATACAGATTTATTGATAAATAAATGAAATAATAGAGCTCAGAAGGAATTTAAGAGCAGTCCAAATTATGCAGTATATTATATTTCCAATAATTAATTAGTCGTTATAGAATAGAACTGATTGAAAAAGTAACACCATGAAAAACGATTTAGTCGATTTAATAAGTAGAATCATAATTACTCAATGAATTACAATAGTAGTTTATTCCACAAGCATATAATGACCTGTTTTATTCGCGAGGGTGTAAGTTTACTACACGAGCCGAAAGCGAGTGTTGTAAATCATCAGAGTGAATAATAGCCATTATATGCGAATAGAATACCCTATTTTATCCACGACTATTAAATATTTTTGACTAAATCTTTTACTGAAGAAATTTATAAATACTATTTATTTTTAACATTTATTTTAATTTATTTATCTTTAACATTTATCTTTAACATTTTTTATGAGCAGGCCGTTATGTGTCAAAAGAACGGCCTGTCATAAATTAAATTTAAACGTCAACGTTGTTTACAATTAATTTCGTGCTTTGATTCACATGTCATGACCACTTTAATGAAATTTTTAAAAATATACGATACGTTGTCATAGAAATTTTGTTTATTATTCACTGCAGTGAGTAATAAACAAAAAATTGTTTACAATTAATTTCGTGCTTTGACTCACATGTCATGGCCCCTTAAATGAAATTTTTAACAAATATCCGATACGTTGTCATAGAAATTTTGTTTATTATTCACTGCAGTGAGTAATAAACAAAAAATTGTTTACAATTAATTTCGTGCTTTCACTCACATGTCATGGCCCCTTAAATGAAATTTTTAACAAATATCCGATACGTTGTCATAGAAATTTTGTCATTATTCACTGCAGGGAATAATGATCGCATTATGCTTGAGGAAATACATATAACTATAATGCATGTATTTAGTAGTCGTGGATAAAATATTTTAATTAATTTGTTGCCTTTATGTAATGATATTGCAAAATCGAGTTAGAAGAATGAGCCATCTAGTAGGGTAGGTATTAATTAATTAATCATAATTAAGTAAATAATTTATTTAATTATTGGTAGTTAATATGATTTGATTATAATAAATGAATAAAAATGTACTAAAAATAGAACTGTTTATTTTTAAGAAGTAATGAAAATGTGAAAAATAGTTTCGTGCCATAAATTCAAAAAGTTGTTTGCTGATTGTTTCCTAATTAGAGACGGAGTAGCAAATGTAAACATTTCAGCAATGCATATTTGTTACCTTCAGGCGGCATAATGTGCCTGCTAAGATAAAACAATGCCTCACGCAAGGCAAACTTTATTTTTGATAAAAAAATTAGTCATACTTCTGATTTTCAGTTTGTAATTAGCTGATGTAGAGTCCTGAACCATACCGGAAATTGTGATTAAAACATTTTAAACTTTAGTTAGCAATGTGTCCCTCCTTTATTACTATACCGGAAAAAATAGTAAAAGAAATTAAAATGGATATAACTTCTTTCCCTTTGAAATTATAATGCGTAGATCCTGATATAATTTCGTAAATAGCTGTATCGGTAAAGGTCATGGGGCCTATAAAGATATCATCAATTTAGCCAAAGGTATATCGCCCCCTATAATAACAAAATAATCTTACACAAGGTGTTTTTACTAAATCTAATAGCAGCATTAAATAATATTAAAAATATCGACAGTATATGAAATTTAGGTCGGTTGCGTGTTGAATGTCGATAATTCATTAGAAAAATTGGTGTGGGGTATTTCGCGAAACTGTTTCAACACCCTAAAAGTTGTTTACTATTTATTTTTTGGCTTAGAGCCCATTAATGGCACAAACATTAATATATTAATATGTCACCATTCTATGTGTTTATATTTTCTTAGTAAATCGTCACGATTGAACCGTTTAGTTGAACTATGAAAGGATTACAAAAAATCGTGAGGACGGGAGGTGGTTGAATAAAATTTCGGATGCGGAACTTTTTGAATTTATAATCAAAAGCACGACGTAGTAACATTGTATTGATTAATAAATAAGCTGGTGGAAAATCACCGAATATTACGTAACCAAATGTAGAAATATTTGTTAAGATCAGACAAACGAGTTTACTTACTAAAAAAAATTAAAACGACCATCTCTAGTCCATTTTCCATAGATTTCAACCTGAAATAATTCGCTAACTAAGCGAGCCCCATAAATAAAATAGAATAAAAAAGTCTTCAGGGAAAAAGTTTAGCCACGAGACCGTTAGGTCGAGTAACTAATTTTCTTAAGAGACTGATGTGCAATAATTACATACGTGTACAATCAACGCCACCTTAGGTGACGTTGGTAGACTCCGGCCGCTTTAAGAACAAGCCACCTACGTCATCAAAGAATATCTGCGAGGCCGTCTATCGCAGTCCCACCCTCTAGCATAAGCGTATCATCATAGTATTTTTAAAATATGTTATTCGTAGCGTTGAGTTTGATAAATGCACGTCCTACTTACTTTGTATCGCCAAAGCTAGCGCAGCCGTTGCAACGCCCCTGGCTTGTTCTTATAGCGGCCGGACTCTACAATTCATTTTATCGAATACTTATGGCGCTGCAAGTTTTTCATCTGTCATTATTACGCGGAGAAAATGAATATAAAAATTACAAAAATGTCGTCTTGTTCATATTTTTCTATTATTGTGACGATTTTTTATAAACTTTGTTTATTTCAATAGATATAGGTAAACAAATCACTAGTTGTTAACATAAAAATAATTTGGTTAGCAATTATACCATTCTGAACCCTACCTAAGTTAACTTGACGTTGCCTTTTTTGAAGGCTTATTATTTTGCCACATAACTGTTCATACTACTTTTAAGTTCTTTCAATTTCAATATCACATTCATACATTATGTTAATTTGTAATATTCGTATTATATGTAAATTGACATATTTTAGTGTCAATATATTGGTTTGCAAATATTTCCACAATATAATTAAGTCTTTATAAAACATAAATTTAAGTAAAATAGTGAGGACTTTTTTTGCCAGTCATACTTAATCAAGTCATTTTCAAATAAAATGATTAACAAGTGGTTCAATTAATGACAGTTACATGTGTATTTAAGTTAATTCAAAAATATTTCCATTATCGAATTGGTTAAAAGTGCTAAATATACTCTTTGTGGTTCTTCATATAAAAGTCCAGTTTAAATCTAACGTGAGTGTTTCAGTTGTAGAGAGGTAGTTATAACAAATAGAGTTTTAGTATCGTAAGTAACATAATTTTGCCATATAAGTTGTATACTAATAATAATAACAAACATGATAAGAGCATAGCTGGTGAAGAAATAAATTTGACATGTTTTTGGTTCCTTTTACAGAAATACCTATTTCAACTTACAGAACACTACTATAATATGTGGTGTGTTAATGGTAAGGTTAAACTTTACCATAAAAATTATGTGGGGTATTATTACACTTACCAAATATAATACTCATACTCTAGTTTAAATGTAAAGTTAAAAATCAACAAAGAACCGCGTTCCCAAAAGTTCCTGTTCCTTGTAATCAAAAATTATATATGATAATTAATACAAAATATACACGGATCCTTTTTTCTTACTCTCCCTGCAGAAAAATGGAAACCCTGAAAATGTTAGTAAACAATTTCAGAGTTCCATATTTTCCCGACTGAGAGCAACTTTCTTTTTCTTAAAAGCAACCTTACATTTTTATCCTTTTTTCAGAGTCAGCAATAAAAGTAAAGGTATTTTTCACCGACTGTTGTATAAAGTAAATTTTTTACTCATTTCGGCGTGGAAAGTACTTGTATGTATTAGGTGCTGTAAAATTTAAAATGGTATATATTTAACAAATTTTCTAAGAGAAAACCCTTTATAATTTCTCTATAAGGATGCGCAACCGGGTAGGGTTCGAGACTATAATAGTGTAAGTATTTTTTTTCCAATAGCTTCAGGAGTGTCATCAATTTTTGAGGCTACGGGAAAGTAATTGTAGGTATATTCTAAAATGATATCTCTCTTGATATATTATACGATTTTCATTTTATACATAAGTAGTAAAAATTGTAAAGTTAAAGAGTTTTTAAAAAATCGACAGGTTTTTAGTCCATCAATGAAATGAAATGCCTTAAAATTGTTAAATGATTATGAAATATAACATATTGCTCAATCCATTTATTTTAATAAAAACCACAGCAATAAATTACACAATCAGTCACACGTCATAAAATTTTTTGATGTCATGATAAATGGTGTTTTTTCCGCAACCCTAGTGCATGATTTTACACACCACTCCCCTAATTATTTTCCAATCAGGTTAAATGGTTATTAATATTGACTAAAATAGACGATAGCCTGCATTAATCCGCAAATATCATGATAAAGTACATTTTCTAATGATCGATATGATGGTAGTCGCACGAATTGCAACTACGAAATGTACTTACTTCTATAGATTACGTAATCTACTTACACTACGCTGAAAAGGACTATTATATCTTAGAATAGAATAAGATTATGAAAAATTTTGCGATTAAAAAATTTATAAAACAAAAACGATTATTAATTTTTAACGAACTTATATCAAATATTTAATAAATTAAATTAAAAAACTTTGGGAATTATAACAATTGATCATTTTTGCAGTGTACAGGGTGTCAACTCTAATTTTGCCCCCCCCCCCCCTATTTCCTTATTTGTGAAGATATTTTAAAATTTTAAAATGTAGCCTTATCAGACATTTACCGAATTTTTCAAATATAATATTCAAAATTACCTAGCGCCAATACATACAGGGTGGTGAAAAGAAAGTTGATTTTTTTAAATGGAATATCCTGTATATTTCTTGATAGGTTTGTAGTACTCTTTGAGCTGATTTAAAAAATGTATAACTCCCTTGAGTTTAGATCAAAATCGGACGAGATATTCAAGGATAAACATGAGAAATATTTGTTTTCACACTTTCGAGGTGGCTTGGCATTCTGACTTAATTGTTGACTTTTAGCTGTCAATATAATGTTCCTTAGCAATAAATATAAAATACTTAAAGATCTCTCTAAGATCAAACATCTATTTTATTAACAAAGAAAAGATTTTTAAGAAAATATAAAAATAACAATTAACAGAAAAATAAACTCCACATAATTTAACACAATACAAAACAAAAACCACCATGATTTACTCGAAATTTATTATACACATTTTTGAAAGTATGTTTTGCAGGGACCCGAAGTCTGGGGAGTCATCTAACAAATTCCCTATATGCTGCAACTTTAATTTCTTTTACACAAAATATAAATTTCGACCATTACACATCTTTCTTCTACAGAATATCCCATTTTGCCCGTTAATTATATACAAGTTAAATACAACAAAACATTATACATATATATAATATGAACAATGTAAAAATTACATTAACGATAACATTCACAGTCAATTATTTTGACAGCTAAAAATCAACAATTAAGTCAGAATGCCAAGCCACCTCGAAAGTGTGAAAACAAATGTTTCTCATGTTTATCCTTGAATATCTCGACCTATTTTGAACTAAACTTAAGGGAGTTATACATTTTTAAAATCAGCTCAAAGAGTACTACAAACCTGTCGAGAAATATACAGGGTGTTCCATTTAAAAAAAAACAACTTTTTTTTCACCACCCTGTATGTATTGGCGCTAGGTAATTTTGAATATTATATTTGAAAAATTCGGAAAATGTCCGATAAGGCTAGATTTTAAAATTTTAAAATATCTTCACGAATAAGGAAATAGAAGGGGGGGCAAAATTAGAGTTGACACCCTGTACGTAAATGCTTGTAGAGCGTTTAAATTTAATAGGCACATAACTTTATAATGTATACTTTTTTAATCAGTTGGAGCTTGGGTATGTTTATACTGTTTTTCCTACAGAGCTTTCCTAAATGATTGTACAGGGTGTCCCACGTAAGAAGCTCACTCGATCTCCTGGCTTTATTGTTGGGCTAACATAAAAAACCAAAATCTATTCTCAGGTATTTGTTTATGAGGAATCCGATTCTAATGTCAAATAAGTGATAGGACCTCTAATATACGAGGTATTGTAAAAAAAACGATTTTCCAAATTTTTTTCACGGAAATCGATATTTTTGTGGTTATAAAGACATAATATGTCATTTCACTTCCGCTTTAACCGGAAATAGCTAACATCCGAAAAAATTTTGGCGACAACCTGTATGTTATGAAATAATTGAAAAGTAAGGAAACTTCTGATTTTCCAAATATATAACACATGTCCATTATCTTTAGTAGTTTTCTTTTTATTTAGTTTAAGGTTTTTGCGTGAATTTTTAGAACAGTATTAGAATTGTTTATTATTATTATTAGAATTAGCTTGTTTTATTACTTTATCGCATTTTGTTGCCACTTTTTGAAAAACTACTAAAGATAATGCATGCACACGTGTTATATATTTTTGAAACCAGGAGATTGGCTACTTTTCGATTATTTCATAATATAGAGGTTGTCGCGCCCAAATTTTGTCGGTTCTTAGCTATTTCCGGCTAATACGTATATTATTAGCTGGGTAAAAAAAAATTTGAAAAATCGTTCTTTCAACAATACCTCGTATATAAGAGGTCCTATCCTGTCGCTTATTCGACCTTCCAGTCGGTTTCCTCATAAAAAAATACATGAAGAATATATTTTGGTTTTTAAGAATGTAGCCCAATAATAAAGTCGGGAGATCGAGAGAGCCTCTGACGTGGGACACCATATAGACTGCGTGACCAAAAATAGCCTACAAAGTACATATTTTGTTTTTTTTGCAATCAACTTTTTTATAAAAAATTAAGCAAATTTTCTAATTTATGTAAAATGTTATTGTAGTTTTTTACATAAATAAAATTATTATTATATTATTATTATTGAGTGTGTATATGGTTGCCCGATTCTGTAGTCACGTGATTTACAGTGAAAGACCCGTTATAATACACTCGTGGGTTATTTATTAACTGTCCTATAATTAGAGTGAAGAGAAAAGTGATTATGAAATTGCTTTTCTTTCCTCTGTAATGGGACTATTTTATGAAATCTATATTAGAGCAGCCATTTTAGACAATTTATAAAAGCATAACGTTTACTTATTTGAATCTCCTTTTTGTCACTCTTAATAGATTTTTCAAGGTAGTGTATTTCTTTTATCTGATTTGTTGATTAAAAAATGGTGCGTTATACTGCCGATGACTTTTGTTTGAAATCATTCCAGGATAATGCAGAAGGTGTAGTCAGGGAGCATTTTTCACCAAAGACACCTTTGGCAGAATTGATACCCCGAAGACGCGATACTAGAATACTTGAAGAGAACTCCAAAGTTAGCACCCCAAGATTGGATTTAAAAGTGGAAGTTCACCACTGTGTAGTAAATATTATATGAGCAGCAATTAAAAGAATTGTTATAATAAGAACACATTTTTCTCAATGTCAAAAATAATTCGATGACGATGACACTTTTCTTTGATAGATACAGTAACGTTCACTCAAAACTGTGCATTCAATATATGTAACTATCATACATGGGCACATTAACCATTGGATCTTAATTTACAAGAAGCGATAACTCTGAAGGTGTCTGAAGTAATTTCCATTGAATGCCTGTAGTCGTTGACCTGTACAAAGAAGTTTGAACTCAAGTTCAGTTAGTTCAGTGTTTTGGTGTAATCTAGTCAAGCACTTTTAAAGAGATGCACAGTACTAATGGATTTTAGGGGAATCACTAGAAGAATAGATCAGGGTCGTCGCAAAGTAACAAGGAGACATAATTATTTAAGGAGAGTTTCAAGAACGGTATAACTCTTCAATTAGCCTACTTCTCAAAAGACTTGCTGAAAATACGCCAAAGCTACGAAGAGCAATAATTACCGATCCCTTGTTCACTAGGAACCACAAGAGATTCAGCAGAATTAACCCTTCTGTATCTGAATTGACAAGATGAAAACTGGTTTAGGACTCTCTTCTTAGATTTTACTCCTTCTTTAATATTAGGTGAAATATGAATCTCAGAAGCCCATGGCAAAGATATGCCAAATGCAGCGTTACAGACTGTGAATTATGACGTGGAGTGGAGAAGTTTTGGAGGATCTTACATAGATAATGGTTATGGTGATAAACGGTGAAGATATAGCTTAACAGATGCATAACAGGCATTCTTGATCTAAATGCTAGCTGTACCGCCAGAACAATTTCATTCCTACGCATATTTATATTGCCATGAATGATCATGGCAATGTTTTCGTGAGGTTATTATTATATCGTAAAATTGAATTGGCCAATAATGAAACTTGATCTAAATCCGATAGATGATATAGAAATATGATGAATATAAGGATAAGAGCGACCCACATCATTCTAGAACTAAACGAGTTTGCACAAAGACTTGATATGATCTAGAAGCAAAATCATCAGAACGAGCATGCCATGTCAATGTCAACCTGCAAGTGCTGCAAAAAAGGAAAAACTCGATATTCAACGTGAAGTTTCCCTTGTGGTATAAGCTCACATTTAAGAATATCCATTCATATATCTATCTAGAAAGTTTTGAAAAATACCGAACACATCACAGTTTGTGAACATTTGATATATGTGATAAATCTGCACACTATATTAGGTTTTAATTTTCAAATGAGTCTTATCCCAAGAGCAAATCACGATCTTTTGACTTTAAAAAAAGATTAAGTTCAGCTAGCTTTTAGGTGTGGCCAGTGGCCCAGTCAAAGATTTCTAAAGTGTTGCATCATTATAAGGAGGACCAGGTCAGGTTTGGATTGGATATTCATACTTTTTCAAGGAGAGTTTGTACAACGGTAAAACTTTCCAATTTTCCAAAATCCTGTTATGGGAAGATGGCTTAATGTTTCAAAGGGTAGTTACTGATTGCTTATTCCCCAGGTACCACAGGGAACTCCATGTAGAATTCATCGGATAGTAACTTGCAAGTTGAAAACGGAGCTATATTACTCTTGTTAGATGAGTCTGAATTACACGTTCTTTGAATGGAGATATTAGAGCACTCCCACATTGTCCTCAAGCTAAATAAGCTTGCACAAAGGTTTCATGCGATCTAGGAGAAAATTGATAAGAAATAGATAATGTTGAGCATATCACTGTAAAGCTTACCGCATGAGGAGGGAAATCTGGTATTGAACCTGAAGGTTCATTTATGGTAGAATCAAGGTTTGTATTACTACTACATACAATAGAAGTCATAAGGATATTAAAATATCTCTAACTATAAAATTGATGAAAAGGTAATTCGGAAAAGGAATTTGTCAACAAAAAATAGAATATTTTGAATTTCCGGAAAAAAATCGGTATATCAGTGTTACGAATAAAAATCAGAAGCATAGTATGAGAAATACAAATAGACCATTCAAGTCGAAATAATTTTGTTTGTTGCTATGATTTTTTTTTTAATTATATACCTGTTTCAAGTTGTTAGTTAATAATAGTTATAATAAATTGTAATAAAATTTAATGTTTATTATCTCTTCTAATATTTATGCAATTATCTCATCTGCTGTCAGATTAATTGATGATTGTCTGCAGAGAGCTTTTATTATGTTTCACTTACATTATTTCTGGCTCCAACATCAGATCCCAAATCAATCATTCGGTCAATTAAGGAAGTCCTGTTGTCTTTCACTGCATACATGAGAGGTGTCATCCCCGTCGCCTGGAAACAAGGCATTTTTATCTGTTTGTTTGATACTGTCACCACATTACTAATATATACAGTGCAGTGGTATGGTTTGAATGAAATTCATTAAAATGAATTGTTTTCTTTTAGAAATATGATTGATTCTTTAGCAACAATTTGAATCAAATATAAGAATTTGACCACTATTACAAATGTACAGAATGCTGCAATTTCCTTCTTGGCACCAATCCAAACATAATCAGTTTCGTTTTTGAAATCCTAGAGAATTATAAATCTTTTGGCATACACTAAAAGGAAAAATCAAAGGGTATTAAATTTGGTGACCTCGCTGCCCATTCTCTTAACCCTCTACCTAAACCCAACATTAATAGCATTTGATGAAATTGGTTTATATATGCAATTTTATGGACATTTTCAACTAAATTCAACTGGACGCCTTTCCGTGGATGCATTATTATGAGTATTATAGGTTTTGTAAACAGATTTCACAACTACCCTTTATCAACAGTCAACAAAGAAAAATAATTACCACATCGAGAACTCCTGCCAACGGCACGTTATTGGCATCCTCTCCAGCATTCGCAATGGCCTTCTCCATGGATTTGAGTACTTGGTCAACGGGCCCCCATTCACCTTTTTGACAGAGCACCAGGATCCTCTGAGCCGCATCTCTAACGTTGGCACCTGCACTTTGTGGCTTGGAACTAGGCCCATCGTCCCCATCAGGATTGCTCGTTGTCTCGTCCTTTTCTTTATCTTTTGATTCTTTGGCACCTGCAAAATAAACATAACATCAAGACTCGGATGCCAGGGAAAAATTAATCCAGTTTTTTTAGTGATAGCGTTGTTTTGACACAAGTTTGATTAAAACAACACTCAACGTCTTGGTGTTAATTAAATAATAATAATTTATAAATATTACTGGAATATATGTCACCTTGTTTGCAAAAGTGAAGTCTTTATAGAATTATTGGTATAATTGTATTTGTCTTTATTTAACATTGGTAAGCGAAAAAGTTTAAGCCTTGAAAATATATAAATATACTGTGAAATATCTTATATATATAAAACACATGAAAATAAAAATTCGTAAAATGGCGTAAAAATGTAGGAAAACTTTAAGTCAATTTTATTATTCCAAAGAAATTTTAATGCGTTTAAAAATATATGTATACCTGCTTTGTTTGCTGCATCTTTGTCATCGTTTTTATCTTTGGGAGGACCCTTGCCTCCCCCTTTCTTGCCTCCTGGTTGAGACATGTTTATTTTTCAGGAATCACTACATTTTTACTATACCGGTAAACGAAGCTGTCATATCATCAGCCGCGTATATTTTAGAAAATTATTATTTTTGCAACTTTACAATTTTTTTAAACAGTAAATACATCAACAAAGACAACCACTTTAAAATTAGGTCCCCACTAGATAACATTTTAATAAATGTACAACGTTACTGATTGTGTGTCATTATGTATAAAATATCGTGTTTTGTACACTCTCCAAAATTCCTGCACAAATCTTGGCAATGTCTCTGAAACTACTAGTTTAAATAAATCTGCTATACCAGCAGGAGAGTTACGGCAATCTTGGCCAATCCAGGGTTGTTTCTCCCCACTAACAGAGTTGATAAGGGCTGCTCTAACCGTGATTCAACAATCAACTTTGTCGTGTAGACACATTGACCTACTATGATATGCTAAATTCTCAGGTTATGGATTATTCGTAATGTCTTTGCAGGGCTTAATGAGTTACTATGAAACGTAAGGTGTACTCGATGCAAGGTGAATATTATTTAATAAATACTAGTTGGTGCCGTGACATAAGGGTTCATAACGCTCTCGGGCTTGATTCGAACTTTGAAGACAACCCCTAATTTCACGTCAATTTGAAACTAGTAATTTATGTTTCATTGGGGGCACGCATATTTCCCAGAAACCTAACAGCTCCAGGTTATTCGGATTTTCACTGAAAAATTTGAAATATATTATGCAAAGAACATAAACACTTTTATTGCTCAACAGATTACAAAAATCCAATTACAGGGCAAAATTAATAAGTGGCATTCAGCTTTCAATAGAATTATCCATGAAAATGTGGAATAATTTGATATTATCTAAAAGTTATTTGTGGCATCGTTGAATTTTCTTTGTTTTATTATTTGGAATTTTTAACACATTCTTGAATATTTTGGAGTCCCAGATAATTTAAAAAATATCTAGATTTCTTAAAAAATATTTACGCCTGTGACTTTACGTCAAAAAAACGGTTGAAGGTTGTTTTTTTTTCTGGCAGAATACATATAAATTTTTGACATTTTTCAATTGAAATTTTTGAAATCGAATTTATTTCAAAATTTTTGAAATGAAATTTTTTTGACATTTTTCAAATCAATTTTATTTCGAAATTTTTCAATTCAAATTTTTTTGTAATTTTTAAATCAAATTTTTTTTCAAAATTTTTGAAATCAAATTTTTTTCAAAATTATTGAATACAAATTTTTCTCAAATAAATTTTTATTGAAATTTTTGAATCCAAATTATTTTAAAAACTTTTGAAATCAAAATTTTTTTTGACATTTTTCAATTCAATTTTTTTTTGACATTTTTCAATTCAAATTTTTTTCGAAATTTTTTAATTAAATTTTTTTTCAAATTTTTTAAAACAAATTTTTTTCGATATTTTTCATATCGAATTTATTTCAAAATTTTTCATTTCAAATTTCTTTTTCTATGTCGATAAAGAAGGATAACATTTACCGTCATTCTGTAGATGGCATAATATGCTTAACCTGTAAAATTATTTTTATTTTATCCTGATGGTCCTGGTAAGGACATTAGGACAAAGTTATAAAATTATTGTATTGTCATCGATCCTTGATAAGTATGCAAAGTTTCAGTTTAATCTGACGTTTTGAAGTGGGTGAAAGTCTCTTTGAAAGATTCCTTTACATACAAACAAACATACAAACAAATTCAAACAAACATACAGGTGAAGCTAATAAAAGAGTGTTAAAAAAAATGGGTTTCCTGACATCTACTGTAAGGAGTTGTAACTTGGTTAAGGAAAGACGCCGTAAGCAAAAAGTAAAATTTTTTTCATCTCTTAAGCCCAACAACTACCTACTAAACGTTTAACTCATTAATTAAATTAAATTAAAATTCTTGAAAATCGAAATCAAGACTGAAGTGGAACTTTGATACAATCTGTGGTTTGAAATAGCCCTTTCAGAAAAGCCATAAAACAAATTATTCACCCTCTTTTCAAAGCGATTGTAACATTTGCATATAAATATTAATATTATTTGTGTTTTCCAAAAATTGCCGCATACTGACATCAGCGCTAAAAAAATTGACCAACTAAATGAATTCGCCGGTTGGCGGCTCCCCTAAATGCGGTATATGTGTCACAGTTTCAAGGAAATACTTTCGTTCTCGGTTATTTATAAAATTTGCTTTCGAAAAGAAGTGATTTAAGGGCAGAGTTCTAAACCAATAGCGGGTTGTTAGTCTCGAGTGCGTGTCCACCAACAGCACGCCACTTCCGGACCCAGTTCCGGTCAACTACGGCCTTCTTAGCATGACTTACATTCATTCTACGAACGACATTATCTGAGTATACCTTAATGATGACAGGATACACCGTTAAGTATAACGTAAATCAAAAGTTTTAAGCCGGCCATTCTATTAAAGAAATAATAGTATGCAAATGAGCGAAATGCAGGAAAGTGTGACATCAGGTTCAAGCGACTAAAAAATGAGAAATTGTAAATAAATTGAACATTGTAAACAACTGCGTTTGATATTTCAAAATACAGGGTGAGCGGATAATAATTATAAAATGAAACTGTTTTTAGGATGCGAAGAAAAAGCAAACTTAGTTATTTACACAATGTAGGAGCTGAACCTTTGCGACCACTAACACTTGGACTGTTACTGGAAGACACTGTGCAAAAACATGGTGACAAATATGCGATTATTTCTAGACACCAAAACAAAAGACTTACTTTCTCTGAGGTACTGGACCAGGCAGATCGTCTAGCAGCCGGGCTGATTACCATCGGCCTCCAGAATGGCGACCGAGTTGGCATTTGGGCCCCCAACTTGATCGAGTGGTACATCGCAAAAATGGCCTGTGCCAGAGCAGGTTTCGTTATGGTATTTTAAGCTATGTGCATCAAAAGATATTTGCTAATGTTATGTTTTAAGGTAGCTATTAATCCAGTGTATCAACCTAGGGAAATAGACTACTGTATAAGGAAAGTAGAAATAAAAGGGGTTATATGTGGTCACAAATTTAAAATGCAAAATTATTACGAACTATTGAAGTCTATTTGTCCAGAGTTGTCGGAAAGCAAACCAGGCAAACTGAAGAGTAAAAATTTACCTTCGCTGAGAAGCATTGTGGTTATTACAGATGAATCGTTGCCGTAAGTAATCGTATGCATGGAATACTAGTCTTTTATAGCTACCCGCAAAAATTCTCAATTTACTCCAATAAAAGAATAGAAAAATTCTGTTTAAAGTATTTAATGCAAAAAGGCCAACAATACCTTCTTTTTTCCTAATTCATCGACCCCTAAGTTCTTAATTTAAATAACCACAAATGTAAATAGGTTTATGAATACAAAAATATATTTAGGTACATTTGACAATTCAATTATTGTATTAATTTTTTAGGGGAACTTACAAATTTAAAGAAGTCTTAAAATTAGCCGATAAAAGAACTGTTAAGTTAATAAAGGCAAATCAGGAGAGCATCAAAATTGACGATCCATGTAATATTCATTTCACGTCTGTAAGTATATGTTAACTTCAATATTTGGTAAGATGTCAACTGTGAAATACCTGAGTAACCCTTAGTCATGAATAAAATAATGCATCTCTAAATCCTCTTCATGAGCTACATTATAAAAAATAGAACATGTAATGAATATTTTATAAAAAACTAACCTTGCTGATATTGAAAATTAAAAGCTGTTAGATCCTATTCAGTTAATAAAAACTTGAGTCAAAATATTAATAAAAAAATATAAATACAAAAATTAAATAAGTTTTTTAAACTAAAATAATGATAAGATTCACTAACTCCACTAACTATGTAGAACTTTATAGATGTGCTCCTCTTAATAGGGTACAACAGGCCAACCTAAAGCAGCCGTTGTCAGCCATTTTAATGTGGTCAATAATGGGTTTTACATAGGAAAAAGAAGTGAACTGGGAATGAAACATCAAACAATATGTGTGCAAGTACCTTTCTTCCATGCGTTTGGCACTGTGATTACTATATCTGCAGCCTTAAACTATGGATCAACGTTGGTTGTCCCATCTCCAGGTTTTGATCCAGACAAAATTCTTGATGCCCTAAAAGAAGAACAGTAAGTTCGGTTATTACATATTGTCATTTTGTAGGCAGTAAGGATCATCAAACCAAGGGTATTTATTTATTTATTTATGATCAACAAAAACACTAATTGAGTTTACATAATTCATTTAAGAAAATCAACAATTAATTGCTGGTAGACTTAAAATGTACTCTTACACGGCAACAAAATCTATCCAGAAATGTTCTTTATGAAGATTAATTTTGCTGCTTCAAAATTTAACAGATTATGTTTTAGCGGAACAGTTAGGATTCCCAAAAATAATTCGCATAAAATTAAAAATTATTCCTTGCCCTCTTTTAGATGCACAATCATTCATGGAACACCAACGATGTATATAGACTTGATAAATACTCAAGAAAAGAGAAAGGAACAAATTTTCGTCGAAATAGCTGTATCTGGAGGAGCGATCTGTTCACTACATCTATTCAAGGAGATGAAGAGCGTGTTAAATGTAAAGAAAGTTAAGGTACGTATTTTAATATTTTTTTCTTCTCTGCTTACCAAAAACTATCTTCCAGTCGGTTTATGGTTTATCAGAGACCACTGCTATAGTCTTTCAATCGTTATTCGACGATGACGAATACAAATCTACTTCCACAGTTGGGTACCTACAAGAACACATGGAGGCAAAAGTTGTAGACTCTAACGATCAAATTGTACCTGTGGGTACTCCTGGTGAATTGTGTCTACGAGGATGTTTCACGATGTTGGGTTATTGGGGAGACGAGGAGAAGACCAAAGAAATGATAGGGCCCAACAGGTGGTTGCGAACGGGGTTAGTAATGCAATAGTAGAGGATTTATTTAGTTCCTAATAAGTTTTTTTATTAGGTGGTTGTGCTTAATATGTGTATTTATTTTTGAAGGGACCAATTCATTATAGATGAAAATGGGTATGGAAGGGTGGTTGGGAGATTGAAAGAGGTAATAATACGGGGTGGTGAAAACATATTTCCTAGAGAAATAGAAGACTTCTTGAACATGCACCCGTATATTTTGGAAAACTATGTAAGTTAACAAATCTATATAGCTACATAAACCATAGTATTAAATGTTATTCATAGAGCCTCCAGGGGATTAAACTAAGGCCCACTCTTCTCCAGTTTAAATTATTATAATCTATGTTTATTGTATTTTTAACCCTTTCAGTGCCGAATTTACTTTCCTTTGAGTTAAAATTCTGATATTTTCAACATTGGGTCTTTAATTTATTTCCAATTTTTTGGTACCACCCAAAATTTTGTACCATGGCCCATTTTTGGGCTCTGGATTGTACACTATAGTGTACATTGTGACTCAGGGTATCATGATTGTGCAAAAACAAGTGCAGGCATTAATTAGATTCCGTAAATGAATAGAATATAGTTAAATAAACAGAACAGATTTACTGTAAAATTAGTGACAGATCTAATAATAATAATGAAAATATTATAAAGTGTATGGTATCGGAAGAAACAGTTTTGATACATAGATGCACATTGCACTTGCAAATAAAATGTATTCTTGATTTACGTTCTGGATATTTACATCGAGAACCGAGATGCAAAACTTTTGTCATCGATTTCTTGCAGATGCCCAATATTATCCAGCCACTCAGTGGACGAATATCCACTGTAGGTTTTTACTTGGGAGGACCTGTCTGGAGTTGGGGTCCTTACTGGTCTTCGAGGCAGGACAAAAGTTTTGCTTCTGTAAGGGGCTTTTTCATATTATCCCTCCTCGACATATCAAGCAGAAAAACTATGCGATGATGAAATTTAGAAAAAATTTAAAAAAGTAGGGTTATGTTTACCCGTTGCCAGCTATGCCTGTAAGTCACAGTGTACACTATCGTGTACGTCACTTTTGTTCAAAAAATCACGAAAATTAAATGCTTTCCTGCAATTTATTTAGCGTTTGTTGTAAATATGCACTATTTTGAACTAGCGAAAATTATATTTTGAAAAAATTAGAAAGACAAACCTCTAAAACATTGTCTTTAGAACTGCACTAATAGTATATATTGCTCATCCGTGTTACCGAAATTTATTTTACCGATTTGTCTTAAATATTCGCACATAGATGGGGTTAGTGTACTAAAAAGTGTAGCAGATAGATACAGAACACTGTAGTTGGCAATACAACTCAACCCAGCAGCGTTCTGTAATTAGAAATAAATCAATAAGTCGTGTACACTATGGTGTACACCATGACTGAAAGGGTTAAAATGAAGACGTGGGCTACTTCCTTAGCATTTTATTGACGTTTCTTTGTTTAAACTCTATGCAGAATATTTTTTTCTTGACCTTGACCGTCATGTCTTCCTTATTTTAAATCATTTTCGGTCTAGGTTATAGGGCTTCCCCACGAGAGGTTAGGGGAAGAAGTTTGCGCCTGCGTAAGGCTTAAAGAAGGATGTTCCATCACACTTAATGAAATAAAGAACTACTGCAAAGGAAATATGGCTTATTTCAAAATACCATCCGTATTAGCAAGAGTTGATTCTTTTCCTAACACAGCATCAGGGAAAGTTCAGAAGTATCGGTTGATAGAAAAAATAAGAAACAATGAAGTCAGCAAAGAAATTATTTAGATATAACATATTTGTGTTTATTTCGTAATCAGGGTTATTCCATAGTAGTAATAAAAAAATCTGGTGGAAGACAACACTGTACTAGGTTCCTCGAGGGAGTTTTGTTAAAATTGGCAAACGACAAGGGACTGATGAATATATTCAATAAGCACTATTTCGTAATATAAATAATAAATATATTTGAATATATTTCTGAGTATTATTGCACAACTGTTGTCATGGCAGATTTATACATCTACAAAATGTCTTTAAAATTTTTTGGAACAAATTCTTACGTAAACATATTAATTATTAACGTTTTTGATTTAGGTATTTGAGCACCGCAAATCTCTGCGGTATTACATCTTGTATGCATTTCATCTGCAGCGTTGGCCTGACCTAAGGTAAAAATAATTGTTATCTTATGAGTTGCAAAGGAGTTCGAAGCATCTGACAGCCTAGGTCTAGGGCAGGGTTCAGTAACCGATTAGTCCGCCTTTGAGCGTAATCAGTTGCAATGATATCCACTATAAACGTCAGGTTTTTAAATCAAAACAAGAAATTAACACTGTAAGTAAAGTTATAATATATTAGCAAATTCATAAAATCATGAAATTAAAAAAAAATGTGTCTCGCAATAGGGTATGATCATATGCGATATTTTTAAGCAAAATTGGTTATAAAAGATAGTTAATTCTTAATTCTATAAAAAAATTAATAACAATAAAATTTTATCAACAATGTACCCTATATTTATGTATTTGTTAATTAAAATTTATATTATTTTTAAGTTTACGACCACTGGCCGAGAACAAACAATGGAATTCGAATCCCACCGTGCTGGGCGTGACGTCAATCACTGGTATTTTTTTTTTTGACAGAACTTTAGAATCTTTTATGTTCGCTGTTGTGCATATATCATACTGTTTACGTGTAGATTCAATGTGCGATTTCGGTGTTAAACATCAATATTTTTCACGGAAAAGTGAGTGGAACCGATTTTGTAAAAGCCCAGAGAGATAATTTGACCAATGTTGCTATCTTTGTTGCTGTACTACGTTTAGGTGGAAGACTCCTTTTTCTACCAGTTTGACAATCAAAATACATGATCTTTTAAATGTATGTAACTACCCATTTATTTAAACATCATATAGTTTTCTAAATCTTCCTTTAATTGAAAAAAAATGTAAAATACATAACCTAAAATTGTATGATTTTAAAAAGGTACAAAATAGCACTTACGTTGAAATGATCCTCACATACAATCCCTTTAGTGTTTTCTGATATATCAATTTCACTCCTTCTCATGGTACCTAACCATAATTTTCATTTTTTCTTTAATTTAGCGCTTGATCGTATATTGGTAATAAGACAAATCTTTTTTCTGGTGTTTTTCTTGTGGACGACTGGCACTGAGGTATTTATCGATGAACTAATCGAAAATTGTTGGAAAACAGTAGCCGTGTTTCAGACATTGAAGAAACAACGATAAGCTTGCTGTGTTAAAATAGTGGATGTTGCTATTTTGTTGCTATTTTGCTTCTTTGGTTAGAAGTTAATGAAATTTCCAACTTCTCATTATATGGTAGTAAATCAAAAAGAAAAAAAAAGTTATTAACTATTTAAATCATAACGTGACTTATATAAGAGAAAATCGTAAATTCACTTAGGGGCACCATAGTCCTCAGTTGCCCCGCCATTTTCGTACGTACTTGAGGTGTTTTAAACCTTGTAAGTATTTTAATTTATGATTTGTGTGTTGTTTTTAGTAAAAAGGCAAAATCACAAGTAAAATTGTTCATGTTCCATATTATAAATGTAATATTTCGATAAATGCACCCCATTTCTGGGTACTAAATTATATAAAGACAAATAAAAAATTTTAAATAAAAATAAATATTAAAACCATATTTACTAGATACAATTTTTGTAACCTAATTGTTGGCCAAAATTTGTCGATTTCTATACATGTTTATATTGTTTGAAAGGAAAAATAAAAGTATTTAAGCATATTTGTTAGTTGGTAATCAAGAGCTTAAGCATATCCTTTCACAGGTAAATAAAGAAACCATTATTTATATTTTATGTAAATATTTTATAATTATTTACACCTATGTTGTTGGAGAAAGCTTTGACAGAAACATAATCACACTTACTTTGAATTCACAAATAAGTTGCCTCACAATATTCTGAAATGGTGGAAGTGACATATCCCTCTTTTAGACTTTAATGAAATTTAGTGCGTAACTGTCTTTCAATTTTCATTCTCTGATAATTTTAATGTTTCTATTTCACCTATTTGCGTAACAATGTAGGTAATTCTACAAATGGAAAATATTGATGTCATAACACAAATATCAGAAGAATATGAAAAAGAAAACGTATCTAACACCTTATATACCAAAAATGAAATTACGAAAAGTTTGCCTTCTTCAAGTTTTTCCGTTTGCAGCACATACCAATTAATTAATTAAGAGATAGTCTTGCCTAGTTTAACTGCATTTATGTATAACCTATGACCCTCTCATGTGAAATAATCCATAATAAATCATCTACCATTCTTATCAATTCTTATCAATTCTTATCAAAATAAATTTGATTAGAATATATAATATACTGTTTGTTGCTATATTTTACTCCGACCATAACCTTAATTTTTGTAAAAATATAGCTGAATACACTACGCTATTATAAGATGTTTAAATTTGTCCTATAAATAGGACAAATGGAACTGGAAATATTATTTCCCGTTACATAAAAAACGCAGAGAGGTTATTTGAATCTGAGTTTGAATTCTTGGATTAATCTCTAAACCAATATGAAATCTAAAATACTTCAAGAATTTTAATTATGCAGACGTACTGTACTTTTTTATATACAATAAAAATAGCCGTAGTAAACCAAAAGTTATAATAATTGATTCATTCCACTATTGTCAAATATCTTTTACCCGATGGTCTCACGAATATTTATAACCCCATTTAACCGTGTTATTTTTGGAGTAACGTAAAGTAGTCTACAAATAAAAGATATTGACAATTACATATATTTTCTACAAATTATTATCAATCAATCAATAACAGATGATGGGAATATGAGCCAAATTTGTATTTTTTAAATGACTTACCCCGTATATTTTTACATCATTTGAAATGCCTTATTTATTTATTTTAAATTTACATACAACAAAAATATAACTAAAAACCTGCAATTTGAGGAAGAACACTTAAAACGAAAAATACAGGGTGTCCACTTTTTCAATGGGATTGTCCTAAACCGTAGAGATAAAAGGTCGATTAAATTAGAGAAAAGTTGTGCATTTTAAACCTTGTTAAGATGCCGTTTTCAGACAGGAAAAATGTTCGGTAGTTTTAGAGATATTTTGAAAATAATGCAAATCGTAATTTTTTATTATTTCCAATAACACAAAAATGATAAGGTTTAGATAAAAAAATTTAAACAAAGTTGGCTGGTTTCAGTTGTCTATTTAAAATCTCAAATTTGTATTTTTATCATATCAACTGTAGGCGCCGCGACGCCCAACTTGTTTTTCTTAGGGACGCCTGACTTTTCTTAAGGAAATTATTTTGGCATCATCTATATTACCAAATCTAACCTTAAATTGTTATTATCAGTAGAGTAGTAATGGCGGAGCTGGGTCTCCCCCCACCCTTTTTTTTTTTGTGGTGGGGGGTAACTAGGGTAATTAGAGTAATGTAGGTAATTAGACTGATGTAATTGCAATAGAGGTAATTAGAGTATTGTCGGTAATTAGCCTGATGTAGTTGCAATAGAGGTAAGTAGAGTAATGTGCAGTAATTAGACTGATGTAATTGCAATAGAGGTAATTGGAGTGGTGCAATGCAATTGTAGTTGTAATTAGTGTATGTACCAATATGTGTATGAGTACTCCAAGTAGTGGTGGTGGGGTAGCTCAGCTAGACTGCTATAAAGAAGATGTAGTCGCAACACAAAATCATTTCTATCGTGTTCTATCGTGAACCATCTACAGCTAACAAATCAGCCTAGTGCAGTCAGTGACTTCAGTTATTTCAAGTGAGCAATATCTTATATTACTCTTTATAATTCTTTCATTATATTCATTTTAAATATGGCAATTTCCGAAGTTGACTTATTAGCACTTAATGAGCTAATAAATCAAGATATGCAGGTTTTAGAGCAAAGATCCATTTCAGCGTTAATTTTAAATAAACCTTATATCATAAAAAAAATATCTTTGGTTAATACAAGATTTGGAAAATCAATCATAGTAACTTTGTTTGAGGAAAGTTCAATTACGACTTTTAAATCATTTTTACCGAAACGGTTTGTGGAAATTATATGTGAGAACACTATCGATAAAATAAATTCGTCAAATGGTAAAGTTACATTGACATATTTAGGACAAAGTTCTCCAGCTTATCCTGGAGCAAAATCTAGTCCATTAATAAGTTTCGGTGTTTAATTCTCAAACAAAAATAATCGTAAAGTATTTAAGTTAGCTAAGTTTAAGTATTAAGTAGAAATGGAATATTGTGGAAGAATGCTAGGAGTATTATAGAATAGTATCACTTGTTAGCCTATAAAGATTCTGATATATCTAAATTGACATTTGTACAACATATTTTTACTTCGTGTACACCAATAGCTCAAACGTAAGTCCATTTAGTGCTGTTTTTTATGTATTTTTTTACATTTCATTTTTTATTTGTAGGTACGCAGCAAAGATGTGGATGCAATATTCAACCCAAACATGGACCCCTGCAGAAGACATTAAATCTGCCATTGAGAGATTGTCTTGTAAACTAGATGACTTAATAAGGGATGCATTGGTTTCATTAAATTATGATATGAATATCTGCTTCGACGCTGAAGAAGTTCGACGGGTTAAAGAAGCTTCTAAAGCGTATAGCATTGGTGTAAATCTATGTGGTAGATATTCCCGTGGCTTCTTAAATTTGGATGAGTTTTGTGAGCATATGGACAGAGTGGAACTAAAACATTTTCTATACGAGATAATGGAGTACCTACCTAAGAATATTATTGAAAAATATCAACTCGACCAGTCTGATGTAGAAGATAACAATGTAGATACATAAATAATATTCATCTTCTATTGTCATATTTATTACACCAAATATTGTATGTATCTGTAGTAAACAATATTCTGTATTTTATATTATATTATAAAACTGAATAAATAAAATACACATTAAAAGATTACATTCATTTTATTTCATATTTCTTATTACACAACAAAAAATACAATCATAGTATAATTAGAACAGTTTTTATTTTAATTTTATATTTAATTCTACAATTACATTCTGAGAAAATAAACAGTTGCAAGTACATCATGATTATTGTTGATAAAATTATCCAGATATCTTGATAGAAATAGGTTGCACTACTTAATTCCACAATAATAAATATTTTCTTTTTTTACTTGACATCGAGAAAACCATTCTGAACCGAGCCATCTAATGCGTTATAACTTAAATATGTATCATGAAGTATAAGTGCATACACTCGAGTTTGTTCCGGAAATTTCGCTTTTCGTGTTTCAAATTCTATTTTTATGTCGACAGTAGATGATTTCACTGCAACAGGTTGGTGTGAACAATCAATGACAAACAAAGGATTCTTCCTGAATTCCCCAAGATCCATCATGGGTTCGCTCATATCTTTATCATAGTAACTACGTTGGAAGTTCTCATAAGCATAATATGCTGCAGAATCGAGCTTCTTATCGAAATCTAAATTCCAACGTTCATATGGATATACTTCAGAGTTTAGAAATAGTCGAATATTATTTATGTCTGCGTGTTTGAACTGTGTAACATCCTTTGTTCTATCATTGGCCTGATCAGTGCCTTGAAAGCCAAGAAGGATGAAAAGTGGGCTTTCAAGACGGGTGGAGAGTTTAAGAGCCCATATGTCATAGGTAGTATCGCGTAGACAGGGAAGCTCATAAAAATCCCACGCACGGTAGACCATCTTAACTTTGGTATTATTACCACTTTTATTAATTCGATTCAATAATTTTAACTTTTGTCGATCTTCAGGTACAATGTGCCTTATCTTCCACTCAATTTTGCTGATTTCCAACTCTGCATCAACCTCACCGATATAGGAGTCTTTAAATGAGCGTGCAATTATCATAATTAATTCTTGCTTCACATTCAGAATGCCTTTGGTATAATCTTCTGCAAAACCCATAAGGAACTTAAGGGGTAGTTTGCCACTGAACACGTGACTGGTGGTATCTAAAATATCTTGTCTCTTTTCAGTGAGACCCCAACCTGTTGTTATTAATGAGCGTGCATGCGTTTGCCCATACGACACCATAGTTTTCATTGTGGTAGTAATACCAGGTCTTCTAACTACTGCTACTTGTTCACCACCCATTTCCAGTCGTATCTCTTCAAAGAGAAATGCTAGTGCATTATTGGATAAATAACAACGCTTTGTGGTGTCGCTAGGAGTAAATTTTCCCTCTATGTATATATAACTTTCTGAAATGTCGAGTATAACATCTTGAAAATTGATGGGAATACGTATTTCATCAGAGTTTCTGTAATATGGGGATCCATATGGTTTATATGTATGCTCATGTAGGCTAACTAGGGAATGATCTAACACAGGTTCATCAAACACCTCAAGTTTGTCACTAGTTGCAGTAGCCACCATTATTATGACCAATTTTTTCGCAGTTTTAATCCAATAGATTTTAAAAAGGCTTGATCCTCAGCTGACAATCTATGTCTTAACTGTTTAAGGTATAGACTTTGAATGAATTGCTTTCCACATCTCCCTTTCTTTTTATCCATACTGTTGTTCGCTACAGTATCATACTGATGGTGATGTACTTGCTGTCGCTGTTTATATCGAAAACCCATTTGGTTGGTGATATCCGACTTTCTTCATTTCTAGCCTTACAATAATTTTCTCACCTCGAAAATCGATCAAATCACCGTTGTCGTCCAGTATGCGTAGTGTGATGTTGTCTATTAACTGACGCCCTTTAGGTCTAACAGGTAAATATATGATATTTTTGGGTTCTCTAGTAAGTTTGTAGCCAGGCTCAACGTCTATGTCAAATTCAAAGAGAGTGTGTGACTCTTCTGCATTCAGATAAGCTCCAGAAATAATATTGCAATCTACGCGTATCATCCTTACTTTCATAATATCAACAGGCTGTGTTGATTCGTAATTTTTATTTGGTTGTAAATATATTGGTCCAAATCCCAACAGACTTCCTATTGAATTTGGTTGTCTAAAATCTATTTCATACTTTGACAAAATCTCGCACTTTAAGGTATTGTTGTTTGCCCTTAAAGTGAATATTTGCGTGTAATCCTTTCCATCAATATTCATAGCTTTCAACATTGCAGCATAGATTTCATCAATTTCATAAGCCCCCAGAGGTATGTGAACAGTAGTGAATGTATCTTTAGCACTAACCCTATATTGGAAGATGTTATTTGTTTCATCCACATTGTATATGGAGTTGTAAGAGTAGAATCCAATTAAACCTAACCCATGACGACTGCTCCTATCCAGTTCAATGGGTGGATCAAAGTTGACACTTAGCTCACTTAAGCGGCTCGTGTTGACACTTAGCTCACTTAAGCGGCTCGTTAGTGTGAACGTGTACGACATGACTGATATAATTAAATTGTGTTACCCAATTTATTGTGGATTACAGCAATAATGGTATAATTTCCTCTTCTTAGAAGTGGATGGTAATATATTTACATTGTTATTGGATGCCACATTTACATCGTTTACCTTACAATAGCAGCAAAACATTTTTCTAGGTGTTGGACCATCATTTACGTCAACATTGCTTTCATAATCATTAAGGTAATGTTCTGTGCAATATTGATATTTTAATATATCGATATCATTCTGAAGATGTGTAGGTAGCTTATCCCATACTAATGCAATTTCATGTGAAGCAAGCCCAATCATCACTTCTTTGGGCATATTTGCAAGTTGTTGTTTGCTCATTTTCAACAGACTACGCAAACGGGAGAATGCAATTAGTGAGTGACCCATTCGCTTGATACTTTCTCGATCCATTGCTGGGGTTATAGATTTCAGCTCCATGGCGTTTTATATTTGTTTTGTAGAGAGAAACTTTAAACACAAATGTCCACACCACACTGTGTTAAAATTCTGTACACGTTTGTAGTTATAGAATATTTGGTTGGCCCTCCTTGAATCGTTATTGAAATATGTAACTAATTCTATAGGTGGGGGTAAATCACCAAAACTATCAAAGTAATTTACTAAACCACCTCGTTTTTTATATGCCACCCAATGTGTCCCAGGACCATATATACTATCCAAATTGATTATTGAAGATTCATTGTAATGTGGCCCATGTCTTGGTAGTGAGTCGCGCATAAACACACCTCGAAAGTATGCTACCTTCATTTTCTTAGCATAATATTTAAGATCAATGTCGGTAAGAGGTCTCCGAGGTAGGGAGTCTATTAGTTTTTTGAATTCTGTTTTAGATAAAGACCCATTCCCTTTCGATATGGCTTCATAAACATCCCCTTGCCACTTTTCATAGCGATTGCTTCCATACTTCTGTTGTGTCGATTTGCTTCAGCTAATTCTTCTCTACCCTTTTTCACATCATTTACAGCTTTAGCAATACCAGCAGCCGTACCAGCCAAACTACCCAATGCAGATAATCCAGCAAAAATGGGTATTAGAGGTAAAATACCACCAACTTTTGGAATTGGTATAATTCGAGGTGTTTGAATATTGCGTTTTCCACCGGCCTGTTTTATATATCGACGTGCAGCTTTTAGAGCAATTTCAGTCACCTTCTTTTGGTCTTTTACTCTTTTGCCTCCAGCATTTCGCAGTGTGTCACGCACTTTTCGTACTATCCCAGATCCAAACGCTGTCTTTTTAACATTCTTCTTACCTTTCTTTGTTTTCTTGATGATTCGTTTCCTTATTGGATTGCGAGATATTGTTGAATTACATCCCATACCAAGACGTTGTTTTCCCTTCATTATAGTTGTGACTAACCAAGCAGCTGCCTTTTCTCCACGTCCTGCGTCTTTAGATTTCACTCGTTTCCACGCAGCCTGTTCAAGCTGATAGTCTGCTTTATGGCGGGCTGCTTGATTACTGCTATTTTTGTCGTACGCAATATCGTGTTGCTTACACGCTTTATCGAGCTGATTTATGCCAGAATCACCTCGTGCTAACCTTTTATTTAAATCTGTGCCTGGACCACAAAATTGATAACCTGGCAAATGCAATTCAAAGGGGAGCTTATTAATCAGGGAATTAACTAATCCTCCACCGCGCTTCGTACGTTTTTCACGTGTGTATCGTATCGTAGAAACCATTTAAATAAGAGTTGTAAATCACACATCTACTTATATAACATTTAGCCGCGGTACAATGCACATTGTGAAACAGAAACAAACGCTTTCTATAGATAATTTGGATGAAAAAGTTGGGCGTGGGTTAAGTGCTGATAATCGCCATGGACCACTACTACCTTCAACTGTACGTGCCCTCATAATAGGACCCTCGAATTGTGGGAAAACAAATGTCTTAATATCTTTGATCACGCATCGTTTAGGTTTACGTTTTTTAAATATTTACCTATACTCAAAGTCTATAAATCAACCCAAGTATGAGTATCTACGTAATGTATTAGCGCCGATTGAGGGGTTAGGATTTTATACATTTAGTAATGGTACGCAAATAGTGGAACCATCCGAGGCAAAGCCAGAGTCTGTGTTTATATTTGACGATGTAATATGTGAGAAACAAGATGTTATAAGGGGATATTTCAGTATGGGCCGACATAGAAATGTGGATTGTTTTTATCTTGGCCAGACATACTCTCGAATCCCGAAGCAGCTAATAAGAGACAATAGTAATTTAATTGTTGTCTTTAAACAGGACGACATGAATCTGCATCACATCTTTTCCGATCATGTGTCACCTGATGTAACGTTTACAGTATTTCAAAATATGTGTGCAAAGTGCTGGAATGACAAATATGGATTTCTAGTGATTGATAAGGATAGAGAAGTACAAGGTGGGCGATATAGAAAAGGGTTTGATAGCTTCATATATCCATAATGCATTTTATTAAAAACTTCACTTGAATTACATACGTCGTTAGGATTACTTCGTTTACGTATGCGCTAAGATGAAGGTTACCAAAGATAATAAAAAATATAACAATCTTGCACATCCCAGTAGCGAAATAACACTCAAGCGACAGCTGATTGAGGCAACAGATGCTGTGCGGAAGAAGTTTAACTATATCAAGAACAAAGATATGGAGATGCACGTAACACTTGAAAAGATCTACCAACCGATAACTGAACCTTTAAATGTTATATCTTCAGCAGCAGAGAACAAATCTCATATCCAACAATTACATTCAAAACCATCATCATCAAGGGTGTCCACCCAGAGGGCTGTATCATGGGAGAGTGCTTCTGAAGAAGGATCCGATAAGTATGTAGGTGGTGATGATGTTCCACATTATATCCCCATTATGGAAACACCACCATCGTCAATAAGAACAACCCCTGTATCCGAAACTTCTCCAGCTAGTAAACTAGAAAAAAGACATGAGGTTGTAAAAAGACATATACAAAATTTAAAATCTGGTGATTCCAAGTATGATAGTTTATATGGAGTGCGTGTAGATCCCAAGACAGGCAAACTGCTGATGGGCAATGCCGAAATACGTTTTTCCCATGGAAATATTACGCTATGGTATGGCAATAAGAAACTTGGCGTGTATCTAGGTAGTCCTAAATTGTACGATCTAATATTTCTAAAACGCCCAACAATTTTAGATGATAATAGAGAGGGTGTTCTCGATGATGAATGGAGTAAGATATATGGAGAAATACTAAGAAAAACAAAGGCACCTTACAAAAAATTCGATGTAGCGAATGGCTATAACACTACTAAGCGTGGAAAATTTCACAAAATTATCAAACCATTAACATCTTCTACAATTGCGACACGATCGTCAACAAGTGGTCACGGCTTAAAACGTGTACCTACCCACAAATTGTACAGAAATAAAGATAAAGAATATATTTTTTGGAATAAACCCAGCGAACTCGTGGATCGTCTACGTCTACTATGGAGTTCGAAAATAGCGGGAAATAACAACCACGACAATGAAATAATAGAAATAATATCAGAACTTAGGGAAGAAAAAATAGTGTATTAAAGATGAAATAAAACATAGTATCATTATACTTAATAAGTATTATATAGTCTGAAATTTTATAAACTGGATCAGATGCAGTCAGAAATGTCTACTGTAAACACTATCGACAAATTTGGACGCAGCAAAAGAATTAGTGCGAGTAAGTTAATAGCCCATCGTGGATTACCTGGCGTGGGTTTTAAACTTACCAGAGATAATCACTATGATATTGAAAATAAGCGTTTAAAAAATTTAGGGGAACCTGTCGATGATCAAGATGGTGCAACATGTAATTACGTTAACAAGCGTCTACAAACAAATGATGAAAATGCTGCCAAAGCTATTTTTGATACAACCGATGTAATTATTGGGGAAATGAAAAAATATGTTGATGTGGGACTTATAAGAAGTGGAGAAGAAAATCGCGCTATTTTCAATAAACAAAATAATGAGATGATGCAGAAAATGAAAATAGAAATGAGGAAATATGTTGATAAAGCAATTTCTGAAGTTAAACGTTCGGCCATAAACAATCGCAATACTTTAATCACTAGAATCTCTAAATTAGAGCATATTGCCACCGAACTCCAACCAAAGAAGGTGCAATCCGGAGGCCTAGCATTTCCACCAGAACTAATGCCTGAAGTTGATATATAGCTGAAGACAATTTTATAATGGAGGTTAGCAGCGAAAAATTACAAGTTGTTAACGAGTTACATAGAAATGCTCGACGAAATTTTCGTAGAAGGCGAACCATAATTAAGGGGTTTGGTGATTTGTGGCAAGCAGACCTAGCTGAAATGCAGCCATACGCTGATAAAAATAGAGGGTATCGTTATATTCTTGTAGTGATTGACTGCTATTCCAAGTACGTATGGACCAAACCTATTAAAAATAAAGCAGCTGTAGAAGTTACCAAGGCTATGCAGACTATTATTCAAGAAGCAAATTATTCACCGAGAAATTTACAGACCGATAATGGTACTGAATTCTATAACAGAAAGTTCTCCGCATTAATGAAGCGGCACGAAATTAATCATTATTCTACGTATAGCACAAAAAAAGCAGCAATTGTTGAGCGAGTAATCCGCACATTAAAAAATTGGTTGTATAAAGAATTCTCAGCTATGGGTAAATATAAATGGCTCGATATCCTACCAAACGTTACAAAAAGTTACAATGACAAAGTCCATCGTACAACTGGCAGAAAGCCCATTGATGTCAAACCAACTACACATTTAAACGTATATAATTATATTAAGATTGCTCTGAAACCGAAATTTCATCTCGGTGATATAGTTCGTATTAGCAAGTATAAAGGTGTATTTGATAAAGGGTTTACACCGAACTTTTCAACAGAACTTTTTAAAATTACCAAAATAAACATAACAAATCCCACAACTTACCTGATAGAAGACTTGTTTGGACACCCAATCAAGGGATGTTTTTATGAAATGGAGCTACTAAAAGCAAAATACCCCGATGTGTATCTAGTTGAAAATGTATTAAAGAAGAAAGGAAATAAAGTGCTGGTAAAGTGGTTGGGGCTATCTGTAGAACACAATTCGTGGGTTGATATAGCTTCTATTGTTTAAAATTGTCATTAACTAGAAAAATATATTAATGTATCATTATATAGTTATGTCGATTGAAATATTTTAATATGTGTCACAAATGAATAATAAAATGAATATACTTTATTAATATTTATTTAATTTATTTCCTTCATTTTAAATTGTAAAAAAATTAAAAATAATCATTTTTTTTTTTTTTTTTTTTTTAACACTTGAAAGATAATAAACATACACATAAATGTTTTAATTCCTTTTTATTTTCCTACAATCTATATTATAAGAATGATACAAATATACATATAACATAAAACATAAAATTAATTAAATATAATTAAAAATTAAACAAACATAAAAAATAATATAAAAAGTACAAACTAGAAAATCTAATATTATTATATGGGTACTGTTCTTTTTCCAGTATTATTGCACACAAAACAACCTTCGATGGCACCGACTGTCACTGTGTCATCGCCACAAGCTTTGCACTTTATGGTAGGTACGTCCCACCACTCAACCGTGTTGTGCAGACTTGCGTGTTGGTGAACAGCCCCCTCTACGACCATGCGAGAATACGATACGTAGCACCTAGTGCACATAAAGTATTTTCCCTGGTCAATGCTGCATACCACAACGAAGGCCGCTGTAGCACACACCTTGTCCATTGTACCAGCCACCATATCTTTTATCTGGAAAGCCATCTCGTGCTGGTCTTCCTCGATGAGGTCCGCAACATCGACTTCTATACCATCGTCCACCATTTCGTCGACTCCATCGTCCACTATACCATTTTCGCCGCCTTCGATGACTTCCTGGATATCGATGTTGGCACCATTGGCATCAACATCAGCAGGTGCTCCAATCTCCACAGCCTCAGCAGGTACCCCCATCTCCGCAGCCTCATGATTAAACAGCATCCAATTATTGGAATCTTCTTGCGCCAACCGTCTTAGAATAGATATAATAGATGGATTTGCCATTTCGATACGTGGTATATAGATAGAAATAGTAAATGCAACTAAGTTTGGTTTAATATTACTCCCATATATATAGTAGTGTGGGGAGGGAGTCACTCTAAATAATAGAGGGGGTATTCATATCCAATCATAGGATACGTGTTATTATGAATTTTAATTAGTGAAGTTTGACACCTTAACCACTCGGCCAACCTGACTTATTCATTGATTCAGTAAAACACTATACATTAAATGTTTACCCCCTCTCCATCATCAATAATAGAGGTGCCTGTAAAGTAATGTTTGTAGGAGGCGCCACTGCTGGGGGTGGAGATTAGTTTGCTTTATATAACACACAGCAACGCTCTTGTTTGTCAGATTTA
Organism: Rhagium mordax; assembly: GCA_963680705.1. Lineage (NCBI taxonomy): Eukaryota > Metazoa > Arthropoda > Insecta > Coleoptera > Cerambycidae > Rhagium > Rhagium mordax. Next base: position 24,111,590 of record OY796661.1, on the reverse strand, counting down.
AAATTATTAACATCATGGACACTTCTCAAGTAAATTGCGTCTCCTCCAGCACCGACTCAAAATCAACGTCATCGACCTGGTCAATGCCTAGTGAATACGACCCAGACAGCAGTGATTGGTGGGAACGGTCACCTCCATCGTATTCGATAGACGAAGAGGACCAGGAAGACGAAGAGGACCAGGATGACCAAGCTACCCCAGATAGCATTGACGACAGACCAATATCACCTTCATCTTATTGGATAGGTGAGAATCTAGGCGAGGACCAGGGAGACCAAGATAACCCCCCGGACAGCAGCACTGATAGGGCAACATCACCATCAGCATGGTCTATGGAAACGGTGTTCTACGATCCAGACGGCCAGCCATCACCTGACCAGAGCCACTGGTCAGATTATCAGCTCTTGATAGAGTGCGATAATGTCTGCGAGGGAACAGATTAGGCATCCATATAAATTAAACATTGTAAATAATTTAATAAATAGTTTTAGTAAATAAATTAATTGTAAGTCATTTAATACATTTATTTACTTAATAAACTCTTAAATATTTATTTAATTTATTTCCTTCATTTTAAATTGTAAAAAAATTAAAAATAATCATTTTTTTTTTTTGTATAATTTTAAAAGTTTCCTACAAAATAATATGTTATTACAATACTAAAAATATATTTACAGTTTATGGTTATAATATATATTACATACACACATACATATATACAAATAATATAATTTATTTATAATTAAGACACCAACAGTCCCTATTATGGTGAGTCCAATGCGATCACACAAGATGAGTGCCCCTGACATACATTTTATGCAAATGTTGTTCCAACAATTGTCCTCGTACTTACTACAGTACACGCATCGTTGTCTTAATTGTGGTTGGTCTGCTTTGCAAGCTTCACATACGTCTCGATATATACCAAAATTCGTTCTTTTGAGTATGGTAAGACAATTGCGACATTGTGTTTCATTTGGACAATTGTCTCGAAATTCTTTTTTCTGCACTGGGTTCTGAATTACACACTTTTTGCACAGTCCAGTGCATGGGTTGATAATTTGCTTCCTCCATGCAGTATAGCAATTATGGCAAATTCTTGAATTATTGTAACTATACGGTTGTACTGCTATTATTGGTTTTAATTTCCACTCTCTTGGTAGGACCATTGTATGCACTTCTGTTTTAAGACACGATTGTGTTACGTAAGAAGTTTGAATGCGTTCCTCTTGTGGTCACTCTTGGTTTAAATAGCTAATAGTAAACTTGACGCAATAGGAAGGGCGTCACCGTCACGAATTATAGAATATAAAACGGAGGAGGTTTAACATCAAATCAGTTGAGTTCCAACATTTAAAGATGGCTTATAGACGATTCCTCACTGAACTGGCAGAAAATGATATGGGTGCAATGGTGTTACACCGAGATGGTGTAAATCAAGAGCTTCAGGACTTGAATCAAGATGGCAACCTGGTTCCCGTCAGTGTAGATGAAGGTCTTGGGGATGATGTGGAAGACGAAGCGGGAGAGTTAGCCTTCTCCGGAAAAATATTAAACAATTATGATGATCGGCGGAGACTATATTGCACGTCAGCGTCTTTTGTCATAATCAGAACCAGGCCGGATGCAACCAAACACTTCCTGTGTGGGCTATGTTATATATCCTATACACGGATAGTGTCCGGACGTCACCAGCATGTAAATATTCACAAAACGACGACGTTGGATGGTGCAATGATAACGAAATGTAAATGTTGCAGCACAAACTTGGTGCAATTGCATCGAATTGAAGTATGTCATACATGTAATAATGTAAATAAAACAATTGCGTGAACGATACAACGTGTTTTACTAAATTTGATTCGTTATAAGTAGTATTTATTAATGTAAATTTATATTTCATTTTATTTTTAAGTTTAATTGTATATATTTTTTAATTAATAAAAATATTTGTGCCACCCTGTATATTACAAGTTGTGAAAATTAGTAAATCATATAAATATTAAAACAAATGAACATATGAATGATTTTATTAAAAAGTATTTTGAAAAAAAAATGGTTATCTTTTATTTATTATTATTTAAATTAAATTAAAATATCTCAAGATATAAACTGATTCAAAATAATACAGTTGTAAATGTATAAAGCCGATAGCTTGGGTTGATTTTATAGCCTAAGGCCATGCGACCCTGCCTGGTAAATACGGATCGATGAGCAGGTAGTTTTTTGTTGAAATTAGGAAATAGACCTAACTCTTGTGGGGCGTTCGAGTAGCCGAGCGGGCAAATACGCGTCGATCTTGAGGTCACTCAGAAGACCACAGGATCGAATCCTCGGACGCCCCCCGGAGAAAGGAGGTGGTGGTTCTCCGGTTTTTTTTTTAAATTTGACCTTTGACCTTTCCTAATTAGCCATTAATTTTGATTTTCATGTGTTTAAAATTCGATTTTTTTAATTTTTTTTTTTTTTTTTTTTTTTTTTTTTTTTTTTTTTTTTTTTTATATTGTTATTAACCTATTAAACTCTTTATTTATTTAAATTAATTAACCTTTACATTATGTGTTTATTCATGTCAAACATGTACTCATAATATGCACAATTAATTAATTACATGTGGTGTATTTATTTTATTAACTAATTAATTTTTTTATCATTTTTTATTCACTTTTTAAAATTTGTTTTAAACTTTTTTATATTTATTTTTAACAATATATTCTTACATAATAATACACAGTAATTTATTTTTTATCATTTTTTGTCTTTTATTTGTATCATTTTTTTGTAATTATTTGTCATTTATTTTTTTGACAAACTTTTTAATTTTTTTTAATATTTTTTTATTAATAATATATTTTAAACCTAATTAACAATCTTATCTGACTAACAATATTCTTAAATAACTTAAAAATCTAACTTAATTAATTTGCCTTTATTTGTATGCTCTTTTAATTATTTTTGTCATTTATTTTTTTTGACAAATTTTTATTTTTTTTGGGGCATTTATTTTTTTAATTATTTTTGTCATTTATTTTTTTTGACAAACATTTTAAATTTTTTTTTTTGCATTTATTTTTTTAATGTTTTTTTATTAATACTATATTTTAAACCTAATTAACAATAATCTTATCTAACTAACAATATTCTTAACTAACTTAAAATCTAACTTAAAATAACTTTCCGCCGCGTGTGCGCAAGTGCTCAGCCACCCATTTGATCCGAAATAAACCTCATCTGCTTTGCAGTTTTGTCGAGAGCCTCCCTTTGTCTCTTTACGTCGGCCTCTAATTTTGCGGCTCTTTCCCGCATATCAGCAGCACGACGCAAGATTTTCGGATGATCCCGACAAAGCCTCAAATTTAAATCATGTGTTCTCTTAAGTTGACCGTATATTTTAAAAAATTGTTTAACAGATGTTTTGGTGTCAACTTGCGAGAACACCTCCGATTCAGAATCAGAGTCCGCTTGTGCTGGGAGCGGATTCTCATTAACAATCGGAGCTACCTCTGGCGGCGGTGGCAACACCGCATTAGAGCAACCCGGTTGTTCTAATGCGTCATTGCGTGGTGGTGGCAACACCGCATTAGAACAGCTTGGCTGTTCTAATGCGCTATTGCCAGGTAGAGGTACAGCCACAAACGACGCAGACGGTTTTACCTGCCCTTTACCTGCCGAAACCTTATTTTTTTTTGGTGAAGCAGGTAGCGGACTTAGAGGGGCAGGTACAACTGTCTGCGCGAAATCCATTATCTCGTCCCATAAAGTCGCGTCACAGTCTATGGATTGTGTTTCTGTACGTCTACCTTTACCTTTTGATGGCGCCGACGACGACTTTGTGTTTTTATTGTTGTTTACATTACTAGGCAAAAAGTCGTCATCGGAGTCATGTGCCACCAGAGACATAGATGATTTGCGCGGATGAGATGCGCGTACATCCTGACACCCTGAAGTAGATGGTGTGACTTTAAATTTTTTGTTTAAAGCCAAACCATGTAATTTCGGGGTATGAACGGCTTTACCTGCATTACTCCTGGATACGGTGACATTGACGGTATTGCCGAGGTCACCATCTTCAAGGTGCAAAACAGGTAAATCTGCGCCAGGATGTATATTGCCATGCATCTGCTGATGGTGCCCATGATACGCTAGCTGACTACCGCCTTCGTTAGAACACGAAGCGCCCCCAACGTCAGCAGCAATACCATCTTTAACAATAATGTTGTTTAAAACATTAACCCTGCCAGAGGATGGATTTTTTATTGCTGACTTCACAGCACCGCCATTAATGGCGGAACCTGACGCCGTAGATGCGTCAGGTGATGGTTTAAACGTAGCCAAATACGTCATTAAAGTCAAGGGCGGTAAAGTTGGTGGCGGTGTCGACGAGCGCCTTTTACGCCCACCAGCAGATGATACATTTTTAACGGTTCTTACCATTTTGTTCACAAAAACTGAGCAATGAAATTCACGAGAGCACACTTGCACACACTAGCACAGGCGAAGACGGAAAGAATCTTGTAAGCGTCCTCAAACCCAAGCCAAGCTAACTTCCCCCTCCAACGGTAGGGAGTGGGTGACCACTCTCGTCTCTCATTGGTTGGACGACATCACGTGATTTATGCAAGCCAAGCTTTCACCCCACTGTTGATTTTCTTTGTCTCAACAGAATCCCGCTACAAAGTGACGTCAAACTTTTCTAAATGTCATGCGCACATCGAATAACTGACGCAACAACTTTCTATTTGAAATGACATCACATTCCTGACTGCAGCATAAAACGACATTTTAGTTTTAGCAACGTCACCTACTCTTACATTGTAAAACTGTATCATTACACACACCTCTTCAAGTCACTACCTACATTATTTATAATTTACGATTTAACCTAATCGATATTTAACTTATTTTGGGAGAAAGGTTTACTAATAACAACACTGTGATTTTTATTTAGATATTTTTATTCTATTATTTGAAAGTACTTAAAATTATCACAATAATTTTGTATTATAATGTTACAATTAAATATTGGTGAAATTTTGTAGTTTGAATTTTCCAGTTTAGTAGTTCATGTATTCGAATTTTCGACCTTTACGTTAGAAGATGAAATAAAAATTTTAAATTAATTATTGGCTTAAATCAGCTATTGCTGCAAGTAAAGCGTCCAAGTTTTCATTTTTTTTCTCCATATTATTTATGGCAACTATCAGTCGTTCTATATTTTGTTCTTGTTCGCTCTGAAAAAATGATATGTCACGGTGCCCCCACGGTAATGTTTTAGTAGTATTAGGAATAACAAAACGTTTGTCATCGTGTTGGGACAAGGCCACTTTGTTCTTTATTTCTGTGTAAATGTCATGCAAGCAACTCCGAAACGTATTCATTTTTCTAAATATTAAACCTCCCCGCTCAACGATTTTCTTATAGTCATCTATTGACAGCTGCTTTCTAATAACAGATTTCTTCACACCTTTAGCTTTTTTGAGTTCATTATCCACCGATTGTATATAATAAGCTTTCGCACCCGTACCATAAAAACTAATAATGGGATCAGAGGGGAACTCGTCTTTCATTTTACCTAACACCGACAAGCCCTTATGAATATTAAATTTATTTATTTCTTCGTAGTTAGATGTATCGAATTTGTCTGGATTCTGTATTATGAAATTATAAAAGTTATCTGTAAATGTTTTTATAATCAACGAATCCGTATCTGTATACAGCAAAGAAGCATTATCGCCGAAATGTTTTTTGATAACGTCGTAGAAAAAGTTGTATAATACTGTCTTAGACAACTCCAAGATACAAAAACCAACGTAAATTGGTTTGTTGTAGACTACCTTTAGTTTACCCATATGGATGGCTACAAAATCATCAGTAAATATTGAGCATGATTTAAAGTTAGGGCGTGTTATTAATGCATTTGCACCCATACTCCGCCTAACGCTCTCCCAGTGGGTAACTAATTTTATATCCATTCTATTATCAACATTTTCCATTGTCTTACCGAATACTGCGTTATTTAATAATTTATACTGATCTTTTTCAAATTTATTCTTAGCCTTATTTCTCATATCGGTGTTTAGGTCAATATATTTTTTAAGCCAAGGTGATTGTTTGAATTTAAGTATTCTATGTGTTTTTATAACCATTAACCCGTTATCTAGCGCTTGTTTCAAATTTATATAATGCACAATATATCTCCTCTTATCGTTTAAATTTGGTATCAGTTTTGTCAATTTCGATTTTGATTTTGGTGGAATAATATTTTCTACTAAAAAGGGTAGGTCTGAGTGTAAGTCGTGTAAATCTTGTGGATAATGTATGTCTACTTCGAGAACATACCCATGGGTGCTTTCATCTGAAATGCTCGTAATATCTAAATTCATGATTTCTTCTTCGGACAGCCACACGAATCCACCTGTCGGCAATTGTTGCGACATACTATGCCCATATAGGTTCGTGGCATCTAGATATGTGATGAATGAAGAAGGTTCTTTGGGGTCGTAGTTAGGGAGAAATTTGTTATTCGCAATATGTTTCCTTTCCGTACACTGGCTTACTCCACCACGTATTCCCTTTTTAAAAAAATGGATCATATCAATGTCCGTTAATAATTCCAACTCCACTTTGGTTAGTTTTAACATAGCGTCCCACGAGAGACCCGGACAAGTGTAATACTGAGCAGGATCAAGTTTATATTTTTCCAAACAAATTTTACGAAAATTTTCAAATACGTCACACAAAAGGAGTACGTCTGATTTTAAATAAAGATCTGAGTAATCGCCCAAATTCTGACAATCAAACAAGTTCCACACATCGTTAGCCCTCTGATAATCTTTATCTGTTATATGTTCTTCATTTAGGTTATCGTAAAATTCATCTTTCGAGGGTAACTCTACATTATTTAGTTTCTCTAAACTATCCATAAAACTATATGGAAATACACCCTTTTGCCTCATTAAATTAAATTTTTCCTTATCTGTATAGAAACTTCCCGTAACAAACAATTGGTTATCAGTTAAGTTGCCCCCTAAATTTTGCAACGATGTTGATAAGAACTTAAAACTATCGATGAATCGTAGTTGTATAAATTTCCGTTTTTTCTCCCCTTTCTTATTGACGTAATCATGCATATAAAGGTGTTTCGTGAAAGATATATATTTTTCTTTATTTTGTGCTATAACATCAACTCTGTCCTTATGTGCACAGAGCTGTTTTATAAATAGGTGACTGTCGTAGCCACTCATATTGTGAAATATGATAGGTACAAAATTTGGTAATTTGTAATTTAAGTTACATACAGAGTGTGCGGCACCAAATCTTACTTTACCAGTTATATGACAATGATCTCTAACTTTTACATCCTCTACTTTAAATGGTTTCTCACATATACCGCATACGGTCGCATTCAGGAAGTCTTGTCTTTCTTGTGCTGTGAGTTTAGCCATTGGGACTATATCTTTCATATATCTGTTATAGATTTCCCTTACATCGGCTTCAATACGCGATACAAAAACTTTGGCTACATCAGATCCTCGATAGAGTTCAAATTTTGATAAAGAATTGTCAAAAGAACATTTTATGAAATATGCGAAGGAGTAAGGTTCGTGTATAAAAGTTTTATTTGTATAAGAACGTTCGGGGTTCGGTTCACAAGTATGAATAGGTTTCAGAATTGATTCAAAGTCTGCATACACTACAAATGGTACTTGCATTTGTCTTTCAAAGTTTTCAAATTTTAATATATTTTCAGGTACTTGTTTACCATATTTATCAATCCGAAATTGTGTCGATGGTGTTGTTGTATAAACATGATTACAGTCATTTCTCTGATGCTGGAATAACTGACGCTCATTATTAAAATATAGTAAGCAACCATCACAAAAGTACTTTTTATGATCATGAGCTGAAATTTGAGCGGAAACTAGCTTAGACAAGTTTTTTATCCAACAATAGTGATTATTAGCGCAATCTTTCTTACAGTGATGATTTACACCACATTCACCGGAAAGTAGTAACAAATTTACATGCATAAATAGTTTTTTTTCAGAATAACGTAAAGGCCCAACAACTTCATACTTTATTCTATTATTCTCAAATTTTTCTTCTAACCCGTACACGTTAATTGAAATATTATTCATCTCCTCAAATTTTGAAATATCCCGCAATTTTACTGGAAAATTCATACCTGATAAATTTAAAACTCTTGAAAAATGTGGATATGATGAGGTCTCAGATGTGCAGCCATTTGCAGGATACAACGCTGAAGTTACAGCCCAAGCAAAACAATACTGATCCTGGTTTTTTACATTTACCACTGCCTTCTTGTTTTCTATGGATTTTGGCAACTTGACATATGATGAACCACCCAGAGGACTATATTTATTCACATTGATTTCAACAAAAGCAATTCGTTCGAGGGCCCATCCTAAAATTAAATTATAATTAGTCATTTTCTTTCCACCTTAATGTATGTTTAAATACCTGAATCACGTTCCAGGAACTCCGTAGTTTGTGTAATCATAGCATCCACAAAGGTGTCCAAAGTATTGTTCAAATCCATAGCTTGATCCAAGATTTTGTTGGAAGTGTTAAATGATTTCATTTCAGATAGTTCCTGTGTCTGTAATACGTACGTAGCAAACGTTTCCATATTTACTTTTACTGTATTATGAATACGTAACACTTCCTCGAAGAGATTTAATATTTTTGATCTAATTTCATTGAAGAACATTACATAGTCTTGGTGATTATTTTCGCTATATACTCGATAGGTTACAATCCTGTATTTGAAAGCGCTCTGCACAATTTCTACACCTTCTATAAACGGAACACATGAATTTGTCCTATGCTGCAATGTCCTTCTATGGGAATTCATTTGGGTTGTGCTTAGAGTCACATTACAGCAATTACAAGTTTCCATATTTGTAGATGTTGAAGGATTACATTCCAGTTTAGGATATTTTGCTTGCGGACCACTATCATGTATCTTCTTACAAGATTGCCTCTGATGTCTTCGCAAATTGTCACCACGTGTAAAACTTACACCACAAGAAGTACAAATATACATTTTATGTCTTTACTCTGGGAGACTAGCACCACAAATGGCTGTGTGCTCCTCATCCTCATTTATATACACGGAGTGAAGCTGCCCCACCACCTCTACTTGAAATACTCATACACATATCAGTACATACACTAATTACAACTACAATTGCATTGCACCACTCCAATTACCTCTATTGCAATTACATCAGTCTAATTACTGCACATTACTCTACTTACCTCTATTGCAACTACATCAGGCTAATTACCTGCAATACTCTAATTACCTCTATTGCAATTACATCAGTCTAATTACCTACATTACTCGAATTACCCTAGTTACCCCCCACCACAAAAAAAAAAGGGTGGGGGGAGACCCAGCTCCGCCATTACTACTCTACTATTATCACTCTTGAGCATTTTAATTCGTAGGCACACCAAAGTATGCCATGTTAACAATTAACTGTTGATTTGTCTTGTTAAAAATTTGACTTGATTGCATTATTCAATAATAAAATAAATGCAAAATAATTTAAACAAGAAAAACAAATATTGGGCGTCGCGACGCCTACTACAGTTGAAATGATAAAAACAAATTTGAGAATATTAAAAAGGCAACTGAACATCATTCAACTGTTATTCAATTTTTTTTTAAACCATATCATTTGCATGTTATTGACAATAATTAAAAATGGCGATTTGCACTATTTTGATGATATCTCTAATGAAACTACTGGACATTTTTCAAATTTGAAAAAGGAATCTTAACAAGCTTTAAAATGCTCTAATTTAATCGACCTTCTATTTCTTACGGTTGAGGAGTTACCCATAAAATCCCACTGGAAAAATTGACACCCTGTATAGATTTCTCAGTACGTTATAACATAATGGCAATAAAATAAAAGTTAATATGCCGTATAGTATTAAGATAAATAAGCTTTCTCTAAGGCATTTTAGATGGTGGATTATAGATTATAAATGTACCAGGTGGCCCATTAAAAAACACAAGTTGGTGCATATATAACGCGTTCGACTTTCAATTGTTTTTCTGATACGATCTTTGGTTTGGAAAATACATGTAAGTGTGTATAACGTATATTTCACGTTATTTAAAAAAACGGACTTAAATGAAGTTCTAAGTTAAAATCTCCTTCTTCATATCCCGTTTATTATAGTTAGGGTAATAAAGATTATTATTATTACTATTATTATTATTTATAGTTTGTTGTTTTCCATTAATAAAAAGACGTAATTTTCGTCTTTGTAATAACTATCCAGTTTATGAAAAACAAAGTTTCCTACAAATAAGGCTACTAATTCAACTTAAATTAAAAATGTTTACTTTTCTTGGCCATACAAGTGAACAATGTAATTTAGATAAAAATAATATTTATCTACAGTGTACTATCTGCATGATCATAATTAATAAGATTAACTGTGGGAACAGTCACCTAAAATGATCACCAGAATAAACGTTAGGTTTTTAATTCAAAACAAAACATTTACGCTGTAAGTAACACAAATTTATATTTATAACAAATTTCAAAATAAAAAAGGAATTTCTGGTGCTGGTTATTCAATGTGCAAATTAAAATGTTTTTAGGATCAGAGGAAAGAAGAAACTTAGTTATTTACACAATATTGGACAGGAGCCTTTAAGACCGCTGACACTTGGATTATTACTCGAAGATACCGTGCAGAAACATGGCGATAAGTGTGCAATTAACTCTAAACACCAAAACAAGAGGCTTAGCTTCTCTGAAGTCTTGGATCAGGCAGATCGTTTGGCAGCTGGACTGATCAATATTGGCTTCCAAAATGGAGACCGAGTTGGCATTTGGGCCCCCAACCTGATCGAGTGGTATATAGCAAACATGGCTTGTGCCAGAGCAGGTTTTGTTATGGTATTTTAAAATATGTGCAATGAACAATAATACTATTCAAACTAATTTTTAAGGTAGCTATTAATCCAGCATATCAACCCAGAGAAATGAACTATTGTATAAATAAAGTGGGAATAAAAGGTGTTATATGTGGTCACAAATTTAAATCGCAAAATTATTATCATTTATTAGAGTCCATTTGTCCAGAGCTGTCGGAAAGTGAACCAGGCAAGCTGAGAAGTAAACATTTACCTTCGTTGAAAAGTATTGTGATTATTACAGATGAATCATTGCGGTAGGTATTCGTGAGCTCTATCAATTGTTGTAATTAGAAATTATATATTTTTTTTCTAACAGCATAGTGCCATGATAACTAAGAATTTTTCAATATCTATGCTTGGATTGACTATCTGTGATATCTTTCTTGGAAAACATTTTACGAATATAATTAAATTAGACGTAAAAATTACTGAAATGAGAAACATAACAGACCGGTTAAATCAGCAGGCTAAATGATTGAAAAAACTAGTTAAAATGATATCAAGATTTCGTTACATTATACGACATGAATTAAATTTAATTATTTAATTTAAACAACTTTTTCTCATAGATATAGCTTCTAGATAGAATTTCTGCACCAATAGGTATTCATAAATATTGTGTTATTTTAGATAATTTTAAATATTTATTTACATAGCAAATCAATTACGATCTAAAATGGGATTATCCGGCATGCTATTAATTAATGTATTTATTTTTTAGTGGAACCTACAATTTTAATGAAGTCTTAGATTTAGCTGATGAAAAAACTACTAAGTTAATAAAAGCAAATCAGGCGAGCGTCAAAATTGACGATCCATGTAATATACAATTCACATCTGTAAGTACTATTCAATATTTAGTAGGTATATCGTAAACTGCTAATAATCAATTATGAAACACTTCAATGTATCAGAAAAAATAATCCTTAGACTTAAAATTAGTTTGTGGCACCTTAAACTCTATTCATAATTCTTCTAAAGTCCTATTAATAAATAACAGACAGAACGGTTTATCAAGAGTCTCGTTTTGGAAGAAGGTACATAAATATTATAAAAAATATTTATTTGCCTTGCAAAATGTCTAAGAATTGGATAATTTTTGGATTATTTTTTATTTTTTATATGTCTTTATTAGGGCACAACAGGCCAACCCAAAGCAGCCACTATCAGCCATTTTAATATTGTCAACAATGGATTTTATATAGGAAAACGAAATGAGTTGGGAAAGAAACATCATAAGATATGCGTACAAGTGCCTTTTTTTCATGCATTTGGCATTCTGGCTGGTATTTCTGCAGCCCTAAACTATGCGTCGATGTTGGTGATTCCATCTCCAGGATTTGATCCAGGAAAGACTCTCGATTCCCTTAAAGAAAAACAGTAAGTTTAATTAAACTTACCCGCATATTGTAATTGTGTAAAATTTTTGTCAAATTCATGATCCAAATAGAAGTCAAAATTATATCATTCATTCAACATACTCAACAATTTTTGGAAGAATTAAAACATACTTTTAGAGAACAGTATCTTCTAGCCCAACAATAACATCCACTAAATTTATAAGTAGTGAGGGATAAGTACATCCCTCTGGTGGTCAGTTGCTACTCCCAGTCAAGACATCGACGGTGTCTCTGTGACCGATAGCGGCTTGCCAAGCAAGCACCAAGAGCGGCGACCTCTAGCCCTGATGGACTAAAACATGCTTAATAATAAATTTATAGGCAAACTTTTATTCAGCAATATTTAGGATATTTTTTATATAAAATTTCAACAATATAAGCCTTATAGAATATCTGGAAATATCAAGAGTAATTAGTATCTTTTACCATTTCTTAGATGCACAATCATTTATGGTACACCTACTATGTATGTAGACTTGGTTAATTTACAAAAAAAGAGGCAGGAACAAATTTCCGTCGAAATAGCTGTATCTGGAGGAGCAATCTGTTCGCCACATTTATTCAAGGAAATGAAGAACGTGTTGAATCTAAAAAAAATAAAAGTATGTATTTTCATTTCTCTCTTACGCTGTTTACTAAAAAACATCCTCTAGTCAATTTATGGTTTATCAGAGGCCACTGCTGTGGTGTTTCAATCGTTACTGGATGATGACGAATACAAATCAACTACCACAGTTGGGCACATACAGGAACATACGGAGGCGAAAGTTGTAGATTCCAATGGTCAAATTGTACCTGTGGGTGCTCCTGGTGAATTGTGTCTACGAGGTTATTTTACGATGTTGGGTTATTGGGGAGACGAGGAGAAGACCAAGGAGATGATAGGACCTGATAAGTGGCTGCGTACGGGGTTAGTAATAAAATATTATTATGTCCAAAATCGGTTCTTCATGAGTTAGATTAGATAGAGTATTAACTTTCATATATGAAATAAGTTGTAGGGGGAAGTAAATCTAAATAACAAGTATGTTCGGTTATGGACTAAACTCACAAGTTATTTCTTTTGCAAGGGACCAATTCGTTATAGATGAAAATGGATATGGCAAGGTAGTTGGGAGATTGAAAGAGATGATAGTGAGAGGTGGTGAAAACATATTTCCAAGAGAAATAGAGGACTTCTTAAACATGCATCCGTATATTTTGGAAACATACGTAAGTGTACTTAATATAAATCCACAGGTTAGTTGGTTGGTTGGATATGGTTGGATGGCTTTGGCGGTATACCAATCAGCCAGACTTTTTTGTTTATAGAAATCCGCAGGGAATCAAACTAAAGTCCACTCTTCCCCAGTTTAAATTAAGAGTGAAAATTCATTATAATGTACATATATCTATTTTATTAAATATCCTATTTAAGCAACATTTTTACATAATGTGGACTTGGTGTATACCTTTTTCACAACATTATTTAGGTATTTTCTTTCTGTTCTTATTTGGGATTTACGGCCACACTTCTGAACATTACCCAGATAATCTGAAAAATATCTGGATTATTTAAAAAATAACCTTTACGCCTGTGACTTTACTTCAATGGAACAGTTAAAGGTTGGTTTTTTGACATAAAATATAATTAAAATAAAGAAAAAACAATGATGTTTTGCAGACGTTTCGAAAACTTAATCTGTTTCCTTTCTCAATGCTAAATAGTCTTTCTCTTGTGTAATTCGTGAAATTACACAATTTTAATGTTTTTTTACACATTTTTTAACATTTGTTTTTATATGTTTAAGGTCTATGAAAAAAATAATTTTTTGATATTTATTGTTTAATTTCATGTTTTCCTCATTTAGAATAATTTTCGTTTTAGGTTATAGGGCTTCCCCATGAGAGGTTAGGGGAAGAAGTTTGCGCTTGTGTGAGGCTTAAAGACGGATGCTCCATCACGCTTGATGAAATAAAAAACTACTGTAAAGGAAACATGGCTTATTTCAAAATACCGTCAGTATTAGCAAAAGTTCATTCTTTTCCTAGCACAGCATCAGGAAAAATTCAGAAATTTAAATTAATAGAAAAAGTAAAAAACAATGAAGTCAATAAAGAAATTATTTAGATAAAAGGGGTTTGTTTACTTTGCAACCAGCGTTATTTTGTGGCAATAACAATTACTTATAGTAGGGCCAAAAAGAGTAGTCAGTAAATCAAAACATTCAACGGCAATTCTTCAAAGTATTTATACTCGGGCCAAAAAGAGTAGTCAGTAGAGCCAGGGGCGTACGGATTTACGAATTTCATAAATTCCATAATTCGAACAAATGAAAGCGGATTGTGTTAATTATGCATGAGTATGAGTTACCATGTCTTAAATTTTAAATAATATGCTTACATCTGGCAACAGTATCTCCACGAATTAGGTATAGCAACGCAGTTGAACAATGCACATCCTTTGCGTTGCAGCATATGTGACGCCACTGAATGCGCTATCTAAGCCCTCTCGACGACCTTTATAATAGTCGAACAAATTATTGGGTACTAGGGCGGCACGTTCAAGCATGTACTTTATTTGGTTGACTATACCAATTAAACATAATGACCTAGTTGTGGTTTTCATGTCTGGTAGGCGGAGAAAACTGGATATATTTCTCTGAATTATATGGGATTATATGGTAAAACGAGCTGCCGCTTCTGTATTCCATAACAGCTAAATCCTTTGAAGAATTGCCGGTAAGTTTTTTGCTCTACTGACTACTCTTTTTGGCCCGAGTATAGCTGCTATGGAATACAGAAGCGGCAGCTTTTTTTACCATATAATCCCATATAATTGAGAAAAATATATCAAGTTTTATCCGCCTACCAGAGACGAAAACCACAACTAGTTCCCCCTGAGTTTACTGACTACTTCTTTTGGCCCTACTATAGGTGCAAGACAAAACTATGCTAACTAGGTACCTCGAGGGACGAGAGAGTTACGGACTAGTCAGTTGACTGACCGAAAAATTCCGTAAAATAAATAATAAATATATATGCAAAATATTCTGACTATTATTATACAACTGTGACCTTGATATATTTACATATGACAAAACTACTCAAATTTTCAAAAAATAGGACAGATAGATTTTTTTAAATGTGCGGTTTTGCTTTATGTTGTTTATTGTCCGATATTTTTGGCATTGATTCTGAGATAGCCTAAGTATTACTCAAGTAAAGACTGTCAGACATTTTTTAACTTTTTTTTTTTAATTCAGGTTAATTTTCGTTAGGTAGAATTATTTGGTTTAGTACACATTTTAATTGGAATTTGTGAATTTATTGTAGAAACTAGAAAAAAATGTTTTATGCTAAAGGGAGTTTACTAAATTTTTATTTGACAGTAATAAAAAAATAAATGAATGTCGTTTTTTTTTAGATATAGACATAACCTATGTTTTTTAAATGGAACATCCTATGTATGTTTATCCAGTTAGATTTGTTTTTTTTCTGATTACACTGATTAGTTTTATTCAGGATGTTTTGAATTGTTAATCAAAAACAAAATTATTGTAGGTAAGTTTAAACTTTTTGCGTTAGCAAAGAGGGCCTTTGATGAAAACAATTATTGAAAGGTTGATGTCAAAGATTCAGTTTAGATTTGTAGACTTCTTAAATTTACCCATCATGTATTTCAAATAAACAAAAAACATTTTACATTTAACGGCATACTATGAGACAATTTACAAAATTACAAAAATTATAATGGCGAAATGGTAGACTAGCCAATAAGGAACCTGTAGGATGTTTACAAATAAGGGACCTTAGACTGTGAAATTATTGACGACGCTAAAATAAAGCCGGCTACACACGGTCCGGCAGGCCTGTCAGTTCGAACTGAACAGTCCGCCTGAAGGCCGGTCGCCTGATGGACTGACGACCCTCCAAACGTTCAGACGAATCTGAAATATTTCTCAGTCTCAATCATCCATGGCCTCTACTGACGACGACGCGTTAGCACTTTTCGGCTTAGTAGTCGCTTTTTTTGGTAAAAAAAAAACTAAAAAGAAGCGTACAATGTGGTGTAAAGAGTGGTTGAAGAAAAGGCGCGTATTTTCTCATGTCAATTTGCTGAATGAATTGAAGTTGGCTCCAAAGGATTGGCACAATTATCTACGTATGGATGAAGATACGTATCTGCAGCTTTTATCATTGGTAGCGCCTTTGATAGAAAGAAAAAACACTGTAATGTGAGAAGCAATCCCACCTCATGAAAGGCCTGAACTGTCTGAACGACCTGACAGGCGACCGTGCCATACACACGTTCAGCTCAGATCTATTAATAAGATAAAGTCTTAAGTCTTACCTAATTTTATGACCTTTTAATGTTAAATAATAATCCACATCAAAACATTTACCGTCCTTATCAATTCTTATCAAACTAAGTACGGTTAGATTAGATACAGCCTTGTTAGTTTACTATGACCTTAACCGTGATTGTAGTGAAAGTACAGCTACAACTAATTTGATTCTATTTTTAAAATATGTTGCATTCGTTCGTAGACTTCCCAAGCGTGGATAGTGAGTGATTTCATAACTGTTGTTTTTGTTTTTAAATTCTTTATTAACAGAAGTGTTAATTTACCTAATATCAATTATTTGTTACAAAATATTAACTAATAAAGTATCTTAATGTGTGGTTGTTGTCTTCCACTTGATGTAAGTATGCTTTTCAGTTGATTTTTGAATATTGCATGTTACGGTCGGCTGTCAATGATATTGAGCAATATAGACACTATTCAATCTTATCAAAATAATAATATAAATAAATAACGTTAACAAAAATTCATTAATTAATGGAAACATTTCTAGTTGTAATTTAAACAATGCTCAAAGAATTGATCAACCAGGGGTTTTTGTAGACTGAAATTGGATAAAAAGAGTTTAAGAATTATCGATACAAATAATAGATTTAGAATATTGATAAAGGCCCATATTTTATTTTTATTAAACATACATCCTTTAACTTAAAATGAATACTCATGAAACTTGACAAACACTAATAAGCGAACGTTCAGAATATGAAAAAAATATTGATGAGATCTGGGGCGCAGGCAGAAATCGAATTAAAGTTGTAGTAGATTCTCGAAACGTAGTAAAAAAATTAGTTGGTGATTTTTTTTTAAATAATTTGTGTACAATTGATGTATATGTTCACTCTGTTAAGCAATGCCATAATTGTCTAAGATTTGAGCATGCCCTCGCACATTGCAAAAGGAAAAAAAAATGTAAACAATGTGGTTCTGATAATAAAAATGAATATGTGAATGTAATTTTTTGACAAATGAATATCTGATGGCTCATCTTTATCTTCATAGTACAGGAAAAGTTAATAAATTTACATATTCCGATGAATATAGTAGGGAATATTACAAACTTATTTTTTAATCGTAATGTATTTGCGAGAGTTAAGAGTGGCCCACGAACGAGTAGTGAGTGAAAGAATACTCCATGGATCTGTTCCCAGCCCGTTATTTTTTAATATATATATAAACTCTAGATGTCCATAATGCTATTATTATGGACACCTAAATGTTCTACAGTATGCAGATAATTTTTATATTTGTGCGACTAATAAGAGTTTCTTTAATTATTGGTTTATAACCTAAGTGTTTTGGCCACCTAATAAGAGTAATTGCTAAGGTATTGTGGACCTAAATTATGTGATGTGTTGCTCTAAACATTATTTAATTTATCTAGTTTTTGACATATCCAAAAAAATCAGTTGTTATAATATATTCCAGACACCCAGACACAAATTATCCATCCAATACATCAAAATGTCAAATGCCAGAATTCCTATTGTACCTCATTACAAATATTTACGGGTCAGTTTAGATACCAAATTG
The DNA here is from genome assembly GCA_963680705.1 of Rhagium mordax. Lineage (NCBI taxonomy): Eukaryota > Metazoa > Arthropoda > Insecta > Coleoptera > Cerambycidae > Rhagium > Rhagium mordax. Next base: position 24,093,348 of record OY796661.1, on the reverse strand, counting down.
AACTGGAATGCATACATCAGTCAGTGCTGAATTAGGACAGAGAAAAGGCTGAATATCCTAATAATTACCTACAGGCGTTCTTGGGACTCTGATCTGAAAGTTACTCTTGTCTTCCATCGATCCTGTCAGATCCATTTTCGATTATGTTGTATCTTTTATGATTCCGCTCTTCAAACGCAGCTAGTCCAACTAGACAGATTATACTATAATGCCTTATGACCTTAGAAGCATTAAATCTGTTCCTACATCCTACATGTGTATTACTAGCTGAGTGTAATGATTCTCCACGTAGAAAAAAATATTTAGCACAAAACTTCGTCCTGAAAAATTCAAATATCTCTAATTACAAACTGTGTCTAATTTGACACACAGTTTGTTACCCGCCTAACCTCCTATCCTGGCTAACGCATTTGTCAGTACACCCAATCGTAGCTCCATAAGTGAGGAAGAAATGTTCTCCTTTTTTCAGGCGCATTATGAAGTGTTACACCTTAAACCCACTGTTATCTTTCCAAAATACGAACATTTTTCAAACGACAACTCAGTTACTCCAAAAAATTACAACTAATTTCATTAATCCATATAGTATTTTTACAGATGGATCCAAATCTAATTTTGGAATTTCATTCGACTACCGCTACAATCAAAACTATTAAATTTTTACTGCATAATCCATATGGATTAATCGTAATAGCTATATAGCTATTATTACAGGATTATGTATGCATTATGACTAACTCTCAATTTGTTTTAAGAGCCATCTCGAACCCGGAAAACAAATTATGAAGGATAAAATAATAACAAATATCTTAGAAAAAGCTAGTCAACTAAAAGCCTTACACAGGCAAGTTGTTAAAGAACACTCTGGTATAGCTGGGAATAAAACTACAATCTCAATAGCTAAAACTCTTAAAGGGCTTTTACCTGACCATCCCGCATGGTATGATCTTTTTACTAATACTCATGGTGCTTTTAAATCATTTCTGTTTATAAAATAGAAGATGCTGAGTCAAGTCATACAAAGAACATAGAGGTTATTTGAATCTGAATTTAAACCATTAGTTGTTCCTCTTGGATAGATCGTTCTCAGAGGTTGGATTTATCTAAATCTGCTTAAAATGATGAATAGTTTAAGCATTTGGATCGTACATATTATGCATTGTACATATTTTCCTGTCTACAGTAATACATAACTGGCAATGGCAATTAACTTAATATTTTGTTCTGTTCCTTCTATAAAATAAGTGCCTTAATAAAAAACATAAAATAACGAAAATTAAATAGGGTTCTAATATTTGTGTGACCACCCGGTACAACTAAAATATATTAAAATCACCTTCATCTCCTCATAGTGAATCCTCCTTTATAAGTTAATACAACCAATGTTTGTCTTTATAACAACTATTCAAGTTTTAATTACCTACTTTTTTACAGGTTTTTTAACAGAAACATTTTCAGAAAAAACAATTTGATGCTGAACAAATAAGACTATTCAACTTAAATTAAAAATGTTTAATTTTCTTGATTGACCCATTACAAAGAAAGAATGTAATTTAGATAAATAATGCTTATCATCAAGGACAATTATATTATCATAATTATTACGATTATCGGTGGGAACAGACGCTTACAATGATTTGCAGAATAAACGTCAGGTTCCTAATTCAAGACAAAACATTAACGCTGTAAGTAACGCAAATATATTTATAACAAATTTTACATTTTACAAAATAAAAACAATTAATTTATATTATTATATGTAAAATTAAAATATTTTTAGAATAAGAAGGAAAAGCAAACTCAGTTATTTTCACAATGTAGGAGAGGAACCTTTACGGCCGCTGACTTTTGGACTATTACTGGAAGACACTGTGCAGAAACATGGTGATAAGTGTGCCATTATTTCTAAACATCAAAACAAGAGCCTTAGCTTCTCGGAAGTCTTGGACCAGGCAGATCGTTTGGCAGCTGGGTTAATCAACATTGGTGTCCAAAATGGAGACAGAATCGGTATTTGGGCCCCCAACCTAATCGAGTGGTACATAGCAAACATGGCTTGTGCCAGAGGAGGTTTCGTTATGGTATTTTCAAATATGTGTAATAAACAATAATAATACTTAAACAATTTTAAGGTAGCTATTAATCCAGCGTATCAACCCAGGGAAATAGAGTATTGTATAAAAAAAGTAGGAATAAAAAGCGTCATATGTGGTCACAAATTTAAAACGCAAAATTACTATGAATTTTTAAAGTCAATTTGTCCAGAGTTATCAGAAAGCGAACCAGGCAAGCTCAAGAGTCAACATTTACCTTCCCTGACAAGTGTTGTGGCTATTACAGATGAATCGTTAAGGTATGTGAATGTATGCGTGGAATATTATTTTTTTTATTGCTATGACGAAGAAATGTAATTAAAACTCATCAAACAGCACCAGTGATAACTAATAGCACCTTGATATTCATATACGCATATCTGTGATATTCTTTTTGAAAACTTTCAAAAATATTGCAAGTCATCCACTAAAAGGCCTCATGTACTTAGTGAGCAATGTGAGCATATCGAACGAACAAATAAAAGGCAAACAACACTTTATTTACAATAATTCGACCAATATCTTTGCGTACTTAAATTACCAGATAAAATAAAATAATTTAAACCAATGAAATAGTTGAAAAGATATCCAGAGTATATTAAATATATACAACAATTTCATATTTAGAGCAAAATAACTTATTTTCATTAACAGTGACTTGAATTTAATATATATTTTAAACGGTATAACTTTTATATATAATTTGTTAATGAGTCTCAGTAATGATATTAATATATAAATAATTCTACTTACATATTGACATTTGATAGCAACTCAACTACGTTATAAGATGCGATTATCCTACAGACTATTAATTATTGTATTTATGTTTCAGAGGAACCCACAATTTTAATGAGGTCTTAGATTTAGCCGACGAAAAAACTGTTAAATTAATAAAGACAAATCAGGAGAGCATCAAAATTGACGATCCCTGTAATATACTGTTTACGTCTGTAAGTATATTATCTATGCAATATTCATTATCTTGTAAATTGTCAATAGTCAATAAAAAAACCACTTCAACGTATTACAAAAAATTACTCTCAAATTCATCTTCATCTAAATTATCTTATTTATCTCAAAGTTCAATTATTAAATAACAAAAACACAATCATTTATCAAAGTACTAGGAATAAGTCTCAGAAACTCCTAACACTAATGTAGAATTATTTTATTTTATGTCTTCCTCTCATTAGGGCACAACAGGCCAACCTAAAGCAGCCGTTGTCAGCCATTTTAATGTGGTCAATAATGGGTTTTATATAGGAAAAAGAAATGAGCTGGGAAAGAAACAGCAAAAGATATGTGTGCAGGTACCTTTTTTCCATGCATTTGGCACTGTAATTACCATCTCTGCATCCTTAAACTATGGGTCAACGTTGGTGATTCCATCTCCAGGTTTCGATCCAGAAAAAACTCTCGATGCACTTAAAGAAGAACAGTAAGCTCGATTAACATGTTACATATTGTCATTGTATCAGCAATTTTCGTTAAACCACGTGTACTTCTTTACAACAGTAAAATCCCAGTAAAATGCACTAGCAGAAAACATCTACAACCTTAACTAACGCACTAAATTTAATTGCAAAACCTATTCAAAAATATTTAAAATGTTTTTAACACTGATTTGACTGCTTCATAATTTAAAAGGTTGGGATAGCAGAATAGCTATAAAAGTCAAAAATCATTCGTATGAAATTAAAAAATTATCCCATTTTTTAGATGCTCAATCATTCATGGCACACCAACGATGTATATAGACTTAGTAAATGCCCAAAAGAGGAGAAAGGAACAAATATTCGCCGAAATAGCCGTATCTGGAGGAGCGATCTGTTCACCACATCTTTTCAAGGAGATGAAAAGCGTGTTAAATGTAAAGAAAGTTAAGGTACATATTTTAATATTTTTTCCTTCTCACGCTATTTACTAAAAACCTTCTTCTAGTCGGTTTATGGTCTATCCGAGACCAGTGCTGTGGTCTTTCAATCGTTATTCGACGATGACGAATACAAATATACTTCCACAGTTGGGTCCGTACAGGAACACACGGAGGCAAAAGTTGTAGATCCGAACGGTCAAATTGTACCTGTGGGTACCCCAGGAGAATTGTGTGTAAGAGGTTATTTTACCATGTTGGGCTATTGGGAAGACGAGGAGAAGACCAAAAAAATGATAGGACCCCATCACTGGTTGCAAACAGGGTTAGTATTAAAATATTAGAGGATGAATCCAAAATCAGACACTGATTATTTTTCATCGGGTGGAGAAACATGTTATACTTATTTGAATTAAGTTGTCCATTGTCCATATTGAAGCACAGGTACTCCCGTATAACACGGTAGTTTGTTGCCTAAAAAATGTAGTGATATGCGAATTCGCATTATACGAAACAAAGAACTAGTGCAAAAAACGGGATTAGGTTCCAAAATTTAAAAAAAAAGACTATACTGTTAAATTAAGAAGAATCTATTTATTGGAACAATAATTTACCAAAAGTAATACATATTAATATTACATGTTTTCTTCGTTATCACTAATAACTAACATTAATCTAGGTTGTGATTTTGGCATATCCTCATCTTCTGATACTTCTTCAGCAGCACTTGCACTATGCCTTATATTTTTCAAAAAAATCTGTTATTTTATTTTATATTGTTTGCTTTGGCTGAGAGATCTGTACTTTCATTGTATGGAGCTAAGCACTTTTCAAAATCTCTTTTAAATATTGTGCTCTTTCAATAGAACTAGTAGAAGGATAATTTTTTATTATATTCTCATATAACTCTAATTATTTTTCATTCTCGAACCATGTTAGAGCGAAACCGTTAATATATGAATTCCTTGTTTCACGGGGTTACCTATTTATCTAAACATCTAGTAAGTACTGTTGGACTACGCTCACAAGTATATATATTTCTTTTTCAAGGGACCAATTCGTTTTAGACGAAAATGGCTATGGTAGGGTAGTTGGGAGATTAAAAGAGATGATAATACGAGGTGGTGAAAACATATTTCCAGGAGAAATAGAAGACTTGTTGAACATGCATCCGCATATTTTGGAAACCCACGTAAGTTACCCAGTCAATACTCAATATAATTATAATATGAAGTTTGTAACATATAATTTTGTTTTAGGTTGTAGGGTTACCTCACGAGAGGTTAGGCGAGGAAGTATGCGCCTGTGTAAGGGTTAACGAGGGATGCACCATCACACTTGATGAAATAAAGGCCTACTGTAAAGGAACTATAGCTCATTTCAAAATACCGTCAGTCTTATTTACAGTTGATTCATTTCCCAAGACAACGTCAGGAAAAATTCAGAAGTTTAAGTTAATAGAAAAAGTACAAAAGCAATGAAGTTAATAAAGAAATTAAGTATTTAGATAATAATTACAGCTTTTCATTTATGTCGCAATTATGGTTGTTTTCATGGTCTAATGCGTAGTTGGTTTATTTAAAAACAACTGTATTCACGACCGCAAAGTAAATGTAAGAAATGCCTGAGGAAATCAATAAAATTTGGTTTCAGTATTTGGTTCGCTAAATAGGCAACCAACATTACTAATGGTGAAAATGAACAATGGCATTTAACTAATGCCTATTTTATGGTAGGTATTGTGTAATGGTGAGATCTGACTTAGTGACATGAACTGCATTTTTATTTAAGTTTTCTGTTGTTAAGTAGATATCGTTTGATTAATTGAAAATTTTACATCATTCTTACACAAACTCAAAATATATGCGGACAAATTCAAATGAACAGAAATTTAGTTACTTACCTTAAAAATTACTGTTTTGGATGGAAGTTAACTATTACATAATAAAAGTATTTTAAAGATATTAAAAAGAAATTAATAATTTTATAGATATGTACTGTTCAAAATGTCTTATAAGAGTTGGGTGTATGTTTTTAACACGATTTTACGCCACTGGATTGGGCCAGTCGACTTAAACTCACCTGATTAATTGGTTTTATCTAGTTTTCGAAAAAAATTAAAAAACTACCTACATACAATTTTTTTCCCGAAACCGTGTAGTGTAGCTTAGTTAAAAAGCATTTTAAGAAAATCATTTATATCAATTTTCGTCTTATTTTGGATCACAGAATCCAAAGTTTCTGTTTGTCGGTGATTTCAAAATCCACCCTGTGTACAAAAATATATTAAGTAACCCCCATCACAGATATCTGTGATTCAGGCATCAGTTTTTCACTAGAAATTATGTACAAGTTTTTCGGACTACACTATAAACTGTAAGGTATCAGTTTCTCTACTCCATTTTAGATTACCTAGATTTCAAGAGGTTGCTTTGGTAAGTTGGAAGGCGGTTAATAATGATTATTAAATACAGCCCATTTTATTATTCGAATAAAATCCTTTTAAGTCGAGTAAAAAAATCTTTTATTACACTAATGTACAGCTAATTGTATGGGATTTATTACGTACTCAAGATTTGTTCGACTTTTAAAAATCATGTCTTCTTAATGCCCTCCATCAACTTGAATTTTCAATTCTGAATGCAAAATTGTTCATCACCCGGCGAAGAAAATCTCCAATTATCCCTGTAATTTCTTCTCGAATGCGGTCTTTCAAGTCCTCAATTGTTGCAGGGCGACTTGCAAAGACCTCTCCCTTCAAATAAATGTGTGAGCTTCAAACAGCCAGAAACTCCATGAGGATTCTGCGAGAATTTTTTAACGGCCGTATAATTTCTCGATTCGAAAATTTGCCTTGCCCCCCCTAGGTCTCTCAACATAATGGCACCCGATTTTTTTCTGTGGGGGTATTTGAAGGGGGAGGTCTTTGCAAGTCGCCCTGCAACAATTGAGGACTTGAAACACCGCATTCGAGAAGAAATTACAGGGATAGTTGCTTCGCCGGGTGATGAACAATTTTGCATTCAGAATTGAAAGTTCAAGTTGATGGAGGGCATTTAGAAGACATGATTTTTAAAAGTTGAACAAATCTTGAGTACGTAATAAATCCCATACAATTAGCTGTACATTAGTGTAATAAAAGATTATTTTACTCGACTTAAAAGGATTTTATTCGAATAATAAAATGGGTAGTTTAATATGGGGAACCCTGTATTTTCGTTAATATTCTTAAACTACCCTTTTTAATTATTAACAAATTACTTTATATGTTTTTTAGATTGTACTTACGTTTAAATTTTAGTCAATGTTAAATAGGTAGTCTGCGACACTAATAATAGTTAATACGGGAGTGTAGCGACCTTCTTTTTAATTCTGCACTTCACACAATTGTGGGATTATAGGTCCAAGGGAAAAAATCAACAACACTTATTGGATTTTATGCCGACGTTTCGAAAAATTTATTTTTTCATTATCAAGGCTCACTGCAATTAATAAACACACAATTTGTTTTTTTTTTTGTATACTAATAAAATTGTACTTAAATTACTTACATTCATAGTGTTGTTTGTGTCTACAAAGCAGGAGTTTGTTACGAATTACGAATTACGAATTACGAATTACGAATTACGAATTATTTTTTAATAATTATCATGAGATCGTGTTTCGTAACAAACTCCTGCTTTGTAGACACAAACAACACTATGAATGTAAGTAATTTAAGTACAATTTTATTAGTATACAAAAAAAAAAATTGTGTGTTTATTTATAGTGAGCCTTGATAATGAAAAAATAAATTTTTCGAAACGTCGGCATAAAATCCAATAAGTGTTGTTGATTTTTTCCCTTGGACTTATAATCCCACAATTGTGTGAAGTGCAGAACTAATAATAGTGATTGTCGATGACGTTTAATACATTTCTGCGGGGATATTCCAGAAGACAGTACGTGATCTGAAAATATCATTTCATTTGCACAACTAAATCAAACAAATTAATAACGTAAACAAAATTCCCTACAATTTCCTTCTTGCAGCTGTAGATCAAAGAAGGATAGAAGTAATTGTCGCATCATCACATTCGCAATTTATACCAAGATGTACGTGATTAGCGTAAAGAAGTATTATAGTTAATTGAATTTTCAGAGAATATAATTTCTGGCTTATATTCAGACTTCTCTCCATAACTTGGGTCGACAGTTTTAATATAAATTGACAAATTGCCTAAAAAAGAACCATGAGGAAACGACCACGGTAGTGGTAATAGTATCATCTGATAAAACCAACCAATTGTCATAATACAGTAAAGTCAACAACAGAATCTGGATTTGTGGCGCAACAACTCAATATTTTTGTTTAGGTGACTTGATATGGCACTGGTTCTTAATATACTATAGAAAACTTGAAGTACGGCATCTCAGAAATGGGTTCACGAGTTCAAACGACTGTAAAATGTTTAAAAACGATCCAATTTTAAAATAACTTGCAACAGATTCTAGGGAGAGGAAATTCTTTCAGTGTGGCCTATGACATGACAGAGCTATATCAAACAGGATAAGAAACAAAGTACATATTGTAATTTTCACTTTAGGTCAGGGATTTTACTGATCACCCTGTATGCTGTGGAAATTTGAACCTCTTCTCTAGTACGCAACTTCTTAAAATATGCTTTATATGAAATTATTGATTGTTGCCATCGGAACTTGTTCCAATTATTCAATTAAGGCATCTTTAGTCTGTGATTGAACTAACAACTGAAATATCCTTCTTTGGAGTACATCCCAAAGGCTTTCAATAAGATTTAAGCCCGGTATGCCCGGTCATGTAATTTCGATACTTTAAAAAGATCATTGACCACATTCTGTTGAATTTTTCGTTATCGTCCATAAAAACAAAATCAGGATAATCTTTTTAGTCTATAGGTAAAATGATTGATTCGAAAATATTTTCTAAGTATTCCAAAATTGATCACGATGCCATATCAAACCATAAGAGAAGGGTTACCAAAAAGAATACAAAAAAAACATAAAGCATACCACAGAAATTAAAGAACCACCAAATCCAATGCCAAGGCTGTCCATACTTACCGACATTGCCAGTGCCGATGCTGGATCACTGGATAGCATTATTTCTTTCTATACAATTTTGATTGGTACCTGAGCAAATAATAATTCCACTAGTGGAAACCTCAAATTTTGGTGTGCAAGACCCAATCTGAGACGATTTATTCGGTGTCCAGCTTATATAACTCTATTCTTGACCATTTGTTTTGGATGAAAGATGCGTTCAGTAACTGAGCAGTTCTTTGTTAAGAAACTATGACTTCCATTTGTATAATACGCAGCTACGCCATGATTGGTATAATAACACAGTTACAATTGATGACAGTGGAATAAATTCCCTAGAATATGATGCAAAATGTCCTAGAGTCGGATCATTTTTAAACATTTGAAATGGACCCATGTTGAGAGTGTCTCATATAACAGTACTATAACTACTATTATGACCTCATCTGACTCAACATTGTCCGAAATAAATTCCTAACTTTATTGACACCTACAATTTTACTTTGCTTTAATAGTGCAAGACAGTTAAGCTTAAAAGTATACGAATCCTGAAAAAATTAGCACAAGCAAAAAATTTGGTGGATATGTTCCACTTGCCATCTTATTGAATATACTAAAAGTCCCCTAAAATCAAAGCTGTGCTACGCCCGCCATATTGAAAAATGGCGGTTAATTTTTAGATTTTTGTATATAAATCCTTTACCGTTGCAGATAGGAAAATAGTTTCAAATAAAAAATGTAGGCAATAACAAAACAAACATATAAACATTTTTTGTCTAAATCGAACGCTTTTTGAATTATGAGCCTTTCTCTAAACACTTTGCGTTGTATATGGATACTTCTCTCTTGTGTTTCAGAATGCTCCCAATAATGGTTACAATTGTAACATCTTAATGTATATCGAATATAAGGGTTTCAATGTCATCTACTCTTTGAAAATTCAATAACATTCTGCAGCTCATAATTCAAAAACCGTTTGATTTAGAGAAAAAAATGTTTATATGAAAAAATGTTTCGATTTTAGGAGACTTTTAGTATATCAATTAGGATGGTAAGTGGAACATCTCCACCAAATTTCTTGCTTGTGCTAATTTTTTCGACTATATATTGCTTAGGGTTGACATTGTCCTCGATACTATGAACTGCTTCAGTTGTCTGAGACCTACGTATATTTTTTAAACAATTTTAATACCTACTAATTCTCTAAACAATTTCAATCCACATGTAGTTAGTCCAAAAATGTGTAATGTAATTATAATGAATGTGTAAAACATTACCTAAATTCCCCCAGCTGCTGCCGTCACGTTTTGGCATCAACTGCTAGTGCTATATGACTGAACGCTAAAATATATCTTAAACTGATTGATAATGAGCATAATATCGAAAGGTATGACGCAGAAAAAAGACAGGGACCATTGCGAATAATAAACAGGTAAATTATTTCGACATTTCTTAAAGTATTTTCATAAGAGTACTGCAGTATATTGAATGATTACCTACGCATTTTACTACTTGTACCAACTAGTAAGTGTTTTGGAAAAAACACCACCAGTTCGTTTCTGCAATAATGATCTCAGATAAGCTCTTAAGAAATATGCAAAGAAAACTTATTATTAATTAACTGTACGATGAGGCAATTAACCGAACTGCCTGCATCTCTTAACGTACCTATAATAAGGTAAAATCAACACAAGAAATGGATAAACAAGTTTCTTGTAGTAAACACACAAATTTATATTTAAATATCATTAAAAACAAGTATATTAATTTCGTTTTGTACAATTTATGACAAATAATGCAACTTAGACGTTGTAAACGTATACAAGAACAAAAATGCATGAAAAAATAATATTTACGTTTATATATATTTTCTAAAAAAATTTTAGTGTAAAACCTCATAATAATACATTTTATCATTTGTTAGTCAACTGATCCAGTCCTAGTCGTTTGTCCATTTATGCTTATTGTGTGACACCCCATACCCCCCTCGTATGTTTATTAATCTCTTTCCGGAGAAAGAGAACATACAAATTTGGCCTTTTAATGTGATCGTCTAGTTTTAAAGTGGTGGGACCGAAAACTATACGTTGTGTTTGTAGCTTTTACTTAGATACTTTTTATAAAATTTGATATTATTTATTTACTATATAACAGTGGCGCAGCCAGAATCTTGTATTAGGGAAGGTTTTCAAAAGAAATTAGGAAGAGTATTAAAAACGATAATATATTATAGAACAAAGAACGTAACGTACTTACCTGTAAAGTACATAATACATGTGTTGCCAAGAATATTTTTTTATTACCAAGATTAACAGTTATATTTTGTGTTGGGCGTCTCTAAAACGCCCCCTCGGGTTACATAACTCGTCGCAAATACGAAACAACTGTTTCTGTATTTATTGTGAAAGACAACTGTCTCTCGTGTATTGACGTTGTGAGTACCCCCATCAGTAGGAAACCAAGGTAAACACTTATTGCCAATCGTAGATTCATATAGTGTATGTAGACATGAAGGAACATAGTGAAAGTGTACAGATACTGCGGCCATAAATACATTAGACGGAGTACCACCGAGATTACCGCTAAAGGACGTTCATGGTTAACCCCAAAGGGTCGGTCAGCAATAATCCAGAAGGCATATTGCAAATGCGTGTTGGAGGCTTGTAAAACTCGACAGATCGACCATCATCACCCGTATATGCAATGAAGATACAAGGGATAACTGGTGTTAAAACTATGCAACATTTAGCATAACTGGTTAAGATGGTTAAGTAGGTAATAAATTCTCCTAAATATGATTTAAATGAACAGACATTACTAGTAAAATCGTAAAATAGTACCACAGCGCCGATAAATGGATAGTCGTAATTTGTCATTTTTACTTCGTGAAGTTAATATTGAATACGTAAATGGGTATGTCTCACCTAGTCTCGGAACTACGGTGAAGTTAGAGATAACCTCTCCCCCGGATTCCCCAACCGGTTTTTCGCTGGAACTGATATTTGATAACGGCATCGTGACGTCTGGTGGCGCTAGACGGACACCACTTCTCAGATGCATACAGATTATATGGGTACAGAAACGTCGTAGCGTACGGTGTGGAAAATTTGGTTTTACTTAAATACGATGCGTAGTATCGAAGGAAAAGTGGGAGCGGTGTCGGTTCACGATACCAGCTTGTCACAACGGGGTTTTAAGTCCGTCTCCTCGATAGGGATTTTATGAAGAACCGTGACAGGTGTCGATTCGCGACTCAACTAGTCACTATGGAGTCTTGGGAAGTCTCCCCGATTGATTCAGTATTTATATGATTTTTTCCTGTGACGTATTGCCCATTTCGCATGAAGCCAACAAAGAAGGCATAGATATCCCGGCATTAGATTATGACCTGAGTCTCCGGCTGTATAGTGGCTAGTTTCCCGTGGAGATAGGTTTTGTTTACATAATAGAAGATTAGCTTTTACATGCCTACGCCAAGAGCTTAGGACCTCGTTCTACTGGTGCCAGATGTGTGGCCGGGCATTGGATTACTAACCAAGACTAAGGGTTGCATAGTGACTAATTTCCCGTGGAGATAGATAGGTTCTGTTTATTTAGCAAGATTAATTTCTGCATTCCTTTGCGGTTGTAAACTCGATTATCGTCGACTTTTTGACTTTTTAAAATTAGGATGAACCAAGTTATTTAAAATATAACGTATTATAATTCACCGAAATCTCATAAATTTACTGAAAATGGAATAAAATAATATTAATTTAGAAAAAATGCGCGTAATGAGGCAGCCCAGGGCTGGGGTGTCTTAATTGTTTACTTGTTTTCAAAAAAATGGCAAATTATCGAAGTTCTTCGATTTTAATCACAAGCTTGTACAGTTTCATATGTTTTATTAATGTTACCCCGAAACTAGTTGGGTCTTACATAATTTTATACAGAAATAAAAAGGACTAAAATTTATGGTCTCGTTTCAGTTTTGAAAATTATCGTTTCTATTCTACAATGGATTTTCGTCAAGAAATAATAAAAATATGTACTTCATTAAATTATAGTCTAAATAACGAAAAAGAATTGTGAAAATAATACAATATTAAACGTTTTTTACAATTAAATTCTTAATCGATAATGACGATTTTTGTTTTCTCTTGAATATCCTCGGTAGTTTCTTCTTGAAATGAATTTTCATCATTTTCATCTTCTTTTTGTAATGATGACTCACATGATATGCTTGCAGCGCCTCAAACAGTAGGATTCTTAGCAGGTAAAGAAGAACTACTGACACTATCTCAATATTTTTCCCCTATCTTAAATCAGTTTTTATGCAGAAAGAATCAGGTGTAATACGCTTATAATATATTGAATGTTTATTTACTGCCACTATACCTAGAGTTATAAGGATTCAAATTATTTACACGAATTACACAAACTATATAAAAAAACATCATTTCCTCCATTATGTGTAAATGTATTTTCTAAATGAAATATAGATCTATTAATAATTCAAAATGATGGCATTTTAGATTTTTCTTTAATAAATTTTATACTTAGTCTAATCAAGTTTTCAGTAAACTGAAATTTTAGAAGCATTTCATATTACTTTTGAGCAAATGGTCTTTTCCCACTATTTCGACCCCGCTAAAACCGAAAATGCCGGTTGCCAAAGCGAAATCTCAACCGGAAGTGAGATATTCAAGATGGCGGCCAAACCTGAAATCGGCGCTATGAAGCTCCCATACGACTTAGGAATACGTCCAAAATGTCTAATTATGTTTTTGAGCATGAGAAATTCAAAAATATTGTGTAAAATTATTTTTGTGAAGTTTTTAACAAGATGGCGGCCAAGATGTTGCCGCCAGTACCCTCAAGTTTGTCGTTAGCGCAGAAAAGAGTGTGATATGTCGTGACATATGTTTTGCAGCATGAGGATTTCAAAAATAAACTCAAAAACCACTTAGGACTAAAATATAATCCAAATACAATGAAAAATAAACTTGTGAGTTTTCCCACTACGAAAAACAGATCGTACAAAACACTACTGTGTCTCTAGAATTTAGACAAGTACCTACGTTTGCAGGGGGTGCACAACTTCAAGCATGGTACAACTGCTTTTCTGCAACTGCAGTTTTTAGTATTACACAGTCCCTTAATGACAAATAATGATTTCAGGGCACGTCTTAGGGATAGGGCCTAAGCTCATGAATCTTGGAACTAGTTCCTCCCCGGCAATGGTCCAGCCGCAATCTTCAAGCAACGGAAGTGATGGTTTTGGGAGATGAGCATTCTCCCAAACACATACCTGCCAATTTAGATATTGTTTAAAGAACGTTTTAATGGTCTAATATTGTTCTATTTTTTCGTGTTTCAGGTCTACTCACTTGGTAGTGACATCTCTTAATGTGGAGCATCTGATGTAGGTGGGAGGAACTCGGGCTTTTTTGCAGCACCAAACAAAACAGCGCGAACATCATCTGTACAACTGACGCCAGGATCAACCTATATAAAAAATAAAAGTGTATGAATAGCTTATTGAAGAGCAATAAACTCAAGAAACGTTAATGCGCCTTATACAACTTAACGACGAAAGCCTCAACGTTCCTGAGTACGTCCTGACCGAGTGGCTAACACCCAAGTCCTCTCAAGAGGTCGCAGTTTTTATCAGGTGCCGACCTTCGTTATAGATGTAAGTTTGGATGTCGAATCACAACCAGTGACAGCATGGAAAGCCAAGAGATTTGCAACTTGCTCCAATGAAAGCGTTTTGCAGATCTCGTGCGCTGGAATGTATGTTTTATCCCTAGCAGTTTCTCTTATAATCCAGTTGGGAACACTTTGCTGTCCACAGTACTGCTGCCAATGTTGTTGTGATTACCAGGGACACTGATTTTGTACTTCTTCTTGCACACCATTTTGGCAAAATGAAGTGTTCCCAACTGTGGGTTATGAGTGGAACTGCTAGGGATAAAGCATACATGCACGAGATCTGCAAAACGCTTTCATTGGAGCAAGTTGCAAATCTTTTGGCTTGTTGTGAATCAACGTCCAAACTTGCATCTATAACGAAGGTCGGCACCTGGAAGGCATTCTATGGTAAAAACTGCGATCTCTTGAGAGGACTTGGTTGCTGGCCACTCGGTCAGGATGTACTCAGGAACGTTGAGGCTTTCGTCGTCAAGTTGTATAAGGGGCGTTAACGTTTCTTGAGTTTATTGCTCTTTAATAAGCTATTCATACACTTTTATTTTCCATACAGGTTGATCTTGGCGTCAGTTGTGCAGATGATGCTCGCGTTGTTTTGTTTGGCGCTGCAAAAAAGAGGTCCTCCCACCTACATCGGATGCACTTCAGCTCCACATTAAGAGATGTCACTACCAAGTAAGTAGACCTGAAACACGAAAAAATAGAACAATATATATCAGATCATTAAAACGTTCTTTAAACAATATCTAAATTGGCAGGTATGTGTTTGGGAGCATGCTCACCTCCCAAGACAATCACTTCCGTTGCTTGAAGATTACGGCTGGACCATTGCCGGGGAAAAACTAGTTCCAAGATTCATGAGCTTAGACCCTATCCCTAAGACGTGCCCTGAAATCATTATTTGTCACTACAAGGGACTGTGTAATACTAAAAACTGCAGTTGCAGAAAAGCAACTGTACCATGCTTGAAGTTGTGCACCCCCTAAATGTACTTGTTTAAATTCTGGAGAAACACAGTGTAGTGTTTTGTACGATCTGTTTTTCGTAGTAAGAAAAGTCACAAGTTTATTTTTCATTGTATTTGAATTAAATTTTAGGCCTAAGTATTTTTTGAGTATATTTTTGAAATCCTTATGCTGCAAAACATTTATATACATGTCACACTCTTTTTTACGCTAACGACAAACTTGAGAGTACTAGCGGCGACATCTTGGCCGCCATCTTGTTAAAAACTTCACAAAACTAATTTTACACAATATTTTTGAATTTCTCATGCTCAAAAACATGTAATTAGATATTTTGGACGTGTTCCTAAGTCGTATGGGGGCTTCATAGCGCCGATTTCTGGTTTTGGCGCTATTTTGGCCGCCATCTTGATTATCTCACTTCCGGTTGAGATTTCGCTTTGGCAACCGGCATTTTCGGTTTCAGCGGGGTCGAAATAGGGGGAAAAGACCGTTTGCTCAAAAGTAATATGAAATGCTTCTAAAAATGTTACGGAGAGCCTTTTTCAATATTTTGACCTGTCTATTAAATATTATAGCATATAATTAGCGAAAAATTGCAAAATTGAAATATGTAGTTCAAAAAATTAAAAGTCACCTCATTTTATACTTTTAAGTGCCTACTTATAAATCATGTGTGTTTCCTCCCATTTCACAAATAAATATCTATACTTATAAAGTAATTTATCTAACGAAGAATTTTTTTGTAAAATAGTTAAGATACATCATATTAGGTAAATTTAAGAAGTCTACAAATCTAAACAGGATTTTTCACATCAAGTTTTCAATAAAATAAATCAAAGGTAACTACTAAGTAATACATTAATAAAAAAATCTTACGCTTTAAAAAACTTTTATTTTTATTTGATTTATTAAATATTACAAAAGTTATTACATTTTTTTTCTAATTTGCACACAATTTCACCGAGAGCTAGAGGTATACAACTTCGTCTGTTCTTAAGTATTTTATCACCACGTTATCATAATCATTTTTAATTATTTATTGTAAACCGTTGCTTCTATGAAAATAATACTTAAAACCATAACATACCGCCTGTTTCGGGTTGATACCTATGAAAAATGGATTAATGTGAGAGTATAAACTGTATAAACTTAAAATATTAGTATGCAACAAAATAAATAGCAAAAACGATACTACTCGTATTAACATTAAAATTCTAAGAAATTAGTGTAATTTTCAATAATATTAGAGCTATGTAATATTCCTGGAGAGAGCTGGAACCTTTGATGTGACGTAGCATTGACGTATTTTCATAAATACCAAAACACTAACACTGCACTCAAATAATATGTAAAATATTTGCAAACGATCATGAATAAGTGCGTCCACGTCTATGGCTGCGGGTAACCTTGCACGTACAAAATTAATTTTGTGGTAAAAACTACGGAAATTCACGTAACCCAGAGAATTTTGATCATTTGTGTGAGCAGAGATAATTAATTTTGGATTTACAAAGAATCAATCAATTGTATAATTAAACAACTGATAACTTTATGTCACAAGCAAGAGTACTATCTGAAACTGCACTTAATACCAACAAAACAAAATGATCTAAATATCCAAGAAATTTGTTTTTGTGTGAAACAAACTGACACTTTTAACAAGACAGCGATAGCATCAACAAAATTCTAATGCGGAACCAAAGATGAAATCCCAGTTTTCCTAACTTTAATAAATTTTCATGTTTAAACAATTTCTTGCCTGAATTAACAAACCTATCAACATAAATAACTACGTTGAAATATTACTTGAAATTTTTTCTTCGCGGAACAATTTTAAATATAACGTTAATACCAAAATTGTCTTACGATGGTTGTAGGAACATGCATTAGTATAGTGTGGATGTGGATGTTTGATTGATTACTTGTGTAAAATAAAAAAATCATCGTTAGTCGCATGAAAAAATGTGACACATATGACAAAATATATTTTTCCTACGAGCGTGCGGAAAATATCACTTTTCCGCACGCATTTTAGTTTCGAAAGTTGTACTTTTCCGCGCTAGTGCGGAAAAACGTATTTTTCCGCACTAGTGCGGAAAAACGTATTTTTCCGCGAAAGTAATTATATTTTTATTTGCATTTTCTGGGTAATTTTTTACAAATTTAATGAAATTAATCATTTCTATTTATACTAACTCTTTTGAAGTAGCTCTTATAACTTTAAATATCAAAAAATCACGTAGCATATAGTCATGACTGTCTCATTTCGACGTTTCTCAGTCACATAACAATTAACAAACGTCAAGTCAAACAGTAGCATCTTTTTAAAGTAGAGTCTAGTTTCCTAATTAAGTAAACAATGTATTCATCACGCTCCTAGGAAAAATATTGTTCCTAACACATGCGGAAACTGTCTTTTCCGCACTCGACTGCTTGACCGAACTCCGCTTCGCGTCGTTCGGTCAACGGCAGTCCCGTGCGGAAAAGTACAACTTTCCGCACTTGTTAGGAAATAGTATATTGTGCGACAAGTGCAGAAAAGTGCAAATTTCTCACGAGTTTGAAGAAGTTGTGGCACGAGCGAATGCGAGTGCCACAATTCAAACGAGTGAGAAATTGCATTTTTGCACATGTAGCACACCATACTTTTTCTACAACCACACTTTTCCTCCAAAAATAAAAAATTAATAGATTTTTTGCCATTAATATTTAAAGTTTTTCTTGAAACTATGCAGATAAAATTTTTGCGGCACAGTTATGTCACTTTGCGGCACGCTTATGTCACTTTTTAAGTGCTGTGAGAAATTATCTAGTTTGCGTACAGTAAACAGTGCACAAAAGCGTGTTTTGGATAGTGATAGTAGAAAAATAACTATTTTCTACTCCCTACATAGAAAATACTATTTTGCTCCCTCATTTCAAGGAGCATAGTACTTTTCCTCCCTCGGGAGGAAAATACTTTGCCTCCCTAGGGAGGAAAATACTTTGGCTCCCTCTGGAAGCAAACAAGTAAAAACTTCAAATAGCTGTAATAGTAGTGTATAGACTTCTTTTATTGAATTGAAACTTCCTGAAAATGTATAATAATGCTTTTCTTTGAAACAGATTTTTTATTACTTATTTTTATTTATAAAAATTAAAAACAGTTTAAATCGAGGTTTAAATTAACATCAGTAACTACAAAGGTCTATATAGTCTTTGGTAACTAAATATTGTTAAAATTTATGGTACAATTAGTTAAATCACTAATGGAGATTCCCCCTGAAGAAATATTGGCTCTGCTGGTGGAGATCACTTCCTGTTTGTTGTTTTCCAAAGTCTTGGTCGCTGATGTACTTGTAGAAACAAAATTTTCAAAAACAAGACAACGTTTTTTGGTACTTGAAGTAGTACTTTCTCCCGTAATTATTTGCTTGGCTACCTCACATTTTTTAGAAATACAATCATCTAAGTACCCTTCTGCTACTGCGTTTGTTCGCCATCCACCATGTCTTTTTAGACTGAGAATGTCACTTCCAGCATTGACTAATAATGTAGCTGAAGTACGGCGGAAACTGTATCCAGTATAGCATTTCGAATCATCCAAATTTAAAAATATTGCTATTCTGTATTATATGGAATTTTGGCAATTGTGTTTTTGCCAATTACCTGGTTTGTACATTTCCCTTTAGCATAAGTTACAAAAAAATCTAGAATGACATGTTTTAGGGGACCTACAGTCCAGATATTTTCTATACATATCCAAGACAGATACTCCGTTTAAAATCTCATTTGTTTTATTGTAAATGTCCTTTTGATATTAGTTTTTGAGTCAGGTATTTGCACCACCAAAATATCGCCTTTATCACTGATATCCTCAAGTACCATTTTAACTAATTCATCGCTACGGCATGCCCCAGCAATTCCAAATATAAGCACAACCTGAAAAAGGAAAATGCACTTATGACAATTGCCTAAAATGTCACTTAATTGTCATATTGTATATACTTTCTAATAAAAAATGCTGCGTTACATTTTTATTTATTATTCAACAATAACGATCAATCTTACCTTCATATGTAAGTAAGTTTCATCTGGAGCTTCTGCAATAAACTTGTTGATCCTTCCTTGAAAAAGTATTGGCTTTCTTGGCTTTATATCCAGCAGATTTCCTTTTTAAAAAAGCGGTAATTTTCTATATTACGGAACGTCCGATTTTTGAAATTTTTTTGCTTTTAACATACGTAGTCTTGCCTCCTGAACAAGAAATCCAAAAAAAAATCGGCGGTCGGCAACGGTTTTCGAGATATTTGGCCCCAAAGTCTCTGAAAGTCGTATTTTTTCACTGCCATAATCACTTATTTTCACCAAATTTCTCACTTTATGCTTATGACACCTCTAATACAGACTTATTTAAACATTATTAAATAGTTTCAACATATTTATTCCATCAATAACTATTTTCTGAACCTTCTTATAAAAGCCGTCCAAACATAACCTAAAATTTCAAACAACACTAAGATGAACTAAGATCATCCGAGGTTATGATAGTGCCGTAAGATCTAGGGTACGGTATAAAAAGAAATATGTTCCTTCTTTGATATTAAAATATACTGCACCCGCCCGCTCTGGGGGCGGGCGGGTGCAGTATATTTTTATATCAAAGAAGGAACATATTCGTTTTATTCGTGGAACTTGTAATGGTTGAAATCTAGAATACGCATAAAACTAAATATGTTCCTTCTTTGAAATAAAACGATAAAAATATATTGCATCCGCCCGCCCGGGGGCGGGCGGGTGCAATATATTTTTATGTTAAAGAAGGAACATTAGTTTATGCCATAATAAGATAATATATTAGTTTATGCATAACATAGATCCGCGCCACTATCGTAATGTTTGAAATTTTAGGTTATGTTTTCATGTGTTTTATAAGAAGGTTCAAAAAATAGTTATTGATGTAATAAATATGTTGAAACTATTTAAAAGTGTTTAAATAAGTCTGTATTAAAGGTATTCATAAGCATAAAGTGAAAAGTTTGGTGAAAATAAGTGATTATGGCAGTGGAAAAATACGACTTTCAGAGACTTTGGGGCCAAATATCTCGAAAACCGTTGCCGACCGCCGATTTTTTTTTTAATTTCTTGTTCAGGAGGCAAAACTACGTATGTTAAAAGCAAAAAAATTTCAAAAATCGGACGTTCCGTAATATAGAAAATTACCAAAAAAGCTACTAATTTACGAAACTTAATGTCGATATTGTCTTTAATTTGGAGTGTAGATTGCAACATGCTGTATTTGCTCCATAATGTTGAAGGCTTCAAATCGGCGCATTTTTTGGAAAAGTAAAATAGGACCACTTCTTCACATATTTTTCTTATTTGCCTAGTCTCCATCCAACATTTAAATAACTGGTACTCTTTTTCATATTTTTCACGAGACTTTAACGGTAATAGATTTAACGAAACCACGTTTGCTTCTTCCAGAATATCTTGAGGAACTTCATCTTCACATTCGGAATACATTAGTTTGTTTATTTTGAAAACAAGAAGCAACCTTAGCAACGTTCCATGTACTTTGATTTTTAACAATATTTACTTATCTAAATACCTATTATGACATTTTGATATATTTGATTTTTTGATTGTCATGCATAAGAAAATATAATAAAATATATGTAAAACCAATGTAAAACACTGTAAATGGTCGTAGAAAAAATCATATGTATTACACAGGAGCAAAGTGCCATTTCCTCCCTTGGATATTATCCGCGGGAGGAAATTATGCACTTTTCTCCCTTGTCATATAAATAGCTATTTAATAAATTCTACGATCTTAGAACAGCAAGAAACTGGAGCAGCTCCAAAAAGTAAACATTTTCATTTATATTTTTTTACATAGTCACAAGATAAACAAGAAATTAAAAAGTACACTTTGAGGTCGTCATATTATGTGATTCATGTGTAGATTTTTCATCATAATTCACAGACAAAAATGGGCACAACTGCATAAAAAACCGTCGAAATTAACGCGGCATCTGATGTCTGATTTCGACAGTGCGTGCTAACTAAACAACTGACTTAACGGTAACACTAGCTGAAATAATTTTTGTAGATAATTCTGTGCTCTACAAAAAAATCATGTTAATTCCCTAATTCGGTCTAATATGACTTGAATTTATAATAACTACGAACAAAACATTAACAGATATATGCACTGAAGTAGTACCTTTCAAATAAAAAACTAATATCAGAAAAAATTAGAAATATCACTGATTAAAAATTAATCATCCACTTTTATCCGCATTACATCTGGTGAATCACATAAAGTTAACATTTACAAAAATTTACGGAATCTTTATGTTATTAGAAATGTTAGGAATGCCAAATCTATCTGTAAAATAAACAGTTCATGACTAATTTGTTTTGGGTAGGTAATCAATAGGATCAAACCAGCGAAAATCAAAATTGAGGATTTTTTATACATATATCGAAACTTTAATAATTTCAGTCACGAACTTGTTCACATATAATAATAATAATAACACTACAGTATTATATTTTAGTACATTAGTATTTTATCTTCCAACAAAACTAAATTAATAAAATACACTTCGCACAAAAATTATGGAATATGTAAAAACATAGATCAACTTTGTACTCATATTTTCGTCAATATTTAGGTTATTGAAATTTTTTTCTACGCAGTGAATACAGTGGAAAGTCCGTCATTATGACACTTATAACACTTATAGCCCCCTAATTGCTACAGATGAAATTAAAATTTTAGTGATTTTACATATCCTAATACTTTTTGAGTTTCCCTGTATAACATCGCTTGCGGCTTAACCGAATATGCGGTACTAACTTGAAAATGAATAATCCGCATATCGAAATTGCTTAAATATTGACGAAAATATGAGTACATAAATTTCCATAATTTTTGTGCGCAGTGTAAAATAGTAAAAATAAATTTTACTATTTACGTCAAAATGTGAGTCTGTATCCTCCAAATAGCGTCTTACAAAGACATAAAACTCTTTACAGAGCTTATTTGCTAATTCTGATGAAAATCAACTACTACGAATGTAGAAATCAAATAATTTAATATTGCAATAAGCCCCACCAGACGGATAAATCAAGAGGACTCCTCTGTTATCTGCTGACGAGCGCTGCCTGATAACAGAGGAGTCCTTTTGCACTATTTTATTTTATTAAATATTTACCTGTATGGATTTCATTTCTAAAACTAAATTAGTTCAATCGCTAACTTTTCGACTTTATCAACATTATTATGCAGTTCAGAGCTCTGAAGACGACTTAATAATAAAGGCGAAACGTTAGGAATTGAACTACGTAATTTATTTTTGTTAATGTCCTATCCCACTGATTTCTTGGAAGATAAATAAATTATATTATATGTTATATGGACACAATAAATTCCCTCAATTTATATTTTATGTTAAAAAAATCTTTAACTGTTTCTTTGACGTAGTTACAGGAGTAGAGGTTATTTTAAAAATCAGTTGGGATTTTAATAAAAAAATAAACACCCTGTATGTATATTGATTATAAATTTTGTAAAGATTTTCATCGCGTTTTACTTTATTTGCTTTATATTATGAGTCTTCAAAACTGAATCATTTTTTTAAATATTAGATAAAGGTTTTATTTGTTTATTTTGTTACCGTTGCCTCGAATAAGTACCTATATAAGCGTTGAGAATACGCCAACTGGTATTACTAATTCAGTAAATCAATTGTTTAGAGGTAAGTCACTATAAAAAAATTATAATTTATTAAAATAAATAGCAATTATTTTTTAACATTTCTACAAATTTTTATAAAAAGTATATATTTCATGTACTATTTAGCTAATATGTGAAAAATGTATATTAATAATTTCGTTTAAGACGCAGGTACACGAAGATAGTACTCGGCCGAGTAACTATCCTCGTGTATCTGCGCCTTTATGCTCAGAACAATATATCACTTTAATTATGTTCACCTAGTTTAAAAATTGCTTTAATTATTTGATGACCGTCTATTCAATTATTAGGTCAATTTAGGCCATTTGTTCTTGTCTATGATAATTATTTGGATTAACTAGAAAATCTTAAGTCAACGTGTGTACTGTACTGTATCCATAGATACTCGTTAGTGTTACAATGATTATTTGATTTGATTTTTCTATATTTATTTTTGCTTTATTTCAGTTATTTGAATCAGAATGAAATTCATCAACATTCTATTCATCGTTTTCTTCGCACTTCTTGCGTTACAAGGAACAGCTATGGCCTGTCTTAAAAAAGGCGCTGGTTGTCTTCCGGATGGTTCTGTGGGAACTTGTTGTAAAGGATTTTCCTGCTACAAAGAACCTTCCTGGGAACACGGTTATTGCAGAAATTAGTTCTATTCCACGGATAAGGGCCATTTTGTTACAACAATTGATAATAAATGCTAAATATTTGTTTCTTTTATTAATATCAACGAAGTTGTTGTCTTACACGCTACCTACATTAACATATTTACTGTTTGACTTTTTTATGTAAAGCAGAAAATTACTAAAAAAAAACATTTAAAAATGTATAAATTTTAAAATATCTTCTTTCAGGAAGTTTATGATTGAATTTTTATAACCATTTATACAAGGTGATTAAAAATATAAATAATGGAAAACTGAATTTTTATTAATGTAACTACTTAACAGTCTCAAATATTTCCAAAAATTTCTACCAAATAGTTAAACGAAAACAAGTGTACGTACACGTTTCACTGGATTCACTGGATTTAGGTTGTAAGATTAAAAAAATAAGGGACCGTTAAAAAGAATGAACGAAAGCATTTTTTTGTATTTGAACCGCAATCATTAGTAAACGGCAACAATTAATTATAATTCACTATCAACCGAAAGTAAAAATGAATAAATAATGAACTAAACAAAATGTAATTTAATGTTGTTAAACTAAAGCAATAATGCCTTACCAAAATTGTCACTGGTTTTAAATAAAAATTTATTTGTATCCTAATTTTATAAATAAATAAATGCACTTTTTCTCTTGTTGTGTCTCAGAGCGTTTGTTTGTTTGCTTTAATTTATACATTTACCTAAGTTGTGACACTATTTTTGTGTCTGGATATTATGTTTTCGGGTTATTATTTATTTTTTCTTAAATTAATATAAGGATTTAAGTTTTTCAAATACATTGATTTTAACATTTTCATGGATACTGAATCAGGTAAGATGAGAATATTTGCTGGATTTGTTTATTCATTTTATTATTTTTAGCTTCAGGGCATTTTTCTTTTTCTATAAATGGTGTTAATTTAATCGGATGATGAACAGTTGGTGATGTCCAATTCCTTACCAATTCACTCGAGAAGACTATCTGGCCAAGATGAATAACGAAGTATTTATTTCGGAACCTGTTGTTGTTTCATATCTATTTTTCATACTGTGGGATGTGTCTTGACGTAAGTTCATGATTTTATGTGCAGTTGGGGGTAGGGTTTCTCTGGGGAAATTAATAAATTATCTTTTAGAAACAATTATTATTAGAACTTAAAGCTTTGGCTTACCCGGGCAAAGACGACATATTAGATGCTTTTGAAATTGGAAATTTAAAAAACTTAATATTCCATACGTGCACAGAAACATCGAAGTTGCGGTCATAACTCTTCATGAATGGTCTTATAACACGACGGACCATAAAAATTTAGCACAAGCAGCAGATTATGGGTAATAATTGCTCAATAAATGGGTGATAATTGCTCAATAATTCTATATCTTGTTTAATGTGTCAAGTATCTCCTGCGTTCGTCACTAGTCCGAGAGAAATTCTGAACTATATGAAGAAGGAGTGCAGTTTTAACGATGCCAAAAACTAAATCACTAAACAATTTAACTACAATTCTAAGTATCCAAACAAGATATATGATTTACTTCGGAATAAATAATTTAACTTGGTGGAATAAAATTTGTATCCAGCCCTATGGTGCACAAGGGTAGTAACTAGAACATTCATTTAGGGACCCTCTATAAGGACTCTCGGATTTTTGTAGAGCTTAATGTCCATTGTGCATTATCTCTAATGATTTGTTGATTTCCAAAGTAGTTGAGTAGTTGAGTTGAAAACTAGAAAATAATTTAGTTAGCTACATATAAAATTTACATTAATTTTATGCTTTGCAAAAATGTACTATTAGTATGTAATACGCCTCTGGTGCAATGCCTTTAACATGCCATCGTGTATTAAACCTACTTGCGTTAAATGTTTGTCGCAAATCCCTGCGTTTCTATGGCCGGTTTTTCCAGTATCAATTTAAAAATCATTTAAGCCCCACACAACTTGTCCCCTTACACTTACAATGAAGCTAATATTGCATATTGAAATTCCCTGGTTTAAATTTCTGCGAAATGACCATTGCTTCTTTGTTGTTTTCTTTCAATCGAGTATATAAACGTCGAGGATACTCCAGCAGGCATCACTTAATTCAGTGCACCAGTTCAGAATCAACTCTTCAGAGGTGAGTGCCTTTTCATAAATTTTCAGTTTGGTTAAAAACTGTGTATAGAAATTTTCACCAGCAATTTTCACCAAAAATTTATATTATAAATTTCAGTGTGTAAATTGTTTTACTTAAATGTTCAGTTTAAGTGGTAATGGTGAAAAAAAAAATGGTTTGAGGGAGAATGGAAGTTCTAACGCGAAATAGTTTCAAAAACAACAATGCCCGAGCATATATTTATAGAAAATTTTACTAACATAGTTGGCATCACTGGAGACAGGAGGCAGTAATTAAAACAGATTTAAACAGTCCTTGATGTTGCCATCTTGATTGGTAAAAAGCGAGAGTGTCTGTTAGGATAAAACGAAAAATATAATGATTGTATGTTGCTAAAAGGGGCAATTTAAAAAACGATTAAAGAAGTAACAGCTAAAGAAAAAATATCAAGGAAAGAGGTTTTATAAAAAATAAATATTTGCACTTGTTTGAAATAGTATCTAAATTTCAACCGATTTTGTATAAGTTGTATAGAGTAAATCATAAAATTACACAGGGTGTTCATGGATGGTATTTGCACAAGAATTTCTTTTTAATTTCTACAGAAATTTGCGAAGTATGTTCATAATAAATATTGTTTCTCTTAATTATTTTGAATACTCATTCAAATTTTAGTTAATATAACAAGTGTCTACGGAAGACATAAAATAAATAACAATATTATAAATTATAAATTATAATTATTTGGAGATCTAGACAAGACTGTCACTAACATAAGAATTTCACAAAATACATTCTCTTACATTTATCTTTTTTATTCCAGTCTTTCCGTATTCTTCACCCTCAAAGGCGTCAAAATGAAGTTCATCACAATTCTGTTCATCGTCGTCTTCGCACTTGTTGCACTACAAGGGACAGCCATGGCTTGCATTGCTAATCGTAACGGTTGCCAACCAGATGGCAGTCAAGGAAATTGCTGTTCAGGTTTCTGCCACAAAGAACCTGGCTGGGTTGCTGGTTATTGTAAATGAGCTAATCTCGTTCAGGATAAAGATTTATTGATAACAACAACTGTAAAATTAATAAATAAATAGTAAATCAGAATTGTTTGTGTTGTATTGACGTAATATTACCCTTATTATACCTACCTGTGTAACCAAAAAATAAGTATTTCAAATCGTATTATTTTTCTAAAATAATACCTAAACAAATTAAACAGTGGCATAGAGAGCTCAGAAAGAACAGGCATATACCGAGT
The DNA here is from genome assembly GCA_963680705.1 of Rhagium mordax. Lineage (NCBI taxonomy): Eukaryota > Metazoa > Arthropoda > Insecta > Coleoptera > Cerambycidae > Rhagium > Rhagium mordax. The sequence goes on along the minus strand of OY796661.1, from coordinate 24,065,917 downwards.
GACTGAGAATTTTGCAGCAAAAAAATAATCATATACAGTCGCACTTAAGAGTGAAGCACCCTTATAACTTTTTTCGTTTTTATCCGATTTGAACCAAATTTTACTCAATGATAGATCCCATTAGGATCAACTCTTGGCCAAAAAAAACCATTTGCGCCCTACTAATGCAAAGCCACCTGCGATACCAAAATAAATGCAAAAAATCAAGAAAACATATTAGGCATTATTTTATCGGAAAATTTTACTAATGAAGTTGTTCAGAATTGTCTAAAAACCTTATATCCAAAATCTCATCAAAATTTAAAAAATATTGATATTTTGATTTAAAAAAGTCCGAAAATATAATTTTACAATATCAATTATCATTCGTATTTGGTTGCAGAGTATTTCTTTAGTTTTTTTTTTATAAAAAATAAAATATTACAATACAATAACCCATTAAAATTATATTTTCAGACTTAAAAATTTTTTCCAACAAAATATTAATATTTTTTGATTTTGATAAAATTTGCAATTCTGAACAACTTACATTAATACAATTTTTGATAAAAAAAACGCATAATATGTTTTTTCACTTTCACTGTTTATTTTGATTATGGCTTTGCATTAGTAAGGGGCAAATGGCTTTTGGGCCATAAGTTGATCCTAATGGACTTTATCTTTGAGTGAAATTTGGTTTAAATCGGATAAAAATGAAAAAAGTTATAAGGGTGTTTCACTCTTAAGTGCGACACACTGTATATCATATCTTAAAATAAATATATATGTGTATTTCTTTTTAGTTAATTTTGATTTTTAAGGCCTGAACGAGCCCACGAATATAGTTCGATTTACTAGTTTCAAAATAACCTTCCTAATTACTACATATTTTGTCCCCGCAAGGAATACACCATATCGGGTCACTATTCGTTTTTTCGATTCTATTATCTTTAATAAATATTTGTTTTGTGTTTTTCTTTATAAACTTCGATTCATAATTAATTTGAACACAATGAAGTAGGTACTCTTTTTTGTTTTCATACCTATTTCACCTATTAGAAAAATGTACAAAATTGTTACTTCACGAAACTTAAAAAATATCACAATTGCCATGGTAATAACTGTGTGGTTTAAAAATATTAGAAAAGTTACTCCGATTTCATTTAAATATCAAGTACTTAGCAAAATATCTTGAAGAAGACTGTATTTTTGAAGGTCTCATGGATCCATGCGGGCTTTAAAAATCGAAACTTCAAACTTACCAAAATAAAAATACACTCGTCTGTTTATTTCATGACCTCTATATGTGATTTGATCTATTCGCACCATACAGAATCATCCTATATAAAAATACAACCTGATCAACACAATTAATGGTTTTAGAGAGAAGTATGTATAAGGAACATTAATTTGATCATGTATATCCTTGCATTGGCAATGAAAGTTTAACACAAAGTAGGCTTAAAATTTGGATTTATTTTTTGTGAAGCCATGGAAATTAATAAAGTCCCAAAAGCAATTGAAAACTTTTAAGTAATCAAATAAGGACTATAAAATGGTCATATAAAATTTACCTACTTACCATTTCTCTAAAGAATATTTAAAGTACAAATAACTATTTTCTGAATTCAAATGAAATCTAAAGCAGTATATTTTCTGAATTCTTGCATAATGTGCTTTGCGTTTCTGACAATAAATCACATATTTATAAACATGATTATGTGATACCGATAAAAACATGAAAATAAATTACCCTATCAGAGTAGGTTTAGAAAAATTGGAACAACAAGACGGGAATTATTTCGAAAGGTATTCTACGTATGAGTGTAAGTTATTTCTTGTGGATAATGTTAGGTATATATAGACACAGAAAATAATGCAATAAGTATACCTTGTTTCAGTACATCAACAATTACCTTTCCAGTAATAGGTAAGTCTATTATAACTATTGGTTTTGCCGTATATTTAATAACCAATATTAAAGGTAAAATTGTGAGCAACTCGTTTTATGTAAAAAATAGTTATAAGTTTCCTTTTTAAATAATGTATCTGTGTAAAAAATTAATTTTGCTACAGTCAATGCTGAATCACCTAAAATACACATTGTATATGGTACAGTTTTAAATTTACACATGTATGATTGAATTATAATCAATTTGAAGAAAATCTTAGAAACAACCTGTATGGTGTGTACATGATCTAATTTTTCAATGTCATTTAATGGTATCAATTTCGATCCAAATTTCCTAACTAATCTTACTTATAAAGAGAGTCCTCAACTCCATATACAATTTCCACACCTATAATGGGTATTAACGTTAAATTGCATGTCTCGGTGACGTTGGCAAATTAATAATATATGTTTATATAATATCAATAATAGGTATAGTAAAAAAAATGTGTCGAATAAATGCATATAAATATTTGTAATGGTTAAATTTGTGAGACTCATAATATATAAATTTGACTGAAATTTAGGAAAATTAAACTTCTTAGAATGAAGAATACGGGGTTCTACAGTTAGTTTATAATGAAAAATAACCCACGTCTTGGGTACGATTTATATTGAGTATGTGGGGTTCAAATGTAGTAGGAAGAAAGTGGCACTTAAGTTTGAATGAATACGTTTTTTATCTTAGGGTTGATAACCAATTTATAAAATGTATGGGTATGCAAGTCATGATTAGGACGTATTAGTTATATTGTGTATTTTTTAATTTTAGTTTAACGAAACCGCCTAAGCCAAAATGAAATTTGTCGTGACTTTATTCATTGTTATCTTCGCTGTCGTTGCTCTGCAACAGACAGTTATGGCATGTATAGCAAATCGCGACGGATGCCAACCTGACGGCAGTCAAGGAAATTGTTGCTCAGGATTCTGCTACAAGCAACCTGGATGGGTCGCAGGATATTGCCAATAAGTTTTCAAGTCTGTAAATGGAAAATGGAACTAGTGGCGTTTAATTAGTTTTAATAGTAACAACTGTAAGGGTCCACTAATAAAAATCATTTTGAATTATTTATTTTTATTTATTGTAAGCTGTACTTTTTGGATATTGGTGCATTTGATTTCTTTCGAAACACGAAACTGTTTCTAGTATACTCGAATACTGGGTGTGTGTTCTTTGTTTCCAAATATGTTGGTCCTCCTACATGAAATTGCTTTATGAATACGAGGGGTTGTGTTTAACTTTAATTTTGATAATATTTTTTATATATAATTCAAGTGTAAAATATTATTATTTTTATGTAAGTGCGCAAATTATCAAGTTTGGCAACATGGTAGAGTAAAGTGTTTCAATTATCCAGTAATAAATGTTCAAATCTATAGGTATATAAATAACCAATAAAACATTATCAAGTTAGTTACATATTCTATAAAGGGTGTATAAATTCATAAACGAGCATATCGTTGCCATATCTATTAGAAACTCTAAATTTACGAAAAAAATATACTAGCCAAATTATGATGATTTGTATAATAAAATATTATAAGCACTGGAACAACAACAACTGACAAATCAATTTGCAAATATCAAAAGAAGCTACAATATCCCGAGAAAAATTAAATAAAATAAAAGTGAATCAATCTCATCTCAAATAAACAAGTACATTTAGAGAGAGAAGCAAGAAAAAATAATATTATTATTGCATTAGAACCAGAAGAACAAGATTTAACATCCACAGGTATAAACAAATTAAATTACAGATACACAATAACTCGCAGTAGTCTAAAACAAACCAGATATATAAATAAGGGAAAAGTCATAGTAAATAATAAAATGTTCTCACGTAAACCATTAAAAAAAATACCTAATGGGCTTAAAGAATCGTCCAAAAAGCAAAAAAATCGATGAACTAATTGTATGCCTTCTACCTTTACATCAATATAACGAGAAATAGGGAAATCATTCGCTTAGGGTATAATACCTACCAGAGAAAGAAGAAAGTAAAATTTCGGTACAAAAATCTACAGAATTAAAAAAGAATCAACCAGATCGAACTCAACTACAACAGAGAACTTGGAAAAGAAATAAGTACTTAATTACATCCTTTTTTTATTTTTTCTTAAATATAAAAATAACGTTAAATTTTTTTTAACTAAGTAAAAAAAATAAATAACCAAAAAATACATAATTATTTTAAATACTGAAAGATATTATCTAGTCTCCCTGGTTTCTCTTTTCTTTGACCTTTCAGAGGCCTTCCTGCATGTCTTATTATGTCATGATTGGCACTTCGACTTGGAAGATTGTCCTTGTTGACTCCTTATTTACTTATATGTTGTCCATGTTCAACATGAATCCAAATTTAAGAGATTCTAATACTTGTCAAAATATTGAAATTTATGTATGAGAATCCGCTGCTGAAATAATTGAAGTTCTAACTGTAAACAAAACACAAGTATCGATAGTATTGTTCTTACGAAATCGTGGAAGATAGATAATTATAGATACAGGGTGTTTCACTTATCATGAATACATCCTCGTATTTCAGGAATTAAAAAACTTATTCATTTCAAATTTAGGTGGGAAATATATACACAAAATGTGATTGTTTTGACGTAAAAAACTTTGGCTCATTGGCGTGCGACCCTGTGTGGTCGATAACAGAGTCGGCTTCAATCCTTCGAGTACACGAACTATTAGGGCGACTATCTTGACAGAGTAGCCTGGGTATAGTGCTTGTAGCTCGTATCGAAGATAGACCAAGGTGTTGATAGCACCATCTTAACAGGCCAAAATGAGTCCTTTGACTTTAGCCTTGTTCACCTTAAAAACGCAAAGGTCAGCTTTGTCGATAAACCCAATGTTTCCGTGTTGTTATAAAACATGAATTTATCGATGTGATGCTTAAATAAATTTTTCTGCTCGGCAGCTTTAATTTCGACCGTCAGGCGATTTGGCAGAAGTTCAATTACTGATTCTGCATTTTGCGTCGCCGCGAGTCTCCTCGCCTAGTGAAGTCGAATGCGAGAATGCGGCTCTCTGTCAAAAAGGAAAGCGTCAACTCCTAGGATTTCACGATTTCTTATTAACCGTAGGAATAGGTCCGAGTTCCTGAGTATGTTACATGCCATTATTATTATTATTACAAATGATATCTCCATAAACAGTGGAATTAATTTTAAGCTATTTCTTGAAGTTAGAAAAAACTGTGCTGTGCTAGAGGGATTACGATATTAGATTCGGATACGGCCGCTCAGAATTCATACAAATATCAAGATTTTATTCATTTTCAGTTAAGAGGTGAATAATATCACCATGCATTACGAAATTTGCTAAAAAATCAGACATTTTTTTAGATAAACAACTATGGACGTGATGGTCGTGATGAAACGATTCCAGCATCAGATTCGCTTTTAGCGTCTTGAAAGTTTACAGTTGACATTCGAAAAAATAAAGTAAATACAAAATAGTCATAACGTTTGCATAGCCACTGACCTTTATCAAAATGACGTTCAGCGAATTTTTCCAAACAATATGTGTACTGAATTTTATCAAAGATTATTGTACATATACCTATAATCTTTTATTTACAATAACCCTCGTTTACTACTGAATTATTTTTCAGAGATTTACCATACAATATAACTTTATTCTGCGTTTCGCATATATAGATTACCATTACTGGTTTTTCCAATATAATTTCCTTGTCAAAGATTCTACGAAATATTTTTTTTAGTTTATAAAATAATTTTATTGTAATTAAATTCAGGATAAAACTGTATATAAACTCGAAGCACGCACCAGTAGCTCACAGTTAATTCAATGAATTCAATCTAATAACTATCAAGAGGTAAGTCAGTGATTGTCTAAATAAATTTTTTTGATCCAAAATATTTTGTCCGCAAAAAATCTGTCTCAATCGACTTTGCTTTTTACTTTGTTCTTACCATGAACCATCATTTAGTAATATAGACTAGAAAGATTTTTCTTTGTGTAGGACATTTAAAAAAAATAGCAAAATTTGCCTCAAAAAGTCATAATTAGAAACTATAATTTTCAATATTTTTTTATTTCAGTTTATTCCTAAGCATCAAAATGAATTTCGCAGCCATTATATTCATTGTTCTCTTCGCTCTTGTCACCTTACAACACACAGTGATGGCTTGCATTGCCAAAGGTAACGGCTGTCAGCCAGATGGCAGTCAAGGAAACTGTTGTTCTGGAAATTGTCATAAGGAAAGAAACTGGGCAGCTGGTTATTGCGCATAATGTTTACCATGCAGGAGAATTGTTTAAATTCTAAATAAAATTGGGTGTAAAATGCAACAATAAAGTGTTTATTATTATTACTTTTACTTGTGTTTTTTCTTTTTATTTTTATATAACCTAACCTATCAGGAGTCTTTCAAACTAATGACCAACTTTACAAAATATTATCCAATGAGTAAATGTTTACGCTCTGAAAATCAATAAATATTTTTAATAGTACCTTGCCATAATTAATTAAATACTGCTTTAATATTTTCGTAATTTATATATTTATTAAAAATATTTATTCTCGTTTTGATTGTATATTAGGTACCTATAATTTCTTAACATACATAAAATCATATTGGAGAAATGATACCCGAGAGGGACATGGCATATCATAGTAGATTTGACGCCTGCTAAATTATCGATAATATAAAATAAACAATAATTTAAGAATGAAAGACTTCAGAATTGAGCCCAGAGGAGCTCCTGATATTTCAACGAATTGGCCATTTAAATCTTATGTTTTGAGTAATGAATTGCGTAGGTAATACAAAATAAGTTTGAAGCCTAGATCTATTCTTGATGACACCATGGTAACCTGCCTGTCTACATGAAGATTGAATAGGTACAGCATATAGAGCTATTTCAAAAACTTTGGCAAAATTATAGTAAACGGGCAATAATTATCAGAAATATTTTTCCCGTCTGTCGTTAAAATAAAACAAATATATGTTTGAATATGAATACATTTCAAATTTTCAAGTCCTATAAAAACTGGCTTCTCCAAAAACACATGTGAACAGTCTTTGGCAACAATGTCGTCTTTACTATTGCAACGTTGGAACCTTTAAAACCTTTTTCAAAGCATGTTGAATGTATCATTCATAGAGCATTTACCAACAAGTTGTTAATTAAACTATATGTGCCAGGAAAGAAACCATTTGTGTTTCTGGAATTAGCAGATGAGCTATTCAAAAATTTTGCAAAACAGTCTACAACATTTTGTGAAATATTTCTTCCTCCTTGTAGTCCTGAGTTGACGGTGGCAGAAGTCGAGATTCCATATAAATACTGCAATTGTCACCGTCTCCAACTCAACTCCATTTGGCCGTGATTACAATGACCATCACCATTAGTTCTGAAATAGCTAATATATCTTACTTAGAATTAACACAACTACAAAAGGATTTTGGCAACCCTGAAAATTTCTTGCACAAATGAAATTGGTTATTATATTTTAAGTTATTAAGATAAGAATTATATTTGCCATACAAAATACACGTACTTTCCCATCACTTTAATATATCTGTTAACGTGCAAACAACAATTTTCAGAATTTTTGCATAATTATAATTATGCATTTTGCATTTCACGTATGATAAATATTTAGTTCTAAACACGCATATGTATTTGTCGACACAAATATAAAAATAAATTACTTTATCGGACATAGTTTTGAAAATTGTAAAATTACAATAAAAGAATTCATTCGAAAGGTATGCATTAATGTTATTTCTCTAGATAGTGTTAGGTATATATAGATGTAGAAAATATCACAGCAAGTATATCGTGTTTCAGAACATCAAAAAATACCAACACTCCAGTATTAGGTAAGTTTATTATAACTATTAATTTGTGCCATACATAATAATCAATATTAAAAGCAGCTTGCAACGTAAAATTTTGAGCAATTTGGTTCACGTAAAAATTAATTATTTCACAAGTTTTAAAAACACCCTGTATGATGCATATAATCGAACTTTAATATGAAGTATTTTACAACGCCATTTTAAGCATTGACCAAATTTCAGTTGAATTTTTTTTGCAAATCTTATTTTTAAAAGTCCAGTTCCGTATCTCTGGTATGTTTATTAACGTTGTCATCAAATTGTAATACGTTTATATAGTCAATGGGATCGCCATAAATATAAGGCTTAATAAATACTTACAAATATTGGTCTATCACCCTCCAAGTTACCGAAGCAACTATCTAATATCCATGAAATTCAAATTTGTTAGAGTGAGGGATACAGTTTATTATGGAATTTGGACCACTTCTTACTATCTATAATAAATTAGCTGTAAGTGATGCTCAACTCGCTTCATCAGGTGTGTTAAATTTGTTAAACACTGAGCTACCGTCCCCTATCAGAACGGGATTTTTGAATATGAGCCTTAAATTTAGATGTATACGTTTTATATTTTCGAGTTGTAAACCATTTAGGAAAATGAGTAGGTAAGTTATTATTGTGTATTTTTTCATTTCAGGTTAACTAAAATACTCCGCCAAAATGAAATTTGTCGTCACTCTGTTCGTTGTCATCTTCGCTCTCGTTGCTCTGCAACAGACTGTAATGGCATGTATTGCAAATCGCGACGGTTGTCAACCTGACGGCAGTCAAGGAAATTGTTGTTCAGGAAATTGTCATAAGGAACCTGGATGGGTTGCAGGATATTGCCAATAAGTCATTCAGAAAATGGAACTGGTGGCGGTTAATTAGTTTTAATATTGACAACTGTAAGGATTCGCTAATAAAACTGATTCCGAATTATATTGCTTATTCATTGTAAGGTGCAGATTTTCTGTATTTTTTTATTGCCGCACTTGAATTTTTACTGTTTCTAGTATACTGAAATATTGGATGTGTGTTTCTTGTTTCCAAATGTGTGGGTCCTATACGTAAAGTATTTCATGAACAAAAGGGGTTGTATTTATTACGTAATCCTTATTTTAATTTTTGAGATATTACATAATGTTTACAACTTTATTTAGATTTTTTTTTACAATTCTCTTTGTTTACTTGATATGCATTGTTTATAAATGACTTTATTTAGGCTTTATACAGGCATAATAATAACAAACATATCCATATCCATGTCATATATTAAAGAAAGTCCAATAAATTTAATAATTGTATGTTTAGACATGAAACATCAATAATATAAGTAGGTATATCAAATTGGATATGTTTGTTATTATTATGCTTGTATAAAACCTAAATAAAGGCATTTATTTATTTAGATTTTATACAAGCATAATAATAACAAAAGTGTCCAATCTGATATATTATTATGTTGGTGTTTCACTTCTGGGACATACAAACATAAGATCTGCTGGACATAAAAATCATTAAAACCACTTCAGTATACAATTATTGTTCAATCAGTTAAAGCAACTACTTTTCTTCATAACTAAATGTTAGAAAACATTGAATTAAATAACATAATTCACAGCATGATAAATTAATATTTTTGACAATGAAAATATCACAAAAGACATAGATAATGATACCAGCCAGTATTTACAATTTTTTCTCATTCTATTTAATATTAATTTTCCTAGTTCAGTCAACAACTAAATCCTTCTCATAAGAACCTAAATTTTTTCAAGTTCACTATTGGTAATTGAAAAAGGACATGGATTTATAAAAAAAAAATTCGTTACAAGCATTTTTATTTACAATACCGCCATGCAATCAGAATGTTGTCTTATATGTTTCCTGGTCAAAGGTTCCACGAAATAATTGTCCTCGTTTATATTATAATAAATATAATAATGTTATTGTCATCACGGCTGGAGCAATTGTATTTAAACATTGGATTCATTCGACACTTCATTCTTATAACCTAGTAAGTAACTGCCAACAGAGGCAAATAGCACGGACGTTGAATATTAATAAAATGTACTCTAAGTCATAGGCCAACAAATTAAAAATGAGTCAGTCACCAGTCAAGTTCCATTTACAATGTACCTACCGATCCAAATTATATTCTTTATTACTCTGCGCTGATAAGGCCAATAATAGGAAACACGCATATATTTTAATATCAATAAAATTAGATTCTCTATTTGTTTTAATAACACCTTTGATTATTAATTTTTTTGAAATATGTTGTTGGTGGCATAAAATCGAATTTGAAAATGCTAATCCGGCAAAACGGGTTTGACGTCACCACAGAAGTAACAGACCAGAAGCGACGTTCCCCATTCGCGTCAAAATTAAATTTGAATGCGCATGCGCGGAGCCGCCATTATTATGTAGGTACTTCAACCGCTTAACCTAAAACCAGTGTAACTAAATTTCTAATTTTATTTGAAATTTGAGTCCTTTATTTGGAAAACATTGTCGTTAATGTGTATATTTGTGTGCGATTCATTTAATTATTATTTTACAATTCTCTTTCTTTATTTGATATGCATTGTTTATGCGACTTTAAAGAAGGTCCAATAAATTTAATAACTGTATGTTTAGAGATGAAATATCAATATAAAGTATATCAAATTGGATATATGTTATGTTATTATTATGCTTGTATAAAGCCTAAATAAAGTCATTTATGATTTAATTATCATCTGAGGCATGCGTATTTGTTGCGTATATGAAGTCGAAATGTTTTTAAATTTCAGATTTCTATAAGGATAAAAAATATCACAAATCGGTTCTATGAACAAACCCAATAACATACATCAATGCCTAGTTCTTGACGATATCAGGCTAGTAAACTGAATTCTCTAGTTGTATTAGTTGAAGTCCAATTCTCCAATTACGATGAAATCATTGTTTACTAAGTTTTCCGCAAGAATGGGTAAAATCCAGTATAATCACATTTACCTAAGCAATTTCTAAAAATACAAATTTTGAGGTTTATGCGTAACTTAAAAGGTAAAAACGCACATCAGTTCTTTGCTTATTTGATGTTTACATTTTCGTAAACGTATTTGTTTATATTTTTTAATACTAAAAATATATCCGTGAACCATTATGTAATCATCTATAAGTACATATAAATTCTGGACAATTGGATAAATCATATTGTAAAAACTTGAAATACTCGACAAGATATCGATAATATCCAAATAATTGATAATACACAAGTTAATATGTAATACAATTCTAAGTTAAACTAATTATTAATAGTTAAAATCGACTATGTAACAATTTTCATTATAAAATTATGCTACCATTTGAATTAAATTTAAATTTCGCGCCTGACAGTACCTACAAAATAATGGCGCAAGGTCACGTAGATTTGGTACGTCAACATCAAAGTCGGCATTTTAAACGTCGCTTCTGGTCTGTTAATTCTGTGACGTCACCACCGCCATGTTCTGACGTCACTCTATTTGTTTACTTTCTTGATATTGACAACAGCGGTGTCAAAGCGACAAGAGCGTGATTGTTTATACTGCCCGTTTACTGTTTATTACTCGTAAATTTGTTTTAACTTTTGATTTACTATGGAAAAACCTGATTTAAACTTCTCTAAATACTGCTTAGTGCCACAATGTGAATGAAATCTATTAGAACACCGGAAAAAATATTTATTTCATTGCCAGTGGGATCAAGTGCTAAACTGAAAGAAAAAAGAAAATTGTGGTTGCGAGCTATGGGACGAAATGAAAATGCGAGATGTCTGAAAACACTAGAGGATTTGTTAATTTGTTTGTGAAGACCATTTCAATATAATTATTTACCTAATAATAAATAATATGATAGTGAGAAATATTTTTGTTAATAAATAAAAGGTTAGGTACCTATGTTAATGGTCTATCTACTCTGTATTGAAACATATTTTTTTTGAGCTGGAACAAGATATGAAAAAGTATATATGCGATATAAATTAATGGGTGAGAAGAAATTTTTTGAGAGATCAAATCGTTCCACATATATTATTATTTAAATGCCAAATAGATAGAAAACGTTCTTTAGAAACAACTGAAATTGTCACTTTGTGCTTTTACGAAGTCAGTCTCAGCCATTGTAATAATAATAAAACACTTCTAAACTATTAAAATATACGTTAAACCAGTTAATAAAAAACACAGAACGCTTGAAACTCTTGAAATAAACTTTTCTTGCACGTTTTCAATAGAAGTACAGCTTACAGACACAGTCGAAGCATTGATAATTGGGAGTGATTACTGCACGGTCCGACCGTCCCCGTTAAAATAATAGCTGTACGGTCTGGATATTTCTTCTTCCTCGACTGCTCTCCTTTATCAAGGTAAAAACATACATATCTAACCTGCCTCCGGCTATCGCCTCCAACTTCTAACTCGCAATAGATCTCATGCCTGATGCATTTAATAGAAAAAAAAAATAAGAAAGTGTGGGATTTGAACCCTGAACCTTCTTCTTGCCAAGCCCGGCTCGTTGCCTCTAGGCCATCGCACCGCAGACGAAATGCGAGTAAAGCAAGAATAAATTCACTACCTACATGTCAAATGTCAATTAATATTCGGACCGTGCAGCAGTCACTTCCTTGATAATTTGTTTATGGCGAGAAGTAAACAAATAGTATGACGTCACGCTGGTCGTCGGATGTACTCGACAGTTGGTCGGAAACCTTAAAATAATTTGAATTTTATTTATTAATTATTAATTATTGTGTGTCTAAATAATTTAAATTATGGTGTAGTTGGTCTTTTTCAAACATAAAGCTTCCGATAAAAACAAATTTGGGTGTAAAACTGACACGCGCATATACCCTATTCCGAAATATGCATAGGCATCAGTAGTTGCTCGTTTTTTGGGTATTTGGTGTGATTTGTCTTGATGTTTCGTAACAACCATGCAATTTTTCACTCTGTCTTGTTTATGTTTACGTGACCCGTAGCACGATCCTCCGGAGAGGAAAGACATTTTTGTACTTTTAATGTTATCTAAGGTTAGAAAACAAATTAATTAATTAATTAATATTTACAAATAATTTGATAGTTACAAAAAATATACTTATCTCACATTAATTATAGCTTTTACGGAAATGAAGTGCATCTTTTATTTATAAATATAACAAGAAGTTAATACACAGCTGCATGCAAGTTATCCTTGATGTAGAAGACTTCTTATCATAACTTCGGTAATTTTCTACATTACGGAACGATCGATTTTTGAATTTGTAGTTTTGCCTACTGAACAAAAAATTCTAATGAAAAACTCGGCGCTCGGCAACAGTTTTCGAGATATTTTGCCTCAAAGTATCTGAAAGTCGTATTTTTCCACTGCCATAATCACTTATATTCACCAAATTTTTCACTTTATGCTGATGAACACCTCTAATACAGACTTATTTAAACAGTTTCAAATACTTTCAACACTTTATTCTAGACAGGTCAAAATATTGAAAAAAGCTCTCCGTACCATTTTTAGAAGCATTTCATATTACTTTTGAGCAAATGGTCTTTTCCCCCTATTTCGACCCCGCTGAAACCGAAAATGCCGGTTGCCAAAATGAAATCTCAACCAGAAGTGAGATATCCAGGATGGCGGCCAAAATAGCGCTAAAACCTGAAATCGGCGTTATGAAGCCCCCATACGACTTAGGAACACGTCCAAAATGTCTAATGTTTTTGAGTGTGAGAAATTCAAAAATATTGTGTAAAATTATTTTTGTGAAGTTTTTAACAAGATGGCGGCCAAGATGTCGCCGCCAGTACTCTCATGTTGGGCGTAAAAAAGAGTGTGACATGTCGTGATATATGTTTTGACTTTTCTTACTACGAAAAACAGATCGTACAAAACAGCGCTAAAACCCGTCTGTGTCTCTCCAAAATTTAAACAAGTACGTTTGCAGGGAGTGCACTACTCAAGCATGGTACAGTTGCTTTTCTGCAACTGCAGTTTTTAGTATTACACAGTCCCTTACAGTGACAAATAATGATTTCAGGGCACGTCTTAGGGATAGCGTCTAAGCTCATGAATCTTGGAAGTATTTCCTCCCCGGCAATGGTCCAGCCGCAATCTTCAAGCAACGGAAGTGATGGTTTTGGGAGGTGAGCATTCTCCCAAACACATACCTGCCAATTTAGATATTGTTTAAAGAACGTTTTAATGGTCTGATATTGTTCTATTTTTTCGTGTTTCAGGTCTACTCACTTGGTAGTGACATCTCTTAATGTGGAGCTGAAGTGCATCCGATGTAGGTGGGATGAACTCTTTTTTGCAGAGCCAAACAAAACAGCGCGAGCATCATCTGCACAACTGACGCCAGGATCAACCTGTATGGAAAATAAAAGTGTATGAATAGCTTATTAAAGAGCAATAAACTCAAGAAACGTTAACGCACCTTATACAACTTGACGACGAAAGCCTCAACGTTCCTGAGTACATCCTGATCGAGAGGCCAGCACCCAAGTCTTCTCAAGAGATCGCAGTTTTTACCACAGAATGCCTTCCAGGCGCCAACCTTTTTTATGGATGCAAGTTTGGACGTCGATTCACAAGCCAAAAGATTTGTAACTTGTTCCAATGAAAGCGTTTTGCAGATCTCGTGCACTGGAATGTATGCTTTGTCCCTAGCAGTTCCACTCATAACCCACACTTCATTTTGCCAAAATAGTGTGTAAGAAGAAGTACAAAATCAGTGCCCGTGGTCATCACAACATTGGCAGCAGTACTGTGGACAGCAAAGTGTTCTCAACTGTGGGTTATAAGTGAAACTGCTAGGGATAAAACATACTATCCAGTGCACGAGATCTGCAAAACGCTTTCATTGGAGCAAGTTGCAAATCTCTTGGCTTTCCATGCTGTCACTGGTTGTGATTCGACATCCAAACTTGCATCTATAACGAAGGTCGGCGCCTGGACGGCATTCTGTGGTAAAAACTGCGATCTCTTGAAAGGGCTTGGGTGCTGGCCACTCGGTCAGGACGTACTCAGGAACGTTGAGGTTTTCGTCGTCAAGTTGTATAAGGTGCGTTAACGTTTATTGAGTTTATTGCTCTTCAATAAGCTATTCATACACTTTTAGTTTTCATACAGGTTGATCCTGGCGTCAGTTGTGCAGATGATGCTCGCGCTGTTTTGTTTGGCGCTGCAAAAAAGCCCGAGTTCCTCCCACCTACATCGGATGCACTTCAGCTCCACATTAAGAGATGTCACAACCAAGTGAGTAGACCTGAAACGTGAAAAAATAGAACAATATTAGACCATTAAAACGTTCTTTAAACAATATCTAAATTGGCAGGTATGTGTTTGGGAGAATGCTCATCTCCCAAAACCATCACTTCCGTTGCTTAAAGATTGCGGCTGGACCATTGCCGCGGAGGAACTAGTTCCAAGATTCATGAGCTTAGACTCTATCCCTAAGGCGTGCTCTGAAATCATTATTTGTCACTAAGGGATTGTGTAATACTAAAAACTGCATTTGCAGAAAAGCAAATGTACCATGCTTGAAGTTGTGCACCCTTTGCAAACGTACTTGTTTAAATTCTGGGGTCTATTCTTAAAACTAGGGAGTGTGTTCCCATGAGGAAATGACGTAAATTGACATTTACTATTGGTAGATTTAGTATTACCATTGGCTTTAGGTATTACAGAGAGAAAATGACGTCATTCCCTCATGGGAACACATTCCCTAGTTTCAAGAATAGACCCCCTGGAGAGTCACAGTAGTGTTTTGTACGATCTGCTTTTCGTAGTGGGAAAACTCACAAGTTTATTTTTCATTGTATTTGAATAAAATTTTAGTCCTAAGTGGTTTTTGAGTTTATTTTTGAAATCCTCATGCTGCAAAACATATGTCACAACATGTCACACTCGTTTTTACGCTAACGACCGAAATGAGAGTACTGGCGAAGCGATCTTGTTAAAAACTTCACAAAAATAATTTTACACAATATTTTTGAATTTCTCATGCTCAAAAACATATAATTAGACATTTTGGACGTGTTCCTAAGTCGTATGGGGGCTTCGCATAGCGCCGATTTCGGGTTTTGGCGCTATTTTGGCCGCCATCTTGGATATCTCACTTCCGGTTGAGATTTCGCTTTGGCAACCGGCATTTTCGGTTTCAGCGGAGTCGAAATAGTGGGAAAAGACCATTTGCTCAAAAGTAATATGAAATGCTTCTAAAATTTCAGTTTACTGAAAATTTGTCTAGACTATTCCATCAATAACAATTTTCTGAACCTTCTTATAAAAGCCATCAAAACATAACCTCAAATTTCAAACAACAATACGATCATCCGAGATTACGATAGTGCCGCGAGATCTAGGATACGTATAAAACGAATATGTTCCTTCTTTGACATATACTGCACCCGCCCGCCGGGGCGGGCAGCTGCAGCATATTTTTATGTCAAAGAAGGAACATATTCGTTTTATTCGTAGGTACTATCGTAATGTTTGAAATATACACTGTGTTCCTTTTGTTCGAATGGGCTACTATTAGCAGCTCGTGTATCAGGCTACAAGCTCATGAGCTGCTCAAAAGTGCCCCCCCTTTGCCCCTAGTGCACACCCCGAATATCTGGGCTTGAAGCGCAGATTACGTCAGTCCATGTGCTTTAGGTTATGTACATGTTCGTTTATTGGGGTTATGTGAAAATTAAAATTAATTTAATTATGTCGAATTCGGAAAAACCGCACCATATCACAAATAAACAAATAGATACAAATATTCAAACCAACAATCGAGAATCAACTTTCAAACATTTCCTGTACCTGTCAAATAACCACAGAACACCCAAAAGAGCAAAATAACTGTTCCTTTTATGAACAGCTAGTAGGAGCTCGCGGCTTCGAGCGCACGTGCTTCAAGCACGGGCGGGCGGGTGCAGTATATTTTTATGTCAAAGAAAAGGAACATTAGTTTTATGCAGAGACAACGTTTTATGCGGCGCTATCATAATGTTTGATATTTTAGGTTATGTTTTCATGGCTTTTATAAAAAGGTTCAAAAAATAGTTATTGATGGAAAAAATATGTTGAAACTATTTAAGTATTTAAATAAGTCTGTATTTGAGGTGTTCATAAGCATAAAGTGAAAAATTTGGTGAAAATAAGTGATTATGGCAGTGTAAAAATAAGACTTTCAGAAACTTTGGGGCCAAATGTCTCGAAAACTGTTGCCGAGCGCCAATTTTTTTATTAGAATTTTTTGTTCAGGAGGCAAAACTACGTATGTTAAAAGCAAAAAAATTTCAAAAATCGGACGTTCCGTAATATAGAAAATTACCATACTTCTTACCTAAAATGTCTACCTATGAGATTCGGTCTAAATAATTTAACTTGGACGCACGCCAAGGATTTGGTATACCACCCCTAACAGGTTTATTTCTTACTGAACCATAATTACATAATTCCGTCCGGCCCCAGATATTTAAGTGGTTCAAATAAATTTACTGCCCATTAATCAATCACTTTATTTGATGTTGACTAGTCAGCCCTAGTTGCTCTGCCACACTTCTAGTTCTGTTTCTTGCCATTTCACCCATTATTGTTCAATTATTAAGGAACCAGAAAAATGCACATGAAGAAACCACTCTATTATTTCCTTGCCTGTTTTGGTGTGCTTTCGTCCTTCAGGTAACAGAAAATTAGTTAGGTACTCGTTGATTGTCTTTTAAGAGAATTTTCTGCAGTCTGGCATATTCAGGAATACCTTCAATATTTTCACTATGTTTCCTTCAGGATTGTACTCGGTTATAGAATTCCTGGCTAGTTGATCTTTTAGTTACGTTAAATTTATTTTTCACTTACTTGCTCTTGTTATTTAATTAAGGTTTTTGTTCCATCAGGTTAACTTTCTAGTGGACTGTCTTTTTTCACTTACTTGCTCTTGTTATTTAATTAAGGTTTTTGTTCCATCAGGTTAACTTTCTAGTGGACTGTCTTATGACCAGAAAATAGCGGACTATGCTGAGGTGATTGTATCTTGAATTTGTTACGTAGCCATCTCCACATCTTCTATGCTTTTTATAACAAAATTCCTCTAAATTATTAGCACCGTCCGCTTTATATGCTCCTCGTTCCTGTTCGTTATTTGATGGTTCATTCAATTACAAGTGAAATTCCGTTATATCAAAACGTATAGTTGCTTATATGCACTTCTCGAGTTGATACTGGTGCTCCCACAGGCTGTATGACTGCACATTTGCATGTCCCTCAATAATTAGCTGTGATCTACTGCTGCAGCTCCTCATAAGTTCTTCTACTGCCTTAGTTAGTGGAGGATAGGAATCATCGCATAGAAGCTTTAGGTTATCCAAACCACTCAAGCCAAAATAATATTTGTTGCTACTCTATTCGTTGTCTTCACTTTCGTTCATCTGCAATACGTACATCGCGGCCGAAAAAAAGTAATCGACTGATTTTCCCTTTATAACTATGGTTCTATTCAGTGTCGCATCAATCTCAATATTTTTTTATTAGTGTCAACGTCATTGTCATATTAAGCAAAAATACATTTTTTATTACTTAATCATGCCTTATCATGTTTTGAGTGAAGAAGAAAAAGGCTACATCATCGCCAAACTTGGAGAAGGGTGGTCTCAACAACGCATAGCAAGTGAAATTAATTGCAGCAAAAGCACGATTCAAAAACTAAACAAAAAGTGGAAAGAAACTCATGATCTGAGCAGGGCAGTGGGTTCTGGGCGGCCAATACCCTGATTAACTATGTCAATTTAAACCCATTTTGTAATTCTATTGAAGAATAAAGAGGCAAGAATGCAGTTTGCAAATACTTTTATTAATGAATAAGATCGTTACAGGGAGAGAGTGGTCTTTTCCGACGAAAAGATATTTCAGTTCTGCTACAATGGTCAACTGCGAGTTAACCATCCCAGAGGTCATAAGTTTGATGAAGAATATTTGTACAAAACAGATAATAGCGGAAGGTCTGTCTTTTTGTTCAGTTTTTGAATTGTGCCTTTGCTGCAATTAATTTGACTTGCCATGCGTTGTTAAGACCACCTTTCTCCAAGTGTGGTGATGCTG
This sequence comes from Rhagium mordax, assembly GCA_963680705.1. Taxonomy (NCBI): domain Eukaryota; kingdom Metazoa; phylum Arthropoda; class Insecta; order Coleoptera; family Cerambycidae; genus Rhagium; species Rhagium mordax. The sequence goes on along the minus strand of OY796661.1, from coordinate 24,047,013 downwards.
TAGCTTTTTTCTGCTTCTCTCAAAACCATACTAAACTAATTAATTGTTTTCTTATAATTAAAAAATATTAACAACTTATTTCTTATTAGTTTTTTTTAAATAAATACGACCCCACCAATGATTTCTTGTCAAAATAATTTAATTGACATAACTGATGTAAACACTCCCATTTACAAAGGAAAATTTTTCGAAAAAACATACTACTTGATAAAAAATCGATTACTTTTTTTCGGCCGCGATAGTACATTTAGTGCGCGTCATAAGTCAAGTAATGTCAAAGAATTGGATGCAAACAATTTATGAATTTATAACATCCACTGATATAAACACGTGTAATTTTGTAACATTGATCAAATAAACTGTATTTATAAATAACCATTTGCAAGGTATGTACAAGACTATTTTATTTTTGTTTATAAATTTAAATCATTATTATATTACGTTATATTATAACAGGTTGTAAAATACTGGTAAATCAATCATATACATACATTTTTAGTGCTTAAATATTTTTATTTAATTAAATTATTATCGCTTTTACTAACTTCAAACATTGTTTGCATCCAATTATCTGTCAGATGACGTTTTCACTAAATGAGCGTATATACCATTGTGGCATGTAGACATTGCAAAATCGTGACGGAAAAATATCTATCAAATTGTTTGTTTTCTTTTTCAATCGTAGAAAAAATATTGTAAACAACACGTTTGAAAACATCTTTCCACACTCATTCGACTTGTGGGCCTCGCCTTCGGCTCGTCCCACCAAACTGTCTCACTCGTGTGAAAAGATTCTTTTTCAAAACTTGATATTTAAAATACTATTGTGTATTATTTAGATATTGCTGCTCTTGAATTTGAACACGAAACTGTTTATAGTATATTCAAATATAAAAAAAAATGATCAACCGACTTGCAGCGCGACCTTACTGAAGCCAAAGCTCGCGTACCCACTATTTAAATTGTTGAGCACTTAATCTGTCGCACCCATGAATATGAAATGTCTAGTTAGCCCTTGGACTATTTCTAAAAGTTAGCAATAAGTATATAAAATTGCTTCATGGGGTCGGGGGTTGCATTGACTGCTTCTCGTGTTTATAGTTTTACAAGTACTTAATGAATACGTTTAGTATATGAAAAATAAATAATAGGTATATTCTTAAGAATAAAAAAGACCTAGGAAATAATTCCAGTATTCTGCAATTATTTCTAAGTAAAGCAAACTATGTACCCTTCTCTTGGTCTCTACCCCTTTTCGAATTTCTAATAGACATTTGAAAGAATCATATAAATGCAGAGGAGTCATTACAAGCATTTACGTTTGTATAGCCACTGATTTTTGTGAAAATATAAAATGCACTGTTAACTTCTGGATTAGTTTTTAGAATTTTGCCATGTAATAGGACTTATTTTATATTTTTTTTGCAAATGTCAATGATTATTCCAATATAATTTAAAAAAATAAATAATTTGTCAACATGTTCTGTGGAATTATTGCCATATGTAGATCCATTATCTTTTACCATTTTTATATTTCCTGGTCAAAGATTCTACAAGGATTCTACGAATTAATAATTATTCAAGTTTGTAAAATAATATTATTATAATTGAACTTAGGATAAAACTGTATATAAACTTGGAGCACACACCAGTAGTTAACAGTTAATTCAGTGAATTTAATCGAATAACTACTAACAGGTAAATCAGTGATTTTTCAAAATATCTTGTCATAGACTATAGACAGTTAAAAAATCCATCTTAATCGACTTTGCTTCTTGTTTTCTTCTTACCACGAACTATCAGTAATATAATATACGGTGTGTCCACGTTGAGGACTTACCCCCGTAAAATATTTATTTATGGATCGATCTGAACCAAACTTTATCTGAAAGAATAAGAACACGTTAGGGTATACTTATGACCAATAAACCATTCACCCCCTTCAAATTCAAAGCCACCTGCGATACCAAAATAGATGAAAAAAAATCAAGAAATCATATAAGGCATTTTTTTATCGAAAAATTTTACCAACGAAAGTTATTAAGAATTGCCCAAAAATGTTAAATCCAAAGTTTGATTAAATTCAGAAAATATTGAAATTTGAAAATATTGAAAATTGTAGATCCAAGAATATAATTTTAAGAGGTTCTTGCGTTTTGAAAAGCGTACCTACTGTGACAATTCTGTTTCATAAAATTGTCACAGCGCGCTTTTCAAATCGATAAAAAAAAACAATAAATTTATATTTTTCGATTTACAATTTTCAATATTTTTTTAAATAGATCAAACATAAGATTCAAGCTTTTTGGGAAATTTTGAACAACTTTCGTTAGTAAAATTTCCCGCCAAAGAAATGCCTAATATGATTTCTTGATTTTTTCCATTTATTTTGGTGCAGGTGGCTTTGCATTTAAAGGGGGCGAATGGTTTTTTGATCATAAGTAGTAGTAAATTTGTTTCAGATCGGTCCATAAATACAAATTTTACGGGGGTGGTAAGTTCTAAACGTGGACACACTGTATAAGATATATTTTTTATCATGTAGGAAATGTCAAAAAATATCAAAAGTTGTATCAAAGTCATAATTAGATAGTTAAAGTTTCAAATTTGTTTTTATTTCAGTTTATTCCTCAAAGCATCAGAATGAATTTCGTCACCATTTTATTCATTGTTATCTTCGCTCTTGTCACCCTACAACAGACAGTGATGGCTTGCATTGCCAATGGTAACGGCTGTCAACCAGATGGCAGTCAAGGAAACTGTTGTTCTGGAAATTGTCATAAGGAAGGAAACTGGGCAGCCGGTTATTGCGCATAATATTTATCATGCAGAAAAATTTTCTAAATTCTAAATAAAATGAAGTGTAAAAGGCCGAAAATAAAGTGTCTATTATTATTAATATTATGTGCTTGTTGTTTTTAATTAACCTAACCCATCAGGAATCTTCTAAACTAAAGACCAGTTTTTACGAAATATTTTCCAATGAGTTTCTATCAATATTTATGTTGTAAGAATCAATAAATATTTTTAATGGTGCATTATCATGTTTAAAATTAATTAATTAATTAATTAGCATTAATTAGATTAGATAAATAGAAACATCTATATTGGGAAAATACTAGCCGAAAGGCATGGCATACAACAGAGGACCTGCTAGTCATCGCATAGTACGTTTGTCTCCTGCTACCCTAAAAAAAAATTTGAGGATTTTGTTGCTTTTTCTATAAAATAAGCGGGTAAATCTTCGAACAAATTGGTCTTTTAATTGGTAATATTACTACGAGTTCTACTTCTAAACATATAAAAAAATATTTGTTTTAGAGGACAATTTTATCTTTTGGAAAAAATATTAACGACTACTGTCTAATTCTGGAACATTTAGGTAAAGCCTTCAAGTAACCTACTGAGTGGACCTAATTTATCCTCCGTAAAAAATAATTACTTACGAAATCGTCTTTACGGATCTCTTTTAATATTATGTTAAATAGCTGGCATAATGGATATTTGAATTAATTGCCAATTTAAATTTTTCTAATCTATTTAAAGCCTAGATCTATCTTGATGACACCATAGTAACCTGTTTGTCAATATGCAGTCTGGATAGCTACATCATATCAATGACAAATGTAATATAGTTTACATTTGTCATTGATCATATAGAACTGTTTCAAAAGCTTTGGAAAATGATTGTAATCCGCCAATAATTATATGAATTTTTTTTCTTGCCTGTCGTTAATTAAAATAAAACAAATACGAGACATGTTCCATATGCCTGGACGTACTTCAGATCTTCAAGCCGTATTAAATATTGTTTCTCTGGAAAAACATGCAAACAATCTTGAACAACAGAAGTTGGATTAACTTCAAAGGTTTTTTTCTTTTTCGAACCATGCTAAAAATATCATTTGTAGAAAATTTACAAACGAGTTGTTATTAATTAAACTCTATATGCAATGAAAGCAACCATTCATCTTCATGAAATTAGCAGAGGAGGTATTAAAAAATTTTGTAAATCAATGTGCAATCTCCTGTGTAATATTTAACTTTTTATTTCTACTTCTTGTGGTCCTAAGTGGACGGCGCGCCGGCATAAATTGCTTCTGCTACTCTATGTTGATAAGAAACAACAATAATTCCTAAATAAGAGGCTTATGGCTCTTTTGTTTATGAACCAACTATTTTGAAAATGTATATAAGATTTCCAATTTAGTTACGTGTACATTCAAAATGGTCGACTTCCGGTTTTAAAGGAAATAACATCAAATTTGATTTTTTAAATTGAACACTCTGTATATCTTATTATTTTTGGAATCTACAGACCAAATTCTATCTGATCACGTTGCGAAATTTTAATTTTTTTCAAAAATAATTTTAAATTTTTTTAAATTATTTAATTTTTTTGTGTTAATTGGAAATAAAATGTTCTATCTAATGTTGCAGATGGTCCATACACGTTTCATTTAAAAAAATTGACTTTTTTATCAAAAACCAGCACTTTAAAATTTATCGGCCCATACACTTGATATAAAATTACTACTCAGAATTATTACTTGTGAGAATAACAGAATGGAGATATAAAACATTTCACGTAAGCTAAACGATTTCGACAGATGACATCGTGACTTGCTGAAATACTTTAAAATAATTTGTCCCTAGATCGTAAACTGTGGCGTCGGAGTACAAAACAAAATGGTCGTGTCATATGTTTCCTGTGCATGTGTGTGTGAACGTGAACGTTAATAATGGAATAAAATAATTAATAAAATCAATTGAATGTATGTACAAAAGCACTGCATTCTTAAACTGAGTTTTCTTACACATGCAACCATGAAATCGAGTCGAGGTCAATGATCATTGTAACCAATAATATTGAATAAAAAGTTACTATATTTGGGCTGTCATCTGTCGAAATCGTTCAGCTTACGTGGAATATACTACCCAGGTTACGGCCTTCTGGATTGAAAAATAAAATTAAAAATTAAAAAATTATATTTGAAAAAAATAAAAATTTTGCAAAGTGATCATATAGAATTTGCTCCGTAGATTTAAAAAAATAATAAAATATACAGAATGTTCCATTTAAAAAATCGAAGATGATGTTATTTCCGTCGAAACCGGAAGTCGGTTGGTTCATAAACAGTTCTCATGGGCACCCGGTACCTATATACCAGTAGCTGCTCGTTTTTGGGGCACTTGGCGAGATTTATCTTGTTGTTTTGTACCAGCGCAGCGATGCAATTTTCCACTGACTTGTTAATTATGTTTATCGGTTTCAGGATATTAATCCTTTGTTTACATATGCAAAAGTAGGCTGGTAAACAAGTCATAACTAAAGTTGTACAGTTATATTTAAAACTTGTACGGTAATAATATTACAAATACAGATCTGTCAATAACTGTCAACAGATGAAATAATAAATAATGAAACTATAATATAGGGCTATTTATTAATACAAACAGACAGAAAACTCCAAACAATAATAATTAAGTACTGAAATCCAACTGAAATGTATTTTCAGGCAATCCAAGGTCCATTTTTATATAGCCGTTGTGACATTAAAAATGTAAACATTTATGTAATAGGAAAAAAGGCAACAAATAAAAACAAACAAAATATAACTGTAACCATGGCGACAAATCAACCCATACAGACTTGACCAACTAATGAAATGAAAACGTTATTAATAAGAGAATATCAAAAGGTAATATCTATTAATAATGTCTTTATTTTCTGAAACCGATAAACTATTGAACATATCACGGATGTTATGACTATCATAACAGCCTTAGATGTCTTAAAATCCTCGCTCTACGAGCTCGGATTTCAAACCGACATCTGCGGCAGTTATGATAGTCATAACATTCCTAGATATGTTAATAGCTATTACATACCCACAACTTAATCCTGGAGCAGAATTAAGGTATTTCTGTAGGTAGGTACTTATATAAATGTTACATAAATAATAAAATTTGTTAAAATGTAGTAGTATTGTATATTTTTTTATATTCCTGTAATTATTTGTGTTAATTTATCGTACATATAGTTTTTATTTTGCATGTTTGTATTCCCATTCTTTAATTGGTATGTAAATACTGTTTAATGGTGGAATTGAAATAAATAAATAAATCATGTAAAATCAATAATATAAGGCATTAATTAATTAATAGTTAATTTATTATAATTTATTTACAAACAATTCAATAATTACAAGAAATATATTTCATAAGTATTTATAGTTTTCGTGAAAATGAGGAGTATTTTGCATATGTCTGTCAAGCAATTTTTACAATAGCTGGGCACACACACAGAGGTATATCTGCGGATTTTACCCGGCACAGTCAAAGTCTGTTGACAAATCTGTACGTTAGTGTGTGAGTACGCGCCAGTCTTAATTCATGTACAGACTTATCTGAAGACATAAACCACGTGTTAAGTATGTTGATGCCATATTTGCACAGTCTTCTCCCACAGGTTAAATCCGCATGTTTAATATTTTTATTCAAAAAGATTAGCTGAAAGATACTCGTTTTATGGGGATTTTAGCAGAGTTTATAGGCATTTATAAAAGTCATCCAACTTTATGGAAAATCAAATACACACATTACCAGTATTGTAAAAAAGTGTATCCTGATGCGGGCCAAGATTTTGTTTAAAAAAAAATACTAAGTGTTATCAATAATCTTAAAAGTTGTACTATCCATTTTTAAATAGTTTCTAAAATCATCGACCTAGTTTTCTCTCAATTGCTTCAATAACGGCAAATAACTTCAAAGTTTCCTTTTCTAATAACAATTTTTTTAATCGATTTGCTTCGCCGTTTTGTAGTTATAGAGTAAAATTTATTTGTCATAAGATATATGTTAATTATAGCCAAACACAATGCAACTTTTTCTGATCATTTTCTCACTAACACAACAAAAGAGTACAAAATATCACCAGAAACGTTAAAGACTTCCACTAAAAACTTTTGTCAAGACCGAATTCCACAGTTTTGGTAAAGTCTGCAGATAAGTCTAAAGACTTCACCCATTAACAGACAGTTTTGTCTGCGAGCGACTAAGTACGCCGGAATTGTCTACAGGCATGTCTTTTAAGTTAGTGGAGTGGCAATATTTAGTCTGTCACATACCAAGTCCGCGAAAGAGCGCAGACTTAAACTGCCGTGGATAAAGTCCGCAGATATACCTCTGTGTGTGTGCCCAGCTATTGTCTTCAATTGGAAAGACGTGAGATTTATCGGTCTTAAGGATACGCATATTATGTTGTTTCTAGTGTTATATCTAAAACACTTCCTGTCTTAGAATTGTTACAGAAGTAAAACTGTTGCCTATGTTTAAGTTATACTCCAAAATAAATAAATAAAGAGTGAATCACCTTGGGTTGATACTGGTACACCCCAAACCTTGTGATGTTCATTGTTCATTTGCATCTCACCCAACAATGAATCACTTCTTGGGTTGATACTGCAGGTACACCCCAAACCTTGTAATGTTCATTTGCATCTCACCCAACAATGATAATAATAATATCTTTGTTTCTCAACCACAATATGTTACAGAAAAAAAAAATGTTTGATAACATAAGTAGTTGGTAGATGATAATCAGCCGTAGTCCACTGCCTCTACAGCTTTTCATAAGTTCTTCTACGACCTTGGTTGGTGAAAGATCATTGTATGGAAGATACGCAGAGTTCAAAATCATCTTTCCCAATGAATCAGCTCTGCTTGTTTCAGATTAAACGAAATATATGTCTTGCACTGACTACAACCATCTTGATTCCTGTTCACGCATCCCTCCCTGTATGACAGTAAATGCTGTTATTGCTGTTATGCTCCTGACCTATTTGGGATGAGGTGATGCACGGAATCAAAAGTCGTTTGGAACCTTCTATCGGCGATCTTACTCTTTGTGGGTGACGTGACTTCTCTTTTGCCATGTACTCGCAGTCAGTCGTTCTCCTTACGGCCTAATTTACTGAACTGTCTTTCAGGCTATGTGATTCAATTGCTTGGACCTTGGCGTTGGTTTGTAGTGATGCGCGTTTCGTATAGTACTATTTCTATCTACTATTAAGTGCTAGGTATGGTGTAAATAGCCATATTTTCCTGTTTCCACATATTCTAACGTTTTTTGTGTGTATCTTCCAAGCCATGCATTAGTTGCAAAATTTTGAATATGCATGTTCTTACAGGCAGAAATTTAAAAAATAAATAGTCCACTCTTTGACATCGCCGTATTCGTCGTGAACATTTTATAAGATCATAACGTATGTCCGCTTACTTGTGACACATCATGTGCAACAGTTTAATATTGACAACTGTCTTAAAAGAAGTGGATTTTGAATTATGTGATATGTGGTAAAATTTGGTTAATTTTCAAACGCCTGATTATAATTTATGACGTTACTATAATAATTGCTTCTGTATTCCATCATGACAAAAAAAATTTGCATTCATTTTTTAAACTTGGTTTTAAGTTATTTATAGGAATAATTGAAGATTAAATATGGACAGTAAAAACCAAAATAACAAGAACATGTTTCACTAAATCCATTTGACCAATATGTTAATTTAATGTCTTGGAACAGTCAAACTGCATACAAATAATTTAAACAAATAAAAATTTACATTAGGAGTTTCTGAATATCTGTTAATATTTTTAAAAATATAGAAAATACAATATATTTGATTATACGGTCGTGGAAAGAACTTTAGAATTTTAACGGAACTAAATTTTCATCCTTAATAAAATTTTGTAATATAGTACAGTCAAAGGAAATACGAACAAGAGCATCGCTGTAATGTAATAGGCATGTCCACAAAAAAATTAATATTCATTAATATTAGTTACAATCGTACATCGGAGCTCCTGGTACCAATATCTGAAATTTTTTTTTGAAAAAAATTAATCCTAACCATAGCAGCGACCGAAGAAATCTTTTGCTCCGTTTGAATTAAATAAACGCCTGCTGATTGTTTTGACGTCACAAGCTCGCTAGCCTGGCTGACGCGCGTGATTAATTTTCGCACGGCGCGGCGCGCGCCGAGCTGTCAGAAGTGTCAGTATGCAGTCTACATTTACAGTAGTTCTATTATTTACGACGTTGTGGTGTTGGTTTATTGCATTGTCTTATTAGTAAATATGGAAGAAGGTTTCCAGAAAGGAGATTCACATAATTTGCCGTAAGCGTAATTATGGTATCCGATTTTCTGATAACAAACAGTGATTTTAACCAGCTCCAAAGGAAATCACGAAAAGAAGCTGTGTTTTAATGTAGGACATTTAAATTCGGGTTTAAACTGAGGGCCCAATAGATTTGAATCGTATAGCATTTATTATTATAGTAAATAAACTTGCATTAAGATGATCCTCGCAGCAGTACAAAGTAGATGTTGATGAAACGTTTTTAATATCACGTCTTACTGCCTCAAACCATTTTTTCTTTTTTATTGTTGGCTTTGGGACGCTTACAAATATTTTCGTTGGCGTCTTAGTAGTTGTATTATTGCAGCAACACCATTTTCGTGCCACCATATTTCTTTTATAATACTGCTCATTAACACAGAGAACGCTCACTACATGACGAACCCGTACAAGCCGGCCGGCGCGCGGTAACGTGCCTGCGAGGATGTGACGTCATGTTACTAGCCTCTATCTTGGGAACGTTTCTTAGCCTCTCTGCTTTTAGGTGATTTCCATTGCGAATAACTGGCAGGTCAAACAACTAAGCCACTAGGACGCAGTGGATTTCCATTGTTTTTGCGACGAATGACTTCCCCTGGGGATTTAATATACTGTCGAAGAAAGAAGATCAAAGCCGAAAAGTGCCAGAAGAGGTGGCTCAGTCAAAATCGAAGAAGACCTGTCGAAATCGCCCACACTTCCCACAATGGTGAAATATGTGAATTCATTTTAAGTACAATAAAGTCAATATTCATTCATTTTATTAACCCCTTATATTCACTCATTTATTTAAAACATATGACTATCTTTTCTCTACATTGTATTTATGTAACAGTCCTGTTGATTGCTAGTTATTATTTAGTTATTATTTATTAGTTATTTTCCTTTATACTGCCACGAAAATAAGGTCAGCTCTACAAAGGCCTTAGAATCAAAGACATTTAAGTCCAATTATTTATAATAAGGCAAAAAGTGGTTGAATTTAGGACTCTGATATAGTTTATTGAGTTTTATCTCCCATACTAATTACCAGTTTATACATCCCGAAGTCCCAAAAACGAAACAAAAATTTGGTGTAAACATAATTTATTTGGAAAAAAATTTTATAAAAAATAATGAGAAAATGGAGTGCATAATATATTAGGTAATGTTAAGAGAGTGTGAGAGAGAAAGTTTATTAAACAAAACTAATCAGTCGCTTTTCGCCAGAAGGTTATTTTTCGTTGGTTCTAAGAATTCTTCACAAATTGCGTCTGCCATTTCATTCAAGGTGTCCATTACGGCTTCCTTATCCCTGAAAAGCAAACAATCATTAAAGTACCCAAAATGGTAAGTGATATTTAATTTAAGAAATGTTCGAATACTTTTAATCAGTGGTATATGTAAAGAAAGAGTAATACAACAGTATCATCATGTAATAGTGACCAAGTGACCACCCACAATTCATGTATTTTCCGAATGTCTTTCCTCATCTTAAAGTATTTATGTAATTATTAGGTATTTTAATTTTATTTATTTATTATCCTCGTTTCTATATTATTATTTTAAAGGCTTGGTATTCTTAAGTAAAACAACCATTAAAACAATACCTATATGATTTAGCTACTGGGACGTAAACCACTAATATATTTTTTCGGCAACCGAAAAGCACCCACTTCCCGGACGCTTTTTTTGAGAAAATAGCACTTTTCCGGCCTAGTCCGGGAAGAATTACCCTTTAATATTAGCAATTCTTCGAATTTCAATATAAATATAGATTTAAACAATTAGACTGTTCCTAATTTTGTTCTACAAATAAATATTATAAAAGAACGTACTTTATTGATTTGTTATTCCACACGGTTGCCGAAAAAATAGTGTACGCAGCACGCCCGGAAACTGTTTGGACTCGCAGACTTCCAGGACTCGCCTTGGAATCTTGTCTACTCGTCCAGAAAAAAAAACAGTATTTTCCGGGCTTGTTACGTAAATTACTATTTACTGGTTAAAAAATTATATCAATGCACAAAAAACTGTATTCATTTCCTGATTAATACTCACGTCATAGTCGGACTAGCACAGAGCTCCGTGTAATACTTAATTTTAGGTTCAGTGCCACTAGTTCTCAAAGTACATACTGCACCATTGGAAAATTGGAATGTAATCATTTCACTGCTTGAGGAAACTGGTAAAACAGCCTTATTATCAGGCTGATTGTTATCATAGCCTGTTGTTAGGTCCCGCACTGAAGTAATTTGATATTTATCGTTAAGAATTCCTGTAGGATACTGAAAAAAATATATAGTTAGGACGAAAATTAAATAAACATAACAGATAATTTACTAATTCTGCTTCTATAATATAGAACTTTCATAAACGATCGTACACCACGTGAGCAAAAATGAATCACCTGGTACATATTTTGCTTTTTCTGCATATGTAATGTAACATTGAGTAAGGCAAGGTATATGTTTCCCTAATTCTATGTGCACATAGTTTGCAATCATTTATGAGGACCGAGGACCTTTTATAATAAATTGCATCCCAATGTAGGAATAATAACATATATGTTAGTTTGACCCACATAAAAGGTAGTACCTAACTTGATTGATTAATTGATTTCTCCTCACATCATCAACCAAAACTCTCCTAAAATATTACATAAAAGTGACTATTGCGAGTACTGACCGTATTGTTTCCACTAAAGTTTCTTAGCCTCTCAAATATCTTCTTAATCACAACTGGATCATAGCAAATATAATAAGAATTGCGGGTCACATGTTGGCCATAAATTGAGAAAATCTCATCAAGCTTATCCGTTAGGGTCTTGTTCTCGCTGTAAATCAAAGACGTCATGGTTGCAAATTGGAAGGCAGCCGACACGCCATCTTTATCTAATACGGTGTTGGTACACATGTAGCCAATAGATTCCTCGAAGGCAAATATGACTTCTTTTCCTTCTTTTTCGAGATCGAGTGCCTTGTTACCTAGAAATCCGTTTTTGTATATGCGCTTATACTCCACTCCAATTCAAAAGTATTGAATCTTCGTAAGTGTTAAAAGTGGCTCAATACTTTTAAATCGCATAGTAAGTATACTTATTATTTATATGCACCTACCCATCCACTTAAAACCCGTAAGGGTGTCAAAAAAGTGGAAGCCATGTTTTTTGCTCATGCTCCGCAGGATCATCGAACTAACTGTACTGGAAATCATACAAATTTTACATGAAGGTGTGTCAGGATTTTTTATTCTGTAACAGTATAACATCCACCAACCCAACAAGGCACCTAACTCGTTGCCTGTGAATATTTTCCATTCGCCAGTTCTAAAAAACACATTATTTACAAACAGCGTAGAGTCAATATGTTGTTTTGTTTTAACTGTTAAGTTCATGTAGAAAATTAGACTCATTTTTGACCTTCTAGGCTTCCAAATTTACCCCTAACTTATCTTATGTGAGACACTATTAGTCCAAGCAATGGGGGTTTTCTATTCGCAAAAGGTCGGAAAGAAATGAAATTTGGTGGGATGGTAGACATAGGTCCTCTGATAGTACACCTCAGTTTGCGACCTCGGGGGGTTGCCGCTCGAGGGGTGGGGGGATGAAAACTCTGCGTCGCGACGCTTTTCGGGAAATAGCGCCGTTGTGGTAAGTGCTATCGAAAAAAAGTTCAAATAAAACATGTAGAGAATAAAATTGTGCACAATTTTGGTTTTTTGAATTTTTCGTCTGCGACCAATAGTTTTCGCTCTACGGCGCGCCAAAGTTGGGGGTTGATTTGCAATTTTCAACAAAATCAGAATTTCATCGCGGATTAAGACGAAGATCGCTAACAAACAATTCTGTAATATTTCTTTTCTGAAAGAGTAATGTTTTCTGAGTCTGCAGATGCGCGATTTGATACATTTGGTCGTGTATAATAAAATGTATGATTTTTTGAAGCGCGCCCCTACATACTCCGATATGGGTATTTTTTAATTATCATTATCTACGGTCAATATTTCCTTATTACTGTTGACCTAGGCGCCAAATTTACTATTTTTGTGCATACATGCTTCAAGGAAATTTTTCACACCACCCTTGAGGTAGAGTTGATCGGTGCGTTATTTTTAATGTGGTATCCACAAGAGGCCTAATCCACGGTCGATATAGGGTCTATTTCACTTTGAGGCACTTGCGACGTTGTAAAACTGATTTGCCTTCGTTGTCATCATCCTCAGACATCAATTCCGAGCCATAATCGGCTAACTCGGCGTTGTCTGTTTGGTCCTCATCGTCCTGTATCTGATCGGGAACGTTTTCGGCATCTTCTGCATCGTCGTCGTGTAACCTAATCTGGTCGGGAAAGTTTTCGCAGGACGTCAATATTCAACAAAATCAGAATTTCATCGCGGACTAAGACGAAGATCGCTATCAAACAATTCTGTAATATTTTTTTTCAGAAAGAGTAATGTTTTCTGAGTCTGCCGATGCCCGATTTGATACATTTGGTCGTGTATAATAAAATATATGATTTTTTGAAGCGCACCCCTACATACTACGATATGGACATTTTTTAATTATCATTATCTACGATCAATATTTCCTTATTATTGTTGACATAGGCGTCAAATTTATTATTTTTGTTTATTAGTGGTCATGAATATCCTGATTGGGGTATACGATACGAGCCCCTTGTTCGGCGTCAACTTACTCTTTATTATGATTCGATGTTCTGTTAATCTGTACAACAAGTACGAAATCTGCTGAAAGAAATCGCCTCTTCGAGGAATCCATGATTCCAACTGTGTCGCAAGAAAAATTTTTTTGAAAGCACATAATTACACGGTTAAGCAAGCGGTCGAAGACACGGATTCATTAATTGTGCAGACTGCCATCAAATCCCTCTTTTTCCTCAGTATTCGTAATTGGAGAAGACGTAGATTTGCTTGTGTTGTCGACTGCTAAAGCCAGAGAGATCCCGAATGTTTATTTGTGCAAGCCGGGTAAAGGGAACAAGGAGAATGTGTTTTATCCGCCTCAGAGTTTGCAATATAGCGACGCTATTGCGAAAAGTATCTTATTTGTGCATGCCTTCAATGGATGTGATACTACATCGGCGTTGTTCAATCAAGGCAAGATTCGATTCTTCAAAACTTTAGTAAAAAACCCAACATTAACAGACGCGATTCAAGCATTTGACGACCCTAATGCAGAATTAACGGAAGTCGTTGCCGCTGGCGAACTGTTTATGTTGAGGCAGTATGGTGCAGGAAGCGAACATCGTAAGTTGAAGTCTCTGCGGTATACGAACTTTGTACGGGGGGCCGTCTCCAAAAATTCATTCAATCTCGCGGCGCTGCCACGAACATCCGATGCGTGCCATCATCATTCATTGCGTACTTATGGTCAAGTACAGAGCTGGCGGGGAGTTCAGAAACCCCCAGAAGATCAGGACCAAACAGACAACGCCGAGTTAGCCGATTATGGCTCGGAATTGATGTCTGAGGATGATGACAACGAAGGCAAATCAGTTTTACAACGTCGCAAGTGCCTCAAAGTGAAATAGACCCTATATCGACCGTGGATTAGGCCTCTTGTGGATACCACATTAAAAAAAACGCACCGATCAACTCTACCTCAAGGGTGGTGTGAAAAATTTCCATGAAGCATGTATGCACAAAAATAATAAATTTGGCGCCTAGGTCAACAATAATAAGGAAATATTGACCGTAGATAATTTATTTATTTATTTATTTATTTATTTATTTATTTAGGTAATGATAATTAAAAAATTAAAAAATTAAAAAATACCCATATCGGAGAATGTAGGGGCGCGCTTCAAAGAATCATATATTTTATTATACACGACCAAATGTATCAAATCGGGCATCTGTAGACTCAGAAAACATTACTCTTTCAGAAAAAAAATATTACAGAATTGTTTGGTAGCGATCTTCGTCTTAATCCGCGATGAAATTCTGATTTTGTTGAAAATTGCAAATCAACCCCCAACTTTGGCGCGCCGCGCGCCGTAGAGCGAAAACTATTGGTCGCAGACGAAAAATGCAAAAAACTAAAATTGTGCACAATTTTATTCTCTACATGTTTTATTTGAACTTTTTTTCGATAGCACTTACCACAACGACGCTATTTCCCGAAAAGCGTCGCGACGCAGAGTTTTCATCCCCCCACCCCTCGAGCGGCAACCCACCGAGGTCGCAAACTGAGGTGTACTATCAGTGGACCTATGTCTACCATCCCACCAAATTTCATTTCTTTCCGACCTTTTGCAAATAGAACCTCGTATTTAGTACCCATTGCTTGGACTATATAAGTTAACAATAAATTTATTGTATTGTAAATACGAAACATTTCACTTACGTCTGATTTTTTTCAGCGGCGGCCATTCTATCTGCATCTGGATCATTTGCTATTATTACCACACTATTGTTTTCATCTGCAGTTTTAAACGATAGATCCAAACTGCTTTTTCCCTCCTCTGGATTTGGAAATCTAAAAACCAATAGGTGACTTTTCCCAAAAAGATTGCTTTTGTTTTAGATTTGAGAAATTAATCCATTTGGAGATAAAACTATCGGTAATAATAAGTTTGTTTAAAAAATGTTATTCATAGGTTATTTATTTAAAATTTAAAGAATGGCGAAGTTACCGACTTCCCAATAAGTTAAAAAATACATGGCATGCAGAGTAGAACTTAAACGAATTTATAAAAAATAAGAATATTCGTGTAATTATTGTTTTATTAAAATCATTTACCCCTTTACATTGTTGCAATACGGGTATGAAGAATTTTTGGAATACAAAATAAAATAAGTAATAAACTGAAAAGCTGTAAATTCTAGTTCCACTCTGCTTACTTTGTACTTGATCAGGCAATAGGCCTTTCGCCAAAACAGTCTACAGTTCTTCAGAAGAAAATTGTGATGGCTAAATACCCACTGAAATTAACTTTCAGCTGCTCCTTCGGTCTGTATTTTGGTATATTACTGAAATGTCTCCAAAAATTGCCTTTGGTTGCATATACACTCAGTTCCATAAAAAGTGACGCACTCGATTTTTCGGGTAATTTTAAAGTTCCTTAGTTCTTCAACCGGTGGACCGATTTGAACATTTTTTTCTCAGTTTATAGCAAAATTCATTCTCTATGAGCCGGATTAGAAGCAATGGTGAGTTCTTCCATATTTCATGGAAATTAATGGAGAATTTTAAACCTAAGTTTTTTCACAGGTATTCAAAACACCCTGTGGATTATTCTCGCATTCACGGAAAAATCATTCATTCTGCAATCGATTAACCATTTTTTAATAAACAGTTTGTTTTTTTATTCATTGATTTATCTCTAAAATTGTCCGAATTACAGCTTTTTTGCTGAAACCTTGCGTATTACCAACTTTCTTTAAAATTGTCCATGAATTTCCATGAAATATGGAAAAACTCACCATTGCTTTCAATCCGGCTCATAGAGAATGAATTTTGCTATAAACTGAGAAAAAAAATGTTCAAATCGGTCCACCGGTTTAAGAACTACAGAACTTTAAAATTACCCGAAAAATCGAGTGCGTCACTTTTTATGAAACTGAGTGTATTTAAACATTACTTTTAAAAATGTATACAGAAGCAATTCTTTCTTACTTTACTGTTGGAAAATCAGGATCGGGATCCATCTGTTCCGGTACTGGTACCATCTTAATTCCTATCCTATTAAACATTTTGTCCACGTAAGGATACCCAACTCCATGCATTGCAGTATAGGTAAACAGCATTCCCACTTGTTCGTTAATTTGTCTGTGCTCAGGTATTATAGTATCATCGATAATATTTAAGTAGTGATCTAATACTTCTTGTAAAGGGTCGGTAAGTAATTCGTTGTCCGTTAATACGGAAGTGTCCCACGACGACTCCAAAGGTTTGAGGTTTTGCAGGATTGAATCTTGAATATCCGTATCGACTGGTGGTATTATTTGGGCTCCATTAGGTGCATATACCTAAAGTTTTATGTATTAGTTATTAAAGAAAAGAAACACTGTATAGGGTGTCTTCGAAAATGAGATTTTTTAACTCAGTACAGTGCTCATATAATCATTTTAAAATTTCACTAATGCTGCTTTATAATATAATAATTGATATTCTCATTTACAGAAATTTCAAGTTTTAAAATCAGTCTTACTCAGTTGCATACATATCTACCAATTGAGAAGTTCAGTCATTCATCAATTCAGTTGTAAAGTGCATGTTATGTAAAGCTATTTCCTATTGTAACGATCGAGTTGTGATTTGAACAGTTCTTGTTTCTTCCGTAATAATGGCACACTCTTATTATCATTATGAACTTTTGAAAATGTTTACATGTTGGTGTATGAAAAATTCCACTAGATGCTGCTGCTGGGATTTCCCACATTTGACTAAAATTTATATCTCTGGTTTTGCCCGGATCTCCAATATTTATTGTCTAATAAGTGACTGTTAATTATTTATTTGTGAAGTTTTCCACTTTAATTAAATTACTTTAGAATTATTAATTATACGTATTATAAAGTTTCAATTTCTAAATCTCCCAGGCCCAGGACTATCATACATAAAAAAATAGGTAGGTATCGTAAAAACGAGGCAGAGATAACGGATATAAAGAGTCAGATAGTGGAATAAAGGTGTAATATTACTTGACACGTGGATTTAGTACAAGTAAAATAAGATCGAATTTGTTTTATTTTCTATATATTATTTATTGTAAGACAAAACTTCCTTTATAGTCTATATAGAAATAATCACATTTAATTATTGATCTATCGATTTCAAATTAGCTACCAATTACTTATTACAACGTCCTTAACTAAATATAGAATCTACGTACGACATATTTGATTTGTTTACTAAGTAGTCTAATATTCAATTCAGTCTTCTCAAAGGATGATATATTTTTCTTGATTATCAAAAACTATTTTTTCACATGCGTAACCCCATGCTGAACAGCCTTGTCTTCGGATTTGGGGGTTATTTAATTTATGTGATGTGTTTCATGTAATATCTTATCTACAAGGGAACATATCCTAAATTGTATGTGGTTTAGTCAATGAATTTTCTATTTTCACTTATATTATAAAAAGATCCAATAATGCTCCAAACTTTGTTATTTGCAGCAAAAAATATACTTCTCTTTTACACAGTCCAGTAATAGAGTATATTTATTTTATTATCGAATAATACCAAAATCAAAATATCAAAAATTGGCTCAAAAATGGTGATGACCTTGAAGATGGTTTTTAATTAACTTTTTGGCTGAAAATGCATATATTAATGAAGTCGTCGTTTAAATAATTAAGTCTGGAAACTACTAATTTGCGCGAAAACAAGGCGTAAAAAATGTTTCCTATGAAAGCTTTACAGTTTTTCGAAATCTGTCAGATGATAGTAGCAAGTTTGTAGTGAGTTTAAAATTTTGGACAATTGAATGTCGACCTTTGTTTTTAATGGATAGTGTAATTTTTATGTCGAAATTGATTAACAAATTTTGCATATGAGCCATTCGAATCTTAAATCACTAAATTGCCAGGTACTGAGATATTCACATGCACGGTGTTTCCGAAAATAATTCATTTATTCATAAGGTTCTTTTTCTTTTCATTTATAAAAATATTCCAAGGGAATAAATTTACATGGACTTATGGTCTAGAACCTTTTCAGGAAACCTTGTTAAAATGCCCAGTCCTCAATAAATTCGGATTTTCCAGCCTTTCGGAAAGCCATGTGTATCTTCATCACTTGAAGCATCTTATCTCTTAAGTAGATGATCACCCTGTATATTTCATAACAAAACTAAAACGTATAAATATCTCCGAAAGTCCAGTTACACAATGTATTTCCTATTTCACATCATCAGTGGTTACGTAAAGAACATTAATTGGGTAAATATTTTTAATGGTTGGTTACTGTACTACTTTGCAACAATATTTGCAAGAATTATGCAATATATTAAATCCCGTATTAAATCAAATGTGATATTTTAATGGAAAAACTTTACGAAATTTAAAATATTTACATAGAGACTCATTACGCGTGATATTAATTAAATTCCTTCTACTTACTTTATAGCCATTATCATCTTTTGGATTATGAGAAGCTGTGACCATAACTCCACTGGCGCATTTATATTTCTTGACGGAAAAAGGTATAAACGGTGTGGGTGTTACCGTACTGAACAACTTTACCGGATATCCACCATTGACGAAAACTACTGCCGTTAGCTCGGCCCATCTATAATTATGAAAAATACAGAAAGTAGGATTTTGCAATGGTCAAGGCTAATGTTTAAAATATTTTTTATTAATTGAACAAATAATTTTGTTCCAAAGAGTTACTATTTATTGGATGTAATATTTGTGCTTACCTTCTGCTGTTATGGCGACCATCATAGCCAATAATAATTCCATTTGCCTTCAATAAAGCAGCGTCAGCTGCCTCCAAATATTTAAAGAAACCTTGGGCAGTCTGAATAATCACCAAATCGTTCATGCAGGCATAACCAACTGACATTTTCCCTCGCAAACCTGCTGTACCAAATGCTATTCTGTTCAGTAAAATTTTTTTCAGCTCTTCTACATTTTTTTCGGCCACTAACTTCCTCAGTGCATCGGAAGTGGTTTCGTTTTTGTCCCACGCTAGCCATTCTTCGATTCTTTTTTCCAGGTTGGCGGCACAATCCGTAGTCATGTTTCTTATAAAACGTATCAATTTTTCTAAAACGAAAAGGTTTTATAAATGTATACACGGACGGGAT
Organism: Rhagium mordax; assembly: GCA_963680705.1. Lineage (NCBI taxonomy): Eukaryota > Metazoa > Arthropoda > Insecta > Coleoptera > Cerambycidae > Rhagium > Rhagium mordax. The sequence continues at coordinate 24,027,069 of OY796661.1, read as the reverse complement.
CTTGTTAATACTGTGAGTATAACAGCCGCTTCAATATGCTATAAAAAAATCCGGCGATAAACTAAGTGCAAAATATTAATAACAACTTGTTTAATAAATTAGATACAAGCATATTATCGATAATGGTGTTGCAATATGTAGTTATTATTATGAAAGAAATATTTGGACACGTTAGTTGATAAATTTTATATCAGGGAAAATAACGTGCATGGACAATATTGCATCAGTCACTTTAGTATAAAATCCACAGAATAAAATTATTTAAAAATCTCATACAATTAGCTAATTAAATTATTTTGTGTTTCCAACCAGTGTTTATAATATGGACAAAGCAGTATTTTTTGTAAGTAACTTTGAAAATGATGTATTTTAAGGATTTTTTTATGATTTATTAAAGGTGGCAACAGTTTTTTTTTCATTTTCTAAATAAAAAGAAATAATAAAAAAAGACAGTATTATGAATAATGTGATTTTTATCGCAGTCGATGATTTCTGTTTTCTCTTGAATTTCCTTAGTAATTTTTTCTTGAAAAAAAAAATTCCACATTTTAATTTTCTTCTTGTACCTATTAATGGCAAATACACGAGATGCTTGTAGTGCAACAAACAGTAGAAATCAAAAATTTTTTTTCCTAAATCAAAATCTGTTTATTTTATATGAAAGAATCATGTAGAAAACGTTTATAATGTTGAATGCTTGTACATTTACTGTCATTTTCCTAGAGTTATAAGTATTTCAATCATTCACACGAACAAAGTGAAAAATAAAAGAACGTCGCCGCGTCTATCAATATATTTCCTGATAAAATATTTTATGAATAATACAAAACGATATCATCGGAATTATGTACTTTAACCTTCACATTTACACATAGAAACATTTTATGACGTTAAATAAATATAAAATATATTTGCTTCCTCTCATTCCATAAATAAATGTCTAAATAGGTATCCTACAAAAACATTTTTTTCGAGATATTTTACTTAAGGTAATGAATAAATTAAGAAGCCTTATTTAAAAATTATGTTTCATTCAATAAGTGTTACATAAGTTATTACATTTTCTTTCTACGAGTGCCCGCAATTTCGAGAGCCGGCGGTTGAGTATACTGCTACTGTTCCGTACGTCTCCTATTTTACCGCGATGTACTCACAGTATCTTCTTATTAGAAATAAATGTATGTGCCTGTTATATATGTATTTTTTTTCTTTAGATTTAGGTGGGGTTAAAGCCAATAATTAAAACAACAAACTGATTTTTAATAATGTTGACGTTTCAAAATAATTTATTTCATCTTATTATTTCAATGTCCTGAAGATGAAATAAATTATTTGGAAACATCGACATTATTAAGCCCTTTATTTATTTAATCGAAAACCGATGCGGTTTTGAAATTAATATTTTTTTTCGTAAAGTTTTCTCATCTTTCATTTCGTATAATACCATTACCTTTTTTATTCACTAAGATATTAACTAAAAACGCCATTAGTTATTCCATTATTTAATTAGATACTTTTAAGGCACAGCAGATACTCTACTTGCAGATACAGCAGGAAATATATTCTTCTTTGAAATATTTGAAAATCCCTTAAGAACTGAACTTCAGTGAAATGTTGCACTACAAGCACTAGTTTGAAAATTTTACTCTTTTGAAGTTTGACAATGTTGAAACCTAAAATGTCCTTGTTTGTTAAAATCCTTAAATTTTGTATGAATTAATTTAGCAAAATAATATCCTTTGTAGGGGTTTTTTATTTATTTTCTTTAAAGAAATAGGTCCCACGATATCCAGTTTTATTTGGTTCTCCCTGTATCCGCTCATTACATTACATTACATTACATGCGTGGGAGGTGTTATAATCAAAATCAATTTATCATATGTGAAAGGTTAACAATCGAGGCGTTCATTTAAATTAAGCTTTAAAATATTACATCGTGTTGTTGTTAAGAACTGATAACCAGTATATTTTTAAATATTGTATCCAATGATAAGGAGTAGGGGACGCCAAAAATACCTTAATGTAACATATATTTTAGATATTATATGAATGTTAATGTTTGCCTAATAAAAAGAAACATATTATAAATTCGACAGACCCAAATCTAAAGCCATCAATTATTCCATTCCAGGGGTGTACGGGAGGTGGTTACAAAATTGAAAAACACAGATATACATCAGTTATCCACCGAGAGTATGCGGATCAAGCATCTAGCCAACAACTCCTATATAAAGGTGCGTATTGACTTGAGCATTTTACTCCGAACGAACTGAACGAACCGAGCGCGCACTGTCAAATTCGCCTAGTCAATACGTCTCCCCACTCTCCCCGAACCGAATTCTGGAGAACCGAGCGCGCCAAACTTTATCGGCAGCTTGTCGGTAAATGTGATTTGCTCAAAGGGATTTAGATGTTCGCACGTGTTCAGTGGATACGGACATTCGTCCTGTTCTGATCGTTCGCACTAATTTTGGTAGGTTATTTATTTATCTCCGATACTCATGGATTGGAACAGACAAACATGTTTACAACTAATTGATATATACGAAAGATATCCTGCACTATGGAATCCAAAACATAGATTATATTACAGCAAACATCAAACTAAGAAAATATGACGCCTGGGCAATTATTGACGAAAATTTAGGACGTGCCCCTGGAGAAGCCAAGAAAAAAATGAATAGCATTCTTGCGAGTTTTAGAATCTATAGGAACTGGAAAAGGTATACTAAATTTGCATATCGTATCACACTTTCGGCGTCCATAGTTTATACTCAACGAACACCAAAAATAAAACTATCGAATGTGGGAACACAGCAAATAGTACAAACACTACGAATATCGCGAACTATTCTCACAAAATGTTTGTTCGGCTCTTTTGTGCGCGCTCGGCTCGTTCGGTTCGTTTGGAGTAAAATGCTCAAGTCAATACGCACCTTTAAGGACAAAGCGCTTATTCAGTCGCGTTATCCTTTAAAGCAAACGATTAATCAGCCTTGTAGAGCTGCGGCCTTGTGTTTTAGGAGGTGTTGACTGTTGATCTAGCCCATTCCTCTAGTTTTCAATCATTGTTAAACTTTATCATAATCTCAACATAATTTTGATTATAAAATACTCATTTCCTTTAACTTATGTTTACGTGGAAAAATTAACAAATCAAGGATTTTGTTTCTAATATGATATATTTTTTAATAATGTATTTGTCAGTCATTTATCGGTCAGCCAGCGAATTATCTACATTCATTCCTCACGGTGTAGATTTTAAAATTGGGTGCCTTAATCACACGGAGGGCCTGTCTTTGGCTCTCCAAAGTGACTAGTGGCGGCACAATCTGTTAAAAAGAGGCCTAACCTAGACATTTTGACTACCGAGCTGAATTTTTCAGAATATGTAGTTTTTGATATGTATAATAACATACTAAAAGTCCCGAAGAATCCGAATTGAGCGTTAGCCGCCATGTTAAAAAAATGGCTTGCGCGCGCAGTCGTAGAAAATATTTTTTCCTTGCCTTATTTATTAACCGATTTTAAGTTTTTAAAAAAGCAATTGTAACCAAAGAATAAGGCTATAATATATATTTTATGCATTTTACTAAACTCAGTCTAAGTTATAAAAAATTTACTTCAAATGAAAAAGTTTGCTTTGAAAATTTTTATTTATGCAATTAAATAGAAAACTGTGGGTTTTATGAAAATATTTGTTAAATAAAAGTTGTAGGCCATAAAAAATCAAACAGAATTATTTTTTTAATTATTTTGTAGCTCTAAAAATAACGGAGATAGAGCAATTTTATTATATAAAATCATATATTCGTATCGTTAGAATCAGAATTAAAAAGGTAGGATGTGCTTTTCAATCACGAAGCAATTAACCACAAACAAATGTTATTTCCCAGATAAGTTTTCAGAGGGTGCGTGAGTTAATAATCATAACAATAAAAAAAAAAAAATGATAACAAAAAATTATAAAATAATAGTCCTGAGCTTACGATCCTGTCGGCATAAAAGACCAATCCGGTCTGCCGAAAGTTGACGAAGTCTCCGTTTACTTAGGGCACATGATTCTGACATCTACAGTCATTAAATCTGCGGTATATGGGAAATGACTGTATACATTCGGAGGCCACGGTAGGAACTATCCAGCATCATGAAACGGAAAATATTAACCTTTCAAATTCACTCCAAAAATGAAAACAATTGAAATCAACAAATATTTTGTACCTAAATAAATATCACTGGTATTAAGATTGATAAATGGCAATGGCGTTATAAATAATAATAATAATAGTATTAATGCCTTTATTGCCCAACAGGTTACACCCAATAACAGGACAACTTATTAATATTACGTAAAAAGATTCTAATAATAATAATACATACAATAAACAATAAATACAAATAGAAAATACAAAAATAAATGCAAATATGCAACTATACAATACAAGCAATGAGCGATGTTTGGTTAAAGATTATTCATAGCAGTATGTAAAATTTCATTTTTGTACAATTATTTAAATCATACCTACCTATGACATATTTGATTGAAATTACTACACATTGTATATATGGGCGATTTTAAAATAATATTACTTCTAGCATGAGGACAGTAAAACAGGTAATTATATCTAGAATGATAATTTGTTAAAACATAACTACGACAATAGTTCTGGACAGCAAATATTATCATGCAATAAATTATATAAAAAAGAAATAGAATTGCACTTTCGTCTTAATTCTAAGCTGTTCATTTCAAACCTGGTCAAAAGAGTGTTTTGTTCAATACCTATTTCAGGATAAATCGCATCAACTTTAAATGACAGAAATTTTAGAAATCTTCTCTGCACATTTTCTAAGGCAAGTTTGTGATTCGCGTAATAGGGATACCAAATAAGATATGCATAGGTACCCAAGTTTAGACCTTACGTAAGAAAAGTAAAGAACTTTAGTGCTCTAATGTCGGTAAATGATTTGCAGTTTCTGATTATGAAGCCAAGCATCTTCGTAGCTTCTTTCACTTTTGAATTAATGTGATCAATAAACGACAGTTGACAATCAAATATGATTCCAAGATCTTTGATGGAATTACATCTAAGTATCTAACAGCATCCCATCAATTAAGTATACATTTACAATACTAGCCCGATTTTTTAGTAAACGTTACAACCTTACATTTGGATGCATTAAGGTAATCTATTACTTATGCACCAACTTTGAACCGCATCATTGTCTGTAATTTGACGTGTTATAATTATTTATTCAAAATATTTTTCCGAAACATAGTAGTCTGAAAAAACCATAGTATTCTAATCGCGAGTTATGGTCATTACTCATTCGGTTTACGCAAACTATCCCAATAAGTAATGGCTTCATAACTCGCTCGTTGAATAATATACTATTAAACTCTTTCAATGATGGCCCAATTACCCACAATACATTTTGACAAAATTTTTTATCGCACTTACCTAGGTACTGATAAAATGTCTTCCATAACAAATTCTAGTAATTTATTTTTTATTTATAAACAAGGTTTTTTGTAATACATACTTTATAGTATAGATAGGAACGTTGCCATAGTGGCCCCTAACAGCGCAATTCTTTACTCGTGGAATTTTTCAATTGTTTTTATTTTTGAAGTGAATTTGAAAGGTTATTATTATTTTCGAATTCTCGATAATGGATAGTTCCTCCCATAGCCTCCGAATGTATACAGCCACTCCCCGTATATTGTAGGTATAGTGACTGTAGATTCCAGAGTCGTGTGACCTAGGTAGACAGATACTCTGCCGACTTTCGGCAGGCCAAAGTGGTCTTCTATATCGAGAGCAGCGTAGGCTATTATTTTATTTTATTAGACTATTATTTTTATAATTTTTTTGTTATCATTTTTCTTTCATTATTATTATAATTATTAACTCACGCACCCTCTGAAAACTTAGGGAAATAACATTTGTTGTGGTTAATTGCGTCGTGATTGAAATGCACATCCTAGGTACCTTTTTAATTCTGATTCTAACGATCCTAACATATGATTTTATATAATAAAATTGCTCTATCTCCGTTATTTTTAGAGCTACAAAATAATTCAAAAAACAATTATGTTTGATTTTTTATGACCTACAACTTTTATTTAACAAATATTTTCATAAAACCCACAGTTTTCTTTTTAATTGCATAAATAAAAATTTTCAAAACAAACTTTTTCAATTGAAGTAAATTTTTTATCATTTAGACTTGAGTTTAGTAAAATGCATAAAATATATATTATAGCCTCATTCTTTGGTTACAATTGCTTTTTTAGAAAATTAAAATCGGTTAATAAATAAGGCAAGGAAAAAATATTTTCTACGACTGCGCGCGCAAGCCATTTTTTTAACATGGCGGCTAACGCTCAATTCGGATTCTTCGGGACTTTTAGTATGTCATTATACATATCAAAAACTACATATTCTGAAAAATTCAGCTCGGTAGTCAAAATGTCTAGGTCAAAACAGATTGTGCCGCGACAGGCCAGAATGGTTTTCAGTGCTGAGAGAATTCGATATTTAGTCCGTTTTTTCTTCAAGCTGATAAATATATGTTTTACACAAACACAAAATTATAAAGGTTTATTGTTAAATGGACACTGACATTGAATGACTGACACTGAATGTAACGACCTTGTACAAAATAATTAGCAAAATTAAACGCACAGCGCAGCTAGTTATTAAAATAGTACAATAATATTTAAAAAACACATGAATATCTTTCCACGTTTGAATAATTTGCATGTATTTTTAGACGGACTAGATTTAATCTTAATATATTTGGTCTGTTAAGTGTACAAAGGCAACGGCCGAGATAAACTTTTACAGTGTATATTTTATGTTGCAATTTATTTGAATATATTTAATGAGCGTGATTCATTAAAACTAAAAATATACGTGGAAAGTAGAAACCTATAAGTTACATAAAGATAAATAATTTATTTAGGTGCAGGCAGTGGTGTAACTATAGGGGGCTCAGGGAGCATATCATGTGACTTGAAAAATTCGCCATTTTTATTTCGAAAAAAAAAAAGGTAAGGTCAGCACATAATTTCATTCCACGTCCAATCACTAACAACAAGAAGAGCAACACAAACTCCTGGCGTACGCCTGGATGCGATGTATGAATATGTTGGATTTAAGGCTGTTTATCCAAAGCTGAAGAGTTAGTATTGATGGGCTCTTGGAATAAATGTTTGACCAAAAAAACGTGGATGACCAGAATGCGAGCTGAAGTTGAAAGGGACAATAATATGGATGTCGATTACGCTTATTTTAATGCGTAAAGTACTTTGTCGCACCAGTGCTGCAATAAAATTTTATAGCACGAGAAATAATGTTATTTTATTTCACACAAAAAGAACAATCATTTAAGTAATTTGTTTTATTGTTGCTGCCGAGGGGTAAACCGCTGAGGAATTTTGGTGTACAGAGCTCGGGAATTGCCGAGGAATTGCGGGAATTACCGAGGAATTTCAGAGGAATTGTGGAAATTTTCAAGGAATTGCGGGAATTTTTGGACTAACACAATTCCCTTTGTGGTGTACAAATTTTTTCAGCGGTTTACCCCTCGGGAAAATCTAATACGCAAGACGAGTTTTGTTTTTGTTTTCTAAAAATATTTTCCTAACCGAACTAACCCCTAGAAAATCTTAAAATTTGTGTTAGGTAAAAAGGGACGAGGCCCTAGAGATTATTGTGGAGTTAAAAATCGGCGGTTCTCTTAAAATTTTTGATATGTTTCACGGTGGATTGGAATCATCGATCATCGTAAGTAATTATAAATGCATTTATCCACAAGGCTACAGTCTACAATTTGTAGAAAGTGGCTTTATTGAATTCGTAGTCTTTTAGAAGTCGCCTATGGCTCGTTCTAAAGTCACTCGTTCAATATCACTTTTCACTATTTCGGTTTACATTGATATATACATATTTAATTATTATACAGGGTGGAACAAAAGTATCAAATAATGGCTTTAACTTTGTTATTTGCAAAGTTACAAAAAAATGTTCAATATAAAAATTGTTTGGTTCTTTACCGTGCATGTTTTGAGTTTTTATTTTGTTGATATGTATCTTCTTCTGGTTTGTTCCTATGGCAACCAACTTTTTCTTTTTAAATGGCACCCATAATTTTTTTTTGTCAAGTTGAAACAAGCATATTTTTCTCTATTCAGTCATAAAATTCTGCAATTTTTGGAAAAAAAATAAGAGTGAAAAAAATATTTTTTGCAATTTAGTTACGAAAAGTCATCTTTTTGACACTGATTGTCATTGTCAAAAGTGGTTCATTTTAGCACAAGTGCTAATATGAGATTTCATTTTAACACTTATGCTAAAATGAGTTTTCATTTTATCACTTGTGCTAAAAGGAGCTTTCATTTTAACACTTGTGCTAAAATGAGTTTAGTCACATAAATAGATATTGCGACAGATCCATTTATTTTTACTAAGAATACAACATAAATATTAAACGTACAACATTTTTATTGAGAAAACACTTATCTTATTTATTATATTATGTTAAACGTAAAGAAAACGTAACAAAAATTTTATTTTTTTCGTAACAACTAAATTGCAAAAAATATTGTTTAAAACACGATGCAAAACTGCGTGTTTTTTGCACACGATGAGTTGGAACACTCGCTAGGCTAATGGTCCAATCTTCACATCTAGTGTAAAAAACACGCTCATTTTGCAACTAGTTTTATAAATAGCTATATTACGACTCAATCGGAACTAAATTAATTAATTTCACAACATCACAACACTAAAATTTAGTTGTTTGTTTGTAAAAATTTAATTGTCAAACTTCCATGGCCTTCTTTACCAAAAGTAATGTTTATGTTTTATAACTGCATGACTTTTTCCATGGCATCCTTTATTAAGAGGCAACGAGTGAGTCGTAATAAATGTTTTTTTCTCGCTTATTTTTTTTCGAAAAATTGCAAAATTTTGTGACTGAATAGAGAAAAATATGCTTGTTTTAAATTAATAAAAAAAAATTATGGGTGCCATTTAAAAAGAAATAGTTGGTTGCCATAGGAACAAACCAGAAGAAGATATCAACAATCTAAAAAACTCAAAACATGCATGGTAAAGAACCAAACAACTTTCAAATTGAAATTTTTTTTGTAACTTTGCAAATAACAATGTTAAAGCCATTATTTGATACTTTTGTTCCACTCTGTATGTAAGGTCCTTAGTCGGTAATTGGATAGTATTAAAAAGAAAACCTAAGACTAAGGCCTTACATATAATAACATTAGTGGATACGAAATTCGTGATATACCTACCTATTTAATTATTATTTAACGAGCTGTGATTGTATTACATAGAGCATGTGTTTGTTATTGTGGCCATAGTCTTGAGTCAAACTAGTATGGATGCAGAGATGGTGCTTACCTTTCTGGGCCTTTTTAGAAGGTCTATCAAACTTATTTCACAATCGACTTAATACCTACAACAAAATAATTTATCTAATATAACTAATAAACTATTTGAAATACATTTGGGAAATCCTGAGCTCTTCATGTAGGCATCTATGACTTCTATGGCCTTGCCAGCTCAGTTGCGCTTGTGGATATCACGTTTTTCTCTAACGATTTGTCTGCTTCAAAATACAAATCATGTATACTATATAGCACTGAATAAAATCACGACTGGTTAACTAACAAAGCATACTAATTGGTATTAATTATATCAACGTAGGCTAACACGAATCTGAAAATAGTTATGATAGATAGATATCTTAGATTGATTGATAATCACATGCAATAATTAGAGGCCACCCAACAACACCATACTGAACGCTGTTAAATGACCAGCTGATGAGTTTCTCAAAATGTCTTATGTGGTTGTAAACGGGTTCTAAACATTGGAAAATATTTATACTTATAGAAGGATCCGAATGTCTACAATATAAACAAATTCTGTTTGGAACCACGTGCATATATGTAGGTAACCGAACGGCACTGGTTATCAATACCTGCATGCAGGGCACGCACACTGTAGATATCTGTTAAACGTTTATTAATTGAATGGAAATGTATAATTAAGTAATTACCTATCAATCTGTAGTTTAACCTCGAAAACCCAACGTCAAAATTATGCAGTAAACGTCGCCGTCCGTCAATGTCGGACGGAAAAACTACATCAATAATTTCAATAATACCAATAATTAAAGAAACAACGAACCTGTAGAAATCGAAAGTGAAACGATTTCAACTCATGGACACGTAAAATTCATCTGCACTGGTGCGTCATTTTATGGACTGTATTAGTTAGTGTACGGGAACCTATTCAGAGGATCTTATCTCTATTTGATAACGTATACGGGCTGTCAGTGTCGCAAAGTGTCCTGTGCATCAAAAGTACTGTCGAGCTGCGAACACACCAAACGAAAACAATTTATTACGATGTTTAGGCAAATTAATTTCTAGTAAGTAGTACATGATCACTTGCGGATCGGAACGAGCAGTGTACGCGATACATATGCCGTACACGTGTAAAGATATTCGAGCAATTATTGTGGGATAAACAGAACAAATTGACGAAAAAAGTGACAACTGCGGTGCCTGTACCAATTTCGTTTTATTAAGGTAAGCGCTTCGTATAATAAATTAATATGCAGTAATTAAAAAAACTGGGCGTGGAATATTGATTGAGGCTAATAAATTAAAATCCTCCATTGGAGTGCTAAAGTGGCTATTGTTTGTTGTTGTTTCTATATTTTACTGGAACAACTGGATTCCAGATGTGCACCATGTCTAATGTATATCTTAAAAGATTTAAATCAATTACGTACCATTTGACAAATTATATTGTTTTAAAAATCGGAAGATCATTTTTATCTTGATAAACTAGTTACTACAATAAAATTGCTTGCTATTGACGTTTTTGGAAGTAGGCATGGTGTCGGAAAATTGAGTACGCGAAAGAAACTTGACAATTTAAAAGGTAAAAGTGACAACTGTCTACATTTCATTCAAAAATTAGGAGAACAAAAATATCAACTAAAATCTTACCTTATAACGCCAGTCGAAATAACGTTCCCCACGTTTGGGACAGATGCTTCCCACGCTCGTATGATCACAGAATGAACGATAGCACTCTAGCGTGTGGGAAGCACCAGTTACCCGAACGTTTTGTGAAATTAATTTTTTCATCTTTTTTTTCAGTAGTGAATTCTAAAAATTGGCACACAATGACCAAAATTTCCGGATCGACTCATTTTATAAAAAATGTGTTGGCAAAATAGGTATGTAAACTGTGACCAGTAGGACAGGCCCACAAACTGCGTTTTTGATCGACGATTTTGTTCGACGAACACGTGTCTTCGAACAAAAACGAGTCAAAACCGAAGTGCATAGCCCTTTATCACTTCATGCCTCATTTTTAATTAAGTCAATATCTATTCCATAATAATTATTTTTAAAAGCCTACTAAGCAACATTAGTTCTTCCGTAATTGCTCTTTAAACCTACATATTTAATTCTGATCTGACCATCTCGTTCGTAAACATATTTTAAATTAGAATTTTTACAACAAATTTTTAAAATCCCCCTCTTTCATTTTACTCCAATTTTACCTTTTGGATTGCCTAAAAGTTGCTGCAATGTATTTCCTAAACCGTGGCTAATTATTACACCCCTTGTATACCGAAATTCGTATGGAATTGAAATTAATTTTAAAACTTCTCTTTTAGTTTGAAAGAGTATTTTGGAAGGGTCTCCTTAAATATACGTTTCCTAATTATGTATTTTATCAGCTAAAACTACAGGATAACTGTTATTCCTGGCTATGTCCTTAATTAAGGTCTTTTCTTTTTCAAACCCTCCCTTTGAGAGTGGAACTTTTGTGATGACACAATCTTCATTTGGGCTACATTTTCAACCGCACAAGGATGAGTTTTTTGACGGCATTTTTTAAAATTATTCTCACCTCCTGAATTTTGAAAGCACTCCACATGTTGTCCTTTTTGATTAACATACATTTCTATGCGCTTCTGGATTGAAGTTTCTACTGTTCTTAAAATTGCTGGTGTGATGCTCCCATAAACATTTATTATCCTTTCCTTCACGTACCTCACAAAAAATTCACATTTATAAGATCTTGGGATCTGGCAGGCCATTTGGTGGGACAATTTCTTCCATTCCATTTCTTACTGCATTTAAATAATGTGGTGGAGCACCATCTGGCTGAAGCCACCATCGATTCCGGAGGAGAAAATTTATCAATAATCGTAGCAGATTTCATAAAAAAATGAAAATAAATGGCTCCCGTGAATGCACAGAAATCTGACCTTTTACATATTCTCCAATAATTTCTCTGCAAACGTTTATGAACTATCTGGGCTGGTTATCAACTTGCCTGAAAAGACGAAATTTTTCCGAAGCATAATAATGAAAATTGTGCCTGTTAACAAATTAATTTTTATGAGAAGTTGCCTCATCAGTAAAAAAATTATTGTGGAAGAAAATAGCATATTCTTGTATTTCACTGATGGCTCAATTACAAAAGTGCAACCGCTTTTAAAAATTGAAAATCACTTAGTTCTTGGTCCATTTGATCGTGATATGCATGACTTTCGTTTTTAAGATTCAATCAACAGAACATCTACTTTTCACTTCTCTTCAACTAACCGTTGGCAGTACCACAGACAACTAATTTTCTTCGTTTACAACATTTTTCATGCACATATTCACAGTTTGCATATTATAGAATGCCAGTTTCCATAAACCTAACAGTAGATTTTGGAAGCCTTTAAAGTTAGAAAGCCTTCTTCATCGTTGGGGGCACATTCTATTATAAATACACCACATGTAATTACGACCCCCTTTATCCCAGAAGGCTGAGCCTTGTGCGGGAGGGGGCTACACATTTAAAGACAAGGGACACACATCCAATATCCGTGTATAATGGAAAAATCCCTCTCACAGTATTTTCCATTGCCACGACCGGGATTCGAACCCGGGACTTTTGGGTGAGAGGCAGATACTCTACCATCTCGACCATCAGTCATACTAATTGGCAAGCAAAAAATTTCTTTGAGTTGACGCGTTATTTTAACAAAAAAAATCATTACGTCCAGGTGGTTGAGAGAGTCGATAATGGTGTAGAAGTGAAAGACGTAGTCAGAATCAGAGACGTGCCCCATGCAGAAGGAATAGCAGAACCGGAAAAATCCTTTATTTATATAGCTGATAGAGTCGTATTTTTGTATTTAGTTGAGGCGTTCAGGAGTTGTAGACGAAAGGATATGTTCCTTTTATCGTTAAGAATATATGGTGTCAGACAAGCACCTGACTTTTTTGTTGAAATTAATGCCTTGTATGTACAGGGTTAGTTTTATTAATGTAAACCCCCCATTTTCATTTTTATCTTTGATGGATTCCAAAAATTAAAAAACAGGCCTTACACGGTTTTTTATGTAGATTCCACTTCTGCTAACGGATTGATAGTAGCGTTTTAAATATACAGGGTACGCAGGCTTTTTTAAATGGAACACCCTGTATATTTTGACAAATTTGAATTCCTCCAATCATTCTGATTACAACTATATACACATATTGTATAATCGCTGTACTGGTTTTTGAGTTATTTTCAATTTATTATGGATACGTTGAAACAAAAGCGTTATTTTATAAATTATATAATAAATTAATAAATGGAATAAATCAAAAACAAAACAAAATATATCAATTATTAAAACAAATTATATAACATTTTCAACATAACCAACCACCATTAACTTCGATACATTTCAAACCACGTCTAATAAAATTCGAAAGAATTTTTCGAGAAAAAGTGCTGCATCCAAATTTAGCAAAGTTATATTTTTTACAATTTGATTTTTTTACTGTTTAAAATTTTCCACTGGTTCACTGTAAATTTTTTCTTTGAGCGATCCCAAAGAAAATAATCTACTGGATTAAGGTCTGGACTTCGAATTTTATTAAACGTTGTTTGAAATGTATGGAAGTTTGTTGAAAATTTTACGTAATTTGTTTTAATAATTCATATATTTTGTTTTTGATTTATTTCATTTATTGATTTATTATGAGTTTATAAAATAACGCTTTTGTTTCGACGTATCCATAATAAAGTGAAAATAACTCAAAAACCAGTAAAGCGATTATACAATATGTGTATATATTTATAATCAGAATGATTGTAGGAATTCAAATTTGTCAAAATATACAGGGTGTTCCATTTAAAAAAAACCTATCTTTTTTGCGTACCCTGTATATTTAAAATACTATTGCCAATCCGTTAGCAGAAGTGGAATCTACGTAAAAAACCGTGTAAGGCTAGTTTTTTAATTTTTCGAATCTGTCAAAAATAAAAATAATAATGGGGAGTTTACATTAATAAAACTAACCCTGTACATTTTTTGAAGTTTCTTTGACTCTTTTCATTAACTTAAGGGCCGTCGTCAATATCCAGCCAAGGATACCGCCCAAAATTTAAAGAAAAAATTTCGACAACTTGTTTTTGCCTATTTTCAAAAATCGTGTTTCTAAGTAAAATTGACAAATATTAAAGATGTAAAATATATTCAAACACACTTTACCCTTTAAATATAGACGTATTTAACCATAAAATGTGAATAAGTAAATACAACGTACGTAAAATAATAATCTCTCCGCTGTGATATAATATAAAAGTATTAAGATAATAATAATATATCTGATTAGAATTAAGATTTGTACGTATCATAAAAAAACATCGATGATGATGACATGTTTGTAAAATGCTGATATGTAAACAGAAGCATTCCCAAGTATAATAATTATAATTGTTTGCTTTATGACTGATTTGGTCTTGCTGGTACTCATTTTTTCCGCATAAGGCGCCTCACTTCTCCCTCACATCTTTAGAGTCATCCGTTGGTAATTGTTTTCAAAAATTCATTTGGCGCTATCCAAGTTTTCGTTATCCAAACCAAATCATCCACGGCACAGGAAAAGTGTTAATCTCAATTATCGAACGTTTGTCATAGAATAGAAATATTTAACGTGCATAACGTCGCAAACACCTGACGCGTGTTTTTTTATTATATCACGTTTTTATTTAGTGTTTAGTGTATAGTATTCGACACACCGATTATAAGATCTCGATATTTCAGTGAAAAATATTTGCTTACGTGTAATATTGTTTCATTAGTATTACAATTTTGGCAATATTTCATTTGTTTCACGCTTGGATATGTTTACAGAAACGTAGGTACCTATAAACCGGTTTCTTTGTCGGCCTAAGTAATTGTCCTAATTTCATTAATGTATTTGCATAACCGATGAAAAGTATCACATTGATCAGAAATATTTCCGTGTAACATGATTCATAGCTTAAATGGCCTCTAAAATTGTATATAAACATGCCAATTGTTGAGACAATTACGTAAAGCTCAACAACTAAATAAGTAATTTATTTTTTTATACTGGCAGGATACTAAACAAGAAACATGAATATCAAAAATCAATAGGCCTTGTAATTTTCTGCAATATTATTTTACAAATTGAACATAATCATATAAAGTAATGGATATGATATAATAACATCGACAGTACATTTTCCGTGAGTTTCAACCTAAAATATAAATCGCTTTCTAAAAAGAATAAAAAGATCTTTGTGGATACATGTATGAGGATATTTTATTCATAAAAGATGTGAAAGAAAACTTACAGCGGTAGGGTGTCCGTTTTATCCTAAAAATTGATAAATCTTGAGATTTATATACCCTATAGCATTTTAGTGATAATAGATAATTGACGAAATGAAAGAAATTTTGAATGGGTTTTGATTAAATAATTATTAAAGAACATTGTGAGTACATCATGAAAACAGGGGACGGGTGGAGCAGTATACTCAGCTATCGGCTCTCGAAACTGTGTGTGCTCTCAGAAAGAAAACGTATTAACTTCTGTAATATTCATTGAATCACGTTCATAAGGCATTGGTAATATTTTACCTGCAGATTCTATAGTGGAAAATATTAATTTTTTGCTTAATAACTGGCGGTCAAATATTAATACTTACCGAGATACAGGACAGGGTGTTAAAGTTATAAAAATAATTCAGTAATGTTGTAATATTTCAGTTATTTTTTCACACATAAACATAAAAGTCGGTACAACTAGGTTTTTGACGTGAGAAAATCTAATATGGTATCATTTTTGGTGTATCGCATAGAGGGCGCTACGTAAGCTATTTTGGTTTCCATCATAACTTTTTTGTACTTCATTAATTAATAATCTTGCAAATTTTTTATTTAACCATTATTTTTAAATAAAAATGGGATACTTGTTTTAGCTTCACAAAATGCACCCCTATCGAGTTATTTACATTTTAGAAAATCCTGCGTACCATAATTTTAAACAAACATCCTGAATCCTGATTAATTAAAGGGTATACGTGCTAAAAATTTTAAAAAAGTGTGCTATAGAAATAAGCGAAATATAGTAACATATTAGATGTTAAAAATAACTGAAGTAACAACTGAATTATTTTTATAACTTAACACCCTGTATCTCAGTAAGTAGGTATTAATATTTGACCCGCAGTTATTAACCTAAAATTTAAAAGTTTCCGCTATAGAATCTCCTGGTAAAATATTACTCATTCCTTATGAATCACCCTGTATATAAAAAAACACTTTAAAAAGAAAATGTCTGTTTTTTATTAATTTATTTTTTAGGATTTACGTTTGATTTATATTATTGAAAAGTTGCTGTGAAAAACTTAAGTTTGAATTTGAACATTTCATAAATTTATCCATTATATACAGGGTTATTGGTAAATTGATACATTGCTTTGGAGATTTGCTACTAGACTCATTTTGTAATAGTTTGAACCACAATGTACGTCAAAAAGTAATTAGTTTTTGGGATATTTTAATTTAATATTTTCTCTTAAAAAGCTAAATATGTCTTAAAAGTTAATATTCAAAAAATCTACTTGACATTTTTTAAATTTTCTTCTCATCCGTTTGGATTGAAAAATATTCGAAAATATTTCGATAATGTGAAACTTTCAAATAAAAACTTAATAATATTAAAACTCAGCTAAACAAATTACCTATCAGTTTTTTCCAAAACATTATCAGTAATAATATACAGGTTGGTCCGAATTGTACCTTCGATAATAAGAGAGTTAATAGAAAACGTGAAATTAATTATATCTCCTGAAGTAACTGGAATATTTCATTGAAACTTTGTGTGTACACTTCTGAATACCACGTTTAATCATCATTTTCATTTTCCTACTTCAACCAGAGGTATAACCACGGGGGTGTAAATCCCTTTGTTTAAAGAAAAAGGGTACGCCAATGATCGAAATTGTACGTTCTTTCCATTTTTGAAATCGACAGTCAGTTTACGAATAAAAATGCGATGAATTGTAATTAAAATTTAACTGTAAAACGGTACGTTTTACGGAAAAACTAAAAGAGGACTTTTTATGACTGTAGATTTCAAAAATGGAAAAAAAAACGTGGTATTCAGGAATAGTACTACACACAAAATTTCAATAAAATATTCCATTTACTTCAGGAGATATAAAAAATTTAAAAAAAAATATAACTTCAACGTCCTGTATTTCTGAGACGGTTAAGATTTCGATATAAATTTATAACGAAAACATTAATTTTACATTTTCTATTAATTCTCAAATTATCGAAGGTACAATTCGGACCACCCTGTATGAGCTATGATTTTGTCAAATAAATTTTTATTTACAAAAGTTTGTTGAATGACGTTACCAACCGACAAATCTTTAAATAAAAGTTTATTCGTGCAAAATCATAAGCACGAGATATATTTGATCGGACTACTTCCCAAACAAAGAACATTTATAATTTAAAAGGATATTTGCGACTTCTTCACTGATATTTTTTATTGACACCACCAAAAGGGTTCATTGTAATAAAGCGTCAAACGAAAAGTTTATTTTTAATGATAGGTTTCTATGGATACATATCAACAAATTTTATGTAAGTGACAAAATCCCTAAGTATAAGGAGTTCTTTAAATTTTTGCCGATAAAAAAGCGTTTTCATTGGAGCATGTGACGAAAATTAACAATTTTATTGGATGTACAGGGTTATATTATAAACTACCCACCCCTTATTATCGTTATTATTGCAGATACAAAAAAATGCTTGAAGTAAAAGTTGTAGGGTTATAACTGAATTGTTTTAATATTCCATCAAAACACAGTACGGAAGTTAGGGGATACAAAAAAAACATTATTTTTTTAAATGGAACACCCTGTATATTATTACATTTTTATGAAGATCATTTTATTCTGATTTCAAAAATATACCATATGGTAACTCCACCTTTAACCATTTTCCAGTTATTATAGGTACCTACGTTGAATATCGCAGTTAAAGTAGTTACTTTAGCTATGCCAAAGCCAACATTATCTATTAAAGTAGTTGTTTTAAAAATTTTCTTATTTCAATAGCTATCTAAAGGAAATGATGAAAAAAATGATATTTTGATCTTATTGAAGAATCTAAAAAACCAGAACATTCATATTAACACAATTTTCGAATACATTTGTTTCAAAACCTTCCTATTAATTTTATATCTTTACTATAATTTTCCAAATCAGTCTAGCGAAAGGTAACATTTATTTAGATGTTTTAGAACTTAACATTTAATGGAAAACTTGACGTTTAAAAATGGAACAGGTCATGAAATTGCTCCTCTCATGTAAATAAACCCTAATCTGATCACTGATAAAAGAAAACTGTCGCATTTCCCCTTCAAAATATGCAAATAAAGTATGCCAGCAATAGTAAATATATTCTTTAACCTTCTACTATGTCCAAATATAATTTTTCCCGCATAGTGTCATAACGCATTTGCATATTAATACTGAGACAATACCTTAAATGAATGCCGTGTAAAAATAAACATATGCTGCGATAAAAAAATAATTTTCAGATTACACTATTTCGCACCAAGCAAATGACGGCATTGAAAGATTTTTTTAAATAGGAAGTTTGTTAATACCATTTTATAATTATTTGCTCAAAAAAATACTCCAGTGTTACCAAATTGCCTTTAAAAAATAACGTTTTCTGTAAACTTACAGGTAGATTTAAAAGAATTTGTCTGCCATACAAATGTTCTTGTTGTATAATAAAAGAAACGCTTTCAGTTGAAATATTGAAATATAATTACTATATTTCTAATGATTATCACCTTCCGCCAAATGAGGCAGAACTATTAACTACTTAATAATGTAACGACGGTTTAAAATAAATAGTGTTGGAAATTATACAATTTATTGCATTTTTTAGATAGTGGTTGTACATTCTTGGTAGTTTTTGTAAATATACATAATTTTTTAAATACATTGTATAATGAAATAACTTGTACGTCAGTAAACAGTTCACTAGTTATACAGTTTGGGGAATCTTAGGTCACATTGGGTTAGAAGCCTTTGGCCATTTCAGACATGAAGTAATCTTAAATAAGGTTTGGTATACAAACAGTTGAGGAAAAGAGAAAGGTACCTAATCAATAATAAAAATTAATACATATTATTTCAAATTTGTCAAACGTTTAAGTATGTTATTTTCATCTCATGGTAGAACCCAATGTGATCTAAGAAAATTCCCCAAAGAGTACATTCGTAGAAACTACTTCAGTGTTAGTATACCATCGAGGGTTGTAAGTTTATTTTTCTACAATATTCCTTAACTTTGATATTTATTTGACCACTTTCCATCTTTCCAAAAACACTTTCTTACAGTGAATTTCAGTTCAATCCGATTATTCGTTCTTGAGTTAATGTGCTAACAAAAAACTGACACAATATAAAAATTATTATAGAGGGTATAAAAAATACGTAGGCACCTACAAAAGTTAATAATATCCTTTGAGAATATGTTGCCATATGTGCCAGCCCTCTTGGTTAATTTGCCAACTTTTTCATTGTAATCATTAATTCAATAATATCAATTAATATTATTATATTGGAAATAGCACACTGTGGGAGACTGATTACGATATCTGATATCAGATAATAGACCGTATAAAAATTTGAGACCCTAATAATACGAATAGTGTTGGCAAATTTGGTCAGCTGAGAGTGTGAATCGCCTCGAAATTAGCAATGTTTGAATAATAACTACGGAATTTATAGAAGTAATGGCCACCCACCATTGTTCCTAGTGGTCAATAAAATGGCACCATCACCAAAATGGGATCATTATTTTGGTAAAGGGAATAATTACTGCTTGTTGAATAACACTATATTGACAAAGTATTTAGTAGAAAATAATCTCTATGATTTTCTTCTAAGTATGTTTTATGCGGCCTGTCTTGAATTGGAAAGTATATTGTTATTAAAATTATAAATAACTAAACTTATTTAATTAACTGCATAGTGCATAGGTCACTTATAATTGCCAGTCAGTGGATTAAAAAAATGTGATTTGCAAATATAAAAATTGGTACATGTGGTAGGACACCATAATAATGTAGACACAAACCATCAGTTTAAAAATTGATTCAGGTTGTGGTGCGATAGTTCAATAAAACAGACGAGAAGAGACGACTGTCCTTAGTGGATTTAGTCGATATTTATGGTATATCAACACGAACAACTGAGGTTGCAAGCCATTAGAATAATTATTTGTAACCAATTTTTTTTAACGGAACAGGTATTTTCAAAATATAAAATAAGCTATATCCTCAAAGACTATTTCTTGATAAACATTTCTTTTAATACATTCCATAATATTATTTTGAGTAAACAGCTAATATAAATAATTCCTAACCTAGATAAGATAAGTAGGTAAATGAAACATTTTCAAAGGCAAATAAGTATGTGACGCTATCAGCTAATTAAATTTTTTAGCCTTTAACAACACAAGGTTAAAATAGTAAAGTTTATATTTATATATGTAGGTACCGATATGGTTGGTCAATTTTTTATTGTTATTGAAAGTAATATACCAAATCAAAATAAGTGGGCATTCTTGACAAAAAATTGATGAGAAAATCAAGAGAAATATAATTCAGTTCCTGTCCTCATGTTTCTACTTTGAAAATGTAAATTAATAAAGTAGGAAGGTTGATCCCATACGAGTAATTGTTCATGTTTACAAGCAAAGAAAAATTCTCATAAAATTCCTTTTATTGTTGTTACCGGTTTCGTGAACAATCAGATGCTTCACATCATCAGACAACAGGAATTTTTATAAAAAAAGATAAGAGGGCATCAAATTTTAATGTCTTGCTACATAGTCAAATAATAAATATAATAAATGTAATTAATAAAATTATTAAAAAAACTTTCTTTGATATCTGTAATAAAATTAAAACCTTGTATCAATTTATTAATATAATTTAATTATAATTTAAAGGTGCTTTATTTAATTATATATACAACACAAACGAACACTACAAAGGAACAGGTTAAAAGTGTTAAAACCAAATAATTTGGTTGGTAATGAAGATTACAATAAAAAGTTTACATATAATAATCTACATGGCACATATTAATTTAATATAAAAAGAAAGAATAAAGTAATTTAAAAAATTGTATTAGTAAACACAGTAACAGTAGTACAGCTGTACGTTATTGTTCATCAGATATTTTTTCTGCTCGGAAACTTAATAATTTAAATGCAAAAATATCAACTTATCGATTATCGTTAAGACATTCTGTAATAACAATAAGGTCAGTTCTACTGACAGCACTAATTCCGTTATAAATCATTACACAATCATCTACAGATTTATTGTTAACGAGCAAAATTCAGGCGAACTATTCCGTGGTGTTAGGGTTTTGGAACGGGTCACCTTATCGTCAGATCCTTTAACCTGTTCCTTAACTGATAATAGTAATAGTCACTTGATGCATAGTCCTAAGAGAGATTTGGAGGTCTCTCGTTAAAGACATGGGTACAAGATATGAAATGATTCGATCGATTTCGGGTTTGTTTTCTTTTACGACTCCACCCAAGTCGCCTTCAGTATTGACCATCTTCCTGATCCAATCCCACAAACATTGAATGGGTAATGGAGGACCTGATGTTACAGTTTCTTGAGTGTAAGTTGCAAACATTTTCAATTGTTCCTTGATCTTATACAGATCTATACCCAACTCCTTAAAGTCAGTTTGGTTTATTTCACTTTAGTTTTATTAGAAGTTGTTTCACATATTTATGTATACATTAAAGGCGCGTCTTTCAGAAATCGTTAGTTTAATTTGCACAGAATTTAGCATTTGTATGATACTTAGTCACAAAGAAGCGTTCTTCTAAATTTTTTGGCCAGTACAGTTTAAATATATATCAAGATTGGCAAAACGTTTATATAAATCCGTGATTAAGAGGTGAGTGTGAAAAGGAACGCAGAAAAATAATTTATAAATGCCAGTAAAAGTTCAACTGTATTTTCGGTTCGAAACCCGAGGATACCATTTTTGTACAGCTGGCCCAAAGTATATGGAAGCATGGAGATGTTATAGTGCTATAGTTCATTATAGTTAAACTTATTTAGCGTTAGTAATATGTATGTCAGTAATCTGGTAAGTGATACATGATACATGATGCACTGTACACTGGACTGGACAGAGAAAAAGAATTTAATTTTGAGATCTAATTGCTTGAAAGTGAGTTTCAAAATTTCTAGGGAATATGCAGATGAACGAGACAAATAAAAAAGTTCTTATACAATTTTTTTGACCCAAGTTTGGCAAGTTAGTTGACAGATGCCGTACTATTTTGATAATTTATACCTACTTCCATATTGCTTTACCTACGTACAAGAACTTCTCAAATTTTTCCCAAAAACGACTGCCATCTTAGAAAAATTACGGTTAAATCAGGTTGGTCTCGATTGGCATCTGTTAATTATTGCAGGAAATAAAAAGAGCTATAAATTCTCTGTTAATAATTTACGACTTATAGCGAACATTTTTCACACTTGGAGCAGCGGTAGAAAGTTTGATAATCTACAATATTACAAATTAATACGTAAAAACAACAAGGTCAGCGATTATTGCAAAAAATTGCTATGCAACTATTTTTATCTTCTAGCTGCTGTAAATCGTATTTTTGGGGAAAACATGAATTACTTAATGATTGTGATAACCAGGAATTATAAAGTAAAATGACAAATTGATTGTACTAACGAAATCGCAAAAACATAATTGTTGCTTTTGTATGTTTAAAAAATCTGGGTATATCTGAGATGAGGATGCCCTTAACAAATCTTGATGTTTCAATCGAATGTCAAAAAGTGATTATAAGTAACCCGATCAATTTGGTCGCAAAATTAACCATATTTGTGGTCTGGTTTATTCAACGATCACTTAAAACCAATAACTGATGAATAGTGGTAAATATTATATGCTTAGTTGTCTGATTGCTCTTTATCGTTGAGTGAGAGTTCACTCAACAACTCTATATTGAACTTATAATAATAAATAATAAATTATAAAAAAAATAAATACACCGATCTCGCAGACAGAAAAATATAAATATACAGAAGCACTCATGTCTTACTGACTATAGCCCATTTTCTGAAATTCATACAAAATAAATTCACAATTAATAATTATGTAGAAAAGAAATGAAATCTAAAGAATTCATAAGTCCATAGAGGTAAATTTTAACAATATAGAAAATAAAATAGTAAAATAAATTTTACTATTTACGTCAAATGCGAGTCTTATATCCTCTAATGTCTTAAAAAGTCATGAAAACTCTTTACAGAGCTTATTTGCAAAAATCTACATTTAACTCATTAAAATCAATACTACGAATGTAGAAAGCAAATAATTTAATATTGCAATAAGCCCCACCAGATGGATTAATCCGAAAGGACTCCTCTGTTATAACGCACATCACCATCCCATGGACCGGTTTCTGGCTTATTAGCCTTCATCAGCATGGTACAGGTAGATGCACACTGCGAAGTCTTGATAATCTCGATCGACATGAAGTCGGTGAGATGCAAATGTGGACCGTGTGGTGATCTTTTTTTAAATCATTATTATACCTCCAAAAACAGCTTTCAATGTACATACATCAGAATTTATAGACCCAAATTTTTATTGCATCTCAGGACGAATCTCGACGAATTATGACGATACACAAAATTTTAGACAAAAAAAAATTCTGTCTGTATGTGTGTATCGCGATAGCAGCTACAGTTTTTGAGATAAAGCTTACAAATTTGGTGCACACCTTCTAGAGGCCAAGAAAAAGATTGAGTTCGTTGATGAGTAAAATCTATATCTAAATCTAAATCATGACCTGGCGCTTAAATAAAAAAAAATCTAGATTCATTTTATAAAGAAAATAATGAATGGCTTTTTTGCCACAAACAAAATCCATATCATGAGAATTGTCTCAGATGAAATCTAAGTCCAGAAAACTGGAGAAAATATGACAATACAAAAAGGCATTTTCTATGTGAATTCTTTGCCACAAAGGGTTTTTCGGGGTCCACACATGTGTGAGCTTTTAAATTGCATTTAAATGACCGACAAAAATTGTAAGAAAAAAATTGTACTATAAAACATGAAAAACAAGCGTTTCGACGCTACATTTTTAAGACTTTGAAGGCCGATACAAACTTAACTATCAACTGTACAGTTTTCTTATGTTATAACTATTATTTTTAGACCATTGTTATGGTTGTCAAAAATATACGTATAGTTTTTTTGCCATATCTCACGTGGTTGTCAAGACACGGACGAAAACGCATTATATAAAATTTCATTATCTTGTTCTTTGATATTTGCTATTTCTAAAAATACACAAGGTGTTCCGTTAAAAAAAAAACAGAGGTCTATACAGTTTCTGATTTTTTTTTTATATATGCCAGTAGTTTATTTCTAATTCATGTTTATTCGAAATAAACCCTGTAGATAGGTGTCCAAATATTAGGACAAGTCCTATAGGTAAGATTTCACTTTTAAGTTATTATTTTCCTATTATTAGAACTAACCATATAATAAATAAATAAATAATAATAATATATATAGGTATAACACATTGTGATAAAACTGACCCATTTTCTATTTAGGTCAGTCAAATCTCTGAAAAATATTTTTTTTGGCATTGTGATGTTAACAACCTTACTTTATGCATTGAAAAATAAGGATTTATATACATATTCAGTTATTTGTCTGATAAAATAGAATCATAAATTCAACTTCAACAATATATTCAAATCAAGAAATATTTATATAGGTACATTTTTCCTGCGTACTTATAGGTGTACACACGGAAAACTTTTGAGTAATATTCTATGTGGGACATTCGTAATGTAAAAAGTATGTTCGTACTGTATTTGCACAATTTTACTGGCTGATCCCGGTACAAACGCCTCCGTTAATAGCTCCAGTCCAAATCGCAGCAGGCGTCGCGTAAAAGCCTTTATAGCTAATTCGCTAACCCAGATATTACTCACTATGCCTAAGTAAACGCGACTACTTCAGTCTATCATAAGCCAACCACAAAAGAAAACAAAACAAAAATCAATAATAAGACAATTACATACGTACTATGACGGTGGCCTGCTGGGTCGTGTGAACCATGAATCAAAAGAGGGCTGGTGCACCAATACGGCAATTGTTTCTCTAATACACGGTGTTTACTTGCAGGAAAATGGAGCCAGGAATAGTTAAGGTAGCAGAGGACAGCGACTTCGACATGCTGAAGATGCTCGTTGACGACCACACTAATTGGAAATTGGAATACGATAAAGGAGATGAAACAAAGGTATTTATCCAAATTTTATTTTCGTGGATTCGGTGTTGACATTGCGTTACCGATTGGTGAAACAATGCACAAGCGTCACATCTAGCGCTAGCGTACCAGCTCGATATAGATTTGAAACATTTGAGTTAGACACAGACATCTAGCGGTTGGCGCCACAAAACATGTTGGCACTGTAGTCGCAACTTTATTTGGCATTTTAGTTTTGGAGTTCAGATAGAGATGGGGTATCACACATAGTTTGCAGGAATGGTCTACACTGTTTTCCTCCATCCAAATTTAAAAGACATGAAAAATCAGCCCTATGATATAGAATATCTTCATTCAACTCATACCATCTATATAGTTTTTATTGCGTTCTTACGCTTTGTACTTTTGCAATTTTAACACAAAAGTGTATTGGAAGGTAGCGGTAGTTTACGCCTTTACGCTTGGATTTTCAGAAAAAATTCTGGCGATTGAGTTTCCTAACTGCCTCTCTAATTGATATTACATTCGTTAATAATATATTGGGATGTCTTCTCGCTACGAATCTACAGTCATTTCCTCATAAGAGGTGATAGGTATACTCTCGTATTAATTTTAAGCATAAAGTCAACTACCCTGTTATTTCTATTTTGCTCAAAGGGTTGATATTTTATATTTCGAACTCTCATTCAAAATACTCCTTGCCACCATACACAAAATTTCAATTTCCCTTCAATTAACGACGATTTACTCTTGACTTTTCAGGAAAAATTTTGCTTACTGGGCATTTTCTAATTGTTAATTTATTGATACTGCGTATGCCAGAGCGCCAATCTAGAGACCCCCTCCCCCGTTTTCGAGGTTACTGAACACGATGGTGGTGGTCCAAACTTTTTTTTTCCTCGGCAACCCCTTCAAATTGGCAAAAAACCACCCCCAAATCGGCTTCCTGCTTACAAATGATTTTCGAATCCCTTTTTTGGCATGGTTAAGACTTCCTCGAGAACAGAGGTTCGGTCTTCCAGGCAGATGAGCCAAACCACCCCCACCCCCTGATTTCCACCCCCTAATTTCCACCCCCTCCGAAGGGGTGAAAAATGTATTTTTTCATGAAAAAAACCTTTTCACTAGTAATTATTAAGTAAACCGGCCTCGTCTTTGTACGATTTTTTTTGTATTTTTATACAGTGTGTCTCACTTTTCACCACTACACCCCAATATCTAGGCCATTTGTTGATCGATTTAGATCAAATTTATTAATTATTATTAATAAAATTTTTTTTCAAACTTAAATATGCCTACCATGATTAAAAGAAATTGGCAAAAATTAGGAATTTATATTAGCGATTGAGATAAGGGCTTTTGTTTTTACAGATTCTTGTTCAGCATGACCTAAAACGCCTGTATACCAAATTTCGTTAAAAAATATTCATTCTTTCAAAAAAAAAAGGAATACAAATCTAAGATTTTAATAATAATCATTAATCACCCTACTATTCCAGTTATTTATTGACGGATATTTACATAACTTGGTAGACGGGTGATATAATGACGCTAATTAAGCATTAGGACACTTTTTTTTAGAAAATATCAAATAACTCAACTTTTATTATTTTTTATTATTGAAATCTTAGATTTTTATTACTTTTACTTTTACTTTACCCTATCTCAATCGCTAATATAAATTCCTAATTTTTGCCAATTTCTTTTGATCATAGTAGGCGTATTTAAGTTTGAAAAAAATTTTTATTAATAACTTTTTAAACACAATCTGAAAGAAAAGAAGTATACCAAATTTGATCTAGATCGATCAACAAATGGCCTAAATATTGGGGTGTAGTGGTGAAAAGTGAGACACACTGTATACTTAGTCGATATGGTGTTCGAGGCCATGCTTTAAATATCATAAAATCGTTTTTAGTTAATCGTTATCAAATAGTTGAGATCAATGGTGTTAAAAGTAATGGTTGTGTATTAAGTAGAGGAGTTCCACAAGGATCAATTTTTGGACCATTGCTTTATCTCATTTTTGCAAATGACCTAGCATTAAGTATTCAAACAATTTCCAACACACATCTTGTCTGTTATGCTGATGACACAAATATGTTGATAATTCAGAAGGATGTAACATCAAACCTAAACACTTTACAATTAGTTTATGAAAAATTAATACATTGGTCACAAAAAAATTTGTTAAATTTGAATAAAGAAAAAACAGTAATAATGCGTTTTTCACATCATAATGACAATAATGGTAATATTCTATTAATAAATAATCTGAACGTTCACTTAAGTGAGTCAGCAAAAATACTAGGAGTTACCTTTGACCAGAACTTACAGTGGTGCGTTCATATAAATTTACTGTGTGAGAAGTTGAGAAAAAATTGCTATGCTCTTCGTTCATTGAAATATCATTGCAGCTTGAATGTTCTCCTTACCTTATATTATGCAAATATCCACTCAACTATTAGATACGGAATTCTTAACTCGAGCACTAGTAGTCTTTTTTTTTTTTTTTTTTTTAATCACTTATTTAACGTCGGCCTATTTCCGCTACGGAGGCCAATCACCGACGCCAGGAGACGAGCAACCCCCAACCTGGAAATTTTGCCGAACCTCTTATCTTACTAAGAGTAGGGATTTTTTACTTGCCTAACATTTAATAGACAAGGGACCGACTGCTTTACATCCCCTCCGAAGGATGGTATATCCTCAATACACCTCTCGCCTACAGTTGTATTGCTTCTGCGATATAGCTGATATACAAGCCGCTAGAAGTAGGGAAGCGAGACCGCGTCTTTCCGTGGATAGTCCCCATCCATGTACTACACGCGGTAAATGTTGCTTTACTCCTAATATCGCTATGAAGTGAGTGAAGTCAGTCCTCCGCTCGCTGCCCGGACACTAGTAGTCTTGTCCAAAGGGTTTTTATTTTACAAAAATATGCTATTAGAATCTTAGAAGGGTTATCTGGTAGGGAATCTTGCAGAGATTATTTTAAGAAATTAAACATTTTAACTGTATATAATGTGTATATTTATGAAATCTGTTGTTTTGTATATAAACATAAACATTTTTTTCAGCGTAACCAAGTAAACCACAATCATTTGACTAGATTTAGAAATAACCTAAATCCAGATCAACATACCACAGCTCTTTATCAAAAAGGCACTCTGTATAATGGCTGTAAATTTTTCAATTTTTTACCAGATCCAATAATTAAAGAATCTGCGAACATTAACATTTTTAAGAGAAACGTAAAAAAATTATTATTAGGAAAAAATTGCTACTCCCTGGAGGAATTTTTTATGTAATGCCGTTATTGGTTTCATAACATTTTTTATCAAATTTTTTTTTTATAAATTTTTCTATTAGTTTTTATACTTTTGTGTGTGTGTCGGTAACTATGTTAATGTTGATATAACTGTATTATACATATCTTTTATTTATTTATATATATCTCATGTGTTTGCTTTTACTGACGCTTTCTATCAGTTACTTATGTTATTAAAGGCTGTATCTGTTTTTGTAACATAAAGTGAGTGAGAAATAAAGATTATTATTATTATTATTATTATTTATTATACCGGGTGTAAACGAATAGTGGGCCACCCCTGTAACTTCCTCGTTTTTAAAGATATCGGGATAAAATTTTGTGTGGTAAAATTAGGTAAGATTTCCAACTTCTTGGACTTATCCGCCATATTTGTCACTTCCGGTTTCACCGGAAATGACCCCAATAGTCTTTTATAATTGGACCACCCTGTATGTTTTTATGTTTTTGAAATAAAGATCACATTTTGGATACATTTATACTATTTTGAACAATTTATACAGTGTTGTACGAAAAATAATTCGAATTTTAGTTGTCAATCTAGATGGCTGCGAATATGTTAAAATTATTTTTGTTCCAATGTAATTCATATAAAAAATACGAAAACGTCAATATGTCCAATAATACATCATACAGGGTGCTCTAAACCCATTAATTCACATTTTTTTAAAATAACTTTTTTTTTAATTTCATGATATGGGTCACCAGGATTTTCAGAGAGCTCTATTTAGTAGGGGTTAAACGGTACCAAAAGTTCTGTACTGTGTAATCGTTACCGGCAGGAATGACAATTTTTCTTAAGAAATTTATGATTTATATCATAAAATATTAACACAAATATGCAAGGTTGATCAAAATTTAATTGAAGTTAGATATAAATTGTAAATATCTTAAAAAAAATTGTAATTCCTGCCGGTAACGATTACACATTACGGAACTTTTGGTACCGTTTAACCCCTACTAAATAGAGCTTTCTGAATATCCGGGTGGCCCATATCATAATATTTAAAAAAAAGAGTTATTTTGAAAATGTGATTTTAATGAGTTTAGAGGACACTGTATGATGTATTATTGGACATATTGACGTTATCGTATTTTTTATATGAATTACATTGGAACAAAAATAATTTTAACATATTCGCAGCCATCTAGATTGATAACTAAAATTCGAATTATTTTTCGTGCAACCATGTATAAATTGTTCAAAATAGCATAAATGTATCCAAAATGTGATCTTTATTTCAAAAATTTAATAACATACTGAGTGTTCCATTTAGAAAAAACTATTGGGGTCATTTCCGGTGAAACCGAAAGTGAAGAATATGGCGGATAGGTCACAAAAAGTTGTAAATCTTACTTAATTTCACCATACAAAATTTTATCCCGATATTTTTAAAAACAAGGAAGTTACAGAGGTGGCCCACTATTCGTTTACACCCGGTATATATAAAAATACAAAAAAAATCGTACAAACACGAGGTCGGCTTACTTAATAATTACTATTGAAAAGGTTTTTTTCATGCAAAAATAAATTTTCCACCACTTCGGAGGGGGTGGAAATCAGAGGGTGGGGGTGGCTTGGCTCATCTGCCTGGAAGACCGAACCTCTGTACTCGAGGAAGTCTTAACCAGGCCAAAAAAGGGATTCGAAAATCATTTGTAAGCGGGAGGGCAATTTGGGGGTGGTTTTTTGCCAATTTGAAGGGGTTGCCGAGGAAAAAATAAGTTTGGACCACCACCATCGTGTACAGCGACCTCGAAAATGTGGGTGGGTCTCTAGATTGGTGCTCTGGCAAAAAAAGCAAAAACCCGAAAAAATCCCGACTCCTGACCTCGACTATAACAACTTGCTACACCTTCAAAACTTCCTTATGAGGAGTGATTGACTATCATATTTTAAACAGAAGTTTTATATTTCTCAAAGGGTTTATATTTTTTTATTTCCCATTCAAAATACTCCTTGCTACCATGCACAATATTTCATTTACCCTTCAATTAACGATACTATTGAATTTTCATTGAGTAGGTAGGCATTTCTTATTGTCTTTGCCAAATAAAAATAAATAAATAAAATAATACTACGTATATCAATAACCTATTGGAATAGCAAACCACTACAATGATTTGAACCCTTTTAGTAGTTTACTACAAAATAAACAAACAAAACAAAATTTGTATGTTTCTCAAAGAATTGGTATTTTATATTTCGAAATCGCATCAAAATGCTCCTTACTTCCATGTACGAAATATCAATTGCCCCCAGGCCCCAATTAACAATAATTTGCTTTTGACTTTTTAGAAAAGGTTTTACTGACAGCGTGTCTAATCTTTGGCAACTAAAACTGCACATTTCAATGTATTTTTACTAAAAAGGCCGCTCTCCAATTATTTGTAAGTTTCTTAAGGGCTTGATATTTGATATTTCGAAATCCCTTATTCCCTTGTACGAAATTTCAATTGCCCCCAATTAATTATAATTTGCTCTTGACTTCAGAAAACATGGTGCATTTCTAGTTGTCCTTGACTGCTTATTTCGATAACTCACTACCACCCTCAAAACATTGTTCGCACCCTTATATAATGGTCCCTCCATATTGCATTTTTTACAAGAGTCAGCGTACGTGCATTTGTAGGATTTAAGAGAAGTTAATATTTAAAGTTTTGAAGTCATAAGTATTCAAAGTCTCCGTAGCAACTGTGCAGAAATGTTTTGTTAAGCGATACATTCCTAGCAAATATCCATAAAATAAAACTTTCAACGTCACAGGGTCAAAAATTATTATCATGCATCTTTAAAATCATTTCGTAAAAATTAGTGTTTTTTTATATTTTA
This sequence comes from Rhagium mordax, assembly GCA_963680705.1. Classification (NCBI taxonomy): domain Eukaryota; kingdom Metazoa; phylum Arthropoda; class Insecta; order Coleoptera; family Cerambycidae; genus Rhagium; species Rhagium mordax. The sequence continues at coordinate 23,995,156 of OY796661.1, read as the reverse complement.
ATTCTCATTCCTGTCAAAATCCATTAGAGTTGTTGCTCATAACAAATATCTTGTTACGATACAATATATACAATTTTTAAAAGTAGGAGAGTCCTCTACCAGGATTTTCGACCTCATCGCAACACGAGGATTCTATTTTTTTTTTTCAACAATTTATATCAATGTGAAAAATAATTCTATTGCGACTGACGTCTATCTCGTTGTTAAAGGGATGAAAAAAATTATCGAAGATGTAAAAAAAAATGGGGCATAATAGTTATTCGATTATCCGAGCTCGGTCGCAGATGGATATTAAGCAACGAAATTTTCAGGGATCCCAGAGGAAGATTGGTTCTAGCTCACCTGAAAGTTCGGTCAAAAAAATCCTCCGCGGAGGGGAGCAAGGGCCCCCAGAAAAGTAGTTTTTCGGCAAAATCAACCTTTTTAAAAAATTCATAACTCGGCTAATATCGGAGATGGACCTAAAAAAAAGAGTTCCTCATTTTTCCTTCTTCTTGCCCGCCGTCCGGGTCCAGATCCAAAGGGAAAGGCTGTGGCATGCATCTAGTGGGTACATGTTTTAAAAATCGCTAAAATTCGACAAAATCGTCTCTTTTCAAAAATTCATAACTTTCTTAGAAGGCAAAATCGAGAAAAATGATTACCTAAATTACATCTAGTTTTCAAAATTTCCTGAAGCGGTCATTGTTTTCACATCTCTTTCTAATCTCACAAATTTTACACAATCCTCCGACACGGGGGTATTGAAACGTTAATAACTTTCTTAATACTATATAGAAGGATCGCTACGAAATATAGCCTAAAAGATTTTCCCGACACGAAGACGCGTATAAAATACGACGCCACGTGCCGACACTCGCCCGAAAAGAAGCCTTTGAGGCGGCAAAGTATATAAAAAACTCACACGAAATTAGAGCGAATCTGCCAGATCACCGTAATTTTTTTTTAGCGACTGAAAACTTATTTTCCCCTTTCCTGGGACTTTCCTTCATAAATAAAACTTGTTTCTTTTGATTCGAACTAAACATATTTCATGAAATTACCCGTGTCGTGATAACTCGAAAATTTGGTCGAGGACTCTCCTACTGTAATAACGATAATAATAATATTTTATCCTATTGAATTCAATTTTAATTTCAGGTATGGACCAAGTCAACCTCAAACTGCAGCTTTAAAATGGTTAAAGTACAAACAGTCTTCCACAGTGTAAATGCCAATACAGTATTTGATGTCTTACACGACCCCGAATATAGGAAAGAGTGGGATGAACATATGCAGGCCTCCATAGAAATAGGTTACCTAAACCCCAATAATGATGTAGGATATTATGCCTGTAAGTTAAAGTGCCCATATTAAGTTTTGTATTAGAAGGTGATGGAGCAAAATTGTAAAATTGCACTAACTGAAATTAAAATCAAATTTCCAAATATATATTTACGTGTAGATAGGTGTAAATAAGTTCACAGAAACAGAACAAAATTTTCTAGTAATTAATTTAAAAGTGACTAACTTCTTCGAAGTTTGCGATAAATATATACGCATTTGCTATATTTAGTAAATAAATGGATTATCATGTAAACAAATTTTTGTTAGGCGACATGATAACTGGAAATAAAATATATACCCAATATGAAATCAATATTGCAAGACGAACCATAATTTGACGATTAAGGGAAACATGCGTATTGATTTATAATCATACTAACAGTAATGTGGGTTAAATGTTTCAAATACTAGACCAATATAGTGATAATACCTTGTTTTCCCGCACATCCTACCTAACTATTAATTTTGTTTTTAGTATCTTGCCCAACGCCAGTAAAGAATAGGGATTTTGTCCTACAAAGATCGTGGCTAGACATGGGACATGAGAAGTTAATACTAAATCACTCTGTAAATCATAGGGACTATGCGCCTAGAAAGGGTTACATAAGGTAATGTGTCAACATACACCATTTGGGTAACGCCAAGGCTTGCCATCGCTCTATAATTAAATTAGTTTCTGTTACAAGTTTGGTCTCCTATTTTCAGAGCAGTTTCTCACTTAACCGGGTTTGTAATACGGCAAAGGGGAGACTTGTGCTTCTTGGGTTACGTATCACAGACCGATCCCAGAGGAAAGCTGCCGCCTTGGTTGGTGAATAAGATAACGCAGAAGTTTGCCCCGAAAGTCGTGAAACAATTGAGAAAAGCAGCCGAAGGATACGAGAGTTGGAAACAGGCACAACCGAACCCGCAGATGAAGCCCTGGGTTTATCCAGAGCTGACGTTATTGTCGCCTAGGATTAGTATATCAGAAGTAAGTTACAGCCGATTCTGTTTTAGGGTTTAGCCAAAATTAATTACTATGCGTCAACAAGTTGCTATAAGCTGTCACCAAACTATATGTTGATATGAAAAAAAGTTCATAAATTTCTGTTATTTGCTGATATAAGTGAAAAGTAACAGTGGTGACAACAGGCAGCAGTCATATTGTAGCAAATTGGGGTGTAAAGATATCCATTTTCTATCCGTCAGCTCTGATACTTTGGTTTTACGCCTATAACATTTCATTTTAAGTTATCAATAATATTTTCAACCAGCTGATTAACGACTATTCTGTTGTTTTTAATAATTTAATTCTTTTAAAGAACTATACACTATACAGACTAACTTGCTATGCACTTGCACATATTGTATATAAAGTGCTCAACATACTAACCGCACCGACCTTATTTTTGGTCATTTTTTAATCGCCGTACCTGGGGCCTGGGCCATCCGATTTAAACGACTGGCACATCACTCGAAAGCTTGTCTCTTGTAGAATCGGCGATTGGGTTGCATTTTTTAAACAGTTAATTTCTTGGGCCTTATACAGGGTGACAAAAAGAGTGTTACAAAAATGTTAAAGTTCACCTCTTTGCAACGTTGATAGGAGCAAGTTTTTAAAATTCGTTTTTATGTCATACTGTACCTTTGGAAAGTACCTCTAGACGTTTTTGGCAGATTTTTTATTAAGGCTCTAGAACGAAAGTTACGGGGGTTTTTTTTATTGAACTACAGGGTGATTTATGAGTTTTGGACAATACTTCTTTAGGTCATACCTTTTAAACTAATCACGAATCAGCTCGTATTGTGGGTATATAGTACGCTATTAATTGTCAATTGATATGCATAATCAAAGACAGAAAATTCGAGAACCGGCTCAACTAATTTTAATTTTTAGGGCTCTTATGAAAAAATTCACCCTGTGTACGTGATTTTTAAATTCTAATACAGAATTATGAAACTACATACAAAAATGATCGAAAATATGTATTTTGTTGTTTTTTGTCACACTTTGGGCGAATTTTAAATAAACGATCAATTTTCGTCAAAATCGAAGGTCTGCACAAAATAAATTTATAAAATTACATTTTCCTCAAAAAATTCTTTATTTTAGGAAATTTTTCTTTCACATTAATATTTTCCTCTTCCTGACCATTTTGTAAATTGCTTTGCTTTATTTTTTAATATCAGAAATATTCCATGCCACTGTACAACAAGAGTATGAGATGCTACATCAATTATCAAATAAAATAGTGGGCCTTGATATTTTGACATACCTATTTCTTCGTGGTCCTTTGTTTATTACAATTATTACTAATAGTTGTTGTTATTAATTACTGTTGTCTAGTCTACTACAAGTTCTGAAAAAATACCTTATCAATATAGGTACTAATGAGGAATATGCAGATATTATTTACATTTATGGTTTTTGTGATGGAAATAGCAGCTGAAAGAGAATACCGAAGAAGATTCCCTGGACGTCGTACACCTAAACCATAAATCGTTTGCCTCAATTTTCCGATTTGCAAGACAACATGGAAAATTTCCAACATCAACTACAATTCAGCGAAATAATGTACAAAAAAATTGTGTGGTGTAAAATTGTGAATAATCGTTTAATAGGACCACATTACTTTGAAGGGCGTTTAACGGGAGAAATCTATATTATGAATTTTCTCCAAAATATTTTGCCTCCCAATCTATTAGAAGACGTAAATATTAGAGGCACATATTTTCAGCATTATGGAGCACCTCCCCATTTTTCTATAGCAGTTAGGCACCATTTAGATGGTGTCTACCAAAACAGATGGATAAATCGAGGAGGTCCATATCCATGGCCAGCCAGATCCCCGAATTTTAATCCAGTGGATTACTTTTTATGGAGTCACCTAAAGACTATGGTGTATGGCGAAAATATTAATACAAGAGAACAATTACTTGATAGAATAAACCACTATTTTAGTAAGATTAGGAATAATCGTGTCGTTATTAGGAAAGCAGTAGGAAATTTAATTTTACGACAAAGAAAATGTAGGGAGGCAGAAGACTTTCATTTTGAAAGGTTTTGTGTTCTGTGAATTTGTTGCTTATGATGTTCTGTTTATTGATGTATTATGATAAAAAAATAAACAATTTCGTTAATTTTTTAATGTTGTTCCATACTTTATTATCAGAATTTGAGAAAAATTTATACAGACTGATTTTTTTCCACAGAAACCTTAGAAATAAAAATTACTTATTCTGATGTTGAAATTATTTATTTCATATTAATCATGCATGAAATCACAAAATTTTGAATAACAAATATTTTAGTTTGAATAAGAGAGGAAAATGTAATTTTATAAATTTATTTTGTGCAGACCTTCGATTTTGACGAATATTGATCGTTTATTTAAAATTCACCCAAACTGTGGCAAAACAACAAAATACATATTTTCGATCATTTTTAATGTAGTTTCAAAATTCAGTATTAGAATTTAAAAATCAAGTACACGGGGTGAATTTTTTCATAGGAGCCGTAAAAATAAAAATTAGTTGAGCCGGCCCTGGAATTTTCTGTCTTTGATTATGCATGTAAATTGACAATTAATAGAATACTATATACTCACAATATGAGCTGATTCCAGTGATAAGTTTAAAAGACATGACCTTAAGAAGTATTGGGCAAAACTCATAAATCACCCTGTAGTTCATTAAAAAAAGAGGCTCAGGCTTTTTTTAATACTCATTTCTAATTCACCTAAACTCTATCTGCCATAATATTTTGTCTCTTTCCTCGTGAATCACCCTGTATATCCCAGCAATACAGTCTGCACATACAGTTAGTACATCTCTGGACTCATAACATATCATAACCTGAATGTGCAAAGTGACAGGTGGCATTGCAAGAAAATTAATTTTGGACAATCAAAATGCCGACCCTTTTGTCATCACTTTTACCTATATATTTTGTTATTATAATAAAACTCAAACCGATCACCTGCCCCACCCGAATCTCTGTTTAAAAACAAACATAAAGAAAATATCCGGGAAACATTTCAAATGTCATATTACAGGTCCTACTCGTATAAATATATTATATTAATCACTCTTTAAATTTTAAGGGAGTTTATTAATGCGATGGCGACGACGACGAAGTTAATCTTATGGACTTTCTAGAATAGATTTGTATTGAAATTAGACCAGTAATGGAGGTGAGAGTATATAATTTTTGAATTCCCTCCACTTAAATTAATATTATATTTAAATTATTTTATATTACGTGAATTTACGCACAAATTTTCATGTGATAAATTTGTACTGTACTTTGCAGCTTTGAATTATCCTTATTTACCTATGTAGTGTTTGCAGTAGTAAAGTTGTCCCATGAAATAAAGACGATTGCATCCTACTTGCAAACCTCACCCCTGGAACATTATTGTTTGGGGATATTTACCCGACCAATAACCGAGAGATTGCACAAGTCCTATTCATTAAATAAAGATGATGATAGTATACCATCACCATCTTTGCTATTATTTAGTCAATTAGCATTTTGCACCCGAAATTATTTAAAAAAAACCATACCATTTTCGGCCAAGGAGTTGTCGCTTGCATTAGAGGTTGAACAGATATCAGACATCTGCCCAGTCCCAACTTGAAAATATATATTATTAAGTTTTCTTATAGTAAATTTTGCTCTTTTTTGCAGTGCACCTTGACAGATGACTCAGTAACAAGTAGTGTAACAGACGGTTGTGATTGCAATGATTCGGATTGATGGACATATAAAATAGAAGTACTTATCAAATTTAAATTTAAATCAAAGTTTACTATTGTTGTACGATGTAAAAGTGAGCTACCTCTGGTATCTTTGTTTTCACGTTTAATAAAAAGATAATACACCTATTTTATCTAATACAGGTATATGTCCAGTTTGAATTTATCATAGATATAGTTTAATAGATAGCCGAATGAAGCTACAAATTTTCACTTCACTTAGTTAATACTAGAAATACATGATTTAGAGTTTATTCGAATTTATATTTCAAAATAATGATACAATAGATGTAGTTAGGCAGTTCCTGGTTCTATGGCCATATCTACAAAAAATTTGGTAAGATTTATGGATACTATCATTAATTGCCTGCATCTTGCACTGAGATAACAATGTGGTGAATTCATTAATGCATTTAAAAACTGGTCCTTTGTCATCACATTTGACATATGTCCTGTTGGATCCGGTTACGGTAATACTCTTCTTTAATGAGTAATATTATCTGATTAATTTAGGTTTTATGGAAAAAACTATATTAAAAACTGCATAAACTGAAAATTAATAAGAAATGCTTCCTCTTCTACTCTGAGAGCCGACTTCAAAAAAGATACGTTGCCCACAAACAGTAGATGTCTTAAAAAAGAGCTTGCCGACTACAAGGAAGTAAACCTTACCCATGGGTTCCAGCCATTGAGATAGAATATATTCTATCTCAATGGTTCCAGCTCACACGAAAAGACAGACAAAATGACTAAATCAAGAGTTACAGACCAGATCACAAGACTGCATATCAAAACGGCTTCAATGAGTAGACTGATGAGTGATGACCAAACGAATCAAAATCTCCAAACTACATAATCGGACATCTTCCCGTTTCTGGGACAGTGTGAGGTGTTTGGGTGGATGAAGCTTGAAACTCTCGACACCGTGATGAGCTCCGTCGTCTAGTCTATAATCTTGATCTTGATCAGTAGATCAAGGGGGTTGTTAAATGAACACCTCACCATGTTAAGAGTGAAAAATGATTAAATTTATAGACAAACTGAGGAAGAAACTCATCTTCAATTACTATTACACTGCAAGATTGAAGTTCTTCGGGCATACAAAATTGAAAACAGCAGCAGTAAAGGACAAAATCGGAAATAATCCATAAATACAATATTTCCCTATTGGTACATCGTTCATAAATTAGCATAGCTATTTATCCAATTTATAAAAAATCCAAAAATTGTCATTTGTCATTTGTTTTAAGTCAGAATGTTATTCTTCTTCGTTTCAAAAGATCACGACAAGATGGTTGAAATGTCAAGAATTCAAAATAACAAACGCGGAAAGAGCTCGGAAACATCTTTTACAAATGAGTTCCAAGAAACTTTGAATAAAATGAAAAACAATACATCATATTCAAATGTCATAAACGTTGTGAAATTACTATTAAATAACTGTGTTGCTAATATGATTAACTGTAACAACCTGAGGAAAATAAAAGATGTAGTCAGGGCGATTTTAATTTAGGAAATCTGGACGAATCTGTAAATGCTTGTGTCAGAGGAATAAGTACATTGGGCCAATGATTGGATTTACTGAATTATGAAAGGACAACTCGTTAACATAGTAAGGGATTTTTAAATATTTTGCTTAAAATCAGGTTTCTAACCTGAGCGAAGATGTGGATCAAGTTCTCTAGGTTGAAAACTTTTTTTTTTTTTTGGTCACCATTATACAATGGAACGTAACAAAGGATTTCACTATTGACACCAATTGTTTATCTCGGGATATAGACGTACATAGTTTTAGTCGATTCAAATAGTTGTAGCCAAATAACAAATTTTTGCACATTTCTCTCTTATGAAATTAATAGTTTCGTCAAATTGTTGATTGTTGATATCAGTTGTTATATTTACGCTCAAAATCGTATAACACTGTTAAAAAAATTTTCAAAACAAAAAATGTTACATAATTTCTATACACTATCACTATAATATGACATTCAAATATTTTACCTTCAACTGACTGTACAACTTTAAAGTCGAAAAATATATATGATCACATCAGAAAGATTGATCTCAATTATTTCACTTGGAGTTGTCTAGCTTAAACGGTTCGGCACTATCGTAAACAGAGAGTTAAATCAAATTTAGGAAGGCCTACTCGAATACCTTCGCCACATATATTTTCACCATGATCGAAAATGATTGACCGTGCGTTCACAACTAAAGCTATAAAACACTCATACCGTGGGTTCTACTGATGTGTAAACCTTTGACTGCATTCCTGTTACGTTAAAGACAATTAAAAATTTCGATTGCTTTTTTATTTTGTTTGTTGATTATTTCCAGTCAATCATTTACTATCATGTTGTGCCAATAAAAACTTGACTATTATAGAATTTAAATTAAATAAAACGTAACCAAACGTCTTGTGCCTTTATATTGATAACACTTTTAACTTTAAGTGCAAATTGAAAATACTTGAAATGTAACGACTTAAACGAAGACATCGTCTCTTGATCGTTATTATTGATATTACTTACTATTTTTTCTTATTCGTCACAATTTTCATTTTCAGGTATTTTCATATTTATTTTAGGTAACTTTGTGTATGTGTGTGATTTATTTAATTGTTTTTAATGCCAAAGTCCTTTGAGTATTGTTAGATTTTTATTATTATTCTGTAAAACAGTATTAGATTATATATCATCGAAATGTACTGTATAGAGAGTATATCGTAACGTTATATTATTGTTATTGTACATATACATATAATAGTTATTGAAAATAAATTTATTAGAGATTTTGTGAGTAGTTATTTCATTCTCTCGTAATGTAAATAGTTATGACCATCGCAGAAGAGGTTGCCAATTAACAGAATATATATTTTAGTTGGTGGATTTGACAATATTACGTACTGTAACGAAGTGATTTTTTCCGATCAAGGAATGTTCAATTTTGCTTTAAATATTACCGTCACTTGGGTACACCCTGCCGCTGTTTTAGTAAGTAAGTCCTGTTTTAATTAAGTTATTAATGAGTTGTTAAAAAGTCCGCTGGTAAACAAGCAATCAAGTAATTAATTGATTAATTTTCGACAATACCTCGTATAAGTAAAATCCGAGAAATATTATAAATAATGGCCGAGTCGGAAATAAAAATCATTCGTTACTAAAAATGTTAATCCTTGCCCGTTTTAATCCGTTTCTTTTTGTAACATAGGATAGAAATTACAAGTAATTCATTCCCGATTATGTATGTTTCGAGGCGATGCGTTAAAGTGCATAATACGCTGGACCTTTGTACGTTATGCCGGGTTGTATATCCAAGTCTGTCGTTTAAAGTCGGTGACCATCTCTCTTTTAACACGACAGATACGTCAAAAAGGTAATAAAAAGGCAAAATGGCACTCGAGTCGGGATCAGATCCGTTCGACCGCCAGCAATTGACGATCAAACCGAACCCGTAAATCTTTTGTATCACCGCTCCGAGTTAATAGTAATTTCCTTTGAGTGTAATATTGGTAAGAATTTAACGCAACCTGCTACATTCTGCAGGTACTGCCGTCAGTCAAGTATAGATATTTCGAGATTTTATTGTCAGTAAATATCACCGTATTTTGCTACCAAAGTAAACTAGAGCTTATTAGTAATACCTCCGTTGGTTTGTTTATTTTGTTAATGTAGGTAAAGACTGCTGAGGTCTGTTCACTAGTGCCACCTCAAATGTTCCCTTGCCTACTAGGTTACCGGAAAACCTACGTGAAAAATAGTCACTATATGCATTAACAGTTTGTATTTGTTCACTAGGGCCATACGGACTGGGTTTTGCATAGAACTGACTCGCAAAGCTGTCATTATTTAAAATAATCCTGTAACAAATAGCTCGACGTTTGCGGCAGTAGCTTACCGTTTGTTTAAATCTTGTATCTAGCCTCAAATATCTATAGCTGACGGACTGCCCGCCGTCTATAATCCTCGTGGAAACATTTGCTTGTCGTACATCAGAATTCATTAATCTCACGTATCCGAAAATTCAGACGTAAAATCACGTAAAAAATTCTTGATTGCCAGCTCGACTTATTTTTATCATTTTTGAAATAATTTTATACACACTCGACTGTTTGTACAGTCGTGGAGGTTTAGAGTAAATTACTTTGTTCATTATTATCCTTGAATAAATCCGTTATTTTAAAAAGGTAAAATTCACGAGTTATTATTTCTGTCATTTTAATTTCTGATTAATCCGTTTGAGTAGGGGTTGAAGTCCTTTAGACAGACCCCCAACTTGCGACCTCTGGCTATCTGTATCTCCATCTGTTAGCTACCCCGGATTGTTTTCCCAAATAGGAAAACCAAAAAGTGCTGTCCTTTGCACTCAAAAGTTAAAGGGCTGGCGCCCGAGATTTCCGTATAAAAGATTACGTAAGTATCTGGAAAAGAGCGGAAGCCATTACAAAATGGCGCCCTAGAGCAGGGACTTTATTACGTTAATCAGAAATCCGAAAGTGTAAAGTTGTCCAGAAAACGGAGCCGCCGAAAAAAATTACCAGTCTTGTGTGAAATACGCGTAGAATTAAATAAATACCGAAACACTAGAAATTTGCAATTAGACGCCGATTTAAAATAAAATAAAATACGTGAAGCCTGTTTTTTCAGTCCGTCGAAAACGCTAGAATTTTTTATAAATTACAGTTTTTTTATTGATAAGAAATAAAAACTTGTTGTTCGCCGTACACGAGGGTTTTATCAATTTAAAATTTATAAAACCAAACAGTTTTATTTCTGGTAAAGAAATAATATTCCGTTATCAGGCGATTTAAATTAAATATCGTCTGTCCGTCTGCTAGATAATAAAAACATTTCCTATTTAACTCGGAGGATTTAAACATCGAAATAAACTTGAAATAAATTACTTCTAGGTTTTACATCCGTCTGTCTGTCTGTCTGTCTGTAACCTAGCCAAGTGATTGCAACTTAACTTGTTAATACGTCCCGATTGCAATTACAACCGAAGGTGGTTTATTTTAATTTTACAAACAGCTGCTTGCATAAGTACTTACTTCCGCGAAATACTCAAGCTGCTATAGCCGCTGTATACCGAATCGTTAGAGGATTTTTCAAATTATTTTGACTGCCCTTGGGGTTAACTCCCGCTACTCTCTGCCATGTTGAGTGGAAAGGCAACGTCAACATAATTGAACCGATATTATACAGGGTGTGCCTACTTTACGGATACAGCATACCTTACTGTAACAGTCTATTAGGGATTTAAATAATTTTAGCATTATTTTGTTATTTTTGACGCTGTCATAGGGGGCAGATACCGCTGTTGCCCTATGCCGAGTTGTTAAGCAACTCAAAACCGGAAAATTATTCTCAGATAACGTGTTGTTAGGTACTCTAGCTGACAACAAATTATTTTGACGTGACCAGGGTGTGTTATCACCATTGTTGCTTTATAGCAAGTAAGTAGGCAATTTCCAAAAAAATCTGCAACGCAGATTTACCGTTTTCTGTTAGCATCCAACTGCCCATCCGCTGGGTAGTGCAGCGATCGGTTAGGTTTGTTTGTGAATTCGGCACGCAACGAACGCAACAAAATTTCTACTAGCCGCGGTAAATAAGCCTGCGACGTGTCGATTCTGATTAAATCGAACCTGAAGAACCGATTGCGACTACTTACATACCGATTCGAATCCTATTGAAGAAGTTACATATAACTTTGACGCGGCACAACATTGAAGCCAGACCGAGTTTTACGTTATTAATTTACGTGAAGAGGAACTACGATTGCACGTTCCGAATCGAATTACCGTCAGTTGTATCCAAGGTCATCCAGAAATACCCAGGTACAAGCTAGCCTTGTGGGGTATCCTTTTTAGGGTAATCGCACCCTAGGAACCGATTGGTGATACTTGCAACCCGATCTGAAGCACCGTTGCTGAAAGACGCCTACCGTCGCGACGCCTGAGGTTGAATATCATCACAACCTGCAGATTTCCGTATCCGTGACCGCTATACAGCAGCCGTGACGCCTCTTACTATTTCACCGGAGTTTCACCGGAGTATTTCGTGACTCCGGGGTCAGAATTTTCCGAGGGTGTGGCCCCTCATTTAATAGTAAACCGAGGACGCTAAAGCGATTGCCGATAGTTTCGACGCGATATAACCAACCCTTCCAGACTTAGGATTTTCCGACTCGTATCGTCCGTTTGATTTGACCTGAACTCGTTTACTGACATCTTTGGGAGGTAACACAATGCCTACCGAAGGAGATAAAACCGACACACCCGTATTACCCGTCGACGAGGCCGCGAACCTTGATCTGGGAGATATTCGGCTAGGCTGGATCTATAAATTAAAGAAGGAACAAATAGACGATCAGTTAGGGAAGTTTGGTCTACCCGTAACCGGTACCGTGGACGAGAAGAAGCGCCGTTTGGTCAAGTTTATCAAAGAGGGGTGCTCTTCGCCTAGACCAAATACCGCGCCACCTGTTTTTCCGCCGCCGGTACCGCCACCGTTACCACCGCTGGTAATACCTCAACCGCCCCACAATATTGCACCAGGACAGACGCCATTAGACCCCGTACAGATACGCAAATGGAACATCCATTTCAATGGCACTGGCGATCCAGCCGCGTTCCTGGAGCGCTTGGAAGAAGTTTGTGGGTATACCACCCTCCGTCCCGCGCAGTTACTTCCGGTCCTACCTGAGCTACTGCAAGGCTCCGCCTTGCTCTGGTACCGCAATAATAAAGCCCGCTGGACCTCCTGGGAACAATTCCTAGCAGATTTTCGTATTTTTTACGTACCGGTTCACTATCAGGAAGATATAGAAGCAGAAATTAGCCGTCGACTGCAACGCCCAGAGGAGTCAGTGATGACGTACATCACCGACTTGCAGACTCTCATCCGCCGTCATAGAGGACTTTCCGGGGAACAAGAGTTACGATGGCTCTACCGAAATTTGTTACCCGATTTTCGCCAGTACATTCGTCGACAAGACTTTACAGACGTAGCAATATTAATCGCGAAATGTCGTGAATATGAAACGCTGAAGCAGGAGGTTGACCGGGTGTATAGCAAACCACCTCCCGCTCGCCGTTCCACCAGTACACGCCAGTCCGACGATACTTCCGGGACGTTGCAACGCTTAGGTCTGGGAGACCGTACTTCCAACCAACCGTCGTCACCACCTCCGCGGTCAAGCAGCGACCAGGCACGGACCGCGACGCCCTCCGAGAGGACGCGTGAAACCCAGGAAACTCGAACCCGTCCAAACCAGAAACGTAACGGAAATAACAGTTCCGCATCCGCAGATATCCCTACTGACCGAAGTACAATCTGTTGGCGTTGTGGCAAGACCGGTCACTTCCGCAGTGAATGTCGCTCGCCACCCCGCCTATTTTGTTCACGCTGCGGCCGTCAGGGCACAATGACCCGCGACTGCCAATGTAATACAGCGGAAAACTAAACCGGAACCGCACCGTACCGAGGCCAGTTTGGTTCCGAAATATTACCGCCTCGCACCAGGAACTGACACCTGAACATGACAACCGCCCACATATCCCCGTACACATTCGTAATAAGACCTTCTCCGCCCTTGTGGATACCGGCGCCGTCCGTTCGTACGTCGGTAACCAAATACATGAATTTTGTGCGCGATTGGGGATTAAACCGCAAACTGTTACCGCACCCTCTGCCCGATTGGCTAATGGCAACTTGGCTACCGTCACCCAAGCATATCCGCTAAAATTTACCATCGGCCGAACACAATTCGCTGAAGATCTATTGTATCTGGAAAATCTCTCGTCCGACATTGTCCTGGGAATGGACGTAATGAGCAAGCACGACTTTCTCATCACTCCAAGAACCGCTTCCGTTTCACTGAATGGTCATGTGGTCTCTCGACCACGAGTCACGCCTGCTAGCCCGTTGGGCACAGTTTCCCTGACTCTCACTACAAGTGAGGAGCATCGCCTGCAGAACTTTTTCTTGATAACGAGTTACCAAGTTTTCAAGAAATCCGTGGTACTACCGACCAGGTACAACACCACATCCGTCTGTCGCATTCCGAACCAATCAAGCAGAGGTACCGTCCACAAAACCCGAAAATGCAGGAGATCATTAATCAAGAAGTTGATGAGATGCTAAAAAATGGGATCATCGAACCGTCTCACAGTCCGTGGAGTTCACCGGTAGTCATAGTCAAAAAGAAAGATGGAAAACCCCGGTTCTGTATAGACTTTCGAAAAATAAACGAAGTTACCGAAAAAGATGCATACCCGCTACCATACATCAACCATATTCTCGACAAGTTACGCAGAGCCCGATATATCTCTAGTATCGACCTGAAACAGGGATACTGGCAGATACCTCTCTCCCGTTCCAGTAAACCCATCACCGCGTTCACCGTTCCGGGCCGTGGACTGTTCCAGTTTAGAGTAATGCCTTTTGGACTGCACTCCGCCCCCGCCACTTTCCAAAGACTACTCGACAGCATTATTGGACCCGACTTGGAACCCCACGCGTTCGCCTATCTGGATGATATAATCGTCCTAGGAGAAACGTTCGAGGAACACCTGACCAACCTGAGAGAAGTTTTTCGCCGTCTCCGAGCCGCGAACTTACAACTGAACCCTGCAAAGTGTGAATTCTGTAGGAAGTCACTGAAGTATCTGGGACATGTCGTTACGTCCGAAGGAATAAATACCGATCCCGACAAGGTGGAGTCTATACGTCAAATTCCGACGCCACGTAACGTCCGCGACGTACGCCGATTTTTAGGAGTTGCATCCTGGTACCGTCGATTTGTGCCTGCATTTTCGCAAATCGTAACCCCCCTGACGCGACTGCTAAAGAAGAATCATCGATTTAAATGGACTGCCGAGCAAGAGGACGCCTTCAACCGTTTAAAAGGCTTTCTGACCGAGGCCCCCGTCTTGACGTGTCCGGATTTCTCTCAACCATTCACTCTGCAAACAGACGCGTCCGACCAAGGCCTTGGGGTAGCGTTAACCCAGGAAATAGAGGGTCATGACCGGGTGATAGCATACGCTAGTCGTACTCTCTCACCCGCCGAGAAAAACTATTCTGTCACAGAACGAGAATGTTTAGCGATTGTCTGGGGAGTAGAAAAGATGAGACCCTACCTGGAAGGCTACCGTTTTACCGTGCTAACCGATCACCAATCTCTCCGTTGGTTGCACTCGATCAAGAGTCCGGCAGGACGCCTCGCTCGATGGAGTATCTTTTTGCAACAATACGATTTTGAGATTAAGTACCGAAAAGGCACCTTGAACCGAGTAGCAGATGCCTTATCAAGACAACCCTTACCGGGACCGTCGTCCGCCCCAGATTCCGAGGAATTGGGATCTCTAACTGAAACAGCTGACTGCTCCTGGTACAACCGGAAAAAGGCCGAAGTGGAAAAAAATCCCGAAGCCTTTCCAGATTATTGCATCCGAGACAACCGTCTGTTTCGCCACTTCTGGGATGCACATGATCTGACTGAGCCGGAGCTGTCTGACCCCTGGAAGCTATGCGTACCCACGTCTCTCCGTCCTACTGTATTGGCCGAAAACCATGATGCTCCGTCCGCTGGACATATGGGAATAGCCAAAACTGTGGCGCGCATGGCTCACCGGTACTATTGGCCTGGTATGTTTCGCGATATCGCCAAATATGTCAGAGGATGTCTACAGTGTCAAAGGTACAAACCGTCACAACAACAGGTTGCAGGGAAAATGCAACCTTCCGCAAACCGAAACCCGTGGGAAACCGTCAGTACAGATTTGGTCGGTCCCCTGCCACGATCCAGTAAAGGGAATAATTACCTTGTGGTTTTTCAAGATCGCTTTACTAAATGGGTCCAGTGCAAGCCGCTCCGAAGTGCTACAGCCCGTACTGTAAGTCAAGCACTGTATGACGAAGTTATCACCCGTTTTGGTTGCCCCCGCACCATTATAAGTGATAACGGCTCTCAGTATGATAGCCGACTGTTCCGTCGCACCCTGGAAGAATTGGGAATACAGCACCGTTTCACGCCTCCGTATACGCCGCAAGCCAATCCCGTGGAACGAACCAATCGGACAATCAAAACCATGATCGCCCAATATTGCGAACAAGACCATCGTAAATGGGATCAAAACATCACCGATTTCCAATTGGCGATAAACAGCTCAAAACACGAGTCAACCGGATTTTCGCCTGCGTTCCTCAATTTTGGGAGAGAATTGGACTTACCCAAGTCGCTGTATCGCACAGAAACCCGACAGCAAGGGGAAGAAATAACCACCGACTCTCTCAAACCCGCTGACCTGAGTAACCGGTTAGAAAAACTGCGTGAAGTTTTTCAGCTGGTTCGAATAAACTTAGCCCGCGCGTTTTCTACACATAGTTACTATTACAACTTGCGTAGGCGGGAATGGCGCTGCCACCGTGGCGACCGCGTTATGAAGCGAGAAAACCCGTTGTCCTCCGCCGTTCGCGGATTTGCCGCTAAACTAGCTCCGAAATTTTCCGGACCGTACACTGTCACCCGAGTCATTTCACCCGTCGTTTACGATTTGAAAAGTGATACCGGCAAGCAAGTGCGACATATCCACATAAAGGATTTAAAACCAGCCTCGCACGCGGCCCCGCCGCCCATTAATGTGTAATTTGACTTTATGTTACAGTACTTCTTCCGCATGGACAGTCCCATACTGGAACTCCTCGGCGACCCAGCCTCAGACTTCGAGTGGGAGCTGATGGAGGCCTGTACTGAATCCCCCGAGGACAACAGGAAGGAGGAGGAAGTAGCCCGTCCGAGCCGTCCGGAACTACTGGAAGTAAGAAGCCATACACCGCCCCCTTTGGTCCGTAGCCCGACGCCGACACCACCTGCCACCGACTCCGAACCACTGCGGATGACTCGCCACGAGAGCCCATCGAAGACGCCCCAGTCTGGGTTATGGAGACGTGAGCCGTATCCGCCGCAGACCTACCTACCTGTCGAGCAGGATCTCTGTTGGAGATGTGGTTATCCGGACCACAGCAGAGACCGTTGTACGCGGAGGAGGATTATATTCTGCTCCAGATGTGGGCTCGTGGGCATGCTATCCCGCGATTGCCGGTGTAGTACCGCGGTTATACCTCCTAACCCCACCCCGACGGCCACCCGTCGACCGAACCTTCCCCGCAAGACCCGGACACAAGGGATCCAAACCGACCCGCTGTATTTGCGAAATAAGCGAGCTTGTCCCGTGTGTGACTGCCACTGCCACTACAAGGCCTGAGCTCGACGTCCAAAAATTCCGCCGACGTTCTACATTTACCGCCGTCAATTAGCTTCACCATAGCTAACTGCTTTTTGTATTTTCAGAAGGACCAGCCCCTGACCATGGTCGGCCCAGTTGAAGGACCCCCCAGGGAATACTGACCATCCTGGAACACGTTAAGGCCAACTGGTAAGACGCACCGAATGAAGACCCCCAGAGGTAATGACACCGGTCCCGGGAGGCTGTTTAAAGTTAATTTTGTTTTTTTGCTAATTTAGAATTTTGTTCTGTAAATACTAGATTAGGGAGCTTTCCGTTTTCAATTAATTTTGCCTTTGTTTACCTGGAGCCTCCCAGGGAGAAGAAAAAAAAAATGTATAATGAATTATAATTTTTTTTACCGAAATAAGAGGGGGGTGTAACGAAGTGATTTTTTCCGATCAAGGAATGTTCAATTTTGCTTTAAATATTACCGTCACTTGGGTACACCCTGCCGCTGTTTTAGTAAGTAAGTCCTGTTTTAATTAAGTTATTAATGAGTTGTTAAAAAGTCCGCTGGTAAACAAGCAATCAAGTAATTAATTGATTAATTTTCGACAATACCTCGTATAAGTAAAATCCGAGAAATATTATAAATAATGGCCGAGTCGGAAATAAAAATCATTCGTTACTAAAAATGTTAATCCTTGCCCGTTTTAATCCGTTTCTTTTTGTAACATAGGATAGAAATTACAAGTAATTCATTCCCGATTATGTATGTTTCGAGGCGATGCGTTAAAGTGCATAATACGCTGGACCTTTGTACGTTATGCCGGGTTGTATATCCAAGTCTGTCGTTTAAAGTCGGTGACCATCTCTCTTTTAACACGACAGATACGTCAAAAAGGTAATAAAAAGGCAAAATGGCACTCGAGTCGGGATCAGATCCGTTCGACCGCCAGCAATTGACGATCAAACCGAACCCGTAAATCTTTTGTATCACCGCTCCGAGTTAATAGTAATTTCCTTTGAGTGTAATATTGGTAAGAATTTAACGCAACCTGCTACATTCTGCAGGTACTGCCGTCAGTCAAGTATAGATATTTCGAGATTTTATTGTCAGTAAATATCACCGTATTTTGCTACCAAAGTAAACTAGAGCTTATTAGTAATACCTCCGTTGGTTTGTTTATTTTGTTAATGTAGGTAAAGACTGCTGAGGTCTGTTCACTAGTGCCACCTCAAATGTTCCCTTGCCTACTAGGTTACCGGAAAACCTACGTGAAAAATAGTCACTATATGCATTAACAGTTTGTATTTGTTCACTAGGGCCATACGGACTGGGTTTTGCATAGAACTGACTCGCAAAGCTGTCATTATTTAAAATAATCCTGTAACAAATAGCTCGACGTTTGCGGCAGTAGCTTACCGTTTGTTTAAATCTTGTATCTAGCCTCAAATATCTATAGCTGACGGACTGCCCGCCGTCTATAATCCTCGTGGAAACATTTGCTTGTCGTACATCAGAATTCATTAATCTCACGTATCCGAAAATTCAGACGTAAAATCACGTAAAAAATTCTTGATTGCCAGCTCGACTTATTTTTATCATTTTTGAAATAATTTTATACACACTCGACTGTTTGTACAGTCGTGGAGGTTTAGAGTAAATTACTTTGTTCATTATTATCCTTGAATAAATCCGTTATTTTAAAAAGGTAAAATTCACGAGTTATTATTTCTGTCATTTTAATTTCTGATTAATCCGTTTGAGTAGGGGTTGAAGTCCTTTAGACAGACCCCCAACTTGCGACCTCTGGCTATCTGTATCTCCATCTGTTAGCTACCCCGGATTGTTTTCCCAAATAGGAAAACCAAAAAGTGCTGTCCTTTGCACTCAAAAGTTAAAGGGCTGGCGCCCGAGATTTCCGTATAAAAGATTACGTAAGTATCTGGAAAAGAGCGGAAGCCATTACAGTACTGATATGATCATTTGGTGCTTATAATTTGACACCAGCCTACTTTTAGTATTTTACACTAATATAATCGTGCTCATAGCTTTTGATTGATCACTTATATGCCATTCACATTTTATTTACATGAGGGGAGGCTATGATATGTTTTTCTTAGGTTGTCTCAGGGTTGTCTACTATTGACAAATTATTGAAGTGTCAGATTCAATTGATTGTCACTGTCATTTATTTTTGGCTGAATTGCCAAATTTTTTATTGATAACATTGCTGTGCTTTCTTTAGGGTATCATTCTGGCAACTATGTAGAACCAATTCGAATTTGTGGTTATGTTTTTGACTTTTCAACATAACCTCAGTAATTAAAACAGTCATTCATACCAACAGAATTCAGATTTTCCAAGGCCTCCCCTCATGTAAATAAAATGTGAATAGCATATAGGCAGATGTAATTTAAATTTTTTCTCAAAAATGGTCGATTTTACGAAATTTTTTCAAGAGATAAAAAAGTTTCTAAATTAATCATGTTTAGTTATTTATTTTTAATTGAAAAAAAAAAAAAATAGCAGGCAGAAAGATATTTACAATATTTCAAAAAGTGTAGTTAATTTCACCTTTTTGTGTACATGCTAGGTGGATGAATGATTTCGTTAGATGCCTTTTGATTAGTAACCACGATGTGCCAAATTTCATCTTTTTTCGATTACGCTATTTTGAGATAGAAATTAAAAACCATTTTTTAGCCCACCCCTTTAAGGGGGTGTAGCCAAACAGGGAAAGCTTATTTTGGAAAATTTTATATGAAGTACCCACCTTAATTTTCGACGAGGAATCTCCAGTTAAATTTTTTGCACTTTATTACGGGACCCCCCTGTATATTATTTTAACTACAGCTCTTTGTCGATGAATCCAAGGATAACAACCCCTTTCCTTATATTATTTTTGGGTGTTATTCCCGCAATTGCATTATCAATTTTTTTCCTCGAATTATTGGAAAATTGTAATTCGTTACACAAACGCCTTCATTTATAGTCAGTTATGAATTTTAATATGTTTGCATGAATATAAGAATCTCATAAGCATCAAATGAAACTTTCAGTCTGAATCTATTTCGCGCTGGTTCTGATTTTTTGAAAATTGATCTTCTGGAATGTTTCCAAAACAACAGCTTAATAATACGTGGCAACAAAACCATATTCAACAATCTCCAATATGTCCAATAACAAAACCTCACTTAATAGATTTTAAATTTGTACGAAGATTTGCTTCCACATAAATTGTGAACATATCCATTTTTTCCTATTGACGTATACTTTTGTTTTTTAACTACTGGAGTGGATAAATTTATAAACCAACAAACTTAGGTATTCTTAACATCAAAACAAAATCTTACTAAGCTTTGTAAATATAATTCTATTTCCAGCCCCTCTGTTGTCCTCTTCGTTCTCTTCCCTTCTCCTTATAGATAAAAATGACGCTCTTCAATTAGATATAAAAAACATAACCAAGCAAGAGCATGTAAATCAAAACAACTTGCGGTAACAAAGACAAATAACTCGGTGCATGTGTAAATATTGTTTGATAAATCACTGCAAATACTAATCCTCTATTTGCGAATTTTATCTCATAATCCTTTAATTTAATAAATAAATTAAACATACTTCTTTTAAATTTAACAACAACAGTATAGTATGTATTTTATTGGTGACATTTCTGCAAGTTCAAATATACTGCTCAAAAATTTAGAGAAACGCTTATTTGCACCATAACATTCAAACGGTATAAATAAAATTAAAGGCTTCGTTAAAATACGCCTTTTAGTTACCTTGATATGTAAACTTTAAAGCAGCAGCGGTACATACTCTTAAGATACGCGTACAATGTCAACTACTCAAATTAAAGGGGTGTAAAGCATCCTAAATTGGTTTTAAAGAGTCTTGGTGAGATCATAAACATAAACGTTGAAAATGCAATTCACAGTTTAACTTATTCAAAATAAGGTATTCTAACGAGGTAGGTGCTGTAACTTTGATTGAAAATTGTGAGAATATTAAGTTCCAAGGTAGGTACTTTAACGTCAGCTTCTCCGTTACTCAACGCTTGTGGAGACGCTATAAGGAGACTGGTCAATATAATCCCAAAAAGTCTTAACAGTAATCGATATGTTAATATGGTGTGGAGGAATATATGCTGAGGCATACAGTATTGATCCAAATGTTATCTTAATACAAGACCACATACTGTGGGTATCACTTTATAGTTAATGCAACAACTTGGAATTCAAACTATGATTTGGACTGCTTTTAGGACTGACTGATCGCGTAGAGTGTATATGTGATATGTTCGACTAACATGTACCTACCCACATGTACCTTAGTAACTAATATCGACTCTTTTAAAGAAAGGGTTGCCATATTTAGACATATAAAAACTTGTGTGAAACATACCAAGAAGGTGTACTGAAGTTGTTTGTGCTGTGGGAAGGCATACATGTCATTGAATTTCCAATTTGTTTAAAAAATTTCAGTTCAGCAATACAATTGGGTTAGGTTTGTATTTGAGTTATGAGAGCTGATTTTCATTATCACGTGTGTCTTAAGAGCATTTGATACTGCTAATTTTGATTTTATTGATTAAGGTAATTAATGTCTTACAAAATTTCGTATTATTATTATTATTTGCATACAATTCACCGTTTGAATGTCATTGAGGTACAAAGAAGCTTTTCTCCGAATTCTTTGAGCAGCGTACTACAAAATATTTTAAAAGTTTATCTTAAACCGTTATTCCATTGTGGGTAAAACCTAAGATCCATCAAAACCTGTTTTGACGAGCTAAAACTGAAAATAATTAGATTCATTCATGTATTAAACGCGACGCTCGCATGGATTTAACAAAATTGTTTTTTTGAGTACTACAACAAATTTTTTAATTATCTCTACAAACTCACACGTTGCTGAGGTGTTAACAATCTTAAAATAATGGAAGATTTGCCGGATTTTAGAAACTTTGATAATAAAATTATAGTGTTAGCGTTTTCGCTTAGTTACATAAGATAACACTAAATCGTAATCAGAGCAGATATTGGTGTCACAATAGTAACTGCAAGTGACGTGTCATAAAAATAAATACCTAATTTAACTAACTAATTACTGTCGCATAAAAAAGTAGTTAATCTAAAGTTGTTTAGAATACAATGGCATTTTAGTAGTTAACCTTTTAGTGTAGGTAATAAAACTGGAAGGTTAATTATCCCAAAATGTACTAGAACTCGCTTTTGTGTAAAATTGCAATCTCTTCAACGGATTAGTGAAAGCGTACCCTGGATTAAAACAAGAAATCTGTAAATTTTCTAGAATCTGGTCTAGTCTGGTCTACAGACAGACTGCTCTAGTTTGGTCTGATTCGCGATTAAAGTCATAGAGTGAAAACAGCTCGTTTCTTCCTCTAACAAAAGAAACCGGTTCAACACTAACAGCAAAGATTCTAACAGAAATAGCACCCGTTAACATTTTAATAATATTCCGACACCATGCAATTAGACGTATTCTGAAAAACCTGAGGACTAATAAATCGATGGCACGAACTCCAATTTATTATCTTCAAAATGTGTGCCTCTAATGCTTCGTCAGGTCCATTGATCTTTCATATAAACAAGGTAACTCCCCTTCCAACTGCAAGATTGAGCGAGTGCAATCGATACCCCAGAAAGAAAAGAAAATAAATTTAAATAAGTACCATTCCATCGTAGTGTTTTCTAAACTTTCTAAAGTGATGCACTATTAACATGGAATAGAGATGTTCACAAAAAAATGAAATCTTGTTTAAACGTCATAAAATGATTAAAAATAGTCTCATCATCACATCTTCAAAGTTTTACAAAAATCGATAAATCCATTCTATGGAAAAAACCCAAAAGAAATATCAATATTCGTTTAAATGCGCGAAACGCTATCTGACGTCATTATGCGTAATAGGTAAGCGAGAGTAATAGTCAGGATCCAGTGAACTAAATTTCGCTTATTTCTCTGTTGCTATGTAACTTTTAGACATACTTTTAAAATTAGGTCCATGTTATGTAAAATTTTCTGCCGAATCCATTTCCGGATAGCGATTTACGATATGAGTTTGAGTTCATCCCCTATATTAATTTTTCACCCCTTTTCGGCGATACACGATATTTAAAATTTTTCAGATATAACTCGTGCTATCTCCAAGACTACAGGGAACAAATTTCAGACGGAGGTTATACGATGTATGGCGACTACGATAGCAGCGTTAAAATAGTATTTTGATTATAGATCTTCCAAGAAAAGAATAAAGTACGCGGGGTGCAGAAATATTGTAGAGAAAAATGTAGCATCGAGGTACTTTTTCTATTTCTAGAGATACTATATCTGTTATGTGAGCGGTATTGTAGTAGAAAGTTTAAATTTAATTTTGGTGAAATAATTTTTACAATCGGAGTATTCTAGCGAAAGATAAATTATTTAATATCGGGAACGATGCCGCGCGTATCGATCACATAGGCATGAAGTGTTGTTTTGTGAACTGTGGCAGAACTTTAAGATAAGAAAAAAAATTTAAACAAAAGTTTTAGGGTATTCTATGAATTTTCTTGCTACCATATTCAATAGTATTGTTGCCTCATAAAATTGGTTTTTGTAAATTTATTCTTGCACAAGCTATAAACATAATGTAATCAAGTTTTTGAACCAAGTCTAAACTAACAGATATGTTTATAAAATTTTAAAACTCAACACGTTTTAAACTCGTCTTTAATGTAAATCAAAAATTTCAGAAATCTTTCTTTTTCTAGCTCATTTGACGCTACTTTGGCATTGAAATTGAAACCTCTTTAAGCCCTCATCTAGCTGTACTAAACCACCGCTTTTTTCTTTGCAAATTATTTGGCACACTTATAAAAACCATTTTCGGGTTATTTATTGATGTATTTGTACAGGGTGATTCACTTAACTTTCCCACCCCACTTTTCTCCGTTATTTTTGCAATTACAAAAAAAATATTATAACAAGAATTGTAGAACTTTTTATGAAGTTTTTAAATATGGTATCAAAAAAACAATTGAAAAACAAATTATGAAGTTACAGATATAACTTGCATTTTTTTTTAATGGAACACCCTATATTTTATTACATTTTTCGACATAAAATTTTATTCCGATTTCGACAATATAGCACACATGGTACTTATTTGTAATACTTTTCGAAATATTTGCATTTAAATATATAAATTATAGACAATATCGCATATTCGAGTATGCTCTGATTTTAATAGTATTTAATTGTAAATTAATAAACAAGTAACAATAATAAACAAATAAGAGTTATACTAACACAAAATAAACATAACTTAGTTTAACAAATTAAAAACAATAATGTTATTAAAATCAGAGCATACTCGAAAAATGTAATAAAATATAGGGTGTTCCATTAAAAAAAATGCAAGTTATATCTGTAACTTCATAATTTGTCATATTGTGGAAAAAATAGAATACTACTCATAAAATTCCTTTATTGGACGTTACCGGTTTCGTGAACAATATTCTTTGCTTCACATCCTCAGACGTAACAGGACTACAATTAATTAAAAGTAATAAATAAGGTGACTTTATGTAATAATTGATCTTAATAAGTTATTAAAACTTAAAATAAATCACAGAGAGCAACCACATTTGACTATAAAAACACAAGAAATCTAAATAAAAACACACACTAAACATAGAATAATTTAAAAAAAAAAAAAAATCTTAAAAAATATTGGATAACACCTTTAAATTTAGTTTAATTATAACATAATATTAAATAAAAATTAATATACAGTTACAAATAAAGAAAAAAGAAAAATACTTACATTTTTATAAATTGAAAACAAGGGTAGTCAAAATTTTTGGATTGTTTTCCAACATAGTCAATAATTTAAAACAATGTACTATATGTATCTATTTAAATTAATAATAAAAGTGTTTTTTATTTATTTAAAATTTTGGTTTCTTATTAAAATTCCACGTGACAATACAACGAATTAAAATCAAATGAGAGGAATCATTAATCTAGAAAATTCCAAAAAATATATGACGCCCTCTATCAGTAAATTTAAAAACATATAATAAGTTAAACATCAATAAAAAGGAAACCACGTATAACGAACCATGTGATTTGGAGTTTATTCTATTTCATTATAGATGGCATAAATAACAATTAATGACAATATGGAGAATAAACTATCCTATGGTATCACAGAACTCTAGTCCCGTATGTTGCATCTTCCATAACCTTTATGTTCTGTGGTATAGTTAAATTATGAATAATAACGGATTGATTAGACTAAATACAAAATTAAATAACAACAGAAAAGGTAAACGAAGATTCAAATTGTACTTGTGCATTAAGAGATAATGAATTTGGGTTTTTTGATTCTTTCAGAATTTCCAAACTTTCAAGGTTATTAATCAAACGGCCCTTACCCACGAGGTGTAATATTTTAAGGTTATTATCAAAAATGTGATTATTATCTACTAAGTGTTTGGCAAAATGTGAGAAGCCTGACGATGAGTTTATACAACGAACATGTTCTTTTAAACGTGTTTTAAAATTTCTATATGTACATCCGATGTAAACGGCGTTACAGGAATTACATGCAAGCTTGTATACCCCACATCTATCAAGAGGGTCCATTTTATCTTTACCATTGATAAATAAATTTGCTATGGAGTTGGATGATTTAAAGGCAATATGAAAATGATTTTTGAGACAATTTGAAATTTTATACGAAGCAGGTCCTATAAAAGTGAGTGTACGATATGGGATTTCTGTAGGAATGTCTCTATATGAATTTATGTAAACTGTAGTTTGTATATATTTATTCAATCTTTTTATTAGTAAGGTATCTATTAAGGAAGTATTGTAATTGTGAGTAATTGCTATCTGTTTTATAACCGAAAGTTCTTGGTTATAATTTTCTAACGATAAAGGTATTTTTAATAATCTATTAATGTAACAATTGAAAGCTGCCATTTTATGTGAAAAAGGATGTATGGAGGTGTTGTCAATGACTACACCTGTGTGAGTAGGTTTCCTATAAATATTAAAATTATGTTTGTCATCTTTTAAGGTAATGGTTAAATCTAAGAAATGTAGGGATCTATTGTCAGTCTGTGTTTCCAAAGTGAATTTAATTGAATTATGTATAGAGTTGACATAATATAGAAAATCTTGTAGCAATTCTGATGGACCAGACCATAGAATTAAGATATCATCTACATAACGATAATAATATTGTAAATGTTGAGTAAAAGGATTATTTTTCAAAATATGGGTTGATTCTAGGCTATGCATAAAAATATCTGCTAAAATAGGGGACAAAGGACTTCCCATTGCTAAACCAGTTTCTTGTATGAAAGTATCATTGTTAAAATTAAAGAAATTCTGTTCTAAACAAGAAGTTAATAAATTAGAAATATCCATAACGTTAGTATCTGAGTAATCACTTTCGAAAAGTTTTTCATTAACAAGGTTGATTACCTCTCCTATCGGGATATTAGTAAATAGATTAATTACATCTAGTGAAATCAATATATTATCATTATTAATATTTACATTATTAATTTTTTCAATTAAATCAATACTATTCTTTACTACATGAGAAAAATGTCCTGAATATAATTCTTTTAAGAAATTATTTAACCATTTGGATAAATTATATGACGGGGAATTGTTATAAGCAACTACTGGTCTAATTGGGATGTCTGGGAAATTATTTGACTTATGAATTTTCAAAAGGCCATACAATCTAGGTATCATTGTATGGTCTGGGTTTAAACTAGATTTCATTTTCTTATCGAAAAAACTATCGTAAGTATTTATAGAAGTTTTAACTTTATTAATAAAGGAAGAAATGTTGATATTAGTTTTTTTAAATTTATTGTCTGAAATAAACTGTTGTACTTTATCGTTGTAGTCAACTCTATTCATAACAATAAGACAATTACCTTTATCTGCTTTTGTGAATACCAAATCATTATCTTTGATTTTCATTTTTATACTCCGAATTAATGTATTATTACTATTATTATAAGAATTAGTGTTTCTGTTAATGTTTTTCTTTTCATTTTTTAGTACATTTTTGACTTCATTTCTAACTTCCTCTCTCTGTGTTATATCCAAAGATTGTATGATAGTTTCAGTTTCTACTGCTAAGAATTCTAAATTTTTTTGATTTTGTTTTTGATTATTTATTAAAGGGTTAAATTTAAAACCTTTGTTTAGTAAAGATAACTCTTTATCAGTAAAATGAGTGTTGGAATAATTTACAAAAGAATCATGAAATTTATGTTTATTTAGATTATTAGAATTATTATTGTTTACATTATTAAGGTGAATAAAGTTATTATTTTTATTAGAAATTAATCTCTCTATTTTATTGTTAAGTTTTTTTATTTGTCGATATTCCAACGCATCTTTTACTTTATGAGTTTCTGTTAAGAACTGATTAACGTTATGAAAACTCCATACCTCACACAGTCGATCATACATGGTTTTTAATTTAATATCAATGTGGTAGATTTTAATATAACCAAGTCTAATTTCATCTTTGAGAAGAGATCTTCTTAGATTGCGAAGTCCTCTAGAACTAGTATTAGTTAAGTTGCTTCTGTTGATTTTAACATATAAGTATTTAGGTTGTAAGTCACGATGTAAGCATTTTTCATTGAAGTAGATACTGCATGAAATGTACATTTTCTTAATTGTAAGTTCCCTGTAATTATGGATGCAATATGCCAGACTAGCATTTTGTAAGTTAGGAAGGTTAATCCCATATGAGTAATTGTTCATATTGTGGAAAAAATAGAATACTACTCATAAAATTCCTTTATTGGACGTTACCGGTTTCGTGAACAATATTCTTTGCTTCACATCCTCAGACGTAACAGGACTACAATTAATTAAAAGTAATAAATAAGGTGACTTTATGTAATAATTGATCTTAATAAGTTATTAAAACTTAAAATAAATCACAGAGAGCAACCACATTTGACTATAAAAACACAAGAAATCTAAATAAAAACACACACTAAACATAGAATAATTTAAAAAAAAAAAAAAAAAAAAAATCTTAAAAAATATTGGATAACACCTTTAAATTTAGTTTAATTATAACATAATATTAAATAAAAATTAATATACAGTTACAAATAAAGAAAAAAGAAAAATACTTACATTTTTATAAATTGAAAACAAGGGTAGTCAAAATTTTTGGATTGTTTTCCAACATAGTCAATAATTTAAAACAATGTACTATATGTATCTATTTAAATTAATAATAAAAGTGTTTTTTATTTATTTAAAATTTTGGTTTCTTATTAAAATTCCACGTGACAATACAACGAATTAAAATCAAATGAGAGGAATCATTAATCTAGAAAATTCCAAAAAATATATGACGCCCTCTATCAGTAAATTTAAAAACATATAATAAGTTAAACATCAATAAAAAGGAAACCACGTATAACGAACCATGTGATTTGGAGTTTATTCTATTTCATTATAGATGGCATAAATAACAATTAATGACAATATGGAGAATAAACTATCCTATGGTATCACAGAACTCTAGTCCCGTATGTTGCATCTTCCATAACCTTTATGTTCTGTGGTATAGTTAAATTATGAATAATAACGGATTGATTAGACTAAATACAAAATTAAATAACAACAGAAAAGGTAAACGAAGAT
This sequence comes from Rhagium mordax, assembly GCA_963680705.1. Taxonomy (NCBI): domain Eukaryota; kingdom Metazoa; phylum Arthropoda; class Insecta; order Coleoptera; family Cerambycidae; genus Rhagium; species Rhagium mordax. The sequence goes on along the minus strand of OY796661.1, from coordinate 23,966,132 downwards.
TCAAATTGTACTTGTGCATTAAGAGATAATGAATTTGGGTTTTTTGATTCTTTCAGAATTTCCAAACTTTCAAGGTTATTAATCAAACGGCCCTTACCCACGAGGTGTAATATTTTAAGGTTATTATCAAAAATGTGATTATTATCTACTAAGTGTTTGGCAAAATGTGAGAAGCCTGACGATGAGTTTATACAACGAACATGTTCTTTTAAACGTGTTTTAAAATTTCTATATGTACATCCGATGTAAACGGCGTTACAGGAATTACATGCAAGCTTGTATACCCCACATCTATCAAGAGGGTCCATTTTATCTTTACCATTGATAAATAAATTTGCTATGGAGTTGGATGATTTAAAGGCAATATGAAAATGATTTTTGAGACAATTTGAAATTTTATACGAAGCAGGTCCTATAAAAGTGAGTGTACGATATGGGATTTCTGTAGGAATGTCTCTATATGAATTTATGTAAACTGTAGTTTGTATATATTTATTCAATCTTTTTATTAGTAAGGTATCTATTAAGGAAGTATTGTAATTGTGAGTAATTGCTATCTGTTTTATAACCGAAAGTTCTTGGTTATAATTTTCTAACGATAAAGGTATTTTTAATAATCTATTAATGTAACAATTGAAAGCTGCCATTTTATGTGAAAAAGGATGTATGGAGGTGTTGTCAATGACTACACCTGTGTGAGTAGGTTTCCTATAAATATTAAAATTATGTTTGTCATCTTTTAAGGTAATGGTTAAATCTAAGAAATGTAGGGATCTATTGTCAGTCTGTGTTTCCAAAGTGAATTTAATTGAATTATGTATAGAGTTGACATAATATAGAAAATCTTGTAGCAATTCTGATGGACCAGACCATAGAATTAAGATATCATCTACATAACGATAATAATATTGTAAATGTTGAGTAAAAGGATTATTTTTCAAAATATGGGTTGATTCTAGGCTATGCATAAAAATATCTGCTAAAATAGGGGACAAAGGACTTCCCATTGCTAAACCAGTTTCTTGTATGAAAGTATCATTGTTAAAATTAAAGAAATTCTGTTCTAAACAAGAAGTTAATAAATTAGAAATATCCATAACGTTAGTATCTGAGTAATCACTTTCGAAAAGTTTTTCATTAACAAGGTTGATTACCTCTCCTATCGGGATATTAGTAAATAGATTAATTACATCTAGTGAAATCAATATATTATCATTATTAATATTTACATTATTAATTTTTTCAATTAAATCAATACTATTCTTTACTACATGAGAAAAATGTCCTGAATATAATTCTTTTAAGAAATTATTTAACCATTTGGATAAATTATATGACGGGGAATTGTTATAAGCAACTACTGGTCTAATTGGGATGTCTGGGAAATTATTTGACTTATGAATTTTCAAAAGGCCATACAATCTAGGTATCATTGTATGGTCTGGGTTTAAACTAGATTTCATTTTCTTATCGAAAAAACTATCGTAAGTATTTATAGAAGTTTTAACTTTATTAATAAAGGAAGAAATGTTGATATTAGTTTTTTTAAATTTATTGTCTGAAATAAACTGTTGTACTTTATCGTTGTAGTCAACTCTATTCATAACAATAAGACAATTACCTTTATCTGCTTTTGTGAATACCAAATCATTATCTTTGATTTTCATTTTTATACTCCGAATTAATGTATTATTACTATTATTATAAGAATTAGTGTTTCTGTTAATGTTTTTCTTTTCATTTTTTAGTACATTTTTGACTTCATTTCTAACTTCCTCTCTCTGTGTTATATCCAAAGATTGTATGATAGTTTCAGTTTCTACTGCTAAGAATTCTAAATTTTTTTGATTTTGTTTTTGATTATTTATTAAAGGGTTAAATTTAAAACCTTTGTTTAGTAAAGATAACTCTTTATCAGTAAAATGAGTGTTGGAATAATTTACAAAAGAATCATGAAATTTATGTTTATTTAGATTATTAGAATTATTATTGTTTACATTATTAAGGTGAATAAAGTTATTATTTTTATTAGAAATTAATCTCTCTATTTTATTGTTAAGTTTTTTTATTTGTCGATATTCCAACGCATCTTTTACTTTATGAGTTTCTGTTAAGAACTGATTAACGTTATGAAAACTCCATACCTCACACAGTCGATCATACATGGTTTTTAATTTAATATCAATGTGGTAGATTTTAATATAACCAAGTCTAATTTCATCTTTGAGAAGAGATCTTCTTAGATTGCGAAGTCCTCTAGAACTAGTATTAGTTAAGTTGCTTCTGTTGATTTTAACATATAAGTATTTAGGTTGTAAGTCACGATGTAAGCATTTTTCATTGAAGTAGATACTGCATGAAATGTACATTTTCTTAATTGTAAGTTCCCTGTAATTATGGATGCAATATGCCAGACTAGCATTTTGTAAGTTAGGAAGGTTAATCCCATATGAGTAATTGTTCATATTGTGGAAAAAATAGAATACTACTCATAAAATTCCTTTATTGGACGTTACCGGTTTCGTGAACAATATTCTTTGCTTCACATCCTCAGACGTAACAGGACTACAATTAATTAAAAGTAATAAATAAGGTGACTTTATGTAATAATTGATCTTAATAAGTTATTAAAACTTAAAATAAATCACAGAGAGCAACCACATTTGACTATAAAAACACAAGAAATCTAAATAAAAACACACACTAAACATAGAATAATTTAAAAAAAAAAAAATCTTAAAAAATATTGGATAACACCTTTAAATTTAGTTTAATTATAACATAATATTAAATAAAAATTAATATACAGTTACAAATAAAGAAAAAAGAAAAATACTTACATTTTTATAAATTGAAAACAAGGGTAGTCAAAATTTTTGGATTGTTTTCCAACATAGTCAATAATTTAAAACAATGTACTATATGTATCTATTTAAATTAATAATAAAAGTGTTTTTTATTTATTTAAAATTTTGGTTTCTTATTAAAATTCCACGTGACAATCCAAAAATTTTGACTACCCTTGTTTTCAATTTATAAAAATGTAAGTATTTTTCTTTTTTCTTTATTTGTAACTGTATATTAATTTTTATTTAATATTATGTTATAATTAAACTAAATTTAAAGGTGTTATCCAATATTTTTTAAGATTTTTTTTTTTTTTTTTAAATTATTCTATGTTTAGTGTGTGTTTTTATTTAGATTTCTTGTGTTTTTATAGTCAAATGTGGTTGCTCTCTGTGATTTATTTTAAGTTTTAATAACTTATTAAGATCAATTATTACATAAAGTCACCTTATTTATTACTTTTAATTAATTGTAGTCCTGTTACGTCTGAGGATGTGAAGCAAAGAATATTGTTCACGAAACCGGTAACGTCCAATAAAGGAATTTTATGAGTAGTATTCTATTTTTTCCACAATATGAACAATTACTCATATGGGATTAACCTTCCTAACTTACAAAATGCTAGTCTGGCATATTGCATCCATAATTACAGGGAACTTACAATTAAGAAAATGTACATTTCATGCAGTATCTACTTCAATGAAAAATGCTTACATCGTGACTTACAACCTAAATACTTATATGTTAAAATCAACAGAAGCAACTTAACTAATACTAGTTCTAGAGGACTTCGCAATCTAAGAAGATCTCTTCTCAAAGATGAAATTAGACTTGGTTATATTAAAATCTACCACATTGATATTAAATTAAAAACCATGTATGATCGACTGTGTGAGGTATGGAGTTTTCATAACGTTAATCAGTTCTTAACAGAAACTCATAAAGTAAAAGATGCGTTGGAATATCGACAAATAAAAAAACTTAACAATAAAATAGAGAGATTCATTTCTAATAAAAATAATAACTTTATTCACCTTAATAATGTAAACAATAATAATTCTAATAATCTAAATAAACATAAATTTCATGATTCTTTTGTAAATTATTCCAACACTCATTTTACTGATAAAGAGTTATCTTTACTAAACAAAGGTTTTAAATTTAACCCTTTAATAAATAATCAAAAACAAAATCAAAAAAATTTAGAATTCTTAGCAGTAGAAACTGAAACTATCATACAATCTTTGGATATAACACAGAGAGAGGAAGTTAGAAATGAAGTCAAAAATGTACTAAAAAATGAAAAGAAAAACATTAACAGAAACACTAATTCTTATAATAATAGTAATAATACATTAATTCGGAGTATAAAAATGAAAATCAAAGATAATGATTTGGTATTCACAAAAGCAGATAAAGGTAATTGTCTTATTGTTATGAATAGAGTTGACTACAACGATAAAGTACAACAGTTTATTTCAGACAATAAATTTAAAAAAACTAATATCAACATTTCTTCCTTTATTAATAAAGTTAAAACTTCTATAAATACTTACGATAGTTTTTTCGATAAGAAAATGAAATCTAGTTTAAACCCAGACCATACAATGATACCTAGATTGTATGGCCTTTTGAAAATTCATAAGTCAAATAATTTCCCAGACATCCCAATTAGACCAGTAGTTGCTTATAACAATTCCCCGTCATATAATTTATCCAAATGGTTAAATAATTTCTTAAAAGAATTATATTCAGGACATTTTTCTCATGTAGTAAAGAATAGTATTGATTTAATTGAAAAAATTAATAATGTAAATATTAATAATGATAATATATTGATTTCACTAGATGTAATTAATCTATTTACTAATATCCCGATAGGAGAGGTAATCAACCTTGTTAATGAAAAACTTTTCGAAAGTGATTACTCAGATACTAACGTTATGGATATTTCTAATTTATTAACTTCTTGTTTAGAACAGAATTTCTTTAATTTTAACAATGATACTTTCATACAAGAAACTGGTTTAGCAATGGGAAGTCCTTTGTCCCCTATTTTAGCAGATATTTTTATGCATAGCCTAGAATCAACCCATATTTTGAAAAATAATCCTTTTACTCAACATTTACAATATTATTATCGTTATGTAGATGATATCTTAATTCTATGGTCTGGTCCATCAGAATTGCTACAAGATTTTCTATATTATGTCAACTCTATACATAATTCAATTAAATTCACTTTGGAAACACAGACTGACAATAGATCCCTACATTTCTTAGATTTAACCATTACCTTAAAAGATGACAAACATAATTTTAATATTTATAGGAAACCTACTCACACAGGTGTAGTCATTGACAACACCTCCATACATCCTTTTTCACATAAAATGGCAGCTTTCAATTGTTACATTAATAGATTATTAAAAATACCTTTATCGTTAGAAAATTATAACCAAGAACTTTCGGTTATAAAACAGATAGCAATTACTCACAATTACAATACTTCCTTAATAGATACCTTACTAATAAAAAGATTGAATAAATATATACAAACTACAGTTTACATAAATTCATATAGAGACATTCCTACAGAAATCCCATATCGTACACTCACTTTTATAGGACCTGCTTCGTATAAAATTTCAAATTGTCTCAAAAATCATTTTCATATTGCCTTTAAATCATCCAACTCCATAGCAAATTTATTTATCAATGGTAAAGATAAAATGGACCCTCTTGATAGATGTGGGGTATACAAGCTTGCATGTAATTCCTGTAACGCCGTTTACATCGGATGTACATATAGAAATTTTAAAACACGTTTAAAAGAACATGTTCGTTGTATAAACTCATCGTCAGGCTTCTCACATTTTGCCAAACACTTAGTAGATAATAATCACATTTTTGATAATAACCTTAAAATATTACACCTCGTGGGTAAGGGCCGTTTGATTAATAACCTTGAAAGTTTGGAAATTCTGAAAGAATCAAAAAACCCAAATTCATTATCTCTTAATGCACAAGTACAATTTGAATCTTCGTTTACCTTTTCTGTTGTTATTTAATTTTGTATTTAGTCTAATCAATCCGTTATTATTCATAATTTAACTATACCACAGAACATAAAGGTTATGGAAGATGCAACATACGGGACTAGAGTTCTGTGATACCATAGGATAGTTTATTCTCCATATTGTCATTAATTGTTATTTATGCCATCTATAATGAAATAGAATAAACTCCAAATCACATGGTTCGTTATACGTGGTTTCCTTTTTATTGATGTTTAACTTATTATATGTTTTTAAATTTACTGATAGAGGGCGTCATATATTTTTTGGAATTTTCTAGATTAATGATTCCTCTCATTTGATTTTAATTCGTTGTATTGTCACGTGGAATTTTAATAAGAAACCAAAATTTTAAATAAATAAAAAACACTTTTATTATTAATTTAAATAGATACATATAGTACATTGTTTTAAATTATTGACTATGTTGGAAAACAATCCAAAAATTTTGACTACCCTTGTTTTCAATTTATAAAAATGTAAGTATTTTTCTTTTTTCTTTATTTGTAACTGTATATTAATTTTTATTTAATATTATGTTATAATTAAACTAAATTTAAAGGTGTTATCCAATATTTTTTAAGATTTTTTTTTTTTTTTTTAAATTATTCTATGTTTAGTGTGTGTTTTTATTTAGATTTCTTGTGTTTTTATAGTCAAATGTGGTTGCTCTCTGTGATTTATTTTAAGTTTTAATAACTTATTAAGATCAATTATTACATAAAGTCACCTTATTTATTACTTTTAATTAATTGTAGTCCTGTTACGTCTGAGGATGTGAAGCAAAGAATATTGTTCACGAAACCGGTAACGTCCAATAAAGGAATTTTATGAGTAGTATTCTATTTTTTCCACAATATGAACAATTACTCATATGGGATTAACCTTCCTAACTTACAAAATGCTAGTCTGGCATATTGCATCCATAATTACAGGGAACTTACAATTAAGAAAATGTACATTTCATGCAGTATCTACTTCAATGAAAAATGCTTACATCGTGACTTACAACCTAAATACTTATATGTTAAAATCAACAGAAGCAACTTAACTAATACTAGTTCTAGAGGACTTCGCAATCTAAGAAGATCTCTTCTCAAAGATGAAATTAGACTTGGTTATATTAAAATCTACCACATTGATATTAAATTAAAAACCATGTATGATCGACTGTGTGAGGTATGGAGTTTTCATAACGTTAATCAGTTCTTAACAGAAACTCATAAAGTAAAAGATGCGTTGGAATATCGACAAATAAAAAAACTTAACAATAAAATAGAGAGATTAATTTCTAATAAAAATAATAACTTTATTCACCTTAATAATGTAAACAATAATAATTCTAATAATCTAAATAAACATAAATTTCATGATTCTTTTGTAAATTATTCCAACACTCATTTTACTGATAAAGAGTTATCTTTACTAAACAAAGGTTTTAAATTTAACCCTTTAATAAATAATCAAAAACAAAATCAAAAAAATTTAGAATTCTTAGCAGTAGAAACTGAAACTATCATACAATCTTTGGATATAACACAGAGAGAGGAAGTTAGAAATGAAGTCAAAAATGTACTAAAAAATGAAAAGAAAAACATTAACAGAAACACTAATTCTTATAATAATAGTAATAATACATTAATTCGGAGTATAAAAATGAAAATCAAAGATAATGATTTGGTATTCACAAAAGCAGATAAAGGTAATTGTCTTATTGTTATGAATAGAGTTGACTACAACGATAAAGTACAACAGTTTATTTCAGACAATAAATTTAAAAAAACTAATATCAACATTTCTTCCTTTATTAATAAAGTTAAAACTTCTATAAATACTTACGATAGTTTTTTCGATAAGAAAATGAAATCTAGTTTAAACCCAGACCATACAATGATACCTAGATTGTATGGCCTTTTGAAAATTCATAAGTCAAATAATTTCCCAGACATCCCAATTAGACCAGTAGTTGCTTATAACAATTCCCCGTCATATAATTTATCCAAATGGTTAAATAATTTCTTAAAAGAATTATATTCAGGACATTTTTCTCATGTAGTAAAGAATAGTATTGATTTAATTGAAAAAATTAATAATGTAAATATTAATAATGATAATATATTGATTTCACTAGATGTAATTAATCTATTTACTAATATCCCGATAGGAGAGGTAATCAACCTTGTTAATGAAAAACTTTTCGAAAGTGATTACTCAGATACTAACGTTATGGATATTTCTAATTTATTAACTTCTTGTTTAGAACAGAATTTCTTTAATTTTAACAATGATACTTTCATACAAGAAACTGGTTTAGCAATGGGAAGTCCTTTGTCCCCTATTTTAGCAGATATTTTTATGCATAGCCTAGAATCAACCCATATTTTGAAAAATAATCCTTTTACTCAACATTTACAATATTATTATCGTTATGTAGATGATATCTTAATTCTATGGTCTGGTCCATCAGAATTGCTACAAGATTTTCTATATTATGTCAACTCTATACATAATTCAATTAAATTCACTTTGGAAACACAGACTGACAATAGATCCCTACATTTCTTAGATTTAACCATTACCTTAAAAGATGACAAACATAATTTTAATATTTATAGGAAACCTACTCACACAGGTGTAGTCATTGACAACACCTCCATACATCCTTTTTCACATAAAATGGCAGCTTTCAATTGTTACATTAATAGATTATTAAAAATACCTTTATCGTTAGAAAATTATAACCAAGAACTTTCGGTTATAAAACAGATAGCAATTACTCACAATTACAATACTTCCTTAATAGATACCTTACTAATAAAAAGATTGAATAAATATATACAAACTACAGTTTACATAAATTCATATAGAGACATTCCTACAGAAATCCCATATCGTACACTCACTTTTATAGGACCTGCTTCGTATAAAATTTCAAATTGTCTCAAAAATCATTTTCATATTGCCTTTAAATCATCCAACTCCATAGCAAATTTATTTATCAATGGTAAAGATAAAATGGACCCTCTTGATAGATGTGGGGTATACAAGCTTGCATGTAATTCCTGTAACGCCGTTTACATCGGATGTACATATAGAAATTTTAAAACACGTTTAAAAGAACATGTTCGTTGTATAAACTCATCGTCAGGCTTCTCACATTTTGCCAAACACTTAGTAGATAATAATCACATTTTTGATAATAACCTTAAAATATTACACCTCGTGGGTAAGGGCCGTTTGATTAATAACCTTGAAAGTTTGGAAATTCTGAAAGAATCAAAAAACCCAAATTCATTATCTCTTAATGCACAAGTACAATTTGAATCTTCGTTTACCTTTTCTGTTGTTATTTAATTTTGTATTTAGTCTAATCAATCCGTTATTATTCATAATTTAACTATACCACAGAACATAAAGGTTATGGAAGATGCAACATACGGGACTAGAGTTCTGTGATACCATAGGATAGTTTATTCTCCATATTGTCATTAATTGTTATTTATGCCATCTATAATGAAATAGAATAAACTCCAAATCACATGGTTCGTTATACGTGGTTTCCTTTTTATTGATGTTTAACTTATTATATGTTTTTAAATTTACTGATAGAGGGCGTCATATATTTTTTGGAATTTTCTAGATTAATGATTCCTCTCATTTGATTTTAATTCGTTGTATTGTCACGTGGAATTTTAATAAGAAACCAAAATTTTAAATAAATAAAAAACACTTTTATTATTAATTTAAATAGATACATATAGTACATTGTTTTAAATTATTGACTATGTTGGAAAACAATCCAAAAATTTTGACTACCCTTGTTTTCAATTTATAAAAATGTAAGTATTTTTCTTTTTTCTTTATTTGTAACTGTATATTAATTTTTATTTAATATTATGTTATAATTAAACTAAATTTAAAGGTGTTATCCAATATTTTTTAAGATTTTTTTTTTTTTTTTTTTTAAATTATTCTATGTTTAGTGTGTGTTTTTATTTAGATTTCTTGTGTTTTTATAGTCAAATGTGGTTGCTCTCTGTGATTTATTTTAAGTTTTAATAACTTATTAAGATCAATTATTACATAAAGTCACCTTATTTATTACTTTTAATTAATTGTAGTCCTGTTACGTCTGAGGATGTGAAGCAAAGAATATTGTTCACGAAACCGGTAACGTCCAATAAAGGAATTTTATGAGTAGTATTCTATTTTTTCCACAATATGAACAATTACTCATATGGGATTAACCTTCCTAACTTTTTCATAATTTGTTTTTCAATTGTTTTTTTGATACCATATTTAAAAACTTCAGAAAAAGTTCTACAATTTTTGTTATAATATTTTTTTTGTAATTACAAAAATAACGGAGAAAAGTGGGTTGGGAAAGTTAAGTGAATCACCCTGTACATCCAGGAACAAAACACCACTTTCTCCTACTAACTTTTACACTGTTTGAGTCTTCCATATTAACAAAAACGCATATAAATGAATACTAAAACAAAGAATATAATAGCAAGCAGGTAAACGAGTTTCGCCACCTGTGGTCCCGTACGCATTATGACATCACACGCGCTAGTCTCGCTGCAGGGATCGTTTGCTAGCCTCGTTCGTTTCGGCGATTTTATTTTTAGTTTATTTTTAAGAGAAAAAGATTTTTAGGCATTTTAATGGTTACTACATGTTTTTGTGGCCTTAGAACTATCATTTTTTATTATAATTAAAAAATAGTGAACATTCCTATTAATGGAATCTGGGATATCTCGAATTGGTACGTATCTTGGCAAGCGGCGACATGGTTTTCAACGCAAGCAGAAGATACATACATTACATATATTACCAGTATATGAATTGAGGCAATAGAGATTTGGAGAGTCTTAAGTCTTAGATATTTCGAAAGTATTTGAGTAGAGTATAATCAAGGTCTACTACTCGTAAATAAATTACCATCTTATGGCTTGTTAGGTCAGTTATACCTATGAATATCAGATTTTTTCTCTTGATGCTCAAATTATGTTGTTATTGATGGAGTCTGATCAGAAACTTTCTGTGCCAACTCGTGTGTTCCCCAAGGACCCGTTTTGTCACCAATTTTGTTCCTTGTTTTCTCTTTCATATTAACGACTTGATTTCTGCAATAGTTAATCTTGCTGATGCAGTACTTTTCACGCCAGCCAGTCCCTTTCTTCGGGTACCAGAGAATGTAGCCAAATCCTACACTTGATGCAGACATCAAATATCAAAATGCATCTACCGCATTAATTAACAAGATTAAAACTGTAATATACTGGCACCTTTTAATGTACTAAATTTATTAGCTACATGATCAAATAAAATTCAAAAACATATTTTAAGTTTCTTAGAAGAAACTAAAATTAAGCTTTTAGGTTTACCCAAAGAGGTTGGAAAAGATAGAGGTAACATAAGTAAAATTTTACAATGCGCGAAGGCTGCCAGTTTAGCTCGAGGTGACTTAGGTGGGGGAATGTCACTGCCACGAACTGATGTGACAACGCTCGTATTTTAATTGGTGGGTGAGAGGAGTGGGAAATTGGCAGGATGCGCAGTTGTCGTCTTAAATCTTTAGGTTTACCACATGTTTTACTTTATGTTGCTTCTCCTGTTAACCGTGGCCTCTCCTGAATCGTCTATTTAAAAAGTCTAACACATCAGGACGAGAAGCGTGTGCTTCTGTTATGACCCCTCTCGCTATCTTACATAACCTCATTCCATTACTCTTTTGTCGACTCTGTAGCTAGGTCAGACACATTGTATATGGAAATTCTATAATATAATGACGATGAGTAATTAACTCGGTAATTACTCATCAATTAGAACTGTTATAATTTCGTTGCACAACATCTCAATTAATTGCTTTGGCTTTAACCGAAAGCTAATAACAAAAAAAAAACAATAACAAAAAAAATATGCAGACAAACCAACTTCGAATAGAGCCAGATGTCTGGGATTGGCCATTACCATAGATTAAATAAGTATAAGATAGATATACCATCCCATTGTTAGAATGCAAATGGTTATTATACGGAACTTATGCATTCGAATAATAGATGGCGCATCTTAAAGTGTATTTTTCTACAGAGGCTTTATAGAGACAGAGGCGACAATAGGTGGTCAGCATTTTGATTGGTAGTAGAGGTCACGTGGTATAAAATGAGGCTAAAATTTTTAAACAGATCATGTGCATATCATATTACTAACATAACCTTACATTTTTAGTTTTTGTAAATTAATTTTCAATTTTAATTTTTGTAGTTTCAGCTTGGAACCATTATAACATTTAAAAACTCTTTCAGACAGTAGATATAGAAAGTTTCAATATTGTAGATCATTAAAAATAGACTGCTAATTATAGGTTGGATTTCCAACCAACAAAAAGCATCTTATTTTATTAGATCAAGGTAATTACTCTTCAGTAATAATGCACTGAACAAGATTTTAGTTGATAGTACAGCAACCAAACAGAAATTTTGATAAAAGCGACATAATACTCCAAGAACTTAGAAAATGCACATTTTTGAGGTTAGTTGTAATACCACGTGCACGGCACTAATTATTGTCCTGTCATAATTAGATATTCCTGAATATTTTGTGCTGTCATACTGGAGTATTCTTGTGCATCTTTCAATTTATTGGGATTTATTAAACGTATGAAAACTATTTGTGATTAGTGATTGTGATAAAATAGTTTCCCGGTATGTGGATTTTGATTAAATAAAATAGCCAACAAAAAGCAAAAAGAGAACAAATTTGCAAGTTTGGTAATCGCACATAACTTTATCTTTTATGGAATTACATTAAATAATACGTACTATCGCGGCCGAAAAAAAGTAATCGATTTTTTATCAAGTAGTATGATTTTTCGAAAAATTTTTCTTTGTAAATAGGAGTTTTTACATCAGTTATGTCAATTAAATTATTTTGACAAGAAATCATTGGTGGGGTCGTATTTATTTAAAAAAACCTAATAAGAAATAAGTTGTTACTATTTTTTAATTATAAGAAAACAATTAATTAGTATGGTTTTGAGAGAAGCAGAAAAAGGCTACATCATCGCCAAACTTGGAGAAGGGTGGTCCTAACAACGCATAGCAAGTGAAATCAATTGCAGCAAAGGCACGATTCAAAAACTAAACTAAAAGACAGAATACCTTCAGCTATTATCTGTTTTGTGCAAATATTCTTCACCAAACTTATGACACCTGGGACGGTAAACCATTGTAGCAGGACTGAAATATCTTTTCGTCGGAAAAGACCACTCGCTCCCACTCACGATCGTTTTCATTAATAAAAGTATTTGCAAACTGCATTCTTGCCTCTTTATTAACATCTGTTAGTCGGGGCTTTTTAGCACTGGCACAGTTAAATAGACCTTGTTCTCGCAACCGTTTTCTTGCTGTCCTAACAGACGCAGGGAAGTTGGTTTGCTCTTTGGCCTCAATAGAATTAGAAAATGGGTTTAAATTCACATAGTTAACCAGGGTATTGTCGTTTTCTAGATTACTCTTTCTTGGCCGCCCAGAACCCACTGCCCTGCTCAGATCATGAGTTTATATCTACTTTTTGTTTAGTTTTTAAATCGTGCTTTTGCTGCAATTAATTTCACTTGCTATATGCGTTGTTGAGACCACCCTTCTCCAAGCTTGGCAATGATGTAGCCTTTTTATTCTTCACTCAAAACATGATAAGGCATGATTAAGTAATACAAAATTTATTTTTGCTTAATATGACAATGACGTTGACACTAATAAAAAAAATATTGGGATTGATGCGACACTGAATAGAACCATAGTTACAACGGGAAAATCAGTCGATTACTTTTTTTCGGCCGCGATAGTACCTAGATATCGTTCAGAAGTGGTTCCTGATAACTTCAGCAATACAAATAACGAAAGTATCACTCTCAACAGAAGCTTATTCAGTTTTAGAAATTAAGGTTTCGTTAATATGCATCGAATTAAGCTTTAACTTCACAGTCACCGTTGGAATTGTCACGTCACGACCTTCAAGCGACGATACAATACCTGAAGAATCAAATCCAGTTATTTTTCAGAAATTTAAAAAGAAGCAGAAATTAGAAAAGTGAGAAAAATTGTACAAAAGAAAGATATTATTCTCATTCAAATCTTATCGTAATAAATTACAACATTGTAAAACTAAAATTAGATAGAAAGGTAGAAAAATTTGTGGAAGAGAAAGACATCATCTTTGAAATCATACCCTAATAAATTACAAAATTGTAAAACTAAATTTAGACAGAAAGGTAAATGAAAAACATTTTTAGAAAGCAATTATTGCCATTATTTTAAGTGCCTCCCTCACACCTACATTTTGTATTGTTTTGTATACAATCGTGCATATACTGCATGTGATTATAATGATAATTTTTCTTATATAATATATTTCTTATATAATATAATAATATTTCTTATATATTTACTGTACCCATGTAATGGAATTTTGTTTATATTAATAAATAAATTAATAGATGTTAAAAACTGTCTGTGTCTTTCGCTTATTGTTTATTTGTTATTCTGTAGATGAGAACCATCAGATGGGATAAAGTACATATTTTTATAAACTAAATTTTGATTTGCTTCAAATTAAGAAAAATTTTTAACTGATATCTTTATTTTATGTCGGCATAATTTATACAATCATATTTAGGTATTAAGCATAAGAACAAATCTTTCATTCCTTCTATTCAGTTAAGAAAATTATTAATCTTTTCAAATTAATGTGCTTACGTACGGATCATGGGCATCATATTACTAACATAACCTTAAATTTTTAGTTTTTGTAAATTTATTTTCAATTTTAATTTCGGCAGTTTTAGTATGGATCCATTATAACATTTAAAAACTCACTCAGATAGTAGATACCTATATATAAGTTTCAATATTGTAGATTATTGAAAATAGACTAATTATAGGTTGGATTTCTAACCAATAAAAAGCATCTTATTATATTAGATTAAGGCCATTAAAAGTTCATTAGTATACACTGAACAAAATTTTAGTTGATAGTACAGGAATCAAGCAGAAATTTTAGAAAAATTTACATAACATCTGAACATTTTAGAAAATGCATATTTTTGAGGTTAGTTATAAACGTTAAATACATAATTAATTTTCTTCGTTATTATAATAAATTAAAATATTCTAGACTTTCATTAAGTTACATTAATAATTATGACATTATAATGCGAATGTTTCAATAGTGAACTAAATAAAACCAATCTAAAATTAAACTATTAAAATATGCTTGCATCATCTTATAAATTTGAAAGCGCCATTAATTTTTCTTAAAATTTAGCCTCATTTTGGTGGGCGTGGCCTTATTATTGTCGTCTCTGTCTCTATAAAGCCTCTGTATATTTTTCTATGTACATTTATAGCTAAAGATTTATTGTTAGAGCTTTGGGCGTTTTTGCCATTATGTTTTAAACATGGTTCTTCAACAAATGATATCAATAGTCAGAAAAGATTACATTTTTGGGAGTTTCGGGTGCGCCATCTACTATTCGAATGCACAAGTTCCGTATAATATCCATTTACATTCTAACAATAGGATGGTTTATCTTATACTTATTTTATCTATGTCATTAGTGTCATTACTAATAATAATCTATAATCTATGCATGTCGCTAACACAACTAAGTCAGTTGTAAAGAAACTTGGTTTCCAGTACAAAGTGAAGTGCTACTTTATTCCAGAGCAGCTAACAACTAACACTTTCTGGTCTGGAATGTTGCACACACATTTGAGAATAGGTACCTAAGATAACAATAATAATTTTGGATTTAGTCTAAAGTTACGCTTTACAAATGGTCAATGATGCAGCCCTCATAAGCTTTATAACCAATGGAACGTCGTCACATTGTTGGTGACCTCAGTATTGGTATTTTCATGAATATCGTTCTTTTAATACCATCATAAGCAACATAGTCGTGTTACTAGCAACTCATCATTTTATCCTTAAGTGACTAAAATTATTTTCCTGTATGATTAAATATAATAATTTATTTTGAAATTACAAAACCGCCTGAAATATAGCTGAACTCAACCCATGCAGGTAGGCATACATAAATATTGAATTTTAAAAACCTTTGAGAAACACAATTTTCTGTAATAAATACGCCTGAGCCACTTCGGTGTATGTATATGAAATTAAGATATTTTGGAGGTGCTTTACCCAAATTATCAGTCTCGATGATAATTTAACAGTGAAAATTATGTTATAAATTTTTAGTTTCTGTGGTAAATCTACCAAAACTTATTTACACCATAATCTTATTTAAGTTAAAACTATGTACATGTTTATCAGACAAGGCTTATTTTATTTTTATGTATATTGCAAACAATGAATTAAGGGATTTGTAAAAAGTATTTGTGTAATTTAATGGAATAAAAGACCACATTCGATGTTCCATTGTACAGGGTAACCCAAACAAATCATTCCTATTAAAAATTATGCTCTTTAATTATTATTGCCTCTGAAGAATTATAATTACAAGTGGTAACATTCACTAAAATAATCCCATACGCTAAAATGAAATGTAAAATATGTTTACTTTTTGCTTCCTCTCACATCATAAATAAATGATGTATGATAAAAGCAATTTATCATACGAAAAATTTCACTTAATTTTAATTAAGAGCCTTCCTTTTTAATTTTTTTATTTGAATTACTTAATAAATATTACAGAAATTATTAACGTTTTTCTTTAAGAGTGTACACTATATTTTACCACTTTCGAGAGTACATGCTCCTCAATTATTTAATCGAAATCCGATGCAGCTACGAAAAAATATATTTAGATTATTTTTTTCATAAAATTTTCTCATCTTTCGTTGGTCATATACACATTATTTTTGTTTACAATATACTATTTCATTTTTTCCTTAATTTATTTTTATTTAGTTGTTATTTTCTTCGTTTGAGTGGAAGAGCAAATAAAGACAAACTCCATGCATCTGGTACATAAATTATCCCATTATTTAGCGATAGACAAAGCCGACACCTTACCACGGTAATTTTTTTTTTTTTTTTAATTAAGAAATTACTACCTTGGATGACTATGAAAAACAAGTGTTATTTTTCAACGAGGCATATGAATCGAATAATTCTAAATATAGCAAGAAAACACCAACTATTAGAAATTATACAATAATAATGATACTCTCTGTAGACACACAAACAAGAAATAATTCCATTCTTCTTTTATGATATCAGTTTTTAAATAAACAAATAGTACTCAGATTAACAATAGTGTCGATTTATTCTTATAATATATAATAATGTCGTTGTACAAAGATTATATTCTAGATGTCAGTGTTGGTGAAAAGTGTAATGGGCCTATTTGGTGAGTACCTATATTATACACGAAATATATAAATTTAAACATTTAACATCTTTTAATAACAAGTATCAAGTCAACTAATAATGAAATTTATAAACAATCCACAAAGATTTTATCGAAGAAAAAGGCGAAAAATAACTTCTAAATATCCACATTTTTTTAGATTTATTTTCAGATGCTTTTGTATTTCCATTTATTTTATTCTGTCAGTTATTTCCAAAACAATTTTCCATGACACTTTATTACAATTCATAACAATTGTTCCATATGACCATCTGACCATTGTTTCCACTGCTGAATATATTGATCCTGAACGCCCTGCTTAGGTCTGTTCTTCTGTTTTCATTAAAAAATCTGCGATAGTTCTGATATAGTTTATTGAACAGTGATACATAATATAAGTTAATTTTTTTGTCCCAATAAGGATATGGATTAAGGCAATTTTAGAAAATCTGAAGAAATTTTTTGGTTACAGTGATTTTATTGTTTCAATTTGCTTCTGGTATGACGAGAAACATAACGGATATAAACTTAAAATTCCAACTGGCTATCAATTGGGTATCGAATCGTAGAAGGATAAACTTAAATAAAAGTGCAAGTTTTAACAGGTACTTTAAGATCATAATTTTTTCACCATTTAAATAATTATTTTTGAATTTACTTATGATTTTAAATTTCGAGGATATAAACAAATCCATTTACATTTTTTCGTTAAGCTTCAAGGTCTAAATTTCATCTGAAGGTATAGAGAAAAAATGTTTCGTCATTATGAAATCGAGTCTTTTTAGTTTTGATAATTTAAACACACGCACAAAGAATTTGTATTTCGATGTGTTAAATTCGAATCTGAAGTCAGATTTGCTCCACCTTATCAGAGTTTTTTTAACTACAAGAAATTGCTAAAAATGCTTTAAACTTCACTTTTTTGAGTATTATTATCCTGCTGACTGAAAGGGACTGAGATCATGTTATTATTATGTATTTCAAGTCACTGCAATCAAATCTGAATCTGAATTTTATGTATTTTAAGCCAGTGAATCCAAATTTGATGTCTAAATTACTCTATCAAGTCATAGCCTTCTTAAATCCGAATCTGAGTTTTTTCTAATTTTAAAAAAGAGCGTACAATTCCGCAAAATTCTACTATTTGTAGGGATATTATTTACTTATATACATGAAACAAATGAGACCGTGATATTCTTATTTATTTTAAGGCACTGAAACCAATTTGATCACAGTTGTTTCCTACCCTCAAAAATTAGCTTAAACCAAATGATTAACATTTCGTACTCTTTTATTTTTGAGAGACCTATTTCTTCTATATTGTTTTCCTCTATCTGATCATTCTCTTTTCAGCATCCAACAAAAGTAAACCATTATATTGTTATCCCATCTCCCTTGATATCGACGATCTTTTTCTCTGATATCTTGATGAATCTAAAATTGTCTTTCCTGTATTTTCACTTCAGTTACTTCCCAGAAAATCTTGGGACTATAGTGGAGAGCAAAGCAAATGATTTCATTATGATATAAGAAAAATGGAGCGCCGATATCAAGGGAGATAAGTTGAAAATATGATGGCTTACTTTTGTGGATGCTGAAAAGAGAAATACAAAATTCTTAATTAATAAATCTTTATTTGTCGGAATTGAACATGGTTTAATGCATTTTTATTAAGTTATTTTTTCGGTAAAATTAAAAACAATTGAGAACATACATCTACTAATACAGTGAGGTCAAAATAGGTAGGTATACAGAGCAATCAAAATAGTAGTCAAAGAACAAATCGGCCAAAATCTTTGTAAAAGTTTTGTTTTCACCATATTAAATTAATTGAAAAGTACAGTTTGTTTCCTAAATCTATAGAACATTATTATAAAAGAATAACAACCAAAAATATTGGTTAACTGAGTTTACTACATAATGTATTTATAATTATTATTATAAGTTACTTAATTTATTATCTAAACAAATAAAAACTTAAAAGCAAGGAAAAAAACAATCAACTAAAAAATACATTCTATATTAAAACAGATTGTTCAGAATTATTTCTTAAGGTCCTGGATTTATTCATAATTTAATTATGATGACCAATGAGGTATTTTTTCCCCACAATATCTTAATTAAAACCGGAGAAAATCAGCAAAATAGCAAAAAGTTTAATTTTGCAAAATAAATTATTCTGAAGGTGACGCCTTGGTCAGTTTTAATTCAAAATGCTTCGCTGCATTTCTAATCATGCCAGAAGCAACTTAGAACAGAAAAATGGTGTAACTAAAAAATTCATTTATCAGTTTTTTCTTCTTCAACATTGCAAAATTCCTAGACAGTTAATTCTAAGGTCGCGAATTCTTGCGCTGACGCTAAGTAGTAACAATTCACTGATATTTACAGGATGTATATATTTTACGTTTATTTTAACCACACAAGTTATTATTAATGCTATTAATATTTACAGGTGATCTACATGCTGCATTCTATAATACCCAGAAGACAAAAACCACCAAAACAAGCACATATATTGACAGCAAGAGAAATCAGTTTGATAGTTTAGGTAAGAATAGATATATCGATAGTAGCGAGAGTGGAGAAACCTCGGGGTAATGAAATAAAGGACGTGGGGAAAGGAAAGAGTATTGTTTCACGTCAAGAAAAATAAATATTGATTTAAAGAAATAATTTATATTATTCTGGATAATATTTCCTTAACAATGGATTTTGATTCGACTTATTTTACACCTCCGTCAACAAAAAGTTTCCCATTTAGGTATGAAATACATACAAAAATTGCGATGTATTTACTGTGTCAAACAACTGTTTTCTTTTTTCACAACATACTTAGATTTTGAATACTAGTTTACACCGATTTTGCTAAGATTTAACCAATAGCAACGGCTATATCCCGACATACAATTATTAATCTATGATCCTGATTACGTTGAGCACAAGTGCTTTATTGGCAACCCTGCATTTAGACACAATTAGATAAATCTAGTGTTGTTACCGTCTGTAATCACACTGATGGCCTTGTTCGACGCAAAAATTTCACTTAACAAGCACGGGTACAATTTTTAAAATAGCCATTTTTAGTGATAGACGAGATAATTGCAATTAACTTAATTATGTGCCTGTAATTATTAACTGGAAATCAACAATCGATTTTGCAAAACTAGAAACAATCCCTGGCCTTGGCAGTTATGGAGTACTATTTAACTTTGTAACTGTTTGTATTGAGTAGGCAAGGCAGAGTACAATTTTTTTTATTTCATTTGCATCAGATGTTATGTGATAAAAATAATCGCGTACCCCTATGTCGAAAGGGCTATTAGCTTTCCTTAAAAGGGGATAACGCACCCAACATATTTTTGAAAATTCATATTTTTGTTACTATTCATTGGAATCGTTTCAAATTTTTATGAATGATATAGAATTATGTAATCTAGGGCTGTGTGCATGCATATTTGAATTGACCGGAAAAATTTTTAAAAAAATCGAAAAAATGTGAAATTTTCCAAACCCATGCACATGCATCTAGAAAATGTAATTCTAAATACGGTGCTAAAATTTAAATCATTTACCTGCTGTCGTTTGCGTATAATAAATTTTCAAAATTCATGGCATTTTGTACCTGGTACACAAAATGCCAAGTATATAGTTAATAAAAACATTTTTATTTAGAATCGATCAGGCTTTCAGGATTGATAACATTAACCATCCGGCGCAGCAATGCGGCATATAAATAGAGCTACCTTGTATTTCTTTGAATTTCAGTGGAAAGGGGTAAGGTTTTTTGCGTTTAGTTGATTTATGTTGCCTCTTGCAATTTTTAAACAGTATATTTCTAATAGATTTTGAGCTCTATTTAACAAACTTTTCCGATTTCAAATCGGGCATACTACTACTCGTAAATTTCCAACCTGAAAAAATTGCTTAAAATTTCTCAAAATTCTACTATTTATAGAAATATCGTTTGCCTACTTTCATTAAACGAACGAGACCATGATATTATTATGTATTTTGAGCCACTGAAATCAAATTTAATGACTACATGACTTTCTCTAACCTCAAAAAAAATTGTAAACACCTAAAATTCCTATTTTAGTATTATTGGCCTCCTTGCTAAGAATGAATGAGATCATGTTATTCTTAAGTGTTCCGTTGATATCGGTGCTTTAAATATCTTGTTGAAACCGTTCTACTTGCTCCTCACAGTCATCACTATAGCCTCTATTATTTTTTGGAAAACAATCGAGATGAGAATCCAAGAAATGTAATTTCAAATTCATTAAATAAAACGATTCATCAGGTATCTCATTATAAAAAATGTTTAACCATTTTGGCGACTTTGTAGTTAAAGCGAAGAGAAAGTTACACCTCCAAGTAGTCAAAAGAAAAAAATTACTAAACAAGGATTGAGTAATCTTGTTCGATTTAGGTTTACCTAAAGATACCGCAGAATGTTTGACTTCAACTATGAAGAAGAACTTATTGTCAAAAGGAGTGAAAACTTAGAGGTAGACAAAAAAAAGAGTTTAGAAATTATATCTCTCAGGACGAGGAATCTTAGTATACTGTTCCGACGTTAACGAATTGATAAATGAATTAACACCAGGTTCTTACAAAGAAGGTGAACTTTTCCGATTGAAATCGGGCAGACTATTCGTAAATTAATCAACTGATTCGAAATCAAACATGTTTGAGAAGCTCACTTCCGACAATCGATTCCTACGTCCAACTGTGGGTTCCATCGGTCGCCCAAGAGCTTCCTTTTATCAAGTTTCATCTAAGTAAATAAAAAAATGTTAACGTGTTACACGCACGATTTTCTAAAAAAGCAATTTCTCTAGAAATAAATCCAATTTTCTTTGATTTTTTCGGAATAGATTTCATTACCTTTTTTTAGTGCCAGCCATCTAGGGGCATCTTTTGATCTTTATCGCGTCTGGCTCGGTCGCGCCGTTTTTGAGTTATAACAATTTTCATGAAGATTTTGAAATGTAAAGTTCTTATCTTTCATTAGTTTAATATCTGTGGTGTGTTATTTATTAGTGCGAATTTGATATATATTGGAAAGGATTGGCTTACTTTATGTGACACTTCTAAGCCCTCTTTGGAATCGAGCAGAAAATATTTGCAGAAAAGTAGAACTATCATTGATTGGGTCCCGGAATAAAAACCTGAAAATTTAATTTAAAAAAAAGCCGCAAAAACATCGCATAGAGATTAGAGACTTGATTTTCATGTAAGTACAACATTAAAATTAACTTAAATGATGACTTGCAATATTGTTACTTATTGTAGCTGCGGTATGTGCTTAGGTTCCATTTTGTTGAACATAATCCATTTCCAGTTAAAGGGGATTATGATGTTTTTGTGCGATTAAAGTTCCATGAAAGAAAATTGGACTAATAATTCTTCTCTTATTTATGACACACAAGATACCAACATTCTGAGTATTCCTGAGTTTTTCAGCACCCCAAATTTTCATATTCTGAAATTTAGTATAACCTCTGAGATGAAATCAGGTTATGTCAGATACAGGTTCTGGCCAAAAACTGGTCATCAAAATTTAAGTCACTGATGAATACTTTTCTACATGGATCGTCGAGTTCAAGTATGTGGAAACCGGTGTTTTTCTAAAATATATATTCCAGTTTCCTGACTTTTTACATGATTTCTCTTACATTTTCAGTAAATTCATATGTGCATGTTTTGTGAAAAAATTTATCAGCACTGTATACCGAAAATGTATTGTAATCAAAGACAACATTAGGAAATCCATCCATAAATTCTTCTAAACAGTTTTCTATAAAATACTGCCATTGTTCGAGAATCTTTCGCACAAGTTGAGATGTAAAATAAGGGGCCAAGTTCGTTAATTCTACGCCTGAATGCATTTTTCTCTTATAATGGATAACGTTTTTTTCAAGTTTCAGTTAAATGAATCAAGTGATTTAGAAATGAAGAAAGAAACGAAATATAAAAGTTTATACAACTTTCAAGTTTGTAAATAAAATTTGCTGTAAACTTGGTTAGAAAAGATTAACTTTTTCTTCGTCAGGTATTTTAATATATAAAAGATGGTATTTTTCAAGATCTGCGTTGATAATTTTTTTATATTTTATTTTTCATTTTTTACTATTAGTTATGGATATTTTTTTTATTTTAAGCAAATTCCTTTTATACTTCATCATTTAATATAAGCCGATATACAAACCCGTTTGATTTTATAATAAACAATGGAAAATAAAAAAATTTGTTTAAACCTTGAAGATGTCCATATAACCTTAATTTTTCTAGTATTAAAAATGATTTTTATCGGCCGATTTATCTTCCAAATACAAAACAGCTTTGAACGTTTGCTGTTTCGCATAAAGGAACCTAATTTGAAGTGCTTATGTGAGTATAAACGAGATTTTACTGAATAAAAATATTAGTAAAATCAAATACATCAGGTACACAAACTGTAGAATAGTTAATCTTATCTTCAAATAATTTTCTGGCGGTGAATTGAAAGACGATATGAAAATATAACACGAGTAAAAATTTATTACAAATAACAAAAAGTTTATCTATAATATTTTGTGTGGATTATTATTTTGTAGATAAATTCAACTAATTTCGTCTTCATGTGTATCATTATGTTGTTGATAGTGGAACTTGATTTTTGACAGACAATTATTCATATTGAAATATATCAATTACAGCGCAATGAATGTGATTTTTTTTTAAATTGATAAAAACACACCTATTTAGACCAAAAACATAGCGACGAATGTGCCAGGTCTATGTTATCTTCTTGAACAGTGATATTATTTTGAAGCCCAAGTGGAGTGAAATCTAACTGTTTCTTTGACGTATAATTGCAGGAGTAAAGGTTATTTTTTTAAATCCAGGTATTTTTTAGATTATCTGGGATTTCAAAATATTCAAGAATTTGGCAATAAATTAAATAAGAAAAGAAAGAAAATTAAACGATGCGACAAATAACTTTTAGACAATATTTAATTTTATAGACCCACTTGCTTGATAATCTCGTAACAATAAAATTTTATTGTTTGAACAACTCGTTGAGTTTATGGTCAGTGGCAATAGCAGACAGGCAGATAACTACTTTGCTATATATCTCCTGCAGTGAGCATGCTTTTACTATGGATTAATGTTCCAACAGAATTTATTTTGCATTGATTGAACGTCTTTAGGCGGCATTGTAATTTTCGTGAGCATAAATTTTGCAATTCACATAGATCCGATTTTCGCATCCGACATCCACTAAATTATGATCTATGCGAATTGCAACATTTTTGTCCACAATTACCCTTTCGGATATCGGACATCGGAAAACGAATGCATGGGACTCCGCTTTTACTCGCCTCGTTCTATCAGAATATAATATTTTGTAATACGTTTCATTGATAATTCTCTAATCTTGAACTGTCCAGGTCAAATAAATGTATCAACTTTTCCGAATAGTAGATATTATAAATACCTATTTGACTGATGGTCGAGATGGTAGCGTACCTGCCTCTTACCCAAAAGTCCCGGGTTCGATTCCCGGTCGTGGCAATGGAAAATACTGTGAGAGGTATTTTTCCATTATACACGGATATTGGATGTGTGTCCCTTGTCTTTAAATGTGTAGCCCCCTCCCGCACAAGGCTCCTAGAGCCTTCTGGGATAAAGGGGGTCGTAATTACATATGGTGTATTTATTATTTACCAAAGATTGATTGTCCATTTAAGCCCATTTCATGTTTTAATTTTTGACTTAACGTTATTAATTCACCATGATAAATAATTTTTGTTAAAAATTTAAGTAAATACATAAATCTCATTCCTTGGATGTGATTGATTTACTATATTTTTTAGCTACTCATAAAACATTTATATATTGGATTTGAAATGAAATTTCCATAATAAAAAAATGCTGTGGGAGTATGCCAGGATGTAATAAAACCTCGACATGATTGATTTGCTAGTGTTTTTTTAATTTAAAGAGTACGTAGTGCGAACCAGCTAATTTATAACACATGCGATTATTTTTACTGTTCCATGACAATAATCAATCGAGTAATAATCCAAAACATTTATTTTTTATATACATCTTATTATAGAGTTATAAAAATTATTAATATTAAAAAAATCAGTACTTAATTATCGTTTTGTCTTAATTTTACGTAATATTTGAATGCTCCTATATGGAAATATCAAATAAAGGAATAGTCCAACATGTACGGCAATATTTAAAAATATGTTAATAAACACTTGATCCAACAATATTTTTGAAAAATAATGAACAATTTGAAAGGACAACGATAAGTTCAGTTTGACGGAATGGATAAAACATCAACATCATCAGAGACTCAAGGTAGAAGGCCTTGTGAATCATATTCGCTACCATTTCAAAGAAATCAAACTTGGAAAGCTACAAAATTATTTAGTGATCAGACTACTTCATTCATGAGGAAAAATAGCATTCTATTGGCGACAAATGAAAGGCTTCTACTGTACAATCGGTACAACCAAAACAATCGTGTACCACTGCGCAATTTTAACACCTATAAGAAAGTATTTGGATGAGGAATGTCCTTTTATTCAGTCGAATCTGACACTAAAATTACTAATCCTAGATCATCATTTCTCTTATTTTAATGATAGATAGCGAATAAAAATATGGCAGATACTCAGAGCAAAGTGAATACAAACAGATGAATCCTAGAGAAGTATGCGAATGTAAATTCATTTGTTCCAAATTTGTAGACAAAGTGAATCATAATGTAATATGGCAAAAACCTATCCCAACTATTCTACGATATTGTCGACCAATTTCAATTAAATTGCATTAAAAGACAGCCAATAAAAAAGGTGTGATAGGTAAAATTGAAACCTAAATTATAAAGTTAAACTCTTCTAAGCTATGGCATTTCACTATAACTTAAATTAATTTTGACCATGATAGATGGATAAACTTCTCAGGTATTGGCATATAGCAACTAGCGCTGTTTGTGGATCGCGGTAAAATAGTGGACAGAGGAGCAGTGTACCCAGGCGTCGGCGTCGGCTATTTCAACGATAATGCTGTTGTTTTTTAAATTATTTGCTACTTTGCAATCATCTTTGATTTACATGACGTGAAAAACTCAGTTTGGATTTGTGGACTTAAATTTACCAATTTATTATCTTAAGTAAAATGTCTGAAAGAAAATTTTTCGTAGAATAAATTACTACATACATTTATTTATGAAATGACATGAATCAAACATCTTTAAACTTTAACGACAAAATGGGAATATACTAAATGTACTGCTGATATAACTAGTGTCGACAGTGATTTTACGCTTTTCTTCAGGCATGGAATAAAAATTAACGTAAGCACATAAAGGAAAATAGCCCTACAAATGCAAATAAGTGCAACTGGTAACACATGTATCATCTGTGTACAAAGTACTTCAAGATATCAAATAGTATGATGTAGCGTTATCTCTTGGCCATCGCTCAGAAAAACATTAGTCGCGTAATAAAGACTGTAAACGATTCAGGTTTGTACCATGCATGAAAATGCGATTCGAGATATGTGACTAATGAAGATATTTTTCATACTTTGTTGTGCACGTCACATTCATCTATAATCATCAACAGAACCGTCACTCAAATTTTCTAAAAATCTTGATGAGGAGGCAATTAATTATTGGATTATTTGTAAAACTTCAATCATAACTTCGACTATTAATTAATTATGAGATGATATAGAACTTTAATACGTTATACGTATATAAATCTAATCATTACTGTTCATCAGTTTCATCAGTCAAGTATTTCGATTACTGTATTTTTTAAGATACAAACGTATATTACCAAATAGTGTTGTTTCACTTGATGAGTCATAGATTATTCTTCAATTGCTTCAAGTTTCAGGAGCATAGCAATCTAACTAAATAGCCACAGCGTTTTGGAGAAGGGGAAAGGCGATTTCGTCCTATAGTGCTCCAATCCCATTCAATAATACTGGAAGAAAAGTGCTACTGTCTAGTAAATTAGTAAAAATAGTTCGTTTATATCATTTTCCTAAAAATGTATACGTATTTACAGTAGTAAAAGAAAAACAAAGATATGAAGCCGTCGTTGGTAAAGTGGAAAACAATCATTTTTGAAGTAATCACTGTAACAAAAGATTACAGATAAGCAGAGATTCATATCTTTTAATATAAAAAGATTTCTTTCAATCAATATTGATTTCATTGCGGCTTAGAAAATCGTAGTGCTGGGAGCTTTATGTTCAAGTGTGCACAATCTGTATTAAATATTCAGACAAATTATAAATGAATATTAAGGGATTAAATACGGAGACATTTATTGATACTTGCGACGTAAGTATATTTTTTATAAAATGTATTATCTATGTAACATTCTGTCTTCCTAACCAAGAAACCTAGAATGTGGATTCTGATGTGGATTTTTTATTGGTTCTATACTTATTCTCAGGTTTATCTTTGACCACCATAGACAAGTAAAGAAAGTTAATAACTGCCAATAAGTCAAGGTTGTACTAAAATACACTAAATTAAAATAAATCTGAATTCGAGTATATCAGTAAACATGTTTTTATTAAATAAGCAGTAAGCAAAGCGGAATTCTCTAACGGTCGTTGGCTTGTATTTACCTTAGCCACTACTCATACAACAAGTTTTAATACTCAACTTGGAACTGCTAATATTTATCAATTAAACACTAAATCATACAAATTATTATTTAATAATTAATAATAATAAATACTAGATAATTGTTACATAATATTTTTGAATATTTTGAAATTCCAGATAATTTTTTAAAAAATCTGATATTTTTATGCCCAACTTACGTCAAAAATACAATTAAAGGTTGATTTTTGCGACATAACTAAAACAAATTAAAATAACAATAATAATTGAAAATACAATCAATAATCAGCGTCAACAAGTACCCGAACGTCAATGCACACATTTTATGTGCAAGGGTGATCTGACAACTTCATTGTATTAATGATAAATTTAATGTTAGTAGAAAGGCATTTCAATACTTCAAGATCTATACTAACAAAAACAAAACCAGTAAACAGTGATCAAGTTCAAAAAACTGTATTTACTAATTCAGCATGGAATACTTTCCATGTGAGTGTGACAAATATTATGTTAGTGAATCATCCAGACCTTTCATGGCTGGTTGGGTGAACGTAAAAGTTATATGGACATAGAATGAATTGGGGCAAAAATTTTGACAAGAGAACTAGACAGTAAAAAGAAAAAAAATTAAAGAATTACGGCAATAATAGATATTATTAAATGAAGATAAACCCTTATTAAACTATTTTGTAGATTGTAAAATGTGGTTACCGATGCTAAAAGAAAAACTTAGCAATATAATTTAAGCAAAATTTCTGTGAACGTAATACTTTAGCATATGAAATATACATTAAAATTGTGTAATATACAAATTAAAGAGAACGCATTGAAAAGGTAACATTAAGTTTCCGAAACGGCTACAAAATATTATTATTATTTTTATTTACGTCTTATATAAAAAAAAGAAGCTTTAACTATTCCTTTGACATAAAGTAACGGCCGTAAACATTATTTCTTAAAAATTAAGATATTTTTTCAGATTATCTGAAAATTCTAAATAATCAAGAATATTTGGTAATAAATCCCAAACAAGAAAAGAAAGAAAATTAAACGATGGCACAAATAACATATAGACAATAATTACACTTTTTTAAAACTAATTTCTAATTTTGAATGTACTTTGCATATACTAGCATATTTTTTCTAATATTTGAAAAGAGATATATTATTTAAAAAAATTCATTCTATTGTGGCTCACACCAAATTATATTTCATTTTTTTGATAAATTATTCTATCCAGATCATCTGGCATGAGCTGTGCTCTGCTGAATAATGAGAATCGAAATGATTCAGTAGCAGGACACGTACATTTGAATGTGCTCCGCTTTCTCATCATCCTCCACAGACAGCATTAAGCGTTTTCCACAAATCCAGTTCCGTGTATATGGTGATTTAGTCTGTAATACCCAATATACAGACCAGTAAGTGTTCTTAACATTAACTTGATTAGCTCTAATAATTTGTTGCATTATAAATAACCTTGAATGGACTAATCCTGATAGATCTTGTCTATACTGGAGTAATTTATTCTCAGATTAATTCTTTGGCAGTACTTGACAATATGCTAAGTGCAAGTAGATTGTGATTCCGCACCTTCTGTGGCTATTTCTTTCCTCCATTCCAGAGTCACCGGGTGTCCAGACCAGAGTCATTTTGTAGTACCTGGCTAGTTTCCACAGTTTTATACGGTTCTAGAATTGCAGCGATATGATCTAAGAGCTTTGAGAGCAGTGTATTTATTGGGAAGCAATTCCCCAGATCTTCCACAAATGTACATAGGAACAGTC
This sequence comes from Rhagium mordax, assembly GCA_963680705.1. Lineage (NCBI taxonomy): Eukaryota > Metazoa > Arthropoda > Insecta > Coleoptera > Cerambycidae > Rhagium > Rhagium mordax. The sequence goes on along the minus strand of OY796661.1, from coordinate 23,936,387 downwards.
TTGCTTTGTTGATTTGTTTCTCTAGATAGGGCCTCCAATTCAGTATAATACCTAGGTATTTTCTCCGCAAATGGAACAGTTTTACCAAATAGGGAAATTGTCTTTACCTTTTTTTCCTTTTCATATCAACTGTATGCTGCATCTTGAAGGATATTGGAAGTCATCCTTTCAAAATTTCCTTTAACCAATATCATCAAGTCGTCGGCATATGTTTGAACTTCAACATCCCGTAGATTAAGTAGCAAACAAATCATTCACAAGTAGTAACCACAGTAGGGAAGTCAGAATTTGCTCCCTGAATACTCTCCTACGGTTCTGAACTTGCCCGATTATTTTGTTTTCAAGCATAACCCGAATCCAGTTGGTTCGATTTATCTTGCAGTCATTGTTGTATGTAGGAAATCAGCCAATCCGTTATAAAACACTCCTTCAATGATGAGACAAATCGTGACCACAGTGTCTGCTCTTTGGAAGGATGGATGATTATTGAGTACTAACGCTAGATTTGCCCGACTGGTATATACTGGTGTACATTTAAAGGTTGTGCGCTCGGAATGTTTCCTATAACAAACCCATCCTATATATTCCTTTGGCAGAAATGTCCAGTCGATTGGCCTGAGTGATTTCATTTTTTCTATATATTCCACTTTAATTTTCATCCAGCTGGATGTAGTAATACTTTCCTAAGTAGTGTTTTAAGATGAAAACAGAGTATATGATCAAGGTCTATTTACCTTTAAAAAATTTAAACAAAAAAAATAAGGAATTATACCAAAATTTGAAAATATGATAAAACGCTCAAGTCGCTCTGATATAGTTTGCAACTTGCGTAAAATTACTGCTATAGATCAGAATAAACCGGTTTGAATTAATAATATAAGAATATCAAAAATCAATTTGAAAATAAATATTTTTTATTTAAATAACAATAATCGTTATCATTAGAATTTCTCAAGGTAGACTGTTAGTTTATCTAAAAATCTTAACTATATCTTAAATCCTTAGTCTTTATCTGTTACTAAGATAACTATAAATCTATCACATATTGATCCATTACCTCTCCCAATATTTTTAATGGACCTGACTGGTCAACTAAATCACTGGAATGCACCAGTGCAACAAGGGTGCTTGTGCTTATTTTCTTTTCATTTATTTTTATTGGTGTTTTGAGTGCAAAAACCACATGTATACCGTGTCTAATAGGTTCATGGTACACCCACAAATTTTACCAAAATGGTTTTTGAACCATTAGTATAGTTTTTCAAATGGTATCATTGGAAAGTGCAATTAAATTAATAAGGAACCCACTTATATGCCCACTTTACTTGTGAGACCAGTACAACTGAAATTTCTTGCTGAATGGATTAGCGTCAAGAAGATTGTTCTTTTCCCATTTGGAGGATAGTCAACTGGTTATTCTGGAGATGTAAAATGTAGCCATAGCGTAGTTGGTCTCTAATTGTATGAGTTTCCATGGAGAGGATTGATTTTTGCAGCCATAAGACGGATTCTTGACACCAGAATCGCTAGAAAATACGTCTGACGATATTCCGTCGATCGCAACGTAAAGGAAACTCAACATTTACAAACACAATTGAGCCGACCGGCCATAGAACGATGTTGTTTAAAACGCCGACGTATCTCCGTATACCTTGAATAAATCTAAAGCTACTGATTAGGATTTTTTATATCTCTTAATTTCCTCATTCTATTTACATGTGATATACGTTCGAAGATTTTTGGTTGAAAGAAAGCCATATTGACGATTGTTCAATATATCTGATGATTCGAGACAAGGCAACAGTTGTATATTGCGCTCTTTACTACTTTCATGCACGAGCAAACAAGAAGTCTGCTGACCAAATCATCTCCAAGGTACATATATTAAGTATGATGGCTGGAATAACACAGGGGCGCCCGACTTATTCGTATTCAGCTTTTTTCAGAATACACCTTATAATGCGATTCCAACTACTATTTCTGGCATCGCATTGTCCAAGGGTGTTATTGTGAGTTCACATATTGGACAAAAATATCTCTGCAAAAGGCGTTCTGGTGTTGATGACGCCGCACCATTATACCAAGAAAAATAATTATGTGTAAAAATATATTTACGGTGCTATTGTTAAAAAAGAGAAATTTGAAGACGACCTCCAAATTATTTAATGCAATGAGAAATCTCATGCACTTAAATTTGTGCTTGCATGCATTATACATTTTACAATAAGAACCAATGCAATTATATATGTATTTTTGGTCCAAATTATGTTCTAACTTGACGTGAAACACCAATTAAGCTCATGACAGTAGTCAATAAAAATAAAAAGATAAAACATATAAAACGTCGATATACATACATATTACATTGATAACGCATACAAAAAAGAGATAAGCCACGGTAATTATACAACTGCGGGGCAACAACAAAAATGTTTTTTAGTTTAAAAAAATCGTCAAACATTCAACTGCCCATGAGAAGAAATATTGCGGGAAATGAGAAAGTTTTTGAAATTTTGTCATTTTGGAAGAAAGTAAACAATTGGCGATTTGTTTATTATGTGAGTATTGTGTTTCATTTGACAAATGTTTCTTTGAAACTAATTTGTTTACAAAAATCGACACCAATCGACTTAGAAAATATAAAAGAGGGGGCAATATATTTAAAAAACATAACACACATCCATTGCCCATCACCATTGTCGGTGCTGGAATTGAGGATCGAACTCAGTTGATTATAGAAAATTTAACCAAGTGCACTCACTCCACATACTCTGGCCCTCTGCGCCGGTAATGCAAATCTAATAAAAAAATTTTAACCACCTGGTCAAAATGAAATTCAAACGCGAAATCTTCGTCAATATTAGATTTAGTCACACACATACCTCATAAGTCATAGTACAATTTTCTGATATTAGACGCTATACTAGGGATTTACGGCTGGATTTATTAAAGCAAACAATTAAAACTGTTTCTTCAATTTCAACAGACTCAATCAACCAATATTAATGTTATTTACAATAGTAATATCGTTAACGTTTTTTTTTTTTCAGACTGAGATCATTTTGAAAATATATGACTCTACTAGAGATGGACTGCCAAAGTTATACATATGCAAGGCTGGATTCCTTGGACCCTGAGGAATACAAAAGAAGCGAAAACAATAATGATTTAAAAATATTGATAAAAGATGAGAAGTTGGTACCAGAACCTAGAAAGAGTGCCACCAAAAATAACGTGATCGAGATAATAAAAAAGAAAAAACGGGTTTTGAGCACCTTGGATATATTCATCTCAATTGTTATCGTAACACCATGCGTAGTTGGATGTTGGAGAGGTCTCTGGCACATAATGGATATTTACGGATTCTACTTTCCGGCCTGGGAGAGTTTATTGGTTGGCGTCGCCATGCACATAATCCTAGCACTGGCCCAAGATGTTTTTCATCACGTAATCGTGGAAAAAGAAACGAAAAATCCAATTATGAAAATGCTCGCCTTGTTTCTGATGAAATTTTACCTAATAACTTTCAACATCATCTCGATTTTGACTTGGAGAGGCGGCTGGTTACTTTTCGACCACTATTGTCAACTTCGTTTTTCGTCCAGAGGATATCCCATGTCAGAAGGATCATCCGCGGCGCACTGGTTCACCTTGTTGTGCATATTAATCTTGCTCTGCCTGAAATTGTTTAAAAATACCTTAGCTCCTCCATTTTCCATCGCTTTGGACTCCAAAGAAGAGGTATTCCTCTTCAGCACCCGATATATTTGTAAGGTAAGACTTAAAAGATTTGTTTTTTAATTGCCTATGTATTTATGTTCATTTATTAGTTCTGCATAAACCGTTAATATGTTAACAAAAGAAATATCAAGGGGTCTAAGATCTGGTTGTCGAGGAGGCCATATTGATTAGGAGTTTTATTATTCAGTTGAGTTCATAGTCATTGTTCAAACTGAGTATTAAAGATCGTCCTATTTGTATAATCGACTCAGAACTTAGATGAGTTGACACAGGTTGTATGTGCAAGTAATTAGATTATTTGTGTTTCGTCCTTTTAATGGAGTAAACTCGACCCTCAAAACTGATATTTCCTCTAAAAACATACCATTTTTTCATGTATCAAATTAATCATTGACAGATAAAAATCATGAATAAATGAATGCTGTTTGATACAAACATTAGAGGATAAATAATCATGATTATATATAAAACATTTAATTTGAGTCAAGCCTAACAATGATAACGATCCAAATATTGAATTTATGTTAGACAATAACAAAGTAGTTCAACAATTCATAGCGAACATTCCCGGGGTATTAAATTATATGTAAGAAATAAAGTTTAAGTAAGGAATAAAATTTTATTTTCTGAAATGGAGCACACATTATTATTTTTTGCACGAACGTCTTTTGATGTAGACGCCACGACAGATAGAGTAAAAGCAGATAATCGGCGATTTTCTTACAAGGATTGATATGGCGAGTGACACCTTATTTGAAAATTCTCTACTACAGTATACTAAAAATTGGCCGAATTTTAGTCCTTGCTTCTGCATGGTCTAGTACCTACACATATATACTTTTACTTCTTTCCTTACAATGTAAAGATGGAAATTAGATTTACAATTATTAAGTCTTCGCGTGATCTTTAACAAAGCATTTATAAATAAGAAAATGTCACGCAATTTAATTTAAATGTCCCTTATTTCTCTTGGCTCCAATTGTTTAAAGTCACTCATAATTTAACTGTTTTACGCAAGAGATCATTTTACATCAACCACACTCTGAAAGTTATCCGAGCAAGTCAGTCGTCGACGACTTTTATTATGTTAGGATGGTATGTTATGATTTCTATAAATCGTAAGAAATGAACACTGGAAGGGCCACTTCCGATTTCGGTCTCTACAAAGACGTTGAAAAGAGAAGAAAATTAAGTTGTGTGAAAGTTGGCTTTGTTGTTGGTGGAATATTAGTTTTTCTTGTGGTAAGTATCCTTGATATTTTAATATTTTTTAGATAATTAGTAATTAACCATATTTAAAAAATAGCTTAGTTCAAGAGGAATTATTTAGCAAATAAGTCAGGCAATGAAGCCATGCTGAGACGAATTAGATTATCTGAGATAATTCATGGCAACTTAAATAAAAATATTTGAGGTGAAAATAATTATTTGATCGTAATGTTCAGTTTTAGTGATACGGTATATCGAGGTATCGCTTTAGAATATACTTATTAAGAAAGTCTTCTTATTGTATAAGTTTACCTGAACAACACCCCAGCAGTCTATGTTATAGCCACGGTGTAAGACAATTCTTACACCGTGGTTATAGCCAATCGTGTAATATTTTCCTTTGCTTTCGCAAAGATTTTTGATCGTATGGTCTTTAAGTAATTTTGACTCTAAGTCCTTTCGAAGTTTATGCTCCGTTTTTAAATACGTACCTAAAGAAAAAATGTTGAAGAATTTAAATCTGATGTACAAAATTTAAAATGTAATAGCCGTAAAATGCTTTAAAATTATTTCCCTGTCAGCAATTGTCTTTGCTTTGTGACAAAATTATATTGGGCCAGAAACAAAGTGGTGTAATTTTTTATAGTAAAATAGTTGCCTCTAAAATGTTTTCTAAAGTGCTTCTTCTAGAATTATGAGCTCTATTCTAAAACTAGTTCCAGACCAATAAAATGAGCACGTTCCCCCAGTGTTCCGTTCTAGATACCTTTCTTCGCGATTCATCACACTCGAATCCTGTTATTATTAGGGTACAAACAAAAATATTGTTTTGCTACTGAACAAGCAATGACCCCACTAGCCGAAATCCCAATTTGGTGTCCCAAACCAAATCTGAGGCAATTTTGTTAGTGTTTTATGGTCCATTGCAAATGTCTAATCAAACGTCTACTTCTGAGATCTACTGTAAAGTGTAATATCAAAAAATTCTCGGTGCATCTATTGGTATTTTTGGATCATTCTCTTAAGGCTGTTCTTACCACAGCTGTGTCTTTAGCTGCTGTAGTAACTCCTTCTGTAACCATGACAGAAGAATTAGTTGCTTGAGTACTCAACCATGCCTTATTGATTTGACTGATGAATTGCATTAAAATTAAAGATACAGGATAATCCGGGAAATTCCTCACCTAAAGTAATGAAGATCAAAATTTTAAGACTTTGTTTCTGCTGTGTCATAACGATACAGGGTTACAATTTTATTGATAACAGTGAAATAATTTTCCTATTATCTACTGCGCATTATTCCACAATTGAAACAATGTGCAGCATTTTATGGTTACTTGAAATAGAACCATCTTTGGAGGCACTTCAAATGTTGATGGATTCATTAATAAAATATGCATACTTATACATTTCAATCCTCTTGAATAAAAATTTGTACGTCGCTGAATACCAGTTTTTGATATTTTTCTTAAGTTGTATCTACGGCATAATAAAGTAAACGAAACTCTAGAGATACCAGTAAATCAGTTCATTTGATTTAATCGATAATTTAAAATAAAATCAGTTATTATCTCTAATAATCCGATCTTCCACATTTAGTAAGTAAATCAATTAAAAGATTAAAAAAATTATATATTTAAGAAATTTATATTATTTTTAAAGCGAGAATATGATATGAAATTTATCAGATTAGCTTCTGGGCCTTTTTCAGTCTTATCATCAAATATCTATAATTCACGATTTGCTTTTATGACTGTGGAATTTTATTGTCTTAAACACACCATCTTTAAATAGTATTAATGGGGAGCTCAATAAGGAGCGTTTCAATGAGCGTTTTGTATATTCCAGGTCATCTACATTACCATTTTCGCTACGCAATCAGAACTAGTACATGCGGTGAATGAAACAGAGATCGCTGAAAAGCTTGTGTCATCACAAACCATGCAGGTTGATCAATTTCACCCACGTCCTTTTGGTATCAAGATGCCGGTCCCATCTCCACAGGAATTCGCTCCCACCTCACTGTCTCCAACACCACCAGCTATGAGACCAACGCCGATTAACTATCCACAACTTACAAGTTACAGATACAATTACCATCCTAAGAGTATCCAAGACATTATAGGATACGTCTCAAGAAACAGGTCATATAGTGTAGGGCAAAACTTTGACACGGAGAAAGAGAAACAACAAGCAACAATCCAGAAGGGGGTTAAACATAATTTTAATTCATCAGGAGCGTTTACTAGCAACGATCCATTTCACCCTTATAAGCCTGCCGATCCCAGCGAAATAAACCTAATGGCCACAGCTAGTTTCAGGTTTTCCCCGCCCGTATGGAAGAACTTCCAGAAGTTATACCAGCAACCAACTCAACATTCTAGTCAGCCGCAGAAGCCTACGGTTCCTCCAAATGTACAGCAAGCAGGGGACTCAGAAGTGCAAGAAACCGTGCGGAACTTCGCAAAACCCTTTGTGGTGACTTTGAACATTTTCCCTATGGAAAACGATCCACCCTCTAGATACAGTAGATACGGGCAAAAAGTTTTGTCGCCAAGGATACACGGTGATAACCCTTATCGGTTACAAGGCGATCCCAGAACCGGGGTTGATAGTAAAAGGAGTAAGATGACGATTAACCTTAATGTATTCCCAGAGTCACTTTTGCCACTCTTGAGTCAAGACAAAGATAAATATGCCGAGAGTACTGTTAATAAGATTAAGTTTGTGTAACTTGTTTCTTAATATAAAATTTATGATTATTGATGTTTCTTTTTCATCTACATTTCTAAAAGTCATTTTGTTAGTATTAGGTATAATAGTTATCGCATGTTAGGACGTCTAGATCCAATGTGAGGAAGGTATGTATTCGTGAAAACATTTTTGAAAATTTGTGTTGCATTTATGGAGGATTCTCGACGAATTATGACGAAACACAAAATTTCAGACAAAAAAATATTTCTGTCGGTGTGTGTGTGTATTGCGATAGTAACTACAGTTTTTGAGATAAAGCTTTCAAATTTGGTACACACGTTCTAGAGGTCAAGCAAAAAATTGACTTCGTTGATGAGCAAAATCGGTCCACTGGAATGGGGTCTACCGAACCCCAACATATCTATTTCTAACTTTACAAAAAAATGTATTCGTGATAAAAGATTATAAATAGGATCTGATATATAATCCCATTATAATATTGTGTCCAAATGTTGAAATAAAAACAAAATACGCCAAAAAAACAAAATACGTCAAAAATAACTTTTATTATAAACTCCACCACACGGTGAGGAAGTTTTGATCCCATAATTGGTAGCGGTTAATATGCTTATCTCTACACGGTGCGGTGGTCCAAAATTGTCTCCCGATATTTCTGTGGCTGATAGTACATCCAAAAATAAAGATACTCTTTCATATAAATTTATTTTCAAAAGTGGATAATAAGAGAGATGATATAAAGGGGAATAATGAATTTCAGTTTTTCTGCAATATCTTCCGACCGCCTTAAAATATTAAATACATATTTTAAACTTAGATATAGGCCGTCTGAACACCAGTTTACATAGTATCAACCAAACCTTCTTTTATGCTTAAAGGGTAGTGTTAAGGGGTGGCTCTCGGTATTTTACCCTAACTTAATTTTTTACATATTTCTAAAAATTCTTATAAAAAACTAATTTTCAGATCATTACGGTATATCACCAAATATTTTTTCAGTATTTTAGTTCGTTTGAGAGATATATCGTTTAAATAATAATAACTTTAAACCCTTTATCTCAAACACGGCGTGTTTAAGAGGCAATGTTTGTTTATGTGGCAAACTCATATTATTTTTCAATGCTCTATCGATCCCTGAAGTTTCCGCCATGGAAACCGGAACACCCTATATACAATACATAATTAGTCAACCTCTAAATCTGTAGCCAATTAAGGCTGCCCAATAGTAGACTGCACAACTAGCAGACACACAACCATTACCCATCGACATTACCGGTGTCGAACCCAATTTGCTATAGATAGCACCTTCGATTTAGTACTTCAGTTGTACTAATTAATTCAGAAATTAGCCTTAAACTTTTACTTGAAAAAAAAATGCAAAACTTTTTCGATTTTGCAGTGATTTGCACGATTTTTATGGAAAACTATGAAATTTTTAACCGGCAGCATTTTAAAGTAAGTTGAGTAAAACAATGCAAAAAATTTTTTCACATGGAATTGGAAAAATGTGTATAATTATTTATCTAAAAGAGAATTTTAACTTGAATTAAATATACTACGTTATAAAATCAAGAAACGTATCTACTTTCTAAGAGAAGTAGTATAATTAATAATTTGTTTGTTAAATACTCCTCAAACAAAAAATATAGTCTGTATATACTAAATACCTGCTAGCTAGTATTTTATATAATTCCTCGATTAAAACCGCAATCTCAGGCGTAGAATACTACATTATTACGGAATTTGTCAATCACAAATAAGAAATAACCAAAATATGCTCTGCCAGAGCATATTTCAAAGGATAACCGTCTATCAACGCGACCTACAACTGAATTGATTTGATGTACGAGGAAGGACGCCACTCTCAATGACTACCTATTTAAATTTTGCGAACACACATTTAAGAACAGCTTATTGAAACTTATAATAACGATATACATTAAATCAAGTACCATTCTCACGTGGTCCCCCTTCCCATTCTTCATTGTAGGGTAACCACTGTGTTATAGTTTGGATTATTTAGTTGTCCTCACCGCAAGCTTTAAAATCATCACAATAGTTTTTTTTCTAATTTTAATGTCAAAGTAGTGATGTTTATTATTTATATTAAATACGATAAATTAAAAACGTAATAAAAGTCAAGCTTTGTAAGATGAGAGGGAGCACCGCCGGTTTGCCGGATAATTTCCAAGGGTACAATTCAAGATATTACACCTTTCTGACAGTTTTGGACTCACTATTTGCAGCCCTTATAGTGTGCCCCTGCGTGGTGGGGTACTGGAGGAGCATTTGGACGATAATGGACATACACGTAGCCCCAAAAAACGAACTCCTAAGTGCTGTAATATCCACCGTTATCGGTGTATGTGGACACCTTATTTTTTCTCTGTTCCAAAAAGTGTTTGAACAAAATTTCCACCCCGACAAGAACAGAATACTGTTCTACCTAGTGTCGCGATCGTATACAGTGTGTTTCGCTTTTACTTGTGTCAACGGGTGGAGAGGTCCGTGGCAAATATTGGATATCCATTCGAAAACCAACGTTTACGCAGTTCTGGTGACGACGATGGTTGGTGTTGTGGCGTTGGTTTCGATCAGGGGATTGCGGAATGTTTCCGCGCCACCCTGTCTCATCGTTAACGACCGCGTCAAGGGGTATTTTGAGGTTATGACCATGTTTAGAATCTCGGTGAGTCAAAAACTTCAGTAAGACACAATTTGATTAACTGTTTAAAGGCATAAGAAATACTAGGTAGGTATTGGTATTTTATGGTATGGTATTAATACTATTAATCAATAAATCGTCAGTATGATCGGATAAAATAATGGAAGGTTATTTTCAATTCACTGTGCACGTTTCAACTCTTCTTCTGAATTTTAATGACAGAACCTTTAATAACAACTGTTCTTAGATAGAGGTAGATAGATTTATTTTCACCAATTATTATATTGTATAGATGGTAAACATCTAGTTGTACGTTGTATTTATGCTTACGGCACTTTCGTCTAAGAGATGCGAATATTTATTTATTTCACTAAAATCTTGAAGAAGAGTTAATGAGTTAATTGAAATGTTTATAAACGGAAATAATTATTTTATTGAATCATATGGACGAATGTTGACATAATTCTACAACCTATTATCATTCATAAGGTACCGATTTTGAGAGATATATTGAAGGGTCAAAAATAAAGAGAAAACATCATGCAAACATTTAAAATTTAACAAAAAAAATATAAAAAAAAATTATTACAAATATTAAATTAAAAAGATCAGTCGTTTGGGACAAAGGCAAAAGATATATTTTAGTTAGTTGCAGTGGTTTAGAGCATATCAAACGTTATATTATTGTTTATAATTTACAAATCTTAAAAATAAAATATAAATTCTTAGTGGACGGAATTTGCTTAAAAACATGAAAAATATTTTGAATAATCTATGAACCGTAACGTATTGGATTAAAGCATGTTTTGGCGAGAATGCATGATCACACAGTCTATTATGGACTACTGGGTTCGATCTTCAGTTTCAAAACTGTCGATGGGCAATGGATGTTTGTCTGCATTTTTTAAATATTCTAGACACCCCTGCTTTGGATTTGAGAGGGAATGTAAGTGATGTAGTGTCTTGGGCCCAGAAACTCTAATAACGCAGATAATCCTAGAGGTGTTATTTCTTCGACCAATAATCTTGAAAACGGCAAACCCTGCTAATTCTATGAAATATTCGATTATTAAAAAATTTGTAAACTTTACAGAAAATCCTGATAACCATCTCGTTACTGACAGCATGTTACTTGACCTAAAAGTGACGTGCTTGAGAAAGTTTTTATAAAATTATAAGTAATTTATCAATGTTCGAGAAATTTGTTTAGAAAATTTTTTGCAATTATTCTAACTAATGCTTGAGAAAGTTGTTATAAAATTATGAGTAATTTATCAACGCTTGATAGATATTCGCTTGGAATTCCACGCATACTTTTTACTATTATCTTGTGTTATTTCGTGATTTTCTAAATTATTATTTGTAATACTAAATTGTGAATGTGATACTGTCAAAAAATATTTTTAAAAAAGTGCAAAAAAGTGCCAAAACTTAGTAAGATACTAACTGATAATTATTATCCTAGGGTAGGTTTCAGTTTAATGTTATTTTGATTGGTGATTTTCACATACTTATGTCTTAATTAATAGAATTTCTATTTGAACAAAAAATGGTTCTAAGTTTATAAATAAATGTCACTTTTTTCACTTGCTTCCTAAATTAAATAATGCCTATTTAAAAGAGCGACTAATAACATTAGTTGTATTCGCACGTGGTTAATAACAGCTTAATTGACATGTTTATTAACATCATCCGTCCTCAGTCACAGCGGATTTGTGCTTAAATGAAGCCAGATTACACTATTAAATTATGGTCATTTTTATTTTTATTTATTGTAAAATTTATGAAGTGGATCCCAGGCGAATTTAGTGTGAAGAATAAGCAGATCTGCTCAATTTGAGATGTAAAATGTAATTACGTGTTATGTGAATACGTTAATCACCACATCACAAAATGAGGGGTTGGCAAACGTTTCATGTTAGGGGTGGCAGTTTTAGTAAACTTTATGAAAATAAGTCAACGCTAAATTAGTGATTTATAAAAAAAAATTAAAATACTTTCAAATAGACAATAATAAACTGTGTGCGTAAAAATTTTAAAACTATATTTTTCACCATTATTTATTAGCTTACCTTTTAAAAAATGTTATGAGACTAGCGATAAATGTACCTTTATTTAATAATTAAAGGTTATTATTCAGTAATTAGATGATTAGTGTGTTTGTTCTGATGTATTAAATTGGAATCGATTTATTAATAATTGCAGGCTTTTTATAGCTAGTTTATAGCTAGCTGTTTAATAATTTCTAACACAAAACAGGTTCAGTGTAATAAGGTTTTTTTAATTATGCGAAAACATTCCCCAGTTAATCTCAGCACTAAATATTTGTGACATCCATGAGGAAAAAACTATGCATCTTTGCACCCATGTAATCTTTAATTTTTAATAAAGAACGCTACAAGGGTCTTAATCCATTCAGAAAAATTGTTCTTCCTGCAATTGACATTATTATTATAATTATTATCAATTTGTGTCGTTTATTATGCGACTTTATACTTTCCAAACGTTCTTTTTTTCCTCATTGGTTATTTTTACCGCCTAACTTTTCGACCATCGTATAGTCTCCTCTGAATCGGAAACCATCAGCTTCATCAAAACCTTAGAATGAAGATTTTCAAAACATTTTAATAAATTTTGTATTACACATGCTACTTCAGTTCATATAATTAGAAATTTTAAATAGAATCATTAGTACTGTTAAGACCCGTTAAAAACTAACAGTAGATTATCAACTTAACAAGAAAATAAAAGAGCATCTTCACCTCCTTAGCTAGCATGTTTCATTATATGAATTCCATGGCAGTGTATGGAAGTAATTCTCCCATCAGTACCATCTTCGGTTTTTTTATTACGAGGTCGTCTTCAGTCTCGTTACCGTTATAGGTAAGTATTTATCTTACGGTACGGTACGACCAGTTTTGGTTAAAACAAGGATTAACTCGACCAGTTGAAAAATACTTTTAGTTTTTGATCTGTGCCCATTTAAATACTTATATCGTTAAGTTTCGCATTAAGGTGTGCAATCGAAGAATAATGTGCATAAATATTTTGATTGTAGTAAGTATGGAAAGTTTTTACCCAAATATAAAATAGTTGGTGGAGTAGTATTTACTTTACTCTCCATAGGATAAATTATGTTATACATTTATGTATTTATGAAATGGGAGGAAGCCAACCTTGATTATTTCTAACGGTATAAAATGAGACGGTATTTAAATTTTTAATTATCCTAAGTTTGCAATTTTTCGCTACTCTAAGATGTTATAAAATATTTAAAAATGAAGAAAAGTTAAGGGCATCGTTTTATATTATTAATAAATCATAAAATACATTGAAACTCATAATGGAGAAACCGAGCTTTTTTTCATATAGGTCTCGGGTGTATCATTATTACAAAGATATATGTATTGAAAATTATTCTTGTCAAGAACAAACTACTGAGAAAATTCAAAGGCAACATGACAATGAATAATGTTTAATATTGTATTATATTAAGTAATCTCTCTTACTATTTTGAAAATAAAACAATTGCAATTTTTATTATTATCTTTAACGATTTATTAAAAAATTTCCACAAAAATTCTTTTCAATTTTGTTTACCATAAATGCTGTTTTGTCTATATTACCCGATTATTATGATTTTCAAGTTGAAGTTAGTACGTTATATCTGCATTTTTTTATGTTATATACACTATATACACTAGTTGGGAAAACAACAATAATTTGTTGTATAATTATATGAGGTTATAATTAATTGTATTCTTTAAAAAATCTATTATTGGCCTTTGTAGCAGGTTTGTTGTAACGCTAAACTAATTTAGAGGAACAATGAAAAGTCACGTTGCGTGAGGGACATAAAAATTCCCTCTGAAATTAACTATCTAGAAATATATTAACATAAACATTTATATATGTACCTATATATTTCTATTACACGCGCAATTTATTATGTAATCGTTGGCTATTTTATTTAAAATATGTGTCAGTAATTCACAACGCTGCGCTGTCGAAAAACAAGACATACCTAAGCACAACCTAACCTATAATAATATTGAAAGTAGTAGTAATATTTTTGATTATTAAGTATGAAAATAACACTTTATACCACTCACAACTAACAAAAGTATACGTCTCCCAATATTTCCAAATATTATGTGCAATGCATTGTTAATGAAATTTTGAATGCTTTGATCTAATAAAATAAGATGCTTTTTACTAGTTGGAAATCTAACCCATAATTAGCAGTCTATTTTTAACTCGATTTTTAATAATCTACACTATTGAAACATTATTAATATGTATACTTATTTGAGAGAGTATTTAAGTTTTATATGTTATGGTCTGATCAAGGGTTCGCAGTATCAAATCAAGATACCTATGATCAGTTAAAATTTATTATACGAAAGGCAAAGCAGTTTCTTTCATCATAATGATTTCCTAGAATAATGCACTGCTTTAAGCTCTTAGAATTCCACGGTTGATTGATTTAAGACCAATCCTGGTTTCGTCCCATTTGAATGTATATTTTTGTTAATGCAAATAAATTACCTTATCTTATCTGAAAACAGATGATCTGGCCAATCGTCTAATTTTGGATTTACTGATACCAATAAAGCCAATCGTATCTGTTTTGTCTGAAAACTATTATCTGTCTTCTGCTAAATACATTTTAGGTACGAAGTTACTTTCGTGGTATTTGAAATAATGAATGTAGCTTTTAAAAGTTGTTTTTGGATCCCTGGAGGAGAAATGGTTGAGTTTCTTCTAGCTACCGACTCTATAGCGCAGCAGGCTAGGGCATGAGTGACAGGCATGGCTCTGGTCACACTACCTATCGTGACTGGGGTTCAAACCCCCGCAACGGCACTGGCAATGTCGGTGAAAAACAACATGTTGTAAGAATACTGGGTGATTTTATAATAGTTTGTTTTGATTTAAAGTTTCTTAGATGTATTCTCTCTTCCCCTTTCCTCTAAATTATCGGCGACATTCTTTTTTGTAAAAAAAAATGAATTTATTAAGCACTAAAAATGGGTTAATGACCACGTGGTCGATGCCGTAAAAAAAACTGGAAAAATGGTTTTTAGAAAAATGAATATCCAACTTTGGTGAATGTTTTTTTTTAAATTTATCCATGAACGTTGCAAATTTAAATCCAATGGGTTACTCAAGTATTAAATATGTTTCTATTAATAAAAAACGTCGGAATTTTAGGCAAATTAGATAAAAGATAAGTGGTTACTACTGATGTATTGATAGCGATACTGCAGTAAAGTGCAGAATTTTTTCTCACGTAATTTAATTACTTCAATAGTTTGATCAAAGATGTTTCGATTGATAAAATCCTCCATGGCCTTGATGAATAACTTAGCAATGAAATAGAGGTAGATTACATGCAAGTGGGTATTTACAATGCCCAAAATGTTTTTTAACTTATTATTTATTTCTGACAGATTCAAAACAGCGTATTTTCCACAGGCCGACAAACATTTTTAACAATTAAAGATGTATGTATATTGTATTTTATTTAGGTACGTAATTATAAATACAACCACAAATGAACGACATAATCCGAATAAAATTAAATTTACATTTTAGAGGACACACGAGGACACTAATGCGAGATACAGTATGCGGGATACAGAATCGTGGTCAAAGTTTTGCCGGCGACTGTATCAGATACTCGGGCTTTTATTCAGTCAATGTGAAAACAATTCCAGTGCAACACAGTTATGGATGTTAACGAGTGCGTTATGCTATCGAATATATAAAATAAAAAGAAAAAAGTAAACCCACCATGTGGGTTCATCCTATAGTGGAATTAAGGGAAGCCAGTGCAGCGTTGTGCGAAAGGCTACATTTGAATGTACGTTTTAGTCCAAGTAATGGGTACAAAAACAGAAGTTCTATTCGCAAAAGGTCGGAAAGAAATGAAATTTGGTGGGACGGTTGACATAGGTTCTCTGATAGTACACCTCAGTTTGCGACCTCGGGGGGTTTCCGCTCGAGAGGTGGGGGGATGAAAACTCTGCCTCTGCACAAAAATAATAAATTTGGCGCCTAGATCAACAATAATAAGGAAATATTGACCGTAGATAATGATAATTAAAAAATGCCCATATCGGAGTATGTAGGGACGCGCTTCAAAAAATTATATATTTTATTATACACGACCAAATGTATCAAATCGGGCATCTGCAGACTCAGAAAACATTACTCTTTCAGAAAAAAAATATTACAGAATTGTTTGATAGCGATCTTCGTCTTAATCCGCGATGAAATTCTGATTTTGTTGAAAATTGCAAATCAACCCCCAACTTTGGCGAGCCGTAGAGCGAAAACTATTGGTCGCAGACAAAAAATGCAAAAACCACGATTGTGCACAATTTTGTTCTCTACATGTTTCATTTGAACTTACCACAACGGCGCTATTTCCCGAAAAGCGTCGCGACGCAGAGTTTTCATCCCCCCACCCCTCGAGCGGCAACCCCCCGAGGTCGCAAACTGAGGTGTACTATCAGAGGACCTATGTCTACCATCCCACCAAATTTCATTTCTTTCCGACCTTTTGCGAATAGAAACTCCCCATTGCTTCGATTATTTGTCGGTGTCTGGGATACGTGTATCTCGCATATAGTATCTTCGTCTGAAAGAGCTCTTAGATACAAACGTGAGTGCAAAAACTGACAAACAAAACACAATCGGCATTCTATAGTTTTCTCGCAAAGAACGACGTTCACAATAAATAAAATTTAAAAATTTGTTTTATTATTTACAGAAAAAGGACTTGGTCAAGTAGGTACATAGTCGATATAGTATATATATATATATATTATATATTTATAGACTCGAACACACCACTGATCCCAAGCCAAAAACTTAGGGAATTAAAATTTGTAAAACAGTTTCCGGGTTCTCTGAAGTGCTTCAGAAGAAGACCACGATAAGATAGACTAAACGTCAAGATTCCAAAATAATCAATATGGAAGAGAATCGTAAACTCTTCTACAAATCATCAGTTTCGCGAAAGCTTTAGAATAAAAAAAAAGTAAAGTTCATGAAATCAAATAGGTTGTTATGATATACCTACAATAAAACCACGGTGCGAACATAGAAAATAATTGTAATGTTCACACACTTGAGACTAGACAAGAGTAGGGCATGGGCTTGTTCATAGTATGTATTATTATTATCCCCATCATAGGCGCAGTCAGATTTGTTCCTATTGCCTATGTGTTCAAAAGAAATGACAACAAAAGAAAAAGCTACGGCAAGTCATCAACGACGGACAATTGCTCTCCGTTAATACTAATTTCCACGTTCATACCTCAGACGATATCAACCCCTTTAAATTCTAAGAAGAAAATTTTTATTATTTAATCAACAAGATTTTCCATAGCTAATTTATTAAAAATTCTTTTTTTTTTCAGATAGGAGAAAAGACATCACTGTACATATTGGACTGCCTCTTTTCGGTGCTGATCGTCGGCGCGTTGGTTGTTTTCGTATGGAGAGGAGCGTGGGTCCTTATAGATATCCTTCTCTTTCCCGAGAATGAAGTACTGTCAGCGTGGGGAAGTCTAGTGAGTAAAATAGTAATACAATTTTTTGCCACCCACAATAGCTTCATGAAACTAAAACCGTACTTTAGTATCATGCAATAGCATCAACAGTAACTTAAATGTGTCATCATCAGTCAATGTTATTTCCATTTTTTTTTTTCAACAATATGAAAATCATTAACGATAATTGTACCGTTTGGAAATAATGCATCGCACAACTTTCAAGTAAGTGTTTCTACTTCCGTTACATAATAGCAACATTACTTCACTCTTCTCCATGCAAGTAGAACAATTGTTGTTAAGCAACCTCAAGAAGAAGTTGACGTTTTGATTATCGAAACGGCACTCGTAGAGATCAGTTGTTATTCCGGAAGACATGGATCTTTTACTTTTTTTAATGGCTCACACCCATTCAGGTTAGGTAATTTTCTTCCTCAAACCAGACGAGGGAAAAGTCGAGACGAAAATATATACATCTGGAAGTTTCAACCAATATAAAAAAGTAAAGAACACCTTTTACTTTTAGACGCTATCACTGGATGTGCTACAGCATTGACAATTTTGAACTACAATAAAGCTATGAGTATGTTGGAATGACAAGAGAATTTTCAAAGCGCGGAAAAAGTTTTCAAGAACATCGGTCTCCAGAAGAAATCTTCTTTAATGGCATATAGTTTCTGCTAGCCATTCAATTAATGCAGTCTGTTTTCCTAACCAAAGATACTTAGAGCTGTAGAAAAATTGCATTAAATTGTTCTCCAGGTTGTGGCCTTAATGCCACATTAAACTGAGATATCGATACACCAGAACAAGGGATTAACGTAAAAAAAGATAACATTGATGAAATTAATTTCTACCACAGATTATGGATGAAAAAGTGGAGCAGGTAACTAAAAGAGCTACACAAGATATAGAAGATGAACAACTGGTTAAGTTGAGCACAAAGAGGAGGAAGAGTCACAATTTTTTTTCTTTTGACAATCTTGGAACACATGGATTAGATCCAAGAGATATCATGTTAAAAAATTGTGTATGGTATGGAAATGAGTACATTGCTACTCATAAGTGTGTGTCCGGTCGCCATATCGACTTGTGTTTTTTCTTTATTATTACATTACATTTGAGGTGAAACAGCAAAATGACCTTTGTTACACAATTTAGCAATTATAAAATTTTTTATACATTCACCTCATTTGCAATTTTTTTCCTTCTTCATACAATTCTGTAAAAATGAGGGAAAATATCCAATAAGGTACTTGTTGTATCCGCTAACATATTACTCGCTGATCTCATCTCTAAGAATCAGCATTTTAAATGACGCCAGTGTGTAAGTCTCTCATGCTATTTTCCGGCTAATACAATGCAAATTGCAGAACTTACCATGAAGGACGCGATTATTATCCAGGAATTATACAAACAACGAAAATTGCTGTATTTAAGACAATTTGATAATTATTTGTGATCTAATCCATGTCCAAATAGCAACGTCATGCTTCACAAAAACAAATTTATTCAAACAGCGGCTAATTTCGTCCATGAAGTAATAAACATACAATTTAGTAATTTTTTTAAATTACTCGGCACAATGAATTATATAAAGTTATTATTTTCGCAAAAAATTGCCCTGCCAAGAAGTAGTGGATTATATCCTATCTATCTAAAAACAAAAATATGGCAAGAACTATTTTATTTCCTCGAAATCTGTTAAACCTTTTTTATTAATATGACATAGCAATAACTTGGAAACCATCGGTCTTATAAGAAAATCATATTTTCTTGCAAAATCATAATTTGTTACTATAAAACCAACGAAAACGAAAAGCAATATAAGCTGGTGTACAATTGAAGTGGATATTGGAGAAATATGGGTGATATTTGAACCTCAATATTTTTGGAATTAGATGATTATTCTTGATGCAGCTTTTTGTAATAGTTATGTAAAGGCCTGGATAATCGCCATGTAGATAAAAGAAACACCCACAATTTAAAAATCTATTGACGGTGGACCAAGGTTAATGAATTTTGCTAACGATCACAAAAAACCGTATCAAGATTAATCACCTAATTCCAAGAGGTAATTGAGGTTCAAATATTGCCCATATCTTTCCAATATATCCACTTCAATTGTGCATCAGTTTAGATCTTGTTATAGACGTGAAAGAAAACGACCATCTTGTGGTCTTTTTCTGAAGTGAACCGAGCTCTGGTGGCCTGAACACCTCTATGCGTTTAGCGTTTCGGTCATGCTTACTTATTATTGGCATGTCATTGGTAGGCGTGGTTTGGTTCTGCCAGTGTCGCGTGGCCTCTCCATGACTTATACTCGGGCCAAAAAGAGTAGTCAGTAGAGCAAAAAACTTACCGGCAATTCTTCAAAGGATTTAGCTGTTATGGAATACAGAAGCGGCAGCTCGTTTTACCATATAATCCCATATAATTCAGAGAAATATATCCAGTTTTCTCCGCCTACCAGAGATGAAAACCACAACTAGGTCATTATGTTTAATTGGTATAGTCAACCAAATAAAGTACATGCTTGAACGTGCCGCCCTTATACCCAATAATTTGTTCGACTATTATAAAGGTCGTCGAGAGGGCTTAGATAGCGCATTCAGTGGCGTCACATATGCTGCAACGCAAAGGATGTGCATTGTTCAACTGCGTTGCTATACCTAATTCGCGGAGATAATGTTGCCAGATGTAAGCATATTATTTAAAATTTAAGACATGGTAACTCATACTCATGCATAATTAACACAATCCGCTTTCATTTGTTCGAATTATGGAATTTATGAAATTCGTAAATCCGTACGCCCCTGGCTCTACTGACTACTCTTTTTGGCCCGAGTATAGAACTAATGGTGTATGGCTGGTCACGTGACATTAGCGGAATCAAGCCACGCCTACTAATGACGTAGGAATCAATACTAAGCATGACTCGACACGCAACGTCACCAAATCGATGCCACAACTCTTACCAAGCGTATAAATAAGAGCTCGGGTCAACTTCGCGACAGAGGAAGACCATGACAATATTTCAAAATATTTAACCCGGAGGAGAACCTGACAACTCTTCCACATCATCAGCTCTGCGAAAACCTATTTTCTAGCTGATTATATATGATAACTATCTACCTGCTGTTAATTATTGGCTAAAAGTATTATATTAATTTATTTGTACTTTCAGGTTATCGGATACGCGTCAGTAGCCGTGGCTTTTCTGCTGCAACCAGTCATGAGATATCTGTGCGAACGATTTAGCGGAACCCCAAGATTACTGATAGCCGATTTCTTTATTTTGTTTGCCCTGTTTGGAACTGTCAACGTATGGAGGGGAATCTGGAATCTACTCAACATATATTTTTTACCAGGTAAGAAGTTATCCAAATAAATGTGATAGAAGTAACAAATATCCTGGCCGGATATAATATACATATACAGGGAGTTCTTGAAAATGGTGCGGCGCTTTAAAGTAAAATTAATAATTACGCTACTTTCGAAACCATCCCGTATATTCCTACAGATTCATAGAAATTGGCAATGGTTTATAATAGTCCGACATTTTCTGTTGTGTATTTCTTATTCCAATTCTAATTCTTTTCAGAGCAACCCGAGCTGAGCTGCTGGATCACTCACTGGGTATGCCTAATTGTTCTGATTCTCCTGGGATGCTCCAATTCCTTGCTGGTAAGAGGAGTCTACATCGATGCCGAAGAGCCTGCCGGGAAATGTGTGGTATTCCCGTGTTACTATCTTCGAATAATTTTCCAAGGTGAAAAACGGAAACAGCTGAACCTAACCAGCCTCCATTTCGAGCAACAAGTCAAAGTATATGCGAGAGATAGTGAAAAAGTTGTGGAGAATAACCACATTGTGAATATTAGTAATATTAGTGGTAAAGTCGAAGAGAATCACAAAGAAAATTGTTAATAGTGGATGTTGCTAAATTTATGTGGGCTGATGAAAATAAATTTTATATGCTTATGTGTGCGATGAAAAAATGTAATAATGGCCCCACCCGACCCACCTGTTTTACAATTCAAATTTTAACTAGGGGGAGTGTTGCTAATATTAAATTCTTTATACATGTATGTAGTCCACTTAAATTTGGTGGAATTCAGCAGAGTTAGACCCACTTCAAATTGAATAAAGTTTAATTTATATGTATAGTTAGTTTTTGTATTTCTAGTCAATTTAACCTTATCAATTAGCTCTAAGTAAGGCCAATCGAGTATTTTGTAGTGGGTCTGGTGACCGCCTGTGAACTTCGGAAATACCTTTTTTATTAGAGAATTTGTACATAAGAGAAACTATATAGTTTTATATATGGTGATAATATATTTTATAGTATTTATTAAAACTGGATTAGCATGAATAATATTCCTAACTTGTATGTAATTAATCTAATGGATACATTAAATTTTAAATGAGGTTACGACTTTTAATTTAAATTTTCTTATTGGTAGATGTTATGATGTGCCCCCTCTTTCTGCAACCTTGTGTATTTATATAAAGGAAAAAATACCAGATATTTTGATGACCGTGACATTTTGTGCAATCTTCTGGCATCTTCATTAGGAAGAAAATGTTGCTTAAAACATAATTCTGCTTTCTTTAATAATATTAAATATACAGAAGTACTTTATTTTTGCTGAATAAGTAAGTAAATATGTAAAACTAGTAAGATGTCTGTGAATTGCTTGTCTAAATTTCCGACAGTTATCTCTTATAATAATATTAATATTAATAATAACAATAAATAACTGATAAAGTTTATCTTATAAATTTTTACATCTGCAGATCTGCTTTTCGCTAGAAATTTCCAAAACCGATCAAACATATCGATAGTTTCCGTGATCAAATATTTTAATAACATCAATCTCATTATAAAAGATGCGTTTTATCATATGACTGATGGTCGAGAATATGACTGATGGTCGAGATGGTAGAGTACCTGCCTCTCACCCAAAAGTCCCGGGTTCGAATCCCGGTCGTGGCAATGGAAAATACTGTGAGAGGGATTTTTCCATTATACACGGATATTGGATGTGTGTCCCTTGTCTTTAAATGTGTAGCCCCCTCCCGTACAAGGCTCAGCCTTCTGGGATAAAGGGGGTCGTAATTACATGTGGTGTATTTATTTATTTATTTATCAATAATGTTTCAAACGTATTTTTACAAGTAGTAACAACACCATACCTATCGAAACTTCAGCAACATCCAGTGGTCCACAAGGGTCTAACCTAAGACCTCCTATTTTCCAAATTTATTAATGATTCCTTATGTAACTTAAACGTAAACTGTTTGTTTCACAACGACAATATTAACGTAGTTCTAGATGAGTTAATAACGCCTGATGGGAAGCACTCAGTTGTAATTAATATTAATTTCGATTGCTCGTATACAACTTAAACGAAGGAGAAAAGACGTATCCGTATACGACAGGGAAAGGCAAAATAATGAAAGCGGAATGCACAACAATTGGAAAAAAGGTAAGCAACATGAGGATAGAACTCAGTTATGTAAACAACAGTTAGCGACCTCATGAAGTATACTTAACAGTGACAAATCTGTAGGCCTTCCATTGGTCTTTTCCGATGAATTCGAAGAGCCATATCTGGAAAATTTTAATAATAACCTGTACGTATATTTTTTTATCTCTCATGAACATTTGACATAATAAACCTTGGCATATTATTGTAAAATCTAATCAGATAGTATTCACGATTCACGATTATACTAAAGGGCAAAAATCTCAAATGGCTTAAAAATAGACATGGGAGTTTCACATGGAAGTTATATTTATATTCATTAATGAAATACTCAGCAAAGAATATTGACAACACATCGTTAACTTGGTTTGCAGATGACTCCTCTTATATTATTTCTGCCAATTTCAGAAAAAGGATACCGAACTGTATCAAACAGGCAAACCTTATATTAGTTTCTCCTAAACACAGACACAGGTTTACCAATTAGAGCAGGTTCTCAGTTTCTGCAATAGTATACCTAATAATAATAATAATAAAAATAATACCACATGTAATGGCTCTAGTATGAACATGAAGGTTTTGTAGAAGAACTTTCAGGTTCTCTTACGGGTTTAATATTTTGAATTTTTGATGTTTTGATTATTTTGTCGTGGTCTTCTTCTGAAGTGAAGACAAAATGTCACGAATTCAACATATTCAACGTAGAAGGAGAGATTATGCATGTGCCCCGATTGACTGGTAAAACAGGACGCAATATTAATAATATACGTTTATTAATGTAGATAAAATTATTATTTTATGCAATAAGTAAACGGTAGCTCGGCAACACACTACGCCATTTTCCTTGCAATAAAATTGTAAAATATTGTTTATTTAGAGAACAAAACGCTACTTTGCACAATTACCTAATAATATACAATAATATACGTGTCAATTGTGTAAATCGAAGAATAAAAGAATATTAAGAAGCATGAATTGGATCCACAATCATTTAATAGGTACAGACTAAGAGAAACAAGAATATATAAAAGGTGTGAAAAAACATTTGTGCATTTGTAGATTGCTTACAACGAAAAACTTCGATGTTTGAGAACGAGAGTATGTTTAGAAAGAATATGCAGCATATTATAACAATTAACGATGCATACGTATATCACATGGACCGCATTGTTTGCACACCAGCAATGAGTTAACAGGTCTATTCACAGATAAAATATTTCGGCCTGCTCTAAATTTATTTGATAATAAATAAGCCACTGAACTGTGAAATAAGACACATATCATCGTGATAGTGCCGGTTCAAGGCAGGTAAAGAACCTCGACTATTCTTAAAAGACATTCATAATGTTACTTTTCTTACGTTCTTACTACAAGTATCAATCGGTGACCTGAAAATGAGTTCAGCTGAGGTGCTCTTATGTAATAATAATAATAATAAATTGTCTTTATTTGGCGAAGTTCAGTCCGGAGGACTGCTCTTACACTCACTCAACCATATGCGGTAAATGTTTCATTGTTGAAAATCGTTAAAAAAATTATCAAGCTCACTGTTTAAACCTTACACGTCTTTGAAATCGCCCTGTTTATAAACATGTAACAGAACAACCACAGTAATAATAAAATAAAATTAGTGAAGCTTCTGGACCTGATTGCATTAGTGCTGACATCCTGACCCACTAATGTGCTTTGTCAATTAATTTAATATGAATTGCGGATGCTGCAGACTCTATTAATTTGTTAATTCTTCATTAAAACGGCAATTATAGGAGGTAGGGCCGCTCTTACACAAAACAATCACACGGGTAAAATGCAAAGGATGCTGTGTTTGAAAAGAGGCCACATCTATAATATTAGAACGAAAATTCATGTGTGGATTTTTACGAAATTACTACAATAAATATACATATTGTTTGCAAACAATGTTTTACATTTAGTCGAGTATATTGCCAGACATTTTTCACGATCCCCAACAGAAGATTTTCGATGCGGCCTCTATATCTATTTTTCTAGAGTAAAAGCTACTAATTTTTCTAGAGTAAAAGCTACTAATAAGAGGTATTTAATAGCTGCAAACTGATCTACATGTCTCCTAGGTCCAGTTGAAAATAAAACTAAATTATATAGAGTCTCTTGGAAATGCATAATTACTGACAAAATGCGGACCAAAAGTATAAATAGACCTTTATAATGCAATTCTCCACCACAAGTTCAATAAACAGTTATATTACGAAGGCTATAAATGAAAAATAATAATCCATATCAGATAAACAACTCAAAAGGAAATGAAGAAAATTTAATCATTTTTTAATATTTATTGAAGTAAACAAAATGTTTAAAGAAATATTGTGAAAATCAAGGTTTCTGCTTTTTCAATTATTTATTACTTAGCAGTTACCTTTGATTTATATTATTGAAAAGTTGATGTGAAAATCTCTGGATTTGTAATTTGTAATAATTTGTAGTTATTTTATATACCTAGGTACTATTGCGGCCGAAAAAAAGTAATCGACTGATTTTCCCGTTGTAAATATGGTTCTGACCAGTGACGCATCAATCAAAATATATTTTTTCTACTACCGATCTTAAAGTGTTTTTACGTTACGCACTAGTGCGTAAAGTAAAATAGTTAAAAATTGCATATTAGAGCACCTATAAGCACCTATTATAATCATATCTTATTTTAAAAACATTAAATGTGGTTATTTAATTTTATGTAGTCTATTTATTTAATATCACGGTATTTTATTATAAAACATACCTAATTTTCAGTATTCTTTAACAATAATCTTTGAATTTTGTATAAGTTTGATCATTTAAAATTAAGTAGGCCATAGCAATATTGTCATTGTTAAATTTTGAAGTATATGTTAACATTTTGAAGTGCGTTTCATTTATTATTAGAAAATTTAAGTAAGGAAATCTTTAGTGGGAGGTCCTATGTATGTGTTTGGCTGTCTTGGGATTGAATTTGCTATTTTACACAGATCTTGGCATAATTAAAGATATTGATAGAGTCTCTTGGCTAAAGGAATACATCCAAAGCCAATTTTGGGAAAAAAAAAAAAAAAAAAAGTAAGGAAATCTTTAATTTGTTATTAAATATGATTTTTATGTAACTTTCAACTTTATATTTTATTTTATTTTAAATTTTTTATTTCTCGACGAGATAAGTACCTACAATATGGATGTCGATTCATCAGATTTATCAGATGCTGAATGCAGCATTAATCAACAACCAAAAGTATAAATAGATCTTTATAATGCAGTTCTCCACCACAAGTTCACTAAACAGTTATATTACGAAGGACACGGTTTTTATTAAAATACAAATTATAAAATTGACAAAGCAGTGGCACGTATTAAAAATTCCTAAAGCATCAGATTTATCAGATGCTGAAAGCAGCATTAATCAACAACTGCCTTGTTATCTTATGATTTCATTTTACGCACTAGTGCAAAAAATGAAATACTTTACGCACTAGTGCGTAAAGTAAATTGTACTTTATAGATATATTTCATAGTAACCATTTCGGTAGTAGAAAAAATATTGTATGCAATTCGTGTGTAAGGTGAGCTTTTTTCACTAATGGGATTGTCGCAGGCGAATGCGACAAAATTCCCATTCGTGAAAAAATCTCATACTTTACGCACTTGTTGCATAAATAACTATTTTCAACAACTGTCAAAAAAGGCTATGTTTGCGCATTAACGTCAGTGTCTAAAATGAGACATTTTGTCATTGACATTATTTTTTTTGCGTTACCATGACCCCGTGCGCAAAATATTTTGCACACTAGGTTGCAAAATATTTTGCACATCACATACCTTAATTGTTCATACTGCCGCACCGTCTGGATTTTTCCCGTAGAAGATTCGGTGTAACAAAGTTGGTTGCATCTAATATTTCTGGTGGGATATAGAATAACTCATCTTCACTTTCGAGACTCTCCAATATTATCTTATGTATTATTTAACTTTAAAAAACTCACAATATTCAACACTCACAATATCGAAAACGTCAGTGAAAAATGTTTGTTGACAAACATACTGGTTTCCATAGTTACTTCTTTTTAAATTAATTTGCATTAAATATTATAATAGAAGATATCGTTTTATGGTTTTAGTTGAATCAAATTAAAGTCGTTGTGAAAAAATATTGTTTGCAACTCGTGTGCGAAATTCTTTGGTAATCTCGAACGATTTTTTGACTCGGCACTTTCATTCTCGATCACCAAAGTAGCATTTCGCACTCTTGATACAAAAATAACTATTTATTAGTATCAATGTCACTGTGATACGAGTTGTCATTTAAGTCATCTTTTTAGTATTTTTATTACTTACTTTTCCGCCTAACCATATCTTATGTGAAGCAGAAAGAGGGCAAAGAGGCTATATCATCGCCAAAATTGAAGAAGGAAGGTCTCAACAACGTATAGCATAGCAGTTCATTGCAGGAAAGGCAAAAGAGATTTACAAAAATATGAATTTAGACTTAGAAATAGAGAGGAGCTAATTGATGATATTCAATGAATTATTGTCACAATAATTTAATTAACATAACATAACAGATGTAAAAATCCCCATTTACAGCAGACGTTTTTTTGAAAAACATACTACTTGATAAAAAAATCGATTACTTTTTTTTCGGCCGCAATAGTACATCACGAGAGGAACATAGCTTAATTCTAGATAGCGGACCTCAAAGAACGACCCATAGAAATACCTCATTGGGCATTCATTACTAAGTTACAGGGTGAATTATGATTCTTCTCCAAAAACTTATATTTATGATATCTAACTTTGAAAGGGAATGGAATAATGGATTCATATTTTATTTGGTACAACTAATATACACTAATGAATCTTCACAAATACATGTATAATAGGAAAAAAATCCAGGTCCGGGAATGTATAAAATTTAGCTTTCATTGTACTTCTACAAAACATCACCCTGTATATATTTTTTAAATTTCGATACAAAAGAGCACAAAAAATAAGCAAAACAGACTGTTTCACTTTTTTGTTCGTGCGAGTCACGTAAATTATTTAATTTAAATCCTTTAGCTCTAGGAAAATGACAATAAATGTACAAACATTTAATATTTTATAAGCGTTTTATACCTAATTAAATATACTGGTTTTGAATAGGAGAACAAATGTTTGGAAGACGCGCGACGCATAGTGGGGCAATTACTTGATCTTCGTTCAAATCAACATTTTTGCAATTTTTAAGATAAATTCAAGTTTTTTTTTAAATATTCGTTATAATATAATTCTCTATCGATGCCTTTGTGCGAAATTATGATATAGCTTTTAATTTTTTTTAGTACTTATGGAAAGCCTGAAAAATTGTATCCTCATGATGTTTCTAGATGCTCAATTATCTATCTACAGAATTCAAAATAGGCTCTACGGAGGTTTTCGGGGTTGCTGATTACAAACTAAATGTGAAAACTGGAAAATTCCCCTAGGAAAATCCAATATGGTGGCATTTCCATTTTTTCATTACAGTTTAAGAAACAACTACTCAGCGGGCAAACACCCCGACCTGTATTAGATTACAAACACACCTTCAAATCCTGACGACAGTTTAAAGTATAATATGTACACGTACAACACGGGGTTTTTTGAGGTTGCTGATTCTGTATGTTTTGTGAAAATTGGAAAATTTAGTTCAGAAAATCCGCTTCGTTGAAAATCTTTTTAACAAAGTAGCTTGAAATTCTTACAGGGGACTTTCTTTAACATTTATGAAATGGTGTAATACATATTAAGGAGCTTTCACAGTTACTAATTCTCTTTTTTCACTTTCAGTTTCATAAAAATTGTATGAAATGAAAACTTTAGAATTCTCCAATGTTTTTCTAAAACAAACGAAATTATAAATATTTTTAATGTAATAAGTATTTTGAAAGTTAAATAATGATTTCTTAAAAAAACATGATATTTTCTTGTATGTATCTAAAATTTTTAAATATTCCTTATGTTTAAGAAAGTTATAGAAATTAAGCCTTAAGCATGTTTATTTTATACAGGTCGTAGGTATTTTGAACAGGGGAGAGGTACTTTAAACTGAGGGTGGGTATTTTCGTCGAGAATGAAGTACGAGTATTGCAGACTATTTTTAAAACTACTTCAGTTAGAAAAAGTCCTGACGTGCTGAAGCATTTTTAATGCCGGATTTAGATTTATTGCACCAAAATACACGTGGACATAGTAGCCATTAATGAAGAAAATTTTCCTTTCATACAATATTCATCAAAGTGCATTTTCAGAATTCAATTTTCCAATTTTGACTAAAAAATCAGAATCAGCTACTTTGGAAACCCATTTAAATGTATTACACAATTCTGTAAACTTATTTAAAAAGAACTGGAAAATCCGCCATATTGAATTTTCTTCACGGAATTTTTCAATTTTCATAATCAGCGACTCAAAAATCCCCTGAATAAGAATTTGACACTATTTCGTTAAAAACTTTAATTTTAGAAAGTTTTCCTACCATAGCATTTTTATCGAAGAGGATTTTCCTCGGAATTTTCTGAATACTTAATATTTTTCAATTTTCACGAAAAATTAAGAATCAACAACCTCAAAAACCCCTTGTTGTACATATTACACGATTTTTTAAGCTGTAATTAAAAAATTGAAATGCCGCCATATAGAATTTTCCTCGAGGAATTTTCCAATATTTAAGAAAATGGAAAAGTATATGACGAGTAGGTATTAAAAAAAAAATTAATTTTATCTTAAAAATTGCACCAGAATGTTGATTTGAACGAAGATCAAGTATTTTGACATGGCGGCCCTCGTTTACTTGCTCTGATCCCTGCTGTTTGTGGCGGTACAAGAGCGTTATTATAAGAAGAAATCGAAAATGATGAAGATTATTTTCAAGTAGAAACTCCTAAGGAAATTCAAGAGCAAACAGAAACCATCCATGACGATGAAGAAAGTAATGATTAATAGTATTTAATAGAGTATTAATATATTTTAACAGTTATTTTTTATTATTTAGAAAATGAAAAAATTAAGTATGTTTATTATTTATCTTTAATGATTCGTTCAAAAAGTTATTTACAAAAATGCTCGCAAAAATGTTATTTTTGTCCATATTTCCCGATTATTATGAAGATTTTCAAGTTGAAGCCGGTGCGTAACCCCTGCAAACTTTTTTTATTTCATTACATACACTATAGTAAGAAATACGAAATAAGTTGCTAGTTAGTTAGGTAATTATATGAAGTTTTAATTCATTTTATTCTTGAGAAAATAGGTATGGCAAATGCATTATATTCTTTTGCGAAAACAAATGCAATTGCAAATCACTACTAAGAAAGTACAATTTTAGGTATATTTTATTCGACGAATCCTAGAATGTACTAACGTTGTTTCTAACTAAGAAACATATTACTCATCCATGGTAAAACCAAAACCGGCTAAAGGTGAACAGGGGCAGAAAGTAGATACGTATGTAAACTTGACGAGAGATAACCAAGGCAAAACGTGTTTCGATTCACTTGGAATCAATGAACAGTTTCTGCACCGCTATCAAGTTCAACGGTACAACCTTCACAAAACAACAATTAAACGGTGTTGCTCATGTTATGTGGTTCCTGTACGCCCAGAGTTTATTTTAGTTGGTTTTGACATAGGCAGAAGAAAAATTCCGTAAGGTAAGTAGACAACTTTTACATAGGTATATTAGTTTTATTTAAATTTTCACTATTTTAACAGTTTTTTTTATATTAACTCATTCGCTGTTTCACGCGTCTAGTTCCTTCCACAAAATTAAAAAAAGAAAACTTTTTTGACGGCATAAGTAAAAACCCTCCAGTTTGTTTATACCACGAAAATTTGTAGCCAATACAACCATAACCAGTATTTATTTTCATTAAAATCAACACAGAATAATTATAACCTGTCAAAACCGAGGTCAGAAATACCTCAGATTACAAGTGGTGTTATTAATTAACTTATAACGCGCTTCTGCAATATATTTAATGCATAATTCATGGTTTCAAAAGTTAGCATAATAATATAATAATAATAATAATAAAGCATTTATTTCTTTTTAACTTATGTACATAAGTATAGAAATTGTCAGCTTAACGCTAATATATAAAAACAAACAAACAAAAGGAAAACAAACAAATGGTATTATTAAAACTTAACTTAGATACTACATTAAACTTAGAATTATATTGTTGCCATGTATCTAAGCATAGGTACAAGAAACTAATCTAAAAACTGCTATAAAATTGGATGCTAAAAGAAAAGGAGAAAAAAAAAAAAAGGCACTTTTTTTTTTATCAGGATAAGGTGTTTGCATAATAATAAATAAATAAATACACCACATGTAATTACGCCCCCTTTATCCCAGAAGGCTCTAGAGGAGCCTTGTGCGGGAGGGGGTTATACTTTTAAAGACAAGGGACACACATCCAATATCCGTGTATAATGGAAAAATCCCTCTCACAGTATTCTTCATTGCAACGACAGGGATTCGAACCCGGGACTTTTGTTAAATTCAAATGACTTCCATCACAGTTTTGTGTATGTAATGAAATATAGAAAGTTTGTAGGAGTAACATACCGGCATAGACATCAACCTGAAAATCATCATAATAGTCGATTAGTGTGAACAAAATGACATTTTTTGCAAATAACCTTAAAAATAATGTAGTTTGAGGAACTTTTTTAAAAGATCTTAACAATTCTTATAGTTTTTATTTTCTAAATAATAAAAAAGAATTGTTAAAATAATACAATATTAAACATTATTAAACATTACATTCTTCATTGTCATCGACGAATTCTGTTTCCTCTTGAATTTCTTCAATAGTTTCTTCTAAATTATGAATGACACACACGAGACACTTGCAGCACCACAAACCGCAGAGATCGCCACAGGTAAACGAATAGCCATTATCCCAACTTTTATTATCCTGTTCAGAACCAGTTTATTTTATACTGGAAGAAATAAGTATAAACGTTTATAATATACAAATGTTTGTACATTTATTGTTATTTTTTTAGTTATAATGATGTAAATTATTTACACGAACTAAACACATTAAAAAAATATCATTTTTATTCATCACGCGTTTCCATGTATTTTCTGAAAATAAAATTGGAACAATTCAAAAAATTTAAAACTCTTTCATTTCATAAATAAATATTTAAATTGGTAAAATTTATTCTACGAAAAAACTTCTTTTTTGCGACATTTTACTTAATATATAAGTAGATAGAATTTGCAAATTTAAGAAATCTACAAATCCAAACTAAGTTTTTCACATTAATTTTTCAATAATATAAATCAAAAGTACCTAACTACTAGGTAATAAATAAATTAAAAAACATAAACCTTTTAGTCTTTTAAATATTTTTTTATTTAATATAATAAATACTACATATACAGAATATTAACTAAAAACACCATGGGATACATAAATTATCCCATTATTTAGTGTTTTTTAAGACAAAGCCCATACCCTACCCTTGCAAACTTTTTTATCCTCTTTTATGAGAGAATTATTTTATGAACATGTTGAAATCCTAAATGGACTATGTAGAAACAAATCTATTATTACTCATAAGAAAAAGTGTTTAGTATCATATTTATACAGCAATAATTCCATGGTGTTTACAGTTTGCTTCGTGTTTCGTTTAAGAAAAATGAAAAATAAGTACTTTATTTTTAGCTTTCACAAAAACTTATCTACACGCTTATATTTTTATAATTCAATATCCATAGTGGCATATAGTTGTTAAAATAGTTGTAAAATACGGAATTCAAGATCCCTGGAATCCAATTTATTTTTATCACTGTATACAATAATTATCATTTGTTACACTGACCCGGGTGCCACTTTCATAATAAGTGAGATAATCGCATTTCAAATATATACATATACAAGGCCATTACAAGAAATATTAATTGTTGAGATATTCTGTAGCTATCTACATGAAAATAATAAGCTATTTACATGAAAATAACCTTCGAACAAACATGAAAATAATAGTTTATACATATAAATACATGTCCGAAACGGCCCACTTGGTATACAGTTTTCTAAAAATTTATGCTATTATACTTTTAGGGTATTACAAATAAAAATGTAAACCATAGGCGTAGCAAATGTTCTTTACTCGTTTAGAGGTTTTTGATGATATGCCAAGAAATCGTTTTTATACAGGGTGGTTCAGAATTCACCAATTAAACTTCGGGAACTAATAGAGTACGTTAAAATAAATGGACTTTCTTTAATAAACTTATATCTAAAACCGCATAGTTTCTGAGATACAGGGGGTCAAAGTTTAATTTAAAAAAAATATTTTTTTAAATATGTTCTCAATTAGTTGAGGTATTTTAACGAAACTTGCTTGACAAATTAACAGTAACAAGTAATGTTTTCCAAAAAAAATTCGACTCGCTAATTTATACAGTGGCGGAGTAATCAATTTTTTTATTTTTACTTGTTAAAAAATAGTGATACGCCACTGGATAAATTTTAAAAAATTAGCATTTTTAAAAACTACAATTATTTCTTAATAAAAAAGTATTCTTGGCATTTTTGTCATAACCCAAAGGTTTGTCCAAAAAATTGGTTCAGAAAACGTTCTGCAAAGCTATAAATTAGATTCTTGAATATTCCTACACTGTATAAATTAGCGAGTCGAATTTTTTTCTGACAACGTTACTTGTTACTGTTAATTTGTCAAGCAAGTTTCGTTAAAATTAGTTTGTTTTGAGCAAGTAAGTCTTTTTTTTTTGAAAATTCTTATATTTTAGGACAAACCTATATCCTAATAAGAAAAATGAAAAATCTTACCCCTACGACAGTGAAGACAACTCCTAAAGTAAAAAACCAATAATTGGTGAGGTACCTACTGAGAATAAATAAATAAAATACTTAAATAATTATTAAAAAAAAACTTTAAGAGTTAACTTCAAACACTTCTATCTCGTAAGCTATTTTCTTATTATCTCAATTTATTGCCATAATTTTTTGTCTCTAGTAACATTCAGCTAATATTTTTCCCTGGTAAGTTATTTAATCTTAAAGCCAAAGAAAATTATTTTTTCAAAAATTTTCAAAAAGTATAGAAATCTTTTAGATAATACATCCATCACGGTCAAAAAAATTTGAGCATATTCATAATAGTTAGGACTAACAAAAAACACGAATTGAACTTCTTTTCTTCAATTTGGGATTTACTGGAACCAGAAAACAGACACTTTGTGTAAAAAATAAAAAATTTGCCTATATTTTCCTTGTATAATTTTTGATTTAGCAGATATCAAAATTTTCCAAAGGACTTTTAGGCCACTGTAATAAGCTTTAATTTGGTTCAAGGTACATACATGTCAAAAGGTCTTTTCAAATCAAAGTTATGACTGCTTGAAGCGCGTGACCTTTTCAGGGATACGTTCAAATACCTAAATATGAACTGTATCTCGGCAACGATAAGCCTAAACAAATTTTTATTTCATTTCATATTTA
The DNA here is from genome assembly GCA_963680705.1 of Rhagium mordax. NCBI lineage: Eukaryota > Metazoa > Arthropoda > Insecta > Coleoptera > Cerambycidae > Rhagium > Rhagium mordax. The sequence goes on along the minus strand of OY796661.1, from coordinate 23,901,496 downwards.
TTTTCGTTATTTCATAAGTTAACTTTTTTGTTAAGACAATATTTTTCGTAAATGTGCTCCTCTTTGAGTAATTTGCTTAAAGCCTTTGAAAAAATCTGTGTTTTTTGCTTAAAAATCAAAGTTTTCAACCACCTGTAACTCGGCAGTCCCACGGTATTAAAGCAAAAATAAAATAAATAATAATAGGGTTTTTTGGTGTAGAATTCGACGATCTACACGTTCCAAGAGTCATTTTTTTTTAAACCACTGAATAGGGGTAAAACTCACCCCCAACGAAAAAAGCACCCTTATTCCTTTTTAATATTTCATTTTGACCCAGTGAGATCACCAAGTTACTGTTGTGAGATCACCAAGTTACTGTTTTTAATAATGAAAATAGAGTATTTAAAATGGTTAGCTCACTGCGGTTGCTAAATCTATGGCTAAATTATTATTTTATAATAATTTCCAAATATTAATAGCACATATTACTAAATGGTGTATTCAATTCTATACTTCTACGGACTCTTTTTTCTTCTTTTCAAATGTAGAATTAGATCCAGAGGTTCTTGTCAGCAATTTAGAAACGCCCTGTATTTCAAATTCTTAAACCGATTCGATAATTTGCTTATTTTATTCAATGAACAAGGAAACATAAACCTGACACATATTTTTTATAAATAGTTTTTTTCATGTATTGTTTAAATTGATATTTTTCAGATTGCATAATAATTGCAAGAGGAAAATTAATTTGCAAATATTGCAGTCGTTTATTAATAAATCTGATAAAATTGTATTTTATTTATATAGAAAAATATACATTACCATGAAATTAATTAAAAACGATTATTGACAATTAAAAAGAAATAATATGTTTCCTAGTAAGATTAGACATTGTATTTTAATTTAACAGAATAATTAGCATAACTTTTAAAACACCCATTGCACAAAAACCATATGGGAGGACATAATAATAATAAAAATTTTTAGTTTAACACTCCTCCACCCCAAGCCATCACTACTATTTTTTTCAAATTTTACCTTTGGTAATACCTTAAAATAGTATTTTAATAAATTAGTCAACAAAATAATGAAAATAGAAATCAGCTGAAGATATTTCAAAATAAATGTAAATTTATTTTCAATATTATTAGATGATGAAGACTAAAATACATGTATGGATTAGCATTTATAATATTTTAGGATCGCCATACTAAGTAAAAAGTTATAGTCCTACCTCTAATGCAAGAAAATCGCGGAATATACAGACAACACCTTTAAAATGGATGCTCAGATAACTCATGGATGCTCAGATAACTCATTGCTATTATTGCGGGTTTTGGTTATGGCATTCAGAAATATTAATGTCGATAGCAAAAAGAAAGTAAAACGTGAATTATCTTGATGTGATCAATAACCTTTGACGTCAACAAATGTGCTACCAAAAATTATAACTCACTAGATGAATTTTTTAGATAAATCTAAGTGTTTTCCGTATTTAGACCTTTTCGTTCTTAACCTGTTTCAGATAAAACGTATTGATGTTATTAAAGATCAATCAATCAATCAATCAATCAATATACTTCAATAATTGCTGATAAATCGTTGCTTGCACTGTTGGTGGCATTTCGATTTGTACAATTTGATCTTCACGCGTATTGTCTGCTAGTGAAGTACTTCATTATTATCATAGCGACTGAAAATTTGTAGAGGTACTTAATAATCACTACATAAGAGCTGGACGTTCTACGTGTTCAAAAAAATTGATAATAATATACTGCTCCCAATTTGAAGTGGGACACTCGATAAATGATCACAATTCAAAATGCCATAAAATCCTTAAAACTTTACAGATTTCGACGAAACAGGCACTATTTTAAAAAACAATTCTTTGACATGGCTGTATGGATTATGTCCTAATGCCATTAAAAAAAAAAAAAAAAAAAAAAATTCTTTGACATTCAGTATAAGCAAACCAACAGGCCAAAATATTCAATGCAAATACTCTACAGAGTGTTCAATCCATCCATGTCATTTTGTAAAAGTTTGACATTGTGTACGGACTTAATAGGACATACTGTATATTTTGCTTTAATGATATCTAGTAGCCTAGAATGTCATGACAAAATCGTTTTTTGGTTTTTGTTTTTATCACTACTAGTTTTGAAGATATTAATTTTTTCTCAATTAAGTCATATTTTCCATAAAAATTGGATTAGCTTCTTGTTTTCAGTAGTTGGCTTTGAAATTAAAAATAAAATGTGCGTCAGTTTGACATTTCAAATAAATGCACAAGTAAAACAAACCCCCAGGTAAAAATGGTTCGTTTAAATGAAGCTTATTTAAATTTAAAGGCCTCACAGAGCTCGAATAATTAATGATTTTATTCACAGAGAACACATTAATCGAATGTACTGGCCTGCTCTATCTCTAGATCTGAATCCCATTGAACATATTTGGGACGCGCTACAGATACGAATTTCAAGTCGTCGTAATCGTCCACAAAATCTAAATCTAAAATGCTTTTGTTGAAGAATGGACACGAATACCTGTTGAAATTGTAAACAGTAAAATACGAAGTATGCATCAACGACGTGAAGAGGTTGTGAGGTCAAGAGGAGGCCCTACACATTATTAGGTTTAGCTGACTTCTGTAATAGTCTTTTACTGAGGTTATATTTTATTTTTGTTTACTTATTTTAGTTCAGTTTATTAGTGCGAGATTAAAAAAGAAAAAATCATATAAAAATATATCTTCTTTTTATTTAATATCTAGTTAACTAGTGGAGATAAAAACAAAAACCAAAAAACGATTTTATCACGACACTCCAGGCTACAAGATATCATTAAAACAAAATATACAGTATGTCCCATTAAGTCCGTACACATTGTCAAACTTTTACAAAATGACATGGATGCATTGAACACTCTGTAGAGTATTTGCATTGAATGTTTTGGCCCGTTGGTTTGCTTATAATGAAAGCCAAAGAATTGTTTTTTAAAATAGCGCCTGTTCCGCCGAAATCTGTAAAGTTTTAAGGATTTTACGGCATTTTGAATTGTGACCATTTTTCGAGTGTCCCACTTCAAATTGGGAGCAGTATATAATTAACGCTGCACAATTATTTTCGATTAGCTAGATTGTTATATTCTTATGTTCTTAATGAAACAGTTAAAATTTAATTATATACTTAATCAATAAGAAAGTAATCATAGCATTTTTCTTGTAAACTTTTAATATAGACTAGAACTAATTCTCTAAAAAGCCTTCGGAAATCACTGTTAGAAGCAAATCGTATTACTTTTTGCCAACCTACGTTTTTGGGGTAATTCGACCCTGCTGATTCCGAAAATTCCGGTTGTCATCTCGAAATAAGGGTTGAACTACCCCAAAACCACCCCTAAAGGTACATTTTTTCAGTTTATTGAGAGTATCTCCGTAAGTACCTAGTGACTTGAGAGAAAAAAGTCAAGAGAGCTAAAATGTAGCTTATACATTTTTCTTTAAGATGATGTATATAAAGCGATAACCCCACTGGCCCATTGGCGTGCAATGGGGGTTTAAAATGAGATAATTTATAAAAAAACAGCGAAATAGTTAATTATAATTAATCAGAAGGTTTATTACTTCACATTATGTGCGAAATATATTCAGATTATCAATACCTGTAATATTACGAATGGCATGGGTGTAGAAAAGGGGTACTCGTCTCGGTTTGATTTTCAGGAAAGACTTCTGAAACTCCTAGAAGTAAATCATATCAGTTTTTGACAATCTATGGTTTAGGGGTAACTGTTTAAAATTGTTATGTATATAAAGTTATAATTCCACTAGGTCATTGGCGTGTAAGGTGGGTTTAATATGAGGTCCTAGCACGGTGGCGCAGTTGGTTAAAGCGCGTGTGGCAACCGCACAACCGGGTTCGAATCCTAGCTTCGGCACTGGCAATGCCGAATGGGTTGGTTGTGTGTCTGAGTTTTTCTAAATATACTTAACCCCCTCCCGAACAGCTCTGACTTTGAATTTGGAGGTTGTCTAATTTATGATGTGTTATTTATTTATTATTTTAAAAAATCAACAAAATAGTTAACTATAGTAGAGGAGCTCTTACGCAAAAGTCAACAAGTGCAGCAAATCGGGTTGGGTTGGGCTAATTTTCTAGCTGTTTGGAAAAATAAGGCAGACCTTGCACTTCTTCCTTGTGAGCTTATAGCTCACAATTTTTACCAATTTGGGGTTATCACTGCAGGAGGTTTTGAAAGTGAAAGAAAAGTAGCATCTAATAACCATTCTATGTTTATTTACTTAACTAGAAGCTTCTCATGTAGAAGCTGATACCCGTCTGATTCTCCACGCTGTCAACAGTTCAGCTGAAAAATCATTTGTTATGTGCAGGGATACTGATGTTCTGCTTTAATTAATTTATCATTTTGAGAAGATTAATTACGATGAGTTACGTATGATAGCTGGTACATCACATTCGAAGAAGTACATTCTAATTCATAGCATTTGTCAAAAACTTGCAGCACTTCTGAAATCCAATTTGCTGGCATTTCATGCGCTTACCGGATGTGATGTAACATCATTCTTTGCATGCGTGACAAAAAACCGAGCTTGGAACATCTACATCAGACATACAGAACTGCTCAGTGACTTAGATAAAATTCCGCTGACATCAGCGATAGATTCAGCTGAAATGTTTGTACTGAAACTGTATAACATTGATGCTGAATCAGCGGACGCAGCAATAAGTACTCTATTTGAAAAGCTGAAGCAACCCCCACCCCCCTTTCGAACCAACCCCCTAGCAAATGCCACCTACATCTGATGCTTTACATCTCCACATAAGAAGAGCACGTTATCAAGTGTTTATTTGGGAAAGTGCCCACTTTCCCGAAGTATCCATATCTCCGACGGATAATGGTTGGAGACTCGATATTGGTATCGTATTTATTTGTACATTTTAACGTTATTTTTAAGGGTTAAAGCCAGTTCTCACCACCTTCCCACCGGTAACCAGCGCTCGTATAGAAATAGTCACGTGCTCATGCAAAACTAGTCTCTGCTCGAACAGATTATGCAAATGTCGCAAATCTGGTTTGAAACCAGCATGTGCTCATGTTCGCCTGGTTGCTTGAATGTAGAGCTAAATCAGCTACACGAATATCCGGATGCAGATGAAACTGATGATTCTGATGATTCTCAATCCAATTATTTACAATTTTTTTTTTTAATTTCACATTTAAAAACTCTTTATTTCTTTTTTCAATTTATAGTACTTTTTTATCGCCATCTTTGAACTCTTAACCGAAATTTTTGAAATCGGTTAGGTCGAATTACCCTTAAACCATAGGTTGTCAAAGACTGATATGATTTGCTTCTAGGGGTAGGTATTTAAGAAGGGTTTACTGAAAATCAATAAGAGCGACTACCTCTTTTCTACGCCCATGATATTAGCAACATTACAGGTAATGAAAATCTGAATATATTTATATTTCGCACGTAATGTGAAATAATAACCTTCTGAACAACTATGGATAACTGTTTCGCTGATTTTTTTATAAATTATCTCATTTTAGACCCTCATTGCACGCCAATGGGCTAGTGAGATTATCACTTTATATACATAATTTTAAAGAATTACCCCTAAACCATAGGTTGTCAAAAACTGATATGATTTGCTTCTAGGAGTCATTTCGGAAGTCTTCCCTGAAAATCACACCGAGACGAGTACCCCTTTTCTACGCCCATGACATTCGTAACATTACAGGTGATGAAAATCTGAATATATTTCGCACGCAACGTGAAGTAATAACCTTCTGAACAACTATGGTTAACTATTTCGCTAATTTTTTTAAATTATCTCATTTTAGACCCCCATTGTACGCCAATGGGCTAGTGGGGTTATCACTTTATATACACCATCTTAAAGAAAATTTTATAAGCTACATTTCAGCCGTCTTGACTTTTTTCTCTCAATTCACTTCTTACGGAGATATTCTCGATAAACTGAAAAAATGTACCTTTAGGGGTGGTTTTGGGGTAGTTCAACCCTTATTTCGAGATGACAACCGGAATTTTCGGAATCAGCGGGGTCGTATTACTCTATAAACTTAGGTTGGCAAAAAGTAATATGATTTGCTTCTAAAGATTCGAATTTGAAAAAATAAACCTAGTCTAGTATAAAATAGTCCAAAAAACTTTAAATGAACTGTTGGCACTCTTCACTTATTAAAACCGATTAACACGAATCAAGCAGAGAAAATAACGTTGTTCGGGTTGTTTTGCATCATTAATAATGGGAATAAATGAAGTAGAATTACAATGGAACATCTTGATCATTAGCAGCCATATCAACTGATTGCGTGCTAGGCAGATAATCTGACAAACATAAATCGTCACCTCAGTCATACGCCAAGTAATATGATTCAGACTTTATAGGTATACTCCATTACAGATTTTTTTAAACTAGAGTAGGCAATGAAAAATCGGCATTCATAAATTCAAAGAAATCCTACAATAAACTAACGTAACACAGCTTGCATGTAATTCGATGAATATTATTTGTGATTACACATTTCAGATTTTCCATAGCCTCTCTAATTTAAATATATCTGGAATGAAAACAAGAGCACAGGGCACAGGAGATGCTTTTTTATATAATCATTTTATGAAAACATGAATTATGTAATCCAATTTTAATGATGCATAACCAAACCATTTAACTTTTCGCAGACTTTATCTGGAGTAAAATTATAACCCAGATATGTACAGATGCCTTTATGTTATTATTAATACAGCTTACTTTTGTTTAGGTTATATATTTGTTGAGACACGATGAAGACTTTAACAATATTTTCAGTAGCGATGAGTTTGGTGTATTGCCAAATAGGGTTTCCTGAATTACCGACACAAAAACTAGACAGTGATATTACAGAAGTAAGTACACCTTTTACTACACGCTAATGCTAGTTAGACATTAAGATAATACCTGCCAAAGATTATTACACTGACAGTCTGCACCATTGTTAATTTCATCGCCTTTGAATGGATCCCAGTTCCTAAAAATATCATCTCACTTCATCTCATCAGACTAAAGTACCATCCTGTTCGCTGAATTTCAAGGTTGCAGGTGGTAGAGAGAGAGCTATAAATAGAGCGATGAACTTTAACAATAGGACTGACCATCCAGCGTAAATAATAATCTTTGGTAATTCTGGATTCCGTATTTAAATAAGTCATATACGCTACTAATATTTGATGTACTACGTGTACGTATTAAATAATTTTTACAAAAAAAATTGCTTCTAATTCTGACTCTTTTCCTTCTGGATCTTTATTTATGAGAGGATGTATGGTCTCGTTTTGATGGCGGTGGCGTGGTGGATCATATTCTTAATGACGTATGACGGCTCCTACCAATGACGTAGAAACAAAGAATACATATACGACCCACCACGCAACGTCATTGAAACGAAAACACACCTTCCACCAAACGCAGACATAGAGGAGCTCACTTCACTTCAGAAGATCACGACAAAATGATTGCAACGTCCAAAATTCAAAATATTCAACGCGGAGAAGAATTCGAAAACTACTACAATACTCATTGTTTTTAGGAACGGGTTCCTTTGTACGCTCCAGATAAATGCAAAGAAAATGAACTTTTGTACCCAGGTGATCAGGCACATGATTGGATTTGTGACTGCGGGTTGGGTGAGTTCTCCAATAATTATTTATTTCATGATATTTAAATTGAACAAGATCATGGGCAGAAAGCGAGCTTGGGAACTTATAAGCGGTATATTTTTCTACTGGTTACAAGAATTATTTTAGTCAAAGATGGTCATGCAATTAAGAACTGCTGTCTTAGTTTATTTCAATTTTTTACAATAATTATGTCACCATTTTTTGATTATCAAAATATGACAAGCAGTGCTGTTGAATTTTTCTTTCTTGTCTAATCTTAAAATCAGTTTTTGATTCATTTTAATTATGGTTTTCCGCATACTTATAGCATAAAACTTATATAATTAAAGCTATTTTCGAACTGGCGGACTAGTGCTATGGAAATTGGGAATTTTGTCCATAATGGACACACAGAGTGACGTTGGAGGAAATTCATCTTGTGTATGTAAACTGATCTTACTTATCAGCTGGTTATCAAAAAATTTACGAAATTGAAAAAACGAGCCCAATAATTCTCCTGCGAAAAACTACCTACCATCCACATTCCGCAAACACCAATTTTTTGAGAATAATCAATATAAATATGCGGAATCCCAATGCTTCACATCAGTATATTTTGAAAATTGACATACCCCCACAGATTAAAACACGCTTCATCTGAAAAAATTATCAAGTTTTGCAGGTCATTCATTAAATTATTGACGAACCACTATAGCAGTAGCACTAATCAAAAAGGATGAAATAAATTTAGAGCTAAGACAGCAGTTTTTAATTCCATGACGATCTTTGACCAAGACACTTTTAATCGCACCAATAAAAATAATAAGCAATATTTTCGTTTCCATGACAAACTTTTCAGTCTTTCGTTCTTTTTAAAGGTTACATCTACTATCCAGCCAAAGATGGATGCTTTGCAGCTTACCGGCAGGGACCTTGTCAAAAGGGAGAATATTTAATAATCAAGAGAGGAGAAGTCATACCTGTGTGTGCACCAAACCCTTGTACGGATGGCTTTGCGAGGTGAGGACAAAAATATCAACAATTTTTCAAAGAACATAATTCATGCTTTAATTTTATTTTAGGTATAAAGGAAAATGTTACGAGATGGGAAAACCGAACGGCCCCTGTCGACCAGTTCAAGAAGGAGGTGGTATCTTCGACGTAAACGCAACCACCTTGATAGTAGAGTGCCTAAAGGGAACCGATCGTTTATCACTGTTCAACTTGCCTGGTCGTTGTACCCCCGGAAGCAGGAGAGACAACAATGGAAATTGTCGCGTGGTTTACAATTTCGATGATTAATTTTTATGTTTATGTGGTTTTTACCACTTCATCGATCATTTTGAGATCATTTTCCACCTCAATTCCAGGCTGTTACAGAGAACATAAGACGACACATTTTCATGTTTATTTTTATATTTATTTCAATAAAAGATTAAATTAACTCAATTTTTCTTTTGAAAAGATCTGTATAGTTAAACAGGCATTTAGCTTAGTCTATTCCCAAATATAATGATAAAGAAGAATAATACCAAAATGGTTTCAAACAATCTAAAACCAGACTATTCTTGAATAATTCATTTTACAGAAAACAGTTGAGCTACCTAATGGTCGATTATTGAATTACATGGTATATTGAAGAGTATATTGTAGATTTCTATAGGTACCTATGCAGATAATAATGTACAAGAAGAGCGGATTTTAGTTGATGAGTCAGCAAAATCATAAGCGTGCATAAAAGGTATGCAAGATACTCAACTAATTTAATTAAATTAATTTAACATTTATTCCGATTATTTTCAGTTCGTTTACTTATTAGTTTGTCTAAAAGTTCAAGTGGAGTGTTTTCAATACAAAGTGGTTAATTAATGTAAACTGATAGCAGCTCATTATTATTCTGGCACAAAGCGTATGACCAGATGTTACTTATACTTATTCATAAATTTGTGGCACTTGGTGTAAAATGTGCGACGAGGCGTTCAAGTTTTTTCAAAAGTGTCATATGATTCAACTTGTGTAACAATAAACATACGCAGGCGTAAATACAATGCAAAATGTCTTCGCACACAATACACAACTTTAGAACCATAAATACCTACTTGCAGAGTCTTTGAGTAAAGCTTTCGTTTACTCAAACACATACGATTTTTAAAATTAAACCTCAATTTTCAAAGAAATTTTTGGAAAAAGTACCTACTATAAAAGAAATACCTACATCAATCGAATAAGAAAATAATATTTCCTATCACATAAATCATTAAGAATAATATCCGTAACCACATGTTAAATTATTGATGAAACTAAGGCTTTAAGGATGATTTGTATCAAACGCAAAATCAAATCTTTACAACCAAGTAAATCTACGAAGGCGTAGAGGAGTCATTAATAATTTTCGCAAGTTTCAACCAAAATTCACTCTAAGGCCGGCTGCACACAGAAAGAGCAAAACAGTTTTAGTCAAAAACGTTTTTGTTTCAGATGAAAACGCTTTTGTTTGTACAAATTAACATTTGTTTGCAAGTAAAACAAAATGTCTTAAAAACAAAACTACAATTCAGTTTAATTCAGTAATTGACAATGTCGGACGACGAATCGGTGGAGATTGCACTAGTTTTCTGGCAGTGATTGTTGCACCAGGATGATCATAATAAAGCACATAAACAATTGTGGGTGCATCCTATAAATAAAAAAAGAAGTGCTTAAAAAACTGTTCTGTCTTTTCTGAGAGAATTAAGGGCAAATGAAAATAAATTTAAGAATTTTACACGAATGAGTTCTGCTTCTAACGTTCACTAGATAGAAAATAAAATAAGTTGCCTGTGTAGATTGAAATGTTTCAACATAAAACGAGGATCCACCAATCGACGTCGAACAGCTTGACTGTGACTAAATGAGCCTATACATGTCTTAAGACACGCGACTGATCAGTGTGCGTCTGCCCATTTAGTTTACATTGAAACAACAACATCGAGCTCGTTTAGACAAAAACGTTTTTGACTAAAACTGTTTTGCTCTTTCTGTGTGCGCCTGACTGTTGCAATTTTAACTAAACGATTGTAACTTCGACCTACAATTGTCGGGTTGAAGTTACAATTGTAGGTTAAGTTACAATTGTAGGGTGGAAATTAGAATTGTAAGTCGAAGTTACAATTGTAAGTCGAGGTTACAATTGTAGGTTCGAAGTAACAATTGTATAGGTTGAAGTTACAATTGTCGAAGTTAGTTAAAATTGCAACAGTCACACTGAAAAAATGTTCAGTGTTTGTGTTAAATTAGTGTGTTGTTGCCTTTTTTGTGGTACAACGTCAGATCTCATTTTTATTGGAACAATTATCCATTAATTTAAAATACATGTAGTTTTCCATGTCGGTTTCGAGCTAAAATTAAATAGTATTTTAGAGTTTTCCTCGAAGTTTTCATTCTCATCTCATATGCTAACGTTTTTATTAAAAAATTAAATAAAAAAAAGTCATCAAAAGATTAAGTAATAAGTTTTCACACAGTATATAAAAAACCCGGTACCAGTCCCCCAAAACAAACATAAAATACATTTGTGTTTCTGACTTTTGGACTAGGTGTGGGCAAGCGGGCAAACAAGTGTTATAACTATGCCAATTTTCAAGTCGATAGGTAGCATTGTAGTTCCTGAGAAAATCAACTCTGACGTACAGACAGACAAACAACGATGTCTCACCATAAGGATTACTTTTGTAACTATTTAAAGTACGGACCCTAAAAACAAAAATACTTAATGCACTTTTCTCTACAATCAAAAATAAAATAATCACTTATAATATTTACGTTACACTCTGTATAACAGCAACCCAATGTTTACAAAATGTCGTTTCGTCCCTATTTTTCTGAAATTTTTTTAAACCAAAATGGAAAGACACTTTAAACCAAAATGGAAAAAAAATAATGTAAGTAATATAATTTTTCTTTTTAAAAATTTTACTTTCGTAGTTATTTAAAAATGCATCAGTCAGAAAATAATAAATAATTTAACGTTGTACATATTATTTACATTGAAATGGTCCTCACAAACATAATAGGTATGCTGACTTTGTAGTACGCTTTGTCGTAATTATTGTGATAGTGTGACCCTTGTATATATGTATATACAAGGGTGTGAGGTGTGACTATGTATATTATTTTTTCAAGTATTTTTTGCTGTTCCAATAGATTTGCATACCTATTAAAATGTTTTAAAGTTGGTTTTCAATATATTTCTTGAACTACAAATGATAGAGCCACAATTCAAAAAAAGGTATGTTGGCAACACCTGTATAGGCATCCATTGTCCCAGAAAGTGAATGTACAGGGTGTTCGATAAATACGAGATATTAGCAGACACTAGACTGAAAAAGTGAAAAAAAACATGCTCACATATAACCCTGTATGGGGTGTGTATGAAGCAAATTTAATTATTTTTAAAGTAATATACCTAGGTACACTCTCGGGTACACTGCTAAAGAGTTTAGGAAATAAACAACTGAATAGTAGCTGCCCACGAGCAATCCATAAATGAAAAAGCTACAGCTTTGTAAATTTGGTCTATATTTAGGTAGCTCAGTTCAAATTCGGGTATATAAAAGAAACTGATGAATTAATTACTAATCATCTAGAGAAGGCCATCTAATGCCTCAAATGGCTCAAATGTGTAATAATAGGTCTGTTCCAGCAGCATAAGGACTAGTCCGGAACCAGTTCGGGATTTTACTGAGCATGAGCAGGAGCAGAGACCGATAAGTGTTGCCTATCTGCTACTGCGCATGCTCAGTTAAATTCCGAACTAGTTCGAGACTAATAGTTCTTATGCCTGCTGGAACAGACCTATTAACACGTTTAAAATAGTCCCTAGTGGCTCAGGAATCAACTATTAAAATTCCACTGTACTCATTAACGTAAAGCCGGCGCCACACATGCGGCATTCGGCGAAAGGCGAGCGGTTACTCGGCGAAAGCCGCATGTGTGTAGCTGACGCTCGCCTCGGCGTTCGCCATTCGCCATTCCCGCTTCGCGTCGGTAAATTGACGCGAATCGAAGGATTCGCGCGTCATAAATTCGATCGGTACACACATTGGGATTGTTTTTTGCCAGTTTTGACACTTGGCAGCGTTTGTGTTGGTTTTCGATATAGTTGTTTAATAAAATGGAGTGGTTAAACGACGTTCGCCTATCAAAGCTTTCGCCTTTCGCCAAATGCCATTCGACGAAAGCCAAAGTTCGCCTTTCGCCGAATGCCGCATGTGTGGCGCCGGCTTAACTGATAGATGGTGCCAGTGTCGCAAAATGACTGAAAATGAGGTAAATTTAAATTATCGTAAATGTAAACCATTCTTTTTTGTATTTTTTTATTTTATCATTGCTTGCGTCCGTTTTCGCACAACAGAAACAAGGATTCTAGATGTCTAGATTCCTATACCAATTTGCAAAATATGCCGCCACTGACTTGACTGACTGGTAAATGTAAATGACATTCTTGATAAGATGGTATAATTAAAAATAGTTTTAATGGCCATTGACAAAATGTAAACATTCAACAAAAGGTTCATACAAACAATAATTATTGCGTATTATTATAGCGTTGTATAATACAATAAGAACAAACATTTCATGCATTAGTAATCAGTTAATCACTAAAAACTAGACATTATTTGTATTTTGTAAAACTATTCGCAACTATTATAGGTACCCATAACAGGTAGCTAGGACGAAAATGTCTGCAGCAAATGGGGCAATTCCCTCGGAAGAAGTAAAAACAGTATTTTCAATCTTACCTGCACAGTTTCCTAATGTTAACGAAAAAATCAAAACCGTGGAATTCCTCGAAGCCTCCTCTGGGGCAGTCACTTTAGTCGGTAAATATTTTTACATAACCACATAACCTCACTTTAACAATCACAAATATCACAATTATTCTTTTAAATTATTTTTTAGAGAGATTTGGAAAAGTTTTTTCACCAGTTATATATGATATGAATGGCAATATAAGGGTGAGTTACCTATATTCAATTTAGTAAATGTTTTAAAGATCTTTTTGCAACAATAATAACAACTGACCTTGCCAATTAAAAAAACGTGCTTCATTTGTCGACAAACAGTTGCCAATTATGTGTTTTTAGAAATTAACCAATAAATACGAGGAAGACAAAGAAAAATATGTGTACCTGGAAGAGATGATTTTGATTGAAAAAGAAACTGGTAGAATAATTGCCACGGATGCCTTATTGTGGTTACGAAGGTAAAACTGTGGTGTTGATTGTTGATACTGTCATTTTATATACGCAATTTTTGTTATTTTAGAGCTCTGCATTTTCTATGTTCGTTCTTCCAATCTGTAGTGGACGATACTCTTAATGAGCAGTGCTCCTCAGATTTAACCCCTTTCATAAAGAGTGCTTACAGCGAAACTTTGGAAGAACATCACGGTTGGCTAGGCACGCAGTTATTTAATGTAAGAGTTACATTTTAAGTTAAATTTGAATAAGCCTTTTTCCCACAATGTATTGTGGATTGTTTCATAACGATTGGAGTACCTATACAAATAAAAATTCAGTTTTAGAGATGGATATCAAACGGGATGTCAAATGTTTTTTTATATAGCGTTTGCGTTGCATGCAGCAGAACGTTCTTGTAGAATCCTGTTTTCCAAATGGACAAAAAGTTAATGGTTTGTGGTTTAAATAAATTGGTAGATATAATTGTTTTAGTGTACTTATTGAAATGGTGTAAATTTACGGGTACATCGGTTCAAAAACAGTCTCTCTGTAGGAACCATTCTTAAAACAGATTAGCATAATATAATATTATGTACTGGATGGCCACTGATGAACTCTTACCTCCACCAGACATACCTATAATGACAGTCGAAAAAGTTCGATGACGACACCACAAGTTGCTAACTTTCTGTTTTTCTTATGAAGCTTGATTTCATTTATCTATCTAGGTATATCATATATTAATTTTCAAAATATGAGAATGTGGTGTGATGATATAAATCCACTCATGTTTACCGAAGTATCGCTTTATCCACCAAAAATTGACATTATTGATCTTGGTAGAAGGAGACTTATTGTAGCAATTAAAGGCACAATCATAGAGGTCAGATATAGAGAAGAAAGTTTATCCTTAATTCTCCATAGGGTGGGCAATACGCAACACAGCTCTTGTATTTCTACATTTGTTATGAAAACCCCATTTAACTTATTACCTACTTATAGTACATTTAATTATATCATTACAAGAATCTATGAGATTTGGATTTAGATCGGATTGTAAAATGACTACAAAGAAACTATACGTTACTGCCTAATATTTAGTTTTGATAACATGGTATATCATCCATTTTACAAATATGTTTCAGGTGCTGTCTCGATTTACTCCAAACAGGAGAAATTTAATATACATGTTGGCATTGGAGAGACACAACCGTGATGCAAACGTTGTCAGGGACATGCAAGGTTATACAGAAAAGATGATAGGGTGTGTAAGAAGGCTTATTGAATTTTACAAAGATCATAACTTGGAATCAAGCCCTAGTGTGTAGTCAGTTATTTTTAATAATACTTCAATAAGTTGAGGAATTTATTACATAAGGCGTTTTGTTGGTTAAATATTCAAGAGTAAATTATTTATTAATGTTTCCTTTCTTTACTAATTTTTTACTATTGGTTGCATATTGTTTTGCTTATATATTAGTGTTTTTAAACTAACTTCATTGGCTGCAAGTAGTATTCGGCCACAACTCGTAATACGATTTCCAAATTAGAAAATTTTGACTTAAAACATTAAAAGTCTCTCTAAATAAATTATTCATAAACAATTTTCTAATGCAATTTAAATGTATTTAATTTGCAAACAAACCCAGCTTCCTTGAAAAATATTTTTTTTTTTATTGGATACTGTTGGTTTGAAATGTGATTTATGCGCGAAAGATCTGATTTAAATGTTGGGCTGCCACTGATTACATATACAGGAATCTGAGTTTAAATATTTAACATTTTAAGTTGTTTCATAAATATTTATTTTTACAAAATTTTAACGATGACTCCAGTGCAATGTTTACAGATAGTTTCCTTTTCATATTTATGTAAAACCATTGAGTAAAAAATAATAAAGAGTTGCAACTGTCAAGGTTTCGAGATTTTAGTATTGTATTCTTTGCCAATAACTTCATGATTGTCATCAATTTTTAGTGCTACGGGAAGGTATTTGTAATGTGGCTGTATAGCCCTTAAAATTGAAGACAATCATGAAGCTATTGGTGAAAAAATACAACACTAAAATCTCGAAACCTTGACAGTTGCGCCTCTTTATTATTTTTACTCAATGGTAAAACGGAGTGGAAAATAATAATCTCACAATTTATATTTACAATGTAGTCAATAATTTTTTTTTAAATCTTCGATTATTAAATATTATGTGATGTAGACTTGCTAAACTGCCATTGATACTTCACTAATAAAAAAAATAAGGTCTCTAAATTCGAATTAACCTTTTTTATATGCTTATATTCAAGTTTATGTAATATATTTAACAAATTCTGTGTTTCTACCGACAATTGAATCATTGACAATAATGATAATTATTATTTCACAATTCATAAAAATTGATAACCTCTGCAACTCCTGCATGTACTTAACTGTCTAAAATTTAATTAACTACGAGTATAATTTTCGGATGGTAAATTTACAATCTTCTAAAAAATTATTAATATTATTAATGAAATATAGCATGAAGTAGATCATACATACATTTATTATTTTTATATAGATCATTTCTTAGACAAATAATTGTACAAATCAAACAGAAATACTCATGCTACTCTTTAGAGATACATATTTATATATTTATATATATTATTTTTGTTCATAAGTTTAATTAAAACCTGTAATAGCAAAGTTTACTAAATACTATAAGTTACCTCACTCCGGCGCGGAACTTTCATATTTAGACATCAGAGGCGTACCGCGAACATGTGTTGTTATCATAAAGCGATATGGATACCGGGTGTATTAGCAACGTTTAAAAGCGCAGTCAGCGCACCAAGTCATGTACCTAGGTCACAGAAATCATTCGTAGAGTGAACGAGTGCCACTGTGTACGTGCCCTGGGTACCTTTTACCGATGACGCGAGGGTCAAGAGGTAGGGGTAGGCGAGCCGAGAAGTGGGGCAGGCGGATTCGTGTGTTTCGTAGAGTGAGGTAACTTATAGTAATTTAGTAAACTTTGGTAATAGGTACTTAATGTAAAATAATTTAACATTGACCAAAGATTTTAGGTACCTTAGGTCAGTTAGAAAAGCATTCCACATAACCCTAATAGATGAAAGTATACAGTATACATGTATATACAGGGTGGAAACTATTTAGTTGACTGATAAATGTTATATGTTTCATGAAATAAATTATTATGAAATTTTACATTTTAAACAACAGGAAAAATATTCTAATACTTACATCTATGTATTTTATGATTATTTTTATCACATAACTATTATTATTGAAAAATTAGCAAACTCAGTTTTTTTCAGAATATTTCGGGAACCATTTCTGATACCTACCCATTGTATTGCCATTAAATATAGTTCCTTAATGAAGCAGCTGTTTATGTCTTACAATTTTAGACTTATCATTGGTGACTAATTAAATAATGTCCACTCTGTATAACATAGCATGTACCTAGGTAGGTACTTCCAAAATGATGAAGTGAAGATTCTACAAAAACTCGGGGTTTCCCAAATCAAAACAATCCAAAACCTCAAATCCTCCATATTTTCATGAAGTATCAAGGTTAATGGGAACTCTGGGGTTAGATAATATTTATAAAACTTGGTTACATTTTGTAACATTTTCTTATTTGCCTTTAAGTTATAATTGCATGGCTTCAGAAATGAATCCCATGGAAAATAGCATGATCTCTTCATTTTGAGGGTCTATGGGTATTATTCTGTAATTACACTAGGTACCTATACAGAAGGATAACTTTTCACCTATGTCAATTAGATCCCCAAAATGAAACGACCAAGATGTTTTTCATTTATCTAGGAATTATTTACAATTTGAATTGCTTTGACCATGGTATAAGCTGTGGTATAAGAAAGTATGTCACGATATACTACTAACTGAGGGTTATTTGAATGTGTGAGGCGACCAAAATTCTTTGTCTAGTAAAGATACGTATCTTATACCTTACACTTGATTATTTGGGTTAATGATCTCACTTAGACTTGATAAAGTGAGAGAGAATTATGGCAGTTGAGAACTTTTTCTCATAAAATATTGCATAATGTTCACGTAACGTAATAGTGGAGATTCTATGTTGATGTTCGAATAGAAGAATTTATCGTTTATAATTATGTATTAAATAGGGAAGTGATATTTTAGGGTTCATGAGTTTATGAAGCTTTAAGCAGGGGAAACCATATAATGTGGAATGTTGTTATTTAAGTTGCAGTGCTACTACATGTAAATGGTGCTTTTAGAATATATATATATTATATTTTTTAAATTTATATATAACAATATACTATACTATGTTTTGATGAAAATAAAAACTTTTATATGGTTAGTTAGTCTTTGTTTTATAATGTACCGCCACAATTACTAATCGTTAATAATAATCTTAAAAGAGTTATGACACCTGTTCAAAATAATAAAAAATAAGCACATGTTTACATCTTTAAGTTTCGTTTATTACAGCATTTTAAAACTGTAGGTCCAAAATGTATGCGTCTGTTCAAAAAAGCACTTTAAACATTTTTTACACACAATGGGTAATAATAATAAATAAATGATATACCGGTGCCACAGGATACTAGCTCGCCCCTATATTTCCTTTATTTTTTAACTTGTTCATTTGAAATTTGGGGAGCGTATAAACTACCGCTAAAAATGTATTTTTGTACATTACCAACAATATGATACCACTTCCGGTTTATCCGGAAATTACCTCAACTTTTGATTTTCAAATGGAACACCCTCTGTATATTTTTACATATTTGGATGCAGGGCAACATTCTGAATATACTGGGTGGCCACGAGTCAATGCGTACACCACCAATTTTTTGGTTGTTTTTGAATTAAAAAATTTCGTTTTTGGTATACGTGAGTAAGACAAAAGGGGGATATTTTTAGACCAACAGGAACGAAAATATCACTACCGGTTGAACCGGAAGTGAGAGCAACTTTTTTTTCTTAAACAGAATGACCGTGTTTTTTTTGTGGTGTTTTATAAAGCATGAAATTCTAACTGCACCAGTTTTTCCCAATTTCAAAAATTCCAAAAAATAAGTGAGATACGAACGATTTTATATTTTTTACAAAATCGCAGTTGATAGCGATGCAAGAAAATTACTCCGAAGCCTCCAAAGTTGAACATAATATATCACTTTTTTATCGAAATCTTTTTGTTTTCAAATGGGAAGATGGTGTCTCATAGTGTTTGTAAATTCTTTTCTGATTTCATTGATATCTATTTCATATCTGTGCTATTTATTTTCAATTTTATTTCATTCGTTTAAAAGTATAAAATCCACTTTCAAAATAACTTTTATTAAAGCTTAACATAGTTACCTTTGCACTATTTTGTCTATTTTATACTTATTATTAAAAAAACAATAGAAAGAACTGAAAGGTAATTATTAAGATATTTCATTATTTAACATTTTTTTTTTATTACCACAAAAAGTGCAAATCGCACAATTAAAACACTAAGTATTAAATAGGTACCTAGAAAAGATAACGGGATTTGAGTTTTACAAATATTGTTCAAAATGATCCCATCACAATCAATACATCTTCAACAATAAACTGTTTACAAATGTCATCATTCTTTTGTTTTATAATGTGTCAATTTGTAGCTCAAAGGTAACTATGTTAAGGTAAATTAAAAATTATTTTGAAAGCGGATTTTATACTGTTAAACAAATGAAAT
Organism: Rhagium mordax; assembly: GCA_963680705.1. Lineage (NCBI taxonomy): Eukaryota > Metazoa > Arthropoda > Insecta > Coleoptera > Cerambycidae > Rhagium > Rhagium mordax. Next base: position 23,881,890 of record OY796661.1, on the reverse strand, counting down.
AAAATTAAAATAAAAATAGCAGAGATAATGGATATCAATGAAATCAGAAAGTAAATTATAATTTTTCAAACATTATGAACCACTAGTACCTTTCCATTTGAAAAAAAAGTTTTCGATAAAAAAGTGATTTGGTCAACTTTGAAGGCTTTGTACAGGGTGTTTCCTATAAAACTATACCCCCCCTTATTTCGGTCAATTGCCACCGATTTTAATTTTTCAAAAACCGATCCAACACAGAATTTTCTGTAGATTTTGAATATGCTATTACTTTTTTTCCTACTTCAACCGTATACGAGGGGCAGAAAGAAGTATGGTTTTTTTAATGGAACACCCTATATATTTTTACATATTTGGATTCGCCTCATCCTTCTGATTACAAATATATATGACACTTATATATTTGCTATAAAAATGGCGTAAATAATTGAATTTAAATTTAGGGCTCAAAAATTCGCGAAACTTACATGGTACATTCAGAATTTTGCCCTGCATCTAAATAGGTAAAAATATACAGGGTGTTCCATTTGAAAATCGAAAGTTGTAATTTCCGGATAAACCGGAAGTGGTATCATTATTTGTAATGTACAAAAATACATTTTTAACGGTGGTTTATGCCACCCAAATTTCAAATAGGCAAGTTAAAAAATAAAGGAAATATAGGGGTGAGCCAGTCTGTGGCACCCGGTAGAATCCATTGGAAATCATTAAGCCTGTTTTCTGTGATTAAGCAGTTTAAAAACACATACTGTATATAAGACTAGTTCTTAACTTAATTATGAAGCCTTATTTTATATAGATATAGATCATATATTTTCGTTATCTTCCACTCGTTTAAATGCAAAACATCACAATTATTAACATTTTTGTTATAAATTTAATTTATAGGAATAAGTGGAGATTTCATATATGTATATTTTCTCCAGATCAATTTTAGCCATGTGGGTGGCTTAAAACGTAAGTGGCAAATAAAAATGATATGAAGCAATCGAATAAATTGTGTTACGCAATAAATCAGTATGTATGTTTTTTTATGTGGCTAAAAATACATTTTAATTGCAACTAATTCGCGCATTAGTGATTTGGATGGCGAGGTGCAGTGATTGATAGTTTTGTTCCACTTTTATTGCATTTTTAGTTAACTGTTAACATAAAAAAATATGAATAATATTATGGATTCTCTTGTGTCTGTTGAATTTGAGGTTTTTGGAAAAGTACAAGGTAATTTTGATCTAATTTTTTTGTTTGGTTTAATTATTTAAAATTCCATAATGCTAAAAATATAAATAAGTAATCTATTTGCTAAAGATTTACCTGCATAGACATGTTCTATTTTTCTTTTAATAAGGGATATGCGTATCATATAATTGGATATATACTTATTTTTTTGAAGAAAAAGATTCCTGATACCTATTTGGTCTTTTTATTTTTATACAAATGTACTCTTATCTGTTAAAACCAAATACTTACCTTTAACTTTCACTCATGTTTTTTGTCATATTTCAAGTAAGGACGAGAAATTTTCTGTTAATGATATTAATGATTATCCCAAAGTATGCAATTGATATATATATAATATGAGGTAGCTTAGACAATTTGTATTAGAATTGTTATTATTGAAGAATATTTAACTAATTTATTGTTTGAAGGTGTTTACTTTACAAAATACTGCAAAGAAATGTGTGAGGATCTAAACATAAATGGGTGGGTGAAAAATACAAAGAAAGGGACTATCCAGGGAAAATTACAAGGGCATGAGAGATCCAATCTACAGCAAATGTAAGTATGTGTAAGTTACATAAGTTTAAATGTTAATTGTGGCATTTCATAAATTTTTTCTCTTCCTTTTCTTTTTTTTATTTACATTATTTATTTTATATTTGTTACTAGTTTATTAAAAAGTATATTTTTTCTCGTTATTTTTCAACTTATCAAAATCAAAGTTGGGAAGCATAGCAAAAGCAATGTTGAGATTTGAAATTTACTCTCAAATTTTAAAATTTCTTCATTTTTATATATTTCAATTCAGGGTAAAGTTCTAGGCATTGTGAAAGTTTCCTGAATCTTTCATTTTCATTTTCATTTATTCAATTTCAAGAGATTATAAAATATAATATTAAAATGAAAATGTAAAAGTAAGTATAAGTATATTATCGTAAACTTTCCACCTTTACGATATATAAGTATACCTGCTTACCTAGCACCTGGGTGTAGAAACGCCTGTATGTGCCTCTTAATTCTAATTTTAACTAAATTATAATGTGTTCTTTATCTAGACTAGATAGTAATATTAATATAACAGTGATTGTGTTGAAGAGATAGGAAGAGAAAAGGAAATTTCGCATTGCACATTTTTATACATTATCAATATATTTCACAAAATCAGAATAGTTTCTATGAATATTATATTTCACTGAGAGAAATGAATTTTTTTAAATTATTTTGATTCCTTATTGTTTGTGGTAATAAATTGTAGAATTTAGGAGCTAGGTAGTTAACAAACCTTTGGTCCATTGTTCAACATTCTCAGGAATTATATCAAGATAGCGTTTTAAAATCCCGAAATACCTAAATTCGTTTTACAGGCAAATATATAATTATTGTTTTTATTAAAGGCATTTTAGAAACCATTTAATGATAATGAAAATTAATATGTAAAAAATAAAGAAATAGAACAGGGATATGAACTCATCATTTTATAAGTTAACTAGACTTAAAGAGGCCATATTATATGTGTATGCCTGTTGTGGGAGTATAAAGCCAAAACCACTAGAAGACGAACTATATTTTGTAAAATTAAAACAATAAACAAAATAATCAAGAACAAAATAAATTAACTTTTTTCTCTTTAAAAGAATGGAAGTTTCCATAATAAATAGGGGTTCTAAACATATTTTTATACACATTTCATTCAAGAGATTTTTAATATACATCTTTGGCATGGTAGTTCAAACACACAGCACCCTTGCATATTTTGTCTGAAAAATTATCTATAATTTTTTTCGTGTTAGCAATAAATTTACCTATACACTAAATAAAGTACGTGTTACAATTTGATCTATATTTGATATCGCAGCACAAGCAAGAAATTGAAAGTACATTGAACAACTGCCAAATACAAACTATAATTAATCTTTCAATGGTAGTTTATAAATAAACACATCTAGAACAATAATTTATGTTATGTTTTTATTTCAGGGTTGTGTGGCTGTCTAACACGGGTTCACCAGGAAGCCAAATAGATCATTGTGAACTCATCAATTGGCAGAATTTAGCTAGGCCAGATTACAAAGGGTTCCAAATTAGATTCTGATCAAAATATGTTGACCTCCCTTATTGACATATATATATAGTGATTTAGGAGTTTATTTTCTACTAATTTATTATCTAGGTATAAGCAATTCGGTAATGCAATAATTAGTGTACTTATTTCTGTTTAATTTATAAGTACCTAGTATTTAGTTGTTGATTAGAAATTATACGTTGTAATGTTATTTTCACATTTTTTAAAAAATAAACATATATATAGCAAATAATACAATTTATTTCAAGAAGAAATTGTTACATTCTGTAAAAAATATCCTTTCACCGAATGACTTTAAAAGTTTTGCCTAGACTATTTATTATTATTATTATACGTGATTTAAAGATATAGTTTTTATATTTCCAAGTGTTTCTCAGAATTGGTTAATTATTAATTACATTAAATTTGTCCAAGGATGTTCCCAACTCATTGTTAAGAGAACCTCATCCCTCCTGATATCTCCGATCCCACTACAATGAAGCAATACCTACTTGCTTCTATGGAATGGAATGAGTAAAAGTAACAATGAAAAAAATACCACAGATAGTCCATTATTTTGATGACCTAATTTTTTTATGAACTTTATATAAATAAGTGATTGTGGTGCCTTTCGAATGATGTACAAATACGACTTAACAATGGATAACTACAAAAAATCTTTTTAATATATTTTATTACTGAAATGATCACAAAATATTAACAACTACAACTACAGATCCAATTCTTGTACAGTGAAGATGAAGATCTTCTTAGCACAGTGATATTATGACTAAAATTTTCAATTGTTTGACAAAGCAAATTGAAAAGCGTTTATACAAAAGGCAAAACTAATTTCTAATACCATGTCTGAACTGCACAAATATATTGCATAGGAAATAAAAGGATGCGTTTGCGATTAAATTAAACCAAAACGGTAAAAACCCGTTTTGGAGGATGAAAGTAAACCACAACCCTTTTGGCCATGTATGTACAGCAATGTATAAAATAATGTCTAGTAAATCAAGATAATTTAAATGCAAAAAATGAAAATGCAGTTATTTTTTAACATCTTTTTTACAGTTCTTATAAAAATGTACAAATTTCAGTTATATATTTTTCAAGACTTGCATCTCTATATCTTCGTCTTTAAGTAACTAAAGAAAGAAATATAGCAGTATTTGAAACAAGTACAAATTGTGACCTTGAATTGTGACAGTAAAAGAAAAACACCAAAAGTTATGTATTTATTTTTTAGTTTTTTTTTTTCATGTATTGGAATAAGCCGTGTAGATAAGTGTCAAATGAGGAATAACCTTGTATATGTACTGAATATCACATTAAAATATTGATTAAAACAAAGCACTTTTTACTTGAATGTTACACAATTGCTAATTACATAACTTTTTCTGTAGAATTAGTAGTTCTAGAAGGTATATAATATTGCAGGTTTCAAAATTATTTACTACAAAAGGTGTAATTTTGCAGTTTTTGACTTAAACTTCAGAACAATTAGAATTACGTTCAAAATAGTCCTATATGTTGTGTACTTTACTAAACTGAGCACAAAACTAATTTTTATTCACCTCTCTAGGAATCAAAATATAGCTTAAACAAATATGAAATAAGCATGGCCCAAAACCGTTTTAAAATACGTATCATTTACATTGATAATTTCATTTTTATGTATCGATTGAGAAAACGGAATAAGACGGTTTAAGTTCAAAGTAGAGCATTTAACGTGGGTTGAACAGTTTGCGTGGAATAGTTTCGTCAATAAACCGCCAAAATTTCGACCTGTATTTCAATTTTTGTATTCTAATTAAAATTGTATGTCCTGAAACAGAAACAAAGGTGTTCTAAAATTCTTTTACAAACAAAATAATATTTGTGATTAATACTTTTGGAGATTTTTTCTTTCTGTTGTTATTTGGGATTTCAAGCACCAAAGTAATCACAAAATGACAAATTTATTTAAATTCTAAATTGCAATTGAAACTTGTAATTTTCGGTATTGTATATTAAATTTAGCAGCGAGTCTCCGAAATTATTTGTAACAAACTATTGAATAAAGGATCATTTTCTTTATATTGAATATTGTCTACTTTAAACTAATTTATATGCTCTTTCCCCTGAAAATTATATCATCCCGAAAAACATAAACAAGTTTTCAGGTTTGGGATATTTGTTACCTGACTTGTGCAGTAATATATAAAAACCCATTGGTCCTACACAGGCAAGTAAGAATTAGTTCCATAAACTTTATGAGTACAAAAACTATATAGTATATTTTAAAATTTTAAACATAATGCTGTTTTGAAATTATAAGTGACCCACAAAATTGAACCTATCATAGTAATCAATTCTGGTCTTATCAATATTTCTGTTTGCCAATTCAAATTATGGTCTTACTACCAAAAAAAACGTGATCGAAAGATAAAAATACCCATCTACTGGCGCCATAAGAAAAAACAGATTTCGATTCTTGATTGGTTGTTGAAAACCAATCATTTCAGTCAATTCCAAGATCACAAAAATACAAGGTATTTGTATACTTGCGATTTTTCCAGCGTCAGATACTCAACCTGCTTATACTGAAAGAAAAACCTATTTATCAACCGATTTAATGTAGGTAAATATATTTTTCTTTACGCATAAACTTTAAATGGTGTTTCGTGATTATAAAAACGAAGTGTTGTTATCAATTTTAATAGTTTATTTTTATTAGAAAACAATCGCTTTATGTAACGAGTAGTGTATCAAACATAACTGTTTCTAATGTTTATTTTACCTAAACAGATTTATTACACACCAACAGCCAATCATACAAAAAAAAAATCACATTCGGTACTTCAATCAAGGTAATAAAAATTACAAAATTGTGTTTTGTGCCAAAGAAATAAAAAGAACAGATTCATACAGAGAACATGTTAACGAGATGCGTTTCTTTTTGTACAAATTTTTATTATATTTAATTTACATCTTATGAATTTTCAAAAGAAAATCAATAACCCCTAAAAAGCCGAAAAATAAATTTATTTATATAGATAACTTAAATTTATTTCTCTAATTAACACGTAGTCTATACACAGATGAAGAAAAAAAAAGGAACAGGGTAATCATTAAAAAAATATAATATAAAAAAAATTAAAAGCATCTCAGCGTAGGGGATGCACAAAACACATTTACACTGGTAGATTGTATTTCTACTCTTAATCCAAGGATTACGATGATACAAATAGAAAAATATCCGTCTAAATAATATTTAGATTAATTACAGTTCTCTAATAAGGGTATGTTGGCTGCTAATCTTGCATCTCTTCAGGGACTTCGTGTGGGTTCAGGATGCCCGGAACAGAGAGCTGGATACGACGCTTTTCTGCTTGAGCTGCTTGTAAGGCTTTTTCACGCTCCTCCAAAAACAGATCTGTGTCATCCTCCCCAGTATATTCCTAAAGAATTTTTTTTGCGATATAAAAAATTATTTAGAAAAAAAATTAAGTTCAAGGATCTTGATATCCTAATACATTCACAACCCTTTCACCATATACCTACATTTAACTTTTAACTTTAATTATATTTTGTATTCATATCAAAATGACTTGACTATAACTTTGTATAAAGATTAATACATTCAGGTGCCAGGTATCTACTTAATTGTTTTTACCTTTGAATTAATTTTTTACTCTACAAAACATATATTTCAATATTGGTAAAAACTAGCTCATAGATCGATAACCTCATTATATAGGGTACCGTGAAATACACAATTACGAAAGACGGGAAAGACTAAAAAACTTCATTTCCTTAAAAAATGGCTCAGAGAAAATATAGAAATAAATGCGTTATTTGTTAATGCTTTGTACATTGTCTATGTTGAAAACTAAACAGGGGTGTCATCTAATTGGTTATTTTTAAAAAAGCAAGAGTGGCAGGCAAATCAAATGTTGACATTAACGTTATTTTTATTTTAATAGGTAATACGTTATTTAATTATTTTTTAACTTGTTTGAACTAATTTAGTTTTGTTCCTGTTCTATCCCAGCGATTTCTTGCAAGATAAATACATTATATTATAAGGGAATGGAATAATACATTCCCTCATCTAGGTATATGGTATATTTAATGAATTTTTTCGAGATAATAATTAAACAATTTGCATTTGCATATTTTAGCCTTTCCCTATTATCTGTGGATAAAGATAACTGACTGTACCCAAATACAACTTCCATTACTTACATTCACTCTTACGATAATATAAAACATAAAACATTTTTGTATGACCAACTAGACTTACCCTAATTTGCACCAAGAAATCTCTTAGATGCTCCTTAAATGCTGGGATATCCTGGTCCAAATTGAACATACCCTGTACCATAATCTTTATCTGGTTATCTGTCAAGTGCGGGAAAGCAGACCTCAAAAGTGTGGCTGTAAATTCTTGTATGTACAACACGTTGTCTGGTGTGGGACCTAGCTGGCAATTCACTCGGCCAGCCTCAACTAACGAGAAAATATACGCCAATATGGTAGCGTGCATAGACAACCCGGCAGTATGCGATGTGTCAGTTACTACAGAAAAAACGTGCTGGAGAATATCTGTCAAGTATGTTTGGTAGAAACTAGGGGCAGCTGTCTCATGCTGTTCAACGTTCTGTAAGAGCTTAAGTAAAATTTGCAGGCCTGTGTCAGCAACATTTCTCATCGTGTGTTTAAACGCCCAAATTATACTGTCCAATACCAGCTTGAATTGTGTAGGAGGGATATTTAAAAAGGCAGCGAAACAATGGTTGTTAACCGCCTGGAGGAGTAAAAAGAAATTTGTCCTGTGCTCTGGATATTCTTCGAAATCCTTGTTGATCATTTCCAGAGTGCATTCGAACACTGCGTCGAAGATTTTTGGTACCTAGAATAAGAAGGTGCTATTTTTACTTTTGAATATTATTGAGTCAATTTTTTATTTATCATCGCATCACAAATTATAGTAATAATGGGCTCTTCCTCGAAATTTTGCAAATTATACCAGACTAGGTATAGTGTATTTTAAAATAGCTGACATATTTTTTCTTTTTGCTAGTATTTTTCATTTAAGGCCAAAAAAATTTTTTTAAAGAGTAGTAATTAATCTATTAAATTTTTGTGACGTCAAAAACGGATAGTCAATGGGATAGGTCGTGTACACTGTACATCATATAACTCACATAACCTTAAATTTTTTGTTTTTGTAGATTTATTTTCAGTTTTTATTTAAATTTTTGTAGTTTTAACATGGATCCATTATAACATTTAGAAACTCTCGCAGACAGTATGTATATAAAGTTTTAATATTGTAAATTTTAAAAAATAGGCGGCTAATAGGTTGGATTTCCAACCAACAAAAATGATCTTATTTTATCAGATCAAGGCAATTAAAACTTCATTAATAATGGCACCGAGTTAAGATTTTAGTTGATAGTACAGAAACCAAGCAGAAATTTTGATAAAAGCGACATAATATTCGAAAATCGTAAAAATGCATCTTTTTGGGGTTAATATTATGTCGTCACGTGCACAAACGAATTTGTTTGGAGTTCAACCAATAGCAAGACCGTCCGTTTTTGACGTCATTAACGAAAAACTGGCGGGACTGAAATTGATACAACTTATTAAAATTTAAAGCAACTGTAAGAATGATATATTATTGGAATTTATTGCATTATTATATTTAATATGTATTCAACTTTGACGACGTAAATCTATTAAAAACCCTTAATTCAATCAAAGAGCTTAAAAAAAAAAAACATTTAGCGACGAGTTTTTACCGGGTGTAATGAAAGTTCTGGTGGACAAGTTCCTTTCCACCAGGTGCACACTTAATTTTTTTTTTAAGGAAGTTAGGTTGGTAATCATGAAACATGAAATTTAACGCCAAATATCTACATACTCATCATAAGTAACTAAATGAAATCGAATAATCCAGTTTAATAAAAGTAAAGTAAAACGGGTAATTATTGTTATTTGGTTATTAATTTCTTGCTTGATTAGTACCACCATTCAACTTATTCTTAGCGGTTATTGCTATAGATAGGTATCCGGCACACGTTTAATCAAATCATTTAAGTATATCGAATCAAGAAAGATTCAAATTAATCAAGGACGAGAAATATAAAATCAACTGTTATTTTCTTGAAGAAAGTGTAGTAGTTAAACGTCAGTACACCGGGAGGTGGCGCATATGGAAAAGCTACTTCAATACGTACCCGCCACGATGACGAACTAAAATAGGAATTTTATGTACTGTTAGATTGGTAAGTTATTTTTGAGTTTCTTTTGTTATTGTGGAATTAAATAATGTGTAACATTGTAGATTCTGATGAAGTCTGGTATTACAGGACCGGTTAATCTAAGTAAAGTGTTTTATTTACTGTTTGTCCAAAATTACCCACAAAACGTATCAGTTATAAATAAAATAGCATTTTCAGGCGGTAAATGCTGCGGAAGCCCTACTTTAATATGACCCCCCGATGGTGTTCCATTGGAGTAGCACATCTAGCGATTTTCTGCGTGTACAAGATATAGAAATACTACCTCAGTGAGTCCTCTCAGACAGTAGGAAGTAGGTGAAAACTTAGACAGCCTGCTTCAGTACGTCACCGTCCGAGACGTACTGAAGCAGGATTTCGGTGGCGTTTACAGCCTGTAAATCCTATTTTAGTTTGCCAAGAATAAACCCATTGGTGGTTTATTTCCTGTAACTAGAGGTATAGTTACATTTCTTAATTTTTTCGAAAATACCTCTATACGAAGTGAAATAAGTCAAAAGACTGTTTGTACTTACTTACTCAATTCTTATATGAAAAGCTTTATATTATCCTACATAGTAAATTTCGATAATATCTGATAATAACAATAGTAATTGATGGCAGAACAGTTTTTATAATTATATTTTAAATTATCATAGAAATATACATTACCTGCATGTATGTTGTTAGGAATACACTAACTATTAAAAAAAAAGTTTTATAGTAAGAATAGGCCAATAAAAATATTATTAGAGGCAGCAGATGACAATAAATCACTATGAACAACATTTCTTGATTCTTAAATAAAACAAGACAATCAAATTACCACATACACATCCATAACTACAACTTTTTTCAATGACTTAAAGCAAATAAACGTTATAATAACACTTTTAGATAAGATTAGATAGTAGGTATATTGGCATCACATACTAAATGTAGGCTCTTCCCTAAACGTAAAAATATAATCTAAAATCATTTACATGAGCGGTAGCAATTTAAATATGTATTTAATGAGTAAAATTAGAAAGCCAATGTTTTTTATTCTTTTAATAATATTTACGTTAATTAAAAACCATTGCGTGACCGAAATATTCATCAAAATGTACTTACTTTAAGATTAATATTAACAGTAACAAGTTTGTTTACTTCTCCATTACAAAGTTAAATTTATATAAATAATATTACAACCTATAAATCTAAGTAGTTCAAAGGCATACTTTTTACACTAGTTACGTACCTCCAAAGTAATATGACTTTCTAGTTTGTTTACAATTGTGGCGATTGCACTCAATACTTCAGGCTCTCTAGCAGAAGGAACCTGTGTTCTTTGATAATCTAACAGCACCGCATCTAAAAATGGAGGGATGAAATTATCCAACACCATTCCATTATCATTTGACCTCGATATCCAGTCTGATATAAGCTTCAGTGTTTCTTTCTTTACAACCCTCATAGATTTAATAAGAGGCTGTTTTGTCACGGCTTCTCCATTTAATTGTATAGCTGCTGTTATGTTTTCTGACATAACCTAAAAAAGCCACTTAAATTAGCAAATTGAAACAAAACTTGAAAACTAATATGACCACCTAAAACATTTGTGGGTGTAGACAGGACAGCTGCAAATACATATTATTAAGTTAGTAAAATGTGGCAAATGACAATTTTAACTGAAAAATAAAATTACTTATCCTTAAATTATTGACGCCACGCTCTATGGCGACAATATTTTTGCCAAATTTGTAAGATTCCACTTTTCTTAATGTTAAATAAATATTGTTAGTGAGAGAACTAAAAATACAACAACCTATGCAGTGATAGTCGTCCTACCAAATTGTTATAAAAATAATAGAACCTGTAATAGTTTTTTTAATAATATATGAGAAAGAGAGAAAAGGGTCAGATAAAATGTTTTACTCACCTTCTTCTGTCTTATATTTTATTAAAAAAGCAATAAAATTAGCTGCTTTGACTTTGAACAAAGGCTGCAGTGAGTGAAACGTAAAACCAGTGTCAAAACATTGTATTGTATAGATCTATTTGTGGCAATTTAAGTGCAGTGTAGTTTTACATGCAATAGGTTTTTAACTGCATTATTCTTAATTTAAAATATTAGTTCTAGCACAACAGTACTGTTTTTATATATAGACAAGATCACAATCACATGCTCTTGTTCTAAGATTGACAAAGTATCATAATTTTGACAAAACAGAAGAGACCTCAGAGTAGGAAGAATTAGCATAGCATTCAAATATTGGTCACGGTTGTGCATTATCATACTTATTGATAATGCACGTGACCAATATTTGAAAAAAATATTAGCCTCAAACACATATATTTGTTTCAACGTAACGTCCATGCCCGTTCAATAGTAGTACGATGCAGTTTTTGTCACCGCGATCTACGTTCAAAAGTCAAAACAACTATTTTGCCCAACTTTGACAATATCTAACGATTTTGTAGATACATATCCCCAAAATAAACTACACTGCAGTAGTATTATAAAAACGTTATTTCTCAATCTATCAAAAATCTAAAATTAAAATAATATAAAGGCCTACCTTGTATACATTCAACATGTCCAAGTAAATGCGACCAAGTTGTAGGACATAAGCATGATTTAAAGCTTTGCATGCTCTTACGTTTGTTTTTAGTATACTCGCTAGTTGTTTCACAATCTCGATTTCCTTTAAGATATCGACGTTTTTACTTGCTTGACTGATAATGTCATCCCAAACCTGAAATTAATAATCCAGTCACACAAAATGAAGTACACAGTAATAAAAGTAATAGAACAATAACTTAGGCTTCGTTGTTTTTGTACTCCCAGTTATAATGTTGATTTTAGTCAATTACTCAAATCAGAATTTAAAAAACAGTACAAGTAAAACTTTGATTAATCATGTAACAAACGAAATTTCATTTTATTTTCTAATGTAACACCAAAAGCTTGGGAATTTCTTTTATTACGTAAATATCTTATCGTTTTATCCTAAATATATGAAGTCTGACACATGATAAGTGCAATTATTTGCAATCAGTGGTAATATCAATAGTCCAAAAAAACTGTAGGAAACATTGTAGGAATGAAAGGCTATGGACATGAATAAAGTTAGGGAGTACTAAGCACTGGAAGAAGGAAGGATCAAAAGAAGTGACCTATACTGATTGTCACTTGTTCCTTATTTTTTCTTCTGTTTAAAATGGAATATTTGGAGGATGAACGGTCAACATATGTCCACCAATGGTGGCTAAATTTAAAAAATGATTTTAAAAACTATAGAAAAGAAAGGGCTATTCCAGCATATAGAAGTAAAAAATATCATATTTCTTACCTGATTAGGTAAAAGCATATATTTTTCGATTAAGGCTTCCTGAGTGGCATTGTCCACTTGGGCAGAGATCATGTAACCAACGGCCTCATAAAAGGTATGAACTTGCTGCTGTTGCAGGTCACAAATAATAGTGGAGATTGAAGCTAGGATGTCTTCTATGAAGGGACAAGACTCGCCAATTTGTGTGGTTACAAAATGCCTTCTACATTTCAATGCAATCTTAATAAAAGTATCACAAGCCATGTCTTGTACACCATCGTGAGTTTCATGCATGAATTCAAATAACTTATTTACAACTGTTTTCAAGAACTTCCAGTGTGCTCTTAAGAACCTCGGGTACTGACCGACAACATACATGATGTTTGAGGCAATAATGGCTTTGTTGTCTTTGCCTCGTTTTTGTTCACAAAGACCTAGAAGATCCTTAATTACTGTGACAAGGAATCGCTTCTCATCTTCCTCATGCATCGCTCCAGATATACTACCAATAGCCCAACAAAGTGTGTTTAAATTCTTCCAAGACCACTCCGTTCCGTTTACTTGGTTCTGCAACTTATTCGTCATAATACGTTCAGTATCAGCATAGTCCAGGTGAGTTAAATAAACAAGAGTTTCACGCATATTCTTATACAAATTAATAGAGTCGGTATCTTTCATAAATTCCCTTACAACTTCCCCATTATCATTCTCAACCACTAATACTTCTTCTGGTTTTGCCATTCGAGAAATCATTATGTATCGTACTTTATTCAATACTTCTTGGTATAAAGCCCGTCTAGTGTTGCCGAAAAATATTGGTTGAGCACCAGCATAGGGCACTTCACGGTATAATTCAGACGCCAAAGTGTTCCAATACTCCAAGCAAATTTTAAATATTTCAACTTCTTCTACTTCAGAAATCAGAACTAGATAACGCAGAGCATTTCTTAGTGTTTCTATTTGGTTTTCAGCAATATTACCATGCTCTTTTAAAAACGTACATAGAAATAATGCCAGATTTTGTATAAAGTTCTGCTCGGAGTCCTGTCCACAGGCATAAGCTGATTTAATGTCAGTTTGTAAAGGAAGCATTATTTCTAATTGTGCCATTGTTTGAGAAAATAAATTAACAAACATATCATCATAATTACTTACAGTAACACCTGCGATTTCCGTTAAACACTTTAGTGTAACGTTACGGAACATCGGGACTGGTAGAAATTTAAATATAAGGGTGTTTATTAATTTAGTCTCGAATATGTATCCGAGGGGAATCCAATTTAAAAAACGTAGTAACGTTTCTAAGGTAGCATTAACCAGTGGGGGATTTTGTGAATTTTCAAGCACAAATTGGCATAGGTGAAAGATAGCCGAGAATTCAGAACACATAGTGTCTTTTAAATGCTTAGCTTTAGTTTGTGTAATTTGTCCAGACGAAAAATCAAAAAGTTCTTCACTTAAAAGTTTTAAAATAATCATGTTATTCTGACATAAACTTTCGTTGGTTTTACTTGCACCTACAATGTCAGGTATGAAACTCTCCCAGTTTCTAGGCCATTCCCTTTTTAAAACTTGTACTAATATCATATTTAATTTATTAAGGTAAGTTTTATTAGCTTCTAATGTTTCTGCATCTGAACTTGTTTTAATAATAAGAGAAACAATGTACTTTTTAATACCCTCGCATTGGTTTCTTGGCAGTACCTTCCATCGTGTCTTAATTACTTGTTCTAATATTTGCAATGCATAGTATTTGGTTTGTTGGTTTGTCGAATATTCTAATATAGTATCGACTCTTGTCCACGCATCCGGGTGTTCTTTTAAAGTTGTTAAAACTTCTTGTGCAATCCTCTGAGTCTCTCCGTTTCCAGCATACATACTAACAACCACACTATCCAAGAGATTTATGTCCAACTTCTGGTTAAAATCAAGCAATGCTGCTGCCGCTTGATGTCTAAGTGCTGCCATTTTTACTGTATACCTTTTATCCTATTTCTCAAAAACATCCAATCATTCCATCAATTTTGGCGCTGAAACAAACACGTTGCTAAAAAACGTAAGAACTAACATTCTGTGGTCATGAACTAATGGACAATATCTTTACAAAAACAAAGCGCCAAACTAACCCTAAATAATCTAAACATCAAACCAAGGATTTTGTTAAATGTTAAAAGCATTAAAAGACATATTAAGAGGATAAAAATCATGGTTAATTTGCGAAAGTTTCACACACCCCAAGATTTGTGAAATTATTAACCCTAAAATACCAAAAGTTGACTAATGCGATTTTGAAAAAATATCGAAAGTTCTTTTATAATTTTAGTTTTATTTATAATATGCGAATCTCACGATGAGAAATTTTAACATCGCTTACTGTATATCCTTCGTTTAGCGGATAAAACACAAATTCAACACTTCACTCACAAATTCTCACTACAAAAAGCGCAAAACCAAAAACGACATTACAACAACAGAGTCGATAAAACAGACAGCCCCAAAAGTGACACTTTTCTATCGGGTTTGGCAGTTACGCAATAGATGGAGCCACAAGAGATCACGAGTGGTGATAAAAATAATTAATAATTTCATAATTTGTTGTGTGTAGTGAACATATTTTAGAAATTTGCATTATTTCGTCCAATAAATCAGTTATTTTATATTTACAAAAAATCTCAAAGAGGAATGCAACGATTATTTTAAAAATTGGTGTTTCATTACTGACCAAGCGCAGTAGCGTCACAGAGCGACATTTTTTGAAGGGATTTTAAAATAAATGTAGGATGTAGGTATTAATAGTAGAAATATAACATACATAACGGTTGTAGGTATACTTGCATTATATTCACTTTGTTTATAGAGGTAAAATCCCGGTTTTTCGATTTTTTTTGTCAATTTAATTTCAATTATTTCTTTCTCATATTTATTATATTTATTTACTTTAAGATCATTTCAAGTTCGGATCATTTTTTCTCTCAAAAATAAACAGAGAGGTGCTTTCTAGCTCTACGCCTGTACAGCTCAGAGCTACACGAACAGCTCAGAGCTGTGCGAGCAGCTCTGAGCTGTACAGGCGTAGAGCTGGAAGGTAGCTGATTTATTTTCTTTCACCGATGACAAAAAAATCAAAGCTGTCATCTTGCCATAAACCTAAAATATCTTTACCTACATACGATCGCTAACGTAAATAGCTGAAAACGCACTCTCCGCCACCTATGTAAATTGAACCTTACACACCGTAAACAAATCGCACGCTCAGCCGCTGAGGGTGCAATGCAATGTGACCACGTGACCAACTTTACACCACAGAATTAATAACAATCAGAACCCAATCTCAAAGTCGGCACCTTTTATCATTTATAGCCAGATTCGGTGACCTCCAATATACATCGGCCATATTCTTAGTCAAAACGCAGGGCCTTACTCGAATAATTTGTAACTCTTTCATAAACAGTCTTTATATGGTTGAATCATTTCCGCCATTATCGCCAAACAATCAGCTCGATGGATAAAGTAGGTAGGGAAGGCCGATATCGCTCAAGGCTTAAGTTTAGGAGCCTTGGATATCGCTCTGTAAAGTAGGGGCATCTGTCATTAGTGTCATTTGTCATTTGTGCCGCGTGCCATTTTGAATTTTGATTTTATGTCTGATGTGAGTATTTGTGAGTTCTGAAACTGCGTTATTGTTCTTTATACTTTATTAATTCTTAAGTGATACTAATCCAGTGATTTTAAAATGCTTTGTGACGACGAAACGTATAAAACTAAAAAGTGTTGTGTTCCTGCGATTGTGAGGATAGGACGAGTAAAAGGCACCGCTTTCCTCAAAAAGACAAAAACAGTTTTTATTTCATCCCGTCCGGAAAGTACAACAGTACAGTATTCATATGCGGCCGGAAAATGAGACATTACGGTATCAGAGCCGGTAAAGTACCGGAAACCACCGGAAACTTATTACGAACCAATCACAAACTGTTATTATACCTTTTGACAGTTGTTTGACATCAACCGTAAATTAAAAAATAGTGTCAAATGTCAAATGACATAAGGAAATAACCAAGTGTCTAATTATACAAATACACTAATATACAAGAAATGACGGGATGAAATAAAATATCATTCGACACACGTCCGTAAGGTGTTGTTCCAGCCTCGTTTTTATATTCTAGACTCGGCTCCTGACGTCGCCTCGTCCATAATATCTACTCGACTGTAACAAGTCACCTTCCGGACTTGTGACGAAAATTACTATAACGCTTTGGCGAATGTAAAAAAACATCCAAAAGTTTACTACCCTAAATTCGCACAAGACATATATAAAAATTATTATGTATGTAGAATGAAATAGAAATGAGTTTAAAATGGCATCGATGTCCTAGTTATTGATATTTTAATTTTATATTTCATATTTTGATTAAATAGTACAGAGCATTCACAAAAATAATAAACACATTTCAAAATACTTCACTTCGTTTTATGGTTTAATATTGGTATGTTCAAAAGTATTTTCCAAAAAGAATGTTGAAATTCATTAAAGGTAGAAGTATTTATTGTAGACTTTAGTAGATGGAATATTCTCAAATTTTATTGTGTATTTACTTTGAACTGTTTAATAAAATAATTAAATATAAAATATCTGCAGTAAACCATAGAGAGTCGCACTATCGCATAATATGCGAGCAATTTGCATGTAGGGATTTGTTGCTTAAATATCTCACCGATACCAACCAGTATTACAGATAAATAGATATGAACATACATTTTATTTTCAGCTGCCTCGCAATAAATTGTGGATGAAAATAATTTATTTTCATACCTATCTGTAACAGTCTGGCTAACATTTGTGACAATTAAGCAAAATAATCCTTGTATAAAAGTGGTGCAGCGAAAGTTCAGCAGAACTTGGTTCAAAATTTAAGGATACCATTCTTGCAACAATCGGCATCCTTGAATTTTGAACCAAGTTCAGTTGAACTTTCGCTTAATCACTTTTATACAACTGGTCCTAAATGAGCATGACATTTTAAATTTCCCGCATTTTGTCCATAGTTTGCAGATCAACCACTTCAGGCGCAACATTTTCATGACTGCTTAATACACAGTAAGTTTCCTATCTAGAGGGTTTTATCTATGGTTGGATCTACATCTACCGGTACCTACCGAATCTATGTACCGCCTGGATCGTCGATTTGAGTTGATCATTGCGGTAAGCAAGGAATTTACGCATCACCGTCAATTAATTCTATTGCAGTTGACAATATTAATATTTCACAATTATCCATTTTCCAATTTCAAATATTTATCTTTCATTACCTGCCACATTTCAAGCAGTAAAATGATGTTAACTTATCGGATTCGTTCTAAAATAACAACTCTACCGGTTAATGAACTGTTTAACCGCAATTTACCTGTGTGGATCCACTGGTATCTACCGTTCCAATTTTCGAAAACGCCTATAATGACATTACTTATATAAAATGGGATTCAGTTTGTGAAGTTAACAAAGTGTTTTATTCAAAAATCAATAATTTAATAATTTAAAAATATCTCACTTGTCACCTATACATATACCTTGAAATAAGAAATATGTATCGATTATCTTTAAAAATTTTATTACAAATTTTTACAATAATAGGGACCTTGCATATAATTTATTTTACTTTCAAAAGCTAATAAACCACATCTTTTAGTAAATTTAAGAGCCTCTTCGCATATATTTTTGAAAAGAAAAGAAAAATTCCACTCTAATTTTCCATTTAAAATTCAAACACAGATCTTTAAATTGACGTCACACGAAAACGCCTTGCCATTGGTGGTGATGTCACGAAGCAGGTCGCTATATAAGTTTTTTGTTGCTCGTCTAATGGCACTTTAATAAATGTTTTTGCTGGTGTGGAAATCGTAGTACTTTTACAATCGGGTACCATGCAATATCGATAAACCATTGTCTTTCAATATGACGCTCTATGAGGATTACACAGCTCAATTGCATTCAAGAAAATTAAGAAAATAAAACAACATGCAAACCGTCCAGTGTAAACAATCAACACCTCTATAAAACACGCAAAGCCTCAGCGCTCGTTTAGGCCCGCCATAGACGAGCTGCTTGAAGCAGTTGGGGCCAGCTGCACGAATGCAGTCGGCTTGCGGTGGGAGTTGACTGCAAGCTGACTGCACTCGTGCAGCTGGCCCCGACTGCTTCAAGCAGCTCGTCTATGGCGGGCCACGGGATAAAATACAGCGGGCACAGACACGCGGAGGCCTGGCGAGCAATTGACAAGCTGACAGCTTGAACCGGTCAGTCTACGGCGGGCTGGGCAGCTCTTTGCTGCCGGCAGCATGGCAATTCTCTGTCGGCTCCGACTGCTTCAAGCAGCTCGTCTATGGCGGGCCTTATGCATCATTACATCTTGGCTGAATATTTGTTTACTTTGAAGGATAACCTGAATTGAAATTTACATGTATAGGGTGGTATTTTCGATTTAAATATTTAATTTAAGTTTTCAGTGCATAATGTTTGAAATTTAACAATTAATCACTTTTTGCTTTCAAAAAAGATTAATAAATAGTACATTGTGTACCTAGTAGGAAAAGCCTAACATTTAACCCTATTAAACGTCACTCTTTTGTTTGTATTTGCCTAGGTAGAAATAGAGCAGTACGCATAGAGCTCAATGTGCCGAGTGCTGTCATTTGAGGCTGCAATCGTGGTCCATGATGCACGAAAGCACGAATTTGAGTACTGTGTACTGTGCTTTCTAACCTTTATTAGTTATTGCTTTAGATCTTATATTCTTTATTTAGCTACGCTACGCTGACGAGGAGCAATAACTCCGAAACACGTGTCCGTAGCTGCATCATGTTTCTTTTTTGGGGTATATGGCATTAATCTTATCTCTTGTATTATATTTATTACCACATTTTTTGAAGTTCCTATATAAAAAAAGTTAATTTATCTAAAAAATATTCAAATTAACCAGTTTAAAACTGGGAAATAACACCCTATAACTGTTCCTCTGACATTACGCCAATTAGCCGTAGATGTTATTTCCCAGTTTTAAACTGGTTAATTTGAATATTTTTTAGATAAATCAACTTTTTTTGGATAGGAATTTCAAAAAATGTGGTAATAAATCCCAAAAAAAGAAAGGGAAAAAAATGAGGTTTTATTTTCCGATTATTATTATTTTAAAGGTATTAAAACCTCACACACTTTTTTGCCTACGCCTTTGCCAAAGGAGGCGCATTGACAAGATTAATCCCCATTCAGCCACTACTTCATAGTCTATCACCAGATAAGTTGCCTCATGTATAGAAAGTTGCAGCAATGCTTTATCCTCTTTATTTAAGTATAATCCATGGTTTATACTACACCCCACACCATTTTATCTTCGACCATATAGGAATAGACCCCGTTTGTTTACGTTTTGTCTACAATCGTAGAAGGGAACAATAGCGGGTCGGGGGAGACGAGTAGAGTTCGATTCCATGGGTGTGTATCATTTAGGTATATATGGGGCCAATATCTGCAAATGCATTTTGTAAATGAATTGTAGAATTGTAGAATAAGCAGTTGCTGTTTTCAATTGTACGTCCTCTACTTTCAATCCCAAAGCATCTAACCAATTTTTTTCTTGCATGAGACTCTTTAGGAAACACAACAACCATTTAACAGAAACATTTTACTATCCATTTTCTACGCTCATGATTTATGTTTACTTACCTGTGGAATGGTCGACCACGTCCCTTATCACAATATTTTCTACAAATAACACATTTATTCACCATTCTGCACAATAAATACACCTTATAACAACTCAAATAGAAACAATTTACAGAAACAAAGGGATCAAATAGCAATACGGCGACCAAGCATGTCATAATTGTCAGAAATGTCAGAAGCTTGTACAACAGGGTTGCCAATATGTTCTTAGAATCTGAAAATACTTCATAAAAGTATATAGACAGGCAAATCATGATGACTTTTCACGATATAAACTAAGAATTTTTTTGTCTTTTTAGTGCTAATTATACAGGGTGAATCTTAGAGTGGCGGCCATATTTATATGAGGCGACACCGTTCAACTATGGGAACACAAAACTACAAATTTTTTTTTTTAACGCGCTATGAAAAATGAATATTGTTTAAACCCTTTTTATTTGAATTTGGGTACCCCGCCAGTGGAATGCGCTAGCGAGAGTAACGTCTAATAACTGAGACGCACACGCCTGTCTAGAACAGTGCGTTGTTGCCAAACTTCACGACTGAAATAAAATACGGGGAATTTATTGTAAAGCAAACAAGAAACTAAATAAAATGAACTATCTAAACAATAACAAAGTAAAAACTATTCTCCATGAGTGTAACAATAAAAAAAGTAATACCTAAAAAACTTAATACTTAGTAACAAATAATGAACAGAAAATTATTTTTTCTAATAGCAATAAATCTTTACTTATCTTGGATCGGCGTTTCTCATAGCAGGTGTTGAAACTGTCCTCCGTTATTTTCCAAACACGCTGTAGCTCGCCGCATCATAGAATCTCTAACTTTATTGAAGTCCGTATTCTATTCTGCCTTATGTGATTCGCAGCGTTTTCTACTATTTCCCGTAAAATTCTTCAACGTTGTTGACAGGAGTCGTGTACACCAAACCACCGTACATTGTACGGTGCACCAAACTTTTCATGTGCCCCCACAGATAAAAGTCGCCTCTAAAACACCACTAAAATAAAACTACACACACGTAGAAGGTACACCTCACTCAATTATTAAACACAAACACAAAACTTCCACTTTTATAAATTGCACTAAATTAATTTTATAATCACAATAAACCACTCTAGCTGCTGTCTGACTGGTCACTAACACTAAAAACTAAAACTAAAACCGTGCCGTGCGCGGCTTTTGCATTTCAGGAGAACCTTTTTTATCGCTCTTTTTTGTTAATGCACCTGCTTTAACTAGGTCAGTGTCATAGTTTGTAAAGAGTTCAGCGACTCTAACAGCTGATGGGTGGTAAAATTCCTGTAGAATGTAGAACTAATTCTGTTTTTAAAATCTTTTTCATTTTGTATCATAAAAATTATGCAGACTATGCAGCCGGCTTTTTCATTTTGATTTGTATTACAATTTTCATTATGGAAATTAAAACTGCGTATTTCAATAAACCTGTTTATCCAATTGAATTAAATAATTTTTAATTTTCACTAGGTACCCTTATCTCTCTCCCGTGATTGGGTATCTCTGGATTATTAATGAAAAGTGAAAATGTAAAATGTAATCGATTGGTTTTATATCATCTACACTTGGCAACACTGTCGATCAGCCACACGTAATGCAGCAAGTGCTTGCCCAGCGGCGCCAGAAATATGAATCGCGAATTTTTTTAAAAAATTCATAACTCGGCCATTTTACAACCTACAAAAAAAAAATCGGATTCATGTTCATGACGACTAGTACTATTAACCCCAAAAGATTCACCCTGTATAGCGTGAAGTTTTAAAAGACAATCGGTAATTTAATGATAATTAGAAAATTCTTATTCTAACTTTCCCTAAAATTGCCATTAAATGATACAATTTGGCAGAAATGCATCGCTTGCTACCCTCCGTTTGTTTTTTCTTTAAATCATAACCTCAAAATTTAGGTTTTTTATATACAGGGTGTCTCTGAATCACATGTAAATCTCAGAACCACATATTCCTTGACTAAAAATAAGACATAAACTTTCTATAGACATATATCCGGAATCGCCTCCTAAGGGAGCTGGCTTTTTTTGAATATTTCGGAAATGACCTAACGAATTTTTTTTATATTTGGAATATACAATTAGATAATGGATTTGCCTAAAATACTAAAATTTGATCAAATTCAGTTAACTTCAAATACATTTTTTAGCTCCCACAAATAACATTTTTTATCAGAAAAAGTCACTGCATTGCGAAAGAGTAAAAAATTCTCAATTTTTAAATAGAATGATTTAATATCTGACTTTTCCTTCTTCTGCAAAATTTTACTTGGATTAACCGTTTCTGAGGAAATGTAAGAAATCTGCAGTAGCGTTCAAGAAATTATCAACAAATCTGTATTTTGTATCAAATCAGTTTACGGAAAGTCGATATGACAAACTGTCAATTCAATCACAATGTATTTATGAATAGATCGACGTTTAAGGAATAATAATAATAATAATAAACTACAGGTGTCATCTTGGTGTGCCCCCAGCTCCCTTAGGAGGTGATTCCGGATACCTATATGTTTATAGAAAGTTTTTTCTTATTTTTAAGCAAAGAATATGTGGTTCAAAGATTTACATGCGATTCAGAGACAACTGGTATATATTTTCACTTGGGCCTTATTTCAAACCCTGTTAAAAATAAGGCCCATGTGTTCTGCTTTTAAAAAACAGAGTTATTTTTTTTGTTGAATTTTAGTTATGTTTTTATAAGTAATAACATGTTAAAAGTTAAATAAAGAATAAGTTTTTCAGTTTTTTGGAATCGATTTCTTAATTTGGCCCTAATTACAAATGATCAAAAATAAGGTGGGCTTTATAATATGGGTCCCGTACCTTATAACTTTTTTATTTATTTAAACAATTGCCTGAAATTTAATACCGGAAGGTTTTAGGGGTGGCAAATTACGAATCTGACCTCAAAATCGGTCTAAAAACAAAATGGCGTATACAAAACGGCGTCGAATGTTTAATTTTTATTCTCTTTTTTTTTATTTTCATTAGATGTCTGGAAGTTTTGGTCACTGATTACGAATTTGACATTAAAACTCAACTAAAACCAAAAATGGGGGATCTAAAATGGCGGAAAAGTGTTATTTTTTTTTATTCGGATTTTATTTCAATATAGGGGTTATTTGAGTCGCTGATCACAAATGCCATGTTAAAATTTATCAAAAATGGAAAACGGTGTCTGAAAATTGGTAGAAATAAATGATAGAAGAGTTAAATCAGTATTAATAAGATACATATTATATTTTTTAAACGATTTATTAAACTTAATCCAAGATATATTTAAAAGCAGGAAAAAAATTATTTAGTTATCAGCGACCCCAAAAACCCCAGACATATATAATAAAAATTTAAAAAAAAATTAAAAAAAATGGGACTTTTGACGTCATTTTGTTTTTAGACTGATCTGAGGCCTGATTCGTAAACTGCGACCCCAAAAACTTTACGTTACCAAATTTCAGGCAATTGTTTAAGTTATACGTTGTAGGATGAGTTATACATTTATTAATTAAGAGCGTATTAAATAAACACTTATTTGTTCAATGAGAAAATAAGAAGCACACACTTTCTCACCTATGAGAAACTTTTCTTTAAACTTTTCCGAATTTAAAAAAAAAGATGATCAAAATCGGTTTTGAGTCAACGCAGTTAGAACTTTATTTCTTAAGTAAATGGTGGACTATTGTGGATTAGCTTTAAAATGAAGTGAAACCAAATTCCAACATTTATTGAATTGAACTATTAAACTAAAAGAAAAAAATATATTGAAATTGCAAATCTAAATTGAATAATTTTACATAAAACTACACCATTAGTGCTCTAACTGAATAATTTTGGTAGGTCCAAAGGTATAAAATTCTTGTCTGCCGTGGATTTTGTTATCAAGGATACTAATCTTTTCTTCTCTTCGTCTTTAAGTGTGACCACATTATTTACTGTTGTGTCCAAATTTTCTACAACTGACATTATCTCCATGGTTTCACAAACATTCAAATTTGGTGATGATTTATCACCATTATATTTTAGAGAGCTTTCTTCTGTTTGCATTATCTTCTGAGAGACGGTTTGGAACGCTTGCAAAATTATCCTAAAAATAAGAGGTTAGATTAGAGGATACAAATATTTGCTTCTTGAATGTCGCTGTGTTTTTCCTCCTTTAACCTGATATCCAAAGAATTTTTAAGTGCATTTGCGAATGTTAAGTTAGAACATACAGTAAAGATCATTTTTTCCATAATAGTATTGAAAACTAGGCTTTCCCAAATTAAAATATACACACCTTATATTACTATTCTCTTTAAGTATATTATCAGAAAAAAATTGTATATAGAATAAATTGCTGGATAGATATAAGAGTTTTGATTTTATTACAACTATGGTTAAAATTGGAATAACCTCCTCGTTGTTTATTACTGGAATTTCGCATTCTTTTTCTGAAATAAAATATGCATGGATTAAGTAGTATTGATTGACTTAAATACTTATTATATATACATATAGTATACACACCAGATCCGTCTTTGTACTATGGGCTAAATTAAACCGTGCTGCTCAAATGTTTTGGGAGTCCTTGGTCAAAACTAGTGCTATATGTATGTGTGCTAAAAAAGTCTAAAAACGGCTCTGATGAGGGAAATTGCATGGTGATGAGAATTAATTCAAATAAAGTTAATATATAATGCAGTAGGGACATTATTTACTTCTCGACTGTTCACACATACCTTTATAATACCGTAAAATATAATTACCTGAATATTTCGATATAAGTGATGCTAATGCTAATTTAAGTTCTGCAAATATTAAATCGTAGGTAGAACAGAGACAATTAATTTTTTCTAGTGGGCTTTTATAGTTGTCCAAAACGGATAGCTCAACGACCTATAAGCATAATGAAGAAATTGTAGATTCATTATTTTGGAATTTGTTTGTATATATACTAATCTGACATTTTTGAGTGACCTAAATTGTATTCCATTTAAAACTTAAAAATATTTATTTTGTAAGATTCTATAATTATTTACTCTCTCATCTCAGTACTCAATATGAGTACAAAGAGAGTAACTCAAGAAAACCAAAAAATGGTCTGAATTAAATTGTTTGTATATCCACCTACCGCTGACGTAAATGGTACCGAATTATATACACTCGATCCGAATTCTCCAACAGTTACGTTCTTCTTACAAAAATATTGACATTTCTCGTATAAAAACAAATCTTCTTTTGAAAACTGTCCCCGAATTAGAGGTATCAAGTTCTCATATATTTCATTGTAGACAATGCTGAAAGACAATAAGATAGCAAATTAACTAAAAGGCAAGTCACATAAGGTGACTAATATTATCCTTATTAAAAGTAAACCAATGAAACAGTCAGTTTGAAAGTAAAAATAGAGATTTTCATTAATAGCCTTCAGTTTCAGATGATTGTTTGACAAGCCACAAAAACAATTATCTCTTAGACAGGTCGCCCTGTATATTTTGATTATTTTGCTTCAAAAAATCAATATGACAATGACAGTTGGTATGATATATCCTTTTATAAGTCAAACTGTAATTATTATTTCATCTCGTAAATACTAACCAGCTGACGGCCTTAACAATTTGATTATCGTGATTATCTTCCAAATACTGAAGAAGTACTTCATCGATAATATTATTCAGATCATTCTTAATAGCATCCAAGTTGTATTCGGATTTATAATTCCATGAATATATGGTGTTCTTAATTTCCTCCAAAATATTTTCATTACCGCTAGCTGAAGTCAAGCATTTCTGAGATCTGAAAATGAAGATGGCCTATAGATACAATTATTTTTTAAAAGTTATTATAGTGTCGATATATACTTTTTTATACCTTGAATTATTTTATTTTGGGTAACATGTAGACAAAGATAAAACCTGAATACAAGAATTTGATGTAGGTATGCAAAAAGGGAAGCCGTTCATAAAATGGAGTGTATGGTGTTTTGTCAGCGTCAACGCCACAAAGAACTAAACATAAACAAACAAAATATTAAATATAAGAGTGTTAATATTTTAAGGACATTATACGATACTTAGTGAAAATAATTTTTCGAAGATAAAAGTTTAGAAGGTCTTTTCTTTAAAGGTTACCTTGATTTTTTAAAGTAAATTGATAATTTGTATTTTCAATTTCGAAGGAGCAATAAGTTTTATTTAAAAAAAGTTCCAAACCACTTATGGCGTAAAAAGGATAGTTTTAAATATTAATAGTTTTTTAAACCAAGTTTAACGTTTATTGCAACAAACCAATACCATTGTTAGATTTAGGCATGGGAATACCTGATGTTACTTAAAATAAGATTGAATTCTGCTTTATAAAAAACAAAAATATACAGTGTCATTTTAAAATAATGAAATAACTTGAGTTTGAAGGTGAATAAAATTGACATTGACAATTGACGAAAATTGGACTTGTATGTGAAAGCAAAAATTTTATAATAATTTTGAACCACTCAGGACATTCATTATTTCAGAAAAAAAACTTATTGCGTTGATTAATCCTAATTTTCAAAACTGATGCGGAATCCCAATTTAAAATAAAAAACATACCATTCCGTTTGAAATAAGAAAGTTAAGGTATGTGTGGTAAAAATGGAGCATCCGGTATATTTCTGTAAAATTTTCAGATTTTTTACTATAATATTAATGACGTCACGGACCAATCTCACACCAAATTGTCACCCTGTAGAATTATTTCGATAAAATCAGACTTTATACTAGTTAATTAAGATCTCCGAAAATTATGAATTTACTCCTTATTAAATAAACCCGTGATGTAGAGTCGTCATTTTATTATTCGTTTGTTTTGAAAGCTTTTCATTTTCGCAAATTAACAAAGGTACTTACCCAGATAAACTAGAAATGCTATTTATATCCATGATGTAAGGTTTATCGTTAAAAGTTGAACAATATTTTTCTAGTCATATTTGTCTTCCATTGCAGGTGTTTAGCGCATGATATTCAACATTATTTGGGAATCTGTTATTTTATCAACAATTATTACTTATCTTTTCTATCAGATAGATATATCGCAATAATATATCGACATTGCCTCTAATCCAATGTAATTAATAATCGTTTATCTGTGGAGAGAATGAGATATGTAGTTATTTATTATAGAATGTGAATTAAAAAAATGATGCAGATCTAGAATTTATTTTTAAATTGTCAGTTTGGATTTCTAAATGCTAAATGTTTGATAATCGGTGTTATCCAAAGTTGAGTCAGTGCCATAGACGATGGCCTAGCATGGAGGAATGTATAAAAAACAGCCGTGTGTGAAATTTAACAATAATAGTTTAGAAAATAACTATATTAAACAAATGGTGCCTCAAAGCTCATCTGTCTTCGTCCCGCTTCTGTTCATTATGTGCGGGTGGTCCAAAAAAACCGGAATTTTTTATTTCTCTAATAGTTTCGCCAATTTTTAACCGATTTTAATTATTCAAAAACTAAATTATAACTATGGGTATGAGGTAATATAAATATATACGGTATGAGGTAATATAAATATATTTTAATGCCGTTTTGACTAAAATAAATATTGGTTTTAGACGAGTGGCATAGAATATCAACAAAATTGTGATAAAACGGTTTTATGTTACGGACTATATCTTCGGAACCAACTGGTCGATTTTAGTGTTTGATGTCTTAAAATATTCACAAATGTTTATTTTATTATACTTTCTCAATCATTTCATTGTTTATTTAGCAAAAAAAGTTCCAGCCAATCTTAAAGAAGGCCCAAGTTTGATGACTAACGCCATCTACAATTTTAATAATAATTAAAATATATTTATATTACCTCATAACGTGACCTTTTAGTTATAATTTAGTTTTTGAATCATTAAAATCGGTTAAAAATTGGCCAACATATTAGAGAAATAAAAAATTCCGGTTTTTTTTGGACCACCCGGTATATTAATAAGTGTGTTAACTGTTAAATGATTAAATGTTGTCAATGGCAGTTTCTCAAAAAGAGCTGTAAAGTTGCAACGAGCGTAGCACTTATTGAGAAAATATTTAACTCACCTACCACAAAATTTATTCATTACCAATCAAAAAAACGATATCCCCAGGAAGATGTACATTTTGTACATACATTCTATTTCATTCTTATTTATTATTTATTGGAAATCATCAGGAGAATAGTACTAATTAATAATTCAGTTATGTAAATATACCTATGTATAAATTAAATCAATGGAGACTTATGGAGAACGTGAAAAACTAATTGGGGATATCGTTTTTTTTTAATTTCAATATTTAATTTAATTCATTGTTTTATCATGTAGTTATAAGAGTAGTCATGTTTGCAGTATTCCACAATAATAGCGTTCGAAGTGAAATTCTTTTGTGTGTGAAGAATAACACATACATGCACACAAAAAAGTGTCATGTCCGGTAGACTAGACCACCTAATACATTCCATATATTTTGATGCACTGAATTCAAATTTGACATTTGATGTCAGATTTGCTCAATCATCGGGTCACAGTTTTTCTTAACTTCAAAAAATTGCTAAAAACACCGCTTGTCTTCTACTACATATGGATGATTCGCGAGAAGAGGGTCGTACTTTACCAAAAGATAGAGAACATTGAGGTGATCTTTTAAATCCCCATACCGTAATGGCTAAAGCGGCTTTGTTTTCGAAATACAGGGTGTTTTATATTTTTTGGAAGAATTTTCTTTTCGCCATATACCTGTAATGCGTGAACAAAATCCAATTAAATTTTGTATTTTGGTCACAGTAGTCATTCTCCTTCAAATGCCTGGGATATTAATAAAATATCAGGACCGGAACCAGAATAAAAATGTTTTTAAATTATTCCTAGATAATAACACTCTGTATACTGTTTATAACATTTTTGATATAGAAATATTAATTTACACCTAGAAAGATACAAGCTGCCATGAAAAATATTTTGTCACCATTTCATTTTAAATAATAAAAATTAAATTGTTGAGGAAAAAATTTTTTTTAAGAAATTGGGAGAAAAAGTCACTCCAGGTATTAGTAACATATATTTTTTTGGTTTCCTATTTGCACCACCTTATTCACATCACATATACCTAGTAAAATAATAAAAATATTTTATAATGAATGTGTAATTAATAAACTTAGCAAAATAACAAGTACCTAATAAAAATTAACAATTTAACTACAACATAAGATATCAGTCAAAACTAAATTCAATTAATTTTTTTTAAACATAGTTTATTTTCAAATTGACCACCGCCAGATTCAACACATTTTCTTGATCGATTTGTCATTTGATTTATACCTACTTTTTCTAACAATCTCTAAATTGTTTTTAACTTCATTGCAAAAGTGTTCAATTCTTGCAATCAGCTGCTCTCTGGTGTTTATTTCTTCTTTGTATACTTTGTAAAATTCCCAACATAGATTTTCTGTAAATGTGTGGTGTGGGATGTTGAATAATAATCTCATAGGTCCTTCTTATATTTTTGTAGGCCGCTTAAATGGTGAAAATTATTTACATTTTTTACAAAATATCCTACCAAATTTATTAAATCATGTAAACACAAGAGGAATGTGGTTTCAACATGATGCATTTTTCGGTAGGAGTCTGAAATTATCTGTGAACAATATCCAAATAGGTGAATTGGTAGGGGTGATGCTGTTGCATGGACCCCGAGATCACTCAGATCTCACAGTCCTTGACTATTTTTTGTGGGGCTATTGACAAACTGAAAAAAAATATACGCAAAGAAGAAATAAACACCTGATTGCAGAAATTGAGCACTTTTGCAATTAAGTTAAAAACAATTTAGAGATTGTTAGAAAAAGTATAAATCAAATGACAGATCGATCAAGAAAATGTATTGAATTTGGCGGTGGTCACTTTGAAAATAAACTGTACTCCAAAAAATTTAATTGAATTTAGTAAATTTGACTGATTTCTTATGTTGTAGTGAAATTGTTATTTTTTATTATTTGTTATTTCATTAAGTTTATTAATTACACATTCCTTATAAAATATTTTTATTATTTTACTAGGTACCTATGTGATATGAATATAGTCGAGTAAACTTTAACTTGGCGTGTAGATGAGTTGATATTGTGCGTATTATTGTATTTTCTCTTGCACACAAAATTGAAGCAATGGCCCAAAACCATTGTTTACGTATAAATATACGTGAACAATGTTTTTGGGTTATTGCTTTAACTTTGTGTGCAAGAGAAAATGAAATAATATGCACAATATCAACTCATCCACACGCCAAGTTAAAGTTTACTCGACTATAAAAGGTAGAACAAATAGAGAACAAAAAGTATAAATGTTACTAATACCTGGAGTGACTTTTTCTCTCAATTTCTTATTAAAAAAAAATTGATTCTTCAACAATTCAATTTTCAATTTCAATATAATGAAATGGTGCCAAAATATTTTTTTATGGGATTTTGTATCTTTCTAGGTATAAATTAATATTTCAGTATCAAAAATTTTGTAAACAGTATACAGAATGTTATTTGGTATTTTATTAATATCTCTGTCATTTGATTGGTGAATGATTACCTACTGTAACCAAAATACAAAATTTCATTGGATTCCATTTACGCATTATAGATATATGGCGAAAAGAAAATTCTTCCAAAAAATATAAAACACCCTGTATTTCGAAAACGGAGCAGTTTTAGAATTTACTGTATGGGGATTTAAGATCACCTCAATGGTCTCTATCTTTTGGTAAAGTACGTCCCTCTCCTCACGAATCACCCTGTATATTATGGTTCAGTTCACTGAAGGGGATTGAAAGCATGTTGCTATGTATTTCGAGTCGCTGAAAACGAATCTGATGTTCAAATCGTTCTATCACTTTTAACCTAAAAAAATTGGTCAAATTCTATAGAATTCTAATAATTTGCCTGTTAACTGAAGAAGAACGAATCGATGGTACTCCTATATATTTTGAGCCACTGAATATGACTATGATATCCAAATCCCTTTACCATAGCAGAGTTTTTTTCTTACTTCAAAAAATAGCTTTAAGCTCAACAAAATTCCACTATTTATGGAGATATCATTTGATTTTTTAATTGTATAAAATGAGCAAAACCATGTTATTCTTATCTAGCTTTTGAAACCGAATGTTACAGTTTTTTCTAACCTCAAAAACAAGTGATTACAATATTACAAACCATAAGTATGGGTGATAACTAAATATCGTTTTAACATTTATACGTGTGCAAAAACTAACTCATTTTGGTCAGGGATAACTCTTACTTTCGAAAAATCTATGTGGGGACTATCTCTTTTGTTTTTTTTTTTCTGGTTTTTTCTCTGCAGTCACCAAAGTCTACTTTGTAATTTTGACATTTATGATTCTCCAGGAAATTTTCAACGGCTTTTGAAAACTGTTACTTTTTTGGTAACGAAAATTTTATTCCTCACCTATATACGTACGAATTTGAGGTCTATCGAATATTCCTTCCCTTCAATTTGGAAAATTGAGACGCTTGATGTATTTCTTGGATTATCATTTAGACTACTTCTTAGAGGACCTTAGGGACTATTATAGTGATACATAAGGAGAGTAAGTAAGAGTACTGACTCGGTGGCGCAGTGAGCTAGAGCGTGAGTGACAGTCATGGCTCTGGCTACACTGCCTATCGCGTCCGGGTTCGAAGCCCGGCACCGGCAGATAGCAATGTCGGTGGGTATGGATGTTTGTCTATGTTTTTTCTAATGTGTAGCCCCCTTCCGGACAGCCTTTGGCTTTGGAATTGGGGGTTGTCTAATTTCTGTGGTGTGTTTTTTTTTTTTAAGATATCAGAGAATGGGGAAGAATGAAGCCCCAATATGTAGGAAGTCGGAATAAAAATATGATGACTCTTAATTGATGACGAAAACAGAAAAAACCAGAAGAAAGAGAGAAAGAAAGTAAAAGCCACTGCTTAAAACTTTTAAAAGTAAAAATGAGTAAATTATTGAATACACATAAATGTTAACAATTATGCAGATATCACTATAACTTATGGTTTGAAATCGCTTGATTTTAAGCTATATTTTGAGGTTAAAAAAAACTGATGGAGTACCTAATTCAGCTTGCAGATTGAGTTTAAGCGGCTTAAAACACATAGGAATATCAATGTTTCGTTCGTTTAATGTTTTATTTGAGTAGCAAAATTATCTCCGTAAATAGTGGAATTTTGCTATTTTTTTAAGTTAGAAGAAACTGTGCTGTGCTAGAATGAATAGGACGTTAGATTTGGATTGAGGTGTCAAGTATCATTGATTTGTTAATTTTCAATTAACAAATCATATTTCGTTTCCAGTTTTTGTAAGCATCTTTTATTATTGTAAATTTGATAAATATCGGGCAAAAAGACCTTTATATCACAGACAGAGAGAATGTTGTACATTCAATTATCAGTCAATCAACTTTAATAACATATTGAAAAAATGCATTTAAAAAATCAAATATTAGTAGTCAAACTTTAGGTAAATAATATTAATAATATGATATATAGCAACGGTAGGTATTTTAAGTTTAAGTTTTTTTTTGTCAATTTATAAACTACTACCTACAATTCTAAATGTGACCTATTTAGAACTGCAAATCAAATCTGGCACATTAGTACATTTTTTATTTAATTACGGGTATATTTTCAGTATATTTCAGCTTGTTAATAAATTATATTTTCGACCTTCCTTATAAACATGGAAAATGGGTTAACTATATAAGTATACAGGTAGGTATGTTATGCCATACTTACCTTTTTCATCTTTGAAAATAACTACAATCGATTTTGCAACAATTGTTTAATTTGTGCATCATTTCATCAAAAAATTATTAACAATTATTTGTTTTTTATAGATATACTTTCAAATTTATTATGAAATTACTGGCGAAACACAATTTGCTTTTAAAGCCCATTATAACCCTAAACAAAGGTTTCAAGTTGCTAAGGGATACGATACAAACAAATTATCTCCCACGATGGCATGTTTTAGGCCCATAATAGTTGACAGTTAAATAAATAGTATTTACATGTGTTAGTGTTATGGTGGACTGGAAAAAAACAGTGACCGCGGCTTCGGATCATATTTTTCCCGGACTATCTCACAATATAGACAATACTGACAATAGTATTTATGGTAAGGAAAAATATTAAAATAAGTTTCGATAATGTTTTAAAAAGTACGTTTTTAGGCAATGAAGTATTATCTAATTTACCACTACAGATGGCGCTGTACTTCAATGTGATTTTTGCCCCCATCTGGACAATGGTCATTGTGTTGTTTCTTTTTCAAAATGTAAGATCTTTAAAAAAATATTAATAAATAAATAGGTACATGTATGCGCAAAGTAAGAACTCCAGTTTAGTAATTTCCCTTTAACGATAATACTGAAGATAAGCTGATCTAATTTTATTCTTTTTCAGTACATCTTCTACAGTGATTTATATAAATTCATACTAATAACTATCATAACTACGATATTCCTTGTGGAACTTTTAAGATTATATTTGGGTTACGAAGGTAATCTGAGAGATAAAGTAAGTATAAGTAATTATGTGGAAAAACATTATTTGTAAACTAATTCACAAATTACCTGGATAGTCAACGGAAGGTGGAAACAGTCATACACATATTTCCTGTAAACCGGAAGTTGCGGCAATTTTATTGTAAATGAAATACATATTATTTTCATCTCAATAGATTCTGTTTATTGATTTATCATGCCTCTATTTTATTGCAAATTAACTTTAAATCAAGCAAACTTCGCACAAAGGTGGTAATGATTTCATGCAATTTTTTTTAAATTTTCACTAAATAACACATGGACTTTAAAATACGAAAGTCTTTCTTTCTTAAGCATCGCTATTTCTTTAACAATTAAGTCGAAAATCAGGTGAAGGCGAGACGAACAAAATCTTCAGTCTGTTTGTTATTGAGCTAATAAGTATGTAATTTTACTTCTTCAAATTCGAAATTCTTAACTCTAAAGACATGCAAATCTCAGACGATTTTCACCTATCACACATTTATTATGTATAGTTTTTCAAGAGAGTAAAACTATAACGATTGTATCGGGTTCATATTTGACGGTAATATGTATATTTATGAAAAACGCTGAAACAAGTTTTTTTATTTTAATTTTATACAATTACTGTAAAAATTAATCTGCTCCCCTGCCCCTTTTAAAAATATGATAAATATATTTTTTTAAACTGCATATATTAAGGATCGAGTTGCACTTAGCTTTAAATGTATTTAATTTTCTTGTCTTAATTCTTAAAAACAAAAATTAAATCAGATTTTTTGGACAAATTCGAAATTAATATTTTCGAATACAATGACATACGCTTAAAATATAGTACCTATATGCTATTCACATTTTATTTACATGAGGGGAGGCTATGATATGTTTTTCTTAGGTTGTCTCAGGGTTGTCTACTATTGACAAAATATTGAAGTGTCAGATTTAATTGATCGTCACTGTCATTTATTTTTGGCTGAATTGCCAAATTTTTTACTGATAACATTGCTGTGATTTCTTTAGGGTCTCACTCTGGCAACTATGTAGAACCAATTTGAATTTGTGGTTATGTTTTTGACTTTTCAACATAACCTCAGTAATTAAAACAGTCATTCATACCAACAGAATTCAGATTTTCCAAAGCCTCCCCTCATGTAAATAAAATTAGAATAGCATATACTACATTTTTAACAATAATGCAATAATTGATGACTGATGGTCGAGATGGTAGAGTACCTGCCTCTCACCCAAAAGTCCCGGGTTCGAATCCCGGTCGTGGCAATGGAAAATACTGTGAGAGGGATTTTTCCATTATACACGGATATTGGATGTGTGTCCCTTGTCTTTAAATGTGTAGCCCCCTCCCGCACAAGGCTCAGCCTTCTGGGATAAAGGGGGTCGTAATTACATGTGGTGTATTTATTATTATTATTAATTGTTTTCTTTGCATTTCTAAATAATTTCTAATAATCTAAATGAATGTGAAAATCGTCCGCAACTTTTTTAATAGTTTCCTCATCCTCATTAATCAATAACAATTCATGTTTAATTCGAATTTCTTCAAATCGATGTTAAATTTTTTTAGATGTGAATAGATAATAAAATCACCTTTAATACAAGATACCACTTGCCTACCCTTATAATTTAAAAAAAGTGTTGGAGTCATACTTTATAGACGGGAGTAAAATAATTTTCTTCGTAAATTACATAAATTCGAAAACAATAATCGACCTGTGCAGGGTTTTTCGTAAACATATTAACGTCAGATGCCTCTAAAAAGCTTTGTGTGGAGATTGATGTATTACTACCTTTAAGTGACTATTGAACTTTTTTCATTTAAAAACATATTATATTCTAACGTTTTAATTTTAAATAATAATAATACTAATAATAAAAATAATTATTATTATTATTTACGAAAGCAAAAAATGTTCAACGCACAATTTACCCAAGAAACATCAGTAAATAAATGTTCTACTATTTTGTGCAACATTTGTTTTCTACAACGTATTCTTCCGCATAGACTGCACCTTTTAGATATTCTTCAAAACCAATATTGCTATAACCTCTTGCATTAAACGATATAAACAATTTTTTTTTATCTTGCTTTCCTGCGATTTTAAAATAAAGCTGATTTAGGTTTTAAATATTAATCTTTTTTAGAT
The DNA here is from genome assembly GCA_963680705.1 of Rhagium mordax. NCBI lineage: Eukaryota > Metazoa > Arthropoda > Insecta > Coleoptera > Cerambycidae > Rhagium > Rhagium mordax. Next base: position 23,845,573 of record OY796661.1, on the reverse strand, counting down.
TCCAGAATTAGCTGGGTTTTGGATGCTATCCCTCCTTCTTCAATTTCCCTTACAAGGATTCTTATTATTCAATCCATACTTTGGGTTATATGTTCTGGAAGTAATCGCACAAAGTGTTATGTTCACGATGTTATGTATACAGTTAATATCCGGATACTGTGCCCTAAAATATACAGCTTCCCAACAGGCCACTTATTTCCGGACCATGAAACTCAAAACTGATATTAATTTAACAGATATAGAAAATAAAAATAGAATAAAATAAGATTTTTAATAATCCAGCATCGTTTATTTTTGTCCAGAAACCTCGTCGCGTCGTGACCTTTATTAAATATGATAATATGTGAGTTTGGTTTTTATGATTAAGCATCCACAAGATTTGCCATTAAAATGTTAGATTTAAATTTCAATGCCTCCAATATCAATTTCCTAACTGTGGTAAAATAAAGGAAATGTAAATACATAACAATAGATTAAAGAGCCTCTAAAATATTTCAGGAAATGTGCTCAGGATATGAATCAATCAATAAACAAATTCTATAGTAGCATTTATTGTTACAATTAAATAAATTAAAATAAATACAACATACTATACCATATAATTTATAGCAAAATCTTATTGAGTATTCTTCTCTATCACTATATTTTGATTATTACAGATTTACGTATGTAATTTATTTAAACTATTTAGAATGGTGGTGTTCTAGCTAAAAACAACATTTTTAGAATAGGTATTGCTAGTGCGAGAAAATTCAAAAGTTGCCAAAATAAAACGACGTAACGCCAATAATAGGAAATACCCTGTTTTAATACAATCTCTTTTCTAACTACAAACTAGCAATTTACAGAGACACTTTTTAGAATATGTATATGTAATGAAAAATTAGAATCCTTGAGCTAAAAAAAATAGGATATATTTCGATCGTTAAACATAATTTTATAATCAATTCACGCGATAAATTCAAATGTATTATTTTATTAATTCTATAACTCAAAAATCAAACACCTTACTTAACTATCTGTTATCATTTATTTGGCAAATATATTTAAAAATGTCTTGGTCTTGGTTTTGAGGAACAATATCGAGACAAAGTTAAGCATAGTCTTGATACCTACGACTAATCGCAATCGTATCGCTGCAAATTGTTTCCAGCATTCAGACAAAACAATCTCTCAATTTTAATAATTTATAATTATTTATAGTTTAGGATATATTCGTCGATAATGTGTTAAAGTAGGTATTTATTATGCAGGTTCTCAGGCACCTCCACCTCTTTTCATACGTGATATGCGGGCATTTGGTGGGGGGGGGGCCTTACTTTCTCGCTTACACCTTAAATCGTACACTGTGAAAAATGAGTATAATAAATAGTTTTCGTTTTCGTTTTATCTTAACAATATAACAATTGTTCATATTATATTATATTCTTATATTCGGAGAGAAAATAGGTTATCATTGTAGACTTTTAAATTGTGACCTTGTCACGCGTTTAAAATCCGTCATTTTATCTTTTCAGTTTGGTCATAAGAACATATTTAACATTCCTCATACAATTGAATGATGTGAAGATAAAAATTCCTTCAGAAAAAGCATTAAAACTACCCTGGAAGCTACCGTGTTCCGTATTAAAAAAATTAGGAATGTAGGAAATAAAATTTCTATACGATGTTTTAGACATACAAATTTATTTTATTAATGTCAATAATATTGCTCTTTATGTTTAGGATTTTATTAAAATAACTTAATCATCGAAGGACAAACGTAACACAGAACTATCTCGAGGATTCACTATATCCATAGGAATGAAACCCGACGATATATTTCATAATAAATTGCCTCTTTTTTTATTCTATTTCAATCACTGGATTGCCCAAATGTACAAATAACAACTGCATAATCTTTTTTCTACTTAGTACAAGCCTCAACAATTAACTACAACAACATGCTGCTGCGCGAGCGTCACACCAACTTTTAATTTCAAATGAGAAATCTATATACTCGTAAGACACAATAGCAAAATGATATTTGCCTTTCATAAAAATGCTATGCTTATTATCTACAACTATGTATAGTGTATATTTAGGAAGACATATTTCATTATTTAGCCGAAAGTATTTATTGGACGTTTTTAACATATATAAATGAAAAATGGGCCTTTACGAACCCTAAGCCATTTAGTATTAAGTCACAGTAAAGGGATGCGTCAAATTGTCTCAGTTTTCTTCAGAGCATTGAATCATCAGTCTAATGTAAATGTGATCTGGTAACTTTCACACATCTGTTTTTTATGATTTAATACCAACGATATATTATGTCCACTTTGCTTATTATATATTCAAGCCTTAACTTCAAACTACCGCGACAACAGTGGACACTTTTGGATCCTTTGAATATCCTCGCACAAAATATAGAATATTTAAGACAGATTTACACATGCAGAACCAACCCATCAGTCATTCCTTAGTGCCTATGTTAAAATTATTGAGAGTTGGTTTTAATTTTAATGTTTTGTTTAACAAGTGTAATTTTGTTTAAACCTTATAAAATGGTGACCAAAAGGCAAAAGCAGTGTGATACATAGGTTGAAATAAATGAAAAGCAAATGATATTTAAACTATCTCTCTTGATTGTTTAAGTTAAAGTTATGGTACCAATTTAAAATGACCGTGGCAGAATTGTCTGTAAATAAAACTATGATTTATTAGCAGTTTGATCTTACTGCTATCAGTGATCGGGTTTGAATACTGTTGCAGGCAGGACTGCCTCTTTTTAGTCCTACATGTGAGAATCCTCTTCTACTATTTTAATACATATTTGGATACCATCAATTTGTTTTACATACTAAATTCTTCTTTCAAAATGCAACCTACAGTGTCCTCAACAAAAATGGTGTAAGTTCCATCACACAAGCTGATAATTATATCCTGTGGAATTTGGAAAGAAAATTTTAAAATTCTTCCTTCAAAAGTCCAACTGTGAAGGACCAGTTCGACGCTTTGACTTCGGATTTCTACAACTCTTATGCCAGAAATGGACTTTATCAATTTATTTGCACCATCGAAGGAAAGGATTGAACATTGTTTAGCTACCGTTTGATTAAACCATCTAAAAAAAATTCAACACTGTAATATTTTATAATTTATACGTTTGTCCATGTGTAGTTAGTTTCAGCATATTGAAACAATGGGCGGATAATAATAAAATTACCTGTGATAACACAATAGAACAGCGCAACTTCTCGTCAAAAATGTATCATCAACTTCCTCATACTTCCTGATAACAGTAAACTCCTTTTTCTTGTTTTCAGTCTGCAGTCTCTCTAGTAAACTATCCGATTCAAATTCTTCTTTAAACTCGATTTTATCCTGTAGCGTCTTTGTCACATCATGACCGCTGCTTAGGTTTTGGCCAATGGAATGGGATCTAGTGAAGACCTTATAAATATTATCGAAACCTCTGCCCATTATACCTTCTTCCGTATGGCCCAAGTCAAAGGTGTGGTAAAGTTCATGTAGCACTGATCCCAGCGTCGTTGAAAAACAGGCTCCAACCGTCCCTCTAAAATAAGTGAGCATTTATTGTAGTCAATATAAATATTATCAGAAGTTTCCGCTTCTTTTCTGCGCTTATTAATTTGATTTAATTCTTTACGTTTCGGTTATCTTGTCAATCTTGTCGTGGACTTGTTATGAAGCAAAGTCAGAAGGAGACCACAAGACAGTCGAAATGAAAGATTTAAAATAATCAACGCAGAATAGAGCTCGGAAACTCTTCTGCAAATCAACATTTCGAGAGCCTCATTTAAAATATCTTAGAATATTTCTATGCCAAAATATTTTAGGATACTTTGATTGTTTAAGACATTCGCGGAACTAATGATTTCTAAAAAAAAAATTATATTCTATTCTAAAAGGGTTTGATGGGGTTGATTAGTTTGATTTCAACCATCTTGTTATCATCTTGTCTTGTCTTGTCTTCTGACTTCACATCGGAAGACTAAGGCAAGATGGCCGATTGACGGTCTGTTTTTATCAAATATAATAATAAAAATACCTGTAGCAGCTGTCATCTAAAAATTGTGTACGGTCTACCAGAGTAGTGTCTTCGAATCGGAGTATTATTTCCGCAAAACTTTCAGGCCACGTGTACAAACAGGCTGTGCCAAACAACGCTAGGCCTCCTCCACCTAAGGCGACGTAACCTTGCGTTATTAGCAGAAGATCTTCATGCGTTTTCGTGGCATCCGTATAATTCTCTCCCCAATAATTGGTGCAGGACAAGAACGCTAAATATTTTTTGTTCTCAGATCCAATATCAGATTTCATGATTTCCCTACCTATAATTATTAAACAATTTTATAAATAAATATATAAATTTTACAAGGCAGATAAATTTGTCAACTGGCGCATTTTGAGTTATCGGTAGCCTTATTACTACACAGTTTCATAAGAAACTTGAAGAAATGTTTTTGTTGTTTCTGCTTTCAACACTCTTTATTCATTTAGTTGAATGCGGACGACGTGCTATAAGATGCTACTTTCAGTTCTGATTAGATTATATAATTAATCAATGAATATCACGAATAGACAATTACACCATAAGGAGTGCCATGACTGGGGTTAATACAGCGTGTTTTTGCAAATAGTGCGTTTATTGAAAATACTGACCCCAAGCAACAAGAAATTCCTTTAACATTTTCTTAAATGAATATTTTTTCTAAATAGAAATAATAAAGTATGTGTAATAACTATCGCCAAATGTACACTTGATTGTATCGTCACATACATACGCAGACTAGATGTCGGTGGTGCAGTGCCTCATGAAATTAAAAGCTGAATAGAAAAAGTTGACTTTCAGGTAATAGTTATTACTGCCTTTGGGCTCTTTGGTAACGAAATATTGAATTTACCTATATTTTCCCACAGTTCCACCTGGCTCATCTTCCTCGCCTCTAGATAATTCAGTTCGCTCCTAAAAACTTGACATTCGCGTTCGAGGTAGAACGTCTTTCTCCCTAAGTTATGTTCTTGGAGCTTCTCAGCAGTGACGCATTGGAGTAACTTTGAACACAAAGTAATTCGCTTACAGGCACTTTCAATATTGTTATTCTCCCAAGGAGGGGCTTGAAAATAACCATCATGCCCTTCACAAATCACATAGAGCGGTATCACAGCATTCTCTGTTTTAATAGAAAAATATTCTAACGTAATCTTGACAGTTTCACAGCAATACTTAATACTAATTTGATTTTTGCCTTCTTCGAGCTCGACTAGGAATTTAAAATTGTTGTTGTCTATGTTAGTGGTTATGACTACATTGGAATTATTGTTGAGGGTTAAATAAACATTTTTGTCGGTTTGGCTTTGGCATGAGACGCTCACTTCGTATTCTATGGATCCAATTATTTTGATTATTGGGTAAGTCACAGCGTCCAAGTTTGCGAAGTTGACGACTTTTATATTGTGGTTGTTCATTGCCTGAAATATAAACAGATCGTTAGCCATGTCATTAATTTGAGGATATAGGTAGGTAAGTATTTAAAAAAATTCATGGACAAGGAACGTAAAGTTCACTACGTGAAGTAACATTTTTCAAGAAGGGGACTCAAGGGGAGTAAGATTGGGTAACTAATTAAAACTCTGTTCAACATTATTTTACAACAAAAAAAAATGTAAGTTAGGAAGGTTAATCCCATATGAGTAATTGTTCATATTGTGGAAAAAATAGAATACTACTCATAAAATTCCTTTATTGGACGTTACCGGTTTCGTGAACAATATTCTTTGCTTCACATCCTCAGACGTAACAGGAATTTTTATAAATTGAAAACAAGGGTAGTCAAAAAAAAAAAATTTTGACTACCCTTGTTTTCAATTTATAAAAATTCCTGTTACGTCTGAGGATGTGAAGCAAAGAATATTGTTCACGAAACCGGTAACGTCCAATAAAGGAATTTTATGAGTAGTATTCTATTTTTTCCACAATATAAAAAAAAATGTGATTAAAATCTCTTCTAATAAATTATTTTTTATTAATTAAAAAAAATTATTAACCCTTAAGGGGTATGATATCTATGAAAAATGTTGGTTACTGAAATAAAGTTGATTATTCCATATTCATATGTCTGTCTGAATTGATATGCTCGTATATACTGCTGGACGTGATTTCTCATTAGTCTACCGACTGCCAGTCCATATTCTGGTTTTTAAATTACATGCATTAAAATTTCAAACACAAATTACTACTGAACGCAACAACATAAAAAGTGGATGTTACATTCAAAATTATTCCTATTTGGTTAATGCTGCACACAGCGACGTGCAAAATATTTTTATAATTGGGTCTGGATCTCAGTTCATTTGTAAAAAACCTTTATCAGTATACACTATATTTCTGGTAGTAGGATATTTTTGCAAATTTGTACTAGTATTCTAATATTTTTGGATTATCTTCTGCGTTGAATATCTTGATTTCATGTTTCGACTGCCTTGTGATTTTCTTCTGAAACAAAGAAGATCACAGGATAGCCAAAATGTCAAAAATTCAGATTAATCATACGACAAAGAAACCAAAAATTCTTCTCCAAATCATCAGCTTCGCGAAAGCTTTAGAACAAAAATTTTTGCAAAAATGTTCGAAGTGAAAGAATCACAACCTGGGTTATATATCTACCAAATTTTGCCAACAACACACCATATAAATTGGCCAAATTCAAAGCTAAGATTGTTTCTAAGGGAGTTACACTGAAAGGGCAAACATCCATTACTCGCCAACATTGCCAATGTCGGGACAGGGGATCGAACGCTGTCCACCGATAAAACAGTATGCTCACCATAATACGATCAAGCTCTCCAGCTGCGAACTAACATTTCACATTTCTTGAAAATGTTTGAATAAAACCATATCTACAGACCAACAGTCAAGTATTTTATTTCTTTTCTTCACCGATTTCTGAGACAAATTGTCATCTAATTGGCTAGTCCGTAACAGCCTGTTAACACTTGAGTTAAAGGTGAGTTTTTCAAGAATATGATACATTTATAAGTTCTAACTAAAATGAGAATTGAGGGGGGCTGGTGATCAAACAGGGATCATAAATGAACCCTTTTTAATTTCCCTTCACCGTCCCCTCAACTATTAATAACACTTGCTCTTCAGCCTCTTCAATACTACTCGACCATCTATAGGTCAGAACAAGGTTAGAATGGTTTTCCATTCGAAGGGACTAATCCTTCTTCAGAAGTACTCCACCGCCGAAAATGTCAAATCTCAGCCTCTGACCAAAGAAATAGAAGGATGTTTGTTCATCTATCCCGTACCCTATCAGTAATAGGTGACTCCTAGGATTGCTGTGTCAAAATTCCAGTTAGATGGTTCATAGTACCTGTTAACCCAGTAACCAGATTGACCTTCAGTGTTTATATTATATCCGGCATAGGTTCCGAGCCAAATCAGAGCTACTTGGTTCCAAGACTTGACGGTTCATCGGCTCCTTTTCCCGTTATCCACATTAGTTTTATTTCTTTGCAATTGAGTTTAGTGGGGTTCTAATCGGTATCTGTTCATCAATCATCACCACACTAACACAATAAACACGAACAATAACGATTCATAATTTACTTCTTTCTTAGCTAAGTTACATTTATTGGTCTACTATAATGACCAAAATGTCCACTCACCATGCTGGTAATAAAAAAAAGTGATGCCGGATTATATTAACGAAGTTTTAAAACTTAATACTTTAAACTTAATTTACTTATATATTATTTCTTAATCGGAAATTGTAAACTGTAAATTTAAATAAATATGATTTTCATTATTGTTGTTAAATTAATTTATTAAACAATCTAACGAAAGCAAATCATAGAAAATTTTAAAGGGTCTATTATTGTTGAAGCTGGCGAATCCTACGCCGACGCCTATGGCATTATAATTAGCAGTGATAACTAGCACTGCTAGCACTTATTTGTTTTATGAAGCAACTGCCTAGGAACTTCCTCAACTCGGTCCATATTACGCAATAGAAATACAGCTACTTCACAATAGATGGCGACAAGTGTACCACAATCACAACATTCAGCTCTACTGATCAATAGTTGCACAAAAAATGTTACACGTCTAACCTAACTAATAAAATAAAATCTGCAAAAAATTTAATAAGCACACCGTACACTGTACAGAGATAGCAAACACAAAACCAAACAAGCTTTCGAGGAAAATTTGTTTTTACCATTCTTAATTATGCCCCTTTTATTGCACTACTTAAGAGCACTACCGTAAAGAGTATTAGGATACATGGCGCTAAATTTAAATCATTCCAGAGCTTTTCATTGATTGATACATAATTAGGTTTGTGTGAAATAAATGGGTGAGATATAAAACAAGATGCTGCATGGTCTTGGAGAATTGCGGAATAGCAGTCTGTAAAGGAGAGGAAGGTGTATATAACACCGTTTAATAAAAGGTTAGCTTGAACCTGTATATCTTTATTAGAGTCAATTTAACACGCTGCGCGGACTAGGTGAGGATTCGGTCCTAATGGATTATGTACAGGGCCGGACTGGTTGTTGATAAAGTTTGGTTATTTTCATGTTTATGGTTTACAATACATAGGAATATATCAACAAGGTGGTGCAAAATCGGTTACTTATTTTAATATACTATAACTTTCAGTGTATTCAATCTATAGTGTTCCACTGTTCGCAGCGCCAGCCCTGTGTTTTGGTTGAATTAAAAGAAATTTTTTTTCTTATCGTAACATTCGATGAGACTACCTGCATAATTTTTGTTATATATTCACAGCTTACAATCGTTTAAAAAATGCTAAACATTAGGAACGAAATTTCACATTGACGTATAAGATTTTATAGTGTTGTTACAGATCATTTAAAAAATTATCGGAATCAAAGTGGGAATTAACTAACGAGTATGTTTAAAAAGCGTATTCTTTATGAACATTAACTTTTGCGAAAAATAATTCAAAGAAATTTCGCAATATTTATTTTGGTACCTAATTAATACAATACATGTAGGAAATATTAATGGGGCATGGTTAAAAAATATCTTAATTCCAAATATAAGCATATTATGTAGTGGGATTAAATATTATAAAAAATGTGAACTGATGTCACAGACTTCCAAAAAGAAACATGATGCAGCTACACATGTACTATTATTATTACTTATATTACAAATAGCGAGTTTCATGTTAACGGCTCCCACAGGTTGTTCTTTATAAATTAGTATTTTAGTAATTACAATATAGGAAATACTATACAGCTTAAATTGTCTAATAACTGAGTTACAATATGTTGATGGCTCTAAAAGTCCTCACTACTATCAAATTTTGAAAAAATTTTGAAATATTTATTTTAGTAATTACAATATATGTATAATATTAGTGGACATATTGAAAAAGTGAAAATACCAAATTTCATGTTTTCTGCTCTAAATGTTTTGTAAAAAATAATAAAAAATTCTAAAAAATTATTGTAGTTTTTATTTTGGTAATAAGAAATATGAACTGAATGTTGATGACTGGGTGACCCCTATGACTATTAAATATTAATGGCGCATGGTTAAAAAATATAAATAAAAATAATTTTTGAGGAGTGTTCTCTTTGACTATCAAATTTAGAAAAGAAAAAATGTAAAAAATTATCGGAATTTTAGTATTTGTATATAAGAATTATAAATTGGCATGCGCTGAAAAAGCCTAAATGTCAAGCTTCATGTATATGGTTTATAAGGGGGTGTAATGTATGATTATTAAGTTTTGCAAAAGTAATTTAAAAAAAATTTGGAATGCTCGTTTTATAATAGATAAAAAATGGAGTGTAGTTAAAAAATATAAATACCAAGTTTCACACAGATGACTCTTAAGAGGTGTTCTTTATGATTTTTAAATGTTGAAGAAAAAATTTAAAAAATAATTATTGTAATGTTTATCTTGGTTTGGCATATAGTAAATATAAATTGGCCCCGATAAAAATATCCAGGTATCAAATTTCATATTGAAAACCCTTTAAATTTTGTAGAACTAAAAATTTAATATTAAATTCAATTTTTATTTATTATTTACTTTATCTAATAAATGCGTACTAACATTTCTCTTTTATACAGGGTTTTAAAAATATAAAAGTTATTCTCGACTCACTCTGTATAAAATATATTTAACTTTAAAAGTGTACTTCTAACATTGAATGTATATATAATATATTTTAACCTGATGCAATTATTGTATTTCAATTTAAAATACCTACTGCGGACGTTTCAAGATAATTTTTTGACCCAAAAATGATAATATTTTCACTGATCTTCTATGGATATACAAACCTACTTAACTGTATATTTTTGAAAACAATTTATCAAAGATAATCTAACTATAACTCAATACAGGGTTAGCTATTAAATTTTTCCCTATATATCATGGTTACGAAGTATTCTACACCCAACGCAACATTATCTACTACCTTTTAGTAACTACCTAACAAAATAATTTCGAATACATATCCATCTTTCTAGGCATTACATACAATATGATGAGCTCTTTTAAGCATTCTGTGGGATATCGAAATTGTATGTACTATCTGAAGCCTTTTCTAATAAAAATAAAAAAATCCCAAAACAAATAACACCAGCACCGTTCCTGGCGCATCCGTCAAAGTCGCGAGCAAAATTTGTACATATTTACTTTCCCTTATTCGTGGCCATAAACAATTTTGCATCGACTTTACGTCAGAAGGAGAGGAAAATGTATACCATAACAAATATAAATTGTTATTTTATGTTGCAATATTGTAAGACCCCGCTAGCAAGACCTTACGCACTTACTAAAAATCTTACTTAAAACTTTAAGAAGAAATGTTATGAAACTGTAATTGTACAATTATATTTTATGAATTCTTTAACAACGTGTCAATATGAGAATACTATCGTGGGTTTAGTATATTAATGTGCATCACATCGCTGATACACCTTAAATGCCATAAAAACAGTAGTAGTGGTTTGGGAATATTTATTAGTGTTATACTCTTTCTGTTTTTCAAAGATTTGTAAAATGCAATAAATATGTATGGATGCTTACTTATACTGTACTGAATGATTTTATAGCATAAAGCGCACAAAGTTACTAGTGTTAAAATTCATAGCAGCTCGTATTATATATTAGAACAATACTTGACCATTCCAACAATAATACATTTTTTATGTATAGGCGATTTTTTTTTCAACTCTATTCCGCTATAAATAGCTAGGAAGTAGCTATTGTAGTCATGGACTGTGACTTGTTTGTTATTATAGCTTCAAAAGAAAAATCAACATTTCTAATCAATTCAAAAGGTAAAAAAAATATTTTTTTGCCAAGGCTAAATCTTTATACGTGTTAAATAATTACGTATATCTAATATAGGTACTATCAATAACTATTAATGTTTAATTTTATTGTAAAATTATTCAAAAATATGCATTACAAAGTATAAATTTTAATATTTTATAAATGTTATGCACCAAACGTTCCAGCTAAGCAACAATCATTATAATTTATTAGCCTTAACCTTGAGCTTTTTTTGTAAGTAAGATTTCAGCCATTTCGCAAGATGCAATCAAAACAAATGCACACCTAATAAATTTCTATGCAAAAAACTCACTTATGAATAGCGCCAGTGCAGTGGCGTGGTGAGTGGCTGACACTAATTCTCAACAATGACATAACTCCTTTTATTTGCTTCTCCGCTCCAAATAATAAACTGTTTAACGCTACACACTTTTGTTGCACTTTTTAAGATATCAGAGATAATTAGATTTGATAAAATAGGTAATATTAGATTATCTGGATAGGGTAAAACTTAATGCATTATTAATAAAATATATAAAAACCAGAGCGGTCTTGCGATAGATCCTTGGGGAACTCCTGATGTTGCATTCATTTAATTCATACCACTTATATAACTTATGTAACCCAATATTAATACACTTTACTATATTATGGTGTATGTGGAAAAATCAATCCCAGAAAAATATTTGCTGCCTCAGCGTCTGGTTTTAACCCATTGAATTTTCGCTATGTTAGTCTCTAAATTTTGCCGTATCTTCTAGTGAGGAATGAAAGTGACGTAACTATTATATTTTTATGCAACAATAATAATACAGGTATTCTTTTTTTTTTTTTGGTTGAAAAAAACATCAGCAATATACAAAAACATATCAAGCGAAATGGCTGCATAAGCACTTCACTGTCTAAAGTGTCAGTGATCCGGATCTATCATCAAAAATTCAAATGCAATTTTTATCTACAAGGTATCTACAAGTTCTAATTTTAGATTTTAAAGGTCACTTTTAACCGCTGATAAAAATTGGCAATCTCAGAATAAAAATATCTTACTCAAAAATTAATTAGTGTATTTTTTAAATACAAAAGTAAAAACGTTGTACGGGGTGATCCACTTAACTTTCCCTCCCCACGTTTCTCTGTTATTTCTGTAGTTACGAAAAAATTATTGTAACAAAAGTTGTGGGGCTTTTTCTAAAGTTTTTAAACATGATGTAAAAAAACAATTGAAAAATAAATGCCGAAGTTATATATATAAATTGTATTTTTTTAAATGGAACACTCTGTATTTTATTGCCTTTTTCGACGTAGAATTTCAGTCTGATTTCGACAATATAGAATATAATACTTACTTTTAACAGTTTTCGAAATATTTGCTTTTAAACATAATTATACACTATTTATATATTTAACAGCAAATATTTCGAAAACCATTAAAGGTATTATATATTCTACGTTGAAAAAGGCAATAAAATACAGGGTGTTCCGTTTAAAAAACAATGTATATTGTAACTACAGAAATAACAGAGAAACGTGGGGAGGGAGTTAAGTGGATCACCCTGTACGTACATTGAATAGATGAAAGTGAAGAAAGTGGTAGATAAAGATTTTTAAATTATATTTTGTATTTTGTTGATATAAAGGTAGAATTTAAACTTAAAATCTCTACCTAGCCCATTTCCTTTCGATTTCAACCTGAAATAAGTAACTAACTAAGGGAACATTGAGGGATACGTGTAGAATCGAGAAATGACAAAATTGGGAAAAATTAGAAACCGTCTCATTTCCTCCACCATCGCAAACTTTTTTTATCCAATTTTTTTAAATACCACACGTATTCGCAAAGATCACTTCGTTAGCGATGGATGGAGCGAAATTGTCGAGATCGACAGATCATTTATTACTTATCGATCCACAACCTGAAAATAAAACTGATTTAATAATTAGAAAATGTGTTTCTATATCATCGAAGAAATAATTAAATAGTATATCACATTCAAGAGTGCATGTATGAAATAATTCCAAAAGTCAGGAATACGTAAGAATTTCTTACAAGATCCAAAATATGATGAACATCATGTAGTTTATTAGCAACTAGTGAAAAGTGGAAAACAGTTTACATCCCACCTCTCTACTTTACGCACTCTGGCAGAGAATTCGCCTTTTGCATCCATGTTGTAATCTTACCAACAACACAAATTCTAAGCAGATCTGTAGACTGATATTTTTAGTAGTATTTTCGAAATTTTTCCGATAAAATACATATAATTTTTTCTGAGTAGTTAGCTGTGAATAAAATAAGTTTCAAACTATACTTCTACTATAACAGAATACTATTTATCTTGGGACTAAAAGTACCTATGTATTGGTTTTCAAAACATCCTTGATCAGTGATTCTAATCTTAAACGTGATAATATATAATTTTTTTTGATCCTGTATGTAAATTGAGATATGCAAATATATACATAAAATGTTAAAATCATCACTCATATTTAATTCCTTTCTTTAAATAGCTTTTTCTATAGTTTTATAGTATTTTGCAAACTGTTTCAAGGTCTTAAAAGCTTATTTAAAAAAATATATATATTACATAAGAGAATATAGCAAATAAAACTAGAAAAAAACTTATATTTACTTTCAACTTTTTTCACATTGTTTTTTCTAGAGTAATAAGTGGATTTGTACACAACTGCAATTACTATGATTTATAAGTTTTCAATATATTAATATCTGTCTCATTGTCCATTATAAAAAGTGCTTGGCTTGTTTTGTCACGTGTCTAAATATATCTTCAGGTTTTATAGAAGGATGATGCAATTTGAACAACATATTTCTTTAATTCTGCATCAATAAAAAATAATGACCACATAATCATCTTTGATGGAATAATTTGCGACTTCTGGTTTTGAATAGACTAATTTAGGTATTTAAATTACACCCGAAAATTTGCATCAAACTGCAATCATAAAAAAAATATTTTTGAGATGTTTTCGAAATATTTACATAGTATTTATTGCACTTCACAAAATTTAGAACTATCTATTAGCAATAATAATAATCATAATAATAGTAAATTTATTGGTGTAAGTGATACAAAAAGTATATCTAATATATACAAATCATAAGGTCCTAAGCGCATACATACACACATACAAAATATATGTTACACGGAAGAAATAGAGGTCACAATAGCATTAAAGTATGGAGTGTAAGGTATGAAGAAAATAAGTTTGGGTAATAAATTCCGTAACCCTGTCAGATCTTTATGGTATCAGATAGTTTGTCAGGATTAAAGGCATTAGACTGTAATAAGATTAATTCAAACAGATATGGGAATGCCACGAAGATATCAGCAATGAGGGAGCAGTACAGAATCAAAGTACTCTGGATGCCAGAACATTTTGCAACACCAGGCAAGGAAAAAACTGGTAAGACAAGGATCAGCCAATTTCTTTATTGGTTTAGAACCGGCTCCTAGAATTTCCAAAAGCACATCGAAAGGGACCATCAAAGACTGGGTCAAAGGTAAACAAAAAAGATTACTGGAGGAACATCACACTCATCACAAGAAAACACTAATTAATGTATTAACAAACAAACGAACTGCTTGTAGAGAACGCAGATCCCAATTAAGAATAATAACAGGGATATTTGTCTGTTAAAAAACATTTACATAACATGGAAAAGTGACAGTGACCCCCTAGACTGCAGATTATGCAAAACAGTGTCAGAATTGATGGTCCATATTACATTGAAGTGCGAGATATTGATAAGAACTGAATATTATAAGAATCTATCCAGTCATGAATCCTGTCACTTGGTGAAAGAAATTGTGGTGTTGAAATGGGTGGAGTAAATTAAGATAGGGGGGGATATTGATAAGAACTGAATATTATAAGAATCTATCCAGTCATGAATCCTGTCACTTGGTGAGAGAAATTGTGGTGTTGAAATGGGTGGAGTAAATTAAGATAGGGGGGGCCCAATAGGCCCAAGAGGTTGCAGTGCCTTGGAAGTTTCTACAGAAGAACTCTAGAAAGGAAAAATAAAACCCTGTTGTTCGTGGTGGGAAAGTGTCTGGTAAATTAATGTCCAGCAGCTATGAAGCTTCAGAAGAGAGGGATGAATTAGCAATTCATCACTGCGTTCTGCTTAATAGCATGAATATAAATCGTCCAAATGGTATATTCTTGAAACTAAGGAATGTAGGTATTCCCATGAGGGAATTACGTCATTTTTTCTCTGTAATAGTAAGTCAACCAATAGTAAATGTCAAGCCGTATTCACAATTCGAGAGATTATTTTAGTTTTCTTTCTTGGGGATAGGTTAAACACTATAAATTTTCGATTTATACGGGAAAACGAATCGATTAAAAATTAATTAAAACAGTTTACTTTATTGTTGCGTTTTACCTCGAATACACACAAACCTTGGACGATTACAATAAAAAAATCGCAGTTCAATTCCATATGTTGTCACTTCTGTAATAAGTATTTGATTATTTGTAATTAATATAAAGTTCAATTGAGTTCACTGGTTCTATTATGGTTTGCTAAGTTAACAGCCTTGAAAATGTATATTAATTTTTTAAGATTGTTCTCCTTATATGTAGGTGTGCGTAAGAGAATTTTTAATTAGCATTAATTAGTTTATGCATTTCTCTACGATGATACAAATAAAAATGTGTTCATATTATTCTGAATTAATGATAATGGTTAAATACAGTATGTTGCCAAAACATGGAATACATTAATAATTTTGTAGATTAACCAAAATTTCCAGGATAAGTCGATTTTTATTTTAATATGCATCTATTGACATACCTTTTAAATTTACAGTCACAAATAATTAAAAGACCTAACAAATGAGGAGGTATATCTGCCACATGATTCTTATTTACTTAAAAAAATATATTGATGACGTCACAATTTTGACATGACGTCATGAGTTCAACAGTCAACCTTCGTCTGTTTTTTTATATTAATATTTTGAATTTTTTTTGCTGGCAAAAAATAATTTTTTGAATATTATGATTTATTATTGTCGATTCGGAAACATTTGTCTTATGGTGTGCCAACTACTATTAACACTGTTTGCGGTAATATTTTGTTCTATACCTAAGTAACAATAATTACTATAGGGATGTCTAGAAATAAAACGGCCCAGTAATTAGTCCTGTAGGGTCACCCGACCTGACACAATTAGATTTTTCTTGGCTACATGTTAATTACAACAGATATAGATTATTTAATCAGTGTAAGATATGTTATTAATAATATAATATTTTCCAGATGCAATAAATAACGTGATGCATGACCTTGTTAAAAGAGCAACTTAATGAACAGGCTTTAATGGAAAATATTTTAAACATTTATTCTAGTTTCTAAAAAAAATTCCTTTCCTTTATTATTTATTATTGTCGGTGTTATTGTTATTTTTCAATATCTCTTTTAATATTGATCATTCTGCTTATATCAAAAATACTAGAAATTAATCAAAATGTTTTGGATGTTTCGTATCTAAACATAAACAAAGTGTCATGTAATCTAGTATAAAACAGGCATGAGTTTCGAATTTCTAATGGAAAATATTGTTTAATTGCAGTAATTTATTATTTTTGCATATTGTTTTTATTTTTTTCTGTAGATTCAGTATGGTCTAAACTATATAATATTTCTAAAAAAGCTGCTAAACAATACAACTTCAAACTATAAAATCAATACAACGACTAAACTTAAAGGAAATATGACTTCAAGTAGCTATTGTTACTTGTGTTCACAAGCGTTATATTTATTTATCTGTTTATTTATTTACTTTTATTATATATACCTAAACATGTCATTGTCACAATGATAATAATGTTACGTTAATGCTTAAAACTCATTTTAATATGGGTCTTAGCCTTGTAAGTTTGTTTCTTATAAAAAAATTTTAAGAGCAATTTAAATTTTTAAAAATACTTATATTTCATTTTTTTTTAGTGGCCTCTAACCAATTTAAATTCAATGAATTAAAATGATGTGATGAAACGCGTACGCTTGTCTAAATTTGAGATGGGTTTTGAATATTTTCTTCAACATTCATGTGCGCCAAATGTGTAACACTATCCGTAGTAGTATTCTATTTCTCACCTCGAAATGAGGTTTTCCAGGTTTAGGATGTTACTTTTTGCTATAAAGGTAATATTATATGTTTATAGTCAAATGTTTATAGTCAAACTATCTAAGCCTTAGTAGATGATATAAGGAGTATATCTATATTTTCCACCCTCATGCAGTCAGCGCTTCGATTTGTTTTCAACTAGCGTTTTGTGTATCTAATGAAATAAAAAGGTTTGCAAATTACTTGAAAGTTTTGTCATAATAATCGGTAATATGGACAGAACGCGTAAATAATTTAGGAAATAATGTATTTTGTGAAATTTTTTTAACTAATCTTTAATGAAAATATCTAATAAAAAATTGCTAGTTTTTTAAATTTTCTAAATAATAAAAACAATTTTAATTTTGTTATTTTCCAAATGATGAAAAAGAATAAGTAGTTAAAATATTACAAGATTAAAGGTTAGGTATTAATCATTACATATTTCATCGTAATCGACACTTTATGTTTTACCTTAGATTTCCTCAGTAAATTGTTCAAGAATGAGACACACAGGTAAACAAGGTAGTGCAAGAAAAATAAGCCTAAAAGTATACGAATCTTGAAAAAATTAGTACGAGCAAGGAATTTGGTGGAGATTGAACCGCCGTATTGAAAAATGGCGGTTAATTTTCAGATTAGGCAATAATAAAGCAAATAATTTTTATATTAACATTTTTTCTATAAATTGAGTGGTTTTTGAATTATGAGCTGCAGAATGTTGAATTTTCCAATATTGTACAAAATACAAATTACAAAATACAAAATACAAAATACACTCTAAAATGTGTGTTAATAGGTTCCAAATAAAACAAAAAAAAATTTTTTAGGTACTTATACTGACACATGGCAGAACACTTTAACCCTGCGTTTAAACAACGTTTTGTACATCTCGATTTGCAACCACAGGATATGAGCTTCAGTAAATTCAGTAGGGTTAAATGTTCTGCCATGTGTGGGGATATTGCCAGGGATTATCTTGCAGCAACTCAGAATACATGTTAGAATTTTTTTTTCTTATCTGCGCCATTTTTCAATATGGCGGGCGTAGCACAGCTTAAATTTTTACTTTTAGTATGTTTATTAGGATGACAAGTGGAACATCTTCACCAAATTTCTTGTGCTAATTTTTTCGAAGTCAAAATCTATTTTTCCTGCATTAAGGGTCCCAACATTTTTTTCTTATATTCAAAATCAGTTTATTTTATATCGAAACAATCAGT
Organism: Rhagium mordax; assembly: GCA_963680705.1. Taxonomy (NCBI): domain Eukaryota; kingdom Metazoa; phylum Arthropoda; class Insecta; order Coleoptera; family Cerambycidae; genus Rhagium; species Rhagium mordax. The sequence goes on along the minus strand of OY796661.1, from coordinate 23,826,877 downwards.
AATAGGTACTTATATTGAATATTTGTGCGTTCATTGTCATTTAAAATATTTATGCGAATTATATGAAAAAAAAAACATTGTTTTCTTAATCGCGCGTTTCAATGTATTATTTGATAAAATGTTGATTTATAATACTTAATATGAAAAGAAAGTAAATACTTTAACCTCCATTTTGCATCTTTGTTACGTTAACTATCGAATATTTTACAGCATATTTTAATAGGAATATACCTAAGTAACGAAAAATTACAATTTTTTTATTTAATAAACGCATACATTAATTTATCCTACCAATTTTTTTTTTTTTCAGATACGTTGGTCGAGATATGTAATTGGTAAATTTAAGAAGACTACAAATCCAAACTTAGTTTTACACAACTTTCTAGTAATATAAATCAAAGTTAACTGCTAAATAAATTAAAAAATAAAAGCTCTTCTCCTTAAAAAGTTAAATTTAATTTTATTTAATAATAATTTCATTTTTTTTAAGTTTATGCAATTTCGAGAACCGGGTGTACTGCTTCTATTTTACCAAGATTTACTCACAATGCTCTAATTATTTCATCGCAATGAAAAAGATGTTTAAAATTTTTTCTTTTCTAAAATTTCCTCATCTTCCATTTGGTCACATATTATGACCGATATTCTTTTTGTTAATTAAGATTAAAAGTCATGCGTATCGTATACATTCCATTATTTAGTAATTTTTAAGACAAAACCAGTACCTTTAACCTCTGCAAATTATTTCTTATCCTATATTTTATTAATAAAATATTACATTTATCGACAAATAACTCTTAGTTAGCGACTTATTTCCAGTTGGAACCCATGAGAAATGAATTGTATATAATGAATATACGCATAACATGATTTGGGTCGAATTGAAAACTCCTCTTTTGAAGTCGAATAAAGAACAGTGTCGTATACCCGGAGCCTTCGCCATATTTTTAAATATCTTTTTTGTAAACGAGATTGATTTCTATATTTTTCAACAAATATTTGGCATATAGAAATGCACTACGTTCGACGTTCTTCCTGTGTAGAATGGTTTATATTTGCCACACAAGAGATTTGTAAGAACAATGTTATATTGGTTTAGGATAAATGTGTATAAATATACCGTGTTATTTAGGTACAGTGAAATTATATACTACAATAAAATATTGTTATTGTGAAAAAACTAAATTCAAAACGTACTTCTTAAAAAACGTATACTGTATACTGGATAACTTGAGTACCTACCTTTTGTAAAACGTCGGTGAAATTTGGTAAGTGTATTTATCTTAGGATAAGTCCATAATGGATGAGCAATATCGATCAACAACTAAGGGGTGGTGGAGCTGGAAAAAATAAATTAATTTAAAAATGTTTTCTTTAATACCTATATGTTTGTCTACTTGTCTGCTGTGATTACTTCAAAACGTTTCGTTATTCAAAAATGATCAACAGATACCTATAAGGATCATGGGCGTTAAAGAGTTCTTAAATCTTGTAAAAATCGAAATCGACATAAGTTTCATATTAAAAAAATATTATTATTGGTTATTATTTTAGAAAAACTGTTTCTCCTTGAGCCTTAGGATATATTATTATGTTTATAAAACGTCCTGTGTGATTAAAAATAAACTTCAGGTAGAGGTAAAATGTTTTTCATGTATTTTTGCACCTACTAATTCCGTCTTTTTCCTTCAGGAAATATGAGTATAATAAAATGTGTTAAATCAGCACTTATTAATAAAAGTTCAAAAAAAAAATAAGCGCAATACAAAGAATTTGTTTAGAGAAATATTACACTGTTGGCAAATTTGTCAGTATGTCTATCTATCTCTCTGTCATAATACTCCCAGAAATCTCAGCGAAATTAAGAGGGATAGGTAGGTAATAAAAGCAGAGATTTATTAAATTTTGTGAGCATCCGCAAACCTGCAGTTGAGTTTAAAAGCTTCATATAATAATAATAAGGACTATTCTTTTTAATAAATTATTTCGGATAAATTCATCTTCTCTTTTTGTGAACCTGTAAAAATATTAATTATTTTAACTGAATTTGTAAAGTTGTACATATCAAATAAAAAATGTGAGGTTTAATGTACAATAAAATATTTCACATTATGCCTCAATATTGGTAATATTTCGTAGTTCCCGACCCTGTCTTGTAGGTATATTTTCTCATAATATTGAACCTTTTAGTACAGTGACACTTTGCGCACTACGTACCATAAATTACAGTTGACTTCGATCCACAGAATCCCCATGATAATTTAGAAAGCGGCCAGTGTTGCCAGGGTAGGCCTGGATAATCATTGACTCAAAAAGGGACCATTCTCGACATTTTTTTTTTGAGAAATACATAGGTAGTATAAATATTTTTAATCTCTTTCACAATTAACTTTTCCTAACCGTTCTTAACTTGCAAGACAGAAAAGAACCAACCAATCCAGAAGGCAAAATATATGAATCAACAATATAATGAATTGATTCCCTTGTAGTCCAGTGCCAGTTGCCACGTCAAAGGCTCGAGTGATTCAACCCTGTAACGTTATGACTTATTTTCGCAATCTTTGTTTTGACGATTTGACGGGTGGTAACTGTTCGGGAAAAAATGTTCTGATAAAATCATCCTAATTTTTATTGAAGTATCAATCGCTGTCGTCGCTGATATTTTGAAGCATTACATAGAAACATATAATGATCAGAATTCGATTTACACTTTTGATAATTCTCTTGGTAATTCCGCTAATTTAGTTTTTACGACGAATTTTCGTTGTAACATTGTGTAATTAGTGACATGGGTATTTTAGTGACAAGATAATGAAGTGACCTTTTTTTCTTAAATAATTAACGATGATGACTTTACAGTTTGTGGTTTCTTGTACAATATGGGAATATTTTTTCAACTAACCTACTTCTGCCTCTAATCTTAACTAAAATATTTTGACACTCGATTACGCGTATTATTTAATAGTAAACAATTTCGATTGCACAACGACCAATGCTCAAAACACAGAAATGTACCAGATATAATTTTCTATAGATCGCGGAAAGTTATATATGAATGAAGTACAAAATATTACTTAATGATGGAAGATTTATGCGTTATTGTTGTAAACTTATCTCTGTAGGTCATTCTTGTGTGTATTACATACAATGGTAGTAAAAAAATTCCGTAACCTTATCTATCGGTCAGGATTCACAAAAAGCGCAGCTGATCATTCATAAATGACTGAACGGAAAATAATTCTAAAACGGAGATTCGTGTATATGTAAATATTTTAATAATAATTACTAGTCGTTCCTCTATCGCCCTAGGGGTCACTAAATGCTACACGTGCATACCGGTGGTCATCAATTAGCATCACAAACACAGTACGCAATATAAACTCATTGAATAAATCAGGTAGCAGCGAAGAAGCTAGTTTTACAAACTTTTCCTTAATCATAAGGAACTACCCATACCCATGTGGCGGGTACGGAGCAAATATCATCCATGGGCCAGTTGAAAATATGTTTTTGTGCATTATATTCTATTAAAAAATACAGAGAAGCGTCAACAAATATTTATTGGCTTTTAATAATTTGAGGAATAGAGAAGAGGCAACCCATTGATAAATATCCTTAGACCAATCCAGTGTGTGTACTTATACAACAAAGACTGCAGAGGTACGAACATAGGTTGATTTTACATTTACCCACTGTCGACTAACGGAGAGGGACCGCCTCTATTCTGCTGGCTCGTTATTTCATTTACCTTGGCGTGTGTAATAAAATTGCTGGCTATATTGTAATGCCCTAGAAACGATTTATTTTTAAGAATCATCAAAATCGTCAAAATGTTCAACTTTGTGAACAGAACACAGTTTATTAAGCGAACATCGACAAGCAATTTAATTATTAGCCTAGCGTTGATAAACTGACCCTTAATCCGATTTCTGTGAATATATTGGAATTATGAATGTAATGTAGTTTGTTCTTAGAATATTTTAACAAATCATAATAATAACTGGTTTATTTTGTAAACGATTGTCTTGGAAAGTCCACAAATTATTATTTAAATTATTGCATTACATAAACTTTTAAACACATTTTCTCTAATCTTGTGAAATGCGTCAAGCGTATCTTCATGACGCAGAGGTTGTTAAAAAACTTGCCGCTTTGTAGATTATCAAACAAATATAACAGTTTTTATTGTATTGATATAGGTATATTTATTTTCAATGTCACAACAAATGATAAAAAGAACATTAAAACATACACACAATATTATCTCGAGCAGATTAATTAAACTGTACAATGCTTTGTTTTTGTTTGTTTCTATTCGATATAAATTTAAGTTTATCTGTATATTTTGGTGCTAACGAATTCTATTGCCAAACTAGCTATATCGGTACTGGGTATCCTGGAAGTTTTCCAAGTCTGTTTTAATGCGATTTATGGGCCTCTAAGTTGGAGTCGTTAAAGATGCTGATGAGGGCCCATCGCCAGAAGCAGGACCCAAGTTGGCGTTTGTGCCCTACCCGACATAGGTAGTTTTTAAATTAATAATAAATTGTTCTCTTTCCTTAAATTTAATATGCCATAAATATAGTTTATTACCCACAAGTACTAATATTTATATAATTAATTATGTGTCTGAATGGTGAATAAAAAACTTACTTTAAACATATCTGCATGTGATTATGACAACTTGAGAACATGCAACTCATAATAGTCATAATATAAAGAATTTGATTATAATTTGTAAAATCGACCTTGATCTTTACGTAATCTTTGCGTTAAAATTACCCGTAATTTACTCTGTAGAACAATTAAAATAATTTTGTATAATGATAATGAAGAATAACAACTTATTTCTGGAAACGATTATTAAGTCTTTTTGATTTTGTGAATTTAATATTACATTACCAATAATAAAATTCGAAATTAGTCATTGAATTCGGTTAACTTGGCATTATTTATGCCGCAAACAAAACGCAACACCCTGTATTACATTACCAATCTGTCCCGAATTTGTTTTGAATATCTAGAATTACACGCTATTGCAGTATTTATATCAGTGATCCATATGAGATCCAGATAACCCTTACAGTTAATCTTATATAATGGCGTAATAAACTAATCACGAGGCTTGGACAGCTGTGCGTACATATAGGCAAAAAATGCAACATCTATTTTTAAATTTCGATGTTTACTGTAAATAATGATGAATATTATAAATAAACATCAATAGAAGCACTTATCATAATGTTATGATTCTATTTATTGGTGGCTCGCAAAATATAACGATACGAGTTACTTATCTCTGGGAAAAAGCATATACACTCAGCGCACCAAATCAGTACCTCAAATGTATACAGGTCTCACAAATTAATAGTAAACTGTGTGACCGCAGAATTATGCAACCATGTATTATACGTGTAGAACATTCCCAACGTAGTCTATTGGTATTCTAATTTCTAATTAAAGTTTAAATGGTAACATTGAATGAAATAAAACTTAACTGTTTTATGATTTCCACAAATCTTTTATATTTATATATTTCACAAAATATATAAACTACATAACAATTGTTTCGCCACACAGTGGCTTCGTCAGATGTGAGTACTAGACTAAACTACTTCCTACAGAACAAGGGTATTTAAAGTCTTCTAGAGTATAATAAAATATTAACAGTGTTGTAAAATTAATTTTGAATAGGTGGGTAGCTTAAATATGAATAAATATGAAAAAATCAAAAAGTATTTAACAAAAACAGAATAAACTCGCTCTCTTGATATCACATATTAACAATATTGTAAAATTAATTTTGAATGGGTACCTACATAGTTTAAACATAAATAAAAATATGAGACAGTCAAGAAGTATTCAACTAAACAGATATGGTAGATATATGATTAAAACAGATTTAACAATGGGGAAGAATTAGTTTCAAGTTGGTCATTTAGGATTATATCTGAATTTTTCAATTTGTTAATTTCCAAAGATTCTAATAATGTTAATTTTGGTCCTTTATTTTCTGAATATAAAATATCAAAGTTTTCATTAAATTGATGATTTTCTTCGAACAGATGATTAGCGTAAGTAGAATCATCTTTTCTATGTGTAAAGCTTCTTTTGTGCTCTCCTATTCGTTTCTTAAAACTTCTTCCGGTTTGACCAATATAGACTTTAGGGCAGGTACCACAAGTTAGCTTATAGATTCCTGATTTATTATCTTTCTTAATTTTATCCTTATTATTTTTAATAATTTTACCAAGTGTATTTGTAGTTTTATAAGCAATATTAATATTTTGTTTTTTCAAATTTTTAGCAACTTTCTCTGTAGGTTTGCCGATATAAGTTGAATTTTGATATATTTGTTTTAAATTTTGGATAAACTAATTCTATTGCTTTTTTATAAGATTTATTAGCGAGAATATTCAACACCCTCACTTATATCGGCAAACCTACAGAGAAAGTTGCTAAAAATTTGAAAAAACAAAATATTAATATTGCTTATAAAACTACAAATACACTTGGTAAAATTATTAAAAATAATAAGGATAAAATTAAGAAAGATAATAAATCAGGAATCTATAAGCTAACCTGTGGTACCTGCCCTAAAGTCTATATTGGTCAAACCGGAAGAAGTTTTAAGAAACGAATAGGAGAGCACAAAAGAAGCTTTACACATAGAAAAGATGATTCTACTTACGCTAATCATCTGTTCGAAGAAAATCATCAATTTAATGAAAACTTTGATATTTTATATTCAGAAAATAAAGGACCAAAATTAACATTATTAGAATCTTTGGAAATTAACAAATTGAAAAATTCAGATATAATCCTAAATGACCAACTTGAAACTAATTCTTCCCCATTGTTAAATCTGTTTTAATCATATATCTACCATATCTGTTTAGTTGAATACTTCTTGACTGTCTCATATATTTATTTATGTTTAAACTATGTAGGTACCCATTCAAAATTAATTTTGCAATATTGTTAATATGTGATATCAAGAGAGTGAGTTTATTCTGTTTTTGTTAAATACTTTTTGATTTTTTCATATTTATTCATATTTAAGCTACCCACCTATTCAAAATTAATTTTACAACACTGTTAATATTTTATTATACTCTAGAAGACTTTAAATACCCTTGTTCTGTAGGAAGTAGTTTAGTCTAGTACTCACATCTGACGAAGCCACTGTGTGGCGAAACAATTGTTATGTAGTTTATATATTTTGTGAAATATATAAATATAAAAGATTTGTGGAAATCATAAAACAGTTAAGTTTTATTTCATTCAATGTTAACATGGATTTCCATCAAGTAAAGATCGACTCAATCAACTGTTTAAATGGTAACAGAAATTTTAAAAAGCTCTAGATCTTATAAAATTTTGATTTAGATTAGAAGTCTCCATCCATAAGCTATATGTTCGTTAAACTTAGTTCATTTGTCTAACATATAATTAAATCAGAATATTTATAACTCATTTTGTAAATTCTCGATCTGTCAGTTGCTTTGGTTTTATGTTTTTGGTTGACTAAAATATATAAAAGCGTAATTTGTTTGGTTAGTTTATTTTTTTTTTGTTTGTGGGATAATCTTGTTTATTAGTATTTTGTATAAGTGTAAATTTAAATAAACTACAAAATTTTAATTGAATTGTTTGTAATTACTGGAAACAATAATAAATTTCGTTTATCATTTACATATTGATAATAATGAAGTTGGTCACGGATGTCTTAGTTATGAATAAAATTTTAGAAGTACTATAACTATTGATGACATATAAGCTAAAAACATGCCCACAATGCTAACTCTTATACATGTTTTTTTAAATGAATTATTAATACTACAAATTGGGTATAATTTTTTTAATTTTTCATGGTGCAATGTATTGTTGTTGTTCTAGGTATATCTGGGATCCATTTTTTAAATCTAATTTTGAAGAGAATAGAGTATTTTCTTTATTTTTTTTTTGGAAGGACATAACTTTGACAATATTGACAAATTTTCCATATTATTGATAGGTACTATAAGAGAATCTTTTCTGATCCTTGTATAATATGGGATATATTTTTAGTTTGTTTGAAGCATCTACGTTGGTAAACAATTAACTGCTGATCAAATATTTCGCACTTTTATTATACATATAGTATTTTTTAAAACCACTTCTGGACAATCTCCAATTTTTTTAAATGACCGCTTGTAACACCTCCCCATGCAATAATTTCGTAAGCCTAACGTGTTTGTACTACTAAATAATAAATATAAACCAACCAAATTTCATTGATACAACTGTTTCTAATCAAAAGATATTTAAAAAATTTAACGAAAAATTTTCAACCCTTGTGTAAAAAAAATTAAGGATTATGTAGCAAAATCCTGAGACACGTCAGTACTATTTTTTCATGCTCTATTCACATATTAATTTTTTACCACACAACTTGACTCACCCTATGTATTATTTTTAATAACCACTTCTGGACAACCTCCAATTTTTTTAAGTGACCGCTTGTAACACCTTCCCATGCAATAATTTCGTAAGCCTAACGTGTTTGTACTACTAAATAATACATTATTCTTTGATTTATTTATATCAAAGAAAGCTTTAAAATTTTCAAATTTTGCTAGAAGACATCTTAATTTCTTTGCTGTACTTGACTTTTCACCATTTTTCCCAACCCCTTACCACTCCCTTCTATGTTTGTTGCTATTTCTTTCCAATTTCTAACTTTCATTATTTTCAAATTCTCTTCCAGATTGTTTATCAATAACTTCCTTGGATTTCCCTTTCTTCTTTTTCTTGGTTTTCTTCTCTCTCCCTCTGTCTCTCTCTCCTTAATATTTCTATATGTTCCAGCCATCTCAACCTCTGTGCTATCCTATGATAACCGCACCGCTGTGATGCTAGGATTTCATAGAAGTCTTCCAATTCCCGATTAGGTTTTCTCCTCCGTCCCTCCTCCGTTCTTGTTCCTCCATAATAAGCACGTAACATTTTTTCCCATCTTTTTATTTTTGCTTCTTTCGTTTTATTCATTGCCCACGTCTCACAGGATAAAAGAGAATTTACACATATCATTAATGTAGAGCGTAAATAAATTGGGGACAAGAACTGTGCCTTGCAAAACACCATAACATACTCCTTTAGTACTACTTATAATAGAGTTTTACACATTGCAATCTATTCTTTAGCCAACTATCCATGAGTTTATAGGCAGTTCTCTGGATCCAATTACTTTCAAAGTACCCAACAAGTCTGGGTGGCTGACCGTATCTAAGCTTTTGCCCAGATCAGCAAAAATGCAAATTGCAGCCACAGCTAACTCCATAGATTTTAGCAGTTAGTTTAGAAATTGGAGTTGATTTGGCCTTTCTAAACCCATACTGTTTTTCAGATATTGTACTTTCAGTATAGCTACAAATCAAATATTTTAGAAAATTTGGAAACTAATGGTATGGGTCTATGGGTGTAATTCGAAATGATGCTTGTCCTTAGAATTGTGAAGTGGTTTAATGACCGCAAAAAGTACGAAAATCAATTGATAATATGTGTTATTGGTATTACTAGGTAGTCTGCACATTCTTTAATTATTTTAGATTTAATACTACCTAAGCCAGGAGGTTTGTTAGGTTTTAAGTTATTTATACCCTCATTTTCATTTGTATGGTCAATATATATTAAGTTTGATATCCTAGTTTTAGAAAAATTATGGTTGGTTTTTTGGTTTTTTAATTTTCTTTTCTAAGGTGCCTCCAAATCACTGAATAAGTAATTTATTTATTAATTCATTTATTGATTCATTCGTTCCCAATAAAAATTTATTATACCTATTATTGATAATTAAATTTATTAAATATTAATAATAATAACTCCATATGTAATGTCTTTAAAAATTCTACTAATACCTGTAATATACCGACGGTCATAAGTTTGAAAAATAGATTTTCGAAAAAAAACACTAAATATGTGCTCTTTCAAAGGCTCCGTTAAATAAGGAAAGAGACTCATTTAAAAAAAAATTCGTTTTCATCATAACTTTGACAAAGATTTTATTTTTAAATATATATGCACGTGAAAAATCGAAAAACATTTAAAAGTCGACCTGTACGAGCACTTGCTTTGTAACGACTTTATCGAATGTATTCCAACCTCCACGCACGTACTGTATATGACGACAGTACCATTTGCGAATATCTTTACTTTATATCTTGTAATTTTCGTATTTGTATACATTGTAAGCGATACTCATTATAATTTATCGATTTAAATTCAAATAATTCATTATTTGGGTCACAAAATATTACAAAATTTTTGCTTATGCTTTATAAATATAAGTTAAATAATTTTTAGTCCTATACAAACAAACCACTGCGTTGTATGGTCTGATTATTTGTTTACAATTATTTTGACTAATATTTTTAATAGAAAAGTTGAAATCATGCATCATCGAGTTAACTCATGTTATTTAACTGTTTACGGTTTTAAATAAATGATTATAAAAGTTTATTAACCGCTTGTCGAGTGACAAAATCTATACACTAAAAAATAAGATCTAAATTTAGAGTGAAGAAAATGGGGCTTTACACTTTATAGTGGGGTTCAAATTATTTAATGGGAATACATTTCTTTTCGTGCCCATAGGAAAACCATAAAAGAGATTGATTTAATAACAGCCCTCCTTCTATTAAATTTTTAAATCTTCAATGATCAATTCACCTACCCACCATTTGTTTGTCTATTGTTTCTGTTTTTTCTTTCTGTTTCTTATTTGGGATTTACTGCCACACTTCTGAACATTATCCAGACAATCTAAAAAATATCTGGATTTAAAAAAAAAACCTTTACGCCTGTGTACGTCAAAGGAACAGTTAAAGGTTGGCTTTTGACATAAAATATAAATAAAGTAAAATAAAAACAATGATGTTTTGCAGACGTTTCGGAATGCTAATAATCTTCCTTTTGTGTAAGTCGTGAAATTACACAATTTCTGTTTATTTGTCATTATTTACAACGAGGAAAATATATTAAAATCATTAATTATTTAATTGTATCGGTGGTGAAGCTTTTAAGGCTATTATCTTTTTAACTATTTATTCAACTTTCTTTTCATTATACCTAGTACAATATTTTCATTCCCTTGTCAAAATTGTGGCGGATGCAACCAAACCATTAAAAAAATATTTTTTCCTAGTTAACTCTTTGATCATTTTTCGAGCTTCTCGTAATTAAATTACTATTATAATTAAAAAATGACCAGATATAATCTGTTTTGAGTGTTTCTCGTGCAATATTTTCGTTTATTCGTTGTTTTTCTTTATTACAAGAATGACCTAATTCCAGAACTCGAGCTACCGCTGCCAATACTCCTTCGAGAGACAATTTATTCCTGGCTAGTAGTTGGTTTGTCATTGCTCGATCAATATTTTTATTTGTTTATTATTTAATTGCGAAAACGATTAAAATCGAGAAAGAAGTTGCTTGGTTAACTTTTGCTTGTCATTTCTTGCTTGCAAAATACGACTATGGGTGGGGCACATCCAATTAAAATGTCGTTGATAAACTATTTTCTGGCTAGCCATTTGCACGTCATTGCTCGTGAAATCTTTTTGCTTAAGCCTCATAATTCTGTTGTAATTTATTGGAGTGTGGTTTTGGTATCATTTAAGAAATGTAAAATAAAAAGCCTAACCTTTATTAAGAAAATTAGACTCTTCAGGGAACTCGTTCCATAAATATCAAACAATTAGCTAAGAAAAAAAGATTTCTTTAAAGAGCTTCGACTATGTCACTCACACCCACTCACATTTTTATTCATTTAGTCTGGTATAGCAGCCACAACAACGAGCAACGATTTGTATTTAAATATGATAATAGGAGGACAATTTCCCGGAGGTGACAAGGTAGTAAAATATTACACACATTTTTTATTTTTCTCCTTATGTTTTGATCAGTAGGAATCAAGCATTTTTTATTACCAAATTTAATAAGAGTCATTTCATCATTATAATAATATTATTATTGCGATATTTATCTTAACGTGGAATTTGGATTTTGGAACTATTTATTCTACGAGACAGCTTAAAAAACATTTTCATAATAATTGCCCTTGACAACAAAATATCTCCAAGGTAATGTAATTCTAAACAACAAACAAAAATATTTTCGAAATTAAATATATAGTTATGCATCAAATTATCACATTTGAATTCTCAAAATTTTCATTAGAACGTGAAATCCAAGAGTTATTTTAAAAATACATTAATAAATATTTTTTCTTTCGATACCTATTTATGGCTCATATTTAGCGACGAATTTAGAAAATTTCCATGAACCAAGCGCACTTAAACAGTATCGGTTTTAACAGGAAAGGTTAAAGATTATTTGTCTGTGTTTTTATCTCGAAAATTACGAGAATTGATGAAGACAAAAGCTAAGAGACCAATCATATTAATACAATTTACGTTTTATTGCGAAATGTATTCTGATCAGGCACTTATCTGACTCAAAGTGCCTGAGTGATACAAGTCTGACACTTGAGAGGAAATTTTTTACTTTATTTTTGTGCTTTGAAACATCAGATTTTATTAAATAAATGGTTATAATTATTGTGTGTGCATTATTAAAATAATTATTTACGGAAACACTACGTTAATTTCAGAAAAATGTGATATCTCCTTTTTGAATTACTTGGAGGAATGAGGCATGGAAAACAAATATTTTGCGACAAAAACCAGAGATGTTTAACTAAATAAATAGTTTTATCACTTGATGCGATAAAAATAAAATTAAGAACTTGAAAAATAATTACTATATTATTCTTACAGAACTTATTGATGAATCATTAAGTTCAAAAAGCTAAAGGCTGACCTTCATCTCTGACGAGAAGGTTTTGACATTTTCCTATTAAATTTTCACTAGTATTTATGTTAATTATGCTTTTGTAGCACACTTATTTAATTCATTATAAGAGTTAAACGATGTTTTGAAATTTTTATCAAACTTGATACTCGTGGCAACCTTTAATCAATTATTATCAATTTTATCTTTACAGGTTGAGGTATCGCATAATCCATCAGATGAAGTTCTAAAACTATAACTCCAAGCATTTTGATTTTTTTTATCATATCTATCTATACTCTTGTCTTTGTTCCACAAGAAATGCAACATACGCTTTGGCACGTGTTTGAATTTGTGACCATTATCAGCTAGCTGGCTAAATGGAAGATTTATTTTGTAAACTGATAATCGTGCAAGACACGTGTCCGGTAAATAAGTTATGAATTAAAAAGTGTACTATTTGAAGTCCACCAATTCATAAGGCCCATAATAAAATGGCTGCAATTCAAACTGATGACGATCAATTATTTTGACTGATGTTAATTAAATTTTAAGTACCATTAGTTTATTTTTAAAAAAGGTAGTCGGAAGACCAAGGAAAGAAACATGCCACCTAACCCACGGTTCATTTATTTAGCATCTACTTCAAGACTTGACAACGTTAAATACAGACAGCTAGATTATAAATGTGAAACGAACTTATCATGCTAGATGTAGGCAAGGTAGGATTTTCTTCTTCTCCTTTCTCCGACAACTGATTTTGGTGGAAAGAAACTTTTTTCAAGGACTTGAATTTAAAAGTTCATTTAGCTGTATCCAAAAATTTTGCTTTTTTTTATCTTATGTCTTTAATTACTATTTCACCTCGGTGATTCAGCTTATTTCACTTTTTATTTAGAAACTGACCTCTCCAAGGTTTTATTGAATAAGTTGCACACTGTGCACTCAAATAACGACTGTCTTCCTCCATTAAGATCTTCACAGTGGCATAATATCACACAGCCTCTTTAAATTGGATTATTTTCCAACCTTAGAAAGCTGTTTGTTTAGCAGCATTTTCACGGTACTATTTTGAAGGTAAATATGTATGCGTCAAGTACCTATATCATTGTCTGATATGAAGCTCATCCTTAGATTTTGGTAAGTTCTAAAATTACTATTACAAGCAATCTGATCTGCTTATCAGAACTATCTAAATACTTGTTTTATTTCACAAACAATTTAACATATATTCTTTGGCACGTGTTTTGAATTTGATTAAATAAAAATTAATTTTGTAAACTCATTGATTAGATAGGTGTATGACACGTGTCATAGTATGTCCGGTATAGTTTTTTTCCGACTAGTACCATATGCAGTCGCGTGTGGGAAAGTATCACTTTCCGCATGAGTTAGGAACAATATTTTTTCGACGAGCGTGCTGAAAACAACTAGAAGAGAAATAAAAAAGGAAATGAAATTGATGACTGTTTATTAAATGAAAACTCAAAAAAAAAAACAAAACATTATAATTAAATACCTACCTATTGTCTGTTATTTACAATATTTATAGTGATTTGCAATGAGGAAAATTGAATTTGTAGAAAATTCTGCAAATCTGGAGCGTGTGGAAAACAGATGCTTTTCGCACGCAAATGCGTGATACTTTCTTTTTACGCGCGTCTATATAATTTGAATAAATTTTAGGTGGTTTTTGTTGACCCTTTACGACTATAGATAGATGTACAATAATGTAATGGTTTATAAAAACGAAAAAAACTGTAGGATAAAAAAACTAATTGAAAGATAAATAATATATTTTTAAATTTTTTTTATAATTTGGTATTCAAATAAATCGAAAGAGCTATCCATCTTCGTAAAAGCTGATAGGAATATTCAAATTTTATACTAAACAGCTTGACCTTAATCATTTAATTTTTTTATGCAAAAAGTGCGTGCCGCAATGTAGGTTACCTTGTGCAGAATTGTGTCACTATTGCAAATTTAATATTTTAGAATAGTGTGGCAGTCAAGGTTGATACAAAACGATACCACCGCGTTACTCCCCATCTCCTTGGTACTTCACGAGTAGTCGAATTTAAACCGGATCCACAATATACAATCCAATCGGACGGCCTTCATTTACTCTCGCTGATACATTTTTGTATACAAGCTTTGCGTGTACGAGTTAAAATTTGATGGTTGTGCAATCTACCCTGTAGGTCCAGCGTCTAGTATTATAATCGTTTTTAAATGTCAGATGTGTTTCATTCAGATCGTTCGCATGCCATTTGGATTTTGCAGTGACAGATAAATAATGTGTTATTAAATTAGCAGAAGCGAGTGTGGATTCTTAGGCATGACAGCATTTTTTATGTAATTAAATGTAATTAATTATACAAATGAATAAATTGGCTGAAGTTAGTTATCTTCATAGAAAAAAAAATGTGCACAAAAGCATGTTCATACACCTTGAATCTAAATGTTGAAGAAATACGTCCATATGACGTATGGGTGAGTGTGCGTGTTTCTTATAATGATGAAGAAGAATCTACTTTCAAAATTTCACTAAGATGCTGATTAATAATTCTATTTTCACTGTGAGGAAAACGTTAATTTTATTTTTGGGCAAATCCTCAAAAACTACAAATTTTTAAGGAAAGTACAACCTTGAACTAACCGCTAAATATCACAATTTTGGGTGGTAATTTGACGCAATTACTGAATAGTGTGCCGCTAAATCGAGACGATATTGGTTTAGAATTACATTAAATAGAGAAAGAATCAACTGGTCCAGAGCTGATATTATATTACATCATTTTACATGCACTTTGTATTGCACTTTCAAATACGCACAGAAATCACGAATCTGCTTCATGATTTTTATGAACCAAAGGGCTGCAGATAACATTTAATCCCGCAAAGACGTATTTCAACTTTTGATTAATTATTCGTTTAATAACAAATGTGAGAGCGATTCAAGATAATAAAGTAATAAACATTAATTAGGCGACAATTAAACTGCATACAGCAATGCATTCAGTATGCATCAATAACGTGTGTAATAATCATTATTGACGTCTGAATAATAGTTTTTCTGATTCTATGTAATCAGATCAATGGGTCAGGGGTAGTGTGTGAGCCCACTCAATGTCAAGCGTGCAGTTTACGATCGAAACAAATTGAAGTTGTGATTTATTGATCATTCTTAGATGAACTTATTTTTTTAAAGGTCTCTGAATACATTTCAGACCGGGTTATTTGCTATAATAAATTCATAACATATAAGAAACATTTACGGTCATTAATTTTACAATCGTTGTAAATTACTTTGATAGCTCATTCTATACTCTGTTTGCTAATTAAGGGGCTCTTCAGTAACAGATATAGTTAATAATTTCATGACTTCTCTTTTCTTATCATTTTATGATTTTGTTCGTGATCTAACTCTTTTTCATAAATATTTGATCAACAATCATTGGAACAGGAGACCCCTTGCTGGAATCATGAGTTCTCCTGCAAGACCACTGAGACTTGGAGATTATACAACTAGGTAAAAATAATTAACTATTGGACGAAATACAAAGACACTATGAGAGATGCACTACGAAATCATGGAGGGGCAAAGAAAAGTTGCTGTACTTATATCAGAAGGATTAGCAAACAAGTGCTTCGGCCTTTCCAACCACCTTATTTGAAACCAAATACTAGAACTTTTAATAACAGAATCTATACATCTCTCATATCTTGTACTGATGTACCTATGAATTTAAAGCTTTTAAGATGGTCTATATATATAATATATATATATGGGACGAGAGGAAATAGAAGTAACAGGAAAGGGGAAAGGCACACCTCAACTGGAAGAACGGAGTCGAGGACAGGTGAAATTTATTAGATACAAAATTTCGTCCGGGCGCACATGCAAATAATATTTAAATGAGTATATTAATAGCTGTGGACTTATTAATTCCATTGTTTCAAGGTAAAAATATCATTTGGACAGGTGAGACTTGTGTGTTGTGGTAGTGCAAATACGGCTCGTCGCCGCCGGTTTGTGTCAAGGTCCAAGGAAGGAACTGATTGACCTGAATTCGGCGACTTCTTACTGAATTTGAATTACTGGTGTATGTATGTTGCACAAGTTATTCCTTCGTCAATGTTATAGACAATGGATATGTTACCTCATTGACGCCGTTCGTACGCTGTATCAAATATTTCCACCAATTGCTTTGATTTGAAAAACTTTCTCAAGTAAAAAATCAAAAAAAAACTAATAAATAAAAATTAATAATATTGATATAATATTGAATTTCAATATAGTAACGAATCGACTTATATTTTGAAGAAATATACCCGGCAATTAAATATGCAAATGAATTGATACAAAAGCTAAAAGATTGCCGCGGATGGTTATTCCAAATGTGGATATTGAAAACCTCCTAGACACTACTTTTCCTGGCATGGTTATGCTTGACATATTTTTTGGGCATAAACTGGACTGCGTTTTGGGTGACTTTTCATTACCGAAAATAAGAATGTTTAAGAATCAGTCCTATTAATAAGTATCTGATCGATGAGCTTGCATGAACCCTGCTATTATCAGCAAAACGATGCTGATGATTAATTGTTGCAAATAGTAAGTCGTTAATGGGCAGTAGAAACAAAATAAACAAAAGACGCATTCTTAACACCAATGTTGATACAAAAAAGCAGAAAGCTTCACCTGCATCAGCCAAGTGAAATTGTAGACAATAAATTTCTCAAGGTTATTTCAGTAATTGGTTGACTCTCTTAGAGAAAATGAATATTTGCAGAAGAGTAATCGAAATATTTTGCGAATGATCATTGGAAGAGCGATTTAGGCAACTTACATATTTACCAACATTGGATGACAGTTTGAGTTACAATTTGTCAATATAAGAATAATCCTCAATGTGGTCGGTCCGATTGTACACACGCTCCTCTTCTGAATCAGAAATGAACATGGACTTCAAAGCCAAAGGTAAAATAAAAGGAAAGTGAATTATTTGTAGTTTCCGTTAGGGCTAGCGATGTAGGTAGTCTTATAATTCGGAGATTATGATGTACAGTAAGGTTGGCATTTAATAATCTGATGTTACTAAAGTTTACTGAATGTTGCTATTTTAACACCAGTCACAGTCGACACTGTATTGGTTTAGTTCCCTTTCATATAAGTTTAGGAATATCAAATGTAAAAATGTGAAGTTAAAAATCAGCAGGTTTCACTAGGGTTATAATTATAGAGCTCACTACATAGAAGCTCACTTGGTCCATTATGTCCCTTGTGAATTCTCTTCAGGCGAGGCCCTCATCCTGAATGGTGCATCAAGGAATATTCGTGATTACCTCAGTCCTGAGAGCCCCCATCCAGGGAGTGCCATGTTGATCTCTTAGTTCGTATTTGACTGTCTCTTTTGCGATTTGATACCTATTCCAGGATAACTCTGTTCCGTTCTGCTAAAGTCACTAGGTCCTTGAGGCAATCTTGAACTTGAACTTTGGAGCATGTTTCTATATTTTCTAATACTGGTTGTCACTCATGATGTGAAACCGTTTATTTTTATATTCATTCTACATCATCACATATTAAAGATCATAGCTTCTGAAGTACCCCTCGAATGGACAAGCCAGTTACGAACTGGCAGAATCAGTATATCGAGATTAATGGTGAATAAAAATGATCATACAACCAAACAAAAAGTAATCAGGCCTAGAAATCAAACCCATGATTTCCTTTGTATATCCACGAGGTCCAAATTAGTTTTCTCACCAATCTTTGTTAAATTAAAAATATTGACATTTTACGATACTTTGTTGCAAAAGGTAAAGCTTGAACCTTCATGTCTCAAGAAGCACTCAACACAGTGATTTCTATATGTTCTAAGAAGAAACTGGTCACGAAAGGAAAGCAAAGGATTGAAGAAGAAAGTGATGGCGATGAACATGATAGTTAAATTAAAAATCCTTCATATGCTTTTAAGACTCGTCAACTATTTAACCAAAAAATAAATTAATGATCTTGTACGAGATTTAGGTACCGATGGTGCCGAATTGTTGGCCTCTACGCTTAAGCAAAATTCTTTTCTGTCAAACATAACAAAAGTGAATATTTTTGATAAATATCAAACAAGAGAAAATGAGATTCTGTAATTCTTTACAAAAGAATCTTTAATTTACTGATCCTGTATAAATGATGTGATGATTGTTTTAAAGCTCATCGTTTATTATAATGATGACTGGTGGTTATTCATAGCAAAAATTAATTATAAATACCACATCTACAAGTACGTGAAAATTTAATATTTTGTGTTTGCGTCTGAGACAACAGTATGGATTTACAAAATATCACTGTTTTCTTTGTGGCAGAGTTAGCAGAGACCGGCTGAATCGTTATAAAGAAACAGTTTGACCAAAAGGAAAACACTGAATTTTGGAAATACGTCATTAAGAAACCCCTACCATCAAAAATCCTTTTCCCACCCCTACACATTAAACTAAGTCTGACAAAGTAGTTTGACGAAATTTTGAATAAGAAAGATTTATGCTTCCAGCTTCACAAAATGTTATCGTTGGATTAGGGTTGCTGGTCAGTCAGAGAACACTCTTTAAGTGCTGTACCAATGATCATTGAGATAATGAGCCATCTTTCTCGACATTGAACTTGGTTAGACTTATAACCATAACATTGGATATAGTATTTTCTAAATACGCAGACATAAATGCATTAGATTTCCATAAAAGCCAACACTCTTAATAAAATGTTTTTAAATTTACCACATTAGATTTCCATAAAAGCCAACACTCTTAATAAAATGTTTTTAAATTTACCACAGGCTTTTGGAATGCAAATTATGTCTCTCAGACTCTAAATAGAAAGTAGTCTTACTAAAAAAACTAAGTAAAATTTAATAAACTGAGTGACAACTATAACTGAAATGTTTCAATTTTAAGATGAAAACGATGAGTTAGTCACACGGAGGGTGTGACCAACTCATCGTTTTCACACACACACTCCCCTATTGTTCCCGCACTGTGTATATGAGGAAAGTTATTGACTATAATTTACTTATATAATATATAAAGCAGTGTGGTAGGTTAGTCACTGCTGCAAATAAATGCGTCGGTGCACTTGTTTTGGGTCAGTGGGTCTTTTTAAATAACAAACCAGAATCTGAGGACGATGCACCTATTTTTTTAATTTTTTATCAGAATATTAATCAAATATGATCAAATCAAAATTTGAGGGAGAAGTGGATATTTTATTATTAATTTTAGAGTTGATGATTACTCAAATTTTATTTTATGTAGGTATTCTATTTGTGAATAACTTTTACCTACCTTTTTTATTTTTGTTCTTTCTTAGTCACTTTCTATTTTTTATTAAGGTGCGATGCATAATAGGTTCCAATGCCTTTGACTAAAAACTTGGGCAGTAAAACTACTACTAAACTTGAAGGTAATGGTTAATTATATTATCTGTACGTTAAAACTATGTACAAATCAATACTGCTGAAAATATTTTACATCTATAATACCAGATTTAGCAAAATGTGGAAATCGAATGAGTCACAATAGTGTTAATCTCTGTCACATTTTTATTTGCAGCGAACGTTCAAGGGTGTTGGGGCCTCTTAACGGCCTTTAAAAAGTTGTACAATTAATTATAAGACTATCCAAAAAGAATATAGAAACTAACATAAATACTGATTACTACTTAATTTGCAGTTTAATCAATCCATTATACTTTTTATCCGTCTGACATTTTTAAAAAAAATACTATCTAATGATCCACTTATCTATCTACGTTGAAGTAACACTGCGTTTTGTTTCTGCTTAATAAAAAATTAAACGGAATTAATTAGGCGTTAGCCTTGAATGTTCTGCGAATATAAATTCCTGACATTAAAAAATACTAATTTGGCAATTTTGATAAAGGATAAGTAGAAGGAAAACTACTAGTATTTGCTAAACTGTGATATATTATCTTTAATTCATACTGTTAGATAAAGCGATTATATACTTAAATCACTAGAAAATGCTTGCTGAAATGTTGCATAAATTCATATAGTACAAAGAATAAAATGAATTAAATCCTCATAATTAGCTAACCAAATTATTTTTCGCTTTCATCTAGTGTATTGTGTATATGTATGTACCTGGAGTAAAGTACGTGGTACAATCCTCATTTTAATTTTGGAAATAATGTAATTTTTGGAACTTTTTCAACGAATCATTAAAGATAATAATTAAAATTTATATTCCTTTATTGCCTAAATAATATATATAATAATAATAGTTATCATTTTAATTATTTTTTTTGTAATAATTACACACGAGACGCTTGCAGTGCCACAAATAGGCTTTTTCGTGTTCAAAACCAATTTATTCTATGTCGAGATAATTAAGGCAGGTACATAAATTGTTATTTTTCTAAAGATATAAGTAAGTATTTAAATTAATTATAACAAGTCAGACGAATTATAAAATCAAAAAACATCGTATTTGCAATCACATAATATATTTTCTGATAGAACATTGATTAACCAATAGTTCTCTTATTTCTGGTTGAAACGTTTGGAATCAATGAATTAATTGAGCATAATCTCCCATTTGAATTACCTACAAAACCTAGGCACTTCCACATTGCTTGTTTATATAATTGGAAAGGCTTGAAGGGGTTAAACCGAGGGTTAAACACAGTTTCCACGAACAAAAAAAATTTAGTTTCCTTCATACAAAAGCAGTTATTGGAAAATGTAGTTAAGAAACACCAACGTAATTTTTAGCTAAACCCATTTTTGTATATCTCACTTTTCTACGGTTCTAGTAGGTATTGTTCATGTTAAGCACGGCGAGCTATAAAATAATTATAATTTCCATAAAAACACTCAACCTTGATAGAACTAATTGGTTTCATTTCTATGCGCCATTATAATAATATAAATTAATTTGTACAAATGATAAATTAATATATGGATAAATCAACTGGAAAAAAGTGATCGGGCGCCATTAAGAATTTAAAATATGTTGCAAAAAACCAAAAGGTTATTAACACTTCAAGACAATCTAAGAGTGACCTTCAGTTAAATTTATTATGTCATGTTTGTCAACTTGAATCACGCACTTAGAAAAATCATCTCAACCAGGAAGTAC
Source organism: Rhagium mordax (assembly GCA_963680705.1). NCBI lineage: Eukaryota > Metazoa > Arthropoda > Insecta > Coleoptera > Cerambycidae > Rhagium > Rhagium mordax. The sequence continues at coordinate 23,804,890 of OY796661.1, read as the reverse complement.
TCGAAAGCTTCACACTTCAATGTCATAATTTATAATTTAAATCAAATTTAAATGATTAATACGCAGTAGAGTTAAAAAATGCTTTTACGCAGAGACAATACTTTGTTCCGGAGTGGAATATAATCAGATGTTGAGGAAGGTAATGTTAAGGAAATTTTCCAAATAGTTATAAAAAAATGTTGTTCTCTCTAAATATATTATTGATCAAAATGTAGTTATGTAACTATTAAAAAATGTCTCGAATCAATAACATTAAGAAACTACCTCATTCATAATCCGAAAAATCTAGTCCTTATTCTGACCATTAACAACTGATTTTAAGAAAAAAGCTCTTGTTCTTTCAACACACCAGACAAGCAAAGTCTATCAAGTTGTGCTATCTAGACATTGCTCAATTTCTTTACTTTTACAGTCTGCTGAAAATCAGACTCTTACCTATTTGGAAAGACTCAATCAACATATTGGAGGAAACTCAAGCTACAGCTATAGATAGACCATGTGATATAACAAACCGTCCTAAAACATATCAACTCAGTTGCATTTGTGGATATTAAATTTCGATTCTATAAACTGACTTCTCGATGAGTTGTGGAAGTTTCATCACACAGCTTCTCTACCAAGTCCGGAGTTCCACAAGGATACGTATTAGGGTCCAATGTCCAATCCATATTTGAAAATACTGAATTAAGAGACATTGGGAGACGCAAGCGACAGCTTCAAATAGATTATGGTACCTACTGTAAGATCTAAGACAAGTTGCCGACTATGCTACAACTTGACTGTCGATTCATTTCTATGTGTGGATATTAAATTTTGTTTCTATAAACTTACGTTAAGGTGTAGAAGTTTCATCAGGGATGTTTCATAGTTCCATAAGGGTATTTATTAGGACCCACTGTGTTCCTTCTTTATGAGATACACTCTTTGACCGAGAATCTTGTAAAATTCCGTTGCTAAGGGTACCCTCCATTTTTCCAAAAACATGCACCAAACATTGCAACGCCCGTTCAAGTCATACTAAAGAAGTGAATTCTTCGTCACTAGTATTGTGTACACTGCCTGTATTCAACTCTGGCGATAAACAAAATATAGTGAAAGATCCATAGAAACGAGAAGGGCGTCAAGTATTGACGAAGAAATGATCACTAATTAGGGCAATATAATACTAAATATATTTAAAGTCAATAATTCGTATTGATATATCACATAGGTACTTGATTCATTGGCCACTTGAACAGTTCAATAAAACGACTAGTGCAGTTGCTTCAATGTAATTACTTCTTGTCATCATTTACAGGGGTATATTAATTTTAAGGGTTGCACCTGCCTCTAGAGGGTTGAAAGATGAATATAACGGTACAGCGAGCATTCCGGCAGCTGCGCGGTTGATCGCAGGCAGGTGAATGGTACACACTAATAGGGAAAAAAGATTTACTATAATGGGTTTACCATTAGGCACATGTTGTCGAATTTCTAAAAAAACCGCTCGGTACCATTAATAAAGACACTCTCAAAGACACAGACTGCTTTTTTTAGGTATTTCTATAGCTCGGGTTCTAGAATCGATATCATGTGATAGTCGCTCCGAACATCTTCCCAAGAAATAGCGGTTTGTGCTGCTAAATACGTCCCCACTTTTATTGCAGATTTGTGTCAAATGCGGCGAGGAAGCAGATGGTTTGGATGCACCTGCACGGATATTGTGACGGTGGCTTTTTCAAAACGGAACGAATAAGCAGAAACCTAAGCATACTTTTGACCCAATTGATTAATTTTGTATTCTTTCGAGATAATAGCGCCTGTATTTGAACAAGAGTAATTTCCAACTTTTTAAAACGTTGTTTTTATATCTATGAATTAAGCAAGTAAAGTAGGTACCTTTATTATAATGAGATAATTTTTCAAGACCTAAAAGAGCAGATTTGTGAATGTAGAGGTATGTAAAAATGCAAATCTACATAAGTGTAGGCTGTATGACTGTAAAACTATAAATCAGTAAAAATACAGATTTGAGAAGTACAGTACTGCTACTAACGTAAAAACAAATGGGAACTCTTCCACAACAACTAGGCAGGCAGATTTTCTGGCACAACAACAAAAAACAGCTCATAGATATAATAGTAAAGTCGCTGCCATGAATCAAACAACAAAAATTTATCAAGCTGAATCTGATCCAGTCTTATTATGTTAAGAGCTGGATTAAATGTCTTCGTAGTTGTAAATCAGTTTCTAACGAGGAAATCTAATAGAGATCACCATTTTTCAAGACGGTGTCTAGAGCACAACTTTTCTGTGGATTTTCTAGAATTTCATTCTCAAATTCTCAAGAGAATAGGTCTAGAAATTTTTTCCTGTTGTATGATATTTTTTTTAAATATACAAAATGATTAAAGTTTGTAACGAAGTGATTTTTTCCAATCAAGGAATGTTCATTTTTGCTTTAAATATTACCGTCACTTGGGTACACCCTGCCGCCGCTTTTTAGTAAGTCCTGTTTTAGTTAAGTTAGTAATGAGTTGTTAAAAAGTCCGCTTGTAAACAAGCAGTCAAGTAATTTCTCTTCTTTTTCTTTTTTGGGATTTATTACCACATTCCTTGAGATTCCTATCCAAAAAAATTCGATTTATCAAAAAAATATTCAAATTAACCAGTTTAAAACTGGGAAATAACCTCTACGCCTTTGACGTAATGTCAGAGGATCAGTTAGAGGGTGTTTGACAACTAATAGGAATTAAATTAATACAAAAATACTGCGCTGACGTTTCGGAAACTATATCCGTTTCCTTTTTCAAACTTTAGGCTTCAGATTTTTATGTAACGTGTAGAATAACACGGCATAAATATAATATAACAAAATAAAAATTTTTATTATAAGTAAAATCCGAGAATTATTATAAATAATGGCCGAGTCGGAAACAAAAATCATTCGTTACTAAAACCCGTTAAAATATTAATCCGGGTCCGTTTTAATCCGTTTCTTTTTGCAATATAGTATAGAAATTGCAAGTAACTCATTTTCGATTATTGACGTTCCGAATTGATGCTCCTAATTGCGTAATCCGCTTGACCTCCGCAAGGAACGTCGTGTTGAGAATACGATTCCATCGTGTCACATCAGTACGCCCCTTTTACCACGACATCTAGATACGTCATAAAAGTAACAAAAGGCAGAGGAGCGTGCACTTCGTGGTCTTTCCGAGAAAGTCGGCAGCAGTCCAGGATCATTCCGAAATAGCCCGTAAGATCAGATCCGATCAACAGTCATCAATTGAAGATCAATCCGAAGCCGTCACCATTTCCGTTCGTACCGCCGCTCCGAGTTTAATAGTAAATTTATTTGAATATAATATTGGTAAGAATACACCGTAGTCCGCTGCAATTTGTAGGTACTGCCTTCAGTTAAGTATAGATATTCAGAGATCTTATTGTCCGTAAGTATCGTTGTATTATACTACTAAATCAAACTAGAGCTAATTAGGTCTTTTGTTTTATAATATATGCATCAGCTGGTTAGATCTGTTCACTTGGGCCATCTATAAAGCGTCCATGCATAGAGGTTACCGGAAAACCTACGTTAATACAAATAGTCATTCTATGCATCAGCTGGTTAGATCTGTTCACTTGGGCCATCCATAAAGCTCCATGCATAGAGTTGACCGGAAAACTTACGTTAATTGGCATTGTCATTAACAAATAGCTCTACGTTTGTGGCAGTAGTTCGCCGTATGTTTAAACATCCAGTATAGACTACAATATCTATAGCTAACCGATTGCCCGCCGTTGATAATACATCCTGTTGGAAGTTTCCGTTTGCTTGCCGTACACAATAATTTATTATTCAAATTTATCCAAAATTCCGAAATAAAATCGTATACACGCGCAAAGATTCTTGATTGCCAGCTTGCTTGTTTTTAATCGTTTTAAAAATTTATACATACTCGACTGTACAGTCGCTGAGGTATTAGAGTTAATTAATTTGTTCATTAATGTTGCTGAATAAATACGTTGATTTAAAGAGGTAAAATTCACGAGTTATTATTTCTGTCATTTATTTCTGATTAACCCGTTTGAGCAGATGGTCGAAGTCCATTAGATAGACCTCCAGCTTCCGACCCCCGGACATTCCGTATCTTCAACTGTTTCGCTATTCAGGTTGTTCTCCCAATAGGACAGCCAAAAAGTGTTGTTCTTTGCACTTAAAAATTAAAGAACTGGCGCCCGAGTTTTCCGTCTAAAAAGATTACGTAAGTATATTGAAAGAGAGCACCGTTATAAGTTATAAGTAGGCACCATTACAAGTTGTGAACTAACAGTAAGGATTGACTGGATTTTTCTGTCTTTCTCGTGGAAAGTATCACTGTAGTATGTTACAAATAAATTAAGAATTACAGAATGGATGCAAAGTAAAGCATAAAGAAACATATTGGGGCTATATTCGGGTATACTATATAAATTGCATTTTTTTACATTATCAAAAAAGACAGGGAGCAAAAATGAACAAGAATTAAGTATTCAGTAATTTATTATAATGTATGCTATTAGGAATATAAAAATAAAATGATTTGATCTAAACAATGTTATAATAAATAAAATTATAATAATAAAATTTGGGATCGATTATGTATAATTTAACTTGGCTTAACATTATTTGGACTGATGTAATTTAATCATTTTGAAGATAAAAATTCAAAGTAAAATTAAAATGAAGTAGTACTCGTATTTGCGTTGATGACGTAGGTACCTTGATATTAACGAATAGGATGTGAAAATTAAGAAATTATATCACAATAATATTAACAATAATTTGTGAAAGGAGACAAAATATTAAAAATATTTATTTAAATACATTTCTTTAGTATCGTTAAGAAATTCTTTTGATCTTATAATACAAGACAAGTTTGATATAAATTTAAAGTCGATATCTGTAATCACTCTGCATAACCATAGACCCGATACCAATTGAACACAGCTTTTTATTTACCTCCAATTAGCGCAAATGAATTTCTTTTCGCAACCCCTGCCGGAAGGTTATGGTAGGAGACTGAAGTGTCCTGTAATGACTTATAAAGATACAGTTATGAGTTTAGTACTGCGCTTTATTGGTTCATATCATGGTAATTCAAAAAACAATGTTTCCTCTGATTCTTCACAAAAATATACCCCACAATGAGTACATTTTGAATGAGGAAATCGCTCTTCTCTTGTTGGAAGGAATAACCGAATTGTAACTCATCAAACCCAAGCTTACATCCCGTCGAAATTCGAGTAAAATCAAATCTTTCTGTCCTTCAGCGCGCAGATTTTTGTAAACGACATAACGAAGGTAATGTCCAATATACTGAAAAATAAACGGTGCCACCACTATTTGAAGCGTCTTCCTGAGAAGACCAATAGTTCTTATAGCTGGGGAGTTTATGATATCAATTGATGCCCAAAAATGCAAGTAGTTCGTGTTGTTTGAGATTCAGCGTTTTTCCTCTTTGGGTCGCATATAAATTGGATTGATACACAACATGTTCTATGACGGCTGGCCCCAAAAATTTTAAGATAAAGTGTGTAGTTTTTGCAACTCTCGAAAAGTTCATAAATTGGATTTTCATGAAAATTGTAGTGCGATATATCTGTATCGATTTCTTTTTTCAGCCATTTCCCGATCTCTCTTTTGCTTCAGTCTTCTTGCCCTTCTTTCCCTTACTTTCGACTTTTCCTTTAGCTTTTCGTTTTACTTTTAGATGGTTCAGTGTCTGATAATGCGTTAGAGCTTTCGTCTTCAATTACGTCGATTTCTCTTCTACTATTCTTATTTCCACCTTGTTTCTTTTCTTTACGTGTTTCAGTCTTAGATATATCAGTGTCTGGAACGGCCTCTTCGTTTTCTATTTCTTCTTGGACGTCAGTTTCATTTTCCAATACAACCTCGTCCATTTCAACTAAAGGTCCAGCAGGAAGATTGAAGTCTTCTCGACCTTCATCTTCGCTGCGTTCATCATCAGTAATCAGTCCATTGTCCAAAGACGACTCTGCCAGGCTATATTGTTACTTCTACAAAATTTCCAGCACTTATGCTTTGTCTCCAATTTTGAAGTTTAAGGTAAATATATTGAGAACTATTTATCAATGCTATTTTGTATAAATGTAGATTAACCATATAAATTTAGTTCATTTTTAAAATATATTCGTTTAATGCCGACAATGTTTGACTTCATGGGTTATATTCTTAGTTGAGATTTGTAATCGATTGACTTGCTTCTGAAGAAATTCTCTTTAAGCGGCAGTTAGAAATATATAAATCTTATGACAGTTAAAAATCTTACTAAATCTATATTGTACATTCCAGGTGTGATTTTTGAAGATTTTTTAAAAAGTATTGATAATGAAAGAACCCTTATACTTTTGCAAGAAAATAAAAAGATAATACACATTGATAAGGTTCTTAAAAAATCAGAGGCTATGAAAAATACCTACAAATCACATGTAGGATAGTTTTTATAACGACTTAGTTTCAGATAATAAAATTCAAATTTTTCCGCACGATCTCGTATATTGAGACGAGTTTTGTCATGTTTGTACAAATTCTAATTCCTTTCAAACCTGTGTCGCTGTGATTTGATATATTCTAAGACCTAAGAACTTATACGGTACTTACGGTACCAAAGATAATGCTTAATTTTTTGACGTTAGTGCACAAGTTCTTCGCACTGTACATTGATGATATCATCGTCATAATGTCAGTAACAAAAACTGCACAATAAAATCGACTTATTAGATGTTTTTCGTCGCCCAACTACATCGTTTTAGAAAGTTGAATTTTATCCTTCCCAGTATACCTAAAAATTAGGTGTCAGTGCCGGTAACATCATATTTGCTAGTTTGGAATGATTAATGAAGCATCGAAACTACCAAAAATAACCGATTATTATTATAATTTGTAATGGTGTCGTTTCTCCATTTTTCAAAACTGTATGTAAAAGTGTGCCTGTCTATATCACCGTTGAAAATCGTTTGGTCCTGCATTTTTACCAATGCCTTTCAAACTTTGCTCTCTGCCAGTTAAGCGGTTGTTACTCCGTAATATAATAATCGGACCAGCGGCCATAAAACAGAACGTTCGAGATTTCATTTGTCAAATAAAGCTACCACGTAATTCACTAAAGGCGAACAATAAAAAGGTCTTAAAACAAGCTATAAATACTACGCAAAAGGGCAGTAAAACTTGGTTTTCGGAAGCCAAGAGAAAGTCTTCTCGGGCCGAGTGAAACCTCATCTTTTGAAAAGTCTTGTGACTTCCGAGTAATCGTGACATTTAGTTATTTACGACGGAGGATAAATTGAAAAAAGTGACCTAATTGTTCATTATCTGGGTTAGTGAAACCGTACTGTAGCCATAAATATGGGTCAAATAAAATGTGGTTATATTGTCAGACAGATTTTATGTACCTACCTATTTTCAAGTTAGTATAGAAATTTTAAAGTGACTTGTATAGTACGAAAGGGGCCATAAACGCACCGTAACAAAATAGTCGTGAAGTAATTGCACCAATTGGATTAAGATTAATATACGGTGTGTTTGAAAATGCGATTTTATTTTAACATACAATCAAGTAAGTATTTGTAATATGTAAAATACATTTGGTAGTCTTTATTTTTTAGATATTTGAAATGACAAAAATTATCCTTGTTAAAAGTATCATAAAATAGGTTCTCTTAATAAATTTTAAGAAGGGTTTCGGGATTTAAATATTGCACAACACGAGGAGGTTAATTTTCTTTTTAAGAAACATAGATATACTGTCAAGCCAGCCACCTGAAATATTAGGCATGATACATTTTAATTTGCTGAGACGATCTAATGCTTGCATACATGCTAATGGCTTCAATTTTGAACAAACGCCAAATCGAAATAAAGTGTTTTAGTTTTATATTGAGAAGTAATTTTAAAATATTATAATGTTTGAGTATTTTTATTGTAATCTTTCGCCCAATACAACAAATAAATTTGTAGATATTTGTTTCTTCAATTATTACAAATAACTGTTATAATTGCCATTTTTTTCAGCTAAAGTTCTTTTTTTACATAGCTCAATAATTGATATAACATTTGTATAACAATCAATGTCTGTGTTACAATAATCATATTCGAGTAATTCCAAATCGATGGCTTCTACCAAAATTTAGTATGATAATCTTCTCTCCTCCTATAACTACCCTTACAAACCAAAGAACTCGTTTAAATATGTAGGTAACGTTAATTTCTTCAATTTAAGATACTTTGAAGTTATTAGCAAATATTATCTCTCTTTAAAGGACTGTATATCTCCTTTATGAACCTTTTTAGGACGAATGTTTATATACTAAGAATATAAATTGACTTATTTTTTATGTCTTATCACCACTTCGAAAAGAGACACCTAATTATGGGTCACCTTGTATAATGTACACAATTTTTAAAAAAACATTTCAAAATATTTAAAAAAATAATATAATTGAAATCAAGTGACATAAACTTACCCAATCAACGCGTACTGAGACTGTCTTGCACTATAAATACACAACGTTACTATCTATTGTAGATATTGATATAATAGTTGTCAAAATAACAAAGGCACTGTACAATGTTCAAAAATTAAAGTTGCATTCCGGTTTACGGCGTCGTTGAAAGTTCTCTTGATGAGTTTTTTAATTCCTCCGAAAAATCGCTAGTGTATTAAAGTGAATTTATGCAGAATATACATAATATAAGTAAATTTTGTTTATAATAATATATAAGAAAATAATTACAAAACAGCGTGCAGCATTCGATAATTTACATATTCCGTAATGTTTTTCTAAGATAATTATTTTAAATCATATGTAGCTATAATTAAATGCATGCTTCAAAATATACCTTATCATGGAAAACAACCAACTAACTGTAATTAATATTAAACTTTATGGACTACAAAAAAATAAAACCTGAAAATAATATAAACAAGACTGATGTAGTAAATATATTCAGTAGTCAACAATTTGTGTAAATAAATTTTTCCATAACTGTTCAATATAAACATTATTTATTATTTAACTTTTGAAATAGTTACTTAGGAATAATTATATGAAACATTTCATAACAAATATATTTAAGTTGCCCCTCTATCCCTCTAGAAGGCGTAAAACCTGTGTCAGGCTATTTGGTCTTCATCAGCATGACACAAGAAGTTGTCCACCTACACCAACAATTTGAGTTTCTAAGTCACTTTAAAATCGGTGGGTAGATTATTGCAATTAAAGTTGCACCCTGCAGGACATGGGTAGTGTATCGTAAGAAGGAATAAATCTTTCATTGGAGCTTATTTGTAATTTTGATTGATAATCAATCACCACTTCCTTAGGAAATAGAGGAAAAGATTAAGTGAAGCATTTATTATTAAATATTTTGTATAACTTAATTGTTTGTCTTAAAATTTATAAAAAATATACACTTTGTAACAACTACTTTCTAATAAATAGATAGGAGTAAACAACTGACACCTCGATCACCAGATTTCCGTTCGTGTGATATTTTTGTTTGGGGAGCATTGAAAAATGAAATTTATTCTTCGCCAACTGAATTTCCAAGAAGAGTTTCAAAATGTCTGTTACCTACCTCAATAAAGATTCTTAGATAATTGAAAGAGTAATTATTGCATAATTATAAAAAACTAGTAGGAATTAACAAGTTTCATTAAATTCTGCGTAACCTAAAATAATTTTGCAGATTAATGAATGGTTGAGAAAGTTGATTAGCCTTCAATAAACACCTTGAAGTGATTTAATTAACTACATATTATCAATTGAAGTTTGCATGAACCCAACTTTTGTAAGAAATTGAACTTTTTAATAAGGTTTCAAAGCGGTATGTATCCATCGTGGTGCAACTGGGTACCTATTATTACTTTCATCATCAGATTTTGTTCTCATTTATCAAGACACTTGTATAACCTATGGATTTTGTAATTTTTCTATCTAGTAATCGAAATTACCACAAATACCTAAGCCAATCTCATATTAAAGATATTCTATAATATAAGAAACAGAACGTAAGGAATGGTCGTCTATTTTTCAACATAAACTTCATTCATGAGAAGGAAAGAATACAAATAACATTCCGACAATATTAATATCTTCGCAAGTTGAATGGTAATGACATTCCTTGAAAAATCTATATTTGGTTGATATTCTAAGAAAAATTGTAGGAAATATATTTTTCAATATGTTACGACATATTAAATAAATTATGTTTTGATTATTTCAACATTATTTGCATAACGAAACTTAAAGTAGTTGGATTTAAATTTATAATGCCAAGGCAATTCCATGGAGGTTATCATATATTATAGCTTATAGCTCCCTAATTCTTTGAATTTCAGCAAGTATGGGTGAGTCTAATTCGTGTAAAGTGTTTGCTAGATTTTCAATTGGTTTACATAAAAAAATAACGTCACTATAAAAATGAATAAATGTAATTAATTAATTGCTGTGCTCCATATCGAATATATTTCACTCATCAAAATTCCTCTTTATCAGCTTCACATAACATATCTGACGCATTTCCTGTTATGATGCAAATAAATTAATATATCGCTACTGTAAGGCCCAATTTATTTATTACTTAATGCAAAAAGACGCTATTATGTAATCGTCTTACAATGACTCTATTATGAGCAGTTATCACTTCTGAATATACTTTTAGTAGATTTTAAATGCGTACTAAGCAACGGATGGACTGATAGCTTAGCCGCAGATGATGAAATAAAGTTATTTCCTGAAACAAAGATTTTTATATCGGATTTTTGAGAGGTGACATTTGATTATCATCCTAGGCCTTCAGATTCAGAGGTAGTCATCACAGTGGAACAATTTCGAAAGAAAGAAGACGAAGAGAAAGTCTCTGTAAAGTAGAAGAACTCCCTCTTCTTTTAGACTTTGAATTGGCACAGAAATTAGATGAGATATTTAGTCTGTGTTTCTTATTTGCGTGAATTTTTTACGTTTTGAACTTAAGAATATACACCTTATGGAATAATATCGCAATAGACATATAAGGTGATGTCTTTAGGTGAAGATGTTGAATATAATTTACAACACTATAATGATCCCACATTCCTTTTTCATTAGCTATTAATTTTTATAGAAGTAGGCCAAGGTTCGCAAGTCTAAAAACTTGATTTATACGGAACCATGCGAATTTAATAAACTCCGTTGAAGTCATCCAAAATGTTCTTAGACAAAAAAAAAACGAATATGTAATTCTCGATGATATAAATCATTGTGAGTGCTTGTGAAAATTACGATGGTAGGCGTCAGAACGTAAACAATTCCGCAAAACTAGAGTTCAGGGTCGTATGTTCGTATTAACAAGAGCCAAGAATTTAGAATCATCCTCGATCATGTGTATTCATCAGGTTTCATAACTTGTTTTCAATTCTGCGAAATTTACGTTGATTTTTCAGATAACAATGTAGTAATAAAAAAAGTGAATAAGCGGTGGTAATTGCATTCAACGTTATTCACGCGTAATGGAAATATACGATCGACGAATTTATGAATAAAAAAATAATGAATGACGAGTGGAAGGTCGTGCTCTCTAATTGTTACAGTAAATGTTCTGATTTAAAACCAACACCACAGATAACGAAATTGTAAATTTTATTTTATCGTATTCAATAATTTAAAATAAATATCTATATAAGGTACTAGGGAGGGGGTAGCTGCTTTGGTTGTCAAAATCAGAGGACGCCAACACTACCGAAACATATCAATTTTACAGTCCCAGATCAATCTTCGGAGCCTTTCCAAACGAGGTCTAGAAATGACAGAAAGAATCGTGAATATAGAAGTAAAGTAAAATATATCCATATTCGTATTACACAGATGGTGTGTTCTCCAATAATATATGCTCCAGAATTAATAACACCATTCACTGTTGCATCTGTCACGAAACTGATGCAGTTTTTTAATTATAAATATGTTTGTTGATTATATGCCTTTATATTTTAGTATTATTTAAGATTCTTGCGAGCTTGCAATAATACAAAACATTGAACAATTACAGGAAATTTATTTTATAAGTATTTATTGTGTGACGATTTATTCCAATTTTTGTGTCAACAAAATAAGCATTGCAATAAGTTATTATGTTGGTTATACAATTATGTGACGCGGAACTAGTTCTGCGCAATAAAAAAATAAATCCGCATGTCAGGATTTGCTAATATAATCTTGAAAAAGATGTGCCGTTCCACATCACTGGAAATTCGATTTGTTAATTTAAATATAGAAATTATTACATTGCCTGTAAGAATCTACTATTCTGGCGCTAAATACAATAAAATTTCGGAGTATATCTGGATCCGGAATTCATATTCTGACTTTCTCGGAACTCGGAAACTTTTCTGAACTATCTCAATATTCTTCTGAATTTATCATTCATCACTTCTTGCAACTGCAATCCGCGCACTCTTATCCATATCATCAAATATTTAACATTTTAATCTCTTCATCTGATTGACATATAGATACATTTTACCATTCCTGAGAGATTGCTGAGATTGCTTACAATAATAAGTGTCAATTTTGAAGACTTTTGTGAGGCTGATTATTTGTTTCTTCTCTCTTTGGTACCTTCTGAGTTGAATAATTATTTAATTTGTTTACGTTTCGCTTAACTATGTCGATACGTCAAGAATTCAAAATAATCAACGCGGAAATTCTACAAATTTTAATTAAGTTTAAGCCTTCAAATTATCATCAGAACGTTCATTTAAATGTCTCCTTTCTGAATTCTTCCATTTGATTGGCACATAGGATATGATTTTTACAATATTAAACAACTATTTTGATTCTAAGGCTCCTGCAGAGGTAATGATTTATAGAAAAGTTTTTGGGTACTGTTCAATGTTATAATTGAATTCTTGACCGCATTGTCTAGGATCATCAAAACGTGAAGACTTTAAAAAATCAACGCGGAAGAGGAACTGTTCCCCTTTCTACATATTGAGAGCAAGTTGTTAATGAAGGCTTGGGGAATCACATCTCATTCTTCCTGAATCGTATCAAACGTCTCCGCACGTATACTTATTCAAAATTAACTTCATTCGACAATTCGACAACACATTGCTTCACGTCTGGTGATCCAGTATGCATTTAAAATTGTTTTCATCTCTTCGATGACAAGTCGTGCTTGATTAGGTTCAGCATTATTATCAACAAGAGGCGAACCATCTCCAAACACACAGACTAGACTGAAGGAACAAAAATATCTCTCATACACCTATATCTATATTTTTTTCAAATCGTATCACACTCTGGAATAGTAACGCCACATTTTTCAACCACAATCTTTGCACTTATATTCTCATCATCAAAACATTCATTCATATCTCTTCATACCAACTCCTTTCATCTGATTGACACAAAATGAATTCTAAATTATTCATGAGCAAACATTAATCCATTCTGTCATTCCTGAGAGACTACTGAGACAATAAGCTGATGTAGAGTAGCTTCCATGTTTACTTGCACTGTTTATTAATTTAAATTTTTGACATTTCGTGGTCTTCTTCTAAGATCGTCGAGACGTCAACTCAATACAATCAACTGGGGGGCTATCTGGGTTCTTCAATAAATTTTAATGAAATTGTTAATGAAAGCTTGGAAATAATGAAATAATGTATAATTCTCCCTGGATCGAGTTCACAAATTCATGTATGTTTATAAACTCTTTCGCGCATTTATCAGAAATTAACTTCATTCGACATTCACCTTCAAACAGTTACGCCTCCTCCTTCAACAGCAATCCTAGTACTCATGTTCTTTAATTAAAACGATCATTTTGTATAGTAAAATCCTTCCATCTGACCGACGCGACGCACTCATAGATCTTAAATCATCTGTGAACAAACATTGATCCATCTTGCTATTTCTGAGACAATAGAAAATAATTCTTATAATAACAATTTTGATTTAAGGGCTTCTGCTGAACTAATGATTTATAGAAGAATTTTTGAGTTCCTCTTCCAGTTAATTATTTTAAATGCTGGAAGTTTCGACCATGTTGTGGTCGTATTCTGAAATAAGGTGAACTCTACTAGTGCATAAATAAACGAACTCGAGTCAACGGAGCCTTACATTGCTTCTGGAGAAGATTACAGGATTGTCGACGTTCATTTTAAGGAGGTTTCCATTTAACAACTATTTTCTGCAATTTTTTCATATTAAATCAATTTTTAAAACATTGTCCTGTGGAAAGAGGATTATTGCACCTTTGATGACCTTCACAACTTAATAACAGTGAAACAAACCTTCTATGTCGGAAGACACCTGCTTGCTTTGATTTTTTTTGTTACAAAGAGTCATTTACAGATTGACTAATATTGAGGGGTTGTGTTTTCACCCCGGATAATCTTGGTGCTGAATAAATACAAAAATTCACAAATACAGTTCTATAGTAAAAAAATTGAACGAATCCTCAAACTAATCAAGAAGTATTTAAATAACAATATTGAACTCCATACGAAAGTTACATAAACCTTTAAAGTAGGAACTTTCATACTTTTGGGAATCACCCTTATGGTGAAATAAATACAATGACATACAATTTAATGTAACGCTATTCGTAATCATCCTATACAGCGTATTTACATACCTAATATAAATACAACCTTGAAGTTTAAATTCAAAACACCGAAATAACATTTAAGGCTTCATCACTAGTGATAAAAAACTTATCACGCAATAAATCCATTTGATCTCAAGGTTAACAAAAGTATTTTTTATGCTGTAAAAAGTTGTAGTTGTAAATCAATGATTCTATCTATATTTCTTTGTAGAATACTGCAAAAATACGTCATGGATGTTCACTGTTCACGCTATCATATTTTAATTAATCTCGTGTTATTTCTTATACAAATTTGTCAGTTTTGTATTACCTAGAAGTTCGATTAGTCGTCAGTTACCGAATATACAATAATAGTTAGAAACAATATGATAATATTTGTTTAATTTTTTTACGCTACCCAAAAGCTGAAATAAAGCATAATGAAGCTACCAATACATGTTTTAAATTTGGCACTCCTCATTAGCGTATAGTACTTTACACGATGAATCTGCGTGAGATAGATGTGGAACAAAACTATCAAATATTGGTAGTACATGTGTTTTGGAGTTGTTGCTCCTCGTGAGTGTGGCTATTATGGATCATGGAACTGAGTGAGATAGGTTGGGACCAGAATGATCAATTATCAGAATTACAAATTATTATCGTGCAACATAAAATATTTAATTTCTGATTTCATTTATTCTCCGAACTTCGTTAATTATTGTTCTGATTTTAGGGGTGGTTTACCTTCTTAGGGGTAAAAGCAATAATTTTTCTTATTAAGATATAAGTATTATGTAATAAAATATAAGAATTTGTAAAGAAAAAGTTCCACTTGTTCAAAACAAACAAAACATGTTCTTCTATTATATCGGTCATATTAGGAGTGCAAAAGCACAACTTGAGATTCGTAATCAGCGACCTCAAACACATACACTTGAATTTTTTTAATAACTAACTCTTAATGTTTGAGTCAGTATAAAATTTTTTACTTTAGGGGTTGTTTTCACCCTCTTAGAAGTAAAAGCACATCTATTCCTTTTTAATATTTGAAGTTGATACCCTAAAGTTTAAGAATCCGCAGACAAAAAAATTTACAAGCAGCTATAGAATTAGTTCGAAGTTTGGGTACTTTTTAGCACCAAGTGACTATTATCGGTGGTAGAAACAATATTTTTTTGACTTGTGATTTCTTAACTTAAAATTGTTGATTTCTCACTTGACTCAACATCAATATGACTTAATGTTATAAAAATGAGCTTAAACGTGAATCTTGTGGGTGAAATTTCCCATGACAAAGAAGTGAGAGCTTCTTGTAAGAATGATAACAAATATAAAGTAAACAAGAATTACGCATTCTTAGGAAAAACTTAAGGATTAAATTACAAATTATTATCGTTTCTCTTTAAATGATATATTCAATTAATTCTACAGAAACGGTATTGATAGATAATTATTATTCGGTATACGTTTTTTATGTTATAAATATGTTTACCATCTGTAAGGGTATATTTGATACACGTTAAATTAAAACACTTGTGGAGAGTACTAATTACATGTCATTTTTAATTTTAACAGGTACAAGATAAGCTAGTTAAAAAATGCTATTATGGTAAAATTTTATTTTTGGGAGTAGAATCATCCTCTTGATGCAACGCATAACATGCATTGACACCCTGTATAACATAGGACAATCGCCTTTATACATTACGTCAAATCCTCTACGTAACGACCAAAATTTAAAGAATGTACTCATGACGCAACGTGTGACTTCTTCCTCCTGCAATAACAACACAGATACCTGGTGTGACGTAAAAATACTTTATAAACATGTGACGCATTTTGTATTTGCATGGCGATAAATTAATAAATTATTGGCAAGTGTCAAAGCCCACATTATTATCTAATAGTAGTACGTAAACATGTTGATGTAGGTTTATGGAGGCGGATTAGTTAAACTAGTATTCCTGGTTTCACCATCGTCGGTAGGGTCTTTCGGATTCGTTCTTCGCTTAATTGAATACATTTGCGAAAACAATAAACTTTTTTTTTTTGGTAAAATGTCTGTCAATACCTATATCAGTCTGCTTGTGAGTATGTCGGTTCAAATCACTGATATAAAATGCCAGTGTTTAATCTAAGAGAAGTAGATTTATTAATAGAAAAAAAAAATCTCAAAAGTGGAATTTATTTATTTCATTTTCTTTTTTATATCGCTGAGGTACAGAGCGAATGGTGTGTGGAAGATAGTTGAAGAAGTTTATTGTCAAATACGTAGATGATATTTCCTAAATCCGTGTAAAAATCCAAGTAAGCAGGAGGCAATTTTTTAATTATCCAAGAAAATAGTTCCTGTCAACATGTCTATATCATTTGACTTCCTTTGAAGGGCCCTTAATGATGCTATTCTATAACTTTCTCTTATAGCGCTATAAACATACACCTCTATAAAATTATAGCAGGATGTAAATGGCAAATTTAATTTTTATTATTACATATTAAGACAGCCTATCTTACTTTCTATAATATTCAGCAGTTTATTTAAGTGCAAACTACAAATAAAAATTCCATTCACTAAATCTAGGGTTAGGTTTTTCTATAACACTTTACAAATGTACAGTTGCATTTTATGGTATAGAATAGAAACTATTTTATATTGGATGTAATAAGTCAAGGTCAAAGGCTTACATCCCTTACAGCGCTGTAAAATGGGTTACAGAATAGCACCAAAAATAAGCTATATTTACCGTGTCAATAGAGATCTGGCAAAGTTGAAAATATAAATTATAATAGACACTATTTAAAAATTATTTAATTTTTTAGTAAATTTTTTTTATTGCCATATTTAGGGCAAGTTAGTATACTTTTGTTTTCCAAAATAATGAGTGATAAATAAGTAACGAATAAAAATTTAACATGAATGGCCATATTTACGAAATTGGTGAAGTAAAAATCTTAAATAATTCCCTAAAATGAACTTTTGTTTAGAACCAGAATCTGTAATTTCAGACTTAAGTCTTCTACGATTTTTTAGTTACATGAGAAAAAAACAGTATCTCCATATCTTCCTTAGGAACCCCAACTTTTAGAATGACCCAAGGAATCATCTTCTTGAATTTTTAAGTAATAAGGAAACGTTCTTCATGCGCAGATTCCTATTTTCCATATTCTACATGTTAAATATGTAATTTGTCTCAGATACAGAGTTCAACGTTGTCTAGTCTGACAATTTTGCAATAGTCCAAAAAAATATTTATATAATGTTCAGACACTAATATATTCATCCTATGTTTTAAACTTACCGAACAATTTTTTTACGTGCTCCACTAGGAAACTTATTATTATTATTATTATTTTCCATTCGAATTTAATTGGCCAATAATATTTGAGATAACGAAGAACAATGCCCTTGAACTTGAACGTTAAACTATTACAATTATATTGTTGTAACAACTTTCTTATCGGAACTCCGAATAGAAAGGTTAGGAATAATGGATAAATAAGTCAATTTTATTTTCCAGTGCGTCATTTCGTAAATCAAATCTGGTTTAGTTTTTGTTTTTTCTGTGTAGTATTATGTGACTTCTACCATGGAATATGATCCGCAAAAGGTTATCCGGGGTCCTGAAGAAATCTACGTATTGATATTTTCCGAATTGTTTTTATTTGTCTCTATCGAAAGAACGAGAGTTAATTGAACTGTTTAATACCTATTTTATAAAATTATTGGTGGTTGGATATCAGTACTGGATAAATACGATTTGCGTTGGTGAATAAAGTCATTAAACCAACGCTCAAGGACTTTGAATGAAATTTAGATTAATCCTGACTGTTCATATCAATGCGAGTTAACCGGGTGATTTGACTTTATATTTAGGACCTTCCGAAAATATGTGGGAGACTCCATTAGAAATTAGAATTTCGTGACTTCTAAGGATGTTTGAAAGAGTTTGTAATATTAAGATACAAAAAAGGCCATCTTATAAAATTTTTTGATGCAGATGTACCAAACGAGTTATCTTAGGTAAAGGTGATGTATATGACAAACTGAGCTGACTTCGTTCAATATTTATACTAATTCCACCGTAAAAATTTACCTTCCAAACTGATTACTGTTGATGCTACAAACGGGATATCAATAGTACTGACTCAAATTCTTGGATTTTTGTCCGAAACGTAACAGATTTTTTGGAGTTTAAAAGCACGTGAAATTAGAAATCTTTATTAATATTCTAAATAAATTTGAACTCTTGGTAGATCTTTGTCTTTTTTCACCTGTCTCGCGTTGAAAAGCACCTAAATTCAATTTAGTTATCTCGGCACTAAAAGGTCGAATCAGGCTAAACTCAAACTAATTTGGAAGACAATTAGTTGTACTTTACGTTAGAATTGGTACAAAAGATGAACAGGCAGAACTAAAATTCTTAAAAGTCCATTTTTACTTCTTTCTCTCGGTTTTGGCAAGACATGTTTTGCGTTTTGGCCATTAATATGTTACTCTTCCTTAAAAGAACATTCTCGAAATCAATTCCAATACTATTGTGTTTAAAAATATCACTATTGGAAATAGCATTAGTTATTATTTTTATACCAGGTAAGAAAACGAAATTTCTATAAATCCCTATAAAAGCCTTAACACATTTCGGGTGGTTATTCTGTTTGAACCTTCATCCGTACTAACGTACAACAAAGAATAAGGATACTAAATAACTGTTATGCTTTCTTTATTCGTCAAGTATTTGTCAGCACATATAAAAACTTTGTAATTAAAGCTAAAGTACCAAATTTACTTTTGTATATACTGAATGTTCGTATCGTTGTGAAAATACCTATTTGGGAGATAGATTCCTGATAAAAGCTATGTGAGGTTTTCATAACAGCTGGTCCAATATTTTTTTAAAATTAACAAATTATTTCTCTTCGTAATGAGACAATATTAACTATATGTTATGACAGGTTTGATTGAATAACTAAACTACTAAGATTTATACATCCGTCAAATCAAGTACTTTCCAGTTGTCAACTGACAAACAACAGACGTACCAACTAATAGATGTTTGAAGTTAATTGTATTATTTCGTTTAAATTTGTCCATTTTCCACCCTAGCCATATTTATTGGAAAATATTGTTCAACTCAGTTTTCCCTATAATAGTATTTATATACAGGGTGTCCCAGAAATAAGTGCACAAAAAAAATCCACATATTCCCGAGGTCAAAATAAATCGATTGGACCAAACTTACCTCTATACCAAAATGCTTCCTAAGGGAGCTACAGGCCCCTAAATGTGGGCCACTGAAGACGGTTTTTATTTATTATCTCCGAAACTGTTCAAGCTAAAGTAATGAAATTTTGCACGTTCACCAAACTTTCTAAGCCTAACAAAATGAGGTAAATATCATCTCAAAATTTTTACCAAGGGTGGGTCAAGCTGTAGGGGTGGGGGGTAAAAAATTTTTTGAGTTTTGACTTCAAATTATGAATTGTCAGAGTTTTTCACAAAGAAAATGCCCTCTTGTGCAACTTCGATCGGAGGCACCGTTTTCGAGATAAATTCATTTTAATATTCAAATGCATGCTCTAAAATGATTAGGTAAGTGGACTAATTTTCTGCTTTTCGCGTCGAAACAAAATTTAAGCATTTTGAGCAGTTGTTAAAACAAATAAGAAAATCTTGGTTTGATCTGGCTCTTAAATTTTGTTTTGACGAGAAAAGGAAAAAATTAGTTCACTTACTCCACTTATCTAATCATTTTAGAGCATGCATTTGAATATTAAAATGAATTTATCTCGAAAACGGTGCCTCCGCTCGAAGTAGCACAAGAGGACATTTTCTTTGTGAAAAACTCTTATAATTCATAATTTGAAGTCAAAACTCAAAAAAAATTTACAAATAAAAAAGTTGCGGTAATTTTTACCCCCCACCCCTACAGCTTGACCCACCCTTGGTAAAAATTTTGAGATGCTATTTACCTCATTTTGTTAGGCTTAGAAAGTTTAGTGGATGTGCAAAATTTCATTACTTTAACTTGAACAGTTTCGGAGATAATAAATAAAAACCGTCTTCAGTGGCCCACATTTAGGGGCCTGTAGTTCCCTTAGGAAGCATTTTGGTATAGAGGTAAGTTTGGTCCAATCGATTTATTTTGACCTCGGCAATATGTGGTTTCTTTTTGTGCACTTATTTCTGGGACACCCTGTATAAACTGATTTAAATTTTAAGTGCATCTGAAAAGTAACATGTCATTTTTGCCAGTTTTAATAGGGGGCGCCACTTACACATACATATATATTTATTTTGTTTTTTAACATAAGTTTCTTTCCTGGTCCTTGCTTTTTGTAATTCAATTATTGCACAATATCGGCGAATACTTTTTATGGAAGAATCGTGTTTTACCAAAAGTGGCAATTGTTTTTCTGATATTGTATTTGAAATCTACGCAAAGATAACTAAAAGTTTTGTCTTTACATTTATTTTCTTTTTCCAAAAATAACAAAGTTAGAAGGGGTGTAAAAATATAAATAATCACCCTGTACCTAATTTACGAGAAACTCATTATTGGCTAGATAAAAACCCTCATACGAGGACAGAGAAATATTTCCAGTATAATATTAGTGTCAACTATTGGATTGGAATATTGAGAAGCAATATTTTGAGACAATTTGAACTTTCTAATAATCTAAATGAGAATAATTATTTGGAGTATTTAAGAACTGACCTTCCTGATTTACTCGATGTCCAATTTGCAGGAGAATTTTCCGGCTCTACAATTCTGGCTTTCCCGAAACCCTGGTTTAAATCCTCTGGATTTCTGTATGTTCAGATGTGAAGTGTGAAACAAAAAGTATACTCGAGCGTCATTTGAGAGTCGAGACGTCACCATTTAAGAAAAAAAGTGACGGATAGTTTCAACAATATGAAGTGAGGAGAGAATATATTGCAAAGAGCTCGGCAAAGAGCAACATTTAATTTTCTAAACCAAGTTGGAGCATGTACGAGTCGTAGGGGCCTGTGGTGGACATTTTGAATAAATGGTGGGAAAATGTCGGAAAATGTCTTAGTCTAACTTGAAAATTTATTAAATTAAAAGTTTTCTTTTGTATTTGGTTTAATAATAAAGTTCCAATTATTTATTTTGTGTTGATCATTAGTTACGGTTATTATTATCATTATTATTGTTTTATTAAATTATTTGGTGCTATTATTCCAATTGAAAAAACTTAAGAAACATTTTAAAATGTTCAGTGGTAATAATATTTGGAGATAACTTCTCAAATAAGTTAGGTTTCTTGCAATTTTCTTGAAATTGACGCCTCTTAACAGAAAAAATAAGGGCTCCTTTTTTTGATTCTTGGATAAGAAACGAAAAAAAGTTATTCCCCAGGATAAAAAGAAGTTGCAATAAAAAACAAAGCGGGCATGTGTACAAGTGGCACCTCTATTAAAAACGGTAAACCTGATATAGGTACATACTATCCTCATTTATGTAGGTATATCAATTCAGTACTTTTAAAAAAATAAAGATAAATAAATAAATAAAGTTATTTATGTGCTCCTTTTAAAGCCCTCATAATATGATCCTCTAAAAATTTGATTCCTACAAAAAAAAATATTTCTTTATTTTCGATGCTTAATCTGTAGTATCATTTTAGCACCGTCATTTTGAATCACCCTGTATTTCTACCAAACGACCAACATCTAAAGAAACACATTTTTTTGTTATCAAGGGTGTAATTAACGAAGTAAATTCGGCTTTCCTGTATTTCTTTTCCGCACGGTTGGAAATTTAAGAAAAAATAAATAAGTGTTATTAAAATCTATTGAGGCGCCCCTCTGTGCTGTGTGAACATATTTTTGTATTTAAATCGCATTTCCAACCTATCATTAGTTTTGTGTGGCTTATCTTTGAAACGTAAAATACATTTTATTCTACACCATAAGATCCGTAGAGGGATGGGAGAGGTTGTTACCCTCGTCCTCACCAACGGCGGCAAGTTCCGTTAAAGACGGAGCAGCATCTGTCTCACCTAGGTCGACGACCTTTACGTTATTTTTTATGCCCTCGGACCCTACAGATTAAGATAAAAAACTTACCTCTAGAAGCTTATAAAAAATCTACCCCCTACAATCTAACCCTCGAATATAATTAAACGAAGATTCCTTTTTATGTTACAGGGCCAGAGAATTGATAACAATCATAATTGATGGAACATAAATAATCGATTTCTGACTTAGAAATGTGAAATTTAATCTGCCATGTGTGATGAAAGCTGGCGTGGATATAATATAGAAA
Organism: Rhagium mordax; assembly: GCA_963680705.1. Classification (NCBI taxonomy): domain Eukaryota; kingdom Metazoa; phylum Arthropoda; class Insecta; order Coleoptera; family Cerambycidae; genus Rhagium; species Rhagium mordax. The sequence goes on along the minus strand of OY796661.1, from coordinate 23,781,982 downwards.
TGTTTTTTGTGGTATTTTAACGAGCTTGCATGATTTCTAGATGATAAAAAATGGGTGGATTTCAGCTTGCTAGCCGTTTATCTGCTCCGTCACTTCGCCCAAATTATAAGAAAATAGTTCATATGAAGTCAATATGTCAGCAAGCCATTACAATAATAAGAGATAATAAAAAATATATACTCATTTCTTGTGTTGTAAAATAAAGTATTAGATCGTACGTAGATAAATAATTGTCAAAAGAAATTAAGCCGCCTTCAAACAATAAAAAAAAAAGTATAAAACAAATTTTAATTCGCTATACAAAACTCCGACCAAAATTTGGTTAAGGTACGTAACAAAGAACTATATCTCGCTTCCCAAGGAGTGTGTGAGGGATCCTACTCTAATCCATCTCTCAATTAGTTGTGGAGGCAGAATGTTTTGTCACTATTTCTAGTTCAAGGAGCAAAAATTTGTTGGGTTTTGCATTATCCCTTTACTTTGAGGGTAACATTTAAGTGTGTAAAAATATATGAAATAAGAACGAAATCTGTAAAAAAAAACATACTTTGTCGCACCGTCGTATCCTGAACTGGGTTCGATCCTTAGCTGTGGCACCACCAAAGTCTGCGTGTCTGGAATGTATGTCCTCGTTTTTCAAAGCTCCAGATATGTGGGTTGTCTAATTTGTGCTGCTTGCTATTGTTTATTTTCCCATAGGACCTCTTCGAGACTTGAATACGGCACCCTTAATAATATGAAACCAGCCTCAATAAAAAAACTTAATCAATACCCACGTCATTGGTGACTCATTAAAAGAACTACTCTTACACGAAGTATTGAATTATTTGATAAGGAAACTTAGTCGGTGTATCGGATAGTAAGTAAAAAGTAAAAATTTAATCGAAACGTCGACCAGTGAAGATAACAGTCTTTTTACTTATTATCCGATACACCGACTAAGTTCCCTTATCAAAAAATTTTATACACGGATACTGTACATTCTAGTATTGAATGATGTTAAGAATTAATTTCAGTAAATATATAATGAATGTCGAGCCGAGTGAAATGTTTGTGTATACTGTATACTAATTAAATTCTCTTGAATCTTATAAGAAATTATAGTGGAAAAAATAAGACATTTCATATTGTAAATTGTTTTATATTTTATGGGTTAATAAAAATGTATCAATCAGTCTTAAAACCTTCAGAAAAGGGAAAAACTAAATCCCAAGTAATTCACTTTCTGTTAAAGCGGATGAGAATTTCTCTGCTATTCTTTGTACGTTAATGACGGATTATCGGATTATGAACACGAACAGCAAGCCATTCAAGCTCTTTACAATAAAGTGAGTGACGAGGTGAGGGAAGTCGTAAATAATGCATGTTCGGCTAAACCGGACATGAACTATGTTACTTTGATATAAACTTACGACAGAAGTGATTTTGTATTAATTGATGTAACAAAGTAAATAATCATATTTCAAATAATAATAATTACTATTTAAATTATTTTAATATCACCCAATCACCCAGATAAAAACCAAAGTGAGCTCGTGCGCTCCTAAAACATTTCCTCTCTGGTCATATCTCACTCATTAGCCACGTTCTAAGTGCAATGCATTGATAAGTGATATTTGTTACGGAGCGCAGTACATAGATTTCGTAATCGTTACAATGCATTTTGAGTTGTAAATAAATTATTCGCTTTTGCGTTTCAACCTTGTGTCAAGATCAAAAAGGTTAATACAAACAAAATTATTTTCAAGTTAAAATTAGTTGCAACTGCAATCGCAGTTAACTGTGAAGGGGAATAAATCTTGTTTCTGTGGCTAATGATATTTTCGTTTTGTTTATCGTCATAAATGTTTGTAAATGCTTATTTATGGATTTTTTCGAACATTGACTTTGAGTTGGGTGGTTCTCAAACGGTTCCAACTAAAATGCATTTTTATCTCTTCATGGTCCAGGCAAGTCGTGTAAGGGTGTGTTGAGGTGTCAGTAACCTCCATGCAAACCGCCATCTGTCGCACAGTCCCATTGGGATACAATAGTCTGGTCTGGTATAATAGAATCACCAACAACCTGCCCTAATCAGCTTTTGTTATATCACTCGTACTTCCTCTCAGTCGGTGTTACTTAATTAACGAAACCAGATAATTTTTATTTTAAAAAAATAAAATTATACTTAATTAAAATTATCGATGTCTACACTGTTATACAAACGATAACAAAATATTTGCGTACTACATGCTATAGAAATACCGTCCCATTAAAAAAATATCACACTTTTTTTGGGTGTCTAATCAAAAATTAAAAGCGTAATAAGTAGAGGTCTTTATAATTAATCGTACTGAAATAATTTTGTTATTTATATGTACAGGGTGTTTCCTATAAAACTATACCCCCCCTTATTTCGGTCAATTACCACCGATTTTAATTTTTCAAAAACCGGTCTAACACAGAATTTTCCGTGGATTTTAAATATGCCATCACTTTTTTTCCTACTTCAACCGTATACGAGGGGCAGAAAAAAGTATGGTTTTTTTAAATGGAACACTCTATATATTTTTACATATTTGGATTCGCCTCGTCCTTCTGATTACAAATATATATGACACTTATATATTTGTTATAAAAATGGCGTAAATAATTGAATTTAAACTTGGGGCGTTTCCTTAAAAACTATACACCCCTTATTTCGGTCAATTATTTACGGATCAAAATTTTCAAAACTTACACATAGAATTTTTCGTAGATTTCATATATGCTATTACTTTTTATCTCCCTTCAACGGTATACGAGGGGGGAAAAAAGTATGTTTTTTTTATGGAATGCCCTGTATTTTTTTACATATATAAGTATTATATATATTTATAATCAGAAAGGTAGGGCGGATCTAAATATGTAAAAAAATACAGGGCATTCCATAAAAAAAAACATACTTTTTTCCACCCCTCGTATACTGTTGAAGGGAGAAAAAAAGTAATAGCATTTATGAAATCTACGAAAAATTCTGTGTAGGTTTTGAAAATTTTGAATCGTTAATAATTGACCGAAATAAGGGGGGGGGGGTATAGTTTTGAAGGAAACGCCCTAAATTTAAATTCAATTATAAGTGTCATATATATATTTGTAATCAGAAAGATGAGGCGAATCCAAATATGTAAAAATATATAGGGTGTTCCATTTAAAAAAACCATACTTCTTTCTGCCCCTCGTATACGGTTGAAGTAGGAAAAAAAGTAATAGCATATTCAAAATCTACAAAAAATTCTGTGTTAGACCGGTCTTTGAAAAATTAAAATCGGTGGTAATTGACCGAAATAAGGGGGGGTATAGTTTTATAGGAAACACCCTGTACAGGGTGTCCCAAATTGCTTGATTTTGGCTGGTTTTCCTATTTCCAGACCAGGTAGAGAAAAACTGACATATGAGTCTAGAGCTCGATTTTTGTGAAACGCCGATTGGTGAAAACCACATTTCGATATCTCTAACCGTTTCCAAGATATGGGTAAAAATTGACATTTTACAGATTCCGAAAAACTGTCAAACTTTTTTATTTGTGAATATTTTTTCAAACGGTAAAAACTTTTTGACGTAGAATAAGATGCATTTGTCAAAAAAAATATATCGCTTTTCGATTATTTGATATCAAAGCTAACTTTGTAATTTCAAATGGAAACCATAGTTTGGCTTTGACTTTAGAAAATAGGAAAAAAAAATAAGCTGTCCAAAAATATATATGCCAAAGATATGTCTAGTCATCCTTGCTGCCAATATAACACATTTCTCTTTAAAAATGACATTTTTTAACATTAAAAAAAGTTTTTCGGAATCTGTAAAATGTCAATTTTTGCCGATATCTCGGAAACGGTTAGAGATATCGAAATGTGGTTTTCACCAATCGGCGTTTCACAAAAATCGAGCTCTAGACTCATATGTCAGTTTTTCTCTACCTGGTCTGGAAATAGGAAAACCAGCCAAAATCAAGCAATTTGGGACACCCTGTACAGGGTGAATTTGAAATACACTGAATAATTTTAATCTGTAATTTCTTATAGCATAACTAATGAATTCGCAGTGTTTTAATTTCAAAATTCCATAGTTAATGTTTCAACAAAAAAACCCTAAACTCGTCCCACTGGGGATACACTGACCGATGAACTTGACATTAACTTAGTTACGAATAAATACTTCTAGGCATTATTCGCAGTGTTTATCAAGTAAAACCAAAACTGAAATCTAAAACACTAGGAAAAATTCACACTTGTCATCATGGATGCACAGGCTGAACTACGCCAACACAACAACACGATAGCTAAGAAGAGTGGGGGTACAGGCATTTATGTCGCTACACACATCAGCTGTTCTGCTCAGGAGCGTCGTGAATATTTAATAAATATTCAAGAATTGTTTTCTTGACTGTATTTCATTTATTTTACAAATGACTATTTTTAAGAATTTTTACGGACCATAGAGCTTAACGGATTACAATTATTCAGTGTATTTCAAATTCACCCTGTATATTCAATGTCTGCCTATCTCCTCTACTGAAAACCCTCAAGATTGAACTATACTTGTTCCAAATCATATTTTATATATCCAGAAATATTATTTCTAGTATTGGCTTCATATTTTTGGTATCAATTCTTAATTACAATCATTGTTTTAAGTTTAGAGAAACAGCTCCGGAAAAATAATACAATTCATGTATAGTGTTATCATTTTGTTTGGCCCATTTTATTCAGAATTTGTGAGTTTACTGTAGAAATTAGAAAAAAATGTTTTATACAAAAGTTGCAGGGTGTTTACTATATATTTATTTTGCAGTAATAAAAAAACAAATGATTATCGATTTTTTCAGATATGGACATAACTAATGTTTCTTTAAATGGATCACTCTATATGTTTTTATCCTGTTAGATTTGGTTTTCTTTTCTGATTATACTGATATTGTATACTTGATGGTTTTATTCAGGATATTTTGAATTATTAATAAAAAACAAGAACATTGTAGGTAAGTATTCCTACTAGATTTTAAAGTTTTCACGTTAGCAAAGAGGGCCGTGGATGAAAACAATATCAAAACAGTAATAGTTTCTATTGTTTTCATCCACAGCCCCCTTTGCTAACGCAAACTGTTTAAACTCTAGTAGGAATACTTACCTACAATCTTTTTATTTTTGATTAATAATTCAAAACATCCTGTATAAAACTATCAAGTATGCTATATCAGTGTCTTCTGAAAAAAAAAACCAAATCTAACTGGAAACATATAGGGTGTTCCATTTAACATAGGTTACGTCCATATCTGAAAAAATCGGCATTCAATTGTTATTTATACTGCCAAATAAAAATTTTGTAAATACCCTGTAACTTTTGTATAAAATATTTTTTTCTAATCTCTACAATAAACTCCCAAATTCTGATTAAAATGTGTACCAAACAAAATGATGACACTGTATATACAGTGTGTCCCAAATTGGGAGTGCATGCATTGCTATCTCGGTAATTATTAGAGATAGAGATAGAGAAACGGTTATGGGGAATGTTTTACAGATGTTTACAACCATTTCGATGACGTTTTAAATGTGACATAGATGTCTCCGTTTTCGAGGTATTTTAAAAAAATTGAAAAAGTGCATTTTAGGGAAAATTTTGGCTTTTCTTATAGGCGCCATATTGGATTCTTTTATGGTTCAATGGAACCCTGTTCAACTATGTATCACAATGTCAGGAAATATTTCTACTAACTATGTAGTGTGAAATATAAAAAAATCAGTTTTCTAAGTTCCGTTTTAAAAACATGTGTTTTCTACCAAGAACCATTTTGATGAATTTTATTTGCTCATAAATCACATAATTTAGTATTTTTGACGAGATTTCGATTTTTCTAACATTACACGGGTCAATTAGAATAAATCGGATGACAGTAATACGGCAAACTAAAATTTAAATTAAAATAAATGTTAACGTCGGAAATTTCACTTACTATGTGGTATCATTGGATTCAGAAAATTATGCAGATTTCAAAAATGCAATAACATACGGAGAAATAATACAATTTAAATTATTAGACAAGTCATAGCCCCAGAACTTTCTAGATATAAAATTAAGATTTGAAGGATATAATTTAGAAGGGAAAATGCAAATTATTCCATATTTGTCACATTTCTGTCATTTCCGGTTTTACCGGAAATGACCTCAACTATGAAATTTTAAATATAATACCCTGTATATTCTTACATTTCTGGATTCTAGAGATGATTTAAGGTGCGACTCCATTTGTTTCAGAACTTTTTTAGCCCACTTGATTTTTTTAGAACTTTTTATTTCTGCATCTAGAATGTGAATGTGCTAACAATGTGGGTCTAGATGATCCAAAAAAAATTGATTCGTTATATTTCTTCTACTATTTTAGGATTACAACTCTTCAAATGTGCTTAAATTATTAATTTGTATACATATACCTACATCCAATCTAGATGCAGAAATAAAAATAGGACTAAAAAAATCAAGTTGGCTAAAACATTTCTCAAATCGTCTCTAGAATCCAAAAACGTAAAAATATACAGGGTATTAGGTATAAAATTGTATAGTTTAGGTCATTTCCGGTGGAACCGGAAATGAAAGAAATGTGACAAATATTGAATAATTTGTATTTTTCCCTATATGTTATGTCCCCCAAATCTCAATTTTATACCTAGAAAGTTCTAGGTGCTATGACTAATTTCGTTGACAGTATAGCGTGTTCCATTTAAAAATCAAAAGCTAATGTCACTTTCGGTGAAACCGGAAAACCATTTGTGTCAAAGAGTGACGTTTATTAAGCATATGTTTCAAATTTCAATCATTTGTCTTCAAAACTGAAGGAAAGAAGAGGGTGTACCATGATCCAGTTACACCCGGTATAATACTGGGTGTTCGGTACATGGACCGACAAAAATTTTTGGTGGATGGGTGGGGTAAGATTATTCCATATTTTTACCCATTCTCGGGACTTTGGAAGCTCATGAGTATTTTTTTCTTGTATTAATTGTGTCAAATAATAATTTATTTAGAACAAGGGTATATTACAGAATACAATAAAAATTATGTCGTGCTATTACCATCATAAACAAAAGAGTCATCAGTGTTTAAAAGCGGGATTTCGGATAATTATCAAAAATAATGAAAAAAAAAATCGTATCTCAATAACCGTGATACTTGGGACAGTAGTTCCTGGGATCAAAAACTTGCAAATGACCCCACCTATCCACCAAAAATTTTTGTCGGTCTATGTGCCGAACACAGGGTGTTTGGGTAAAGGTATTCAGAAATCCAAAGGCATGTAGAACTCATCAATATAAGCCAAAAAGTTCATATAGACTTTGTTCCAAAAACGGTTCCTAAGGGAGCTACAGCCCCTTTAAGAGGATTCTAAAAAAGATGTTTTTCTCACATATTTCGAGAACCGATCAATATAAACTAATAAAATTTTCTATGGTAGAATACTTTTTTGTGCTTAACAAAATAGTAAACCTTAAATTTGAAAATTCTTCAGGGGAGTCCCTACATGGGGGTGTGCCAGGAATGTCGCCCCCTTATTTTCTTTGCATGTAATTTTTTCACTATTCTGATAGAAATTTTCAAAATTTCAAGCAATTTTGCCTTAAAAAGATCCTCTTTCTAAAACTTCATAAGTTGAACCGTTTTTTGACAAATGAATTTGAAATTTGTATGCACATCTACAAAATAATTAGAGTCTAAATATCACGTCTCCTGGTGACAATGTCTTCCATCAATACTTGCAATTGTATTATTTATTGTAAAGTGACATAAGTCAGTATTTGAAAAAACATTATAAAAACATCTTTTTAGAAGCCTCTTATAGGAGCTGTAGCTCCCTTAGGAACCGTTTTTGGAACAAAGTTTATATGAACTTTTTGGCTTATTTTGATGAGTTCTACATGCCTTTGGATTTCTGAATACCTTTACCCAAACACCCTGTATATGTTTCACATCTAATTTGCACTGTGTGAGATAGTCCAGCTTAAAGAAAGCTGAAAAAGTTTTGTAGTAAAAAAAAGTAAAGGAATTTTTTTGCTTTCATCAGAAATCATCACTAAGTTATTTCATCAAGAAACAGCCAGTAGTTAATAAAAAAAAAAGAAATTGCATAGGACTAAGAACCGGTCCTTGGGTTACTGCATTCATTGTTTGAATTTTCCAGCTCTACTTTTTAAATATTAACTGGCTGACGTTTTCCCTAACGTCGTATAAATTTTATTTTTTAATGTGTAAGGTATGATTTATAAAGGCAAATGCATTATTCAAATCCATAAAAACTTAAACGGTTTCTTAATGGCACGCAGACTTATTAAAATATCTATAGTTATAGAAACTTTCAAAGCATAATAATATTTGCTCCCATCTCCTAAAAGACATGATCGTGGTATCAAGCAGTACAAAATTTTTAACTATAGTAGGGCCAAAAAGAGTAGTCAGTAAACTCAGGGGGAACTAGTTGTGGTTTTCATCTCTGGTAGGCGGATAAAACTTGATATATTTTTCTCAATTATATGGGATTATATGGTAAAAAAAGCTGCCGCTTCTGTATTCCATAACAGCTAAATACTTTGAAGAATTGCCGTTAAAATGTTTTGATTTACTGACTACTCTTTTTGGCCGTACTATAGCATAAATTCAGGCGGTTGAAATAGTAAAAATATTTTAAATATTTCAGATAATGGCGCAGCTCATACCAAAAATTAAAAAAAAAACAATTTAGTTCCTCTACCGATTTGTACCTACTAATGAGAATGTAGCATCAGCAAGAGAAAACCGATGTACAGAGTGCATCCTAAACAGAGTGACACAATAACACATATAAATTTACGTTTTATTAAACATGTTTTTGTAATGTACTCGAGAACGGTTGATTGTACGAAAAATCGCATAAAAAGTTACCCAACAAGGCGCTATCCGAAAATTTGATGTCTAACAAAAAGTATTTGACCTTGAACTTCACCACCCTGCGTGCTTTAATGAGCATTTACCGATCATCATACATGAACTCATAAGAGTTACAAGGCAGAAACTTGAACACTTTAAAGGACTATAACCCGGCTGTGCGCTTTATTATTAAAATATTCGTTTCTAGGACTTCCATATATAAACACCCTGTATCTTTGTTATGCAAATTAACATATTTATTACTATCAATATTATTTCTTGAGTTGAGATTTAATCGCATTTCATTTTTTTTTATTCGACAGACTTGTTGGTGGTTTCTTAAAATATGTATTTCTAGGTAATGCTGATGTAATATATTAATTCCAATAAAAACTTATGGTAATGAAAGAGTATTATTTCAAATATTAAATATTAAGTTAAATATTTTGGTATATATTTTATTCTTTAAAATATCTGCAAAAAATTGAAGGCCAGATATGTTTTTGCTAATTTGTTAACAACCAAAATACGATAATATTACTGCTTCATTATGCTCGGATAACCTGAAGATTGGGAAAGGTGACTACTAAGGAAATTAAATTTGATAGTTTGATGTTAAATAATCACTGGCAGTTAAATTAGTATATCTAAGTATACAACAAAAGTTGCAAATAATGTACTTAAATATTTCTTGAAACAATACCCATATACCTACTATAGGTATTATATATTTACGTTTTGCAATTTTTAAACTATCAAAACCAACTACTTTTAATTGTTGCATATTAATAAACTTTAAGTTGTTAATATCTATTATATGTTTGTTGTCAAAACCGTACTTGGCAACACCTTCCATATCTGAGATGATCCGTACGTTTCTCAAATTTACCTTTTATTTCCTCCAACCTCCAATTGTATCCTTCGCATTGCCTAAAAGCGTTTCCAATGTATTTCCTGAGAAGTGAATAACTGTTATATCGCTATCTCTAGAAATTCTACTAATACATTTTTGTACACCAAGGTTCATATGAAATTAATATTAATTTCTCGTTCAATTTGAAAGGTCGAAATATACGTTTCTTAAATATTACTACTTTTATATCAAAGCCATCAAAAATATCTACATACCTTATCCATATCGACCATATCCCAAGAAAGCACTCAAACAATTCGTCTGCCTCTGTTTCGAACCCACTCATATTTGAAAGATAGAAAAAGATAAAAAGAAAGATGACAAAAGAGTTACCCATTAAGGTCCCCAAATGTTTGTGGCAAAATTCAAAATTAATATCTATAATTTTTAATAATTTACCAGTATCGTTAATCAATAACATCAATATATTATGGTGATGGTTAATAAAACCATTTCATACCATTTAAATAATTGCAATCATTTTCTATAAAACAAAATATGCAAGGATAATCTGTTGTTCTCAGCCATAGTATCTGCTATATATTAAGGACACCTAATTGTTGTTAGTTGGAGCAGAATTAAATGTATTTGTCTTTGAAAATTTTTAAAAGCCTCTAGGGGGTAACTTTTCAGCACTGGTGGAAAATTGTGTAAATGAGTAATAACGCAATATTTTTCCCTTGTGTGCACTTCTCATCAAAACCAAAGGTGTTAACAAGTAACATTCTGAGTGGGTGAGCCATATAGTTGTTTATTAGAAATATTGGAATTTAACCTTAATGCGGAGACCTTGACGGCAGTCTGACGGAAGTAGAGTCAACAACCAGCAAAGAGTGACTCTGTTACACTATGTCAACAGGTGTACAATTAAATATTACGCGGACGAAGCGACTTCAACGGTAGGTTGCGTCACAAACCCATTTCACTTTCAATAAGACGCCACAGCGCTCACGTCGGAGGAGCCATGCCACACACTAATATTCCGCAAATACGCGACAAACATGTTTTGCCAGAAACGCCTTTGCGATGCGAATAGTCATAAATAAAGAATTAATACAACAATGACGTTCACAAAATCGCGATTTTAGGGTTTCTCAGGACGGACGGAAAAAATATTGTTTAACGTCTCTGTGACGCAGGCAGAATGTTAGTTCAAGGCCTTAAGAAAAATAAGGCAAAACAATACAAGATTATCTAATACATTGATGGTTTGTCCTTGAAAAACATATGTAAATTAAAGTAAACACAATTGTAATCAAAATGTATAAGTAATGAAAATCTCGTCTTTCTCAAGGTTAAAGTTAAATATAGGATTTTCATAAACCAGTAATGTATACCCAATGAAAAACATTAGCATTGGTATTATCAGAATTAATGAATACATATACATTAGATATTAAAGACAGGAGTACACTGAAAATAATTGATCCAGCAGTTGTTAATCTATTTAAAATTTAGGTGTTCTAGCTACGGATATACTATCTAGAGATTTTAAGAATTTCTCATTTTCTTTATATAGGGTATGGAGACCTTTAGTAAAGAGACATATGAATGTTAATAAAATGGAATCGTTTATCATAAGTAACGCCTCTCTTTGTGCATTAACACATAGTTTATTAAATATAATTGATGTTTTAAGAACAAATGGAATACCTGAAAATTTTTGTCCAATATTTATTTTTTGGACCACAATAACTATCTTAACTTGCACCTTGACAAATTTTAGTGTACTAGACTACTAAACATACTACATAAATTAGACTTAAATTACAAACAGAATTAATCTATAAAGAAGAACTCCAAACATTAATTTTTCACCAAAAAAGGAACTGGAATATAAAAATTAGATTAAAAATCCTATTGAAACTTGAAACTACAAGAAACAATGTACTAGTGAGGCCGAAAAAAAAGTAATCGACTGATTTTCCCGTTGTAAATATGGTTCTGAGTTCTGACCAGTGACGCATCAATCAAAATATATTTTTCTTAGTATCAATATCATTGTGATACGAGTTGTTATATTAAGTGAAATCATCTTTTCAGTATTTTTATTACCTACTCACTTTTATGCCTAACCATATCTTAGGTGAAGCAGAAAGAGGCTATATCATCGCCAAAATTGGAGAAGGAAGGAACGCATAGCAAGTGTAGTTCATTGCAGCAAAGGCAAAAAAGATTTACAAATATGAATTTAGACCTAGAAATAAAGAGGAGCTAATTGATGACATATTATTCAAATTGGGTGGAACAATTTGGAACAAAATTACATTAAGCAAAATTTAATTAGTTCTATTCCTAGAAGATTACAAAGTGTTTTAGAAAAGAATGGCGGTTCTACCAAATATTAATCTTTTTTATATCCTTTGTTAGTTTTTTATTAAAAATTAAATACAGGGTGATTCGTGAGGAGAGGGTCGTACTTTACCAACAGATAGGGAACATTGAGGTGATCTTAAATCCCCATATAGTAATGGCTATAGCGGCTTCGTTTCCGAAATACAGGGTGTTTTATATTTTTTGGAAGAATTTTTTTTTCGCCATATATCTGTAATGCGTAAACGGAATTCAATGAAATTTTGCATTTTTGTTACAGTAGTCATTCACCATCAAATGCGTGGGATATTAATAAAATATCAGGGCCGGACCCAGAATAAAATTATTTTTAAATTATTCCTAGAAAATAACACTCTGTATACTGTTTATGAAATTCTTGATATTGAAATATTAATTTACATCTAGAAAGATACAAGATCCCATAAAAAAAATTTTTTGGCACCATTTCATTGTTTAAGTAAAAAAATTAAATTGTTGAGGAATCAATTTTTTTTGAAAAATTGAGAGAAAATAATCACTTCAGATATCAGTAACATATTTTTTTTTCTCTGTTTGCACTATATTTTATTCTATCACACGGTACCTAGTAAAATAATAAAAATATTTTGTAATGATTTTGTAATTAATAATCTTAAAAAAATAACACATAATAAAAATTAACAATTTAACTGTCAAACTTACTAAATACAATTAAATTTTCTGAATCACAGTCTGTTTTCAAAGTGACCACCATTCGATACATTTTCTTGATCGATTTGTCATTTGATTTATACTTTTTCTAACAATTTCTAAATTGTTATTAATTTCATTGCAAACGTGCTCAATTCTTGCAATTAGCTGTTCTCTGGTGTTTATTTCTTCTTTGTATACCTCAGTTTTAAATAACCCCACAAAAAATAGTCAAGTGGTGTGAGATCTGGTGATCTCGGGGGCCATGCAACAGGACTGAAGTGAGTATTTTCTCTCAATTTTTCAAAAAAAAAAAATGATTCCTCAACAATTTAATTTTTTTACTTAAACAATGAAATGGTGCCAAAATATTTTTTTATGGGATCTTGTATCTTTCTAGATGTAAATTAATATTTCAATATCAAGAATTTCATAAACAGTATACAGAGTGTTATTTTCTAGGAATAATTTAAAAATAATTTTATTCTGGGTCCGGCCCTGATATTTTATTAATATCCCACGCATTTGATGGTGAATGACTACTGTAACAAAAATACAAAATTTCATTGAATTCCGTTTACGCATTACAGATATATGGCGAAAAGAAAATTCTTCCAAAAAATATAAAACACCCTGTATTTCGGAAACGAAGCCGCTATAGCCATTACTATATGGGGATTTAAGATCACCTCAATATTCCCTATCTGTTGGTAAAGTACGACCCTCTCCTCACGAATCACCCTGTATTACCCTACCAACGAGTTATTGTCAAAATTATTTAATTGACACAACTGGTGTAAAAATCCCCATTTACAGCAGACATTTTTTTAAAAAACATACTACTTGATAAAAAAATCGATTACTCTCTTTCGGTCGCAATAGTACCTATAAGTATTAATAGTATTTAGAAATTTAAAGCTCCTATTATTGAAGATGATTTTTTTATCAAAAATTGACGTTATCAAAAAAGTGACTATAAGAACTGCTCTATATAAGTAGCGATAATAGTGACAGTGACAATAGCTTGTGTAGTAGTTACGAAAGCGATAATAATCAAGACAATACAGAAATATTTAACAGTGATACCGAGAATACTGAAGAAGATATGTGGAAAGAAATAATTTGTAAGCATGCCTTAAAGTATGGGTCGATGGGACCCAATCCATATAGTCAGGGAAATGGCGTGCAAATTCAACGATGAGAGTTTACTGCCTGCCAGTCGGTAAGTGAAGAGACCATATAAGTATACCAAAATTTTTTCTCTCTGGAAATTTTTGGTATGGTGGGATAGGGAGGGGAACATTAAATTTTGTTTCAGTTCTTCGTGAAAAATAAAAATTTAACCCTTTAAGGGGCGGTTTGGGGGTTAAATTTGGCAAAAATGTCGGCCAGCCAAGGTTACAGTTTTTTGGTGCCTTGTGAACCATAAGTTTTTTCAATTTTAACTATTTTTTGTGAAACATCCAAGTTTTGGTAAATTTTTATCCACTTTGATGGCAAATTACACAAAAACCGGCCGATAAAAACGTCTGCCACTACAGTTAGTACAGTACTGTATACGCCAAAACAGACATTTTATGCCAAATTTGGTCCTGTAAGTAAACATTTTTTTTTTCCAAAGACCGGTTACCGCGCGCCGACCAGAAGTTTCGTCTGCCAGCGTAATTGTGGTATGTGAAGTACATATACTAACTACCTATGCGAAAAGATATCGGTAATCATTCGATTAAATCCCCCCTCCCCCCTATCCGCCTACCATACCATAAACTTCCAGAGAGAAAAAACTTTGGTACTTATATGGTCTCTTTGATTACAGACTTTCATCTTTCATCGTCGAATTTGCACGCTATTTCCTATACTAATACTTTAAGGCATGCTTACAAATCATTTCTCCCATTATTAAGCTATGGCTAACTTAAATTTCGTTGGCTTCTTTTTTAAAAACTCAAAAGCGCTGAAATATAATCCATTTTCTCCCAAATATTATTGATCCTAATACGAGACTCCTCATTTCTCTTTTATCTCTGCATCCCCACGTTTTAGTCGAGTTTTGGTTTTAATTCCTTCTACAGTAATCTCAAATGGTAAGAATATTAGAGAAGAACACTTTGGAAGCTACAAGACTCGAACTATAGGCAAAAGAGTGATGGACATGAATTTAACTAAAATCAACAAAATTCAATTAAATTCATTTACCTACACTATCAAATTAATTTAAGAATTCAATAAACTTATTTGAATTAATTGGAATTATTTAGAAATCATTTGAACTATTTTGAATACTTGAATTCGGTGTATACATTTTTTTTAAATGTATAACCCATAGCATTTTCTATTTTTATTTTGTAATAATGACACACATCGGATGCTTGCAGCACCCCAAACAGCGGATAGCGATCCCAATATCCCAATATTTTTTCTCTTATTCAAAACCAGTTTATCCCACAAACCATAAAACTCAGTCCAATTCCAACTTGGCTTATAAACGTTCCTAACCGCAATACCTTCCTGATCCAATTTAGCAAATCTACATACCCACCTGACAACACGTAGACGTTTCTATCAAATTATTTGTTCAGATTACCATAACTCCTAAATAATCGACACAGATGTTTCTGAAATTGAAGAGGGGTTGGATCAGCAGAAGTGACTCCAAAAGAAACATTTTGTTACCGATAACCTATTGCAAGTTCTCTTTATATAGGAGAATTATGCGCTATCTTCTAGGCTAGATTCCCTCAGCTTTATATTATTTATATATTCGGTACGGTGTTCAGCAACTATTTTTGAAGAACCCACTGTTATAAAAGATTTAAAAAATACTCCACGACCTCCAACAAACCAATCGAAAAGTCGAATTTATATTAGCCATTCCGATTGAAACCAAAATGGTACCCATGAATATAAAGAGCTTGCTAAAGCTGCTTAAAAATCCTGTTAAATTCGACAACCAAACTGAAGGAAGTGAATGATACTATTGGTAAAAGAAAATTTTACCTAAAATCAGAAGGGAACAAGTAATTTGTTCGCGACTCCGAATTGGCCACTACAAACTGACTGACACGAATTACTTACTAAAATAAACCCATGCGATCGGTGTTTCGTTTCGTGCGAATTAGTATAAAATATTTACTACTGTGCCCAAAGTTCGCATATTGTGTAACGAAGTGATTTTTCCAATCAAGGAATGCTCATTTTTACTTTAAATATTACCGTCACTTGGGTACACCCTGCCGCTGTTTTAGTAAGTAAATTCTGTTCTAGTTAAGTTATAAATGAGTTGTTAAAAAGGTCCGCTGGTAAACAAGCAATCAAGTAATTAATTGATTAATTTTCGACAATCCCTCGTATAAGTAAAATCCGAGAATTATTGTAAATAATGGCCGAGTCGGAAATAAAAATCATTCGTTACTAAAAATGTTAATCCTTGCTCGTTTTAATCCGTTTCTTTTTGCAACATGGTATAGAAATTACAAGTAACTCATTTCCGGTCAGATACGTTCTGAGTTGATGCACCAAGTTGCATAATCCGCTGCACCTCTACAAGTTACGCTGGGATGTGCATCCGAGTACGTCGTTTAAAGTCGGTGACCACCTCTCTTTTAACACGACAGATACGTCATAAAGTTTACAAAAAGGGGAAGAACAGTCACTTCACTCTCATTCCGTGCTCATTCTCATTCCGAGAAAACCGCCAGCAGTTCATACTCATTCCGAGAAAACCGGCAGCAGTTCATGTTCATTCCGAAACAATCCGCAAAATCAGATCCAATCTACCGCCAGCAGTAAAAGATCCATCCGAAGCCGTCAATATTTCCGTACCGCCGCTCCGAGATTTAATAGTAAATTTCTTTGAATATCACATTGGTAAGTCATCGTGACCTGCTACATTCAGTAGGTACTGCCTTCAGTTAAGTATAGATATTGAGAGGTCTTATTGTCCGTGAGTATCGCCGTATTTTGCTACCAAAGTAAACTAGAGCTAATTCATAATACCTCCGTTGGTTTATTCTTTTTATTATTGCATAACTTGTACACCAACTGGTCAGATTTTCTCGTTCGGGTGATCTGGTAGGTTGTCATGTACAAGGGTTTCCGGAAAACCCACTGTAATTAGAAAAGTCATTCCTAAAAGTGCATCCACTGATTAGATTTTCTCGTTCGGGTGATCTGTGATGTGTCAATGTACTAGGGTGACCAGAAAATTAGCTGTAAATAAAATAGTCAGTCCAAAAATAGCTCTACGTTTGTGGCAGTAGTTCGCCGTATTTTCAAATATCAGTAAAAGACGTAAATATCTATAGCTAACGGATTGCCCGCCGTTTATAATCCATCCTAGTGGAAAGGTCCGTTTGCTTGTCGTGCACAGTAATTTATTAATCTCACGTATCCTAAAATTCCGCCGTAAAATCGCGTAAAGACTTGATTGCCAGCTTGCTTGATTTTTAATCATTTAAAAAATAGTTTTATACATACTCGACACTGACTCGACTGTATAGTCGTGGAGGTTTTAGAGTAAATTAATTTGTTCATCATTATTACTGAATAAACACGTTATTTTAAAGAGGTAAAATTCACAAGTTATTATTTCTGTCATTTATTTCTGATTAACCCGTTTGAGCAGCATGATCGAAATCCATTATAGATAGACCTCCAGCTCCGACCCCTGGCAATTCCGTATCACCAGCTGTTTCGCTACTCAGGGTTGTTCTCCCAATTAGGAGAGCCAAAAAAACAGTGTAGTTCTTCGCACTTAAAAATTGAAGGACTGGCGCCCGAGATTTCCGTAGAAATAAAAGATTACGTAAGTATATTGGAAAAAACACCGTAATAAATAGCCACCATCACAATTGTCAAAGAAAATATCACGTTGGTCCTACATTAAAAGACGTGTTGAACAAAAACTGTAATTTCGTAATATTGAAAACTTTTTCACCGAGACAGTTTTAATAAAGCTTCTCTAAATAACATCTTTCATTTTATTTGAAAGTGGGTGTGTCTTTGTGTGAATGTTATAAAAGTACCGGAACAGCAGAATAACTCGAAAAATTTGAGTCCTACAAAAAATGCTAAATACTAGGTAGTTAGGATTTTTCCCTGTCTATCTAATGGTGACCTTGAATTTCACCTTCACAATGATTTTCAAGGTCAGTTCAAAGCCAGGTTTATTTTTTTAAACGAGACCCCATATTTTTGACCACAGAAATGAAAAGAGCGGGAAATTTTACGTTTGGATATGACCTTGAACACTGCCCAATTTAACTTCAGGGGCAAAAATATGAGCTCCCATTTAAAAAAAGTTTGACTGCATTTTTTTGTTATTTTTGTATTTTCTTTAATTTAAATTTTTAAATGTTTAATTGCATCTTATATTTAGTTTATAATTAATGAAAAATTGCAAAATTGGGATAGAAAACATTTTTTTAAACTAGGTTAAATGTGTTCTTTAAAATATTGCTTTTTAGAATTTGTATTTGATAAATTTGTCCCATTATTTGGCAATACTTAAGATAAAGCCGGTACCTTATTACTGTAAATTTTTTTTGTCATATTTCCACAAACATCTCCTTATTAACGACTTATTTCAGGTTGAAGTCCACGGATTATGGACTCATAATTTTACTAATGTAAATTATAAAAAAATTATTAATAGATTTAAAGTATGCAAATTAATCTCTAATTATAAAACAACTGGTAGGTAAATCTAATAAACATGTTGTTGACTTGTTAAAACATATTGAGTGCTACTGTTCGTATTTAAAATGCAATATCCATAATTAAATATTACGCCTATATTAGTTTACAATAATAATGTATAATTAATAGCATACAAGAATTAATTACTAAAATTAAGATCGATGAACTTATCAATGACACTTCCTAATAAGAAATTCTTGGAAACATATTGTTCATTGCCAATACTAATAAATAAAATAGTTCAGTAAAAATTATTTAGTTGCGTTTGCAGGAATAAATAACAATTAAGACATCCCACGTCATTCAGGATTTTTCGAATGCAGGCGTGACTGAATGTTAAGTGTTGCTAGGTTTCTGCTCACGCCAGTCACGTGTATTTATATCAAATCTATCAAATAACTTTTCCTTGAAACCGAATGTTATACTGAACTGGCGTTAATTTGCTATGTGTGTGGCAAGTGCAAGACATGAAGACAATTAGTAACTTTCAAAGGATAGTAATTATTTTCCACATCCTTCTACACCGAGGAATATACAATGCATTTTCCTCGCAAGGAATCTTACATGCGTCAATCGATCGCATAAATATTTAAGGTTTTAATTCCCGTATAGAAATTTTTAAGTACCTAATAAAACCTTAAATAGTTTATCATAATATTTCGAGTTCTATGATAACTAGAAATTTGATTTAAATACCTACATAAATAAACTAGATGAACGAATCTATAACTTGAAACTATTTTCGAATATACAGTTGAAATAATGTTGCATCTACACATGCATATTAAAAAAATCACTATAGTCACAATTATGGATTTGAAAAAAAAAATTTAATACCAGTTACGAAACAGCTGTGTAGTGTTTCTGAATCATTTTATGCGGCGTATATTATATGCGGCGTAATCCAAAATGGTTTCTAAATCTTTTAACAATACGAAGTTGGATACTTATTTATTATAACATAATTTCATCTCATCATAATAAAGGTATCATCAACAAATTGAGCAAATTATGAAACGAAAAGGCCCTAACTTCGTGGCAAGCAGTAGGTGTATGATCTAGAGATAATAACACATTGCAATTATTTACTTTCTTCCTTTTGTACAAATATAAACTTTTGTTCAAATAAAGAACTAGTTCCTTTCCCAAACTCGAACGAAATTATGCGGAGTGCTAACTATTTGTTATAGTACAACTTTTACTAAGTTGCATATTCAGGTGCGCGCAAATAATTGTGACACGCAGCATTTGTAGACTTCTGGGAAATATTTACTACGAATTGGGCTCCCAGGATGTTTGCATACTCTATTCTAAAAACGTAACGTAATAGTCTTCGTTTTCTTCATACCAAACACTTCCTTCAAAATACTCGAATTTTATCTATAGGTGATTACACTACTGAGAATAAATAATGCGCAATTTCAAATTGTTCTCAAGATATGATTAAATTTCACTTTATACAGTGTGTCCCGTATTTTTGAGCATCCCAAATTGTGCACAAATATTTAACCCATACACTATTGGCGTAACATGTTTTTTAGGGGAAGTTTTTAAATATACTATAAAGCACAAGCTTCATTCTAATAATCACAATTGTGTCAATTTAAAAAAATTGCATCTATTCTATATAAAAATGAATATACTTACCATATTTCATCAAATATACTATTTTCCAGTTTTCTGCTAGCAGTAGTAAGACATTTGAAAATATGTTTTAACATAAAATCAGTAACGAAAAAAAAAATTAATTATAGAAACAAATAATTAGACTTGACTAGCAACTACATTATTTGTGAACGTGTTTTCTTTTTCGAATTTGAACAAACATCAACATGTTTTTCCTAAAATTGATGATTTATCACTTAACCTTCAGAAATTATGTAATGTCCTGCTGCTGCCAAATTTCCATAATTAATTCTTACACAATAACAAGTTGAAAACGCATTTATTATCAATAACAGCTGCCAAAAATTATGTAAGTATCTTGCCGTGGTGGAATATGTTAAATAAACAATGAACATTTTCTCACACTCTTTAAGGAACGAGACGTTGATCTCGGTGTACTCTTTCACTGCTTTGTTGTTATATAGAGATCATCAAACCTAGTGTATTTTTGCAAATCTATTATTTAGTAATAAAAATAACGTAGCTCCTATTAAATTTCACAATAACACGTATACGGGATAGGTCGAGGAACTTATGAATGATATTAATGTATCTGAGAAACTCGTAAAAATATTAAATCAGCATGATTTTTAAATGTACGTGCACGTTTACAGGTTTCTGTATATTTTACCTGAAATAGTCTGATTATTTCTTATTTAAACAGTCTGTGAGTTTCACGCTGCCAAGAAGAATCGTATTTCCTATTTTTTTTAAATATTTCAACTAACTGAAAAGTTATAGACTGCTGAACAATATACCAAAAAGCTGTATCGTATCTATAATGGATGATTAGTTTATATTAACTTTACTATCATCACCTATCACCAACTGACTCAAAAAAGTTATTGAATCAGTAGTAATGATCCTTTTACGTTTCCATTGGGTACGCTTACTATGTGGTTAAATCTTATGATAATTCACATAATCAAATGTAAATACCAATGTTCTACTATGTATTATAATCATTAAGTAAATTTTAGTAATCCCATTTAAGAGATCGTAAATCTCCAGGGGTTGATTTTAGTACATGTGTTCTCGTCAGGTATCAGTACCTGAACCTCGCAACATCAACTCAATGCACCCTGTTTATTATGTACGATTAGTGGGGATTGACTGATTTCACCCATTTGTGCATGATATATTGCACATTCTCGATGTCAATTTTCTATACAAATTGGAAGATCAAAGTTTTTTTCGATCTCTCTTACCGATTTTGGGATAGACCAAAATAGGCTCCTTACGAATTTTGGGTAGATCCGAGATAGGAACGAGAATTTCTGATCATTTAATTTGTATTACTAAAATGGTGACCTCGAAAATGTGCAACTAGTGCTATGAGTTACACACTTTTATACTGGGTGACCATGAAAGTATAGCCTACGGATTAACTCGTTAATTATGAAAGATAGACTTCTAAAATTTCGTGAATAATAGGTCATTAAAGCCAGAATACTTTCACTTCCTCATAAACAAAATTTCACATTATTGAAATCTCCCGAAATTACGAATCGAATGTATCTTCATCAAAATGGCGCCAAGATCACCTGATCTCTTCATGATCATACTCCTACTTGAAAACAAAGTGTACTCCAGACAACCCACAACACTGCAGGATTTAAGAGGAAATGTCTCGCGAATTAATAAGTGCAAAAAATAGAAACTGGGCATGCACTTTGAAAATTTGTTATGACGTTTTATGATAGCTGAAACATAAATAAACTAGATAGATATTGTTATTGACTCTATCCCAACTACTTAGATGTAACGACATTGTTTGTTTAATTAATGTCACATATTGAAATAATCGCTAGTTAATAGATTTGGCAAAAAAATGTAGATATTAATACCAGTTACGAAACAGTTGTGTGGTGTTTATGAATCGTTTTCACTTCCTAAAAGGATACAACGTGACCCTAAAAATGATTTTTAAATCTTTTGGCAAAACAATGTTACACAGGGTCTGCCCAAAGAGATCGGATCACTCCTCTAATTTGACAATTTTACGGCGAATCTAGACGAGCTTTTAGCAGATTGTAGGTTAGTTGGATATCAATTATTTGGGGCAGTATCAACTTCCTGGCAAATTTCCTGGCCTACTATCTTTCGATATTAGTATTCCCAAAATTTTAAAAAATCATATTACACAGGCATTTTTTTGTAGAAAAAATGTATAAGAAAAACTTACTCAAAATCACTTAAAATCCCCAAAACTCAAGTTTTATCATAATTGGAGAAGAATTAATTAATAATAAGTAGTATCTCTGTCTATTTACTACCTTTATCAAATCCGTCATATAGTTATTAACATCATAAGGCCGATATGCAGCAAATATCAGACAATGATTGAAGTTTGTAAAATCGGGGCGAAGCCGAGATTTTACTATCAATCGCGTCTGTTATTTGCATATCGGCCGTGTGTCGTTCTGTATTTTTCATCATACCATAAATACTTTAATATTTAATGATGATTTATAAGCCTTGCATTTTTCTTCAATTCATTTATCGGCCTAGGCCGATATTAGTGTTATATCAATGAAGAATAGAGTAATAATAAATTTTGTCGGCCTAGGCCGATATTGGTGTCATATCAATGAAGAATAGAGTAATGATAAATCATAATATCAGAATGGTATAATGAAAAATTTATTTCACATCAGTTGAACCTTATTCTAGATCTATGTCAATTTACATTTTATTTTATTTAGTTTAGTTCTTCGTCATTATTAACAGAAATGTTTTGAAGGCTACGATTTCATGTAGGATGTTTAGTGAAAATATCGTTTTGATAGTATACACAATTGTGTCGGATTCTTACTTTAGTGATTTATTACCCAAGTTCAATATTTTAGAAGCCTATCTTTTATAATAACCGGATTATTCTGTAGGGACCGTAGGCAATACTTTCGTGGCCATATATTTTAAAACACTAACGATCCATTTAATATAAATACTGTCCCGAATGGTTTGTGAGACATCGATTGTTGAAATGATACAATTAATATTCACCTATTCCTCTTGTGCAAATGAGCTATTGGAAATATAATCTATTAACACCTAATAGTGCGGCAGTTTAGCTAGGATATTTCAACATATTGTGCACTTTTTGATAAAAGCACCAAATTTGGCACAGAGGTAGACCGATGCAATACGAACAATTTTGGATGTGGAGCCATCGGCCAACTGCCTCCTGGTGGCCGTGGCGGCCATTTTCCAAAATGGCTGCCAGTGGACACCCGAAAGACAGCAGAAGTTAGATAAAATTTGCTGCTGAAGGTTTTAGTGAATGTTTATTGAATTTTTTGAATGAGAGATAGTTTGTAAGTTATATACAGGGTGGGTCAATAGTGCGTATCTCCTGTCTCGTTAGATATAGAGGCATGGTTCAAAATTTTAATTAATTTGTGAGAAAAAGCACATTTTTTAAAATTATTATCAATTATACAGGGCGATCCGTTAAAATGGTAGATAAAGGAATATATATTTTTTAAATATAATGACCCAATCTTTTTATTATATTTGAATACCACTATGATGGCCTATTCGGCGGTAAAATATTTTTAAAATTTCTTGGATGGTTAATGAAATAAAAAATATTTTTATGGAAAACTGTCGTTATCTTCATTTGTAGTCCTTTTTCTACGATTGACTTTTTTATAAGAAATGCCACCTGTTTCTTCAAATCTGTTTTTAAACTTTTGGAAGATGCTTCTTGTGGATGGGTTCTGTGAGAATACTTTTTAGCGTAAGTTCTGGAGGCAACAAAATTGAAAGTAACTGAAATTAAATGTCTTTGTTTCTATGAAATAATTTCAAAGGTACATTGACTTTTCTGAATAATACATACCTATTTACACATAAACAACAACATCTAGAAAATTATTCATGTTAGGTATGGGACATATCATATCAAAGTTGCAGAGAAATAAAAATTACACAATTTTTACAAAAATATATAGGACCCTGTTCCATTTGAAAAAGTTGAGTTTTGGTAGTTTGAATATTTATTTAGCAGTGCGCTTATGAACACCTTGTATGAAAGAAATATTTTCTACATCAGCTAATAGTTAAAGTAAGGCATACACTACTACCATGTCAAAGAAAAAAAATTACTCTCCAAAAATAAGTCCAAAATCAATTTTCAAAATGATCCCTGCAAACGGCAGTTTTCAATAAAAATATTTTTTAATTCATTAACCATCAAACAAATTTTAAAAATATTTTACCGCTGAATAGGCCATCATAGTGGTATTCAAATATAATAAAAAAAATTGGGTCATTCCATTTAAAAAATATTTATTCTTTCATCTACCACTTTAACGGATCGCCCTGTATAATTGGTAATAATTTTAAAAAATGTACTTTTTCTCACAATTTAATTAAAATTTTGAACCATGCCTCTATCTCTAACGAAACAGGAGATACAGATTTCTTCTGTATCTCCGCACGCACGCACTATTGACCCACCCTGTATATAACTTACAAACTATCTCTCATTCAAAACATTCAATAAACATTCACTAAAACCTTCAGCGGCAAATTTTATCTAACTGCTGTTGTCCTTCGGGTGTCCACTGGCAGCCATCTTGGAAAATGGTCGCCTCGGCCGCCACATCCAAAATTGTTCATATTACATGGGTCTACCTCTGTGCCAAATTTGGTGCTTTTATCAAAAAGTGCACAATAGGTTAGCTAATCCGCTGTACTATAAGGTGCAATTCTAATACAATGCATATTCACTTGATTTATACACTAAAAAAGGACTTCGTAATTATTTTCGAGGTAAAATATAGTCATTAACACATCTATGATAACAAGTTATTTGTATTGATAAGTCTATATTGTTCGTATACTAATAAATAGTATAGGTTCTCGCAGCGTAGTAAACTGATTTTTAAACCAATCCAGTAAGTGCGTTACTACACCTCAGATATCTGAAAAAGCATCATAATACATTTTCATTTAACAATATACACTTATTTTTCACAGGCCTTTTTTAGATATAATTGTCAAGGTATAATTAGCGTACACGTTTAGACAAACAAACATTTCACAATATATTTTCATTATTTATTTAGTAATCCTGAATCTTGGTAAGCGCAATTGAAATATAAATGTGTAAAATATAAATACCTTTGGGGCCGGTCTTTTCAGGTTCCATTTTTATTTAGCAAAAACTCCATGGAAACAATTATTGTTACAATTGTACCTATTATATTCTGAATTAATTCAAAGGAAGAATAAAAGACTCTATCCATCTAATTATGATATTTAATTTTAAAGATTCATATTTGCCTGATGATGATTATGAAGATATTGAATTTCAGTTCGTATAATTTCGATTTGGCAAATATAAGATTAATATTTATAAAAAAACAACAGTTCATCAAGTGCCGAAGAAACTTACAGTATTTAAGTAAAGTTGTTATAAGTATATTCAACAAAATGGTATCGGGCTTTACCAACGTACAATTGCAATCATTGTAACTTTTTTTTAAATTTTTTAATAGCACTAATTACTTTTCTTTCGACAAAGACATATGTTAATTAAAATTTCTATGATAAGGTTATTCTGCTCCAATAATCAAATATTTCGTCACGTCTGCCACAAATATTAGATTTTAAGTAGATACGAGAGAATGTTGAAAAATTATTGTTTAAATACAACATAAAGGAAAAATAAATAAAATACATTTATTATTACTGAAGAAAATAAGACCATTTTATTTAATTTTCATATATTATTTAATTGAAATTAGACATTAAAAATGTGTATCGGTGTAGTGGAGACATCGATGATTAAAATATATGCAATTAGTGAGACAGTATTGGACTATTGATGCTTATTTACCGCAAAATCTGTCATTGTGTTAAATTTGTAGAAAATTTCAGTTCTATGGACGGAATGCTTCAAGTTTCATGTTTCATGTTCATCGTAGTATTGATAATTTATTTTGCATTAAGTTACTTGGTACTCTTATATTATTACGTATCTTCCTGAATAGCACGTCGCAGTTCATTAATTATTTCTAAGTTTTCAACTTTGTTCAGGTATTCCGTGAGGATATTTGCATGAAAACTGTCCGAATCCATTATTGATGCTATGGTACATGATCTACTAAACAGTCAGCAATATACCTTCAAGCAATTACTGCCATTCTTTCTACAAGAAGCAAATCTATGCGACCTTGCAAAGATATGCTTACCTAGATTATAGCATCCGCCTCCAAAGGGCGTTCTTTCAATGAAACAGTGCTGTGCATAACTCTAATCATCAAAGAGCAGAACCTTTTGCTACTCTTATATTATAGACCGAGGAAGGTTTTGTTTGGCAAATTCTAGCCATCAATGTGAGTGACATGCCAACAGCCTGAGATCTGTAGCGGGCCCTCCAGATGATAAATTGTGCGAACTGCTCTACGAAAGTTTCTTAACTGCTCTGCATATTATTTGACATTACATGGCGATTTATTTGGGCATCAATACGTAATAGGACGATCTTCTCTTTCTGTTGCGACCGTCATTATGAAGAACCACTGCTTTTGCTGCCTCTTGACGTTTCATTTTTGTCAGCAAATTTAAAAGACATTTGTAGTGTATGGAAAATAATTACAGTGACACTAGCAACAAATATAAAGTCGTGCGCATTTTTTATCTAGCAGTGTGATTTACTAATGGTCAAGAATCAGGATAATAATCTTGTGTAATACATTGCTAAGCATTTCATCATCTTATGATGACATGATTGGGTCTAAAATTGGACATTTTTTAAATTTCTTTGTTATAATAAATTAATACTCCCTCGTATCAATAACCTGATAATAATGTCAAATCAATTTCAAATTTTAATATAATTAAAAAATAATTTGTCTTAACCTACTTAAGTTAGTCTCGTACCACTATAATAATTTAAATAAAAAAATTATACATGAGTCACTCACTGTTCTCTTGTTACAAAATCAAGTTTGTGGTATCTATTGTACTTACATAGTTTGTTTAAATTAAAACAAAAAATATCCTTAGGTATGTAATTTTTTAATTTTGAAAAGATAGAAGTTTTATGGTGAATATACATACAGGTATGTATCTAAAAATTGTGTGTTCGTAATGTGTCAAAGTAGTTGTTCCAACATTTTAAATAACTTTGAGGTTTCCATAATTTTTTGAATTTAATGATGTTACATTTCAGCTGTCATAATAATCCTTGCGGACTATTTTATTGTTAATCTAGGAATACTGTAGAATTTTACAAATAAGTCTGGATCTCTTTGGAATTATCATTATTAACTTTTATATTCAAGGAAAATTAACCTCGAGAATGTGCAATCACTGTTCTTTATCTAATGCATCGATGGAATTCGTCAATTCCCAACAAACTGGGGACACCAAATGTAACTCAATAGTATATAGCATAATATATTATTTCGTGCATAGCATTAATATGCCAGGAGTCAGGTATTAGGTTAGAGATGAATCAATTAATCTTACGGTCAATAAAGACAATATAGATAAGATTTATTGAATTCGTCATAAATAATTGGCAGTTGCATGACCTACTTGACACAATAAAATAGTACTACTCTAATCTTAGCGTCTTATCTCTGATTCACAGGTAAAAAACCTTTGAACTTATTTTGATGACAACGTCGATTTTGAACAAATTCATTTAAAAAATAACAATAGTTTATGATAACGTGGGTCATTGACCAACGACTTAAAAACACATGAAATATACTTAGGCAGAAAAACACCTATGAAAGGAAGGATTTTCCAATAAATAATGTAAAATGTAAAGTAGTATCGTACAAACTCGATAAAGTTTAGAATCTAAAATGTTTTTGTTTTCAAGCTGACTACGTAGGCCAGTAAAATTAAGTGAAATACACCGTGAATTCGGAACAAATTTGTAACAAGCTGTTTGTTGCGTTAAAATGTCGGGGAGGGGGTATTAAATATGTCAACAAAAGTCCCAAAAAATCCGTGTATCGGAACACACTAAAAAATCGTCCGCCATCTTGAAATTCGCGATATTTTTCGTTTAAAGTCAAATAACTTTATTATCTTAGCCGTTATCAAAAATTATGAAAATAGGAAAATTCGAGAAAACTTCAAAATCTATAATGACTTTTAGAAGTTTGTGATAGCTTAAAATTTAAAAGAGTTACAGCTTAAAAATTATAAGATATCAGTTGGAATTTTGTAATTTTTTTCTATGAGTTGATTATTCTGTTCTGGTGCCGAGAGAGTCAGGTTGTATGGTAAAAAATTAATATGTGAATAGACCATGAAAAAATAGTATTGACGTGTCTCAGGATTTTGCTATATAACCTTCAATTTTTTTTATACAGGGTGTTAAAGTTGAAAATTTTTCGTTGAATTTTTTAAATATACTTTGATTAAAAACAGTCGTTTCAATAAAATTTGGTTGGTTTATATTTTTCATAGGGCGCTATCAACTGGCGATATTAGTTTTTCAAAACTAATCCAGTGGCGTGCGATTACAATTTTTTTTTCTGATAAGAATGCCGATAACTGTGAGCCACTGGATTTTTTCATAAGTTGAAAACCTAATGCAATAATAATAAAATACTCTAAGGAAACAAAATCTTCATTAACGAAAATTTAAAAACAACTGTGACTTAATTACTATTTTTTTAAATAAATTTTCAAAATGAAGACCATTAACCCCAATGCACTTTCGGGCCCGCAAAGAAATTTCATTTTATATATTCCTTATTAGTTTATGCACATTTATCCTTAGTTGACGTGAAAGTGTACTATTCGGTCAACTAGTACCTGTTGGTTGTTAATTGATTAATTTTTAGAGTGCATTGAGGTTAATGTACTTCATTTTGAAAATTTATTGCAAACAGTAGTAATTAAGTCGCTGTTGTTTTTAAATTTTTGTTACTAAAGATTTTGTTTCCTTAGAGTATTTTATTATTATTACATTAGGTTTTCAACTAAGAAATTGTATGAAAAAATGCAGCGGCGCACAGTTATCGGCATTCTTATCAGAAAAAAATGTGTTAACGCACGCCACTAGATTAATTTTGAAAAACTGTTTTCGCCAGTTGATAGCGCCCTATATGAACCAACCTAATTTCATTGATACGACTGTATTTAACCAAAATATATTAAAAATTAATAAAATATTATATAGCAAAACGTCAATACTGTTTTTCATGCTCTATTCACATATTAATTTTTTACCATACAACCTGACTCACCATGTATTTATATATAATAAAAGGCCACATATAATAAAAGGCCACATAAAATAAAAACACATTTTTATTTAAACCACAAAGGTTAATAAAAGTAAAAACAGAAACAAAATATTAAAGAAATTAATACATTAGATGTCAATCTCTGTTTCGTCTTTTAACAAAGACACAGATGTTGCATTCGTGCAATATTGCCCAATGCAATGAATGCAACTTGTTGTGCATCTTAAATTGTATTTATTGCAGCTGCATAATTTTGAACAGTTTGTTTTGCAGTTGCAAAAAAAAATATTTAATATAAATTCAGGGGCACACTTTTGTGACATTTTTTCTGGTTCTAGACAAATTTTATTTTTAATCCAACCCCAATTTTCAGGATTGACGTTATTTCCTAGCCATTCTTGAACTTGAAAATACTCTCGTTTTATATTTAAAGTGAACTAATAAAGTGTATCTATCTATCTATCTATCTATGAAGTTTGGCTGCGTCAGAAGTCGGAGGTAAAACTTCCAATTCAAAATTATTAAATAGATTTTGGCGGACAACAAGTTGGGTATATATTTAATGTATCTAAATGAGTTCAAATCTTTACTTTTACGACCTCCATACCAATATAAAATAAATTTCTCACCCAACCCTACAAGATGTGATATATTAGTATAGGGATTTTTAAAATCTTCCAAATTTGAAATTTCCTTATCATTTCTTAATATACCTAGTTAGTGCTGTTTTTTTTCCTTCTTATAGGCGCTGACGTGTCGCAGCCTGAAATTGCATGTAAAAATAAAATAATTTTGACCACTGTTTCACCTAATATGAACTGAAGTATAAATTAAAATAATAAAAATTAGTATGCTAATTATAATAAAGAAACATTGTTTTCTAGTGCTAGAGTTTAAATTATCTAATTTAATGCATATAGTACCCAAACTTTAGTCGCCATTTTCGCAGTTATTTATTAACCGATTTAAAAAGACTGTTTTGTAGCTTGACTAATGTTCTAAAATTTTTGTATGATTAATTTTTTTGATAAAATCAATGTGAGATTAATTATTCAAGTTAAAGGCTAAAAAGTGCCTAATTTCAAGATGGCGGCCTAATTTTTGAGGGGTTCCGCCACCTGGATTTTTTGGGATTTTTTTCCTGTTAAATAGGACATCTTCCCCTACATATTCCCCCTAAAATTAGCTTGTTACAAATTTGTTCCGAATTGAATGCTAATTTTACTGGAGTATACGGCACTACAGAATCTAGCAATTGTTGAGAGTGTCATAATAAAGTCCTAATGGAATATAACTTAATTAAATCATTTAAAATAGCTGCTACATTAACGACCGGCCACTCCTTATATCGGCCAATTACATTGAGCGGGGCACGAGAACCTGAATTAACTCGTTTATTCTCTTTGTTTATCGAGTTAATGTATCACTAATAGACGACTACCTGTATATTAGTGTATACATATACATAATATAGTTATCATCTGGAGTCTCCTCATCTACCACCTTTTGTACGAATTGATCTGGACAAAATTGATATTAAATTATTGTAATATTTTAAATAAACTATTTTTTGGTGTTAATTTGTACTTGTACTTGTATCTTCTAACAATAGGGCAATCTATTAGGAATGGTAATTTATAATTTTTTATCTTTCCTGGACACTATTTTGGATTGTTTGGTTTAAATGATAGCATGACGTGATAGTCCAGAAGACCTGCTCAAATATTTTTCAGCAGAAATTGTGTGCAATTGTGTGCGATGATTTCCAACACAATAAGTATCAATTTTTTTAACCTCTGGAAGAGATGATCCACAGATCCGTTCCCCAGTGCAGAAGAAACTAGTCCAAAGGAATTTGAAAATGAGCTCTCTTAAGTATTTTCTACAGATGAAACGTTCAAATGTCTCCTCTTTGAGGAAGGAAGATCAGCCTGAAGTACGAGCACGTTTTGTACAAATACGAAATTCCAGAAAGGATAAAAGCAACTAATTACACTTAAGATTTTTATTCCATAGGCAATCATAATAATTCAACCCTGTACTATGCAAACTTCCATAAATGGCACAAGTTTTCTCGAACTCCTTTGTTTTGATCAGGAGGATATGGAACAAATATAAATATATATTTTTTTAAATTAACATGGAAGAAACTATGCAAAAGGAAAGTCCTATAATTTGAATAACATAAGAAACACATTTACTCATTTTGACAAGTCCATTTTCAATTTGCTTATTTTCAATAACGAATTAACTAAAAACGTGCCAAAATGAATGAATGTTTTGCTTTCGTCCGGATATGAATAATAATAATAAACATCTTCAATTGGTCTATGGGGCTGGACATTGCTGATTGTCCTTAATACATTTTATACCCTTATTTTTCTTCACAGCATCATAAAACACGGGAGTATTGCAAAATTATAACGGTAGAAATATTTGCTATCGTATTACTTTATGAACCAATATTGGTCCAAAGGTCACTGACTCAGAATTTGCGGAACGTCGTAAAACCTGCATCTCGTTTCTGTACAAAGAAACGTTTTCTATAGCAGCATTTCTCAACCAGACGACTATTCTTGTGGAGACACCAAAAATAATCTATGATTAGTTTGTTGTGTCTCATCAATGAATAACGAACAGCAGTTCTGTTGTTTCAAAGATCTCCACATAAGTAGGTATACAATTTAAATAGCATCAGTTCTGCATAATTTAAGATACAAATTTCCCTGAATATGACTGAATAAACCAAAACGCCCAAAAATAAAAAATAATTTTAATTTATATGACCATACCAAGAATTCTATGAAATTACCCATGTTAATCTTTATTCATCTTCTAATAAAAAGATGTGATTCGTAATTTATTCGGGCAGTCAATCAGTTTACAAATCATAGCTCCGAGACAAAACGTTTTCACCCAAATATTATGTTTATGCCATTAATTTTGCCTTAACCTGTACATAAAAGAAGGCGTTTGAGAAACACTGTTCTACAGTATAAAAATGTATTTAGGCCGAAGTTTAACCACCAAATTGTCACCAACAGAAGTTCAAATACCTCTGTCAATGGACGCCGACTTAACATGGACCTTCTAAAAGCAGGGGTTGTTTGACTAACTTTTCTAACATTGTCACACCCTAATAAAAAATACCAACAAACCATTAGTCTAATTGAAATAGTGGGGGTTCATATACCCTTTATTACCCCGATTTTATAAACCATAACAACGTAGTAATACCAATTTTGTGGTAACATTTTAATACTGTTTGGTTTATTGGGGTATTAGACTAGCCGCAGTCCCCAAAGCAAATCGGGATAATAATAAAAACGTGCTATTTTTTGAAGTAGTTAAATTGTATATGTTGAATCAGTTTAAACATCATTTTTTGATAAATCGCCACTTACAGCATGTTATACGCAATATTCCACACATTTTGCACTCCCTGTATCGGAATTGAAAACGGGGTCAGAAAGTAATTAAATTTATAAATATATTGCTGCGATGTGATAATATTAATCTTAGTAAAGATAAGCCATTATCTGGACGATGCAACATAAGTATGAATATAATCAATGTAATGTCACAAAATTGCGAGAGGGCTATACATTTCTAGAGACGCAGTGATTTTCGATAACAACAAAAAAAGTTCTACTAGCGCAACATAAAATGAGACTTTGAGTTAGATAATATTATCAAATGCCTGCTTATCGGTCGTTTTCAATTAGTTCTTCCTTATTTTAGATAAAATAGAGAGGATTATATAATCAAAGGACAACCTTGTCGCAATCACTAAGTAAGTATTCACGAAATGAGAGCAATAACTAACCTTCTAAATTAAGGATGTAAAAATATATATTTGAAAACCATTTTGCTCACAAATAATTTTTACTTATTGGAGAGAAAAAGAGTGTCGTTTTCATTCAAAAAATCTCACTGTAAATGTTTACCCTCAAATTTTAAGAAGTATAATTGAATGCTGGTTCAATCTAACAGAATGGCCGGCTTAATTACCAAATATAATCCCACTTTCTCTTTCAACTGAAATAATTTAAATCCAAATGATTTTATACCAACCTCTTGAAAGCGAAGCCAAAGTTGAATGGAATTTTTTGATATATAAAGATTTAGATACCCAGTATTTTCCGAACAATACATATATTAAAATTGTGGATAACGTAAAATAAATAACATAAAACTGTAACTTCTATATTGACATTTAAAATCCAAAAATTGAAAATCGGGCACGACACTAACTTCAAGAAGATTTCTAAAATAAGGAGTCACTCCACTCTAGATATATTTAAAATTGTTAAGCAAATTCTACAAAAATAACATTCGCAAGTCATTTAAAAATCGTCAGGGATACGTCAAATCTCAAATTTGGAATTTATTTTTCTGTCATATACATTTTGAATAGATGTTTGTCAAAAGTTCTTCACTTCCACCTAGAGGGCTTCCATTGATATATATTATTAAAACAGTAATATAAAATAACTATTTAGCATTTTTTTCCTTACAAGTTTATGTTACCACTAGTCCATTAGGTTCGTTTCTCCCCAAAAGGAGAATGTTTGGTCGATGGAAGCTTTTATTTTTACAGATTCTCCGAAATGTACAAGTCTCATAGTCACATGCGCTCTATTAGATACTGCATAGATTTGTGCCCATCTTCGTTCATTTCTGAAGAACTACCAATTTATGCACACAAATGGCTGTTTCGAATTTTATCTGACTCTCTGCGTAATTGGCCTGGCCTATATGTCAATACAAGATGCGTAATATTTATATAATGTGATTACGCTACTAGTAAATTAAAATACTATATTTGTAACTTTGAATTATAATGATAGTAAATATGTTATCAAATAGCACAAATATAAAAAATATTGATGATTTAATCTTAGGTCAATGCACTGTTTTTGTAGAAATTTAACATTAAGTTATCAAAGCACTTGTGGATAATATACAGGGTGATTCATTTTGGTACATACACTTCTATCGTATAATGATGCATCACATTTTATTTTCTAGCACATCTATTAGAAAACCGTCAAGAAATTAAAAATTGATAAACATTTATACAATCTAATGTCAAAATTTCATAAATAAGTGTATGTGTGCTCCCGATTAAAATTACCCAGTAATTTGTAGCATGCTCCATGTTTTTTTTAAAGCGTAACTCCCTTTCCCGGATTTCATTGACTTTCGATTTAGATTTGGTCTTATTTATTTGGTGCATTTAAGTGTTTCTTTTATAATATTTTACTAAATCTAAATCTCTTAGCATTTTGTTTGTGATCATTTTGAGTGATCATTAGTATAAAACGTAGAGATAATACACATCTTCGCATTTACTTGACAAACCAAATACATAAACACTTTTTTTGGCTGTAGTGTATATTAATTCATAATATTAAATTACTGCTATCAGAAGATTCATGTGTATATAGTTCATGCCATGTATTTTATCTTTAATGAATAATCATAAATCATATAATATTTAGCAATACGCTACAGTTACGTGTACCAGTAAATAAACATATACTTCTTTCATTATGTGTAAGAAAATTGGATGCCGATGGAGAAAAACTATAAAAAGCGTCTTGACGCCTTGGTATGGATTAATTTGCATTTATTCGTCTCACTAAATTTTCACACACGCTGTGGAAACACCCTGTACAGTTCGATGATAAGCCATGAACAAAGTGCATTTACTTGCACTCTGGCTCACAGAACAGTAGTTTTTCTACAATGATGCACTTAACGACCTTGCTCAGCGAAATTTGGCGGCGAGCAATTAATATTCGTATGCGTTAGCAATATGCCAATATAAAATATTTAGATAAAACACTACCAAATATTTAAGTTACAACGTAGCGTTGTAGTTGCTATGGTAAATATTTTGGACTTGCCAAATAGATGACCTGACTAATGGTAACACCTTAATTCGTTTCACAATGAAGTCAGATCAGAGTATTTGAACGGGACGAAAATTGTTTAGCTCGTCGAGAACACACATTTTTAGGATATCGAAAAATGCTAGATTATTTCTGTGCGTTGTTAAATTTCCATGGACATTTTCAAAGTTCAAACATTTTCAAAAGTTCTTTCTGATATCCTTTACCTTTTTCGAGGTGAGTTGACGAATTTTGTAAAAACATAAACTCACTTTTTTATGTATATTAATATTCTGAAAAAGTATTTTCTCTACGACTCGTCAATTTTGTTCTATGTACCAAATTTCACTGCTTTTAAATGGAAACCTTGATTCGCTTTAATCTAAAGAAAATTGGTATTTCTAAAGTTTTCGGAAACAGGTAGGTATATGTATATAATTTGCCATAAGTAGTTTATTTAATAATCGCGAATGTCCAATCAGTGGCTTTCTGTCTAATGCATAACAGCTGAAATTCGTCAATACTCACCAATTTGGGACATCCCATACAATAGAGTTACAGATTTTCCTTTGTTTATTTCTATTAATAAAAATTATTTCATTTTAATTACTTTTGTGAATGCGACAGTCACAAAAGCACACGATGTGTTTTCCCAAACATATTCCTCCATTTTCCTGGGCAGATTAAAAACCATTTATTCTCGTGACCTAATTTCGTTTATTTATAAACATTTTTTTAAGTAATATGTTTTTCAAAATACAATTAAAAATGGCTTTGGAGTTAACCTGTACAAATTTTCTAAAATCACTTTATACATTAAGTGAAACTGTAAACTGCACGTATTTTATTTATAATAATTAAACAAATTGTTCACGTTATTACTATTACGTGTTTTGACCTAGGTTGGTTTTAGGGAAACCCGTTAGTAGTATTTTATATTTTATAGACTAAATGACGCGTTTGCGCCGCGCAATTAACCAGTAGACTAACATGTTGATTAGGAAGGGTTATAAATAAATTTCTAATGACTGCTTAGATATATTGCCCGTACTGCATTTTTTCTTGATTGATATTTGACACATTTTGATTTAATAAAGCAAACGTACCTAAATATTATTGACCAAAATACAAAGAAATATTTCATTCGAAGTAGTAAAAGTTTTCACCTACACATAAGGGTTGATTTAAAATAAAAGTACCTGATTTATTATAATTATTATAATATAATATATTGTAACAAATATATTTGATGAAATGTCAGGCGTAACACAAAACAAAATGTTATTAGCAAAATATATAACATAAACCTCTTTATCGCTTTTTACAATAATTTTTTGAATATAAGGAATTTATCTACGGTCTTTTTCAAATAAGAGAATTTCACATGTTTATTAAACTTATTTTTTGATAACGAAATTAATTTAAGCAGATTAATTTCATCATGCGAAAAATAGAACAGCATAATATTTATTGATTAACAATATTCCATAAAAAAATAGACACACGACTTGACACAGTAGGCAGAGTTCATCAACCTATAAAAATTAATTTTGCAAATAATTAAATTTTATATCGCTTACGACGGATCCCCTGTATGGGTGCATTACCCGATAAAGGCATCAATTCGGTAAGATTATTATTTTAGCTCAGGTTCAACAAACTTGTCTATTATGTTTCAGTAAGTACCCCCTAAATCCAGGTAGAGATGCTGGTGGCTGACAAATATTTCTCGAGTAGACGTTTTTCTTTGTGAGCTCACTAAAAGAAATATTGCTCTTGGGGACAGAAATATATTTTGTTTTTGCTTTGCCAATACAAAATCAATACGTTAAGGTCTAGAAAACCCTATTACTGTCGGTCTGTCGATAAGTGTCAGCAAGGTGAATAAACCTTGAGCAGTGGGCAGCTAAAGTTGTCCATTTCCATCGTAATTTTAGAACAAGTTAAATTAAGTCAAAATTAAGGTCGAATCATTTTGGAAAAAATTATCTGGCGATCAATCGGTTTTAGTGAATTTCATTCATTATGCCAAGTAGATATTATAAATGAACAAACGTTATTGAGTCAGGAAAAAATTTTTTTCAATGTGGAAAAAGAAGAACCTGTTGAAAATATTCTGTCGTATATTGTGGAATATTTCTTTAGTGACAGATTATTTGTGAAGCATCCCTGTGACAAAAAGGTTAGGGTTGAGTAAACCACCTACCAGAGTATAGGTTTTCAAGAGTTAAAGTCCCCAGAAAATTTCGTTAACTTGGTTCTTTTAGGATTGGTCTTCAAACATTTCATTTATCACTGAAGTAAATATTCTCAAGGTACATTTGATGACCTGATTCCTCACCATATCCGCAATATCAACTTTCTTATCTTCTGTCCACATTTCTATGTGGGTGGAACCAGTCATGAAGATATGAGCTCTTTCAAATCTTGTTACATTGGGACGTTCAAGATGTATCTCACTGAATATCCGCTTTGTTGCATGAAAAGAACAATTGATGGCCACTAAATCAATTTGATCCTTTCTCCATCAAATACGAAACTCCAGAATGGCTCAGGAATATTTCCTTAAGTTTAATTAATCATTGTTCAGGAAAATTTTAAAAACCAAATTTTATTTTCTGTTATATAGAATGATTCACTATTTGTTTGATTTATTATCCCTAATAACGCTTTGATATTTATTGTTTTCGAGCGTCCATATCTTTCTAGATCACAAATGACATTAAAGTCGATCATTGTCCTGGCAAGCACGCACATTTGATAAAAAAAAAACAATACAAAACATCTGAAAATCGATATAGATATTTCGGAAGATTCCAAGAAGTAGAAATATATTTTAAGTTTAATACACATTAAACTAAAAATAAATTAATACGTAGGTACTCGAAGTTCCAAATTAAAAAAAATATATTATTATTTAGATTACTATTAGAAATTCCATTTTCAATTCATAAATCAAACAGGTCGTTCACCTCTGATCAGAACCGACGTAATATTCTACATTTTTATATTTATTTAAGATGCAATTTACATAAGAGCTTATTAAATATTGCAGGTTCGTTGACCCAAAACATTAAGTATTTCAATATTATTTAATTGATTGTTAAACATGATTTGACATTAAATTACATGCATTTTTTATTTGCACGGTACTTTTTCAATAAGTACCTTGAACATAATTATACGCCACTAACAGAATTATCACACACTTTTGAAATATGTATTGTGTTGTTATAAAATTAATACAACAATGTACGTCAATAATAGCTAAATCTGGTGTTGGCAAACTCTAAAATTCAGATGATCTTCTAACAAATTTACTCGACGAAAATGAGGTGGCACGTGCTCGATGGGATAAAGATATGGTGGTCTAGCTGTCAAGGTAAACTTCACTAATTAACGGTTCTAGGGAACTTTTTGTAACACTTGCATATTGAGGTATTGCATTATAGTTTCGAAAAAATCCTTAAAGTTGGGGCTACGGTCCCACAACAGTCTCTGACGCTGACGAATAGCTGAGGCTAAAATAACTATTGCACACAAGAGTTATACCTGCATATACAGATTGTGAAGGTAAAGGTGCAAATTGTCTTGCGACTAGGTTATAATAATATAATAATAATAATAATATTAATATTTCTTTATTTCTACATATAAATGCAAAACAATTAAATGTAACTGCACTAAATGAAGAAAGAGTCAACATGGAAATATAATCAACAACGTAAAACACATATGTAAAGAAAGAAATACAACATAGAACACTTAAAAAAATACAAACCTATAAAAGATAGATAATTAAAATTACATTTACATACGATTACACATAATTTAAAAAAAAAATGTAGGTATACTTCTGGCATAATTTGATTATTATCACAGATATATGCGCGGTGTTAATTCTTAATGCTTAGAACTGCTTGGAGATAGATGATTATTTGATGTTGAGGACATGTAAGACGTATTAAAACTCCTTTCCTCGTCTCGAAGAAGAAGCGAAATTAGAAAATAGTAGTTCCATCTGTGAACGTCACATCCATATGTCAAATAGCTATGTAAATGTGACACAAACAAATGCCGGGTGACAACGAGATCATGTATCGGCCCGCAATTTTTTTAAATTGGAATAAAATGTTCAAATTTAAAAACGTATGACTCGTATGAGAAGTAAATGGGCTTATTTTGGCAAACATATATTATCAATACTGCTTCCGGTTTCACAGGAAGTTATCATAAATTTTGAATTTTTAAATGGAACACCTTGTATATTTTAACATATTCGGATTATGAATTTTTATACAATAAATCAAAATTTTTGACATTACCCTCAATATGGCGGACCAATTTTAATTTTTTATGAAAATGAAATTTAATATCTAGGTACTCTTGAAACTTTTTGTATCTGTGTATAATGAAAATTTTCCAAGTAGGCAATAGATATATTAATATGTTTTGATTCGTTTTGCTTTTGATATTTGGATGCAATATGAAGCGAATATTTTTAATAATAAAGAAATTATTTAAAAAAATTCAAAATAATGAATTTCTTTAAATAATTTCTTTATAATAAAAAATATTCGCTTCATATACCTACCTATTGCTCCAAAATATTAAAAATGAAAAATATTATGATATCCAATGCATACTTTGAAAATTTTAATTATGCTAAGAGTTTCAATTGTTAATTTCGACTTTCATAAAAAATTTAAATAAGTTCGCCATATTTGACGTAAAATTTTGACTTTACTATATAGCAGAATATGTTAAAATATACAGTGTTATATCTAAAAATTCAAAATTGATGGCACTTCCGGTGAAAAGGAAGTGGTATTGATAATTTATGTTCGACAAAATAAGCCCATTTACTTCCCATACGTGCCCTTTGAAATTTGAAAATTTTATTCCAATTTTTAAAATAATGGCGGGCTGATACATGATCTCGATCACACCCGGTATACTTAATTCTCAATACAATATATACTTTCAATTAACAAGACATTAAAGGTAAATTTTACATCTGCAATTTTAAGATAAGAGACCAGTGTCATTATCTTTTGACAAAGCAGTCATTTGGGAATTGGTTAATTATGATGAATTCTATAAATAAGGTTAAATTATTATGACTTACTATTATTGTTATTAGGCATATTTTTCAAGATAAATATATGTATATGTTTCACCCATATTATTTATATTCATAGTAATATATTATGTAGTAGAAATTTGGATTTTCCCAACTACTTCAAATTTTTCAATCTCAAATGACCTACCTACTTTTACTAATAATTTTTGTCACATCATATATAAATGAGTTACGGTGATTATAATCTATTCCATGAATAAGTGTTATAACCAAATGGTTTTATGGTTTTCTTCATGTAAATGGATCGATAATTAATTGAACACCGTTATATAAATATGATTGATTATAATGAACAAACGTAAAATATACTAGACTAACTTAAGCGATGAATTCTAGTTAGTAGTCAAATTAGGCTGCATCCACCAAACAAAAGCGACAAATCATATTTTTTTCGTTTACAAGCCATAAGTTTATAAGCAACTGGTTTAAGGTACATTGCTATAACAATTCTCAGTTTTTATGAAGTAACCGGAATTATTTCTTTAAAGCAAAATGACAAGTGATTCATTTGTATAAATAAATAATTTTCGGAAAGTCAAAATTTTTC
Organism: Rhagium mordax; assembly: GCA_963680705.1. Classification (NCBI taxonomy): domain Eukaryota; kingdom Metazoa; phylum Arthropoda; class Insecta; order Coleoptera; family Cerambycidae; genus Rhagium; species Rhagium mordax. Next base: position 23,740,974 of record OY796661.1, on the reverse strand, counting down.
GTAAGTCACTTTATAGGTATTAGTAAATCAAATCAAAGGACTAGGCCGAAATTATTAATTAATTTGTAACTGAAATATACTAATAATGAAACGAAATTGGCGTAGTCAAATAAAAAATAATATGATTTTTTTATTTAATATATTTATTTTATTTTATTTTTCCTTCATCTCCTAAAGAGGGAAGGTTATTAATTCTGCCTATATTCTTATGTGTTTGTAAGTCTGTCCTTGATCCTCGATTAACTCAAAAATAGTTGACCCGATTATGATGAAACTTTTGGTCCATGTGGCATCTCCAACACCCTCGATTAGATAATTATAAAAAATTGTTCCTCTAATTATTATTATAAATTATTGTTTAAACACTGTCACAAAATTTGGCTAATTTTATGAAGTGCTCAGTTACTTATGTAACGATTTATTAGGTTAACAATCATTCGTATAAATACCAACAGTAATTAACATAAACAACAAACGAGTAAGTTCAACACTTTTTCTTATAGAAGTCAATTTCTTAGTAAAACACCAACCGGAACCGGTGGCATCTGCACTATCTGCAATTGTGATATTAAATTTCAGCAAGGCATACAGTTTTGAAATTTGTGAAAAAACAAATGAGTCAGTTGTCGAACACTGGCGCTTTAAAAACTACCGTCATGCCAGCCTTCACGTATAAGAAGTTGTACTTTTATTTGCGCATCATTCCGGAAGAGGTCAAGGATAATAAATAGTTGTTGTGGCCTGGTAGCTACTTCATATTTCATCTGATCTGTGTGTGTGGGATTAACAGGGCTGAATTTACAAATGACGTCCCGAATCAACTTTTTAAGACATTGACACTTGCTTAATGGGCTTACCTAATAAGCACTGACCGCTGACGATAAAGCAGGGTGGTTAAAACAACTGTAACAAAATTTTGTTAAGGAATTTTCAAGCAATGGATCTATTATCGTACATGAAGAACAAACTGTCACTTAAATCTAACTTTTCTGAAGTATTCTTTGGCATCTCTGCATGATTGCCTTGAGTTTTCTACTTCAAAATTACTACTGTTTGTTTCCTTTACCATGGCTATATCTATTTTAAATAATTGTTCCTAGTAGCCTAGTTCCTATAAGCCTTAAAACTTTAGAAAATGTTAAGTAGTTAAGTACGGTACTTGCGCATTTCTGAGTCGAGTAAGTCGACCTCTAAGTCAGATGTTTTTAATTATTATATAACTAACGCACGTGTGTTAAAAAGTATTCATAAAAATTACAAATGCTAACAGGAAAAACAAAGTTATCTCTGTGTTATTGTTAAGTTATTATGTGAACGTTAATCTGAGTTTTATTAAACCAATAAAATTTAGTAAACGCATACAGTTTATTCAATTATTAGGCTGATGCATTTCTAAGATACGCTTAAATATGGTAAAACAGAGATAAACCCACAATGACATCAGCTCCTCAAACTACTTCATTTGTGGCACGTTTTTAAATCCAAAACGATCCTTGGGATTAATTAAGTTCATTTAAGCTAAGGTTGTCTGCTCGAGTCGACTAATTTTGACAGCAGCCTACCAGGCATTTTCCATTTTAAATAATGCAATTTTTCAAATATTGCCTTTTCGATTATTGAAAAAGCATCCTTTAGAAGTCTTTCCATTGATAGATCATTTCTATAAAAATTCAGTTTTCTATTTTATAAATTTAAGATAACATTAAAAACCTAATTTTAGCCTCTATCGTTGAAGAAACGTAACTCTTTAAAGCTTTTCCTGACATATCATAGGAAGCTTTAACTTATTTTGAAGTTTTGATTTCAGATTTTATTGTCCAATCAATTCTGAAATACCCTGTATAATGATAATGAATTATTGATGTTTTTGGATACTTACCTTCGTAATAAATAGATAGTAGTAAAATTAAAATTAACTTATTAATTAATTAATAAGCATATATATATACTATTAAATCTTGTACGAAATTATTATCATAAAATTATTAATTAATTCTTTTCTAACAGCTGACCTTAAATCTATGTAATATATCTTTAAAAGCAGGAAAGTTCACTGAAACGAAGCCTACAGAAAAACTGCAAATTAATAGAATCATCCAACAAAGTATAACCATAACTTACGTGATGATGGCATTAATTCACTATTATTATAAATTATAAATAACATACGCTGTCCGTTAAATCGTTCTTGAATCAATGAGCTGTAATTTAAAAAAAAATTATTTGGTTTTCCGGACAAAACTTGATTAACTCGACTAATTGACTGATTTAGTTATTTTGACTAACTCGACCAATTAGGGTAATTCAGCTAATTAGACTAACTCGACTAAATTGGTTAATTCGACTAACTCGACTAAATTGGTTAATTCGACTAACTCGACTAAAAAAAGCGGTTAATCGAAATTAACTTAAATGGGTAATCCAACTAAAGAAGTTATTTTATTGAAGGACAGATATATTCATTTATAATGAAATTATCGATTCATTCTTTATAATAGCCCATCATCTTTGTAATAGCTGATGCTTTACCTCAGAACTGCATAAGTTTAAAAGTAGAAAAGTTTAGTGAGATTTTTAAATGTATTTATGTTTATATTTATTTTGGGCGATAACTAGTGACAAATCATCACGGTCCATTACCCAGTAAACATGGTAGTAAAAACAACCTGCGTGAATGGTGTTAATTGATGACAAAGCTGTTATCTCATTTTGTTTATCTTTCTGTGTTTTGATTAAAAAAATTATTAAACAAATACGGAAGATTTTCACAACAAAGAAATACATGTCTTATTACGTTTTAAAAACATGTTGCTTAAAGGATTATGAAATAATCAAACATGTATATTATTGTATGTGCCATTATTATTATATCATCTACAAATATTGCGATTGAATTTTTAAACAATGTAGACCAGCGTACTTGTTAAACATTGTATGAGAATAAACGACATCTATTGACGTATATCCTTGAAAGGGGCGGAGAAACAGACTAAATATCGAGGTGTGCAGAATGAGTTCAGATTGCTGTACTTGATTGAGCTGATTGTTCTGATAACTAATAACGTAACCACTTGCTATGTATTGAATAACATTTCACGAAGGATTGGCTCTCTGAACTGAAAACCATAATGGTCTGCCAAAAATGAACAAGGTCATTGACAGGCCAAGTGCAGAAAGCCAGGTTCAAGGTCACCTTGTCTATTCAGGGCACATAATGGTATTTACAGTCAATACCCTGTCGTCTGCAGAATTGGAAAACTGTGTAAACATAGTTTTTCTAATATCCGACATTGTCCAGCTTTGAAATGAAAATAAATTTTGAGCCCCATTGTAAACAATTATAATCCAAAACATTGTTCTTCAAAAACTCCAAAGGAATTCTTATATTGGATTACCGTTTCTAATGTCAGCTTATCACGGATTTCACTGACCATAAGCTACAGGTATATGATTATTTAATAATCTGTGAAAATAGGGGAGGAGGGTTCTATTCATATAAACGGATTAGGCACTGGTTACAATTTAATTATTCGTTATTACTATGTTTAAATGTACTTCTATATCTGCTGAATTTTTCTTTAACATAAAATTCGTCATGGTACCTATAGACGATGAAATTTCCTCAGTTTAAAAAATATCATCAAACTTACGCACTATATTGGATAAAAAAAATCCAAAAATTAAAATGATTTGCTTACAGGATGTGCCTTGAAAATAAAATAAAGGCGCTGTCTCGTGTGAAAGATCTTACTCCTCTAAATATCACACAATAAAGAATTTCAAATTCTTTCGGTGAATTTTCAAAGTATTTAGAAATTTGGAAAAACGTTCTTTATTTATAGAATATATTCCTTATTCCTTACAAATAATGTTCTATTAAGGATATTTTTTTTAGCAAAGAGCAACATCCGGATAAGTACCTAAATAGATAAATAGAAAATACGCTTTGGACTTAGTGGAACAGAACAGAACAAGAAATGGGACTCTGAATGTGCACATCCTGTAAGGAATGAAGTTTGTCGTCGGCAGAAGTTTAACTGCACAAATAGCTGCTTATAGGAATTTTCTTTTTAACATTTTTTCAGATGATTGGACGTTTTTCTTAAACTGTAAATCGTTCTAACTGTCGCTATTTGTCCGATGCCAATCCAAGAGTGAGAGGTAAGAGGTGGACGTATTCGGAATTACTTTTTGTCCGTCCATTATTCGTTGATATTCTTGAAAATAGTGATCATTATTGGGAAGGTCATTTGATGTTTAAACAAGGGAGGGCCCTTCCATATTATGCAAGGTCTATTTTTGGACAGGATGTTTCCTGGATAATGGATTGATCTGCTATGGAATGACCGGTCATTTGAAAAGTAAAATCTACTCAACGGAACCGGAATCTCTGGAAGACTTCCGACGAAAAATAATTCTCACAAATGTTTCAAAATGTAATGACTTACTTCGAAAGAATTTTTTTATCTAAATAATAAAGAATTCTCTTGCAACTTAATTTTGAATATTTTGACAATTCGAAACAATTCAAAGGTTTTTATTGTTTGGCAGTTAGGGGAAAATAATATTCAAATGCGACATCACTTGCCCTATCCTAATCTAAAATTTTAGGGGTTGTGGTCACAGAGCTAAGGGATGAAGCGCGTTTCAGGTGAGTTTTGTTGCAAAAGATGTCCCAACCGAAAATGTAATCCAATCTGTTTTTAAGAAAAATGAATTTGAACTACCCAAAAACCCATCTGTTGCGTTTCCAAATGTCCACCCTGTATATTGTGTATATAAATTATGCTATTCATTTCTTGGGTCGTAGATTGTATTTGATATTCATTTTATATGAAATTTTCCATTAAATTTTTCATGCTATCGTCTCTCCATAGCAAACCTTGAACTGTCGTTTGTCCTAAATATTTAAGTGCGTGAAACCTGGGTGTCTGCATATTGTGCATTTTAATACATTCCAAGGCTACGTCTTCGAGGAAGTGTCGAAGACTTCTTGATATGTTTTCAATTGCGAAAGATGACCTTTCACAAGACAAAAAACATTGAACTTATTTATCAATTGGGCAACATGTTATTATTCACCTAGTACCTTAAACAATAATCGGTAGTATTTTTACGTAATGATAATATTTTATATTCAGACGAAAATATTTTGAAAAACACGAACGTGGATTAGAAATACTGGACACGTTAATTACGTAAGATGTGTTTGTTTCCAACTCGCAAGTGACATTGGATTGGTTATACGCGCGAAGAAATAAGGTGTTCGATACGTTAGGTGTAATTTTACAATGAATCCAAATTTTCTGACGAATGGAGTTTAATGAAAATACTATATTTTATGAAAACTGAATTGCTGATTTTTATGCGTAAGCAACTTCAATTCACTACACCCTCAAGAAAAATTCAAGATTCGTTTGGTTATTCAGTACCATCCGCTTGAGGTTTTCATAAAGGATGTCGAAAATCGAAATGTTCATCGAATCTTGATGAAACCTCATGCATCGATTTCTAATCGAATGTAAAAAATTGGTCTGTCTATCTTTGAAAAAAGACCCGAATCCTTTGTTTGATATTTATCAAATTTACACTAAAGGAATTAAGATAGGTAAGTACTCACAAAAAAACCATAATTTCCGAGACGAGTGATGTGGATGTGGAGAAACTAGCATTTGAAAATTTTAATAAAAACAGTTATAACTCAAAAATAACTCAACTGATTGGAACCCGAAGAAGACCGAAAGATGCCTCTACATTGTAAAAAGGCAATGAAGTGGGTTAAGAGAAAGTTAAAGACAATCAGACTTTTCTGAGAAAAAATGCGTTTTTCGTTAATCCTATACGACAAGTTTCGAAAGCACTTTTTGATTAAATGAAATTTAAAATGAAAGGTTTTGGACCACAGATCCTGGTCTTGGACGTTGGTTTCGTTCGATCGGAAGTGACCTTTCCAAGACCGCGTTTAATTTCCCCAATAGTTGAATAATTCATGAATGGCACGAGCTCAAAAATGTCTTATTCGATTCTACAACTGCCAACATAATTAACGAAACGCAAGAAGCTTAAATTTTTACTGAAACTCGAGAAAAATTAAAATTTGCTTTATTGATTTGACAAATTGGTTAGTCGGGCGGGAATGATATTATGACTAATTGAAACCTTGATCTATTCTAAATAAGAATATGATCCACAAAACAGCCAAAAACATGTTCGTATCCCCCAAGAATTATTTGCAGCGCAAAAGAAAATGTCCATATCGTGAACCACTTCGCCGACCCATTTCAGATGCTAATAAAAGCGAGGTTTGACAAATATCACAGAAAAAATTTAAAGAAAATTTCACATGCTATTTTCAAAATGTGCTCTATTTTACTGTTTAGTCAATGATTAGATAGTTATTATAAATATGTCAAATTGTACTCAGCAACTTCCGAAGTCACATCTGTTATCACAATAAACAGATGAAATCTTAGTATGTTATTACGCAAATTAAATTGCATGGTACGGCAGGGACCTAAATTTCCGATTTCAAGTACTTTATTGCCAGAAATATGATTTGAGTGAGTTAATATCTACTTATTAAAGGAGCCGTTCCTTAAAGACAATGCCCTTGGTACTTACCATTAAGTTGTAATCCTTATTTCATAAACAATTTACAATAATTTCTATAGTAGAATCCTACCCCTAAATCAGGAACTGTACGTTTTGTCTCGAATTTAAGGGTTCATACTTTATCACCAGGAGATCCGAAAGTAAATGAAAACATAGCCTAACCATATTGAACATTATTTATGTAAATCCAAATAAATCCAGCTGTACTTATTTCTGAAAATTTTTTGAATGTAGTATGAAGTGGTATTTCAAGGTTAGAATGTTTTGTAATGAAAACATTTACTAAACTTATAACTGGGTCACTTTTTCATCAGTAAAATAATTTGGAAATTGCATAATTTGATAAATATATTCCAAACACAACCAATAGAGAAAATCAAGCGTAAAATAAATGGCAATTTACACAATATACAATGAATGTATGCTCAAATTTTGAGATGTTTGTTTACTTGAATCTAAGATCCCACCGGTATTTTTTTTAAACAATGTTTGAACGCATAAGTGTTTACATGAAAAATGTACATCAAACGAATGTTGCACTAACTAAACGATCTAATTTGATTCATCGTTCCATCTATATTGTTTTAATTTTCTGCAAGAAATCCATTACTCGTTTTTTATAATACATCCAAACCACTCACTCAGTATAATAATAAAAATAATACAAAACTACACCATTGCATTGTCATTGAAGGATCAAATAAATAATTAGATAATTCGTTTTCTGTCTGCGTTAAGCTTGCTGGGCAACGTGTATCGGTAATAATTATTTTCAAATACCCATAGAAGAAATTTGACCTTAAATTGTAACTACTTATGTTTATGCCGACTAAACGGCTATTTATTCATAAATATGGTTTCTTATAATAGTTTAAAGCATACACATTACTTTAAATAATGTTGTTTTTCAGGGTCGTCTAACAATGTGCTGCCAAGTGTTAATAATATTATTTGTATGTGACATGGTGCAAATTTTTGGTAGGGTTACATATAGTCCGTTTTCTAAGGGTTCCAAGCTGAAATAAGTTGCTAACTAAAAAAACTTTTGTGGGGAGGCGTAAATCGATGAAATAATGGGATAATTTATGTACCAGATGACGTTTTTAGTTAATACCTATCTCAGTAAAATGTCAGTTACATGAATATGAACAAATGAAAGATGAGGAAATTTTAGGAAAAAAGTGTTCTAAGCATTTTTTTTCATAACTATAACGGTTTTTGATTAAATAATTGAAAACCGTTGTGAGTACATCGCGGTAGAATAGAGGACGAACGGAGCAGTATACCCATCCGCCAGCTATATAATAGTTATATAACAAATTGCGAGCGTTTTTAGAAAAACGAAAATTAAGAACTTGTAATATTTATTGAAATAAATAAAAATGTTTAATAAAGCCTTTTAAAGGTAAAGGCTTCTGCTTTTTAAGAACAGTATTTTTTGGTTAAGGTGTATTTTGTTCTGATTATTATTAAATTATAGTTGCCCAATAAAATCAAGTCAATTTCAGTCTTCAATTATTTTTTTATACGTCTATGAGTATATATAATTTTGTGCCTGGAATCTGCAGTTAAGATATTGATCCCAAATTTTGGCATACAATTTTATATTTCAAATTAAATTTTAATTCGACCGGTGTGGCCTAAATGCTATGTGGGGCCCTACTGTTTTTTCCGATTTTTAAATGATTATTATTCTCTATGTTAGATGTATGGAATTAATTATTTTTTCTTGTTCAGAATGATCACTATTAAATATTTTATAAACCGGGTGGCCACGAGAATCGGCCAAGGCTTTAGGTAGGTATAGCTCTTTTGTTTATGAACCAACTGTTTTGAAATTTGGAACATGTATATACGACTTATTTTCCAATTTAGTGAAGTGTTCCGGTTTCGACGGAAATAACTTCAAATTCGATTTATTAAATGGAACACCCTATACTTATATTTTATTATTTTTGGAATCTACGGACCATACTCTATCTGACTACGTTGCAAAATTTACATTTTTTTGAAAAATAATTTTAAAATTTTTTATTTTATTTTTCAATCCAGAAGGCTGCGACTTAGGAAATATGTATCTATCTCCATTCTGTTATTCACAGAAATAATAATTCTTAGTAGTAAGTTAATATCAAGTGTATTGTGGGCCGATAAATTTTAAAGCGTTGGTTTTTGATAAATAACTCAGTTCTTTTAAATGAAACGTGTATAGACCATCCACAACATTAGATAGAACATTTTATTTCGAATACGACGATATATGATGTCTAGTTGTATTTCCATTTAGCAGTAGAAAATTAAATAATTCAAGAATTTTTAAATTATTTTTGAAAAAAATTAAAATTTCGCAACGTGATCAGATTAGATCAGATTTGGTCTGTAGATTCCAAAAATAATAAAATATATGTATAGTATAGGGTGTTCTATTTAAAAAGTCAAATTTGATGTTATTTCCATGGAACCGGAAGTCGGCCATTTTAAATGTACAACGTCACTAAATTGGAAAATATGTCATATGCATGTTTCAAATTTCAAAATAGTTGGTTCATAACATAAACAAAGGAGTTATAAGCCTGGACCGGTTCTCGTGGCCACCCGGTATACATATCTGGTAAAGTCTGTTTTTTTTTCTATAATACTTTCAAAGTGTTACTAAGTTGGTAGAAATGCTGCATAAACCGTAGGAAATTTCGGTATTTACAGTAATTACTGTCGGAAGGCCTATAAATTTTATAGGTTGGAATTTCAAATATTATTTTCACTTACTTATTTAAATTCAAATTCAATAAACATTATTACGGTATTGTGCCGGAACATTTAACCTTCTGGACCATTGTTTTGTATATTATTTTTAATTTAGAAATGTAATATTTTAAAAATAAACAATATTCACATTGACAGCATTTTGACATATTAGAGTATTATTTTGACAAGAATTTATCTAGTGTGAAAAAAGTAACCAAAAAATCCCTGTGCCAACATAATTAGAGTTAGGGACTTCCAAGAATGCAACTTTTCCCCCAAAAAATTTTACCTTGAAGAGTATTATAGAAAAAAAAAGGATTATACTTAGCCGAATTCTAGAATAAGTGTAAATAATTAATAAAAACAATTAATATTTGCGCATTGTTTTAATTGAGAAATTTCTGCAATTTTAAAGCAGGTAAAATAAATTATATTTGTGGTATGTCTTTGTGGCTAATAAATGTTAAAATAAACTAAATAGCTCGCTACTGATTAATTCGTGTCATTCGAAAATGAGAAAACCTCTCGACTTTGGGTACTTGTTTGCATACAATTTAACCTTGATCTTGAAATTCCACTGGTATCCTTAGAAACTCCGTGAGTATTTGTTTTGAAAGGCATCAATTAACAGGTTTCATTGCTGACAAGTAAGTAGGTACTATTTTACTAATGGCTATTAATTTGCTTAATAAAAACAAGTTACATGCCAACAAAATAAAAGTAACATGTAACAAACATATATATGCAATAAAATGTAGGTTTGATGCAGACATTGATACCACACACACACTGATGGCAATTAAAATTCATTTTTAAATTATTCGTAGAGACATATTATTACCTACCAGTCGGTCAGGCAAATGGAACAAAATCTTTCACACCCCTCAAGTTCAACGACCCCTAACTTAGCATATTGGTAACAAGCCTGTTAAAATCTAACACCTCTAATCGATTTATATTAGTCAATTTATTTATTTACATAAATTTCTAACAATTCTTAAAGGTAACTAATCCTTCCCAAGGCAATACAATGTTTCTCTTACAATTTACCTTTCCGTTTGCTGGTGCTTGAAAAAATATTTTGTAACATAATACCTAATATATTATTTCTTTTTTCAAACTTATCCTGTTGAAATTGTCATATCTCCTGATGCATATTCATTCTTTTCCTCAATCTTTAAATATTCACTGCAGATTTTTTTAACGCATATTAAATACTGGAGGGTGCATAATAATGAAATTGATATTGACACTATTTTTTAATTTTCATTATGAAAAATTTTGTTACAAGTTTATGTTCCTATATTTATAAACGCTTCCCACCTCCCTACAAATTTTTTTTAAATACGCGACTTACTACTTTTAAAACGAAATTATTAAGTACTTAATATCAAACGCATGAAACAAATAATTTGGACGGTCAACCATTTTTTACCTCATTCAAAGTAAGAACGCTTTCTATAAAACAAACAAAATTAATCGACCGAGGTATTAATTCAAGGTTAGAGTTTGTTTTGTAAATAAAACATCTCATTATCTTGTTTTGTGACAATTTTTTCACGAATAAAATAACTCGACACTTTTGTGTTAATCAAAATAAGTTAAAATAAATATCTCAAATACTTAACTATCAGAGGAAATCCAATTTTAGGCGCATTGTAAATATACACTAATCGTATTATATCAAGTCACTTAGAGGATCAGAAAACTTTTAAACAATTCGGTAGGAAATGTTTGGGTAAAAATTGACCTTGATCTTGAAATGCCACTGGTATTCTTCTAAACTCGTAAGAACCCAAGTGATCCACCAGCACAGCCTCCACAGGCTACCTGGAACCAACTAAAGAAACTAATGAATGAACTGCATCTCGTTTGCGCCCAATGGAAGGGCATTATTTGCGGCTACTCATTGGACAAGACTTGTCGCTCCTCCTTTCAATACACTCTACAGATCCCCACTACACCGTCTTAAGTAAGTAGTAGTCTGATGTATAAAAGCAACCAATGCTTACGAATGACATATCTATAGATACTGTGCACCTCTTAAAAACTACATCTTGGTGCAATACGAGTTTTTTTTTTAAAAACTTCAAAATGTTTGTGTACAGTGCCCTAGTGTTATGGAACTTTGCGGTTGAAGAATTTTCAACGAAAGTTCTGTTAGTGTTTATGACAGTTTTGTTAATAGTTCGCGGGATGCAAGCATTACGAGAAGCCACTTCTTTACCCCCAGGACCGTGGGGCTTCCCGATCTTGGGCTCCTTGCCCTTTCTGAAAGGAGATCTCCACCTGCATTTCAGAGATTTAACTCACAAATATGGATCCTTGTTCTCCACCCGGCTCGGATCTCATCTGATAGTGGTTCTAAGTGACTATAAGATGATAAGGGATGTTTTTCGCAAAGAAGAATTCACCGGCAGACCCACCACAGAATTTACAAACATATTAGAAGGTTACGGTAAGTCTTAGCTGATTGTTTACTCGCATTTTTTACTGCCTTGCTTGATACTATAAATAAAACTCGTATATAATTGACATACTTTGCTATGGCCTTCGCAGGTCACATCTCTCAGTAAAAGTGATCGTTTTGTTATCGGCTCTTGATATCATATCAATTCTAACCTAGTTAAGAGATTGTGTTTGAAAAAACTGTACACAAAACATAAAATAATATCGAGATTTACTATTTGCAATAATCCTATTGTTTCTCAAGTGGAGGTCGAAGCGATAACAAACTATTAAGGAAAATGTAAACTTTAAGTGCTGTTAAATAATATGCTAAAAGTTTTTACGGTTAAATTTACTTAAAGAATTATTACTTTCGCACGGGTTTGCAATATTATGAAGCCCCAATTCTGGGTTACTACTAAAGGATATTTTAATTATTTACATCTCATTTTATTTCAGGAGTGATAAATACAGCTGGACAGCTGTGGAAAGATCAGCGCCGTTTTCTACACGATGGTCTTCGTCATTTTGGAATGTCCTACCTCGGTTCAAGGAAAGCACAAATGGAAAACCGTATCATGACCGAAGTGGAGCAATGCTTATGTATATTAAAAGCTAAAAAGGACGAACCCATTGACCTCAACCCCATCTTCGCTGTATCCATCTCTAACGTCATTTGCGACGTTCTAATGTCTGTTAGATTTTCGCACAACGACGAGAGATTCATCAGATTTATGCACCTGATCGATGAAGGATTCAAGTTGTTCGGCTCCTTGGAAGCTGCACTTTTCATCCCCATTTTGAAATACTTGCCGGGTCACACTTCCACGCGCCAAAAAATTGCCAAGGTAAATTGAAATAAAACAACAATAACTAACTAGTATCTATCGGGCAACCGAAAAAAAAATGTAATAAGCGCAATGATTCTAATTATTTTTTTACTTTGCAGAACAGGGACGAAATGGCACAGTTTTTCCAAGAAACTATAGACGATCACAGAAAAAGCTTCGATCCTAGCCATTTAAGGGACCTTCTCGATACTTACTTGTATGAAATCCAAAAGGCCAACGAGGAAGGCACCGGCGATTACCTATTCGAGGGCAAAGATCACGGTAAGTCAAAAAATACATATCCAGTGTGTGTTCCGGAATTAGTACCGAAGATGACCAAAAATAATTTTTCTTACTTAAAAAGTTAACATAATTAAAATTTAAAATTTAAAGTTGTCAGAGGTAAAATTAGAGCTTTATATGAAATTTTCGGATTAAACAGTTAGTAAATGGACGAAAATATTCTAAAAATTCATAAATTTATAGTTGTACAGTCGAGACCAAAAAAAGGTTTCCCAAAATGGGTAAATTGGAAACTTATTTTGGCTATCTTCCTGTAACGTTACTTTATTTAAAAAACCTGCAGATCATTTGTTTCGAAGAATAAAATTTACGTATTTTTGTTTGTTTACAGATCGTCAGATGCAGCAAATCATGGGCGACTTATTTTCCGCTGGTATGGAAACGATTAAGAGCTCCCTTCAATGGGCCGTCCTGTTCATGTTGCATAATCCGGAGAAAATGCGAGTTGTCCAAGAAGAGCTAGATCAAGTCGTGGGACGTCAACGGTTACCGAAACTAGAAGACCTGGCTTACTTACCAGTTACCGAGTCAACAATCCTAGAAGTTCTTAGAATATCAAGCATAGTACCAATGGGCACTACGCACGCACCAACCAGGTATATATTAAAACTGAATCCAATTTTAGACATCTGTTCGATTCGTGACTCAGGACTTACACTTTAAGTTCGCCCAGCAATTATGAATACATTTTTTGTTGGGACATTACTTTAAATTCACCTCTGCAAAAAAAGTGAAAGTCTTTGAGCCTAAAAATAATATATTTTTTCGGTCAATGAACTCTGCAGTCATTCAATTCAGACGATTTCTCGAATATTTCGTAATTCACGCAGAACGACTGCTGAATATAAGACAATACTTAAAAGTTTATGTAACAACATAAGTTCAATATACGCATTCTTATGTAATTAAGTTTATCAGTTAATGACCCGATCGGGCAATAAATTTGAACATGAACTGGACAGATTCACTTGCATAAGCTGATTTTTGTGCGATTCACATTTTACGTATGTTATTTTCTTTCAGAGACATCAAGCTGAACGGCTTCAATTTGCCACAGCACGCTCAGGTCGTGCCGCTGCTGCACGCCGTGCACATGGACCCAACCTTATGGGACGAACCCGAGAAATTCAACCCTGCTAGATTCATCAATTCAGAAGGCAAAGTCACCAAACCAGAATATTTCTTGCCTTTCGGTGTCGGCAGGAGGATGTGCCTAGGCGAGATCCTCGCCAGGATGGAGTTGTTCCTCTTCTTCTCATCGCTTTTACATTCCTTCGATATCTCCGTACCTGAAGGTGAAACCTTACCCAGCTTAAAAGGCATTGCAGGTGTCACAATCAGTCCGAGGGCGTTCAAAGTCAGTCTGAAGCCGAGACCTATGGACTGGGATAACGAGGATGCCAACCTCAGGCCGGCAGGTAGTCACTAAACTGTCTGTCATTGGTCGAGAGCACGGTTAGGTGTGTTTCCTATTTAGAAAGAGAGGCACAGTACTTATTGATATCAAAGACATTCCTCAAAAATACAGATCTCCGATTTGGATCGGCTGTGCACAGTGTTCATTATCACTCTAGTATTAATTAGTTTGTAGTAAAACTGCTAGTCAAGCATCTCATTTTTGTAACTCCAAACCGTTTATAGTTACTTTACTTTTACCATTTTGACATGTTTACCTTTTTATTTTTTTTTATCTGACGGTTTCGAGTTGCATCTTCATGTCATGTTACCCTTTATTTAAACCAGTGAACTTTAAGCAGACAAAATTAGTGATGCGTCAATGAGGTGGTTTCTTGTGGAAGCCGCGGCGCATCTAAATCAGTTCATTTTGTCCATTTAGTATTAGGTGATGTTGTAAATATTATTTTATTTGTTTGCAATCTTGCTAATTGTACATTTTAAAGAGAGCAAGACTTATTCTAAGGTTATTTTGTTATTTAATTATTTTAACAAACCATAACTTTTAATAAATTATAATTTTAATATTGTTCCGTCTTTTATTTCAAGTATCATATTGAATAATAAATCGGCAGCGACTATACTGAAACCAAAAATTAAAGAAATGTATATCAATCAATACAATTCTGTTGATGTCGGTAATTATCTGTTTAGAATTCTCTATGTAAACTATTCAGTTTGTATGATCGTTCTCCTTAGTGGAACAGATAAGACCGTACCATTTCTGAGATTAATTAATCTCGCTAATATATGAACAGGAATAACAAATATTATTGCGAATCGGTTGTTAAAAAACTTGTCATTCGTCTGATTTTTTGTCAATGAGAGAACAAGAACAAACATGACAAACATTTGACCCATGGGCCATTATCTAAGCTACGTCTCTGATGAGGTGCCACAACTGTGAAACACGCATGTTTCTTTATTAGAGTTGACATAACTAGTTTGTTTTGTAAGATTTAATCAAAGCAAATCAAGCAAAATCAAAGTTGGCACCCCCAATTCCGATATATTATTTGGGTCACTTAGTAATCAGAAGGGTCGTTAACCAGTTAACCAGTTGAAGACACTTTTATGCTCTAACATAATGGAAACAAAGAAAGAACTGATTCTTATCATAAACGAACTATATGAAACAATGATGGTTAACAAACATTGAATATAATTGTGGAAGGAAGTTCTTTAAAACCTAATAAAATGTTTCAAGATCTTTAGTTTAACACTCACTATATGTGCCAAAAAAATTTATTCAGGGAGCTGTGTTCGCACATAGAAGAAAATGCAGTCTTCACATCATTACAAAAAAATTATAGACTAGCCCTGTGTACTCAGAAATTAACCCAAGCGATATAGATCTTAACCTCCCCTAGTGAGCACACTTGTTTTGAGAAGCTTCTTAATTTCTCTACCAAAAACAGTTGCCGGGAAACAAAACCAAGGAAAAGCAAACGCTACCTTGTTAACCTTTCGTATATTTAGCGTAAATGTCTTCAAGTTGATTACAGACGATTGCTTGTGTTGTGGTTTAGTTAGCTGACTGTTTGAATTGTAGGATTTCTTCAATTTCTTGTTTCCATTCCAAAAACTGTTTCTTTTTACCAAAAACAGTGGTCGGCATAGGACCAACAAAAATAAAATCCTACCTTGCTGATAGTTCTATTACTCAGCATTAACTTCTTCAGGGCTTTTAATATTAATGACAGGCATTAAGCCAGCTGCAAAAACAGAAACAGAAGAGTTTTTTTTGACAATCTTTGAAGTTGGAATATTGTTTTTTTCTCTTAGTTTTTGCCATTTTCCAATATAACATTTTGAAGAGATTGATAAAACGGTTAATACTGTCTGGAATAATTAACCAATAAACCGTAGTAAAACTTTTAGTGCTTTTAGGATTGTATTATACAAGGTGTTAACGCATGGAACTGAGAAGAGAACTTGTATATTTAGTAATTTTACGGAATAAAGTCTATTTTAATCATGCTTCCACCAACTTAAATATCTAATAGCATTTTAATTTTTATCGGTGACCACGAATGAAGCAAAAATTTCTTGTTTTATAATTTACGGAATAATTTAAAAAAAAAATCTGCGTTTCTTAAAGACCCCCACATATTATTATTAAATTTTTGCTTCATTCGAGAACACCCGGTATCTAAACTCCAAAATATGAATGCATATTTCCAATTCTATTCGTGAACACCCTGTACATATGTGGAATTTGGGGTAGGCAAGAAATAAATTGTTTTTTAAAACACATCTATTAAAAAAATATACAATATTAGATACAAAACAGAGAGCTGTTGAATTATTTGCATGTTAGGAACTACTACCAGTCTTAATTTTCTTAAATATTAATTTATACGGCTTCGGTGTCAAAGTTATTCCACATTCTCCAGAAAGATTAGCGCCTGGATATTCCAGTTCAAACGAGAAATTTTGGATAATCATAGTACCAAATAAAAACAGTAACTTTCTGGCAAGGTCGTCGCCAACGCACATACGTTTCCCTGCAAAGTTATTGTATTTATATATTCTGCACATACATGTATATACGGCTGAAGTAAAATTGTTTATAAACTATGATAATTGATGTTCTTGTCACTTTTCAGTGACATTCTTAATAATAAAGGACCAACATAAATATTTTGATTTATTAGTAAAACTGCGTCAAAATTATAAAGACATGCAACGCCGTGATATGGCTGGCAGCGAAATACAGATGTCGCTTCTGCAGTATTAGTTTAGAGACTGTCAGTGTGATTAAAAATACCAAACTATGTGATTGTGCAGAATAAATCAAGTAAATTTACAGGGCTAGGTAAAAATTTTATTTTCACAACAATTGACGTTATTGTCACATCTCAAGGATGGAGCACTTTCTTTATAAAAACAGCGCATTAATTGCCTCACATGATGATTTTTTATAAATGACTTTGTTTAGGCTTTATACAAGCATAATAATAACAAACATATCTAAATTGATATACTTATATTGATGTTTCATCTCTAAACATGCTATAGCGAAAGAATATGTACATCTTCTTGTGGACTTCGTTTTTTAATTTGTGACCATAATGAATGAATTTTATGGTGAGTTAAAAAAATTTCTTTAATAATTTGTTTTTAGACGTTTTGAATTTTATAATTTTTAATCCAATATTCATCATGTATTAAGGAAAGTCCAATGAATTTAATAATAGCATGTTTAGAGATGAAACATCAATATAAGTATATCAATTTAGATATGTTTGTTATTATTATGCTTGTATAAAGCCTAAACAAAGTCATTTATAAACAATGCATATCAAGCAAAGAAAGAGAATTGTGAAATACTGATGATTTTAATCCATTAGTTACAGGAGTTGTTAAAAAAATTATAACTTACCTACTTGATACGGCATAAAATAATCACTTTTCACAACCTTTCCCTCATTATTCAAAAATCGCCAAGGGTTAAACTCCTCTGGCTTAACCCATATATCTTCATCCATATGTATTGCCCATTGTAATGGTACAATCATAGTTCCCTTTGGAATCCGCATACCACCCACTTCTAGGTCCTCCAACGAACCGTGTGGTATACCTACTGGAACGACAGACCTGATTCTTTGGGCTTCGCATAAGGATGCCTCAACTAGTGGTAAATAGCGCATATCTTCTATAGTTGGAGGGTTCTCTTGAAGGATTTCCTGTATTTGCTTGCGAATGCTGTTTTGGATAAGCGGGTATCTCGCCAAAAATAATAGGTACCACCTTAAAAAATTAATTAGCCTCATTTAATGTCAAGCTTTCGAATCCTTTCAAAGAATAAAACTAGTAATCAAATTAAACATTTACACTGCTGACAGAAAATACAAATCGCAACATTACCTTAATGTGGTCAACGTAGTATCCAATCCAGCTCCAAAAAGATCCGCCAGCAGATGATAAAACTGCTGATCATTGTAAAATTTCTCGACAACTTCTGAACTGTTTTTCCTTCGTTCCCTTTCTGCAAGGTACGCCTGGATGATATTACTTACATTCTTATTTGTAGTAAGCTCATCCACCGTTTGCTGTTTTAACCACGATCGCTGTTCGTCGATGATTTTTTGGTAAACCTTATGAGTTTCGTGTTTGCCGTCGATTAAGAAATTCATTGTTTGCTTAAATTTTGGCACAAATCTGTTGAAAGAGAAAGTGGCAATTAGCGGATGAAGACGTGTGGGGTTTTTGGTTTGTTCAAACACACGCATTGGCAATGTTTGTAGTAATTTTTGCATGCTGGGGCATTGTGCAACTGATATGACACTAAACTGATGAGTGAATACAAATATTGCCTATTAAAAATTTTTCGACAAGAAGAATGGTTTAGACAGTAGAAATTTCGTTAAACAAACGTGTTCTGTACAAGGTGATTAATATTTATTACCAAGACTCGAATTCTGTAAGACAGCTAATATACGATGAAATTGTGTAATACTATAAATAATTGACATTATATTACTATTTCTGTTCATGAAATTTACATTACCTAATCTTAAATTATGTTAATGACGGGTGCTAACAAATTGTTTTATAGGTAAAAATGGTGCAGCCGGTAATAATAGTTTTGTTAATTGGTTAATTGGCATATTCCCGAAAAATTAATTTCGCAACACCTTCGAGTGTGTAGTTAAGTTATGGAGATATGTAGAGATACCATAAAATTAACTTGGTATCCATTAACTTGATAACCATAAAATTTATTCGGAATGCTGTTTTGAATCAGAGGGTATCTCGCCAAAAACAATGTGTACCCTCACTCAGGTTATATTACAAGATATACAGTGCGTTCACAATGAAAGGAATAAATTCAATACGAGTATAATCCGAACAACGTGGTTTTGCCAAAAACACGCAGACACGTCGATTTTCAATTTTGATTTGGCACATTATTTAAGTCATACGGCAAGTCAATGTCAGTTCCGGTTTTTTCGGGAGTGACATCAACTTTTTTATTTTAACTGTAACACCCTGTATATTTTTGTACGGATTTGTATAGACGACAAAAAGACGTTTCCAAAGATAAAGTAAACACGTGGAGAAGTACAACATATTCAAATTCGGGTTAATTTCAATGCTTTTTTATGAGGTCCTTTACTCCTTTATCATATTTATAATTAGTAACGACAGACACACGTCAAGTAATATGATTTAGACTAGGTAAAATACGCAGTTTGAACTGATTACAGGCCTGTATCACTGTTTCCTATAAGTATTAACTAAATTACCACTTTACCTTAAAAATGGCAAAAAATTAAGCGGTCCAGCCACTCCAATATGCTGTGTCCCCTCTTCCTGTAGATGTTGCAGCCATTTCCACGTTTCATCATCTCTGGCCCAAGATTTGCCGAAGACTATGATGTTCATAGCCGAGCCTAGGCTATGACGTAATGGTTCGAGTGGATCAATGGGCACGTCCCCAACACCATCAATAAACTAAAAATAAATGGAGTATACACATTTTTTCCACAGCTGTTAAAGAAAATTCAGAGTTTGTTACTATTTTAACGTTGCTAACGATGGGGGTAAAACAAGAAGTTTATGTAAAAAAATGTGAAAAGTGATTATTGAATAAGTAAGCAGATTTCTGATTGAATCGTAGGTGAGTTCGATACACGCTTTCCACACGTGAAAATAAATGAAATACGGTCGAAGGAAATTACATTACATTACACATCGCCGCTAATAGCAGGGAGACGTAATATTCACTTTACTTACTGTCGTCAATAGCAAGGCGAATACATAACAACTTAAGGATTACCTTTGTTAATCCTAGTTATTCTATCACTGTGCTTGAGAATATGAATCAAGAAACCGGTAGCACATATAATAAAAATAAATAGGATTTTCTTGAGAGAAATAGACATGAGTTTATTTTTTACGTAAAAACTATCGATTAGCAAACAATTATCATACTTTTATAAAATCTAGGACATTTTCCTTGATAAGGCTCTCCATTTTATCTCTCTGAGGACCGATTTTTGAGGCTCCAAAAAGCCGGAGGCAATTATGTACGAATCTTCTTTGTTCCTTCCATAACTCGCCCTCAGCACAAATTAAACCTGAAATAAAATACGTGAGGTAGTCATTGAAGTTTCTCAAGTTCCCAAATTATTTTGCTATGATTTTAATTAAAAATGTTTTATTGAATATCTTAATAATTATAGTGTAACCTGAAATATAAATATAAGAAAACGATAAATATTTATAATTAATTAAACACCACGGGTAGGTAATACAACCTCCTTTATGCTTGAAACGTCCTAGTACGAGAGGGGGATACACTGTTGGAGATAACTGTAATACTCAATGTGCATGCATAGTGACAATACATTTTTTTTCTGAGAAATCTTGTGAAACCAGAAATCGAACTTGATTTTTTTCACCTGCCACTGATTCTCTCTCGTTTGAATGAAAGTCTAAAAACCGTTGCGATTTCCTTAAATCCTCGTCAGGTTTTTCTACAATTTTTTTTGTCTTATACTTGACAGTTTGATGAAGTATTTCATTCAAGTACGGGAGTAAGTGCCTAACACATAAATAATACGTAAATTGGGGTTCTTCAAAGAAGACTAAACTGACGACGGTCCAAAGAAAGCGAAAGTAGTTTTTCTTTTTAAATTTTGATTAACGCCAGGTACATTAAAAATCAACAACAGAATCTATCAAGAGTGTAAAAATAAAACTAGAGAAAATACATTCTTATGATCTACTTTTGTCCTGATTGGGGCTTGATCTTAGAATAATCTGCGCTACCCTGCAAGTTGAATGAACTATTTGCTATTCTATTGCTGCAAGTTTATTTACACTTGTACACTGTGCAATTTATATTATAAGAAATAAAGCATCACGTATAAATTCTAAAATACAGTAATATATTCCTAGAAGTCCATATTATGTAGGTCAGGCCCCCTCATATAATACATTCGCTTTCCGACTGCATCTCAAAACAGGTAATTGATCTTATTATAATTTCGACTATGGTCTTCTTGTGCTATGCAGTTTATGCCGTCATTGTGGAAATTGAAAATAGAAAATATCATGTATGTTACTATTAATGGTGGAACTGAAAAGGTTTTTAGAGTTTGTCACTCCACTCGCTTTAGTATAATATCTCAACGGCGTATACAGACAGACAAACAGACCGAAAATGTCAATTACTGTAGAGAATCGACCTTAAAGCGACAGGATGAAAAGGCACCTGTGTCTAGCGACCAGGCAAACATATGATAAATAAGAAAATAAAATTCCACTGTAGTATGTGGTGTCTATGGTTGAATATCGAAATTTTTTATCTGCAAAGGGGTGAATTTTAACACAATTTTTTTAGTTCCATAACCCCATAGAAAATCTTTCCTAGTCTGCCAATAAATGAATAGAGAGCAATAGGTATTTTTTTAAATAATTAAATTTTGGAACATTCTTGAAATAGGTCTTATCGCCATACCAGGAACAAAATATTTGAAAGATTGATACTAAAGAGAATAAAAAAAATGAGTCCACAAGATCTTATACCATTACACCAAATCAGCTGCAGAGAGAAGTACTTTACAATTTAACAATGCCATATAATAGAATTGTTAACCAAATAAGAGAAACACTGGAAGACAAGAAAATGTGCTCATCCGTCTTCTTGAATATTCCAGCAGGCATTTGACAAAGTGTGGCACCAAAGACTCTTGTATAAACTAAAAAAAAAAACTCTACCAGGACAAATTTATCTAATATTACAAGCATTTCTAAGTGACAGACACTTTGACATAAAAATGGACAAAGATACAAGCAGTTATCACCTCATAAAATTTGGAGTACCTCAAGGTAGTGTTCTAGGACCCTTCCTGTGTCCTGGTATACACAGCGGATATTCTAGCAAGGGAAATGGCGAGCAAAATCGACGATCAAAGGTTCCCGTCTGACGGCCGGTAAATCGAGGAGACCACATAAATACAAGAGTTCTTTCTCTCTGGAACATTTTGGTATGATGATGGGCGGATTGGGAGGGGGAGTTTTTTTTAAATCGATTATTACCAATATTTTTCCGCATAGATAGTTAGTATATGTCCTTCACATACATCAATTACGCTGGCAGACAAATACTTCCTGTGAGCCGGGAAATGGAGATTGAAAAAAAATTTTTTCAATCTTGATTGGAAGATTGAAAAAAAATGTTTTCAATCTCCGTTTGTTGGTATATTAATTGTCATTTCTCTAAACTGTAAACTTTTTATGGACTACTAAAGCAAATTTAACATGCATATTGTCAACAAAAGATTACTTTAAATCTTTTATTAATTTTGAATTAGTCGAATTAATCAAATTGTATGGCGATTCTTAAACCACTTGAGCCGAACAACACGATGACGAAGGGAAAAGTCGATAATCGATTATTGATGTGAAGTTTCGATCATAAAATAATAAACAAGTTTGCGGGCAATATTTTTTCAACCGGCTTATACGCTGCTCGGACGACCGATATGAATTTGTGCAATAAAAATAAGCACAGTCAAGTACGCGACCCACTGACATATAATCTCGGTAGCCAGGGTCGCAAAAGATTATTTCATTTTAACCGGCAACTGTTTCACGAAACAACATATTTCTGGAATGCCGATTGGACTTTAAACTCAGGTGCGCATCACGTTTTACAAATGAACGGACAGGCGTGTGAAAAATTCTTACATCAGACTCAATTTTTCTTCTCGTTTACTGTTTATGATACCAAGTGTGAGAAAATTATATTCCTTAGCCAGACCCACGAATTGTCTTACACCGTGGCCAGACCGCAGATTTATATTCAGTTACGGAACGTACTGAAGAGTCTGTAAACAACTTTTAATGCGATAAAGTAGGCAGAGATCTGGAGGAAGTTGTGGAAGTAAAAGCATTATGGTAGCGAAAATCGATTGTTGCACTCCTACTTTGAAGCACATTAAAATTGTTCGGATTTAGATGGGACCAGATGTCCTAGATGCGGCTCAGATTGCAAAATAAACTGTAGAGCCTCGGCTTCTTTTATCTACCAAAACTTTAGATTGTCTTCAAGTTAAAATTTATTGACAACAAAAAAATAAAGTGACAAAGTCAACTAATCGCTTCTTCTAACCTTCTGGAGAGCGTAATATTCCTGCTTTTGAAAAGCAATAAAATGTGTATCGATGATTGTTAGTTAGTATCACAAATGCAGTTCGCAGGAAATAATTTATTGCAATAACCCTTCTAGAATTTACTTTGAATTAGGTATATGAAATTACCCATATCGGGCAATGTACAAACACCGGTTTCTGACTATTTGACCTTTTGGATTTTTGAAAAAGGTGTGTAACTGATTATGATAATCTTCTTGAAGGCCTCTGATCTGTAAATTATTTATTTTGTATCTTTGAGTACGGACGTTTCATAAATTACATCTTTCCATCCTTTCATTATATCAATACTGTTACGATTGCATAAATTAAATAAAAATGAGAAAAACAGTTTAAGGTTTATGGCATCTTATGTATGTCTTTGCATACAGGAAGAACGGGGGCTACCACAAATCTGTCACTATACTTGTATATGGTAAACAAATATGAGTTTCCGCAACGTCAGACTGGCGCACTTGATGCACCAACGAAAATACACCCCTCTTATCGCGTGACACGTCCGTAAGCTGTGGACTGACTTTTTACAGCATTCCAACCGTTTGTACGGCACTGTCGAGTAAAAATAGCTTCTTGAAAACGACAGCGAGAGTGAAGCCCGGCGTTAGTCATCGGACCGGACGTGAGTAGAATTCCCCTGGGTCCGTAATTCGTGATGCAGTCGGCAGTGTGCGTCCTTGTCCTCTGGCGACCCGCAAAGATGCAAGTTCCATAGACGCTTCTCGAAACATTTCCAGAAACTTCGCTCCGAAGGGTGAAGAACCCAAGAGGGTCGACTGGTGCTAAGACACCGGGCAGTGTTGCCAAATTCGAGGAATGCGTCTGCTTCTGGTGAACATTATTTCCGACGTTAACGGGAACTGTCTTAGTTGCTTTAATTTACCGCGCTGTCTGGAAATTTTGTCTTTTTCTTATTTCTGCGAAGAAACATTTTTCTTAGTCTTTATGGCATTGGTTCATCCCACTCCAAGCGCGTGCAACCAGTTGACATTGGAAGATGATGCTAACCAAGTGACTATTATGCGTTTGACTCCAGGCGCCTTTACCATGAAACGTTCTCTCAATTATTCCACAAATTTAAGAGTACTCAATTCGTCTAATGGAAACAGAATCATTTGAGAACAGATATATTATTGGGAATCCTGCAACACTCCTCATTTCGGGAAGCTGCTGCCATCGCAATTGATGCAAATGATCACATTGATCTGAGAGCTTTACAATGCGGTTTCCCGTAACGTATAGTTTTTGACATTGGTAGAAAATCGCAGAAAATAGCATCTCAGGAAGTAATAACTTGGATGCTTTTTATCGACTTTCCTCTCTGGAAACGCAATAATGAATTATCGTAATAACGTAATCGTAATCTTTGACGGTCATACCAGTTTTTCCTTTACTTGCTAGATCGTCATACATGAATCCATTAGACATCAACTCAGGATCTAGACTACCTTAGAAGTTGCATGATTGCTGGATGCAAAACGATATGAAATACTCTTTTTTGATTTTTTCCTTGAAGCGAAGACTTCATTTCAAGAGAAAACCTTATCAGGATGGTCGAAATGTCAAGAATTCAAAATATTCAACACGAAAGCGAACTCGTTCGTGCAGTCATCTGCATGCGTCTATATCAATCATAGGCAGAACGCGAGGGGTATATACCATGATTTCAGATTATCGTATTTACGAGATATTTTAATAACTTCAGGTGTGTGATATTAATAAGAGGGGTATTTTACTACGGGTAATCCACTTGCAAGTTTTGTTTTTTTTAAGATTTTTATTTTTTCTTTCCTTTTTTTTTGGGATTTATTACCACATTCCTCGAGATTCCTATGTGGTAATAAATCCCAAAAAAGAAAAGGAAAGAAATAATTTATGAAATGCCACAAATAACATTTAAACAATATTTTTATTTTATTGAACTTTTCTGACTATGCACAACAAAAAAAGTCTCCAGCATTTTTTGTCTAAAAGTAATTTTATTTAAAGAAAACCCAGGATTACTACGAACAACATTAGTAAAAACAATAAATTCCGAAACTGAAATATTGAAAATGATTCTGAATTTACTGGAATATCTCGTTAATCAAGTCGTAAATCAAAATTTTGTAGGACTAAAAAAAATTGGGGAAATAAGTGTTTAATCTAAAAATAAATATCTAGAGACCATAGGCGTACGCATGAAAAAGTTGGGGGGGTTAATGGGTAACAAAACCCCCCTTTTTCCCGTTTGCGCTTTGACTTTTTTGACCAAAATTATACAAAAAGTGTATCTGTATAAGATGAAAGTCTGTGCAAAAATTCGGGTAAAAATCTTAAACAGTAACAGAATTATTAATAAAAATAATTTTCAAAATGTAATAAAAAAAACTACGCTCCAAAATAAAAAATCACATTATAAAAGTCACATTATTTTCGCCCAAAGAATCTGTGGTTAAAGGCATGACCTACTTTTTCTTAACACCCTGTATATTGTATTTTTGAATTTGAAGGAAAATAAATGTATTATTATTATTAATATTATTATTATTGTATCCTGTATAGTGATGAGGAATTACGATTAAGTAATATTAGATCCTGATTTTACCTGCATTAGGTTTCAACAATGTTTATATTCCTTTTTGTAATATTCAAGGACTCAAGGATAATAGTAAAACAATAAAATATGAGCTGAAAATGTAAAACCATCCTGTGATTAAAGTTTCTATTGTTTTCAGATGGTTGGGATAGGTCAAGGTTCAAATAAAAAAAGTGCTTTTTTAAATCAGTCGACGTTTCGCTTAATATATCAGCATCTTCAGGACTCTAAAATAGACTTTATAGAAAAGGTGATTGGACAAACATAAAACATTAAAATCTTTGAAAAATATACTAAAATGAAATTATTTGGAAGGTAAAAATAGAATTTAAAAATATTCAATTTATGAGATTAATAATTAACGATAAATATGTAGGTATATGAAAAGAGAATTAAAAATGTATGGATAATTGCAGTTCTTCATTGTTGCACTTTATTAGTTTCTCTCTTGATTTTTTTTCAGTATTCACTTTTTTACAATTCTTTTCCTTTGCTTGATATGCATTGTTTATAAATGCCTTTATTTAGGCTTTATACAAGCATAATAACAAAAAACATCCAATTTGATATATTCACATTGAAGTTTCATCTCTAAACATACAACCATTAAGTTTATTGGATCTTCTTTAATGCATAATAAAAATTGGATTAAAAATTACAATATTCAAAACGTCTAAAAATAAATTTTTGAAAAAAAAATGTTTAACAGTATTGACTGTTTCCACAAGTTTAATAAACATAACCGTTTCTTTTTTTACCTACAGCTTATTGTTTTCAAAATTTATATTCTTAACTTGACAACACTGCACCAACTTGTGCTTAACAGCTAGTGGGATCACTTGTTCGCTTGCACGCATTTCACAGGTGATTATCACGTGTAGAGTAACTTTTGTAAAATTTTTCGAGCCCCATTAAGTTGTGATTTATCTAATATGTAGGACTGACTAAACTTTTTATAATTTATTGGGACAAATGCAACCTTTTGACGGCAAGTTAATTTTTTCCCGTTGTTATTTATTAAGTAGGCGCATGAAATATATTTTAATGCACGTTTACGTCTGATTCACAATTTAGGGCTGCATTGTTCATTATTTTGCTTATAATTTCATCCTTTTCAGTGGTAGCTACAGTTGTTTTGATTGCTTCTCCAATACCTTGTATTTGTGTTTTTGTATAGTGATTCTGTAGTGTTCTCTGATTAAGTCAAAATTATTCTGGAATAAGTCAAGTACGTCAAGCTCTACTAGATCAGGCAATCAATATAACGAAAAGCATACATTATTTCCCATTCTTAAGCATGATCAAGTAATTACGGCACACAAACAGACAGACCAACAAGCGTATATTTTTTGAAAACGTTATTGTTGGAAATATATTCTTTATATATAACCTAATGTGAGATCATTACAGTAACGAAAAAAGGTTAAAAAATCAATGTTGTGAGAAATTGCTGTCTTTTGTTTCTATAAAATGTATATTCGTTTGTATCCTATTCTATGTTTCTTTTATTTTAAAGGTTTCAGATAAAACAGAATTGCTGTAAGGAATACTGTTTTGCATTTCTTTATATTTTATATGTATATTTTATATTCTGTTATATAGGTATATTTATTTATTTTATAGGCTTAAATAGAAACATAAAATTACTGCGAGGAATAGCCTGTTTTCCATTTCTATAAATTCTATTTTCTATTATATTCTTTTTATTTTGTTTTTTTTGCAAAGAAAAACAGAATTGGTGTGATGTTTTTAATTTCTGTAAATTCTGTATACTCTATAATCAATTCGATTATTTTTATTTATTTTAAACCCTTAAAATAACAATAAAATTGCTGTGAAATAGCTTTTTTGAATGTATTAAAATTCTTTAGTCTGTTATATTATGTCATTGTCATTTAAAATGCTTTAAAAGGTGCAATTCATTTGAGGAATAGGCTGTTTCCTACTCTTTATTTTTATTTATTTTAAAGAATTAAATTGAAAACATGAAACTCATGGGAGTCTTAATAGACTGTTTTCTTTCATTCACATAAATTCTATATTCTATTTCAATCTATTTTTTATTTCTTTTATTTTAGGTTTAAAGGTTATGAAAAATAGGAATTTTTCTCATTTCTATTAATTCTACAGTCCATTCTATTCTCTTTATTTTTACGGCTGGAAATAAAAAATTACGAAAAGGTTTCTTCATTCTATAAATTGTAGTTTCTTTAACATCCTATTTTTTATTTTTGACTGTTTCAAAAAAAATTATAACAATGCTCTTATATAATGCCCGTCTTTTCTATTTTCCTTTTTTATTTTGAAGGGTTACACTAAAAGCACAACATTGCTTGAGAGAGGAACATACTAATTTTTCATTTCTATAAACATAATATTCTGTTCCCTATTCCATTCTTTTTTTAATTTTAAAAGTTTGATATAAAAGAAATACAATTGCTGTGAAGAATTCCTTATTTACTATTCCTATAAATGCAATAGGTATTATATTCTATACTATTTTATTAATTTTATTTTAAAGGCAAATAATCAAAGTATAGAATTGCTCTAAGTAATAAACTGCTTTTTCTATATTCTATCCCACTCTTTTTATTTTTTTTTAATTTTAGATACCTAAAATAAAAACATATAGTTCTATGAGAAATGGACTGTTTTTCATTCCTATAAGTTGTATATTCTATTTCCTTATATTAAAGTCCTAGAATTGCAATGAAAAACATAATGTTTTTTCATTTTTATAAATTAATATTTACTTTTCTTGCGTGAGGTTATTAGGCAACATCACAATATTTCATACAGTGCGTTGACCTGATCGCTTCTTACATTAGTAAAGTTTTTATTAATTTACGATAACGCAAGATCTCGACACAAGGTGGATATTGAGAAATTGAATTTGCCATCGCATAGTCCAGATCTCAATCCAACTGAATATTTGGGAAAAAGATAATTGAAAAACCGTTCATCCTCCATGTTTTTCTCTTAACGGCGTTGGATAAATCTTGGCATAAATAAAGAGTAGAAATCATGGACAAAAACGTAATAAAAAAATACAAAAATTTAGGTACTTTGTAAATCTATAAATATCTGAATTTTATTTAATTTCTAAACGCAACTCGACACTTATGACATTTCTGAAATCAGTAAAATATTCCTTTAAAAATTGGTATTTAATGCAGTTCCGAGGAGATGCTTTGTAATTAAAAAAAAAAAGATTTTTAAAATTGGTTTAGAAAACATTAACATCAAATAAAAAGTAAATTCTGGTCAATTTTGTGGGGTAGTTCATTAAATAAAGTCTAAGAAAACGATTATACCAATAATTATACTTTTTGATGCAGATAGCGTTGGTGCGAACATTGTTTTGTAACAATATTAGTTTTTCGTCCTTGTTAAGTTGACCATATGTATTTCAAATGAATCGCCTAGTATACAACTAAAACACTCTTGGCCGTCGTTCTATTCCAATTCCTACAAGAAATATCATTTTTCTGCATGTCACTCTCTAAACAAATGTTTACAGGCAGTAGAAAGACTTTCTTCTTTACTCATAACGGTTCTTTGAGTATCTACGGAAAAAGAAACAAAACACTGGGTCATCCAGGGTATTTGAACTGTTATTCTAGAAATTATAAGAGAAAATAGAGGTTGTTGCCTTTTTCCAAGGCCTGTGCATTGCTCTTCACCTTTCGGGTGTTTGTTTATGAAGCTGTTACAAGGGCGGTCATTGATATGAACTTTTGATACCATTTCATCTTGCACCAAGCATTCTCAGACGTAAAAGGTAAGAAAGGCGTATTTATCAACAAGTATTTCTAAAAACTGTAACTTCCCAATAAAATAATGCTTATTTAGATAATACATATAAACACTTTTTATACGTTTGTTTAAAAACGGTTCATTCATCTGCATTGTTCATTTTTCTTGTTACATAATAATATGTACCTATGTTATAAAATTATTTTTTAATTTCTCATATCATTGCATACAAGGTGATTTCTCTTTTTCGTATTTGACCCCTATATCATTAAACGCAATTGTAAAACGGCTTATTTTTTTATTTGATCCAATGTATTTTTTAAATGATTAAAGTGGCCACTAAAATCTTTCTTGAAAACTATGCTATCCAACGCAGTTGGTATTATTAAATTTTGCCCTTAGTTTTTTCATAAACCTTTCAAATTAACAAGAATGATCCTTGTAGACAGTGATTTTATTACGACCACATAAAACCAACGGATATATTATGTAGATTGGGAGACCCAAGAGTTCCTCCACCTCCTCTGTTGATATTTTCTTAAGCCGTATTGTGTCGACTCATTCAAAAAAATTATGCTGAAAAAACTTCATCGTCGTTACACATTTTATTTATTTCGAGTTAATTTTGACATTTCACATTATTTCAATAAATCTCACATTTGAAAATGATTCAAAACTAATGCTAGTCCAAATTGATAAACATTATCCATTCTGCATCATTCTACCGCTTCTACTTGAAACGATCATCAGTATAAGATATATGGAGAAAAATTAACTTCTTTCGTGACGAGTAAAAAATGAGTTGATGAGCATTTGAAAAGGAAAAAGTTGAAGAGACGACGTGCTTCTTCTATTGATAAATCCCTGTACCACGAGAAGGAATTGAACCTGGGATACCAGACTGAGAGTTAAGTACACTGACCTCACGACCAAGCAGTTATAAATATAACTTTTGACCCTACAGTGAAAAATATATTTTTTAAATAATATGTCGATTATATACTATTATTTTTCCCAATATTAACGTTAAAGTGGCCAATAAGAATGAGCAATATTTTATGAATATTTAGTTGTTAAATCAAGATTTAAAGGAATTTATTTTAGTAGATAACAATTTATTAACCTCCGATAGAAATTTCATTTGTTATCTGTCACGTAGTCGAAAAGAAATTGGTACGATAAAATCATTTAATTTCTAAATATTTCCTACTGACTTAATTGACAAAACCTAATTGTAAGTTGATTAGTTCTTCATGGACAATGGTTCATCGCCCTTGAAGGCGCCGATTTTCTTAATTTCTAGGCGAGAATGACGGCTTTCAGAAAAGTCCCGTCTGAATATTCGAAACGGCCGGTCTTTATCTATAATTTATGTGTAACTTTAACTTTTTAGTCTATTAACAACACGCAGACATACTTCGTGGTTTTATTGCAATATTTCGGTTATAGCGTAAAAATATTATTTTAGGTATAAAGCGAAAAGTGATTACCTCTTTTAAAATGAAAAATTATGAATTAGCTAGCTTTAATTTCTCTAAATAATATTTATGAAATTTTTGTCCTTGCGAAAAAAATTATGTTAATGATTTTTTAAATTGTCTGTCTGTCACAATAACTTGAGAAAATTTACGCCCTAATGCGTAAAGTAAAAATGTATATATTAGAGCGCGTATAATAATCATATCTTATTTTAAAAAGGTTAAATATAGTTCCTGAAGAGGGGTTGGAACCTTTGGTGTAGACCTTACACTTAGAGTAGTTTTCCACACACACCAAAACACTTTTGCACACACTCGACGCGCGTTTCGCCAAGTTGGCATCATCGGGAGATGATTAAAACTGTTTTAATCATGATTAAAACTGTTACAGTTAAAACTGTTTTAATCATGATCATCTCCCGATGATGCCAACTTGGTTGACGAAACGCGCGTCCAGTGTGTGCAAAAGTGTTTTGGTGTGTGTGGAAAACTACTCCAAGTGTTAAATATAGTTATTTAATTTTATGTAAGTAGTTCATTTAATTGTTATCACGGTATATTATTTATTATAAGATATACCTATTTCTCAGTAGGTATTCTTTAACAATATAGCTTGAATTTTTTATAATTTTGGAGTTTCATTTATATTCTTAAGACTGATTAGTTTCACACATTTAAAATAAAGCAGGCCATAACGATATTACGATTTTTAAATGTCCTATTACGTTTTAATGTAATAGGTAAGTTTTGATATTTTTAGGTTTGTTTCGTATTACTATTTTAGTAGATAACTGTTTTGACATTTTTTCGAAAACTGTATCCCACAGTTAAAAAATCACTAAGAATGTGAAGAGAACATTTTGACATTTACAATTAATTTATTTGACATGTATGTCATCTACAATTTACTGCACATATTTTAATATCAAATATTCTTTGGCGCGTCAGTAACACTAACAACGCAACAAACAAGTTTTTTTCGACGATTGTGCAAAAAGTATTAAAGTACTAACTTTTTGCACTTTTTACAGTGCAATAAATAAGTTAGTTACTAGGCAACGAAAGTTTATTCAGTTATTTATGGATGGCAATAACTTTTTTTTAAAAATCTATATAAATAATTCGATCGCAGAAAAAATGTTTTTTCTACAATCGTGCAAAAAGTATTAACTTTTTGCACTATTTGCTGTGCAAAAAGTAGATAATACTTTCTTGCACTAGTGCAAAAAGTAGTTTTGTTTAGTGCAAAAAAAAGTTTTGTTGCTAGGCAACGAAGTTTATTCATAGTTATTTATTTTATGGATGGCGTTGAACAATGACAATTTATCTAGTTGTCAGTTTGACTCTGACATTTGAATATGTTGTATTAATGTAATACTCTGTTCAATAAAATTTAAAAAAATCTATTTAATTCTATCGTAGAAAAAATGTTGTGTGTAACACTGGCAAAAAGTGTATTTGTTGCACTCGGCATGATTGCAGCTCTCGCTTCGCTCGTTCTGGAAACTTCATGCCTCATGCAACAAATATACACTTTTTGCACTAGTTACACAATAGTATTTTAAATAACATGTTTTGAAAACGAATCTTTTCACACGAGTGAGACAGTTTCGTAGGACGAGCCGAAGGCGCGGCCCACAAGTCGAATGAGTGTGAAAAGATGTTTTTCTACGATTGCCCTCGAAAATTACAAAAAACCCACAGCAACCACGAACCACGACCCGAAACTATCATTTTTCACATGATGTGTGCAAAAATCAGAAAACACAGTACTGTCATGTTTTTCACACAGTCCTGTCAAAAACAGAACGGACATCTGTTATTTGTATTTTTTTAGGTAGGCTAGGCTTATTCAGTTTCATAGTATCCGACTTGTAATTTTAATTGTTAATGTAATTGGTTTTGTTAAATAAAAATATCTATCAAATTGTTTGTTTTTTTTTCCAATCGTAGAAAAAATATTGTAAACAACACGTTTGAAAACATCTTTTCACACGCCTTCGGCTCGTCCCACCAAACTGTCTCACTCGTGTGGAAAGATTCATTTTCAAAACTTGTTATTTAAAATACTATTTCAAACTCACTTGATAGTTAACAAATAAAATTAAAAAATACTTTGTAAAATGTAATCTAAAATATGGATGCCTTTCTATTTGCAAGAAGTCACGTATGACCTGTAGAAGCGCAAAATGGTCATCCAATCATATAATTTTTATAGGAAATTATTTCTAAGAAGTAGCTCTAACTCCACTATAAACTGTAGGTAACCGTTTCCTCTGCGTATATGTAAATTCTTAGACTTTTAAGGGATGTCATGGTGATGGTTAAGAAATATTTTCAAACATTTCGGTAAAATAAGTGCATGCGCCGTCAATTTTACAATTTGTAATTTTCCACAAATACATGAAATATTAAAATTTACTTACATAATATGATAATTAATAATTAGAATACAAATTTTTGTTCAGATATGTGCAAAATTCGGGAATTAGATTTTTTCAATTTTACAAGTTTTAGATAACCCCAATTAAGCTGTACATTGTACATTCATCATTTGTTAGTTTTTGTATTGATACAAACACTTTAGTTGTCCGCAAACCATGATCGATATTTGCGAATAAATGGCGAATGCGCCAATGATAAAATTATATTTCTTCACACAGGTCCTCAGCCTAAATTAAATTTATAAATCAAGTTTAAAGGACTTGTTAGACTTCATATAATAACAATTCGGGGAACTACTACTTTCAGATTCTCTCAAAAAAAAAAAATGAATAAGAACTTTAATCGTGCCATGCACCCCGAAGACCCTCGAAAAAGAAACATGAGGTACGGACACGTGATTCGAAGTTATTGCTCCTCATCATCGTAGGGTGTAGCGTAAATAACGAATCTGTGTGAATGAGATACGTACGTAACCATTTTAAATGTTGGAAAGTACAGGGTGGGCCAAATTCGATGGAATTTCAGGGTTTCTCTGAAAGTATGAGAGTTAGAAAAAAACAAATATAGATGTCCTGGGCTCAATTTTCAAAAAAAAAGCAATGGCGCAAACCGCGATAGTCATTTATTTCAACTACTGAGCTACAGAGCGTTTTTGGAAAATTGTAAGGTGAACTCTATGTCTCTATACTATAGAGATCTATACACCTAAAAATGACAATTTTCCAAAAACGTTTTCCTCGACGTTTTCGTACATCATGTGGCCTCAAATGACAGCAGTCGGCACCTTAAGGTGGAAATACATAAAAAAAGCGAGCAGGAGCAAACATACGCGAGCGAGCATTCTTTGCAATTAATCGTTGGGTGTGGACACGTAATTGGAAATAGTTGAACATTCGCAGCGAATAGCGATTCTACATGGAGTGGAATAACGATTTAGTTTTAAAATTAACTGAAAATTACAGAGAAAAAACTATATTGTGGGATACGAAAGATGTATATTTTAAAAATAAAAAGAAAACATTATTATTCCACTCCATGTAGAATCGCTATTCGCTGCGAATGTTCAACTATTTTCAACTACGTGTCACTACCCAACAAGCAAGAGCACGATTTTTCTTTGATGTACCGCTGCCGTCTCGATCATACGTGAACGTGAGCAAACAACGTTCGCTCGCTCGCAAAAGACGTGTCCACACCCAACGATTAATCGCAAAGAATGCTCGCTCCTGCTCGCTTTTTTGGTGTATCTCCACCTTTACATCCAATCGTTTTATTTATGCATTAATAAGAAACTGAGTTTGTTAAACAGAAAAACGAATTACGTAGAACGTAGAACAGACTTAGCAAAAAACTTATCAGCCTATCTTATAAAGATTCCGTTGTTAGTTAGTGTGTTGCTGTTGCGAAGTGCATGTGTACCAAAATATAATTTTCGATACAGTTTTATGTTTCAATTATTAATATGCAGTAAAGTTTTTAATGTGTTCTGTGTTTTGGTGGTTTTAGTGTTGTGATATTGATAAACTAGTTTAGTATGACAAAATGAAGATGAATTGGATTAAGAAAAGGACATTAAAGGTAGTTTTTAGTAAATGATTAGGTTAATGTCGTTGTTTTACTCTTTTTTAATTTACCAGGTAGGTCCAGAACGAGATAGGACATGGTGAAAACATCTTAGAACGTAAGACATTTTCATTTGTATATATTTTATTTATACACTAGGGTGTCCCGATAATAACGTATGTACAATAATTTGCCAGCAAATTCTACAACCGAAATTAGGAAAAACAGGTCCTACAAACATGACTCTAAAAATTCTTCCTAAGGGAGCTACAGTTTCCCAATGAGGAATCCCGAATAATTTTTCCTAAATATCTCCAAACCAAGAAAAGTAGAATTATAAACTTTGGTATATTCAATTTAATATTTTATTAGGCATATCAAAACTGCTTAAATGATTTAATCGTGTCATTGATTATTTTCAAAATAAATTCTAAAATTCAAAAGTTATTGACTTGATAAAGTACTTTCTTTTCGAATAAAATCGATTAAAGATTTTATTTCATGTTCATTGTTCACATCTACTAAACAAATTCTATTCTTGGTAAAAAAAATCGGTTCATATGCTGTGGAATAGTTTTGATAAATTTTGCTGTATCTTTCAAATTATAATGTTTTTTTTTATGTTCTTCCCTGCTTATATTAATTATTTTGCAATATTTCACCGTACACGTTTAAGAATGTATACCTAAAATATTTAAATTGCTTGATAACGGAAAATATTATTGATATAAAATAAGCCTCTTTTTGCAAAAAAATTGTTATTTTAAGATGTGATTTTTTTCCACAAGTTTTTGTCCATGATGAAAATAAGATCTCGTTTTAATCTAACCAAAATTTAATAGCGAATTACAGAAAAAAAATATATATATTTTACATAAAAATATTTTTTAATATGATGCATCAACATTTTAATCCCACTCGAAATAATGCTTAAAACTGTAATGCCAAATGATATTTCCTTAATATCAAAAGTTGGATTTTTATTCGTCGAATGGAACCTGATACATCATCAAAATCAAAAATCATATCTTCCAATTTGAAAAATTTGTCGAGGTAATACATCAAATTAGGTGATTCTCCATGATAGGTTATGTATAGTGTAGGTAATGCAATGAAATTATTGTTTACAGTGATAAAAACTTAACTCCAAGACAGGTATAATGTTTTGTTTTTTTTTCTTTTTTTTTTTTTTAATGGCATTAGGACATAGTCCATACAGCCATGTTTTATGTTAGTATACTTATTAAATATAGTTATTAAAATACATCCTTTACACTGATTGATGAATAAATTATAAAGATGTTTAAATTCAAGTGCAGTGGTCGATTAGAATGTGCACATAACCTCACAATAGTTGGAAAATTACTGTCTTCTATAAAAACGAGCTACTATCATAAATCTAAGGCTAGATAGGTACGTCGTGCATATTTTTAAAGGGTAACAGAAAATAACAAACATTTCTTAAACAAATTCTCATTTATTAGATATAATCAAAGCAAACAACAAAGTTGGTTTGAAAGTAAAAAACAGGGAGGTTCTCTTAAATTTACAATAATAATAATAAATAAATTCAATAGCAATTTATTGAATACACAGATAGTAAAGGACCTTCGTTTCTTTTCCCAATTTCAAAATATTCTAAAAACTTCAACACCATCTGCCGGAATTGTACATACTCTTGCGCTGATCAATTTGAGTCTAAAATTTAATACCAGACAAACGTCCACGATTTCCTTCTCATCAGTCATCTAAATATCAAGAGAAACTTACATTGAGTTACATTGAATGACTGGACACATTCACAGTGTCATCCGTCACATTTATAGTTCGATATTTACTTGGATAGCACATGTGTCTTTGCTATTACTACACAGTCGTGACGTAATGGCAAACATACAGGGGTTCTACTGTGACTGTTATTTCGTAATATATACTAGCAGTTTTAAAACTATTTATTTTTTCTGATATATCTCAAGTATGTCTACTTTCTGGGCGCAATTTCATCCCAAAATAGCCTATTTTGTCAGTTGCTAAGCTACCATCAGGAAACCGCTCGGGAAAGTTACTTCCCTGTACGGTTTTTTATCTAAATTAATTACTTTATAATAATATTGATTGAGATTTCAATAGTAATTTTCGTTACAAGTCCGGTAGGTGAATTGTTACAGTCGAGTAGATATTATGGACGAGGCGACGAAGGAGCCGAGTCCAGAATATCTAAACGAGACTGGAACAACGCCTAACGGACGTGTAGCGAATAATATTTTATTTCATCCCGTCATTAATTGTCTATTTGTATAATTTGAAATTTACTTATTTTCTTAGATCATTTGACATTTGACAATATTGACACTATTTTTTAATTTAAGGTTCATTTTTATATGTCAAATAAACTGTCAAGAGGTATAATAATAGTTTGTGATTGGTTCTTAATGAATTTCCGGTACATAACAGTATCTAGTACCGTAATACCTTACTTCCCGGCCGCATATACTGTAATGTTATACTTTCCGGACGGTATATAATAAAACATTAGTATGTGTACCTCATAGTTCCGGACTCGGCTTGCTTCTCGACAATCTTCACGGTCGTCCGGGAATGTTAGACTTTTCCTACTAGGTACAAAATGTACTATTTTCTCGTACCAATAGACAAAATCATTAATAACTTGCCAACGTTTTTACTTTTAATAAACATTATTTAGGTGTTGTGTTTGTAACTTCGCGCCAATTAATTTGAATTTGAAAATTGGAGCGAGAAATAAAAACAAATCGTTCCTGACTTAATTAATTGATGAAATTTTGCACAGTTAATGATAATAATTTAATTAAAATATGACTAAAAAGTAGAAAATAAAAAAATAATAAAGAATTTTTCATAAAACTTGTTTTTCTTAAAAAAGTCGTACTAAAAAGGAAAAAATTATTTCTTTTTTGACAAAATATTTCACGTACAACTGCAAGAAAAGCAAGGCGTGCGCACTTTGTATGATTGTATAAAAGGGGTGGGAATTGGGTGTGCGCACGCCTTGCATTTTTTGCAGATGTACAAGAAATTCTTTGCCAAAAAAGAAATTATTTTTTACTTGTTAGTACGTCTTGTTTAAGAAAAGCAAAATTTTTTTTTATACTTAATAAAAATAATATCAATACAATTACTCTTCGTTTTTATTAAATATAACAAAGGCAAAATATATGTTTACGAAAACCTTAAAAAATAACACTTTCTTAGATTTTACCAATTATGGTTCTCCATTTAAAAAGAGTAAAATTTAGGATATATGTATAACAAATTCTATAATTCGAGGAAAAATATACCTTTTTAAAATCTCAATCTAAGTAAAAAAGTGCGTTTAGAAAGTGGAAGTGCGGAAGGAAGTACAGTCTTTAAGCCTCTTATACCCACTTAAATCATAGTTTTCTTATATCTCGTTTAAAACTTAACCGATTTTAATGCAATTTTTATCAAACTAATCTAAAATATGTATAAAATGTCGGAATTTTATATTTTTTTTTTGAAAAAAAAAAATAATAACCCAACCGGGAAATGCAATTTTCGCCGGCGTATGATGATTCCGCATTTTGAATCAAAGTATATTCACTAGGACTGTGTTGACCACCCAACCGGGAAATATCGACTCGGCCGATGAATATTTTATAGAACAAAATGCAAACGGCGAAATGAATTACTCTGGTTTGTTTTAGTGTTGCATACAAAATGTTGGTACTTACAAAATATTACAAATGGTACGGTTTACGGTAGAATTCTTACCAATATAATTTTCAAAGAAATTATAATCGAAGCGGCGGTTATTTGGTAGTTGCTGGCGGTTTTACTAAGACGGAAGTGTCGACAAAGTTAAGTTTAACTGATAGATCAGACCTTTTTGTATGCTCCTTGCGAGTTTTATTACTTGCTTTGATGACGTATCTCGGATGCGCGTTAAAGCTGCGGGTAGAATTGAAACGTATGGCTTGTACTAGAGACGTTACTTAGTAAGTTCTAGCGTATTATGCAACTTACAACAGTTACTCGGAGCATCTGTAAACGGAAATAGGTTTCTTGCAATTTTTAGACTATAATGCAAAAAGAACCGGATTAATATTTTGGCAAGTTTTAGTAACTAATGATTTTTACTTCTGACTCGGTCATTATTTATAATAATTCATGGATTTTAGTTATACCGGGGATTATTAATATACTGCTTGTTTACCAGCGGCTTTAACAACTCAAAGTTAACTTAATTAAATCAGGACTTAAATACTAACACAAGCTACAGGGTGTACCCAAGTGACGGAAATATTACAAAAAGAAAAACAGGCGATCCTTAACGGAAAAACTCCCTTCGTTACAATATAACTCTTAATATTATTTGGCAAGTCGTTAAAGATTTTTGCGGCGTTATAGCTGAATGAACGTTCGAATAAGGAAGAATTGTGTTCAGGTACACTAAAAAGTTCACAATGTAGTGTGGAGCATATATGGATATCAACCTTTAAAAAGTTTTCTATATAAATAAGAGGGCATTACTTAAAATACTAGACATTTGTGTCAAAAATCCACCAGAACAGTGTACTTATTTAAAATGTTCCTTAGATTGAATATTAAACTGGGGATCGTTTCTGGTTAAACTCGAATTTTTGTTTAAAATGGCAGTCGAGTGCTATAATAGTCCTCCGAACTTTCTATTTTAAATATTTTAGGGAACATTGACTTCCTGACTTACCCGGTATATTCAGATACGACAAATTAATATACAAATTTGTTAAAATTACAATATTAACAACAGTCATATTTATAACTACATTTTTAATAAATACCAGCGATATCTCAATCGCTCCGCCATTGCGTTTATTTTCATTTTGGCATACCCGTGCCTAATATTTGCATACACATGTGCATTTTTTCTACCACGGCATGACATTAAAATGTCATTAATCCCACATTGTTTCGGTGAAACTTCCGACAGGCCGTTTCTCTCTTCTCTTCAGGATTCGAGCTTACGTCAAGAAGAAGTTCGTTAACCTGCGTCTAACCACAACTCGGTTTTCGGAGGTCGTTTTTTGGCTCACACTGGGTCAGTATGCCAACACCGCTTACGTCACTGCATTGTCGTGCAGGACTACGCATGGCCCTCTGCGATATTTAGACGCATCCATCTGTTGTTGCTATGCTCATTAGACGTTTATAGCGCGGTAGATTAGCTTCAAAAAATGATTTTTGGAGCTTTGTGGTCCAGATGAGCGCGTAAGGAGCTGAACCAGAAACTACATGAACTAATAGAAAGTTTACACGTTAAAATTACGAAGCCATATTTAATATCCTTATATTAAAATATTCATAGTGGAATAGTATTATAAACAGTTTTTTTATATTGAAAAAAAAGTTTTACAGTTTCTACAATTTTAATCGTTTGTGTAAATCGCTGCCTTGATGGATTAGTTGGGTCGGAATTTTGTTTTCTAATGTTATTTCACATCCTGCAATAAATTTTAATGCTTTCTGCATTTCCTTCAGATACTCCAAAATTGATTTAACACAAAAGTGGATTAATCAGAATTGCTGCCACAAATGTACTTATGTTATCGGTTATGTTCGTCACCGTTTTGGAAATTTATTTATTTCTGCCAGATTTTCTGAGAGAAATTGGAAGTAAATTAAAAAGTATCGCGCCAAAAAAATTTACAAATTTTTGACAAACGTTTTTTTCATATTTTGGAATTCTTTATACCTAGTTCATTTGTTTGGTATAATGTATTGTAATAGATAGTTGTAGTATCTCCTGAGGATCTTCCTAATTTATAATATGTGGATATTACTTACTGCTGCTAATTATAAAGTCCTTTTATGTTTAAGATTTTGTTTTGTGTATAGAGTAGTAGAGTAGTTAGAAGTATTTTTTCTTAAATATGATTTTTAGAATATAATTTTGTGACGATTGAATAGATGAATATGCATTATTAAATGTCCCACCCCAACAACTTATGAAGTACCTTATTACTGAATCAATTAGGGCGTTATCAAAACCACCTAAAAATTTTCACAGTAAGTATGGCATGTAACGTGTACAGTTTGGGAATAGAGCGTCTAATAGTTTTGGGTATATAGTCAGACTGTTTGTGCCAAAAATATTTCGAATTTACTCGCCGTTGAAATTGAAAGAATTAAATATTTATACAAATTCCATTCATCTAGTTATACTCGTGGTAACAACTTATAGGTAACCCAAAGGATACAAGAACTGGAGTAACTGAAAAGTCAGAAACTTTAGAAGAGAAATTAGTTGCAAGGATTGATTTATATGGTGAACAAACAAGATGAATAATTTTAACTAGATTTAAGGACTCGTAGACATGGAATTTATGCATAGGCAATTAATTAAATTATTTGGGCTTAAGTCCCTTCTAATGAAAAAAGCAACGATAGCCGAGAGGATTATGGCATGATATAATACCATAGACAAGGTCTGCTTGTCATTGTCGCAGGGCAAACGAGCTCGACCTAGACTAGCAGTAGAAATATGTACAGTGAAGAGTGGTATAGATTTAATTCGCAAGAAGGAGTCGTTCAGTCCCGTTGCTAGTAAATCGAGTACCTTATAATCTTAATATCAATTAAAAAACACTACACTTATTTCTATTACCACAAACATAAATCTAAGTTGGCAAAGATATTTAAAAACCCTTTGAAACAATTTTCAAAGTACCTATACTTACCAATGTAAGTATAAGCATTTGATTATTTATTTAAAAGTAAAGAAATTATTAAAAGACTCTTTCTTATGTTCGTGGTGAGAGTATTGCTATACTCCCATCGCGACATTCAAAAAGTATATTAATGACTAAATTAATTTCAGATGTCACAACATTAAAACAAAATTTGTGGGTAAACCGATTCACGATGACATACGCTGTAGGTGTAAATTATGTGTCATATGTGGGAAAGTTCGAAGCCGGCTTCTTAAATATACGCTTACTTTTTAATAAGTACACATAATTACTTTTTATTATATTTTTTCAATGTTTCATTTGGGTTTCTAGGCTAAAGCTATTATTATAACTAACAATGAAAATTGGTATGACCTGTCGGATCGGTTACGTTAAAAATATGTGCAAAAAATATCTAGAGTACTACCAAATATTTTGTTTTTATATTGAGTAGGGTAATCACTGTCACAGACCAAATCTTTCCAAAAATGACCAAAAATTATTGAGTGGGAGTTACGTACTAGATTTAACTCTTGCTTGAAATAAAACGAAAATTTATTAAAATTAATGTGTCACAAGATGTTTTAGAAGAAAGTTTAAAAACAACTGGTAAGAGCAGTTTATGCCTTTATTTTCAGTCACTGATCAATTTCAAATTTCCAGTAAAATCGGCACACTTTGTTCTCTAATAATTGACCCCTATATTTGAATAAAATATTATAAATGTATAAATACAAAAAATTGTTAGATTTCTGTGGATTTTTATAAATACAATTAAGTGAGTAATAATATATATTAACACACTTTTCTAGTGGACACCTGGAAATATTTTTGTATTAGGTATTGTTTAATTTAACAAAATAGAATAGGCGTTTATTAATTTTCAGGAACTTTACTTACCTGAAAACAAATATTTAACGCCCGGTCTATAAGGATTACGCGACATAATTTTATTATCAAATGGTAATTAACAATAATGCTAAACGCAAAATTCTAGGGCCACCTGAAATTTTTTAGCCACTATTTCTTGCTGTATATTGTCGGTTAAAGCCAGGCGATTCAAACGCGATCCGAGCGATTTGACTGGAAATTATACTAAAATGTACAGGATGATTTTCAGATTCCTTACATATTTCTTAAATTTAACAACCTCTCATTTCCGAATTGGGAATTTTTTAAAACCACTAAATACTTATTCGTATGTTAATAATCTGAGATGGTTTTTTAATTTTTTGGCTAATGCTTTATTGACACAATTTTTTTCCGGAAACCTAATATGCCGGGCGACTGATCATATAAACTGAATGGAATTTAGCATTGAGTTTGTTCAGTATTTTTAATTATATACATATAAGGATCGTCGTAGATATAAATCATAAATTTTTTAAGAAAAATTGTCGTTACTGCCGGTAACGATTACACATTACGGAACTTTTAGTACCGTTTAACCCCTACTAAATAGAGCTTTCTGAATATCCGGGTGGCCCATATCATAATATTTTAAAAAAAGTATTATTCTCGGTATTATTTTGAAGAATGTGATTTTAATGAGTTTAGAGCACCCTGTATGATGTATTATTGGACATATTGACGTTTTCGTTATTTTTTATATATGAATTACATTGGAACAAAAATAATTTTAATATATTCGCAGCCATCTAGATTGACAACTAAAATTCTAATTATTTTTCGTGCAACCCTGTATAAATTGTTCAAAATAGTATAAATGTATCCAAAATGTGATCATTATTTCAAAAATGTGAAAACATACAGGGTGGTCCATTTAGAAAAGACTATTTGGGCCATTTCCGGTGAAACCGGAAGTGACAAATATGGCGGAGAGGTCTCTAAAAGTTGGAAATCTTACCTAATTTCACCATACAAAATTTTATCCCGATAGATATCTTTAAAAACGAGGAAGTTACACCCCTGTAACTTCCCTGTAACTATTCGTTTACACCCGGTATATTACGATATATTATTCTTATATT
Source organism: Rhagium mordax (assembly GCA_963680705.1). NCBI lineage: Eukaryota > Metazoa > Arthropoda > Insecta > Coleoptera > Cerambycidae > Rhagium > Rhagium mordax. The sequence continues at coordinate 23,696,899 of OY796661.1, read as the reverse complement.
AATAAAACTACCGTCGTCAACACGTTACGTTTGGGTATAAAGTCTATATTGAGATTAACGTAGAAAATTCTTATTTCTACCCTTGTACTGACGTAGGTAGTCCATTTGAAGCAGATTTCCATTTACACTTCTAATTATGTTACGAAAAGAAGGCATAATACGAAGCCTTGGGTTACTTCTTTACAGGTCCTTTCTGCCTACTAGACGTGTACTACCTCCACCATACATTTTTAAACCTTCACGATACATTAAAAATTCGTTTGATTTTTCTACTGCTAGTACAGGTCGAGGAACTTCTAAGGTTTCCTAATTATTCTATCAACTAAAGTTCAAATCAAGCAAATCTAAGGCATTCCGTGTTATGGGAAAAATATCCTCGAAGAACAACTTGAGATTCTCCAAGAAATTACGCTAATAATGAAAAATTTTACTAAACTAAACAATTCACACCTTATGCCATAATAGTCAAGTTTTGACAACAAAAATTGTAAGCATCAAGTTTTGATAATTATACAAGAAAACTTGGTATTTCCGTAAAAGTGTATTGCAATTCTGAATATACGTTTGTGAATAATTAAAAACGTCATCCTTACAAGTTAATTTCGTATACAAATGGCAAACTTCAAGTAATTTTTGCACGTATGGGTCGCGCTAATAGTGATTGCTACACGTGCTGTCAAATTTGGTCAGCGGTTTCTATTTCGCCTACAGCAACTGATTATTCGGTTAGCTTGATTCAGTTAGGTAGCTATTATTATAATGGAAACTTTACGTTTCAAGAATATACTGGTATTTTTTTATCCGAAATTATTTATATGTTGTTCAACAGTTAAATAACAACCTAGTTAGTGTTTAAATGCGATGGTAAAACTCTTGCAATTTTGTTTAGAAAAAAGAAAGATTTGAATTTTTTTTAAATATAACACTTGTGTGGTTATGAGCTTTTACAAATCTTTTAATTAAAGATGTTTCACTGTTCAGCATAACATTAAATTTGGTGGGTCAGATGATTTAGGTATAGAAGAGCTTTGGGGTTCTCTCCCGCGTTAAATGTTTTGACATTTGAGGGGAAGTTATAGGTATATTGAAGCCTTTCATCCAGAGGTGTTTACCTCAGGTTGGTTAATTTACCTAATTTATCATAATTCTACGATACATCTTACTTGTACTTTAATGTATTATAGTTATTTATATTGGTTCTTTTGTGCTGGTTTGTTAGCTACGTGAATTTTGTTGGCACTTTTAGTTTTTAACTGACATTTTCTGTATGTTTGGCTTTTGTTTGTGTTTTGGATTGACCATATTTTTTACTGTTAGGTCTTCTCAATTTTTTTTTAAGTTAACATATTTTTTATGTCAGAGGTTGTAGATGTAATTGTAATTACATATTTCCTAAATTTGGGAAGGGGTGTTTTCTCTGCTCTGCAACTTTATTTGGAAAGCCAAAAGATTCGACGGAAATTCATTTACTAATTCTGCGCCGACGTCCTCGTCTTAAGTTGAATACTAGACCTACTTCATTTGCGATCTTTTGTAATGCCTTAAATAATAATAAGCATCAAATTCTACGGTTTGATGATCTCTCACTAACTGTAGAAGTGAATCCGAATTCTGGAGGATGTTACATGTCATTCAGTACTACTTTGTTATGCGTACATTCCACGTGTGGATCGCATACCCATACCCAAGTAATGGACGATCTAAATAAATATTCCTATGAACATTCATCATTTTGAGGAGACTTTCTATTTTTTTTTCTTCGGTTTCTCGATCCCTAATAATCTCCCGTGGTACCCGACCCTCACAGAGAGAGCACCAGTAAATCATCTACGGCTGCTCTCCACATCCAGCAGGGTTAGTGACTTCAGATTTCAAATGTCTCTTAAGAAGGAAGACAAAACCTAGCATGACTGTTGGCCCACTGCTGCAGAAAATTTGGTTGTCATAATAGAGAAAATGGTGGGATTTGTGTGGGAAATTAGGTTGTTTGCAAATTTAAGAAGTAGCTGCGTTTAAGGAGAAATAGAGGAGGAGTGTTTGTGTAATTATGTAGTGTTGTGGTTGGTGTAATGCCACTCCATCATTTTGTCTACATGGGTTCCGGTTGAATTTAAAATAAATCAAAATTGCACTAAATCAGATCAGTTTGATTGTTGTCCAATCCGTTATACTCCAGTTCTTCGTGAATTAATTCAGTTGTTCTTTCAATTGGTACTTTTGTAAATAGTGATGTTACATAAAAATTAATTAGGATGTTTTCCTTTCCAACTATCTGGGCTGTTAACTGTTGTATAAAACGATATAAGTTTTTGATGTGTTATTCAATTTTAAAAGTATCTATATAGAGCTGGTTAGATGTCCTGGTAAAGTGAGAGATAGTGAACCAACAGCACTCACAACTGAGAGGAGTCTCAATTTTGGATTAACAGTAAGACTGTGGGATTCTTGATTCGGATAGTGCCAGTTTCTTCTGGCCCTCTTCTTTGATGCAAATTTTCATAATCGCACCGTTATATGTTTTTCGACGGTCTTGAAATTTCTTGTACTGTGGACATGAGTCGGATTCTATAATCGCTCCATTACTTTTTGCGAGTAATCTATTGTATTAATTAATATCGTAGTATTTGCTTTATCCGTTGATAAAGCTCTTACACGCGCTAGTTTTTCTTTGAGTGTCTTCATATCCTATCTCTCCTTTCTTGTTCTGTTCGATTTCGGTAGTCTAGTCAGAGTCTAGCTGCTGCTATTTTGACTTTATCTGTGTCTCCGTCTGCTAGCTGATAAAATGTTGCTGCATAATTAAAATCTTTACAAATAACTGACCCTCTATAAGCAGCTAATGGTAACAAAAAGGGATTTATATTCACTTTATTACTTTCTAGTTAAATAACATATATGAAACACCAATCAACGCATCGTAGGTAGGGAAACCACGTCCCATTTAAAGAAGAGAACTCAAAACTCTTCAACAAAACAAATGACAGGCCAATTGACAAATTAAAAGATATGTTCCTTGGACTTGAAGAACTGTTTCTGACTATTGATTTATATTTGTCCCAAATATGCTACTCAAAGGAAGCTCCTTATTTCAAAAACATCCCGTATACAATAAATAAAATATTCTGCTGATTCTGCAGATGTTTCTTGATTACTCTTATGACCATAAGACTGTATATTAATCGGCATAGATGGATACATAATTTATTGTATTAATTATATTTTCTGGTGAATCAAATACCTACTTATTAGTAATAACGATAACAAAGATTATTAATAGCTTGCAAATATATAAATTTTGTTTCAACGTCTTGTTTACCAATTTGCCCTGTGCGTCAACAAAAACAAATTTTGTTTCTTTTCTTTAATTATGTTTCTTACACGAGAATATTTTCTGTAATTGGATATTAAGTTCAGCTCTTAGAAAATAAGGTTATCCTATATCACTTATATTTCTAAAAATGTATTTAAGAAAAAAACAATTAAATGATGATAAAAAGTTTTGGAATCGCCTAAAAAATTTATTAATGACCGAGGCAGATCTATCAATATTAATCGGTTTACGGTTTACAAAACTGGGTATTTCTGAAAAAAAAAAATACGTTTAGGGCCACAATACATCCTATTTCTGATGTTTAAGCAAAATTGCTAAATAAATAAAATAACACAGTGTGGTACTAAATCTCAAATAAGGAACGAATGAAAAATAACACAGCTTACCCCAAATAAGTTCTTATATACATACCATAACCTTGCATTATCCCATGAGTCAAATAAAGTGGTGCCCTGCCAGTTGTAGCATCTTTGAAAAACAATTGCTTGATAATTTTAGGATCAGTAAGGACAACTGTGTACACGTTTCCCAAAGTGAGTCCGTAGATGGGCCCATATTTTTTAGATAACTCGGTAAAAGTTAAGTAAGGCTCCTTCGGATCCAACCACGGAAGGTACCCTAATATCGGCACCCCCCAAGGACCTGGTGGCAGTTTTCTGTTCTTCCATAGTGTATAGGATATCACGAGAACTAGTAAGCTAATGAGTAAGCCAATAAACATCTGAAACAAGAAATAAATATTCGTAGTAATAATAATAAAACTATGTGCAAAAAATATGGTAAAATTTGATCAACAAAAAATAATGGAAGAAACCTATTTCGGCTGTTCTAGTACAAGTAGATCTCAAACTATAATTGTTCTGCGTTAATCTGTTGGCAAAAGGGGATTAACGACCGAGCTGTATATCTGGCATAAAACACGATAAGATGTTCCATCGGTAGAGCAAAAATATTAATCTACTTAAACAGCAGGAATGCAATGGAGTGTTAATGGCCTGAAGGCGAGGCAAGTACTTGCACGTCTCGTATCGTCCGAAGGGGTAAATAACTTCATATCTCAGCAAGGACTTGAACTTCCGTACAGAAGCGGTTACCAAGACTGAAAGTAATCTAGTTATTCTAATGATTAATTGATCATTAATTATTATTTATAGTTTCCAATGAAGTCGCATTACATAATTTTAATGAAGCGCCGACTTTTATAAAAATAATATAATTGTTGCAAAAGCAAATACATATCTAAAAAGAACAAAAACCGATAAAAAGCACCCCAGTAGAAAGAATTAAATTATCTTAGATAATTAATTATTAATTAGTCGTAACGTAACCTGAAGCTGAGTATGGTAACTGTGATCGAAACATATTTCATTCATAAATATGCGATAAGAGTAGTCTCAATTTATTTTTAAAACTGTTAATTTGAAATAATAAATGATTACAAATAACTTAATCATAAGTATGTATAAATATATTAAAAATTGCATTTTTCCTACAAATACGCTATAGTAAGATAAATATTTATATATAATAAACAAATAAAATTAATGAACACTTCATATATCTGTTGGTTTTTGATTTTGTTTAATTGCAGAAGTAAAGAATAGAACTCGCGTTTTAAAACAATTTGTGAAGAGGTTTTGATCCTAACGAATTGGCTAGTATAATAATTGGCAACATGATAGATGGATCCTTAATCATCTTATTTAAAAGTTATCCTCAAGACGAACTAGGCACACTACTCAAAGTACATTTTTCAATGATTAAAATGATTACCTTATACCCTATATATCTAATAATAAGCTAACAAAATTATTTGTGTACTTAAAGAAATCAAAAAAAAGTTCGAAGGGGCAAATTACCAGCTTCGACTTAAAAATCATCATAATCAAATAATATAGACGAAACGGCTTCTTGAACAAATTATGTACCTAAGGTAATTAAAATTGTTCATTTTCTATTTTTTAAACAACAAAACAGAATAGTTAAAATACAAAACACAAGATTATATATGTATTACTAATCATTACATTCTTTATCGTCACCAACTATTTCTGTATCCTGTTAAATTTCTTCGGCAGTTTTTCCTTTAAAAAAATTTTCATCATTTTCATTTTTTTTTTTGTAAAAATATCACACATGAGACGCTTGCAGCACCACAAACATCGGGGATCAGAGCCTAAAGGAGGCGCGCGTGTCAACATTATTTCTTCTGTTCAAAATCAGTTTCTCTTTTGCAGAAAAAGCGGGTATCCAACGCTTAAAATAGATTGAAGGTTTATACATTTACTATTATATTACAAGGATATAAATTATTTACACGAATCAAATAACTACACTACTAACAACAACAACTACTAACTTTTTAATTCTATTTTAAGGATTTCAGGTTAAAACCTTTAAAACCTACGGAAAATATATTAAATCATTAAATAAAGAATAGCAGAGAGGTGTGACCGAGCAGGTTTCGAGATTTTAGTATTGCGTTTTTGCCAATAGCTTCAGGATTGTCTTTAATTTTTAGGGTTAGGTCACCAAATTACAAATACTAAAAATTGATGACAATCTTGAAACTATTGGCAGAAAATACAATACTAAAATCTTAAAACCTGCTTGGTTGCACATCTTTATATTATTACACAATGACTAAATATAAAATGCAAATAAATATGTGGATTACAAACAAATTAGTTAACTAATGAAAAATATAAACGCAAATCCTTTTAAAGGAATTTATAAAATGTGTATTCAAATTCAAGAACCTTGATTCGGGACCAAACCTTAAATACGTACGAACAGGTGACTTACCTCCAAAAAGTCTTGTCACCTTCACTTAGTGATCTTACGACACAGACTAACGTGACGAATCACGTATAGCATAAAAATATAGTCTTCTTCATACATATTATGTTTGACTGCTGAATACCAAGCACCATGTGACGAAATGAAAATATGAGTACAGAATAGAAATTATTAGCAAATAGATACCTACAACTTGGATGGAAAAACACACCGACAACGTTTAACTTGGAAAATGGAGGCATTGCCAAATACGTGGGTCAGAAAGTGAAACTTAGGAAGGAAAATAATTATTTTGTTTGAAAACCTACAAGAAGTTAAAGCAGCTCATCTATTAGGTATAGTCGAGTAAACTTTAACTTGGCGTGTGGATGAGTTGTTATTGTGCATACTATTTCATTTTCTCTTGCACACAAAGTTAAAGCAATAACCTAAAAACATTGTTCACATATGTTTATACGTAAACAATGGTTTTGGGCCATTGCTTCAATTTTGTGTGCAAGAGAAAATACAATAATACACACAATATAAACTCATCCACACGCCAAGTTAAAGTTTACTCGAGTATAGTAACAATAAATAAATGCCTCAAAAGGTTTGAATCCTTCATTATAATTAAACTTAATTTGAAAATTTTTTGACAGTTCTAACAACCAATTAAATTTCGTTATTTCTTGTAATGTGACACAAACATCCAATCATTTTAACATTATACTGATAACACCATCCAAGGAAATTTTCAATCACTATGACAATAAAATTATTTAACTTTGACAACTTCATAATAACTGCCAAATAAATTTCAAAATGTCACGTTTTGGCAATACCAATTCTCAATCTATAAACTTTTAATAAATACTTAAAGAAATCAAAAAAAAGTTCGAAGGGGCAAATTACCAGCTTCGACTTAAAAATCATCATAATCAAATAATATAGACGAAACGGCTTCTTGAACAAATTATGTACCTAAGGTAATTAAAATTGTTCATTTTCTATTTTTTAAACAACAAAACAGAATAGTTAAAATACAAAACACAAGATTATATATGTATTACTAATCATTACATTCTTTATCGTCACCAACTATTTCTGTATCCTGTTAAATTTCTTCGGCAGTTTTTCCTTTAAAAAAATTTTCATCATTTTCATTTTTTTTTTTGTAAAAATATCACACATGAGACGCTTGCAGCACCACAAACATCGGGGATCAGAGCCTAAAGGAGGCGCGCGTGTCAACATTATTTCTTCTGTTCAAAATCAGTTTCTCTTTTGCAGAAAAAGCGGGTATCCAACGCTTAAAATAGATTGAAGGTTTATACATTTACTATTATATTACAAGGATATAAATTATTTACACGAATCAAATAACTACACTACTAACAACAACAACTACTAACTTTTTAATTCTATTTTAAGGATTTCAGGTTAAAACCTTTAAAACCTACGGAAAATATATTAAATCATTAAATAAAGAATAGCAGAGAGGTGTGACCGAGCAGGTTTCGAGATTTTAGTATTGCGTTTTTGCCAATAGCTTCAGGATTGTCTTTAATTTTTAGGGTTAGGTCACCAAATTACAAATACTAAAAATTGATGACAATCTTGAAACTATTGGCAGAAAATACAATACTAAAATCTTAAAACCTGCTTGGTTGCACATCTTTATATTATTACACAATGACTAAATATAAAATGCAAATAAATATGTGGATTACAAACAAATTAGTTAACTAATGAAAAATATAAACGCAAATCCTTTTAAAGGAATTTATAAAATGTGTATTCAAATTCAAGAACCTTGATTCGGGACCAAACCTTAAATACGTACGAACAGGTGACTTACCTCCAAAAAGTCTTGTCACCTTCACTTAGTGATCTTACGACACAGACTAACGTGACGAATCACGTATAGCATAAAAATATAGTCTTCTTCATACATATTATGTTTGACTGCTGAATACCAAGCACCATGTGACGAAATGAAAATATGAGTACAGAATAGAAATTATTAGCAAATAGATACCTACAACTTGGATGGAAAAACACACCGACAACGTTTAACTTGGAAAATGGAGGCATTGCCAAATACGTGGGTCAGAAAGTGAAACTTAGGAAGGAAAATAATTATTTTGTTTGAAAACCTACAAGAAGTTAAAGCAGCTCATCTATTAGGTATAGTCGAGTAAACTTTAACTTGGCGTGTGGATGAGTTGTTATTGTGCATACTATTTCATTTTCTCTTGCACACAAAGTTAAAGCAATAACCTAAAAACATTGTTCACATATGTTTATACGTAAACAATGGTTTTGGGCCATTGCTTCAATTTTGTGTGCAAGAGAAAATACAATAATACACACAATATAAACTCATCCACACGCCAAGTTAAAGTTTACTCGAGTATAGTAACAATAAATAAATGCCTCAAAAGGTTTGAATCCTTCATTATAATTAAACTTAATTTGAAAATTTTTTGACAGTTCTAACAACCAATTAAATTTCGTTATTTCTTGTAATGTGACACAAACATCCAATCATTTTAACATTATACTGATAACACCATCCAAGGAAATTTTCAATCACTATGACAATAAAATTATTTAACTTTGACAACTTCATAATAACTGCCAAATAAATTTCAAAATGTCACGTTTTGGCAATACCAATTCTCAATCTATAAACTTTTAATAAATAAATAATTGTTTTGTTGTGTTGTGACTTTTTGATTTTATTTTTTCAAAAATTTTTCTGACCGAATATCCCTCTGACATTGACAAATGCGTTATAATTTTATGACAATCTCAAGCAAGTTGCTTTCGATTGTCATAAAATTATCTCGTACATTATCAATGTCCTAGGGATATTATAGCTGATAATTTATTTATTGATCAGATTCTGGATATTGGCTTTTATTATCAACATGATGCAGGTAATACTTATACACCCACAACATCTCATTGAGTTTACCTAAGTGAATCCATCAACTAGTGATATATATCATTATTAGTGTATGCTTTTTTGGATAATATAATATATTGAGGACGAAGTTACGACAAGAAATATTAATATTAGACCTCTCTCGCGACAACATGCCGCTTTTAATGAATTTTCCAGGTACAAAAAAGTATATTTAATTATATAGAAAAGTAGACTGAAACACTCAGTATAGTATAACAAACATTGCAAAAGATTAAGGATGCATGACCGCGAGGAGAGCAATGAAAAATGGAGTAAATATCCTTGGAAAAACATTTTTGATACGTCCATGATTTTTCCATTTTCTCCTAATTACACTTGAGTTCGTTGCATACATGCACACAAACAAGGTGTTCTAAAACGTGCTATTTACAACAGACGTGGGCAGGCATACGAAAGATGGAACAAGCAGCGTATACAGACCCATCGTCTACCACTTACCATTGACTGTGGTAGCATCGGCCGAGGATTAAGTCGGGTCAACTACCGCGGGTGCAATGCATTTATTTTTATGAAAATCTAAGGACGACTACTTCTGGGGTTCAACGTATTCCCTACCAGACGTTTTGCAAAAAAATTAATCGTATTTCGTTTTCAGTTTACCTGCCACCGGTGGCAACCACAGCTGTTACTAGTTCATGTGTGTTCGCTAAAGGAGCGTCAACCCCAAGGACTTTCCTTCAGCGCGTTGCCCACTACTAAATATACTAGTTGAAATCTGATGTAATGCAACGCGCTTCCTCGTCAGGATTGTTACCAACAGCGCATAGTTTCATTTGCATATTATTGAAATGTAACCTTTTAAAAAAAATTGCACCAAAAATGTTTAAAGGTCGCATTCAAATTGCAGAAATTCCACGTTCCTCCTTATTTTGAATATGAACTTATATACAAGGATAACCAATATGGTAATGAGCAGTATTGAAAAATGTTTTGGGGGCCACTGAATTTCTACAGATTCTCAAGTCAAAGCTTTGTTTGGTCTTGTTTTAAAAATCAAGACTTGCCACATTATATCAATGCCAAGATATATTATCCGAGATCAGTCATTATCTTCGAAATACAAATTCGTTAAATACATTAGGACAACGGCCACATACTCGATCTCCGGGTATACTACGATTTATTTATTTTTCAGAAAAAACATCGCTGCCACGGTTCGGGGTCGAATTCAGGACTCCATGATAGGTATGCCTGTCTTTCAACCAAGCAGTCGTAGATGATTTCCACACATTTTGGTAAGAATGTCACAGAAGTTCTTCTGAAGAATTGTAACTTGATTCTGGAAGGGAAAAAATTGCTTATATCAGAAACAATCGTTAATAATATTTCTTAGAGCATATGAAGCTTTTTTATATTGCTTCGTCGATTTAAATGGAAATTCACAATTGCACGACAACAAAAACAAAACAAAATCTGCTCAATAAATCGAATAACATATTTCCCCAATTCTCGTTAATTATGATACCAATGGCAAAGGTCGATATGACACATCCTGTATCAATTTAATTAGTTGGGTTCAACACATCTTGAATCCGGTATTTTTGTCGTTATATAAAGATAAATCATTTATAATTATACAAAAAATATTTACTGCAGGGGAGGCCAAATACTTTTGAACGACAGTTCACGGCTTACGGATTTATATAATGTGTATAAACATGAGCTTTCCAATTAATTTCGCATACCTTAGTGGCACCTTCGCTATTATTATACTCATAATATGCCAATGTTACATAATGAACTAATGAGAGGTTATTAACATTTTAATAGCCAGCTCGGAATATTTAATTTACGAATCGTTATGATATTTACAGAAATTACCACAGTTTCGATTAAGTATAAAAAAATTTAAATATTTAAAACAGTAGAAGATAACAGTCCTGCTTCCAAAGCCTCTCGCATGCATCTGGTGATTATAACCGTAGGGCGCAAAATAAAATCATTGCAATGAAGAATTTATTTTTATCGTTAGAGAACCACCAATATCTAGCAAGACACAAATACACCCACAAACCACCTAAGAACACATATAAGTTGGTGATTTATTAAGTGGGTCCAACTAATGGTATCTAATTCAATATATTGTTGGAGCCCGGATTCTTCCAACTTAAATGTAAATATTGTAAAAAACATATTTCGGTTTGAGAAGCTTGTAAGACGACAACCCCAACACCCAGAGACATTTTGAAAAAATTGATATTGGTGGAGATCTGCAACGTTTATAGTTGTACATTACAGAATAGGTTTTAGGCCACTTTGGGGGTGAAAAAGTGACAATATATCCTTCATAATTAATATGGAATCTGACAAGTCAATAGCTTAGGCTCTGTTGCATTGCCGTATCCTATAACAAACACCTGTGATTGGATGAATGACTTTCTAAAGTCGTGGAACCCCAATTGCATTCAATAGAATCCTTGTTGATGGTAAGGCCTTGAATATCTCACACTTTAATTAATAATAGATTCAATGTACAACGAACTATTCGTGTATATCGACTTCTTATCGAAATGGCAACGAACGCACCAGAGACCAAGTTACTGACCGTTCAAATTATTTTAATTCATTTACCTCGGACAAGTGACCTTTAAAATGTAAAAATTAAAACGATTACAATGACCTTTCAGTCCAACGTAAATCCCATCCAAAGAAACAAGTTATACAAATAAAAATGACAAAGCAATGGATGATATCCATTCCACTCACATGTGCAGGCTAGGGTCAGAAAACCCTCTATTGCCACTTTTATATAGTATTTTTTTCAATATATTTTTTTAACAAGTAGTTATATTACTCTAAAGGTCGTTAAGTGCTTGTGAAATGGTTTGATATTACTGCAAAAAACTGCATTCTATCTAATAAATGACACAAGCCAAGGATTCAATGGCTTTTATTTTTACTGCTTCACTGCTGAGAAAATTATCGGCGATGAAACAAATAACTTTAATTAGAAACCAGTTAATTAACTCTTTAACAATTAATTTACTTTTATCTTCTGAACAAAATATCAATAATGCTAAGGCAAACTGGTAAATACGTATGTTTCATGTACATATTTTTTCGTAGTACGATGAATCTAATTTATCAATGAGATACAACATTATTTTTTTATAATGCTCTTTGGCTTTTTAATCAAACAAAACAGAGAGATATTTTTTCAAGGGATACAAAATGTTTGGAAGAATTCACAGTCCATTTTGAATGGCTTGGTTTTTTATGTTACCAAACGCGGTTCCAGTGAGAAATATCGAAGAAAAATACATCACTCAACAAGCTTTCAGTAATTAACAAACATCTAAAACCTCAGTTTTAAGCAAACAGGAGAATTTAAAAAAATCCATAATATGGACTTGAGATTGTTTTTGCATGGAGACTCATTCCCAAAAATGAGAAGTTTCCTGTTGCAGCAAACAAGTTGTTAATATGAAGCAAAGTAATGCCGGTCCTACAATAGACCCTTGCGGAACACGATAAAGTTTCTGGCAAAATATTATCAACTAAGTACAATGCAAAATGAGCGGTTAGAAAGAAATCTCAACAATAAAGTAGTAATTACTTTTTAATTGAAGTAAGCCCCAATGAACGCTTTTAAGGGTAATAAGCTCTTAACAGAACATTTCGTATTAGACGACAATTCCCAGGTTGGATAGATTTAATAGCGAAAACTATTTTTTCATATTAGGTATTCATAGTTCTGTTGAATTATAGGAAATATATCCATAATCCAACAATTTTTCAATTTACCAGAAATGATGGGATATCATCAAAACGGGCAGTAGGTACATTTGGACATTTTTTTTGGCCATTTAAAACATCATCTTCTGAAGTTTGGTTTGTTAGCAAATGACCAGTATCATGACAATTATTAATTTTACAACAGCGTATCTGTATTTGAAGATGCGGCGAAAGACTTTTAGAAATATCAGTAAACTTATTCATAATTCTAATGGGAACACAAAAAGACTCATTCCTAAATATCATATTATTGGGAAGACTAGATGGTTTTTTTTTCTCATGAATATAGGACCAAAAACGGTTGGGGTTAGATTTCATCTGATTTTAACTTCCAATGATAACTATAATTTTTGTGCGCCAAGTCTATATTCAATTTCAGTTTTCTTCTACTGGACGTAAATTCATCATAGACGGCTTTTATCATTTTTGTACTTCCTCTGCAGAAACTCCTTATGTTTTATACCCCGTATAATGTTTTTATTTGTCTGTTTTAGAAAATATAGACAGATAATGAAGTAGTAATTGCCTTCCAATTGAGCCACGCGGTATTCTTGTACGATTGCATTTCTTTTCTTGACCGTTGATATCAATTAATTTGATGTGTAGAGTCCTAGGTTTTCGGTCATGTGGTAAAATAAAAAACCATTTTCTAACGTTTCGGTTTTATTAAACCATCTTCAGAGAACTAGATATAATATAATAGCGAAAGTTTTTCTTATATTACTCGAGGTTCAATTAAATTATCTAGGAGATATCTATCACCCAATAATTAATTATTCAGTTTTAAACAAACATAGTCTAATAAGCATTGATTCATGTTGACATGGAGAATATTGTTATACCAAAAAATGGGAAAAAGCTTTATATTGAGGAAAACAAATTGTTAATATGAAGCAAGGTAGCATCGGTCCTAAAATAAATCCTTGAGGAATACCTACCGATTACGTTTCTATTATAATAAGATTTTATCAATCAAACAAAATGAGAGGTTAGAAAGAAAACTGATGAACATCGACCAGACCAAGACGCCTATTGCTGTAAAAAATATAGCAAGGTAATAGAATGGTAATAACCTCAATTCTTATGGGTTAGCTTCTAAATTAAATGAACCATTTTAAGAGCAATAAGTAGCATTCCATAAACACCTGATGATTTATTAGAAATAAGCTTTTTAACACAATACTTCAATTAAACAACCTTATCCTGATTTTATTAAGAAGCTCATTATTAAAGACTGGTTATTGATTATTTACCCTCATCCACAATATCTGTTCTTCAAGCTGTTCTTTGACCTTGTATCTCATAAGTAGTAATTAAAGAAGCCTCAATTTGCCAAAGTATCGTATTTTAACAGTTAACTTTATATGGCTCCAACATTTTTAAACACAGTCCTTGCTATAAACTGATTAAAAATAAATAACTTCAAGGACTTACGACTGATAAAGTATGAATGTTAATAGTACGTCAGTAAGCCAAGGTTAAGCAGATAACTCTAATTAGGCCAAGTCTTTTTAAGATCTGAGGACTACTTGTTTATGTGGGTTAATAGTGGCAATAAGCAACAGTCATTGCCACAGTTTTTAAACATTTTTAGATCGAAGATGAGATTGCCAATAAATTACGTCAATTAGAACATTATAGAATTAAATTTTTGACGCATATGGTTGCATACGAAGAATACGCCAGTATGTTTGGCAAAGAAGAATAAAAACGCTAATTATATCAAGTTATTCCCTCCCGATGATTCTTATTTGGTGGACGAAACGCAAAAGAGTAACGCGTTTGTTTCGACGTTAAACGTACGTAAGTAAACAATTACTCTCACCACATGGTACATGACTCACAACTTTATTTTTCACAATCTCAGACAATTTAACAGTTATTATTAAAGCTAGCATAACAAAATCAACAGCCTTATATCTTTATATAGCACGTCGGTTTTATGTAATTTTTCATCAATCTGCATCCAAGAATAAGCTCCTGCATGATCTCTATATTTAACTCGAGTCGTAAAAACATGACCCAGTTAACCTTGTATAGATCTGCAGTGAGGTTGGTACGGCAAGTAAAACACCAAAAGAAGTAATTTTGCCCATTGTAATCATTCGAAAGTAATTCCAAATAAGGCAAGAGAATTTTAAAAATGCGTTTATCACCAGGAATTTCTATTTATTTGTTTCGGCTGAAAGTAGCATGGAGTATTTTTTGATAAAGAGTTTAAAAAATGTGTCTATGTTGGAAAAAATATGTTAAATTGGTAAATATACAAGAAAATTCATTAAAAACACGTATTTAATTACATTTAAGAATCCAAAGCAAATGAAAAGGTGCAATATATGTAATCCTTATCAGTTCATTGCATGTTCCATATTGACAAATTGCATCTTCTTTACTTTAAAAGATATAAATTTGCAAATGAAACAGTTACAATGTCTTCCAAACAATGAATAAGGTTAATCGGAGTTTCTTAGGGACGACTGATTCTTTTATCTAAGTATTTCTTTCCTAATAACAAATTTTTTTTTTATTTTTACAAAAGGAAATTTAATTATCTTGTATATTTTGTTGCCTCACCTTGTACACGAACTATATTAATTTTTTCTTATAAAGGTTTTAATTAACTTCAGTTTACGTTATTACGTCATGATCGAAATTTTTTTGGTTTTAGAGAAAAAAATAAAAAACACTCTTTTCGTTTCCAAACTGAATTCTTTTAAAATAAATTTGAAAAGATTGTAAATAATAGTTTTATGCTTTATTTGTAAACGATATATTATAAACAATATTTAAAATAACAAAACAGCAAAAAAAACGAAAGGGAAAAATATTTTTAAAAACAAGCTTTTATTAAAATGTAGGTATACTATATACTAAATAGGAAATTGCAAAATTTTGGGAGACAAAACAAAAAAAAATTCGAACATGTAATAAAATATTAACACAGTTCATGTACAGAGTGAGGCAAAGAAATATACAAAGGAAATTAAGTTTCCTTTAAGAAAAATTTTTTCAAATTTTCTTTCTTTTCCTTCTTTTTTAATCACTTTGTACACATGTTTAAAAGCCTTAAAATATCTACAATAAGATACAATACAATAAGAAAGTTACGAGTCTGGGCAGTTTTAAGTGGCGCACCCTGTATATATTTTTTTAATGTTCGTCTTTTAATTGCCTAAAAATCAGTGTGGCCAGTTTTTCGTTTTTCAGCAATAGTTTTTCCAAATTTTCAATCAAATATTTTTCCAAAAATTAATTTTTTACGCAAATAAAGTTAGACCGTGGCGTGTTTTTTTAAGTAAAAATGTCAATGTTTTAAAAATCCTTTTTTTTTAATTATCTATCAATCTGTCTCCCTAAATTATTGATTTTCGACCATTTATTTATTTAAAGATTTTTCTCAAATTTTTCATTTATTAAATTTTTTCTTTCACGCCTTGACTAGTTCTTACAAATGATCTGTTTTGCTACATTTTTTATTTTTCACCGAAATCTGAGTGAAAATAGTTTTTTCCGAAAAAGCACTTTTAAATGAATTCAATCGATTTTTTTTTAACCTTCGTTATGATATTACTTGATTGATCTTTCTATCTGAATTTTCTATTTTCTGTTTTCGGTCTTCAAACATTAGCTCGAATCTGTGTGCATATATTTTTCTATTTATTTTATAAATAAATTTTGCTGACTCCTTTGGCTATATTGCCTCCATAATCCATTTCATATGCAAGAAAGATTTTTATTAGATTTTGTATGAGAAATATATTTTAACTGTTTAACTGTTTTAACTTTTTTCAAAAATGCTTTTCTGGAAAGATATCGCCCCACTGGCTTTAAAAGAACACGACACAGTCTAACGTTAATGCGTACAAAAGCGTTTCTTCGGAAAAATCTTTTATTACTGAAAATTCGGAAAAGTAGGGCTGAAAAACAAAAATCTGGCTACACTGATTTGTAGGTAATCAAAAAAATGAAGATAAAAAATATATATATTCCCTAAACTCAAAAATGACGAGTTGAAATGGGTGGCACAGTGTGATTTTCGCCACTATATTGGGAGATTCTGTCGTATTACATAAATATCAATAAATTAAAATAAACTTAAAATTCCAAATATTATCACAATAAGCGAGAACATTTGGTTAAATGGCAAAATTATCACGAATTTATTAAGTTAGACCGCTCAAGCGGAAGCAATCAAAATCACTGCAAGGGTACATTCTCGGTTAAAATGACAAACACGCATTTTTAAAATAACATGAACGTGAATCCAAATTAATGACAAACTAAAACCGGAATTAAGTATTAAATAATATTTAATGATTTGAAATGTTCAATACAATTTCCGTGTTAACTTACCGTATGTAACTTATCATTCAAATTAATAATAATATTTCTTAGTTATTCACATTTCAGCATAAAATCATTTTGTATTCGGTGAAACATCGTTATTTTATAAAAATAGATTATTATTTCGACTCAGTTCCCAACGTGTTACATCGGACATGTATAGTTAATTGCATACGATCATATTACGGGAGTAAAGCACAAGCAAGGGGCCTTTCAGCCACCGCTCAGTCACGGACCGACCGGAATTCACTTATACGCAGGCAACAAATGCAGAAGAGATCACTAGATCGAGACTTAGTCAGTCATCATCCGGCTCTCACGCTGCACCGCTCCGCACCTGCAATTCAATTATATCAACTCAACCTAACTTAAATCTAATAAACATTAAACAAATAAAAAAGTCGCGACGCGACGGACATTAAATTTTAACAAAGAGTATCCAGCAATTATCAACTAAATTAAATCAGGGCTTTTCAGCTCTTTCATAAAAAATTCATTGCACCTGCTTCTGCACACGCTTATTCAGAAAAAAATCAATGCACAAGCTTCTTCGGTGATAAATTCAATCTAAAACCAAACATAAATCAAGTGTTTCCGCAACATGTCAACTACGTTCATTGTGGAGAGTAAGAAACTCACAAAAAATAGAAAGACTTTCCATTTGTTTATATGAACTGCCAATAACACCGCTAAATAGACTTTATTATATTTGCAAATATTCAGAATGTAAAATTGTGATCATTTTTAAAGACAACTTTAATTCATTTATGAAATTTTGTAAAAAACTTCCTGTGTTTAATTTACAACTTTTGCAATAATAAATTACATGAACATTAATAAATAACAATCAAATCAGCAGAGATTCATATCAATTAAATGTATAATTCATAAAAAACAATATAAGCTATCTAGTCATTCAATACTAGTGAATGTGTTGCGTTTATTTTTCAAATTTCATACTTATTAATATTTTTCATATCCAAAATCGATCCTGAGTCTCCTTCCTTGCAAAGTAAAGCATCCAATACGTTATCTAGATGGACTTTGCTGGCGCCCTTCAAAATAAATTCGTAGAGTCCTGAAAGAAAAATTACAAGTCAAATTTATTACATATTTATAATAAATTAAATATTTTAGTGTACTTATCTTTTTTAATGCTTCTAATTACAAAAGAGCGTTAACCACATTCACACCGTAATTTTGGCACTCTAAATACTTATTATTTACCTAACCTAACCTAACCACATTCACACGGTAATTTTGGCACTCTAAATTCTTATTTTTTACCTAGAATGAGGAGGGTGACAATTCGACAATGAATCGGTAAACTAGAACACTTTTTTTATGAATCAAAAAAGATTACCACACAATCATTATCTAAATGCACGTTTAAAAAATATGCAGTAGTTTGTTGGAAGCACTAAAAGATGATTTGAGTTGACTTTGATGAATTTACTCAAAAAACAAGACGCCGCATTCCATTGCTCACCACCTGCGATTTAAGTTCTACATTTTGTTTCCGATCTTGTAAACTAAACTAATTAGATAGCTTTTACTATATCGAAGATCTGAAATGTAGGTACGATGACGAACTTTCACAGAGGATTCCTTAGAGGTCAAAACTTTTTTGTTGTGTTTAGGACGCATGAAAGTGCAATGGTATCTAGTAAGCGCCAGTCCGTGGGAAAATAGGCCGCAGCACACATTCACTCTAAAAATGAACATACTACATCGGTGATTTCTCCCGATTATAAATAGTAAGTAGTCTATGAAAAATTTATTGTGGAAAAGTGCTCTACATTCGATCACTTTTGTAAAAAACGTAAATAAACAAACCGTCCCCCGTGCAGTCTCGATCAAACCGCATCGATTCTCATGTAGTAAAGGCGCTCAAAGGAAAGTCGTTAGGAAGTATGATTTTAAGATAAGATTATTCGCATTCTTTATAGATTTAACTGCTCGTCAGTGGTTAACCTACACGCTGTTTAAAAAAATTATTAGATTATAATAAATAATTATATACTGTAAAAACAGGCGGAAGCAGATCAATAATTACAAATGTAAATGCAAATTTAGTTATAACCGTTTGAGCAATTCCGTTAATTATGTCCGTAAACAAAAATCTACATTATAAAAAATAATATTCGCTGTGTTTATTAAAGAAAGAATTAAACATTAAGGGGTCACTGTTCGAGTTTAACCGATTAGCAAGATATCTACAGGATGTTTTTAAGATAGTGATTTAATTAACTGACAGGGCAGGTAGAAGCTAGATTATTGTAACAAAAAATTGTCAGTATCATTTTTTAATTTCACTTAGAAAAAGAAATCTGGAAAGTTGCGGGGAAAAAGTTAATATGACCACAACATAAAAGGTCTAGTTGATAAATGGAAACAAATTTGTCTCACGATTTGGACACTCATGGATCAAATAGCGGTCCCAATATAATTTTTGGGTTTGATAACAGTTTGTGCCTGCCTCTTATAACTCAGACAGAAGCATATCTGATGGAAGAAATTTATAGGGCATTTTATATTTCGGTGTAAATAATCATCTTACCATTACATAACAAAGGAGATGTTAATGTGTTTTCTAATTACAGACCTATTAGTTTACTTTCAGGATTTTCAAAATTGTGAGAACTGAGTTTAAAGGCCATCGCGCACTAGGCAGAACCGCGGCGTGACGAGACGCGGTTATGTCTAGTGCGCGATGACCTTAAATGAGCAACTAATGCATTATTAGTGTCGCCTTAACGCAGCTTTACAAAAAAATAAGACTTTCTTCATGGCATTGATAAAAAAGACTCCCTTTGGGCTGTTTGTAGATTTTTCTCGTGCCTTTGATTGTGTAGATTGTAGATCATGAACTTCTTTTAATAAAACTTACTTGATGCAGTGCTTTAAATGTCATAAAATCATTTCTAGTTAATCGTTATCAAATGAGAGTTGAAATCGATGGTACTAAAATGAAGTTTGTGTATTAAGTAGAGGAGTTTCGCAAGGCTCAAATTTTGGACCATTGCTTTATTTAATTTTTGCAAATGACCCAACATTAAATATTAAAACAATACCCAATACACATCTTATCTGTTATGGCTGATGACACAAATATGTTGATACTGAGAAGGACGTAACATCAAGTCTAAAATACCATATATAGAATTAGTTTATGAAAAAGTAATATTTTGGTGAGAGAAAAACTTTGAAAAAAGAAAAAACAGTAATAATGCTATTTGCACATCATAATGACAATAACGATAATAACCTGTTTACAAATAACCCGAACGTTCACGTAAGTAAATCAGCTAAAATACTAGGAGGAGGACTTTGACCACTACTTACAGTCGTGTGCTCATATAAACTTAGTGTGTGAAAAGATAACAAAAAATTGCTATGCTCTGCGCTCGATAAAATATCATTGCAGTTTGAATGTTCTTCTTATCTTATACTACGCAAATATACACTCGACTATTATTAGATACGGAATTCTTAACTGGGGCATTATTTTGCAAAAATATGTTATTAGAATTCTAGAAGGGTTATCCGGTAGGGAATCTTGAGAAACTATTTTAAGAAATTAAACATTTTAACTCTGTGTAACGTATACATATATGAAATCTGTTGTTTTGTGTATACAAAAACATCTTTTCCAACGTAACCAAGTAAACCATAATCATTTTACTAGATTTAAGAATATCCTAAATTCAGATCAACATACCACGGCTCTTTATCAAAAAGGCGCTCTGTATAACCGTTGCAAATTTTTCAATTATTTACCTGATCCAATTGAAGTAATTATTATTTTATTATGTAATGCCGTTCTTGGTTTCATATGACAATTTTTAAAAAATATTAAAATTTTTATCGATATTTTTTTATAATATTATTTGTATTATTTTTATACTTTTGTGTATGTGTGTGTGTAACTATGTTACGTTGCTTTTACTTGCAATTACTGCAATTACTTGTTATCAAAAATTGTGTTTGTTTTTGTACCATAATGAGTGAGAAATAAAGATGATTTGATTTTTTCTGATTTGTCCGTCAAATTATAAGTAATAAGGAACCGAGAACAGTATTTTTAATAAGTGCACACATTTCGAAAACAACCTGTATACTGATGCATTATCTTAAAATGATTTCAAATCCTGAATTATACCAGATATCAAAAGATACGACATTAGATAACGTCCCAAAATTAAGAACTGATATTGTTTTGTCTGTTTGGTTTGCAAAAAAAAACGCAAAAACAGGCAAATTAGTTATAAAAACCTTTCCCGTAGTATTTTTCATTTTTTTTGAGTCATGTTTAAACATGACCCACTATACAGGCTGATCATTTATATTTTTACACCCCCCTTTACTTTGTTATTTTTGGAAAAAGAAAGTGTAAACACAACAGTTTTAGTTACTTTTACATAGATTTTAAATACGATATCGGAAAAACAATTGAGTAACGCCAAAAAGTTATAATACAAACTTGTGCTATTTGTTTGATAACATGCTGTATGTTTTTGCGGAATATGAAAGAGCATGAAAATAGCTTTTCAAAAATATATAATATTTTATAATTATCTTTTTTGGTTTTTGACCTATTTACCTTTTCATACAGCGTATTACTATACAAAAAACACAGGTTTGTGTTTATTTATAAGTGTTTTTAGCGTTACTCAATTGTTTTTTCTGATATCGTATTTAAAATCTACGCAAAAATAACTAAAACTTCTGTCATTACACTTTCTTCTTTTTCAAAAAATAACAAGGGGGTGTAAAATAAATAAATAAATGATCACCCTGTACATTTTTCAGTTTTAGATATAAATAGTTGATTTCAATAATTAAATTGGGAATTACAGACATTTCTTTTTTCAATTCAACTTCATTTATTCAATATTTACATGCAGTGGCGTGACCATGGGGGGTTTGGGGGTTAAAACCTCCCAAGACACTTGAAAAATAGGGTTTTAAAGAGAAAAAACAGAAGAAAAAAGTTACATTTTACTGAGAAAAATACTCGGAAAAATATAATCTGTTATAAAAAATGCAAGACTCAGTAGTCGACCCCCCTCAGACAAAATTTCTGGGCACGCCACTATTTATATGCAAATAAATGTATCACAATAAGATTTGAAAATCATATTTTTTTTGACTTAGTGATATGTTTGTAAAGTTAGTTAAAGGTAAACAAGGGCGCCGCCTCCAAAATTTCCAGGGGGGGGGGCAGAGCAAATTTTTTTAGAAATGTCTTAGCGCTTTTATTGGATAAAAAGATACCTACCGAATTGTTACTTAAATAAAGAATTTTATTCTAGGTACCTTTGATACATGGATGATTGAAAAATTGCAATAAAATTTATTTGTGAATATTAATTTAGCCAATTTTAACACTATCTCAAAGGCCCTTGGCGACGCCCATGAAGGTACAGCAAATTGACTAGCAGGTCCTTCTTAACTTCTCAAGTCCCAGTAAACACATGATGTGTGGCATTCTGTTGGCCCAGTAGAGTTATTGATGGTTTTGTGATGTTGCTGGTTAAGCATTAATGGTCCATTACAAGTTGTGTACAGTCCTACCAGTAGTTTATGAATGACGTTTTGCCATTTTAGTACCAATAATGGTTTACTGAGTTTCTGCCAGTATTTTATATATTGCATTATTGCCATTTCAGTACCAATAATGGTTCATTGCCGGCGCAATCTATTTGAGTCTGCGCTTGCGCGTCACATTCCGTACCACCACTATCATTCGCCATTTTAACCTGTGGTGGCGTCAGTCGTCAATGTCGTTAGTAAAGAAAAGTGTTTAAGCAGTTGTTAGTGTAAAGTGTTTGAAATATGGATAATAGGTACTGACAAACGTGTAATTTAGAAGTAAAAATTAAAACCGTCATATCTTTTCCTGCCGCCTCCTTCATTACAAATATCTCTCAAAAAAGTTACGAAACATCAAGAAAACAGGGTTATTAACCGACAAACCCGAACAATTAGTTTCTCTAGTAAGTGAAGTGAAACAACGAAAAAAAAAATAATTATTGTGATAATCCTTTGTTACAGGTAACGTACGTCAGCTGAACTTTTTGAGTGGATATCGATTTGTGTCTTTTGGTATAGATAAACCCTATAACTGTGATAGGCCGCTCCTAATCTACCCAAACACCGGTCACCTGCACTTTTTGGCAAAAACTAGTTCTTATCTTAGCTTAGGTAGATTTAGGTAAGCAATAAACTAAAAATCATATGTATATGTAATTATATGTACCTATATTGATGTTCACCTTGGAAAAACGTTTTTTGTTATAGTTTTAATGATACAAATTCTTTTTATTTGTTTTACAATAAATATGTTAATATATAAATATACTGCCTTTCATTGAAAAAGTAACATTTGTATTTAAATGCTATATATTTTTATTTAATATGTTCATATACTAAAATGTGAATAGCATGTCAGTGGCGGCTTTGAAAAATGGGATCTATTTAATTTGTAAATGGTTTGTAAAATATGTGCTGTTGGCTATTTAGTGTGCTAATATAGGTACAGTGTGCCCAGTGGCGACTGATGAAATTTAGTTTGTAATTTCTACTTATTGTAGCGTGCGTCAAGCGATATTTTAAATATTTACCAAGACTAAATAAAGAAGTTTTGCAGAACAAAATCGAGCTTAAAATTTGCGAAAACAGTTGCCCAAAAATGGGATTGCCTTCCCTGATAATAAATGTTGTGAATAATTTGAAAAATGTTTGCAAAACATTTTTTTCAGATATCAGATTGTAAATTTTGTTTTTGATTAAATTTTTATACTTATCGTATTTTTAAATGTCAACTTAATAAAATATTAATACAAATTGAAATCCGTAGATAAATTTGACATCTGAATCTGAACGAAAGCTTGGCAAACATTTTTCAAATTATATCTACAAAATTATCAGGGGCAGCAAACCCATTTTTGGCAACTGTTTTCGCATATTTCAAGTTCAATTCTGTTCTGCAGAACTTCTTCATTCAGTCTTAGTAGGTAGTTAATTTAAAGTGTCGCTTGACCCTCGCTCCAATACGAAGAAATGACAAATTAAATTTCACCAGTCGCCACTGATAGCACTGTACCTATATTGGCACACGAAATGGCCAATAGCACAGACAGTACTGGTTAGACACTGGTAACAGATTATTGGTCTTGGAGTGGCTGAATAATGGCTGAATTGTGGTCTAATAATGGCCCAATATTAATTAAATGAAGTACCACTGGAGGCTAAGCAGTGGCGACACATTACTGGTTAAATGATGGCAAAATCTCTGATGGCCGGTGGGACATATTTTTTCCGGTCCAGCACAGTCCAGTTAAGCAGCCATCGAAGTACCATTGATGAGTTAGATGGCAGTTTGTGATTTACCATTATTGGGCCACGTATGTTGTGTTTATTGGGGTGCTCTCTGATGGAATAGCTAAAAATTGTATACATACTGATAAAAGTGCGATTTTCAAATGTTTGTGAAGGCTGCACGTAACGTCTAAAACTGCAGAAATATAGAGAGGTTGGTTTTGAAAATAATGTTCTTAATGAAAGGGCAGATTGAACACATTATTTACAGCAAGAAATCTGTTCTAACGTTAATAAATTTTACTTGGAAAAGAAAAATTGGAAGATATCGGAGAAGAATTCGATTTGACAACAACGTAAACGGTTCAGTTGGAAAAAAACATACGCCGCAATTTGGACACTGACAGACCAGACAATATTTGGACTTGTCACCGTTTGTGCTTCTTCATAAATTAGAAGCTTAGTATAGGTACCTGGAAGGAAAAGTTCTAAACAGAATTTTCTATTTCAACTTACATAATAATCAAATTAAAGGTGGTAAGGAAGTGTGGACAATATTTTTAATAAATGCACTGTTTCCGACAACACCATGTATATTGAAATATAAAACCGCCGCTTGAATTTCAAAAACTATTAAGCTATTTTCAATCCTGAATTAATCCAAATACAAAAAACATGAACCAATTTTTTTCTTATTTAGTTTTCAAAAAACGCAAAAACCGTTCAATTATTAGTATACATAAAAAGTGGGCGCTGGTGAATTTTCGATGTTCGATATTTCAATTTAGAGACATAGGACCTATACCAAATTTTAAGAGGTTTCATTTCGGATCAAAGTGAGAATATTGGCAAAAAAATAATCAAAAAACAATTTGTGAAAACCACTCTGAAAAATCCTAAAATTTAATACATTTGTTTTTTTTTAAATACCAGAATAATCTTTCCAAGTATTTTTTTGTTTCTAAAAAGATACTAATTTTTGGAAAAGTTACCAGCATTTGAAATTTTTAATGGTTTGAATCTTAGTTTCAAAAAATTTCAAATGCTGATAATTTCTCCAAAAATTATTGTTTTCAAAAGCAAATAACATTGTCTTAGATTGTATTGAAGATTATTTTGATATTTAAAAAAAATTCAAATATATTAAATTTCAGAACTTCCAGGGCCTTCGGAAATTTTTTTCGGAAATTGTTTTACAATTTTCTTTTTCGCCAATATTCTCATTTTAATCTCAAATGAAACCTCTTATAATTTGGTATAGGTCCCATGTCTCTAAATTGAAATATCGAACATCGAAAAATTCACCAGGCCAGGTCACCTTTTTCTAGTATTTCTCACATTCTTGCGGTGCATTGATATTTTTTTAGGATCCCCTGCACATTTTTTCATTTTTAGACTACACGAAGGGGTGATTTTAAGAACCTGTCCCATTCATAATTTATCGTTGATAATTTGCAAGCTACAATTTAATTTGTGTCTTGAATTAAGCCAGATATCAAAAAATCGTTTCGAGATTATAGAGAGAGTTCCAAAAATAAGGAATAAAATCCATAATTTTTCTTCTGTTTGGTTTTCAAAAAATACATTAAAACTGGTCTAAAAATAAAGAAATATACAGCGGGTACCATTTAAAAAAATATCATGACATCATAGATCTATGTAACATGGCGCAAATACCTATATGAGGGATGCTATACATTTTGACATTGTTATGTATTAATTGCGTTTTTTTTTTTAACCAACCAGGAGAAAAAAATACTATATTGCTCCTTATTTTTGGTACACACTGTATATCAAATTTTAAACAAATGCTAAGAAAAAATGTACCACTCCGGCTGTACGGCTCCATTCATATTACTATAAAATTTGCATTTACTTGCATTAAGTACTTTTAAAACATTTGTTAACAGTCAACAATTTTTTTTATTAAAAATTTTGAACAGCTGAATAAATCGACAAGATACATTTTAAAACCATCTTGTACACGCTAATAATAACAACATAAATATTATAACCATTAGTAATCTCACGGCAGTTGTTCATGCAGTGAGATCGGCGATCTGATGTCACCCTTGAACTCGCGAGGCCTTGCTACCATTAGTCTTCAGATTATAAAAACGCATAACCCAATTCTGACGGCCTAAAGTAGGTCGCCGACCCAGATTTACATTTCAGAAAAGTGATTGCTATTGATGTACTTTCTTGTGGTGCGACGAGGTGCACTGACCCCCTGATTTCACTGTCGTGCCATCATCGCCGCGACCTTTCTCCACCGGGACGTTGCCCCCAAGGAAGCTGATTAAGAAGGTATTCAAAACACAATACAAAATAACTCGGTTCGAGAACAAAGTCAATGAATGTTAATCTTGCCGTATATTTTATTTGCTACGACGACGGCTACCAATAAAATTCATAATGAAAATGGAGAGACGTACTGATTGCTGATAAAGGTATGAACGATGACGTTATTTAAATCGAAGTGGATGGAGGTTATTAAAGGAAAAAATAGCTTGTTTTCAAATCACTTAACATATTGATATGGTTTATTCCATCGTGTTAAGCTAGTGTCTTAAAATGACGAGGATGATTTTTGGTAATGGCAAAATTGGAAAATTGAATTAAAACATATTTCTTTAGACATAGATAAGTGGAGGTAAATAATTTAAAAAATATTCTGGTGTAATAGGCGTGTTTATGATTTGGTTTGTTTCATCGTCAAGGCAATTTAAAAGTATTTGTTGTTGGACACTACAAAAAACGTACTTATACATGGCCATCTGCCTGATCCATGCTGATGAGGATGAATAGACAGAAACCGGTCCACGGACGTTTGTACCCTTTTGGCATACGTGTGGAAATAAATAAGTGTCTTTACATCGTTTTTAAACTAGGATGTATTTGTTCCAATATCCAGAATAGGTAACAAAACGACCGTCTGTTTTGAAAGAAGTAAATTTCAAGAAACGTCTTTAAATTTTAAGTTAAATTCTCTGCTATATCAGTCTCGTATAAATTAAGGAAAAGTGGACCCAAATTTGATCCCTGAGGAACTCCTGAAATAAAATTGAGATACGTTAAGTACTACATAGAATGTAAAAATCTTTCAAACAACCTCTTAAAATATTTTGGGTCAGGACATGTTCTTATCCTTGATAGAGTATTTTGGTCTCTTTCCCACTCTCTATGGCATTTCAGGGCAAATTCTAAACACCTTTGAGTAGTGAAACTCTATACGAATATAATTTTCTTATAAAATATTTTTAAGTGAATATTTCTTCATTTAAAAGATAAACAACCGAAGTGGGATAGTAAACCCCCATTAAGAAAGTTTATGTGCGAGTGGACGACGAGCTTAAGACGTTGAACCAAAATTTGTTAAATGAGTGTATTTTTTTATTAGTTTTGTTATTGCGGCTTGCTCATTATATGCCGCCTAAATTATTAATCATCGCAATATTTCGTATCAATAATGTCACGGGTTTTTACCTGAATTCAAATGTCGACTTCTAAATGAAAAACAAGTTTGATTCATGTGGCTGTCGCACGAGACATTTAATTCGCTATTTTTTTTTCATATCATTTATTTTCCTATATATTTAAACCAACTGAAACAATCTTAATATACTACCACATTTTAATCCACAGTTTCGGGCCTTCATCAGGCCCATTAATAGAAAATTGAGAGTTCCTGTTTTATTTTTTCTTTACGAAGCTAAAATCATCTTCAGGGAAATTTATAATACAATCGACCTTAGTTTTTGCCTAGCTGCAATTTATATTTAATAAAAAAATGTTTATACACCTCTTGTAAGAACGAGTCTATTAATAATATAAACCGCAAACAATCTATTAATATTATAAAAATGTCCGTTTATGAACATAAAACATTTATTACAATAATTATTTTTCAATTTTTCTCACCCGCATTTATAGTAAATACCAAGAAAATGATTTGATTCATTATAAAAGTAAGAAATAATGGGGACAAGGTTACTGATACTCGATATACGCCACTCAATTTTGATATAATTATTATAAATAGCACTGATATTGTTTAAATATTTTTTATTAATGAACTGAAAGATTCTTCTTAAGTTAGTTTCTTTATTGCAGCTGATATATTTAACTGAACATTTTTAAAATGATACATTTGTTTATTATACAGGGTGCGGCAGAATGATATGCACTATTTGGGATGTCAATAAAAACCAAAGCACACAAATCAAGGGAAAAAGATTTTTATTTTCGGAAACCACGTATCATGACATTTTGAAATGTCATGTTTTGAAAATTACATCACTTAAATAACGGCCATTAACATTGATTCACTCTTGAAGGTGTACACGAAAGCTCGCCATTGCCCTGCGGATCATCTTGCGGAATTGCGGCGATTTCTTGTCTTATGGTTGCCTTTAACGGGGGCGGTCCCAGTCGCTAACCTTATAAATTCCAACAGATGGAACTATATGTAGCTTTTGCCAATATAACCGTATTGAAGTATTGTAATTTATCTACTATGAGATAGGTGGAGCGATGTGTTGTAATTTATCTACCCTTTGATAGATGGAGACATTACACGCATCTTTTAATTATTATGACTCGCAACCGCGCAATCTAAATTAATTCGTTTTTATAACTACATTTACAAATGATCATAGATATTTAATTACTAGTGACTTTTTTCCTGATAATGTTTTTAGATTTGACAGCTTGTTTTATCTAGTTATAAATATTTATATTATTTTGTGATTTGGATATTTGTAGATATTTTTGTGTATTATTGTAACTGATGTTTGGACTTATAAATTATAAATATTTATAATATTTATTTGTGTCTTGGACAATTGTGTTTTTTATGGGTAGTGCTGTAAATAATCTAACTATTTGAGCATTATCATTTTTTTTGTTACTACGACCATATGATTAACATAACCTTAAATTTATAGTTTTTGTAAATTTATTTTCAATTTTAATTTTAATTTTTGTAGTTCTAGCTTGGATCCATTATACAATTTAAAAGCTCATTCAGATAATAGACATATAAAGTTTCAATATTGTAGATTATTAAAAATCGACTGCTAATTATAGGTTGGATTTCCAACCAACAAAAAGCATCTTATTTTATTAGATGAAGGTAATTAAAACTTTAATAATTATGCACTGAACATGATTTTAGTTGATAGTACAGGAACCCAGCAGAAATTTTTTGATAAAACCGACATAATATTCCAAAAACTTAGAAAACGCATAATTTTGAGGTTAGTTGTGACACCCCAGAACAGCTGTTTGTATACTTTTCTTGGCATACCTGCCATACGTAAGTACCATTTTCCTGAGAAACAGAAATCATTTTCCTTCGGATATGTTTAAGGTTGGAGTAATAAAACATAAAACAGAAAGACATTATTTAATAATATATTTATTATATTTAATAGAATGATTGCATTACTAAAAATAATAAGAATTGTTTTACAATCATATCAAACTATTATAGTGGTAGATAGGTTCCTAACATGTTATTCTGAACGACTTGCTGTAGAAATCTGTTTCAATTTGGGTACCTACTTCCTTTTATAATACAGCTGAAATACACACATTTTAGTTTTTCCCACTTTTGCCAAACTAGCTGATTTCCAGTATACTATAGATTATATAGATGTTAATTAAGATTTTTCCCTTTGTTGGTGCAGCCCATGATACAACAGTGTGCAGCCATGGTTAGGTGTTATGAACTTCGGCACTTAAAAATTTCACGTTCGCAATATAAAAATCGTTTATTACCATATTATTATCGTTCTCTACAACTCGTAAATGTCAAATTCCTTTTCAATTTTACTCATCTTTTTAAATAATACTAATAATAAATAACACATTTCCAATGTTCATAGTCGTTAACTCATTTTCTTCTGTCAGCTGTCACTTGTCATTCACGTGCGCTTATGCGCAGCCTCAAAATTCGGCAACATGAGAATACATTCCAAGCGTTAACCCTTTACGAGATTCTATTGGTGGTGCCTCATAAATGTACTTCAGGCACCAATAGGAATGTAAGGTACGGAAAGCAAAATACAAACGAAAATGGTTGGGAATGCCCCTTTATAGCAAACTGCTGCGGCGGTTTATATTCATCCTGAAATTGATTTCAATATTTTTATACGACCTTTCAAATAAATTAAAATATTGACAGAATATTCAATTTATAATTTTGATTTTGCTGCCATCTACGAGACAGTAGCCAAAGTTCTATATGTCATTCTTTAGTATCATTTCGAACCAAAAAACTTGTTTCCTGCATTATACAACGTATTTAATTTCAGTGATATTGGTTTAGTAGTTCGACATTTTTTCAATAATTACTTAATGAAAAATCAAAATTTAAACATGTATGTGTTTAATATAGCGTAGCGGATTGGACCAGAACCATTTTATTGAGATCACGACTTTTTTAATTATTTCAAAATTAGGTTAAAAGTTTACGAAGTTTAACAGCTTGGTAAGAAAAGAATCGTCATTTTCTTGAGTTTTTTAATAGTCCAGTACTATTCTACCGAGTTTTTTCTAAAAGCCAGTCAAAAAATATTTTGAATCGGTTCAGGGATGCAGCAGAAATTGTCGAACTACGAAGTGCTTATTTTAGGCAAATCTAACCTATTTTTCCGCCCACCTTAAATCTTCCAAATTTTGTGGCCGATGTTTAAACACTTGCGTTTTGAGGTATCTCCACAGAAAAAAAGAATCCAGTGATCTTGCTGTCCTTGGTCGGCCAGTAGACTTTCGCTTAAGAGCAGAAGTTGTGTCACGGAAGTGTGAAAACCACCGACGAATTGTTCTCCCGACAGGAACGGCACCATGACGACCAACATCAAACTGAATACGAAATGCACGCTGCGTCGCTATTACAAATTCACCATTTATTATGAACTTTTAGACTACAAAAGCACGATGCGCTCCGTTCCAAGCCATGGCAATAACTGATATAAGTATGACGTTTCAAACATGACGTTTCAAAATGGCATGATATGTGGTTTCCAAAAATAAAAAACTCTTTCCCTTACTTTGTGTGCTTTGGTTTTTATAGACATCCCAAATAGTGCATATCATTCTGCCGCACCCTGTATAAAGATGTTGCTATGTAATCGTCAAGGATCGTTACCTATCCTTTTACTTTATTTTTAGATGTTAAACACAATTTTACAAGCAATTTAACCCTGCCTACAAGTTGCAATTTCTTTGGAATTTAACACCAAGACTATTCGCATTTTTTTATCCAATAGTCATCGTCATCGAACTGTTAAATATTAAAAGTCAGTATTTGCTTATATCGATATTGTTTATGCAGATCATAGAGTGCAGGTGCAAGCTAGCTTTGACCTTGAATTGAAGGTGACCCAGAGAATAAAAAATTGTTAAAAGTAAACATACTTAAAAGATAATGAATATTTAAATAATTGGACCATTTGATATATATAATTCATTTCCTATGGGTTTCAACCTGAAATAATAACAATAATAGATAATAATAATATTTAATTTTCCTGATAGACAAATACATTTGTATAGGAATAGTCCAGAAATTTGTAGCCTCTTTTATTTCAGAAGGTAGTTTATTAAAAACGTTTCAACCTAGATAAGCTGGTGAATGCTTAGTTATGTTATATTTACAGGTAGGAATATAAAAATTATTATTATTAATTATTTGTCTAGTCCCAATATTGTGTTTTTATCGTTTTATCTCAAAGAAGGAATATATTAGTTTTATGCGTATTCTAGATTTCAAACATTACAAGTTCCGCGAATAAAACCAATATGTTCCTTCTTTGATATAAAAATATACTGCACCCGCCCGCCCCCGGGCGGGCGGGTGCAGTATATTTTTATATCAAAGATGGAACATTAGTTTATGCATAACATAGATCCCGCGCCACTATCGTAATGTTTGAAATTTTAGGTTATGTTTTCATGGCTTTTATAAGAAGGTTCAAAAAATAGTTATTGATGTAATAAATATGTTGAAACTATTTAAAAGTGTTTAAATAAGTCTATATTAAAGGTATTCATAAGCATAAAGTGAAAAGTTTGGTGAAAATAAGTGATTATGGCAGTGGAAAAATACGACTTTCAGAGACTTTGGGGCCAAATATCTCGAAAACCGTTGCCGACCGCCGATTTTTTTTTAGAATTTTTTGTTCAGGAAGCAAAACTACGTATGTTAAAAGCAAAAAAAATTCAAAAATCGGACGTTCCGTAATATAGAAAATTACCTTTTCGGTAATTGACATCTCTTGTCAACATAAAATTTAATTTATTTTTAAAAACATACACACATAATTCACATATACACATACAAGGGTTAGAATTTTAAAATCTTTGAACAAACCTCTACATGACTCTCTACTGGAAACATTTGCGATGCACCTGAAAATTCTTTTTTGAACAATAAAAATCTCTGAGGATAGGGTGGAACTGCCCCAAATACATATTCCATATCTTAGTCTAGATCCTACCTGAGCATGTTAGCTGTTGTTTTGTCATATTGATTTTATATTTCTGAACAAGTAACAAATTGAATTTAATTTAGATATTAAATTACCACACAGAGCGCTTTCCAATTTAGATACTCATTCATTGTGATTCCTAAAAATGCATTTTGCGTATCAGTATTTAATACAAAATCATTCATATTAATACTTAATCTGGAACATTCTTTTTGCCTGTTACGAAATCTACTAACTGATATTTTGTCCTTATTTAAAAAAGTGAATTATTACCATACCAATCACATACACATTATTACATTCGCGCGTCAATAAATCGTCCGATAAATTGGAAATAAACAATGATTTATCATCAGCGAATAGCACTGAAAATAAAATTGGTATCTGGGTCTTAAGATCGTTCGTATATAATGTAAACAATATTGGACCCAGCACAGAACCTTGAGGAACAGCAGCGTTAACTGCTCTGTACTCGGAGTTAATTTTAGAGGTGGCTTTGGTCTCTGAGTGTGTTAAACTAACACATTGTTTTCGGCCTTTTAGAAAAGAAATTACCCAGTCATATGCCACACTACGTATGCCAAATATGGTTTGGTCATTAACTTACCATGATCGACGCAGTCGAATGCCCTACTGAGATTACAAAAGATCCCAACAGGGCACTCGCCCGCCTCAATATGTTCAATTAATTTTTGGTAAAAAGAGTACAAAGCAGTACTAGTAGATTTATTTAATCGAAATCCATGCTGATTTTCCGTAATTATATTATATTTATCGACAAATGTGTAAGAAGCCTATCAAGATAAGAGTATTCAAAATTTTTTTAAAAACTGGAGGGGATTGTGATTGGTCTATAATTCTCCATATCTTGAGGATCATATTTTTTGTGAATAGGTATAACTTTATCTACTTTTAGGTGCTTTGGGAAGCTGCCAGTAATAAAGGATAAATTAACCAGATATATTACTGGACTGATAACAATACATATCACTCTTTTAATCAAGAACGTAGGGACTTCATCAGAACCCGAGGAATATTTATTTTTCAATTTGTTTTTAATAGAGACAATAATTCATTGGAGTCAAAAGGTTCCAGGAATATAGGGTTTTGATTCTCAGCTATATTATGTTTATTAGTGTCACCTTGTTTTACAGTTATATTCTGTGTGATATTTAGAGGCGCATTTATAAAAAAATTATTTAAAGCTGAAGCTACTTAGACTGATTAGCGAAGTCTATTTGGATTTACTTCAGAATATTTTGCCAGAGTTGTTAGATCATGCAGGTGCAAATGTAGCCGAAATACATTTTCACAACAAGAACTTTCCCAACACGTGGTAGGCAAAGGTAATCCTAATGAAAGGCCTCTAAGATCACCGGACTTTAATGCTGTGAATTAAAGTATATTCCACTGACATAAATTGTAGGGCAGAACTTCGTCAAAGGATAGAAGATGCATGTGAAGAAATGAGAAATATTCCGGATGTAAATAGAAAATCTGCTAACCATTAATTTGAATATAGATAAATTGAATTTTTTTGGATAGGAATCTCAAAGAATGTGGTAATAAATCCCAAAAAAGAAAAGGAAGAGAAATAACTGCTAACCATATTAAAAAAAGGCAAGAAAATGCATCCAACAAAATGGATTGTCATTTTGAGCAATTATTGCAGTTCTTTCGTAGTAATCCTTTTCTTTAGTTATTGGTGTTCTTATTGGTTGTTCTTGTAAATACGGACCTGTAATTACATTTTCGAGTGATCCAGAGGCATACAAAAACAAACTATGTAGATTTTAGAAATACATATGAAGTAATCCTTATTAATTATGACAATAAAATTAACAAAAACCCGTTTCATTTCATTGTGTAATCCCAAAATACTCATAAAATACAATGTTAACTAAAAATTTTGGTAGAAACTTTTCTGCAGCAAAAAAAGTACATGGTTCAGTCTCTTTCAAAATATGGAAACAAATTTTAAAAATTCAGGTATACAAGGTGTTGTTTTGAGGATGGAAGATTTTCTACATTTTTTGTCAGGCCGGACCTGGATTAATGTCTTAGTTGATTCGTTAAGTTACGTAGAATACGGGTGCCAAATGTCAAAAAATATACAGGGTGGTTTGTTAGTTATCAATAAAAAAAGAAATAGGTAAAATTGATCAAACACCCTGTATCTCGGTTATAAATGGCGACAGACCCATTAAGTATCAGTTATGTGGAACCACTTCGGTGACCCTTATCCACAGTTAACGTATGTAGTCTGTATATCCTATTTTTTTAATTAATTGTCGCCATATGTATTCATTCTCGACGGGATATCTTAACAATTTAGTCTCGATTTTAGTCCACTTTGACGGATGGCATATACCTATATATCTATATAAAGAACAGTTTAGTGAACATTTGCAAACTTCCTGTATACAAGAACCAAATTTGGAACACGACCTTAATACAATACTTTTAACAGTGTTTATTCTAAAGTAGTTTAACATATAATTAACAATTATAAACAAATACATGCAATCGTATATGGGTACAGAAGAATTTGTTAACGATATTAAATTTCAAAGTATTGTAAGATTTTTTTCCAAAATAATTTTCATATAACGACTTGTGTAACATCATCAAATAGATATATTTTATTAAACTCGCAAGTTAAAAGCTATAAATAAATCAGTCGATGAGCCTCCGGACCAATCTTGCTATTACGAAAAGGCAGAAAAAAAAGTTATAATTATTTAAAGGCTGTTGTCAAGTCCGATCTCGTCTTTGCATGTGAGGCGAATAACTACTCTCAGGTATGGTCCTGGCCTGGGAAATGACCTTGCAGACGAGACAGTGGCCTGCCTACCTGACCCTCTAGCAGGATTTTGCTGCAGGACGTTGCAATCCTCTCCACCATGGTAGAAAATTCTCAAAAATAATTAAAGCACCTGTTTTGTGATTAAAAAATTGACGATCAAAAGTGTGTCCTTTTTGGCCAAGGACTTAGAGATAAGCAGGTAGGTACTTCTTCAGTAGTGCATTTATCTTTTAAATAAAATAATAATAATAGTAATAATATTAAAAACAATGAAAGCAGACAAATAACGAAAATTATACACGTATGTAGGAACCTAACAATACGAAACCTAAGCTGAACTAAAACGCCAAAAACTTGGAATAACACATGCTTAGAACAAGGTTTGCTACCCTTTTTCATTCCCCACCCTCGCACATGATTTCAAAACCACTAGGCGCAGGGACGTAGCAAGTTGGAGATATTGAACTGCTTATTAAAGATATAACCACATATCTATCTAAATAGCCAGAATAGTTAGATAGTTGGTACCTTACCTGAAGACTAAAGATTAGGTAAGTCTAGAATAAACGGAAATAAACGTGTGATCTCATGAAAAACAAAATAGCTAAGGAACAGCTTATCAGAAGATCGTAAATAAATTCTATTTCTAGTGAAAATTCCCTTCGAACCATAAATTAACGCACTGCGATCAAAATATCTTAAAACTCCATAATATCCATTTGGAGTGGATCACGATAACACCTCTAACGGTGAAATTTCGAACTAAGGCACCAAATATCAATGTATTATGCATTGCCTATACAAAAATGAGATATTCGAATGTAGCGACACTTAACTCCTTCTTGTTGAACAAATTAACTCTAAAGTACTTACAGGTGAGTGAACCTTTCGTAGAAATTTTTCCATATTATAGCTTTACTGAAATAAAAATTTGGGGACGATATTCAAAAGTACAGAAACAAGTTGCAGATTCAAATTCTTCTAGATACCTCTACAATAAGAAAACAAAATGAGATGAACTCTTAGAAAACGCCCTGTACATTCTATGCTAGAAGATGGACTAAATTAGACACTTCTCTAATGGGACACATGTTTAGAATTATTTAGTCATCCTCGGTGGAATAGCAGACCGATATATAGTTCGTTCTAAGTTTAGCACCATAAGCAGCAGCGAAATAGCATAGGTGTAGTGGTGGCAGTTTATGTCAATGCACTTGGATGCGGCCAGTGGCAGAAATGCATTTATAGCAAGGAGGGCGTCACTGACCACTGCTAAACCTGTGTGTGCCTCGCCGATCGCGATTTGCATGAGAAAGGAGCCTCCGCAACCATCGGGCATCAACCCTCTTCCAAGACACATCACTTATCAGTCCTCGATCCCGCTAATCGGGATATATAACGGTGGTGGTTCTATGCACCAGTCGTTCACACACACTAAAACAAACACCCCATTAGCACTACGAAATTCTAACAATTAAGTTCATCAAATAATAATCCAATATCCAATAAAAAGGTCTCACCAATAACAACAGAAAAATATTTATTCGTTTAAAATCACCCCATGGTAAACGCCCCAAACCGACACGCGGCTTTTGATATAATCAATGAATCAGATGCCGATGTTGTACTCAAAGCAAGCCTGATGACGAGTTAAATAATTAAGATTTTAACAATTTTCTATTTAGTTAACTTAGTTAACAAAAATACGGGCACATACCACGTACAAGACATAAACTGTTATGCTTTAATAAATTAAGTCTATCAACGCTGGAAAATGTGAAGAAAGGTTTGATTGTTAAAATAAATAAGTACCTACTGATCCTGATGATCCCTGATCTACCTCATATACACCCACTTATTAATGTTTTTAATACAAATTGATTTTGCAAAGGCCTTATTTAGAACAAATTTTCGAATTTGCCTAAATTAACAAAGTGAGCAACTGTTGGTGGAAAATCGTCTCTCTAATTTTACTAAACGCAGATAATTGAGTATGCCATTCGTTTTACCGGTTGTCTAACCTGTGCCTTGAACACTTCAGGCAGACGACGCCCATTACATATCTCACCACATAAGTATAATAATATATAGAGTGTTTTCATATGTGTTTTTAATAAGACAGGTATATTTTAGGTTATTTTTATCTTATTATGCATGTTTCTGGTTTAAAAATGTTCCTTAAATCTAAAAAAAATTAAATGTCTGATTTCTTCAACAAACCTTGTCAAGAAGCTGATGTAATTTATTTGCCAATAGAATAAACAAATTGACAAATAGATGAAATAATAGTTTTTCCTATAAAATATAAATATGTCATAGACTCGCACGTAATCCTTGTTTCTTGTTTTCTTAACCACTTCTCAAGTCTCCCAGAAAATTTTAGGATTGTGTAAGGTAAGAAAGATGAGGCACTACAATTTATTGTGAAATCCGAATCACATAATAGGTGTGTTTGGTGACCCAGTCCAGAACGTCCCGAACTAAAAGTTACAACTTCCCACTGTAGTTTTAAAATAAATATCACTTTGACAACAACTATCAAACGTAAAAATCCCGAGTGTACATGTTTGTACACCCAACAAAATAGTTTTTAAAGTTCTAGTAATTCGAGTTCAGTTTATATAATTCGCTGACTTTAAGTCCAGGACGTTCTGAACTGGGTCACCAAACACAGCTTATATAAAATTATCCTGGGATAAGAGCTCTAGATCAGGCTATGAATAGTTTCCGTTCCCTAAGCATGATCCAGTAATGTCGGTGTACAAATACACCAACGCCTTTTTAAAATAATAATTGTTGGAAATATAATATAATATATTCTTAATTTTTTTTCACAACATTAATATTTCAGTTTATTCCAATTTCAATTAATTTCTGCATTTGGTAACGACTGCTTCACAAAAAAATACCTTTTATATTCCATTTTCTTTTCAGTAATTTAAAAAAATGATAACCTAATACAAGATCAGTAGAATAACAAAAAAATTACCAAAAAGTGATTTTTTTGAGAAATTTCTGCTTTTTGTTTTCATAAATTCAATATTCATTACTATCCTATTCTATGCTTTTTTTAATTTAAAGGTTTGACATAAAAACATTATTGCTGTATATACCTACTTCTATATACACATATATTTTTATATTTTATTCAATCTTATTTATTTTATATGTGTTTATTTTAAAGGCTTGAAATAAAAACATAAAATTACTGTAAGGAATAGACTTTTCCATTCTGTAAATTCTATATTCTACTCTGATCTTTTGATTTTGATTTTTTTAACAAAATAAAAACAGATATTTTGTGGTGAATGAACTATTTTAAATTTCTGAAAATTCTATACTTTATAATCAATTCAAATCAATTTCATTTATTTACTTTAAAACCTTAAGATAAAAGAATAAAATTGCCGTGGGGAATAGTATTTTTAAATGTCTTAAAATTCATTCTATCTGTTATTTTTAGTTAAAAAGCTTTAAAAATACAATCCCTGTGAGTAATAGACTAATTTTTCATTGTGATAAGTTTTATATTCGATTATAATATACTACATATTATAATTCTATTATATTTTTTTTTATATTGTATATTTGATTTATTTTTTATATCATACTCGCAACATTCTATAATATATATTTTTTATTTTTAAGTCTGAAAAAAAAAGCGGTGAAGTTTCTTCAATTCTATAAATTGTATTTTGTATTATATCCTATTTTTTATTTTTTATTAGGTACCTATTTAAAAAAATATATATAAAAATATTTGGGACTGGAGTGTATTTTCATTCCTATAAATTCAATGTTATTTATTATGCCTCTATTTCTTATTGTTTTATTTTATTTTGAAGGTTTACACTAAAAGCATATTATTGCTGTGAGGAATACCTTGGTTTTCATTTCTATGAATTATATATTATTAGTTCTGTACTGTCCTATAAGTTTTATTTTAAAAACAAATAATAATAGTATACCTGCCTCTCACCCAAAAGTCCCGGGTTCGATTCCCGGTCGTGGCAATGGAAAATACTGTGAGAAGGATTTTTTCATTATACACGGATATTGGATGTGTGTCCCTTGTCTTTAAATATGTAGCCCCCTCCCACACAAGGCTCTTCTAGAGCCTTCTGGGATAAAGGGGGTCGTAATTACATGTGGTGTATTTATATTTATTTATTTATTATACAATCGCTGTAAATTTTTCATTCTATATTCTATTCCACTTTTTTTATTATTATTTTTTTATTTTAAAGGCCCAAAATAATCAGCAATTTCCTCTCCATCTAAGTCCAAACCAAATCGCAAATAAATTTTTAACTTGCCAAAGGACATATTGGAACCGTCGATTTTCGCAACCAAGCCAGTACCCTAAAACGGGGTAAATTTGGCACA
Organism: Rhagium mordax; assembly: GCA_963680705.1. NCBI lineage: Eukaryota > Metazoa > Arthropoda > Insecta > Coleoptera > Cerambycidae > Rhagium > Rhagium mordax. The sequence goes on along the minus strand of OY796661.1, from coordinate 23,656,706 downwards.
TGGAGTTACTCTTCATTTCTTTTATTTATTACTTTTTAAATTTTTTATTAAATGACATTATTTTGCTACAGATCTAAGGCACTAAATAAATGCCTCGCTATCATCAAAGAAAGTTGGGGGGGGGGGGGGCGTAAATACATCAACTATTCTCCAGCCCAATTAGAAGAAGCTTTAGCGTAATTAAAAGACCTAGATCAGTTGGCGGTACAAAATCCCTCGGAGAGCCCTTGAACCAAATGCTTTGATGTGCCTTGTAGGCACACCAAGGCATTTGGTCATTCAAATCTATTTACTCAAGAGGAAGAACACTCTGACAATAGTGAGCAACTGGGGCTTTCCATTAAAAAAGGTGGATATACGGAAGGTTTTCAACAAATGCGTAGAAAAGCAGGCTCGTAATGTGAAAGAGTTTACCAACAATGTACCTGGACCTGATTTTGTTGAACATTTTATTTCTCGTAATAATTTAAGTGTCCGCTTAGCCTCGAACATAAAACGTGCGCGTGCATCTGTAGGGGCACAAGCCATCAACGATTTCTTTGCCAATAATAGAAACTGTTTTAAGAGACGCAGATCCTCAATTAATATTTTATTCAAGATGATCCCGGGGCAAAAAAGGTGATTGTCTCCGGAGGTACAAGAGTCTAAAGAGTGCAGGAGCATTCAAAAGCTGCTATACTAAGTATAATGGTGTGCGGGTGTAATATTGCCTTCAATTATGGTTACAAATCTGGCAATTTATGCGAAAATAAAAGGAGGGCCCCAAGGAACTGTCTAGGCCCATAGCCAAAGTGATTGGTTTGACATGGCACTTTTTGATATTCTGCTGCCAAATCTGAGACAAATCGATAGTCTGGAGTCAAGACCAGAAGATCATCATTGGAGACAACTTAGCTTGGCATTTCTCCCCTGCAGTTATTCAAGCATGCGAAGAAAACAATATCTATCTAACCCCACTTCCGCCAAACAGCACCCATTTGATGCAGCCTCTAGATGAGGCTGTCTTTGCGCCGATGAAGAAAAAACGAGATTTTAGACACATGGCGCAAAGATAGCAGGTCTAGTGGATCTATACCAATAAATCTGGCCTCTTGGCAAGGCTGTGAACTGGTTATGTTAGAAGTTATCGGATCTCAGACTTCCGCGCAGCTGGCCTTTACCCTTATGTTATCAATGAGGCCTTGAAGAAGATTCCAAATCGTGAAAATGAGTTAGCAAACCCTGAACAGTTAAATAATAATGGGAAATGCGTGGGTCAGCAAAACAAAAAGTTCTTTGTAAACGTGGTAAACGACTAGATCCTGGCAAAGCCCTAACAATCTCTCAAGATGAAGCAGGGAACCAACAAGAGACTGCGTTAACCGAAAGTGAAGAACTCGAACCTGAACAGCAAGATAGTAGAAAAGTGGAAGAGACAGAGGAATCAGACGAAGAAATGAACATACAATTGAAAGAGATAATAGAACCACAACCAGGGCCATCGTGTACAAAGCGTCCTACTAGAAAAGTAAAGAGAAAATCTGAATCATTTTCCTAGTTACCTATATCTGTTTGCTTCATAAACTGGGACATGTGGAGTCTGAATGGATTACCTGTGTCGAATGCTTTGGGTTTGTGATGTAACTGTAACCTATGACGAAAAAAGTGAAGATCCTTTCTACGTTTGCCAAAGCAAAAGCCGCCAAGAAAAGGATTTCGAGAGGAGATTTCGACAGGGATAATTAAAGTTGGTGTTAAAGACACGAACTTTATGCCCTAGAATTAGGACCAACCGTTCTATTTTGTGTGCCTTATTTTGTAACAATATTTTACAGGATTTTTTTAGTTGGTTTATTGTACCAGGTTAAGTCTGACTAACATTTCAGGGTATTATTTTTATTTGTATAAATAAATTATACCTATCTATGTATATTTCTAGTTTTTTTTAATTCAGTTTTATTTTAGCAACTAGAATAGTATTTATAACTGCAAATTGGAATGTAATTTAATATTAAAAAATAAAGAGCATTTAAAAAAGCGAACGTTAATTTTTTAAAGAAAAATCACATTTGGAGGCTTAGAGAAATGTAGGGAAAATAACTAGTCCGATCACAAAAGATTCCTTATTTTTTTGAAAGACCTAAAACGCGGCGGGCTACTTTGGCATCACAAAAACTAATTTTTTCTTCGATTCTTTTTCGATATTTTGTTATCAATTTCGTCAATTTACAGCCAAGAGCACATTTGTTATAATTTTACTTTTGTAATTTGAGTGATTGCCTTAAAGTTATTTTCAAAAATGTCCCAAAACCTGCCAAAGCAACCCGGTACATATTAACTCATTTACCCACTCGGCTACCGTACCTTATAAAACGAGAGCAATATTTTGATACCGGTTGTTTACAATCGAAACGGGAACGTTGGGTCAATAAATTTGGGATTCTAAGTTTAACTTGTAGAGTAGCTGCTGACTTAGGATATACTGGTTAAATTTCTTGAGAACATGGTATCGATACGCGTTTCGCCAATCAAGTTGGTGTCATTAAAAAAATATGAAATCAATTATAGCCATTGTGTACCTATATGCCAACTCTTCCAAACACCAATAGTTTGGTAGAGCATCATTATCATTAAATGATGCACTGAGAAATTAGTTAATACATTATTTAAAATGGATATCCATAAAGATAAAGGGCCTTAGTTCCATACATAAATACCTTCTACTAAGGGCCTCGATGGACATCGGCTGCTAAACTAAAAATCGGGTAATATATGTGAAACCGCAAATGAAAAGTAAAAACTTAAATCTTACATAAATAACTGTCCACGTTCATAAAAACAATTCAGGTTCCCAACGACTTGCAATAATTTATTGTGAAAACGAAAAAACTGTTGATTTTTTAACCTTATAATTTATTGAAAGTTGTAATATATACTACGTTTTGATTATAGTAGTGTTGTGATTATTTTCTAGGAAGGAAGAGTTAATCAATACCTGACATCAATTTCAATAATTTCACTGTAGATATAAAATTTCTTACTCGGTTGTTCATAAATTCGTTTTAATTTTATTACCTACCGAGTGACCTCAATTGCTACGGAATTCAAAATCCAAATCGTTTATTCAAATTAATTGGATGAAATAATAAAACTCGATTGCAGAGTTTAATCAGGCGAGAGGCGTTAATTTGTCATGATAAAACATGCGTTTTTATCAGATGCTAATGTGCATGTTGCAAAAGCAAGCTGCACTTGGTTGCTGATTACTTCAGCAGATACAGGATGTCCCAAAACTGGACACCGGTTTGCGGGGTCAAATGATAGTTATCGATTTAACCAAACCTACTTCAGACGTAGAGGGGACAGAGTTAGTTAAAGTTAAAGTTAAATTTTTCAAATAAGCATAAAACTGTCGCTTTTTAGTGAACATTTTTTAACTGAAAGCCAATCCAACAATTGACAAATATTTAAAAGGAGTAGTAATAAATTACAATAATAAATGCTTTACAACATTAACGTTTCTACATAAATCGTTGTTAAGAATGTTAAGCAGAACATTCAGATGTACGTTAGTGACAAGCAAATTCCTCTACTGGAAGCTTATTGCAATTAAAGTTGGATAGAAGGGCCCTGACTGGGCAGGAGTAACGTACCGGTTTCAACCTGAAAATCGTCATACTAAATTGGGTAATATGAACAAAACAGACTCTTTTTATACATAATTTCGCAAATAGTGTATTTTGCGGAAACTTTTGAATTAATCATTAATAAAAATTGTTTATTTCTTTATTTTGTAAATATTAAAGGAGAATAGTAAAAGTACCTAATACAATATTAAACAATTTAAACATTCTTTAGGAGTATCGATGACTTTTATTTATTAAATTTCCGCCGAAATTTCTTGAAAATATTCCTTATCGTTTTCATTTTCTTGTAATAATTACCCATACATGAGACGTTTGCTGTGCCACAAACAGTAGGGATTGTCATGTGAGTTGTAAGGATTTCAATTACTTACGCGAATCACAAACTATTTGAAAAAAAGCATCGTTTATAACCTCTCACTTTATATTTTTACGATAATTTTTGATATTTTATAGCATAGTTTCTAATAGAAAGAAAAATCATAATTTGTAATTTAAATGTATTTACTCCCTGTATAAATGAATGTACTTATAAAGTAATTTATTCTACGAAGAATTGTCCTTTCGACACATTTTACTTAAAATATGTATACATAATATAATTGGTAAATTTAAGAAGTTTAAAAATTCAATTTGAGTTTTAAAAATATAAATCAAAGACAACAGCTTAGTAATAAATAAATTAAACAGAAGCTAGACCCATTTTTCGTAAAATTTCCTCATCTCCCATTTGATCAGATAATCAACTTTTTTTAACTGAGATATAAGTCCATCGGATAAATAAATATCTCCTTTATTTAACTGAATTAAATATTACCTACATAATCCCATTATTTAGCAATGTTCAACACATCGTCGATACCCTACCCCAGCAAACATCGTTTTATGAATTAAATACTGCATGTATTTAATAATCTTAAAATCCATACGCTGAAAAGATTTTACGTTGTGCGGTGAGTGTTTTCCTTCTTATATCGTTCTGTGACATAAGTGCAATGTGTTTCACCATAATCAGCAAAATTCTCAAAATTACATCACTTCCAACCAGTACTACCACACGTTTGTAGCCGGACTTTTCGTCATATTTTTAAACTGTCTTCAGACAAACAAACCCAGATACAGACAGTGCTTCATGTTACACACATTTACACGTCGATGACAAATATAAAAATGTTGCAACTATTTTACGAGAGTCCAAACTCACTTTCAATTTCATTACTTTAAAGTTTACAGCAACTACAGTTAGATCAGCTGTTTGATGTTTTTATTGGTTTTTTATGAAGGAACATCTCGATTCGAAGTCTAATCAAAGGCTAAAACTGGTTTGGGTATTAATTAATCGTCTTCGTTAATGTGACAATAAATTATCGTGGCCATTAAATTCCATTTTCCGCTGAAACCGAATACCAGTGAAACGTTGTAAGTTTCATAAGTATCGAATTAGTTTTTTGGCGTAAATCGCTAGCTTGTATAATACTTTGACACTTTACAAAGCGCAAGCGTTCTTAATAATCGAATTACTTCTTTGAAAATTACTTGTGTCAATTAGTCAATTAGAAGAGTAGTCTCCTTAAAATAGGCTCGAAAATAGGTACCTACACAGAACAGCAAGTCACGATATTAATTGACGTAGCGACATCAACCTGAAAACTGTTATAATCATACATAATATACAAAACTTTGGTTATAACTCCTATACATAATATACATAATATAGTTTAAGAAACCGAAGAGTCCCTAATAAATGGGGGGGGGGGGATTCGTTTTTTGGTTGAAGGAGCGAGAGGAAATTTAAGAAAAATTAAGCCCCTCGGAAGTTGAAATGTGGGGTGTCAATTCTATATGTCTTTTTGCATATAGAATCTAATAAAACCAAAATCAATACGATAGGACTAACCATGGAATAGAGAAACCCGTTTTAGTCTTGAAAATACAAAAGAAATGTATGTGTAAGACATGTTAATTTTAATTTGTTGCTAACCTAAAAATAAAATACATTTATGTAAGTAATAGATATTAAATTTTTTTTCAAAAAAAATTAAATTTTAAATATCAATCAGTAACTCAGAAACGATTGATTTTAGATATAGGGTGTAATACATTGCAAATGTTTAGAATTTTACAAGGAATTCGAAATTGCAACAAAAATTGGTGGTTGCCATTTGAAAAATCAAAGTTGATCACAGCCCAGCTTTTTTGAGACACCTTGTAGAACATATTTTTAAAATCAAAATCGACCTGTCTGAGAGATTTTTCCAAAACTTTGGCGTTTTGAAGGTATTGAATTTGTTCCTTACTTTTCGACCTCACTGTATATGTATAACAACAGCCACTGCTCCTACGCAAATGACAGACATTTTATGGCAAATTAAGCCACTTGTTACTTTTATATTGTTTGTAAAACCAATGGCCCTAAGTATCGCTTGAAAAATATTCTTTTGTGGAAATTGTCTCGTGATACAGTTAGTCTTCTTTGTAGTACTTTTTACGCACATAACTAGGTACAAATAAATGTGGATTTCCCCTTCAAAAAAATATTAAAACGAATGCGGTTGACTGATCTACAAGAACGGCGTTTATGTTTTGGATTTCTTTTAATAAAATTGCAGGTGTCAATAAGTAAGGAGGCGCATTAACATTACATTACCCTACTTAATTGATTGTCTGTACTGTTAGGCCATTTCTTGTCGTTCTGGTAAAAATCCAAAGATCGTAGATTTTGATCGCAAATTGAGTAAACACATGTATTTGAGGTAAAGAAAGGACAAAATATTTTACATACATTTCGGCAAAAATATGAAATATTTCCGATTATTTTATTATTTTTTTTTAAGTACGAATACTAATAAAATATTAATACTATGCCCGTTTTGTGATGATTGTACAATATGTACAATGTACAATAATTCGAAACGCTCATATGCCATTGAGGATCATATCATATCTTTCAGCTAAGGGGCTGGCAGATCGAGGCACAAGATTCGTCACCAATCATACGGGATATAATGAGCCGGTGCAACTCATAGGACACGGCCGGCAGGACTATCTAGACAGATTCTATTGACAGGTATTTTGAATAATGCAAAAAAAAATTATATAAGAGGGTGAACGGTGAAGCTGAAACTGGCTTTGAACTCTTCTCTTTAAAGAGGTTTATAAATAATTAATTTTTAAAAATGTTACTTGGAGAACCCCCCTTAATATTTGATAAGAAATAAGCTGGTGAATTTTGTGAACCTTATTCAAAAATACCCTGTAGGTATATATTGAGATAACTGTAACGTCAAATAACAAATAACAAGACCATTTATTTTGAAAATTAATTATTGTATTATAATTTAACACCAAAAAACTATCTTCTATTAAAGTGATAATTCGATTTTGGGGATTTGTTCGACGAACATTAATCGATCCTACCCCGTAACGTTAAACCAAGCGGTGACTTTACGCCACTGATTGGAGAGAATTGAAAGGTCAATGACAGAATTACTACGAGTTTCGTGTAGGAGGAGCTTTCGAACACTTTACTATAGAGATGACCCATTTCTAGGACATATCTAGTGCAATAGGTGAAACCTAAGATGTCAAAGACCCCCGACAGTGAAATGCAGCGATCTGGCAATTATTACCATACCAGGCAAAGAGCCACGATGAAACTTTATTTATATATTGTTGCTATCATTATAATTTATTGTCAAAACATTTGTTTTCTCTGTGCGGATCTACTTTTTAAACATTCAACCGAAATTTTTACACGTTTTACTTTCCCCAAAAGTGTGCACATATCTGAACAATTTGCATATTTTTAAACGTGCACATTTTGCGGCTCAATTATTAAAAGGAAAACATTTTAATTTTTTAATATTATTACATATTATATTAAACATGTTTCTGGGAGGTTATTAAATGTATCTTTCCATTAAAATCTGAATTATTATGATCTTCCATCCCCGACAATCCTTTATTCATTTCCTGTAAACCCGGAAGTTTGATATTTATGCGTTTTCTTTGTCTCCCAATAATTGGTTTTCTATAAACTGGCATGAAATCTGTGGATGTCTCGTAAAAAACCGGTCCATCGGGAGCGGAACTATACTATCATACAAAGCGTCTTTTTGTCATTCTTAAAAGCTGTTAATACTTAAATTGCACTTTTTTCTTTGGCCAATATCTTTTTTGGTGCAGGTACTTAAATAATCTGAATTTTTAATTTACACATAAGTTTTTAGGATGTGCTCCCGCCCACACAATTGGGAGTAAGCAGGTAGATACTGTCCAATATTTGAATAACAAGAATAATAACAATTAATCTGAGACAATGGCCACATTGCGGCTCCAAAAAATTGGTGACCGAGGAAAGCGACAGTGGCAACTTCAAGAGACGGACATATCCAAGGAGTAAAAATCCTAAAACCTTAAAAAAATAAATTTTTATTTGTTATTTCCCTATAAACACTTGTAGATAATTAGTTAAAAAATAATTTAATAAAAATGGAGGACATTAAGTATCTTCAGTCTACCACAGAAAAAACTCTTTTCAAACGCGGCCGCCATCTTGGATTTTATGTCGATACTTCATTCTTTTCTGTAACCAACGACACGGAAGGTCCATTTTATTGATTTTTTTGTATTGGATGTGACATTTCGGCATCTTTTCTTCAAAAAGAAATAGCCATACAAAGGGCCATTTTGAAATTTTTCATCTATATTCCATTTTTTTCTGTAGCAACGACTATTAGCTCATTAAAATCGGTTAATAAACAAAAAAATTATTGGCCAAAGAAAAAAGCGCAATTTAAGTAATACAGCTTAAGAATGACAAAAAGATGCTTTGTATGATTACGTATAACTCCGCTCCCGCTGGACCGATTTTTCTCATCGAGGTCTTAAAATGTCCATTTTATTATTATTATTATTATTTTTTTTTTGTTATTGGATGTGATATTTCGATATTTTTTATTCAAAGAGAATTGGCACAAAGAAAGGGCTATTTTCAAACCCGACCGCCATCTTGCATTTAAAAAAATCGGCCATTTTGAAATTTTTCATCGATAGTCTATTCTTTTCTGTAAGCAACGACACCTAGCTCATTAAAATCGGTTAGTAAACAAAAAAGTAATTTCCAATGAAACAAGTGCAATTGAAGAATGGCAAAGAGACGCTTTGCATATAGCTCCTCTATGGATCGATTTTTATCATCGATGTCTTAAAATGTAGAAAAAGATTCATTTTATTACTCTTTTCTATTGGATGTGTCATTTCGACATTTTTTTTTTTTAAGAATCTTGCATTTTAATTTTTTCAAAAAAATTCTTGGCAATACCAATATTGGTCGGAAAATGTATGATTATTGGTATATAAATGGGGAAAAATCGATTGGACCCCAACAAATAACCAGAAGTAGGAGGGTGGGGGTGTGGAAAAAGGGATGTTTTTAGAGGTGAAACGTGGTTTTTTACGATTTGTGGCAAAACTAGACCTCCTATCGAAAAAGTTAAATGCAAAAGTTGTAGATAATTAAAAGATCTACAACTTTTATGTCAACCATTAACCATTAACCTCAAAACTATTGAGAAAAACGCCAAAAACCAATTATTTGATTTTTTATTTTTATCTCCCACAAAAATGATTCGATTTTAATGAAATTTAGTGAAAATGTACATTTTTTGTCTCAAACTCGGTTTCAAATAAGTTGTAATTTTTTTGAAGCGAAATATTTATTTTTGATTTTATTGCGAATTTAATTTGAAAAAAAGGCCTAATTTTCAATCAAAAAAGTTAATTAACAAAATTTAGATTTTTGAAAATTTCAGGACGGAATTTTTTTCGTTGAAAACTCTACTTTAAGATGGTATAAAAATATCATACTGTTACTATGGGAAACTTTAAACGGTTAATCAAAGTTCCCTTATTTGATATTACATTGGAATTACCATTTTGCATCACTCTCAACATTTCATTTCAATAAACAATGAAGAAATCGTGACATTTACGAAAAAATCGACCTTGAAAAGATCTTTGTTTTGGTTTCTCCCATTTTTGACAATATTTTTCCATAGTAACAGTATGATTTTTTCACACCATCTTAAAGTAGAGGTTTCAACGAAAAAAATTCCATCCTGAAATTTTCAAAAATCAAAATTTTGTTAATCAACTTTTTTTACTAAAAATTGGGCCTTTTTTTCAAATTAAATTCGCAATAAAATCAAAAAATAAATATTTTGCTCCGAAAAAATTACGGCTTATTTGAGACACAAAAATGTACATTTCCATAATATTTCATTAAAATCGAATCATTTTTGTGGGAGATAAAAATAAAAAATCAAACAATTGGTTTTTGCCGTTTTTCTCAATAATTTTGAGGTTATGGTTGAAGCAAAAGTTGTAGATCTTTCAATTATCTACAACTTTTGCATTTAACTTTTTCGCTAGGAGGTCTAGTTTTGCCAGAAATCGTAAAAAATCACGTTTCATCTCTAAAAACACCCGTTATCCCACCCCACCCTACTTCTGGTTATTTGTTGGGGTCCAATCGGTTTTTCCACATTTACATACTATTTATCCTAAATTTCCCAACCATCCATATACTGCTAAGAATTTTGTCGAGTTTTGGCCTCTGAAAACCGGTTCGACACTAAACTATTAACATAATCACGTTTGACAATATCAAGGAAGAAAATTTTGAAAACTTGCAAATCCCATTTTCAATATGTATTCAGCTTTTACTATGTAGTCAACGTTTAAATAGTTACTACAAGTTGTCAAAATGTACTCTTCAATTTCCCAGAGCAGGCTTGTTATTCTTACTAAATTTGCATTAAAACCTTAAATCTCTGAAATAACAATTTTTAAAAATAATTGTGCATATATAAAATGTTACATCTTTCTGATAATTCATGCAATGCTGCATATATGCAAAATTTTTGATATTTCGGATTAATAAACCCTAAGTGATCGAAACAACAAAACGATACCCAAATACAAGAAGATGAGGAACTAAGTTATTTCAGAATTGGCGAAATGAAAGTTAAAACAGACAACAAACCGAAACAAACGTACGCAAAATAACCATAATTCGCCTGTTATACTTCCCCCGGTCGGTAAACAAACAAACAACATAGAGGACAGAGGACATCCTTGATGATGTGAGAAGGAGGCGGCAGGCACGACAGGCCATGAAGGCAAGGCTGATGATTGGGAGTGTAAAGTATAGAGTTCGTTGACATTTAGTCGGGGAACCGCGGTTATTCACCTACTGAAAGTTGGAGTGCCGGATCAGGACTGGTGCGGTACCCGGCGTGTACTTACTGACCCACTGTCCAACTCCACGTACATGCAAATCGGACTCGGCAAACAAACACTACCAGCCAGCCGTGACATGTCAATAAGTCAGTCTGCAAATGTGCCTCTTACCAAGTACGGGCACGCGAGACATCTATAAAGTCTCTGGAGGTTTATAGCCCGAAGAATAACATTATTTGTTATCTCAAAATATAAAATTCATTGCACATAAATACGGGAGTTGATCAGTGTGAAAAATCCGCCACCGTGTACACTTTGAATTAAATGAAGCATATGTTACCTATAATAATTCAGTGGTTCTTTGGTAGTACTAATAATACCTAATGTAACACTGAAAATTGTTCAGTAAACAAAACAAGTTTACGGGGTCGGACAATAAATCGCTGGGCGAAAGTCTGTCGTAGTAAAAGATCCAAGCCCCAGTCTGTAACTGATACATGAAAAAAGTAACCAGATGATATACAGGGTGTTTCGAAATTAACTAGAAAGATATTGCCATCGGCTTCTACGTAAAAAAGTTCATATATACTTGGGTCCAGAATGGTTGGTACCTAAAGGGGCTAGAGCCTTTTAAAGGAGAGCCTCTGATGCTGGATTTTTGTAAATATTTTGGAAACTTTTTGTGAGAAAGCAATGAAATTTTCTACGTTTGCTAATTTTTACAAGCTTTTATTTAACTTGTTTAGGTCAAATCTTCCAACTGAATTTTAAAATAGTTATCCCCAACCGATTGAGCTGAAATTTTGATTACACGTTTAGTTTGGATGACAATGCATGTTTAGCATTGTTTTTGTTTAGCGAAGTGACGTCATTCTAAATCCAATATGGCGGACGCCCAGAGATGGCGGACTAAAGTCTGTCTGATGAGAGATTGCAGTGTATTACGGCTTAAAAATAATTAAAATATCTGTGGAAGATTTCCACTGAACATAACCGATCGCTAGTTGAGATACGGAACGTACCCTCATAGCTGATTCAGTGAACCATCTGAAGTCGGTTGACGGGCATTGATAATACAGTTCTCTCAACCTTACCAACAATTAATTATTATTCGTTTGGAGTAACATTTATAAATAAGTATGCTGTGTAAATATTAACCTTTAGAAATTGTTTTAAAAAACAAGTTACTCTTTATAAATAGTCCATCGCATCGAAATATTCAATGGTTCAGAACTATAGGGTTTTGTTTAGTGTAACATAGTGCCAACTCTGCTAGATTTATACTAGCTAGGTGCTATGTGTTTTCTGTTAATGGAATACTTTATAAAACGCGTTGAAAATGAGGGAATTTCTCTCTTTTGTTCATCAACTAATGAACCGATAGTTTCGTTGTATGATAATTGTGGTAAAAGCACTTTTGGTTGCTTTCGGCTAGTTTCCGGAATATAACACAATTTCTACATGTTTGGTTAGTTTAATACATTTTAGATTAAACTTACTTTCGATTTATTCGGATTTTGTAAGAAACTCATCGTCCAGAATAATCTGGGTAAGTTCTAGTAGTTTTTTTTTGTCTTTTAAAAGACCACGTGTTTTATAGGTTAACGTAAAAATAATTTTGATGTAATGTATTTTAGACGATTTTGCTACGGTATAATTTGAGCGATACCACCAGCTCGTACTGACAATTGAGTATTTTTGGACTGTAATTGGATTTTTTGGACTGTGGATATTTTTGGCGATTTTTGCCTTTATATCATATAAATTGTATAATGTAATAAATTGATGGGTTTGATTTAATTTAAAGTTTATTTTCTTCTTTTTAGAGTATTTAAATAAAAGCTTGTTTTTAAAAATGTTCTTTTACTGTTATTTTGTTCCCGGTTTAAAAATGTATAAATGATTCTAAAATTTTATTAAGGGACGTAGTAATTGGAGGGGGCTAGAGACGTCTGTGAATCTGTGTAACTCCCTATTTTTTTCCCTTTTCATTTTCATACCTTTAATTACAATTTTTGTTAGTATATTTCTTTGTCCTGCCTCCATTTTTATATCAGTTAAGTACAAGACTAGTACCTACATATAGTGCAAATAAAACATTTTTCATAAATATGCAAAATTTGTCCAACTATGATGAGCACTAGTATGGGAACGGGTGGTCCAAAATATGCACCTAGTATCATTCAATGCAGAATTTAATGCCCTACAACTTTTAATAGGACAATGTTTTCGATATTGTGACTTCTTTACGAGATATAACCATAAAACCGAAAAAATACCCATTTTGGGGGTACATTTTTACCCCCCACCACTTTAACACAACTCTGCCGAGGGGGAAAACCTAGGATAGTCATATTGGGCAACAAACACAGCCATTAAAACAATAAAACCTTTTGTAGCAATTATTTCCGATTTGGATTTGAAGCCTACTGGCCTAACTTACAACTATTAAGTTAGCCACTGGATTTAGCAAATGGATTTTTTTAGATTCCTTCAGTGGCGTAATAGAGCAGAATAACACCTTTTTTGACGCCCCTGCATCTGGGAAAATAATTGGTAATAACCAATAATCAAGACAATAAAATCGAACGCCTTGTACCAGTACTCAGGCCAGTAAACTCTCCTACTTATTTTGCGAACATTCTTTTCTGCATTTGGATTTTAGTAAAAACTCTATAATTAAAAATTTTACTGCGTGTTTAATTTTTTTGGTAAGGTAGCATCAAGTGAATCATTACATGGAATCTTTGATTCGTTTTGGTCACGACCACAAAACTGTCTTTAAGATAAAAATGTGCCTCAAATTTATTGGACTGGAACTTGCAACTATATTATTAATCAAATTGTGATATGGTATGTCATTGATACCAGAATGAAAATTTTGTTTCAACAATATTACATTAATTATATTTAGTTAAATATAGAGAGAATTGTATAGGCTACAGCGTATTGGACTAGAGAGAAAATATCCGTTTATACGAGAGATGGCTATTAAATTACTGGAACACCAATACAGCTACTGAAATACACATGTTCTTACAGGGTACATTAAATTAATGAAAGTGGACTAACTTTATTATTTATGTAAATGAGTGCCCAAGGGATTAATAGTTAACCTGACATGTTTCATTGTCTATATCAATAATTGTCTAATTTACGCCAGTTTAAGTTGCTAAATTATATTATGGTGATGAGACAACAACAATTGCTAAAATATTGCCTCCTGGACATGTTGTAATGACTAATTAAACATTTCATGTTCAAAATTGGTTTACAGTGAATAACCTATTTAATGATGATGTGATGCAGAAATATACGAATTTCGTACATTGCATTTTGGATTCACTACCTACACCAAATAGATTTTGTGACTAAAATATTGAATATATTATGTCCAATATAAAATCTTCAAGTACCTAGTACCCTTCCAGGTAGTAAAGATAGTTTATTTAAGTATATTCCATTCGATACTAAACTATGCCATGATGACATGAAGCCATTCAGCTTGGGGCAGTGAGCGGAGGACTGACTTGACTCACTTCATATCGATATGAAGTTAAGCAACAGCTATCGCGTTCAGTACTTGGATGGTGACTATCCACGGAAAGACGCGGTCTCGTTTCCCTACTTCTAGCGGCTTGTATATCAGCTATATCGCAGAAGCAATACAACTGTAGGCGAGAGGTGTATTGAGGATATACCATCCTTCGGAGAGGATGTAAAGCAGTCGGTCTATTAAATGTTAGGCAAGTAAAAAATCCCTACTCTGAGTAAGATAAGAGGTTCGGCAAAATTTCCAGGTTGGGGGTTGCTCGTCTCCTGGCGTCCTGGTAGCGGAAATAGGCCGACGTTAAATAAGTGAATAAAAAAAAAAAAGCCATTCAGCTCATACTACCTATACAACAATGACGATATGCGATTCGGTCTACATGTGTGTTTTTTTGGGAGGGGGGTTACAGATGTTAGTATCAGGTAGTAATAATAACCTATATTTAAGCTTTTTCCGTACTAGTCTATGTCATGACTATGTAGAATCGCTCATCAGTTCATATTTACAGAATATTATTTAATACATCAACGCCTGCCAATCACTCTGTTTTTAACCTTTAGAGATGGTATTAATACTGTTAATACTAATACCCTTGTACAGGGTGTCCCAAAGTTGAAGTCTCGGGACTATATCAGGAGAATGAAAAAATTTATCACAAAAACGTTTACGTGGTTTAATTTGGGGTGCACTAAGGTACATTTTACGCTATAAATTTTTTTTATTTTCGAAATCTGGAAAATGGCGAAACTGACGTCATCAGAACTTTTTTCCCAGGAACATACACTTTTTTTGTGCTACCTTGAAAGTGCTATTTTTTCTGAACATTTTCTATGAAAAAAGTTTTTCGTATCTTTTATATTTAAAAATATACAGGGTAAAATAGTTTGGAAAATACGCTCAATTGAATACGAGTTAGCCATGATGTAATCGAGTGGCCTATGGAAAACAATGAACTAGGGCTGTTGACATGTCAGTTTCGCCATTTTCCAGATTTCGAAAAAAAAAAATTTTCTAGCGTAAAATGTACCTTAGTGCACCCCAAATTATACCACGTAAACGGTTTTGTGATAACTTTTTTCATTCTCTGGATATAGTCCCCAGACATCAACATTGGGACACCGTATGTGGTAGAAATTGCGTATTTAAACATTTCTTTTCGATATTAAGCTATGCCATAATTACAGAGTCACTAAGTTTATAGGTACTTAGAATATAGAACATTTTCCATACAATGTTACGCTCATTGCATTTGTGTTTAAAAGTTTTAAAGAAGGTGTTATAAGTAAGTATACCCCTCCAGATAATAAATATATTCCGTTTGTTACTAAGCTGTGCCATAATTACATAGAGTTAGTTACTAAGTTCACACTTATGGAATATTTTCCATACAACGTTTCTTGTGATTTAAAGAGACTATTATTACTATTAGGAAGTACCTACACCTTCAGATAATAAAGGTGTTCCATTTAAGCATCTTCCTTTTGGTACTAAGCAATTCCATACGTAGAGTTACTCTCTTCCTTTCGATATTAAGTATAGTCACTTAATTTGTAGTTCTAGAATATTTTTCATTCAAGGTCATATCTTAATAAGAAAAATGATTGCTCTTACCCCTAGAGGGTGAAGACTACCCCTAAAATCAAAAAATCAATAATTAACGAAGTACTGAGAATAAATTATTGAAACATATCTATTATTTATGTTTTTGGAGCCGCTGATCGCGAATGTGAGGTCAGAAATTGAAAATTTTATATTGCACCCTCAATATGGCCGTTATGTTATAGAAGGGGTAAAATGGATAATTTAATCATTTTTTGTTTATTTTGAGAAATTAGGACTTTCTTAGCAGATTGTTACATTTTGAGAAATAAATTTCATCCCCTAATAAGAAGATTAATTGCTCTTACCCCTAAGGGGATGAAAACCACCCCTAAAGTTAAAAAATCAATAATTAACGAAGTTCTGAGTCTAAATTACCGCCGAACGAGCAATATCGTAATTTGCTAAAACGGAGGCGCGCTTCTTATTTCGGTCATATCTCCTTTGCAATTAACGCTAAAAATCATCCAAAAAAGCATTTTGAAGGTCTTTTAATCCCCTTTAAAATCAGGTAGGTCAAAGCAATACAAGGTTGTCAGTTTCTCTATATTCATCTTAAATGCGCCAATTATATGAAAAAACGTTAGCTAACTTCAAACACTTCCATCTCCTAACTCTCTGTCTCTGTCAAAAAAATAAATTTATTGCCATCATTTTTGTCTTTTCAGCTAAGATTCTTCCCTGATAAGTTATTTAACCTCAAAGCCAAAAAAATTCATTATTTCAAAAATTTCCAAAATACTTTAAGTGTAAAATCTTTTAGATAATGCATCCATCACGGTCAAAAAAATTGAGCGTATACATAATACTAATGACTAACAAAAAACACAATCTGGATTTTTTTTCAATCCGGAATTTACGGAAACAAAAAAAGGAGCACTTTTTGTGTAAAAAAATCAAAATTTTGCCTTTATTAGCGCGTGACCTTTTTAGGGCTACAGCTACGTTCAAATGCACGTACCATGAACTGTATCTCGGCAACGATGAGTCATCAACAAATTTTTATTTCAAGGATTATTTTTGTTATTTCATTAGTGAACTTTTTTGTTATGACAAAGTTTTTCGAAAATGTGATCGTCTTTGTGTATTTGCTTAAAAATTTGAAAAATCGGGTTTTTCTTTTGCTTTAAAATCAACGTTTTCAACCCCTGGAACTCAGCGGGTATTAAAGCAAAAATAACGTTATAGGGTTTTCTTAGGGGTGGAATTCGACGATCTACACGTTCCAATAGTCATTTTTTTTCGAAACCCCTGAGGTGAAACTCACCCCCAACGAAAAAGCACCCTTATACCTTTTTAATATTGAATATTTGACCCATTTTGAATCAAACTATCCAAAAATATTTCAATTTAAAACAGCTATAGAATTAATAACTGGGTTAATGTCACTCAGTTCATTCTCATTGACAGAAAGTTTAAAAGACGACATACCTAATATACTACTACTACTACTCGCTCTATGTGTATTTTTGGGTTTTATATACCGAAGGGTACTACATATTATTCAAGTATTTTTTATTTGATACTGGGCTATGATATAACATGGAGTGCCTTTACTCCTATGATACAATATTTTTTAAACAGCGCCATGCAATTCGCTATCTTTGTTTTATTTTTTTTGGTTTTGCAGCGGGTGCTAAGACCATTTTAAACTTGGAATAGCACAATCTAACATTTAAGCATAATTAATTCCATTGAGTTCTTAGGATTATACTGACAAAATATGTATTATCAGCTTCCCCATGCAATTCGCTCTGTTTTTTGGGGAGTTTTCGAGTGAGGAGTTATAACCTTCCATCGGTATTACGTTATACCATAATTACAGGTCACTCCGCATGTCGTCTCTTTGTTAAAATAAACCACCACAACATACATAATATTATTAATCATTGCACATATTTTCGTTCAGTTTTATTTAAACGATTTGAGAGACGTTAACATTAACATTAACGGTTGCATTGGTCGAGCCGCCAATTGAAGGGCCTTGGATTGATTATCGTATAAATGAATACATTATACCTTGAGCAGCCTCAAATGAATTATGCAAAAAATATTTCTCCATTGCCACGTTTAGTGATAATTTAAAAATGTATGGTGTAGGAGTAGGAGCGTGTTGGAATCATATTATAACTTATCTGTTCATTGACATTTTCGTATGAATTTTTATGAGCTTGTTACGAAGTCGACGAAAAGGTTAATCAAGATATGAAAAATGGAATGTAACCAGATACAGGTTACAGTGAACTGCGTCTTAACTCGTCGTTAATATAATATAGTGGGTCTATACGAGGTATGGTCAAAGATTTCCATGCCTTAATTTAGCTTTAACATAATTTATATATATAAATAAATAATTCTCTTAGTCATGTTATTATTATTATATTAAATTAATACATAAAAGGTTTTAAGTAAAACAATTATTATTTTGACGTATATGTAGGTGCGTAGATAATATTACTGTTAAGTAAGCAACAAGGAAGACATTTTCAGGTCGATATCTCAAATAACGGCAGATTATAAAATCAAATTTAACCACAAATTTGCTTTAAAGCATTATTTTTTTGAGCAATGTAATTTGGGTGAAATCGCAATAGCTGGTTTATACAATATAAAACAGTTAAATAAATAAGTGCTTATATTTTCTGCATTATTCGCATAATCAAAAAAACATACAAATCTATAATCGAGATGCGTCATTATATTAATAATTATATTTAATAATTTTGGACTTCAAATTGAAGTCAACGAAACCTAGATCTGCATTATTTCGCAACTTACTTACCAGGATGTTATTTAAATTTCAGCAATCTTAATATTTATAAGATATTATAAAGGAATGCGAAAGTAGGTAATTATACTTGCAAATAATCGGCATTTTACCGATAAATTATTCAATTCAAGGTTAAGGGGTAGGCTGAGTACTCCACGAATAAAAAAATACAAAAAAAATGAAATATGTTTCAGAAAATACAAAAAAAAATAAAATATGTTTCAGAAAATAGGTGAATAAAATTCGTTATCGAGAAATCACACAGAACGATGAACCAGACTAACAGATTGTAGTCAAACGAAATTAGGACGGGTGAAAACATAATTTATATCAGTGTTAAAGTTTAAAAAATCAAAACATAGCTGGAAGTGATCCCTCAGTGATGGATTCGTGGTCCTTGTAATTATGTAAATGGTTAAATGCAATCGCTACATTGTTCTCGTTCAGGAACGACTGCAGCAAATACGACGTAATAGCCTGTAACAAATTATTCCCTCACGCCCATAACCGCTAACTGCATTCAATTTAATTGATAAAAATTAACGCAACAATGTAGATAACAACTTAAGTATGCCATTATAATATTGTGAATGTTAAATCATTATATTCATATAAATGGTGTAACTGGTGCTTTGGCCCCGCCTTTACAGGGTGGGCCGAAGTTTACCTGACAAACATCAACAGGTGATAGAGGGACTTAAAGTAAGTAAAAAAGTTATTATCAACTTACATCCTTCGATGATTGCTAACAAAGATACAGGATGTTAAAGTTTTGTGAAAAACAAACAATTTTTTTCTACTTACTTAAGTTCCTCTATCACCTGCCGATGTTTGTCAAGTAAACTTCGGACCACCCGACCACCCTGTATATAAAAATTTTAAAATTAACAATTCCCTGCTATTTATACCCAAAAACTAAGCTTTATAACATAGTTTCAACGGCGAATCAAGAGATGCATTTACTGTCTACCATTTCCAGTAAAAATTGTTTAATAGAAAAAGTTCGAGATACTACATACATACATTGAAGTGGTGTTTTATATAAAGTATTTGTTGATACTGTTAATTAAGGAATTATAAACTTATTAGGTAGTTAGTTAATTAAGTAGTGTATACTGTTATTAGATGTTTTACTTTACGGATCAACAATTTGCATGCTTGAAAAGACAGCAAATATTTAGTAATATTGTACATTAGGGCAGCAAGGAGACGATGGCTCAGTGATTAGCTTACAAATTATCGAAGCTAGTTCGAGCCCCACAGCGCCAACTTTTTTAAAATTAACTCGAACATTATTTAAAAGTTGATACTTATTACCTACCATTTAATGTAATTCGAAAACCCGCGATGGTTTCTTGCCCAATCTTAAGAAATTTTTTTTATAATATGCCGCCTGTAACAGACTCATGGTACAGAGTGTCCCACGTAAGAGGTTCACTCGATTTCCTGGCTTTATTATTGGGCTAAAATAAAAAACCAAAATCTATTCTCATGTATTTTTTTATGAGGAATCAGATTATAAGGTCGAATAAGCGATAGAACCTCAAATATACGAGGCATTGTCAAAAAAACAATTTTCCAAATTTTTTTCACCCTGTATATTATTACGGAAATCGTTATGGTATATTAAGGTATATGCCATTTGGTTACAAAGGTATATGCCATCTAACTTCCGATTTAGCCGGAAATAGCTAACATCCGACAACATTTTGGCGACAACCTGTATTATAAAATAATTGCAAAGCAGCCACTCCTAATTTCAATAATATGTAACACACATCCATTATCTTTAGTAGTTATCGAGAAACAAAATGCGCTAAAGTAATAAAATAAGCTATTTCTAATATGTACAGTGTTATCATTTTGTTTGGTACACATTTTAATAAGAATTTGTGAGTTTATTGTAGAGATTAGAAAAAAATGTCTTATACAAAAGTTGATATTGACTAAATTTTTATTTGGCAGCAATACAAAAACAAAGAGGGCTGTGAATGGAAACAATATCAAAACAATAACAGTTTCTATTGTTTTCATCCACGGTCCTAAATGTTTTGAATTATTAATCAAAAATAAAAAGATTGTAGGTAAATATTCCTACTAGTTTAAACATTTTGCGTTAGCAAAGAGGGCCGTGGATGAAAACAATAGAAACTGTTATTGTTTTGATATTGTTTTCATCCACGGCCCTCTTTGCAAACGCAAGATGTTTAAACGCTAATAGGAATGTTTACCTACAATCTTTTTATTTTTGATTAATAATTCAAAACATCCTGTATAAACCTATCAAGTATGCTATATCAGTGTAATCAGAAGAAACAGAAAAAAAGAACAAATCTAACTGGATAAAAATATATAGCATTCAATTGTTTTTTTATTTCTGCCAAATAAAAATTTAGTAAATACCCTGCAACTTTTGTATAAACCATTTTTCTAATTCTGATTAAAATGTGTACCAAACAAAATGTTAACACTGTACATATTTTCTGTAATAATATACATAGTGAAAAAAATTTGGATAACCAGCTTTTTGCCAATACCTCGTATATGTATTAGAGGTTCTATCGCTTATTCGACCTTATAACCGAATTCCCCATGAAAAAATAAACGAGAATAGATTTTGGTTTTTAGACCAATAATAAAGGCAGGGGATCGAGTGAGCCCCTTACGTGGGACACCCTGTGGGTACACTCCTCTTTTTATTTTTTGAGATTAATTTTTCAAACTCGGCATACTAAATACACTTTTCAAACGTTACTTTTTAACGTTTAAATGAATTTGTTTCCTTTTCCGGTTTCACCGGAAATGACATCAACTTTCGATTTTTAAATGGAACACCCTATGTTGTTACATTTTTGGATTCTACATAATTTTCTGAATCAATCATTGTCACATAATTAAACATCAGAAATTATTTTTTGTTTCTCACAGCCATCTTACTTATTACTTATTGATAAATTGGAATAAAATGAAGTTTTAATTTTTCTTAACTGTAATTTTGGTTGTACTGGTTTCATAGGCAAAGTGGGCATATGAGTGGATTCCTTATTAATTGTACTTTCCAACGGTACCATTTGAAAAAATACAGGCTTGGTTAAAAAAAAAATTTTTAAATTTTGTCCATTTAGGTCAAAAAATTAAATGTTTTTGTCGTGACTTCAAGTTTTCTAGCGTTGCTATGATCGGTTAGAATTGATTAGGTGGGATCATGGCACTCTAGAATGAAAAATAAAATGGACTCCAGAAATGATTTTCACGATTGAAATTTCACTTATGTGGCATTGTTGGATTCAGAAATTATATCCTAGGGTGTTATATTTCAAAATTGAAAGCTGCTGTCATTTCCGGTGAAATCGGAAGGGGAAGCAAATTCATTTATACGTATAAATGTGTTGTTTGATATGTGCATTCAGTATGCCGAATTAAAAAAATTAATCTCAAAAATTTAAAAATAAAAGGATGGTGTACCTTGAGATTGTTACACACGGTATAGCATGGCATCAATTACTATTACTATCTAAATCGAACATTTAGCAATATATACATTAAGGCAATAAGGGGAGGGTGGCTCAGTGATTAAGTTACAAACTGGACGCGCACCTATCGACTCTAGTTTTGGCCCCACTTGCAGCGCCACTTCCTTTAAAAATTTCCTAACTAATAAAGTTATTACAAAGTTAATACTAAGATTAATTGCCAACGATTTAATGTAATATCGCATGCGTTATCCGAAGACAGGATGATTTCTTGCCCAGTTTCAAGAATATATAATATTAGTATATGACTTAAGTGTTTTAGTGCTTACTGTGGAAACATTGAACTTCAGAAAAAATTATTACAACCTTTATTGCGGCGTATCTAAATTTCTGTACAAAAAATTGCTTTTTTCACTTACTGTTCCACCTATTATTGAAAAAGGAATTTTCAATTGTCCTTCCAATAGTTGGGAGTTTCGCTTGTTCATTCACGAACCTAATTTGATCCATCCATCGTTTGATGGATAATAGTCAAATCTACCCACTGACCTCATGTAAAGTGTAGCAACTGATCATTTTACCTTCAACCTCAAGTTCTATCCGACTTCGCATTGAGTTTCACGACAACGAATACTTCTTAAAATAATGTATCCAAGATATCAACCAGTATTATATATTTAAAAATCAAACTTAAAACAACACTACTTGCCCATAACAATTTATTAAAAAATTGGTACACTTAATAATGAATATTTCTGTGGCATGAAAAAATTAACTAACAAAATAATTTGAAATTTGCGCTTTTATTTTGAATTAATTTTAGAATTTGCCATAATATAATTTAATTATCATTTTAGCATAATTAACTTGGCACACGCACTCTTATCTGGGCCATAATGGCCACTTACAACACCGGTAGTAAACAAGCTACATTATTTTCGTCATGGCAAATTATGCAGCCCTGGCACAGCAGGACTATCCCACCTAGTCGTATCCTTAATTACACGCCATTGTGCAAAATGCCGTTTCAAAAACATTGCATTAAACAACCTTCGTGGTACCAGTAAACTTCGATGCGTGTATTTCCGCTTGGCCAGCAGAACCCTGCAAGGAGGACTGTCGAAACTCATCTGAGTTCAGCACCAGCAGGAACGAGAAAATATGAATGAGAAAGTCATAGCCAAGGATAGGTCGCTGACCTGCTACAACAGTACTCGACGTAAGTACAACTGTATTCGTAGTAGTCCGTCTTGCTGGCGCTCGTCTCACTCACAACACCAGGCACAGCTCTTTCAGCACTCCAGAATCCGCTGAAAAGTCTGAAGCGATCTGATCATGCATCTTTTTTGGTTCTGTTTTGGGGTCTGCAGGAAAACACTCAACTAAAAGATTTTTTGCATGGCAAGGAAGAATTATGAACGACTATAATTAAGTTTTCCAGGTAAGAAAATAAGGTTGCAGGAAATTTAAAATGACGGACCACTTTCGATAAATTGGAAGTAAGTACGGAGACACATTTCTTCATTTTGGTATTAAAAATTTTTTTCAAATAATATATTCAAGACTTGGTCAATCTTATAAAACTTGTAAAAGGAATTGTATTAACTATTTGAAATTATTTTCAGATCGGCATAATCGGTTTTGTTTAAATCCTGCTGAGTCTTCTTAAATTTCTCCTTAAAACCGGTTTGTTTTGCAATAAATTCGAAATATATGTAATAAATTATGGAGCGTATTTATTTATAGAACTATTAAGTTTTTGTAATCTACTTTATTGACTTTTGCTAAAACGAAAAAAAAGATCGTTTCACTATTTCAGAACGTATTAACTGATCTGAGATACGTCATTCTTCAGTTTCCAATTTATAAAGAATATATTACTTAGTTGTAAATTAACATATCTTTTTAAAAATTAAAAAGAATGTCGTTGGCTCAACAATAAAATTTAAACTAATTTATCTGTTTGTCTGTGCTCGTTCTTCTATGAAATACTAAGCATTTATATTATTTTCCGAAGATGATTACTAGAAACCACATATTACATCTAAAAGTGTTGTATTGCTTAAAAAATAATTGCCATGCTCTGTACCCTTTCAGGAAATATGTAAATGGTAATCGCTATAATATAAATAATATAATCGACATTTCCACCTACCCTAACTTAAACTAAGTAATATTGCGAGAATTAAAAAAACATTCCAATACAAACTTTATTAATTACTTAGGAACGAGCGGTCATTGTGAGTTTATAATATTGAGAAATACAGAGAAATTAAAGTATCCCATTTCAAATGAGTTGCCATCTTTGTGGATTTATAAAAAAAAGAGGGAGATTTTCTTGAACAATTTTATTTTCTTACATATTAAAATTATGTAATTGTGACGAAGAAACTCAACAGTGAGGTTGTAACGTGTCTGTCTGTATTCACAACTTGAGAATTACAACATTTTGTGCAAAATTTAAGTAGCACCAATAAATGTGTTCAAGAAAACAAATATTTTAATAGTAAGGAAGGTGTACAACGTTAATACCACAAACACATTATGAAATATATTTTTTACGGTTCTAAAATCAATTACACAATTTTTTAAGTAAAACTTATTTTTCCCCAGTTTACAAAATTAATGCATTTTTTGTCGGTGAAACGGTAGAATGGTGAATGTAAAGAGAACGCTATCATGGTATAATATAAATTAAACTAAATTCTATTATTTTTCTTAATATAAAATACACTCATCCACCCTTTTTTGCATCGAATTTGTACAGTTAAATGTTGATTAAAGAAACTGTCTCTTGGTTGGGCCATCCAAGTATTCAATTCCGGGGGTTCAACGACCCCGGTATACAAAGTGTTATATTTCGGGGTTCCGGTCATTGGTCTGACCTACCTTCATGATCTGGGTCCATCGACTGTTACAAATTTTACAAAACAAATCAATACGTATATACTATCTATATACCATACTGCAAACACATGCTGCAATATTATTAGATATTTATACAAAAAATCTGTACCATTTTTTTAAAATTTATGATATGATAACGCCTTGATTATTGTTTTCTGTCGTTAAATTAATTCACTAATTTTTCATATAACTTAGAACCATTGCGTTGTCAGTAAAATTTTAATTCTTAAAATATGATTCTCACATAATAATTACATACCTAAGTCTTTGACGATTTTTCGAAGCTCTAATTATTATAATTGCAATATCTTTAGCGATAACCATGGGATTAAAGTAAGAAATTGGTGAACAAAATTGTAATTCTTTCAGCAACACCACGAGCTATTTCCTTCGTTTGCAGAAATTTTTCAAGGGACAGGTCACCACACATTGTATTTATGAAGCCTCAATTGTTGACTGTAAAAAAATAATTATCTACGCCTCTGATTAAAACCATGACTTGGCATTACCTACATAATTTTAAATTGAATAAAAAAAATCTAATAACTTATAATATGTGGGTTGAGATAACATTCGAATACGTGCATGATGCCCAGAGGGACAGACGCGATTTTATGCACAATAATAATATAATGGCTACAGCCAGAGACTAATAGTCTCTGATGTAGCCTTACGCATCAAATTCTTATCCGTGTTGTGTTTCTTTCACTGGCTTCAATCTATGCCGTTTGAAATTCCGCAAACAGGATATTTGTTTTTAATCTCCAAAAACGCACGCAGCGAAGTCCATTTTATAAACCACTTTAACTCAAAAATAAAACAATACAACCGTCTAGACGGTTGAGATACAGGCCTTTTGGAATCATTATAATTATAATATTAATGAATAAAAAATTACCACAGTTAGCAAAAAATAGAAACATAATGATATAATCTTATATTACTATCTAATTCCGGGCATGCTTCGGATTAAAAGGCCCATTAATGCTTAAAATACTATGTCCCATGCAGAGTGGGTTTTCATTCTGTGGTAACGCTGATGTAAATAATATCAATAAACACATTGTGTTGAAGTTTAAGAAATAAGGACAAATAAGGACAGCAGCTCAATAGTATCAAAATAAGAGATATTTGTGGGTACATGTGGTATACTTCATTATTAAAAAAAGTCTGCAAGAGTAGGGTATGGGTTTTGCCTTAGAAATCGTTACATATTGGGATAATTGATGTAACCCATATGGGTTGTAAGTTAGTATCTCAGTAAATAAACAACATCATATCAGTTATATACCGGGTGTAAATGAAATTAGGCTCACCCCTATAACTTTTTTGTTTTTTCAGATATCATTTTGAAATTTTGTTGCAATAACAAGTAAATTTTAATTAATTCATGTTAATAAAATGATTCTAGCACTTCCGGTTTCACCGGAAATGACAGTAACATCTATTTTTTTAATAGAACACCCTGTATATTTTTACATTTTTGGATTCAGGGATTCATTCTGCATACGATGGTAAACTTCGAGGAAGGAACATAACCTCAAACATTTTTTTAGGATAATTTAAGTTGGCATCTAGGGAGCCATGACTGCTGAAAAACTTTTCTTTCTGAGTCATTCAGTATTGGAAAAATAAAATCAGGATATTAAGTGAGCTAACTTTGCTTTTATAGCCACTTAAACATCTCGGAAATGGTTTTTTCGATATAAGTATTTTTTTTTAAATGGCATTTTTATACCTCATTATGCTATTTTAATAGAGATTTTCTTTACCTACATTTCGATACCAAACACTTCACCATTAGTTCATAAACAACTCACAAAAGATACTTTATGACCTTAGTTCAAATTTATTTTAGTAAGCTCTGACCAAGTTAAACATTTGATATGAAATTAATCGGGAATGCCTTGAAAAAAAAACAAATTTATTAAACTAAAATAAATTTGAACCAAGGTAAAGTATCTTTTGTAAGTTATTTATGAACTAATGGTGAAGTGTTTGGTATCGAAACGTAGATAAAGAAAATCTCTATTAAAATAGCATGAGGTATAAAGGTTCCATTTAAAAAAAAATTCTTAAATCGAAAAAACCATTTCCGAGATATTTAAATGGCTATAAAAGCAAAGTTAGCTCACTTAATATCACGATTTTATTTTTCCAATACTCAACGGCTCAGAAAGAAAAGTTTTTCAGGGCTCCCATGGCTCAATAGATGCCAAATTAAATTATCCTAAAAAAATGTTTGAGGTTATCTTTCATCCTCGAAGTTGATACCATCGTATGCAGAATAAATCCCTGAATCCAAAAATGTAAAAATACAGGGTGTTCCATTTAAAAAACAGATGTTACGGTCACTTCCGGTGAAACCGGAAGTGCTAGAATTATTTTATTAACATGCATTAATTCAAATTTACTTGTTATTACAACTACCAAAATTTCAAAATGATATCTGAAAAAACAAAAAAGTTATAGGGGTGAGCCTAATTTCATTTACACCCGGTAGAGTGAGATCCATAAGTAACGGATACATTCATTATCTACGTAATTTACAAGTTATGAGTCAAATCCTGAAATCTGTCAATTTTTAATTCTAAAATGACAATTTTTTAGCATAATTTTATACCTCCCCCTGCAACCCACTTGAAGTGACAGCTACCCCTTTAAAATTTTTAAATGGAACGGGGGTACTTGTGATAGCTCATTTAAAAGGATTTTTAATTGTCTATCCACCAATATAAAATTTTTTGAATTTCTCCAATTTTTTTATTGAAAAGTGTTACATTTTTAATTTTACTACTTTTTCTTAAAAATAAAAAATGTTTTCTTATAGGCCCCTCTTCACAGCTGTAAAGGTTTCCGTTTAAATAAGTAAAGAGCACTGATAACGGCATTTATGGTTTTTTATTATTTCTCTAATTCTCCCAATTTTGCAGTGTTTCGCTAATTATTATAAACTATAAGATGGTATAAAAATTCACGCAGGGAAAACGCAAAAATTATTGACGTTTATATCATTTTATAATTCATAAATCTACACTCTTAACATCTTAACAGAAAATGATAATGATAATATATATAATTCTTTTTTTTTTTCCAAAATTGGCTTTGGATGTATTCCTTTAGCCAAGAGACTCTATCAATATCTTTAATTATGCCAAGATCTGTGTAAAATAGCAAATTCAATCCCAATATATAATTATAACTCTAGGAAAATGGCAATAATATAGAAACATTCAGTATATACTATAAGTTCTCATCGTGCAAAAATGTGAACGTGCATGTCTCGACGAGAAACTCATCAATAGTTGTGGATTGACCTGTAACCGAATTTCATAAAAAGTAAGGTAAATATCTCATGTCTTGAAAATTCCCGATGATCAGTTAAGTGCGTTAAGTAAATCGGGTTCAAGACAAAACCTTGTGGCACACCACGCGACGCATTTAATGTCTACAGTTTATCAAATTATGTTGGAGGATTGCGAGTGCTTTTAAAAACACATGCGTGCAGATATTTACTAAATAAAAATGGCAGTCATATACGTAGTTAGCCATGACCAAAACCAAACCTAATAACTTTCAATACCCACTATGTCAAAAGATTAATAATTGGATATTATAATCCTGTTCAAGATTAAATGTTACGACACCTAATCATTATTAAAAAACCCATAGTTTGAGCATTATTAAGACGCACTTGCGGGTGCGGCCACGAATCTGCGAGGCAATAAATATTTGACAATTTTAAACCTTCCGTTTCAGGTCACATTTTGTTAAAAAAATACATTGTCAAATATCTGTGTATTTATATAATTTTGTCGCGTCGTCGTTGTTTTATTTCGAATTGAGCATTTTCTGCTTTGGTTTTGTTAACTGTGTAATCGCTGTTTCGGTATTAACGTCATCTATTTTTTTTTAATGAAACAGCCTGTATATATTTTATTTTTAGAATCTCTATGGGAAGCAATTTACCTATACTACTTAGGGTCTAGTGTTCATAAGTTTGGAACTACAGACATTTGAAAATATTATTTTTTAAGGTTAAATTATTCTTGTTTTATTGTGATATTCTACAATAAAATATCATATGAACAGTAAATAATAACATAAGATACATTGATCAGGTATCTCCAAATAGCTGGATGTGGTAATGTTGAACGACCACCAAAGTCACCGATTCTTACCCCTCTAGATTTGTTTTAGGTTGCACAAGAAGGTTTTTAATTTGAACATTTCATTAGTAAATCCTTTTTATTAATCACTGTTTATTTGCTATTTTATTACAAAATATCACAATACACCAAGAATTATTTAACTTAAAGAACTTAAAAATAATACATATTTTTAAATGTCTATAGCTCCAAACTTATGAACTGTAGATTATAAGTAGTATAGGTCTTTGAAATCAGCTTTCCATGAAAATTCTAAAAATAAAAAAATATACAGGATGTATATAATAGAACCGAGAATAGAACTGTCCGAAGATTTTTCGAAATATTTTCGTATTCAGAAATAATGAATTTGTTCCATACATTATATACAGTATACACACTGTATATAATTTCATTATAAATTATCAATTGTATTTCTTCAATAAAAACCGTCAGGACGTTTTTGCCATTGCCACGTAAATTTTTATTTAATAATAATAAAATATTACAATATTTTAAAGATTACCCAATATAATTTAGTTAGATCTTTAATCGAGGTGTCAACATTTAATCTTGTTCCGTACTAATAAAATTACATAACCAATTTTTACATTTAAACATCAATATTACGTTACTTTCTCATTGGGGATATTCAACTCGTAATATTATAATCGTTAAGTACGATGTGAATTTAAACAAAGTTCACGATATTTTTTTTTTTTCAAACAATCACTCAAAAATATTTATACATATTAAGGTGTTCCTGTATGAAATATAGTATAGAACTTTCCCATTAATATAATAATAATAATAAAATGTCTTCATTTATTATTTATATCCATTTTATTGTTCACAACATGCAAGATACAGTTTGGTGTGCACGAAGATAGCCCCACCCCTAACTAAATTATGTGGCGCAGCTGTAGGTTTTATTTACTTTTTTTTATTATTTTTTTTTTAATCACTTATTTAACGTCGGCCTATTTCCGCTACCAGGGCCAATCACCGACGCCAGGAGACGAGCTACCCCCAACCTGGAAATTTTGCCGAACCTCTTATCTTACTAAGAGTAGGGATTTTTTTACTTGCCTAACATTTAATAGACAAGGGACCGACTGCATTACATCCCCTCCGAAGGATGGTATATCCTCAATACACCTCTCGCCTACAGTTGTATTGCTTCTGCGATATAGCTGATATACAAGCCGCTAGAAGTAGGGAAACGAGATCGCGTCTTTCCCTGGAGCCCATCCAAGTACTAAACGCGGTAGCTGTTACTTAACTTCATATCGCTATGAAGTGAGTCAAGTCAGTCCTCCGCTCGCTGCCTTAGGTTTTATTTTTAAATGCAATATGTATTTTATTAATCAAATAAACTATATTTTTTCTCCAGCACTCCAGAGAGATGTCCAGATTTTGACAGATTATGGTTAAACTAGACAGTGCTCCATTATATTTTGGAGACCACATAACACATCTACTTGAATAAAATATTTCCGGACGGACGGGCAGGAAAAAGCATCTATCGAATGGCCACCTATGTTTCTCGATCTAAATTCACTGGATCTTTTTCTTTATTCATGGGTCTACTTTGATTGTTTCTTACAATGATAATAGAATATTTTCATTATTAGAAAAATAATTTGCTTAAATTGAAATTTTCAAAAATATATTTTATCAGATAAAGAGCTGGCGTGGACATTATATTATATTTTCAACTGTATTTCTCTTTGGATGTAATCAATTTATTATTATTCATGCAGCTTTGCTTTCTACTCTGATTAAACAGTTCAAAACAACATTACCAACCAAAAAATTTGAGAAAAAATAAAGAAAGCAGCAGATCGGACCCGCCAATTGTACTTTAATACCGTGTAAATACGCAACATAATTAAAGTAGCAAAACACTCCACCATGTAGAGCATAATGTCGTGTGTAAAAGTTCGTTGAACCCACAAAGCGAACCTAAATGCCAAAATATACATATCAGTACTCGAGTAGTGTTACGGACAACTTTCCAAAATATAAATAACTTGAATGGTTATATTAAAAGGTTATGTTTTGGTCATTTCAAAATATAATTTAAGAGTATGTAAATAAGGTTTAGAAAAAACTGTAATTAAAAAATTCCCAACGGGTTCATAATAAATCGTTTACTGCAATACTTTCAAGTGAGCACCTCACCTCAATTATTAATTAAATAAGTTTCCACAATATCTAAAACGCTACAGTTAAAATTATGGCGAAGGATTAGGTTTCACGCGTGGAAAAATATGCACACCACAGCGGTCTACGAATATTTGATGGATAATCTCACAAAATTGAGGAAACCTTGTTAAGAATTAATGCATTATTTACGAGATTATTTATTTAAAAAAATATGATACACTAAATTTAAAAAATTGTGGACGATATGGTTCATCAATTTAAACTGATATTCCTTGTTTGGGATTTATTACCACATTGAAAATCCAGGTAATCTAAAAAATATCTGATTTACTTTTAAATAATCTCCACGCCAGTGACGGTACATCAAAGAAACAATTAAATGTTTTTTTGCAAAATATGAATACAAATATTTTGCAGACGTTTCGGAAACTGGATTTGCTTCTTTTTTCAATGCATACTTAGATTATTATTGATAATTTGTATAATTCATGAAAATTACACAGTTTGAATGTTTATTTCATATCCATAAATACTTAATACCTATTAAATTGTTCAAAATATGAATTTTCACATAAAGCTTTTTTTTTATGCATGCTCATTATCCCATAATTATGATGATTTTCAGGTTGAAGCCGGTACATCCCTGCAATTTGTTTAAATTTCAATACAAACACAAATACAAAAATAATTTGGTTAGCTAATTATACGAGGTTTTATTTAATATTATCTTTTTGAAAAATATACTAAATATAATTCATGTGTACCTAGATGTTTAAAAAATATACACCCAATTAACGACAACTAGGTAAAACTTTGCTAAGATAACGGACGGTTCCAAAAATACCAAAATCGAATAATTAGATAGATGTCTTGGCAATTATAATTTTGTGCTTTTCCAAAGAGCCTATAATTGACTATTTCAATAATAAATTCGATAACAAACAAAAAAATACTTACTACAACAGTAAAATAAACAATTTGAAGAATCTTGATGAATGAGTGTACCATTGTGGCCGGCACTTGTCGACACAAAAGCCACCTGGAAGGAGGACAAGAAAAAGACTAAATATAGGGATCTCCGGTACGAGCCACAAGTTCAATACTCTGTTAAAATGGTTGACATAATTATCAGTCCAAAAGAAAACACGAAACTTACGCTGCTCTCGAAATTGAAGATCGTAATCAGTCTACAAGTTGTTCGTCTTGTAGATTAGCTTCATTTGCTTAGGGCACGTGACTCTGGAAACTACAGTCACTGGCCCTACGTAGTGACATGGAATATCTTTAATCACATAATAACCTAAAGTAGGCGATTTGACTATATACCTACAGTTACAATAATTAAAGAAAAAATTTCTCGACAAAAACTAGTCACGCTAAGTAGCTGTTATATATTTCTTCATTTAAATATGTCTGAGACGATGGACAAGGATATCAAGTGGAATCACTTAGTTCTCGTAGCCACGAATTATTGAAATTTGAAATTGCACCATATCATAGCATCGTTGGAAAGGTAATTCACTTATAGATACTTTTTAAGTTGATCTGGAATTAAGGCGATCTGTTCAAAATGACCTCCGTTGACGTTCATACAATAATACAAACTTTGAAAAAAAGATCATTTCCAAAACTTGTGGCGTCAATTAATGACATTTTTCAATTATAACGGAAACAAATCGGGTAACCTAGACAACCATTCGAAATGACCAAATCTTCCTATCCTATCGTTCTGGAAATTTAACACTATCCTGCAGGTGATATAATTTTTTTATAGTAATTTTTTAGTAAAGACTGAAATTAATGTGCAGAGCCAATGCGATGCTCCATAACGTACGATATATTTGGTAATTTCCTGTGTCATAGACGTGCGTACTGCGTAGAGTTACCCTTGATTTGAGGCTTTTCGTCTGAGCAAGACGCTTTTATTTTGATGGTTGGTTTTCATTGTGAAGCTCCCGACAACGATGAATTTATGGATGTATTCGTTACAGTCCTGCAAGGAACAATCTATGGCAGAATTTGGTAAAGCAAATATTTAATATTGTCAAACGTTTGCACATCGTAGATGTGTAGTCGTTAACAGTTACTTAAATACTACATTTGCAAGGTGAAATCAACTTGGCTGGTCACTGTTTTGGCTGAAAGGGTTATTAACATTCAGCTAAGAATAGACGTGTAGTGAAAATTTTCTTCAGAAGATAGTGGAAATGTCGAATACTCGAAACAATCCTAATTTTTTATCATAAGCAATTATTTTACAATGAAAAAGATAACATATGTACCGGTTTATTAAATTTGTATGACCTGATAGAGAAAATAATATTATTTCTCTCATATAAGAGAAATATCTATATGACCAAGAAGAGGGCAGAAAATGTAATAACTTGTTGATGTGAAAAAAAAAGTTTTGATTTGAAGACTTAAATTTAATATTTGTCATTTACATTTAACCGCAAGAACTGAAAGGGTTTTAATTTTTTTAAATATCGGAATTTTGCAACCTTTCATTAATTATTACTATTACTATAATATTCTATAAAATATTTAAAAAATAACGTAGTAAATCTCATGTGATGATATGGTTAGTGTAACTCGAGGTGTAACTTGTGTAAATACTTAAAATCCTTAATATCTAGGAAAATGATAATACATGTGCAATTATTCCATATATTATAACCGTCCTATATCTAATACTTTCAGCATAAGAATAAGAGAAAAATGTTGGAATGGCGGCCCTCGATTTATGTCTGGCCGTTCGACCTCTACTACTTAATTTTGCTTTACGCGTTGACGAGGTGATCAAGTTGATATAATTTACACAGATTTCTCGAAAGCATTCGACCGTCTTTACCATTTCTTTACCTTTTAGTCTTATTCCCAGTTTAATCGAATTCTTCAAATCATATTTGGTTGAAAGGCAGCAATTTGTTAACTATCGAGGCTTTGAGTCGTACGAAATCCACGCTAAATCAGGCGTACCTCAAGGGTCGGTTCTTGGACCGTTGTTATTTAATATGTATAAGTATTAATGACATAGTTTTCTAGTTAAACAATGATTCTTTATCATACGCCAAAGATCTGAAAATTTTTACATGTATCAACGGAGATGATAACCATCAAGGAGTTACAGAATGACTTAGTCAATTTTAACTTTTTGTGTAATAAAAACGAATTATCACCTAATATAAGTAAATATAATACAATGACTTTCAGTAGAAGACATAACGCCTTGATAAATATGTATACTCGATGATGAGATGATTATTCAGAGATGTGAAAAACTGAAAGACCTTGGTGTTACTTTTAGACACCAAGTTCTCCATCAATGATCATATCTCTGAAATTACTGCAAATTCCTATAAACAGTTAGACTTTATAATAAGAAACTTTCAGAAATTTCTCCAACTCCAACACCTTTTTTTGCTGCTTAATGCCTTTGTTCAATCGAAATTAGAATACGCGATTGTATGGAATCTTGGGTACGAAACAAATAAAAATCATACGACGCTTCTTAGAATATTTGTACTTTCTTTCATGAAGAGGGTGTGTACCCTTCCACACATTGAGTTACTTCTCAAGTTTGATAGTCTGATGTATCTCAATTAGGGACTCGTACTGTAGGAAATATAATTCCTGCATAATTTGCTGAACTACAAATTTGACTCTGCTCAAATTTTGGAAATTGGAAAGGCTGGTGAATGAACCAGCCTTTCAAATTCGGCTGTGTAATTTATTTTTATTTAAATATCTCTTGAACAAATTTACTTAAACTTACTCCTGCGTAATGTGTTCTAATTTTAATTAATATTTAATTGCACATTAAAGATTTTAAGTTTAATATTTTAAACAAATGATTCACTACTTTTTTCTTTTTTCTTTCATGTATATATGTGTGTGTCATTTAAAGCGAAACAGTCAACAATTTTTGAGAAAATAGTAGTTTGAAAAATGGCCAATTCACGTCGATCCTTATTTTTGGGAGGGCAAATTTTGGCATAAAGCGGTTAGCTGTTGATGTTTCCCTTCCCAGTAGAGGCACCGCACCGACTCAAAAATTTTAAATAGAACCATGCTCGGGACCATATGTGTCGAATCATAAGAGGCGCAACAGAGCAAGTTTCGAGAT
The DNA here is from genome assembly GCA_963680705.1 of Rhagium mordax. Taxonomy (NCBI): domain Eukaryota; kingdom Metazoa; phylum Arthropoda; class Insecta; order Coleoptera; family Cerambycidae; genus Rhagium; species Rhagium mordax. The sequence goes on along the minus strand of OY796661.1, from coordinate 23,621,099 downwards.
TTTGCTATTGTATTTTTTTAACAACAGCTTCAAGATTTTCTTCAATTTTTAGTGCTGTGATGCCAAATTACAAATACCTTCCCAAAGCACTAAAAACTATCGTGAAGCTATTGGCAGAAAAATACAACACTAAATTCTCGAAACTTGTGCCTCCTTCCCTTACTCAATGGCCAAGTGATACATCATTGGAAAGGTACTTCAACCCTGTGGTGGTTTGTTTTTGTATATTGGTCGATTTAAATTCGAGGTATTTTATAACATAGTTTCAGCAATGCTTCTATTCGCTAAGTGTCTAGAAAGGGTTAGTGACGAAATTGCATTTCTGCTACCTACTCGCTTTTCATTAAACTTAGTTCTGGGAATCACGCCAAATTCTAAAAATAGAAATATGAAAATGGCCAAAATATGTCAAAATAAAGTGTAGTATCAAAGGCAAACCTCAACAGTTTGCCCCAGATACTACACTTTATTTTGACATATTTTGGCCATTTTCTTATTTCTATTTATTTTTTAGAATTTGGCGTGATTCCCAGAACTAAGTTTAATGAATATTAACTATCCGCCACAAATAAACTACAAACAATATCTACTCGCTTTTGTTTCAATTCTCTAATAAGTAATGAGTTATAAAGAAAAAGTATAAAAATCAACGAGGACTCCGATAGATGGATTGATAGAAAAGGTCCACTCGAATGGCCGTCCAGATCTCCAGTTATAATACCGCCGGATTTCTTTATATGGAACACCTTAAATCCAAAGTTTATACTACTATACATGATAATTTAAAGGACCTCAAAAAACGATTTATTCAGAAATACCGTCGAATAACACCACATAATATGTTGCATCTGCAGATCTTTAATCTTTATCGATTCTACAAAACACGTTATACATTATGATGATTATGAGGCTGAAGCAGGTACGTTACCCCTGCACTTTTTTAAATTTCATTTCATACGCTAGTTGAAACCACTAAAATAATTTGGTTAGTTTACTATATGAAGTCTTAATTTATTTTATTCTATGAAAACTTCTTACTAAAACAACCAATCCCTGTGGCATTGTCATCTGCCAGCTGAGATCAAACTCGGTAGAGAATACGCAGTGGCTGGATTGTTTTCTCACACCAGCCCACTGCGTTGTCGTATCGAATTTGAATAGGAAAACCTGGATTGGTCAAATTTGAAAAAATGTAGAACGTCTGATCATTTTTCATGCAAATTGTGCTACCCTATATGCATAATTATGTAACGTAAATCGTGATAGAATTTAAATTTCAACCTCAAGACTTTTGCATTAACAAGTAAAACCCCATAAACTTATGACTTAGTGACTTCACAATCTAGATTACCCCACGACGACGGCGATACCAAATTCAACAGATCACACCTGGCTAATAAATTATTTATGTAAACGGATGCCAATTTCGAAACGAATTTAAAATTGTTCCACTTAACTAATCGACTAAAGTAAAAACGCTATAAAGACATTTACATATCCTTTGCCTATAAGCAAGCCTACATAAAAATTACGCACATGTTTGACTAACACACAAATGGTGCGAATAACGAGCGACCATTAAGTCATTAAAACAGGCAAGAATAATCACCTAGTACCTACTACATCGCAAGCGTATAGCGGTTCTACAGCAATCAATCAAGCATAATAAATATTTGGCAGTTTTTTTGTCTGTCAGTGATGTAACCGTTTGTCAGCTGTAGGTCAGTGTAGGTGCATTGCCCCATAGGCCGCGGCAACCAAGACCAACAGGTGATATTTGGACGTTGTGGAGCACTCCGCGGGTCAACGCTCTCAGTGGGTGTGCTAAGACTCCACTACGTAGAGCAGATAACGGGCACTATACGATACGATTACACTTTCACTCTTATAGGTAGATGATCGTTAGAGGTATTTAAAGGCGGCAGTTTGTTTTTTTGAAAAAGTGCCGTACTTTTCGAGATGACAACGCGCCGGCAATGCAAAAAGACCCAGACTATCTGATGGAGTTAGTCAAAGTAGTTCAAATAATTGCAATGGGACGTTGTCGACGACCTACGACGATGGAAAAATCTCAGAATAAATATAGTAATTTAAAAAAATTATAAAGATTTTTAAATTTTTTTGTAACATTTAAAGGAACTATATTAGGTCATTGAGTAAAAATAATAAAGAGGCGCAACTGTCAAGGTTTCGAGATTTTAGTGTTGTATTTTTTCACCAATAGCTTCATGATAGTCTTCAATTTTAAGGGCTATACAGCCACATTACAAATACCTTCCCGTAGCACTAAAAATTGATGACAATCATGAAGTTATTGGCAAAGAAATACAATACTAAAATCTCGAAACCTTGACAGTTGCAACTCTTTATTATTTTTTACTCAATGATTAGGTGTATATTAATTTTTTTAATAACGAGGCACACGTCCTCTAGCAACCTCCTACCCATGTTTACGAATAATGATTCTTTTTAGTTGTCCACGTGTTACAACCCCAAATTTTTCGCGGTTATCAATATTGGAATAGTTACGTAAAACTTACTTTGAGAGCATACTTGCTCCATTGCTAGAGGATCCTCTTCCAGAATTAATTATGTATTATAAGGAGTGTCGCAGGGATCAGTATTGGGCCCCATACTGTTTTTAATTTATACAGCGGACATATTTAAAAAAAATACATGCTTTCGCGGACGACAACCAAATTTCTCTTTCGTTTGATCCTAAGGAAGCTGGCCTCTGTGCTAATATTAACCTTAACCTTTCATCTATTGCTGACTACTCAGCAGCAATTTGACCAAGGGTACCGCTTTTCTCAGTCTTCTCTGCTGTCCAAAACGTTTAGAGCAACTAAACTTAATGACGAATACCTATCACAAACACTGCTAAAAATCTTTATATTTGATTGCAATTTGAGATTCTGTACATATTGATAAGGAAATCCTATCTAGTATCTATCGTTAAAACTGTTATGTACCAACCAAAAAATAATAAATTTCAATTTAAGAGAGAAATTGCCGAATCAATTATTCTGCCTATACTTAACTATTGTATTATAATTTATTACCCTTGTCTTGATAAAACGTCACAGCATAGATTGCAAAAAAGCAAAACTCTTGTTGTAGATTTGTTTTTGGCCCAAAAAAACGTCACGTCATAGATTGCAAAAAAAGCAAAGCACTTTTTCTGTTTTTATTCATCGTCTTCTCAATACCTCTTTACCTACGAGGAAGACTTTCTTTTAGTTTAGACATAATGTCCATCAACTAGATACCAGATTTAGTAACAAATAATTATCACTGCCATGTTTTCATTCATATGTTTATGAGATTTTTTACTTATAGTGCTATGGAACAGGATCAGTGACGATCTGAAAAGAATATCTTTAAACAGTTTTCGTAAAAAAGTTAAATCTAATAATTCTTCTTCTCGAATCAATAAATATCCAAATTATTAACTGGGTGTATGTTCTATTTTTTTCTTTATATTTATAGTATAATGAATTTGTATGGTCTTTTTATATTATGTTTAAGTAGTAAAATTTTACATTTTTCCAATCAGCCATCTTTTCACTTTTTTCTCTTTCTATTTTTCTTCTTCTCATTGTTCTTTCTCTTTCGCTATAAAAATTATCAAATGATTGCAATTGATAAGAAAGACAACTAGGTACTAAAATAAATTTTAAATTATAAAGTGGAGAGCCACATAAACAATATAACGAGCCGTTCGCTTTACAATTTGTATATAACCACCATGGTTCGTATATTCTTCTCAATATTTGATAGTGATACACGTGCGATCCAAGAGTGTCGGAGGAGCAACACCAGATTTTTAGAACGTTGCCATAAAAGTAACTTTCTGACGGTTTAGCGTGAGCTCTGTGGGAGCACACCAACCCAAATTTCCACATTTCAAATTATTTATTAGTTCATTAATATTTTACAAACAGTAATTAGCTTTACAAGGTATAAACAAACTGAAATTGTTATTCTTCCACCTTTACGCAACCATCTTCAATAGACCATGAAAAATTGGATTTTTTCTTTACGATTGCCATTACCGCAACTAATTACTTTAAGGTTATTTCTTTAAATAATTTACTGCGTGCGGATAAATTGCGTAATGTTATCCGAAATGAACTGCCTGGGCATAACCACCGGATCTGGTACATCTGTAGTCGTTACGAAACTTAAATCGTTTCGAAAGAAAAGAGTCAACTGCACAGAATTCGCTTTTGCAAATATATTTGATTACATTCTCAAATTTCACATTCAACACGGTAAGATGTAAGCAACTTAACGTGTGGTAACTAAGATTTTCGTAACGCTCTTGCACTAATAATGCAATAATTATTTTATAGTTTTTATTGTTGAAGAAACCAAACTACTTCCAGACATGCAAAACATTCCGTGCACTTCGTATCTACCCTATCCATGCCTTATCGTCAAAACTACTTTTCTAAATTAATCTTACACATTATCTTGTATTAACATTTTGCATTTAAATTATTAGAAGCAAATTGCTTTTACACAAAGTTTTTGCAGTATTAATTCGGGGCTATTAATTCTGCGTTTTTTAACTGCTAACAAGAAAATCCTTATGATTTATAACTTTCACCAACAGTTCAACAGGTCCCACTTGGGGCTCATTATTATTTTTATTTTCAATAACATCATATTGTTCTAATTAGAAAATCCTACATCGAAACGTGCAAATAATGGTCTAGCCTATAGCTTATACAAAGAGTTCCACAAGGTTCCAAATTGGAACTGCTATATATTTCTTTATATTAATGACCGAGTTAATGACAAAAAGTTCTCATTTTCAAGGTCAGTAGGGCTTAAGTCGGAGATCGACGAATGTGTCCAGACAAGCTGGTGTTATCAGCCGAGTAATAATAGATGTAGAGTTTCATGATATCAACTGCAGGACTTGCCGCCGGAATTGCTCATCCATTTATTTTCTGCAAGCTCTATCTGGGCAACTTCAACCTACATGATGATATACGCATTGAGTTTTCAGTTACTGCTGAGACAAACGTTGATTTGAAGGACCAATTAGAGATCTGCGGTATGAGCCCCAAGTGCTGCATTCAAGCAAGATGGTCGTGCAGAAAATTGTCGTGTCTATGGAGGAATGAGGCCTACATTGGTCTCAGAATTAAAAACATTGTGTTTTATACAAATCTTAAACATAAACTGCCACGGACCACGTGATATTTTAGTCGTCTTTCTCATATTTTTTCTGTTAGAGTTGAATTCGGAGTTGACATATTGAGACAGGGTTAAAATGTTTTTATAGAAAATTTACTTCTAAATTATGCAGAGTTCAAAGGTTAAACTGTATCATAATATGTACGGGGTGATTTTTAGGCCCTTTAGTATTTCCCTGGTGCTTTTTTACATCGCTCCAAACAGAAATGAGGCATTGTTAAAAATAATTAGGTGGTCGCAAAAATATTTCAATCACTAAACTCCTACAAAAATTGCCGCCCTCTCAATAGGTGGTAGAAATGAGAGAAAGAAGGCAATTCATATGATCTTTTACTTATATTTCCTTGGTTCACGTTGTAAGAATTTGTTGGGAAATTAAGTATTAACATTTTAATAACATTTGGAGCTTTTTCAGAACAATGTGTCAAGTAAGAAAAATATCCATGGCCACCTTACAAAAATCAGATTACCAGCTCCGGCCGAGAAGAGAATGTAACATAGCATAAAATATAAAATTGTCCTTTCACAATGTAACTTTTTGTAAGTAAGTTCCTCGACATTTTGTGGTTATCAGAGGTTAACGACCTCATCCAGAAATAGTAGTGGGAATTAAAAAAAGTCGATTTAGTGTTGTCAGTGGGTCAGTGGACCAACATGCCTTGTCTATTTTGTATTTCCATACGTCCATTATTTTCATCTTTCTCTGCTTGTCGACTCATTGTGTATACAGTGCAGGCGTATAGAAACAATAATTAAAATATTTCTGTTCGTGAGTCATTCTGAAAAGTTATTGAAGACTTCGACATGCCCCAGAGTTTGTTTTTAAAACAGAAGACGTACAACGTACAAGTATGAAAAACATCGAATGTGGCGTAAATGAACATTCCAAACGAGTCATCTATTTCTCCCAAATGTTGTATCAAAATGTGTGTGGCCCACTAAATTTATTTTTGATTCAATTCCTATCAGTTTTATACATATAATAATCGAAAACGAGGTACATATTTAATTTACTGAAAACTGAAACCACGGCTTATTAGTATTTTTGTCGAAATCGTAATTTGGGAAATTGTATAGCGACATTTATATTAAAATATTATTAAGCCATTAAATTTAGAAAATCAAACCAAGGTTAGTTGAAAAAATGTTAAGAGTTCAAAGTTATTAAAAATTTATGAACAAGTTATCTATATTTGGCAGAAGAAATCGTTCTGCTGTGGCGATTCAAGTTGTGATTTAAGCTATAATTTGAGTTAGTAATAATGACAGATTTTTAACAATAGTGAACTTGTGCTCAAAAGACTGCTGCGCATATTTTTAAATAGGGGAGAGTAATTACTCAAATCTCAAGTTTCCACTTTTATTGCGCAATTTAATTGGCACAATAAATAATTACAGTATTTTTAACTCCGATGTTCGAGAAAATACAATATATTAATTATCAGTGAATTTTCATGGAATGGAAAGTTAGCCAGGGTAAAGTTTCTGTAAAGTAGAAATAGTTCGGTAAATTTAATGATGCACATACCTATTGGCAGATATTAAGAGTTGATTTTTGTAGCTGTAGTTCTCATACAATAATTTAATTTAATTTTGTGCAGCATCTCTGAAAAATTACTTCAAATATCAATCAAAATTTCTTTATTATTAAAATAATATACGCAATTTTGCAGAAGAGTTTTCGGGTTCTCTTCTGCGCTGAATATTCGGTCTCTAACTCAATATTTATAATTTTCTATAAATATAATTTAAAATCGAGGTTGAAACATATTGTTTTAACATATTTAACTACATCTATTGGTGCATTTAGTAAGAGGCGTGGATTATTTCGATGCCGCTACGTGGTGGGTCACGCATGCTATTAAAATTCAAGTTGTTGGTGGGCGAAGGCGTGGCTAATTTCCACCAATGTCGCGTTGTCAGTCGTACGCCGTCACGGAGAGGTGTGGCTTTGTTTCGTTGTGTTTTCTCTATTTATCCTGAATTAAGTATTAAGTATTCTGACATTTTTGTGCAATCACTGTGTTTATAAAACTGCTTAAACTTAAAAGACTTAAAAAAACTCATTTTTATTTAAATTTTATATGTCTAACGGTAAACATACATAGTGACAAATCAAATTAAGGTAACATAAAGTTTATTAAACATTGGTGAATAAAAAATAATACAATTTCTGAGGTGCGCTTTTCTACAAACCATATTAAAAATGCTAACAATAAACTGAAATTGACAACTAAAAGTTGTAGTTCTTCAATTTAATAAAAGAGGTTAGTAGACAAAGAGTGAGGTGTTAATTCATTTCACAATAAAAACAAAATACATACTTGACTTGCATTTCTTTTAAACCTTATTACAAGTATATTGACATTTGCCTCAAGAAACCCATTTTTGCTAATTAAATCCAAAAACTATTTTTTATGATTTGAAGATTTCTTTTGATGTAATTTTGCGGAAATTAGAATTATCAGTCCGTAAATTTAAAATAAAAAATACGTTAATGAATCGTGAACATCGTAGATACGAAAATAGTGAGATTATAACTGTTGGTCGTATAGCGTTCCAAATATGGTTATTTGTGGCAATTATCTAGGTCTTTTTAATTAAACTGTGTCTACATGTAAAATACTAAATTAACTATTTTGCTAAAAATCGCTCGATTAATTTTTTGCTAATTTTACAAGCACCTTACCTGCTGTTTCATATACTATCCGTATAAGGCATCATGCGTCAGGTAAATTAAGGCTGATGTAACAAATAGGGAAATACCGTTTCTTAAAATACTTTATCTAAAGAAATGGATTTTTAGGGTACTGTCTGAGTTTGCAGTGCTAGAGATCAATATAAACCATAAACGAATTTACTTGAATATAAAATTAATCTCCATACTTATAGAAAAAGCAAAAGTTACTTAAGTACTTCGCAAAAGGATCACAAACGTACACTTGGTTTCAAATCGTATTAAGCAGCCCGATGAAGGTCTACATATATTTCTGAAAAGTCAGTTAATTGTAAAAAAGAAATCATGCAAAAGTGGAACCCACTCAGAAGCTAACACCGGTCTATAGACAAACAAATTTAGAGTATTTTGAAATATTTTCAAAGCTTGATTTTGAGCAATCAACGAATCCTAGGAGAAGATTCACGTAGGTTAATACTATAATAAACTATTCCAGTTGTAAATTTCATTTACCATTTACCTACATAATATTTGATTTTGGGAAAGACGTTTACTTAAAATAAGAGTAACCCAGAACCCAAAACGAAACCCTGTGAAAATTTTAAGAATAAAAATAGGACCATTCAGAGTAGCTCCGATACAAATTGGACAGTATCACTCTTGACAAATTTAATCGAAATCCATATTTCCCCTTCTCCGAAACCGAAACCCAATAGGTTTGGTCCACTGGAAAATACAAGGTTTAAACTTCATTCTATTAATTAAAATTATATAAAATTCGTAAATTCCTATTACGTAAAAATATAAATTAGCACTCCCTAAATATACTTCTTCATCTGCACACATCACCTCAGTGGATACGTAATTCAACACCTACAACGTAGATTCAAAGGTAGCCTTTCAGCCGACCACGGTTAATCAAGCTAGCCATAATTATTAATGCAGATTGTAAAGTGTAGTATATGCATTTATGGCTAGGTTCAGTGACCTGCAAGGTCGCATTGCTAGAGTGCTATGCAAGTTGCCTAGTGGGTATTCCCCGCCAAGCTTTCACTACTTTTGTGGCCGATCCGCCATCGTCGAAATGCATATTAACTTGCATTATTCATTTGTTTTAATAAATTATCATAATTAATCTTGGCTACCGAATATTTGCATAAGTAAACAAACTATTGGGCACCACTTCTGGTAGCTTAGATAACACCTATCTAAATAGTGTTTATCAGTGCAAATACGCAACGTGATGTTCACAGTACTCTTGGTATCTTCTGAATCAAAAAGTCTTAATTCACAGTATATCCTTTGCAAGTTGTAGGAGTTGCGTTCTTACTTCAATTTCGGACGCTGAAGAGAGGTACAACAGTAAAATGGCCAGCAAGATCTCCAAATTTAACTCCCATAGATTATTATTACAACTTGTAGGGAATTTGGATAATTATGTTATTTCTGTGCCGGGTTAATTCGCGAATTCGTATCATATAACTTCATCAGTTATTGGAATTTGTTTTGGCTAGCCGAAATGAAAGTAATAATGACATAGAATATTGATATCTGGCAGTGTTCGAAAATAAGTATTCGGACAGACAGCTGTGGCTGTTTCCCAACCAGCGCTGCACAGCAGCGAGCAGCAGCTGTAGTGCAGTACTGCTTGAGAAACCGCCACTGATGGCCAGCTAATAGGCTAGATCTAAATCCAGTTGATTTGAGGCACAGCACACGCTATAAGCTATATAAGCTATAAAAAACAAATCAGCAATATTCAGAAGCTAGCTGAGGATCAACAAACGACAGATTTATTGAATAACTTAAACGATTTAGGAAATTGTGATACTTACGAGTATATTCTGGGATAATTTTGGTTTCCTGCTATTAGCCAATTTTCATAAAGAAACTATTAAACACCTTTCTTTGTCTACTTTATTATATCACTAAAATATTTTTTACTTTATAAAAAACATATAAACTGTTAAAATTTTTAATTTTTTTTTTCAAAGGTGTCCTTGGACTCATTTTGTTTTTGCCATATCTGATAAATATTAATTTTAAATTTTACACACTTTAAGCTTGACATTTTGAGATGAGACAATCTACTCGTTAAGATCAGGTACAAAACCGATTTATAGAGCCTTCATAAGTGATACCTAGTAAAAGACGTGACAAAAAATAGGCAACCCTGACAACCAGGTACATATGTTTTCTGGATGTGTCATACCATTGGATTGAGTGTATACATGGTTGCCTAGTTCTGCAGTCACGTGGTTTACAATCATTTATGAAAATCCTTCCCTTCTCTCCCTCCACCATTAATGAATAAACTATATAAACAAAACATTATCTTTTATCCACCGCGTAGTTCATAATTTGATTTTTTCCCATATACCTAGTACAGCGGATTAGCTAACCTATTGTGCACTTTTTGATAAAAGCACCAAATTTGGCACAGAGGTAGACCCACGTAATATGAACAATTTTGGATGTGGAGCCATCTGCCAACTGCCCCCTGGCGGCCGTGGTGGCCATTTTCCAAGATGGCTGCCAGTGGACACCCGAAAGACAACAGCAGTTAGATAAAATTTGCTGCTGAAGGTTTTAGTGAATGTTTATTGAATGTTTTGAATGAGAGATAGTTTGTTGTAAGTTATATACAGGGTGGGTCAATAGTGCGTGCATGCGGAGATACAGAAGAAATCTGTATCTCCTATTTCGTTAGAGATAGAGGCATGGTTCAAAATTTTAATTAAATTGTGAGAAAAAGTACATTTTTTTAAATTATTACCAATTATACAGGGCGATCCGTTAAAGTGGTAGATGAAGGAATATATATTTTTTAAATGGAATGACTCAATTTTTTTTATTATATTTGAATACCACTATGATGGCCTATTCAGCGGTAAAATATTTTTAAAATTTGTCTGATGAAAACTACCGTTTGCAGGGATCATTTTGAAAGTTGATTTTGGACTTATTTTTGGAGAGTAATTTTTTTTCTTTGAGATGGTAGTAGTGTATGCCTTACTTTAACTATTAGCTGATGTAGAAAATATTTTTTTCATACAAGGTGTTCATAAGCGCACTGCTAAATAAATATTCAAACTACCAATACTCAACTTTTTCAAATGGAACACCCTATATATTTTTGTAAAAATTGTGTAATTTTTATTTCTCTGCAACTTTGATATATGTCCCATACCTAAAATGAATAATTTTCTAGATGTTGTTGTTTATGTGTAAATAGGTATGTATTATTCAGAAAAGTCAATGTATCTTTGAAATTATTTCATAGAAACAAAGACATTTAATTCCAGTTACTTTCAATTTTGTTGCCTCCAGAACTTACGCTAAAAAGTATTCTCACAGAACCCATCCACAAGAAGCATCTTCCAAAAGTTTAAAAACAGATTTGAAGAAACAGGTGGCATTTCTTTAAAAAAGTCAATCGTAGAAAAAGGACTACAAATGAAGATAACGACAGTTTTCCATAAAAATATTTTTTATTTCATTAACCATCAAACAAATTTTAAAAATATTTTACCGCTGAATAGGCCATCATAGTGGTATTCAAACATAATGAAAAAAATTGGGTCATTCCATTTAAAAAATGTATATTCTTTCATCTACCACTTTAACGGATCGCTCTGTATAATTGATAATAATTTTAAAAAATGTACTTTTTCTCACAATTTAATTAAAATTTTGAACCATGCCTCTATCTCTAACGAGACAGGAGATACAGATTTCTTCTGTATCTCCGCACGCACGCACTATTGACCCACCCTGTATATAACTTACAAACTATCTCTCATTCAAAACATTTAATAAACATTCACTAAAACCTTCAGCAGCAAATTTGATCTATTTTCTGTTGTCTTTCGGGTGTCCACTGGCAGCCATTTTGGAAAATGGCCGCCACGGCCGCTAGGGGGCAGTTGGCCGATGGCTCCACATCCAAAATTGTTCGTATTCCATCGGTCTACCTCTGTGCCAAATTTGGTGCCTTTATCAAAAAGTGCACAATAGGTTGTGATATCCTAGCTAAACTGCCGCACTAATAGTACTTTTGGTAATTTCGATTAAACGCCTTGTGGAATACTTAATCATAGGACCATATTTACTAAACAAAATTATAGAAGGGTGCATAAGTGGGACAGTAGGCAGAAGACTTGGCTATGATAAATAAATAAAACATGGTGGTCTCTTCTGTCCCCCGACAACTCATTTCAAATAATTACTGGGGGATTTTATGAAAAATCCTTGCGTTTATTTTTAGCACCTTATTAATATTCATACATATTTCGTAATGAATTGTTAACTACACAGAAGGCGCCAATCAGTTATGCATCAAGTGTAGAGCGAATGTAAACATTATAGGTACGTTACACGTACGCGCAAAGAGAAATAAAAAATATTACAAAAATAACAATCGACAAGCACACGCGAGGTCGTTGGCCTTAAAATGTTAACGAGAAGGTTTTTTGTAGGAGTTTAGTTTTTATGGCAGCCATTGATAAGGGCACTTTTTACGTGCAGAAAACCTGCTTGACACGCATTTTCCTCCAGTTTTGGCAACTTTCAAAACATTTGGCTTTAAAATTAAGCATCCACTGACCCACAAATGACAAAACAACAAGTATCGATAAGGATAAAGTCCAAAAATATATCGTGCATAATTACCAAAACATTTATTATACGTACCTACCATGGAATTTTAATTACATTTTTTAACTTGTAATTTTACTCTGGTGGGAAATGTTATTGACTTTAATTGCTTGTCGATTACTTTCATATTTTAAACAAATATCCTGCTCTTCGTTATTTATGACATCTATCCATTATATTCCGTATACAGGGTATTGGTTAAAAGTAACTAATACTCACTGTAATTGTACAAGTGAACTTAAAAAAAAAGTGTTAGTAAAAATATTGGGGAATGTAAATAAGTGACATAGCAAGGCCCAATAATAAGAAGTTTTTCCCTATGAACAACGCAAAAGTTTCCAATTTAGAATAGTACAAGTTCAATCCCGTAGTCCAACAATATAGTGACGATAAACAGTGCGGGAAAAATACGTATGGATTCTTGCATCATTCCGCCCAAATAGTTTTTTTTACGAAATCATCGCTATATAATGAAACAATGGCATAATATAAAACTTTTTTACATGTGGTCCTACCTACCTTTCTGCACCTCGCATTTAAATTTCCTCAACGTTTTCCCTAACACCCTCTATAATCAAATTCTACATAGTGTGCTTCCAAAAGCTTTACTTAGGTTGCTTTCTCATATGTATCTCAAAGTGTTTCCGAGAAAAGGTAAAAACCACATCTTGGGCGTTCCACTCGAACGCTTCTGAATGATGTTCTTTTGGAATGAAAGTGAGTATCATAAGATACTCATTCGCTGATGCTGGCTGGTAGTGAACAAGGAAGGCCTTCCATATGTTTGCTCCTTGCTTCTTACTTTTTCGTTATATGATAGGATGTTAGGGTAAATGTTGGAGAAATTTAATGAGTGGTGTAGATTCAATAATCAAAAAATTCTTATGCCATTTTTCTCTTACCTATAGCGACAGTTTAGTCAAAAAAAAACATTATGTTTTCAGAACAACCTGTACGTGATGGGAGTAATGCGAGAATCCATACGTACCACATGTTGTTAAACTTTGAATGTGGTGTTAATACAGATGATGTTGCCTCATTGTTAATCGGTAATTATATCTCGATAGGATCGAATTTGTAATCTCCTAATTGAAAATGTTTTTATTATTGACAAGGAAAAAAAGAGAAAAGAGAAAAGTAAGTATATCATAAAATCTTGACTGTTGGGCTCGGTTGGACGCCAAGATTGGGTTGTTCTAAGTATATATCACACATTTAAGTTTCCTCAACAGTTTCTCTAACACCATGTATAAATTCTAATGGCTTTTAATATTTGGTTTCAAACTACTTATTTACCAATCCATCACACTGGAGGCACAGAAATGTAGGTATTACATTTGTGTTTAAACAATGATCCCTGACAAATATACAGTATATTCACTTTTAAACCAAAGCAGTTTGTGAGTGAATAGGAGATAGTAGTAAAGCGAGAGCACTACACATGCGTGACTGCATGTCGATCTCAGAATGTTAGCGCTCTCGCTTTATTGTCTCCTATTCACTCACAAAGTGCTTTGGTTGAAAAGTGAATATACTGTATTTATGTTGTGTATAATACAGGGTGTCCTGAAAATACCTACAGGTCAATATCTTAAGGGTATATTCTAGAAGCAAAATTATGGCATTTGAGTAATACATACGCCATTTTTGACATTGTGTAATCTCTTCCAATGTTGATACACTATAATATAACGTTAAATTACATCTTCAGTACTGATTTGGTTGATATTGATACACTGGATGTTTAAATTTTCCGGGTCAGTTACCCTTTAATCTACCCCAATTTTTGTTTTTTGAAATGCCTATGACCATCCTATGTTTTCTACGAAGAAAGCACTTGTGCTTTTTGGTATTTTTTTACTCTTTTAATTTTCGGATATCTTCAGCGGTTTAGGAACAATTTGACAAAATGTAGCTGCACTGTATGTAAGTATTATTAATACATTTAATGTAATTAATTTCGTTCATTTTCATTTACTCTATACGTTATTCTTGATTAATCATTTAAATTTACAATCATTTATGGTTCTGGGACGTTCAAATCAATTAAATTTGAGATTTGAAATTAAAGAGACAATAGCAGAGTATAATGTATTTAAAAGAACTTAAGGAAGACAATTTAAACATCCAGTGTATCAATATCAACCAAATCAGTACTTACTGTCCTTACTGAAGATATAATTTAACTTTATATTATAGTGTATTAAAATTGGAAGAGATTAAAAACTGTTCCGAAGATATTTAAAAAATTATGAATCTCACCAGCGTCATTTACCCCTGATTGTCAAAAACGGTGCACTTTGGGATCTAGATGTATGACTCAAATGCCATAATTTTGCTTCTAGAATACACCCATGAGATTAACCTGTATTTATGGGACACCCTGTATATCCCTTTCGGTAAGCAATTTTTTTGAAATTATTCTAAATCATATCGAATCAGTGTGATTTTTTATATCGCCGCACAACTAATTATTTATCATTATTTGAAATTATTACCTCAATAAATTATCTTAAAATAAGTATAAATTAAACTAGACAGTCCTGATCCAGTCATTCCACAATTTTCGTTTAAACTCTAAAACCGCTCAATATATAGGTATAATTCGCAAAGTTAATAATAAGCATTTTCATTATCCGCTTCATTTCTAACTTAAAATCACTTTACTATTACCCTAAATTATCAATATCTGATAAATACATCGTCATATTTCTTAACAATAATTTTCTAAAGAGGTTGAGAGGTTGGGGAACCCTCTTTTAAAAACTGCGTGCTCCTACATGCACGCCATTGGTCTGGTAGGCAGGCACCGACCGACCACCGACACACTACCGACAGGCCGAAGTGAAGCATAAATATTATACCTCCCTAGGTATACAAAAACAACTCTGTTAATGTCTGGGAACAAAGGTCCAAACACCACAGCCTTGCTTGGAATGTTCAATTGAAAAAATAAAAACTTAATTAATTTGAAAACATATATAGATACCGAGATAGATACCTAACCACAAAAAAATGCCAAATTTTTATTTTTAAAAAGAAATATTATCTAGGTACTGTAACTAAATATTGATGACCATCATACCTACTATGAAAACAAAGACTCTTACCTTATTTTTTATTTTCCAAACAACACAAAAATGCACAAGTCCCAAACACTTTTTAAAATTAAAGTTCGTTGCACTCGAGTTTAACTACATATTATGACCACAAGAGGGCGACATAATCCAGTGGATTGAATTTTGTTTACAGAAATCTAGATGGATGTTCTGCATTTAAAATTTCAAGATTTTTCCCCAGGGATTATGGGCTCTCAGCTCTCGTGGGAGTTTTAAGACTTCAAATACCCCTGCAAGAAGTCTGTACCCTCTTGAGTATAACTGCTTACTTCCTCGATAGTACTTAATCTGGTTTATAAATTATACAAATACAATTATTACATAATATATTTGTTTTACGAAAAAAAAGACCGAAATATAAAACATATAGGGTCCTAAATGAAAATAAAAAAATTAGAAATATTTTCTGTAATGCCAGAACTGATTTCTTTTGCACTAATATTGGCAAAAAAACCTAGCTTTTCCGCAGTTCTGAGCAATAATGATTTTTGCTACCATTTACATTTAATTACAAATAATCGTGTTGTCAATAAATCAAAAAATAGTAAATAAATATTTTATATACTTACTATCTTACACACTTATTTTATCAAATAGCTTACAAAAACTTATATTAAAAATATAATAGTGTCATAGCTCTTTTCACTGTCTTCTTAATATATAAACAAAATTACTTATTTCCATCTTTCCAGATGTTTCGTGAGATTTCAGTATCTGTGTTAATAATTTTCAGGTATGTTCACATTAATTTTATATTTTCCAAGAGTTACATCTACTCCGACAACTTGAGGCAGTCCTAGGAATATCCACTTTAGGTCCCTGGAGTAACTTTTCTCTTACTGCCCATCTCAAATCTGAATGACTCTCTTGTCCAGGAAATTTCTGCTTTTTCCATTCTTCCTGATAGTGATGGTACAAGGCGACTGGATCGCATCTATTTATAGATTTCGGATAATTTTGCCGCATAACTAAAAACAAATCCTATTAATTTAGATTCATTATAGAATGAAGGGTATACAGTGAAAGCTCTTTTCACGGACAGCTCTAATAAGCGAACATCTCTGATAACCTGACAATATTTCTGGAACCAAATAGTAATTTTCTTTCATTTGAGTTTTCTTATGAGCAGATAGCTCCCATGAGCGGACAAAAAAATTAGAACCTTCAGTGTCTGCTTATGGGAGCTTTCATTGTATTAGGTATCATCACATCAATATACATATGTAAATATACTTATATACCTACATAAAGAATGATATTGCTATTTAGCTATTAAAAATACCAAATAAGGGTAGTATTACGCTGAGTTACAATGGCGGCAGCACCTACATGTGTAACTGTGTGACTGCACACCAGCCAACCTTAATAACAACATAACTTCCAATTTCGTAATTAATTCACTGGCATGCAATCGCTCAGTTCACAGCTATACTGACGTCCCTGAGACTAAGCATAATACTGAAATTAACTATTATATTATTACTTTACAAACATTAATTAACTTACAAGCACTTTTTGATTTTCCAGCTTTTGTACTACCCGATTTACCAATCGAACTTTGTTTTGAACTAGGCCTAATAGTTTTAATGGTTGATTCTGTTTCCACCACTAGCTGTGATCCACTGTTGGTACTTCCCACATTTGTTATTAGCTGTATTTCACTTTCCGGAAGGACTTTGTCATTTTTTTCAATATGTATGCAATGATCGTGTGTTAGTCCATTTCTATTTCTAGCTTTAGTTATGTGTACTGATATCTGCCTCTTATGTTTTGATATTTCTTTAGCTCTAGAGGACACAGTAGGTTGATTATAGAGGTAATCAAAAACATTATCATCGTTTTGTTGGTATTCACTATTATTTAATGGATTTTTTGGAGAATGTGATTCATTACAACTTTGACTTTCATGTTTACTATTGTCACTTGAGTAGCTTGGTATTGGAAACTGCTCTATGTTTTCTTCCCTATGCTTGTATTCATACTTAATTAGTTTCCTTAAATCTATAATGATAGGTAATTGTTAAAAATACCAGAAAAATAACATCGTTATTAGATCTACCTGTTATGAATTCTTTTAATTGGTGAGCATTTATATTTGTATATCCAAGTTCATTTAAATAAGTTAATACTTCCCTAGGATCTATTTTTTGTGACATAATTAATTATTGGCAGTTATGTAGTAAACTCACATAACGACATAACCAAAGTATTTTTAAAATAACGGCTAACGGAATTTATCGTTAAACGTCAAGGTCAGACTCCGACTCCACAGAATTATAGTTTTAGAATAGACCTAAATAGTGAGCTTTTGCTGCCTTTTATCGACAATCGACACTGACCGTGGACTTTGTCTATTATTGTTCTTGACTGAACACTGAACAGTACCAGAGTCGGCTTTAACACTAGCTCTTGACGCTAGACAAAATTTAGAATAGACATATAAACAACAAGTTTGCTTTAAAAATTGCAATATATTCCGCAAATCATCATTGGAAATAATATAATAAGAATATTTTTTTTTACAATTCTCTTTCTTGGCTTGATTTGATACGCATTACGTATGATTTATTAGGTAATGACTTTATTTAGGTTGTATATTACAAGCATAATAATAACAAACATATCCGCAATTTGACACACTTTTTATTGATGTTTCATCTCTAAACATTCGCTCCGAGATGAGAGAAGGGGCCTTATTCTCAGCCAGTGGATTTCAGCGTTCCTATGAGAAAATCCGCCATGTTTCTACTGAAATCTAATAAGCCGTATTCTCGACCATTCCCTTCCTAAGAAATTTCAGTAGAATACGAGCAATTTTGTTCTCCTGCTTTCCAACAAGCGAATTTTGTAATTTCAAGAGAATCGCATGCGCATATAGCAGCGCATAGTGTAATTTAGTTTTGCGTTGTAGCAGTGATGGTCGAGAATGTGATATGAAACATTAAGAGAACGAGGAGCGTTCCCATTCGTGTGAGAGAAAGTTCACTTCTCTCGATTTCGTCTCCTCGGTGAGAACAAGCACAGAGCGAGAGCAGATTTTGGGTCACGGTACTCGAGTTCCGAATCGGCGGATTAAATAAAAGAACGGGGAACGATTAAGACTAGATGCTAGATGACTTGTTTGAGAATATGAGAATTTGAATTAGAACTTGACCTAACTTTGTATATTTGTTTTGTTGCACCTTGCACCTTATCAAAACAATGAGGTTTTACACATAAAAATGTTACAATTCTTTTATTAACCTTTTTGAGCCCTATTTAACTCATAACTTGTTAAAATTACTCTAAATTCTACACCATTTGGATGGGTCGGTCACTAATTGTATTTCAAATCTATCCATCATTTATTTAAGTAAGTAGGAAAGTTGAAAATTCTAAATACAGCAAAAGTGAAGTTAGACAATCAGAGCAAACTAGTGATGTAAAAAAACGGTTTTTTTGATGTTGACGTTCTTTTCAGTTGAAAAAAACAGTATTTTTTCCGTATTTTTCGTGTTATTTATGGCCAAACTGCGATACTGATATGTTTTTTTGATTCTATAATATCTATATCGACATTTACGTACCTATTTTTTGAAAATAATTATGGTTGGAATAGTTCTTTTCCATTTAAAACTCGAAATTGCCGTCATATGTTGTGTTGCGCATACACCCCGTACTTCTTGACCATCTCGATGTCTATTATGACGTCAGAAGAACAGCTGCTGCTTGAAACATTGACCGGTTAAATTCTATCATCCATGGGTAACAATTACCTGTTCTGTGGAAGCAACATGATATACTTATCAAATAATTTTTTTTTATTAGAATTATTAATCAAACCAATGTTTATTATTTTTGTAAGAAAATTTCTCGATTCACTTAACTTTGCTCCTAAAATAAATACAGTATATATATTAAGATCATCAATTTTAATTAAAGTTTAAATAATATTGTTTGTAGTTTATTTGTTTAATGAATATAAAGTTTAAAAATAAGCTTATTAATCACTAATTTCAACACCAAATTGATTTAAAAAATTCCAAAAAAACAAGGCTTGTGTATTTTTCGTGAATGGAACCGGTTTAAAACAAAAAAAACGAACCGTATTTTTTTCTTTCGCATCACTAGAGCAAAGACAGACCTAAATAGTAAATAGTAAATAAATTCTGTGAGAGCACCCCACGGAGTATTTTATCCTTGTCTTGTAGCCAATGAGATTATCCTCCTTAAGATGAACTCTCCGAGCTCGGCATTGTTACTCGGAGCAAAAAGATTTAGCTCGAAAGCATCGCCGAGATTAAAAAAGAACAGGGACAGATTTACTCTTTCTGCTCTCTATGTAATAAAAGAACGACAAAGGATTTAATAGAGCCAATCGAGCGAATTTAAGAACGTAGCTATGGTGATCTTCCTGAGCGTGACATATGCAAACTGTCATTTAAGAGCTTTGTTTGTGGGTTATGATCAAACCAGAGACGTCAGAATTGCAACGTCTACAGTTCACGTTATACCTGTGACAGATCTTTATAATGTCAAATTTGACAAGTTGAGCGATTTACATTGATAAATCAAAGTGTGCCACATTTATATGACGCGCAGTGTACTTACTATAGACTAGATGCTCTTTCAGCTCTTTTGCTCTTACTGGCTCATCAGGGAGACTAATTTTTTTCTGTCATAAATTATGACATATTATTTTCTTTTTACATTATTTGACAATAATAATAATAATAATAATAATAATAATAATTGAAACAATATCCCACGAGCTTTTGTTACACTTGCTCGGATGTCTTGCGGTACCAGCACCACTAGTGAGATGCATCGAACAACTGTTGCCGCTTTGGAGAACTCGCTTCACCATAACATCCGGTGCCGAGCGAGTTTCGACAGAGTTGGTGACAGTGTTTCAGGGTGACTCTTTGAGTCCGCTCCTCTTCTGCATCTCACTGCTGCCGCTATCTGTTGGACTCCGCCAAACCCGCGGGTATCAGTGTGGGCCACCCAGCAACCGGAGGCATAAGGTCACCCATCTATTTTATATGGATGACCTTAAACTCTATACCTCCGGAGAGCGAGAACTTCAAAATGCTCTCAGGGTGGTCGAGGAATACACGCGGGCAATTGGAATGGAGTTTGGGTTGGACAAATGCGCAGTCGTCCACCTCAAGAGAGGACGATGCGGGGAATTTCACGAAGATGCGCAGCTCGCAGACGGAAGCATCCTACGACATTTGGATCCCGGAGAGAACTACACATACCTGGGTGTGGAACAACGCCACATCCAGGATGTGAACCAAATAAAGGATTCTCTCCGTGGCAAGTACAGACACCGACTCCGAAAGATCTGGTCATCAGAACTTTCGGGGAAGAACAAGGTGTCTGCCACTAATATGCTTGCCGTTCCGATTCTGCTCTACTCCTTTGGCGTAGTCAAATGGGGAGTAGATGAGCTGCGTCAATTGGACAGGAATACCCGCAAGATGATGAATATTCATAGGAGTATTCATCCTAGATCGTCCGTTCCTCGTGTGTACCTCCCACGTCAACGGAGGGGGCCGAGGACTCTTGAGTCTGGAGTGCATGCATGGCAGAGTGGCACTGAGTATGGCATGTAATGTTATCAGGAGCTCGGACCCACTCCTACAGTTAGTGAGAGATCATGAAACTGTGGGAGTTGGCGCTTTATTGTTTAGGGCAGCACAGAGGGCCGCAGATGAACTCGGTCTCGTGTTCGACTACAGGCGAGAAGGCCGGCGAGGTGACTCAGTCACTGAGCTTCCGCCTAATCGTCTGACAGCCCACATCAAAGCTGCTGAACAGAGAAATCTGTTCAGGCAGCACGTCGATAAACACCTGCACGGTGTTTTCTATAACAACATAGAAGCACTGGGTTTATCGACAGAGCTGACCTTCGCATTTTTAAGGTCAGCGGGGACCGAGGGATACATTAATGGCCTGCTAAGATGGTGTTATTAACACATTGGTCTATCGCAGTCGCGTGATGGGTGTGGAGGTACCTGATATCAACTGCAGGACCTGCCGTCAGGCGCCGGAGTCGCTCATCCATTTATTATCTGCATGCCCGATTTATGCGACTTCGGTCTACATCCAACGACATAACGCGGCTTTACGAGTGCTATACTACCATCTACGGCACTCGTACCAGATAGACCAAACACCAGTGCTGCCTTACGTCCCCGGAGATATCGAGTCCGTTGTCGAGAACGAGAAATGCCGGATTTACTGGAACTACTCGTTCCCGACCGTCAGGCGAATTCACGCCAATAAGCCTGACATAGTCCTCCTCGACCATCAGACCAAGGTGATGTATGTCATCGAGTTCTCAGCACCTGCTGATCTCGAGACAAACATCGCCTTGAAGGAGGAGGAGAAACGGACTAAATACAGAGGTCTCCGGTACGAGCCCCAAGTGCTATACCCAGGCTACTCTGTCAAAATGGTCGTCCTGATAATAGGTGTACTCGGAGGTATGAAGCCCACGCTGCTCTCCGCATTGAAGACCATGCCTGCCTGCCAAACATCGGCAGAATGGTTGGCTGGTCAAATGCAGAAAGTGGTCATCCTGGGATCCCTTCGTCTACTTAGAGCACACGAGTCTGGAATCTACAGTGACTAACCCTGCGGGATGTGGGGAGTTGCTGTAGATTATTCGCTGGCGCTCTCTCTGTGTGGTGTCGGAGGCCACAGGGAGACTGTCCAGCACTACTCTAAACTAAAAAATAATAATAATAATAATAATAATAATAATATTTATTTCTCCACTGTGCAAACATATATATATAATAATAATAATAATAATAATAATAATAATAATAATTTATTGGTTCAATAGATCATTTACATGATATAGAACATGTCAATATAATTACATATATATATATATATATAATCTTATTCAAATAAACAAAAACAATAAGAATAAAAAGTTTGTAAAATAGTACAATTATTATTACATCGTCCATTGGTAACACACAACACATAATATGTATATTAACAATAACATCATACTAACATACATATAATAAAATTAAAGCCTATCGTTAAGGTATTCACTTAAAGAATAATAACATTTACTTCTGAGTAAACATTTTATTTCCATTTTAAAAATTTTTTCGTTCATGGATTTATATGATTCAGGTAATTTATTGTATGCTTTAATAGCTAAATACTTTGGGCTTTTTTCATATAATGCTAATCTGTGATAAGGAATTTCCAACAAATTAGTATTTCTTGTGTTATAGATGTGATTTGAATTAAGGGTAGTACCGTTCAGTTGGGATTTAGCATACAATAATAAACTAAGAATAAATAAACAAGGTAGTGTAAGTATTCCCAACTCTTTAAAAAATATCCCTACAACTAGTACGCCTTGTTACTCCTACTATAGAACGCACAGCTCTTTTCTGTAATTTAAATACTCTCACCATATCAGGAGAAGAGCCCCAGGCAATTACAGCATAACTGATGATTGAATTAAAATTTCCATAATAATAAGTAATTAATACCGGCTTACTAACAACCTGTCGTAGCTGATTAATACAATAACACATTGGGGCTACTTTTTTACATATCGCATTTATATGTATTGTCCAGGAACAGTTTTCAGAAATATGTAAGCCTAAGAATTTAGTGGATGCAGCCTGTTCAATAGATCTTTCATTAGATTTAATTAATAGACTGTTGTCAGCATTTGAATTAGAATAACCCGCGTTAAAGCGAATAAAAATAGATTTTTTATTATTTAAGATTAGGCTATTCTCAGTGAACCAATTGTGAGCATCACATAATTGTTCATTAGCTTTTAAAACTGCATCAGTAGTTTTCTGAGCAGTGATAAGCAGAGAAGTGTCATCTGCAAAAAGAATAGAATTAGTACTACTAAAATCACAGACATAAATTATATATAGCAAAGGTCCCAGGACAGACCCCTGTGGAACCCCTATCGAAACATCCATTTCTTTCGATTTAACATTATTTATTTCCACATAGTGCTTTCTACCACTCAAATAACTGCCGAACCAGTTTAATGATACACCACGAATTCCATATTTCTCTAACTTTTGCAAAAGTGAGTTGTGGTTAACAAGGTCGAAAGCTTTACTTAGATCTAGAAAAATTCCTATACATTTATTTTTGTTATCTAAATTATCATATAACTCAGTCAGGAATTTTGTTATAGCTGTGGTAGTAGAGCGACCTCTTCTGAAACCAAATTGGTTATCATTAAACAATTTGTATTTTTCAAAAAAATTAATTATCCTATTCAAAACACACTTTTCAAAAATTTTAGAAATAGAACTTAAAATAGAAATGGGCCTGTAGTTTTCAACGTTTGCTTTACATCCTGCTTTGAAAAATGGTCTAATTTTTGCAATTTTAAGTCTATCTGGAAAAACGCCCTCTGACAATGATAGATTAATTATTGTACATAAAGGCTTGATGACCACCGGTATGCACTTTTTTAGAAAATTGACACTAATATTATCATCTCCATGTGATTTTGTGTTTTTTAAACTTTTTATTATGTCAGATATTTCATATTCATCTACGGGTTTAAAGAAAAATGTGTATTTGTTTTCATTTATTTGTGGTACATTAACTTGTGGACTTATGTTCTTTAACAAAATGTTAGGAATATTATTAAAATAATTATTAAATTTATCAGTTACTGTTGTAACATCAGAGTGGACGACATTATCAATATTTAAATTAATTTGTTCACTAGCTCCCCTTAATTTATCACTATTTATGATTCTCCAGGCGGCCTTTGATTTATTTTCTGCATTTTGTATAATATTATCGTTATATAATTTCTTGGCTTTATTGATTAATTGTCTATACAGTGATTTATATTTTTTGTAGTAGAGTTTAAGGTTCTCATTACCGGTTAACGTAAGTCGATATAATTCTTTTAGCTTTTGTGCTGAAATTCTTAGCCCCTTTGTTAACCATTTTTTCGAATTACAAGTATTACTGTTCTGATTATTATTTGATATATTTTTTACTACAACAGGAAATGCCAATTCAAAATTATGTATAAAAGTATCCATAAAACATTAAAATTTTTTATTTACATTATAACTATCATTTTCAAAATAGTTCCAATCCTCCGATGCTAACAAATTACAAAAATATTTTATATTTTCAGGATTGTCTAGGGGTCTGTATTTTACAATTATTCTCTTAACGTCATTGTCATTTGTATACAAAAGTATACAAAAAGTCAATGAAGAAAACGTCACAAATATTTAAAAAAAGCAGTACAAATAAATAGTGCAAAAACACTGCAACATATTAAACATTATAATAAATACATACTACAAAATAGTATAATACATATATACCTGGTGGTCCAATAAAAACCAGAATTTTTTATTTCTCTAATAGTTTCGCCAATTTTTAACCGATTTTAATTATTCAAAAACTAAATTATAACTAAAAGATCACGTTATGAGGTAATATAAATATATTTTAATGCCGTTTTGACTAAAATAAATATAGGTGTTTATACGAGTGGCATAGAATATCAACAAAATTGTGATAAAACGGTTTTATGTTACGGACTATATCTTCGGAACCAACTGGTCGATTTTAGTGTTTGATGTCTTAAAATATTCACAAATGTTTATTCTATTATACTTCCTCAATCTTTTCATTGTTTATTTAGCAAAAAAAATTCCAGCCGATCTTAAAAAAGGCCCAAGTTTGATGACTAACGCCATCTACAATTTTAATAATAATTAAAATATATTTATATTACCTCATAACGTGATCTTTTAATTATAATTTAGTTTTTGAATTATTAAAATCGGTTAAAAATTGGCAAAACTATTAGAGAAATAAAAAATTCCGGTTTTTTTGGACCACCCGGTATATATAGGGTGATTCAGAATTATGGTGCAAAAAAGTAATCACAGATAGAGGTCTTAAAATAAAGAAACACGTGTATTTTCGTTTTGGTCAATTTCGAGTTTTAAGGCCCGTACGGGACCATAAATGGGACGTTGGAAAAATAGTTTTTTTGAGATATCTCGATAAGTACTTGATCGATTTCAATGAAATTCGGAGGGTAGTATCAAAATAACCTTTCCAATAGAACCCTTAAACTATTTTTAGACCTGCCGTAAGGGGGCGCTACATAGAGCCACTACACCGCAGTTTTTCGCTTCTATTTTTTTTATACAATTATCTATTATGTTTTTGTTTTTTTATTCTGATGCAGAATTCATTTTTAAACAAAAAATATCCTCTTGTCTATTTTTCATATCATGCACCCATTTCGAGAAAAATGCGAAAAACTGTTTCAATGTTTCAGGAAACGTAAAACGCTCAGTCATTATAATGGTAAATAAGGGTAGGAAAATTTTTAATTAAATAACTCACAGCACAACAATCTAACTGGCAAATAAAAATAGTAAACGTCAAAATGTCATTGTTGATGTTTTAATTTGTTCAATTATTTCCATGTCAATTGTGGTAATTTGTAGTTTCGCAGTATTGTAAGTCAGATCATTGAAACAGTTTTTCGCATTTTTCTCGAAATGGGTGCATGATATGAAAAATAGACAAGAGGACATTTTTTATGTAAAAACGAATTCTACATCAGAATAAAAAAGAAAACAAAAGATAATTGTATAAAAAAAATAGAAGCGAAAAATTACGATGTAGTGACTCTATGTAGCGCCCCCTTGCGGCGGGTCTAAAAATATTTTAAGGGTTCTATTGGAAAGGCTATTTTGAGACTACCCTCCAAATTTCATTGAAATCGATCAAGTACTTATCGAGATATCTCAAAAAAACTGTTTTCCCAACGTCCCATTTATGGGTCCGTACGGGCCTTAAAAATCGAAATTGACCAAAACGAAAATACACGTGTCTCTTTATTTTAAGACCTCTATCTGTGATTACTTTTTTGCACCATAATTCTGAATCACCCTGTATAAAAAAATGTACAGATTAATTTGTACCCGTCACATATAAATTTGTACCCATCACATATAAATAACGTTCTAAAAGTGATTTCAGGGATTTTCTTTGAATACAACATAATTTGCATGTTCCGAAGTGGAATATCAATATGTTAGGTTAAATATTTGGGGCCAGAATAAAACTTAAATAAAGTTGTTTATAAACATAACAACGAGTTTCAAGTAAAGTATATAGAGTGGTTAAGGGACATGAATAGGTATAGGCGGCATATACAAATAGGAATGAAAGAAGTTTGTATTATGGTTAGGATAATTTATTAATGTCAAATGCAATTTTAAATGTAAGTTTCAAGTTATAGATACATTTTTTGCTCTATATTAACGTGGTGTGTCAATCTCCCTGAGTATGAGAGCGAAAAGCATGAACATCTTTTTGGAGACATCGTTTATTTTTTATTGACAAATTAATTTTTTTTTAAACCTGCCAAGAGGCACTTTCCTGCGGCCGGTAAAATGATGGTTGATGGTTGCTATGGTGAGAGTTTTTTCTGTTATGATGTTATCTGTCCATCATAATATTAGCACAGACCTGTGAGTACACAGTACACACGTTCATGTAGACTGAGGTGCATCATTTTTATTTAAGATTAGTACGGATCACGCTTTATATTTATTTAATATAACATTTCAAAATGTCATTAAATATGAAGGATTTATGTTTAATTAGCATCCATTTTTTGAGACGACCATAGGCGTAGAAGTTCTTTTTTAAAAAGGGGTCCGTCGTCCCCATATCTACACCTGCGGGGCGATATTTTCAAATTTTTCAGATCATTTGATAAACTTTAATCTAACATAAACAAAACCCAAATTTTATAAAAATCGGTCAAACCACTTTAAAGTTATTCGTCAAAAATAAAAAAAAAAAAAAAGGTAATTTTTTACATTAGCGTATCTCCGATTTTTCACTTTTTTTTTATCCATACATACGTATTTTCGTCTGGAAATCACGAATCTGAAGTCAATTTTATCCGCTCTCCTATACTTTCCGAGATATGGGGGCCGATGTACCCCAAAAATGGCATCTCGCCATTGCTGTAAATGACATTTTATTAAGCGATTTTTATCATTTTTATTATCACTAATGCTTATTTGAAAACTGTGCTTATTTGAAAAATGTTTCTGTAAACTCGCTTTGGTCACTTTATTTGTTTTTAATGGATAAATTGTTAATTTAGATAACGCACATCGCCGTTTTCCTCAGCAAGAACTAGGGATTTTTACGTTGTTATGTTGGCAATTTGCTCAGTTATTTTGATTAATTTGATTTCAAACTTTCAAAGCACGCTTTAATTTGTTTTGAATTGCCCGTCCATTTTTTGCAGATATTGCTAGAAAATTGAAGTCCTTATTAATACTTATAGGAATCCTGTTATTCTTGTTACTTTAAAGAAGCTATATGTTCCTTCTTTCAAGTAACAGGTAAGAGTGTAAGCCCGCCTGATACTTAAAAGAAGGAACATGTAGTTCAGGGGTAAGGTGTGCACAACTAGCAATTCATATTCCTTCTTTAAAGTGATAGCCGTGCGGCCCATTCCTTCTTTAAAGTGATAGCCGTGCGGCCGGGCCGCACGGCTATCACTTTAAAGAAGGAATATGAATTGCTAGTTGTGCACACCTTACCCCTGACCTAATAGCTACATATGTTCCTTCTTTTAAGTAACAGGCGGGCTTACACTCCTGTTACCTGTTACTTGAAAGAAGGAACAAACAATTTAAGCGTGCTTTAAAAGTTTGAAATCAAATTAATCAAAATAACTGAGCAAATTGCCAACATAACAACGTAAAAATCCCTAGTTCTTGCTGAGGAAAACGGCGATGTGCGTTATTAATTAATTAACAATTTACGTCCATTAAAAACAAATAAAGTGACCAAAGCGAGTTTACAGAAACGTTCTGCAGTTTTCAAATAAGCACTAGTGATAATGAAAATGATAAAAATCGCTGAATAAAACGTCATTTACAGCAATGGCGAGATGCCATTTTTGGGGTACATTGGCCCCCATATCTCGGAAAGTATAGGAGAGCGGATAAAATTGACTTCAGATTTGTGATTTCCAGACGAAAATACGTATGTATGGATAAAAAAAAAGTGAAAAATCGGAGATACGCTAATGTAAAAAATTACCTTATTTTTCAATAAAGAATCGATTCTCGAAGTTTCCCCATTTAAAGTGAACTCACCCTGTATAAATGATACACACCCATGGAATCAAACTCTACCCGTCTCCCCCGACCCGCTATTGTTCCCTTCAACGATTGTAGACGCAAAACGTAAACAAACGGGGTCTTTGGTCGAAGACTTGACACTTCACTTGACCGCCGAAGAGGTTATTTAGGTTATGTTGAACATAACATAACAATAGTATGTTCTATAAGTAAATAAATAAACTTCTCTAATGTAGTAAGTAGAGTACATGAAAAAAAGAATTATTATGGATAAGTATGAGGTTATTGGAACATTGGGAGAAGGGTCATTTGGACGAGTATATAAAGCTAAGCAAGTATCTGATGGATGTTTTGTTGCATTAAAAGTCATTAGTAAAGTATGTTAACTACTTAATGCTGTTTGTTTAGATGTTTCCAGTTAAGAATTTTTTTTAGAGAGGGAGATCTGCGAAAGAGCTAAAAGGCTTCAGACGAGAATGTGAAATTCAAAGAGATCTACATCACCCAAATATAATACAAATGTTAGATTCGTTTGAAACTGAGAATGAGGTAATTATTTTTAGTTCAGGCCTCTAAATATAATTATTTACACCTCTTTTGTCCGAAACAGGCAAATAATGATTAGTTATTGTCTTTATTAAAATAAGAAACATTTCACTTTCTGTGCCAAGCCAAACAAAGAAAACTTAAGTACGCTATTATCGAGGCTATTATCTTGTGAAGACGTATCCATTGTTCATATAAATTTTAGCAAATTACTGTTTCAGATTGTGGTTATCACAGAATTTGCGCACAAAGCACTTACTACTGTATTGGGAAAAGAAGGTTATTTACCTGAAGAACGGGTTCAACCTATTGTCTGGGATTTAGTATCAGCATTATATTATTTACACTCAAATCGAGTTCTTCATAGGTAAACATTATATTTCTTTATAGATACAGTAGAGTTGCGATTTAGTAAACTAATTTTGGCAAAGCAATTGCACTATTTCGGGGGTGTTCACTTTTGCGAGGTTTGAAATTAAGGGCACCTATTGAAAGAAATAATATACTCCGCACTGTCTGTGATGAGATTTACCAGTGGAAAGGTATGTAAAATACACACATTCATAATCGCCAATGCGGACGACGGAATATAAAAAAAGGGGAACTACAATATTCTGTAATATGATGAACGCCGAAGTTCACTATATCGACCCCCATTTACTGTACTGTGATGCAGTGATAAAATTTACGTGTTCACTCTACGGGGTAGTTCACTTGAAGCGGAGTTCCCTAAATCACGACTCTACACTGTATTTGTAAAGTACAAAATCATCATTATACTGAAAAGTGTCCTTTCTAATAGGTATATTTTTTTAGAGATCTAAAACCACAAAATATTTTACTAGATTCAAAAAATCAAGCGAAGCTTTGTGACTTTGGTTTTGCTAGAAACATGAGTACAGGAACTCATGTTTTAACTTCAATTAAAGGTTGAAATTTCCAGAAAAATAAATACAAACAGTTATGATAAGTGGCGATTATTATTTTTAAGGAACCCCTTTATATATGGCTCCGGAATTAATAGATGAACAACCCTATGACTACAACGCAGATTTGTGGTCCCTCGGTTGTATAGTATATGAGCTTTTAATGGGCACACCACCATTTTGTACAGCTTCTATTCTGCATTTAATAAGATTAATAAGACATGAACAAATTCAATGGCCTACCTTTTTATCCGAAAATTGTACATCGTTCTTAAAGGCAAGTTTATTAAAACAAATTAAATTATATTTGTATTATTCAGTAAAAATTGGTTTCAATTATTTTTCTCTAGTATATGAAGTACATGCTTATTTATTTTAGGGGTTGCTGCAAAAAAATCCAATGAAAAGAATGACGTGGGAGGAGATTATGAGTCACCCGTTCGTTAAAGGGCATATACTAATGTCGAAAAATACAACATCTATGCCTCTCACAAGGCCATTATCTGCAAATACTTTACAAGTTAAGGAGCAGCAGAGAAAGGACAGTATTAAAAACAAACACATAAAGTAAGTTTTGAAAACATATGGGCGCAAATGTGATACGGTTTTTTAAATATTTTTTTGTTAACATGAACTTATTTTTATTTATAATGTTTAGATCTACTTCTTCAAGAAGCACAGAGACCAATGATCAACCCCAAACATCCGATCAGAAAAAATCAACAAAAAACAGCAAGACATCTCAAAACTCAAATAATGTTGATGGATCGAAGAAGTCGAACAGCCAAGATATCAAAAATAATAATATGGTGTTATCTGAAGCTTTGACAGAATTATCATTGGGAAGCAAGGATAAGGAGCCAAAAAATTCAACCGAAGCAAAAAAATTTGAATTTACCGAGCACAAATCAACAGAAATAAAGAGCCAAAATAAAAGTCTTATCTCTAATGCATCTAAGAAAAACGTTGAGGTGGGCACAGATATGTGTGCAAAAAGAGAGAGTAAAGAAAACAAACATTGTAAGTTTCTAAGTATATGAAATTTTTCTCCATTGTAGATGAAATTCGAGATGAAATTGCTTATCCATTGCTAAATCATTTATTGTAACGAGCCTTAAGAAAGTCTATCAAATTATACACGTGTAAATGAAAACTTAGAGCTTAAATTGATACGGTATTTAAAAGAGTTAAGTGTCGGTGTTGGTGACATCCTAATAGAGACCAATTTAATTGCTACATTTTTAAGTATATAATATGTAATATGTATAATACTAAGGGCCCATACCGTAATTCAACATTTTGGTGTGGTAAATTAGTAGAACCAATCAGAATGCAGAATGTTTCAAACCAACCAATACCATATGGCGAACTGGAATTTTGGTTAAAATATTAGAATTACGGTATACGCCCTTAATTTATATAATGATTTTTATAGGTTTAAATGAAAAATTAAACTTTATTGAGGACAATCATCCAATTGAAACTGAGGAATGGATTGTGTTTTTGCAAAGATCCATTCAGGAAGTTATAAATGGCGAGATGACGTCACTCATGCAGCCCAGTCAGACGAATATTATAGTTTCTCCTTTAAGAAACTCTAATGCCAATTCAAAAGTTCTGGGTTTTGTGGCTAGATTATTGTCTATTCCATTTGTTGTTAAAGGAGTCACTGAAGATACACTATCCCAAATTAAACAGGTAATTGATTTTAAACTTTTACTCAATTTGAGACACCTTCTGTGTTCAAATCCAAAATTCATACTCAACCAATGTAACCTGTCAAGTACCATTTCGATGTATACCAGAAAAATATTGATATATATATATATATATTATTATACTTATAATATACATACAGCAAGTTTACTTTCCAAATTGACCAATTTATGTGCGAAATAGTCATATAACATAAGAGCACTTCACATTGAGGGATGATCAGGATGTACTGTATGTGCAGTGAGAGAACGGACGACAGTCGTCCTCAGATTTTACTATAAGAAGTTAAGAATTAAACATGATACATAAAATCTTATTTCAGGTTTATTTAGAAGTGAAATTAGTACCAAATTTAGTATATGCTTCCAAATTATTGCTTCGAGAACATAGAAGCGAGACTCCTTCTGGAGCTTCACCTTCACCTAACAGTTCTCCATTACCTTCTGCTATAGAATCCTACAGGCCACTCTCAGAACTAAGCGAGGAAGATTTTCTGGCATTAGAGTATATCTATTTATTGATTTCACATCTGGTTTATGTTGACGATAGTTTTTTAATGCAGTTTTGTGATTCAGTTGTCGTATTGAATGTTTACATATTAATGAAGCTTCTATTACTTTTATGTAAGCACGTTACATAGATGATATTGATGTTGTATTAATTTTTTTTTTTACTTTTTTAGCAAAGCAAAGAGTACGAATTGTTTTAGACACAGTAGCAATTTTAACTCATTTGTTGCGAAAATTTCCAGAAAACAGTGACATTATTGAAAAAATTCTATTAAACGAATCGAATAATTATGATGTTAAGCAGATAAACTTTGTCGATTTATTGAGACATTCTAGTCCAATTTTGAGGCAGAGAACTTGCTATTTTCTTTTGTTGATTAGCAAATCGTTTCCTGAAAATATAGTAAAGGTATTTTGGAATAGTATGTTAATTGAAACCTTAGAAGCTTTAATGTATGATTCCATAGAATCTGTCCGAAATGTAAGTTAAGGCATGTAGATTGTTCCAATTATGAACTGACCGATTTCATTTTTATTTTAGGCAGCAGAAGTATGTGTTACTGAATTAAAAAATAAAGACTACTATATTAAAACCACATAGAACAAAATTTTTTTATGTCAGTGAGATTCGTTTAATTTTTAACTGCAAGGTTCTACCTACTGACTAATAATAACTAATAAGAGTCATTTAGTTTTTCAAGTTTTATTTTGCATGAAATATGCTCATCTTATGAACATTCATTGAGTTAAAAATGGTAGTCGAAGTAAGCGCCAGTTTTTAGCGTGATTTGTTTGTAAGCCTGTTAATAAATATCTTAATTTTCAGTATTATTGAGACATGAACGTCGAAGAAAGATTTATGTGCTACTATATATTATATAGTTAAGTTTAGTGAACTTGGATACATAAATATAATAATATTGCAAGACAGTGTCGTAACTATAAAATTAGGATTTCTAGTGATTTGTGTTCTGACCCCATCATGTAAAAATTTATTATTCTTTGACACAAAATCCATGACAAAGAAAAATAAGGTATTTGCTTTTGATATAACGTTCTCTCAGATTTGCTTTAGTTTTCTTTTCTTTAAGGCTTATTACCTCATTTAGAAGGGTTCTTCAGGTTACTTGAAACCTGGCCCTACTTAACTTTGGTCATTTGCAGGGGTATAGCCAGGGCCGGATTACCCATGAAGCAGAGGAAGCAGCTGCTTCCAGCGGCAAATTTCAGGGGCGGCAAAAATATTAATAAATTCATGTTATTTTATGTTATTTATTTTTTTCAACTTTCAGTATATCAGGAAACTGCCCACGAAATTTTTTTGTGGGGGATTACAATTCTAACATTTAATTTAAACCGTTTGACCCTCAAAAATCCAAAAATTCTTTGGATTTTTGAGGGTACCAGGGGCGGCAATGAAACATCTGCTTCCAGCGGCATATGTGGCTAATCCGGCCCTGGGTATAGCTATGCCACTGCTGCAAGACACTGAAGGTGGAATTCTGCAACCTGATAAACAAAATGGAAGAAAACCCCTGAATTATTTGCCTTCACATTATTTCTTATTTTCTTTATTTTAAAAGGTAAATCGGGTAAGGTTGTTGTCGAAGTAGCAGAATTAACCGCCTATATTTGAAAACAATAAAAAAATGCTCGCAGGGTAGGCCACATAAAACAATAATCAATATTATTTTCTTTTTTCCTTTTTTCTTGTTTTTGTTGCGGTGTACCACCTCCAGTACCTTAGGCATAAATTTAGAGATTATTAATAGGAAGAAATGTATTTTGTTACTGATTAATTATTAATAAAAATATATGAGAATATAAGAAAATCTGAAGATAAATTTAATTTGAACGGAACGGAACGAAAAATTTTTTATACTTTATCGGCTCCAAAATATTGTGTTTTCTACTTTGAGTAGCTCCACTATCGAACTTTAAATTGAAATGATCGATGTTTAAAAATTTTCTTTTAGTACGTAGTACTTATAGTGCTCGAAGCTATTTACTTTCTCATAAGAATTCCACAGCCTACTGTGTTTGAAAATTCTGCCAAAAATTACGAAATAATTGAGGTATTTCCTCCAAAAATACCAGCACAAACTCAAAATTTGCTTTCATTAGTATACAGGGTTTTTCTGGAGGAAAGGGAACTATATTTTAAGGATATATTCTAGAGGTCAAAATAAGAAAAAAGTTCCCATAAATAAGAGTCTGAAAATGCTTTCTTTTCGAGATAAAGGGTGCCAAAAAAATTTATTAAAAATCCTTTTTTTTAAATATCTCGAAAATGATAAAGATATTAAATTGAGGTTTGGTATGCACTTTATTTGCTTGCAGAAAAACGGTGGTCGCGTAGAACATACGCATGCGCGGAACGTAGAACGGAGAAAAATACCAATAAAGATCGTTGCTCGAAGGTTTTGGGTTTTGATGGGTAACGAAATGTCAAAAGCAAAAGCGTCGGGATATTTTGTGGTTTCTGGTCCAAAAAAAAACGAACAAATATTGTTTAAACTATCTTACAGTAAGTCACGACAATAAGTAATAAGCAGTCTTTCAGTCAATATAAATATTTGTTCTTAAATATTTGTATTTACCAATAGTTATGATTATTATTGAATTGAATAGTAAAATTGCAATTAAATATCGTATTATAATTAAACTTTGTTGCAGAGGATTCTAAGAACCAGAAATGGTTGGAGGTATATATATTGTCCACGCATTTGAAGCCGGGAAAGCGATCTCGTAAGAACTCATACGTTTGCTATTTGCATTTATAGACCTACAAATATTTTGAGAAGCGCTAATTCTATTGATTCTGAAGGATCAATGGATAAAATACCTCGAGAAAGTGTCCATATTTTTTTTTTATAAATTATGTAATGTGTATCTATAATATTCCATTTTTCCTCTGCTTTTAATCAACAAATTATAAAAAAATACAAGTGAAAATTATTCACTGTTACAAGCACAGAACGTTACAAGTACAACACGACGCCACGCGACATATTAAAGGGTGGGAGAGAGAAAACACGATAGACATGAAAAATGAATATAACGACATGCGCAGATCCCACGCGCTTGTACACGACTCCGTTATTTTGAAAAAAGCATGAGGGCGCGAGCGACCCACCTCCACACATTTTTCCAGGACTTCGATCCTATTCGCGAAAATCACGGAGTGGGCGACATCTATATTTTTTGGCGTAATCTTAATATGATGAGTCATTCATAGTGAACAACAAATCGCGGGTTTCTTAAATTTATCTTGTGATTTTTAAAATTAAAAGTGCGTTTAAAGTGTTGTTATTATATTTAAATAGTTTATAAACAATATAGCAATGCAATCAATTAATAAAACGGTTGACACGATACTTTAATAAAAAAAAATTATTACTAGAATTAACCTCTAAATTTATCATAAATGTCAAAACACTGTCAAAGGTTTGTTGTTCACCACTTGGTTCATACACACACTAAAGTTTCAGCGCCATCTCGCGGTACGTGATTTTCGCGAATTCTCTAGTCGATCTTGCAATACACAACAATTATTGCGACACAAAGATAAATGGCAGATTTGCGCCTGAGAAAATGGCTGCCGCACCATGCGCAGAAATAATGTGCGTCTTTTCCTTCGAATGAGATATACAATGGGCTCATTCAGCAAATTTTTTTATTTATCGTTTCGAAAGAGGACACTTGAAATAGCATCAACTATGCAAAAAATTAGGGTAAATGTTGAGATAACGGAATCCAGTTAGCATTTTCATATTCTTATAATATTGTATACATATTTCAAAACAACATTAGGATATCGCATACATATTTAAAATTGATTCAAAATAAGTTGTATACTGGTTGTTTTGTCACAGGTTTTCACATCATATACGTATTCCTAGAATATTCACATGTATGTTGGACACACATTGTAAAAATATTCCGAAATATATATTCATTTTACAATGTAGTTACAATGTACATTAATATTTTTGGTATATATATATAGGCAACATTACCTCGATATACTTACGATACACCATGTATATTGCGTGGACCTCTGGCTACTGCCGCTTTTACATTATGAAAATGAAAATACATGATATATTCTATTAATAATAATATTCAATAAAACAATGATAATCACAATAACGGAAATAATAAAACGAAGCCGAAACCTAATCAAAACAAACAGGAGACACTTTGTTGATATGAGGTGCTACGTCACAATCTGGTTAGGCAACCGACGATACGGGGTCGGCGTTTTTGGCGGCAAATATTTGATTTGAATTTAAATTCGTTTTAAAAATATTTTGGAGGCCTTTTTTGCAAAAAAAATTATATCAGTATAATATATGCCATAACTACTTTCTATATTTCGACATTTAAAAAAATGTGAAAACACCCTTTAAATTAAAAGTGCGTTTAAAGTGTTGTTATTATATTTAACTAGTTTATAATAGTTATTAATTATATAAGGGGATTAAAAAAGCCTTTAAAGTACGAGAAAAAATGTGCACTCGAGGCGCAGCCGAGAGTCACATTTTTTCGAGTGGATTGACGTCTGACAAGTTTATTTCGACTTTACAAACTGTAAAAGATCCATAATAAAAAAAATAAAAATTTCATTCACTAAAATTAGGGTTAGGTTTTTCTATATGACACATTACGTCCCCGTTTTCTGCGCTATAAATTTAGTTGATGTAATACCCGAGTCAAGATAGTAGACAAAAATAATATAAAGCTGATTTTTGGTAGAGATCATGCCTGAGGGCTAAATTGCAACATACTAAAAGTCCTGGAGAATCCTCCTTCCGCAACCTCCTTTTTTCGCCCCCCAAACCCCGGCCCCCTTTTAATATTTTGGTGATTTTCCCGAAAACTATCAACTTTACGTAAAAATGTCAAGTGAGCATTTTTGAAGCTGATAAAAATCCCCTTCCAATGACGTATCGCAATCCATATTCAGTAGCACATGGCACCCACCAGTGGCGTATCAAATGAAAGGTTACCTTTAAAAAATATATATAAATATATAATTGTTTGTTTGGAAATTTTACTAATAATACTAATACCGTTTTCTATAACATTTCATTTTGTAGATTATATTTTTTATTTGGACTGCGAACGCAAACGCGGTCAAGAGAGCGCATCCAGCCCTGAAGTCTCGCAAACTCCACCAGTCACTATTATACTGTCTTTCTTGAATTTAGAAAGACATATATGGCATTTTTTCGCGACATGCAACAGCGTTACCACAGCTAGTAGTATGTGTAAATATTCCATTTTTGCGAGAAGTAGTAACGTAGGGGAAATCATAAGACGTCTTGACTTTACGTCATCGCCGATGCCCTGTGGTTACCACAGCTTACCTAGCTCGGTACGTAGGTTAGTTGTTGTAAGCAGACCACAGAACCAAAGTTCTTTCGTTCTGTGAAGTAGAGAGCGAGAGCAGAGTTGATTGACATTTAAAATCTAACCTTTATGTTCTGTGTTCTGTACTTAGTCGTTGGCACTTTGTTGCAGTTGGTTTATAAATTAATAATTATGAACCCCCCATACTGTTCTATCTATAAAATGTTCAATGAGGTTATGGTATTAACAGTAATGACAGTCGTAGGTAACTTCCTACATTTTCGCGTGGTTAACTAACAACCGAAACATCCATCCCCACCACTTTAACGATGACGTACTTACAACTTACAACATGTTACCAAGAAGTAACTCGCGAAAAAATGCTAATAATGGACTCCATACTCCATTGCCTGTTAGAAATAGAATGTAGTTCCTACATTGCAACGGAGTTATTGAAGAATATATTGAATTGCTGTGGTAGTTATATATTTTGGACAAACATTTGCCGGCGATATAGAAGTGGCGCCACCTCCCGGATAATATATATATATATACTTATAGATGGTATGTTGTGTAGCCCGGTATACCAATGGGTCGTTCTGTAGCCCGGCCTCTACATAAAGAATAAAAAAATATGCATCATACATCCATGTATTTCTGGTTGCTGTAAAGCAGGGCAACCGCAGAGGGGTAACTTTATTTTACCGTTTCAATTTTTTATATATGCATAAGACGTTGTGTGGCCAGGATATACGGTTAGGTCGTTATTTAGCCCGATTATATGTAATTACATATCTTGCAGACCCTGCGTGGCCCAACAACGTTGCCAGTGTAGCACCTATTTGTTTCAGCTAGATGTGCTGTCGCCCGATGCGCCGGGCTACTGTCCCACTTTTCAGTTACATAAAGGTATTCTTGAACTGATGTGAATTTTATTAAAAATCCCAAAAAAAGAAAGGAAATTGTTATCACATAACTTTTTCATTCATAACTTCCTTACTTTATTTAGTTAATTTGCAAAATGACTGAAGTATTAAAAATTGTATTAATTTAACAAAATGTATTACTTAGTTTGTCCATGACTACTAAATGCATTCATTATGTATGTGTTTCCTCCTATCCATAATTCACTGCAGTGAATTATGGTTTCATAATTCACTGCAGTGAATTATGACTGACTTCATTAAATGTCATCGATTGGGCCATGACATGTCAGTCAAAGCACGAAATTGTCATTTGATTTGAAACGTAATATGTAAAACCGTGAAAGTCACACGTTTCTTTTAATCATATTCTTACTATTAATAGTCAGAAAAATATTATAGGAATATTAAAGG
Organism: Rhagium mordax; assembly: GCA_963680705.1. Lineage (NCBI taxonomy): Eukaryota > Metazoa > Arthropoda > Insecta > Coleoptera > Cerambycidae > Rhagium > Rhagium mordax. The sequence goes on along the minus strand of OY796661.1, from coordinate 23,581,887 downwards.
GTGTGGAAGGGTCATTTTTGCTTAATATTCCTATAGTAACTTTTCTGACATAATATATGTGTATATACAGGGTGTTCGATTTTAACTTTACTACTATGGGAATTTCACGTATCTTACTAGCTACAACATCGGTTAAATTAGAAAAACTTGTGTATGTTTCTTATACTACTTCTTTACCGAGACGGTAGCGCAATGGGCTAGCGCGTGCTTGAGTGGCACAAGGCGGTTAGTTTCTGCGAGACCCAGCTCCGGCACTGACAATGTCGGTGGGTATGGATGTTTGTATAATTACATTGTACAGGTCACCCGATGGGGATTTTAATTTATTTTTAGACATATTGCATGAAGTCTTTGAACTGATCAGAGTCTTAAACAAAAAATTGATAATAACTGGAGATTTTAACATACATTTTAATTCAGATACTTTAAGAAATTGTAAATTTTCAGATTTTATAAACTCTTTTGGTTTTATTTGTTCAGTAAAAGAACCTACAAGAAATAAGAACTGCTTAGATAACTTCCTCTTAAATTTTGATTCCTTTCATAACACGTCCTATACAGTTGACACAAATTTGTCAGACCATAAGGCCATTGTTTTAGAGCTAGATATTATTAAAGAAACACCAATCTTGAACAAAATAAGGTACAGGCCTATAACCCAGGTAGGTCTCAACACCTTGTATAATAATCTAAATATCATAGATTGGGATTTCGTAAATGACAAAAAACTAAATATTGATGAGAAATTTCACATTTTCCTGAATATTCTTGTTGAACAAATTGATGTTGCTTTTCCAGTCAAAGTAAAAAGTGAAATTCCTGAAAAATCAAATATACAATGGTATAATGACGAGTTACGAGAGATGCGTGAAAATCTCGATTTTCTACACTATTTAAAAAAACAATATCCGAATTTGGTGGGCATAGGCGATAGGGTGAAAGAATATAGACGGATTTATAGGAGAAAAATTGAATATTGCAAAAAAAAATGCCAATGAGTCTTACATTTTTCGTAGCACAAACATGTCAAAAGCATCTTGGGATATAGTAAATGCTAAACGCGGGAATAATAAAAAGAGTATTAGTAATAATAATTTAAATCTAAATTGGAACGACTTTAATAATTTTTTTGCAAATATCGCTTTTGAAACAACAAGAAACATATCAACCACTATTGATCCTATCAGTCTAGTTACAACAAGTACAGCAAATAACATTTTTAATTTTTCAGAGATTTCCTTCATCGAAATGCGCGATATTATAAAAAATCTTAAAAATAATCCTAGTAAAGATGTGTATGACATAAATATGAATGTTATAATATACGTAAAGTCGGGCTCACCAATGTTTGCGGCTGACTTATTACTTACAGAAGATATTACGGACATGCACGCTGTAATACTAAATATCTTCTTTGCACGTTTAGTGCAGTTGATCAAACTGTACTAAATGTGCATATGAGATATTTAGTATTACAGCGTGCATGTCCGTAATATCTTCTGTAAGTAATAAGTCAGCCGCAAACATTGGTGAGCCCGACTATACAAGATATTATTATTATTCCTCTGACAAAATTAATTAATTCATGCATAAATAGTGGAACTTTTCCACAGTGTCTAAAAATCTCCAAAGTTATTCCACTTTTTAAGAAAGGCGATGTAAATGATATGAACAACTATCGACCTATATCAATTATACCTACGTTGGGAAAAATAATAGAGAAAGCCCTGTTTCAACAACTTGCTACTTTTTTTGAAGGTAATAACCTTTTGTCAAATTGTCAATTTGGTTTTCGCTCCGGTAAATCTACGACTGATGCAATTAACAAAATGGTGGAAAGTATAACAGTGGCATTTGAAAATAAAAGTTTTGCTGGAAGTATCTTTTGCGATTTGTCGAAAGCATTCGACTGTGTGCAGCATGATATTCTGGTTAATAAACTTAAAAAATATGGGCTTAGCATTACAGCTGTAAATTTCATAAACTCATATCTACTGTAAGTAAAAGTTGTTTTTTATTGAAAATTATTCCTAAATACAAAATTTGACATCCATCTAAATTATTAAAATTAAGAAAACTTTATTTTTATTGGACATTAATGTATTATTAGAACAAAATTCCTAGATTTTTATTAAAAATTACTCCACATAGCTTCCACCAATTAATTTTTAATAAAAATGTAGGAATTTTGTTCTAATAATACATTAATGTCCAATAAAAAATAAAGTTTCCTTAATTTTAATAATTTAGATGGATGTCAAATTTTGTATTTAGGATTAATTTTCAATAAAAAACAACTTTTACTTATAATATTTTTCTCTAAAATCAAAAATAAAGGTACTTTTCTCTTGAACCATTTTCAAGTTTTCTTAATTTTTGAATACCTCGTATATCAGATCTCGATTTTTTTATGGTATTACAATTTTTTTGACAAGCAGAACTTTTTATAAAGAATGACTTTTTTTATAAAGTCCATAATAAAAAAGTTTTTCCTCTTTGTAACTCCATCTGTGGACACACTGTATATTATTCGAAGGAAAATGCAATTAAGCAAAAACTAATTTGTTCCTTAGATATTAATACAAGCTACAATTTGTTATCAAAATGGTAGTAACCATAATCCAAGGGCGCTGGACATCGGGACACATCGAATATATTTTTCACATCACATCCTTTTTTGAAAAGCGTATATTTTTCATAGTAAAATTTGTAAATAATTTTTTTATATTTTGCACTGTTTTGAGGATATGGAAAAATAAAACAATTACCTATTCCACGATCATCTATCCCGTTAAAACTGGGTTTCTTATGTCTATACAGGGTGGTCCGAAATTAGTGGTCATCATTTTACCCGCGTATTATTCGATCAAAAATAAGACAAAAAGTTCCTACAAACATGGTCCCGAAAATGCTTCCTAAGGGAGCTACAACCCCTTAAAAGTGCATCCTTGACGATGGTTTTTGTTTAATATTTTCGAAACTAATAATAATAATAATAATAAAAATAATAATAGCATAATTTTATTATCAATTGCTAAGTACCTACCTAGAGAACTGTGCATGTTACTCGTTCCATTTTAATGTTTTTGTGATTAATGTTTTCCAGAAACTCAAATAACTCGAAAACGGCGCGTCCTATCAAAATTCAACTAGAATACCTTTATTGCATAAAAAACTCTGGCATTCCATAATTTGCTATCAAAATCTGGAAAGACGTACATGCGAAAAGGTTTAGGGGCATTTTATTCTACCCCCTCCCTGTTTGACCAACCCCTGAGGGAAATTTTTGGATCATTATCACATCACCTTATTGACCATAAAACGATTAGTGATTGGCCAAAATTTCATGTTTTTATTTTTACCGGTTTCGGAAATATTAAATAAAAACCATCGTCAAGGATGCACCTTTAAAGGGTTGTAGCTCCCTTAGGAAGCATTTCCGGGGCCATGTTTGTAGAAACTTTTTGTCTTATTTTTGATCGAGGAATACGCGGGCGAAATGATGACCACTAATTTCGGACCACCCTGTATAGACATAAGAAACCCAGTTTTAACAGGATAGATGATCGTGGAATAGGGAATAGGTAATTGTTTTATTTTTCCATATTCCTGTACATATTTTTAATTTGTTATTCTGATTCTAAGTTTAAAGGATTCCTCATCTGATTATAAATACTATACACTAAATGATAAACAAAATTTATAGTACCATAATTTGATATTACATAAAAAGTGTATCAGTATCTACAATATAGTCTTATGGTGGCCTGGGCTACAGAGCATCACATATTTTAGCACGGAACCTAGTATTTAAGAAAGAGAACAATGTTGCCAAAAGTTAGGCTGCATAGAGTTATGTCAATATAATGGGCTTTCGTATCTTTTACTGTATTTATATATCCATGTGAAGCGCCCCCTATAGGGAGGTACCATGAACTTCACAGTGTATGTTGTATAGGTAAATACGACTCTGTGTGGCCCAGATGAAAATTCATGGGGGGGGTCCTAAGAACTTATCTAACCAATTAGCATTGATATACACATCGATACCTTGTTTAGCCCGGATCCGGGCTAAACAATGTCATTTCGGGCTTCACAAATGACCGTTAATATATTCAACGGGCTGCACAATGACCGTTTACATCTCTATATATATATATATACTTATAGATGGTATGTTGTGTAGCCCGGTATACCAATGGGTCGTTCTGTAGCCCGGCCTCTACATAAAGAATAAAAAAATATGCATCATACATCCATGTATTTCTGGTTGCTGTAAAGCAGGGCAACCGCAGAGGGGTAACTTTATTTTACCGTTTCAATTTTTTATATATGCATAAGACGTTGTGTGGCCAGAATATACGGTTAGGTCGTTATTTAGCCCGATTATATGTAATTACATATCTTGCAGACCCTGCGTGGCCCAACAACGTTGCCAGTGTAGCACCTATTTGTTTCAGCTAGATGTGCTGTCGCCCGATGCGCCGGGCTACTGTCCCACTTTTCAGTTACATAAAGGTATTCTTGAACTGATGTGAATTTTATTAAAAATCCCAAAAAAAGAAAGGAAATTGTTATCACATAACTTTTTCATTCATAACTTCCTTACTTTATTTAGTTAATTTGCAAAATGACTGAAGTATTAAAAATTGTATTAATTTAACAAAATGTATTACTTAGTTTGTCCACGACTAAATTGTATTAATTTAACAAAATGTATTACTTAGTTTGTCCATGACTACTAAATGCATTCATTATGTATGTGTTTCCTCCTATCCATAATTCACTGCAGTGAATTATGGTTTCATAATTCACTGCAGTGAATTATGACTGACTTCATTAAATGTCATCGATTGGGCCATGACATGTCAGTCAAAGCACGAAATTGTCATTTGATTTGAAACGTAATATGTAAAACCGTGAAAATCACACGTTTTTTTTAATCATATTCTTACTATTAATAGTCAGAAAAATATTATAGGAATATTAAAGGGTGTGGAAGGGTCATTTTTGCTTAATATTCCTATAGTAACTTTTCTGACATAATATATGTGTATATACAGGGTGTTCGATTTTAATTTATTTTTAGACATATTGCATGAAGTCTTTGAACTGATCAGAGTCTTAAACAAAAAATTGATAATAACTGGAGATTTTAACATACATTTTAATTCAGACACTTTAAGAAATTGTAAATTTTCAGATTTTATAAACTCTTTTGGTTTTATTTGTTCAGTAAAAGAACCTACAAGAAATAAGAACTGCTTAGATAACTTCCTCTTAAATTTTGATTCCTTTCATAACACGTCCTATACAGTTGACACAAATTTGTCAGACCATAAGGCCATTGTTTTAGAGCTAGATATTATTAAAGAAACACCAATCTTGAACAAAATAAGGTACAGGCCTATAACCCAGGTAGGTCTCAACACCTTGTATAATAATCTAAATATCATAGATTGGGATTTCGTAAATGACAAAAAACTAAATATTGATGAGAAATTTCACATTTTCCTGAATATTCTTGTTGAACAAATTGATGTTGCTTTTCCAGTCAAAGTAAAAAGTGAAATTCCTGAAAAATCAAATATACAATGGTATAATGACGAGTTACGAGAGATGCGTGAAAATCTCGATTTTCTACACTATTTAAAAAAACAATATCCGAATTTGGTGGGCATAGGCGATAGGGTGAAAGAATATAGACGGATTTATAGGAGAAAAATTGAATATTACAAAAAAATGCCAATGAGTCTTACATTTTTCGTAGCACAAACATGTCAAAAGCATCTTGGGATATAGTAAATGCTAAACGCGGGAATAATAAAAAGAGTATTAGTAATAATAATTTAAATCTAAATTGGAACGACTTTAATAATTTTTTTTGCAAATATCGCTTTTGAAACAACAAGAAACATATCAACCACTATTGATCCTATCAGTCTAGTTACAACAAGTACAGCAAATAACATTTTTAATTTTTCAGAGATTTCCTTCATCGAAATGCGCGATATTATAAAAATTCTTAAAAATAATCCTAGTAAAGATGTGTATGACATAAATATGAATGTTATAATATACGTACAAGATATTATTATTATTCCTCTGACAAAATTAATTAATTCATGCATAAATAGTGGAACTTTTCCACAGTGTCTAAAAATCTCCAAAGTTATTCCACTTTTTAAGAAAGGCGATGTAAATGATATGAACAACTATCGACCTATATCAATTATACCTACGTTGGGAAAAATAATAGAGAAAGCCCTGTTTCAACAACTTGCTACTTTTTTTGAAGGTAATAACCTTTTGTCAAATTGTCAATTTGGTTTTCGCTCCGGTAAATCTACGACTGATGCAATTAACAAAATGGTGGAAAGTATAACAGTGGCATTTGAAAATAAAAGTTTTGCTGGAAGTATCTTTTGCGATTTGTCGAAAGCATTCGACTGTGTGCAGCATGATATTCTGGTTAATAAACTTAAAAAATATGGGCTTAGCATTACAGCTGTAAATTTCATAAACTCATATCTACTGTAAGTAAAAGTTGTTTTTTATTGAAAATTATTCCTAAATACAAAATTTGACATCCATCTAAATTATTAAAATTAAGAAAACTTTATTTTTTATTGGACATTAATGTATTATTAGAACAAAATTCCTAGATTTTTATTAAAAATTACTCCACATAGCTTCCACCAATTAATTTTTAATAAAAATGTAGGAATTTTGTTCTAATAATACATTAATGTCCAATAAAAAATAAAGTTTCCTTAATTTTAATAATTTAGATGGATGTCAAATTTTGTATTTAGGATTAATTTTCAATAAAAAACAACTTTTACTTATAATATTTTCCTCTAAAATCAAAAATAAAGGTACTTTTCTCTTGAACCATTTTCAAGTTTTCTTAATTTTTGAATACCTCGTATATCAGATCTCGATTTTTTTATGGTATTACAATTTTTTTGACAAGCAGAACTTTTTATAAAGAATTACTTTTTTTATAATAAAGTCCATAATAAAAAAGTTTTTCCTCTTTGTAACTCCATCTGTGGACACACTGTATATTATTCGAAGGAAAATGCAATTAAGCAAAAACTAATTTGTTCCTTAGATATTAATACAAGCTACAATTTGTTATCAAAATGGTAGTAACCATAATCCAAGGGCGCTGGACATCGGGACACATCGAATATATTTTTCACATCACATCCTTTTTTGAAAAGCGTATATTTTTCATAGTAAAATTTGTAAATAATTTTTTTATATTTTGCACTGTTTTGAGGATATGGAAAAATAAAACAATTACCTATTCCACGATCATCTATCCCGTTAAAACTGGGTTTCTTATGTCTATACAGGGTGGTCCGAAATTAGTGGTCATCATTTTACCCGCGTATTCCTCGATCAAAAATAAGACAAAAAGTTCCTACAAACATGGTCCCGAAAATGCTTCCTAAGGGAGCTACAACCCCTTAAAAGTGCATCCTTGACGATGGTTTTTGTTTAATATTTTCGAAACTAATAATAATAATAATAATAAAAATAATAATAGCATAATTTTATTATCAATTACCTACCTAGAGAACTGTGCATGTTACTCGTTCCATTTTAATGTTTTTGTGATTAATGTTTTCCAGAAACTCAAATAACTCGAAAACGGCGCGTCCTATCAAAATTCAATTAGAATACCTTTATTGCATAAAAAACTCTGGCATTCCATAATTTGCTATCAAAATCTGGAAAGACGTACATGCGAAAAGGTTTAGGGGCATTTTATTCTACCCCCTCCCTGTTTGACCAACCCCTGAGGGAAATTTTTGGATCATTATCACATCACCTTATTGACCATAAAACGATTAGTGATTGGCCAAAATTTCATGTTTTTATTTTTACCGGTTTCGGAAATATTAAATAAAAACCATCGTCAAGGATGCACCTTTAAAGGGTTGTAGCTCCCTTAGGAAGCATTTCCGGGGCCATGTTTGTAGAAACTTTTTGTCTTATTTTTGATCGAGGAATACGCGGGCGAAATGATGACCACTAATTTCGGACCACCCTGTATAGACATAAGAAACCCAGTTTTAACAGGATAGATGATCGTGGAATAGGGAATAGGTAATTGTTTTATTTTTCCATATTCCTGTACATATTTTTAATTTGTTATTCTGATTCTAAGTTTAAAGGATTCCTCATCTGATTATAAATACTATACACTAAATGATAAACAAAATTTATAGTACCATAATTTGATATTACATAAAAAGTGTATCAGTATCTACAATATAGTCTTATGGTGGCCTGGGCTACAGAGCATCACATATTTTAGCACGGAACCTAGTATTTAAGAAAGAGAACAATGTTGCCAAAAGTCAGGCTGCATAGAGTTATGTCAATATAATGGGCTTTCGTATCTTTTACTGTATTTATATATCCATGTGAAGCGCCCCCTATAGGGAGGTACCATGAACTTCACAGTGTATGTTGTATAGGTAAATACGACTCTGTGTGGCCCAGATGAAAATTCATGGGGGGGGTCCTAAGAACTTATCTAACCAATTAGCATTGATATACACATCGATACCTTGTTTAGCCCGGATCCGGGCTAAACAATGTCATTTCGGGCTTCACAAATGACCGTTAATATATATATATATATAGAGATGTAAACGGTCATTGTGCAGCCCGTTGAATATATTAACGGTCATTTGTGAAGCCCGAAATGACATTGTTTAGCCCGGATCCGGGCTAAACAAGGTATCGATGTGTATATCAATGCTAATTGGTTAGATAAGTTCTTAGGACCCCCCCCATGAATTTTCATCTGGGCCACACAGAGTCGTATTTACCTATACAACATACACTGTGAAGTTCATGGTACCTCCCTATAGGGGGCGCTTCACATGGATATATAAATACAGTAAAAGATACGAAAGCCCATTATATTGACATAACTCTATGCAGCCTGACTTTTGGCAACATTGTTCTCTTTCTTAAATACTAGGTTCCGTGCTAAAATATGTGATGCTCTGTAGCCCAGGCCACCATAAGACTATATTGTAGATACTGATACACTTTTTATGTAATATCAAATTATGGTACTATAAATTTTGTTTATCATTTAGTGTATAGTATTTATAATCAGATGAGGAATCCTTTAAACTTAGAATCAGAATAACAAATTAAAAATATGTACAGGAATATGGAAAAATAAAACAATTACCTATTCCCTATTCCACGATCATCTATCCTGTTAAAACTGGGTTTCTTATGTCTATACAGGGTGGTCCGAAATTAGTGGTCATCATTTCGCCCGCGTATTCCTCGATCAAAAATAAGACAAAAAGTTTCTACAAACATGGCCCCGGAAATGCTTCCTAAGGGAGCTACAACCCTTTAAAGGTGCATCCTTGACGATGGTTTTTATTTAATATTTCCGAAACCGGTAAAAATAAAAACATGAAATTTTGGCCAATCACTAATCGTTTTATGGTCAATAAGGTGATGTGATAATGATCCAAAAATTTCCCTCAGGGGTTGGTCAAACAGGGAGGGGGTAGAATAAAATGCCCCTAAACCTTTTCGCATGTACGTCTTTCCAGATTTTGATAGCAAATTATGGAATGCCAGAGTTTTTTATGCAATAAAAGTATTCTAGTTGAATTTTGATAGGACGCGCCGTTTTCGAGTTATTTGAGTTTCTGGAAAACATTAATCACAAAAACATTAAAATGGAACTAGTAACATGCACAGTTCTCTAGGTAGGTACTTAGCAATTGATAATAAAATTATGCTATTATTATTTTTATTATTATTATTATTATTAGTTTCGAAAATATTAAACAAAAACCATCGTCAAGGATGCACTTTTAAGGGGTTGTAGCTCCCTTAGGAAGCATTTTCGGGACCATGTTTGTAGGAACTTTTTGTCTTATTTTTAATCGAGGAATACGCGGGTAAAATGATGACCACTAATTTCGGACCACCCTGTATAGACATAAGAAACCCAGTTTTAACGGGATAGATGATCGTGGAATAGGTAATTGTTTTATTTTTCCATATCCTCAAAACAGTGCAAAATATAAAAAAATTATTTACAAATTTTACTATGAAAAATATACGCTTTTCAAAAAAGGATGTGATGTGAAAAATATATTCGATGTGTCCCGATGTCCAGCGCCCTTGGATTATGGTTACTACCATTTTGATAACAAATTGTAGCTTGTATTAATATCTAAGGAACAAATTAGTTTTTGCTTAATTGCATTTTCCTTCGAATAATATACAGTGTGTCCACAGATGGAGTTACAAAGAGGAAAAACTTTTTTATTATGGATTTTATAAAAAAAGTCATTCTTTATAAAAAGTTCTGCTTGTCAAAAAAATTGTAATACCATAAAAAAATCGAGATCTGATATACGAGGTATTCAAAAATTAAGAAAACTTGAAAATGGTTCAAGAGAAAAGTACCTTTATTTTTGATTTTAGAGGAAAATATTATAAGTAAAAGTTGTTTTTTATTGAAAATTAATCCTAAATACAAAATTTGACATCCATCTAAATTATTAAAATTAAGGAAACTTTATTTTTTATTGGACATTAATGTATTATTAGAACAAAATTCCTACATTTTTATTAAAAATTAATTGGTGGAAGCTATGTGGAGTAATTTTTAATAAAAATCTAGGAATTTTGTTCTAATAATACATTATTGTCCAATAAAAAATAAAGTTTTCTTAATTTTAATAATTTAGATGGATGTCAAATTTTGTATTTAGGAATAATTTTCAATAAAAAACAACTTTTACTTACAGTAGATATGAGTTTATGAAATTTACTAAGCTAAGCCCATATTTTTTAAGTTTATTAACCAGAATATCATGCTGCACACAGTCGAATGCTTTCGACAAATCGCAAAAGATACTTCCAGCAAAACTTTTATTTTCAAATGCCACTGTTATACTTTCCACCATTTTGTTAATTGCATCAGTCGTAGATTTACCGGAGCGAAAACCAAATTGACAATTTGACAAAAGGTTATTACCTCAAAAAAAGTAGCAAGTTGTTGAAACAGGGCTTTCTCTATTATTTTTCCCAACGTAGGTATAATTGATATAGGTCGATAGTTGTTCATATCATTTACATCGCCTTTCTTAAAAAGTGGAATAACTTTGGAGATTTTTAGACACTGTGGAAAAGTTCCACTATTTATTTACTAAGCTAAGCCCATATTTTTTAAGTTTATTAACCAGAATATCATGCTGCACACAGTCGAATGCTTTCGACAAATCGCAAAAGATACTTCCAGCAAAACTTTTATTTTCAAATGCCACTGTTATACTTTCCACCATTTTGTTAATTGCATCAGTCGTAGATTTACCGGAGCGAAAACCAAATTGACAATTTGACAAAAGGTTATTACCTCAAAAAAAGTAGCAAGTTGTTGAAACAGGGCTTTCTCTATTATTTTTCCCAACGTAGGTATAATTGATATAGGTCGATAGTTGTTCATATCATTTACATCGCCTTTCTTAAAAAGTGGAATAACTTTGGAGATTTTTAGACACTGTGGAAAAGTTCCACTATTTATGCATGAATTAATTAATTTTGTCAGAGGAATAATAATAATATCTTGTACGTATATTATAACATTCATATTTATGTCATACACATCTTTACTAGGATTATTTTTAAGATTTTTTATAATATCGCGCATTTCGATGAAGGAAATCTCTGAAAAATTAAAAATGTTATTTGCTGTACTTGTTGTAACTAGACTGATAGGATCAATAGTGGTTGATATGTTTCTTGTTGTTTCAAAAGCGATATTTGCAAAAAAATTATTAAAGTCGTTCCAATTTAGATTTAAATTATTATTACTAATACTCTTTTTATTATTCCCGTGTTTAGCATTTACTATATCCCAAGATGCTTTTGACATGTTTGTGCTACGAAAAATGTAAGACTCATTGGCATTTTTTTTGTAATATTCAATTTTTCTCCTATAAATCCGTCTATATTCTTTCACCCTATCGCCTATGCCCACCAAATTCGGATATTGTTTTTTTAAATAGTGTAGAAAATCGAGATTTTCACGCATCTCTCGTAACTCGTCATTATACCATTGTATATTTGATTTTTCAGGAATTTCACTTTTTACTTTGACTGGAAAAGCAACATCAATTTGTTCAACAAGAATATTCAGGAAAATGTGAAATTTCTCATCAATATTTAGTTTTTTGTCATTTACGAAATCCCAATCTATGATATTTAGATTATTACACAAGGTGTTGAGACCTACCTGGGTTATAGGCCTGTACCTTATTTTGTTCAAGATTGGTGTTTCTTTAATAATATCTAGCTCTAAAACAATGGCCTTATGGTCTGACAAATTTGTGTCAACTGTATAGGACGTGTTATGAAAGGAATCAAAATTTAAGAGGAAGTTATCTAAGCAGTTCTTATTTCTTGTAGGTTCTTTTACTGAACAAATAAAACCAAAAGAGTTTATAAAATCTGAAAATTTACAATTTCTTAAAGTGTCTGAATTAAAATGTATGTTAAAATCTCCAGTTATTATCAATTTTTTGTTTAAGACTCTGATCAGTTCAAAGACTTCATGCAATATGTCTAAAAATAAATTAAAATCCCCATCGGGTGACCTGTACAATGTAATTATACAAACATCCATACCCACCGACATTGTCAGTGCCGGAGCTGGGTCTCGCAGAAACTAACCGCCTTGTGCCACTCAAGCACGCGCTAGCCCATTGCGCTACCGTCTCGGTAAAGAAGTAGTATAAGAAACATACACAAGTTTTTCTAATTTAACCGATGTTGTAGCTAGTAAGATACGTGAAATTCCCATAGTAGTAAAGTTAAAATCGAACACCCTGTATATACACATATATTATGTCAGAAAAGTTACTATAGGAATATTAAGCAAAAATGACCCTTCCACACCCTTTAATATTCCTATAATATTTTTCTGACTATTAATAGTAAGAATATGATTAAAAAAACGTGTGATTTTCACGGTTTTACATATTACGTTTCAAATCAAATGACAATTTCGTGCTTTGACTGACATGTCATGGCCCAATCGATGACATTTAATGAAGTCAGTCATAATTCACTGCAGTGAATTATGAAACCATAATTCACTGCAGTGAATTATGGATAGGAGGAAACACATACATAATGAATGCATTTAGTAGTCATGGACAAACTAAGTAATACATTTTGTTAAATTAATACAATTTAGTCGTGGACAAACTAAGTAATACATTTTGTTAAATTAATACAATTTTTAATACTTCAGTCATTTTGCAAATTAACTAAATAAAGTAAGGAAGTTATGAATGAAAAAGTTATGTGATAACAATTTCCTTTCTTTTTTTGGGATTTTTAATAAAATTCACATCAGTTCAAGAATACCTTTATGTAACTGAAAAGTGGGACAGTAGCCCGGCGCATCGGGCGACAGCACATCTAGCTGAAACAAATAGGTGCTACACTGGCAACGTTGTTGGGCCACGCAGGGTCTGCAAGATATGTAATTACATATAATCGGGCTAAATAACGACCTAACCATATATCCTGGCCACACAACGTCTTATGCATATATAAAAAATTGAAACGGTAAAATAAAGTTACCCCTCTGCGGTTGCCCTGGTTTACAGCAACCAGAAATACATGGATGTATGATGCATATTTTTTTATTCTTTATGTAGAGGCCGGGCTACAGAACGACCCATTGGTATACCGGGCTACACAACATACCATCTATAAGTATATATATATATATATATATAATATGTTAATAAGCATTGCAACAATATTCTCAATTGAATATAATCATGTAATAGAAAAATATTTTACAATTTATTACATAGTCTAAGTCCTTTTCCTCTAAAGGAATAAATTAAAAATATTATAAAACACTAGTAAATTTGGAATTTGATGTCGGCTAATAATTATATTTTGATTGTGGAAGTCCACCCAGAGGGTTAGCGGAACCCTATTGCAATAATTTTGATTTATTGATGTTTTTAATTAAAACATCCTTTTAGAGGGACAAGTCTATATACAGTGAGGTCGAAAAGTAAGGAACAAATTCAATATCTTCGAAACGCCCAAGTTTTGGAAAAATCCTACGGACAGGTCGATTTTGGTTTTATATTAGGTCTATCTAATATTTTTCTATATAATAACCTACCTCTATATATTTATTTCCTATACTTTAGTATATTTCGCGTAATCATGTAATATTTGAAAAATAAACAAAATATTAAAAAATATTCCTGCAATGTTCACTGTATATTTTAAAATAAATGTCATTTTTTGTATGTCAAAAGTATATACATAATATTGCACTGAGGAAACATTCCATTTATACGCTATAAAGATATACGTCTATAAACATAGAAACAATATTCTCAATTGAATATTTATGTAATATTTGAAAAAGATAGTAAATGATTGAAATGATTCCTGCAATGTTCACTATATATTCAAAAATTAATATCACTTTGTGTATGTCACCAGTATATACAAGAATATCTTGTTGTGGAAATATTCCATTTATAAATTATAAAAATATTGATTTTAGCACGTGATATAAATATAGTCTATTGTATACCCAAATAATATTTGACACGACCAGTAAATTTTTGGGAAGATTCGTACCATATACAGTGAATATTTCAAAATCAACATCACATTTTGCACATTTCAAGAACATGTAAGAATATTGTACAACTTATTTGCAATATTCTATGTATGTTGGTATATGTATATTGTAGGCCGAATGTTATAGATATATGTAAAACAAGTTCTGAATATCGTTTGAATGTAGACAACCAGTTTTGAATGTTCATTTCATATCACATGCTATGTGGGAATCTCCGATTTTCGGAATTTTTTTGCTTTTAACATACGTAGTTTGGTCTCCTGAACAATAAATTCTAAAAAAAAATCGCCGCTCGTCAACAGTTTTCGAGATATTTGGCCCCAAAGTCTCTGAAAGTCGTATTTCTCCACTGCCATAATCACTTATTTTCACCAAATTTTTCATTTTATGCTTATGAACACCTCTAATACAGACTTATTTAAACACTTTTAAATAATTTCAACACATTTATTCCAATCAATAACTATTTTTTGAACCGTCTTATAAAAGCCTTGAAAACATAACCTAAAATTTCAACCAACACTAAGATCATTCGAGGTTATGATATGTGCCGTAAGATCTAGGGTACGGTATAAAACCCCCGGACGGGCGGGTGCAGTATATTTTTATATCAAAGAAGGAACATATTATTCGTTTTATTCGCGGAACTTGTAATGTTTGAAATCTAGAATACGCACAAAACTAATATGTTCCTTCTTTGAGATAAAACGATAAAAATATATTGCGCCCGCGCGGGCGGGTGCAGTATGTTTTTATGTTAAAGAAGGAACATTAGTGCTTAGATTCCGCGCCACTATCGTAATGTTTTTAGGTTATGTTTAAGATCTAGGGTACGGTATAAAACCCCCGGACGGGCGGGTGCAGTATATTTTTATATCAAAGAAGGAACATATTATTCGTTTTATTCGCGGAACTTGTAATGTTTGAAATCTAGAATACGCACAAAACTAATATGTTCCTTCTTTGAGATAAAACGATAAAAATATATTGCGTCCGCGCGGGCGGGTGCAGTATGTTTTTATGTTAAAGAAGGAACATTAGTGCTTAGATTCCGCGCCACTATCGTAATGTTTTTAGGTTATGTTTTCATGGCTTTTATAAGAAGGTTCAAAAAATAGTTATTGATTGGAATAAATGTGTTGAAATTATTTAAAAGTGTTTAAATAAGTCTGTATTAGAGGTGTTCATAAGCATAAAATAAAAAATTTGGTGAAAATAAGTGATTATGGCAGTGGAGAAATACGACTTTCAGAGACTTTGGGGCCAAATATCTCGAAAACTGTTGACGAGCGGCGATTTTTTTTTAGAATTTATTGTTCAGGAGACAAAACTACGTATGTTAAAAGCAAAAAAATTCCGAAAATCGGAGATTCCGTTATCTCAACATTTACCAAAATTAGAATTTTATTTCAACGTTAAATAAATTAAAATAACCAGCGCTTGAATCTAAAGCGTGACGTACGTCACTGGTTGACAAACTCTCATGAAGCCAAAATTGGGAAGCATCAGAAGCGATGCTGGCAACACGTCTATTTTAATAACCGCGTGCAATGACGTCACATTCCTCTCAAGCTGATATCTAAAGCGGGAGTCAGACTATCAAATATTTGGTCAAATTAGACTCATCAAACTGCGAATATGACGTCACCATCAAATAATTAGTTTCTAGAATAAATGGTTATACACAAAAGCTGTCAAAATCCAAAAGTATAATTTAAATTGACTATTTAAATTGACTAAAAAATGAATATATGATAGAAACTGATGAAAATAGAGCATGCGGTCTATTTCCGTCAAACAGACTTATCAAACTGTGACTGACGTCATATTCACAGTTTGATGAGTCTAATTTGATCAAATATATGATAGTCTGATAAAAGCTTTAAATATCTTAGCTATGAAAAGAGTTATTATTCTGAAATCTACAGGGCATTAAAGGTACCTAATATGGTGTAATAAAATGCAAAAAAAATGGATAGAATAATTTCGAACGTACCTACTTAATTATGATTGTTTTGAATTAACCAGACGTCAGACTATCAAATATTTGGTTAAATTAGACTCATCAAACTGTGAATATGACGTCGCCACCAAATTAGTTTCTAGAATAGATGGTCACATACAAGCTGTCAAAATCCAAAAATATAATTTAAATTGACCAATGAATGCATGACAATCTGATGAAAATAGTGCATAGCCTTTTTCCGTCAAACAGACTTATTTAAGCTGTGACTGACGTCATATTCACAGTTTGATGAGTTTAATTTGATCCATAGATATATATTATATGTCTATGATTTGATCGAATATATATAGTCTGACTCCCGCTTTAAGTTATAAAAGAAATACTGTATAATTTGGAATTTGAAACTTGTACTTACACCAATTAATATTTCTCAAATTACCGACCTAAAGCGGGCGTCAGACTATCAAATATTTGTTCAATTAGACTCATCAAACTGTGAATATGACGTCACACCAAATTAGTTTCTAGAATAGATGCATGGTCACAAGCTGTCAAAATCCAAAAGTATAATTTAAATTGACCAATGAACGCCTGAGTTGCATGGCCAATTTCCGTCAAACAAACTTATCATACTGTGACTGTGACGTCACATTCACAGTTTGACAAGTCTAATTTGATAAAATATTTTATAGTCTGATGCCGGCTTAACATATTTAGCCGAATGTCTTAAAACTATTCGCGAAAATCACGGAGTGGGCGACATCTATATTTTCTGGCGTAATCTCAATATGATTACTTTGTTTAGGCTTTATACAAGCATAATAACAACAAACATATCCAAACTGATATACTTATATTGATGTTTCATCTCTAAACACGCTATTATTATTAAATTCATTGGACTTTCTTTAATAGGTACATGATGAATACTGGATTAAATATCATAAAATATTTAATCCAGTATTCATCATGTACCTATTAAAGAAAGTCCAATGAATTTAATAATAGCGTGTTTAGAGATGAAACATCAATATAAGTATATCAGTTTGGATATGTTTGTTGTTATTATGCTTGTATAAAGCCTAAACAAAGTCATTTAAAAACAATGCATATCAAGCAAAGAAAGAGAATTGTAAAATAACTCAATATGATAGTGAACAACAAACCGCTGTCACTACTGTCATTGTCACTGTCACTGTCAGTTGGCGGGTTTCTTAAATTTATTTTGTGATTTTTTTAATTAAAAGTGCGTTTAAAGTGTTGCTATTATGTTTAACTAGTTTATAGACAATATAGCAATGCAATCAATTAATAAAACTGTTGACACGATACTTTAATAAAAAATAAAGTGTTACCAGAATTAACCTCTAAATTTATCGTAAATGTCAAAACACTGAGAGAACTGTCAAAGGTTTGTTGTTCACTACTTGGTTCATACGCACACTAAAGTTTCAGCGCCATCTCGTGATACGTGATTTTCGCGAATAATTAAAAAAAAATCTGGTAGGAAAATACATACAGTCCATTCACTTTTTAAAAAAATAGTGGAGGCTGTGATTTCTCATAATGGTTCACTCTATATAATGATTGACAACATTAAATATTTTAAGGTTATGTATACTGACAGACATATTTCGGCAAGAAAGCGTTGCCATTTCTTTAAATTTCTATTAGCAACAGTCTGACCCTATATGTTCTATGTTTGTAACTATACAATTTTTAGATCTTTTATTGGTTCTCTAATTAGCTTTGTTCGCGGTAGCAATCCCGAACGTATTCAGACATCAGATTCATGCGCAGTTTGAAACTGGGCGTTCGCGGTGCACAGAATGCAAGTTAGGGATTAAAAATTTTGCGTTCGCGGAGCACAGATTTACAATTTTGAACTTGTTCGGAATGTGTCCAATGCATCCCCGGACACTGGCCAGAATTTCCAATCCGACGCATGCGTATTGCAGTGAATAGTCTGGCATAAAGTTTATTAAATTAAAATTATTAAAATAATATATGTTTATTGACATTATAGAGACTAATAAATATACAACGTAGTAATTAATTATAGCAATAAAATAGATAATTATTAAGAGTGGAGAGTGTAGCATTTATATTTAATACACATCACATCACAATCACATTAGAAATAATTATAGAAATGAGTGCATTCGATTATTGAAATAATTACTGTAAAAATTACAAGATTTCTCAAAATGACCCAAAATTATGTGTGAAAAGAATACACCTAATAAAATTTTACAACGCTGCAATTTAAATTTGATAGAGCTGACAAAATACCTAACCTTAAAATATTCTATGTTGTCAATCTATTATATAGTGAAATGTCACGAGTCACGAAAAATCAAAGCCACCCTTTATTTTTTTAAAATGTGAATGGACTGTAGACTTTAATAAATACTATGGACTGAGCCTAGAGAGAGGTGATGAGGACGGGACCTCGAGAGAGACGCCGATAGATGCGAGTTTAAGGTTATGTATTTTGTTCCGTAACCTTCTTTAGGTACCTACCTATGAATGCATAAATATCTGAGATGCACCTATTTTTATAGTTTACAAATCACTACAACGTGCTAAAATATATTTATAAAGAATCTCGGCAAAATGTTCCCATCCGGTGTGTAAAAAAGAACTTGGCCACGTGACTGTGGACTGTGGAAATAACAGTCACGTGGTCTTATATCTTACTATCCTTGTTCGACGCACTCAATTTATATCGCTCTATCTCTCTTCAATGGCGTCCTCACACTGGCGAACGGAAAGTGGCACAAGGCTCCGTCCATACGTTAGTATTATTAAGTCTATGGGAAAATATTTTTTCTGTGAGAACAATCTCCATGGATGGGTCATATAGGGCGAGTTGCTTTAGGCCGGAGTCAGACTGAAAATCACCACAGGTTGTCATCGAATTCTATCAACTAACCAACAAAAAACGTGCATGTGGTCACACTGCAGCTACATAGACTACTAGTAGCACCAGCAAATATTGCGGCAAGTTTCGTAGGACGTAAAACTATTAAAACAGAACTTAACCTTAAAACTTTACTGTAGACAAGTTAAATTAGTATTAACAAAAATAATAGATCAAATAATTCATCTGCGACGAAAATAAATACCGCAACTCTACGTGCGCATGACTGCTGCAACTAACCACCAAAAATTTCCAACATGCTGGAAATATAAACAGGTTCATAGCAAGTGTTTGCGGTTGATCGATAGCTGGTGGTTGCAGTATGACCTGACGCATAGTTTACTCTATGTTGGAATTGTGGTCGGTGGTTGTGGGTGGTTAGCAGTGAATAAGTCTGACTGCGGCCTTATTCACCGGTGGATCCATCAGATGTGTTTTATCTCGTTCTATGTCCGAGGTTAGAACGAGATAAAAACACATCTGGTGGTTCAACCGGTGAATAAAGCAACTCGCCCATAGCAAGCAGGTATAAAGCGGTCAAGAACTTTACGCAATCCTCAATTTCAGAATAGAAATAAACTAACTACTTTGTCCTTGACTTGACGTGACTTGACCACAGAACACGTGTTCTGTGACTTCTCACGTAAATTGACATTCAAGGACATATGACAGTTAAGACAGTTTGTAAACCTAACCTTGATTCGACGAACTGAAATGAAAAGTTTATGAGTAATTATGTTTACTTTGAAGAAATATGTTATCTCTATATCATTAGTGAATCGTTAAGTAGAATTATACGGTTCTTTATTATCTTCCCAAGTTAATACATTAAAGTAGAACTTAAAACATACGTAAATATAATGGAGACGACGACGAAAAGTTTAGAAAGAATTTATAATAATTCAGAATTCTACATTGGATTAACATTAGCTTTAAGTTCGTCTATATTTATTGGATCAAGTTTTATTATCAAAAAATTATCACTGATAAGGTTGAGCAGAAAAGGTAGTCTTAGAGCTGGTGCTGGTGGATTTGGATACTTAAAGGATTGGTTGTGGTGGCTAGGATTTTTAACAAGTAAATACATTTTGCATGCATATCTATATTTAAGATTTTATTTGCGATTCTTCAGATAAAGCACTTCTAGTTTAACGGCAAAAGAAAAATACTCATTTTCTTCATGTAATGTCAGGAACACAGTATACAATATACAACTATTAAATGCCGCAAAAACATTGGTAATTCCCACTAATTATGTATCTAGGAATCAACAATCAGGTCGCCCCCCTTTCAGAAATTAGTGATTACATTTCCAAATGTATGAATCAACCGTAACTTTACATACATAAACCGTATGATCATGTATTTCATTCCACTTAATTTCCCTTGCCTTAAAATTACTTTTACAATATTATTATTCTGCTTTATTTTCTTTTCCCGACATTTCATTTTCGGTCACTTAAAATGTCCCTATACACAACATTTTTTAATATTACAAAAAAATTAAAAATATGAAAATGTCACATTTTCTAATCAACACACCTCCACATTGACTGAAAATAGTCATATTTTCAGTCCCTTTTGGCTTGTTTTTCCCACTCGGCGCCCTATTCACTCCAATTTCCCGTTAGTTTTTCAAATTATTATTCATTTGTATCATTCTATTTGTCAAAAACGTCTTATTCTGTATGGAAAGCAACTAGAAGCCCCGAACCAAGCAAAGGACAGAACGATGAGACAGCTATACAGCGGTCAACGCAGCAGCATGAGTATAATGATAGTCGAAAACCAAGTTGAACAAGTTTATAATTTTTTAGACAATATTTTTTAGTTGTCCTATCTTTTCTGAATAAGTTAATTATGTATACCAAAATCAGTGGCTTAACAATACAAGGTGAGGCCCATGGCAAATATTTTGACTGGGGCCTTCAAAGAATTAAATTAATTAAGTGTCTCAAATTGAGACGAATCCTACCACGGGATGGGGCATTCGGGCCTCCTAGGGTCCCTATTCTTGAAACAAGGGAATTTATTCTCATGAGAAAATGACGTCATATTCTCCCTATAATAGTAAGTCAACCAATAGTAAATGTCAATTTACGTCATATTGACGTCATTCTCATAGGAACACATTCCCTAGTTTCAAGAATAGACCCCCTGGCATTTTGCCAGTCTTGCCACCGTATTGTTATGCCACTGACTAAAATATATTTTTTTATTTACTTACAAAATGCTCACTATAGTATGTACTACATTTTCAGTGGGAATCGGTGAGCTCGCAAATTTCGCAGCATATGCCTTTGCCCCAGCATCTTTGGTCACTCCTTTAGGGGCATTAAGCGTGTTAGTGTCTGCAGTTTTAGCATCAAAATTGCTTAACGAATCATTAAATATATTAGGAAAGGTAAGTGTTTACAAACTTAACCAAAAGCATATATATGTTTAGTATTTTATTTCATATAGTTTCTCATAGTGATGGCAGGTATTAAGTCACAAAAACGGTTGTTTTTTATTTATACTTTGTTTCTGTTGTTATGTTTTTTCCTGTATGATTAACTTAAAAGTATGTAAAATATAAAATACAAGGGATTGATTTTGAACAGAGGAACAGTATTTATTTTTTAAACTCTTTAATTTTCAACCATCATTGATTTATAATATAATGCGACTTCAATATAATACATAAACGACCTCAATTGTCCGTCGAGTATAAATTAACTCTTTGCTTCTTTAAAAAAAGGATATCTTGGTACAGCAAAAAGATTGACAAAAATTGCTAGTTTTACCAAAGGGTGCAAATTGTTCAATTTGCAATTTAAAAATAAGTTTATTATAATTAAATAATATGTTTTTCAACTTTTTATTTCGTATCTGCTATTGTATATTATTTTATTTGCAAATAACAATTAACTCATTTTGGTGTCAATATAACAGACTATAACACCAATAAGTTTTTTTATACTTGGTTAAAATCTATCACAATTATATGAGGAATACATAGTGTGGTTTTCGTAAGAAGTCTCAAACTATACAAGTCGATATTTGAACATAGCCTTGCTGCTCTTATTATTTTGTATCTTTCAAATAGATGTAGACTTGCTTATACTGCGTAATCCATCTAGTTTTTAACTTTAACAATTAAATACTTTTATAGAAGTGTTTCCGAGTTCTCTTCTGCATTGATTGTTTTGAATTCTGGACGTTTCAACTATCCTATCTTCCAAAGCAAAGTAAATAAATTATATGTATTTTTTTCTTAGTTGGGATGTCTATTGTGTATGCTTGGAGCTACTATAATGGTGATTCATGCACCTAAAGAAGAGCAAATGGAATCTTTCGATGAATTAGTGAACAAACTCCAAGATCCAGCTTTCCTCAACTATGTTGCAGTAACTATCACTATAGTTATTGTTATCTTGGTATATGCTGGCCCACGTTTTGGCAATAGATATGTAACTGTATACGTAACTCTGTGTTCATCAATCGGAAGTTTAACTGTGATGGCCTGCAAAGGTTTAGGACTTGGAATTAGAGATAGTTTCTCAGGTAAGTTGTATATAATTACCTCGTTACCTTTTATATTTTTATGATGTGTTTCACTATTAAACATCTTGAAATTATATGCCATACAATTATGTGTTAGTTATAACCAACAAGTTTCAACCATATATATCAACTCTGGAAAATAAGTAGCTTATGATTTTCCATAAAATATTTGACCATTAATTCGGACTTGTATCTTAAGTTTTTGCCAATCTGTTATTTGTTCCTACATTTTACAACTAACATAAGAATGTTACTAATCAATAATATGTTTTTGTATATTTTTACAGCTATTGCAATCAACTCTCATCCCAATCCATGGATACTTTTTGCTCTATTAATAGTTGTAATTGTTTGCATTTGCATCCAAATGAATTATCTCAACAAAGTACTTGACATTTTCAGTACTAGTGTGGTTACACCGATATACTATGTGTTATTCACCACTCTGGTAATAATTGCGTCAGCAATTTTATTTAAAGAATGGCAAAAGATGGAGAGCCAAGATGTACTTGGGTCTCTGTGTGGATTTTTGGTTACTGTTGTTGCAATATTTTTGTTAAATACCTTCAAGGAAGGCCAATTTCAGCCTCTTTTAAGGCAAAATTCCAAAGATTATGGGTCTAACGTGTATTTTTCTTGATCTGTGAAAGATTCTGTTTAGTTGAATTCATATTATGTTTATATAATATAGGGCTGTAGGATCTTGCAGAAAGTACCATCCTATTTTTTCTATAATTTTTTAAATAAAACTTTAAAATTTAAGGTCATATCCTGGCCAAGCAGCGTCATAGAATGTCTTCAATGCATAACAGTAAAGTGACTTCAACTTTTTTAATTAAAATGATCCTCTGCATAGCTGTAATATATCTTTCCAGTAGTTTTATACCATTTTAATTAAATTCAAAGCCGGATAAGAGATGATTGTTGATTTGTTTTTTTACATAATAACCTACTAGAAATATCGCCAACCACTTAAACAAAGTAAATAGGGCCACTTCCTGTTGACTTCCGTTGGTTAAGATGTGGCTACCAGTCATTATAATCGACGTTTCATACTTTAGAATTTCCTTAGTTATTAGAGAAAGAATATGGATGAAATACTGTCTGTAGCACCCAATAGTCCCAATATACCGCAGAGTGCTCAAGTTTTAAATAACTAAATATGTTTTGTACTAAGTTCGTGATACATATACCTCTACCCCCGTACTTAATAATTTTTATAATCGGTATTATGGATCATAAGATGGCTAAATGAAAAGAGGAAACTGTTAGATATGGAAAATACTCTTATAATTCCGTTGTATTTTGTTTTATACCTATATTTGTTCATATGTGTTTGCACACTTAAAAATGCTTTGTGCATGTTAAGTTTTTTGCCTCAGTTTTTTGCCAGTATTTTTGTAATCGTTAACGATGTGTGACAAAAATTCCTAATTATGTTTAAATTGTGACTAAACCATAAAATTTTGGTTTATGTGTTGTTTATACACCAGAAAAATAAAAGTATTAATATTAAATTATTTAAGATATTTAACTTTTCTTTGAGAAAAATTCAAAATTGATAAAATAAATTTTTTGAAGAATTATGCGAATTAAAAAAAAAGCAGTCGGAAGAGTAAAATAATTTTCAGTTGAAGCTATATTATACAACAAATGCCAGTTGAACATTTCAATATATTGTATAATTGTCAATATATTAATAATTAGAATATAAAAAAATCCTTAATAGTACTGGAAAAATAAATTTTGACCTTGAAAAAATTAGCACAAGCAAGAAATTTGGTTGAGATGGTCCACTTGCCATCCTAATAGATATACTAAAAGTTCCCTAAAATCAAAGCTGTGCTACGCCCGCCATATTGAAAAATGGCGATTAATTTTCAAATTTTTTTATATAAATCCTTTACTGTTGCAGGTAGGAAAAAAGTTTCAAATAAAAAATGTGTTCAATAACAAAACAAACATTTTTCATATAAACGTTTTTTTTCTCTAAATCGAATGGTTTTTGCATTATGAGCTGCAGAATGTTACTGAATTTTCAACTCTAAACATTGCACCATGCAGGAGCGAGCCACAAATCATATTTAAACCCTTATATTCGATATACATTAGGATGTTACAATTATATCCACTGAAAGCGTAACGGTTTTAATCTGAAACAAAAAAGAGAAGTATCCATAAAATGCAAAGTGTTTAGAGAAAAGTTCATAATTCAAAAACTAATCGATTTAGAGAAAAAATGTTTTTATTAAAAAAGTTTGTTTTGTTATTGCCTACATTTTTTATTAGAAATTTTTTTCGGTAAAGGATTTATATACAAAAATCTGAAAACTAACCGCCATTTTTCAATATGGCAGGCGTAGCACAGGTTCGATTTTAGGGGACTTTTAGTATATTCAATAAGATGGCGAGTGGCTTGTGCTAATTTTTTTAGGATTCGTATTCTTTTAGGCTTATTTTTCTTGCACTATTTTTTCTAAGAAATTCCAAATAAACAAAAAACCACTAACACTTTTAGTAATAAGTATAATGAACACATTTAAGTATTTGAACGTATTACTACCACTAAGTTCCTTTTAAAAATTTTTAATTAATATGACCAAAAATGTTATTTTTAAAGATATAAAACTAAGAATGTTGTTTTAGAAGGTTGACTGCCACGGCGTCACATGAGCTCACAGTCATTTGAACATTACGTCGCGTCATGTGCAGTATTCAAGTTATGTGTATATGTTTTGACACTCAATTCTAATGCTTCTACTATGGAAATTACTGAATTACTCTGTATTCGTGGCTTAAACAAATCCACTGAATGAATAGCCAGTAACTTTTTTGGTTGTTTTTAAGCATGAAATAATAGCTCTATTATTTAAATTATTTCACTTCTTGTTACATTTATGTATTTCAGGAAAGCAGTTATGACAAATGTAAACATTACATTTAGGATACCGACTTTAAATTGTTTGTAATTAATTTAGGCCTTTTTTGAAATTTATGAGTTCACTGCAAATAACTATGGGTGTAATATATCTATACAAGACGTGACCTAATACTTCGTTGTGCTTTATTATGCAAACGAGCACTGTGGGCATACATGACGCTTATTAATTGATAATTTACTGTTAGTGTAAAATATTACAATCTGTAATATAGATAGCTTGAAGCTTTACAAAAAAATATATATACTTGTTTATAATTTAAAATTATAGTTACATAATTTAGAATTAGTCTGTTGACAGAATCAACAAAAACACTTAAAAAGACCACTTGGACAATTTACGTATTCAAGTAAATGTCATGTTGCCACATGCAATTTGCATTAAATACTAGTCTAGGTTTAGATATTTAGGTAAAATTTGTTTGTGATATAATTGTTAGTAGGTGCTCAATAAACCCGAGGGTTAAGGTGAGAGACATAGAGGGGTATATAGCGCTTTATTTGGAAGTTTGAGATATAAGTCGCTTACATCGTTCTTGTCTGCCTTTTGGGTTGGTTCACCCTAAATACAATTTTTGCAGCTTTCTTTTCTTGTGCCATGTTTATTTTTTATTTTGTGCCGAACGTTTTACTGTTATTACTAATGAATGATTAGTCTAGTTTTCCTATTTATTCTATATTTATATAAGTATCTATAGTTATGTAAATAATCTACAACAATTTAACAATTTTTTGTTTCAAATTTATAATGTATTAGAAATATATTTTTATAATAAACTATTTATTAATATCAATTAAGTTTTTTCCATTGAAAACCTTAAAATAAAATATAACGTGTAAGTACAAAATTTGTTTATCTAACAAGTATATCGTATAATTTGTATTTTATTTATACATAAACAAACGAAACTAATTTTCAATTCACAACGTTGGGTACTTAATATCTTCCATGGGTGTTTTTTCTTCAAAAAATACTTGAATAGTTGCCAGTAGATCACAGCCTTCTATATTAACTCTATGTACAAATGAAGTAAATAATTCTAAATGGCTATGCACATAAATTTGATACAAATTTATGCTTTGTAGAAATAATACTACTGCACAAGTAGCTTCATGATGTCAACAGGTTCACAAACTCTGAAAAAAAGAAAAAAAAATAGAAATGAATTTGATTACATGCAAAACCGGTTTGAGAATGCAAAACCGGTTTGAGAAATTTAAGTGTTTTTACATTAAAAAGCCTTTTTTTAACTTAAGTCAAATAAATAACAGTTGCGATCCTATTTCAGTTCTGCCACTTTAAAAATAGTGGTTATATATAGTCCCGAATTCGATAAAATACCTGCAAAGCATGACAAAATTTTTGTAAAAGTTGTGACATATTTTACAATTTTTTCAAATGAAGATTTCCCCACCTTCGATGGTACATACTACTTGGAAAGACTATATATTTTAATATTTAAGACCAGAAATTAACTACATATAATAACAATTTTTTTCAAATGTAATTAAATTAAAGACTTAAAATTTCTGTTGGTCAAATTAATAGAAAAGTTTATATCCTGATAATAATAGACCCTCTGAATATTAACACATTAGGGCCTATAGAGTAGGGTGGATCGAAAAAATTAAAGTTGGAATTTGCACTTGGGTTGGGTTGGTGGGGGGTAGGTGCTGTATGATCAATATATATATACGATATTGCCTAAATTTCAGATTTTTAGATCATTACCTTGTACTGCCCCAAGGGTGATTAATTATGTAAAAAAAAATAAATTTAAATATAGAGCAAAAGATTTATTTATTATTATTATTATTTATTATATAAATATATATTTACATATAATTTTACAAAAAAAATGCCAGCAAGCATTGTTCGTATCGAAATAAGCACAAAATCAAAAATCTTAATTATGTATGTGATATTCGTAAGTCGGTATTATTTTTCGAGATTCAATTTTCACCCTGATAAATTCCTCTCTGTTTGATGAATCACATACAGCTGAAGATTATTCTTAAAATTGACGGTCCATATATGTCTCATAATACTTTCGTAAGTAGGTAAAACATATGGAACAATTTAACTTGTCAGGACACAAAACTTCACTTTTTGAAAGTGCCATCACTGTTTCAATAAAAACTATATAAGTATAAAAGCTGTAATTCATAGTCCAATAAACGACCATCTAATTCTAAAATCCGCAGAAAGTGAACTGGACCATCTGAAATTAATTTTACTTGGACCAAATTGCAGCACGATTCCCACTCCTTCATTAATATAATATTTTATTCATTTTCTTCGCATAAAGTATTATGTGAATAGTAATTCGTTCTAAAAACATAATACTGCATTAAACAAGCCTTAAATAGACATCTATCTTGGTTTGTTAAGTTTCTAAACGTATTAAAATAATTTTTTTAGTTTTTATAAATTAAGGGATGTTTTACATAAGGCTGGTGGCAGTACTAAAAATAATTTTATTGGCCTGAGCATTTTTCACACTTTTAATAACATAATGTTGCCTATGTTTATAAGTTTATTTGCAAAAAATTTTCCAAGCTTCGCATTGCAATTTTTTTTAGATTTTTATATAAAGTGATTTAACTTTATCACGTGGGGGCAGTATCAAACCTTAATATTTTGTCATGAAATTTGGCCACAGTACTATTAGTATGTTGGAGCATCTTTTGTGTGCCAACCAAACTTGATTGGGAATTTTTTTTTTTCTATAGGTATAAAAACGATCTACCCTACTATAGAGCATGTCAAATTTTCTCATATAAATCTATCGGCCGATCACTGAGGTAAAACGTTGGGCGCAGCCAGTACTGAGATGGATGACCGCTCGGGAAGACCGCTTGCCCCGTTGTCCATAATATTAATATTAAAAAATACATGGCACTGTCCTAATGGTAACATACCAAAGCCAAAAACCCCGAAAAAAAAAAAGTATCCCCATGAGAAATAGCCTATATAATGGTTAGACCCAACTATTTGTCTGGCCATTTGGTACTCCCACAGGAAAAATCGTTTAGGTAGTTTCAAATGCTTGCCGCATAATTTGAGTAAACAGTACACACGGCGCAGACTGGAATTACAGTCATATATCACATCACAGATCACGGCGATGCTTTTGTTCACATTTCCGTGAGCTGTAGTAGCATATAAAGTTAAACAGGAAAGAGAAGGAAAGCAAAGGGGGATAGTTAGCACATTTATGTTATGCCATACTTAAAAAGATAATTAATGCTAGTGCAACAAATTGAAGTAGCTTGCACATTACAACAAATAATTACAATAATAGCAAGTATCGCCACTGAATTGTAACTTTGTTTTAGAATAGAAGGCTAAGTTACATGCATTCTAGGCAAAAAAAAATTTATGTGTAAATATCCATTCAAATAAAATTAACAGAATAATTTTGAGGTAGAGGATTAAACCTACCATCTTAGGTACCTACTTAGAACCAAACTGATATATACCTTCATAATTAATTCTCCCATCATGATCAGTATCTGCCATTAAAATTACTTGAGTAAGCTGATCTTCGGTTACAGTTTCCCCAATCATTTCCATTGCAACTTTTAGTTCTTCTCTTGTAATGAAGCCATCGCCGTCTAAGTCGAAAACTTTGAAAGCAGCTGTCAAGTCCCTGGTAAGATCTTCGTCTCCCAAACCAGGAGCTAACTGTTGAATTTGCTTTATAAAGCTTAGGAAATCGTTTTCATCGATAATTTCATTTCCTGGAATGAAGTATAGTTTAGCACACCTCAAAGACAGTATAAGCAGTAAAGATGATAAATTTAAAAAAATTTTAATTCGCTTCTAGATCGATTCGAATCATCGATTTCGCAACCAAGTAAGTGTAACTAACAGGAGCGTTCCTAAATGTTCAGTGTGTCTATTAGAAGTTGGTCGCCCTAAATTACTTTTTTCTGATAAGGAGGTGAGGGGACGGGTGAATATTTTATTTAATTTTTATAAAGAAGGCAAATTCGGTCGCCCCAAAATTTGGCCGCCTGCGTGTTGAATACGCAAGACAACACCAGCAGGAACGCCCCTGCTAACTGATACAGTAATGCAGAGCAAAGGACAAAAAATTATTATTTTATGTGTATTGTCCATGTATCCATATATTTTCTGTTTGTTTAAATAAATAATAATAAAATAATTAGGCGCATCGAGTGGATAAATGCGCTGATACATACTTACTCGGTAGCGAAGATCGACCGACGGTTCGAATCCATCCTGAGGCAAATTAAAAATTTATTACTGATTTGCTTCGGACTTTGATGGAGAGAAAACTGTCGATGCTTCAAATGTCAACAATAAGCTGTAGGGCCTCGTCTATCTTTACGTAACACAAAATCCTAGGATTTTTCGGGAGTTATTTCGGTGACTTGCAGTGGCGTAACAACACAAGGTGAGGCCCTTGGCAAATTAGACAGGGGCCCTCAAAGAATTAAGCTAATTAGTGTTTCAAATTGTGACACGAAAAATCCTACTGCGGGACGGGGGCACTCGGGCCGGGGGCCCCTGGAAATTTGCCAGTCCTGCTACCCTATTGTTACGCTACTGAGGACTTGAGAGACGGTTAAGAAAAATTTTTTTAAGAAATATTAAGAAATTAAATCGAAGTGTTTTTTAAAGTTAATTGCAAACCCATCATCTGCATATAACGGTAATATGTTATAAAACTGGAGTTGAATCTCGGATCAAAGCAAAGATTTATTTATTACAACGGTGATTGTGTTTATATTCACCCTCAATTTCGAAAAAAAGTAACTTATTGAATTTCAGAAAATATGAAATTAATTTCAGAAAAAGTAATTTTAGTTTCGGAAATGGTGAACTTAAATTCGGAAATAGTAATTTTAATGTCGGAAATATTAATTCTAATTTTAGAAAAAATAATTAGGTACCTAATCATTTTCAGAAAATAATATTTTCGGCCAATTTCTTTGTAAGTGAGTACATGTTATAAAGTTTGTGTATCGTCATAATTCGTCGAGATTAATCCAGAAATGCGTTAAAAAAAAAATTTCACTGGTACGGTACCTATAGTTACCTTAAAAGAAACAATTTTCAAGAATGAATGCGTAAATAATAGGCATAATATTGAAGATGTTGTCATTGTTATCGACAATGCTCCAGCATATTCTTGCTTGGAGGAACACTCACGTACAGCGGCATTATCCTGCTGCTATGCGATTGGACGATATGGAATAATACGAGAATAATATGGATGCTGGGACGTAAGAATTAAGCGTTCGTTAATTTATAAATTGTATTAAATAATAATTGTTCTGAATATATGAAATTTTCAAACAAAATTATCCATTTCTTGTTTTTGAAATTAAAATAAAATCCTAAAATGAAATAATTTTTTCCGATATTAAAATTACTATTTCCGAATCTAAGTTCACCATTTCCGAAGCTAAAATTACTCTTTCCGAAATTAAATTTATATTTTCTGGAATTCAAGTTACTTTTTCCGATATTTAATGGGTTTTTTCCGAAATTGAGGGTGAAAAGGTCTTCAAAACAAGAAAATTCATAAACAGATGCATCTGATATGTTTCCTAGGCTAAGACTCCTAAGAGGTATGGTTTTTGAGAAAATCGACAAAATGTATTTATTTATACCTGTATGACTAGCGCTTCTTATTATTTCCTCAGCCTTATCATCTTTAATCTCTATTCCTAAATTATTTAACATAATTTTAAATTCTCCCGGTGTGACGCGGCCATCTTGGTTTCTGTCCAATAAATCGAAAGCTGTCCTTAAATCTGGAAAAGAAATAAACTCATTTTAATTATTTATTTTACAAAAAGATAGGTGGTTAGTTTTTGCGTCATCTACAGAGTGTTGTTGAAAGAAAGTGGCACTTCTCTTTTAAAGCTGCGTAATACTTAACATATTAAGATATTTACATTTGAAAATATGCCAAATTTTGAACCCGATCCTGTGCAATTGGTTACACATTTACACATATAAATTTTGGTAAGGTAGGGTAACATTGGGTAGTATTTGTGACAACCACAGACAACTGGTGGTCTGTGGTGACAACAGTGATCTTGTTGACAAACGGAGGAAGCAGTAAGCATAAGAAACATGTTTAAACATTGAAATTTCACCCTACTCCGCAACGATTCGTTATTTTGTTCGTGACGGCAAAACCATTTGTGATGATTGATGGATATAAACACGTGTCTGATATTTTAAAAATAAAAATTTACCTACTTGGCTGTAATGAATAAATTTCCACAGAGATAATTACTGAATATTTATCATTCCTTAGCTCTAAACATCTAATTTATCAGTAGGTAGGGTACCTATCATAATATATTTATTTATACTTATATTGTACTTTGACCCATACATTCAAATAAGTAGATATCTCTCAGATTAAGTTGTTATACTTATTTATTGATTTATGGTGTGTTCAAAAGGATTATCACTAATGAGCATTATACAGGTTTGGTGCCAAAGCTTATTATCATGATAATCATGACAGAAGTCGAACTAAGTAAATCTTTATCTGTGTGTTTTTATGTGTTAGGTAGATGTAGATACTTAAAATTTTAAACAAAAGCTAGGTATATTTAATGAATTAAAATTAAACGATATAAATATAAAAAACCTGTACTTAAGAAATTTTAAAATCCATCAAACTGTGGGCAAGGATTACCGTCACAATTATTATGGGTTTAAAAATTATCGTTTCAATATAATATTTGTATCTTCCATTGTACATAATCCCGTCGCAGGATTTACAATATCATGTATTAAGATAAAAATAAATAGAGGAGCTGTATACTATAAAGCCAACACAAAGTTCATTTTGCTTCAGAAGAAGACAATATAAGATGATCGAAACGTCAAGAATCCAAATTATTTAATGCGGAAGACAATCCGAAAACTCTTCAACAAATCACTAGTTTCTCGAAAGCCGCAAACAATTGAAATATTTAGTAATAAGTAGTGGTCATCTAGTATTTTCCTTTAACGTCCTAAAGAGTACAGCATGCTACTTTTGAAAAACAGGTACAAAATACTGGTGGTCATTAATTTCATGCGTTTTAAACTGTAGGCTGCTGATTTAAAACTATAGGCGTTGCCACGACTAATGGTGCTATTCTGTAACCTATTTTAGAGCGCTGTAAGGGATGTAAGTCTTTGACCTTGACTTATTACATCCAATATAAAATAGTTTCTATTCTATACCATAAAATGCAACTGTAAATTTGTGTTATAGAAAAACCTAAGCCTAGATATAGCGAATGAAATTTTTATTTGTAGTTTGCATTTAAATAAACTGCTGAATATTATAGAAAGTAAGATAGGTTTGCCTTTGATACTACACTTTTATCTTGACATATTTTGGACATTTTCTTATTTCTATTTATGTTTTAGAATTTGGCGTGATTCCCAGAAATAAGTTTAATGAATATTAATAAACTACAAACAATAAGTAATAATAAAAATTAAAGTTGCCATTTACATCCTGCTATAATTTTATAGAGGTGTATGTTTATAGCGCTATAAGAGAAAGTTGTAGAATAGCATCATTAGATATACACATATTTTATAAGTAGGTATGTATATCTATTTATAAATTAACAGGACAATTTTATGATTATTTTTCATTGGGCGTACAGAATAACAAAAATTTAGTACAATTACCTAAATCACGAGGTTGGCGAATATCCTCAACACATCGCTTGAACATTGTTTTAGTTCCACGAACTTTTCATTTATACTAATCCACTTACATGTCTATTTCTGCATATATTATTACAAAAAATTCCCACTTACGAAATATTAGTACAAGTGATTTATTTAGACGAATAAATTGAATTGGAACCATCTAAAAATAGAGGTCTACATCATAGGCGTCCGTAGACATTTTTTGAAGAAGGCAGAATTAGGATAAGATGCAACGATCTTTCCAATTTTAATTTTTTTTAAATGGTTTGTAATGGTTGGTATGGAAGAAATGAAGGAAAACCAGTAAAGTCAGAAGGGAAACATTATACGAAAAGTTTATTATAAGAATGAGTTGGCTGACATATTCAATGTCTATTTTAAGCTCAATAGAGTCTAAAATGTATGTATTGTTAAAATCCCGATAATTTTTCTGCATAATAGTATGTGTTACTTTTGCATATTTTGTCATAATACGAGCAGTATAAAATGACGTAATATTTAATTAATTAATATTTGATGAGTTTAAGTTTGTTTTGAGTAAATATATGTGTGTAAGTGAAAATTAGATACCACAATTTCTCAGCATTTATATTAGCCATAAAAATATACATATTTTTTTGGTAAACAATGTAAAATGATGAAATATGAACATTTCGGTACAGTTTCTATTGCAAAAATATTGAAATTTACTGGTTGTATTTTAAAATAAACTACAGCATTCTTATAAGGATCTTTTTTTGTATGTATAACACTTTTTTAAATTTTGTACCGGTATAGATACCTTAGCATCTATTTTTTTTACCTAAAATTATAATTCAGCCAGTTTCACAATCGTTTTCGTTACTAAATTAACGTTTAATAAAACTTTCTATTAATATTCCAGCTCATTATAGGAAGTTTTTTCACCTCAGCATCAATGTGTTTCAATACACTGACATTTAGAGTGTTTGCTAATATTGTTACGCTCAATAAGAGTTGAGCAAACATTAAGATTATAATTCTTTTGTATCTATAGATAGGATTAAATATTGATGATTACTTTGAATTTTGCATTGCGGCGGCAACATAGATACTATTCCCTCCATAGACGCCACATTTTTTCGAAATCCAAGAGATGTTCGCAAACGAAAAAAAAAATTATTACCATGTTTATTCCAAATAATTTTTTTCATTACACAAGTATCTATAAACCTTAAAATTAAAAAAAAAATGGTCATAAAAGGATCTAGACAATAAACCCCGCCGTTGGTCGATAACCCCACCCCTTAACCATAACATTTTAATGCTGGTGTTTGAACTAGCCGCTGGGTCTATGATCATATAGCAGGCAGATAGCCGCGTTATTATATCTGTGAATACATTTTAAGACCCTTAATTTCGGCTGGAGAGTCTCCTGCATCATTTTATTCACTACATTTCTTCTTGTATTTAAACAATTAAGGAGCTAAATAGTACGTCTAATTAGTAAATACTCCTAGTCTATTTTCTGCGGGGTTTAAGTTTGCAGGGATAGGGTACCTGCTTTATCTTCAAATTCGACAATGTCAACATGGGTCCGGAAATGCCTACTGAGGGAGCTATCCCAGCCCCTTGAAGTTGGGCCCCAAAAATTAAATTTTTTCTTTTATTTCTGTGTTATCGGAGATAAAAAGACAACATTTGGTACTCCAAAGAAATTAACAAAAGTTGTCAAGTTTGACAGATGCATATAATTTGGGGCCATTTAAAATGAAGTCCCCTCTATTACCTACGCCACTAGTGGAGAAATCGCATTTCTAGAATGACCAAAAGATTTGTCATACTCGAAAACCTTCAATTGCCAAATTTTGTCTTTTTATCTCCAATAACACTGAAGTAGGACCCAACTTCAAGGGGCTGTAGTTCCCTCAGCCCATCTAAAGAGTTTAAACTTTTAATTATACAAATTTATTCTTTTAAAATTGAGAAATAAAAATCATACACCTAGCTTGGTTAAAATGATCGGCAAGGCAATGCCGTCATCACTCATCCACATTTTTTAACGACGTGTCATTCGTAAGACAAGGATGACGTCTTTGGCTTTGCCGATGATTTTAACCCATCATGCTGTACTTTTGTCAATTATTTGAACTGTCCACGTAAGCAAAATGAATATTGCAGTTTTTCCAAAGTACTTAGTTATCAATTTCGTGTGTCACGCCCAACAGAAACTTGTTAAACAAACCCTTATTTAATTTGTGTAAGTAATTATTAAGTACTGTACTTATTCTATAAATATTTCATGTTTACCGATTGAGTTAAAAAATCGTTTGCTGAGTGATATGGAGATCCTGTTTAGTTACGCTGTTCTTGGAGTTGTGTCATTGTACTCCAGCCTACGCGTGCCGAAAGTAAACAAGTAAACAAACAACATAATCCATCCTGAAGTGTCCTAGGACTTAGCAAAGTAGCAATTTGTGAAAAAAGAGACATAAACAAAAACAAAAAAGTAAAATAACGTTCTTTTTTGCTATTTATTTTATTAGAATAGTAGCTAATAGGCGTAAAATAATATGCAATAAAATCTGTAAAGGACTTACAAACTTCCATCATATGTTCACTTCCACACAATCGTAACAGTTATTAGGTATTGGCGTGTCTGATTTCACTTTGCTACAAATATAAATTGGGGACTGTGCAGAAACGCAACTGAAAGGCTAGAGCTCAACCAAGTCAACATACTTGGTCAAAATAACACAGAAGCGCTAATAAAACGTTTAACGTCATCCTGGTATTTATCACTTTACAAACGATATGTCACCGTTGACCTTGTCGTCCTGCATGAATTTGCGGAGTGTTTGCATTTGTTATGTCCAAAGATATTCCTGGTGGTGGTACTTATAGGTGCAAATTCTAATGTACATATAAGATTTGGTTGATTTGTTATTTATACTCCTAAACAACAAAATATGAAAACATTTTTGGTTAAAAATCGTTACTTTTTTCAAGTTTCCTTAAGAATTTCAAAATAGATTGGAGAACTTTATTAGAATTAGGAAGATAAATTAAAGCTTAGAGCTCATCAGGCGTGCAAGGCACGGACTTGGCAAATATTTTTCCGAAGAAAACTCACGTTCAAGGACTGTCCTTTGACAAGACGGTGCTACTGTGAATGTGCCCTGGCTAAATGCGTATGATTAATGAGCGAAACATTTTACCGAACTCGTGCCCTGCCCGTGCCATTCATTAAAGTGAGAATCAGCCTTAAACATGCTAATTAAATTATTACTAACTTCTTTTTTAAAAACAATCCTACCCACACTTGTCTTTTAATTTAAAATATTTTCTTCCTAAGTGTTAACGAATGATTAGGAAACGTTTCTTAGTTAGATGAGATAAACGTGCCCTAGAACATTTTCGGTGTATTAGTAAATCACCCTGTATCTAGGTAATAAGTATGTCCAATACAATGTAAGATGTGGGCGCTTGAGACTATGCCAAAGGAAATCCATTTTTTTGGACGCCAGAATTGTAAGACAAATAGAAACAGAAATTCTTGATGCTGACTAAATGCTATAAGTAATGTTACAAATTCTGGTCCAGGAAAAGCTACTAGTCATAACTTGATTTAAGAAAATTTTAGGTATTTAAATTTCGGAAGAGTTCATTTCACTTTTAGCTGTCGGAAACAGAGTAAGAGGTTAAAAATAAATTTGTCTGACTTATTAAAATACCACATCGATTAATAATAAAATCTAAATTAAGCTCTTAAAATCAAATAAATCATTTGTTAAAAGCCGAGTGAGTTTTGTATTTAATTCTGAAATTTTACGTTTTATTTGATTACAACTTGT
This sequence comes from Rhagium mordax, assembly GCA_963680705.1. Lineage (NCBI taxonomy): Eukaryota > Metazoa > Arthropoda > Insecta > Coleoptera > Cerambycidae > Rhagium > Rhagium mordax. Next base: position 23,544,296 of record OY796661.1, on the reverse strand, counting down.
AACATTCAGAGATTTAAAATATAAAAAAAGCAGAAAACTCTTCTCGCTGATATTTAGGTACAAAAATATGATTTTGTTAATCTTATTTGCTGGGTATGGTCAATTCGCAATTTAAATACGGTAACTACTGAGCAATCGTTTCCATTGCTCGTTTTAAGTAAATGACAATTTATGTAATATTTCTCTATTAACAAGTTTGATATCAGCTGTGTTGTATTACGAATAATTAAAAAATAATGTTTAGCGAGTTCAGAATCCTCAGAAATCGGTGTAAGTGGGAAATTTTGATTTTTCTTCAGTTATCACCGAGGGTTATCACAATACTAAACCTTTTTCTTGTTTTTTGGTATTAGTTTCTTCAATATCAAATTTTTAAAAGAATTTGGTCCATTAATCATCATTATGGTAGTCTGCCTACTTTGCCTTTGTGAAGAGCAAGTCATTTTGTACAAGATCATGCTTCATTTCAGTATACAGCACAACAAGTAGCTTTTCATTTGCTGTTTGACTTTCTGTATTTGTTAGTACATTTAAAAAAAAAGTTGGGTACTACGCAATTGGTATTTTCATAAGGGGGGTCGAAATGTCGAAAATCGAAATATTCATTGAATACCTACCTATATAAGTTTTTAATCGAATGTAGAAAGTTCCGTCTGACACTCTGTCGGCGTGTCTGTCACAAAAAAGTACACAAATCCCATGTACAATCTTTATTAAATTCATGGTAAAAAGATACTTACAAGAAAACCTTAAATCAAAGTTCTCGGTCAACCGAAAGTGGAGATATTAGTAGGTATCCGAACATTTTCATAAAAAACACTAACTCAAAAACGGTTCAACCGGTCGAGATACGATAATTACCAAAATATGCCCCTTGACTAGCTCTATAAAAAACATGCATTTCATAGAAGTCAAAGGCAATTCAGCTTTACTGCGTTTATGGAAAATCGCACGTATAAATTTCGAAGGCATTTTTCGATTTTGGTCAAATTTGGTAAAAAGAAGATCTTAAATACAGATGGAACCTTTTGCTGGACGTTGGAATCAATCGTACTATTCAAGGTCATGTGTAAGTTTTGAAAGCGTTGATTTATTCAATACAATACAAAAAACGTTTATTGAAAAAATCGACAGTACAATTTTCCAAAAGGGAAGTGTGTCAACAAAGTTGATTTTGAAAACGGACATTCATGAATAGAATGTCCGTTTTCAGATCGAAAAAGTTTGTTTCATTAAATTCAAAAATATCTATTAGGAACATGCTATTTCGATTTAATTATACGTGCAATGTAAAAAGAATTTTGAATAAGAGAAAAATCGTTGGAATGGCGGCCCTCGGTGTGTCATTATTACAGCCGGAATAGAAAATAATGAGGAATGTTTTTAAAATGAGACTACTGAGGAAACTGAAGAGGAAATATAAATTGACGACGATTAAAAATGTAATGAATAATTATGTTTATTATTGTATTGTTTTAACTAATCATTTCATTATTTGGAAAATAAAGAAAATAACGATATACTTTAGTATATGTAAACAAAGGATTAATATCCTGAAACCGGTAAAAGGAGTTTACGTCAGATTTTTAGTTTTTGCAGAAGCGTAATACGTATATTTGTCAGGTTTGTGATTTAATGTTACGTTTTGATGTGTTTGGTATGTTATACTTTACAAATTAGTTATACTCGTAAGCATAAATAAGTTGCAAAAATAACACAATGTCCTATAAATACCGCCTCTGTTCTAGACCTTGCGAGGTTCAAATTGTGTAGGTGGTATGCTAACATTTCTCAAGGGTGTTTATAAATATTTTGACACGACACAATCTTGTATTATCTCACGCCTACTTTTAATCAATGCGTAATAACAATGTAAACAATTGGCTTGGCACGAGACCATTATAATTAATGCATAGTTTTTGCTCCGATGATATTAGAAATATTTATGACAAAAATATCTACTTCGTTTAGATAATTAATAAATTAAATGTCATGGTATTTATACCGCGTGACTATTGGCAGGTAGCGAATATTGGCCTGTTTCCAATTGGACGTCTCATAAAAACACAAGTTGAGGAATTGCGTGGATGTTAGTAGTAAACAAAAAGTCGAGACTATAATCCCGAGAAAGATATATGGTTGACGGATCAGACAAGTCAATTGTGGAAGAAAATTTTATTGTCTACGTTCAATCAATTCAAAAAATCTCTTAAGGAAACGAAACACATATTCTTTCCAAATTTGCCAGAAAAAGTGGTTGCCATTAAAAAAAATTTTGGAATGCACCCAATAAGCGTGTGTTAAATTACTTCAGACTACTTTTGTTATTGGAAATCATTTGGAAGATAGTCACTTAACAAGTTTACTCACCCCGTGTGTCAAGGTAAATGTTGAAAAAATCACACAAAATGCCTCCAAAAATGACGCTCTCCGCCCAGTTAGAAAGATATCGAGAATGGGTCAAGGTTGGCTTGAGTTGTCACTAAATATTGACGATTAATTTTGAATCAGCAATTAATACATAAACAACGGAAGATAACTCTGTACTCCAATATTACCCCATCCCCCAGTAACTGGTGATCACAGTAATGGGCGCGACCTCCGCATTATTATTTAGTAAGTCTTGCCACAAAAATATAACAGAATTCGTCGCGTATTTCACTCTGCAGAGATAATGTACAATGTAATTATTATTTTTTTACAATAATATGGCATCCGGTAATACTGTAACGAAGTGATTTTTATCTGTCAAGGATTGCCTGTTTTATTTCACTATCTCCGTCACTTGGGTACACCCTGTAACTCTGTTATTATTTAAGTTATAATTAAGGTATCAATTTATTGTAAAATCAGCTGGTAAATAAATTGCTTAATTTTCGATAGTCCCCTGTATAGCTTAAATCCGTTAATTATTTAAAAATAATATTCAAGCCGGAAGTAAAAATCATTAGTTACGAAAACTTGCTAAAATATGAATCCGTGTCCGTTTCAAGCCGGTTCTTTTTGGAATATAGTTTAAAAATTATTAGCAATGCATTTCCGTTTGCCGTTAGTCCGGTTGAATAAGATAAATTGCGTAATCCGCGCGGACCTAGTAAACCGAGTTCTGCATTCAAGCCACCTGTCCGAGTTCCACATATTGTATGAGCGCGCCGATCGCCTACGTCAGCGAAAAAAGATAATAAATTCACCGGGAACGGTCAAATCGACATCAATCGAATTATCGATACCTACGCATTCGAAAGCAAAGTCCGACCCGAAACGTATATTTTGAAATATTTTTTCCGTAAGCCATTTTGGTAAGAACATTAGCAATTCAACCGCTGCTCCGTAGCTTGAATAACCACCGAGATTCACCGTAGTTTGTATTGAATAAATATCGCCGCATTGTAAATCTATGTAATCAAATCAGAGTTCGTTTTAAAGTTTCCGTCTAGTTACATTTAATGTTATATCACACATTCGTCGGGTGTACCTTCCAATAATCAGTCTGGTAGTTGGGTACAGCCACCAACGAGTGTATTGTCAAAACGCGGATTTATCATACACTGGCAAAATAATTCAATAATCAGTCTGGTGGTCTTATAGCCCCAGTGTATGGTTTAAATCTTTATTTTTCGGTAAGGAAATATAATTCCTGTTTAACAAAACTCTGTATTTGAGGCCGTAGAAACCCGCGTGTAATAAGTAGTTTTCAAATCTGAAATAAAAGTCAAAGAATCTCTGTGTCTTGTTCACCGCACTCCGTTAATTTGGGTGTCTATCACTTGCTTCCCGTCAACGCTGGCCGATCTATTCAGTAGCGTGTTTATATTTCGATTCTCTCGCACTGCGAGCCCGCGTCGGCCGAAATTTCATTTACTTCTTTTACCAGCTGAAAATTAGTTGTCATATTTTGTACATAGCCGACTGTGTAATCAACCGAGGCTTTACTTAATTTTATTCTATGTTATTTTGTTTCGTAGTAAAACTTTTGTATTAAACGTCTGATTTGTACCTTGAATAAATCTGTTATAATACCTATCAGAAGTTCCGAGTTATCATTTCTGTGAAATTTCTAATTAACCCGTTTGAGAAATTATTCAAGTCGTCCTGACATAATAGTCATCTCAAGACCCTCTGGCAAAAAAACGTTTCTTCACTGTTAGCTATCTAGGGTTTTCCTGGACACCGCCAGGAAACAAAAGTGTTGTTCTTTACACTTCAAAAAGGGAAAGAACTGGCGCCCGAGTTTTCCGTATAAAAAAGAAAGGTTACGTAAGTATCTGTACATCGAAAGGAAGCGCCGTTACAATACTTCCCAGCGAAACTAAGGTGCCAACACATTTTTTAAGTTTCAAATTACCTATGCAATATTGTTCCATTTGCCCCTCATAGAGAGAGAAAGAGTGTGAATGTAGGATGTCTTTGCAATTTTTTGTCGAGTTTTTATTATAAAACGCCATTTTAGTTTTATAACCTCAACCTTCCTAATTTTAATTTTCTGGTGCAAGCTCACTCACTCAGTATATCAGCATTAGCAGAATATATACATCAGCAATCGCAGTTATAAAAGCACGTTGCAGCCAGTCGTTACAATTCAGTTTTCAGTTATTTATAATTTTGCTACTGACAAACTATTGGCCTCTCAGTCGATTTTGGGAGGTTAAAAATGTGATACAAATTACGAGCAACCATCATTTGGCTCGCTGTACAATTTATGATAACTTGTGCGCGATTAAAATAAAATTGTGTACGTAGGAATTTGAATTTTTTAGAAGAAGCGAGGGCAAATAAACCACAGACTTGATAGAGAAATTTGAATATAAATTCTCCAAATAGTAAACAAAATACGATGGAACTCATTATTTATGATTATTTGGCAAGATGACAACGGAAAGTATTCTACTCTACCATGAAACAATTATTCACTTGATGAGTTACATGTAATTATAATTTTAATTTCTTTCGCAAAATCAATAACTTTCCTCGGTTTCATGGAATGCCTGCGTCTATTTCTCTACCATGGTCATTCAAACCCTTCTCCCATTTGCATCCGTAAATGACCTCTCCAGAAAAAAGGAAAAAGCAAAATTACAGGCCTGTAGTTATCACTTGAAAGCTTTCTCACAATGATTTCCCACAATACAATGAAAGTTCATCAGTGTCAATTATTGAGATATAATATATTCTATCTCTATGGTGTCAATTTATCCAACAGTGTACTAATTTCATACTACTGTACATATGTGTCCACCCACAGTAAAATATATAAAGTAAAAATAGAATATACTCGACTATATATAAACCGGTGATTAAGATTTAAGTATGTAGAAAACTTATACTAAATAAAACAGTATTTCCCATTCCTATTTTGTAGATGCTGGATGCTGGATACTTATATCTGACATTTATTTTGGATAGTTCTCTTCTACTGCTCCACTTCCAAAATACGCATATTCCAAATGGTTTTCAAGGTCGACATAAATAAAAATAAATATTTTTAAGGAAATTTCATAATAAAAAAGTTAACTTTTGACAAACCAAAGCATTCTATAGGTAGTTATTCAGTTTGATAAACGTGCTCAACTAGGACATATGTGTTAAGAAAGAGCAGTAAATTTAAAAGTGTCAGTACCAGGAATGCATACGAGCGAAAAAGTTTAGGTTAACCAAAGTGAAACTGTTACAAAAAAAATTATATCTGTTGCATGAAGTATACTCTGCGTTCCTATTTTCTGCTATTAACAGTTACAAATGTCGCTGTGCTGTAATTTTCTCTTGATGCTCCACATAAATACGTGCACGTTTACAACTTTGTAAAATTTGGTTTTTCTATTTACCTAACCTTACAGCGCTCGTAGTGTAAAACCAAAACGGGTATTGAACCGAGGCAACAAATTGCCACCGCTGATCTACTGATCTATCTGTAATACCTGTCAATCGTATGCAAAATAAGATGTTTAATTTTAAATCAACCTGTACTCCAGTTAGTGAGATACGAACTTTATCACGCGACATATTTAATAATTGCAAATACTATGGAAATGAAGTAGAACATCCACTATTAAAATTGGATCAATTGTAACGCTTTGAGAAATGAAAAATATTTTCCTTCTTTCAAACTTAATTCAGTCAGATGATTAAGTTTCAGATTGCGATCTAGATTCACCATTTGAGAAGAATTTTTAAATCATCTTCAGATGATGTAAAAAAAAAGATGTTTGTATAGTTATACACACATATAAGTGAAGATGGATTTTTATGAAAATCTAGTGTCAACTTTTTTCTAGGAATCGGATATTCTAGAAATTTAATCTACAGTTTTGATTATCTCATTTTAATAGATAAAATTTTGGTACTATCATTGTAATTCAAATCATAGCAAATTATTTGTAAATAAGGAATACTGTGCCGTGTAAGTTTTGTTTATATCATTTCAGGTTTTAGAGAATTTCAAAATAGTAGGATTTTTGAGAAATCGATAGAATCCAAAATGCTTGCTACTGCCTTCCAAACAACCACTGATTTCTAGAAGTTTTAAATTTGAATCAGAAGGATGACAAGGACCTCCAGATTATAGTACAGATATTTTGATGAAAAATATTGACTTTTTAATGGGGTTTAAATTAACGTTATTCATTGAGCTACTGCCACAGCGGTACAGATTTTTTCTTCGAACTAACCGGTAATTGGTTTTATAATTCGAAAGTTAAAAATATCTCTTTGATAAATGACTAAATTAATCCAAGATCATCCCAAATTTTGTTGGAAACCAACAGTAAAAGGAACAATAAAATAAAATATCGTATTGCATGGTATTTTTTTAAATTTGACATATACTACAATATAACTCCGTCACATTTGAAATGGTAGTAGATAAAGTATTACTTGAAATTGAAGGAACATAAAATTTAAAATAAATTGAAATTGAAACTGAAAAAATATGGTTGAACTTTGCAATTATAAAATTAAAAATGCAGTTATAAAATCCACTATATTTCAAGTTTATTGTAAGGCTAATTGAAAAATTAAAATTTTTAATTTATAAAAAATAAAGGCGGCATATCCCGAACTAGAATTTACTACTCACTTTCGAACTAAATAGTAATTTTGTGATGTATACAATAAAATTAGAGGGGAGCCTTGCACTATACGTCTTTTGTTCTAACTACATGTGTATATTTTTGTTTAGAAGTAATTTTTTAGTGCACCGCAAGTCATGATCTGTGGGGTAGAACTCTAAGAAAAAATATCATTAAATCTGGCAATTTTGTGGTAACTCATTTCAGGAATGTATTTACCTATCCTGTACATTCTATAAAAAACAACCACGTAGTCCTGTGTACTTACTCAATTATTTCAAACTACGCTTACCTATATGTCTGTAGATGTAAATAAAACAAACTTAAATTAGGTTTATAATATTGTACTACATACCTTGCAATTCTTTTTCCGTGAATTCTTTCTTAATGGAGGAACTCTGAAAGATAACAAAGGATTAGTTGCACTTTTTAGTTTTATGCAAGCACAAAATTTACCCTTCTCTTTTTAAGGAACGGCAAAGACATTCTTTCAAATATTGTCCACAAAATGACTAACAGTCCTTTGAAACCCCAAGGGTCCTGCCTATTCACACCAGAAGCATTGTAATGGCACTGTCACAAATACAATCTTTTCGACTCACAAGTTGTTTATAGACTACCGATCTGTGCACTATATCGTCTGCCAAATTACAAAAATTTCGCTTGACAAACCCACAATATTTAAAGAGCAAATCCTTATTTCACTACCGCTTAAAATATTGGGTCGTTAAGTTTTTTGGAAAAGCGTAAAAATATAATTGTTTTTATCGTTATAGTGCCAGTGTTATAAAATTGTATTGTAAATGAATTAATAATGACTGGAAGTTTTGCCAAAGCATGAAAATGATGTATATTTTCTAAGGCGTTTAAAATATCACCTGTCAGGTTTATCAAAGACAGATAACAGCTTTTATTATTTATTAAATCACAAAGTAAATAAACTATAATTCCAGAAAGTGAGTTAGTGTTTGCAAATCTGCGCTGTAATTAAAATGAAGTAGCTTGTTATTATTTGCATTGCATATTTTGATGGATTTTAATTTCATTTGGTTTTTGCACGTTTTCCTAAGCTTAGCAACCTCGGCATTTTTTGTTTATGGGTAGTAATAAATACTTAATCTATGATAATTTTATTTGCCTAATACCTTCGATTAGGCATATCGAGATAAAATATTATCAACAGGAAGATACAAATAATAATTAAATTGTTAATACTTGAGTATTAAAAAATATGTTTTTCACGCGCTGCTCCCTGCCCCCCCTTCTCCCCTCTGAGTTTCTTCTACTTCTCGATTCATAATCGACTGTATCTTCGTTAAGTTTCGAATTTTTCAAGGGTATCTATTGTTATATTTAATTCAGAACAGTATATATATATAATATCTAATAGTCACATCGAACAATACAATCATAAGAACTCAAGGAGCTGATGCAAATCAGAGAATTCCCTGCTTGTAAATCAGACAACCTTCCTTTTGATTTTTGTTTAATTGTTTATACAATTTTACGTCATTTTGCAACACAATTATTAAGTTAAGTTTGCCAGATACTTAATACCTACATATAGATATATACATATTTCATAGAGGAGATAAGAATAGTAAAAATAATTAATAGATTTTTCGAATATGTCGGATTTTCGATCGACGGATCGGAATGAAATGTCATTCCATTTCCGTTTATCATTTTCAGTCGGCTAACATAGTTCACTGATGCTTTTCATTGGTATAAAGTTATTTTCACTTTCAACAGTACGATCAATATCAAAATTCAACTACCACCAAAAAGTCCAGCTGCATACCCAGAGCACAACTTTAAGCAATAAATTGTCTTTAATAAATGTAGAGTAAATGATAAATCGTCTTTGGCTATTTTGGTTGACATAAAAGGAAGTACATTGGTTGAATATTTCCATAAGTGGGTAAAAGCCAAGATATTTCCACATGCCGTATTCCGGCAACTGGAGTATCTTATATCGGTTGAAATAGTTTCCTAAAGTGGACAGTCCTTGCTAATGACAAATCGAGACTTTTAATTAAATCAAAAGCGAACCAACATTATTTTGTGACATACTGTTTTTAACATATTTTAACTGGTTTTAACAATCTTCTATCGACAGTCTATTGCAATCAATCTCGGATCCTTTTTCTAAAATTGAGATTAATTGCCTAGTATATATATTGTACATAGAAATCTAACGCATAATACTTAAGAAAAATGCTATACGCCTAGAGTTCACCTCCATTAAGCAGAATCCAAAGGATTCATATCTCCAGAAAGTTGACGAGGGAAGTAGCAATCGTAAGTATACATATATAACTATTATCATAAATGCTTTATTGTGTCTTCTAATCAACCAAATTTAATTTATGTTTCTCTGAGCTAAAAAACTCTTACTTGAGGTGGAATATTCACACGTTCCATAGAAAAGGCACTGCTGGCGTTCATATAATAAATATAATTATTAGTCCTTCCCCTGGGGTGGAAAAATCTGCCCTAATATGTGCAGAGAATTTGACTTCAGAACCTAGTTTGAGGTCATATGGGGATCAGGAAAACATGAGGTGGACATCCCGGTTCGTGGGAGGAATTCCGCCATATTGGATTTTATGTCAAATCGACGGGTCGCTGTATCTCCGTAATGCCTGGTCTGATTTGAACGATTTTTTTTAAGTTCGATTGTAAATTTTGTTTAGAATAAGAAAGGTTACATTCATTTTTTACGTAACTCTAAGTAATACCCCCAAAAAATACAAAAAAGGGAATTAAAATTTTCCCGTTCATTGTCATTTCCACCCATTTTCTTGCACCGTAACAAAAAAAAATTAAAATAATATGTATAGCCTATTGCTTTAGCTATAAACTCGCGTTTGGAAAATTAAATTATCTTAAAGAATAAGAAAGTTATAGCTATTTTAGTTCCGCGGTGGCACTCCAAGCCCTAATAGTTGATATATACTATTCAGCGCCTGCAAGAATATGGTAAAATGGAGAAAGCTACTAAATCAGATTTACTTCATGTGCTGGAAAATGTGCTAGATAAAAATAATTGTTTTGCCTGCATATCGATTCACAAGAATATATTTATTTTCATGAACAATTTAAGTACTTGCCAAATATTTAAAAAAAAACCATATGTTATAAGTTACGTTTTTATAGTTTTGACGATGATGATTATGTTGACAGAAAACCACATGCCTCATTAGTCCTGAAGAAGACAATAAATAATTGTTGAAACGTCGACTTATGAAAATTTGAGGTTTTCTTTTTAATACTATCCAACTGCCGACTAAGGACCTTACATATAATAACATTAGTGGATACGAAATTCGTGATATAAAAAATAATTATATTTCTTCTTCTTGAACATCAATGCCAAGTATTTTGGTTATTGATTTTATGGCGACTATTCGCAATATGAAAATGAGAGAAATTAAAACCTTTGGTTCTTTGTTTCAAAATTTTATTTCTTACATTACAAATATTTGCAAAAATGCCTCACGTATTGATATTATTTTTGACAGTTATTTATCAAATTCTATTAAAAGTAATGAACGCAACAGAAGATATATGCCACAAAATCCAATAGAGATGAGATGAAACTTCAATACCTGTTTTTGGTCATCTTCAAAAATTAAATTCAACTTACAGGAATTTTTTAGAAATAGGTATATAGCTTGCAATGTTAATTTTAATATGTGTCTTAGTTCCTTTGTTAATTGTGCGAATGTGGTATTTCCTTGTTTATATATAAGCAAGAGTGAATCGGAAATTATTAAGAATAATTTGGAGGAAAATTTGAACCTAATAACATTGGAAGAAGTTGACCACAAAATTATTCCATGGCACATATTATGAATTATGAATCGTGCGGTAATTTTATCCTCCGACACTGTCTCTTTTATTCTCCTTTTGTATTATTTTTCTTCATTTTCACTAAAAAAGGAAATATGGTTTCGGATTGGGGTAAGGGACAATCCTAAGATATACTATACCTATTCATAAAATTTTTGAATATCATGTTCTTCCAGCTGCTCACATTCTAACTGGATGTGATTACACTAGTAAAATTGGTTCTAAAAAGCCAATACTAAAATTGATCCTATAAAATTTCTAAAAAATTTTGGTGTGTACAGCTTAGAATCCCGTATAAATCGCGCAGAGGAGTTTTTAGTGCAAACTATAAAACCTGAATCTTCGTGTAAATCTTTTGATGAACTAAGGTCCTGGATTTGTTTTAATACGAATAATTTTATCCCTAAAAATTTGCCACCAACATCGTTTTCTTGTTTGGAACATATTAAAACAAATTATTGCGCTCATTTATATCTAAATCGTTTCAAGTGTATACATTTTGCTCCATTAAATGCCGTTAATTTTGGGCATAAATTAGATGATGAGGAGGAATTTTTAGAGCCTTCAAATATTTTGCGCGCTATTCCTGATAATTTTTTAATAACTTGCTCATGCAAAACGTAGTGCGTAAAAAAATTATACTTGTAAAAAAAATTAAATTCAATGCTCTAAATTTTGCAAATGTGTATTAAACAAATCTTGCAAAAATGTTTATATAAAGAGTTAATTTCATTATATTTTATAAACACCGTAATTTGTCTGGCGCAGGGACGCTCAGGGTCTCAGGGGTAGCAACTACATTCAAATTGTAGCCGCCTGGAGTGTCGGCTCGGGACAAAAATTGCCGTATCTTTCTTATTCTTTAAGAAAATTTAATTTTTCAAACGCAGATTTGTAGCTAATACAATAGCCTACAAATATTGTTTCAAGTCTTTTTTTTGTTACGGTGCAAGAAAATGGGTGGAAATGACAATGAACGGGAAAGAATAATTTTAATTCCCTTTTTTGTATATTTTGGGGGTATTACTTAGAGTTACGTAAAAAATGAATGTAACTGTAGCAGCTAATTGTTATTATTGTTTTCATATGTTTCTTATTTTGAAGTAACTAGGAAGATTTATAAATAAACTAATATCAAGAAGAAAGATAATTATTTGCTATTAATAAAAATATTAATAAAAAGAACATATGAAATGAACACGAACAACATTTAAAAATTCTTTTTGAACGTTTGGATCAATTTGGTTTGACAATTAAACCTTCAAAATGTGAATTTGGTGTTGAATCTCTAAACTTTCTGAGTCACGAAATTTCGAAAGATGGCATTTTACCTTCTAAAAATAGAATTAAAATTATTACAGAGTTTCCTAAACCTATATCAATCAAGCAATTACAACGATTCATTGGTATGATAAGTTACTATCATCGTTTCGTTCCGCATTTAGCTAAATTTTTAAAACCACTATATACTTTGCAAACTTTTTTACTTGATAAAAAGAAAACATATCGTAGATTTGATTGGACAGAAGAATGTGATGAAGCATTTGAAGTTGTTAAAACTTTGTTGTCGTCAGCTACACTATTAGTACATCCACAAGACAACGCTTCATTAAGTTTAACAGTAGATGCATCAAATTCATGTGTTGGTGCAGTATTAGAACAATTTAATAAAATCAAATCCAGATGGGAACCATTAGCTTTTTATTCAAAAAAGTTAACTGAAACAGAAAGTAGGTATTCTGTTTTTGACAGGGAACTGCTTTCGATTTACTTATCAATTAAACATTTCCATTATTTTCTCGAGGGTAGATTTTTTTCTATTTTTACAGATCATAAACCTTTAACTACAGCATTATTTACTAAAACAGAAAGAAGTCCTAGACAGACCCGTCATTTAGAGTATATTTCACAATTTTCATCAGATATTAGACATATTGAAGGAAAATCAAATGTAGTGGCTGACACCTTGTCACGTTAAATGACTCTGAAGTTTTTCCAGCAGATAGTGAATCAATCATATTAGACATAAAAAGTTTTGCTAAAAAACAACAATCTGATTTAGAAATAATAAATTTTGCACAAAATAACAAAAAATTAAAATTTAAAAAAATAGAGATATCTCTTTCTGATTCTTTAGTCTGGTGTGAAATCAGTAATGACAAGATTAGACCGTTGGTTCCAGATGAATACCGTCATTTAATTTTTAATAAACTTCACAACATATCCCATCCTGGTATTAGAGCAACTCGGAAATTAATTTCATCTCGCTATTTTTGGCCACATATGAATACTAATATTAATCATTGGACAAAAACGTGTAGTAGCTGTCAAAAATCTAAAATAAATCGTCATACAAAATCAAAAATAAATACATTTCAGATTCCAAATTGTATATTCGAACATATTCATATGGATTTGGTTGGTCCTTTACCTCCATCTAATGGATATACTTATATATTAACTATTATTGATCGTTATACAAGATGGCCAGAAGCCTACCCTTTGAAAAGCATATCAGCATCTATAGTCGCAAGAACTTTATTTCAAGAATACATATCTAGATTTGGTGTACCGCTTAAAATAACAACGGATCAAGGTTGAACACAGTTTGAATCAAAAATTTTCACTGAACTTACAAAATTTCTGGGTTCTCATAAAATACATACAAACACTTGTCATCCCCAAAGCAATGGAATGATTGAGCGTCTACACAGACAATTAAAAGCAACATTAATGGCCAGGGGTAATACAAAACATTGGAGTGATGAATTACCAATTATTTTACTAGGTTTTCGTACTTCTATCAAAGAAGACTTGAAATGTTCTTCAGCAGAGCTGGTTTACGGTCAGTCTCTTCGTATTCCAGGAGAATTTTTCATCTCAAATTGCAAAAACATGGATCCCACAGATTTTTTGACGAAATTGACAGAACATTTTAAAGTAGTTCAACCTGTTTCGCCAAGAGTTAACGTTAATCAAAAAATTTTTGTACATAAAGATTTACAAGAATGTGAATATGTTTTTATACGTATTCCTAAAAAGACTTCCTGTTTACAATCACCTTATGAAGGACCTTTCAAGGTATTACGTCGTACACAAAAGACATTTTATGTTTTAAAAAACAATTCTGAATTCGCTATTTCTATAGACAGAATTAAACCAGCTTATGTGGATGTTCCATGCTCTTCTGATTTTAAAAATGTTAAAAAAGTTACATTCTCTATTAACGCTATTGCTGGAGGGGGAGTTATGTAGCAGCTAATTGTTATTATTGTTTTCATATGTTTCTAATTTTGAAGTAACTAGGAAGATTTATAAATAAACTAATATCAAGAAGAAAGATAATTATTTGCTATTAATAAAAATATTAATAAAAAGACCATATGAATTCCCATACTTAACAGTAACCTTTCTTGTTCTAAACAAAATTTGCAATCGAACTAAAAAAAAATCGTTCAAATCAGACCAGGCGTTACGGAGATACAGCGACCCGTCGATTTGACATAAAATCCAATATGGCGGACTTCCTCCCATGAACCGGGATGTCCACCTCATGTTTTCCTGATCCCCATATGACCTCAAACTAGGTTCTGAAGTCAAACTCTCTGCACATATTAGGGCAGAGTTTTTCAACGTAGGGGATGCGCTATATATAGCATCTTGGATATCGACAAATTTTACACGAATCGGTGAAAATGTATACATTCCACTGGGATAACATACAAATTTCTGCCGCACTATTATAGCTACTCAATCTTCTTTACTCTTCAAATTTTTGGGTCATTTAGGCGGACAGACAGACGCATTAAGGACATCTTTTATCTGTTGATCTTCTTGTCTATCATAAACATACAAGTTAATCTACAAGCATATTATATTTAATGGAATTTTAAGTATGTTTACAATACAAAAATAGTGTTAATCATAATAATTACGCGCGTGTCTCAGAAAATGTTTTACTGTTATTTGCTTAACATTTTTGGTAAACATAAACCTTAATATTTAGCATACTAGTCACAAGTATTATTGATAATAATATAAACACAACGGCCCTAACACAGTACCTTTCTGCAGTGCTCAACGAGTTTAAGATTTTGCAATTTTGTGTCACGTTTGCATTATATTCAATGTACTGTCTTTAAAATTTAATATCTTTAGTTTTACAGGTTCTAACGCCTTAAACATGTTAAGTAAACGATAAGCAAGTTATTTATGTGTTAATAAGAGATAATTGGATGCGCTACGCCACATAATTTAATAAAGAAGGTAGCGATTTATTTAAACCTATGCAACCAGTATTACATGTAACCTTTTATATAATACACTCAATATGCGATTTACCTCGTACATACTTATTGATCTTTGTGTGATATTTTAGTTAAAGCATCAATATGATAAAGTTTTGATGATACTCGAGGTGATAAAAAAATCTCTTTTCTTACTTTTTATAGGTACCTACTCTATGATTTGTATAATTGATAGAACAATGTTGTGTGTGTTCTGCAAAAGGACAAATATTTTTTTAAGATTAGTTTATTGAGCTATAACTTTTGAAATAATCAGAGCTATTTAAATTTGCCACTTGATACTGTAAACATTTAAAATATGTTAGCTATTAATATATTAATTAACGTTTTAAATATATAGGGGGGGGGGGCATAAGCTAAATATATAAAGTTGTAACCAAGAAAACGACAATAGATGTTTCTTTATTCTACTTAAATTAAAGATCCGAAAGGAGCAGGAAGCAAGGAAAACGAGACAGCAATGAAATCCTTAAAATGTAATATTTATGGAAAATACCCTTATCAGATCAATCTTTCAAAATTGCCACGTTCGCAGTACTTTCTGTCTTCAATAATATCATCTTGGCGACCAGTTCTAAATCCAAATCATTGAGTTAGAAATATTGACTGATTTCCAATCTTCAATAAGATCACTAGAATAGTGCCTATAAATAGTACAAAATTACCATATCGAGCATTGTTTCGATGTTAAAATGCATGATAAAACCAATGAATTGTGTATCACTCCTTATCTGAACTGATAAGGGGTACCCTAATAGGTACCTGACAGCAAACATACATCGTACACGAATTTTTACGAATAGTCTCAATTTGGCGAGGTAAAGTGAACAGTGTAGTGACATTGTTTTAGAAGAATTATATAAAATGACTAAAGAATCACAACTAAAGTTGGGCATGAGATGCGTCAAGTACATGCTCTTCGTGGCAAATTTTATGTTTGTAGTAAGTATTTATTAGAAAACAGATAGTTTACTAGATAATAAGCAGATTACGTTTTGCTTTTTTTCGTTTAAACCAACGCAACGTCTGCAAAAAAAGTACATCTAGATGTGTAGGCGGTTTGTTACGTAGTTTTCAAACGCAAATTTTGCGAATAGGACTATTCCATGCAGAGATAAATAGGGGAGTTTAGGCATAATAAATTGTTATCTATAAGTATGTAATAAATAAAATATCACAATTTTAATTAATATACCTGAGTGTTATCAGATATGAAGATGATACCAGCATAGTATAATCAAGCTCGTCATAATATTTTATTAATTAATGAGATCAAATTCAGGACACGAGCAAATGGTTTAACATAAGATTGTCATTGATCATTTACGGCGTACGTGTCCTGGTACTTTTAAATGTAATACATTATCTACTTACTTGCTAATCCCGATATCTGATAAAGCATTTACATGGTAATTATTGCCTTTGTTTTTGCTTTGTGATACATTTTTACAGGGAATTTCTGTCAAGATATGAACTTTAAATTGGATATAAAAGGTAAACAATTATTGTGAAATAATACAGTAGAAATATGACTGGTTTGATGGGACTGGCCAAAATTGGGAAAAACCTCAATTGGCGTGGAAATAGTCTTAATAAAACAAATTTTTTAATGCACCGTCATTCCTGTCTAAGCAGAATAAGGGTCTTAAGAGAAAACTGTTTAAGAACCGTTTGAAAGCCTTTTGTTGCCATAATAAAACTTGGAAACACTAAATAATGTGGAAACTTTAAAAACACATTAGATACAAATTTGTAGGCAAACATATCTGTATCGTAATAATTATGGAAACTAGAGCATTTTTTTCTATAATATTAATTTGAATCAGTAATAAAAACAATACAGAGGTGTTTTAATGTTACAAGAGATATTGCTCATTTTTGACGAAACAAGGAACTTTCCTATCATTGATTGGAAAAACCTCGAAGATAATGAAAGTCTATATTTTTGTTCTAAAAGCTAACGTTTTTGAGCTAGCGGCATCCTTAAGCAAATTTTGCAATATACAATTACCGAAAGAATTTGAAGAACAATTAGGTAGGTAAGTTGATTTACAAGAATTCCGACCAAAAGATATGAAACGCAGATGGTATTGTACGTCACCTATAACTGGCTTTTGTTTTTTATAAAGATGTATTCACGGCAGATATTTACTGCAAATTTAAGCTACTAAATGTAGTAGTAGAGGTATTTCAACAGCTAAGGAATATGGTGAATTGGGCAAAACGGGACGTCTTGTCCTAATGTCTTAGTTGTTAAAACGGACATTAATGATTCTGATTGATTGAGCTGCTAAATTACCGGATTTGATGCCACTTAACTTTGACAGGATTAAAAATTTCAGTTATCCTTGATAATTTTTTTATTTAGATCTGAATAGTGGCCATATTGAAAACATTTGGTAAGTTAGGTATCAATCATACAATACCACATACTATTATTTAGATAGAAAACATTGGATTATTGGCATTGGCTTTAGTTCTCCACCTTATTGCGAATTTCACTTATACCCAAAACAGGTAAACAAAGTAAGATTAACTATTTGCTCCAAAATGTTTATCCTTGTAGTGAAATATTCAACAATTCCTAATTTTCAGCTTGTTGGTTTCCTCCTCATATCCATTGGGTCAACAATTAAAACTATCTATGGGGACTTCGATGAGTTTATGGCTGATCACTTCTATAGTGCATCTAAACTGTCGATTGCAATTGGCATAATAATATTCTTCGTTGCCTTGTTTGGATGTGTTGGAGCACTTAAGGAGAGCGTCTGTCTAGTCAATACTGTAAGTGATACCCTAATATAAATAATGTACCTATATTTAGCAATAAATCAAGAATTCTATAGAAACAATTATTTTATGGGTGAGGTTGCAGCAATTGCCTTACTCATCTGATAAAAATTACACAATAAGAAGTTCATAGAAATAAGTAAATATTTTCAACATCGTAAATCTATTAAAATGAAAAGATTTCGAAATGTTGCGCTCACGCAAAAAATACTAATAACAATTATTTAAGTACTATATGTTTTTCTTCTATTTACATAACTAGATAAAGATAAACTCAGATGAAACTTGAAAAGATGGATCATTTTACACACTTTTTTGCTACAGTTGCTGATCCTGATTTATTTAGGTAATACTTGAGAGTTTAGGATATTACAAAAATTGGTTTTTGTTTATCCTCTAATTGCATTTGTTTGGTTTTGATGTGGCCCATTCCGCAGGTGCTTTTTCTCGGGACAAGTTACAGATAGAGGTTTTTTTGTAGGACAGTAGTTTTAGGTGTAAGGAACCATAATCCGAATTATCAGACAAAAAATTGGTGCAAAACCCATAAAATAATTATTTTTTGCATGACTTGCCTTTCTCATCACAAAAAAATTACACAATGAGAAGTTCATAGAAATAAGTAAATATTTTCAACATCGGAAAACTATTAAATTGAAATGATTTCGAAATGTTGCTCACACGAAAAATACTAATAACAT
Organism: Rhagium mordax; assembly: GCA_963680705.1. NCBI lineage: Eukaryota > Metazoa > Arthropoda > Insecta > Coleoptera > Cerambycidae > Rhagium > Rhagium mordax. Next base: position 23,525,579 of record OY796661.1, on the reverse strand, counting down.
TTATTTACTTATATTTTTCTTCTATTTACATAACTAGATAAAGATAACCTCGGATGAAACTTGAAATGATGAATCATTTTGCACACTTCTTTGCCACAGTTGATGATCCTGATTTATTTGGTACTTGCGCGTTTAGAAATTTACAAAAATTGATTTTCGTTTATCCTCTAATTGCATTTTTTTGGTTTTGATGGTGCCCAGTCCGCAGGTGCCTTTTCTCTGGACAAGTTTTTTTTGAAAGACAGTAGTTTTATGGGTAAGAAACCATAATCCGAATTGTCAGAAAAAAAATTGGTGAAATCAGAAATTATTAACAATTTTGCTTATACTTTCAAATGCATTGGAATTGTGTTCAAAATAGTTTAACTTACATATTTTACAGGAAGTGACTTCATTGTCATTTTTTTAAATAGCACCCTATACATTCTTTCCAAATCTCTAAGCGTAAAATTTTCTTTCCGATGATGTGTCACAAGTCAATATTTTCCCACCAATAACCCCCTAACAACTTAATTCTTCCCGAGGTAAGACAAATTGCCCCCCCTCATAACACCAGACTAAATATTAATTATTTAAACGGCAAATTTGGTAGAAATTGGATAGGAACGTCTGGACCAATTCGATGGCCCCCACGTTCACCAGACATTACCCCACTTGACTTTTGGTTATGGGGCTATCTTCAAGATACCGTGTATTTAACACACCCGGAAAATGAAGCAGTTTTATGGCAGAGAATTATTAAAGTTTGTCGGCAAATACTACCATATTATACTGAATGCGACGAATGAAATAAGCAGGTGTCAGGTGTGCATCGAGCAAAGAGGTCGTCAATTTAAGGCATATGCTTTTTGTACTTTTTTATGTACAATAATAAAATCTCTTTCCACCGGAAGTAGTACCTCCATGTTTTATATGCTGAAAAGAGCGTTTCGTGGGCCAATAAATATATATTCCCCTATTAAAAAAAAAATAAATTAAATTTTAGTTATGACTTTGGCCGTTTTGTCCTATTTATAGATAAACTATTTAGTTAACATGCGAACGATTCGATAAAATTTATTATCATCCTTAAGGCAATAAATTTATTTATTTATTTTTGAAAAATTAAAACTAATTAGGTAACTTGAGGAATAAATAAATAAATTTTATCAAAATGTTGACGAGTTAATGAAGTAGTTTTTATAACTATAAGAACCTTTTATCGTTACTTTTAATAAGTATCCTATTTTATGATATTAATTTCATAACATCGGCGCCTTCGCCATTATATAGCATGTGTAGATGCACGAGATACTATTTTTATTTAGAAAATTCAGCAAATATTTTTAATAGTACATAGTAGTTGTACATAAACTATCAATATTATTTTTAACCCTACATTAATTGAATAATACAGCTTTTAAATTATTTGACATGTCATAAACGAGAACTTTCTCAAACTGGGTTTTATTAGTAAAAATTAGGCAGACGTCGGATTATTCCATAGTTTAACATTTTCATATGTCAGTTTTTTTAACTCATAATTTTTCCAGTATGCTTTCCTGTTGTTCGGTGTCATGATCCTTGAACTTTCAGTAAGTATTTCCTCGTATATTATGCGAGGAAATATAGAAACAACCGTTAAGACGAAAATGTATGAGGCAATGGACTACTACGATACCTACACCCAATATACATGGAACGCAACTCAATATAACGTAAGTACTATACAGTCCCAATAACGATTATGATAATTATTTTATTTAAGCCGTCAAATAGCAACGTGAGATGAAAGCCTATGTATATACAATGCTAAATATACTCTCCTATGAGAAGTTTCGTAGTGGTTTAAAAAAATGTAGCGAAGTCTTCGGACACTGCCAAATATCACAGTTTATTTTCCTCTATCTGTAATGATATGATTATCCTGTTCCCTTTGTTTGTAATTTTCTGTTAATTTTTAGTTACGTTGCTGTGGTGTGGCAGGACCAGACGATTGGTCCAAATATGCAGAAGAGTACAACCTAAACAATATATACGATATTAATAACAATACAGTTTATTCCGTTCCTGATACATGCTGCCGTGAAGAAAACTGCGTCGATGTCGACCATCTGTGGATAAATGGATGTCTGAATCGTATCACTCAGATCGTTTCGGAATGCGCTCTTCTGTTAGCCGTTGGCGCCCTCTGCGTTTCCTTTATACAGGTAGGGGTATAAATCACCTGAATGTATTTGGTTATAAAAATTGTGAAAGAAATCGCTTTTGTACAGCAGTATTGCTAAAACTTCTAACGTTTCAAATTATTTTCTTCAGACTTCCATGAGATTAAGGTTAATATTTAAGGATTTTTTGACAGTCAACGTTTTGAAATAATGCATTTAGTCACCAGGGCAATTTAAAATCCTTCCATCAATGTAGTAAATATACTTAATAAAAAACAAAATTGATAAAAATAATACTAATATTGTTCTCTCTCAGATACGAACTAACCTATAATTAATTTAATTACTGCGTAATGTTTTATAGCAATTATCGACGAGTCAGTTTCTCTGAAAATAATAAATTAAATGCATAATTGCATAATGTTCTTGATCATAAGTATTGGTCACCATCAAAAGTCATTTTAAGTTTAAAAACTATTCCATTTTTCAGTTGCTTGGGATAATATTCTCTCATCTGCTGGCCAGGTCCATCAGACGTCTGAAAACACAGATTACGGTTGAACAAATGGAAAGAAGGCAGCACATCTATGAGCAACTTGCTAAGAATGGAAATAACGAGAAAGTTAGCCCCGTGCTTTACACTCCGACCAGCTCAGAAGCTTAGATTTTTAAATAAAATTCGTATTAGTTACTTTTAAAATGTTTAGGTATAATATCTATTTTCTGTACATGTATATATTTAATTTTGGTTAGGCCTTAGATATAAGTTGCTTTCTTTAATTATCTTCCAGTTTATTTGCTATATTATTGAGTTATATAAAATTTTTCATTGATTATATTTTAACTTGGTTTGCATTATTCATATACAGAGTTGTTGATTACGAGTGCAATTCCGTAGATAACATTCAGAAGAATTATAGCTATCCATTAGGTTTTACAACAAGGTCATTTTCTAAAAATAAATTTATTTGTATAAACTGAACAAAATAAACTTAACAAAATGTCAAAGTGCTTTAATAATCACTTAATTTCCTATAACGGCTGTGTGGTCTAGTCTACATAGTATTTGACCGTTTATGTATCAAAATTTACTAATTATAATAATCCTTGAAACATCGATCTGTTTAATTGTTATAACTTATAAATATCTATTTAGTAACACGTCGCAGTTTTACGTTTTTTATTTTCCCAAAAATATTTTCACATCGTCGAAACCTCAAGAATTCAAAATAATCAACCCAAAATTATTTATATTTATAATAAATAAATGACTTGCAAAAATATGTTTTTCGTTAGTACAATACAATACAAGATACTTGGACATCAGATTACTTTACCTATTATTCGTATACGTACTCCACGTTATACCGGGTGCCACAGGATACTGGCTCACCCCTATATTTCCTTTATTTTTTAACTTATCCGTTTGAAATTTGGGGGGCATAAACTACCGTTTAAAATGTATTTCTGCACATTACAAAGACTATGGTACCACTTCCGGTTTATCTGGAAATTACCTCAACTTTCGATTTTCAAATGGAACACCCTGTATATTTTTACATATTTGGATGCAGCGCAACATTCTGCATACAGCATGTAAGTTTCGCGAATTTTTGAGCCGATGTTCAATTTTTTCAAGCATCTTAAAACATCCGTCTAGAGTGCTTTGGAATTCCAAAATTCGGTATACGGTAGGTAAACTTCAAAGGAAAAATATAATTTTTCTTTTCGTTTCACTAACAACTGTTTGCGAAGCCTCCAAAGTTGAACATATCACTTTTTTATCAAAAACTTTTTTTTTTCAAATGGGAAGGTGGTGGCTCATAGTGTTTGAAAAATTATAATTTTCTTTCTGATTTCATTGATATCTATTTCATATCTGTGCTATTTATTTTCACTTTTATTTCATTCGTTTAAAAGTATAAAGTCCACTTTCACGGATTTCTTAAAATGCTTGAAAAAATTGAACATCGGCACAAAAATTCGCGAAACTTACATGGTGTATGCAGCATGTTGCCTTGCATCCAAATATGTAAAAATATACTGGGTGTTCCATTTGAAAATCGAAAGTTGAGGTAATTTCCGGATAAACCGGAAGTGGTACCATAGTGTTTATAATGTGAAGAAATACATTTTAAACGGTAGTTTATGCCTCTCAAATTTCAAATGGATAAGTTAAAAAATAAAGGAAATATAGGGGTGAGCCAGTATCCTGTGGCACCCGGTATACACAAACATACAGGGTACACAAAAAATCTTTTGGTTTTTCTCATGCCAGAGGAGACGAGCTCCCTACGAGGGTACTTCTATTAACTCGATTATTGTCTCTTCTGTTATTCAGTTAGTGATGTACAACAATTGACTTGCTCATTATCTGTTTAATTATCACATTGGACTTACGATAGAATCTGAAATCCACATGTTAAGTTGATATCTCGATCATTTAAAAGCGACGACACTGTACCTAAGTATTTCAAAAACTATTAGCTCTTTTACTATAACTTGAAAAGAGAACGACAAATTAAAAAAATATCTATATTCTGGCACGACTAATCATTTGCATCGTTTGACCTCACGACATTTTACTAATAGGAGTAAATTAATCTTCTTTGTAAGGATAGTAAATCTGGTGCAGTCAAGGGCACATGACTATGTCCTACATAGAAAATATTATAGTTGTATGCTACAATCGGCAATCAAAATCCTGCTTGGAAAAATGAAAACTTTGTTAAAATACATGCCTGTGAATAGAGTGTGCCACGGCCGACTCCTAACAACATAACAAAGAAATATCAGTAAAATTACCGCAATTCGTTTAGCTGCCTCCATTAGCATAGCCAAAAAAACACACATGCGGATGCGGTAGTGGACAACCATGCGGTGTTGCCGGATCCCCTATTATATAGCCTGTACCTAAAGTCGGCCGTGAGTGTGCTCTTCAGTTGAAATCTGTCCTACCTATCGGATATTTAGAGGATGTTTATTAGCATTTGGGGTCCCATCTTCAGCCATCTGTAAATCTTTCGAAAAGACAGGGAGACAGATTGTGAAAATAAATTGAATCGTTCTCTAAAATTGAATCGTTTATTAAAATTAATAGCGTCGGTGAGATCACATACCAACAATTAAGATTTTTTAACCATCACCAAATAAGTACTTCTTATATAATATAATATAATACATAAACGTGTAGTTTTCAACTTAGGAAAATAAAATAACAACTTTGACTTAGTACTACAAGTTTTGCCATATAATAACTTTATATACAATTTATATTAGTTTAGGTTTAGACTAAATGTGGATCTTTATGAATAAGGAGGATGAGGATGTGGTAAAAATGGCGGGTCATGTACACAGGTAGACACAAGAGTTACTAAAACTTTCCAACTCCATTTTGCGCCTAGCAAACGTTATCAATGAATCAACAATTATTTGCTTCCTTATCATGGCGATTGACATTGAATCAAGATTATTTTTAATCAATAAACTACTCGAACAACTGTAAGTTGCCGTTTTACGTCATTTGCAAAGTTTCCCGTGATTGCATACCAAACAATCGATTGAGAGTCAGAATAGAGATTGCTAACCTAAACAGTACAATTTATAAATTTTTTTCTGCTTGAGTATGATTTTGCAGTTAGGTTTAAATACATTAGTTTGGAAGCCTTTATTAAACCACAAAGTGATCTTAACGGGCAAAAATATGATCTGTAGAAATGAATAAATGATAACATTGATAACAATCCTTTATGGTAACCGTAAAAAAATTTAAAAAACTTAAACTAGCGCCTACAACATATAGTAGGATTATTTTAATAAATAACTACGAAAATGTTACTTTTTTTTAATTAAAATTCTCGTAGTTTTCGCAGATATCCTGGTTGATCGTTTTGGATTTGAACGTCTTCTTAATTTTAAATCTAGGCACCAAAAATAATGAGAGAATCTGAATATACGAAATTGAGGAAATTTTGTGCAGCAATTTCTGTAAAATTATTGACCTGAGGTAAGGTTAGAGATTTGTATATATGGTGTTATCCATTGATTGCCATTCCAAAACGTGTGTGCTGTGTTTTTACTTATATAATTTATATATTAGTAATAAAAAACCCCAATGACCTTATAAAAAATATACTTATTGGAAATCACTTTCAACCCACTGATCTTCATCAGAACGTCTGAATCGGAAACATACCAACTGATAAAAAGTTACTACATTTCCTAAACTAGTTTCATCTAACAATTTCCTAAGAAAAAAAACGCCTCATTCGCTCAGTTTTGTACACTCAAGGATTTGGAAAGTCTTAGCAGCCCCTGACAGAGGCATAGTAGAAATTTGGTTTTAGTAGTAACACGCACATTGTCGACACTGACCATTAGCATCGAACGACTAAATGGAAAGTCTGAAACTTAACAGTAAGCCAACAAAATGTACGAGATGAACGCCAGTGCGCCCAAAGAGGGGCCCATTCTTTGGTTGCCCCCGTGCTGCATAGCTTCGGGGTGTTCACCTGAAAAAAGAAAGGGGTTATAATGAGTTTGTTCAAACTAGTAATTTAGAAAAAGAAGGCTCACTTCGATAAATCTATGATATTGCGGTGGATGGTTGGAAAATAATTTACTAGCGCTCTCCTCATGAGGTTTAGAGGCCTCAGAGGTACAATGCCCATGAATAAAAATAATGAGATTAAGGTAATCTCGTCAATCAGCGTAATTGTGTTTTTCTTTTACTAAATTATACTTTAAGTAAAAAAATTGTTATTAATTATATAAGAGGATTAACAAGCCTTTAACCTACGAGAAAAAATGTGCACTCGAGGTGTAGCCCACTCATTCAACGTTTTATCCAAGACCACGGCCAAATTAGGAGCGTGAAAACGTCAGATTTGAAAAGTTTATTTTGACTAAGAATTTTTTGATTTTTAACAAAAAAATTGAAGCGTTGTATTATGAATTCTAATCCACTAGTGCGTTAAAGGACCTTTAATCCACGGAAAACAGACGTATTAAACCTTCCTAATATAGTGGTCGTGAATAAAATATTTTATTTATTTTCTGTTTCCTAATCTTCCTAATCGTCTTTCAATAATAACAGAAGACCGTAACCATCAATAGTATTTCAGTTTTAATCCTATATGCATTTATTTTCATTAAATGGGCTTGGGAACATCTCTCACAAAATAGCGCTCCCCTACTAAGCCCAGACCCAGGTTTAAATAAACCTGAGATTCAACTTAGATTTAATACCGCTTCTTAATAAGAAAATTGAAAATGTCTACATAAACTGTCAGTTTTTATCTGAAACAAAAAGTTAATAAACGAGCTCACTCTTTGTTCATCCGTTCTAAGAAGGATTGTTTGAAATTTCATTTTCCAATTGTTTTCATGAGTTTCTTTGTTAGAGTTTCTGGAACATGTTAACATTAATACTATAAGAGGCATTCAATTTGAGATTCTGCTTTTTATCTTCCATGACAAACTAGAACGCGAGCAAGTATATGACTCATTCTACCTTAAATGTAAAGCAAGGATGAAGAATAAAGTTTTTGTGAAGAATGGATAAAGCTCGACGGTAAATACCTCGTGAGGGATAATTATTTTCATTAAAAAAACCTGCGGAGATTACAGCACCAGATGCAACACATGTTGCATCTGCTCAAAAACAATAACACATGCCAGGGGCACTGGAGGATGTTGAGTGAAGCTCACTTTCCTTTTCCAAAACAAGTTTCTTTCATATTAAAACAGATGATTTAAATTCAAATCATCCATCTCCCAGGACTTACGTTTGAAGGAAGAGAATATTTAAAGTACACTACTTTTGGCTTGCAAATTCTTAATTGGAGTTTTCTTTTCATCTAAAAAGGTATTAAAATACTTGTGTACTTAAAACTAGATAAGCATCTTCTCAACGAGTAAATGGTTCTGAATATTTATAGTGTACTTTTTATTACGACCATTTCGACATACTCAAGGGATCGATGAAAGACTAGTCAGTGCAACGTCAAATCGATATTTCTGTAAAGGGGAAAAATTGTGCAAATGTAAAATAACTTAACATAATAAGTTTCTAATTTTCTTGCAGTGCCGGCGCGGAGAAGTAAATTTGTATGAAATGCACAGTTCAGTGAGAAACTTGAAGAAAGTAATAAAAGTTTATCATGTAAAATATGTATTTTAATCAATTGATGTAATATACTTAATCAAGTCATACCATGTAAAGGTAGAAAGTTTATATAATATATTAATCAATTCCATTAAAAATTACATCTTGGTGGGAATCCACTTCAAGTTGATTTTTTAAATATCACAGTATTTGGAGTTCGTGGAGTAGTAAATAATAATAGCTATATCATTACAGTGTATCGCTCCGATAAGTTGAATTTACATAAATTTTTCAATTTCTTATGGATAAGATAAATTTAATAAAATTTACAAAAATCCTGTTCAACAACTGCAATCTAATAATTGCAGCAGTCGGCAGGATCCATAACATTAATAGAACAAGTAGCTTAACCAGTGGCGATTTCATTAGAAAAAGCAGAACTTCTTGACGAGGTATCTAACTACTGTAAGTGATCTATAGAAGCAAGGAGATCTTCCTGTGCTATGGAGGAATACATGTCCTAGGTAAGTGTTTGAGTTGCAAGTCCTTACATTCTTGAAAACACACTTACTGTGTATTGTAATGGTTTTATCAAACTCTATAAGAACGTCCTATATGAAAACTTTGACTTTGTTGGGAATATGATCCCAAACACCAAAGTATTATCTACTTGCTAGCTGATACTGAATACGATATTTTTTTTTGCAATGGGTCAATGTTGATATTTGGGAATGACATTACTTCAGTTAAATAACACCTACCGTTTAGTACGTGCACGGTGACGTTAGCCGATCTTGCATTGGAAGGGTTACACTGGTAGTTTCCGGAATCTGAGGGTCGGGCTCTTTGTATTAGGAGAACACTTCTACTGGTTTCACCTCTTTCTGTGGCTACACTAACACCTCCTCTTGAGCTGGAATAACTGATTATCTGAAAACCAAAACAATTGATTTAAAGTTCCTGTAATAACTGCTTTGATTGTCAGACGTTGGAGAGGATGAGACTTTTTACGTCAAAAGTATATGGTAAAGAAATGATCTAAAGAATTATGGGTATATTACGCAACTTTTTAATTTTCTACTAAGATTAACGTATGGGCATCTGATACAGCCACTCATTATCCAGTTTCTAGAATGTAATATTTGATGAAATCGACTTAAATTTTCAACATTAAACCAAATGCTCTTAGTGAGAAGTGAACCAGGATGGCTGGCAAGATCTCCATATTATGTAACGCCACTAGATTTGCTTTAAATATAAACATTTATTCGTCAAAATGCGTATAGTATTGGTTTAGAAATGAAGTCAAACTTTCCACTGATTTGTAAAGCGTGAACTGATCCGAGAAATATAAAACCTAAAGATTTATCTGATTTGTCCCGAGGCAGCGATGAAATAATGAACCTCAGCTAAAAAAGTTTCCCTTTCTCCAAAATTATTTAATATCTGCGATTTCAGCGCGAAAGTATTTAGTGAGTAATAAATCCCGCAATTGTTGTAATAAAAACTCTTACAAGGGTGGAGATTTATGGCAGTGTCATAATTTATACAGTGCAATTACATTTGATGAAGGAAAGGCAATTACATAAGTTTGGTGAAATTATGATAGGGTGAAGAAGGGCAAATGCAATCCGGAGTTCTATCATTTACTTTAACAGCTAGCAGCTTCTCTGTGGCTATTAAACTTGTGAAAGTAGAAGTCGTAAAAAGTCGACATTAATCACTTCATAAATGAACATTGTTGAATTTTAAATTGTTACTTTTACTTTGTTCAATATATTTCTTGTGATCAGTCCATTTTTAAACTAATTGATGTTTATAGATCATCCTGATTAACGAATTCATGACAATTTTGATGTGTTAGAAGAAAGTAATTTTAGAATCATTGACTACCCCAATATCTTAAAAAGATTATCGGAGATAGTCAATTCAGACATGGACAACGAAGGACTTCTGTTCAGAACCTGGCCTGACATGGCGATGTTTGGTCCAATTTTTAGATTTTACTGGATAGCATTTTCGAATGATTGAAGATCTGCTGCACTTTTTGCTCCCCAAAAGTAAATGCTTGTGTGAAGAGTACTGTCATCGACAAAACTATGTACAGAGTTAGACATTGTAGAAAGTATCTCATAAATTGCAGTAGGAATAAAGGTGGTGATGAGACCGATCTTTGTGGAACACTCAAGTTGGTTCAGAACTTTTCTGATGGAAGAGAAAATAGACACAACTGAGCTAACAAGATGGTAATTTATTTGGTAGACTTTGATGCTACACTTTGTTAAATGCTCTGAATATCTAAAGCTATGGGTTGGGATTCTCCAAATCTTTCGCCTCATATATGGTAATATATGTGAGCAGATCTCCTGTTGAACGTTCCGGATGAAAACTATATTGTCAATCCCTCAAGATAACTGCTGATTCCAGCAGCTGCATGTTATTGGGATACGTTTTCTTTTATTTCTTGGGTATTGGTTACATACAGTCCAGCAATTTTTCCAGTTGGAAGAAAAGTCATCTTGTTTATTGATCACATCGTTGTTGAGCGGTCTTCATTTGTTATATGAGGAAAGTACTGCTTGTTAAATTTCGTCCAATGATTTTAGTCACAGACCAGAAGTTTTGGCCTGCGTTTAAGGAAGGGGCTACTTTATTTTTCTATTACCAAAGTAAATTTTCGCCTAATCGATTATAGTTTTGCATCAATAAACAGAAGTTTGTTCTCATTTGACTTTTTCGCGTCACTTATGGTAAGCTACATGACTATTGAACCAAGGCTTCAAATCCAATAGTATTCCATCCATTGTATATTGCGCCCAAGCAGCCATCATCATGCCATGGATATAATGAATACGAAGATCATTTTAATGGACTGATTTAAAATACCAAACTTTCTATGACTGAGCTCATAGATATTAGGCTTGTTAAAGAGATGTCTAGTTTATCCACAAAATGGGTGTCGATGTCTGGAATTCGAGTAGACTCCCCAAATTGTTGCTAATTGCGAAATTTTTGCTACTTGCGTTATCGGTTTTATTGAAATCTATCAGCCAATTTGAGTTGAGACAATTGACTTTTGTAAAGAGATAGATACAGTTCGGTGTTTAGTGATCATTAGGAAAGCAGTAGATATAACAAAGAAAAATGCTTACAAAGACTTACAATTTCGTGGCCCAAAAGAGATTCCAACGCAGAATATTAATTCATATAATATATTCCTAGTGTTATTCCTACTTTATCAAATAACTTAATTTGACTAGTTGAAAACCTTTTAATTAACCTATTTATTTATTTTTTGTTTTATTATTACGACCGAACTTAAATATTTTAAATAAAGCTAATTTATTTTGTTTACACTTTATTCCGTAAATTCTATGAATGTATGAATATGATTTTTTGTAGAAAAAGAATTATCCGGTAGTGATGAGATGTTGATTTTGAAAATTCAACGTTTTAAAAATACGCTAAAACATTATTGGATTCCTCCACATATGTGTGTTCAAACAAGTGCCGTATGTACATTAAAAACAATAGTAATATGTACCTATGTAAGTGTAAGTTCCATGAATGCCTATCGTAATAATAGAGACAAAGTGAGCAACTTTTAACTTTATGAGTATTTTATGAACAGGTGACCTTTTAAGCTGAAAATTTTCATATTCAGCGTATGCAAATGTGTGGAGCACTTGCTGAAATATATCGTTACTAGACGAGAGAGAAAGAAGATATTTTAATATTCCGTTGTGATAGTTGTACAGAGGCATTTATTGTAGGAAAAGTAATTTTAATAAACTATACAGAACTGTGCCTCCTCAAAGCGGAGCATTGTAAAATCAAAAAAAAAAAAAAATCAAACAGAATAACGTGCGTACATTTGCCAGAATATCCTTTTTATTTTATTATGTACGTAATAAAATTGTATGAAGGCACTACTGTGAAAAAAATGAGAGATTTTGAGGGAAATATAATATGTTTTTGGCCTCACTGAATCCAAACCAGTGTGAAGATTTTGAAAATTGTACGAATCATCGAATATTTCAATAGTGATTTTTTTTGCAGAACTCTGATAAACAATTTACTTTTTTTCATATTTCGCATAATTTTTTAAAAAGAACGGAATTTTGATTTCCAATAAATCGCCCTTATTTTAATAATATTGAACTATCCTCAGATTTCTATGTGGATTTGAAAGTAGATTGGATTGGAGAACCTCATTAGAAAAAAGTTCATAGTCTCCATCAGGTTCGATTGGTATATAATTTTTCTGTCAACGCATATAATTTACAAAGCGAAACACTTAGGGGTATTCATAACTCCTATCAAAGTTTAAAGTCGCACAAACTTTGATATCAATAGAACGTGGCTTCGAGGAGAGCAAGAGAACGTGACAATTAGACGTTCTCATGGGGTTAAGCGTAGAAATGGTGTAGAGATGATTGGATCCATATAGGTACTTCATCTTTAGAATTATTAGAGCATTGAAGCATATACTATACATATGTCACGTTATTATAGTGGTTATGTTAAGATATTGAATTCACAAATAACACTTGACAGTCAAGACTATAATTATAATTATACAATATACAGTGCTCTTCTAAAATTTCATCCCCTCTCCTAATTTTGAAAAAATTAAATCAAAATCCATTCAATATCGAGGTTGAATCACATTGAACGGTCAATTTTAAACGAGGAATTGGTTAATTAAAATGTTGAATTCGCAAGTTAATATACCACTAATACTTAACAGTTAAGAGTATACAGTTCTCCCTTAAAGCATCTTCTATCTTCTAATTTTTAAAGGAATTAATTTTTAAACCCACTAATACTACTACTATAATTACCTATACAAAGCTCTTCTAGCGTCTTTCTCTCTGTTCCTCTGTCTCCCTTCCTCCTAATTTTGAAGGAATTAACTCAAAATCTATTCAACATTGAGGATTATATTAAATGATCAAATTTTTAAACGACTAATTGATTAGTTAAGATATTGAATTAGCAAATAAATATACCACTAATAGTTAACTGTTAAAACTATAATTATGCAGTGTTCTTCCAAAGTCTATTCCCTCCCTCCTAACTTTCATTCAACGTTGAGGTTGAATTTTTTTTTAAACGATGAATTGGTTAGTTAAGATGCTAAATTTGCACATAAATACACCTCTAATACTTGATATTTAAGACTATCATTTCATTATATAGTGCTCTTCTAGAGTCTTATCTCTTTCTGCATCTTCTAATTTAACAGAAATTAAGATAAAATTATTTCAACATTGCAGTTGAATCATATTAAATGATCAAACGCCGAAATGGTTAATAAAGATATTAAATTCAGTACCACTAATAATTGACAGCTAAAACCATGATTAAGTATACAGTGCTCTTCTAAAGTATCTTCTGCATCTCCTAATTTTGAAGAAATTAAGTTATAATAAACATTTGAATTGATCATATTAAAAGAACAATTTTTAAAAAACTAATTGGTTATCTAAAATATTTAATTCGCAAATAAATATACCAGCAATACTCGATAGTTAAAACTGTAATTATACTGTGCTCTTGTAAAGTATCTTCTATATCTCCTAACTTTTAAGGAATTAAGTTAAAATGCGTTCATCAATTGGGTTGAACCATATTGAAATAATAATTTGAAACAACGAATTACTTAGTTAAGATATTGAATTTGCAAATAAATACACCACTTATACTTGACATTTATAATATTGTAGTACTCTTCTCTCTTTCTCTCTCCTAATTTCGAAGGAATTAAGTCAAAATCCATTTAACATTGAAGTCGAACCATATTAAATGATCAATTTTTAACGACGAATTGGTTAGCAAAGATATTAAATTCACAAATAAATGTATAATACTCGACAGTTAAAATTATGATTATACAGTGCTCTTCTAAATTATTTTCTACACCTAATTTTGACGAAATTATAAAATGCTTTCAACAGTAAGGCGAATCGTATTAAGCGATCAATTTTCAAAAAACGAATGTGTAATTATACAGTGCTCTTCAAAAGTCTCTACTCGTACTCCTAATTTTGAAGGAATAAAGTCAAAATCCGTTCAATATTGAGATTGAATCATATTGAACGAACCATTTTTGAACGATGAATTGGTTGGTTAAGATATTGAGTTCGTAAACAAATACACCACTACTAGTACTTGACATTTAAGACTATAATTATATGGTGGTCTTTTAGAGTCTCTTCTTCTACTCCTAATTTTGAAGGATTTAAGTCAAGATCCGTTCAATATTGAGATTGAATCATATTGAATGTTCAATTTTTAAACGACGAATTGATTAGTAAAGATATTAAATGGCAAATAAATGTATCACTAATACTTGACAGTTAAAACTATGATTATATAGTGCTGTTTTAAAGTATCTTCTACTCTTTCCAATTTTAAAGGAATTAAATCAACATGCGTTCATTATTTGGGTTGATTCATAAAACGAACAATTTTAAACGACGATTTGGTTGGTTTAGATATTGAGTTCGCAATTCCGTTCAACGTTGCAGGTGAATCATTGAATGATTAATTTTTATATGACGTATCAGTTTTTGAAAATTAAAAATTCAAATGTAAAAGGGGTTATTTTGCACCTTCCATATTGAAAAGTATTTTAGACGTGCCGATCTGGGGAAATCGAGAAAGTAAATAACAGTTTGAGTGTAAGCAATGATTTGGATGTTGTTAGGTACGTCATACGCTTCATTCTTTCCCGTAGCTTATCAGCTGTGCTTTGATAATATAAATATAGTGTGTAAGACAACGGTTAATTTTTAAATTAATTTTTTATGTTAAATAAATCTCATTGCCTATTATTGCTGAAAAGAGTCAGTACTGTACCTAATAGGAAAAGCCTAAGATTCCCGGACGACCGTGAATATTGCTTGTCGAGCCGCAAGATAGCTTAACAATACGTCCTAGGTCGGGAAAGAAACTTTCTTGTACTGTTTTCTGATATTTACTTAGCAACGGACATGGTTGCTTAGCAACGGACATGGTTGCTTGGCAACGGACTAAAATACTAGAATAGGGTACTTTGGGATCTGAAATTGACAATCTTGAGCGATTTCAGAAAAACAAATTTTCCCTAGACGTCTGGACATTATCCTGTCTTTCCTGCAGCTATCTGATTAGTGGAGTTTTTGCACTATAAACAGAAACTAGCCCCTGAGTCAAGCTATGCTATGCTATGCTTCGTTAAAATGTTGAACATGATTGCATGTTTATAATTTATCCTTCAACACTTATAACGAGAGAACGGATCATTGGATTTTTATTTCTTAAGAATGAATGCGTGGAGAACTAAAATATCTTTCAAATGAGGTTCAACATGACCTCCCTATTGTATTGCTGATAGTGTCTATTATTCAACATCCGGACTCTTTTAATCAATTCGACGGGTTAGATAGAAATACCACAACAGAGGTAAGTTTGCAATTTGTTTAACGGATTTTATTATAAAAAATTGTTTCAAAAGTAGGTTCCTATGAGAAAAATATTATCATAATGCCAATTACAAATCTCCCCTTGGAGAGACGCACCTTGTATTTGCTACTCCGTACAATTTGCGAAACGTTACGGTATCTAGAAATAAAATCTCAGCTCGTGTACTTCGTACTGTATTAATTTCAAGATCAAAGCGAATGCTGTTGATTTAGTATGTGGTAAGAGGGGCGGAAATTCGTGTGAAACGAGCCAAGAACTGAGACAGAGGACAGGTGTCTTTGGTAAAATGAAACTGTGTACTCACAGCATCGTTATGGTTCCAGAAAATGTAAGCGGGTGGCTCGGGACTATGTCGGACGACGCAGGTGAGGTTGATGGTGCTTCCTCGATCAATGAACAGCTCAGGTCCGCCTACGATCTCTGTATCTGGCTCTGAAACATTAACAATCACATAATATTTAGCTTCATACACACCAAGTTCAGGCTAGTGTTCCGCACTCTTAGGTTACCTCTG
Source organism: Rhagium mordax (assembly GCA_963680705.1). NCBI lineage: Eukaryota > Metazoa > Arthropoda > Insecta > Coleoptera > Cerambycidae > Rhagium > Rhagium mordax. Next base: position 23,509,342 of record OY796661.1, on the reverse strand, counting down.
ACATTTAGTTTGGTCCGAGGCCTGTATGTTTTATTCACCACACCAGCTTTTCATAGACGGTATGCAAAGTTTGATATTGTTGGGACAAGGGAAAGTTTCATATTAGTAGAGTTCAGTGACGATTGGACAATTATGCTGTCTTAAATAATATAAGCAACATAAACTATAAAGTCTCATAAATAATTAGCAAGAATATTTTCCATTTTAATAATATAATAAGAAAACTAATTTCTAATCCTCAGACTCCCCCCTCCCCCTTCGATCCGCCAGTGACTCTAATATTTGTATTATTATTTTATTTAATAAAACTTTGGTCAAGTTTATTGTGACAGCAATAGTGGGGGTTGGCCATCATGACTCGAACTGATCTAAGATAACCCTTGCAACAACCATACAGTTTTTGCCCTACTCAATACTCGAATGTACGAGTTCGAATGAATGCTGCTTCCCTATGTAATGTTGTACACGGTATACTGCATTTGTCCCGTATGCTTATGATGTCGTAAGGCCCAAGGTAACTGAAAGGGGCTTAATTATATTATTGTTTAGGCCCCACGTATTATTTAAGTTTAATTAAGTAATCATTGTTATATACGTTTTTATTTATATCGGTTGTTCTCACAAATAAATTTCTTTTCTCTTACAATAATTACGATTTTTCTCGTATAATATTATTTTCATTCTTTTTGGTTACCATATTCGTCAAAAAAGATTTCTCGACCAGTTTCGAATATCAATTTACAGATACATTTACAGTGCAATTATAATTATAATTAAAATCTCTTTAAATTCTATCCTATTCTGCCTATTTTTACCGTGATATCAAACCACAGCCCACATCCCTTGACGAGGTGGTTGCAACCAGCACCGATATTGGCAGAAACTTGGGTAGGTATGAACATGTAGGCACATTTGGTCTTTCGAGCCGGATTACTGAATCATAATTTGTAGGAAAAACAAATTAATTAAAGTTCTATATTTTATAGACAATCTCATCACAATTCATTTATTTGATATTATTGCTTACTCACACGTTCTTATGATTATTTTTAATCGTTTTAATTTTAATTATTTAATTCAAATTATTTAGAAGTTTCTTTAAATATACTGAAAAAATACTTTAATTTCTGCTCTGGTAATTTTTACTCGTTTTTTTGGACAAAACTGGACGAACATAATTTTTTGCGAAAAATTATTCTTAATTTATTTCGTCTCTTCTAAAGTTTATAACGTGCTTATGTTTTAGTATGGAGTAAAGGGGGCGCATTGAGTAAAATATTAGGTTTCGAGATATTAGTATTGTATTTTTTACCAATAACATCAGGTTTGTCATAAATTTTTTGCGTTGCGGAAAAGTATTCGTAATTTGGCTCCATTATGTATTTTAATGTAACTGTTCTGTTAATGTAAGATTTTAATATCTTTATTTTGTGACGCTCTTTACTTACGTAATCTGTAATGTTTATAACTGGCTACTTACAAACAGAATTATCTGGCTTTGTAACACTTTTTAGACGGAAACTCGGGCGCCAGTTCCTTAATTTTTTAAGTGCAAGGAACAGCACTTGTTTGACTCTCCCAGGGGAGAACGTTTAGGGGTAGCTAAACAGATGGAGATACGGTGATTTCCAGGTCTTAAGATGATTGTCTTGTCAACTGGACTTGGACAATTTCTCAAACGGGTTAATTAGAAATAAATAACTGAAATAATAACTCTTGAATTTTACCTATGTAGACCAACGTATTTATTTATTAAAATAGTAATGAACAAATCAAGAAATAAGATATTTCAGCGACTTTGCAGTTGAGTAAGTACAAATTTGATAACGATAATAAATAGGCGGGCTGGCAATCAAGACTATATACGAGTGAATACGATTTTATTTCGGAAGACGGTGAGTTTGGATAACCAGTGTCTGTTTTCGCGGCTTGAAACGATTTCGGACGGCAAGCAAACTGAATTTCCAACAGGATATAGTATGAACGGCGGGCAGTTGGTTAGCTATAGATATTCTTGTCTATACAGAGGGTTTTACAATACGGCGAACTACTGCCACAAACGTAGAGCTATTTACCAATGACTATTTTTCCTAAGTTAAGTTTTCCGGTAAAACTTTATGCATTGGAGCTTTATAGATTGCCCGATCGAGCAAATCTAACCAGCCAATGCATATGTTATGAAACAAAAGACCAACGGAGGTATTACTAATTAGCTCTAGTTTGATTTAGTAGTATAATACAGCGGTACTCACGAACAATAAGATCTCTGAATATCTATACTTAACTGAAGGCGGTACGGACGGATAGTGGTGGACCACGGTGTATTCTTACCAATATTATTTTCAAGAAAATTTACTAATATAATTCGGAGCGGCGGTTACGGACGGAAATGAATACGATGACAGTTTCGTATTGATTCGGACTGCTTCGGATTGATCTGGAACTGATGCGGACTGTCTCGGATTGAACTGAACTGTACGCTCCTCCGGCGTTTTATTACTTTTATGACGTATTCAGATGGCGCGTTAAAGGGGCGGTCACCGACTTGAAACGAAGGACTTCACAACATTACTTACTGAGGTCGAGCGTATTATGTAATTAGCAACATTGACTCGTAGCATCAATAGCCGGAAATGAGTTACTTGCAATTTCTAGACTATATTGCAAAAAGAAACGGATTAAAACGGACACGGATTAATATTTTAACCGGTATTAGTAACTAATGATTTTTGTTTCCGACTCGGTCATTATTTATAATAATTCGCGGATTTTAATTTTATTATACGGGGGATTATCGAAAAATTAATCAATTCATTACTTAACTGCTTGTTTACCAGCGGGCTTTTTTACAACTCAATACTAACTTAACTAAAACAGGACTTACTAAAAAGCGACGGCAGGGTGTACCCAAGTGACACTAATATTTAAAGCAAAAACGGACATTCCTTGACTGGAAAAATCACTTCGTTACAATTTTTATTATATTTATTTTAGAACATCACAGTACTTAATTCTCTTTCGCCTGCGCACCGCTGTCAAATATCTGTATCGTGGTGTAAAACTGTGTACTGGACCAGACGAGAATGCTCTCTTTGGGATAGTTTTAACCCTGTTCTCTTGACTTCAGGCCCTTCGTGGGTTCACCAGGTTTTGGAGAACTTTATAAAGCAGTAAATTTATATGTAATGCTTTCGTTTCAATTTATTTTTCCACTGCCTTCTAGGGGTTTAAATATTGACCATCATATTATGCCAATTTATTTAGCTGAGAGTGATCTTCCCAGTGAGTGTGTGATAAGTTTTTCAAAGAAATAACAGATGTCGCTTCGAATGAACAATAATTTTTAATTGATTATAACTTTCAGTAACTTTTGTGATGGACATTCACTATTTTTAAAATTATCCTGAGGAAACTTCAATTTATTTTTATTAATTAACGTGGATTGTTGATCAATTATCTTAATTATTTATGTTTAAAAGTTCGTTAAATTCTCGGTTCTTTTAAAAATTCGATATAAATCGATGTTTATGCAAATTTGCAATGAGGACGCGCAAGTAGCTTCAAAATGGCCGAGCAAAGTGCGTTAAACTAAACTTTTTAATTGATTATGCAAAATTTGGCTGGCAACAGATTTTACGACGCCATGAAACTATGCTGGTAAGCTTATTTAATTTTCTTTATAATTGCTATATTCTGTGTTCCTGAAACACAGCAACTCTTCTGTATACGAGGAATAACCTCTAATTGACCTTGATGGTGTTTCGAAACCGATTTAATTTGTATTTCTGAAATTTTACTACATTTTTCAGGAGTGAAACGGGGCCTCTCTTACTAGCTTGCATGTTTTGGCTTCCTGTTTGTATTCCACTTCGCCGGTTACCTAGTTACTTGATGGAAATTGCTGGATTTCATAGCTTCCTTGGTAATTTTGGTTTCAAACTAGTAAGTATTTAACTTATATCTTACTTATTTCATATTTTTATGGAAAACCGTTATCAGTTTTAAATTCTTCAAAAACTTTCCATTCTGTTATGTTTGTTTTCATGTTTTCTTAACTGTCTTTCAAGTCACCGAAGTAACCCCCCGGAAAACCCAAGGATTTTGTGTCAGGTAAAGAGAGCCGAGGCCCTACAGTTTATTGTGGAGTTCGAACCACACCTAAATCTTCGATAATTCTCTATCCATCTAAGCAAATCAGAAAGAAATTTTTAATTTGCATCAGGATGGATTCGAACAATCAATCTTTGCAACCGATTAAGTACGTATCAACGAATTTACTCACGCGGCTACCGTGCCCGTTAAGGATATGCACTTTGACTCTTTCATTTTTAGCGATTTTCACTTTACGAAGAAGACACTGAGTTTTATGTTCACAGTAAATACTTTTGTGACTAAATTTACACATTCGTCATGGTTTGTTTACATTGTTATTGAAATTTATAACGTGTAATTATTTCCGGTTTATTTCTTCAAGATTTTATTTATTTTATTGGCGTTTCTGCAATTTCTATGAGGAAAATCGATCTCTGTGTTAATCGCTCTGTTCCAATATTTCTAACAATTATTAAGTTGATTTGTTGCTAGGTAACAATATTTTAAGAAATTTTTAATGTCTATTTTATTGATTTTATTTTTTTGGGTTAGGTGACTGTCTCCTGCTCCTGGTTTGTGTTGTTTACTTTTCAGCAGACCTAGACCTAAACCTATTGCAACTATACTAGAGTTAAAATTCATATCCAAACAATTATATATTGTAAAAATTATACAAAAGTTTTAGAACAAACTCAACATTCCAATTCAATATGAGTAATATACATCGATTAACGCCCATTGGTTCCAATCTGATATAGTCGTAATTGATCAACCATAATTACAGATACCTCCAGTGTGACATCACTTGTTGGCTATTATATATTTTCACAGTAGGGTTAGTTTCGTACTTTAATTCGTTTAGCCAATGTAAGACGCCTCGGATACAGAAGACTCCAGTAGTGGAACTAGATTGGATCATTCAGACGACTATAATTCAGTCTGGAGTTTGGTACATTTTACTAAGCAGAGCAATTATTTACTTGTTCTAGTGGCTATTCTGTCTCAAAGTTTGTTAACAAGATAGCGTCTATCCTGACTTTAACTACGACTCAAATATGGGTTATCTATTAACCTATTTAGTTAGCAAATTGAGTTGTATCTTAGCTTTGTCCTGAGCGTGGTCAGATTGCATAATTAATATATTTAACGATTGATCCAGGTGGTAGTGGCTAAAAAGGACATTATCTGTCCGTAACTGTTTAGCACTAGTGTAATTTTCAAGATGGATTTAAATTATGTAAAAAGATTAAAATTATTCGTTAATCTGCTCATTCTATTTAGTCTGTAAAATAAAAAGAATCTAATTTACTTACAAATTGGACATTATTTTATTGGTACATAAAACCAGCAGTAAATTGCTGCAAGCTAATATGGAATTGTAGTAATGGTGGCAATAAGACTTTTAACGGTGCTTTGAAGCTTTATAGTTGGCTGTTAAATTCAGACATTTGATCTATCTGCCACCTAATTCACCAAATTTTAAAATTAGAAAGATGTTTACGGTCTGCAAACACTAATTGAGTATAAAATGTACTCAGCTACAATTAAATGGGAGCCAGAAGTTCTTCAAGACTATTTATGACCAAAGATAAATTATTTAGTTAATGATTTCGTTAAAATATGTTTGATATGGTCCACTGTTTCTATATTTATTAATATTTTTCTATTCTGTCTATGTATTCTTTAACAAAAGTAGTAAGACGGCTCCCCTTGTACTTTTGGATATTTTCAGTGAGGCTTTGCAAAGTTGTTAGCTTGTCTAAAAAGTTCGTCGGGTTTTTATTCTCAGAATGTCCTGCCATCTAGACTAGTTTCGTTCCTGCTCTACATAAGACTGTTGAGCTTTTCGTGAAATTACCAGGCTAGGTTGGATATGACCTTATTAGAATCTAAAGTGTTTAACACCGCCTGACTATCCAACATTATAAAGATTTGTGGACATATGTTATCCTCAAGTTTTCACGAATGTACACAATCCAGTCTAGCGAAGATTTCTGTCTGGAATAGTGGAGTAGTCCTCCGACCGAAGAGACACTTATTCTCTCCCTTAGCCATTCTTCATGTGTCTTTATCACTCTTCATGTTTCTACCGTCGACCCGTATGTGTACCAGGTTAGTTCTCTATATAATACACCAAAAACACCAAATTGTTAAATATAGAGCTACAAACAATTTTTTAACCAATAATTGGTCCAATAAAGTCGACAACGTAATTTTAATCTTTAACTAAGCTCTCAATTCTACTTAGAATTTGCAGACGAACCACCTGGAGCTACTCTCAATGATTTCTATTTACTTGAGTATGTTTGGGGGCATATTATATTATAAACTTTATTTGGTTGTATTACCTTCATTTAAACTTGTAGTGAAGAAGGACGGGGTGAAATCGAATAACTTTTAGTTTGCTAACTCAATAAGGTTTTGTTTTCATGTTTAGGCAGTTGCTTTAGAATAAAAATTATTTAATAACAATGTCATAAATTTTTAAAAATCTAGTGGAATTTTTTTCATCTAAATAAATGCTTCAATTACGGTTGCGAAATAAACGATAATTATTGAAATACGCACAAATTGTGGTATCAGATGGTGGAAAGTGTTTAATATTTTATCTATTCACGGGGTGAAAACCTCACAGTGGTATTATAATTAACATTCACAATTAAAAGATTATTGGTTGACCTAAGAGCGGCCCTTTTCGTTTGAATTATCCCAATTAACGGTTTAATTAAATTAAAAAGGAATAAAAAACTTCTAGTATATTAAGTTGCCGTGATTGGCATGTAAAAATTTAATTTACAGGCTGACGGAATGATGATGATTCATCAATCTAAAGTTATTGTGTGTTTCGGTCTTAATTCGTGTCCAGTATTATTGTTAGAGATATACACTCTTCTCTGTGATAATAAACAATTATTAACTGCAAAGGGTTCCTCCAAATTTTCTTATTTCACGGGAAATTAATACATAATTGATTGACTAAATTGCTTTTTTAAAGCAGTTCCTGAAAAATCAACCTACCCCAATGAGTCCTCAAATAGTTCGTTAGACATACCTTCTATTTATTTACCATTATCTACAGGAGCAATCAACTTTCAAAACTAGAAACAAGAGTTTGAAACATATCTATGTTTCAATGCTTCGATCAATTTTAATGGCGTTTTAACCCTAAAATTACTTAAAACAAAAGCTAATGTAATAGAATATTTGTATTGTTGCTTGGAATATAAAACTTAGTTACGTGCATCCTGCATAATCCTCACAGTGCCATTATATCGCCTTCTCTTCAACGCTATTGATATATACAATTTTCATATTTTATTCATGTTTTCTTGAAAATACATATTTCTTCCTTGGGAAGGAATATAAAAAACGTTTTCACTTAGAAGGCCATCACAGGTTATCATTTCACTTTACCTGGAAATAATGTTTTTAAACATCTACTTTAGGACTCACTTAAGGAGAATGAGGCACAAGGGTAATAAAAAAGACGGTACAAGGAACATTGTTAGTTATACGAACTGTCCCTACTTTACCAACTTTTCCTGTTTTAAAGTAAGAATTATCTAAATCCGGCGGTTCATTTTCGTAAAGACATCAAGTATACAATTTTCTTGAGACGAGAATAAATGGTGTTAGGAAGTATTAAATATGTTTCGTTTTATCGGTTTACAGTTTAGCAGCCAGACATAAAGGAAACGGAAATATTTTTGTTAATTTTATTTATGAGAAAAATAAAGGAACCTCTGAAAGAAATTAGCGCAAGTAAAAGTCAAATAACGCAAGCGAATTCGGTTTATAAAATATTATTTATGGATTCTTAGCGGATTAATTAATTATGAGGAATTGTATGTTTCAAGACTTGTTCAAATGAGGTCAAGGACATCGGTTTGGTGACTCGGGAAACCCCCTTATTTACATCGCTTTATTCCCAAAGATACCGTGTTATATGTAATTTTTTTATCGTTTAAATATTTGGCCTATCGTGAGTACACGCGAGGATCACGTAAGACACTTACTTAGATGTAACTCGTACACAGGTGCGATATATAGGGGTGGTAATTTACATGCGAACAATAACACACAATTGCCTGATAAAGTGAGGGTAGTTATAATAATTCAGCGGTGAAATGTTGTTTCATTTTTGATGGTATTAAAATCTAGCGAGTTTCATTTGTCACCGGTTACATATTGTACACCTTTTCACTCGTAAATATTTTACACAGCAATATTTTATTAAATTTTAAATGGCATTCGTTTTAGCGCTCCAGCCGTTAAACTCCATACTCGCACACACGCGTTAAACAATATTACACTTTGCCACAAGTGCTTTTAAAATTATTACTTATAATAAATAAAACTATATATTTAATGGAGTACCGCATACAGGGAATGCGGTGATCAACAGCGATAAACCGTTCAGTGAGTTTACTTGGACATTTCGATGCGGCGAAGCTTTTATTGAATTGAATTGAAAAGCCTTGGATCTTATCTGAGCTTTATAGGTATGAGAAGGGATATTTTTAATCAAGGCACTGGCACTGTAATTTTTGAGAAAAATTGCCTGTTTGTTGCTCTAAATTCACATTCTATATTTCCACCAGAAACATGCATGCATGTTTTCAAACGGTTTGGTGGTTCCACAATTAGATATGAGTAACAAAAGAGAAAACTTAAATTTTTATAACCGAGAACAATTCGCCAACGGCCTATGTACCTGCCCCTTCGACTTAAAAAAAAAACAATGGCACAGCTAATAAATATCAGATCAAATATTTATAACATAATAATGAAGATATATATGCTTCCAGGTTATAGTTCTATAAATAACCGTTTACTGTAACGAAAGCAATATTCTTAATTTTGATTCCTATATGAAACTGTAAACATAAACATATTACGAAGTACAACTTTAGCGACGTGGAAGGGGAATAATCGCCCTATATGTTTGTTTTCAGAAACTAAGCTCGCGTGTGTAAAGCTGGGATAAATTACTCCGCAAATATAAAGAAATATATTTTCACCATGAATTTTGCCGTAATTCTTGAAGTAAATAATTTAATCGTGTTTCCAAACATTGATCTATATTTTGCAGAGCAAAGAAAACTTTACCCGGAGGTTAATCAGAACTCACGTGAGGCTATTTGCTACAAAAAATACGTCCGTTCCAATCAGAGCTGTGGCTGTAAATATGCGTCGTGCTTTTTAAGCTACCGAGAGATCAACAAAAAATTCGACCAAGGGCATATACAGGGTGGTTCAGAATTTACCAATTAAACTTCGGGAACTAATAGAGTACGTTAAAATAAATGGATTTTCTTTAATAAACTTATATCTAAAACCGCATAGTTTCTGAGATTTAATTAAATTTAAAAAAAATAATTTTTTAAATATGTTCTTAATTAATTGAGGCATTTTAACGAAACTTGCTTGACAAATTAACAGTAACAAGTAACGTTTTCCCCAAAAAATTCGACTTTCTAATTTATACAGTGGCGGAGTATTCAAGAATCTAATTTATAGCTTTGCAGAACTTTTTCCGAACCAATTTTTTGAACAAAGCTTTGGGTTATGACAAAAATGCCAAGAATACTTTTTTATTAAGAAATAATTGTAGTTTTTAAAAATGTTCATTTTTTAAAATTTATCCAGTGGCGTATCACTATTTTTTAACAAGTAAAAATTTAAAAATTGAATACTCCGCCACTGTATAAATTAGCGAGTCGAATTTTTTTTGGAAAACGTTACTTGTTACTGTTAATTTGTCATGCAAGTTTCGTTAAAATACCTCGACTAATTAAGAACATATTTAAAAAAATATTTTTTTAAAATTAAACTTTGACCCCCGTATCTCAGAAACTATGCGGTTTTAGACATTAGTTTATTAAAGAAAGTCCATTTATTTTAACGTACTCTATTAGTTCCCGAAGTTTAATCGGTAAATTCTGAACCACCCTGTATATGAATTTTCAAATACAAATCTTTAATTAGACTATTTTTTAAATATCACGTGCTGTAAGCTTAATTTTACTATGTAATAATGATATTCTGATTTTTACACCGATCGATGCACGTGGGGCATGGTTTAATCTCAGTGGTTATGTAAATAGTCAAAATATGAGAATTTGATCAGCAGTAAACGCTTACCAATACATTAGGAAGTATTATGAAGTATTTAAACTTTGGTAAGAAACTTCTGATTCTTTTTACTGGGGTATTAATGCGTATCCCATTTTAGATGGCAATCGATTGTAATAGGTACCCAAGTACTTTATGGTTGCTTTAGATGTAATGGTAACTTTAAGATTGTCATGCTTTGGTGATACAATTGAATTTTGACCGACCAATGACATAATTAGAGAGAGGTATGTAGAATGTTTTATTGATGTTTATTGTTAACTATTGAAGAAGTCAATAATCATTTTAAAATCCCTCTCCACCTTTGTTCTTTAATCATTCCCAAGTGCTGTCCTTGAAGAACATTCTTGCATCATCAGCTAAGCTTATTATTTCGATTGGAACTTTGGTCATCTTTTGCGATTTTAAGTTCAGCATATTGAGAAATCGATTTTTGGGAGTATTGTCGTTTATTAACATTTATAAAACACTACTCAAGGTCACTGAATGACTAAATCTAATGTGAGTTACGTAATAAACAAAACGAAAATCTCGCATCACCATGACAAGTTGCTCCTGAATAAGAAATATCTGTAAAAAGATTTATCTTACACTTTTTCAAATAAAAAACTTCCATCCTCTTTCCTCTTGAAATCTCATATAAATCGTGTTACGCTACCAAAAAACTCTTGAATCCATTCCCGAGTACTATGGATATACAGAGATGTATCACTCTGTTACTGTCCAACCCTACCCCATTTTAGAATGTCGCGAAAAACACTTAAGAAGTCAGGGAATGGTCCAGACAGTAAACTTAAATTACGCAGTATTCCTAGAGAAAGCAGTATGTCAATATAATAAAGACACTGTAAACATAATTTTTTGTAAATTTATGCACATAAAAATTACATACAGGGTGATTCACGAGGAAAGGGACAAAATGTAATGGTAGATAGAGTTCACTTAGGTGAATTAGAAATGACTATTGAAAAAAGCCTGAGCCTTTTTTTTATCGATCTACAGGGTGATTTATGAGCTTTGCCCAATACTTCTTAAGGTAATATCTTTTAAACTAATCACTAGAATTAGCTCGTATTGTGGGTATATAGTATACTATTAATTGTCAATTTACATGCATAATCAAAGACAGAAAGTTCCAGGGCCGGCTCAACTAATTTTTATTTTTAGGGCTCCTATGAAAAAATTCACCCTGTGTACGTGATTTTTAAATTCTAATACTGAATTATGAAACTACATACAAAAGTGATCGAAAACATGTACTTTGTTGTTTTGCCACACTTTGGGCGAATTTTAAATAAACGATCAATTTTCGCCAAAATCGAAAATAAATTTATAAAATTACATTTTCCTCTCTTATTCAAACTAAAATATTTGTTATACAAAATTTTGTGATTTCATGCATGATTAATATGAAATAAATAATCAAAAATAAATAATTTCAACATCAGATTAAGTAATTTTTATTTCTGAGGTTTCTGTGAAAAATCAGTCTGTATAAATTTTTCTCAGATTCTGATAATAAATTGTGGAACTACATTTAAAAATTAACGAAATTATTTATTTTTTATCACAACACGGTGAATTTTTTCATAGGAGCCCTAAAAATAAAAATTAGTTGAGCCGGCCTTTGATTATGCATGTAAATAGACAATTAATAGTATATTATATACCCACAATACGAGCTGATTCTATTGATTAGTTTAAAAGATATTACCTTAAGAAGTATTGGGCAAAACTCATAAATCACCCTGTAGATCGATAAAAAAGGCTCAGGCTTTTTTTAATTGTCATTTCTAATTCACCTAAGTGAACTCTATCTACTATAACATTTTGTCCCTTTCCTCGTGAATCACCCTGTATATCATTTTTTAAAGACGTTTTGATTCAATATGAAAATAATTTTAATATTATATTTGATCAATCAGTAATCAGAGCAATTTTAAAAACTCCGGACTAAAATGATGGCAACTTTGCGCAATATAATTTCTGATGATCCCAACTCAGAGATCCTGTGTCAGTGTTATATCAATTCACAGTAAAAACGTAGTTATCCTGCCTCGCTGATCAGTCTGTATATTTACATAGGAGACTGATATTTATCCTTATTAGAACTGGAAAATTTCCAGTCTCCCGAATTTTAATTTAATAAAATGGCAACACTCCCCTTAGGCAAGCTCATAAATATTTGGGCCCGCTTGGAAATATGAATTGCATATTTGGGATGTTTAATGGTACATAAAAAATCTTATTATTTCAGAAAACCCCAGAGGCTTTAATATATTTATTTCAATCTCTCTTCCGTAAAGTAATCCATCATGTTTATATGCATGTTGCAGGATTCAGCAATGTATTTCGTCTGCACTGAAATTAATTACGTTCGTAACGGTTCGTAGCTTGCTCAGGACCATATTTTCATTTTATATAATTTTCACGGTAAATAACATCGTTGGCGACGTGACTATTCGCAGACAGCTTACCTGGAATATAACTTTACATGAAGCACAAGACCTGTACCAATCTGGTTATCTACAACTTAATAGGAATGTATGCGACTTGAAATTTTCACAGGTAACTTTGGAAACAACGCCAGTGTGTTACTTTAATTATTAACTTATATAGTGGGACGTGTAGACACTGTGGAGGGAACCTGCAGATTTTTTGATTATCATAAAACAAATATATTATTTTAAAATGAATCCGAGCTGTTTTGGAGAACAAATAATTTCAACTGGATATCAAATACAAAGACAAAAATAGGGAAAGGAAAGGAAAGGAGAGGAGAGAAATACAAGACGAAGGAAAATGAAAGCTGGGGAGAGAAGAAGAGAGATGAGGACAGAAAAAATAAAATAGCGAAACGGTAGAAGACTAGGAAAAGGCATAAGGTAAAAGGAGATGAAGATGAAGAAGATGTAAAAGGGAAAAGAAAAAGGAAAAGGAGAGGGAAAAGGAGAAGAAGACGGAAAGTAAAGAGAAGGAACGATGATAATTGAGTAAATTTTAAATGTAGATATTAATTTATTTGATAACGTGCCAATCACATGAAGACCATAACAATGGACGCTTTGACCTTAACTGAATGATACTTTTAGTAAGGGAAATGGCGTGCAAAATCGATGATGAAAGGTTCCCGTCTGACGGCCGGTAAATCGAAGAGACCATATAAATACAAAAGTTTTTTCTCTCTGGAACTTTTTGCTATGGTGGGCGGATTGGGGGGTGGGGGGCATTTTCTTTCAATCGAATTATTAAAGATATCTTTCCGTATAGGAAATTAGTATATGTCCTTCACATACCCCAATTACGCTGGCAGACAAAACTTCCGGTAGGTGCGCGAGAAACGGATATTGAAAAAGAAAATTTTTTTTTTTCAATCTCCGTTTCCCGCAAAAATTTTATTTTCAATCTCCGTTTGCGCGCTCCTACAGGAAGGTTTTGTCTATACTATTTATTTTAATGAATTTTACCTGTTATATTTTAATTGTCAAACGTATGTTTCCGTAAACGATGAAATTGACTATTAACATATTAACACGATATGGATGTGATATCCTGTTTTTTTTTAAGGCAGTAGATGTTTTATAAAATGTGTTTAAAAATAATATATGCAGACATATATAAACAAATACGACTTACGTGGCGCATCGTAAAGACCAGACTATATCATGTTGCTCGGTAAAAGCACGCCTCCATATTAGTGCATTATGACCCAAGTTTATTAGCCCTGAGCGACCCCTAAATATTTTCTCAAAATCTCCAGTTTTACCCAGGTGTATAAGAGGTACAAGATACTCTTAGTATAATGTTGCTTATGTAGACCTCTCTCGTTTATTATTAATGTTAAGAAAGTTTACAATTTTGAAATTTGCAATACGTGTCTCCGTATTTATTGTTAAATTTAGATTCACGTTGCACATCATAAATATAGAACACTTTAGTCCTTTCTTGAAATGCTGGAGGTTCAAGAATAGATGGCATTCAGGGAAATTTGAAAGCTATGTAGCTGTATTATTTATAAAGTTATTATAATAAATTTTAGTTTGAGAAAACATTCCCCGGTATAAATGCAGATATCAAAGAAAGGGATGTACAATTTCATTGCAGTCGATAAGTAATTTATAGTCTAACCTTTACGTTTTTAAACTAAGGAAATTATCTTAAGAGAAATATGATGGAGCCACTACTAAATAAAGGGCATAGATTTCCAAAATAAAAAAATATATGAAGTTAAAAATATCTGGGTTGTGTGTGTTATCTTTACTAAATGGCAGTTCGCTTTTCATTCATTTTTTACATGCCAAACGCATGATTTGTGTTTGGTGACAATGCTAAAAATACCTAATATAAGTAACGTGATTAATGTGTATATAAAGTTACACAATTTTTAAATATAGTAACTGTTGGGTGGGGAATTTGTCATCATAATAACTACTTCATTATTGAAACAAAGAAAAACGGGTGGGTCTCAGCTTTACAATTTTTTACTAATTAAAAGGTGTATCCGACAAGGGTTCCAAATAAATGGTTGCTTAGCATTCAAACTAGACACTCTAAGCCAGATATATGGTGCTTTAAGGACGGATATCCGACATAGGATTTTTCCGTTCTGTAACGTTGGTCGGTCCGATTTATTACTTGAATTTTGAATCACCTGCTTTACATTCCCATCATACTAATTGCTCTGCGCTTTGGGTTTTACTCTAATATTCAAAGCTCTGTCGGCCCTTTACATCCTCCTTTATTCAGTTTTTATATAATTTCATTGAAATTTATTAAATGGATTTATTTGGATATTTGAGTGGATTTCTGAATAGAGCGGCTTGTATATTATATTAAATTACATTTCTTAATGTTGTTTGGGAATCCATTTTTCTTACGAAAAAACATTTACAGCTTTTCTCTATAGAACATTTGATAGGCAGACAATATTTACAAATACTCTCCAAAAAAACCCTATAAATGACATTATTTCCCTATTAGTTTATAGAATTTAATTCGTAAATAATTAGTTTGAACTGTAATAAGACATAAAGATATTTATTTTGTGATTATTACACAGTTCTTTCCGTAAATCCGTATATTTCCTTTTTCCTTTATTTTTAAGAATTTTTGTCTCCATTATTTTGCTGTAAATATTTTTTAATGTATTGTTATCCGGAATTCTGTGGCCAAGATACATTTGTCTATATTGTCGTCGTGCTGCAGCGCATGTTCATATTATTCCCTATATAAACTCTGAAGATGTCATGCCTAATAATCATCACTATAATGCATTATACAGGGTGTCCCGATTTTAAACCGACAAACTTCGGGTACAGAAAGTTCACATGAAACTATACACAATATATACACAACACAATTATCATGTCGGGAATAGAAACTTCTGATGAAATCACGACATATCCCTTCTAAAATGTGTTGATTTTTTTTATATTTGGATGTTGATAATTTGTTTATGCAATTTCGTAACAAACAAATTTTTCTTTTGACAGTAATAATATTGACTTGCAAAAGGCCTTAAAACGCCTCATTGCATAAGAAGAAAAATATTAAAAACATTAAATTGACAGTTCAGTTCAGTATATCCCTTAGAAAATCAGATTGAAAATAATTTTGAAAGGGCTATCTTAATTAATTAATTGTGTTTTTGGTGCATCGTTTTGTTCGGACGCAAATATCTCGAAAACTAATGCCTCAGTCAAAATTCTACATGAGCAAGTTTTTTTAGAAAATTAACCGTAAATTATAAAAATCTGATCAGAATTGCGAAAAAAATTAGTGCACATACTTTTTCCCTTAAAATTATGTCGACGTGACCACACCGCACGCCACTGGCGCGCCTCAGTTCAACTCTGAACCATAGCAAAGATGGACCCTCACAACCTAACTATGTGTACCAAGTTTGGTTTCCCTATCTTTAATATTGTGGAAGTTATTAAAGAAAAACAAAAAATAAATTGAATTTTCATCTCCGTTAGGAGGCTCGATAGAGATGAAATGTTATAATTTCATGTGAACTTTCTGTACCCGAAGTTTGTCGGTTTAATATCGGGACACCCTGTATAACAATTTTATTATTACTCGAACCACAAGATTTGACAGTAATAAAAAAGGTTTTGTTTTGAGGTGACAGCCTAAATTTTTAACATATAAAAATCTATATGATATTCCAATCTTCTCTGCTCAATCAGTGTTATTCTGTAAGCCATTGGAAAGTTCCCAATATTGAATAGATTCCAATTTATGTTTCAATCACATTTCCAAGGGTGTTTCCAATATTGAGAAATTTTGCAATTCTGTAAACCATATTGGGAACATTCAATCTTAGTCACTAAATTTAAAACGGTTAGTACAATTATTGACAAATAGTGCGTAATAAATTTGAAAGAAGAAGAACATTAACCTCACTTTTGTTGTTTTTGCGCCATTCTGCGGTGTATTTTGAATTGTGATTTGTGGTCGCGAAAATTTGGTGAATGGCCCCTGCTATAGTACAGCGGATTAGCTAACCTATTGTGCACTTTTTGATAAAAGCACCAAATTTGGCACAGAGGTAGACCGATGTAATATGAACAATTTTGGATGTGGAGCCATCGGCCAACTGCCCCCTGGCGGCCGTGGCGGCCATTTTCCAAGATGGCTGCCAGTGGACACCCGAAAGACAACAGCAGTTAGATCAAATTTGCTGCTGAAGGTTTTAGTGAATGTTTAGTGAATGTTTTGAATGAGAGATAGTTTGTAAGTTATATACAGGGTGGGTCAATAGTGCGTGCGTGCGGAGATACAGAAGAAATCTGTATCTCCTGTCTCGTTAGAGATAGAGGCATGGTTCAAAATTTTAATTAAATTGTGAGAAAAAGTACATTTTTTAAAATTATTATCAATTATACAGGGCGATCCTTTAAAGTGGTAGATGAAAGAATATATATTTTTTAAATGGAATGACCCAATTTTTTTATTATGTTTGAATACCACTATGATGGCCTATTCAGCGGTAAAATATATTAAAAATTTGTTTGATGGTTAATGAATTAAAAAATATTTTTATTGAAAACTGCCGTTTGCAGGTATCATTTTGAAAATTGATTTTGGACTGATTTTTGGAGAGTAATTTTTTTTCTTTGACATGGTAGTAGTGTATGCCATACTTTAACTATTAGCTGATGTAGAAAATATTTTTTTCATACAAGGTGTTCATAAGCGCACTGCTAAATAAATATTCAAACTACCAAAACTCAACTTTTTCAAATGGAACACTCTATATATTTTTGTAAAAATTGTGTAATTTTTATTTCTCTGCAACTTTGATATATGTCCCATACCTAAAATGAATAATTTTCTAGATGTAGTTGTTTATGTGTAAATAGGTATGTTTTATTCAGAAAAGTCAATGTATGTAGGTACCTTTGAAATTATTTCATAGAAACAAAGACATTTAATTTCAGTTACTTTCAATTTTGTTGCATCCAGAACTTACGCTAAAAAGTATTCTCACAGAACCCATCCACAAGAAGCATATTCCAAAAGTTTAAAAACAGATTTGAAGAAACAGGTGGCATTTCTTATAAAAAAGTCAATCGTAGAAAAAGGACTACAAATGAAGATAACGACAGTTTTCCATAAAAATATTTTGTATTTCATTAACCATCCAAGAAATTTTAAAAATATTTTACCGCTGAATAGGCCATCATAGTGGTATTCAAACATAATAAAAAAAATTGGGTCATTCTATTTAAAAAATATAAATTCTTTCATCTACCACTTTAACGGATCGCCCTGTATAATTGATAATAATTTTAAAAAATGTACTTTTTCTACAAATTAGTAAAAATTTTGAACCAGGAGATACAGAAGAAATACGCACTATTGACCCACCCTGTATATAACTTACAAACTATTTCTCATTCAAAACATTCACTAAAACCTTCAGCAGCAAATTTTATCTAACTTCTGTTGTCTTTCGGATGTCCACTGGCAGCCATTTTGTAAAATGGCCGCCACGGCCGCCAGGGGGCAGTTGGCCGATGGCTCCACATCCAAAATTGTTCATATTACATCGGTCTACGTCTGTGCCAAATTTGGTGCTTTTATCAAAAAGTGCACAATATGTTGAAACATCCTAGCTAAACTGCCGCACTACTAAAAGAACAAGTCCACAGCAATTTATTATAAGTTCGTTATTTAAAACAGTATCCTCTTCTACGAACGGGCAAATTCACGTCTTTGGTTGGCCCAGATGAATTAAAAATAATTTGGGATTTACAATTATCGTGCATTTGAAGTAGGTATTTATTGTTTGATTAATTTAGAAATATTTTATTTTTAATTTATCACATTGTTTTGAATACTCACACTTCAATTATATTTTCGACTGCATTTATAATAAAAATAAATTGTCTATTCATTATGAATTACAAACGCCTTTCTATCGTTGCACAAATCAGTTATTCAAAATAAACGTTTGAGGTTATGTTCTATTGGAAACTTAATAACAAGAGCAAAAATCGATTGTTAAGATTTTCAAGATATTGATTCAATAAATTGAATTCATTGTGGTTACAGAATACGAAAATGACAACGTCATTGAAATCTTTCCAATTATTGAGAAATATTCAATATTGAATACTTTTCAATGGCTTACAGAATAACACTACAGCGTCTGCAGACAGGAATTAAGCAACTCAACGATCAGCTCTGAACCGAACCGAAAACCGACAAACTGTTGAAGTTTGCACGTCTCACGGCTCACGAGAAGAAAGTTCGGTTATGGCTATTTGATTCGATGGTTTATTTTTGTTCATGTGGTGTTACTGGTGTTAGTAAATAATAATCTGTTTGAATAATAGATTTCTTTTTGAGAACCGTGAGCAACTACACGCAGTCACCAGACAGGTAGCGCCTATAAATAGTATAATCAATGCATTGTCAAATAAGAGTGTTATCTCGTTACCGACTTCTTCGTATCAGGAGCCAGCCAACAAGAAAATAGAGAACCAAAAGTTCAAGTCTACAAAAAAGAAAATTAAAAAAAAAATTTATTCTTTGACAAATCCCACAAATCATGAAACCGAAGAAATGTCTTTAGAAATGGTGTCTTGTAATTTAAATATTATCTAGCCTGAAAATCTTAAATTTAAAATAAGGGCCTATCTGAACAAATGGAATTAAAATCTTTTCGCTAAATATACCTATTTGTTAAGTTATTGGACATTGTATATATAGGTATATATAAATTATTATTAATATATATAAATTTATTAATAAAAAATATTTCAATAAATATAATATGGTGTTTTTTTTTAATACTAAAAACGTTCGATTGATCAAAATACGTATATTACTCTTAAAACTTTATCTATCAAAATTGATTCAAATTTAAATTATCATGGTGCGAAATTTAAACTTCCCGCCTTCGTTGCGCTCGGTTAATTTCGGAGCTGATCGTTGGGTTGCTGAATTTCTGTCTGCAGACGCTGTAGAATATACACTGAATAACATGAAAACTAAAAGCAATAGACCTATGAAACCCTACATTTTTGAAAACAGAAAACTTAGCATAAACCGAATATTACATTATCTACAGGGTGTTACTTAAAAAAAATCAATCGCCGCCATATTGTTTTTATCATAAAAGTCAAAAAGATCTCAGCTAACGTCTGAGGATAAAGAAGGAATCTACTTTCATCCAGTTTTTGAAATTTTCAAATGTCTATAATTAAATGAGTTATGATATAGGAATTCTCGATTGGACATCCTGTACATAAAGTATGAAATAAAATTCTGTATTTCTGAATACGAAAATATTTTGGAAAAATCCTCGGATAGGCTAATTTTTTTAAATCTTTTACTTTGATTTTTTTTAGCTATGACGTCATCGCTGCTTCGGTTATGACGCCATCTACAGTTTTATAGAACACCCTGTCTATTGTTCCATTTTTAGAACCTCTATGGAAAGCGATTTCAAAGACCTATACTTACTACTTAATTCTCGAGTTCATAAGTTTGAAATTACAGACATTTAAAAATATTATTTTTTAAAATCAAATAATTAATTCTTATTTTATTGTATATTTTACAATAAAATATCAATCCAAATACACTGATGGGTATGCGAATAGTTTGGAAAAAAAGAATAAAGTGACAGTAATTATTGAAAAACAAAATTATTCCATGGCCCACCTGATAGTTAGTAAATGGTGCTATTTTTTTAGGTTTTCGTACTAATTTTTTATTATCTACTTTAGAGAATCAAAATCCCTTTCAAACGATGTGCCGCACGACCCCCCTTTCTAATTTAAAATATTTGGGGAGTAGCCATAATTCAGACGAAATGAACGCGGGAGGTAATGTTTTCATGCTAAAAAATGGAAATTTTAAATAAAAATTCGACCTGTTCCAAGATTTTTCCCAAAAGTTTATAAATGCACTTAAAATGAATATATTCCATACATATGGACTACGCAGTATGCAGTACTAAAACTAAATATCGAATATAAGTATAAGATCATTATTTAAAGAATCACATTGGAGCTAAACACTGACTTAGTTGCGAAGATCTGTGGTTCAATTCCATCCTCAAGTAAATTAACCATTTGTTTATTATTTGCTTCAGACTGGGGCGAGAAATAGTGTTGTTAATTTTAGTTTGGATTTCAGAATACACTTGATAAACTCATATTTCTCTACCACCAAGTCTTAGATCTCCAAATAGGTATTTTGAAAAAAATTTTTTAAGGATCCAACTCTCTCTGAGTTGAGATTGTGCCAGCTCCATATGCAATGTGCATTATTAAGACCGACTAAGCACAAAGTGACAAAAGAGTAGAATTAGATAATTTGTTTTTTTTTTTTTTTAATCACTTATTTAACGTCGGCCTATTTCCGCTACGGAGGCCAATCACCGACGCCAGGAGACGAGCAACCCCCAACCTGGAAATTTTGCCGAACCTCTTATCTTACTAAGAGTAGGGATTTTTTACTTGCCTAACATTTAATAGACAAGGGACCGACTGCTTTACATCCCCTCCGAAGGATGGTATATCCTCAATACACCTCTCGCCTACAGTTGTATTGCTTCTGCGATATAGCTGATATACAAGCCGCTAGAAGTAGGGAAGCGAGACCGCGTCTTTCCGTGGATAGTCCCCATCCATGTACTACACGCGGTAAATGTTGCTTTACTCCTAATATCGCTATGAAGTGAGTGAAGTCAGTCCTCCGCTCGCTGCCCATAGATAATTTGTTATTTGGGGAGAATTTGGCGGAAAAAAGTAATCCGGTAATCGTCCCAAATCCGAAGCAAATCACAAATCATTCGTAATAAGGCAATAAGGTATGCGCATGAATTAAATGTAATTTTGTAAATTAACTTAATAAATGGCTATCGCAATAATAAAAAACGGTTAAAATGTAACCCATTATCCAAAAAAAATTAACAAAAATTGGTTATTCCAAAAATGACTGTGACGTCATGCAAATGGCTGCTGTGGTGTTGTGACGTCAGAAACTCGCATTTCCATTTAATGTTTGTTAAAATAGCGTTTAATGCAGCATTTTACAATAGAAAACAAGGATATTGATTTTAAGCATCCAAGGTACTGTTAAATACCGCAGTGCCAGTCGTCCATAAAAAAAACACCAGAAAAAAGATTTGTCTCCATTACCAATATAGGATCAAGCTCTAAATTAAAGAAAAAACGAAATTTATGGTTACGTACCATGAGGAGTGAAACAGATATATCAGAAAACACTAAAGGGGTTGAATGTGAGGATCATTTCAACGTAAGTGCGATTTTGTACCTTTTTAAAATAATACAATTTTAGGTTAGGTATGTATTTTACTTTTTTTTTCATTTAGAGGAAGATTTAGAAAACTATATGATGTTTAAATTAATGGGTAGTTACATACATTTAAAAGATTATGTATTTTGATTGTCGAACTGGTAGAAAAAGGCGCCTTCCACTTAAAAGTAGTACAGCAACAAAGAGAGCAACATTGGCCAAATTATCTCTCTGGGCTTTTACAAAATCTGTTCCACTCACTTTTCCGTGAAAAATGTTAATATTTAACGCCGAAATCGCACATTGAATCTACACGTAAACAGTAAAATATATTGCACAACGGCAAACATAAAAGATTTTCTAAAGTTCTGTCAAAAAAACGGTGATTGACGTCACGGTGAGATTCGTTTGTTCTCGTTGTTGTCATCGTTTGTTCTCGGCCAGTGGTCGTAAACTAAAAAATAATATGAATTTTAATTAACAAATACATAAATATAGGGTACATTGTTGATAAAATTTTATTGTCAATAATTTTTTTATAGCATTAACTATCTTTTATAACCAATTTTGCTTAAAAATCTCGCATATGCGCATACCCTAATAGGTATCAATGTATGTACCCACTCGACTAAAATATCCGCCATCCTTAATTTTATTTAACTTTTCGGAGCAATTTTAATTAAGTACCAGTCATAGACACCTTAGTATTTAAGTTGCAGCTTTTACTGATTTATTCTGGTGTGTTTATATATGGGGTACTTTGTAGCATTTTGCACACTATCTGATGTGCTCTTAAGAATTTATGACTGTCATAAAAACTAAATTAATCTTTTTAGTTCTCTAATACTTTTAACGACTAAGTTTCTGCCCATTGTATTAATTTGTTGATATACAAAGAAAATGTACGGATTAACGTAAATATTACTTTAACCTGAATATGTTTCATGGTTTGTTCCATTATGTACGAGTTTAAATCACCAATTTTCAAGTTGTAAGTGGCGTTTTGCAAACTAGACGTTTTAAAAAAAGGAAATTTTAATCAGAATATTTCTAGTAAAATTAGTCGCCTAATATGAAATGTAGAAGTGAACCAATCCCAATAACAATAACGTGGGCTCATTTTTACGTAATTTAAATTATTGATTATACATAACATTTCACAAAATTCTAAAATTAATGAAAAGCAACGTAAGTAGAGTAGTAATGGCGGAGCTGGGTCTCCCCCCACCCTTTTTTTTTGTGGTGGGGGGTAACTAGGGTAATTCGAGTAATGTAGGTAATTAGACTGATGTAATTGCAATAGAGGTAATTAGAGTATTGCAGGTAATTAGCCTGATGTAGTTGCAATAGAGGTAAGTAGAGTAATGTGCAGTAATTAGACTGATGTAATTGCAATAGAGGTAATTGGAGTGGTGCAATGCAATTGTAGTTGTAATTAGTGTATGTACTGATATGTGTATGAGTATTTCAAGTAGAGGTGGTGGGGCAGCTTCACTCCGTGTATATAAATGAGGATGAGGAGCACACAGCCATTTGTGGTGCTAGTCTCCCAGAGTAAAGACATAAAATGTATATTTGTACTTCTTGTGGTGTAAGTTTTACACGTGGTGACAATTTGCGAAGACATCAGAGGCAATCTTGTAAGAAGATACATGATAGTGGTCCGCAAGCAAAATATCCTAAACTGGAATGTAATCCTTCAACATCTACAAATATGGAAACTTGTAATTGCTGTAATGTGACTCTAAGCACAACCCAAATGAATTCCCATAGAAGGACATTGCAGCATAGGACAAATTCATGTGTTCCGTTTATAGAAGGTGTAGAAATTGTGCAGAGCGCTTTCAAATACAGGATTGTAACCTATCGAGTATATAGCGAAAATAATCACCAAGACTATGTAATGTTCTTCAATGAAATTAGATCAAAAATATTAAATCTCTTCGAGGAAGTGTTACGTATTCATAATACAGTAAAAGTAAATATGGAAACGTTTGCTACGTACGTATTACAGACACAGGAACTATCTGAAATGAAATCATTTAACACTTCCAACAAAATCTTGGATCAAGCTATGGATTTGAACAATACTTTGGACACCTTTGTGGATGCTATGATTACACAAACTACGGAGTTCCTGGAACGTGATTCAGGTATTTAAACATACATTAAGGTGGAAAGAAAATGACTAATTATAATTTAATTTTAGGATGGGCCCTCGAACGAATTGCTTTTGTTGAAATCAATGTGAATAAATATAGTCCTCTGGGTGGTTCATCATATGTCAAGTTGCCAAAATCCATAGAAAACAAGAAGGCAGTGGTAAATGTAAAAAACCAGGATCAGTATTGTTTTGCTTGGGCTGTAACTTCAGCGTTGTATCCTGCAAATGGCTGCACATCTGAGACCTCATCATATCCACATTTTTCAAGAGTTTTAAATTTATCAGGTATGAATTTTCCAGTAAAATTGTGGGATATTTCAAAATTTGAGGAGATGAATAATATTTCAATTAACGTGTACGGGTTAGAAGAAAAATTTGAGAATAATAGAATAAAGTATGAAGTTGTTGGGCCTTTACGTTATTCTGAAAAAAAACTATTTATGCATGTAAATTTGTTACTACTTTCCGGTGAATGTGGTGTAAATCATCACTGTAAGAAAGATTGCGCTAATAATCACTATTGTTGGATAAAAAACTTGTCTAAGCTAGTTTCCGCTCAAATTTCAGCTCATGATCATAAAAAGTACTTTTGTGATGGTTGCTTACTATATTTTAATAATGAGCGTCAGTTATTCCAGCATCAGAGAAATGACTGTAATCATGTTTATACAACAACACCATCGACACAATTTCGGATTGATAAATATGGTAAACAAGTACCTGAAAATATATTAAAATTTGAAAACTTTGAAAGACAAATGCAAGTACCATTTGTAGTGTATGCAGACTTTGAATCAATTCTGAAACCTATTCATACTTGTGAACCGAACCCCGAACGTTCTTATACAAATAAAACTTTTATACACGAACCTTACTCCTTCGCATATTTCATAAAATGTTCTTTTGACAATTCTTTATCAAAATTTGAACTCTATCGAGGATCTGATGTAGCCAAAGTTTTTGTATCGCGTATTGAAGCCGATGTAAGGGAAATCTATAACAGATATATGAAAGATATAGTCCCAATGGCTAAACTCACAGCACAAGAAAGACAAGACTTCCTGAATGCGACCGTATGCGGTATATGTGAGAAACCATTTAAAGTAGAGGATGTAAAAGTTAGAGATCATTGTCATATAACTGGTAAAGTAAGATTTGGTGCCGCACACTCTGTATGTAACTTAAATTACAAATTACCAAATTTTGTACCTATCATATTTCACAATATGAGTGGCTACGACAGTCACCTATTTATAAAACAGCTCTGTGCACATAAGGACAGAGTTGATGTTATAGCACAAAATAAAGAAAAATATATATCTTTCACGAAACACCTTTATATGCATGATTACGTCAATAAGAAAGGGGAGAAAAAACGGAAATTTATACAACTACGATTCATCGATAGTTTTAAGTTCTTATCAACATCGTTGCAAAATTTAGGGGGCAACTTAACTGATAACCAATTGTTTGTTACGGGAAGTTTCTATACAGATAAGGAAAAATTTAATTTAATGAGGCAAAAGGGTGTATTTCCATATAGTTTTATGGATAGTTTAGAGAAACTAAATAATGTAGAGTTACCCTCGAAAGATGAATTTTACGATAACCTAAATGAAGAACATATAACAGATAAAGATTATCAGAGGGCTAACGATGTGTGGAACTTGTTTGATTGTCAGAATTTGGGCGATTACTCAGATCTTTATTTAAAATCAGACGTACTCCTTTTGTGTGACGTATTTGAAAATTTTCGTAAAATTTGTTTGGAAAAATATAAACTTGATCCTGCTCAGTATTACACTTGTCCGGGTCTCTCGTGGGACGCTATGTTAAAACTAACCAAAGTGGAGTTGGAATTATTAACGGACATTGATATGATCCATTTTTTTAAAAAGGGAATACGTGGTGGAGTAAGCCAGTGTACGGAAAGGAAACATATTGCGAATAACAAATTTCTCCCTAACTACGACCCCAAAGAACCTTCTTCATTCATCACATATCTAGATGCCACGAACCTATATGGGCATAGTATGTCGCAACAATTGCCGACAGGTGGATTCGTGTGGCTGTCCGAAGAAGAAATCATGAATTTAGATATTACGAGCATTTCAGATGAAAGCACCCATGGGTATGTTCTCGAAGTAGACATACATTATCCACAAGATTTACACGACTTACACTCAGACCTACCCTTTTTAGTAGAAAATATTATTCCACCAAAATCAAAATCGAAATTGACAAAACTGATACCAAATTTAAACGATAAGAGGAGATATATTGTGCATTATATAAATTTGAAACAAGCGCTAGATAACGGGTTAATGGTTATAAAAACACATAGAATACTTAAATTCAAACAATCACCTTGGCTTAAAAAATATATTGACCTAAACACCGATATGAGAAATAAGGCTAAGAATAAATTTGAAAAAGATCAGTATAAATTATTAAATAACGCAGTATTCGGTAAGACAATGGAAAATGTTGATAATAGAATGGATATAAAATTAGTTACCCACTGGGAGAGCGTTAGGCGGAGTATGGGTGCAAATGCATTAATAACACGCCCTAACTTTAAATCATGCTCAATATTTACTGATGATTTTGTAGCCATCCATATGGGTAAACTAAAGGTAGTCTACAACAAACCAATTTACGTTGGTTTTTGTATCTTGGAGTTGTCTAAGACAGTATTATACAACTTTTTCTACGACGTTATCAAAAAACATTTCGGCGATAATGCTTCTTTGCTGTATACAGATACGGATTCGTTGATTATAAAAACATTTACAGATAACTTTTATAATTTCATAATACAGAATCCAGACAAATTCGATACATCTAACTACGAAGAAATAAATAAATTTAATATTCATAAGGGCTTGTCGGTGTTAGGTAAAATGAAAGACGAGTTCCCCTCTGATCCCATTATTAGTTTTTATGGTACGGGTGCGAAAGCTTATTATATACAATCGGTGGATAATGAACTCAAAAAAGCTAAAGGTGTGAAGAAATCTGTTATTAGAAAGCAGCTGTCAATAGATGACTATAAGAAAATCGTTGAGCGGGGAGGTTTAATATTTAGAAAAATGAATACGTTTCGGAGTTGCTTGCATGACATTTACACAGAAATAAAGAACAAAGTGGCCTTGTCCCAACACGATGACAAACGTTTTGTTATTCCTAATACTACTAAAACATTACCGTGGGGGCACCGTGACATATCATTTTTTCAGAGCGAACAAGAACAAAATATAGAACGACTGATAGTTGCCATAAATAATATGGAGAAAAAAAATGAAAACTTGGACGCTTTACTTGCAGCAATAGCTGATTTAAGCCAATAATTAATTTAAAATTTTTATTTCATCTTCTAACGTAAAGGTCGAAAATTCGAATACATGAACTACTAAACTGGAAAATTCAAACTACAAAATTTCACCAATATTTAATTGTAACATTATAATACAAAATTATTGTGATAATTTTAAGTACTTTCAAATAATAGAATAAAAATATCTAAATAAAAATCACAGTGTTGTTATTAGTAAACCTTTCTCCCAAAATAAGTTAAATATCGATTAGGTTAAATCGTAAATTATAAATAATGTAGGTAGTGACTTGAAGAGGTGTGTGTAATGATACAGTTTTACAATGTAAGAGTAGGTGACGTTGCTAAAACTAAAATGTCGTTTTATGCTGCAGTCAGGAATGTGATGTCATTTCAAATAGAAAGTTGTTGCGTCAGTTATTCGATGTGCGCATGACATTTAGAAAAGTTTGACGTCACTTTGTAGCGGGATTCTGTTGAGACAAAGAAAATCAACAGTGGGGTGAAAGCTTGGCTTGCATAAATCACGTGATGTCGTCCAACCAATGAGAGACGAGAGTGGTCACCCACTCCCTACCGTTGGAGGGGGAAGTTAGCTTGGCTTGGGTTTGAGGACGCTTACAAGATTCTTTCCGTCTTCGCCTGTGCTAGTGTGTGCAAGTGTGCTCTCGTGAATTTCATTGCTCAGTTTTTGTGAACAAAATGGTAAGAACCGTTAAAAATGTATCATCTGCTGGTGGGCGTAAAAGGCGCTCGTCGACACCGCCACCAACTTTACCGCCCTTGACTTTAATGACGTATTTGGCTACGTTTAAACCATCACCTGACGCATCTACGGCGTCAGGTTCCGCCATTAATGGCGGTGCTGTGAAGTCAGCAATAAAAAATCCATCCTCTGGCAGGGTTAATGTTTTAAACAACATTATTGTTAAAGATGGTATTGCTGCTGACGTTGGGGGCGCTTCGTGTTCTAACGAAGGCGGTAGTCAGCTAGCGTATCATGGGCACCATCAGCAGATGCACGGCAATATACATCCTGGCGCAGATTTACCTGTTTTGCACCTTGAAGATGGTGACCTCGGCAATACCGTCAATGTCACCGTATCCAGGAGTAATGCAGGTAAAGCCGTTCATACCCCGAAATTACATGGTTTGGCTTTAAACAAAAAATTTAAAGTCACACCATCTACTTCAGGGTGTCAGGATGTACGCGCATCTCATCCGCGCAAATCATCTATGTCTCTGGTGGCACATGACTCCGATGACGACTTTTTGCCTAGTAATGTAAACAACAATAAAAACACAAAGTCGTCGTCGGCGCCATCAAAAGGTAAAGGTAGACGTACAGAAACACAATCCATAGACTGTGACGCGACTTTATGGGACGAGATAATGGATTTCGCGCAGACAGTTGTACCTGCCCCTCTAAGTCCGCTACCTGCTTCACCAAAAAAAAATAAGGTTTCGGCAGGTAAAGGGCAGGTAAAACCGTCTGCGTCGTTTGTGGCTGTACCTCTACCTGGCAATAGCGCATTACAACAGCCAAGCTGTTCTAATGCGGTGTTGCCACCACCACGCAATGACGCATTAGAACAACCGGGTTGCTCTAATGCGGTGTTGCCACCGCCGCCAGAGGTAGCTCCGATTGTTAATGAGAATCCGCTCCCAGCACAAGCGGACTCTGATTCTGAATCGGAGGTGTTCTCGCAAGTTGACACCAAAACATCTGTTAAACAATTTTTTAAAATATACGGTCAACTTAAGAGAACACATGATTTAAATTTGAGGCTTTGTCGGGATCATCCGAAAATCTTGCGTCGTGCTGCTGATATGCGGGAAAGAGCCGCAAAATTAGAGGCCGACGTAAAGAGACAAAGGGAGGCTCTCGACAAAACTGCAAAGCAGATGAGGTTTATTTCGGATCAAATGGGTGGCTGAGCACTTGCGCACACGCGGCGGAAAGTTATTTTAAGTTAGATTTTAAGTTAGTTAAGAATATTGTTAGTTAGATAAGATTATTGTTAATTAGGTTTAAAATATAGTATTAATAAAAAAACATTAAAAAAATAAATGCAAAAAAAAAAATTTAAAATGTTTGTCAAAAAAAATAAATGACAAAAATAATTAAAAAAATAAATGCCCCAAAAAAAATAAAAATTTGTCAAAAAAAATAAATGACAAAAATAATTAAAAGAGCATACAAATAAAGGCAAATTAATTAAGTTAGATTTTTAAGTTATTTAAGAATATTGTTAGTCAGATAAGATTGTTAATTAGGTTTAAAATATATTATTAATAAAAAAATATTAAAAAAAATTAAAAAGTTTGTCAAAAAAATAAATGACAAATAATTACAAAAAAATGATACAAATAAAAGACAAAAAATGATAAAAAATAAATTACTGTGTATTATTATGTAAGAATATATTGTTAAAAATAAATATAAAAAAGTTTACAAATTTTAAAAAGTGAATAAAAAATGATAAAAAAATTAATTAGTTAATAAAATAAATACACCACATGTAATTAATTAATTGTGCATATTATGAGTACATGTTTGACATGAATAAACACATAATGTAAAGGTTAATTAATTTAAATAAATAAAGAGTTTAATAGGTTAATAACAACATAAAAAAAAAAAAAAAAAAAAAAAAAAAAAAAAAAAAAAAATTAAAAAAATCGAATTTTAAACACATGAAAATCAAAATTAATGGCTAATTAGGAAAGGTCAAAGGTCAAATTTAAAAAAAAAACCGGAGAACCACCACCTCCTTTCTCCGGGGGGCGTCCGAGGATTCGATCCTGTGGTCTTCTGAGTGACCTCAAGATCGACGCGTATTTGCCCGCGCGGCTACTCGAACGCCCCACAAGAGTTAGGTCTATTTCCTAATTTCAACAAAAAACTACCTGCTCATCGATCCGTATTTACCAGGCAGGGTCGCATGGCCTTAGGCTATAAAATCAACCCAAGCTATCGGCTTTATACATTTACAACTGTATTATTTTGAATCAGTTTATATCTTGAGATATTTTAATTTAATTTAAATAATAATAAATAAAAGATAACCATTTTTTTTTCAAAATACTTTTTAATAAAATCATTCATATGTTCATTTGTTTTAATATTTATATGATTTACTAATTTTCACAACTTGTAATATACAGGGTGGCACAAATATTTTTATTAATTAAAAAATATATACAATTAAACTTAAAAATAAAATGAAATATAAATTTACATTAATAAATACTACTTATAACGAATCAAATTTAGTAAAACACGTTGTATCGTTCACGCAATTGTTTTATTTACATTATTACATGTATGACATACTTCAATTCGATGCAATTGCACCAAGTTTGTGCTGCAACATTTACATTTCGTTATCATTGCACCATCCAACGTCGTCGTTTTGTGAATATTTACATGCTGGTGACGTCCGGACACTATCCGTGTATAGGATATATAACATAGCCCACACAGGAAGTGTTTGGTTGCATCCGGCCTGGTTCTGATTATGACAAAAGACGCTGACGTGCAATATAGTCTCCGCCGATCATCATAATTGTTTAATATTTTTCCGGAGAAGGCTAACTCTTCCGCTTCGTCTTCCACATCATCCCCAAGACCTTCATCTACACTGACGGGAACCAGGTTGCCATCTTGATTCAAGTCCTGAAGCTCTTGATTTACACCATCTCGGTGTAACACCATTGCACCCATATCATTTTCTGCCAGTTCAGTGAGGAATCGTCTATAAGCCATCTTTAAATGTTGGAACTCAACTGATTTGATGTTAAACCTCCTCCGTTTTATATTCTATAATTCGTGACGGTGACGCCCTTCCTATTGCGTCAAGTTTACTATTAGCTATTTAAACCAAGAGTGACCACAAGAGGAACGCATTCAAACTTCTTACGTAACACAATCGTGTCTTAAAACAGAAGTGCATACAATGGTCCTACCAAGAGAGTGGAAATTAAAACCAATAATAGCAGTACAACCGTATAGTTACAATAATTCAAGAATTTGCCATAATTGCTATACTGCATGGAGGAAGCAAATTATCAACCCATGCACTGGACTGTGCAAAAAGTGTGTAATTCAGAACCCAGTGCAGAAAAAAGAATTTCGAGACAATTGTCCAAATGAAACACTACTTGATTATTTTTAATTTTTTTACAATTTAAAATGAAGGAAATAAATTAAATAAATATTTAAGAGTTTATTAAGTAAATAAATGTATTAAATGACTTACAATTAATTTATTTACTAAAACTATTTATTAAATTATTTACAATGTTTAATTTATATGGATGCCTAATCTGTTCCCTCGCAGACATTATCGCACTCTATCAAGAGCTGATAATCTGACCAGTGGCTCTGGTCAGGTGATGGCTGGCCGTCTGGATCGTAGAACACCGTTTCCATAGACCATGCTGATGGTGATGTTGCCCTATCAGTGCTGCTGTCCGGGGGGTTATCTTGGTCCTCGCCTAGATTCTCACCTATCCAATAAGATGAAGGTGATATTGGTCTGTCGTCAATGCTATCTGGGGTAGCTTGGTCATCCTGGTCCTCTTCGTCTTCCTGGTCCTCTTCGTCTATCGAATACGATGGAGGTGACCGTTCCCACCAATCACTGCTGTCTGGGTCGTATTCACTAGGCATTGACCAGGTCGATGACGTTGATTTTGAGTCGGTGCTGGAGGAGACGCAATTTACTTGAGAAGTGTCCATGATGTTAATAATTTTAAATCTGACAAACAAGAGCGTTGCTGTGTGTTATATAAAGCAAACTAATCTCCACCCCCAGCAGTGGCGCCTCCTACAAACATTACTTTACAGGCACCTCTATTATTGATGATGGAGAGGGGGTAAACATTTAATGTATAGTGTTTTACTGAATCAATGAATAAGTTAGGTTGGCCGAGTGGTTAAGGTGTCAAACTTCACTAATTAAAATTCATAATAACACGTATCCTATGATTGGATATGAATACCCCCTCTATTATTTTAGAGTGACTCCCTCCCCACACTACTATATATATGGGAGTAATATTAAACCAAACTTAGTTGCATTTACTATTTCTATCTATATACCACGTATCGAAATGGCAAATCCATCTATTATATCTATTCTAAGACGGTTGGCGCAAGAAGATTCCAATAATTGGATGCTGTTTAATCATGAGGCTGCGGAGATGGGGGTACCTGCTGAGGCTGTGGAGATTGGAGCACCTGCTGATGTTGATGCCAATGGTGCCAACATCGATATCCAGGAAGTCATCGAAGGCGGCGAAAATGGTATAGTGGACGATGGAGTCGACGAAATGGTGGACGATGGTATAGAAGTCGATGTTGCGGACCTCATCGAGGAAGACCAGCACGAGATGGCTTTCCAGATAAAAGATATGGTGGCTGGTACAATGGACAAGGTGTGTGCTACAGCGGCCTTCGTTGTGGTATGCAGCATTGACCAGGGAAAATACTTTATGTGCACTAGGTGCTACGTATCGTATTCTCGCATGGTCGTAGAGGGGGCTGTTCACCAACACGCAAGTCTGCACAACACGGTTGAGTGGTGGGACGTACCTACCATAAAGTGCAAAGCTTGTGGCGATGACACAGTGACAGTCGGTGCCATCGAAGGTTGTTTTGTGTGCAATAATACTGGAAAAAGAACAGTACCCATATAATAATATTAGATTTTCTAGTTTGTACTTTTTATATTATTTTTTATGTTTGTTTAATGTTTAATTATAATTTTTAATTATATTTAATTAATTTTATGTTTTATGTTATATGTATATTTGTATCATTCTTATAATATAGATTGTAGGAAAATAAAAAGGAATTAAAACATTTATGTGTATGTTTATTATCTTTCAAGTGTTAAAAAAAAAAAAAAAAAAAAAAAAAATGATTATTTTTAATTTTTTTACAATTTAAAATGAAGGAAATAAATTAAATAAATATTAATAAAGTATATTCATTTTATTATTCATTTGTGACACATATTAAAATATTTCAATCGACATAACTATATAATGATACATTAATATATTTTTCTAGTTAATGACAATTTTAAACAATAGAAGCTATATCAACCCACGAATTGTGTTCTACAGATAGCCCCAACCACTTTACCAGCACTTTATTTCCTTTCTTCTTTAATACATTTTCAACTAGATACACATCGGGGTATTTTGCTTTTAGTAGCTCCATTTCATAAAAACATCCCTTGATTGGGTGTCCAAACAAGTCTTCTATCAGGTAAGTTGTGGGATTTGTTATGTTTATTTTGGTAATTTTAAAAAGTTCTGTTGAAAAGTTCGGTGTAAACCCTTTATCAAATACACCTTTATACTTGCTAATACGAACTATATCACCGAGATGAAATTTCGGTTTCAGAGCAATCTTAATATAATTATATACGTTTAAATGTGTAGTTGGTTTGACATCAATGGGCTTTCTGCCAGTTGTACGATGGACTTTGTCATTGTAACTTTTTGTAACGTTTGGTAGGATATCGAGCCATTTATATTTACCCATAGCTGAGAATTCTTTATACAACCAATTTTTTAATGTGCGGATTACTCGCTCAACAATTGCTGCTTTTTTTGTGCTATACGTAGAATAATGATTAATTTCGTGCCGCTTCATTAATGCGGAGAACTTTCTGTTATAGAATTCAGTACCATTATCGGTCTGTAAATTTCTCGGTGAATAATTTGCTTCTTGAATAATAGTCTGCATAGCCTTGGTAACTTCTACAGCTGCTTTATTTTTAATAGGTTTGGTCCATACGTACTTGGAATAGCAGTCAATCACTACAAGAATATAACGATACCCTCTATTTTTATCAGCGTATGGCTGCATTTCAGCTAGGTCTGCTTGCCACAAATCACCAAACCCCTTAATTATGGTTCGCCTTCTACGAAAATTTCGTCGAGCATTTCTATGTAACTCGTTAACAACTTGTAATTTTTCGCTGCTAACCTCCATTATAAAATTGTCTTCAGCTATATATCAACTTCAGGCATTAGTTCTGGTGGAAATGCTAGGCCTCCGGATTGCACCTTCTTTGGTTGGAGTTCGGTGGCAATATGCTCTAATTTAGAGATTCTAGTGATTAAAGTATTGCGATTGTTTATGGCCGAACGTTTAACTTCAGAAATTGCTTTATCAACATATTTCCTCATTTCTATTTTCATTTTCTGCATCATCTCATTATTTTGTTTATTGAAAATAGCGCGATTTTCTTCTCCACTTCTTATAAGTCCCACATCAACATATTTTTTCATTTCCCCAATAATTACATCGGTTGTATCAAAAATAGCTTTGGCAGCATTTTCATCATTTGTTTGTAGACGCTTGTTAACGTAATTACATGTTGCACCATCTTGATCATCGACAGGTTCCCCTAAATTTTTTAAACGCTTATTTTCAATATCATAGTGATTATCTCTGGTAAGTTTAAAACCCACGCCAGGTAATCCACGATGGGCTATTAACTTACTCGCACTAATTCTTTTGCTGCGTCCAAATTTGTCGATAGTGTTTACAGTAGACATTTCTGACTGCATCTGATCCAGTTTATAAAATTTCAGACTATATAATACTTATTAAGTATAATGATACTATGTTTTATTTCATCTTTAATACACTATTTTTTCTTCCCTAAGTTCTGATATTATTTCTATTATTTCATTGTCGTGGTTGTTATTTCCCGCTATTTTCGAACTCCATAGTAGACGTAGACGATCCACGAGTTCGTTGGGTTTATTCCAAAAAATATATTCTTTATCTTTATTTCTGTACAATTTGTGGGTAGGTACACGTTTTAAGCCGTGACCACTTGTTGACGATCGTGTCGCAATTGTAGAAGATGTTAATGGTTTGATAATTTTGTGAAATTTTCCACGCTTAGTAGTGTTATAGCCATTCGCTACATCGAATTTTTTGTAAGGTGCCTTTGTTTTTCTTAGTATTTCTCCATATATCTTACTCCATTCATCATCGAGAACACCCTCTCTATTATCATCTAAAATTGTTGGGCGTTTTAGAAATATTAGATCGTACAATTTAGGACTACCTAGATACACGCCAAGTTTCTTATTGCCATACCATAGCGTAATATTTCCATGGGAAAAACGTATTTCGGCATTGCCCATCAGCAGTTTGCCTGTCTTGGGATCTACACGCACTCCATATAAACTATCATACTTGGAATCACCAGATTTTAAATTTTGTATATGTCTTTTTACAACCTCATGTCTTTTTTCTAGTTTACTAGCTGGAGAAGTTTCGGATACAGGGGTTGTTCTTATTGACGATGGTGGTGTTTCCATAATGGGGATATAATGTGGAACATCATCACCACCTACATACTTATCGGATCCTTCTTCAGAAGCACTCTCCCATGATACAGCCCTCTGGGTGGACACCCTTGATGATGATGGTTTTGAATGTAATTGTTGGATATGAGATTTGTTCTCTGCTGCTGAAGATATAACATTTAAAGGTTCAGTTATCGGTTGGTAGATCTTTTCAAGTGTTACGTGCATCTCCATATCTTTGTTCTTGATATAGTTAAACTTCTTCCGCACAGCATCTGTTGCCTCAATCAGCTGTCGCTTGAGTGTTATTTCGCTACTGGGATGTGCAAGATTGTTATATTTTTTATTATCTTTGGTAACCTTCATCTTAGCGCATACGTAAACGAAGTAATCCTAACGACGTATGTAATTCAAGTGAAGTTTTTAATAAAATGCATTATGGATATATGAAGCTATCAAACCCTTTTCTATATCGCCCACCTTGTACTTCTCTATCCTTATCAATCACTAGAAATCCATATTTGTCATTCCAGCACTTTGCACACATATTTTGAAATACTGTAAACGTTACATCAGGTGACACATGATCGGAAAAGATGTGATGCAGATTCATGTCGTCCTGTTTAAAGACAACAATTAAATTACTATTGTCTCTTATTAGCTGCTTCGGGATTCGAGAGTATGTCTGGCCAAGATAAAAACAATCCACATTTCTATGTCGGCCCATACTGAAATATCCCCTTATAACATCTTGTTTCTCACATATTACATCGTCAAATATAAACACAGACTCTGGCTTTGCCTCGGATGGTTCCACTATTTGCGTACCATTACTAAATGTATAAAATCCTAACCCCTCAATCGGCGCTAATACATTACGTAGATACTCATACTTGGGTTGATTTATAGACTTTGAGTATAGGTAAATATTTAAAAAACGTAAACCTAAACGATGCGTGATCAAAGATATTAAGACATTTGTTTTCCCACAATTCGAGGGTCCTATTATGAGGGCACGTACAGTTGAAGGTAGTAGTGGTCCATGGCGATTATCAGCACTTAACCCACGCCCAACTTTTTCATCCAAATTATCTATAGAAAGCGTTTGTTTCTGTTTCACAATGTGCATTGTACCGCGGCTAAATGTTATATAAGTAGATGTGTGATTTACAACTCTTATTTAAATGGTTTCTACGATACGATACACACGTGAAAAACGTACGAAGCGCGGTGGAGGATTAGTTAATTCCCTGATTAATAAGCTCCCCTTTGAATTGCATTTGCCAGGTTATCAATTTTGTGGTCCAGGCACAGATTTAAATAAAAGGTTAGCACGAGGTGATTCTGGCATAAATCAGCTCGATAAAGCGTGTAAGCAACACGATATTGCGTACGACAAAAATAGCAGTAATCAAGCAGCCCGCCATAAAGCAGACTATCAGCTTGAACAGGCTGCGTGGAAACGAGTGAAATCTAAAGACGCAGGACGTGGAGAAAAGGCAGCTGCTTGGTTAGTCACAACTATAATGAAGGGAAAACAACGTCTTGGTATGGGATGTAATTCAACAATATCTCGCAATCCAATAAGGAAACGAATCATCAAGAAAACAAAGAAAGGTAAGAAGAATGTTAAAAAGACAGCGTTTGGATCTGGGATAGTACGAAAAGTGCGTGACACACTGCGAAATGCTGGAGGCAAAAGAGTAAAAGACCAAAAGAAGGTGACTGAAATTGCTCTAAAAGCTGCACGTCGATATATAAAACAGGCCGGTGGAAAACACAATATTCAAACACCTCGAATTATACCAATTCCAAAAGTTGGTGGTATTTTACCTCTAATACCCATTTTTGCTGGATTATCTGCATTGGGTAGTTTGGCTGGTACGGCTGCTGGTATTGCTAAAGCTGTAAATGATGTGAAAAAGGGTAGAGAAGAATTAGCTGAAGCAAATCGACACAACAGAAGTATGGAAGCAATCGCTATGAAAAGTGGCAAGGGGATGTTTATGAAGCCATATCGAAAGGGAATGGGTCTTTATCTAAAACAGAATTCAAAAAACTAATAGACTCCCTACCTCGGAGACCTCTTACCGACATTGATCTTAAATATTATGCTAAGAAAATGAAGGTAGCATACTTTCGAGGTGTGTTTATGCGCGACTCACTACCAAGACATGGGCCACATTACAATGAATCTTCAATAATCAATTTGGATAGTATATATGGTCCTGGGACACATTGGGTGGCATATAAAAAACGAGGTGGTTTAGTAAATTACTTTGATAGTTTTGGTGATTTACCCCCACCTATAGAATTAGTTACATATTTCAATAACGATTCAAGGAGGGCCAACCAAATATTCTATAACTACAAACGTGTACAGAATTTTAACACAGTGTGGTGTGGACATTTGTGTTTAAAGTTTCTCTCTACAAAACAAATATAAAACGCCATGGAGCTGAAATCTATAACCCCAGCAATGGATCGAGAAAGTATCAAGCGAATGGGTCACTCACTAATTGCATTCTCCCGTTTGCGTAGTCTGTTGAAAATGAGCAAACAACAACTTGCAAATATGCCCAAAGAAGTGATGATTGGGCTTGCTTCACATGAAATTGCATTAGTATGGGATAAGCTACCTACACATCTTCAGAATGATATCGATATATTAAAATATCAATATTGCACAGAACATTACCTTAATGATTATGAAAG
Source organism: Rhagium mordax (assembly GCA_963680705.1). NCBI lineage: Eukaryota > Metazoa > Arthropoda > Insecta > Coleoptera > Cerambycidae > Rhagium > Rhagium mordax. The sequence goes on along the minus strand of OY796661.1, from coordinate 23,470,775 downwards.
CAATGTTGACGTAAATGATGGTCCAACACCTAGAAAAATGTTTTGCTGCTATTGTAAGGTAAACGATGTAAATGTGGCATCCAATAACAATGTAAATATATTACCATCCACTTCTAAGAAGAGGAAATTATACCATTATTGCTGTAATCCACAATAAATTGGGTAACACAATTTAATTATATCAGTCATGTCGTACACGTTCACACTAACGAGCCGCTTAAGTGAGCTAAGTGTCAACACGAGCCGCTTAAGTGAGCTAAGTGTCAACTTTGATCCACCCATTGAACTGGATAGGAGCAGTCGTCATGGGTTAGGTTTAATTGGATTCTACTCTTACAACTCCATATACAATGTGGATGAAACAAATAACATCTTCCAATATAGGGTTAGTGCTAAAGATACATTCACTACTGTTCACATACCTCTGGGGGCTTATGAAATTGATGAAATCTATGCTGCAATGTTGAAAGCTATGAATATTGATGGAAAGGATTACACGCAAATATTCACTTTAAGGGCAAACAACAATACCTTAAAGTGCGAGATTTTGTCAAAGTATGAAATAGATTTTAGACAACCAAATTCAATAGGAAGTCTGTTGGGATTTGGACCAATATATTTACAACCAAATAAAAATTACGAATCAACACAGCCTGTTGATATTATGAAAGTAAGGATGATACGCGTAGATTGCAATATTATTTCTGGAGCTTATCTGAATGCAGAAGAGTCACACACTCTCTTTGAATTTGACATAGACGTTGAGCCTGGCTACAAACTTACTAGAGAACCCAAAAATATCATATATTTACCTGTTAGACCTAAAGGGCGTCATTTAATAGACAACATCACACTACGCATACTGGACGACAACGGTGATTTGATCGATTTTCGAGGTGAGAAAATTATTGTAAGGCTAGAATTGAAGAAAGTCGGATATCACCAACCAAATGGGTTTTCGATATAAACAGCGACAGCAAGTACATCACCATCAGTATGATACTGTAGCGAACAACAGTATGGATAAAAAGAAAGGGAGATGTGGAAAGCAATTCATTCAAAGTCTATATCTTAAACAGTTAAGACATAGATTGTCAGCTGAGGATCAAGCCTTTTTAAAATCTATTGGATTAAAACTGCGAAAAAATTGGTCATAATAATGGTGGCTACTGCGACTAGTGACAAACTTGAGGTGTTTGATGAACCTGTGTTAGATCATTCCCTAGTTAGCCTACATGAGCATACATATAAACCATATGGATCCCCATATTACAGAAACTCTGATGAAATACGTATTCCCATCAATTTTCAAGATGTTATACTCGACATTTCAGAAAGTTATATATACATAGAGGGAAAATTTACTCCTAGCGACACCACAAAGCGTTGTTATTTATCAAATAATGCACTAGCATTTCTCTTTGAAGAGATACGACTGGAAATGGGTGGTGAACAAGTAGCAGTAGTTAGAAGACCTGGTATTACTACCACAATGAAAACTATGGTGTCGTATGGGCAAACGCATGCACGCTCATTAATAACAACAGGTTGGGGTCTCACTCAAACGAGACAAGATATTTTAGATACCCCCAGTCACGTGTTCAGTGGCAAACTACCCCTTAAGTTCCTTATGGGTTTTGCAGAAGATTATACCAAAGGCATTCTGAATGTGAAGCAAGAATTAATTATGATAATTGCACGCTCATTTAAAGACTCCTATATCGGTGAGGTTGATGCAGAGTTGGAAATCAGCAAAATTGAGTGGAAGATAAGGCACATTGTACCTGAAGATCGACAAAAGTTAAAATTATTGAATCGAATTAATAAAAGTGGTAATAATACCAAAGTTAAGATGGTCTACCGTGCGTGGGATTTTTATGAGCTTCCCTGTCTACGCGATACTACCTATGACATATGGGCTCTTAAACTCTCCACCCGTCTTGAAAGCCCACTTTTCATCCTTCTTGGCTTTCAAGGCACTGATCAGGCCAATGATAGAACAAAGGATGTTACACAGTTCAAACACGCAGACATAAATAATATTCGACTATTTCTAAACTCTGAAGTATATCCATATGAACGTTGGAATTTAGATTTCGATAAGAAGCTCGATTCTGCAGCATATTATGCTTATGAGAACTTCCAACGTAGTTACTATGATAAAGATATGAGCGAACCCATGATGGATCTTGGGGAATTCAGGAAGAATCCTTTGTTTGTCATTGATTGTTCACACCAACCTGTTGCAGTGAAATCATCTACTGTCGACATAAAAATAGAATTTGAAACACGAAAAGCGAAATTTCCGGAACAAACTCGAGTGTATGCACTTATACTTCATGATACATATTTAAGTTATAACGCATTAGATGGCTCGGTTCAGAATGGTTTTCTCGATGTCAAGTAAAAAAAGAAAATATTTATTATTGTGGAATTAAGTAGTGCAACCTATTTCTATCAAGATATCTGGATAATTTTATCAACAATAATCATGATGTACTTGCAACTGTTTATTTTCTCAGAATGTAATTGTAGAATTAAATATAAAATTAAAATAAAAACTGTTCTAATTATACTATGATTGTATTTTTTGTTGTGTAATAAGAAATATGAAATAAAATGAATGTAATCTTTTAATGTGTATTTTATTTATTCAGTTTTATAATATAATATAAAATACAGAATATTGTTTACTACAGATACATACAATATTTGGTGTAATAAATATGACAATAGAAGATGAATATTATTTATGTATCTACATTGTTATCTTCTACATCAGACTGGTCGAGTTGATATTTTTCAATAATATTCTTAGGTAGGTACTCCATTATCTCGTATAGAAAATGTTTTAGTTCCACTCTGTCCATATGCTCACAAAACTCATCCAAATTTAAGAAGCCACGGGAATATCTACCACATAGATTTACACCAATGCTATACGCTTTAGAAGCTTCTTTAACCCGTCGAACTTCTTCAGCGTCGAAGCAGATATTCATATCATAATTTAATGAAACGAATGCATCCCTTATTAAGTCATCTAGTTTACAAGACAATCTCTCAATGGCAGATTTAATGTCTTCTGCAGGGGTCCATGTTTGGGTTGAATATTGCATCCACATCTTTGCTGCGTACCTACAAATAAAAAATGAAATGTAAAAAAATACATAAAAAACAGCACTAAATGGACTTACGTTTGAGCTATTGGTGTACACGAAGTAAAAATATGTTGTACAAATGTCAATTTAGATATATCAGAATCTTTATAGGCTAACAAGTGATACTATTCTATAATACTCCTAGCATTCTTCCACAATATTCCATTTCTACTTAATACTTAAACTTAGCTAACTTAAATACTTTACGATTATTTTTGTTTGAGAATTAAACACCGAAACTTATTAATGGACTAGATTTTGCTCCAGGATAAGCTGGAGAACTTTGTCCTAAATATGTCAATGTAACTTTACCATTTGACGAATTTATTTTATCGATAGTGTTCTCACATATAATTTCCACAAACCGTTTCGGTAAAAATGATTTAAAAGTCGTAATTGAACTTTCCTCAAACAAAGTTACTATGATTGATTTTCCAAATCTTGTATTAACCAAAGATATTTTTTTTATGATATAAGGTTTATTTAAAATTAACGCTGAAATGGATCTTTGCTCTAAAACCTGCATATCTTGATTTATTAGCTCATTAAGTGCTAATAAGTCAACTTCGGAAATTGCCATATTTAAAATGAATATAATGAAAGAATTATAAAGAGTAATATAAGATATTGCTCACTTGAAATAACTGAAGTCACTGACTGCACTAGGCTGATTTGTTAGCTGTAGATGGTTCACGATAGAACACGATAGAAATGATTTTGTGTTGCGACTACATCTTCTTTATAGCAGTCTAGCTGAGCTACCCCACCACCACTACTTGGAGTACTCATACACATATTGGTACATACACTAATTACAACTACAATTGCATTGCACCACTCCAATTACCTCTATTGCAATTACATCAGTCTAATTACTGCACATTACTCTACTTACCTCTATTGCAACTACATCAGGCTAATTACCGACAATACTCTAATTACCTCTATTGCAATTACATCAGTCTAATTACCTACATTACTCTAATTACCCTAGTTACCCCCCACCACAAAAAAAAAAAAAAGGGTGGGGGGAGACCCAGCTCCGCCATTACTACTCTACTAACGTAAAATAATCCTACATAAAACTTCGGCTGTGTTTGGCTTCATTAGTAGCACGAAGAGCCTCCTTCGAAGAGGAAGACCTTTTTCTGTTGTGCTCTGTGTCTTGTGAAGTAAGCTTAATAGGAGTAACGTTCGAGCCATAGTACAATTTCTGGATGAAATGAAGTGTGTACACAAAGACCCGGAAGGGCATCTGACATACATTTAAATGAGTGTAGAAATGCAAAAGTAATCATTTACCGTTTTTCACGTAGATACATGAAACGTTGAGTGCAACAAAATTATGAATTCTCAGTAAATATAAAGTATAGGATCATGCCCAATGCCCATAAGGTTGTTTCAACTTTGCAGGATCCGTGACACTTGTCAGACATACTTTTATATGTCTAATCCGTATTTTAAATATACGTTTAAGGAGGAAGTTCGAAGGATCGCAATATAATACAGAAATTTCTTCGTAAAGAACACACTGAAATACTGTCGACAGTGTGCCCTACATACTAATTCACATACACGTTCCATTGAGTAAAGTACACAGCATGGTGTGTAACAGATCAGCTAGAGTTAAGTGCTTACGTGATTCATAAATCAATCAGTATGACAACTTCAAGTGCACTGGTCAGCTGTTCGACGATTAGTAAAGCAAATTGACATCACGACTTAAGCATAATTATAGTACAATATTCGACTAAATTGTCCTATGATATTTTTTTCATTAAAGTACCAATTTTAATTAATTGACTGTCTGCATTATAGATCCGTTCGTCACAATTTTGATTATACCTTTTACATTCTATATAATTTCTTATAATTCTTATATAGTATCTTAAAAAAAGATGTATAAAAAATGTTATTCAAGGTTTGTGAGCATATACTTTTTTAATCAGTTCATATGTCTGAGTCAGTTCTTTCATCCCCATCATGGTATAGTCTTTTTATTTCCAATTGAAACAAATCAGTAAATATCATCTTAAGTATGCCGGTTACACATGTGGTCGACTGCAGTATACATACGGGTATCGTAAGTTTATTCACGAACGATTTCAATGGTATTAAAGCGCAGACAGTGCTTTGTAATGAAATGAGCCTGGTATAAACTCATCAGACTGGTGGAAATAGAAAGACTATAATACAATTGAATAATCAGTTCAGCGCTCTATACTGATTGATTTGAAGATTCGGTGTCTAATATGACTAGCCTACTTAAAGAATTGCCTAAGATGAACAACAAGAATATTGACGAGTTGGTGTGGCTGAAGAGCAATTGAAAATAAAACAACGCTCTTAAACTACTTGAAACTTAACTGTAGGAAAATGTTAAATATATTACACCTAAATCCGTTTGCTGCTGAAAAGTCCAACCGCCACATACTTCATGAACCACAAACCGCATAGCGCACGGACCTTGGCTATTTTACTCAAATAGTTGAACTGTTAATAGTGGTGAACCGGATATGGCCACGAAATTTTACTGCTATACTAAACTTATTCAAAGCTCCTTTTGAAAAGTAATATTAATTATTAAGTAGGGGAAGTTGGTTTCGTTCCGTTAAATTTAAGAGGTGAAATTATCATTGCTCATAGGAATTGTTTTAGAATTTGCACACCATAATGAACCTCTTCGAAGTGGTACAATAAAAATCATAGTAAATTTAATTATCGTATGTAACAATTTCTACTGAGAACCAAAGCACAATTTTATATGAAAACAGATTACTAAAAATGCTGACCTCTAAAAACGAGTTTGGATTTATGTCCCTATGTATACATTTATGTATAAATGATATACCTATGCTGTAAAATGTTGGAAAACTTGAAAAACCAAAGAAATAGAAATTGATATATGTTTTCCGTTACTCATATTTTACAAGTACGTGTTACTTCTCAGTGGGCACATAGAACATAGAGAAAGTCTTTTTTTATGGATTTTACTTTTTACACACAGGATTTTTTATATTTGTAAGATCTTTCCGTTTATTTATCACCCTGTTATATACAACAGTTTCGTCGGATCCATATATTCCTCAATTAACTCCTACTGAGAGGATCTACATAAGCAATCAATAAACAACCAACAAGCTTCCAACTTAACGTTGTAAACAGCTTTAAAAGACTGATCCTGCAATTTGCGAAATTAAGAGCTACTCTACTTTTTCGTGCACCAGATAATAGATAAATTTATCTTGTCGATTCCGAACAGAATTGCAGCGTCACAGTCGAATTGGCCACTGCACGGGATCAATCTAAATAAAATCCTGGATTTTCCTGTTCCCTTGATCAACACAATTTATTCACTCGCAAGAGCCGACTACTTTATGAGAGCTCGAGTAATGTATACATCGTTCCTGGGTAAATTGGAATTACTTCGAAGACTCCTACCAAGAAAACTAGTTGTGTTGTGGAGCAACAAATATTAAGCAGCAAACTGAATTTGAATACAAGCATACCTACTTGTCTATGAACAATGATCTGTAAGGATATAGTTCATTGAGGTTTTTAACTTCAGCAGCATTTTAAAATCGTCTGGGAAAAAATACAGATTACTGCATTTTACGTAAAAAAGGTAACAGGTTTAGTTATACAGATTTTGGTAATAAAGAAAAGGTAATTTTAAATAAAATGTCCTATATAGGGAATATTCTTAAACGCTGTCTGAATGAACTACAGCCCTTTAAAAGACTAAAACCAACATTGGAGGAAGTCACGTTATGAAAATATTTCAATACTGCATTTACAAGATCTTAGATATATAACTTTATGTGGTTTTTGAGTAAAACCTGAACCGGAATTTTATAAGATATAACATAAACAATCACTGACGCCAACCGTAGAGCTAATCGAAGTTAAGGGTAACCAAGTTCAACTGGTGGATGCCAACAAGCAATGGAGTGTCGTTTTATTCGTTTAAGTGTCACATCTGTGTGAGATGTATCTATTAAGTGGTTATCACTTCGAACATTATATTAATTTACTACCAATTCGTTACTTCCTAATTATTTATTATTACATATTTATTATTATGCTTTGTATTTTTTCCAGTTGCATAATTAAAATGGATTAAATGGAAGGTTCAACTGTTAAAATTTAAACATTCACAGGATTCTCGTTACAAGCCTATATCGTATGAGGTTTATTTGCATGCATAATATTTGTTTATAAATTATGGAATATTTGTTCATAATAACATAATGCATCATTTGCCCCTAATTCAACAATACATTATAATGTATTCAATATAGCAAAACTACACATGAGCCGTCAGATACAGACCACATGCGGTGTTTCATTTAAGTCCTTGACTGATTGTTGGAATTAATATAATCTGATTTAACAACAAATTTTCAGTTATCCTGATCATTTATTAGTAATAAACGTAAACAGCAGTTTCTAGTAACAAAGAAATAGACGAGTCTTCCTCGCACGATATTTCTATGGAATTATGAACCTCTTGGTAACTGATTATTTTTTACCTATGTTTACAAATCGACAACTAGGCATTGGATATGAAGACCAGATTTATTGATGCAAGCACATTCCTCACCAAGCTATTAAGGGCGACGAGCGATGCAACGTCCAATATTACAATGCTTTTGCAAGAAAGTAAATGAACTCGCGAGAGCTGGATCATCAGTAGTAGTTGAAGAATTAAGGGAGATGAAGCCTAGTTTCCACGTCGTTCACTCAACCATTTTCTCCCCTTAAAACTTCCTCTACCCTACCTTCTAATGAATCTCTCACCAATCGAGAATCCTCCCAATTCTGTTCACAGTGCCGAAAATTTCAGGTCTCAACCTCCTGAATGCCTTACACTGACCCAAGAAACGGTAGCATGTTTCATCATTTTTTCGCGTTTTGGACAGATCGGATCTTCCTCTACATCTATCAATGATTGGACTCCAATTGGACAACTCAGAGATGCCTTTTTGTTATATCGAGCATGAGTTCTGAGTTCATTGCCTTTCTCATTCCCTGCGATCATAAAACACATACTAAATTTACTTATTTACTAGAGCAAAGTTCTTCTACACATCCCTGCCCTTTCAATTCACTTCCTTAGATAATCTGTCATCCGTGTAGAATATCTGGTGAAGAATTTTTACTTTATCTTCTCTTTCCACACTTTGCTTGGTAGAATGAAAGTATCTGTTCTCTCAAGTCTTAGCTGATATCTCGCTTTTGTCATCTTAAAAATGGAGACAGAATTCCCCCCCCCCCCCCCCCTCATCTATTTGGCGATAAACGCGGGACCCTCCAAACTGCCTCTACATCTCCAGTTGTCACTAAGGCTGGATCATCAACCATTAAACTGAATTCAAAAGTTTGTGTACTTAGTACTTAGTTGCTGTGGTGTAAAGGTCTTTTACTCTCTATATTAAACCAATTCTCTTGGCCAAATTAGCAACACAATGTGCCAGAGGGTATTAATGTAGAATAAGGGGTCTCCACCACTTGACAGTATATGTATAAATGTATGCGTGATTTCTATCTAATTTTGCTCTATATAGTTTAAAGTAAACAGTTTGGCATGTCAATTTAAAAGAGTTTCACAAAATGATGTATTTCTTTTTAGAAAAAATGGCTATGGCGTATTTCTCTATATATGAAAATATCCCTGCCAAAAGCCTTGTTTTTTGATGTCGTTACCATTTAACCGTTGTCGTTCCAATACACGAGAGGTCGCATTCCTTAAAGACACTACATTTGCACAGTCACTTCTGAACCAATGGTATGCCATTTCTTATAGACTATGAACATGCAGAAGAGATTTATATTAAAACAAAGAAAAAATAAATATTTCAAATGAGACGTCGTAAAGGAAGTAAATTCCTGAACAAGTATTTCCTTTGGAACATTAATTATCTTTGCAAAAGCGCCTTTTAAAGTTTTAGTTATGTAATTAATAATTAACAGATGAATAAACCTTGGATTCTGTGAATTCTATGATATACAACTAATTTAATTAGTTGAAACAAGTGAAGCAAAACCTACTGACTGAAAAATTTAATGAAATTTCCGCTTGTTACGAAATAGTTTTAAATATAAAACGGCTATTTAAAGGCCGAATGCACTTAGGGAATGTAAAGGAGGCAAAAAGAGCAATTTTCAAGTAACAAACTCTAAGAAGACGTATACAGAGCTGAATAATTAATATAAGAAGTAAGGTGAGTTACCGAACGCACCTGAACCTAAATTTCCGGAAAGTTTACTCTACCAAATTTTAATCTTGCCTCGCTTAGTTAATTCGCGTAAAAAATTAAATTGCTGGTTTTAAAATTGCTTGGTGATCTGAAATTTTCTAATTTATATTTAAGAACCTTTAAGGACTCAATTTCTTGTCAAATAAAATTATATAGGTAATAACAATAAAATTTGATCATAAATATAAATTATACAGGGTGATTGAAGTAACAAGTGAATTTTATTAGTTTTACTAAATCTTTATTTACCTCTCATATGCACAGAGAGATCCAACCAACCGCTTCTCACCGTCATACCCGTCATTATTTGGAAAAGTAAACAAACACATGAATTATTTTTTTATGAAATTTTTAAGAAGGAATCTAGAGTATTAACTAAGAAACAATTGAACGTAGATTTAAAAAGATGGATTTCTTAAATTCATATTTTTTTTGTTAATTTAATAATTTTTAAACAGTATAAAAAAATATGAATATGAATGATTGATCAATATGTGTCCATTCATGAACACATCCGAGATCTTGAATTTTTGGTAGAAACCGAGGGGTTGGATCAAACAATACCTAATTGTTATTAATAATAATTAGTCATAAACATCAGGGCAGTCAAATTAAAACATTAATTTGTGCGCTGTGGCACACATAACCACATATATTCATATTCACGACTCACTATAATAGAACACAAAACTAAACTTACCGATAACAGTGAGATGTATGAAATGCGACAGATGCGGCGTGGAAGACACCTGACATTCGTACACCCCAGAGTCTCTGTGTTGAGGGTACTTGATTTGCAGGGTCCAATCTTCCGACTGGGGCTGATGAATGGCTCTGAACCTTTGATCGCTCGTGTAAGTGTATCGGCCCACCGTCAGGAGGTGGACGTCCCTGTGCCGAACCCACGACACCTGCAGAGACATCTGCAAGTAACATATTGTCCTTTTGCCTACTGGGTTAAGCGAGTGATTTTGCTAGCAATATGTGTGTCGGTCAGTAAGTGTTGTGAGATATCGTGCGATGAAAATGGATGATAGCATGCAGCTGGATTGACGTTTATTTAGAATACATGCAAGGATTATATTAACTGCTATGGCATGATAGCAATTCAGCGTCTTAAGGTTACAGGGTCTCTGTAATCCTTGTGGTCATATTTGGATAAATGTTTCTTTGTAGAAAATAAATCAAAATCGTAATAAAATTTTTCTTTTAAATTGTTTCTTAGTGAAGTAACAAATTGAAACATTATTAACTTCTTTACCTAATTTTTGATAAAAAAATCGCCTGGCAAGAAATTTGGTCGCAGTGGTTTATAGTAATTTTAATAAAACCCAGGTAATATTTATTTACACACAAAGTAGCAAAAGCGTGTTGAAAAATACTACTGGTTCCATATATTGGTCTGATATAAGGCCAATATTGAAATTTTAACCAATAACGTCGTTTCCTGTATTGTCCGTCCAAACTTTGAAAACGATGCAATCAGCAACCTCGATATATTGGCACGATATTTTACTACAATTGTTCAGCAATATTATGTTCCAATATTGGATCAACATTGTTGCAACATATTTATCTAACTAGAATGCCACAAACTTAATAACATTAACATAATATGTATAACAGAATATAGACATAATATTTTACAACAATGGTTCTGCAATATTATGTTTCGCTATTAGACCAACATTGTTTACACATAACGCCTAACCTTGAAAACGACTTCAGGCTATGAGCGTAACAACATTTTAATAGTTCATTAATATTGCGTTTCAATATTGGACCTGCATTAAAACTCAAAACAATCAATATAATTTATCAATATTGAAAATATTGGTGGATTAATTCAGCATATTATTAACAGTAGAAAAAAATAGTTTTGACTTTTGGAATAATTTTCTTTTTAATATGTAGTTTAATAAACAAGTAAACAATTAAATATTTAATGTCTGAAATAATATTCACGTCTCTGAATTACTTTAAAACTGATTTTTGTATCAGGAAATATACTGCAAGAAATGAAACTAATGAAACAAATATTTATTCGAATCGATTAATTAAAGAAGAAAACCACAAAGTTGGGCATACTTTTGGAAAGCCGGTTTGTAACTAATATTGGAGCAATATTAGACAAAAATTAAAAATGTAATCGATATAGGGGGACCATTTTTTAGGTTACTATATATTCATTAAAATACAGACATCAAAGTTATTTGTAATGTACCCAATCTATATTTTCTTGCAAATGAACCAATTGTTTCGGTTTGTGTTTATAATAAACAAACAAAAATTGAGGGTGATTTATACCTACGGAACTACGCCAATAATATTTATTTTCATGGAAAATGTTTACACCTTTGACATATTTGCAAGGTAGCGTCTTACTTTAACTTCCTACCAAATACAAGTTATATAATATAGTCCTGAAAACTTTATGAAATTGAGCTACCACCTAATAGTTGATTATAATCTCTTCCACCAGCCAACGATTCGTGATCGTATAACGAGATTTACTTAAACTAGTTAACGAAGATGTACTACTCGATGGTTATTAATTTCAATTATTATAGACAAGTTTATCAGATTAGGGTTTCAACTATTCCCTATCCTGGTACTTAGATACCTCTCCCGAGGATCGGCTTTCAGATCCTGACACTTGTCGAGCGTTAAATTTTGCACTTCTCAGTTCGTCCCTAATTTGCATTAAGAAAATAAATTGGACCGAATCTTATCGGTAAAAACGTGTCAGGTGTCAGCTATGTACACACACCTACGAATCCAAATACAGCACGTTTGTCAAGATTATTGTTGTCCAAATTATTGATTACTTTTGTTTTTAATACCAAACTTATTTCATGTGAGTCCGAGCTACACGAAAATAAAACTCAGCGGTGATTGAGTCACAATAGAGAAGTATGGGAACTCTGGATTACTAGTACTAAATTTAAAATTTTTAGTGACAATATTTATCCATTTGATTTATTCCTAACTTTTGTAGTTTACTGATACTGATAAAATTTGGCGCAGCACGTGGTTATTAGTTATTTTCATTTGATACGCTAAATTAACACTAAGTAGTAGGCATTTATAATTATCTATTTGTTAGTTTTCTTCCATATCTATTCCAGCTCCAATTGGATTAACAAACATTGTAAAAATGAAGATTTTGCAATATGAATCATATATCATACATTAATTTAATAATAATAATAATAATAATAGATTATGTGTGATCATGTGGTCTGACTATAAGTATGAATTAAAATTTATAAAACATTACATAATGAAACAAGTACAAATTACCGGTCTTTAATTTATATTATTTAAAAATGTTTCATACCGACGTATAAAAATTTCAAACTGGTAAGTTTCTTTCAGGTATAACATAGACATTTAAGGTAATGATACAATTTTTTTAGAAGATGACTACGTTAACGTATTATTAGAACGATTACAAATGGCGTTGAAGTGGGAACTTACTTAAAGTCAACCGTGAAATTTGTAAAGAAACAAAGAAGAACTGGGGATACTAGTAGAGGCTCATTATGACGATTTGAATAATTCAAGAAAGAGAAAATATATTTAGGGAAAAGTAGCTATAATGAGCTAAAGATATGACAAGTCATGGCTATAATGTAACTGCTAATATGTGTGCAATAAAATGGAAAACCTCATATGCAGAAATATGGCAAAATGAGGACAAAGCGGGTTTTTATTAATTGAGCATGTGAATGAATTCTTAGGTATTAAACCTAATATTTCAAGTCCTTATACAATAGATGTGTCTTTAATAATTACGAACATCGGTCATCTTAATGAGGAAGTTAATAGGGCTGAAACCGAATCATTAATGGAAGAAGCTGCAATAAACTTAGAAATTAGTGATTCAATCTCTGAATTAAATGAGAAAGATGTAAAAAGCGTTGGAAGTAATAAAAAAGAGACAAATAGGATAAAGCATAGAAATGAATATTATAACGTGAAATCTAATTTTTGTAAAACAAAAGAAATGGAAATTAAAAGACTTTATTCACAAAGCGAAAAATATAGACACGAAAAATTAGAGTTAGACAAGTTTAAAGTATTAGAAGATTTGTTAAATTTTAGAAGAGGAAAATACACAGGGCCTAGTTAAATTTTAAAATACTCTATCAATTTAATGTGATATTAAAATAAATAAATGTACTTTTGATAATAAAAACAAATTTATTATTTTCATTAGGTCTGTTCCAGCAGAAATCACAAACTAGTCAAGTAATATGATTGGTTGGAGACAGTTGTGGATTAACCAGCTGATCAATTTAGATAGAACTGGTTGGCTACTAGTTTGTGTGTTTGTGATTTATGCTGGAACAAACCTATTTTATATTAGTTTTTATGGTATAAATATTACAATCCTTTGAAAGTAGTTATTGATTTTGTCGTTCTGCAAATCCATCCTTGTTAGGTAATAAAGGTAAAATAGAAAAATAAACTGGTTGGCAAAATTAAAATATTTAAAGACATTTTAAACTATTCGACATTTCTCCGTGCAAATGTGTCACTATTGATTCGTGTAGGTGTAAAATCAAAGTTCCTATAATGGAACAAAAATTTTTACAAGACCAGAGGGGTGAAAGAAAAAAACCATTAGAAAGAAAGGAGTTGGAGAAGAAGAGATTTGAGAAGAAAATTAAAGATAAATTCAGAATATGCTACTGTTCAAAGTGGAAGTAAAGAAAAAGAGGACGACTACTTTACCAAATGGATAACAAGGATGCTACCGATTGTACCGAGTCATTTGTCACAAGCATCAACGTCTTTAAGAATGCCTTACAAAAAATTACTGGTTTTATTTACTGTGGCAGAATCCGTCTTGCAGCCACATTTTCGATGTGAATTCTGGGTGTTTTTTTTTAATTAAAAAAAGCAAGCGAAAAGCTGCAACAAAAATTGCAATTTTTTACATTTTTCCTTCATTTTAAAATGAAAAAGGAACCTGAAGGACTAAGTATTAAAAAAAAAATTTACAGGCATATTTAATTAACTAAAAGGCAACGATCCTGCACCCAGGCTAAACAAAAAAAAATAGTTTATTTTTCATCTAACCAAATTGCTCCGGCCTAATCTACAATATTAAAACTTTATATATTTTCTGCGAGAGTTTCTAAATGTTATAATGAATCCATGTTAAAACTACAAAAATTAAAATTAATATTGAAAATAAATCTACACAAACAAATAATTTAAGGTTATGCGAGTCATATGATACAGGGTGTCAATTCTAATTTTGCCCCCCCCCCCCCCTCTATTTCCTTATTTGTGAAGATATTTTAAAATTTTAAAATGTAGCCTTATCAGATATAACATATGCCGAATTTTTCAAATATATTATTCAAAATTACCTAGCGCCAATACATACAGGGTGGTGAAAAAAAGGTTGGTTATTTTAAATGGAATACCCTGTATATTTCTTGACACGTTTGTAGTACTCTTTGAGCTGATTTCAAATATATATAACTCCCTTATGTTTAGATCAAAATAGGTCGAGATATTCAAGGATAAACATGAGAAATATTTGTTTTCACACTTTCGAGGTGGCTGAAGGCTGAAGGGAGTTATACCGTTTTGAAATCAGCTCAAAGAGTACTACAAACCTGTCGAGAAATAACACCACATGTAATTACGACCCCCTTTATCCCAGAGGGCTTTAGAAGAGCCTTGTGCGGGAGGGGGCTACACAATTAAAGGGACACACATCCAATATCCGTGTATAATGGAAAAATCCCTCTCACAGTATTTTCCATTGCCAAGACCGGGAATCGAAACCGGTATTTTTGGATGAGAGACAGGTACGCTACCATCTCGACCATCAGTCATATAAATATACAGATTCCATTTATAAAAACAACTTTTTCCACCACCCTGTATGTATTGGCGCTAGGTAATTTCGAATATTATATTTGAAAAATTCGTAAAATGTCTGATAAGGCTACACTTTCAAATTTTAAAATATCTTCACAAATAAGGAAATAGGAAGGGGGGCAAAATTAGAGTTGACACCCTGTACATGATCTATACCAGTACACCAATGATTATTCGTTTTTGACGTCACAAAAATTTAATAGATTAATTACAACATTTAAAAAAATTCATTTGGCCCTAAATGAAAAAATATGTCAGAGCTATTTTAAAAAACACTATAGTCTGATACAATTTTCATAATTCCGAGCAAATTATTATTCTTCTATCATATTCGACATGTTCTTCCATTGTTCATTGCTCCAATCATTTCTGATGTCATATTCTTCTTGCACCTGTTCATCCTCTATATTAACTCCCATAGCTATCTATGTCTAGCTAGGTGATCTAATGCTGTGTAAAACGCAGGCCAATAACTACAATTGAATAGTCCAATAAAACACTTCAGTTGCATGATTTAAATGTCTTGTTTCAAACTGAACAGATATAAATTTCAACTACTTATTGTAAATACTATGTAGAAGAGTATTTAATAATCATGGTAACACCACTAGATAGTGTATTATATGCTTTTACTTCTTGAGAGGTTACTGATGTATATTCATTCGTCTGATGTCGAGGTTCGTGTTCCTAAAACCAGGGAATTGTAATTAATTTAGAATTTGTTCGGTTCCCATATAAGGAGTGTCCACGACCGCTACCTTCTTTTCTTTTATCAAATTCTTGTACAAGTTTACTCACATTAAAGCCCTTCTTCTCAAAGAGGACTTTTATAAGAATGCAATTATTTCGTGACAACTTATTTTGTGAGGGAAAAAATGTAACAAAGAACGCTAATAAATTTTCTGCTCAAGTTGCAGATTTTCCAACCCTCTTCGGAACTGTGATTTCTAGGTTATGTCAGATTAACATTAACATTAAACGAGTTTCTCTTAGTGTATTAAAAAATCGATCTATGTACTTTACATAACATTTGTTTTATTCGTACATTACCAATTCCATCGTTTCAGTGTGACCTTCATTATACAAATTTTAACATCCTGCAGACGTTCTACGAACTACGAATATTATTTCATGTTTAGAAGCCATGGAGTTTTAAATAATCATCATCTCCATATAAACCCCATTTGAATACATTAAATGTACCCTGGTAATTTAATTCGCCATTTTATAAAGTACTTTTAATAAGATGTAAATTCTTGTAGCAGGTGCCGGTCTTCCCTTGTCTCCACGCAACCTTTGCGACTCCACACCTACTGAGATCTGCGATTTCGTCCTCGGTCAACTTCTGACAGTGACGGATGTTCGTGAAAGTGCTGATCGAAGGACTCGAATGTGAATGGAAAACACTATCCAGAGGCAGAGTTGCACTGGCCCAAAAATGTTAGAAATTCATGTAAATAGTCAATCTGTCATTTTATAAAACTCCGTGAATATTTTTGGAGAAAAATATGAATTAATGATTGACTTTAGTCGGTCGGTTCTACTACTGTTAGTTTGAGATGTAAAAAAATATTTTAAATGATTTTAATATTTTTTCCACATATTGTATTAAATATTTACATTATTTCTTCTTTCCAAATTATATATCTGAAATAGCGGAGGCTGCAGGAATATACTTTATTAATTCCTGTTATAAAAGATTTCCTCGGCTGACTTGTATAATACAGCATGCAGCAAGACGTTTACATCATGTTCTGTTTCACGCCCTACGCGCTGATTTCTAGTTTATAGTTCAAAGTTTGTAGAATAAGCCAGCGGTTCCTTGTTTATTGTTTTGTGGGTTTTCCTAAATAACTCGATGAACGTTGTTCGCGGTATCTGAATTTGTTGGACTGCCCCTAGTTGGTCGCTTCTGAACTTTTAGTAAAGTTTTCTGTTAGTAATCTACTTTTCCTCATACCGTGCCAGCTTTCTTATTGCAGGAATTTTACTCTGTAACCACAAAGATGTCTACACAGAACTTGTCTTATTTGTTTTTATGCATATAATACTAATTTACAAATTACCCGCCCCGAAATTAATTTGACTTAATCCTAGTGAATTATACGTGGTTAAAATAGGCTTATGGAAATTAGTAAGGGACTATGCCCAATACGTCGTTTCCACTACTAATTATTTCGAGGGAAGACAGGAAAGTGTCTTATGGCCAATTTGAAGTATAAAAATTGAGACGTATCCAGTTGTGACGGTGTAAGTTCTGTGCTACATATAATTTAGAGGCAGTAGAGCAGTTTCAGTAGAACTTTTCACCTCCTATCTATTAATAGGCCATAAATTCTGTAATCATATAAGTTGGCTTGATGAGAGATGTTTCAGGTCAATGTTAAGACTGTTGCTACAAAAGTGAATAATGTATGGTCTAAAATAGGTTAATGTGAGTTAGACTGCCCAAACTGTACCTTTCCACTATCAATTATTGGTGACACATCGTACTCTGAAATTCGTGGAAGCTACTCTTTGGCAAATTAAATAATAACAGTTGAGAAATTTCCAGTTGCGATGTAAAGTTTGTGCAACAACAAATAATTTAGGGCTAAATTGTAAACATTAGTAGACCTCGCACGAATTGTTTCAGGTCAAAATTGAGAAGCATTACTTGTAGAGGTACTGGTGCCTTATTTACCTGAAGTAATTTATAATTGCTCCTTACTTCAGTAATTGTAAAGGATAATATCAATTTGAAAAGTCAGCATTAAAATAAAAATTCGTGAAAGACCACCCCTGTGCATAAAGTTCCCTGAAAACTACCTATTCTATAGACACAACATAAAGAATCGTTCCGTCATCAATCTTTATGGCTGTTCAATGCCCGATATATCCTCTGCATCACATGCAGAAATTGTCTGAGTTTTTCTTTTCTCAGCTCTATTCCTTGAAATGTAACTCCTCAATTGGAACGCTTAATCCATTCTTGAATGAATACGATTTACATCAATAATTTAGAGGCATTCGTATGAACTGGTTGATTTATTAGAAATATATCATTATTATTCTATTTTTGCACCCTTTATACTTCGTTGTTTAATTTGTAATAAACCACTCTTTTTTTTCTTAGGGGTGGTGTAAGGATAAACATTCTTGAATTTTGAAAATTAAAGAATCCAGCTCTAATTCTTATTTTTGAGATATATGTTGTATTAAAGATGAACAAAATAGCTAAATTTTTCTTAAGCGTTCATTTTTTACCTTGTATTAACAATAACGATTTATGAGCTGCCAAGAGTGGTTTTTAAAGGATAATATTTAATAGCTTACTGAAAAAGTAAACACATTTTGTACATTTTAGCTCGCTCTAAGACCATTAAAGCAGCAAAAGGGTAGTAACGTTATTATAAAATATTCGTTACATTAGAAAATATACTGTACGGAGGAACAGGGACGTCATTAAAAAAGATGAATAATTTAACACTTATGGTACGGTATCTGTTTCAATGTTACATTTAGTATATAGCGTTAATTAGAATAATAATAATGAACGCCTTTATTAATGAAATATATAACCCTTATATATTACAGGGATGTTTTATAGTCTAAGTATTTACTATTGTACGTAACTTCGGACTTTGGTGATTTAACGATATTCTAATAAAACAATTTTGGTGTAAACCAACACTGTAAAAATTGTTTAAAAAATAATATAAAACAAGCAAATAATAAATATTCCTGAAATGACTTATACTTTGAAAAAAAATACTGGCACAGCATGTTTGTTTCTATGATATGACTAGTGTTACTAGTTTCTATTATATAATTCTTCAATCCTCTCTTATTTTTGCATAACATTGAATTTGACAGATCTATATAGATTGTTCCATCTGAAAGAAATGCTGTTAGTCCAGTTCACTTTCGTTTGTTGGTAGGAGTTAAAGTCAAAATACAACGATCTTCAATGCACGACTGTTAAACAGCGCTATTCCTTATTTTACTTTAAGAAACAGTACAGTTGAGTTTTAAAGTTTTAAAAATAATAATGAAAAAATTCGTTTCCAAGAAAAATGGAAGTTAAAATTTGCAAAAAGAAAGGAAATAGTTACATGGCATTACCTGGATAATACGGTGAGCCAAATAAGGGAATTATCTGCAAAGATAGTTGAAAATAGGCTCGTACCTTTTCTATTCACAGGGTATAGAATTAATTGTTTGTTTAGTTAAAACAACGCTATTTATATTCTTTTAATAAACTGAAAGTGAAGAAATATGTAAATCGTATCTAATTTTTGATAAAACAGTATTAAGCCGTTCTAATATGGTATTAAGTGGTAGGAAAAGGGAAAAATAATTATGGTAATAATGCTTCTAACGGGCAAGCATTAATTGGTTCTGGTTTCTTCGTCTATAAAATGTACAGCTGTTTTTATTCCAATGGACCGTTTCGTATATAAATCAATCTTCATCAGATTATCTCAAGACAATTTCAGTGTTACAAGCAGACCGACGAATATGTTAATTGCTATAAAACTTGTCGCAAAGATTTTTTCAATTGTCCTAAATTATAAGGAAGGGTTAGAATAGATACAAAAACTTTCAAGAAAATCCTAAATTTCCTGTATTCAATCCACAGTGGCTATTTCAGCATAAAAAATCCCCAGTGCCAATTAAAAGAACTGTGTTTATTTTCCTTCCCATTGTATGTGCACAATTACAGTCAAATTGAGGCCAGTGGTTGAAATCAATAAATGAATTGTGTGGCTGGTCCTCGTGGACCGAAGGTCAGCAATTTTATGGCGTTATCCTAGATAGTTTAATTTGGACGTCTACTCCTATATTTCATAACTTTCCCTAGACCCTTGTTCAGTTCGAACAGTTAGTTGTCAAATACTCGCCGAAAGCTAACCAATAAAATTCATTTTTTATTAGGCCTGTGGGATTACCAAATGCAGTAAAAGCGTATCACACGTTTTTCCTATTACCAATAAATCATCCCTCCCACATGATTTTAGGTCGTCGATTATCAAAGTGGAATCAAACCGTAAATCTACTTAATAATTAAAAATCTTCTTAAAATGGATAGCTATCGTTTTTGTCACTGAGATAAAGAATAATCACATGTACTGATAGAAAATCTCTTGAACCCTTTATTACTTTACTGTTCTTCGATTTTTTGCCAAAATTTCTCTTCATTTGTATTTCGGGAGAAACAAGCATTTGGGAACATAATGTCTTAAAATTTAATTGTACACTGGTTAACAATGTGCTTGTAATCTAACGCATCTGCATAAAATGCCACTAAAAACGATATAAAATTATCTTAAAGCCATTCCTTGACTTGTAGAAGTCGTTTTGGTGAATGCTCAATTTCCAAGTAGGTGTACATACTAAGGCGATGTTTGCATAACATTATGGAAAGCTTAGGTAAACCCCTCTTGAATTTACTTTGATAATAATATTGTTCAGTTTATGAGAGTTCATTTGAAATGTGCCATTGCGGAGATAAAAGCATATTATATTATTTGCGCTGTCTAAATATTGTTTCGTTTCCTTATGTTTTCTCGAACTTCTTGTTGTTCTTTATCTTTTCTCCCTTCGATTCGTTTCATCCTGCTCGAATAATTAAGCATAAAATAATTAACCCCTTAACTCATTAACAATTACAAAAGTATTAGGGATGATTAATGGAATTACTCTTGTTTGTGAAAGGTTAATCGTTTTTAAATTTATATGACTAATTTTCACTTAATTACTTCCTATTTCTCTTATTGTTTCTGCATACCAGATACCACTAATTGCACATTTTGATCAGTATTATTATATTTTGATCACTCTTATCGATCCTGAATCGGCAATAACAAAATATACTGTTAGTTCGTTTGTTGTGAACACTCAGTTATTGATACCGGATACCGGAATTATTCTTCAAATAAGGTGTTATTATTATTTTTTGTTTTTATAATCTCCCTACTCGACGATACCTCGACATTTTCTATAATATACAATAGTCTTCGCCCTCGTCGACCCTTTATAAGGTAAATGGCCCGTGCCAGGTAATAAATTTGAATTTTCTATAATATTTTTTACGAAATAGATATATGGTATAAATTGTCTAATACACAAATAATGGCTAAAGTTAATATTTAGTTTTGGCACTATCATGAATCGCCATCGTGGATTCTTTATAGAAAATAACCAGGTAAATGGTCTGTGCTAGATATTAAATTTCCTAGCGCGTCGCGTAATTTACTAACGTTACTCGGCATATCTGATGAACTAATAATTTGAAAAAAGATTCGTAGGTATTAAAACAACCGCGGATTAATATTTTAATAACATTTTAGTATCGACTACTGACTCGATTTCTCATTTCCACGTTACTTTTAACCTCGCTTTTAACAAATCAAGTATTTTCAATTATACCGGAAATGATCCGAAAGTACTGAAATATGTTTTAAGTTACTCAATTAATTTACTTCTTGTTTACCAGTGGTTTCACTTTACTTAACTAAATTATAACCTAACCGGATCTACAGGGTGTACCAAAGTGACTGTAATACTTGAAACAACAGCATATCCTTGACGAAAAAAATTACTTCGTTACATTTCCTATGAAATAGTAGAAATGCTGTAAATTATCTAACTCACTAAGCAGCGGCCAACATAAATTATTAACTCCAGTCACATATTATAACAGGGAGGCGACTCACCAAGTACCGATCTTTGTGAATTAAATTAACACTTAATTCAGCTGATTTACCACTTCTTATCTGGAGCAGATCGCAAATACCACTTGAAACGTTACTAAACTATTTATTTCACTTTTTAATAAAAAAAATTGTGAATTATAGGATCGATATACGGGGTGGCCACGAGAATCGACCCAGACTTATTGCTCTTTTGTTTATGAACCAACTGTTTGAAATTTGGAACATGTATACAACACGTATTTTCCAATTCGATTTTTTAAATAGAACAACCTGGATATTTTATTATTTTTCGAATTTACGGACCAAATTCTATTTCATCGTTTTTTAAAAATAATTTTAAAATTTTTAATTTAATTTTTCAATTCAGAAGGCTGTCACTTGGGAAATCTATCTCCATTCTGTCATTCACACAAATAATAATTCTTGGTAGTAAGTTATATGGGCCAGTAAATTTTAAAGTGTTGGCTTTTGTTGAAAAAGGCATTTTTTTTTAATGAAACGTGTATGGACTATCCGCAACAATGGATAGAACATTTTATTTCGAATACGGCGATATATGATATGTTTAGTTTTATGTCCATTTAACACAAAAACATGAAATAATTCAAGCATTTTTTATTATTTAAAAAATAAATTAAAATTTTGCAATGTGATCAGATGGAATTTGGTTTGTAGATTTCAAAAATAATAAGATATACAGAGGTGTTCTATTTAAAAAATCAAATTTGTGTAATTTCCGTCGAAACTGGAAGTCGACCATTTTGACTGTACAGGGTGGCCCTTTTTCGAGCCTCATCATTGGGATCTCGGAAACCGTAAGAGATACAGGATCGGTTAAATCGTGTTAAAATTGTGCAATTTGATGCTTATCAAAACGCTGTATTGCAGTTTGGAAAATTACGAATACTTTCGCCAATATCCGGAAAAAACCGAAATTTCATAGAATCTTTTTAATTTTTTTCTGACGTTATTTGAAAACAAATTTCAAAACGACTCACACTTCGTCATTGTCACATTTTATCCTCTACAAGATGGCGCTGTCAAATTGGAAATCTGACATTTCGTCTTCCAGAAACCTATATCAACTTATTTTTTAAACTACCGACCTGGATTTTTTATTTTATTTTTTGTTACCGTTGGACCCACTAAGAGCTATAACCTATCACAATTTTTGATTTTCAAACGTTTCGATAACACTGTTTTTAAAATAAATTATTTTTTCAACATGTTAAATTTATTATAGCTAGGTGAAAAATAAACATCTAAATTTATAATACTACTGAAAAACTATACTAAAAGCGAATAAAAAATAATTATACTTAATTATAACTAAATTACTTATTGGAAGGTGACTAATTTAAGTTACAATAGTAAATACGAATATAATAATTTTTATTTATTTCCAAATCTTAAATACTTAAGTAAATAAGATTTAAAAAAATAGGATAAGTCGAATACTTTTATTTCAATGTTATAATATTGCAGAAATAAACTCAATATAAACGAGGTGGGAGGACACATTTCACTGAAATAAAAGTATTTGACTTATCCTATTTTTCAAAATCCTATTAACTCATTTAGGATTTGGAAATAAATAAAAATCATGATAGTCGTATTTACTATTGTAACTTAAATTAGTTAGGTTACCTACCAATAAGTAATTTAGTTATAATTATAATTATTTCTTATTCGCTTTTAGTATAGTTTTTCATCAGTAAAATTTAGATATTTATTTATACCTAGCTAATCAACCTCGTAATCAACTTAACATGTTGAAAAGATAATTAAATTTGTTTTAAAAACAGTGTTTAGGGAGTCCAAGGGTAACAAAAAATAAAATAAAAAATCCAGATGTGTATTTAAAAAAAAATAAGTTGATGATGGTTGACAGCGCCATATTGTAAAGGATAAAAAGTGGCTCTAACAAAGTGTTATTTGTTCTCAAATTTGTTTACAAATAACGTCAGAAAAAAATAAAAAATATTTTATGAAATTTCGGTTATTTCCGGATATTGCCCAAATGTATTCGGAATTTTCCAAACTGCAACACAGCATTTGCATTTTGATAAGCATCAAATTGCGCAACTTTGCCATATGTTAACCGACCCTGTATCTCTTACGGTTTTCGAGATCCCAATGATGAGGCTCGAAAATGGGCCACCCTGTACACTAAATTGGAAAATAAGTAATATATTCCAAATTTCAAAACAGTTGGTTCATAAACAAAGGAGCTATAAGACTGGGCCGGTTCTCGTGGCCACCCGGTATACTGTTTATACAATTTATTTAAGTACTACACTATACAGCGATTTCGCTAAAGTGATCAAATAACTAACAATGAAAATATTTTATTACTACCTTGATTTTCAAATTAACTGAATAATCTAAATAATTTGAGGCGACACATGACGAATGAGAATAGTATATAATTGTTGAAATCTACTGGTAGTCCAATGTTTAGAAGTCTTCAACATTAAATTTGTTATAATTCCACAGATGTTTTATACACTCTCATTTGTGTAAAGTTAATATTATAATTCTTTACAGTTAAATTTTTTACTTAAAATTTACAAAAGAACCGCATTTAACATTTGTTGCTATAAATCCGTTATGCATCGAAAATCAGAAAACATCAATCTGCTTTCTCACAGGTTTTAACATTGTACTAAGTCATTAATTCTCAGGGAGTCATTAATTAGAGCCTTGTCGTAATTATAAAACTATAAACCATAGTAAGAAATTCACTGCAATATATGGTACGCTGATTGAATTGCAAAGAGCCAATTTCAATTCCACTAGCCGCTCCTTCTTATGCAAACATTCTTATCTTCCCTAAGGGTCTGTTATTTTTTTGTTTTTCTCAGCACAGATCTATCTTTGTTTATTCCAACCCTTGTTTGAGTGGATATAAAATCCAAATAGGGAGAATCTGGGTGTATTTGCATTGTTGGGACAATTATGAGTGAAATCCATTTATATTAATATTTGTATATTAAATTACATATATGGTATTTCGGAAACCGGATCCGCTCATGCTGGTTCGGTTTTCAAGAAGGAAACTCCAGAAATGTGTTGAGTGCATAAAAATAATTACAATTTCTAATTCGAAAAGTACACCATGGCTTAGATACAGGATGTAGAAATTTCAATAAAAGGAAGTTTTCGTTCTAGCTCTCCTTAATTTTTAATGAAAATAAAAAAATCGCAGATAGGATAATTTGTCCAACATCTCTCACATTTCTGTATTAATAACATGACCACCAAAAAAACTCCCGGCTTTATTAGTAACGACGCAAAATGGCTCGATTTTTTTTACAGTAATTACTTTGATTTACAATGAGGCGCATAACAGGCGAATTTTTTTCAAATAAAGACTAGAAATACTATAGAAATCTCGGGTGATTTTGACCATTTCGTATAACACACTAAGGGCTCTAACAGATAAATTAAGCATCATGCTAAGCTGGTTGTGATTTATTAACGCGACTATTTCACTTTTGTTTTTTGTTAGCATGGGGAAAAATAATTTCTCTACGGACAGCGTGAACATGCTGTGAGCCATTGTAACATAGTGTTGATTTTTGACTGTGAGACTAAGCCTATACTCACTGTTCTGTTGGCAAGATTTTTGACTCTGCAGTTAAGATAGGCAGTCTTTCCGAGAAGCGCTGTGACATTTTTTGATGCTGCCGCATCGAAGTGGGGTCCTCTCGTTGTGCTTTCTGTTAGTGAGTTCCCACTATTCCCGCTACCAGTCTGTGCTCCGAATACTGAAAAAAAAAATATATCAAATAGGGTTTTTGTAACAGTCAAAGTAAACCAAACACACAATTTTCGAAACTATAGGCAACAGAAGTTTGAAGCCTCATTGCAACCTAGATTAAAATTTAAAAGGAAGAACCATCACAGAATGTTTAAAAAATCAATATAGAAAATTCATTTATCCGCTATCACCTGCTCTGTAATTTAACACTTGTGTGGGAAACATTATAGGTAGTTTCCATATTTTTTACAATAATAAATATAAATTTCAGTGACACTTTCCCAAGCAACATCTTTTCAGTCTCTCAAATAATTTCTACTAACTAACAAAACATTTGGAATGAAAAGTCTAATAATAAAACAACAGTTTCTTGAGCTAGTTGCAATAAGATTAACAAATTTGCACTGGCATTTTGATGACAAGAATTAGCTCAGTCGGGCGCAGCATCCGATCCCGTCATTTGTCGGAATATCCAACGGTGCATTTAGATACAGAGTAAAATATCCTCCACTTTTGCTACTTTAGTCGAATGCAATCATGAGTGGGAATAATGTAATCCTGCCGAGGCTACTGAAAATATACATAACGTGTTTACGCCAGCCTTCTAATTCGAAATTATGAAAACTGGTAATTTGAATCTGGAATCTCTATCCAGCTTTAGTGCAGCATTAAGGCGAGCTTTTGTTTATGTATAATGATCCGAAAAGTTTATCGTAGCGAAGAGAACTGGAAATATTTCAACAATTTTAATTTAAAGTACGAAATATTACATAGTTTTATTTTGTATCTATCTCTCCGAGATAGGACACGTTAACATACAGTTAAGGTAAGAAAAGATGTAATAAAAATAGCTACAGTAGGTATATATTAAATGATTGAATTGCATGAAACGATTTCGATAATTCTTTATAGTTTTCGAGGAGAAAATTGCATTTTAAATTTTGCAACACCAAAAAAACTGATTCCACTGACTTTTTGCGTATTTTCATTTAGATAATTCCTTTGTTGTAAAATGTCTATGAGTTTTTCTGGACTTGCAAAAATTTATCTGATGATAGTGCAGGCCATCACATGCGGTTTGTACCCTCTTGGTAAAGAAATTCGTTTACAATACATGCTCTGTGTGGTCAATCACGATACGCAAATTTTAGTAATCAAATTTATCCGTTATTTTATTGTAAAAATGTAGCATTTTACTAAAACCTTTGTATATTTTTTAAAATTCAAAAAGTGTTTCAAAGCAGACACATAACACAAACAAATTTTATAAAATTCCTCGTAAAATTCTAACATAAGTTAACTTAAAGGTAAATTTATTAATAACTTTTATGTCTTATGTACAGATACTTGATTTTCCTCCTGAAACTTGTTAATTCTTAGGGTTAAAATATACTACCTTATATGCGAGGAAACTTGTATTAAGCTTGTAATCATTTAACTAGCTTTAAGTTAATTAAACACAAATAACAGCGCGTATATGCAGCTTTGTAGTTCGTTGTAATAAAACCGGAAATTTACAAAATGCAGGCTGATGTAATTAGGGAGGTTTTGTCAAAAGATAATTTGATCGCTAGCAATTTCGCATTTTGTGGCGAAGGCGCCGGTGAACGGTGACGTACTGCGACTATCAAAATAAATTATTATTTGCTTTTATCGTAAATACCACTCTATGAATATTTGAAACCTACATTGCATTCTATAACCTGGATCAATAATGTAATTTTACTTAATGACAATGATCCGTTGCTCTCAAGAAGTAATATATTCGTTTGTTCAATGACTAAAGAAAATTTTTTTCTACAAAAAAGCAATTAATCTTATTTTTCACAAAAGCTTCAGCAATAGTAGTTCTTAATATTAGGGATAATGAATGTGTTACCAAGTCTTTCAGTTATAGTTTTTTCGCTAGGTTTCATTCATATTTAATAGAATTACGAATAATCATCCATATAAATTGACACAAACCTGCCTCCCTAAGTCGCGTGGTATTATATGTGAACACGGGCTTTATATACTTATTCATCCGAGTTTCAGGCTCCATGGCCTCACCCAAGGTTAAAGTCATGACTTTGGTGGAGAGAGGTGTTAAGCTGGCATATTTTCACTATTGTGTAAAATCATTTCCCCATTTTGCTTGTAAATAACCTTGGACCAAGCACGCTTAATCTCAAGGTATTACCACTACAAGTTTAAATAACTGAACTCGAAATATGTTTGCTAGAATGTGAAAAAGATCCTGATAATCTCATTGACATTTAGAGTACAGCTAAGTCTTAAAATTCTTTCTTTACTGTGGGTACCTCGAACGAGATTTATTAAGAAAGTCATATCAAATCGAGACAAACCCACTCACCGGAGGCACTTTCCAGTTACGTTAATGCCTCTTGTACGGCATATTATATCTGTGTAGGTCACTAGATTTTCATTGCAAAAACCAGTATTTATTCTTTCACTTATATTTTGGATGAATTAATATAATTGTAAAATTGTAGAATTTTACACTGTATTAAAATTCAATTTTTATTAACGATTCACTTTTACTAACTTATTCACGCTTTAGTATCTGCGTTATTATTGGACGGATATATCGACACTTTCATAATGTTGCCAATTATTGCTTGTGTCGTCACAAGTCAATTACGAATGTTCTTTAAAATCCCTTCCCTCTTATTATTCTATAGGGAGATTATTTTGCACCACTTGCCTTTAAATTTCGTCCCAATCCTGAGGCGAGTCAGCAACCGGAATGGCATTGCTTATTTTAATACAGTTACCAAATTGAATTATTCACGGGTAAATTATTTCACTCAAAGAAATGTAAAATTTAATTTAGTTTCAAGTAAATTGTCTATCCAAGTAAATGTTCTCTTCTGTGGCACAGAAAAATAGGAAAGAAAAATGAATAAAACCAATTGTACTCATCAGAAGTTCTTGTGATACATCACCCGTACCAAAATCTAAATTTTCATCTTAAGTCATTCAAATTGTAAATGTGGCCGTGATTGTGAACAAGTAGACAACCTATAGAAATTCTGCGCCAGAATCCTATATACATATTTTCTTATGGAGGTTTATTCAAGGTCATTGTCGAGTATTCTAACGCATAATTTCTTTCTCGTCAACAACTACAGTCTTTTAACAGATGTGTAGTTTGCAGGTTTACGTTTATTATTTGTACTGATTATTATTATTACAATTTCATTATGCTGTTTAAAAAAAAATTTGGATTTTAGTTTTAAATATATCTTTCTAAATCATGTGGCCTTACACTGTTGCCAACCAAGTACAAAGACAAATGTAAGCCACATACTTTAAATTTATCAGTAGGTAGCTTCATTATAGTTTATTTCAGTTGATTTCCTGTAGGAATGCATTTCGATTTAAAGCAGGATTCATGCTAGTGCCATTTGCGGATTTCTAAATGAAAATTTGCATTTTAAGTCCAGCAACATCATAGAAATTGCAACAAAAGAAATTGCTGTATGAAAATATGCAGAAGCGGAAAAATCATAAGAGTAAAAGTCGTGACTCAGATATATTACCAGAATGGTTCAAGTTTATAAACAAAAATAATTTTATTGGAAACTATAACTAATTCATTTAATTAAATAACCTAAAATCTTTGCTGGAAGAGTTGTTGATTTCATTAATTCCCAAAATAATGGGTGTCTAATTAAATTGCTATTTTACATCTTTTTTTTACCTTAGGTGTAAGTGGTTCTAACTCGGGCAACAATACTTCGCCGAATAGTCTAATGATCACATCCCCGTCTAAGAATATACACGGAATTTTGAACTATAACGTATTTCCAAGGGTCGATTTTTCATTCAATAGGCTATTAAAACATTTCCATATTTAAAACATTTATTCATTGCTTTGAAAAGTATGGAGAGAACGGAAATGGGACGGAAATTATTGGGATCCGGTTTACTTTATTTTTCGAACTCGTTTATAGGACAGTTCGGAGAGTCTGTAAAGTACCGAAGTTAACTCTAAGACGCAACTTTTATACTAATTGTTATTATTAAGGAGTAATTAGGGTTTTTAAAAGCTCTTCAGGGCAACGCAAAATTTTAAAGGATCATTACTTACGAGATTCCTTTAAATATTTTGTAACAATAAATAAATAAAGGTTTGTTTGTGATGAGTATATAGCAACAGATTGTTAAAAACGAAGCTCTCGGAGACAGTAAAAACTGAATTATGCTCCATTGTTGGTACAGGGTGGTCCATCTAAGCGGAAACGTTGACATAGGGGCTTTACGGCTGTACTAGGAAAAACATTTGAACACTGAAAAGATGGTATTTTTTCCTGGCATTCCGAATCTGAGCTCAAAAAAACAATAGAACATCAAATGGTGAAAATATTCGCGAAAAACCTGTTTCGAAAAAAAAAAAATCACCTTGTATATTTCTACTGGAAATGAAATGTTGTGATGTTATCAATAATAATAAGTATTCAAATTCAAAATTTGCGTTCGAATTGGTCGCAAAATCGCAATGAAGTTCGTATTTTCTAATAAACCCTGTATAATTTTACAAAAATCAGATTTAAATTTATTTTCTGATTTCAACGATACTATATTTGATATACTTGCTACAGATAGTTCCTGAGGTATTCGAGAAAACGGTATCCCACATTTTATTAACAACTAAATTACAAGAGATAGTAGTAAGCTATGAAAAACATTGGTGTTGAAGCATTTGAAAGTAATTATAACAATATTGACAGGTAGAATAGGTATATTTTTGTTTAATTTCCAAAGCCAACTTGGTGCATAGAGTTGCAAGGAATGCTTCAACACCAATGTTTTTTGTGTTTTTCATAGCTTACTACTATCTCTTGTAATTTATTCTTCTAAAATTTTTTAAAAAGCAAAAAACTAACGATAAATAAAAAAAATAATAGGGCAAATAAAACGGTGGACATTTTTTCGCCCACCCTCTACATGTATTCGCTTACTTACACCGATTTTTAAATTCACATTTTTGGCAATCGTTTTCCAAATGTCATCTTTTAGTTCAGATTTCATTTATTTCATATTTGTGTCATATAAAATGGGATAATTCTTAACAGCCTCAATAATTCTTTCATCTTTTCAAAACATGCACATGAAATCTGTGTCTCGAATACTGAGCGACGCATCTTTTGTTTTGTCCATTCATGGCCTACCCTACGTTGCGTCTTAATGTGCACGCACCCGTTGCCCACTACCAGGTTACAAAATCGTGGCGTGTGCTGCGCTGCGTGGGTTGCGTGGCATACGTCTCAATGTGCGCCTTGCCTTATCCTTAACTTCTCAACACGAGCTGGATTCAGGTATCTTGTAGGTTACTAGCGTTTAAGTAGTTTGTGAGTATTCTTGGTTTCAGTTGAAAATCAGAATTGTGAATACTCACGATCAGTTATCCCGAGATGCTTTGTACCTCCTCCCGCACAAGGCTCAGCCTTCTGGGATAAAGGGGGTCGTAATTACATGTGGTGTATTCTCATATGCTCTATATTCTTTTCTGAGGGAATTTTAATGCCATAATAGTTTAGAGTTAATTTAATGTGGCTATTTTATCTACTCAATGTTAAAATACATGACAATATGTATTAACAAGTTCTATTTCAAGAGGGAAATCAAATACGAAGTATATATTTTGCCTTACGTTCCTCACTTTTATAAACGAGTGACTGGCAACTTGTAAATACCTTATAAAAATTTGCGTTTAAGTAAAAGGTCCTCAAGAGCTCTTAAAAATTCTAATATCTTAGAATAATTAGAATAATTTTACAAAATTATAATACACTTAGGTACATCTTACAGCTAACTTTTATACTCTACAGATTTCCCGAACTTTCTTATAAACAGGTTCAAAAAATGGAATCCCCCACCAGACCCCAATAATTACCATCCCATTTCCGTGCTCTCTATCCAATATCAACATCTTATTGAATGCATAATCTTAATTCAGCAGGTACATTCGGCGATCGTCAATACTACTCCCGTTAAGGACCTTTCATCAGAAATATTACGTATTTCTAATTTTAAGAAATACTTTTGCGGAACATTTTAAGATTAGTTGCTTTTTGTAGAAAAAAATTTGTTTTAGTCGCTCAACAAAAAAATATACATTTTGAGGGCAACAGAAAAATCTATGATATATGAAAAACGTTGCTATTAAACTACGATCGCTGATTTTGAAAATGCATATTTAATTTAAAAAATATTTGGCAAAGAATTTTTTAAACATTGCCATTACGCTAGATTACATTATTGATCCCCACTATAAAATGCAATGCAGCTTTCAAATATCCATAGAGTGGTATTTGCAATAAAAACAAATATGTATCTATAATAATTTATTTTGATAGCCGCAGTTAGTCACCGTTTACCGGCGCCTTCGCCATAAAATGGGAAATTACCGTATCGAATTATATTTTGACAGAAGTTCCCTAATTAGGTATATCAGCCTGCATTTTGTAAATTCTCAGTTTTATTACAACGAACTACAAAGTTGCATGTACGCGTTATTATTTGTACTTAATTAACTTAAAGCTACTCAAATGATTACAAGCTAAATGCAAGTTTCTCTTGCATAGAAGGTAGTAAATTTCAACTCCCTGAATATTGGCAAGTTCTATTTCACGAAGCAATATCGATTAACAGTTAATAAGATATAAGACATAAGATGTTAGTAACAAGCTTACCTTTAAGTTAACTTAGAACGTGACTTAGAAAGCAGGTGAAATCTCTTTACCTATTCATAAAGCAAGAAGTTATCAACCTCAGAAAATTCTCGCAATTGTTGATAAAAAAATGATATGTCTAGATATATAAAAGAGAAGAACTGGCGGTTTGTAAAATTTGCGATAAGGTAAACGGCCACTGACAACCTCTTAAAAACCCTAATAACTTTGGCAATTGCATTCTGTATAAAGACAAATTAGCCCTATACGTCAAATTTATCAGTAGCTTCATTATAGTTTATCTCATTTCGTGTCGGAATGCATTATGATTTAAAGCCAGGACGTGATTAAGAACATTTAATTATTTAATGATGGTTAATGATGTGAGTATGAAAGATATGTTTTAGCCTTTAAAAATCATAATGAAACTTTCAAGAATTATAATCATATAATATAAAATTTTCTTTTTTTATAATATTAGGTACTTGTTATCAAATGCAGCATGTATCAAGGACCAAAATTGTGTAATAATATAAAGTCCATTAACAAAAGTGTATATACTTTCCCTTGTATTTTTGTTGTTGTTTATTTTCTACAATAATTGTATTTCAGTTAATTAAAATTTAATTGAACATATGTTCAACATATAATGTTAAAAATCTGTTTAGACAACTGTTCGCTGTTCAGGAAATAATAAAGTAATTTAAATAAAAAATCCCCCCGGTAATAAATGTAATTTTTAACTAAAATTCTTCCATTTATTCTTTTTAAAGCTAATATGAAACAACATCAATGGTATTATAAATTTGCATATTTCATAACTTAAGAGATATAACATAATAATTTAAAGAAACGTATATTTTGTTATAAAATAAATAACACTTCGATTTAGAATATTTTAAGTACCTACCGGATGATTATTGTATAGTTTCGCACCTACTATTAATACTATGTATTTTATTTGAGTTTTATTATTACTTACTTCCCTACTAAAAATTAATATAATTACGAAAGAAATGAAATCCAAAGAAGTCAGATTAATATAATTACATTTATTGCAATACGTTATCTTGTTTACAAAAAGGAAACTCGATTAGGGTAATCATCGTAGTTAATGTATGTCAAAATGTATATCCTATATTGATAACCTTTACTTCTGTTTATACCATAATTTGTCATTATCATACATAATACATTATTAGAATTAAACTAAATATAGAAAAATTGTATTAAAAAATGTTATCAGGAACGCTAAGTGAGTAAATGCAAAAACAATCAAGACGTAACTACCGAATAAAAAAAATTTAAATTTTCAATAAATAATTGCACTCAAATTTAAATAAACACCTGCGATGAAAACTTCAAAACTCAGAATTGATTAATACTATTTGTATTTTTTTTTTACAATTCTCTTTCTTTGCTTGATATGCATTATTTATAAATGACTTTGTTTAGGAATTATACAAGCATAATAATAACAAACATATCCAAATTGATATACTTATATTGATGTTTCATCTCTAAACATGCTATTATTAAATTCATTGGACTATCTTATTAGATATATTAGATAATTTTGTTATTATTGGGCCAATATAAGGCTTGAATAAGGTTGTTTATAGACAACAAGTCTCGAATAAAGAGAGGTAGAGTATTTTATAAGAAAACATGAAAATGTAGGCGGCATTAATTATAGAAATTTGTTTCTTATGGTTACATGACAGTTTATTAATTGTAAAATGTAAATTCAAGTAAATAACTTTGTTTTGCGAAATTAATCGTCCACCTGATGAGCTACTAATAGCGAGAGAATATGTACATCTTCTTGTGGACTTCGTTTTTTGATTGGTGGCCATAATGAAAGAATTTTGTGGTGAGTTAAAAAAAAAAAAATTTAATAATTTGTTTTTAGACGTTTTGAATTTTATAAATTTTAATGCAATATTCATAATGTAGGTATTAAAGATAGTCCAATGAATTTAATAATACCATGTTTAGAGATGAAACATCAATATAAGTATATCAATTTGGATATGTTTGTTTTTATTATGCTTGTATAAATCCTAAACAAAGTCATTTATAAACTATTTGTATGTATTTAAAATAAAATATATCAAGAAATAATACTCAGTTGTCGTATTTCATTTAAAAGTATCCCGTTGATTATTGATCAACATATATTTGTTTACTTTTGTGTATGTCAACGATCACTATTAATGGCAATGTCCTAAGACGATTTTAACAATTTCATATTTTAAATGAATTATATTGTATTAGATAATATA
Organism: Rhagium mordax; assembly: GCA_963680705.1. NCBI lineage: Eukaryota > Metazoa > Arthropoda > Insecta > Coleoptera > Cerambycidae > Rhagium > Rhagium mordax. The sequence continues at coordinate 23,436,030 of OY796661.1, read as the reverse complement.
AAAATAGGATTTCTACAGTAGAGTATTAAAGTTTACCAGTAGAGATAATATGGCAACACGTCTTAAAATAACAATTGCATCCAATTATTCAACATTAAAGAAAATAGGATATCTCCCCGGCTTACGAACTTCGTGCTTGAGCCTTTACCAATCTCAAATATACTAATAGTAAATCAAGTTGACCATGGTAGAAAGTGACAAGTGATTTACATGGAGAAAGCGTGCGTTGTGAAGTTCAGTTTATTTTAAGAATTTCGTGACGGTAACCTACTAACCTAGCCTAACTAACTTGTCACTATTCATATGATGTTTACATTTTGCATTTTCAAAACCTTTAATATCATCTTTTTACTATTATTTTCAAAAGCATATTGGGCAACACAACTATGTTTCTTAAACCTTATTAGAACTGACCGTCTTATTTATCCAGCAAACTCTATATCACTGTTCTTAAAATTATTTTGTGATACATTTTAAAAGCGAGGACATTTAAATTATAAACGAAAAGCATTACTGCTAATTAATATAACACAAAGTTTTAAAAAATCATATCACAAACTTTAAACTGTAATTATAATACTGTAGTAGTACAAGAAAATAATTATTAAACTTCTGAAAAAGCAATTTGCCAACATCGCGTCGGCTCAATTTTTCACTGTCCCAAACTTATTAATATAATTAAATCGTCATACAAAAATATCTGTTTGGTACCTTACACGGCTTCCTGAGTTTATAACAGACCTCATTATCTGCATAGCGTCATAATAATTCTTTATTATAGCGCCTAATTACCAAGATGACATATAATCTGATATTTCACTTAGTCGTACTGCTGTATTCACGGTTAATTTTAGTTCATTACGTTACCCTCGCCCCTTATTTTAAGAACATTAATTCATCCATTTTTACGTACACGTTACAGGAGACTCCTGTAGTATCAGATATTTTTCGAGATAAAATTTTTGAAAAAAAAAAAAAATGAAACCAGCATATCCGTAGGGCACATCAAACAAGATATTATTCTCTCAGTTGTAAATCACATTCAAACAGGACTTTCTGCGGTTGATTTGGCAGAATACATGTGTCAGGAGCAAATATCACCCTAGGCTTGCCAACCTGAGAACTTTTCCTGGATGAGGTAGGCCCAACGAACATCAAACGATCTAAAGTCTTTATACGTATACACAGCTTTCATAAATGGTTTTAAAACATATGACCACAAAATTAGGCAACCAGGTGTTCACTGTCGGGTTTGAGTCAGGCCTGTTAGTGATACCTCAGTACGTAGATCCCTAGGGTCACGTTTTTAATTAATCTTTCCCACAGTATGTCGGAGGACGCTCGACTAATTGGCCCCAAAATAAATGAACACAGCAAAGCCAAAGCAATCAATGACCAGCGCTAGAAAAATATTTTTTAATTGTAGACGAATGTGTGTATCCAAAAAGCAAATAATTTGTCTCGTATTCTCAAGAATCGATACATTCCGAGAAACATCGTTCAGAACCAAAACACAGTAAAATGACAGCAAAACTTGATGTTAAAATTTTAAGAGCACATTATTTTTCTATTAAAAGAAAACGATTTCGAATGAATTGAAGGCTAAATTTGGAATATTAACAAATATAAGTGTCAATTTCAGTCAATTTTCCAAAGAAATAACTAAGACTTATTCAAATTTAACAATCCGGTATCGACTAGATGCAGATTTACAAGAAATCCCAAATAATGGCTGAATTAATTTACAAATTTTGTAAACTGTTACGAATGACACCCCATGACAACAAAATACTACTTTCCCGTGAAATATCTAGCCATCTAGCAGGAATGCTCTTTTTCTTGTTGCTATTCGAAAAACAGAAATATAAGGTATACGAGACCAATCAAAAAGTATATTTAAATAAATTATTTTAAATCAATATTCATTTTTATTATTATAAAAGTGGTAGGGCATACAATTTCGTTTAAACCTTACAAATCTGTTATTGTTTACTCAATTAAATTGAACTTAGTTGTTTACAGAATTTAATTATTTATGGTTGCACGTTGAGGTTATCATTTTGAACTGACAAATTAATTTGGGACTCGATTATTAAATATAATTTAGAAAAACATCTTCACACCTCGTAAACCACAATAGCCGTAAAATAAAATCTGAAATAGATTTAAATATCAAATTCAGTTAAATCTGTGCGTACATGCGGCGGTGTGCTCACGTTTCAGCGGAGAATTTATTAAACATCAGGAAAGTGGCTGCGAAGGGCGTTGTCACAAGAGATGGGATATTCTCGGTGTGTATGTGAGCTCTGCAGAGATCACGGCGTATACCAGCGACATATATCATTCCACTGTTGACGGACGACAAGCATTTCATAAAGTGTCGTGTTGTCACCAACCATAACCGCAGACCGCTCTAACTCGGTAGGTAAATTTTTAAAAAGTCTAGTAATACGACATTTCGCCGTTGTTACGCCGCGCAACGGAGCCAACGATGTTGGCTTTATTTTTGCCTTTTGCGTCATTAATTTAAAAATTTTACACAGTTTTGTTTCGTCCACGCAAGCAGTTGAATGTTACATGATTAGATTTTTAAATATGAATGAGCATTATTATTAGTATTAATAATGCAGAATGTGTAATGCATATAACTTTTCCCATCCCAAATTACTGCAATCATTGAAATTTTCTCATGTGATACCTGAAAATGTATTGCACTTATAAATCTAAAAAATTAGTCAAGGGAAGTTAAATCGGAAGGTTTGCTGTTCGTTTAACCATTTTTCGTTATTTTTTATATACAGGGTGAATTTGAAATACATTGGATAATTTTAATCCGTTAAGCTCTATGGTCCGTAAAAATTCTTAAAAATAGTCATTTGTAATATAAATGAAATACAGCCAAGAAAACAATTTTTGAATATTTATTAAATATTCACGACGCTCCTGCCTGAGCAGAACAGCTGACGTGTGTAGCGACATAAATGCCTGTACCCCCACTCTTCTTAGCTATCGTGTTGTTTGTTGTGTTGGCGTAGTTCAGACTGTGCATCCATGATGTCGAGTGTGAATTTTTCCTAGTGTTTTAGATTTCAGTTTTGTGTTCGTAGCTACCACGTTGCCCGCGTAGTTCAGCCTGTGCATCCATGATGTCAAGTGTGAGGTTTTCCTAGTGTTTTATACAGTTTTGGTTTTACTTGGTAAACACTGCGAATACTGCGTAGGGGTATTTGTTCGTAACCAAGTCAATGTCAAGTTCACCGGTCAGTGTATGCCCAGTGGGACGAATTTAGGGTTTTTGTGTTGAAACATTAACTATGAAATTTTGAAATTAAAACACTGCGAATTCATTAATTATGCTATAAGAAATTACAGATTAAAAATATTCAGTGTATTATAAATTCACCCTGTATTTTATTCGGATAGCCTCTTACTCTGTTTCCATATTGTGAAGGACCGCATTTTATAAAACGTTGATTTTGATGATTTAGTATTAAATTTAATTGTCAAGAGCTTTCAAATTTACCTATTTCTATGAACAATTATCAAAAGGCAAACACATCTGGACATCAACTCAGGATTCCGGGTTCAATTCCAGGTATTTTCAATTATTTTATTGAGATTAGCTCACCCTCTTTCACAAGTGCACAACGGTATGTTATCTTACAGTAGGAGAGCTCTCGATCAGGATTTTCGACCTCATCGCGACACGAGGATTCTATTTCTTTTTCAACAGATCATGTCAATATGAAAAAAAATCTATTGCGACTGACGTTTATCTCGTTGCTAAACGGGTGAAAAAATATTATCGAAAAAAAATGGGTCATAATAGTTATTCGATTATCCGAGCTCGGCAGCGGATGGATATTAAGCAACGAAATTTTCAGGGATCCGAGAGAAAGGTTAGTTCTGAAAATTCGGTAGAAAAAATCCTCCGGGTAAGGGCCCCCGGAAAAGTACAACTTTTCGGCAAAATCGACCTTTCTAAAAAATTCATATCTCGGCTAATATCGGAGATAGACAAAAAAAGAGTTCTTCATTTTTTCTTCTTCTTGTCCGCCGTCCGGGTATGGATCCTCTGGATCCAAAGGGAAAGGCTGGCGCGTTTCTAAAATGTACCTGTTTGAAAAAATGCTAAAATCCGACAAAATCGCCTCTTTTGAAAAATTCATAACTTTCTTAGGAGGCAAAATCGAGAAAAACGGTTCACCACAGGATCTTCGAAATTACTTCTAGTTCTCAATAAAAAACACGCCGCCGGTCCATCTCGAAGGAGGCGCGAGTTATTAAGCACGGCCCGGACGCGTGTTTGAAGAAATTTGAAAAATTGAAAAATTGAAAAAATTGCGAAAACACGAAATCTTTAAACGCTATTTTCAAACGAAAAATCACTGCCGGTCCGCTGTTCTGGTAATAACTCCAAGGTAGAGGGTCCAACTTAGAACTACATCGTAAATCGCACGGTCTCGTTGCGATTTTCGAGGCACTAGGAGCGAACGAAAAAATGAAATTTTGACGTTTTGACGAAAATTTTGAAGTTGTGTTTAAATTTGCGAATTTACTGAAATTTTACACAATCCTCCGACACGGAGGTATTGAAACGTTAATAACTTTCTTAATACTCGAAGGATCGCTACGAAATATAGCTTAAAAGATTTTCCCGACACGAACACGTCTATAAAATACGACGCCATGCGCCCACGCTCGCCCGGAAAAAAGATTTTGAGGCGGAAAAGTACATAAAAAAATTCACACGAAATATTTTCACCCTTTCCGCAACATACTGAGCCTTTCCTTCATAAATAAAACTTGTTTTTTTGACTCGAAATACACATTTTTCATGAACTCGAAATGAGATCATTGATACCTCGAAATTTTGGTCTAGGACTCTCCTACCATTATTATACGTTTCCATATCGAATAGTAAAATAATGGAATTCATTCCGTCAGTTCTATTCACCACATATCTTTAACATCAGAAATAGGCATTAGCGTTCGTGTTCTGCATGTTCTTTGAAAATATAGGCACGTATATTATAAAATTCATGTGTGGAAATAACTATAAAAATTATCCTTGAGTTTCCCTTTTTTTAACCAAGTGGCAGTGCCATTTTTAGGATGTCATCATCAGACTTATCCTACCTAAACACTCTTACAATTCCGTATTAGTTTCTGCGGGCAGGAATTTCGTGAGTGACAGCAAAACTTCTGTGACAACATTCATTTTCGTTATTAATAACTAACATTGCCAGTTTCTGCAAGTGCCTCATAAATATAATCTACTGGGGTGAATAGAAACAGGCCAAGAAATAGCTACATTTCCCTCGACAACGTCGGGAATCACTCACAATTCCACTAAAATGCGATGATGGCCCGCTGCGTAAAATCAGATGTCCTGAGGTGTTATTCACGACCTAATCACGGCGATGTGGTGAAATGATGTATTTGAAATATACGAGGTGTTACTGATTTACATGTCTCAAACGGTACGTGATAGTTTTCTAGTTGGAAATCTATAAAATTTTACAGGAGCAGCATGCTTATAACTTATAACACAGAACATACTTTAGCGTCTATAGAATATCCTGATAGATCTACTAATCTAACCCACTCGTCTTCTTTGAAGCCTTTGAAAGTTCTTTACGTAATTTGCAAAACATTTCGCTAGTCATTTGACACGACATTATTCGATTCATTTAAATATGTCCTTGAAATTCATTACTGAAGGCTGCAGGTTCCATATAGACTCGTGAATAAATATGAATGTGAGTTAATGGGCCACTGGAATCGTTAGCGTCTTCAATTACCTACTTGAGAGTTGAATTTCCTCAGCTTGTTCGTTGATATTCGCAAAGACAGCGACGGCTGAGATTATGTCTGGCGACAGCCATCCTTATCTCTGTGTATTATCAAATATTATCTAATATGATATGCCACTACGCCCCCTCTATGCCAACTTTAATGATAGATTGTATATGTGGTGGGCTAATTTGAACAGGGTGCTTGAAACATGTGACACCGCCAACGCTGAAGTGTTGATTAAGTTAAAATTATGGTAGGTGAGATGAGTAAGCAGGTGAGCGGGACGCTTGGTGAAAAGTGTTTAAAATGAAAACAAGATAACACTATAGGGAAATGCAGAAACATTATTTATATAAACTTAAACGTTGCCTCTTTATTACCTATACTGTTGCAAGTATCTAGTTTATGATTAAATGTTATACATAATGCGCAAGGTCAAGTTGATGTTATTTATACAGATAAAAAAATAGGTAATATGATGATGAATACGTAAATATGAAAAATACGACATGGAAAGCTTTACAAATATTAAACATAAAAAGGAAGTAACATAAATATACCTCCTACGACAGGAAATTGTACTCAAACTAATAATAACTTTTTATCGTGATTTAGTAATAATTTTTAGCCATAATAGTCTACTAATTGTTTATTACATTTTTATACACATTTATAAAACTTTCACTTTTAATTTAGTGTGAACAGATGAAGCAGATAAGATGGTTAATAGTGTAAAAACTAGTGCTAGGTTGTGATGGCATTTCAATAACTAAAGTAAAATATGTTTTCCTCCTACCATAATGGAAAGTACATACTTTCCTCCCTCATATGAGGGAGGAAAATGCCACTTTTTTTTAGGGAGGAAAGTATTTTCCCACATATGAGGGAGGAAAGTGTATTGCACATTGAATATAAATATAACCAATAAGTCTAACATCTAAAAATAATATATTTAAAAGATATATTTAAGGATTTGTTTTTATTTCTTTACTCAATAAATAGTTTTAATAAAATCAAATAATTGATCTATTTACATATATAAGTTAATTATACAGGTAGGAGAAAAAATCATATGTATTACACGGGATCAAAGTGCTTTTTCCTCCCTTGGTGATCACCCACGGGAGGAAAAGTGGCACTTTCCTCCCTAGTGATACAAATAGCTATTGTTCTAAAATTTATTCATTTATTATACATGTATCTGATATCTGTCTAGAAATAGTGTTTTTCCCAGCTATTGGAAATAGTAATTTGTTTAACTAGGCAGTAAAATAGTAGATTGACTGCCCGGGAGCGTAACGAGGCTAGGAATTCAGCCAAAGCAGTCTATTTTCCCGCTGAGTTGAACATATCTTTTTCGCCGATTGCTTAAAAATATTTATTTGAAATATTTAAATTATTACAATTTCCATAATCTCTCTATTTTTCTTGACGTGATATATTCAGTTGCCATCACAACCAATCATTGTCCCTGCCTAGGCAAGAAAGCAAGTACTTTCCTGTCTAGGCAGGGAAAGTGACACTTTGCTGATTGAAATCTGTCAGCAATTAGTGTTTTGCCGTCAATCAGAGAAAAAATAATAACTCTCCCAAAATATAATATAATGACATGCAGGAGACCTTAATTAGTGTGTTGTCTTTATTACCAACGAAAACAATAAAATAAATAGATATCACCCCAGACACTAGAAATGTCTTTCTCTTCCGGCACGTGGTTATTCCTCTTATTGAATACTCCACGTCTAGTAAACGAGACATTTACTCGAAGAGAATTTTGTCAAGATACTTTCAGTCTACGTTTTGTTTATTTTGCAAAAATTTAGCAAATCGTAGGCGAGCAGGAAGATCTTGAGGTAATAAATCTAAATAATAAAGATGATATAATAAATAAATAAATAAATACACCACATGTAATTACGACCCCCTTTATCCATATATATGAATGGAGTTTCTCTTTATGTTAAATTCTCCGGATTGCATTATTCCTGTTACTACACTTAAACGACGGGTACTCATGCCTGGGCTTTTGGAAATATAAGCTAAACCCTCATCTTCTTCAACGGATATAGTTTTTGTAACACCATTATGACGTTTAGGACGAAAATAACCTGTTCTGCTTAAACGTTTGTAAAGATTTCTAAAAAGTTTAGGATTGGCTTGCCTTCGATTTGGGTGTAATTGTAAATATCTCCGAGCTTCAGCAAGCCCATTAAAATTTGTTTGTAAACACAAATGTTTGTAAACACAAACGTTTGTAAACACAAATATATCTCGTATCTCACTGTTGGAAAAATCACTAATTTGCTTGTAAACACTAATGTTTGTAAACAAAAATATATCTCGCATCCTGTTGGAAAAATCATTATGCCGTGGCATTTTCTTTTTGATACTTATTTTATTACAAAAAAGTCGAAAAAGTTATTCTTACTCAACACACTTATTGACTTAAAATTACAAAAACAAGCAAAAATATTGGCAGCAGTCAAGTAAGTAAGCCAACTTTGCATTTTAAGGTTTGAAAATTTCATAAGCCCGAAATACATAAGTATATTAAAACGTTAAAGAGCCAATATCTCGAAGATTAAACAAAAGTAATTTTTTAAGTAAAAAAGGTCGCTCCTTCAGGTAACCAATAATTTTACGTGCACAAATAATATGCCTCTATTTATCAAAGTAATAATGTATAACTTCTCTATGAACAACTTTAAAATTAGTTACAAATTCTTCTGCGCATCTGTACGAAATCTTTCTGTAAAGATACGAGGACTTCTTAAATAATATGTAATAATTTTGTCATAAAGAGAACTTATATGCAAGTGACGACTATTTTGCGTATTAATAATAAGAATAATAGTAATAATAATAAACGACTTTATTGAAACTTACTTACAAAGTACAACGTCCCATGGGCGAAGTTTAGCAAATTCTGTATATTTTCAAATTTAGAAAAAAATTAATTAATATCTCTGTAATAATTAAATATATTGTTACTTTGACTGACATGTGGTATGGAGTTTATAAAATGATTATTAATCTCTTCGACATTCGGTAAGTTGTCGGGATTGTTTTTATTTTTTTCATTCTTGTGATTAAGCAAATTTTCAACAACCTTCCACACAACTTTGTTACTTAGTTATGATGAGTGATGCAAGTAAGTACAGGGTTATTGGTTATAAATGGATTCGAGATAAAATAAATGTTTGAAACAAAAGTTTTAGGGGATTCTATGACCATATACAATAGTATACAGGGTGCCTCATAAAAGCGACACAAAGCAATCTTATGTTTCTTTTAATGGAACCCCCTCTGTATTTTTACATAGTATGAAAGTCCTCATTTTCCTGATTTCAAAAATGTATAATATGTTGACGTTTACTATTATATCTAGGTATGGATAATTATTATTGGTTAGATCAATATTTCAGTTTTGCAATAAACAGAAACAGTACGAAATCTTTATTAATGACAAGATTCTATACATATCAAAGATTAACAGATTATTGTAATAAATTTTCAACATGTCCCCCATTTTCATTAATACATTTTCTATAACCTTTTGTTTTTGAAAATCATAGCATACTGTTTTTCATTCGATTTTTATGTAAATAGAAGCCGTTGTGTATCGACCGCAGTATGTCAACATATTATACATTTTTGAAATCAGGAAAACGAAGACTTTTATAATATTCAAAAAATATAAAGGGTGTTCTATTTAAAAATCATAAATTTGGTTTGTCCGGCTTTTATGAGGTACCCTGTATACTATTAAAAATGGTAGCAAGAAAATTCATAGAATAACTTAAAACTTTTGTTTAAAAATTTTTTTTATCTCAAACAATAACGAAGTTAAGGGGGTTCCATTTATAACCAATAACCCTGTACTGTTCCCTATAGGTATTGAACTAGTTTTATTTCTTTATGTTCTTGCCAATCTTGCATTTTTCTGGTTTTCTAAATGTTTGTAAAGCTTTATCTTTTAAATTAATAAATAACTCTGAATGTTATCTGTATTCTATTTCTTATCTGATTTTTTATTCATAAAAAATTTTATATTTTCATTAAAGAAAATTATTTTACCATCAATATTATTAATCTAATAAAATATCATACAAGCAAAAAATACGCCTGTTTCGTTTTCGGCGGGCTACCCTGCATTTATTTTAATGTCGTGCTTTTGAACAAACAAATATAAAATCTGTTGGATGTAAACATAATTGGAACCACTTTAAAATGCAATTATTGTAAACAATATGCATCAAGCAAAGAAAGTAGAATAATTTGTAGATTTAGATTACTTTAAATAACTTTTTTTAGCTGGTCAGGTTGGAAAACTTTTCTTGCCCACGACTGTTTAATTCCCAAACGAAAACGCGCTTTCTCGCAAAACCCTTATTTTCTTAGAACAACTCATTATTTATTGGATTTTGTGATTATACTTTTGTACAATTATTAATATAACTATATGGATATGGTTTATTGATTAATCTTGGATTTTGATTTCATACAGCTTCTTATTCTTTCTTAGGTTTTTTCTTCCATTAATTTTAATTTATTAAACAGCAAAAGGGGGGAATAACGATTATTACAAAATTTTTTAGAAAGTCATGTTTATTCTATTATTCTACACATGTTGGTTGACGTTTCGCCCCTGATCAAGGGCTTTTTCAAAACATTATTACATTTTTAAGTACATTACTAAAAGAGAAACAAAAACAAATTAAAAATTTTTAGTCTGAAAATACAAGGTTATATAGACAAAATAATGATCAAAAGTTGGCTAACATACATACCTAAACAGGAAAATCGATAACACTAGTTAAAATATTAAATTTTATTAAAATTTATAATTATATTGGAGACAGTTAAAACGTGGTTGTGGCCATTCCACCATTTTGGATCAAACAAAACGAAAAAACGCAAAGGAGACATGAACAGCATTGAAATATTAAGAAAACTTAGTCGGTAAAATAGTGTGCGATAATAGTAGATAGGTAGATAACTATACTAGTAATAATTTAGATTTGTATTGATTTGAGTAATAAACTATTATGCCGGTAGATGGCGTAGATAAATTATACGGCTTACCGAAAATACATAAACCTAACAACCCTCTGAGACCAATTGTATCTAGTATCCAATCACCGTTCTACAATCTTTCAAAATTTTTAGCAAAAATAATATCCAATATTAATTGTAAAAATGACTATTATGTCAAAGATTCTTTTTCTTTCAAAAAATTTATTGACTCTGTTCAAATTCCCGATGATTATATATTAATGTCACTAGATGTTGTATCCTTATATACCAATATCCCAAAAGATTTAGTCACAATAGTTATCAAAGAAAAATGGAACCTATTAAAAAATCACACTAATTTACCGTTTGAAGAATTTCATAAAGCAATAGAATTAACCCTATCCACAAATTATTTTCAATATAAAGAAATGTTTTACCAACAAATTGATGGTTGTGCAATGGGTTCACCGATATCAAGTACAATAGCACAATTAGTAATGGAATATCTAGAAAACCCTATTTTAAATAAACTAAAAGATTTCAATATTATTTTTTTCAAAAGTTATGTAGATGATTGTCTCCTTGCAATACCTAAAAATAAACTCCATGAAGTGGTAAACATGTTTAACTCCTTTAACCCCAAATTACAGTTCACCTTCGAAGTAGAAGAAAACAATAAAATTAATATTTTAGACCTAACTTTAATCCGTAAAAATCATAGCATACTTACACAATGGTATACTAAATCAACATGGTCAGGTAGATATCTCAATTTCAATTCCCATCATCCGTCATCACATAAAAGAAGCGTTATAATTGGAATGGCTGATCGAGCTATTATATTAACTTCTCCACAGTTTAGACCTAATATATTAGAAAAAGCTAAAAATACCTTATTAAATAATAACTACCCATTACAACTCATTACACGCATTTTCAAAAAAAGAATTTTCAAATTTTATAATAAATCCAAAATTAAAAATATGCCTTTCGATGAAAAAAATTGTATCTCAATTCCATATGTTCAAGACCTATCAGAAAAAATAACAAATATTCTAGCAAAACATAATATTAATACCGCTTACAAAGGTCATAACCTACTTAACCAATTTTATACCCCCCTAAAAAGTCAAACACCTTTACTGAAAAATTCAAATTTAGTATACAGTATTCCATATAACGACTGCAATGGAGTTTATATAGGTATTACCTCACAATTATTAGAAAACCGTATAAAAGGCCATAAATACACAAAAAACAGTACTACAGCATTAAACAAACATTTAACTCAATTAAAACATACCGCTAATTATAACAACACTACAATTTTAACATTTGAAAGTAACTACCATAAAAGAACAATTAAAGAGATGATCCATATCAAAAAAAATAAAAATTCTATTAATGACAGATCTGATATAAAATATTTAAGCCAAATTTATCATAACATAATATAATTGGCAGATGATTACAACCATAGTTCCTATTTCTAAAAACTAATTTTACTACTAATTAATTATTACCAAAACAAATAATAACTATATATTATATTAAATATTTTCAATGCGCCATCTACCGGCATAATAGTTTATTACTCGACAAATCAATACAAATCTAAATTATTACTAGTATAGTTATCTACCTCTAAATTTTCTTAATATTTCAATGCTGTTCATGTCTCCTTTGCGTTTTTTCGTTTTGTTTGGTCCAAAATGGTGGAATGGCCACAACCACGTTTTAACTGTCTCCAATATAATTATAAATTCTAATAAAATTTAATATTTTAACTAGTGTTATCGATTTTCCTGTTTAGGTATGTATGTTAGCCAACTTTTGATCATTATTTTGTCTATATAACCTTGTATTTTCAGACTAAAAATTTTTAATTTGTTTTTGTTTCTCTTTTAGTAATGTACTTAAAAATGTAATAATGTTTTGAAAAAGCCCTTGATCAGGGGCGAAACGTCAACCAACATGTGTAGAATAATAGAATAAACATGACTTTCTAAAAAATTTTTTAATAATCGTTATTCCCCCCTTTTGCTGTTTAATAAATTAAAATTAATGGAAGAAAAAACCTAAGAAAGAATAAGAAGCTATATGGATATGCATATATTAAACTATTGCAACATGATAAAAATTGGAAGGCATTTTAGATATTTACATCATATAACGTTTGTTTTAGTTTTTGTGTTTTGTCACTGGAACTTCCCTAGACAGAGACATATTGCTGTGGAGAAAACCTGTAATGAATCAATGAATTGATCGTTTTACCCCGATATTCTATTTAAGTTTTCATTTTTTTTTACGTTGCTATCGTCACCAGTGAAAATAACTACAAATAATAATTTAGAAACCACCCAAAATCGTTTCAGAAAGCGTATATAAAGAATCTCATCGGCCTAACCAAGTAACGTTCCGTGTGACTGTGTGCTGGTGGTAAAGATTTATAAATCAGATTGATCAATATTATTTTTTAAGAACAATTAACGAAAATCATTCTAGCTTATTACAAAGAAAGTAAAATTACATTTGTCAAATTCAGCTTAAAGCTTAACATATAATCTACATCTTTGATATTACTAAAGAATGCAAGGGACAAGAATAAATAAAAATTAAGTATTTATCAATTTAATTAGGTAGTATAATATTTCTTTCCCTAAAATCGGCCAATTATATACCATAAAAACCCTACCTAGTTAATTATTTGATACATTTAATATTTAAAGTAGTTAATGATTTGATACATTTAATATTTCAAAAAATGGCATTACATTAAATTTAAAACTATTCCTTGTGCGACCTTTCCGAGACTTTTAGTAACATTGAGAATGCCATGCGTCAGCATAACTAAGATGTTAAACTTCTTATAGAAGCAGTAAAGTTTTGTATAAAATTTCCGATATATTCGCATTTGAAACTTTAGCTCCCTGATATGCTCGTAAACAAATTTGAAATTTCATCTACTTATCATATTCCCAAGGAATTCTCTATGGGGTTTAATACTGCTCGCGAATTTGGAATAATAGTATTGGATACGAAGAAGACATTATATATTATTCGAAAAGCCTGGCTGTTCAGGTATTCTTCATTCATAGCGTTAACTTGAACTTCTTGTTCCATTTCAATATTAACAATTTGAAATTTTATTTATACCGTTTTATTGGAATTTAACTTCCCTCTTGTCTGGTTTTTATTAAATAAATCGAGCTGCTGTTACATGTGTTTTATTTGATCAGTATAAGGAGCAGGGCGTTCCTTACTAGAGAGGGTGTTCCAACTTTTTTTCCGGCTTCTATAGTCGAGTAGGAATTTCAAATGAATTTTATTTTTTTTTTTGCATCATAAAAAATATTTTCAGTTTTCATTTGAAACAAATTATAATAAAATTTGTTCACAAAATTTAATTTAATTAGTTTTCCATGAATTTTTAAAATGTAAAATCTTATTAGGTATATAATAAAATTCGACATTTTTTTATGTTCTATCGACCACTTGAACCTACAATACTTATACGATTTCAACTTAAAACTGATATTTTTATGACAACTGATTAGCATTTTAAATTGCAACTGGACCTCGTATTATGTAAAATGCCATAATAATAGTGTTCACGCTAAAAGAATTCTATCCAGTTGTAATTGCATACATTAACGAAATTTCAGGAAACGTTATGCCACCGTAATATTGATTTCAAAATTTGAATAACAGGTGCTGTTTTAACAAGTTTTGGAGAATATTTTATTTGTGTAAAAATTGTATTCGTTTGTGAATGGTTGGTTACTTTAAAAATAACGGCCTCACTAAAAACAATAATTTTTCGGATGAATAAAGCTAATTTGAATAGGGTTTGTGCTGAAACAGAAACAATAATAAACGATGATGTTTACTCTGTATATAAACGATATAATAACACAAAGGCCCCACTCGACGGTTAATATTGCTATGAAATTATCTCAGTTTACAGAAACAGAATATCAAGTATCTGCTTCATGTTTTCAATAATCTAGTTTAGTAACCAAAAGTTAATAAACTCATTTATAATAAGTAAATAATTGATTCTCAATGCCATTGCAGCATAATATGTTTAGTGTAATATCCATGTTGCAGATATAAATAAATATGTAATCTCTGGAGAAGTTTACCTACTTTAAATATGCACCAGTTACATCGGCTGACGCTCGATCAATTTCTTTCCAAATTTCATTTAATTTTCATTACACTGTTGATTTTTACTTCTTTCGTTCAAACTTTCTTCTTTTATGTTCTCATGTTATTATTATATCTCTATTTTTTTTTCGGTAAGAATGTAATTGTAATATGTATCGTACCATTGAGTAAACAAATAATATAAAGAGGCGCAACTGTCAAGGGGCCGAGATTTTAGTGTTGTATTTTTTTGCCAATAACTACAGAATTATCTACAATATTTAGGGCTATGCAACCGAATTACAAATCCCTTCCCGTAGCACTAAAAATTGATAACAATCCTGAAGCTATTGGCAAAAAAATACAATACTAAAATCTCGACCCCTTGACGGTTGCGCCTCTTTATATTATTTATTTACACAATGATTATAGTTTCCTGCTAATCTACCTTTTAAACTTTACGCGCGTCCATCTAGCCACTATCACTAACTAACTCATGAGAATAAAGACCAGGACATCTTTCTACTGGAGGAGCTCATTTGTTTCTTTAGAAATGCTCCTGATGGAGGGGTATTTTCCCTCTCACTGAACGTAGTTGCTATATGAAAATATTTGTGGTAGTGTTATATTCAGCAATATAATACATCCGAATTTCAATATTATGCATGTGAAAAATGAATTTTAGTATTATATGCCGTTAATTCTATAAGGAAATCAAAAGGATAATATTCCGAGCATCCTTTTTGCCTTGCAAATCACAAGGAAATTCAGCTCGCCCTATTTCGTATAATATAAACACTATATTAGTAGAGCGTTCACTTAATATCTCAAGAGATACTTCATTTTTCGACTTGATAGCGTCGGTAACAAGTTACTTTAGATTTTCACTGCTTCAAGTCGGTTATAAAGACGCGAGTTGGATACCGAAACATGTTAAACTTTTTTCGTGCACAAGTTTTCCTTCGGCGTATATTACAATACTTCCTAAAGCAAACTTTTAAAATTTCTTTAAAGATTGAATCGACCTTTTTCTAATAAAATTTATTATTACGAGTATGTTTCATGGAAAATTTAGGGTTTTATTAAGAGTTTGTGCCCACATGAATTTACAATTGAGGTTATTTGGGGCATTTCAGCTTTAAACGATTTTCCAGGTTTTGCATGCGAAAATGGTTTCACCAAATATATATTAACAGAATTAAAGTTAGCGAGCTGTGTAGGCAGTCAAATGTTAAAAATGTAGAATACACGAAATGTTACAAAAAGCGTGCCTGGGAGTTCCGAAAAAAATTCAAGTGTCAATAACAGGATAATGTGGAGTTAAGGGACGGCCGGCGTCCGAACTGGATTAACTGTAAAACGGTACGGTTGGTAGCAAACATTGTCATATTACAAAGGTTTTGCTTGTTTGTTAATTACGCCTAAATCGTAATTCTTGGTCTCGTAACTCTGATTGTAACAGATGCGGTTTATAATTAACTCATCACAAAAATAACTGAGTAGGTTAATAATTATGGGTTATAATAGCACTCAAGAAAGCTACTCCCCCCCCCTCCCCCCCCTCCCCCCCTCATTTATGTACAAGCATAACAATAGCAAAAATATTAAATTCGAAATATTGATGTTGTATTTCTACTATATACTATACTAGATATACTATACCTAACTACTTTTCATAACTACATGTTATAAACTATTGAATTATTTAACAGAATTCATAGCATCCAAAGCAAAAACTTTAGAACGCAATTGTTGTCGAATCCATTAAGAACAATTAGCCATATTTTTCCTAATACACCTAAAATCAGGGTGAACACCTTCTCCAATCTATTGCCTTAATGGCACCCATACGGTGTACTAGGTCTGTCCTCTGTGCCATTCAGTAAATTTTCGCTCTTTTAGACTTTTATTCATTTATGTTCATATGAACAGTTCGTCGTATTTTGATTTTGAGAGACCTGAAACGACGTATATCTACTTTTAAATCACTTCGTGTATATACAACAATCACTAATATTTTAGGCGTCCTTTGCGTCAGAGGCTCGTGGTATTTTTGCACATTATTATAAATCTAATAAGTTTCCATGTAAGGCAAAGAAGTAGTTTATTATTACCAGTATAATTCGTAGCGGTATTATTAGCTACAAATATTAATTATGTCTTCCGGCTCAGAAAAGAAACTAGTAAAGAAGTAAAGATCATTATTAAAACATATACGTATATTCTAAAGAGGGTCTTTTTTGACCTTTATTCACCCAAATTCTATTCACACTTCCACCAGGGACGTATTAATTTTCGCTATATTGAACTCGATGAATGGAGGTCGTAGAATAGCACTCGGTTCACGACTTCTTTGCATATATTTCACTGTTCGCAAAATAAAGCTCTGACTAAAAAAAACTTGAAACTCTTACAATTGAACCTAATTACGAAAACCCACTTTTCTGCTTGAAATATCTTACAGTTTTTCTTCTCTGGCAAAGCTGATTAAATTGCCGTCCCGGAAATTATATTCAATGAAGTTTCATCTGAAAGGTATGAATAACAAGCTATTAAGGCCATTAAGCGTATTCAGTTATTTGCTTATTTTATTTACTCGTTCAGAAACGAGTAAACAGGTCTTTCATGAGTTCAGTTTGTAATCGTCATATGAGATGTTTAGGCTTTAACACTGTAATGAAATATCAATTTCGTCACATGGTTGTTTTATTGTTTGTACACAGTCAACAAGTATTCCGCCTACTCTACTTCGTTTGTGGAAAGCGATCTGTGCAATAGTTCTGCGATAGTGTTTGATGACCTAGTCGTTAGAAGGGTATGAGGGACTTCCGCAAACCCGATTTACTTCAGTTTTATTTTGTCTTTGACGATCGTTTGGACGAGTGAGTTGCAAATTTTTATTATCGATTAATAAATACATAATCATTGGTTTATGTTTTAGTCGATTAAAATCTACCTTGAAGAAGAGACGCGTTGTAATTGATGAAAACGGGTTGGCTAATGAATTTCAGTCACCTTTATGTAGGTAAAAAATATAAGTACAGCGAATGCATAGAACATAACACATAACTGGCAAGCTTGGTAATGAAGACAAGGACCAGTACTTACTTATGCGAACATAATATACCTACTATTCTGTACTGTAAAATAGTGTAAAATTGTACTATAAGATAAAAAACGATTTTAATGAAAAATTTAAAAAGCTGTTTTTGGTTTGTACCACATGTATTACGTAAGTCACAAAAAAACATTCAGACCATATTAACTAAACCTATTATTTTTTAGTTACTTTCTGTGATTCGTTTTCAATTAAATGTAAATTCTTGTTCTCTGAAAATTGCTTTAATTTGTTTTTAAATATCTTATTTGTCACGTTATTGTAGAAGTGAGGGACATGGCAATAGGTATTGTACTTTGTACCTTTACTTTTTTCAAAGGAAAGAAAAAAGAGGTTTGCTGCCGGTTAATAACATAAACCTTTATTTAATTTACTTCTGAAGCCATTTTGTTGGGTTTAATTCCTCCTTCATTGTCTAAATATGCAAAAATAATCAATAAATATGGAAGCGACGAAAACGACGGGAGGGAAAAACATTCCCAAATTTCAAAATTAGCTTATGAATGCACTAGTTTCGGACTATGCAAACAAAAATAAACAATACTGTTTATATCGTTGAATGAAGAAATTATAAAGAGATGGTGGTTACGAGGTATAGGTGACGCTTTTGGGCTCTCTTCCAGGTTGAATATATTTGAGGCAAGTGTAAGAGTGAAAGTAGTCTTCGCATCAATAGAAGACCACCATGGTCGAAACGTCAGGAGTTTGAAATTTTTAACGCGGTTAAGAGAACCCAAAATTTCTTCTACAAAGGTAATCTCCTCATTTAATGCAAAATAATAAGCGTTTACAAACTAAATAATCAATTGGCGGTCTGGTTGATTTTATCTATCTCTGCGAGGCTTTGATGATGATCTGTATTTTTTTAGTGGATTTTTGGGTAGAAAAAGGAAACAAATTAAGGCTTGACATTTTTGTGAGTTTACTTTTTTGTTCCGATGAATTAGTATCTCTACGAAGAACTAAGTCGTGTTGAGGACTTGGGAGGACAACGATGAGAGTGAAAAAATGGTGAAAAATGGAATTTTGGGAACATTTTTTAGGGACGGGAATTATGTAAAAGCGGAAGAACAAATTTCTTCTTTTTTAAGTAAAGACAAAGATCAATTTTCTTTTGGGGATTAAAGTCTATATAGACTTGCAGGAATTTCCAATTTTAAGAGTGGTTGAATTCACTTAAATTTTTTATTGGTTTATTGACAATATTGTGAGAAATCCCACCTTTTGGTAAAAGTTAATTAACAGTTTTAAACAAATTCTAATAATGATAACTTTATATCATATTTTGATTAACAGAATGAGTTCCATTCTATATTTAAGGATTCAGTTGAATAAATTTATTAATTACACATTAATTAGGCCCACTTGTTTCATTTGTGTATAAGTGACCAAATCTGCTTTATTGTAATTAGTTACTGATTTGTAAACATTTAATGATATTTTTCCAATTTACATCGACCGTTTAGGCGCCTTTTCGTACGTAACTAACGACAGTAAGGACCAGAACATCATTTTACTAGAGAGAGCTCATTTCCCTCTTTAGACCTATTCACCTCACACTACTCCGAGAGGCATAGTAAAACGTTTCTTCATCCCTTCAATAAATTGAATATATAAGTGTATACACAGATGATGAGGCTACATATGATGTAGATTTTGATCCCAACAATAATGTTAATGTCCTTGATATACAGTGTATTACTGAAGAAGACATATTAGAGGCTATAAAAAAGTTAAAACCTAAAAAATCATTTGGATCTGATAACATACAGCCCTATATATTCAAAGGATGCGCGGAACTACTCGTGGAACCATTGAAAATAATATTCAATTTGATTATTAAAACACGCACTTATCCAGATCTATGGAAACAGACAAAAATATGTCCTGTATTTAAAAGTGGAAATATTAATGAAATTATAAATCATACACCTGTGGCTTTAATATATGCACCTAGTAAAATATTAGAATTAATTTTGTATGTAAAAATTTACTCACACGTTAAAATATATATTTCTGACCAACAACATGGGTTTATGACAAATAAATCTACTGTCACAAACCTAATGTAGTTCTCTCACTCAGTGAATAGCGTGGTCGACGATAATGGTCAAGTTGATGTAGTTTTGCCAGATTTTGCTAAAGCATTCGATAAAGTCGACCACGATATTTTACTGAGGAAACTTGATGGGTTTAGATTTTCGAATAGTCTACTGCAAATATG
Source organism: Rhagium mordax (assembly GCA_963680705.1). Lineage (NCBI taxonomy): Eukaryota > Metazoa > Arthropoda > Insecta > Coleoptera > Cerambycidae > Rhagium > Rhagium mordax. The sequence continues at coordinate 23,415,724 of OY796661.1, read as the reverse complement.
TGTCTCATACTTAAAAGATCGAAATCAATATGTTGTGTACAAGGGTGCAAGGTCTACAGAATTTTCAGTTATCTGGAGTATCCCAAGGGTCAAACCTTGGACCATTATTTTTCCTATGCATGATTAATGACATTCCAGAAGTAGTTCAGCATTCTAACTGTCAATTATTGTTTGCAGATGATTTCAAAATTTATAAAATAATATAGATACTCCTTTAGACTCCTACTATTACAGTCAGATCTAAATAATATTTACGAGTGGTCGACGAAAAATAATTTATCTTTTAATAAGTATTAAAAAGTGTTTCACGATGACATTTTCACGGAAAATTAACAATATACAAAATGAATATTATATGAATGGAACGTTATTACCAATAAAACATGTCAAGGATCTTGGAGTTATGTTCGATTCTTAACTGACTTTTAATTTACATATAAATAATATGGTATTGAGAGCTCTTAGAATATTAGGTTTTATTAAGGTAGTGGCGGCATATATGGCCCACTTAAAAAAAATATTATTTTTCTCGAAAACTTTATTTAAAAAAATAACAATGCTTACAGGAACTTAAGCGTAAACACCTTCGCTTTCAGGACAAAAAATAAACTTTGTAAAAATCAAACGTAAAACAAACAAAACAATTTTTTTTTAAATGCAGTCAATGGGCCATATTCCCAACCAGGGTTGGAGTTATGGCCCTAGAAAAATTAATTTTAATTGAACAGTTCATTAAGAAAATTGAGCTTAGACATAATAGACAAATAGACTGACAACTAAAAAAAAAAAAAAGATTGCAAATTTTAAAATAAAAAATAAAATTGTAGAAAAAGTCAATGGGCCATATCATCAAACCCATCTGAAAATATGGCACTTACAGAATTAACATAAATCTGAGCTCTAAAATAAATGCAAAATAATTTTTTCCACTAATGTAAAGTAAGTAGATTTTCTATCAAGATAAAATACTTAAACAATGTTACGAAATAAATACATGGGCCATATGACCAGTTGAGTAGTGCACATTATGAGCAACAAGAAAAACCTCTTCCACAAAATTTTTAAGTAAAATAAATATGTCACTATGTAACACGTAACTTAGAGTGTCGATCCTCCAAAATTTAGGTTTGTTTTTCAATGTTTCCCGATGATTTCACCAAAACACTTTCATTAAACTTTATTATTCGAACACATGTTGTGACGCCATAATGTAAACTAGTCGGTATTGCCGATATTGCCGGAAGTTTGGCTTGTTATTTACAGAGAGCGCTTAAACGTATTGAAAGAAACTGTAAACGTCAAAAAGTTGGGTTTGAGGCGGTTAGTTTAAAATTTAAGGGCATTGGGCCATATGACCGTCCGGGCCATATCTACCGCCACTACCTTATAAGAAATTTTTATAATTTCAAAAAAAGATAACATTAATTCGTTTGTATAATGTACAGGGTGATCGTTAGAAAATTCTACTTTTTAAACCCTTTTACTTTGCTTAAAAATATAGCTAAAAAAAAAATAAAAAATAGATCTGTAGCATATTTTACCAAGTTTTTGTATATGTTATGAGTCTGGCATCTATCATAATTAATATACAGGGAGCGCCACATAGTCACATTTTTTTTAAACGGAACGCCCTGTAAATTTTTAGATATTTGGATAGCCCTTTTATCCCCTTTATAAATATATATTTTTTTTTCTCCAGTTTTTGGCCTTACGAGCTTAGCGTTTTGGCCACATAAATATATATAATTGTTATATATTTCAACCTCAAATAACTCCGTTATTCAAATAAATACACCTAAATGCAAGAAAAGCAAGTTTACATTTTAAACAATTTTTTAATAAAAATAACATACAAAATAAGTAAAAATTATAACATAACATGTTACAAATAAACAAAAATTCCAGCATTATTTTCTAAACAAAGATTTAATGTTTATATGTAATTTTGTTTAAAAAAATTTTGTCTAAAAAAATACTTTAGTTTTATCCCAAACGTTTAAGAATATTATTTATTTGAGTACTTAACTAAGTTATTTGAAGATGAAATATATAACAATTATATGTATATTTATAAAGGGGATAAAGAGGGCTATCCAAATATCTAAAAATATAAAGGATGTGCCCTTAAAAAAAATGTAATTATGTGGCGCTCCTTGTATAGGTATTCAGTAAGATAGATGCTGACTCATAACATGTACAAAAACGTGGTAAAATATGCTACAGATATATTTTTTATTTTTTTTCTAGCTCTATTTTTAAGCAAAATAAAAGGGTTAAAAATGTAGAATTTTCAAATGATCCCCTGTACATGTTAGGAACTTATTGGAGTATGAATCGCTTATTTGGTCCCCCCTATTATGAAACATATAAAAATACTGTAAAAAAAGTTCAAAAGAGATTTCTTAGGTATCTATATTACAAAAAATACAACGTTTATTACTTTGATGTACCTTACACTATTTTATTAAATGAATTTAATTTTAAAAACTAGAATGCTGAAGATCAAGTGCATCGCCATTATTTGTGCATAAGATATTTAATGACGAGATTCACTGTATATTCTTACTGGCAATATTATAATACGAACACAAGTTTATTTTTTGTTTCAAAACCTCGTACCAATTTGTGTAAAAATGGAGCTATATACAGGTTATATAAAAATTAGTAAATAGTCTAGGGAACATGGACATATTCTTTGATTCTTTTTCAACTTTTAAGAAACAAACTGAAATTCGTTTGAGTACTTATATGTACAGCGTGTGTAAAAAGTATTGAAACATGACCATAACTTTTAAAATATTAATTGTATAAAAAAACCCTTGGATAGGTCGATTTTTATTTTCAATTAGGCAACTTTTGGTGCAATTTATAATTTCTAGTTCTACACACCCCCCCTCCCCCAGCCACCCCAACTTTATTTTTTCAAATAGCAACCTACCCTCTGTGATACCCCAATAGAAAGGTATTTTAATAGACTATTCAACGCTGTAAATAAATCCGAAATCCGTCGATGTAATTGGCTTCCCAAACGCATGAAATACATTTTTTTTTATTTAAAAATTTTGAGAATGTCATGCAGTACCTGAATGAGGTGTTTCCGGGCCGATGGATAGGCAGAATAGGGTCAATCGAATGGCCAGCCAGATCTCCGGACCTGACACCGCTCGACTTTTTTTTCTGGGGTCATTTAAAGGGTTGTGTCTATAACAATAGACCAAATACTTAATTTGGAGGATCTAAAGGATAGAATACGGGCGGAGATTGGTCGAATACCCCAAACGGCATTAGAAAACTGTTTACAAAACTTTGAACAGCAACTTGTACAGTGCCTAGCTCTTAACGGAGCTCAGTTTGAACATCTTATTAGATAATTTGTTAATTTTTTTCAGTAATAAACTTTTACTAATCTTTCCTTTTTCTTAAAAGAAATGTATTTCATGCGTTTGGGAAGCTAATTGCATCGACGGATTTCGGATTTCTTTACAGCGTTGAATAGTCTATTAAAATACCTTTCTTTTGGGGTATCACAAAGGGTAGGTTGCTATTTGAAAAAAAAAATTTGGGGTGGCTGGGGGAGGCGGTGTGTAGAACTAGAAATTATAAATCGCACCAAAAGTTGCGTAATTGAAAATAAAAATCGACCTATCCAAGGTTTTTTTTTATACAATCAATGTTTTAAAAGTTATGGTCATGTTTCAATACTTTTTACACACGCTGTATAGGTTTTTCTCTCTTGTTAGTTGTAGTTGTTGCAGCTTTATAAAATTGTTAATATTTATCATTGTTTTCATTATTCTGTTATTGTTGTTATTCTCGTTCACTTATATTAATTCAGTTTATGTATGTAATTATTTTATGACACGAAAGTAATCTGTAATGTACTAATTATTATTATTTCTAAGCTCTTCTCATATTAATTTTCTTTTACTCGTATTAGTATCTAGTTGTTTTTTTTTCTTCTTCTTTTCTTATCTTACACATGAATTATATAAAAGTTAAAAATTGTAATCGATAATTGGATTTTTTCTGTAGATTACATTAAATAATTAAATACATATATAGTATCACCCTGTTCCTCTCACTGTTCATAGTTGCTATATGAAAGTATTAATGGTAGTGTTCCTTTCAGCAATGAATACACCTACAAATCATTTGCATGTTTAAAACCACTATTTAACCTTAAATCTCACGAAATTTACTAAATAAAATACTAATTACAGGGTAAGAGGTCATACTTATTAGGGTGCATGTCCCATCAAGCATATATAAGTATTTTATGTAAATATATTTTAGTATTTTATTCAATAATTTGACTTGATGTGATCAGCGTATGTTGTCCACATTAAAGTTGTTTCAACGCGTTCAATTCATTCAAGGGCCCAATTCATTTCTAGTTCATAAAAAGTTGTTATACTGGATAAAAAATTCTATACACACAATAAAGGATATTGAATACTTGTAGAATATAGTCCTATTTTTAAAACTGTTCAGAACAACCTCATATTTTATTAATCAATGTGTACGTCGAATACATAAAGATACAATCTAAATTAGGCTTCCTTTTACATATTGCATGAGAATAAAAAATCGTTACGCAAATGTAAATTGTTATATAGTAACGATTCTAATACATATAAATGTATGTAAATAATATAGCATACCTAAATAATATAGATATTAATCGTTATGTACTTTTAGTAAACATAAATTTCACAAATTTAAAAAAATTTACTGTTTGGTTCAAAATTGTAGCAGTTTTAGGTTTTAAATGATAACAGTAAAGAAAAAAATGTTGAAACGTGTGTATAATACACATCAGAAATATTCAAGGATTTCTCTGAGGTCGCACAGCTCACAGAAGGAAACACGTTGTGACTTCTGGATATCGGTGAGACCTGCAAATATCTGAATGAGCAGTAACAAATAAGGACTCATCGCATCGTCGTAAATTAAGAACATATTCCGAACTTTGCAATACTAGAACGGATCTTTAAAAAATAAAGGAAAAATAAGTTGCGCCAAATGAACAGATAATCACATCTTAGAGAACCCATGACTTCTGCAGTTAATACAGGATGCTAATTTCACTGAAGTAGACGCAGGATCGGTACAGTACATTTGTAGTTTAATTGAATCAATTATTATTTTTATCAGTTTCACAATTTCAATTTGAATTTATTTTATGTTGACGTACTCCTATGATACAATTTCTGTACCTGATAATTATAATTAGTCATTCCATTGATTTCAATAGGTATCTCAAGCGCGGTAACTGAAGTCGTAAAGAGTACCCTTGGCTGGGCCTTAATGCTTATACGGAGATTTTATTACACTAAACACGTTGTCACCCACCCGTTATTGTTATTACCTCGTTATTATACAATATTTCAGTATATATTTCTTAAGGATTTTATGAAATGTTGCATTAAAAGCTAGAACATTTAACACAACAGTAAATTTGCTTACATTAAGGGTTTCTGGAAGTCCTATAAACGTATTTTATGTAAACCATTAATTTTTAGTTCATGAGACAGGGAGTATTAACTTTAACAAACGACAAAAAAGGAAAAGTTCCTATGAATTCTTTATCCCCCGGCTATTGACTTAATTTAACATGTTTCTTTCGAATTGTTAAAAAACAACTCGTCGTCAAAACATGCAATTTATTTTGGCTTTGGGACGGAAATTTTATCTATAAATATTTTGAATTGAACAGAAAATAATACGCCTGTTCCAATGAAATCTTCATACTGTCTACAGATATCCATCCATAATACACTTTGTTTTGGCTTGGATCTTTAGTATCAAAACGTAACGTCGTTGAGTAATGGATATGTCTGCATTTTTTTCAACTGCGTTAACACATTGGATTCGGGGATTGTATTATTTAAGTGGTGTTTTGTTTTTATTTATTATATTTTTGTTGTAACCCTGTAGCGAGTAACCCTACACGCCTTGTTCGTAAATATGCTCGTAAATTGGAAAATGCTTTTTGCTAGTCAAGGGAAAGGTTAAGCGATGTTCTATGTGTGTTTGGAAAATCTGGGATTATACTAATTTACAATAATACCAGAACGTGACCTCCTCAATTAAATTTCTATCTGCATATCTTGCTCAAAACCACCATGTTTATGGGCCGTATCGATTAGCTTACGTCAGGTTATTCGCTAAGGGCTGTAGAAACGATTTCTGTATTGCACGACGCTATGCTGAAAAAGTACAAAAGAAATATTCATTATTCAATGAGCTCAATTATTTCGAATGGATTCTTTAGAATTTGTAAATAATGCTTAGGTTTTCTTTTCATATTAAAGAGACGCTTTGTGAAAAACTGATATAAAAACTTTTATGAATCCAGTTGTATTTTCTCGGTACATGTATTTCTATAGGAAACGAGCTTTGTCCCGATAACTAGTGTGCATTGTTGGTAACAATGCTCTTATTACACTTACGGTAGGTAAAATGGCAAGTTTCCACAATAATTTATTTTTGGGGACAGGAGGTTGTTTGGAATTATGAATAAGTATTTGTCGAGTAACCTACATTTGGATGATAAATATTTGCTTTGAAATAAGTAAAAAAATAAATAGGGATCATTACAACATAAATTAATTATTTCTTTCCTTTTCTTTTTTGGGATTTATTACCACATTCCTTGAGATTCCTATCCAAAAAATTCGATTTATCTAAAAAATATTCACAAATAACGTTTAAACAATATAAATTAATTACGTATGATTTTCAACACACATAAAGAGCAAACTTGCAATGGGTACAACTAAACGATTACTAACGCTTGATTTTCAAATGAGTCATAAGAAGATCAACAAGTATTTAATAGCACTTGTCCTACGGTGGAAAACTCTGCCCTAATATGTGCAGAGAGTTTGACTTCAGAACCTAGTTTGGGGTCATATGGGGATCAGGAAAACATGAGGTAGACATCCCGGTTCGTGGGAGGAAGTGCGCCATATTGGATTTTATGTCAAATTGACTTGTCGCTGTATCTCCGTAACGCAAATCAGATCAGGCTTTATGGAGATACAGCGATCCGTCAATTTGACATGAAATCCAATATGGCGGATTTCTTCCAACGATCCGGGATGCATATTAACACTCTTTACAGTCGTATGGAAATGGCAGTATTCGGCGCAATCTCATTGGCCGTTTCAAGGCCAAATGTCACATTTAACCAAACCTAACTGAACTTATACCTTCTTTACTCGCAATTTGTTAGTGCTGTAACGGCCTAGAGGAAACGAGCTCGGCTTGGCAAGCAGAAGGTTCCTGGTTCAAATCCCCACACGTTCTTGTTTTTTTTTTATTAAATGCATCAGACATGACATGAGGTCTATTGCGAGTTAGAAGCCGGAGGCGATAGCCGGAGGCAGGTTAGATATGTGTGTTATTCCCCTGATAAAGGATTTTTTTTTCATTAGGTTAAAGGAATTTTTTTTTATTAAATGCATCAGTCTTGACATGAGGTCTATTGCGAGTTAGAAGTCGGAGGCGATAGCCGGAGGCAGGTTAGATATGTGTGTTATTCCCCTGATAAACGAATTTTTTTTTATTAGATTATAGGAATTTTTTTTATTAAATGCATCAGGCATGACATGAGGTCTATTGCGAGTTAGAAGTCGGAGGCGATAGCCGGAGTCAGGTTAGATATGTGTGTTATTCCCCTGATAAACGAATTTTTTTTTATTAGATTAAAGGAATTTTTTTTATTAAATGCATCAGGCATGACATGAGGTCTATTGCGAGTTAGAAGTCGGAGGCGATAGCCGGAGGCAGGTTAGATATGTGTGTTATTTCCCTGATAAAGGAATTTTTTTTATTAGATTAAACCCAAATTTGTTTTTAAATGTGACATTTTGCGTCCGCGCCAAGTCGTGGCCTTGAAACGGCCAATGAGATTGCGCCAAATACTGCCATTTCCGTACGACTGTAAAGGATGTGAATATGCATCCGGGATGTATTGCTCACCTCATATTTTCCTGATCCACATTTGACCCCAAAGAAGATTCTGAAGTCAAACCCTCTGCACATTATAGGGCAGTTTTTCACCTTAGGGGACGCACTATAAGTAGTACCTATACTTATCTGAATGAGTAGAGAAAGCCACTGTAACGTTTTTTCCCCTCTATGGTACTGAAGTATGTACTGGAGAGGTTTTAGATTTTAGGATCTGTGTCATAGAATCGACAAAGTGGCCGAAGGAACTAGTAGTCTTAATGGCCTAAACTTGGATTTAAAATAACAGCAAGAGAGTGAAGCTTAAAGGGATTATCTGGCCAATGAAAGTTTGTTATTTTAAAAGCCAAACATTTTATGTTAATATTGACGAACGATCCCATTGGCCAGATATTCCCTCTCAGCTTCTCTCTTAGGTAGATCAACGCTTAGGTCAAAGAGTCTCAATTCCCTAACTGATTCCCTCGATACAAGGAACTAGGCCTAGATCTAGAACCGCCCCCGTATTCGTCCTAGTGGCACTGGAAATAGTGGAGGTAAATGAGATGACATTTCAAACAGAGCAATATACCGGGTGTAAACGAATAGTGGGCCACCACTGTAACTTCCTCGTTTTTAAAGATATCGGGATAAAATTTTGTATGGTGAAATTAGGTAAGATTTCCAACTTTTTGAAACCTATCCGCCATATTTGTCACTTCCGATTTCAACGGAAATGGCCCTAATAGTCTTTTCTAAATGGACCACCCTGTATTTTTTTACATTTTTGAAATAAAGATCACATTTTGGTTACAATTATACTATTTTGAACAATTTATACAGGGTAGCACGAAAAATAATTCGAATTTTATTTGTCAATCTAGATGGCTGCGAATATGTTAAAATTATTTTTGTTCCAATGTAATTCATATAAAAAATACGAAAACGTCAATATGTCCAATAATACATTATACAGGGTGGTCTAAACTCATTAATATCACATTTTTCAAAATAACTCTTTTTTTAAGAAGATTTATGATATGGGCTACCCGGATATTCAGAAAGCTCTATTTAGTAGGGGTTAAACGGTACCAAAAGTTCCGTAATGTGTAATCGTTACCAACCGGAAAGACAATTTTTCTTAAGAAATTTATGATTTATATTTAATTCAATTAAATTTTGATCAACCCTGTATATTTGTGTTAATATTTTATGATATGCAACAAGAATGAGCCAGAGGTCCATTCTAATTAACACAAAAATACAGGGTTGATCAAAATTTAATTGAACTTCGATATAAATCATAAATTTATTAAGAAAAATTGTCATTCCTGCCGGTAACGATTACACATTACGGAACTTTTGGTACCGTTTAACCCCTACTAAATAGAGCTTTCTAAATATCCGGGTGGCCCATATCATAATATTTTTAAAAAAAGAGTTATTTTGAAAAATGTGAAATTAATGAGTTTAGAGCACCCTGTATAATGTATTATTGGACATATTGACGTTTTCGTATTTTTTATATGAATTACATTGGAACAAAATTGATTGTAACATATTCGCAGCCATCTAGATTGACAACTAAAATTCGAATTATTTTTCTTGCAACCCTGTATAAATTGTTCAAAATAGTATAAATATATCCAAAATGTGACTTTTATTTCAAAAATGTAAAAACATACAGGGTGGTCCATTTAGAAAAGACTATTGGGGCCATTTTCGGTGAAACCGGAAGAGACAAATATGGCGGATAAGTCTCAAAAAGTCGAAAATCTTACCTTATTTCACCATACAAAATTTTATCCCGATATCTTTAAAAACGAGGAAGTTACAGGGGTGGCCCACTATTTGTTTACACCCGGTATACTGAGAGTTTATAAAATATTCTTAGTTATGATATAACGGTTTACTCTTTATCCCATTTAAATTTATTTCAATTGTATTTTAATATTTTAAATTCATATTACGAAATTTTGCCTCTATGTATAGTATAGTGGCTGTCCTACCGGGAAATAGAGAACGTCGCTCCTCTCTTTGAAGGTGGGGAGGATTGGAGCAGGAAGTCAAGCGCGCGAAAATAGCGGAGGGAGGAGGCTTTGGCCGAGGTAGATCTGAGTCTGAAGGGGTGTAATTTGACCTTGCAAAATTACTGTAGTAGTTGTTAAGTTGTATTCTAATATTTTTTTAAAATTTTTATATTGGCCTTGATTAATTCCCATTATCCAGCTACACAGTGTATCGCCAATTCAGAGGAAAACAAACAAAATACACAAAATCCTTCAAAGCAAAGGAGATACCATACTAAGGGTGCAGGAAAGAAAATATCAAGCAAATTAGGTATGTTGTAGTTATTCAGCATTTGCTGCATTATGTTAGTGAGTGATAAGACAATTATTGTGCAGTAATCCAGTCTATTGTGCAGTGTTTAGCATTCCCAAGCAGAGAGACGACTCAACATAGCGATGTTTCTTGCAGTTTTTCATAAGTAATTTAGAGTGTGTTAAGTGAGCAGAAAGTCAAACCGTATCAGTGACTATTTGCCTTATTCAAAATATACAGAGTGAACCCCAACTCATTTATTTAATTTTAAGGGATAGTTTAATGGCAAATCCATATAAAGAAAATGAATGAAATAAATACACGCTGCAGTTTTCGAGAAAAAAACTTAAAATATGTCAACATTTTGAACACTTAACAACTGACCTATCTCAATCGAAAATAAAATAAAATTTTTTCATTGGTTCACTGGCTTTTATCGCATCACTATCAATTAACGTTGCCGGAGGTCTGTGGAACGCATATTTTTTATACCATTTGTTTACACTAGCATCAATGTCTCTGCCTTCGAATCTGCATATTGTCCAACAGCCATTAACTTTATTAGCGGCTTTTTTGTCAAATTTTTTTGAATAATTTTACATTCGAAGTACAACAACTTTGTCGGTGATTTTATGGTGTTTTTTATATCTTTGTAATATGTAATGAACTTAGATAAACAAAGCATGTTGATCACCCCCGAAAAGGAATTAAACAAGTTGGGGTTCACCCTGTATTATAGTTTCTACGTATATTTTGTAGTGACTTTGGAACGAACCGTTAAAATATTTTTCAAGAAAACTCGCTTTTCGTATTTTTCGATTTATTCTCAAAACCAAGTACCTAATATATTAAAATAAACCAAGTAATATATTAAAATAAGTGGCCTAACAATTAAATCAAAATAAATCGAAATGAACTTAAACTATGCTAAACTACCCCCTGCAGTACTCATGTTCCGGGCTAAGTAAATAATTGGACTTTAATTGATGGTGAAATTTCTATCGGTTGAATCAAACAAAAATAAACTATAGTTCACCGTTACTATTATTGTCAGATTATTGTTAGACATTATTGACTTGCAACCTGCGTGATCTGTTCGTAACTACACGATCATGCAGTTAAGACGCTTATTGTCCAAGTTTATATAAATATTCAATAGCTCTGTTCTTTCACCTACCAATAATTATTATTATTCATCTGCAAGCGCTCATTTTGTGTTTCAAAATAACAAACGCCTTTATTACCCAGATATTCTCTCTCAGTTATTACTTTAGGATCATTGGTCAGGCATAGTTCTCTAAACCATTCTACCAATACTAGGATCTAGGTCTTAGGTCTAAAACCGTGCCCCGTACATGCTCCAATGGTACTAGCAGTGCAGTGGTGAGAATAAATATGCCTTTAACTCATTCCAGCACTTCTAAACACTTTAAACGATTACCAGGTCTTGCGTTTCTTGTCGCATGGTATGGTTTAAGGTTAGCTGTTTGAAATATTTTCTTTTACTCCTTTCAGCTATACTGCGGGCTTATAAAATATTTTTAATTATGATTATTCTGTAATTGGCTTGACAAGAAGTATTCATGCTGCATGTTCCACTGAAAGAAATTAATATAATTATGCGAACATGAATTACCGCATATTCATTATAAATTGTATTAGTATATTTTCTAGGCGAGTTTAAAAGGCTTTTATCCATTTTGTGCGTGCCACAGCTCAAAACAAGTCCAAATGAAGAAAAGTCTCTCGTGTTATTTGCCTAATACTCCTGGAAAAAGGGTGTAATTAAGATATGAAAAATTTGCATACTTGATAATAAAGTTAATATTGTACATTTATTTAGTTCTAGAAATGTTGATATGATAGATACTGTAATTCTAGAGATTAATCTGTCCTGCCAAGATATTTCGTTGAGAATTATTACAAAACTAACAGTAAAATGAATGAACAACTTAATCCAGTGTAATAAAAAATTGCGGCGGAAAAATGATTAACATTGAACGTCAAAACAACGACTTATTTCAATCAAATACTGTATGAAATTAATTTCGTGGCATACTGTGAAGTCATAAATTTGCAATCACGATTTTTTCCATAAGCTTTATAACTACGAAGAGTGGTAGTAAATTAAACAACTGTTTTAAACATTAAAATAATGGAATTCATGGCGTCAATGCAATTTTTTTGTCAATAGTTTACAGCAAACATGTGTTTCCTGAAACTATCCTGTAATAAACTCGTAGAATGACTTTCAGCAAATATGCAAATTAGAAATGTTTATTTTGTGTAATTTTAAAACAAGCTTTTTATAATTAATTTTGTAAATTAACTGTTGAATATTCACTGTTTTCTGTTATTTTAAGAATAAATCAAATAATTCTCAAAATATCCATTTCGAGAACTGTATTTGTCATTTTTCAGTTTTCAGTTTGAGCTTAATATAATACAACTGAGTTTATTGAATAAGTTTCGGGAGAATTGAAACGAAAACACATAACTTTATTAGATTTTTGAGGTTATTTATTACCAGGCCAATTTATAAAAAGGTTCAAAACAATTTGATTAAAGGCTGAATGCGAACAGAAGTTCATATATAAAGGGGAATTATTTATGCTTGGATTGATTTTGTTAATATAAAGAAGATAATGTTCTCGGTAAATTATATAATCTTTTTGAACATCAAAAAGAATAATTCATCACCTTTTGTAAGGGGAACAGTTAAAAATGTTACCATTTAGTATTTAATAACTTGAACGTAAGTCGTAATTAATTATAACCTGCGTTTTTCACAGTTTGTCTAGGTTCACCGACCGACGCCTTCCTGAAATACATCTCCACTTCAGTTCACCATGGGTGGATGCCCACTAACCTACGATTAAACGACACATACTATAGAAATTACTGACCCTCACCGCAGGATTACGAGCTTGATTCCTATACAGTACTGAAATTTAAAAAAAAAAAAAGAATCAACTCGAATGTGTGCCCGTTCTCTCTTTAGGGTTTTGCTGATAAAAGTTTTTCTAACATTAATATTTTAAAGACCAGTGAGATTGGAATGATTTAATACTTGGCTTTATAAAATATTTATTTTAGCTGACGCAGGTTGAACTAATTAAAACGATTAGTCATAGTATAGAACTATAATTCGTGTTTTCTTAACGAGAAATAAATTAAATTTTGTGTGCAACATCTAAACTCGCAACTGTGCTTCATTAAGTTCCGGGCAAAGTAAAATTTGGTTCGGAAGCTTTCCGAGTTTTTTTCGCTTTACCATAGAGATTACATGCGAACTTAAGCTGTAATAGTAATATATGGATAATCAGGAACGCAGAGTTCAAATGAGTAATGCTCGAAATTCTCCAGATTCCACTTATTTATCATTAACGCCAAAATCATTACTCTGGAGGGTAATTTGGACTTTGTTGGAGTTCTCTATAAAGCACCCGAGGTGTGGAATGTATTTTCTTATGTGTGGTGTTTAAATTTTATTTTTAATTTCGTTTAAAAGTGTGGAAGTGTGGAACTACCAGATAGTGCTACGTTGAATGTGACATTTGTTTGCCAGTTTAATAAGCAAGAGGGCGACAATTTTTGCACTGATAATAATCCTCAAAGGAAGCCGCGCTCGGTTAATTTTACAGTAGACCATTTCGGTTTAGCACGTGAAAGACAATTTATTAGCCTTGGTAAATTCCTTAGCGAATACAGTTTAAAGTGTAACACCACGGTCGTTTTAAACATTATATTGTATCCTTTAAATATTTCTTATAGGAAACTAATTCTTATAAGGTATTTTCTTTTTTATAGTAAACAATATATATTCGTACAATCGGAGTTAGATCCCTAAGATCTACGGTTACTAAGAGAATCGTTGAAGATATTGAGATAGGCGAAGATCCGGTTGGAATATTTTTCCGGTTGGAATATTTTGTGGTGAAGTATTCGACTGCGTCAATCATGGTGTATGCTTAGGACAATTCCCTTGGAAAGGCATGATGTGGAATATTTTTTTCTTAAGGAGTGGAATCAGTAATAGAAAATCCAATCCCGTCAAATATTCTGATTCTGGCATCAATTAGTTTTCGAATCCCGGGATCCCATTGACAAGTCTTAAATTTAGGTTTCTAAATGACATAAAATATATTTTTTTTCTTGCCAAAAATATTATATTTTCAACAGTTTCATCTGCCATAGATGAATGAAACATCGTTAAAATTAAGCATGCAGCAGAAAAACACCTTTCTGCTTCTACACTCGGTGGTATAATACTTAAAAAATCAAAGGTAAGCTGCAACTTAGGTCTATTTTCAAATACATTCAGTTCTGGTATAACATGAGTTTCTTGAAATTCTGAATGTTCAGAGCACAGATTGAAATGAACTTTTTTGTTTAGTGTTTGATCCAGTTTTTCAGAGTTTCAGAGAGAGACACTGTAGTTCTTGCAGACTAACGATCATAATTCAACGGATTCTTTTGCTCTTTGTGTTTTATGATAGTTCTTCTTAGAGGTTTAAATAAACTTGTAGGTATATTGTGGTTGATTTGGATCATGCAGGTAGCACAAAATACCTAAGAAAATTGTTAAACGTTGATGAAGTCGTATCTGTATTGATTTGTTTAACTCAATACATGAAGAAGATATTCCTTGCCAAGCTCATCAATCATGAATTTAAAAACAATATCTTCTGCTTTCTACAGATTCATATCTTGTTGGTATAAAGTTTCAATGGGTTCCAGTATTTCTGGTATTTCTGCTAGGTCTCTAATTATTTCAAACTCATTTTCCTTTAAAAAATGTAAATTTAGATCTAGTAGTAAAGCCCTTATGCAAGGTTTTAAAACACATAATCTTTGAAGCATTAAAAGAAGACTATTTCACCTAGTCTCAATCCAACTGAAGTTTCATTTCAATTCAGAGCAAATCTTGTATCACAGGCGAGCTTCCTGCAATTAAAAAAGTTGCTTAATAAAATAAATAGCCTCGGAATTTTACGTTTTCAATCAATTACTCAATCACGTAATAAGTTGATTGAGATGGTCAGTATGGGAGCTTCTCACGATTCAAGTTTAGGTCCTATTTTTTTATACACGAATGCTTTGGATACCTCAACGTTCCACGCCCATTTAACTCATAATGTATACATTCACCAAAACAATTACAATATTAGCTCGAGCAGTTGCCTTGTTGCCTTGATTAATTTCCACAAAAATATTCATCTTATGTCTGACACAATATGAATATTATTATTGGTTTTCCTGATATGTAGGTTATAAATACATAAAAAATTGACCTTTGATTTCATATTATATGACAAAAATATGGAAAGGGTGTAAAAAATTATTTGCAAGACGTAGTCTTTAAGTAAAAAATATGTTATTTGTTACTCAATGAACGTATCAAAATGATTTAGTGTCTACGCCAAGATTTATGCAATCTAATATGCTTCCGATGGGAATAGAGTTCTTGCGTTCCAGTTACGTTAGATAAAGATGCACTTGGCGAAACCGCGGAAAACACTCGGGGCATTTTAAAGTAAGGTGGATTATGGGAAGTGCGCGTACGGTAACACCTGTTAGTTTTTGCGCCCAACATTAACAGAGAAAATGGAGAAACGTGTCGATTATGACTTTTTGTTTCTTTGCTCGTTTTATCAGTAAAAATCTTCGCAAGTAGTCGATTTATTGCATTTTTAAATGAATGTCACATATTTAATAACTGTAGGAAATTAACAGGTTCTTGTTCATATTTTCAGTAAGTAAATAGCCATGTCGTCTTCCTATAATGTCAACATGGTTGCAGGTAGTAGTATGTTAGAGATCTTTTAAAACAAGTATCGTTTAAAATTCAATTACATAACACTTAAACGGAAAACTTACTAGTTAGTTGTCGAGAAATTTCCAAGTCAGCAATTATAGTTTAAGAGAATTGTGTAAGGATTTACTACAAGACAATAATTAAAATGGTTAACAAACAAATACTTTTGTTGTTGTCAAGCAACCCGTTCGCCGAATTACTTTTTTATGGCCGAATTACCTGGATTAGTGTAATGAAAATAGAAAAAAGTTACTGAGGCCTAGATCCTAACCCTCTTGAGCGCCCCTTTATGATGATCTTTATAGATACTGTCGAGTGAGCAAATAAAAGTAAAATCCTCTTGAAGGTGCTGAAAACATGACTGATACCCTTTCAGCTCCTCACAGTTTTCTATACTATATCATTTTAAATCCTTGCTTGAGCGATACTTTGTGAAAAGAGGATAAAACATATAAATACTATAATCTTCAATACTTACTTTTTAGTGCCGTAATAAATTGGGAACACTGACATACCGAGTGATCAGTATAAAACACGAACAACAGTACATTTTTCAAAGAATACAATTAATTGAAACCTCGTATACTTAATTAACTAACCGAATTATTGCTGTGCTTCCAACTAGTGTTTTGTGTATGAAATGAAATAGTTATAAAAGCGTTTACAAGGGTAACGTACCGCTGTCAAATTGAAAATCGTAACATGGACATAACGGCATTTTTTGTAAATAATTAATTTTGAGGAAATTCTTGAAGAGATTGCTAAGATTATAATAAAAACTGTTAGTTTTTTATTTTCTAAATAATAATAAAAAGTATAGTTAAAATAATACAATATTAAACACTATTAATCATTACATTATATTCTTCATCGCCGTCAAGGATTTCGGTTGCAGCTTGAATTTTCTTGTTCTTGAAAAGAATATCGTTATTTTCATTATCTTCTTGTAATAAAGACATACACATGGGAAGCTTGTAGCACCACAAACAAAAGAGATAGAGGCAGGTAGGCGATGGTCGTTTTATTTTTTGCGCTTGCTTTTAATATATTTGGAGTGCATGTCCGAAGAAAACGTTAAGGGTACTCTTTCTTTTTCAGTATCTCGCCATCACTGTTATCAGTCCACTTCCTTCTGGTTATGGTAATGACACCATTAGCTCTAGGACACTTTCATTAACATTACAACTCCATTTTAGTCTGATAAAGGGTTATTTTGAAAATAGAAGTGATATTGGAAATTAAACTAACTTATATGAATAAAATACACAAATACAATTCCACGAATTATGGAAAAAAACATTTCAAAACGCATATATTTTGTAGTTACTCAAAGCACCAATATGTTACTTAAATACCAAAAATTAGAGATCAAAATACGGAGCACGTGTATATTTTTCTATTTTTTTTATTTCATCTGATAAAAGTAGTCGTAAGTCATTAAGCGTAAATGTAGTTATTATTATTATTAAATTTTGTTTGAATAATTTATAGTTTCGTATGAATTTTCGAACGTATGTCTTTGCTCAGAATTTTGCAACTGTGATTTATTTGTCATGTTAGAGGATTAGTTTATATGAACTGGTTACTGATTTTTTGAAAATTTTCAGCATGTTTCCTTAGATTAACTTTTACTGAAATCATGCCTTAGAAATTGATAACAAAAAATGGTGAATTTACAATGATTGCTACAAGATATTCGAGGAATGTTTTTCCAATTTTGTTACCGCTATGTTCCCAGAATCAAGAACTACTGAAAGAAAAGAAGAAAACATTAGAGGCATGATAGAAAACTATCCCTCTGTACCTTTTATGGGGTTTGACTTGTGGTTCAACCTCCGCAAAGAGATTTATGGGATCAAAGTATCATAAGATTCTTGCATTTTATCATATAATGCTAAATAAAAAGTCTCAGTATTTTTATTTATTTTTCCAACTTGAACAAAGTTCAGGAAATGAGAAGGGTCAATTAATGTTCCTCATTATCCAGCTAGGTAAACGGATTTATCCCCCACATTGAATATTTTTAGTACTATTTTCAATATTTTCACAACTTCCGATGAATGTATCGTCACAGTTTGTTATACTGCAAAAAATAGTTTTCTTCGACTATATCTTATTTATTCTCATTAACTAACTTTTGTTTGCCTTATGATAGTAATATTTAAAGGCTACGTTTCGATTTACTAAAATTTTCTTTGTTAAAATTAAATAAAAATTAACGAGAATACGAATGTCAGACTCTAATAGTTGGTGTGTTATAATATCGTTGACCTGATTAATTAATAGTGGCTTGTGTGTGGACAAATTACAATATTTTCTCGTTTATTGTACGCTTTGGAGGAATCCCATTTACCAAATAGTGTTTGTTGTAATACCCAGCATCATATATCTAAGCACAATGATGGCCAGCGCCCATCTAAGTTTCCACTGTGGCAAGTTAAGAGTTTTAGGTTGACCGTAAGTAGGAAATATTAGTTTAGGCTGACGTGTTATGAACCAAATATGAACTTGAGAGATTAAAGAGGACGTATATCCTCTTACAGGGATCCCTGTCTCTCTTGACAAACTACCGACGACGTTTAGATTTACAGCAAACTCCACCTTCAAATCCTGGCGGGCCGTGATTTAATACAGACCTTGCTTCACATGTAAGTGGTGCGAAAAAATTGCACGGGGTAAACTCCGAAAGATTTAAAACGTAGTAGAATTAAATTAATTAAAACTTTATATAATTACAGAACTAAATAATTTTTAGTGCTTGTGTATGTAAATAAAAGGAAACCTTTAGAAAAGAAAACAAAGCATTCGTGAAATATTTCTGCCAAATATGTAGATATTTACAAAAATTGGCGCGGTATCCATATTATGCAATTATTATGACGATTTATAGTTTGAGGCCCGTACATTACCCAATACAAAACATTAGTTAAAAACAAAAATAATTTGGTTAGTTAGTTATATGAGGTTTTAATTAATTTTATTCTTTGGAAAATGTACACTATACGTAAATTACGAGTATATAATAAAATAATTTCTAGAATTTAAATAAGTCTTTAGATTGATATCTCTGTGATGTTTCACTTTATTAACCCAATTTTCTCACATTGTGCAGTTCGGATATATCCCAAGTAAATGCTGGTGCTACTAGACAATTCTTAACCACCCTCCACTTAGCTTCTAGGTTATTGAAATTCCGCTTACCTACAATTTCATATACTTACTAGATTCCATCAGAGCAGTTTGCGAACTTCAAATTAGTTCGAATACATTCAAGTTTAATACGCCAATTGATATGCGGAATTTAACCTTTTAACCTAACCGACTTCTTTCTATATTATATTTTTAGGATCAATTCAGTTTTTAAAACCTCAGCGATAATCGAGTGTTCTTATCGAATTCCTTGTTGGTGTTTGTTTCAGAGCGACGATTTCCCACTCAACAGTGGCTTATACTGATGTATCCTAAGGGCTTGGAAACACTTTCCAGTAGATCATAGGTTTCAGTTTAAATATCATAAATGGTGCTTTTATCGTTTTCTCCTTTATGTATGTACAAGGTTTTTTAAATTACATGTAAATCTCTACTTATTTCTAAGAGCTGTTTACAAAGCACTTATTGCAGAGTGGTTTTCTTACGGAGGGTTGAAACCTTTGATGTGGTGCTGAATACCAAAACATACTTGTACACTTGACGCCCGTTTCAACAACAAAGTTGGAATCATCAGAATATGATTTAATCTATACTTATATTATGTAGTTTAAGAACGCAGTCTATACATTTACCATCTACTGACAGTACATTTTCCAAAGAATAAAATTAATTAACACCCCATACAATTAGCTAAACCAAAATATTTTTGTGCTTTTAACTTACGTACCAGCTTTAGCACTTTAACCTAATATGGATAAAATAATATTTCTTAGTATTATGTGTTTTGCAAACACTTTTAAAAGATTTATTAAAGTTAGCAATAAAACTTTCTGATTCCTGTTAAATTTCCTCTGTAGTTTTTTCTTGAAATTAATCTTCATCATTTCCATTTTCTTTGTAATAACGATACATATTTAAGACGCTTGCAGCCACACAAACAGATGAGATTGAAACAAATAAACAAGGGCTGTTATTTCAACATGTTATCTCCTATTTCGAAATCAATTTATTTTATACCAAACGAATCAGGTACATACGGTTAATAATATTCATAAATTTTTTGCGAGAGTTACTAGGATTTCAATTATTTACATGAATTGTACAAGTTATATGAAAAAAAAAAACGTCTCAATGTATTCGGAGAGAGACTTATAACGACTACTGGTCCAAAAAGGTGACCACCAAGATCAGCTGATCTCATTCCATGTGATTTATTCTTAACACTAATAAAAAAATGTAATATATTTAATTAAATCTGTTGAAAATAATATCAGAATTAGATTTTACGAACATTCGGGCTTCACAAGTTCATAAATAACATAATTCATATTAAACGATATCTGAAGCCTTTTGCCATGGTGCATAAAAATATTTTCCTATTTAAAATTCATTCATAAAATTTAACTGTTATCCATGGATTTTAAAAATGCAAAATCTGCGGAGAAAACACGCCTCTCTAATTAAGAAGAACTTTTGGTTCATCGAGTGACAAATGACACGCCAATGCATTAAGTCCAAAGCCTACTTTCTATAAAATGGAGAGCTAATAAAACAACAAAATAAGTAGGTAGGTACTTATATATTATTTTATTCATCATCATCATCATATATGTTAAATTGAATGATATATTTTTGTGGTAGATACATTTTGATATTAAATAGACACTTTAGTATTATGAGTGTGGAACAAACTGTACCTAATGTAGTACAGCAAACCTAACATTGATTCAAACTCTTTCGGCATAACATCGCTTGCTTTGCTTTGAATTCAGATGGTGGTGTGTAGATAGGCGTATTGGTAGTAGTAGCGTCATATGAACAATTTAATATTTTCCAAGCCACATCCCCAATAATATTATCCTGAGAGCGTATTCTCAACAATCTCAACTTGTATTGAATTACATCATTGGACATTGATGCTAAAAAAGTAGGTAGTAGTAGCTGCATATGGCGTCATCTTCGTCCATTTTGAACGCCAACTATCATTTTTCAGTCCATCCTTAAACATATGAATACTTCTTTAGAATTATATGGTTGATGTATATATATGATATTTTGAAGCACAGCATACAAAATTATGAAATGGGGAATTAACGACGCTACTACCACCACCAATAAACTAATTAATTTTTCAAGTAAATATATATTTATACTCGAGGGGGGGTGATGCGGCGTCGATTTAATTCAGAAGATGTATTAAAACGTGTTAAATTCATAAATACTTTTCGATTCAAATGCTGTTCATCATACATTTCGACACTCAATTTCCGGAAACTAGAGAACATACACTGTTTATGGTCATAGTTCTTTTAACTCATTCAACTGCTCACAATGTCTTTCTAACCTCAATTTTAACTCTGACGACATGATGTCTAATTTGATACCTACTGAATTATTTTTGCAAATATTTAGTTTACTGCATATGGTGAGAGAGAGTGGGGTGGAATGAGAACAAATCTATATTTTACATAATTTTTATTCTGGTAAAGAAAAGTACAGCCAATTATAAAGTTTATATTTATATATAGAAATGCCTAAGAAATATATTCGAGCGCCTTAACGTTCCTAAACATTTTTGTTGTGGTTTGTGGTATACCTGTTTTAGAACTAAACATCGTAGGATAGGGTCCTTTATTGTCAGTTGTAAATTGTTGTTGAACAACAGAATCAATGTCTTGTGACGAGCGTTAAAACAAGAGAAATTGTATGTAAACCAGCGGCAGAATTCGGGGAAGACACTCTGAAAAGGGTGCCAGACTATGAATAATGTAACCGATTCATAAATGGGAGTAAAAGTGTTCAGGATTAGGATAATGCTGACCGAGGTTGATCACAGGCGACCAGGAAGGATACTTGTTCGTGATAAATTACAGTTTTTGAACAGAGGGGAAACTTTGCCACTAAACGTACCTAATGTATAATAATAATAATATTAATTATGACTTTGATTTTCAGTTTATATCATTATGTTCAACGGTATTAGGAGATTTATATTAAAACTTGCTCGTTGATAGTTTTAGGTCCCAAGGCCGGAGAAAATCTGTTAAATTATTAAGCTTTGTCCAAATATAGATATCAAAGACACACTTTGACTATTGCGTTTATGGAAACCAGACGATATTCCATTCTATAATATGTTTAAATTAAACCATTGGCAGTATCTTGTAAAAATACATTTGAATTTACATAATAAAATGTGTCCAAACATCCTGGCCAAACCTCGGGTGACTTGTTGTAATGAACCACCTCAAGAGGCATAACCTGGATGCCTAGTATTGATTATCATATATTGCATATGTCGACCTTTGTGGATTTCCATAAGAGTAATAAATTTAAAAATAATAAAACAATTTTCCTTGATACCTCCAACTTTTCGGCAAGCACTGTACATCGGCTGGAAATGAAAAATGATAACGGGGATAAGTTCGTAGCAATTTAAATAAAGTAAGGATGAATTCTTCAAGTGCATATCTTAGCCAAACTAGCTGGAAACTTTTGAGTGTTATTCATGCCTCGAAACAATTGAAATATATGACCTTTGTGGAGGAGCATACCGCAAATTCCATCTTTATTAAAGTTTCGTCTGAAACCAAACTTGTAGCTGCTCGGAAATGCGCCTCTAATTTAGTTCTATTAACTATTAATGTTTTCTCAGAACATTTCCAACAGCGATGACGGACAAGTACCGAACTTTTTGTAGTTTTTTGAGATCTGCCACTGTAAACTGCTGTATCAGAAATAAAACAGTCTTCTTCGCTCCGTTGCGGAATTGTTGTTTATTTTACACAATGAAATACGCCGTTGCCGGGGTTAAGTTTTCTGGAAGTTTTTACTTCTCCAGTGAAAAGTTGATGTTAAATGAAATGCTATTATTTATAAATTTGTTTACGTCACAACGATCAAGAAGGTATTTGCATTGCCTATTATATAGACAATGGTATTTGTCTTAGTGGATATTCAATTATATGATTTATGAAGAGCCTACAAGATCTTACTGAGAATAAAATCGTGAACTGGTTGGTCATTGAGTAATAAGTACTGAATAATCAACCATTCGATGGATATAAAAATTCATTTGTGATCATAACGCTATGGAATTGATCAAATTACAAAATAAACACTTTCTACATTAAAATAAAAAAATATATTTTTACATTTCAACTCTACTTACCTAGAAGCACACAGAAGTAAAATATGATTGCACTCATAGCACTGTCTCTGTATCGTTATCTGCGTCTACGGGACATTTGTTTACATTTTAAATAATTACATAACTTCTGCAAGGTCAGCAGAAGCTTCGTCATAGCACAGATCTGGTCATTGACAACAAATTATTTGGTATTGATTGAAGTATTGCATATGTGTGTGTTGTGTGTTAAATAAGCGAAGCTACGCTAGGTTGAATAGGACATATTGTAGTCGCACTTTCAAGATTTCTTTTAACAAGGTATCCAGTAAGTAGTGAGGGATAAGTGCATCCCTCTGGTGGTCAGTTGCTACTACCAGTCGAGACATCGAAGATGTCTCTGTGACCGATAGCGGCTTGCCAAGCAAGCACCAAGAGCGGCGACCTCTAGCCCTGATGGACTAAAACGTGCATGATAAATAGGATTTATAGGAAACAACTACTGGACGGGCAAAGGCCCCTACTCCCATTGAATTATACCTATAAATCCAAATTGGTAGCCAAATTTGTTATTTGTCTTTTCTCCACCAGACACAGACCGGTTTCGAACTCTTTATGTTCTCATCAGTGTGCCACAGGTAGCTGAAAAGACAAATAACAAAGGCAAACCAAACTAGTCTATGGCAGACCCAGCACAAGTAAGTAGTGAGGGATAAGTGCATCCCTCTGGTGGTCAGTTGCTACTACCAGTCGAGACATCGAAGATGTCTCTGTGACCGATAGCGGCTTGCCAAGCAAGCACCAAGAGCGGCGACCTCTAGCCCTGATGGACTAAAACGTGCATGATAAATAGGATTTATAGGAAACAACTACTGGACGGGCAAAGGCCCCTACTCCCATTGAATTATACCTATAAATCCAAATTGGTAGCCAAATTTGTTATTTGTCTTTTCTCCACCAGACACAGACCGGTTTCGAACTCTTTATGTTCTCATCAGTGTGCCACAGGTAGCTGAAAAGACAAATAACAAAGGCAAACCAAACTAGTCTATGGCAGACCCAGCACAAGTAAGTAGTGAGGGATAAGTGCATCCCTCTGGTGGTCAGTTGCTACTACCAGTCGAGACATCGAAGATGTCTCTGTGACCGATAGCGGCTTGCCAAGCAAGCACCAAGAGCGGCGACCTCTAGCCCTGATGGACTAAAACGTGCATGATAAATAGGATCAATGGGAGTAGGGGCCTTTGCCCGTCCAGTAGTTGTTTCCTATAAATCCTATTTATCATGCACGTTTTAGTCCATCAGGGCTAGAGGTCGCCGCTCTTGGTGCTTGCTTGGCAAGCCGCTATCGGTCACAGAGACATCTTCGAGGTCTCGACTGGTAGTAGCAACTGACCACCAGAGGGATGCACTTATCCCTCACTACTTACTTGTGCTGGGTCTGCCATAGACTAGTTTGGTTTGCCTTTGTTATTTGTCTTTTCAGCTACCTGTGGCACACTGATGAGAACATAAAGAGTTCGAAACCGGTCTGTGTCTGGTGGAGAAAAGACAAATAACAAATTTGGCTACCAATTTGGATTTATAGGTATAATTCAATGGGAGTAGGGGCCTTTGCCCGTCCAGTAGTTGTTTCCTATAAATCCTATTTATCATGCACGTTTTAGTCCATCAGGGCTAGAGGTCGCCGCTCTTGGTGCTTGCTTGGCAAGCCGCTATCGGTCACAGAGACATCTTCGATGTCTCGACTGGTAGTAGCAACTGACCACCAGAGGGATGCACTTATCCCTCACTACTTACTTGTGCTGGGTCTGCCATAGACTAGTTTGGTTTGCCTTTGTTATTTGTCTTTTCAGCTACCTGTGGCACACTGATGAGAACATAAAGAGTTCGAAACCGGTCTGTGTCTGGTGGAGAAAAGACAAATAACAAATTTGGCTACCAATTTGGATTTATAGGTATAATTCAATGGGAGTAGGGGCCTTTGCCCGTCCAGTAGTTGTTTCCTATAAATCCTATTTATCATGCACGTTTTAGTCCATCAGGGCTAGAGGTCGCCGCTCTTGGTGCTTGCTTGGCAAGCCGCTATCGGTCACAGAGACATCTTCGATGTCTCGACTGGTAGTAGCAACTGACCACCAGAGGGATGCACTTATCCCTCACTACTTACTTGTGCTGGGTCTGCCATAGACTAGTTTGGTTTGCCTTTGTTATTTGTCTTTTCAGCTACCTGTGGCACACTGATGAGAACATAAAGAGTTCGAAACCGGTCTGTGTCTGGTGGAGAAAAGACAAATAACAAATTTGGCTACCAATTTGGATATATAGGTATAATTCAATGGGAGTAGGGGCCTTTGCCCGTCCAGTAGTTGTTTCCTATAAATCCTATTTATCATGCACGTTTTAGTCCATCAGGGCTAGAGGTCGCCGCTCTTGGTGCTTGCTTGGCAAGCCGCTATCGGTCACAGAGACATCTTCGATGTCTCGACTGGTAGTAGCAACTGACCACCAGAGGGATGCACTTATCCCTCACTACTTACTTGTGCTGGGTCTGCCATAGACTAGTTTGGTTTGCCTTTGTTATTTGTCTTTTCAGCTACCTGTGGCACACTGATGAGAACATAAAGAGTTCGAAACCGGTCTGTGTCTGGTGGAGAAAAGACAAATAACAAATTTGGCTACCAATTTGGATTTATAGGTATAATTCAATGGGAGTAGGGGCCTTTGCCCGTCCAGTAGTTGTTTCCTATAAATCCTATTTATCATGCACGTTTTAGTCCATCAGGGCTAGAGGTCGCCGCTCTTGGTGCTTGCTTGGCAAGCCGCTATCGGTCACAGAGACATCTTCGATGTCT
Source organism: Rhagium mordax (assembly GCA_963680705.1). NCBI lineage: Eukaryota > Metazoa > Arthropoda > Insecta > Coleoptera > Cerambycidae > Rhagium > Rhagium mordax. Next base: position 23,389,500 of record OY796661.1, on the reverse strand, counting down.
CGACTGGTAGTAGCAACTGACCACCAGAGGGATGCACTTATCCCTCACTACTTACTTGTGCTGGGTCTGCCATAGACTAGTTTGGTTTGCCTTTGTTATTTGTCTTTTCAGCTACCTGTGGCACACTGATGAGAACATAAAGAGTTCGAAACCGGTCTGTGTCTGGTGGAGAAAAGACAAATAACAAATTTGGCTACCAATTTGGATTTATAGGTATAATTCAATGGGAGTAGGGGCCTTTGCCCGTCCAGTAGTTGTTTCCTATAAATCCTATTTATCATTAAGGTATCCAGTGACTAATCTCATGTTATCTTTGACTTTGACGCTTGATTTGCTTACCTATTTACATCTAAATATTTATAATTATTTAAGGACGGTAGACAGCATCTGTTTAATATTTATGTTTTAAGCAAGTTAAAATGCACTTATGTATTGTTTTTGCCTAATCAACAGGTCCAGTGGTTGCGACACTTTCCTTTCTTTTCTTTGTAATAATGTATTCGCTTAGTAATAACTAATAAGTAGGTATTCTATAATATGTTTTGTGGTAAAGGTAAAAAGCAGAAGCAGCCAGTGGTCTAAGACATGTTGAACAGACAGCGTGCTAAATTAGAACATTGAAAATTAGTAAGTCTTTTATTCAAGTAGTACCTACTAGTGAGCCAATTCAATTCGCATAAACAACTTTTATCCACGACTACTAAATAATGTATGCATTGCGCATGTATTTCCTCAAGCATACTGCTATCCATTATTCCCTGCAGTGAATAATGCTTTTATTATTCACTGCAGTGAATAATGAACAAAGTTTCTATGACAACGTAGGTATCGGATATTTGTTGAAAATTTCATTAAAGTGGCATGACATGTGAGTCAAAGCATGAAATTAACTGAAAACAACGTAGACGTTTAAATTTAATTTATGACAGGCCGTTCTTTCGGTAAAAGATTTAAAATTTAAAATAAAAAAAATATTACATAGTCGTGGACAAATTAGGGTATTCTACTCGCATATAATGGCCATTATTCACTCGGGTGGTTTACGACACTCGCCTTCGGCTCGTACCGTAAACTTTCATCTTTCGTGAGTAATATAGGCCGTTATATGCTTGCGGAATAAACTACTATTATTCATTGTTAATATTTACAAGTTGCAGCGGCCAAAGAAATAAAAAATTTTCACATTTTGACCAGCTATAATTTTATACAATTTGCCGTAGACGAACATTGCTTAAACAAAAGTATCAAATTTTATATTCTACAATACAATACAATTATTTAAACAGAAGTTGTAGTTTTTTTTTACTCCCTGTGATATTGGTAATAACCGAGTTGAACTACAAGGAAAAGAGACAATTGAGAAACAAATATTTTCCCGTTCTTTAAGATGGCGGCTCTAGTAGCAACGATATTTTGGGGTGAATTAATAATAATTGTGACAATCCCTCAACTCTAATGATAAGTTGACTCACAGACAGACATGAATCCAGTGGCGGTTGGTGAATTTTCAATGTGCGATATTTCAATTTAGAGACATGGGACCTATACCAAATTATAAGAGGTTGCATTTGGGATCAAAGTGAGAATAGAAAAATTTCCGAAAACCCCATCGCCATCCCTAGAAAATCCTAAAATTTTATGTGATTGATTTTTTATAAAACATCAGAATAATCTTCGATACGATTATAGACAAGGTTTTCATGCTTTTGAAAAAATGTGAGTTTTTGGAAAAGTTACCTACCAATATTTGAAATTTTTTCTTTTCCAAAAAATTTATATTTTTTGAAAAGCAAAAAAACATTGTCTTAAATTGTATCTAAAATTATTCCGATGTTTTAAAAAAAATTCAAATATGGGATGGGATTTTTGGAAATTTTTTCACAAATTGTTTTTTAATTTTTCTTTCGTCAACATTCTAGTAGAAGCGCATGTGTCATGGCGTGGGAAATAACTGATTAAAGTTAGAACCATAATTTTTCTGTTGAGTTACATTGTTTTATTTAAGATAACTCATGTTTCCACCCGCGGACGAGCGGGCTTTGACCTTCACCCCCCCATAAGGGGTGGTTTCTTCAATCTTTCATATCTCGTGAACGGTATGAGATAGCGACTTGATTTTTTTTGAAATGATTGTATTTTTGTATAGAAAGAAAAAGGTTGGATAAACTTTTGTCATATTTCGAATAGTTAGGGAGATAATTTGGAAAATTATGTTGTTTTGTCGCACTTGAATTGAAACATGCTTCCAAAACAATTGTAGGTGATGGTGCAAGCTTCAAAATGGTATGGATACCTACCTGTCATTAATTTACTTTATTTATGCAATAGAACTCTCAACAGGATAAAATGTGAGGTATCTACGTTGCTTTGGTGGAAACTATACAAATTGAGTTTTGAACTAAAATGATGCATTATTTCAAAATGTTCTGTCCTAAATAGATGAATTGCATTTATACATCGTTTGCCACAATTATGAATATATTCATAGGTAGTTTCAAGAGAACTTTTTCATATGATATATACCAGTGATTATTGTTGCATTGAAACTATTCGACCTGAATGTTATAATAAAAGTCGGTCTATTAAAATGTTATATTTTTAATTTTGTACAGAAATTTGAGAAATCGAACCTAATGAAATAAACGTAATTAACTAATACATAAATAAATGAACAGCAAGTTCAAGACATTCTACAAATCTTCCTCGCTGAGGTCAGTTATTGACGTTTCTTCTTGATCCTCGTCACTACTGAACTCTACTGAATACTCCCGTTGTGTCGCATCCCGATATTCCCGATAATGCATGCATTGCTAGCAGGGCCTCCATTTGTACTTTGCTTAGCACATATTATTGAGTAAAAAATAATAAAGAGGTGCAACTGTCAAGGTTTCGAGATTTTAGTATTGTATTTCTTTGCCTATAACTTCATGATTGTCATCAATTTTTAGTGCTACAGATAGGTATTTGTAATGTGGCTGTATAGCCCTTAGAATTGAAGACAATCATGAAGCTATTGGTAAAAAAATAAAACAGTAAAATCTCGAAACCTTGACAGTTGCGCCTCTTTATTATTTTTTACGAAATGCACAGATGCTACGGATGAAACTGTTACACCTCTTCTCTTGGATCCACTTCCTGTTTAAAATGTGATATGGCAGGAGAAGTCGTCATAATACTTCAATAAGAGAAAAAATACATCAGAATCTGGAGAGCATACGGTAATAGTAAATAGTAAGCGATTCTCTTGATGTTGAATGTAACTTGGTCGCTGCTAGAGAATGCAATATAAGTTTTGTGTCCACTTCCTCTTGCGTACTTGCTAAATGTTCCAAATGACCTTTTTTATTAGAAAAGCAGATGCCACGATACTATCAGATTTTTAGATTCAAACGTAGCCGATTTCATTAACTTCACTGAAAGGTACTCAGTTAGGTCGTTCTTCGTATTATTATGAGACAGCAAATATTTCGTAGATATATTCTGATATATGAAATTGTTTAGATAACGGTTTGCTCTTGTAGCTTCTTTAAATTAATTATAAATAAATCTTATTATTATTATTATTATTTACTATTGGGAGTGTCATTCTGGATGATAGATTCAACTTCCATCAAGAGCAAACAATGACCGAGGAACTGCTGAAAGTTCATAATCTCCTAGTATTTGTTTCAGGTTTAGGTCGGGTCTTGAACGGCACAGTATTAAAAGTCTTGAGAATAATAATCGGTCAGCTATTAATTCTGTGATAGCGTTATCTTTTTTGGTAACTATTTTTTTATTGCCTTCACGGCAGAGATGAAGTTTTAATTTCTTGACTGGATTCCATAGATGCATGTCATTACTGTGGATCCGAGTCATCTTAAAACTTTCATAAGCTTCAAGGCCCAGTTCAGTCTGCGCGCTGATCCACTTTAACGCTGTTTCTATATTTGCGGCTTTCGGTCGGTGGCGTGAAATGTGAATTTCACACGTTGACATTTAAACGAAATATATTGTTATATACATCGTTTTAAAGCTAAAGAACGAGTGCAACTTTTTTATTTAGGGATATTTTTGAGAAAGTGTTCTGCTTATTTTACACCGATGAAAGGACTGAGAACTTTTTTTTTAATGTTGTTTTTTCCGAATAAATTAAAAACGCATAGAGATACGACTAAATCTATAATACCTTTTTTTCCTCGTAATAAAGAGACCTTTAATTTGGCGAAAAAACGAATATTCTACGATGAATAGTTCTTGAGATATCTTAATCAAAATATTTTAACCTTCAGAAGGTGCAGAAGGTGAGGCCCGCGAAGCTGAAGGTGGAAACATGGATTTTCATACATAGAAAGATGCCTTTTAACAAAATAACTATGTCTCCAACTTTAATCATTTATTTCCCACGAACCCCCTAATTTAGCCGTATGCGCTTTCACTATTCTCATTTTGATCCCAAATGAAACCTCTTATAATTTGGTATGGGTACCATGTCTCTAAATTGAAATATCGAACATCGGAAATTCACCAGCCGCCACTGCATGAATCAAAATCAATAAATATTCGATGTTTTGATGTCCACACGAAACTAGTTTCTAAAATTTCAACGATTTCCATCCATAAGTGCCTCGGTTAGTTCGTGAAAGATAGCAAAAAACGCCGCCTAACTCACGCCGAGCAAAGCTAAAGCGCTTTAAAAATTACGTACATTTGCAAACAAATTAAAAGCAAATTACATAGTAGCGAAAAGGAGTGCTGTGAAGTATCTGGGCACTCAATATATATTGCACATACAAAGTTGCGTGCTAGTTTTCATAAGCGGTTTTAACCCATAAAGGCGATGGAGGGTGCACGTGAGTTAGTGCAGTAATTGATTTATGAACGATTCGTATAAGTGGCCGGAGTGATTTGACGTGTATTCCAGTTCCATTATAATCTCGTAATATTTGGTCGATGGCATTTTGTTGTGTACACTTAATAAAGTTTTTCAATCAAGCTATTCGATTTCAATTTTCTCTGCTGAATTTCCAGCAGGAATCCACTTAGGACGGTTTAGTAAAAGCAATACCAGTCGGATGGATTGTTCATTTCGCGTAGTTATTTACTACCCCACTGTCGGTAACGTCAATAGTAATAATGAACGTATTAAAAGAGTTGGTCGCGTAAATAAAGCGTAGTATATATTTATTTATAAACACAGCCCAGCATACCAAATTTTATCAAATACAATAAGGAAAACACACAGAAAGTGAGTTAAAAAATATGAATACTTACAAAAAACTTAAACCATTTACTGTCACATTAAATTTCAAATACACTATATACCTACAGGGTGTCCGGAAAAAGAAGCCTAAGACTGTAACCATGGATTCCTTGAGCAAAAATATTGGGACTTTCATAATGCCATTTTTCATTTTAGACCCCCATGTTCGATATACAGTATTGGCGCAGGTACTAAAAAACTGAAGGGGAAAATGGGTACTGAACCACCTCTATTTTGAATATTTGACAATTGTTTTTTTTTATTTTCGGTTTTTTAAACATGTGACCCTTTAACGTCTTTGTTTAAAATACGTAATTTTATTAGTGATCCCCATGCTGCGGGTCGAAAAACGGGCACCCTGTAGACATTTTATTTTCAAAAAGAAACAATATCCGAAGAAAATTATTAAAAAATGGAACTACTACTATCACCGTGAGTCAAATTCGATGCTCACCATTGGGATCTCGGAAAGGTAAGAGTTAGAGAGTTGGTTAAATGGGGACAAAGGTGCGCAATTTTATATCCAATAATATGCCGTAATGAAATCAAGAATATCTTTTTGAGCCTATTATATTTGAAAGGAAAAATTTTGAGTTTTAATTTTTGTGAGTCAAATTCGATGCTCACCATTGGGATCTCGGAAAGGTAAGAGTTAGAGAGTTGGTTAAATGGGGACAAAGGTGCGCAATTTTATATCCAATAATATGCCGTAATGAAATCAAGAATATCTTTTTGAGCCTATTATATTTGAAAGGAAAAATTTTGAGTTTTAATTTTTGTTTTTTTCTATGTTTTTTTGAAGAGATATCAAAACAGAAAGAACTTCTTCATTGCAATTTTTTCAGCTCTATAACACAGAGTTAAAATAATTTGAATAGACGTTTCGTCAGACCGGGGCCACCCTCAACTGTTTTTTCAAATGAGGACCTGACATTGTATTTCCTAAATTAATTTTTATTTTTCATACTGATTCCAACGATATATGACACTAATTGATTTGAGCAATATTTTCAGTTTTAAACCTTAAATTAAGTAAAAAAACATGGCTGTAATGTACGGATTTAATCACTTAAAGACTTAATTTATATACGATATACGATTATTTCTTTTTTGTTTTTGTTATCTTATATCTTTTAAATGTGTTTTGATTTTTTACTGACTTAGGTTATCAATAACTCTTTTCTGATAACTTCTAACTTATTTTGACGTTTTTCTATACATATAATGCATGTCTACTGAAAAATAAAGAGATTATTATTATTATTATTAAGTTTTGGAACTGAAAATATTGTTCAAATTAACGCGTGTCATATATCGTTGGAATCAGGATGAAAAATACCAATGAATTAAGGAAAAACAATATCAGGTCCTTATTTAAAAAAACAAAGTTGAGGGTAACCCCGATCTGACGAAACGTTCTATTCAAAATATTGTAAATCTATGTTGTAGAGCTGGAAAAGTCGCAATGAAGAAGTTCTTTCAGTTATTTGATATATCTTCAAAGCTAGAAAAAACAAAAATAAAAACTCAAAATTTTGTTTTTTTTCAAATATCTCCAAAAAGATATTCTTGATTTCATTACGGCATATTATTGGATATTGGATATTGCGCAACTTCGCTCCCATTTAACCAACTTTCTATCTCTTACCATTTACAAGATCCCAATGGTGAGCATTGAGCATCGAATTTGGCTTACCATGTACAGGGTGTTCACGCGAGAATTGAACCCCCCGCCTAGATCCCTCCGCTTTGACACAATTTGAAAAATAAAAATTCGTTCCTATACGATTTTTTCCGTAGTTTTCAAATATGTCCATCATAATTTCCTATATCTCGTCATATACAGAGTGTTGCATATTTTTTTTTTTCAACTTGTGTGACACCCTGTATCTAATTATCGTAGTTGTGCAGTTTTTCATTCTGAACACAAATAAAAGAAAAAATCTAACGGACTCAAGTCCGGACTTCGAGCTGGCCATGCTATAAGACCGCAGTTACCCATCCATTCACCATAGATATTATTTAAATAATTAACCACAGGTAAAGATATTGTGGGGAGTGGTCCGTCTTGTTGCCAGATTACGTTGCCATATCTTCTTGGAAAGCGAATATCTTGCAGTAACTGGTAGGTATATTTAATTTCTTAGAAAGTTAAAATAACGATGGCCTGTTAAAGCGCCATCGTAATATATTGGGCCGATTATTTGATAATTGATAATTCCACACCATACGCTGAAAGACTGCCCCAGCTTTAACTAGTGACGTAGACTGGTTAAAACTGGGGCAGCCTTTCAGCGTATGGTGCGGAATTATCAATTATCAAATAATCGGCCAAATATATTATGATGGCGCTTTAACAGGCCATCGTTATTTTAACTTCCTAAGAAATTAAATATACCAGTTACTGCAAGATATTCGCTTTCCAAGAAGATATGGCAACGTAATCTGGCAACAAGACGGAGCACTCCCCACAATATCTTTACCTGTGGTTAATTATTTAAATAATACCTATGGTCAATGGATGGGTAACCGCGGTCCTATAGCATAGCCAGCTCGAAGTCCGGACTTGGGTCCGTTAAATTTTTTTTCTTTTATTTGTGTTCAGAATGAAAAACTAACTGCACCAACTACGATAATTAGATACAGGGTGTCACAAAAGTTGAAAAAAAAATATGCAACACTCTGTATATGACGAGATATAGGAAATTATGATGGACATATTTGAGAACTACGGAAAAAATCGTATAGGAATGAATTTTTATTTTTCAAATTGTGTCAAAGGGGAAGGATCTAGGTTCAATTCTCGCGTGACATACATAAATGTCAAAATTTTAAAAAAAATTTGCCTGTCAGAAGTTCAGCAAAAGTTATTACCAAGTCATTTTTTTTTAATGCGTTTTGCATTGGTTCAAATATGATGTTCTAACTCTCTCTAATATAATCATAATAGTATGATTTCTCAAAATTTTATTAAAATGCATGAATTATTTGTAAAGTTATCAAAAAAGAGAAAAAGCAATTTTTTCGTTATTTTAAAGGTTACTACATCTCGGGTTACATAATATACCTACTTATGGTTTTAACCCAGTTGCAGTACGCTAACCCAACCCTATCTAGTTCAAAACTTATAAAAATAAGGAAGGGAGGCGAGAGATAGTCAAGATTTTGACAAGGGGTTTTTTGGCGAACTGAGATTTTTTTATTATAAACTTATGTAAATGTAACTTTGCTCATTCAATAAAATAATTATTAAAGTTAAGTTAAATAATTATTATTCTTGAGAGAAAGAAACTTGTTGCGCAGTCATGGAGCAAAAACTATAGTACTGGAAAAAATATAATAAACCCAAATTGTTGCAAAATAACACAATTTTTTTAGTCAAAATAAAAAAGATTCATAGGTGAATTAAAAAAAATAGGTCCTCAAGATAGTCAAGAAAAAAGCGCCTCTTTTTTTCAGTTCTTAATTCCCGAAAATTTCCGGTAAATTCCACTATAGGGATTTGTTGTTAAAGCTATCACTTCTTATTTATAAACTTCTTTTAAAATAAAATTTTTAATCCATCTAAACAATTTGAAAATATTGCATTATTTACATTTAAGATGCAATTCCCAACAGTTGCTTAATTTCCGAACTAAAAAGCATTGTATTGCATCCGGTAGATAGTAATTATAAATAATTTATAATTTAGAAGCAATATCTACTACACGTTTACTTAAGTGCCTCCAGTAGATCCAATAAAAGTGATTAAAATTTCAACACAGTACAGATTCTACCACGTATCTTCCTTGAAATTTCTAATGACTACCCGTTCCAGGCGACCTCTCCATGCACTATGCAATTCTGCTTCGATCAAAAAGCCATTTTCTGATGCATAACCCACATTCACTCTTTATTGCTTTGCTCTAGTAAATTCCAGCAGTATCGATCTCCAGAATACGTACAGGCAGACTTGAGTTAACGGTAATATATCATATTTATAAACTAGTAATACTTCCCCAAATAAAAGTGGATGTCAAACCGATATCTACGAAAATATATTATTGGAAGTCCCTTTTTGCAATGCAATGATGATACAATTATTGACTGTTCAGAATAAAAAATTACTTAATTGCAATTTATATTTCTGCAATCAGAAATCTCATCCAAGTGATCCACGTAATTTCTGTTGAAACTTTCACTTCATGTATTTCTTAAACCCTCTCGACACTGACAAATCTTTTGAGAGGCCACGTGCAAAAATATTTCAATAATTTACATCTTAAGGTGGCTTTGGAATCAAAGTGTCGGTGTAAGTGTGCCTCTAAGACCTGCTCCATGCTAATGAAAGCTAAGAACTATAAACCTATTCACAAATGATGTCCACCAAATACGCAATTTTTCTAAATTAATATGGCTTCGTATATGAGTCCACTAAAAATGAAACATTACATTTTAAAAGACCTTCTTTTAATAAGTGTAACAATGAAAATCTATGTAGACCAAAAATTCTTTCTTATTATAAAAAATTAAGATATCAAAACAAAAATAATGAAATTATTCCAAAAGTTATGGACAGTTAAATTGGGTGCTCCAAAGGTGTGAGGTGTGAGTTCTTACAACACTCAGACAACCCCTGAATACATTAAAGACGGAAACTTTTAATTGTACAATTAATCCATTCATTATTGACTTTAGCGTGGTATATTCAAATTAATATGAGGCAAGAGTTACAAATATTAGGTACAGCTGGCCTACCTTCTACGGCGTTTCGAAAGTTAAAAGTTATGACAATAACGCTATCCATTTACATATAATATTATCCCATTCAACAGAACGAAATGCGGAAATTTCCCCTGCTGAAAATAAGGTTGTGTCATGGATGAGTAATTTTCGACGAAAGTTGCATAAAATGTATCCAGGATTACAACATATGTTGGAAGTAATTTATTACCCCAGCGGCTTCTCGTGAAAATTTCAATGAAATAGAGACGTATTCCTATAGACAAAAGGATTTAATTAAACCGCGATGTCCTCAGAGCGCAAGACACTCCTTCGTTTGCATAATTGCCTAAAATAAGAATAATTTCCAAGTCAGTTAGGCTCCTACAAAGAAAAACATCGTTAACGGTACTAAGATGGCACTTTCGCCTTGCTTATAAGGTGGAGCTTGGTAATTTTCTAGACAAAACAATTCGCGCCTTCTGTAAAGTTTTCTTAAGCACTTATTTTCAAGAGCTGTCTGTCTCAGGTGTACTTTGTAGCTCTTTCTAAAATATGTGGGAAACCATTTGCTGTCAAAATAAATTGCAAATGCAATTCCACGGCTTTACCAGAGTCGATTTATCCCTCGTCACCTGTATTCGACTTTAACTACAAATATTGGGTGAGCAGACCAATCACATTATACGTTAAATTTGCAACTACCATTTGCAAGTCAGAGATGACTACACCATTTCGTTTTAAAATTCTTTATTTTATTTAACTATTTTACATTTCAATACTTATGTCTAGTTGTATTTTATTGTGTATCCTATATTTATACATAGTAGTACTATATATGATAATCATTTCAATCGATTTCAATCGAGTCACCGAGGATACTGCTGTAAGAATTTTCGTCGGCCGCCCGGCACAGCTATTTTGAAAGATCTTTCGCCGAAGAGTTGAACAAACATGGAAATATACAGTGTAGTCCATATGTATGGAATAAATTCATTTCAAGCGTAATTATGAACTTTTAGGAAAAATCCTGAAACGAGTCGAATTTGAATTTAAAAGCGCTATTTTTTAGTATGAAAATAGTACCTCTCGCGTTTAGCCCCCTCTGAATTATGACTACCCCCGAAAATTTTAAATTAGAAGGTGGGTCGTGCGGCACCTCGTTCGAAAGAGAGTTTGATTCTTTAAAGTAGACACTAAAAAATAAAAAAAAACCTAAAAAAATAACATCATTTAACATTTAACTATCAAGTGGGCCATGGAATATTTTTGTTTCCCATCTAAGTTACTCACACGCATCAGTGTCTTTAATTAGATTTTTTTATTTTTTCGGTATTATGGCTCATTTATTAAACTCAGAGAATAGATATTCTAATTATGATTGAATGCGGTAACAAAAATAACTCAAAAGGAGGTTTGTGAAATGATTAATATTAAATTACCTGGTCAGCATGTATCACTGTCTACAGTCAGTAAAATAGAAAGCTAAATTCGTGAAACTGGAAATACAATTATATATACTGGTGGAGATTGAGGAAAATCCGTATAAACCAACTAGACAAGTTGCTGCCGACAATGATGATCTTGATCGAAGGCAAGAATTCCGTGAATTAATGAGAAACAGAATGCTAGCAAATTTTAAGATTATAAACATAAATTGATTTTTTTAGCGATGCCACATTTCGATTAAACGGTCGATATTGGAGCAAAGATAATTCTCATTAGATGATTGAGGCTCACACACAATTTCCTCAAACAGTGAACGTTGGGACTGGTGCCATTAATAATAGAATTATTAATCCTTTCTTTGAAGGCACAGTTAACGCTGATGTTTATCTAGATATTTCGACGAACTTTTTAGTGCCTACATTAAAATTACTCTTTTGTGACGTTAATTATATCCAAATGAAATAGACATTTGTATTTGGTACCAACAAGATGGAGCGTCACGTACAGCGAGAAATTATTTAAACGAAGTTTTTCCTAACAGGTGGGATTATTGAATGCCACCTCGGTCTCTAGATTTGATCCCTTTCGATTACTTTTTATAGGGCTATTTAAAAAGTGTTAATCGATCAGAAATATTACAGAATCATCCACAATGTCATACGAGAATTCGAAGAACGACTTACCTATTAACAAGGTGACTGGCGGTCATTTTGAACACTTAATTTAATTATAAAATAAATTGGAAATACATTTTTGATATAAACCAATAATTTAGCAAAAGATGCCTCAACTGAGTTTACAAGACTTCAACGAAATTTTACTGAATGGGGAATCAAAATCTCCTTAGACCCCCTTCCTAATTTAAAATTTTTGGGGAGATGGTCGTAATTCAGAGAGGGTAAACGCGCTAGGTAGTATTTACTATTTTCGAGCTAAGATGTGACAATTTTAAATTAAAATTCGACTTGTTTTAAGACTTTTCCTAAAAGCTCATAATCACGCTTAAAATTAATTTATATCATATATGGATCGTAGTCTATAACATTATGAATAAAAAAGCGTTTTCTTAAATATCCCGAAAATGAGCATGAAAGTCTGATGTGCGGAATATCGAATTTTTGGTTTCAACGTTTTTGTCTTATCAATTTTTTTTTGATCATTTATATTGGAATGAAAAATTACACATCTAAGGACTTTAAAGAATATACTGTTAATGGTGTAACCAATTTTTAAACTTATTTTTATTCATCTTGAAACTTCGTAGAAATTGGAAGAAATTTGACTTTTTGAAGTTGTTTTAATTTTCTGCTGTTCTGAGGTGTCAGAACATTAACAAGGCATTTTTTGGAAAAGAAATTATGCAACAAAAAACGACCTACGCATTTTTTTTGGTACACCAATATTTTATTGACGCGCGATGTTATCACAGGAGAGATGTTTTGCACAAAAAAATTCATCACCCAAATTGCTGGCATCTACAAACTAAACGTTTGATTTGACGATAAAAGTTGTAAACGCCATTTTTGTAGATAATTTTAAGTCTTATAAAAATATATTAAATTTGTTACTGTTGCCCGTTTTCGAGATATTTAAGAAAAAACCTCGAAAGTTGCGTTTACAATATATTTTATAGCTTTCCACCTACGATTAATTTTTCAATAAATAAAAAAAAGTTTACACCTTTTGCAACTTGGAACACTCTGTATGTTTTCAAACACTTGAAATGCTATTGGTGCTCTTATATAGCGAGTCACAAGAAATGTATTCTCCTTGAGTCAACTTCAACAGTCATGTGAACAAATTTACGTTTCCTTTTATATAAAAAAATCTCTTGCTTGCAGTTTATTTGATAATAACGGGAAATAAGAAAACGAATCAGGAAAATCAGAAGCATTCAGGAAAAAGTAAAATTGGAGTGTATACTGCAGATAAAAGTTCAGTGTCCAAATAAAAGCAAAAGTATATATTCAGTCGAGTTGAGAGCTTTGCTTGACCTAAAATTTGCCAAATTGCTGCGGTCTCATTCTTATACGTTATCAGGAATCGGATAACAACTTATTTTTGGATATATCTTGTTCTTATCGCTTGCAGTATTTACAGATCGACGTGCACAAATAACCTCACGATTTCTATATTTTCGTTCCGTTCTCATGATAAAATATATTTTTAAGTTCACTCGATTCAAGTAGTTCATGCATCTCATTAAAAAACAGCTTAAGATGCTTAAAAATGCTAAAATAATTTGAACCGTATGAACTGCGTAATCAAGTGTCCTTTTTTAACTACATGGCTCCGCAGTTCGCTTCTATACATATCCCAGCGGCACTAGCAGCGGTGGAGGTAATGGTGACCGCTTTGTCCTCTACTCAGGCAATTGCTTCAGTTTCGGCCTTCTTAATTACTCACCCATTGTTGAAAAATGAAAATTCAATTATCCATTCTCCAGTAACATTAACAAAAAGTGCCCCGTTTAATTGTTCCAACAAAACCAGACGTATTACCTTACTTTGTATTTCTGAGAGATTCCATGGTCGAGTGCAATTAATAATTAATAATGCTAAATTGCGTGGCAATTAGTTATAATTGTCTTTATAACAGGCCTTCATTTAATGTAAAGTTTAATCGATATTATTACAAGAGAGACAAAAGCCCGTTGTTGCATCTTGTAAATTATACGGCTGCAGTTGAATTTTAGGGCGGATAGGCATTTAAATAACATCAAGCAATTTAAAAACTATAAATTATTACCGTGCGCATTTACGACCCACGCTTAGGGCGCCAAGTAATTAACACATATTCCATTATGAAATAACACAGGGGTCTTCAGTTGATCCAACGTAGTATAATGCAGTTTTAATGAAGCCCACGTTTAGCGGAGAAAACCATCATTAGTTTTTACCAGTGTGTAAAAATGTTCGTGGAGATAAATTTTACATTTTTATTACATGTTTTAGTTTGATGTCATACGATGATAATTATGTAATAATTATATAATTATTTTGATATACTCTTATTAGGTTATATATTAATTAATCAACTGGTTTTGAACAATTAATAGTATCCATAAACACATAGCGCTGAGTTATATTCGTAAAAAGTCACGGCGTGATTTCATGGTCCATTATTATTTAGGGGAGGAAGGTGATTTGACATTTGAATAATTTTGACGTTTAATTAAATTGTGCCAAAAATGATGAATTCGGACTTGCAAAGGTTAGCATTTATTGTTATAATCGTAGATAAAGTATAGTATCTAACTTGTGGTAATGGTAAATAACTCGCTAACTCGCTTAATGAATTGCAAATTGCAAAATTCATCGCCGTGAGTTATTTACCTGATTACCACGCGTCGAATAATATTCTGTTATCCACGACTACTAAATAATGTATGCATTATGTATAATATGTTTCCTCAAGGATAATGCTATCCATTATTCCCTGCAGTGAATAATGACTGATGAATAATGAACAAAGTTTCCATGACAATGTATCGGATATTTGTTAAAAATTTCATCAAAGTGGCCATGACATGTGAGTCAAAGAACGAAATTAATTGTAAACAACGTTGACGTTTAAATTTAATTTATGACAGGCCGTTCTTTTCACACAGCGGCCTGCTCATAAAAAACGTTAAAAATAAATAGTACTTATAAATTTCTTGAGTAAAAGATTTAGTCAAAAATATTTAATAGTCGTGGATGAATAGGTTATTCTACTCACATATAATGGCTATTTATTCACTCGGGTGATTTACGACACTCGCCTTTAGCTCGCGCCGTGAATAAAACAGGCCATTATATGCTTGTGGAATAAACTACTATTCTCTTCTAGATTTATTATTAATAATAAATTAGGAGTGAAATGCTATTCAAATAATAAAACGCATTTTTCTTGTAGATTTTATAAAATTGGGAACGTAGATTAATACCTATATCAAAATAATATTATTTTTTTTATTTTTTTTTTATCGTCTTATTTATATTAACGTCCTGGCGAAGTTTAGCTTAGAGCTATTCTGACACTTAACCAGGACACACCACATACACCCATTCCCTCCGACATTGCCATCTGCCGGAGCTGGGACTCGAACCCAGGAGAGATAGGCAGTAACTAGTCGCCTTGTGCCACTCAAGGGCGATCTAGCCCGCTGCACTATCCTCGGTAATGTAATGAGATACGGTCACCCATCCATTCCCCGGCTCCGACCACCGCTGCTTTGCTCCGAAGATCGAAGACCGGCAATTGTACGCATGACCCCATCTCACTACTAGATTCTTTATTAATAAACCAAAATAAAGTAGGAGTAGTTAGTAGTAGTAAAAAGTTTTTTCTCCTAAATTTTGCATTATTCGCAAGCCAGAAGTAGAAAGTTACTCAAACATTAAAACGTATCTTTCTCTTAGATTATGGGTTAACGGTAAAATAGAATGCTGTTTGTGAAATAATTAATTAAATAATCTTTTTCTCCTAGATCCTTTATTAAAAACAAACAAGGAGTCAGATGTTACTTAAATAATGAAGTAAATTTTTTCCCTGGATCCTATCATAATGATAATGTAGAAGTGAAATATTATTTAAATATTAAAATATCTTCTTCTCTTGAATTCTTGGTAAACCACAAGTGCGGCGTTATTCAGAAATAAATTGTGTTTTTCCTAAATTCTTTATTAACGTTATAGTGAAAGCGAGATATTCTACAAACAATAATAAGTATTACCTCCTCCATATTCTTTACCCACGATAATCTAAAAGTAACAAGTTATCAAAACATTAAAATATTTCTTCTTCTAGATAAGAAAGTAAGAGTAAGATGTTATTCAGAAATAAAGCATTTTTCTCCTAGATTCTTTATGGAAAACTAGGAGAGACATGTTACTGAAACAATAAGAAACGTTTTCTTCCTGGATTTTATAAACTTTTTAGAAATGAGGAAATTACTCAAATCACCACAGAACAACTAAATATATCATGGAGTATGACCAAACATAAAACACAAAACTAAATTTCAAGCAAATTTACGTGGTCGGTGTTCTGAAGCAGAGGGATGCGAGCTTCCTCAGTGTCTTCGGATTTTAGAATACCGAACACTGAGCATGTCAATCAGAACGAGTTGATGTAATAAACTAACATCTATCTAGGTAATCGGGCAAATCAGAATTGTAGAAGACGAACTCAGCTAAGTAGTAGTGAATTTTTTGTTATTCAGAAATAAAGTTTCTACTAGATTATTATTAGTGACAAAGTAGAAGCGTGCTGTTTTTCAATAATAAAATGCATCTCCCAGATTTTTTATTAATGGTAATTTAGTGAAGAGATTCAAACATTGAAACGTTTTCTCCACCTAGATTTTTAGTGATGAAGTAGGAGTGGGATGAGTTTTGTTCAGAAATAAAGGCTCTTTCTTCTAGATTCCCTAGAGTAGAAGCGATATTAAACTTAAATGGAAAATCTTAAAATTCATGAAAATATATTTAGAAATTTCTGATATATTGGGATATAATACTATAAATACTTAACTTTTTAAATACAACTTTAGATGAAAAAAAACCTGAGCCTACTTTGTGTATAATGTCTTGCAAAATACGATTAGGTACGTACTTACAAATTATTCAATTATATAAAGTTTCGTACTGTTCCAGTTAATAACAAGTTTAAGGCAACTCTTACACTCAAAACATTAGACACAAACATGATAAATTCACCCCTGGCAGAACACATCCTTTGAAGTAACTGCAGAAAAATGTATACGCGTTGAACATCATTATAAACTTTACAGATAACGTTTGATCACTGTATGCGTGTTTATTATTCACAAGGGATTAAATAAAGATAAGCTCGAAGCTGCTCTTAACAATGTTAAACATGCCAGATTTTTTCACTTGATAGCATCAATTGGAATTTGTGAAACGGAAGCAAAAAAACGTGATGTATATCTAGACTTATTAGCAGACATTCTATAATTGAATCGTGACGTTGTGAATACAGTGTAACTAAAGATACTTTCATTTTGAATTGGAATTATTGCATACCTTTTTTAAACCTTTAAAATGCCTATTGTAGAACATGGTGCTTTGTTTAATAGGGAAAAATTTCGGTTAGGACATAATTTAGGGGTACAGAGTGATAGTTTCATTCAGCTGATGCTATCAAAGAAATCATTTTTAGCCAAGAATCTGAGCAGGCATTACTATCCATAATTTAACGAAATTAATGGAACAATGTTAATTAAGTTGAATTGTTATTTTCTATTGTTATTGCAGAATATAGTTTAAAATTAATAATAGAATTGCAATCCAATACCTGGTTTAAATTATCAAATTCATAATAATTATGTATTTATTTATTTATGAAGAAGTAACACAAATTATGGAAAGCCAAAGACAACAAGAAGCTGATTTTCTCAGTAACTTAACGAAAAAATTAAAGAAGAACCAAAAGCTGAGGTTGAGTTCAAAGAAAATTTAGTGATGTTAGAGAAGTGACTAAAGTTGAGAGAAAATTCACTGATGTGGATGAAAAAGTAATTTAGGTTAAAGGAGAAGTCGATGAATTTGAAGTTAACATAGCTCACTACAACAATGCAGACAGGAGTCCATTTGGTACTGTACTAGCCCCTCGAAGGACAAGGTTCATGGTCTAGATGCAAGAAGCAGCTTGAAGCATTTGCTACCAATATTTAAAACGATGAAAGGAAAACTACAACAATGATTTTAGCTCTTTGAGGTCAAGCTGTGGAATTCCTTTGAAATATTGTTTGCACGACAGCAAAACTTGCGAAATTGGAAGCTGTACTGGAGATACTAATCAAGTGAACAAGAAGTCAAAGAGTTGGGGAAGATTTCCAGAAATTCTAGGCCTTAATAAAACGACTAGCTTATTAATGGACTAAAAATGTTGTATAGTCGATGTAGGACTTAATATACGTACTTAAGACTGGAGCTGTTCTCGAAGAAATATTCAAATGAGAGGGTAAGAGCTGCAAACGTGGAGAAGGTCTGGATGAAACAATTCAGAAACATAACAATGTGTAGGTATTTATTTGCCACTAGAAAGAAACATTTTTGTACCTCATGCGTGTACAAAAATTTTTGTTTTTTAGACTCGGCCAAGCTACAGCATCTCCATCCTGTCCAGTTTTGATGAATTTTGCATAGAGGAATTTTCTGTCATGATTGCTCACCATTAAACCCTTACATAAATTAACAGAAAGTATTGCAATAAATTAATATTTGTATTTATAGAAGCTGGGTGCGTGTTTAATAAAATTAACTAAGTTTTCCCAACACAAGTTGATATCGAATTGGCGCAGTGCGCCAACATTATTTGCACTTCCAAATGAAACTTCAAACGTTCAATGCAAAGTGTATTTGCCAACCAAATAAAATATACACAGCAACCTCAAAGGTAAATTTAAATTAAATTAGCACATTCATTAAAAAAGTCATGTTTAAAATACGGCAAATTCACATTATGAAGTTTCTAACTTCTGTCGGCGGGCAAAGTTGGCGTGCTGACGGTCATTAATGTTGTTTATCTGTACAAATTTGATGGACAAATTATATGCTATTTGAGTTTGAGTTTAACAGGAGATATAAAAGTTCGTAAAAAAAGTTTTTATTTTGAAGGTACATTATAATTTTATAACAATATTTTGAATGATGCTAGTCAGCATGGATACGGATGGTCCTCACTTTGCCATCTATTATTTTGAATTTCACTATTTTGGGATTTCTACTACAATTAATAGTAAATAAACTGTTTTGCATTAATGAATTCCATCTATCGAAACGAAATAGATGTATAGTGCAATCTGCAGTATCTGTTCTGGATTCCAATAATTTTAACATCAAAATCCAGATCTTAGTAGTTATGACTTAAAGCATGTCTTGCATGACTAACCTAAATTTCATTAGCGCTTTTGAGCTATATATGTTATACTTTTAACTTCTTTAAGCTCCTAAATGTTTAATTTTTCGACATATTTGAAAATCAGTGGGAATTTATTTATTTGCAACTCCATAGGTAACATTTTCACTTTATTTATATTTAATTGGACTCGATAATTTATTGCATGCGGTGTAAACATTAAACGGAAAAGGCTCCAAAATTGTTCTAAAAGAAACTCCACGTAGTAGCAGGCGATTTCTCCCAGAAAATGAATACTTATATAATAAATTGTACATTTAAAAACGCCTATGGAAATAGATATTATGGGAGTCACATCTGGAGCCCAAATTGTAGTAGACAATACGTTTTTTCAGAATTCCTGCTTTATTGAAGTACTTGAAGACGATTTACGATAGAAAAGAGGTGGCTAAATTATGTTGCTCATGGAATAAATAGGGCGATGACAAACTTGTTAGCAGCAGTCAGTTGTAAACCTGTTATAAGTACATTCTTAAAAATTCCACTGTGGAACGCCAATGGCACAACATGATGGCGAGGTAAAATCATTTATTATTAATAATGGCATTGGCATATTCCTGATATCCGTAACTCACTTCACCAATAGAAGTTTCTTTAGATTGCCAAAGTTCAATATTTACAACACTAACCACCCTGACAAAACGGTTCCTGGAAGCACTACCATCATAATTAAGAGGCCCAGCTTACGAAAAATCTGGCAAAGAACTGATTGTTCTATAGACAAAATAAACATAAACAGTCAAGAATCAAAAAGAAATCTTGACAATAAGAAAAATAATATTTAACATTATTTAGCAAATCTTACTGCAACTTGAAGTGACGGAATATTCGCTTTGGAAAGCCGCCAAAAAAGCAAACCGACCACAATATATCAATCCTCCCATCCATCCCAGAGAAGCCCATTGGATCAGAGATGATGTAGCAAAAGCAAATAATTTTGCAAACCACCTGGAAAGTGTCTTTCTGCTAAACCTATCAACAAAAAATGGTCACGATGTACTAGTAAAGCAGTGTATTGATCCCTACAAGTTAGAGCCACTTTTAACAAAAATAACAACCAATCAAATTCTGAAAGCTATTAAAGATCTCAAACCCAAAAAGTCTCTAGGATCCGACCTAATCAATGGCAAAATCCTTTTCGAGATACCTCCATGCGCAGTAAAATTGATTACACTCATCTGCAATGCAGTCTTGAGGTTGTGTTGTTTCCCAATCAAATGGAACGTAGCCCAGATAATTTTAATTCCCAAACCTGGAACAACCGAAGATGTTACCTCTTATAGACCTATCAGCTTGCTTCCTATCCTATCCACAATACCAAAAATAGTAAAATACAAACCTACAAACAATTGGCAAAGATCACCATATAATCCCTGAACACCACAAGATAGGAAGTATTGTTCCGCTGTGTTTCTGGATATGAGCCACGTTCTTGACACGGTCTGGCACACTGGACTGTTACTTAAGATTAAAAATATCCTACCCCTCAATTTCGTTCTCATCCTTAAGTTCTGCTTGCAAGATTGCCATTTCTTTGTAAAACACCAACACGAATAGTCGACATTCCACCTGATTAATGCTGAAGTTCCTCAAGGAAGTGTACTAAGTCCTCTTCTTCTTACTGTACACATCTGATCTATCTACATCAAACAACATAACGGCCACATTTGTCAACGATACTGCCTACCTGACTTCACACGATAACCCTCAAATAGCATCTGAAAGTTTACAAATTTGATTAAATTAATGCCAATATTAAATTTATATTTATTATTGTGGAAGTGGTAAAGGAAGAAAATATCGTTTAAATCATACAATTCTCTTATTATTTTCTCTGGTATATCAAAATTTTATTATTCAAAACTGTAACAATATGTTCGCGCCTCATGATTTTAACTGCATTCACCTTTTATTGCATAAAATTCAACATTTGTCCAAAGTATGTTATTGTTTTTTTGCATTTGTTTTATATACACGTATTAAAGGATTAAATAAAGCGAAATGTATCTCCAACGTACCGTTACAATTTCATCTAGCGGGCAACAATATTAAACGAATGAATAAAAATATGTTCCTATACATATAAGATGGTTTCGACCTGAACTTTCAACATTTTCATTTGAAATCCGACTTTATTATAGGATATGTCCCTACTTGGAGTATTGCATATATGCATTTCTCTCCATTTGACGATATTGTTTTATAGAAGATTCACGATAGGCCAGAAAACTCGTAAATGTAAAATGGTGTGTGCTGTTTTCACAAGACAAATGTATTCTTAATAGGGTTTTGTCTAGCTTGGGGTTAAATTTCTACATTTAATAAAATGGAGATTTTATTTAAGTTTCGACGCTATTCTACGTTTATGTGAATATATTAAGATTTTTGAATATGATTAAAGAAACGACGGGCGGCTGTCTGAGCATTTTAGCTACTACAATATCTTATGTAGAGAAAATGGCGAATGCGCAGGTGTTAAAGGTTATTATTTTTTACAGCTTTCATACTGAATCGTTTAGGATGTTAATATTTGAATTAACCACTATACGCTGCCGTATGCCGTATACGCTGCCCTATGCCGGTTGGAAGTACTATAATTGAGCTTGATTTCGCATTTAATAATTAAATATAGGTACATATAGACAGTCATAAACAGTAGGTACTAGTAAACAGAAATCACGATTTTCGAAGCTTTCACTGAAATACCTCGAAACCGAAGTAAGATATGGTGACAACTATAAAATATATATTCTGCAGAATATAAAATTGTCTATGAAAATGGTTTTGACAACTTTTATCGTCAAGTCGGTGTTTAGCTTGTACGCGTTGTCAAAGTTCAACGTCCTGGGCTCCGCTTTGACGTTTTTCAATCGCCGACCAAAACTATACAAAAATTCACATACCATATAAGAACCTCAAAGAATAGGTACTCTTCAAGATGCAATACATTTTGTAGATCTTCTTTTTGTTTATTTTATAGTTAGAAAAATTTTCAGTTTGCAGTCTCATTTTTTCTATTTCTAGATTCAGAAGTTTATGTATAATATTGGATATGACTTGATGGCTAATTAAATAGAAGCCTCAATGTCTAATATTACTGGCGTATTCAATTTTAAATTCCGAATTTCAACTTTGTACTATCTACCATTCCAAATATAATAACGGTTATTCGGTAATATCAAGCAATTACTTGATATAAAACAAAAAATCCATAATATTATAAAATTAGACTTAAAAGGCATATAGCATAATTGTGACTTTATCCCAAATTTGCATATTATAATTGGAGTACGGACATTAATTTCAAATAAACCGGAATAGCTTATTTTAGTACATAAAGAATGATAAATGTGTAGTGTGAAATAAAAATGGCTCACCCTGTTATAAGTCGGACAAAATCCCACGTGAAAAAGTAATACAAAATATTTTACAGAGCTGATCTTGGGTAATTAATTTTTATTAAAATAGTTTCTAAAATATTTCAATTTATTTTTTAAAACTCAGTTCTAGGAAGAGATTTTACTCTTAGTTGGACTAATACAGAAACTTAGTTGATTGTAAATATGAAATAAGAAGTTGATTAATCCGTTTTATATTAGTTCTCTCCATAAGAAACTGATTACCTTTTATCGATTCTAATACTTATATAATTAAATATCTAGATTGGAACTGTACCTTCTAATTGTAGAACTTTGAATCTTTTGCTCAAGAAGATGATTGAAACTGTACCTGGAAAAGAGTAAGTATTGGTAATCAGAATGTTATAAAACAGTGCATAATATTTATTGCATATACACAGCTGGTCAAAGGTAGCATCATTTTTAATTTTATTCCAATTTCCCCTTTTCAAAAGAAAATTTAGTTTAGTTTAGTTGTAGAGTGTACCTATATTGGCTAGAAAATGACTTAAGCACACCCATCTTAAATCTGTCTGTCTGTGTGTAGGATAAAAAAATAAGAAGTCGAAAGACAGTAGAATATGGGGCACTTGGGCGTGGGAACTTTTTGAAGACCGTGGGAACTTTTCTAATCCTTTGACATATACCGACAAAGGTATACCGTTGGAACTTTTTCCTTTGACATATGCCGACAAAGGTGTACCCCGGTAATATTGTAGAGACACGCAGAAATGAGAGGGCGCGGGATTTGAATTTAATAATATTAATAGTAATAATTAGACAATAATAATAATAATAATAACACACATCTATTAACTCTACGGGATGTGAAAACAAGACTCTAGATTTTTATGAGAGCAACACTAATGAAACTCAAAGATGGCGGCAGTACACAATAAAACAAAATAATAATAATAATAATAATTTTATTAACTTTATAAAATATATAATTTTTATTCAAATAGATGACATACCATCTAATCTTACATAATATAATGTTTACAATAAGCAAAATTAAATATACAGGTGACAATGTTATAAAAGGGTATACATGAACTAAAATTTCAGTCTTTTATATCCGTAAGGTACGGAATTAAATTCTTCGGAAAATACTCTCTTTGTTGAATTCGGCTTAAATATTTTGGTTTCTTCTTTAGTAATAACCTGATGGTCCATAGTTCTTCTTATATTCCTGGATGTAATGTAAATGGGTTCATGATTTTCCTCTACTATTTTATCTTTCATGGTGCCAAAATTGATAAGGTTAGAAGCATTAAAATTAAGACAGAAACCTTTAACTTTACACAGTGTATAGTACGTGTTATATTTGGGACTAAACACGATGTATCCATAACTCTTAGGACCCCCTGAGGCAAATGCTACTATATAACTTCCAGGACCATATTCCTCCAGCTCGTCAGTCATATCTCCGAGGAAGCTACCTGTAGGCACATCAGACTCATCTTCCCTTGAAATATAGATAATAGAGTCAGTGTCATAGTACAATACTCTATCTCCAAGTTGTTCCAGATAGCTATATAACTTAAGGCGAGCCTGTGTAGTGACATATGCAGCTATGCACTTGTTTACCGTAGATAAAGGATTTGCAGCTTCTTTCACAAACTCCCATGAGACTATAAGCACCTCATCATTTACTTCTTGGATATTGTTCACATTTTTCGAAGGGTCATTAAGAAGGTTATATAACTCGCAGGGTTGTTTAATGATCGAAGTTTTAGGTAGATTCTGTCGTTGGCCAAATTTACCCCAGAAAGAATTTAACATTAATTTTGCTAGGGATCTTAAACCTGCATTTTTAATGATTTCAGAAAATTCCAACTGAACACCCTCATTATTTAGAAAGTCTTCAATATAGTGGTCTTTCTGTTCTTGAGTAACGCAACTTAATGGCCATCCCGAAGCATGCGTCTTCATCTTTACGAATTTATTCATCATTTCAGTGAATAAACCCAACGAATTATTAACACCGTCATACTGTGTCACTTCATATGACCAAAACTCGTATATTTCCAATATTTT
The DNA here is from genome assembly GCA_963680705.1 of Rhagium mordax. NCBI lineage: Eukaryota > Metazoa > Arthropoda > Insecta > Coleoptera > Cerambycidae > Rhagium > Rhagium mordax. Next base: position 23,364,744 of record OY796661.1, on the reverse strand, counting down.
ATAACCTTTCTCTACAGCCTTCTTTACTTCATCCACCACCCACGTACCTATCAGACAACGTTCATCTTCATTATGAGTACATGTACTTTGGTTTGTTCTATTACCACAAGTGCGACAAATTACAAACAACAATTTATCATTCATTTTCGTAGGAAGGACAGGTATCATCAGATTCTGAGGAGGTAGAATTTTACATTTGATAATGCCTTCTGTTTCATTCAAATTAAGTTGTTGACATTCATTCCCTATATATATTTTAGGATGACCCAGGGGGAATTTGCCATATTTACATACCCAAGGATACAGAGAGCAAACGTCGACGTATTTTATTTTTTCACCCTTTGCAACTTGATAAAATGTGCGGATATTTTCTGTACGACCTCCGTAAAATGCATCTTGCGGATTAAGAGGAGTGTGAACCATTAAAGGATGATTTTCTGTTAGGATATTTATCTGTTTATTTAACTGCATTTGCTTTCTAAACTCGCATTCCCATATTTCTACAACTTCGTGTCCAAGCTGTCTCAGTCTATTAATTTTCATTACTGTTCGTTCATATCTATTAGTTAGTGTATCGGAAGGGTCTTCATGAGTGGGCTTGTCTCTGTTACTAGTTATACAAGTATGACCGTGGTAGTAACAACCGAAAAACTCAAAAATTTGGTTAGTTTCAGAACAGTATTCGTCAATTTTAACTCCTGATATAATAACTTCCTTTTGCTTGGCAGCATGCTGAATATTGATACCTCTCTGTAATTCTTCCCATATGAGCCACTGGGTTGCTATCTTAGATTGATTATCTGCACATCGATAACCATTAATAGGTATGATACCTATAGTTTTAGACTTTAAAAAGTTACGACGGTATACCAGATTACATGCTGATGCAATTGTAACGCTTTCCGTAAAATGACATACGTTACATTCCTCCATAAACATCTTCCTGAATTTTAAACAGGTCTTGGCTAATATATCAACATCGCTTCTACAATATTCAACCAATTCCTTCTGTAAATTAAAAATCTGTAGCTTATAAACATGTGTGGAAAATACCCCTTTTTGAGCTCCTGCAGATCGAAAGCTTTAGGTAACGCGACGAGAGGCATGGGAAAGTAATTTAGACTGTCGATGAATTTCACGTTATCAAAACCCAGCATAACTATTTTTGTACCTCTCATTATCACATCTATTTGTAAATCAGTACCCTGCATAATATGATGAAGTAAGAATTGATGATCAAAACTTTGGCCATTGTGAGCTACAATCACTACTTTTTTAAATTTTTTACGTATTGTAAGAATATGTTGTATAAAAGAAGGAAAAACATTCTCTGTATAGATAATTTCTCTATAACCACACTTCATGCAAAAATATAGATTTTTCTCATCTATACATTTATCACATCTTTTTTGTAAAACACAGAGATTGGGTATATGTTCTCTGGTTCCATTTGCCAATATTTTGTCTTGTCTGGTTTCAAGATCGTAAAAGACAAAAAGTAAATCCTTAGTTTTAGGAGCACGATTATCCACTTGTATGAAACAATAGTGATTAGATGTAGTATACTGATTACATGTTATACAGAAAATTTCACCGCATATATGATCATGATTTTGCTTAATTACCTTTAAACATTTCTCACAACGTTTTATTTGGCTGCAAATAGCCGCATTTTTTACTGAATTTGACGATTTATGTTTGTTATAGCAAATTAAACCACGGAACTTCCTATTACAGTCTTGACAGAGGATCTCTTCTCTTACTTTTACGCAAGGGGGTACTTCTTGACAACATGGACAACAAATGGTGCATCTGTGATCATTTTTGTTATTATAAGGTACATGGCAATATTCACAGTAATAGGCACAGACAAACGCTGCTGTGAGATTGGTTATGACGTTATAATGATTCTTATGATGAAGTAAATTAATTTTATGTACGGCGTCAGGACCTTCATATAGCAGCTCTCTACCCTTTGTACCATACTTATAAACTGTTATTTTAAAGTTCTTTAGATGATTTTGGAGTTGATCTATTTCGTAGACACCGGCACCATCTTCGGGTATATGTATCCCTGTTTCACTCATAAGTTGGGTAACCTTTAGATCTTGCATTTTATGTGTATTTTTCCTAATTTGTATTAAATTTTTATCGTCCAAGGCATAAGCCATAGATACCACAAGAGCACGCAGGAGGCATAGGTTCCCTTTATTATAAATTACGACAATTCCTCGACGGTTTTTACACTCTTCTTCATATGTATTGTACGAGCGTACCCGTCCGGCCCCCCTAATAGGGGTCAATGCAGTCATCGTCATTCTGAACGTGTCAGTATCAAATCCGGAAGCATTACTTTGGTAGATAGATCCCAACAGGTTCCATACATCTTCAAAATTAATTTTCTCGGCTTCTCTAAATGATAGATAGCCTTCCTTGTGGAAATTATCCGATGTAAATGTGAATCCAATTTTATCACCTGGTTGAACGTCTTTCACTATATGCTGTACAATAGAAGCGATACCTTTCTTGATCCATATTTCAGGGTCTATAGAGCTAGGTGATGGACTATCTAGCTTAAAACATACACTTTTCTTAGATAGGTTATATTTGCTGTTCCTTGAACAATTCCCATTCACAATTTGAAAAGCCATTATTAACAGAAGATTCAGAATAAATTTTCAGTTCTTAACACTCTGAATATTGAAAGAAAACTGAGAAAGTTTCAGTTGAATCAATTAGTACACATATATGTTCAGAAGGCTGTGTCGGTGACATGTATACATTTCCTCCTTTCGGTGGCGTGTTGACTAAACACTACGAAGGAAAAAATTATTGAATCAAAAGGATTTTGAAAAAATATAAATAATAAATTCGCGGTTTAGGGGCTTATTTATTCATTTGCATGAAGCATCGGTGAGGTACTTTTTACTTCCCTTCCTCACACAACAAAAAATGAAACTGAACTTTATCAAATGAAACTAATGTTTTCAAGCTAGTATACCAAACAATAATTTCATTGTATACCTCTCAAATATAATTAAATGGGGTGATTACATTTCAAAGTCATATGCTGAAACTGCAGGCTATTAAGTTGATAATATATTTTAAATGAGTAGTACTGTTTAATATTTTTATCGAATTTCTAATAAATATTGATTATTATCAGACAATAAAATATTTGCGTACAAATTTATTTTTTTTTAATTTGAACTGATGATTTTGTTTTCTCGCACTGGTCAGCCAACAACAACGCTCAAGCTGATATACCTAACTCCTTATGCGGTGACAGCCTCTTTTGTAGGGAGGGCCTACGGACACCAGAGTCAAATACTATCCCCATGTAGAGGAGCGTCGCATGAGTCATATTGTCAACTTTTTACACCACCTCAATCAGATATGATAACCCGTGTTTGAAACATATTCTGAAGGAATATATGATAAATTATCAGTTCAAATAAGTAGTTACTGCGTATTTTTGGTAATTTTTTTATATCTTAAACTTGCGGAAGCTTCAACCTAATAGACCACCTACCGTGGTATGTAGCATCGAATCGGAACTATGCCATCAGAGTGCCAAGGATAAAGCTTATAGCAATAAAAGAAAATAATAGAATTTTTCCAAAAATTGCAAATATTGTTTCTGCACCCAAACAACAACACTTTTGAATATTTTGTTAAGTGCCTATATTCTAATAATAAGCAAATATAAAAATAATATAGTCTGCAAACTCCATTGATATTTTTTAAATAGAAACCGAAATACCTACCCTATTCTTACCAATTCCTCGTAGACGGACGAACAGTAAGACGAGGGAAGAAAAACCAAATTTCACTCTTCAACGTCATTCACAACCATAATGTCCATGCATATAATCGACGTTAATAGACCTCCTTAACATATTTGATCCATCTATAAGACTGAGAGGATTGTATTGTGCGCTGCTTTTCATTGAAAATCAAAACGGTCACAACCATGGAGAGCGGGTACCGATCTTGGAACACACGGCATTAATGACGTAGATCAGGCGCCACAATGTCTGGGAAAATAAATTAAGTTAAGTCAGGTAGAGGGCAATAAGCAATCAGAAATATCCAATTTCAATTGATTTAATAAATCCTAACACATTGTATATCAACAGAATATTAATGTGTGAGTTTCATTGTTTATAATAATTGTCTCGAATTATTTAAATAAAAACTAACTGTAACGTCAATACTACTCATTTAGGTATTATGTACGCAAAAATAGCAACAAAAGTCTATTTGATATATCACCTTATAACTAACTCATTATCTACACACATAGTTACATATAGATAATATACTTTTATTTTACCAATCTATACTGATTTAAGTATTGAGGATATTTTCCATTTCTCTTCTTATTTAAAGTAATTAGGTACCTATATATTATTGTGTGGAAATAATCGTATCCCATGAAATTTGGAAAATATCAGGCGCAACTATTTTATTTAAATTATATTCGCCATTATTCCCTTCCTCTCTCTCTCTCTTATTAGCAGGATTTTACTTATTATTGCAACGAAAAAATTATTATTTAGCGTTTGCCTACTTTTTAATATATATAAGGTTTGAACAAAAATATTGTATTATATAAACATATCTTCAATCTGTAAATATACATACTATAAAAAGCGAAAAGTAGACATAATTAAATATTGAAAATGTCAAATGAATGTGATAGTGAGTGCATATAGGTATAAAAGATTCGAAACATCACGGGCCAAGAAAGATACTGTATAAGGGGGCGAAGAAAACTACTGTAATAAGCGACGTACCCTTGTGTGAAGGGTAGTAGAGTTATCCAACAGGTGGCTAGGTGGCCTTTAGTTAAAATACCACAACTGCCGTTTCATTGATTCTAGATCGTTCTACGAGTCAGTCAAAGCTGAAACAGATTTGGGCGTGGTTGTATTTTAGTCTTGCTGGGATTTACTAGAGGAAAAAGGTAGTTAATAAATATGTATAAACGGTAAAAATGTTAATTTAGATAAGTAAAATGATATCACTATCGATTGTCGTTTATTTAGATACATTAGATGAATTCTGTGTGTTGGGTGTGAGATGTAAGTATTAGGTAAATCTTTGGCTATAGGATCAACATGGTGGCTCATGTGTATTTTATTGGTTACGTAAGCACCAAATGTGGTTTAAAATCAAATTACTGTCTCAATTAGTTTGTCCTAGTAGCTGGGAAATGCCAAATAATAACATAATTTGCATTTGTATCATTATTTTCATAAATTCCGGCTGTTAAAATCAGTATTTTTCTTTTCACAAAGACATGTAATTTAGATCTAATAATTGAAGTAAATCATAGCAACATAGTATACAGCCTATAAAAAAAGGCGAAAGCAGTTCTTATCGTATAAGGTGCTGATTAATAAGTAACTAAATTACCGTTCCTATATATTTTTAAGCTGTGTAATGTGTGTGTGTGTGTGTATAGTATGGCTAGATTCATTAGACAGGATCAGCAATAATAACGATAAACACTCGTTTTAATTTTCTGTGTGATGGTTATTTTATTATTGTCATCACTTAAGCACAGTTAGTCAACAGATATGTAGTGAAAATAATGTTTTTTTCATTGCAATAGATATATAGTATACTCATATTTTTGATAAGATCAACTATTGGATATTTTTGTATTTTAGTAACAATAATTAGGGTACCTATTAATTTCTGTTGACAGGTACATTCCTTCTGCCTTAAATTTTAATACCTAATTTTATTACACACATTTGCAGAAAGTCATGTTTTGTATTTTAGTATGTTAAAAACCTACCTATGTGTCTATGTGTTTTATTTGTCATGGAAAGTTTAAAAAGACTAATTTAAATAGTCTGAATTAAGCGAGAGTATAAGCGTCCTTCCATAAAAGTAAGAGTGAGAGTACTTTGATATTCTCAAAATGTATTATGTTTCGTCAATAGTATAGCCTTGTTCCTTAAAAACAAAAGAAAAGTGAGTATGTTTCTAAATATATCTATTAACTGAGCAATGGATAAATAATGCATGTTCCTTATTATTGTATTAACTTGTTTATATACAAACTACTTATACAAAACCTTCTTTTAATTTCTTTAATTTAACGTTCATATTTCCGTTTTGATTTTTTGTTGTGAAAATTTAGTCAGCAGCGTCAACTGTTGTTTAAATCAAGAATTAATATTTTAAAATAAAAAATCTACTTCAATGGAGCAGCATTAGGAATAAACGTAGTACTTAATCTTGTATAAGATAGATACATCTATATCTTTATTTGACTAATTTACTCAGCAATTAATTATCTTTCACATAAAGGACGAACTAATAATGCTCTTTATATGTACACTTACATTATTTACTCTCACAAACTACAAAGTTGATATTATCGCCTTTAATTATTATTTTTTCGATGTTTCGAATCTTTTATACCTATATGCACTTACTATCACATTCATTTGACATTTTCAATATTTAATTATGTCTACTTTTCGCTTTTTATAGTATGTATATTTACAGATTGAAGATATGTTTATATAATACAATATTTTTGTTCAAACCTTATATATATTAAAAAGTAGGCAAACGCTAAATAATAATTTTTTCGTTGCAATAATAAGTAAAATCCTGCTAATAAGAGAGAGAGAGAGGAAGGGAATAATGGCGAATATAATTTAAATAAAATAGTTGCGCCTGATATTTTCCAAATTTCATGGGATACGATTATTTCCACACAATAATATATAGGTACCTAATTACTTTAAATAAGAAGAGAAATGGAAAATATCCTCAATACTTAAATCAGTATAGATTGGTAAAATAAAAGTATATTATCTATATGTAACTATGTGTGTAGATAATGAGTTAGTTATAAGGTGATATATCAAATAGACTTTTGTTGCTATTTTTGCGTACATAATACCTAAATGAGTAGTATTGACGTTACAGTTAGTTTTTATTTAAATAATTCGAGACAATTATTATAAACAATGAAACTCACACATTAATATTCTGTTGATATACAATGTGTTAGGATTTATTAAATCAATTGAAATTGGATATTTCTGATTGCTTATTGCCCTCTACCTGACTTAACTTAATTTATTTTCCCAGACATTGTGGCGCCTGATCTACGTCATTAATGCCGTGTGTTCCAAGATCGGTACCCGCTCTCCATGGTTGTGACCGTTTTGATTTTCAATGAAAAGCAGCGCACAATACAATCCTCTCAGTCTTATAGATGGATCAAATATGTTAAGGAGGTCTATTAACGTCGATTATATGCATGGACATTATGGTTGTGAATGACGTTGAAGAGTGAAATTTGGTTTTTCTTCCCTCGTCTTACTGTTCGTCCGTCTACGAGGAATTGGTAAGAATAGGGTAGGTATTTCGGTTTCTATTTAAAAAATATCAATGGAGTTTGCAGACTATATTATTTTTATATTTGCTTATTATTAGAATATAGGCACTTAACAAAATATTCAAAAGTGTTGTTGTTTGGGTGCAGAAACAATATTTGCAATTTTTGGAAAAATTCTATTATTTTCTTTTATTGCTATAAGCTTTATCCTTGGCACTCTGATGGCATAGTTCCGATTCGATGCTACATACCACGGTAGGTGGTCTATTAGGTTGAAGCTTCCGCAAGTTTAAGATATAAAAAAATTACCAAAAATACGCAGTAACTACTTATTTGAACTGATAATTTATCATATATTCCTTCAGAATATGTTTCAAACACGGGTTATCATATCTGATTGAGGTGGTGTAAAAAGTTGACAATATGACTCATGCGACGCTCCTCTACATGGGGATAGTATTTGACTCTGGTGTCCGTAGGCCCTCCCTACAAAAGAGGCTGTCACCGCATAAGGAGTTAGGTATATCAGCTTGAGCGTTGTTGTTGGCTGACCAGTGCGAGAAAACAAAATCATCAGTTCAAATTAAAAAAAAATAAATTTGTACGCAAATATTTTATTGTCTGATAATAATCAATATTTATTAGAAATTCGATAAAAATATTAAACAGTACTACTCATTTAAAATATATTATCAACTTAATAGCCTGCAGTTTCAGCATATGACTTTGAAATGTAATCACCCCATTTAATTATATTTGAGAGGAATACAATGAAATTATTGTTTGGTATACTAGCTTGAAAACATTAGTTTCATTTGATAAAGTTCAGTTTCATTTTTTGTTGTGTGAGGAAGGGAAGTAAAAAGTACCTCACCGATGCTTCATGCAAATGAATAAATAAGCCCCTAAACCGCGAATTTATTATTTATATTTTTTCAAAATCCTTTTGATTCAATAATTTTTTCCTTCGTAGTGTTTAGTCAACACGCCACCGAAAGGAGGAAATGTATACATGTCACCGACACAGCCTTCTGAACATATATGTGTACTAATTGATTCAACTGAAACTTTCTCAGTTTTCTTTCAATATTCAGAGTGTTAAGAACTGAAAATTTATTCTGAATCTTCTGTTAATAATGGCTTTTCAAATTGTGAATGGGAATTGTTCAAGGAACAGCAAATATAACCTATCTAAGAAAAGTGTATGTTTTAAGCTAGATAGTCCATCACCTAGCTCTATAGACCCTGAAATATGGATCAAGAAAGGTATCGCTTCTATTGTACAGCATATAGTGAAAGACGTTCAACCAGGTGATAAAATTGGATTCACATTTACATCGGATAATTTCCACAAGGAAGGCTATCTATCATTTAGAGAAGCCGAGAAAATTAATTTTGAAGATGTATGGAACCTGTTGGGATCTATCTACCAAAGTAATGCTTCCGGATTTGATACTGACACGTTCAGAATGACGATGACTGCATTGACCCCTATTAGGGGGGCCGGACGGGTACGCTCGTACAATACATATGAAGAAGAGTGTAAAAACCGTCGAGGAATTGTCGTAATTTATAATAAAGGGAACCTATGCCTCCTGCGTGCTCTTGTGGTATCTATGGCTTATGCCTTGGACGATAAAAATTTAATACAAATTAGGAAAAATACACATAAAATGCAAGATCTAAAGGTTACCCAACTTATGAGTGAAACAGGGATACATATACCCGAAGATGGTGCCGGTGTCTACGAAATAGATCAACTCCAAAATCATCTAAAGAACTTTAAAATAACAGTTTATAAGTATGGTACAAAGGGTAGAGAGCTGCTATATGAAGGTCCTGACGCCGTACATAAAATTAATTTACTTCATCATAAGAATCATTATAACGTCATAACCAATCTCACAGCAGCGTTTGTCTGTGCCTATTACTGTGAATATTGCCATGTACCTTATAATAACAAAAATGATCACAGATGCACCATTTGTTGTCCATGTTGTCAAGAAGTACCCCCTTGCGTAAAAGTAAGAGAAGAGATCCTCTGTCAAGACTGTAATAGGAAGTTCCGTGGTTTAATTTGCTATAACAAACATAAATCGTCAAATTCAGTAAAAAATGCGGCTATTTGCAGCCAAATAAAACGTTGTGAGAAATGTTTAAAGGTAATTAAGCAAAATCATGATCATATATGCGGTGAAATTTTCTGTATAACATGTAATCAGTATACTACATCTAATCACTATTGTTTCATACAAGTGGATAATCGTGCTCCTAAAACTAAGGATTTACTTTTTGTCTTTTACGATCTTGAAACCAGACAAGACAAAATATTGGCAAATGGAACCAGAGAACATATACCCAATCTCTGTGTTTTACAAAAAAGATGTGATAAATGTATAGATGAGAAAAATCTATATTTTTGCATGAAGTGTGGTTATAGAGAAATTATCTATACAGAGAATGTTTTTCCTTCTTTTATACAACATATTCTTACAATACGTAAAAAATTTAAAAAAGTAGTGATTGTAGCTCACAATGGCCAAAGTTTTGATCATCAATTCTTACTTCATCATATTATGCAGGGTACTGATTTACAAATAGATGTGATAATGAGAGGTACAAAAATAGTTATGCTGGGTTTTGATAACGTGAAATTCATCGACAGTCTAAATTACTTTCCCATGCCTCTCGTCGCGTTACCTAAAGCTTTCGATCTGCAGGAGCTCAAAAAGGGGTATTTTCCACACATGTTTAATACGCTAGAGAATTGCAGTTATGTGGGGCCTATGCCTGATATTTCATATTATGACCCCAACAGTATGAAAGACGAAGCCCGATGTAAATTTCTAGACTGGTATGAGGAAAATAAGCTACAGATTTTTAATTTACAGAAGGAATTGGTTGAATATTGTAGAAGCGATGTTGATATATTAGCCAAGACCTGTTTAAAATTCAGGAAGATGTTTATGGAGGAATGTAACGTATGTCATTTTACGGAAAGCGTTACAATTGCATCAGCATGTAATCTGGTATACCGTCGTAACTTTTTAAAGTCTAAAACTATAGGTATCATACCTATTAATGGTTATCGATGTGCAGATAATCAATCTAAGATAGCAACCCAGTGGCTCATATGGGAAGAATTACAGAGAGGTATCAATATTCAGCATGCTGCCAAGCAAAAGGAAGTTATTATATCAGGAGTTAAAATTGACGAATACTGTCCTGAAACTAACCAAATTTTTGAGTTTTTCGGTTGTTACTACCACGGTCATACTTGTATAACTAGTAACAGAGACAAGCCCACTCATGAAGACCCTTCCGATACACTAACTAATAGATATGAACGAACAGTAATGAAAATTAATAGACTGAGACAGCTTGGACACGAAGTTGTAGAAATATGGGAATGCGAGTTTAGAAAGCAAATGCAGTTAAATAAACAGATAAATATCCTAACAGAAAATCATCCTTTAATGGTTCACACTCCTCTTAATCCGCAAGATGCATTTTACGGAGGTCGTACAGAAAATATCCGCACATTTTATCAAGTTGCAAAGGGTGAAAAAATAAAATACGTCGACGTTTGCTCTCTGTATCCTTGGGTATGTAAATATGGCAAATTCCCCCTGGGTCATCCTAAAATATATATAGGGAATGAATGTCAACAACTTAATTTGAATGAAACAGAAGGCATTATCAAATGTAAAATTCTACCTCCTCAGAATCTGATGATACCTGTCCTTCCTACGAAAATGAATGATAAATTGTTGTTTGTAATTTGTCGCACTTGTGGTAATACAACAAACCAAAGTACATGTACTCATAATGAAGATGAACGTTGTCTGATAGGTACGTGGGTGGTGGATGAAGTAAAGAAGGCTGTAGAGAAAGGTTATAAAATATTGGAAATATACGAGTTTTGGTCATATGAAGTGACACAGTATGACGGTGTTAATAATTCGTTGGGTTTATTTACTGAAATGATGAATAAATTCGTAAAGATGAAGACGCATGCTTCGGGATGGCCATTAAGTTGCGTTACTCAAGAACAGAAAGACCACTATATTGAAGACTTTCTAAATAATGAGGGTGTTCAGTTGGAATTTTCTGAAATCATTAAAAATGCAGGTTTAAGATCCCTAGCAAAATTAATGTTAAATTCTTTCTGGGGTAAATTTGGCCAACGACAGAATCTACCTAAAACTTCGATCATTAAACAACCCTGCGAGTTATATAACCTTCTTAATGACCCTTCGAAAAATGTGAACAATATCCAAGAAGTAAATGATGAGGTGCTTATAGTCTCATGGGAGTTTGTGAAAGAAGCTGCAAATCCTTTATCTACGGTAAACAAGTGCATAGCTGCATATGTCACTACACAGGCTCGCCTTAAGTTATATAGCTATCTGGAACAACTTGGAGATAGAGTATTGTACTATGACACTGACTCTATTATCTATATTTCAAGGGAAGATGAGTCTGATGTGCCTACAGGTAGCTTCCTCGGAGATATGACTGACGAGCTGGAGGAATATGGTCCTGGAAGTTATATAGTAGCATTTGCCTCAGGGGGTCCTAAGAGTTATGGATACATCGTGTTTAGTCCCAAATATAACACGTACTATACACTGTGTAAAGTTAAAGGTTTCTGTCTTAATTTTAATGCTTCTAACCTTATCAATTTTGGCACCATGAAAGATAAAATAGTAGAGGAAAATCATGAATCCATTTACATTACATCCAGGAATATAAGAAGAACTATGGACCATCAGGTTATTACTAAAGAAGAAACCAAAATATTTAAGCCGAATTCAACAAAGAGAGTATTTTCCGAAGAATTTAATTCCGTACCTTACGGATATAAAAGACTGAAATTTTAGTTCATGTATACCCTTTTATAACATTGTCACCTGTATATTTAATTTTGCTTATTGTAAACATTATATTATGTAAGATTAGATGGTATGTCATCTATTTGAATAAAAATTATATATTTTATAAAGTTAATAAAATTATTATTATTATTATTATTTTGTTTTATTGTGTACTGCCGCCATCTTTGAGTTTCATTAGTGTTGCTCTCATAAAAATCTAGAGTCTTGTTTTCACATCCCGTAGAGTTAATAGATGTGTGTTATTATTATTATTATTATTGTCTAATTATTACTATTAATATTATTAAATTCAAATCCCGCGCCCTCTCATTTCTGCGTGTCTCTACAATATTACCGGGGTACACCTTTGTCGGCATATGTCAAAGGAAAAAGTTCCCACGGTATACCTTTGTCGGTATATGTCAAAGGATTAGAAAAGTTCCCACGGTCTTCAAAAAGTTCCCACGCCCAAGTGCCCCATATTCTACTAAAGACTATCTGAAACACAAAAAAACAAACTAACCGTGTTTACTTATTCTTAATGGAAGTTTCTATAAGAGGCATACATCTTATTTTCTAATAAGTGGATTTTGCATTGAGCTTGAAATAATCACTTTATTGTTAATGGGTATGGTACATGAATATCAGGTTCTAGTTGGTTTAAAGCTTAGTCGATATTACCAGTGATTGTATGTTGTCAATTTTTTTAGCAAATGGAATTTTGTTTTCACCACTCTTCCTGAGTACAAATTAAAAATACACATTTGCGAACGTTTTAATTTCAAACTATACCTATACCTATATAAATAAACGTCATATTTGTATTTATATTAAAAATAATTACAATACATGGTTGATGATTATTTTCTCTAATTTGCACTCGCCACTGGTAAGGTGCAAACAGAAACAAAAATTGTTGTGTCGAACACACGAAATATAATGCTCAAGGGATGCATGATCCATCTATTCGTAGTATTTCTATAGTGACAAGTGCTTTGTTATTGTAGTAAAAATATGTTATTTGGTAAAGAAAATACTATGGAAACGTTTTCATTCAGGATCTAAGGACGACTGAGAGGAGGCTTCAACAAATCAATTTCAAAATCATATATCGAAAGGCAAAAGATCACATGGTGCCAGACGCGATCAGCATCTCTAGATTTCATCGGAACTCAGAAAATTTCTTTTATCGACAATTGGTATAAAAATTGGTTGATAAAAGCGTTATTGCAGGAAAGGGGAAGTGGTGCGAAGGAAGCTGTTAAATAATTCCAAATAAAAATTAGAATGATTAGCTTCGGCTAGACTTCGCCTTTAGTTCTAACCATAGTATTGTATATTGCAATGCTATTCAATAAAGGTAGTTTATTATTATTATTATTATTATTATTAAAAGTGCTTTCGAGTTGGATAAGAGAAGAAGGCCGAACGAAGGAAATATGGATGTTCAAATAAATGTAATAACGCCAGGAAGTATTGACAATTTATGCAGAAAGTTTCGGAAACACGTCAAGGTGAAGAGTTAGGTTGTAATGGCCTTTTTATTGCGCAAGCTGTCCTGTTTGTAACAGGCTACCTACAAACAGGACTCGCTGGCGTTGTGACACTTTTCGGACGGAAACTCGGGCGCCAGTTCCTTATTTTTAAGTGCAAGGAATAGCACTTGCCTGGCTCACCGGGGTGAGAACGCTTGCGGGGTAGCTAAAACAGTGGAGATATAGTTGTTTGTCCAGAGGGTCGAAAGATGATTGTCTTGTCAACTGGACTGGATAATTTTTCAAACGGGTTAATTAGAAATAGACAACGGCAATAATAACTCGTAAATTTTACCTAGCATACCGCAATGTATTTATTTATAAGAAAACAATCATGAACAAGTAAGGTAAAAGTGGACCGGTTAATGCAGCGATTTATCGGTTATGTACAATTTTTAAAACGATCATATGCAAGCTGGCAAACAAGAGTACGCGTGAAATAATTTAATTGCGGCCGGCGGTGGACTCGAAGTGGGAATGGATCGAGATATACCCACGTGGAGAAATCGAACGGCTGGAGCTAGCAAGTATGACTCAAACGGGACACCAAAATATCGGAGCGTTATGAATACACCACAGAGATTCTCTTTATTTCGGTATCGGATACTACTTAACAAACGCGGATTCCTACTGCCTCAAATACAGAGCTATGCTAACAAGGAAGTTATTTCCTTCCTTACCAAAAAATAAAGATTTAAATCATACACTGGGGCCACAAACTACTATGAACCGGTTCCCGAATTGTTTTGCCTGATGAATCAAAGGCGAATCTCGGTGCTTATTCGAAGGCGGTACTGCTGGATAACGGCGGACTACTATTGTTCTTACCAAGATGGTTCACGATAAAAGAAAATGTTTCGGGTCGGTTTTAGTTGTCGGTGCCAGGGTATCGATAATTCGATTGATCCGGATTTGGCCGGTCCAGGTGAATATATTAGCTTTTTCTTGCTGACGCAGGCGGCGGCGCGCTCATATGGTGGGTGGAATCCAGACAGGTGGCTCGAACTAAGAACGCGGTTTACTAAGTCCGAGCGTGTTATGTAACTTGCCATAATCAACCGGGCTAACTGAAAATGAAGATGCATTGTTTACAATTTTTAAACTATATCGCAAAAAGAACCGGCTTAAAACAGACACGGATTAATATTTTAACAAGTTTTCGTAACTAATGATTTTTACGTCCGGCTTGAACATTATTTTTGAACAATTCACGGATTTTAGCTATACAGGGGACTATCGAAATTAATCAATTAATTTACGGCTTGTTTACCAGCTGATTTTACAATTCACTGTTACCTTAAACATAACTTAAATACTAACAGAGTTACAGGGTGTACCCAAGTGAGGGAAATATTAAACTAAAACAGGCAATCCTTGATGGAGAAAAATCACTTCGTTACAAGGTGCCCAGGAATTACAGAAAAGCAATTTAATATATCAAGAAGAGAATATAATTCAAAAATATCCTAATAATTTAAAAACACTTAAAAGTAAATGTGTTCATAAAGATAACGACATCGACAGGATCAAAGCAACAATAATTGAAAAGATGTAGAAAGTTACTTAGTCGTTTTAGGAATATGTAAATCACGTGTGATTTACTGACAAAAATGTGTCTATGTTGAGGTCTCACAAAATACGTAAACAACCGATTATGTCTACCCATTAAAATAATGTTTACCCAAGAAAACATTTTTCTTGATACTTCTAGTCTGGACAAAATGAAAGTTATTATTAATAATGTAGAGGTTCGTCTTGATAGATGGATTAGAAATAAGTGGTTTTTAAGTGATCCATACTTTGATCCTATTGATTTCACTATTTGAGGTACTACAAGGTAATTAAAAATAATGATACAAGTAAAATTAAGGAACTTATTCAAAATAATCAAATCAATCAAATTGTATTTTTAATGGACTGGGGGCAAATCAACTTGATACTAATTACTGATAGTCATCGATATCAATGCTTTCTAGGGGAATAGAAGAAAGGATTAGATGTATTACTAAATATGTCAAACATAATTCTGTTTTTGTGTTTTTTTTGGCATTATTTATTTTATGGCATAGAATAGATTAAATTATTGGAAATTAATATCCAGTTTTCAAATATTATATTACATTTTACTAATTTAATAAATAGACACTCCACATTTTGAAAGACATTATAAATATCAAGGATAATACACCGGATAATACTCCTGATAATATTTGCACTAAGTACCCCTTTTCCGTGACTTCTTTCCGCCTCTTTAGTTTCTGCCTTCCGTTCTCTATCTACTTCCATTTAATTAAAATAAGAGCACATTTCCGGTGATAAATTAATAATGTATTTCCAACTTTCTTAAACCGATTTTACACATTTTAGGGCAATAATTTAACCATCGACTGCCTAATTTCAGCTACTGCTTTATAAGTTTGCTATATCTGTAAATATAAAGATTTTATACAGAATTAATTAATTTCAAAAATCATCTGCACATAGGATACAATTTAATTGAAATAAATGTGTTAACCTAACAAAAATCAACCAATTGACGTTGGTTCAAAGATGATTAATTTGCGAGTTCTTGTGTGGAGAAGACCAGGAGGGACTTGTAAGCTGTGCATGAGAGGGTGCGGTTTGGATGTGGATTAATTTGGTACCGAGACTGTCTCTGATTCTATGAAGCCAGTGCTGATTCAAAATGGTTTAATAACGACCCTAGAATACTGGCCTTATGTAGCACGTTATAGTGGTTGAAAATATTGAAAATGAACACTGATAGTCGTAAACTTAGTCTGATAATTCCAAAGAAGTAGGTGCGGACTCCACTATTCTAAACAGCAGTGTTCCATCCGTTAAAATCCCAGTTTGAATCCGTATTTTCCCTCAGTTGACTCAGTTAACAGGTGGTTAACAAATATTTTTTAAATAAGCATAAAACCTAAGCAGTTCATTTCAAGCCACAAGAGCCCTCGTTGATCTTCTTTTAATCTCAACATATCGTGTGAGTGTAATTACGCTCCAATTTTTTACCAGAGACACTAACTTTATGAAATTAGTCTTATATATATGACTGCGTCCTACTGAAACGAAAAACACTTCAAACGGATTCATATTTATTTATGAAAGGTCACAAAAGTTCAAACGGGCCCGGATACCCGTCGCTGTGAAGCCAGGTTAGTACTGGTATTGCTTTCTAGCTTTCTATAAATTTCTGACTCGGATTTCGTTTCCAAATTCAAGTTTTATAATACGTACCTTCTATATTTTATACAGTTACGTATATTTTCTATATGTTAGAATATCCTTATGCAAATTGGAAAAACTGCGGCAACCAGATATGAATGATTATGCATATAGTATTATATTACCTTTTCTCCCATGCTATTAAGTCTAGACGAGGTAAAGCCCAAGCATAAGAAGACAGCCTATGTTTGGTTTGCATTATGTACCCTGGATGCGACAGAGCGGTTGAGGGCCCAGGGCTGTTTACCTGGTGAAACTCGGGGTTGTGGCACCCTTTGTCGCTCACTTTCATCCCCCATTTTCCACCCAGTCAACAGAGAGTTTCCCCGAAATGGATACGCCGAGTTTTTTACCACTACTCTTAGCACGGTCGGTTAATATTTACCATGACATGTCTATGGTAATGAGGATAGCAGATGGTTACAGAAATGAATATTAATCTGGAAGGCTCTCTCTGGCAAATTAATTTACTTTTTCCTGTAAAATCAACAATGGAGGTAAAAGAAGAGTTAGGTAGTTAATATATATGTCAGTTTTAATATGGGTATAGTCCAATATAAGTAAACATATATGTTTTTTTTTGTAATAGGTACAGGGTGTCCCCGTATTTTTTAGTGATATAAATATGTTACATATTTTCTCCATGCGTTTCCACAATATTGCGTATTAACATTACCTAACATAGAAATAATACAAATATTAGATCATAAAAGGTAATTGTTGAGGTAACGGAATCCCCGATTTTCGCAAATTTTTTTCCATATACTTACCTATTTTTGTCTGTAGAAAAAGAATTTCAAGTCAAAATTTCCCGCTCGTCTATATTTTCACTCAAATCAGGAGAAAGCGTAAATTTCGAAAAACCCGTAATATACAGGGCATTCCATTAAAAAAACCTAGGTTTGTCTTTTTTTCCTAACTTTGCGATGTTTTTTTGTTTTATCTGACAACATACTCTGATGGTTTAGGAAAAATCCTATAACTTTTGCATTAGAAGTTTTTTTCTAGCTCCAAAAATATAGGCTCCAGTGGTGGTGCAAAATATACGGAGACACCCTGTACATATAAGATTTTAAAATTATAACTAATAACTTTGTTCAAATAAGAACTGGTGCTATTTATGTTATTTTTCTTATGGTAATTTGAATATAAAATGTCAAAAATTGTTTTATCGTTGGAAAAGGAACGGTACCAGCAGATCGTAAAGATATTCTGCTGGGTTGATTATCTTATTCTGAACCAACGGTTTTTATTCATAAGAAGTGTTTTCTTATTGGGAGTAACAATTAAATAATGTATCGGACAAACTAGTAGATATATAAAAACTAGAATATCGGATTATATTAAGAACTAGGAGGTAGTTATTTTATTATGGCAATCTAAATGTAAAATGCCATATAGAAAGTTAGCATGGGAATCACTGAACGTTTGAAGGGCTTGATTGCTAATTAAAATGTAAAATAGTAGACATCCCTCCGGTAAAATTAAGTTGTTTCATACATTGTTGGTAAGCATGTTTAACATGGTATTTGTATATCCTAAAGGTATTGAAGACCTGCTCATTTTAATAACTTATTCTGTTCGAGAGATATATTATTGGGAGTAATAACTAAATACATTTCACAAACTACTGGACACCTAGAATATCAGATCATATTTGGAATTGAGATGTGGTGCTATACTGGGCGGCCACGAAGCTATTGCTTACAGAATAAAATACTGATTCCGGTCTAACCGGAAGTGACACCAAATTTCTTATTCTAAATGAAACACCCTGTATATTTTTACGTTTTTTTATTCATCAAGAAGTTCTAACGGTGATATGTCGCAAGTTGGAATTTGATTAAAAATCGCGTCGAAAATGTGAAAAATACAAGAAGGCTCCTGCAGGATTTTATTTTTGAATTTTATAGAAAGTAGGTGTTGATTGACACTTGACACATATGTGTTTTCTGTCATTTCATGAACTCAAAGTTTTTCTTAATTAAAGAAGCGTGTTTGATGGGATATTTTAAATTAAATTTTCTTCACAGTCTACTTTTTTTTTCTTATTTTACTAGTGAGTAAATAATTTTCTCTAACATTGTGATACATTGCTTAAAAGGGAGTGAAGAGATCAATTGAACCATAAAAAATCCAATATGGTGCCCATAAGAAAAATCAAAGTTAATGGCATTAACTCAAAAACAAATGACGATAGAGATTTTCTGATGTTGCCAATGAAAGCAGTTTAAAATAGGGTCCCAACAATGCACTTAAAATCATCATCAATGCACCTTTTCAGATTTTTGAAAATATCTTGAAAATGACGATCGAAATCGTCGTAAAATTCTCTAAAATTTCCCCTTTTAACCGCTTCTCTGTCTCTAATAATAACCGTGAAACACGCATGCAATACATGCACCCCCAATTTGGGACAGACTATATGTATATTATTTGAAATATTAATGGTATTAAAAGTGATGATTGTGATCGATATTTTTTATCTTCATAGTGTGTAAATTTAAAATAAATTTTTTTCCTTCCAATAATCATAGAAAATTAAAATAAATTCAGTTTTGTCCGTATACTGACTTTTGTAAATAAAATATCATATTTCCCATTACTCTTTGGCAAATCACTGCGGATGGAAATCTACGACAAAAGAATCACATTCTACATAACGCTACGCTTTGTCATTCATGTAAATAATAACAAAACGGGAACAAAAAAAAATGGTAGTCAAATCTGAAAATCAGTTTTATTTGGATGTGATTTATTTGACGTGATTAGTCTCTACGTTTATTCATTTTTCTCTGTTACTCTCTGCTCCCTATTTACACAAAATTATTTCAGTTGGCTGAAAAGATAAATAAACGCTTTGATATACTAATTTCGTGATACATTTACTACGTTTATACAAAAAATGTAACTTATTTTTATATTTATATAGTCAGCATATAAATAGATCTTCCTCGAATCGAGTCGTGCAGTTACGTGATGACGTATCATACTAAAATATGCATTATGTATCATTTATATGTCATATACACATACTCTTCTTGAAGTGCGAATAAAAAATATGTACTAGGACTTACTAGACATATTGGTGTCTACATTATTATTACCTATGCCCGTAGCATCTTGACATTTGTAACGAATTGAATTTTAAGTGTGAAATTTGAGGCACGCATGATGTCTAATGTAATAACTTCAAGGTACAGTGGACCTAAAATAGAACCCTGGGGAACTCGAGAATGTGTTTTTTTCAAAGTTGATGACATTCTTTTCTAGACACAATTGGCAACTGACCAATGCGCGATGGTGTAAATAGATTATAAATGAGTATTCTATTTATATCTTATGAGTGAGTTATAACTAATTTCGATATCTTCTTGTACAACATAAAATATATTTTCCCAAAATATTGCTTTTATAAGGATGGAACCAGAAAAGAGGTGCATACAATGGAAATAAAATAAAATAAGCACTTGCCGCCAGCGTAAACCGTAAAAGAGAGCTAGTGGC
Source organism: Rhagium mordax (assembly GCA_963680705.1). NCBI lineage: Eukaryota > Metazoa > Arthropoda > Insecta > Coleoptera > Cerambycidae > Rhagium > Rhagium mordax. Next base: position 23,344,222 of record OY796661.1, on the reverse strand, counting down.
ACACCAAGTGACCTGATCTGAACCCATTGTTATGTTATTAATTAGATGAGAATACTAACGATTGGACTGTATCTCAATACTATGCATACGTTTATGTTAAAAATTGTAACGATTACAGTAACATTATATTACAAAAATAATTGTGACAATAATATTTAAGGTTATCATCAATAATGTATTGAATATAGTAACCTTAAATTCTGTCATTTGCCTTTGTACCTTTGGTAAAATGGACGATAAATTTTATTATTATTATTATTTTTATTTCCATCATATCCTTTATTTTTAAACGGCTTGAAAATCCGGTGCCCACTGAGTCGTGGATGAAATTATAAAATATGCCGGCGCATTGGGGGATATTTTGATCGAAATCTGCTGAACTATCTGCTGTGTTTCGGCGTGTACATACAAAGGGAGCTGTTTACATGGGGGATCCCAACAAATCCATCAACACATTACACATCATAGCTCGTGATAAGCCACTTTGTAATTATTTATTGTCGCAAATTCTGTCGTGTTTTGCGTGTGTGTTACACCGGTTGAACGTAGCGTTCAATGCTTGATAACTCAATTTCCTTCAAACTATGCGGTTTTTTTCATTAAACAATGTAGTTTTTGACGCAACTGTACAATGTTATGTGCTGTTAAAAACACGAAAACTTATTGTGGCCATGCGTACCTGTCCACACAGCGTTGAATAAATGCATAAACGTAGTACGCAAATTAAAATCATTGATTGCAATAAGATAGGTAGTAATAAAGAATTTATTTTTAATTTTAAAGAACCATGCACGTCAAGCAGGGCCCTAATAACATTTATTCGGCCTGTTTCTGATTATTGACCTTATATGCCATATTCACATTCAGTAAGGTGGTTACGTAAATAATTTATTACGCACAAGGCTCAGCCTTCTGGGATAAAGGGGGTCGTAATTACATGTGGTGTGTGGTGTGGTGATTAAAGAAATGTGATTTAAGAATATCTTGTATAACTTTTATACTTGCATTTTTAATTAAAGTTACATAAATTTTTTAACGTTCCTGTGAGTATAAAATATTTGTATACAGCTTCGATAATTGTGCAATAGCATTGTTAAGTTCAGATACACTTTAAAGAAATACTAACTTTCCAAAGATGGGTCCTGGCGACGATTGTATCACACTCGGTTATCTGTCTCTCCCTCATATTAAATGGAGTAGTTGCTGACCGTCAAAAGAGATTTGATTTTTATGCCCTCCACGGTCTCTATACACAATAAATCGAGCCGGTAAACTGTCCTGAACCTTTGTCATTTTAGGAGAAAGCATAGATAAAAAATTGACTGCCTTTTGGGCGAATCTACCAATTTTAGCGATATTTATCATATTTACAACTCATTCTTAGAATCTGGCTGTGACTGGAGGAGTCGTAAAATTCAAATAAACCGGTTTAACTTAAATTAGAATAAAAAGCCACATAATGTGGGGGAAGCGATCCCACTGGGATAAACCGTAAGTGTAGTCATGTACGTTTTTATTTACAACCGAGAAGTAATTCTAACGGGTTTAAAAACATTTTTCTTTTCAAATATGGAAGAACTACAGATACGATTAAGATAATAGGGATATGCAAATAATAAATACTATGAGCTTATAGAGCTTAGAACTCACATAAGTCATTTTTCATCTAGTTCTTCAGTTAGTAATGTTGGTCTATAGAATCAAGACATTGTTATGGCTGATATCTTTTATCATCAATTTTTCTTATAAAATATACTAATAAACTCAATTTAAGCCGCATCTGCAAAATAATTACATGTTGGCAAATGCACTTTCTACAAGAGTACTGTTCACTGTTCATATTTTAAAAGGTATGCAAATATTGAAGGCATTAATAAGATTGCTTTAATTCATTGAAAACTGTACAATTATTTCTCTTTCTGTATTTGACTAATACACTGTTCGTAACTCCATTATATTATGTTAAACTTATATCGTTAACGATGGTAACAATATAGCGGATTATACACAATATATTCAATATTGTGCTGCTTATTATTATAAGTAAAATTACATGCATTGTTTGCCATTACAAACAAGAGGTGAATAATAATTAAACCTCCAGCATTGAATAGGCTATAATAATGCTCGGAAAGTGTTATGAAGGTAAAGTAGTTTACATTTTATTAAATCGGAAAAATAATTTATATTTTCTCTAGAAAAATTATTTTGAATTTTTAAAAATAATTAAAAAATTCTGACTTAATAACCAAACAACAAATTAAAATTGTATACAGCAGGTCCATTCTTGACATAAACGATTTTAGACAAATAATTATACATGAAAGAAAAGTTTTAATTCTCTTGATAATTTTTTATTTTTATTATACAGGCAAACAGATTTTTAGAAGCCCAGTAAAGTCAACGCTGATATTTGACAATATATTTAGGGGTTCATCTCAACGAAGCTGTAATTATTAATTGACCTCGACCGAGGCTTGTGAATTATAAACGTAAGCCGAAAATCAATCTTGCTTTATTACCTGAGATTTTAGGCCAGATTTGTAACTGCTTAACTGGAGACTAGCTGTATGTCAGAAATTGCATGAAGATACGATAGCTAACTGACAGTAGGACAGATGTTTTGGTTCGAAAGTAAACTAAATATTATGCACCCTGAAAGGATAAATCAAGTGCTCTAAAGTGAAGTGCAATGTGAGAGCTGTGCAGTAATTACGTCTCAGATTTAAACGTTTGAGGTAAAGTACGTAGAATTTCTGGTTTCTAAAATTCTACTTTTCATGTCGTAAAATGTTAATAAAGGAATTAAAATACGGAAATACCGCTGAAAATAACACAAACTACAGAAATATTATAATAAAATGGTTTTTAGTCCTAAATGTTTGTTTACTAATTTTCCTTCTATAGTACACATGTCTTTCACGTAATTTTTTTAATATTGCAGCACAAAATAAACCTCCTCCAGTTTTAGTAGATTATTTACCTAATAACTGTTTCAGATCACGTAATATTTTTAAAATATTGTAACAAAAGAGACCTGTAAATTATAGTAAGCTGTAGATAGTTCTATGGGCGTTCTCTTTTATTCAACGTTTTGGTGTGATGGATTCCATCAAACCAATCAGTGTGTAGAATTTTTCAAAAGCAACCAATCACAGCACGTTGCTGAGATCCATCACACCACAATGTTGAATTTAAGAAAACTCGCTATAGATTTCACAGTGGTTGTTTAATATAGATTTCACAGTGGTTGTTTAAGAGGGCTTCAGATTGATCTTGGACTATTATAGAACAGTAGAATTGAAATAAATATTTATATGAGACAATGGAAAGAAACTTCACTTGAAAAGCCGTTAGTAACGATGTTGTGTGCCAACAGGAAGTTTGGTGGGTAAACAGAGATAAGACAAAACAGGACAAGAACGGACACTTAAAGAAGATAAAGTAGAAGAAAATGAGCCAATGAGGAAAGGAAGAAATAGAAAACATGTTGGAGGCGCTAATAGGAAAAAAAATGAATGAAAGAAAATAATACGACCGAGAGCGAAAACAACAAGAAAAAAACAAACAAATAACTGATATAATAGAACTGAAGGGGTATGTTTTACAGCCACCGAGAACCTTAAAGAGGATAATAAAGAACGAGTGGGGGTCAACGAGGTTAAAAATGTCTCTGAAGTCAAAGGAGAAATTTGCGGATAGCCATTTTTCAGCTACTGAGAGACTTGAAGAGAATATTAAAGAAGTATTGAAGACAAAGATCAACTAGGATACAGAAGAAGTCAATGAAGTAAAATAAAAAGTCAGCAAGGAGTCATTTTTTAAACCATTGAGAATCCTAAAGAGGATATTAAAGAAGAAGTGAACACGGATATTAACAGGGTTAAATAATTCAAAGAAATCAAAAGAAGAGTCAGCCAGAACTCACGTTTTCAACTACTGAGAATCTGAGAGAGGACTTTGAAAAAGAAATGAAGGCGGACGTCAATGAGATTAAAAAATCTATCAATAAAGTAATAAAAAGTCACTCAGAAACCATTGAGAAGAAGTAAACACGGATATTAACAAGGTTAAAGAACAAGGGAATCAAAAGAAAAGTCAGTCAAGAGTTATATTTTCAGCCACTGAGAATTTAGAAGACGTTAGAGAAGAACTTAAAGGAACTAAAAGAAATCAACCAAAAGTTATGGTTTCAGACACTGAGAATCTGCAAGAGGGTATTAAAACAGAAATTAAGGCGGATATCAACGAGGTTAAAGAATATGCCAATAACGTTAAAATAGCTCAACCAACATCCAATTTTTTCATTGATGACCTTAAAGAGGATATTAAAGAAGTTAACATGGAGATAAACAAGGTTAAAGAACTCAAAGAAATTAAAAGAAAAATCAGCCAAAGGTTATGTTTTTAGCTACGAATCTAAAGGCGGACATTAAAACAGAAAGGGGATATTAATGATATGTCAAAAAGTAAAATAAAAGTCAGCAGCCGGAAATCATTTTTCATTCATTGAGAACCTTAAATGGATATTAAAGAAATGAACAGGGACATCGACAAGCTTAAAGAACTGAAAGAAATTTAAAGAAATGTAGGCCAAGAGTTATATTTTAAACCACTGGGCACCTGAAAGAGGAAGTTAGAAAAGAAATGAAAGCGGATGTCAACAAGGTTAAAGAATACTTATATAAATAAACCTGAAGAAGAGAGTTGGAACCTTTGGTGTGACACTACCCCTGAAGTAGTTCTCCACTAACACCAAAACACTGCACTGAGCACTCGACGTACGTTTCGCCAACCAAGTTGGCATCATCTGGCGATGATTAAAACTTAATAAAGAAACAATAAAAGTTAGTGGGAAACCATTTATTTAACAATAATTGAGAACCTTAAAGAAATAGCGACGACGGAGATCAACTAGGTTTCAGAAGAGATCACTGAAGTAAAAGGAAAAGTCATCAGGGAGTCATTTTTTCAGCCACTGAAAAACCTAAAGTGGACATTGAAGACGAAGTAAACGCGGAGATTAATAAGGGTAAAACATTCAAAGAAATCAAAGGAAAAGTCATCTAAAAGTTATATTTTCAGCCCCTGAGCACCTGAAAGAGGACGTTGAAGAAGAAATAAAGGCAGGCGTCATGGAGGACAAAGAATATGTCAATAAGATAAAAGTCGGCCGGAAATAATTTTTTCAATCATTGAGATCTTCAAAGTGATATTAAAAGTGAAGATGGAGGTCAAACAGGGTAGAGAAGAAGTCAATGAAGCCACAGAAAAACTCAGTAGGAAACCATTTTTTAAACCACTGAAAATCTTAATGAGGATATTTAAAAATCAATGACAGCACCTTCCTTAGTCAATGAAACAGGACTAACTTATTGTTTTTCAGCAACACACTTTCTTGAGTTTTATATCTATTCTGAAGTATGATTAGCCAGTACAATACGAGTAGAATTACCAATATATTTCATTTAACGGAAACGCAACGTACCAATTATATTTAAAGAAGTCTCTGTGTGAAGTATTTAAAAACTAATTTAAGGTAGGTAATGATTTTCCTTGGCTTTAAATAGTTTTAATTGGAAAGTCTTTCACTTAATAACTTTTCAGAAGAAATACGATTAATTAAGCAAATTAAACAGTTTTAATGAATTATACATCTAGTTATAAAGTTCGAGGTTTAGTTTAAGGGTGTTCCTTGCGTACAAGCGAAATTAGGAACGATTATTCTTATTTTTATTTTGCAATAACGTTATAAATTTTTAAACGACAGCTAAAGGCTATCAGGTCAGATTAGATATGAACTTTGTTTACGTATATAATTACCGAAAATGAAATTTAGCTCGAAATTTAGTGTTAGCGTTATTAAATCTGACTTTATTATTTTATTTTGGTTTAATTAAAATATTTAAAGAAATACAGAAAAAGTTTAATAGACTTTTTTATCGTTATGAGGTATTTTGGCAAAGACTTCCAGTAATAACTGCCTGTAACTGTTGTTCTTTTATGAAGCCTTGTAAAATTTGACCTTAATTTACATTTATTACTTAAATGGAAGTTAAATTTCGTTTTATGAAATATTTAATTATTATTTTCGTTTATGAAATATTGAAAATAATTCGCCCACCAATCACTTGCTTTTATATACACATATTTATGATTTTCCCATTTACATCATTTCTTTGTTCACATCGTCTGGAATTAAAAGGCTCGTAGAAATAAAGGGGATCATCAAGGATTTCATTATCGTTATGGTGGTTTATGAACCATTCGCATCCCTTAATTATAAGCAATAATACCAAATGATGGACATATAAATTGTGAGAAAACATGTCAAAATAGGTATAACATTTTAATACAATTTACTTCTTGAAATAATTCACGAGGCGTGTATAATGAAAATATGAATATTTTATTGATATTTCCCTTAACTGCACTTTATCATTACATGTCGGAGGCGGAGCAAGTTCAATGGCCACACCCTTCAGAGTCAATTAAATAATTTTATTTTAATTAAGTAACAGATATTTTTGTCAACATGACTAAATTTTGTTTTAAAAAATCTTCATTTATAAAGTGAGTGCAGGGCGCCATTAAAAAAAATCTGTTTGTCTGTTATGATAACTTGAGAATGTGTCAGGATATTTTAATGAAAATTGATAGTTAAAAAAACTGAAATTGTAATTTATCAACAGGCATCTCACAATTAAAGTTTAATTTAAAAATCGTCATTAAAAAATGAGTGCAGGGCGTCAATATCCTTCGCCGTGTAACACGCACAACCGATAAAAATGCTATGACAATTACATGAGGCTATTCTCGAAAACCATTTCAACTTGGTCATAAACCGAACACGCAGATCGATGTTACAACGTGATGGGTGTAAAACTTTCATCGTATGATTTATATTGTCCTTACTATGAAACGGAATGGACTTTCATTAAATTTAACGTTTGTAATGTGAGGGAATTTGCGATTAAACTTAACGTTTAATGTGATCGTTTTATAGCCCGAAATATTGATGAAGCATTCTATTATCTATAATTATAATAACCCGCTCCTAACCTTCAGAATTTATAATTTACCATAAATATCACCCCGTCTATAAACCTTTATGTGGGTTGATACGTTTTTTTACCACCAATTTGTTTACAAATTTTACTGAACTCAAATAAAAGGAACAGTTTATACAAAGGCATAATAATTGTTATAACTATTTGACGGGGTCAAATATTTGTTAGGTACATACAACAAAATAAATGCTTGTTAATTGTTTGAGGGAAAATGCTTAAAAATAAGTTAAAATAATCTGAACCTAAATATAGAAATAAAGTCCATGTACCACAGTGACGTACCTATTAAGGGTCAAGATCACGTAGAAAGTATACAATTACTTCTATTAAATTCAAGAAATTGTAACTATATGCAATACATTGCTTCGCCCACTGCAGTTTATGTGTAGCCACAAAATCTCTCTTCAGTCGCGCAAAAGAGAGGTCAATTGAGCCCTCCCAAAAAAATAAGTATGCGCCACTAATGCTTGTGCGTAGTATATGTATTTCTGTCTACAGATTGCAATTATGAAGCTTTTATTAAAAATAAAATGATTACTTTGAGTTTGATAAATCATTTCAATACATAATTTATTATTGGCAATTCATGGCCAGATTAGGGGTCTTCAGTGCAAGTAACTAGGACCGTACTTAAAATTTGATATAAATTCCAATGTGATTTTAGTTGTCATGAAATATTCATAGGATATTTTATTATAATAATAAGACTTTACCAATAGTAAAAAAAACTAGTACATATTACACGAAAACAGAGTATAGACGTACGTCTCTTATATTTTTAGGTATATTTATTCCATTCCGGCAGTCGCAATGTAAAATTGTCGGCGGTATTGAGTTTAATTTTTGAAAATATTCTAAAATTAATATACGCAACCATAATGACAATACTTTGATCAGAAATATGTAACATTATATTATTCCAATGTGGACAAGACAATACGGATCTCGTCACAGGGAAAGTAATTGATTTCGATATCCCAAGAGGTATATATCCAGATATCTCAAAGGCACTTCAATGAGATTATGGCCGAGACCTCTAGCCACCGTTTTAATAATATCTATATATAAATGATGTCTTCAATGATATTTTATATTAAATTTATTAAAACGTCCTTTAAATGTGTTTTCTATAACATAATTTTTGTGACGCCATTTTAGTATTTCCAATGAAATGAATTTTTTACAAAGATAAAAAGTGGTATAGGCCTTATTTCGATTACAAATAATTTTCTTATTGTTTAAAGAACATAAATAGATAGATAGGTATACTTCAAATCCAATGAAGTCATAGTCTACTTTATCAAAAGAAATGTTTATTGAAGAAAATTTTACTTAAATGAGGGAACTGAAATACCCTCACAGCATTGCTGACACCTCCCACCATACATCTTATGGGAATTGATGGAAATCTATGACTGCTGATATTAGCAATGTGAGGGAGGGGTTCCAGTTATTTAATTAATGTGAAAAAGATACAAGCAGAGTATATAGCGGGTATAATAGTGATATGATAATAATAACGGCCGTATGACCTATAACTCTTGTTGATAAGAGTGGGGTAGTATTGTTATGATGAAATAACTGCCATAACTATTTCAACCATATCAAATATAAGGATTTTGAGACGCGTCTTTTTCAGTGTCAGGAATTTTGTAATTTAATAGCAAATAAAATAAATGAGAATATACCTATACGTAATTTATTTTTTTCTCAACAACAAGAACTAATCAGAAGACACGATTAAATATAATCGAAGGTTTACATAAGTTTATATGATTTCACTTGTTGGAGCCCTGCTTCATATACCCTTTTGATTAACGGTGTTCTTCGCTGATTGACTCGTTCGTAGATTCCAGCATTATCCAAGATAACCGCGGCTCAATCTGTTATTAACGAACACCTCAACAAACACCATCAGAATGTTCAGATGCGATTTCAAACAGACTATTCGTTTCAACCATTTTTTAATCGGTTAATCGTTTTTACTTTTCTTCCCTACTCCAACTACTCATTAACACTAGCTTCTTTCCTTGTTATAACATTTTATTTCCTAACCGTTTCTCTTGCTTCCCTTACCAATTATCATAACCAGTCTTCCTATATTTTAACACTTCGTAACAAAATATTAGTTACACAGGTAAGTCACAGTATATATTTGCTGGCAGCATGGACTAGAGCACCACAACTTTAAAGAAGAAACGAATTAGTGGTGCTTGGTGAGCAATAACTTATGTACAGGGTCCTCAATTAACAATTCATCTACTGATTTTTTGTATTTTCAGGGATTTTTGTAAAATACGAAAACTGACTTGTAAGGCATTTAGAAAAGTCTCAAACGTTATACCGGGTGGCCACGAGAACCGGCCCAAGCTTATATGGTATAGTTCTTTTGTTTATGAACCAACTCTTTTGAAATTTGGAACATGCATATAATAAGACTTATTTTCCAATTTAGTGACATTCAAAATGGCCGACTTCCGGTTTCGACGGAAATAACATCGCATTTGATTTTTTAAATGGATCACCCTGTGTATTTTATTATTTTTGGAATCTACGAACCAAATTTTATCTGATCACGTTGCAAAATTTGCAATTCTTTCCAAAAAAAATTTAAAATTTTTAATTTAATTTTTTAATCCAGAAGACTGTGAATAATTTATCTATCTCCATTCTCTCATTCACACAAATAATAATTCTTAGTAGTAAATTAATATTAAGTGTATTGTGGGCAGATAAACTTTAAAGTGTTGGTTTTTGATTTTTTTTTGAAAAAAGTCGATTTTTTTAAATGAAACCTGTATGAACCATCCGCAACATATGATAGAACATTTTGTTTCGATTACGACGACGTATACAGATTGCGAAAGCACTCATCTTGACATAGGAAACCTCAAAATATACACGATGTGAAGTGCTGCTGCCTAGAAACAAGTGCTTCACTACTCGTATATTTCCGTCTTTGGTCGTCGTATGCTTGTCTGCATAAATCGTTCATCAATTATCGACCGCGCATGCAATTAATTAAACAAAACCAAGCGGCAAATTTAGATCCTATGTCAAGATGAGTACTTTCGCAATCTGTATATTTAGTTTTATTTGTATTTAATACTAAAAAATTTAATAAATAAAAAATTTTAAAATAATTATTTTTGAAAAAACTAAAATTTTAAAAAGTGATCAGATATAATTTGGTGTGTAGATTCCAAAAATAATAATATACACAGAGTGTTCTATTTAAAAAATCAACTTTTATGTCTTTTTCGTCGAAACTGCAAGTCGGCCATTTTGACTATATACGTCACTAAACTGGAAAATAAGTTTTATATACATGTTCCAAATTTTGAAACAGTTAGTTCATAAACAAAGGAGGTATGGGCCTCGGCCGGTTCTCGTGGCCACCCTTTATAAGAATCTTGCAGACATTAAATTAAAAAAACTGGAAATTAACATACCTATATATTTTTTAATGGAACTTCCTGTAGGTATATTTTATAAAATTTGCAAATGCAAGATTTGTATACAGCATCTCAGACTCTTCACTGAATGTTTTATAAACCAGTTTTCGAATATTAAATAAAACCTAAAAATAAGAAAGTTGGAGTATGTCAATTGTGTGTTCTCTAAAGACACAACGCACTTACATATACATATACAAAAACTATCTCCACATATTTTGTAGAAACTTTCCATTCTATTTCTTATATTTTCTAGAGTGGTTCAATTGGGAATTTGACTTGTCTCCTCTCCTCCCATTTCAGGAAAATGGTTATAACAAAAATTCAGTATTTTGCTTTTATAGTTTTTGCTTTGTGAGAAAAAGTCGAATTCATCAATGATTGGTAAAACTTTCATGCAATCCTAGTTTCCAACGAAACCGTTAGTTACATGCTTTTTTGTTTGGAGAAACAATATTGCGATCATCAAACATTTAATGAACTATCGCTAGAGGTCCTATCACGGATGCATATAGCTATAAATAGTGATAGACTATGTGATTGGTTTGAAATCGAGGTAAACAGTGAGTGAAATTTGTACGTTTAAATAAAAGGTCCAAGTAATACCAGCATATCATTTAAATTACCCATAGTATTACTTGTACTTCTAAGAAATATCGCTTATTTTTGTGAGGAAATCAATGGCTTATTTTGAAATTTGATCAAAACGCAATCATTATTGAACAGATTGTGCGTTTCCATATAATATGGAAGGATTTGCTGTAACTGTGTTTCAAAATCTCATGACTGAGGCAATCCATTATACGTTGGTATTTTGTTTGAAATTCCATCACCCGTTTAATTATGTCGTAGTTGATGAAAAAGTCAGTTAATTCATAGAGGAAAAATTTTCTTAATTTAGCTAGGTCACGGTCAACCCAAAGGGGTATTAAGAACTTGTCCTGGATTTTACGTGTTTTGTTTTGGTCGCAGTGTGATTGTGGTTTAGTTGGAACTTTAGGAAACATAAAGTCTTCTGGTAAATTTACAATTACTTTTGTTAAAAACATTACTGCATTTGCATCAGGTGAGAGATTAATAAGAGTGTAATTCAACCGTCTTTGTTTAAGGTGTACACCTAGGGGAGAAGTTTCACTGCCATCCAGAGGCGGATATCACAATTCTGTACAAATAGAAGCTCCGTCTATTATTGCTACGAACATCTGATACTAAAAATCTGAGTACGTCGAAACACTATATACTATAGCTACTTGAGCTAGTTTTTATTGGGGACACTCACAACTTATTCGGGTTAAGTAGTGTCTCTGACTTGTAACATCACAAAGACTAGCAGTATTGAGATCACGTCCTACCTCCTAAATAGGGAAATGAAAGAAGGGTAGCAACTTTCCGCTTTGTAAGATCCTTTACTCTATACTAGCATGTCAACAAGTTATATTGTTATAAATGTGACCTACTACTATTATCAATCATAACTCGAATCACCTTGATTACTGAATTATCAAACAAATATTTTATCGGACACAGAACCGGATCCAAAATTTGAAATGTTTTCAAATTCAGTCTCACTTAGCAACAAATTTTCTCTCTCTCCAACGTTTTCCATTTATCTGCACCCTGCTTTTACGAGTGCAAATCTCCCGTACTATCGCGTGCAGTGGCAGTTTGAAGTATTAAAAGTTTTAAATCGCCGCGGTCGAGTTATGGCGTCGTTGACATGACGTATATTGATGTTTCCGAATTCGAAACGACTGTTGTACTTTAAAATTTACTTCAATACCATATTTATGTAATCGGATCCGGTGCATTTAATCTCACCTCACTTCATCAGCTTTTGTTGGATCAAAAGGGAATTATATACATGAGTTGACCCGGATTGGTGACGGTGAATGTTCCACTTGCATTACCACCAGCAGTATTTAGTGCACGAGATTAATCAATTTTGTTTGACGCAAATATAAAAATTAAAAAAATACAGGTCACCACCGACAGATACTACTATATTTAAGGTAGGAAAACGTAAATGACGTTAATTTGCATAGGTATCCTTTGACGACATAAAATTTGTTGGATTGATCATAAATAAAGCCTAAACATACATCAGGTTACTTAGATTGCATGCTTATTGATACTATAATTGGATAGAAAGTCCAGAGCAACAAATATTTTATAATTTAAAAATATACAATTAAAAGTTCCGCTAATTCCCCTAATCCGGATGTCATTGTAATCCGGACGAAATTAAAACATGTAAATTTTACATGTACCTTGCAATTGCAATCCGGACTGACAGCGGCGGTGCGAAACTCTTAATCCGGATTGCATGTCCGGCGTGTTCGTTAAAAGAGAAAGGGAAATTTCCAAATCAGTTTCAATCAACATGGCACCAAAAAGGCCACATAAAATGTTAACTCTCATCGATAAACAAGACATTTCTATAGATTCTGAATATCGATTTTTTGATAATGAATTTTTAATATAGTCTCAAAAGGTTTAGTGTGTCCACGGAAAAGCGATATTATAGGTGAAAATGACAAAAAAAATTTGGGTATGAACACGATTTTTTGGATTTTGCTCTTGCTTGATCCAAAACTTATTTTCAGTGTTTTAAACGTTTAAAAATTTATAGAGGGCGCTGATAACCCATAATTTGAAAATCGCTTCTGATGAACATTCTTTTCTATGCAAGAAATTAAAAAGTTTTGTAAGAAAAACTTGCTCAGAATTGAAAAATATGACATTATAGGTACCAAGTTTGACAACTATATGCATATTTTTGATTTTCGTTAGATTTACTGAATAGTTAGTATGTATTTTCTATAACTGAAAGTATTTATTTTCCATGGCAAACTTTTTAAAGTGCACAATTTCCACCTTTACCATTTCAATTTTGGTGGGTTTATATTGAATTTCTGTTGAGTTCGTCTGTTATTGTTATAGAAAAAAGATACAGTAATATTATAAAGGTGGCGAATGGTATATGCAGGCTTAGCCTGCCCGAGAGAATTCGAGTTAAGTGTTCCGAGTCTTTGAAATACGAAACATGAAAAATTCCTGCGACACTATTAAATAAATTGGTGGCACTAGCGGCGCAGTTGTTTGTGAAAGTTTATTCTATATTTCGTTCATCCCAAATAAACTGTATTAGTAAGTCGTTACGCAGAGGTTTCGCTTTGATGTTTGTAAACTAATTTAACTTGAAAATGGAAATTGATAATTCCGACATTATGAATTTCAGAAACAGAAACTAAGTTAATTATTTTATGCGACTGAATTTGACTAGCGAACTTGTAGCACTTGACGGAAGGACAATCAATTAGGGATTCCATGGCTGAAGATCTTTATTGGGAACAATGGCTATCTAAATAAAACGATGCGATTGATTCATTGTGACAAAATATTTAGTTTTAATAAGATTAGGTTGTTATAAAGAAGAAAAGCATGTACTGGGTGCTTCAGTTCTAAGTGACCACACTTCACAGGCTTACAGAAATAGTACCTTTATCTTTAACATATTTAATGTCTCATACCATTTGCAAGTTTTTATGAGATTTAAGTATGTGTTCTGTGTAGTATGATTCTTACAAATTGGTACTTCCTGTATAATTTCAACTCAATTTACATTAAACCAGGTCACGGTTGCCTAACATTTGCAAAACAAGCTAACAAGGATATCGAATATCTAAAAATAGTTTGACATAGTAATTTAATACCCCATTACATCCTTTGTAACTCAATTATTTGTTCCAAATTAAATAAAAGTTACTCTACGCCAACTATAGAGTTTGAGCGACTATAATGCATCACATCCAAGTAATTTCTTACCCGGTTCTGAAGTGCTTTAATATACATATTACCAACCACAGCTAATATGTTCCGTCAATATTTCAACGAGTTTGTTTTTATCAAATGCAAAATTACATTTATCGGAATGAAGTTAATTAAATAAGTAATACCTAATAATAAAAATCAGAAGGTTTGGAAACGATCAAACGTACAAATAAAACGTAAAAATTCAGTCAATTTATCAGTTTTTGAAAAAGTTGGTAGTAAATTAACACAAACGCCTTCTTATTAAAATTATAAACGCACAGATTTTTACGTTTCCAATTCCTTTTTCCTCTCCCATACAATATTTTTGACATTTCGCTAAGTAATGACTGTGTCGAATATCTCAAGTGAAAATTTTAAATGAAGAGCGAGAAGAGAGCATCAACTCTTCAAACGACACGCGTTCAAAGATAAAATCGCCTGAGTTTATTTTCGCAACTTATTCGTTTTCTTACTCGGTATATATTTTTCTGTGGAGGACAGAGAACTTCTAAGATATTTTACATTTTCCGCAGTATTTCAATATGAAACGATTCGAGCAACTTTGCCGTTCGCCATTTGGGTATATTAAAATAATAAATAGTCGAAGTTTATATTAAAGCCATTATATATCAATATATCCACTGCTCAGTTGACACGTTTCCTGCTCTTGACATATCTTATCATGTGCAATGAGCCATTAAAAACTCAAATTTTATAATTGAAAAGGGAGCCAACAACGACGTATCTTCTTTGTTTACTCAACTACCATTTTTTTATTACAAATACTCCCCTATTGATACACAGGGCGATTCAAAGGTAACAAAATGTTAAAGATGCTTCAAGTGATATCCTGAATATTTATTTATTTATTTATTTATTGATGTAACACAGGACATGCCTAAATTTACAGTTACATCACTAATTTTACACAAAACTCTTTCAGAGTATCCTAACCTAAATAACTAAACCAAGTGATCATACATAATATAATAATAAAAAAGAAACAAACAAAGACAAAAACAGCTACAACAAGCAAATAAAAGAGGAAGAGAGAAATAACAGAAGCTATAAAGTAATGCACATCTAATGGGAATAATTAGTTATTGTTATTATTTGTAAAATATGTGATTAGCTGTGTTCTTAAAGTGTTTTTTTCAATTTCCTTATATAATTTAATATCGTCAGCGTACATTAAACATTTAGAATAATTTAAATAATTTAATAACACAAATAGTAAGGGTCCTAAATTACTTCCCTGAGGAACACCTGACCGAGTCAAATAGGCCGACCACATAGTAGTCATGTGTTTTATTTGCTGATATCTAGATATCAAATACGATCTAAGTAGCAATAGTGTTGATTATTATTATTATTAGATTATTAGATAAGTTATAAGATTGCATCTTTTTTAACAAAACATCATGGTCAACTCTGTCAAAAGCCTTTGCAAAATTCAAATATATGATATCTGTCTGACCACATTTGTCTATTGTAGAACTTAAATCATCCGTAAAAATGGTCAGGTTGGTAACTATTGATTTTTTTACCACAAATCCATGTTGACATTCACAGATATCATTTCCAATGTGCGTAGCTATTTTATTATAAATTATTTGTTCAAACACCTTTGCTATTGCTGAAAGTACGGATATTGGCCTATAATTATCTAAATTTTCCTTTGCACCGTTTTTATGTATTGGCGTTACTAAACTTTTTTTCCACAAAGCAGGAAATGTATTTTTTTCTACAAATAAATTAAAAATTATAAAAAGAGGTTTTTCAAGTAGTTCACTACATCCTTTAATAACATATGGGGGAATATTATCAGGTCCAGCGGATTTTTTTGGCTTTAGTATTTTTAGGGAAATTCGAATTTCATCCAAAGTAATATGATTTATATTTAATAATCCCGTGTCATCATTATTTCTGTTTGTTAAATCTATTTCATAGTTCGCTTCATCTCCAAATACTGACTGGAAATATTTTGAAAATCCTTCCACTATCTCTTCTTTGCTATCCAATTTTACACCATTTAGTTCGTAATGTATTTTACTTTCATACTGACACTTTTTATTTTTTACATAATTCCAAAATTCATTGCTATTTTCTTTTATACCTTTTTCTACATTTTCAATATACCTAATTTACATGTGAAACTTTAATTAATTAGTCTTAATTTTTTTTCTTAGTTCTTTAAACTTAGTCATGTAATATGTTTAATAATACACTCATACTCCAGTTGAAAAAATTTATATACCTAATAGGCCAATTATTTTTATATTAAATATATATATATTTTTTTTTTTTTTTTTTTTTTTTTTTTTTTTATTAATGGCATTAGGTCATTGACCATGTCACCAAAAGGTCAAAGATTGAAAAATGAAAAAAAAATTAAAGGAGCGATTAAATATATTTAAAATCGTATTAAGAACCATTCACAATGTTTTCTTCCATCAGCCCATTAATTAAATAGCAACAATTATGGACTGGTTTTTGGCTATTTGCCTTCGTCAGTACGGAGCAATACTATTTAATGTAATTAAGTGTTATTCGATTTTAAAAGCTATATTATGATTATGATCTTTTGTCTGATAGGGCAAAAAGCAATCTGTGGAAAACAGTCCTTTGATAGCTTATTAACTGGTCCAGATATTTTTAATAAGCTACAGAAATTAAAACAGCGTTAAATTCCCAGATTAAAACGTGGTATACTCACTAACTTTATGACGCCGGCGCCTTCGCCATTACTGAAAACATATGCGAAGCAAGTAACAATAAAAAACTGCTGTACCGCAACTACCATTATGACTACTTGAAATATTTTTGTACACTAGTACTAGTAATGAAATATTAATGTAAACAAATGTCTTAAAACTTCAATTAGCAATCGTAATTAGTATCTATTATATTTATTATTATTAGCAAAAAAGATTTTATTGCCATACCACAAAAAAGACACGTCATGTCTTGAGTCCAATAACTCCAAAACACGTGTCCGTGGCTTCGTCATATTTTGTTAACAATATATGACACTAGTTCGTATCGTTGTTATTTCTTAACCTCTAATTTATTATATTTCTAATAATATTACACATTTTATTTTCGAAATTGCAGAATTTTTGAAATTAGTTGAACGTTTGTTGAACAAAGTAGATATATTATTTTAGTTAGTTTAAGGAGCATATGGATCATC
The DNA here is from genome assembly GCA_963680705.1 of Rhagium mordax. Classification (NCBI taxonomy): domain Eukaryota; kingdom Metazoa; phylum Arthropoda; class Insecta; order Coleoptera; family Cerambycidae; genus Rhagium; species Rhagium mordax. The sequence continues at coordinate 23,326,691 of OY796661.1, read as the reverse complement.
CCAAATATCGATAAACCGAAAAGTATTATGTTGCCTGGGATTTGAGTTAAGTGGTAGAATAGCGTATGTTAATATTCATTGAACTTAATTCTGGGAATCACGCCAAATTCTAAAAAATAAATAGAAATAAGAAAATTGCCAAAATATGTCAAGATAAAAGTGTAGTATCAAAAGCAAACCTCAACAGTTTGCCCCAGAAAACCACTATAGTTCTAAATTCCCAGAATTAAGTTCAATGAATATTAACTGTCCGCCACAAATAAACTACAAACAATAGCGTATGTTAAGCTTTGCCCACGAAACTTTGTATTTTGTACCCATGTTTCAATAAAATCGTTATTAGTATTACTAAGTATAAGTATATTTAAAAATAATAGTAAAAGCAGTTCTAATGGCTCAATATTATCGGCTGCATTCTAGATAAGTTTAGTTATAATCAACCCCGATGATGCCAACCTAGACGGTGAAATACAGATGATTTAAGTATTGGGTGTTAAACTATACCTATATAGTGTACTGTTATGTATTTCTGATGATTTGCTAATTTTATTACTATTTTTAGCAATGTTTTGTTTTTAATTATAGCCACTTTTCTAGCCCCACGTTGGGGACCAATAAATATTGTAGTCTAAACTCTGGAGTTTTGAATTAATTTTAAGTTGCTTGAATTTTATTTCTTTCTTATAGCAAACCACACTAAACACAATACAATTTTCTTTCCCGGAATATACTTAACATTCAGTCTTATTTATTTGTTTTTATCTTTTCTTACATATGGACGAAAATGTGTACGTTACCCAGGAGGATTTACTTACTAGGGTTAATTGTAATCCATTATTTTCTATATTTTCAGGGCGTTCCGGGGATCCTCTTTCTCTAGGAAAAACTTACCTTGTTCTAGAGTCTGTTTATTTATGACTAATGGTATTAAAGTTTTATGGAAAAATAAGTTGGTTTATTTATTATTTAATGATCTGTAAAGTTAACTAATAACTTTGCACCCTGTAAGTTATGCCACACACTATGAGAGTCTAGTGAGGGAGAGTGCAACTAGCACCTATATGGCAATGGCGATTTAATTGATATCTATCTGTTGTGTTCTATAGAATCAAAGAATAGAATAGAATACAATATTTCGTATATTTCAAATAAACTACAACAATGCTTGTTGGAAAGATTAAAATTAACCTACGACACCTTATCTAAGTTATTATTAAAAACATATTTGCTTTACTAATTAAAATTACGTTGAATTTTTAAAAAGAACTTCAATGATTTTAAATATACTTAAATCTACAGGGTGTGCGATTTAAGACCGGAACACCCCATTATTTCGGAACTCGTTGACCGATTTTAATATATATTTTTTTTGACATAGTGCTCGATGAGCTCTTTTGACCATGTGGAAAAATTTTAAATACTGCAAGTTTTAATAAAATTCGTCCTGTTTTGTAAGTAAATCTTCCTGGGATTTAGGGATAGAATTCCATATTAATGTATTTAAATTTATCTGTTTAATTTTTTTAACGTAGAAATACATGACAATACTTACCTAAACTTATTTATTTGATATACTGCGGCCGCCAAAATGGCGCTATGAAAATTATTTTTATCTGTGATACGCTTTTAAAATTCCTGCTGCGTGAGGGTGCGTTAAAGTAAGAAGAGAGAGAAAACAAATTCAGTATTCAGGTGTTTTAGTATGGCGTTAGTAGGTTCTCGGTTAATGTTTCATCGGGCAGCGAGTGGGGTGGTTTATTATTCAGGTCTCTATTAAAACTCTTAAACAAGCATCCGTTCGGCTCAAAAAACACTTACGTAGAGCAGCCCAGCGGTTTAAGGAGAACTTCGCATCGCTAAATGAAAATATGTGGCAGATATGCGGACTGGAATCGAACGAGCTTAAAGATATAGCTGCGCCGTTCCTGAAAAGTATCCAGGATGACTGTAAGGTTTTATAATATTGCTCTTACATGTGTAATGTATAAACGTCCTACAAGTAGGCCCATCACTCAGCCAATATATCCTGCTAACAATGTGATTTTAAACCATTTAAATTAATATAAGTGGTGTTATATTAATATTATTGGTTAAAGTTGGTAATGGTTGGAGGGCTCGGTGTTGCTGCCGAATTATTTTCATGCATGACTTTTGATTTTCGCTAATGTCACTATTGGAAGGTCACATTGGAGTGTTTCGCTAGTTCATTTTTAACAAGTCCCAAACATGCCTGATGGGATTTAAGTCCGGAAAGTGGAGAAAGGAATTTATTATTTTTAATAAAATATAAGGAATATATTAATACCATATATTCGACGAGGAAAATTAATATTGGGAACAATCGTTTCATGAAAAACATATGAGAGAAGTTCAAATAGTGGTGCTGAATTTAAATACGAGGAATCTATTCGTATATTTTCAAACCGACGCGATTGCCGCGATATGCAGCTTCCACATCGATGGCTATCGCCACTACAATTTCATGCCCGAATAAGGTTTAACATCAATATAACTTGTTTAGGGCGTAAATTTTATGCCGACAAATCCCTAGAAAAGCGAATAACTGCGTTTTTATCTAACAAAAAAAGGTTTTGTGCGTCCCAGTGCTACACTATAGACTATCCTGAAAATCCACACAATTATTGAGCGCAGCGTGGGAAATTTTATTGCAATATTGTAAAATGATATGACTATTTTCCTCTAAATTGGGTTTGATCGAAACGGTTGATATTAAACGAAGCGTATTTTGTTAGGTTAGGCAAGTCACATTATTGCTATTTGCGTTCTTTTATTTGAACACACCCATCTATGAAGTGTGAATATCAATCCAGAACCATTCATAACCAAACGGTGGCATGCCGAGGTGCGTGCTATACAGCGAATTAATAAAATATAAAATAAGATGTTGAAAAAAAAACACAAAATAGGTATATTTAGTACAGTGTTACATATTAATTTACAAATTATTGATTAATCAGCTGGATTGTAAGAAATTTAATTTGTCTTCACTAATATTAATAGATTAGTACGTGAAATGAGTGGTTTTAATCTTATTCGATTTGTGAAGTTTTAGCGTTGTTATATTTTAAGATACAGCACCAAGAAAACTAATAGAAATAATATTATCAATTATTTAATATAGTTAATAGTTTAATACTCATAATCAATTGTAAAAACTTTCTGGCATTGGATAATTCGTCATTTTCAGGTAAACGGTACTAAGAAGATGTTTTCTCGCAAATAACAGTTGAACCTATAGTGTCAATACTTGAAACTTGAAAACTACTTTAACGTCAATAAAATGTGGCAGATCTGAATCAAAATATATTCATTCACACCCAGTTCACTAAACATTATAAATAATCTAGAATACATTCCTAAATATATCTATAATGAGCTTCATATCCCCTTCTTTTAGGCCATTTACGATTCCTAAATTGTGAGTGCACGACGGGGAAAGAAACTGGATATAAGTATATTTTATTTTACCTGCAGCTCTCTGAATGGTTTATCTCCATGGGCCATCTCTTTCGCCTGTCAATAATACTTAGCAGATTATTTGATGGAAAGGCAAATATGAATTAAGTAGGTACCTACTTTAAAAGAAATAAAGATCCTATTTTCGAATGGAGCGCAATAAAGCGTGTTCTTATATTGGATTTGATGAATTTAAAATCAAGAACTAATAATACAATTTGATTTTAATATAATTTATATGATCTAAATTATTCGCAATGGGCTCATTCAGCATTTTTTTAAATTTTTTATTTCAAAAGAGGACCCTTAAAATAGTAGTTATGCAAAGACTTAATAACCGTGTAATGACGTCACACCACTGTCAAGCTGATGTCTAAAAGCTTTAAATATCTCAGTTATGAAGAGAGTGAATGACCGTATTGTAGGTCTGATAATTAATATGAAGTAATATGAAATGTTTTGATATCTTTTGCTAGACTAATCCCTAAAATGTGTTGACATATACCGCATATGCAGGAATGATTATCAAAACAGAAACTCAACGGTATTCAAAGAGAATACAGAATAAAGATGGGTAAATGAGTTCCTGCAGCCATATCTAAAAGCAGGTTTATACTACTTGCATGTTTGAATAAACGGGCAACACTGTGGGCAACAAATATACTAACAGCCTAAAACAACAACTAAAACCACGCAAATTGATTTAATCCGAGACCGCTCACTGTTATTAATCTATCCTACAATAAAAACTATGAGCAGTTTCACATTAATTCAATTTGTGTAGTATTAGGTATTATGTTAGGTTCGTAGCATAAAGAACTGATAAGTAAAGCAAAATCAACCATTTTGAAATGCTAAAAGCGATGTTTTCTCAAATAACATGAAAATAATGGAACCTGTTGTCACTGGTTGAAAACTACTTTAAAGTGAATGATATGTGGCAGATCCGAATGAAAATATATTTATTCGCACCCAATCCACCAGATATTATATAGAAACTAGAATACACTCGTAAATATGTCTATAATGAGCTTTATATCCCCTTCTTTTAGGCCATCTGTGATTGCAAGATGGGGGAAGAAATTGGATATATATTTTATTTTACCTGCAGCTCTCTGAATGGTTTATCTCCGTGTGCCATCTCTTTCGCCTGTCAATAATACTTATCAGATTATTTGATGATGGCAAGGCAAATATGTATTACTTTAAAAGAAATAAGGATCCTATTTTCAGAAGGAGCACACATCAAAGATAGAAGGATTTCTTGGGCTGGATTTGATAAACAAAATCAAGAAACTAATAGAGCTGATTTTAATAATACAATTTGTTGGTAAGGGATATTATACCAATTTGTACCAATTTGTAGTTTGTACTACTAATTTATTGTGGTATAATAATAAAATATAATTAGAATGTTTAAGTTAAATGGTATATTGAATCTTTATATGTATAACAGCTTTTGTACATTTTTTATAGTTATTGATATTCTATTTTGTTATTATTCATCACCATGACTTTTTATTATTTTATATAAAAATAAACATAAAAACAGTATGCCGACGAAGTATATGTAAGTGAGTACGCCACATATACTCCCCCTGCAAAAATAAAAATTAAACACTTACATATACTTCGTCGGCATACTGTTTTTATGTTTATTTTTATATAAAATAATAAAAAGTCATGGTGATGAAGTATATGTAAGTGAGTACGCCACAGATATTTTTGATAATTACAATAAAAAAATGCTTTAATTATTTTTGTTAGATTATATGAGGGCTAACCACTAAAGTTTGTTGGTATCTACCGCAGATGCAGTAATAATTGTAACATTAAAAACCCAACGTGATGCGCTGTGTAAACAGAAACCGATGGGCATATGAGTTCTTGCAGACATATCAGAAGACAAGGTTATACTGTTTTCATATTTAATTAAACAGACCCCACAATGGGCGCCAAAGTTGCAATAAGCCAAATGTAACAACTAAAACTATATAATTTGTAATAATCTGAGACCGCTTAGTTTCACTAACCTATACACAGTGCACAAAATGAGGGGTTTTAAATTAATTTAATTTATGTAGTTTTAGTTTTTGTTTCAGGCTCTATCATCAGGAAAATTCAATATAATTTCAACAGTCAATAAGTAACTCTTGTTTAATTGCTTGCTTCAACGCCGATAAACTATGCTAAAAAAGCATTCCACTTTTGGGATATCCGCCATTTTGAACTAGCAAGAGCGACATTTTCTCAAATAACATGAAAACAGTTGAACAAGGCTTTGTTTGAACTTTAATGTCAATGAAATATGGCAGAATCGAATCAAAACATATTCATCACATCCAATTCACCGGATATTATATAGAAGTTAGCATACACTCGTACCTATATTCGAAAGTAAGGCAAATATACATATATTACTCTAAAAGAAATAAGGATCCTATTTGAAGAAGGAGCGCTCATCAGGTAGAAGAATTTCTTGGGCTGTATTTAATAAATTTAAATTCAAGGGACTAATACGAAATTATGTAAATTGTTGACAAGAGTTTAAATTTATTAAATACAAAATTTTAATTCATTTAAAACAATTTATTGTTTGTACTGTATGTACGTCTGTAAAACTGAGCGGATTCAAATTAATTTAATTTGTTTAGTTTTAGTTAGCCTTATGGTATATTTGGCGCCTAACGTGGGGTCCGTTTATTCATACATGGAGAAAGTATAAAGCTATTTTCTGATATGTCTACAAGAACTCTTTTTTTTTGTATTTGAATTCCATATTGTCTTTGAATACCATTGGGTTTCTAATTTGGCAATTCTTCCTGCTGTAAACTTTGCAGATTAGTCTTGGTAAAATCTAGCAAAAATAATCAAAATATTTTTCATTATCTTCTAATTATTAAAAGTAATTCAAGGGACTAATACGAAATTATGTAAATTGTTGACAAGAGTTACTTTTAATAATTAGAAAATAATGAAAAATATTTTGATTATTTTTGCTAGATTTTACCAAGACTAATCTGCAAAGTTTACAGCAGGAAGAATTGCCAAATTAGAAACCCAATGGTATTCAAAGACAATATGGAATTCAAATACAAAAAAAAAAGAGTTCTTGTAGACATACCAGAAAATAGCTTTATACTTTCTCTATGTATGAATAAACGGACCCCACGTTAGGCGCCAAATATACCATAAGGCTAACTAAAACTAAACAAATTAAATTAATTTGAATCCGCTCAGTTTTACAGACGTACATACAGTACAAACAATAAATTGTTTTAAATGAATTAAAATTTTGTAGTTCTGATTATATTCCTGATTCCAGCACAAATATTTGAAAGATCGGGAATGGTGTATATATATATATATAGTCATAGAAAAACCAATTCAATTTTAGCAGTGACAATTTTAATAATTGCAAAAGATATTTTGGATAATATGTAATTATAGAATAATATAAAATTTTAATTATTGATGCTAGATTACACGCATAATGACTAATCACCAAAGATTGTTTGCTTCTTCAGCTCATCAAAAAGGATATACATAATATACAATACAGATGGGCAAATAAATTCTTGCATACTTATTTACTATCTAGATGTTTAAATAAAATGAGCCTCACATTGAACGCCAAATTTTCTAACAAATAAAACTACACACATCGAATTAATTTGATACCGTTTAAGTTTACTAATCTGTCCTGGAGTATAACAATGAACGGTTTCAAACTAAATGGTTTCTTGTAGATTATGGTGATATTTCAATGTTTTTTTCTGCTTACCGCTTTCCATCCAATGTTATTTATAATAGCCAATTTGATAATTTTGAATTCAGGTCTATGATTTGTATATTTCATCTATAATATTATGTATATCCTAAAGAAGCGGATACCGTGAAAATAAGCCAAAAAGCTGTATGTCTTAGTTCAGTATTAAAGGCAGATAATCTCATGACTCGGTTCTAGTAAACACTTTATGACACAAACACTCCAATTCCACGAGCCTTAAATTTTAATTTAGCACCAAGTGCATGGCATGGCGCCAACTATACAACTCTAACAACTGAGTATTAGAATATCAATCAAACAAAAAATTGTAGTCTCATTTGAAGGTCAGACCTAGGGTTCACGAATATTATAAGGAGTATAAGAAGTGAATCATAAGAAATACTCCAGGCGTTAGCCTGTAATACTACAAAACATAAAAAGACTATTTGTGTGGATCCAAGAAGTTGCCCACTTAACACACTGTGGCAAAACAGAAGGTTGCAGTGACAACGCCACCAAAAGTTATAATATATCACCCAAAGTTTAAGGTAAGAGTATACCGAACTTGTGTCAGAACTTACTTACTCCCTTCTCACTATTCTACAAGGTGAGACCCTAAAGTTTTATCGTCATCTATTTATATAACTTGTCATAAGAGATATAAATTTAGTGGCCCGTTGAAATATTGGATTTTAAAGTTATAATGTATGGAAGACGAAACTTTTTGGTGTTGCTTTACTTTGATAGTCTTATACGGGAAGAGTTAAAGGGACTTTTGAAATCTGGGGAGGGAATGCAAGAATGAACTGTGTAACCCTTCGACGATTATTTTTTTGGGTGCGCTTTGGTTCCAGATTATATCATTATATGTATATACATGAAATATATATATTTTTTATTTTATGTTCTGTTTGAAACGGGGGTGAATCGCGATGGTAAATGGATATGAGGAAAAAAAAAAAGAGAAAGCTGTACGTTACGTCGTGATTCAGTAATGGGTGGGAGGGTATGTGCACTCTGAACACCACCATACCACGACTCCCTATCATTCTATTATTCATGTTTGGTCCACCGTTGATTGAAGTTTCCTCTAGAGCAATGCAATATAATTGTGTACCAGAATTTAACATGTAACGTTATAATTCATGACAGTACATTTGAGTAAAATCTTCTCTGTAATTCTCAACAGAATTTGGTGGTTTGTTTGTTGTTATTGGTGAGAGTCTACAAAAATATATTGACGGTCCATATAGTGCGTGGCAGTAAATTGGCAGCAAAATAAAATACTTGTCAGTAGGTACTCAGTTTTGTAGATGTGCGATAAATTAGTAGGTACTCACTTCACCCTTTTAGTTTAACATCTACATAATGTTTGTTGGTCAAAACGTGCATCCACCATAATATTGTTTTGTTTATAGCATTTGACATGAAGTAGGTAACTTTTCAACTCGCCTCGTACCATTTGGCATCATCCATTTTGAAATTGTCTCTCAAGTTTTCCTCCTCTAGTAACAAATTTCATAAGATTGATCGTTATTGGTTGGTCTCGCTGATCTTATAACACTAAATTAAATAATAAGGGCTGATGATATATTATCAGGAAAGAGCCTCTTGTTTCAACAAAATTTGAAATATCTCTCTTAGAGATGGTGCTAGATTGTCACTAAAGAAGATGAATGAAGTATCTGTCCGGCAATAGAATGAGAGTACAAGAGTATTCATTTTTAATAGCAACACTGCGGTAATTCTTAAGATTCCTTTATTCTCCATCTGTTCTAATACACTCACGCACTAATATACGATTCACCAATCGAATTTACTTCATTACTATACGGTGTATCTCGAAAATTTAGGCGAGTTTAAGTCGATATTCTACGAGTCATGGATTATTATTATTATTTAATTTCCAACACCAAACTTGGTTTTCAAAATGAATTTATATTTGATCAATCTGAAATTAATTCATGCACATTTTCACAAGGAGTATCAAAAATCGAAATGCTTATCAGATGTCGATGAAACTGGGATATATCGACTTTTAATAAAATGTAGAAAATTACACCTGTCTGTCGGTCTGGCTGTCACAAAAAGCAGTCGAATCCTTTGTCTGATATTTACTAAATTCGTCTAATGGACGATACAAAAAATATTTAACTACAGAGACGGGAAGTTGAGTTGCGATAAGGATCGAAATGCCCCTTGATTAGCTCTATAAAAAAATCCATTCCGAAACAGTTAAAGAAAATGGGGCTTTTACGAGAAAGGACTGTTTTTTTTTTTGGAAAATCGTACGAGATAACTTTCAAAAACATTTTTCGATTTGGAGCCTATTGTTGGCAGTTTAATTCATCAATTGATCAATGGGAAGTGGAAGAGGAAGTAAATAATTCACGATCTCAAAACCGCTTGTGTCAATGCAGATTTTAATTTTTGTGCTAATATAATTTGTAACACGTTTGACAAATGCAAAGGGAAAATAAAAAAAATGCAAATCCCAATCTCAAAACACACTCTGCTTTTAGTATTAGTCAACAGAAACTGAAAGTAGGTATGCCAAAATGTACTTCTGAACTACCAAAATCGGGGCTTCTCATGTGTCTTTTACTAAAAACAATCACATTTCAAATCACCACTCGAATCAACACGATTGAAATTGCTCAACTCACAATTAATCACTGAATTGCTGAAATGTCAATGAATAAAAGATGGACAGGACCGGACTCAATCGTCCCAGCAAACACGACTTGGTCGGCAAGAAGGCTAGCCGAAAGAGGCATGCCGAAATGCCTAATTCGGCCGGAAGGCATTTTGCCGCCATAAACCCTAGGCCCGCCTTCGGACCAAAGGCAAAATGTCCCACTCGACGAAAGATTTCCGCAGTGTCTTTAAAGGGGCGGTTTTACTTCGGTGTACAGCTAACTTTTATTAAGCTTATTTTCTTCTTTTTAGTTGCCACAATTGGAATATTTTAAGATTCACTTTTACTGCTTTTTTAATTCGGCAATAATCCTCTATTTGGATTCTAATTAACTGCTGATAATAATAGTCCAGGAGGCAGTGAATTTTTTTGGTACTTATTTTCCCAGTCAGCAAACATTGATAGAATTATTGTTCAGTTAGTAATTCTAAGCAATATTGTCTATATTCAATGGGGGGTTTTCCGATGGGTTCCATAGAAGCTGTTTTAAGCTATTTCCAGAATTGCCAAAATAAGGGAAATCATTTTTTTTAAATAATTTTCCGTTTTTCCCCTGCCAGACACATTTGCCAAAGTGTCTGGTCAAAAAGTGGACCGCGCATTTGGATCTTCTGAGACATTTTCCGCCTCAACCCATCGGAACCCCCTCCCCATTGAATATAAACAATATTGCTTAGAATTACTAACTGAACAATAATTCTATCAATGTTTGCTGACTGGGAAAATAAGTACCAAAAAAATGCACTGCCTCCTGGACTGGACTGTAAAGGCGCATTCAGATTCAAAAGTCTTTAAGTCGAGAGACTAACCACATTGCGCTGTAAAAAATAATAAATAAATAAATAATAAAATAAATAATAATCAAATTTACTTCAACAGTTTGAAAGCAATTTTTTGTGCATAATTAGATAATATAATTTGTTTTCTAAGGACTACCATTTTCTATATAACTGGATAAATTAGGAGATGCCTTTTTACAGCGCAACCCTTCCAGTGTTCACATAAAAATTTGTGACATAAAACATAAAAAATGGAAGCAAGAATTAGCATTGGTAGGGTAGGTAATAAGTTAAAAAAGTATAAACACATAAAAACAAACTTTATTTTATATAAATATTAAAACATAATATATGTATACTTCATTGGAACTAAACAAACAAAATAACTGTGGCGGGATCTCAGGAATGGTCTGCAAAATATTTGCAATATAATTTTTTTCATAATCAGGAGATGAATACAATGAGATTTTTTTAATTATGAGAAAATTAAAATGTTTCTGAAAGTTATGGCCATTTGAATTTTAATTTAGTAGAAACTTTTCGTTTGCTAAACATTGTAGTACTATAACTTGTATAAAAATTCTCGGAAATAAATGTTAATCTAACCTCACATGTCTCACGTCAAGCGTATTTATATCAGGTGTTTGATGTGTATTTTCGTGATAGTTTTCAATATAATATTACATTTAGTATATAATATTCATGGAGGGTTTTAATGATGAACAATTCATAGAACTAATCACTAATCCATCAGTTTGCGGTATTATCTGGGACAAAAAACATCATGACCATAAGAACTTTTATAAACAGATAGCAATTATTAAGACTAAGTTAGGACTAGGACTACTAAGTAAAGAATATAAGACTAATACATTTCTAGGACATTTTTATGAACTGGCCATGACGCAGTTTGCAAGTTTATTTTTTATTTTCAAATAAAAATGATAAAAAATTTTGTTGCAAATAACGCCCTGTCCAAGCCTAGAAACGGTAAAACGTAATAGAAATTTTAATTTATTTTACAAAAAAAAATACCTTAAACCGAAATCAAAGCTATATACGAGCTTAAAAGTAAATGTAAGATGGCGGTTTAGTTTAGAATAGAAAATGTAACAGTAAAAACACATTTTGTTATGTGAAGTCTTAAAAATGAAAAATATACATATTATTTATATTACTTACATAAATTTCAAACTCCACTGATATGCTCCATCCAGAATCTATATATACGCTTAAAAAGATTAATGAGAAAAATATAGGTACCAATAAAATACCTAAGTCCTAAGTATTATTTAATTCCTTCTGGTACTTTAGTTTAATAAAATAAGTATAATTATAAAATATATTACCTACTTTAATATTTCACTACAAGCACAATTCTCCATTTTTATCAAACATCCAACGCACAGATAATATATACTAATACTAAAACTAAAAATTCAACGCAAAACTTCATGGTAAGGCGTGAGGCGTGCAAGACACAGACATGTAAAATGGCGAAGTCGGTTTAGGATTCAAGGTCCAAGGAGGATGACGATGTGACGTATCTCTTCTCTATTGGCTAAAAACAATCACATGATGCTGAATAGCGCATGGCACGGCTTTAAAACTGCAATGAGAATAATTTCCGACAAATTCCGACAAAACGGCTTAGATCATCGATATTACAGCTTCGTTATTCCACCCGCCCGACGGCGGCTACTAATTCAAAATTTACTTAATAGATGGCACTGTAATAGCAGAACTCAAACCGAAATGCCGAAAGCGGGCCGCCTTTTTACCGAAACACTGTGTTTGCTGGGGTTGAAATGTTTTAAAATGTGTTTATGGTATTATAAGTATAATTAGGTTGATCTCAGAAGAACATGAAAACACTAAATATGGAGGAAATTTCCACTCGAGAACACCCTGTATAAAGACCATTGTTTGTATTCTACGCTAATTGTTACTTAAACTCCGCATTATGCTTTAACTAAATATAACTCACCCAAATTTCTGAACGTGTCTAACAAAACACATTTATTTAGTTGAACTTCTCAGTTAGCATGATATTCATATTTTGCGGGATCATTAAATTTGTAAGCCGCACGATTCACTTAACTTTTTAACCAAAGAAAAACTGTACTTTAATCTTGCACATTTTGTATACCTTTATCCTCTAGATAATATTTGGTCAGATTTATGAGCGAACTAGTCCACAGAGATTCAGGGATTATACCCTCTGACAGCCCCAGGGCGTTAACGATTTTTTGTGCCGAATTATAACGGTGTAACACTAGGGCGAACTGATGAGTCCAATATTACAGTAAACAGTGTGCATTATTATCAGAGGCGTAACCAGATTTAACGGTCAATAAGTGTAATCCAACTGTTCTTATTTAGATTCAGTATATCTGGACAGAAAAAATGTGGCATTATAATCTTTTCTTCAAAACATTTCAAGATTTTGCTGCTTATGCCGAGAAATGTATTTGGATTAATTAAAAACGTATTTTAAATTCAATTAAAGCTCAAATTAAAATAAATATATTGTATCATACATTTTAATTTTACCAGTAATTATTTAAAGTATGAAATATAACCGTGAGTTTCTGAAAACCATATTCACTTTAATTGCGAATTTTGTAGGTCAACGATTCACCGAAGAAAACAAACAAACCTCACAAACAGTTTTCTGTGCAGAAAACATCCTACTTCTCCTAATTTCCATATGCCGTATGTAAATTAAAGTGGCTGTATATTTGCTGGTATTTTAAATTAATTCATAATTAAACATACATTTCGTAGAGTAACATTACGGTAATAAAACCCGATAATAGAGCGCACATTTGAAGGATCTAGTAGTGTGCCTCTGGATAAAAAACAAAACGTACTAAAACAACTTTTTTTGCAATTTAAGTTAGTAATGAATTTTTTAGTGCCCAATAGTATTTCGTTTTAAAACATGAGGAAATTCGTATGTAAAATATTTCTAAGTGAAATATTTCGACCTCTTTATAATTCATAATACATCAGATTAGACATTTAGGTGAGAATTGTGTAGTTGATGCACCATCCTTGGAAGGAGGTGTAAGTATCCCCACTCTTCAACTGAAAAAAGGTTCGGCAACATTTTTTGGTTGTGGGTATCACGCTTTCCAGTAGCTTTTCGCTATTCCCCATGAGGATGTTTCTGAAAAGCAGGCACGTGCATTCCCGTGGTAATTAACATTTTAAATACGCAAAATTTAATCATTGAATGCAGTAAACTAGCAGTGAAGGAACTAACCATATACATACCATCTGTCATGTCGACAGGTTTCTGATTTTATTAACTGTAGTTCCTTAATTATAAAAAATGTGATATCGGTGGTACCTATTATACCTGTAAAACTGTTTATAATCATTGTTTATCTTCGTTAATTCGGCCGCAGCATTCCCTTTTATGAAAATTTATCGTTATTGGTCCACACCTGCGGTGCATTATCCATATTTTATGGTTTATTTTTAATGAGACGAGCTCGCCCATTAGTTTATTTAATTTTAAATGTAATCTTGTTTCATACACCGACGTAGAAGACATAAAATTTTACATAATTCACGCTCATTTCTGTCTCATTCGGCTGTAAACATCTAATTAATTCAATTGCGCGTTAAACAAGCAAATACACCAGATATTACTTAGCGGAATATAAACGTTGTAGCATAATGCAGATTTTATAACTGTGCGGAATTAAATTTGTCGCAATATAAATCCTTAGCCGGGATATAGAACTTTGTTCTGTATTTATTGACAGAACTACTTTGTAATAAAATAGGACAACCAAAAAGAAAACGACTAAGTACAAATAACAAATGCATATAACGTATTTTATATCAATTATATAAAATCGAGGTAATCAGTATTATTCCAAATACGGAAGCAATCAATTTGTTAACAATATAATAATTATTTAACCATTTTGGTTAATCACGAATTTAAAAAAAAATTCGTCTTTGGAAAATATTTAATAAATGTAACGAAAAACATTTTTGTTTATTGTGATATAAGGGATGTAAGCACATTAAAGTTTTCTTGATAAGGAAAAAGCCCTAAGATTTGCACCTTTCGCTGGGTGTCGCCGCAGAGTGTGGTTGACTATGATGCCAGGTCGAGTACACGATTGGCTGGTACGCCTGTAAAAGTTAACAACCGTTTATACTGAGATACTGCGGAAAACTGCAATCTTAAATAAATAGCTTTGACGAGTGATATAATCGTCCATAAGACTAAAACACACAGCCCTTTAGTGGCCTTAGTGCGATTATTAGCGAACCAAAATTAATTAGTAAATATTTTTATATAATTGGCATTCGCAAGCTCAAAACAAATTGTGAACTTCTTGTAGTATATCAGATTTTATATTTGAATGTTCAGATGTAGAACATCAATATAAATATGTCTCAATATTCTTATTATTATTATAATAAGTATGAAAACCTAACACAATATAGAAAACTTAAATAAAGTTCTCAATTTTACCATTCTTCGTTAAATATAAACTATAAGATGCTATAAAATATTTAAAACTTAAAGTGAGGTTTGCGACGCTCATACTTTCAGTAGAATTATTTTAAATTATTGATAAATATTTTTTTGCAAATGAATTAAAACCTTCGATTCAGGAAACGATATATTTTTTTTCATATAGTATTCATGTTAATAAATTACTTTCTAACATTAGAAAAATAACAATAATTATATCTATTATAGTTATTTTTTCTTGATTCTTTTGGCATAAAATGATTTTCAATAAAAGGAATTTTGCTACAGCGACCCTTGTTAGAGGAAAAAGGAAACAATTAATAACAGAATAATGTAATATTGTATAAGGAAGGGAAAATGTCGGTACAGGACAATAAAAATAACGCTATTCTTTTGCCGACGTTTCGTTTACTCGACGTAAACTTCTTCAAGGCTGCAAAGTGAACCAATTTTAGACCATTTTCCCTTCCTTAAAAGATTGTCAAGGACACAATTTTTAATTCAGAGTAATATTGTATTATAGTCGAGTATATTTTAACTTGGCCGGTCCAAAGGTCGCTTCGTCGTCTGAACCAAGATGTATTCGATGGGTCAGATATGCCAGCGGTTCTCAAACAGTTTACCTATAACACTGATGCTGTCGCTAAATAATTATATAAAAATATTAAAGGTGTTATCATAAAATGCTAAGAAGTATTAACTCACTAACTTCATCGTTTTAGTATCATTCTGATTATATATTATAGGTTCCAGTACAAATGAAACTAATAACAAAAAATAATTTTCCCAATTTAGTCAATAACAATATTAATTATTACTAAAAGAATAAGGATCGAAAACTAATATTGTTACAGTCCAGCAAGAACCGCGGGGAGGTACGGGCGACGGTTACAATCTTTTCTATACCTAAATCCACAATTTTTTAGAAGTTTTAAGAGACTTATCTTACATAAGTCTATGATTCCCCTATTTTTCAGCGTTTCCTTCAACGACCAACGTATCGAGTGTAAAATGTGTTTTTGATTCATAAAAATTATAAATTACTTCCCGTATTTCCATTTTAACACCATCACATACATCCAATGTTTTTGGTTTCTTCCTAATTCGTTTTTTTTTTTTTAGTAGAGCCAACAGGATTTGACTTGAATTATTTCATTGCCGTTTCTTCCACTATTAATCGCAAAAAATAACTTAAACATTTCTTATAAAGACTAATTTAATTCTAATATGAGACGACTGTTAACCCAAATAAATAATAGTTCACAATAACGACTGACAAATTTTCACAGTTTGAGAATCGCTGAATTTATTGAAAACATAGATTATTTATCTCTCTCTTCAGTGGTATGTTGAATATTTCCGTCTCAATGGAGGTGAGAGAGACGCTCGGTAGACATACGTGAACAACGTTTTCGGGCTATTGCTTTAACTTTGTGTGCAACAGAAAATGAAATCGTACGCGCAATATCAAGTCATACAGATGCCAAGTTAAAATATACTCGACTTTATTCTAACTGCTTTGCTTTAAAATACTAAAACAAATAAAAAAATTTTCTTTAATGATTCGTTAAACATTTCCTCAAAATACGTTATTACGAAGTAATTTACAAAAAATTTAGTTTTGCCCAGATTACTCGATTATTATGATAATAATCAGGTTGAGCCGACGCGCTAGCTCTGTATTTTTTTAAATCTCATCCTAAATATGTATACAGTGTGTCCCAGATTGGGGCCTGATGCATTGCCTTCTCGCTTATTAACGGAGATGGAACGATGGTTAAATGGGGAAAGTTTTGCAGATTTTAATGGCCATTTCGAATCCGTTTTCAAATTTTATGTAGCACCCATAGTTTTTGAGAAATTTTCAAAAAACAAAAAAGATTGCTTTTTTTTGTTTCCTCCATAACTTATTAAGCATTTTTTATGCAGGTTGGAAACTTGTACATTATTAGAACACTTTTTAAAAATACATCTAAAAGTGATAGCAACATTTTTCTATCGTCACTTGTTTCCGAGACTGGCACATTAACTTTTGTTTTTCTTATGGACGCCATATTGGATTTTTAATTGGTTAATTAGCATTTCTTATGCTCTTTGCAATGATGTATCACAACTTCAAAAATAATTGTGTGTAGTTATCATTAATTGATAATAATTATGTTTCGACAAGCAGGCTTTGAAGAACCATATTATTATTTAGATAAGGAACTTTTCAATTTTCTAAATAACCACCACATTATTAGATGGCATCTAATAATGTTTCTCATGTTTGCTTGTTTGCTAGATACAAGTTTTAAATGGTCAAAAATATTTAATTAATATCACTAGGATACGTTAAGTAGGCAATGCAAAATATGGTGGAAAACAAAACGTTTCCAATTAATTATTGTGACAGTTCGTCAGAAAATTGTGCGTCGTTGTTGAAGTATTTTAAGAGTTATATTATTTGCTGGTTTTGTTCTTATTTTGTGTTGTTACTTTGTTTATTGGTGATGAGTTTCATTGTTAAGAGTTCCTTTTTGTTATTTTTTTGGGTTCACTAGTTTATTTAAGAGTAGATATTAATAATTTTAAATAAGAATATGGCGTTAAGGTTTTCTAATGAGGAGAAAACAGATATTATGAACAATTGCCAATTTTGTTCATAGCCTACCCATTAAAAAACCTGTTTTTCTATTACGTTGCTACCTCAGTATAGAATTATTTCAGATTGTGATACATCGTTGAAACGCGCACAAAAAATGCTATTTAATGAAATAAAAATCCAATATGGCGCCCATAAGAAAAACAAAAGTAAATGTGTTAGTCTCAAAAACAAGTGACGGTAGAAAAATTTTGCTATCACTATTAGATGTATTTTTAAAAAGTGTTCTAATAATGTGCAAGTTTCCAACCTGCATAAATAATGCTTAAAAAGTTATGGAGGAAACAAAAAAAAGCAAACTTTCAGTTTTCTGAAAATTATTCAAAAACTATGGGTGCTACATAGAATTTGAAAACAGATTCGAAATGGCCATAAAAAGCTGCAAAACTTTCCCCATTTAACCATCGTTCCATTTCCGTTAATAAGCGAGATAGCCATGCATCGGGCCCCAATCTGGGACACACTGTATATTCGAAACACTTTAATAATTTGGTTAACTAAATAGGGATATAAAGTTTTAATTAATTTAATTCCTTGTAAAATGTGCTACAATCATCAAGGTTCATGAAATTAATTATATTTTACTTTATTCTGTAATTCACTTATACAGGGTGGTCCGAATTCCAGCTTCGATAATTTGGGAATCAACAGAAAATGTGAGTTTTCTTAATAACCTTTTATCAAAGATTTTACCGTTTCAGAAATACAGGGCAGGGCGTTGAAGTTAAATTTTTTTTTGGATTTTTGAATTGAAATATTTTGTGTGCATATTCCTAAATAAGTACCACGTTTAATCACAATTCTCATTTTCCTACTTCAACCAGAGGCGTAACCACGGGGGTGTGCATCCCTTTGTTTAAAGAAAAAGGGTACGTCAATGATCGAAATTGCATTTTTTTCCTTTTTTAAAATCTACAGTCAGTTTACGAATAAAAAGTCCTCTTTTAGTTTTTCTGTAAAAAGTATTGTTTTACAATTAAATTGTAATTAGAATTCATTGCATATTCATTATCTTTACGTGTGCTCTCTGATTGTATTTGTCGAATATATCGGAGATATATTGAAGTTGGTGTGAGAATTTTAATAATAATAATAATAGCAATTTATTTTCCTTTCTTTTGACAATACATGTATAGGAATAGTCATATAAAGAACTTACAAACTAAGACAAAGAGGTATATTCAGAGACAGAATAAAAACACTTATTTAATAAAAAATCTTTTAGCTTAATTTTAAATAGACGCTCACTTTTTATACATTTTAAGTCAACAGGTAACATATTAAAGAATTTGGGCCCTATACAGTTAGGAGATTTAAATGTTAGGTCTAATCTAGCAAAGGGAACACGCTAATGGTGTTTATGTCTTGTATTAACATCATGGTAGTCGCTATTAACATTAAATTGCTTAAAATTTTTAAAAACATATATATACAATTCAAAGATATAAACTGAGTAAGGTCAATACTTTAAAATTCTTAAAAATATCTTTGCAGGGATGGGTATGTGAGACTCTAGCCACTGTGCTCTAGCCATGCACCTTAGGATACGTTTTTGAGCAATAAAAACTTGAGATCCATAAGTGGAATTCCCCCAGAAATTCCCCCAGAAACAAACACCGTACCTTAAACGAGATTCAACTTGTGAGTAATACCATTGATTAAGGTATGGTAATACAGAGAAAGCAGTTGTTCTGTACATAGAACCGTTCTTATATTTCCAAATAAATACGTAATGGAGGCAAGCTTTGAAATTATTAATTCGCAATGCACCTTCCAGTTAAGGTTTTTGTCTAAACATAAGCCTAAAAATTTCACATTTTCAGAATTAGTGCACAAAGAAGTATCATTTACATTAAAATTTAGAAGGTTGCAGTGTTTTTGACTCATATGAAATCTTAAAACTTGGGTTTTTTCAGCGTTAAAATATAATGAGTTTTCAGAGTACCAGTTAGTTATCTTATTGAGTAGACTAGTACAATTTTGTTCTAAAATATCGTCAGACTTATTTGAAATGATTAAAGATGTATCATCTCCATACATTGTAAAACAAGCATTAGATGATAAAGAGTCTACATCATTTACATAAATTAGGAACAAAACAGGTCCCAGAACGGAACCATGTGGAACTCCCACTGTTAGATGTGACCATTCCGAGGTAGCTGTATATAATCCATTTTTATCCATATATTTATTTTATACTAACAAATTGTTTCCTATCTTCAAGAAAAGTCATGACCCAGTTTAAAGCTACACCTCTAATCCCGTAATCATTCAGTTTTAATATTAATCTATTATGATCGACACAGTCAAATGCCCTGCTGAGATCGCAAAAAATCCCAACAGGACACTCACCCGCCTTAATAAAGTTTACTACGTTCTCATAAAAAGAGTGCACGGCAGTTATCGTTGACATACCATTACGAAATCCATGCTGATTATTCGTTAAAATGTGATATTTTTCGAGATATAGTAACAGTCGATCCATGAAGCAGTATTCAAGTATTTTAGAAAAACCCAAAGGCATTGTAATAGGTCTATAATTTTCTAGAGAATTGGGATCACTCTTCTTAAAGACAGGGACAACCTTGCCAGTCTTTAATTTGTCAGGAAATATTCCTGTTTCAAAGGATAAATTAACAAGATATGTGTATTTGAACAGCTCCTCTAACGATTTGAGTTTATTTTGTGAAATATTTATGTTTAATTTTTTTTTAAATAATCCTTATACTCGTAGTCTATTTACTAAAGACAAAAGTTCTAATTTCGTTGACTCATAACCGATTTTGATAATTTTTTTTTGGAATTTCGGAAAAAGTTTATAGAAATGTTCCCAATAGGTGGGAACGTGTGCTTTTTATTTTTTCAATTGTTATTAACAAATAAGTGTATTTTTAATACACTCTTAATTAAAAAATGTACAATTTTTTTATTTATTTAAACAATTGCCTGAAATTTAAGTGTTGAGTGTTTTCGGGGTCACAGATTACGAATCTGGCCTCAAAATCGGTCTAAAAATAAAATCACGTCTACAAAATGGCGTCGAATGTCTAATTTTTTATTTTCTTTTTTATTATTATATGTATTAGATATATGGGGGTTTTTGGGGTCGCTGATTACGAATTTGGTATTAGAACTAAAATAAAATAAAAAATGACGGAAAAAGGTCCATTTTTTTTTCCTTGGTATTTTATTTCTTATACCGGGTGACAACTACAATTACTTACAAACCAAAACAAATGCCATTTATGTGGATCACAGGCACCTAATTCTGTTTTTAAAAATTAAATAAAAAATAGTTAGTTCAAAAAAAATTTTTAAAAAACATGTATATTATTGTACGTAAAACGATCCGCTGGGCTCAAGAATGTCAAAGAAACAGGATGTTCCAATTTAAAATCAATAATTCTGGTCAATTCGGGTCAAACCGGAAATACAGTGAATTCAAGATTATCCTAAAAAATGTGTAATATTATCTAATTGACGTCCCCCAAATTTCAAATTTTTATCTGATGTAGAAAATAAATTAGAGGTGTTTTATTAATGTTTGAAATACTTGTTCTTATGAATATGCAATTAATTCTAATTAAAATAATTTACTGTAAAACGATACGTTTTACGGAAGAACTAAAAGAGGACTTTTTATTCGTAAACCGACTGTGTGTTTAAAAATGAAAAAAAAAATACAATTTCGATCATTGGCGTACCCATTTTAAACAAAGGAATTCACACCCCCGTGGTTGAAGTAGGAAAATGAAAATAGTGATTAAACTTGGTACTTATTCAGGAACATGTACGCACAAAATTTCAATAAAAAGTTGCACGTACTTCAGGAGATATAAAAAAAATCCAAAAAAAATGTGTCTGAAACGGTTAAGTTTTCGATATAAGTTTATTAAGAAAACTCACATTAATTTCATATTTTCGGTTGATTCCCAAATTATCGAAGGTACAATTCGGACCACTCTGCATTATGAATTTTGAAGTGGCCCAATAACAGTGCCTTAAGGCACTTCGAGAGGAATACAGGTTTTCACAATATTAGTCATAGTAACGAACGTAATTTAAAACTATAACTGTATAAATAGAGAAATTTCACGTGAACTTAGTTCTAAAATTCATTCGTTGTATTCATGAATGTTCTGGGATTGAATATTGAACTGCGAGTATTTTTATTTGAAATAAAGCATCATATTTAAATTCCACCAGCGACGTTTGGAATCGATCACTTCAATCAAATTAAAATATTTTAGGCGAATTCTATATCATTCTTTCAACGCATACATAAATAAATTTCGTCGGCAGCCTCACGTCACAAAAATGAAAGGCTGGATGTAATATAATATGTATGGATGTGTGTTTATGACATATCCATTATTCAGGACTCAAATGCAATTTGGAGACTGTCTGGTAATGGACACCCTGTTTTGTATCCTACCTTATTATATTGGTAGTTGGAAGAGCGGATTTTTTTGTATTACGAATTGCACCGGCTTCGATTGGCACCGAGTGGAATCGTTGCATAATAATTCCCAATCTAACTGTTTCCAGTGATATGATTTTAAAATCCTACTGAATATTTCAAAACAGTAAAAAGATTCATCTCGAATATACGCACAAAGGTATGTCCAGGAGTTATCTATTTCGTTAATTAATTTTAATAACCAAGTCCCTTTGTAACTATGTACAGTGCACACTATACCACATTTTGTAAAATCTATTTAAGGTAAAGCATATTATGTTCTTAAATCTAGTCATAATTTAATGTCATGAGTGTCCAATATAAATATGTATGTTATATTACGATTTTAATAATTGCTCTTATAAATCTAATTGCTAAAGATTTGGAATGACAACAAAAGTCACCTAAAAAAAGACGATCCACTTAATGCAAAACCTCTTAACACCTCTATACCAATATTTATGCTTGGTTGGTTATGACAGCTTTCTAATAAAAACGTAGTTTCCACAAAAAAGAAAAAAACAATAAACTGAACGCGACAACAAGACCCAAACCACCTTATCGATAAAATCTAAATCAGGTTTTGTTTCCTTTTTATTCTTCGGCGATGTGAATAGAGGAATTCTATCTGGCCGGGCTTTAAAGAAATCTTGGGAATAAAATTATGTAAATCAATCCTCTAACTACCTTTTAAACACACTTTTTCGCAAGCGTCGGCTTAAGTGTAATCCATTGACCCTTTTACTGCAGCGAATTCATTATTTGTGATTCATTTTATTATTTTATGGTCTTGGGGCTCGCTTGTAACCACCGGGTCATATCCATAATAGCGCATTAAGCATAATTTTCGGGATATCTTGGCTTACTCAAGTTCGTGTATGGAGTGAATTCCGCAATCACCAAAACAATAATAATACTATAAACTACCTATTACTAAGAACGGTTTTAAGATGTCAATATTCAAACCATTAAATTCACATAAATGACAACGGACGCAATTTAAAGTTGCACATTAAAAACACGTGAATATAATCATTCTCTTCGCCGTCACTATATTTTGCAGCTATAGAATCAGTATCCAGCAATAAAATGTAGTATGTTAAGGAGTAATTAATGTTTAACTAACTGATTGCTTAGGCATGAGAGGAATGATGGGAGTGACATTTTCTGGTCGTAGAAATATAAAGAGCGTAAGATTCGGGTATTGAATTCCATAACTCTGTCGTTCAAAATAAAATGATGTTGAAAGAAATTGTTCTTAAGGTATGGTGATATGAGGTTTACAATTAGTTTGAAATAACGTCAGTGTTGCTTTATTCAATTTTAGCTGTCAACAAAATAGGTAACCTTTGCTATTAAAATCGTAAGATTTGAAATAATTCTACAAACATTAAACATCTACAATACGTGAAAAATAGTAAGAATACGCACAACTCAATGAGGACTAAAGCTAAGTAGTTAATTAAATAATTAGGTTACCTTTTCGTTTTGGACTCTTATCTTCTTTGGGTGCGTTTACAGTTGGTATCGTGGGCTCTCATTAATTTCAGAATAATATATGTAACTTTGGTCTTACCTGAAAAAGAAAAATAAATAAGAAAAAGGTTACACCTATTTAGTTATTGATAAAAATTGATAAAATTATTGATAAATTCTTAAACCTTGAGATTTCTGGAGTTAACTCTAAAGAATATTTAAATTCCATTACGTTACTAGTTATTATCTATTTCGTTCCAATTTTCTACCTTTACGGTCTCATGTTAGCCATTATATCTTACAGTTCTTTCGATAAGTATGCAATTGTAATAGGACGTATTAAGGCTCTTTGTGAATACACGTTATGAAACTTCTTGCTGCTATTTATTCGAATACGCTCGGCAGAATGGCCTTTTTAGTAATACAAAATATATGAAACGTCCATTTGCATGAGTTAGGAAAGGCAAGACAAAATTTTATAATTATTGTGTCTAAAAATTTCTATATCATCTTTTAATTTGATATGTAGATTATTACTATAGTTAAATAAATAAATATTTTCTACAAAAAAAAGAAATAAAACTTTTAGACCACAACACAACACCACAAATAAATTTAAAATTATCTGAACTTAAAATTCACACTATTCGCTTAATTTCTAATATTTTCATAAGTTACAAGGATAACATAAATATACCACCATATACTAAAATAATTTAATCGCATCACGTATTTCATTATGGGCTATACACTAATCGTTAAGTGCATTTAAAAATATATTCAGCAAATATAATTTGAAATTCATCCGCTAATTGCCAATTTCAGCTGGTAATAAATATGGAAATATTCGTTTTATAATTTCGTAAAATTTATTACGATTATAGTGTAATTGTCAGGATTTTAAATTGTATAATGAATCTACATGAAAGGAAATAAACATTCCATTACAGTGCAGTAAAATATACATTTTAATTTTTACTGATACGTACTTAATTAATGATGAGCATGTACTGAATTTTTAGTTAATTATTATTGAAATGAAATATTTCAGCTTGGTTATTGATAGGTATTTTAGTCCTGATAAATAATACAGGCTGCAGAGAAATATGAAAACAGATGATCTGTTATAAATACGAGTTCCTCTGAAAAGGTTGTAATGATTAAATTATTATTAATTTGTACAAATTAAAACCTCCAAATAATAAAATAAACATAGCAAATTTAAAATGGTAATAAATACTATTCCAGTTCATTCTTATTGAACAAAGAATAATTTCTGCACTCAAAATCACTGATACACATCAATGTTTACATTGCTTATCAATTTGCATCACAAACGCAAAACAAAATAATTTAATAAAATAAAACAGTAAAAGTATTTTTTTTACTATTTACGTCAAAATGTGAGTCGAAATCCTCGAAATAACGTCTTAAAAAGGCATAAAATTCTTTACAGAGCTTATTTGCAAATTCTACATTTAACTGAAGAAAATCTGGTACTACGAATGTAGAAAGAAAATAATTTAATATTGCAATAAGCCCCACCAGATGGATTAATCCGAGGATTAATCCAAAAGGGCTCCTCCATCATCAGGCAGCGCACGTCACCATCCCATGGACCGGTTTCTGACTTATTAACCTTCTTCAGCATGGTATACAGGTAAGGCACGATGCGAAATAACAGAGGAGTCCTTCTGGATTAATCCATCCGGTGGGGCTTATTACAATATTAAAATAATTTGCTTTCTGGATTCGTAGTACTTAATTTTCATCAATTAAATTTGCAAATAAGCTCTGTACAGAGTTTAAGTTTTTTTAAGAGGATTTAGACCAACATTTTGACGTAAATAGTAAAAAATTTACTTTTACTATTTTATCTTATTAAATGTTTCCCTCTATGGATTTCTGACTTCTTTGGATTTCATTTTTAAAATAATTTAGTTTTAATTTTAAATGCCATCAGGAAAACAACACCATCTGTGGACCTGCTTCTTGCTACTAACTTTCATCAGCATGGAGTAGATAGATGCAAATAACATGTTGTGTGCGTCCTACTCCCTGCTAATTTAAACCTTATATTACAGCTATAAAGCCAAGGTACAATCTGTACAATTGCCTTTATATTATGCAAAAAGAATCTTCTCGGTAGTCAGTTAAGAATGTCCAAATTTTAGTGTTTATATGATGCTAGTTCTCATGAAGTCATGAACACATTTCTCGCATCTAATAGCTGTTTCATTACGAAATATCGGTTTCCATTCTAGTTCACAGATAACGCACAAGGAAAAAGCGTTACTTCCTGTCACCAGTTTCGAACAATAGACGCTTTGTGCACATTATGAAAATCAATTTCTAACATGTGGTAATGGAGAAATCATTATCAATTATTTCAATGACTATTTACGCTTGAGGATCCTCAGTTTTAGTAATACCGTCACTAGCTGCGAACATCACAATTAGCAATGATATCCAATTAGAGATATAGCAGAAATTGATTTTACTTTAGAAGGATAACTGATTGATGAGGATTATATAACTACTTAATATTTATAAATTATTACACTTACTTGAACGAGTGACAAGTCAAATCGAGAGTCAAATAAAATATCCTCCGCTAACGTAAATCATTCCGCTGCAGACCCTTTAAATACTGATCGATTTGTGTTCTTGCGAAAAACATGCCGCTGACGGACCGTCGGCTTTCCTTTGTCACTTCCCTCGTTCCCCATTCTTGTGTTCTGCTGATTTAGGTTAAACAACTTTACTTTTCATCCCCATATTAATTTTGTCTACAAACTTAAGAGTGGATCACAGAGGCTGTTTGTATCTCGAGGCGCGTTCGGTATCCACAGTTAAAAGGCCCGCTCGGAGGATCATGGAATCAACACATTACGATTTATACAGCGAAAACGTAAAGGTTAGAATATGTTCAATATAATATTTTGTGAATGGAATAATCTTATTTTGTTTCTAACTCTCTTATTTATTTTTTCGATATTATTAGGCATGTTCAGAAAAAATTTGGATTTGAGGTAACCTCATAAGAAGTAGTTCAAGTGATGTTAGGTCTGGAGATTCAGCTAGTCAATCTATTGGAAAAAATTTCATACGAATAATTTGAGACGGTTGTCCTAATCATGTGGTGGTGGTCGGTAACAACTCTTCTTATTCCATATTTTTTGTGAAAATTGGGTATAACCCTCCATTGTCCAGTGTGAATTTGAAGTGCCCAATTAAAAGGTACTAACCATATGACCAACTAATTGAATTATTCTCTATTGTTACATTCTGATTTGGTTTGTGATTTATCTGTAATGATAATTAAATATCAACCCGTCTTCTGGTTATTATAGGATTAAAGTCCCGAAACTTTTTTTTATCAATTCTTCAGCATGTGTCCTGGGCCTGCCATTAGTAAAATTTCAATTCGTTCTGTATTACTAACGCGTGGTATTACTTTGAAAATTTACTCTAACGATTTGAGAAATAAATATTGTCAAAATGTCGGTATTTTTCTTACGGAAAAATTAAGAAGCTGGAAGGATAGAAGAAGGACGTATGGAAAAGTCGTGTATCTTGTTTCCTTAATTGTCAATTTTAGGAATATTTGAAAAACAGCTTCATTCAGAGAAACCAAACAATTTTTTGCTTATGATTTTCGAAACCAGATCTCACGTATGGAAAGGATACTTTCTCTAAATTTGGTTTCTTAACGGAACGGAGCTTTTGGATCGTAAATAATACAATAGTGCTAGTTAATGTTAAAAAATAATTTTCCCAAAAATATTGATAAGAGTGCATTTAATTAAAGAAGACGTTTAACTACTTTAAATAAAGAAGTTTCTTGTGGAGCTCTGTATATGCGGATAATAAATACTTGCGTTGTCAGACAGCACGCAGAATAAGGGTTTTAAAAAAATTATAAGAAGCATGAAATGAAGGGAAATAAAATTAAGAAAACGGCGCTTTGAATTCGGAATGAAGCCAACACGACGACTATAATATATCTTAACAACTTCGGAACCCTGCGTTTACATTATTCGTACACAATTTTTATATTCAGCTGTGACAGGACAAAAGTCCTTTAAATAATTACACCAATAAGCTAATTGCTCAGATACTTCAAAGCGTAACAAAATAATTTAATAAAGCAACATAAATTATGAAGGTTTCAATTACATTTCTGTAAGTAATAAGTCACGTTGTTAGTAGGCCCATTAATTATGCAAAACCATGGAATGAAACAAAACATCCGATTCAAACGAAAGTTTGACTAAACTTTGCCAACTTGGTATGGTATATGTTATCTAGAAGGGACCTCCAAGTCGTTTTAATTAATAATATTATTACGAAGGATCCAGGATCTTCATCACCATTGGCGTCCGAAGTTTTTTACGTCTTATACAATATAGCAACAGAAAACAATTATTGTTGTGACATTATTTATAACTGTTTAAATAAAAATACTTGTATACATATGTAAAGGACAGTGCCATCATTATTGTTTTTCCAGTTTCTTAGCGATTTTCCTTATTCCGCAGGGTCTTTTGTATTTAGTTTGCTTCCGAATTTTTGGCCTCAGAGTTTATTAGAAGGTTATATTTTTCTGAATATTGAATGAAACACGTCATTTGATTCTCCTGTAACTTAAATATCAAAAATAAGCGGAATAACATCAATTCAAAATAATCTTGTTAAAATTCATTTTTACTTATGGTGTCATAAACACTCGATGCGTTCATATAAACTTTGGCACCGACATGATAGTTCAATATCTAAAAGTAATTGTGCCAGTGCTGGTGCCAATAAAACTCAAGAAGTAGTTTGCTGAAAAATTAGCTGGAAAATTTTGTTACTAAACTACCACATTAGAACGAATTAAGTTTTTGGAGTCACTAAGACAAAGGCTATTTTGGATCAAGTTCATAATTGGATAACTACAAAACAGTAAAGTTACTGAAAATTTATTGGCGCAATATATTTAATTAATGAATGAGACAAATAAGAAAATCTATGAATTAGCTATTTTAAAAGTTGTTCTAAATTCAAAACAACATAATATTAACACGTTGACTGTCCCCATAAGAAATTTTTTACTTGCTCATGCGCTCACATGGTTTTTTTTTTAATATTTAATATTTAATATGAATCAAATGTATCTCATGAACGTCACAGACATAGCGCGCATGCATCACATGTGATGCATGGGACAGTCAACGTGTTAACGTTAACATATTGAAAATACCATTGAGGCTATAATTTGAATATAGCTAAATGAACTTCTGGTAGAGTTTCTATGGTTACAAAGGTATATATATTTTTATCACTTTGTATCTTGTTGCCTGATTTAAGAGTTTAATATGTACCCCTGTGTTAATTAATCTGGATAATGCAAGGTTCATTTGTATTTTTTATTTAATGGAATGTTTTTTGTTAAGAAAAAAATTCTATTCAAATTACAGTGGATAGTGTCTTTGAGAGAAGAGTCAAATAAACTGATAATGATGATTTTATGAAATATATTTTGCACCGTAGGGACTAAAACTAGTACTTTAGTCCCCCATTTTAGGGACTAAAGTTCCACTTTTACTTCCTCAGGGAGTAAAAAAATTTTTAATCCCTGCGGGGATAAAAGTAAAACAATAGAAATAGAATCGATTTTTTAGGTTTATAACCATGATTTTTGTCTTTTGAGAAATGCTTTAAGTTTTGCATAATTCATAATATTAACATTATTTCTGATCATTAAATTTATTACATTTATTGCCTCTTCTGCAGCTTGTTCGATATTAAAAATGCTCATTTTTAAATTTAAAATTGTGACACAAATTTAAATGACGTTTTGTATGTATTTTTTAGTATTGTCAATATTGTAGCCTACTAAAATTCCCGTTGGATTTTAAACTTAGCAAAGCGTAGCTCGCAAATACTGATTTATTTTCTTAAATAAATATTAAAATTTGCGATGACACAAGGTTTTAGTTCCTGCTTGAGGTGCAAGCAAAAAATATCATATTATATAACACGGTAACTAAAGTGTCTCTTAATCCCTCGTGTGATTGTTCTTCACACTTCACAATCAGGATTAAAAGGCATACTTTAGTCCCTTGGTATATAATATACTATTAGTCCTGTTGTTTATTCTTCCTCTCCCTCTTGATGGTTTGCATGCCCATTAAATTAATAATATACTAAAAATTAAAAGCAATACATAGAATAATGTCGTATTTTTGCATTAACTTGTATGGTAGTAAGAAACAATAGGACTACACTACAAACTCGAAATCTGTTGATAAGAATTTTATTATTATTATTTAAGAAGAATCCATTACCGTTGCATTAAGTTATCGATTTTCTATTAAATACGAATAATGTTTCCCCATTTTAATTTAAAAAATGTATAGCAGAGATAATGAGTTTCCTGCTATTACCATAAATCCTGTTGCATAAATTATGCACAGTTTATTACCCAATATTTTTAGTGCAGTATTGCTCTAATGTAAGGAAATATATTTCATGACCGCCTAGAATATTAATTCTTAAATACATATTTGCGTGTAGTAAATAGTGCTTCTATGCACACGTCACAATGGTCGGGGATATTACTTATATTTTAGAATAAGAGGAGCTTTAGGAGCCTTAAAAATCACCATATTATTATTTTAATTTGATGTAACGCAGCACGATTTATTATTTGTTTCTTTGCCTATTAGTGAGCCCTGAGCTCGAAAATTAATGAAAATATTTTAGTATTTTTTTAGTAACTATTTAAGCATTTCCTAAACAATAAAAGTAGTGTATATTTTGAAAACATTGCAATATTTTAAAATTAATCAAAAAGTAATTAGTTATGTTAGGATCTATGTGACAATTATAATCACATATTCCGAAAGGGCATTCTATTAACTTTCATTAGCATAGTACCTGAATAGAATTGGCCAAGTGATTCGTGATATAGAAATTTCATTATGAGCGAAGAAACTATTTTTTGGGTGATAATAAATCGTCAAATAATCCGCTTCTGGCTTCGATAGTTATCATTTAGAATTGATCAGACTTTAAATCAGTCCTGAGACTGTTCCCATTATACGCGCAATCGAAACAGCATGTTTGTAATAGTCATTATTTTCGAGTTCAATTAAACAAATTTTTCCAACTAGGAATATAACATGCATTTCGTTAATTATTTTTTTGAAAATAAAACATGGTCCCGAAAAGGTCACTTCTGATCGATCGATTCCAATGTGGCTACATCTGTGGCCTAAAACCCCTCCATTTATCGAGTTTCATCTATTCTAAACTGAGAAATCTTTAAAAAAGTTATAATTATTGGACAAAGAATTCAGGTAGTTACCTATTATGTGGCAGAGTGACTGACAGGCAGACAGACGAATAAACGGGCATTTTTTACATGCGATTAAAAGTCGACACATACAAGTTTCATCATGATTCAATCTAAAATCTCAAAGGCATAGTGTATTTTTATTAAAATGTACAAAGTAGTTTTCTTCAATTTTTTTAAATTTCGAAAATATCTCGAAAATTGACACTTTTGGACAATTTGAATAAGTATATCCCAATTTCCTCAGTCAAGGAAAGTGCGGTTACGCCTATGTATGGAAGATCATACCCTAGTTATGACTTAGCACAATGTCTTTCAGAACTTAGAGGCAAGTGATTTATCTTTGAGATAATTATACGAATGCACGATATAGTGGAAAGCAAAATAAGCTTTTGTAGCGTTTGTGTTGACTTAACTAACCAGCCGTTAGTCTTAATTCATTATTATTTCTAACCCGAATTATTCTTACACCATCCAATAATGGAGGTGTCGGGGAATTACATCGGCTTAGGGGGTTTATTAATGTATTTAATAATTACGTTATGATGTGATGCAAATTCGAATGGAATCCTATTTGTTGACAATTCGTACTTGGTATGTAATTTACATGCTTTGAGAGAAACCAGAAATACTGAGAAATATTGGAAATGTGATCCTAGGGATTTCGCCGGCCTCTGTTACAGACCCAGTTTGACGCGTTTGATATTGTTACGAAAGATACACATATATCAGTGTGAAAAAGAAGGATGCATGGAAAGGTGGTACTTGATCATTCAACATTCAATATTAAAAAATAAATGATTGCATTGTTTTTAGTGCATTTTCCAAAGAATGCAATTAATGCAATTAATTGAAAATTCGCTAACCAAATTATTTTTACGTTTTCAACTAGTGTTGTATGTAGGTATGTAGGTATCATAAAATGAAAAAAAAGTTTGTAGGGGGTAACTTACCGACTTTAACCTGAAAATCGTGATAATAATCGGTCAATCTCGACTTTGAAAACAATCTATTTTTCAGAAATTTTCGAGTTTACTGAATCCATGTATGAGGTTTATTCTTAGGACAAGAATTTTTACCAACATTTTCTGTCACTTTATAAACTGTAAATTCGACTTTCTATCCAAATTATATTTTCGAAATTATCCTTTAAAGTGCCTTGAAAACAATGTAACAATTATTTTATGCAAGAAAGCATGTTTTACCAGAAAAACTGAATTTTATACATCTAACTATGAGTTTTTGGAGATTTTGAACGGAATTCAAAAAAGCATTTCTTTCTTCCGGTAGAAAATGGAACAAGGGACACTGTTCGAAATCACTCAGAGGTGGCTACTACCGGGTACGATTATAATGTCTGATTGTTGACAAGTTATGATTGTTTGGCAAACAAAGGTTTTTAGCATGAAACGGTTAACCATTCCAAAAATTCTCTTAATCCAGACCTTGGGGCTTCAAAATATTGGAAGTTGTTGTAGTGACATGCGAGTTGGTTTTCCATCGAAATCAACATCTTGATGGCTATTTAATTATTTATCAGTTTAGGAAGACACACACATAACTTTTAAAATTATTTGAAACAAGTCTACCTTTCAGCCTTTTCGGATTCTGATAACTTAGTTACATTTTGAGACCTAACTAACCCCCCCCCTCAGTTTTCAAGGATGCTCAACACGATGGTGATTTTGGTTCTGCTTCCCGAGTTGACCCTAGCCCCCAAACGGCCAAGAACCACCCCCAAAGGAGGGGAATCGCGTATTCGACGTCGTCCACTGTCAAAACTTATGTCGCCCCCCAATGATGATGTTGGTTCTGCCCCCCTTGGAGAACCAACCCCCCAACGGCCAAAAACCACCCTCCAAGGGTGTGAAAAATGTGTTTCGTGCTACAAACGAGAAAGCCCGCGTTATCTCTCGTAAGAGAAAAATATTACCAAGTCACCTCGACCCTCGCGAGCAGCATGATTGAAATGATTCCTGCAAAAATGAATATCACTTTATTTATGTCACCAGTATATACAAGAATATCACGTGATAAAAATATAGTCTATTGGATATCCAAATAATATTTGACACGACCAGTAAATTTTTGGGCAGATTCGTACAATATTCAATTAATATTTCAAAATTAACAAAACAGGTGCAGTTTTTGACCGTTGGGCGCACGCGGGGGTCGAGGTGACTTGGTAATATTTTTCTCTTGCCCAACATCTCAAAAACGAGAGATAACGCGAATTTTCTCGTTTGTAGTACGAAACACAATTTTCATCCCCTTGGCGGGTGGTTTTTGGTCGTTCGGGGGATTGGTTCGCTTCAGGGAGCAGAACCTCACCATCGTGTTCAGCATCCTTGAAAGACAGGGGTAGTAGTTTGGTTGACTCACCAAATACTTGGGTTTTTCGAGGGTTTTTCCGACTCACAGAATGCACTAACTAAGGTAGGTCCTATTAGTGGGCTTCTATTGTATCGAAAATATCAACAATTTTTTTACAAAGAATTATAGTGTACATACGAGGGTCGTTGAACAAGTTTTTGGTCTGACAAGGAGAACATAAAGATTTTTGAGATTTCTGTAGATTTTGCAATTCATTAGATTTAGACTAACGACTTTCCAACTTAATTAATAATTAATTATAATTAATTCCCTCAGTATAAACCGAATTGTCCAACTCTACGCTTGTCTTAGCTTTGACATTGTCAAGCAAATCTTCATCCAGTGAGTCATTTCTTCAGGTTTGGGAAGAGGGAGTAATCACTTGGAGCCAAATCTGGCGAATACGGTGCGTATGGAAGCACTTGGAA
The DNA here is from genome assembly GCA_963680705.1 of Rhagium mordax. Lineage (NCBI taxonomy): Eukaryota > Metazoa > Arthropoda > Insecta > Coleoptera > Cerambycidae > Rhagium > Rhagium mordax. The sequence goes on along the minus strand of OY796661.1, from coordinate 23,292,742 downwards.
GTGTAAGTCACGGAGTATTGCAGCAATACCCAAAGACGTGTGTGCAGCGCATTATCGTGGTGAAAGAACATTTCTTTTTGACCAGATCATAACGTTAAGCCTAAATACCATCCTTCAATTTGTCCAGTAGTGAATTAATTAATACTCCCAGGTGATAGTCCTGCATTTTCTCTACTTAGTCTATGAACACCACTCCACGAGAATCTCAGAAAATCGTAGCACTTCACCTGCTCTGAGACATTGTTTGGATTATTGCTAACAGAACTCTTCGGCACGGCGTACAATCCATATTTCCCCCACTGTTAAAGAACGGCAAAAAACTGGAATTGCGTTTAATTACGTCTAAACACTCTCAAAAAGCATTCATTCGCATGAGTTTCTGGTTGCCATTTAACAAACACAGCATTCATCGAGAGGAAATATATCGTGTAAGACGACACAGTCCATCGAGATATTTGCAATGTCAGCAAGCTCGCGTACCTTCGTCGGCGATCATTTAATATTGCATTGTAGATTTTTCCGACGATTTTATCAGTCGTAGCGGTTTTTGGGTATCCCGAGTTTTTATCATCTTGACAACGTTTAAATTCAGCAGCCCACCTTTTTACCAAAAAACTAAGGGAAAGGATTCTATAAAGAGGAATCTAATTCTTTCAGTATGTCTGTATGGGTTAAATCTTCTAAAATAGCTTGAAGAGAATAGTTATAATAATACAATATTTATCATTACATTCTTTATCATCGGGATCTTTCAACATCTACATCTAATTTTGTCGTTGACTACACATCGATATTCGTATTCGCTTCTTGAGGTGGATCGTTTTACTTGCGGCGCAGTATACATACATGCATGTTAGCTTTGATCGATGGAATCATTCAACTTAATTGTTCATCCTACATTTACAAATTTACATGCTTTGAATAAGTCACTTGACAATAATTAATTATAAAACTCCCACTGGGATTCTCATTGGTCGAGGGAAAAGGTATAAAAATGTGGCTAAAATAAAATTAATTCCCACAATATTATAGACTTAATTAAGACGATTCTGGCTACATTTCAATGTTAATTATAGCGTCACGTCACGTAAATTTCAGCACCGAACAATAAAGGAAGCAGGTGGTATATCTCCTTCAAATAACAAAAGGAGATGTATGTCTCCTGTGAAGTGTTCGAACTGGCCTATTGTTCTATTCAGTGTTGCTGGTGTTCACTATAGTTCAGTATTGATTGTGATTATACCAAGTCTACAGAATTGTCTGGTTCAGCCCACCACGATAAGTTTATAGTTTGTAATTGGGCCGTTGCTCTGGTCACGAAACAGTGTTTAGCTACATTCGCTAGGCGTATTAGTTATTATATGCTAATTGCGTATTTAGAACGCGGACTGTCTTTTGCATGAGATATTCACGTTGACAAAGTAAAGCTAAAATTAAATTATAGGAAATTTAAAGCAGAATAATAATGACCTTACCCGTATGTTTTCTCTCACCAATGAATTCATATACAATTACTTTTTTTTTTAATACAAAAAACAAAGTATTTAAAACTACTAAAAAAACATAATAAATGAAGAAAAAATAGTTAGAAAAAAATATCTGGAGGAATTTCATGATTATATTCGGTATTCCTTCTGCCACGAAAAACAAAATTAAAATTTTGGAACTTATTATCCAATAAACTTCTTATATCTTAGAACGTGTACCGGCTACAACGGTCAGTGTTTTGGTATTAGTGAAAACTGTTTCCATAATAAGGGTTTCAAATTTACCAAACGTGATACAAAAACTTCATCTTCCAGAGGCAATCTTATACTGAAACAATGAGTCTATCAATTTTCTCCAGTATGTGTACAATTCATTATATTCTTTATTTACTGTTGAAATTGGGAACGCGGTTTCTATTGGGAGTAGCAGTCAATAAATATATACCGGAGAGAAATTAAATTTCTCTTAACTCACCGACGATATTCCTTCTTTGTTTGCGTTTTATTTCTGCCGAAAAGGCTGCCATTTCAACAATAAACTATCAACCTATACTTTATAGACCTGCATATTTTATGATATTATTTTCTGCCTCACATATTCCCAGCAGACTGTGATAGAATCCCATCAATACCACATTACACGCTGACACAATAACAGGGAGACTTTCAGAAGTGGGATTAGGGGTTTCTTTTCGTCAAGTATTTACCTCCTATCCACGTGCTTGTCTTTAGTATTTAGCCTCGCCTGGTTGTAGACTTGACTCTCGAACCCTTTGCCTCAGATCTTTGTAGGCAAATCAATATCTTGAGGTTTGACCCTAAAAAGCCACTGGCAGATTTTTATCTACTCCAGCGTCAATATGGCGTAGGCACGAATGTCGAAACTAATAAACGAGTCGGATTATTTTATAAATAAAAAAAAGTAGGTTAATATTTTAATATTTAATATTATTATTGCGTACTGTGGCACGGCGATTTAATCTCTGATTAGGTTAGATATAATTTTATAAAGAGTTTAGTATGTAATTTTATGGACGTATGGAAAATACAGTAGTCCACTTTCCATGGGATTCAATTCTGTAAATTTTTGTTAATAACAGACTATAAGGTGCTGCAAAATATTCAATAGTTATTGTAAAAAACGATATTAACAGTATCAACACAATGTATACAAGAATTTCGGCGCTATTCTTGGAGACAGAAGTTCTTGACGAATTGTATGGCATTGAACTTGAACGAATTTCACGAATAGATCAACAATCCAGAACAGAAACAAGATTATCTTAATGTTCTCAATATATTTAGTAGCTTCAGGACACTATGACCAAATAGAGCACAAGTTTTTAGTCACTCTTATCTGCCATGCGATAGAGATTTTATGCAAATAGAAAAGCGAACACAAAAACGAAAACCTCTATTTGCTGATATAAAGAAAATTATTATGGGCGCAACTATGACAGCCTATTATGACTTCAAGAACTTAAAAAAACTGGCTAATGACTTTTTGAACACAATCAAATTAAAAATTTCTCAAGTATCATGGATTTTGATTAGCAAAGAAAAACTTACAGAGATTAAAACCAGGACATCATTTATTGAAATGGAAGACTGGCTTCAATGTTATTAAAAAAAGAGTGCAGTCGATACTGGGACGTAAGTTACCACGGCTGTAATATTATCGATAGCCATTAAATGTAATATTCTTATTAAGAACTTACAATTGCAAGTATAAATACAAATTAAATTTAAATAATTCAATAACCTACATCGCCTTTAGCATTATCGATTGTCGACGGTGAATTTACATCTAGAACTTGGTCACAGAGGGCCTGCACCAATAATTGCATTATATTTATGGACTGCTCCAAATATAGAGTTATAATTCTGTGTTCCTGTCCGAAATGGTATTTTCATTACGAAGGCGTGTTCTCTAAACCGTGTAAATTTTGTAAAGGTAGAAATTATGTGTATTCGCTCTATGCAGTACTGGCCGATTTTGATTGATATTCTTGCAAGATTAAATATTTTCTTAGCCCTGTGTTGTCTTTATGTCAAAATTCCTGCTTCCAATAATAGATTGGAAACAAAAATACTTAATTTAAACAAAATGGGGAACAGTTTTCCATCCTGCCAAGCTACTTTGACTACTGTTTACTGGGCGTAGTGAGCTTACCATGGGATACAATTGAGCTGAACGTTTACATTCGACAAAATAATATCAAAACCTGACTTCTATCCAGCAGGACTCAGTTTTATTCACAGATAAATCACGGTTAGGAATATATCAAGAAGGATAGAATATGGACTACGATGAGTTTTAGAGAATATAAAAGAAGTACATACATAGTTACAGAGATGGAACTGAAAATGAAACTGGTAGACGAACGGTGGAAATTTCACTGAATTAAACTTGTTATAAGTACTTATGGAAAAGATTTTCCAACCTTGCACTCTGCTAGTTTGATAGCTAAATGAGGACATGTACTGTCAGTACATGTCCTCATTTAGCTATCAAACTAGCAGAGTGTTCTTGCTCCGTCGTCCTATCTCAGCCCGCTGGAACATAGATACGCAAATTTAAGTATGAAAATCGATCACTTTCTCCACATTTCAATTTATTGTAAAAAATTCCAATTTGAAACAAAAGCTGCTGAAATGTTTAGGACCACTACAGAAGATAATAAGTCATTCGCTTATCAAGTTAGCCAGCAGAATTTGCCTTGCAATCACGTTTGAAGTATAGCTTTAACTAATCAAACATTATTGTAAATCCCTAAAGCTAGCTTTGTTTACAAAGATAAAACTATCTGAGACAAACTGCGCTTTTGCACTTCCACTTGCAAACATCTACTAATCCTTTACCACTTCGTACAGAAATGCCTTTGATCAAACAGCGCGTTTGACGTGGCTTGCGGTTAATTCGTCATTATGAGAAAGAGCGTTTTGCGCGTCATCACATCACTGATTTCCATTCGCATCGCTTCTCACCTGGTAATTGCATAATTGATCAAGGCGCAGGAAGTTCGGAATTACATTCCTGTTTTCTATTTATATGAACACACCGTAAGTTTATTTCACGGCGTCTTATGGCGTGTTAATAATGTAATAAGGTATGGATCTGCCGTTTGACAAATGATTCTTTATCAGGGAGTTGTAAAGTTTTTCCTCGTTTCCGCTCTAAATTTCCAAAGTTAAATACAATTTCGGTAACGCTACGGTTAATCTAATAAAATTATGTAAAGCGGAGCATACTCTGAGATTATACAGGTTGTTCTAGGAAATTCCAAAATTCATGACCTGGTTTTGATTAAATAAGATTAATATACTTTGCGTTGCAGCAAATAACATTTAAAATAAATAATAAAATTAGCCATTTTTGACAGTATCTCGGATAATTGTAATTGGTGAAAAGTTTCCTGTTTTATTCTTAAATTCCGCTCTACATGTTGTCTTCTTGGAACCTCATACATGATAGAAAATACTTTTTTTGAATTATAAATTTACAATTTCAGATGCTGGCCCGTGGTTAAACCTAGTATTTTAGATTATTCTTATTGATTAATAACGAAGCCTTATCAGCATAATTGATTGCTCTCCTTTACTACTACTACATAAGTCGCATTAATAGAGGGCTTAATATGATACCTTGCGGAATATAAAACTGACTACTCTTCACATTTGATTTAACACCTTTATGTTACATTAATAACGCGGACATAATTATTCTATATGTACTAATATGCAATATAATACAGGACCTAATATGTGACCTCGTGGAGTACCAAGTTGACAAATTATAAAAGTTTCTGTTCATTTAATTGATATGATATGCTATCAGTTTGATTTCCAATCATGGTACAAAGTCTTTTTCAATAAAAATAAACCCTAGTGTACTATTAGGTGTGTGCCATCTGCCTTTAAATGCGTTCTTAATTATTAATGTCTTCCTCATTGGGTATTTTCATTAAAGAATATGACTTATTCGTTCGTAACTAACGACTCGAATATCGCACACTTTGTTATTAAACGTAGCGTAGCATAGCGTTCCGATGTCGCTACAAGCCAATTCTGAAATTCAACAATAATTAACAGAAACTCACTCATGTCCCGATTGATTTATTAACAGCGGAGCAAGCCGTCGTTCGGCACATGCATCCATCATTTAATCAAGAACAATTAGCCTGTCTGGTGGCGTCAATATTAGATTTGACGGTAAATGCATTATGAAGAACACTTGTCACTGTTTCACAAGCACAAGTAGCGCTTCGCAAATTATTAATTTTACAGGTAGTTACATAGGAACATGAATGAAATAACACCAAATGTATTATTTTAAACATTAAACTCGCAAATGAAAACCATCCATACTTCTTAAATTACATTTTCTCACCATTTTCAGTAAAATTTCCAAAAAGTAAAACGTCGACAGATAAGAGTTTTGGTGCAATTCATTTCGGAAAATTTTTAGCTCATAGAGTCACTTAGTGTAATTGAATTGGGCATTCGAAATGTCCCAAATTTGTGAGTTTCGTACATGAAATCGATTGTAATGCTAGAGTAAGAGCGCAATAAAATTTTATAGTGGCTTATATTGAACACTATTTTCTTTTTCGGTCGTAAAGTAACGCCATAAAGACCGCCCTAATATGCAACAGCTTGATTTCCAAATCGTGTGTTAGGTAGGTAAAGCAAGAAGTATTTGATATTCACGAAGGCGACCGCAGGATGTGAAACGTTCATGCGGCAATATATTTGTCAACGTTTGTGTGATATCAAATTTATTCCAGAAACCTTAGAGACACAAGTATAACTTCTTAAAAACAAACCACCGATAGGTGGTGTCATAAATCAGCTATAGGAGCGCCAGCTTTAGATTTATTACTTGTGAATAATGTAACTATGATTATTTGGGAAGGCCTACGTCTAGGAACAGCGAGATGCCTCCCCTGATTTGTGTGGTTTCCTCAAACAAATATAAATCCATCAGTGAACGAATAAGATTTATTACAATGAAACTGTCGGTATTGGTAATTTTGCCGTCACTTCCTATTATAATTTAAAACAGACAATATTTAAACTTTCTGCTGGAGTATGTGAGCACAAATTTTGGGCAACCATTGTTGTACTTTGTATTTGACTTTTCGTTTTCACAAGTTGGATTATGGATCCTTGTTTACTTATATTTGCATGACAAGTTTCCTATGGGTTGAGTTATTGGCCCATTAATTGCTTATTTATCTTCGCGATAAGTAAATTAAAAAAAATATATTAATGATTTTTGTTCTTTTCTAGCTTTGTGTACTTTTTAATAACCTTTACGCCAGCGCAAGATAAATATATTTTGAAGAGTAAAGTCTAAAGTCTAAAGTCTAAAGTCTAAAGTCTAAAGTCTAAAGTCTAAAGTCTAAAGTCTAAAGTCTAAAGTCTAAAGTCTAAAGTCTAAAGTCTAAAGTCTAAAGTCTAAAGTCTAAAGTCTAAAGTCTAAAGTCTAAAGTCTAAAGTCTAAAGTCTAAAGTCTAAAGTCTAAAGTCTAAAGTCTAAAGTCTAAAGTCTAAAGTCTAAAGTCTAAAGTCTAAAGTCTAAAGTCTAAAGTCTAAAGTCTAAAGTCTAAAGTCTAAAATCTAAAGTCTAAAATCTAACCTCTAAAGTCTAAGTCTAAAGTCTAATGTCTAATGTCTAATGTCTAATTCTAATCAAATTACTAAATTTTAATAGTTTTAAGCTCAAAATTAGAGACCACATATTAAAGCACTGCTTTTATTCAATAGAAGAATTTTTAAATACACAAATCTGCACTACTGTAACTGAGATTGTGACAATTTAATTCAGTTTGCCGAAATTGTTTTGTTTTATTTGTTATGCACCAGACTGCGAGTTGTGGTATAGACTTGCCTCATCTTATCATCTAATATTTTTTATGATATTTACATCTATTTGTTTTCATTGTAAGCATAACGTTTATATTTTAGTTTGTCCTCATGTTAACTTGTTTCATATTGTGTGTTTTATACTACATTTTTTTTTTGTACTATTGACCTGCCAAAAACATTTTGTATCTTGGTTAAATAAAATCTATGTCTAATGTCTAATGTCTAATGTATATGTCTAATGTCTAATGTCTAATGTCTAATGTCTAATGTCTAAAGGTTAATGTCTAAAGGTTAAAGTCTAAAGGCTAAAGTCTAAAGGCTAAAGTCTAAAGTCTAAAGTCTAAAGTCTAAAGTCTAAAGTCTAAAGTCTAAAGTCTAAAGTCTAAAGTCTAAAGTCTAAAGTCTAAAGTCTAAAGTCTAAAGTCTAAAGTCTAAAGTCTAAAGTCTAAAGTCTAAAGTCTAAAGTCTAAAGTCTAAAGTCTAAAGTCTAAAGTCTAAAGTCTAAAGTCTAAAGTCTAAAGTCTAAAGTCTAAAGTCTAAAGTCTAAAGTCTAAAGTCTAAAGTCTAAAGTCTAAAGTCTAAAGTCTAAAGTCTAAAGTCTAAAGTCTAAAGTCTAAAGTCTAAAGTCTAAAGTCTAAAGTCTAAAATCTAGGGTCTAGTGTCTAAAGTTTAGTGTCTAGAGTCTGGTGTCTGGTGTCTAATGTCGGCTCTTCCTATCATTGCGGAGCAAGTCTAAAGTCTTGGGTCTAGTGTCTAAAGTTTAGTGTCTAGTGTCTGGTGTCTGGTGTCTGGTGTCTGGTGTCTGGTGTCTAATGTCTCATGTCTAATGTCTCAAGTCTGATGTCTAAGGGCGAACGTCGAACGTCGAGTGACTAGTATCTAATATCTAATGTCTAATGTTTAATGCCTAATGTATAATACGTAAAGTCAACAGTTTAAGTATTTTATATTTAACAAGTACTTCTGGTTGGTGTTTGACGTTTTGCTGTGGCTAATGTCTAATGTAATATTTTTTACGTCTAACGTCCAAACTCTAACGTCTAATATCTTAAGTTTAATGTTTGATTAATGTATTGTATATCAGTGACTATTGCTCTTTCTATAAATAGTTTTCTTGTATTTTTACAGTTTAGTATATAAAAAAATGTTAACAAACATACTTATACAACGCTATAAATTTTTATGTAGGCCCGGGCGTTAAAGTTTACTTTCACGCGGGGCCTTGAGGGCGTTAAGTGCAACTGTATGACCCGTCCTCGGGCGATAATGTAACTTTATAGCTCGCTATTGAAACATAACGACCACGAGATTGACTTTGTTTGACCGTTGCGAGGTAACTACTGGGAATAGTTTGATTGAAAATATTCAAGCAACAGTGGTTTATATATCCTTTTTACATTGTTGGTTTGAGACAAAGAATTAAAAGAACAAACTGTTTTGTGAAAAGTCGACGTTTCGAAATTTGTTTATTTCATCATCAAGTTGTATATTTACATTAAGGAAAAACGATGTAACACAATATAAAACTGAATTGAACTGTAGTTATTTATATTACGTAAATCAAAACAAATCGATGTTTGTAACTGACCCTATAAACCGCTCGTGCACAAAATTTTGTATGTACCACGGGCGTAACAAGCCCTCGGCTAAAGCCTCGTGCTATTATTTTCACGCCGCAGGCCATAAACGCTTACCTTACGCCCTTGATAAATTAATAACTATTATGTATTACGGGCGTAATAAGCGTTTATGGCCTAAAGGCGTGTAATAGCCCTTGGCTAAAGCCTCAGGCTATTATCTTCACGCCTCGGGAAATAAACGCTTACTTTACTCCCTCGATACATAAATACCATTAATCATGTAAAAGTCAATGTAAAAATAGAGCTTTAGGCTAGACTTCGCCTGTTATAGTGTCTGGTAAAGTTACATTATTCACAATTAGTAGGGGCGCGTAGGGCAGATTTTTGGCTTTCGTGGGAAATTTTTGAGGGAAGTTGTCACCCATGCTAGAACGGTACTTTGTTATATTAGCTAACAAAAAAGTGATGGTGCCACTCTGGCATTCGTGTCTGTTACCTTCTACGCTCTTATTAGTTGAGTTGGGATTCAATTCACAAATTTGCAATTTTATGAACATAAACCGCACTGTAAACAAAACTATAGAAGCTATCGGGATAATTTTTTTTAAGTTTTGTAGACAAAACTTAAGCGCTCATAACAGCCAGTTCACAATTTTATAAAATCCAATACTTTTTTGACAAATCTATTATAAACTCTAAATTATAAAAATATTGCAACTAAAACTTTAACCTCGTGACGATACGTTAAATATTTAAAAAATATATATACATGCAGTGAGTGAATTGTAGCTTACATATGTATGAAGTTTTTCAAACAAAAATTGCGTCGGCAGATAGAAAAATAAAATTATTGCCCTAATTATTATCATAAGGAGGTAAGGTACCGCATATGTACTACAATACATTATGCATGGCGTATGGTAATTTTAAAATCTTATCATATATATTTGAGATTTTTTGTATTTGGAAACAAATTATAACTAAATTCCAATAGAAATTAGTACCTGCTTATTTTATTGTTTGTGTGTTACACTTAACTTTAATGTTAAATTCAAGTATTATTGGAAAATAAAAAATGTGTAGTAACTTTAGACATGGGACTGTTCAGTGTACAGAACTATGCAGTATCTTTCCCATAAAGAATCTACAAATTGGATTTTTAGATCTGATGAACAACATACAATTATGGCTGAATTACAAGTCTTAGGTATAAATTGAAGGATTTGGATTGCCAGATTTATGGAGTAATATTTATATAGTGAATACATCAAATATTCGTGAGGAAACATGTTCGTGTGGCAATACAGGCTCATGTCATATCCTTAATAGCATTATATTCTTTATATTTTAATGAATTTCGAAAATAGCACCTTGAATTTTTAAGTCTGAAAGAGTAAATTTTAATACTCGTAGTATTACAATTTTTAAAATCTTTTGATGAACAAATCAAAGTTGCTAATCAAACAATGTTACAGAGAATAAACGAATTAAATTTGAAAGTAAAACTTGGAGGAATTTGATAGATTACAGGAAAATCGACCAACCTTTAAGACAATGAGAAATTATATGCACATGATCTTTCGATCTATTTGAACTAACTGGTGATTGGTTGTTGCATTTCTTGTCTCAAAATATTTGTTAAATATTTTTTTGCTCTAGATCTTGTTAACTACTCCACACATAATAACATTAATTGGTAGAACTGGAATAATAAAGAGAACCCGATATTTGGCAGGAGTTCATGAAGGGTAACTGAATTGTAAATAAGTCAAGGTACAGGTTACAGGTGGAATCGTGGGCTTAACTTAAAACACGGAGGCTCACCTGAATTGGAATGATTTCCAAAGAAGCAAAACTACGAGCTAAACAAGAGCGAAAAACATCACAGTTATACAGAAAATTTTTGTGCCACACATTATTTCAGCAAGTTAAAAATGAATTCGAGCGTTTTCGAAACTACTAGTCCCACTTAATAAGCTGGAGAAAAAGCAGCCAAAAATATGTCGGAAATAAAATCCATCGGACAGACACAAATGGAAAGACTTAAAAAAAGGATGGAAACTAAAGGTACGTCACTATGGGCTCCTCTTAAAACAAAAACGATTTAAAGCTATGTAAAAGCGAAAATAAAAATATTAAAACTGCTAAAAAGGGAAAAATTACATAAATGAAACTTCAGAAAAAAAATTTCCCTATAGTTTTAATTTTATCAAGAACGAGAAGAGATTTGGACCTAAAAGAGAATGTCGATGAATATGAACTAACAGCAATCTTTACTTTCCTACGATGGAAAGATGCATATCCATCCATATTGATAAATATAAACTGATGCATCTATTGGAAAATTTAGTCGAAGACGATGAGATCATCTCTGGTAATCAATTAAAAGCTAGCATTGTTATTATAGATGCTTGAATGGCCTAAAAAGATATGGTTGGGAATTAACAAAAAATGGAATATTATTGGTAGATATTATGTGACAAGAATAATTGTCCACTTCCTGAAATATTACAATTAAGTGCAAAAAGACGAAATGTGCAGGAAGACGATGCAAGTGTTTTCTATAAAAACACTGATTGTACAGAAATGTTTTCCAGTGATGAAGAGAATGATGGATGCAAAAATAATCAGCTAGTAGGGTCGGATTCGAATGATAAATAAAACGATAAAAAATGTCAAAAAAATATTTGAGCAACCTCTACTAACTAAAATATATTTTCAGGTTGAACAAAACACATGTGTTATACTTATGTAAAATAAAATATTTATTTTATTATTATATGTAATATGAATTATTCAGTTATGTTTATAAATAATTTTTATTATTTTCTACATATTTTTGTTATACCTATACAGTGTGGAAAAAAGTCTGGAACACCTGAAATATCTCGTAAAATACGTTTTTCCCGATAAAACGCTCGAAGGGGTCAAAGGGTATTTTAAATTTGTCTTCTTTTGAAAAACTTTAATTCTATATACAGTGGCGTACGTTGAAGAGGCCAAAGGGGGCGCCGTTTTTTAAATGATAACCCCTATTTTTTGTTCAATATATAATGGAAGATCACATTTCTTTGAGTAAGTATTGTAGTATTAAAATTTTAATGTTAAAAATTTCGAAAATAATGCAAATAAAGTTTTAATTGTGAAGATTGATTTATTTTAATATTGCCTAGAAGGCATTGAAACAATTGATTTAATGTCAGTTACGTCGATTTCGCTGGCGGTAAATTTGATGCTTGAGGTTTTTCTGTTATCTGAAATTAAAAAATTTTGGTTCATTTTATTTATAAATAAGGTAGTGGCGGTATATATGGCCCACTTAAAAAAAAATTATTTTTCTCGAAAACTTTATTTAAAAAAATAACAATGCTTACAGGAACTTAAGCGTAAACACCTTCGCTTTCAGGAAAAAAAATAAACTTTGTAAAAATTAAACGTAAAACAAACAAATTTTTTTTTTAATTGCAGTCAATCATATTCCCAACCAGGGTTGGAGTTATGGCCCTAGAAAAATTAATTTTAATTGAACAGTTCATTAAGAAAATTGAGCTTAGACATAATAGACAAATAGACTGACAACAAAAAAAAAAAAAAGCAAATTTAAAAATAAAAAATAAAATTGTAGAAAAAATCAATGGGCCATATCATCAAACCCATCTAAAAATATGGCACTTACAGAATTAACATAAATCTGAGCTCTTTAAAAAAATGCAAAATAATTTTTCCACTAATGTAAAGTAAGTAGATTTTCTATCAGATAAAATACTTAAACAATGTTACGAAATAAATACATGGGCCATATGACCAGTTGAGTAGTGCACATTATGAGCAACAAGAAAAAACTCTTCCACAAAATTTTTAAGTAAAATAAATATGTCACTATGTAACACGTAACTTAGAGTGTCGATCCTCCAAAATTTAGGTTTGTTTTTCAATGTTTCCCGATGATTTCACCAAAACACTTTCATTAAACTTTATTATTCGAACACCTGTTGTGACGCCATAATGTAAACTAGCCGGTATTGCCGATATTGCCGGAAGTTCGGCTTGTTACTTACAGAGGACGGTTAAACGTATTGAAAGAAACTGTGAACGTCAAGAAGTTGGGTTTGAGGCGGTTAGTTTAAAATTTAAGGGCATCGGGCCATATGACCGTCCGGGCCATATCTACCGCCACTACCTTAAATCAATCTTCACAATTAAAACTTTATTTGCATTTTTTTCGAAACTTTGTTTATGCAACAAATTAAAACTTTTATACTACAATACTCAACAAAATATGCTCTTCCATTATATTGAACAAAAAATAGGGGTTGTCATTTAAAAAAGGAGCCCCCTTTGGCGTCTTCGACGTACGCCACTGTACATAGAATTAGAGTATTTCAAAAGATGACAAATTTAAAATACATTTTGACCCATTCGAGCGTTTTTTTCGAGAAAAACGTATTTTGCGAGATATTTCAGGTGTTCCACACTGTATATTAAATATTATGTATGTAGAACTATATTTGGAATTAAAACGGCATCTTAAAAAAAAATTTTTGTCAAAATATCTTAAGTAATAAGGAAAATAGAGCAAGTTAAAAATGTCACCCTTTGTAGGGGGTTGCAGGGTGACAGACACAGATTCAAACGTGGCACCATGACTTTTCTTGTTACTCTTGATACAATCTTTCGTTTTAACGTAGGTGACAACTTCCCTCAAAAATTTCCCACTCAATGACCTACGCGCCCCTACTAAATTCAGTAAAGTCGATTTATTATTATTATTTATTAATGCATATGGCGTTTTATTTAAATAAATACCCATATATTATTGCAATTGCATTTTCCATCGATATTTTAAAATAATATAGGCACAGCCTTGCAGCTTTTGTTCAAAACTTTTTTGTATATATTATACTCAATATTATATATATTATTAACCAGTTGAGTGGTGGTAATAAATGACCTAGTACATTCTATATAGTTAGCAATATGTCCCACTATAACTTGACAGCAGTAAAACATGTTTTTTATGCATATATAAAAAATAAAGGTTTTAAAAGTATTATAATTGCCACTTAAGCGATTTTATGTCTGGTACCTATTTAGAACGATCCATTTAATGCCACTCTTTCTTTTCGAGTCATTAATTCCAACCAGAGCTCATTAAAATCTATAGCAACCCTTTGCGCGGATGTACATACGTATATTACTTTCTGTATTAGTGTAACTCTAGCAGCGCGTGACTAAATCCACAAATGTAATTTTCTAATCGATTACATGCTCGTCCACCTGAAACTGAATTATTTTGATCACCTTTCACTTACGCCGACCGAAATTACTGTGCTAAATTTGCATTATTAAAGCAAATATTCAAATAATATTAAATTTTATTTTATGTTGCTTTTTCCATTCATTTTTATTTTTGTGGCTCTTAACAGTTATGCGAATGCGATGACAGTCTTCTAAATTAGATATTTTACAATGTTAGAATCCTTGAAACTTTGGGCGCTAAAAATGTAAAAGTTTTGCGAACTTGTAAATCGTAAAACTGTTTAAAAATACGAAACCCATAGAAGTTATGGAAACGGACCTGAAATAACTTCTGTTTATAACTAAAAAGGAATTGAATCAGGTGATATTTACTTTTTTTGGAAAATGCTAACTTATCTGTTCTTGAAAAGAACTGATTATAAAAAACTAATTAGTCAAGTGAATTGTACTGGCAGAGAAGTACAGAGTAAAAAGGATTACGCTTAGTCAAATATGTACTTTAGAAAAAGTGAATCAATTTCAATGTCATTTTTACAAAAAAGGTTCAAGGTATTTTTCCATAGCTGTCAGGGTTTCCAATTAAATAATTGAAAAGCATTGTAAGTACGTCACAATAAAATAGGGGATAGACGAAGCAGTATACCGAGTAGTCGGTTTTCAAAATTGTGTTCGCTCTTAGAAAGAACACATAAATAAATAATAATTAGAGAGTGTTGTGAAAGTGTAAACATGTAAAAAGGACAGCTGAAGGCTTCTGCTTTTTAATTTATTTATTAATTAGTAGTTGCCTTCGATTCATATTACTAAAAAGTTGTGAAAAAAATTTGTAGACTTTTTAAATTTACCCATTATTTATCTTAAGTAAAACGCCTCAAAAAAAAAGAGCAAAATTAAACTATGCACTTTGTAGATTAATTTATGAAATGGGAGGGAGCAAACATAAGATGGCTTTTGATATTTTGCATTATCCCAATTTTGCAATATTTCGCTAAGTATAATCTACAAAATAGTATAAAATATTCAAAAGTTAACGTAAAAAGAATAATGCAAAGTGAAGGTTGAAGTACATACTTTTCTTTCGTTGTCAACATTATATATCTATATATTGATAACCATACATTTTATCAGGAGAACATTAAAACGCCTGATTGAGTTTTTTTATATGATTCGTGCAAATAATTTGTAACTTTAGGAAAATGCAGTAAATGTACAAGAATTTTGTCTCTAATTCTTTTAAAATAAACTGATTTTGAATAGGAGAACAAATTTTGAGTTAGTACGTTACGCTTGCAGGTTTTTTTAAATTTCATTGCATACTTTATGTGAAAATAAAAATAATTTGGTTAGCTATAAGGTTTTAATTAATTTTATTTTTTGGAAAATGTAGTATATGGGATTTTTGTATATTCAACGTGTGTCGTGTGTTTTATCGTCATCGCCGGATTTAATAGACTTGAAACAACACAAATTCCCAATTTAAATGGCCAAGGTCACAGAGTGAAATCCATCAAAATATTTGGGGAAACTGTCCACTGTGTAGCAATAACTTACGAATTTGATACAAACGTCTATTTACCTATTTAACTTATTTTTCGTGTTTTATAATTTATTAATGGAATATCCTGTATAATAAATATTAAATTTACTGTTTATTTGCAACACAAAGTCAATATGCAGTCAAAGTTACTTTAGTTAGGTTTCATAAACAGACGTATACAAATAGTAAACTACTGCACCTTATACTACAAACTAATGTCAGTGGGCTTACAGCTGTTTTTGGCCAATAGAAATAAATGCCGCAAGCTGCAGTTGCAGCAGTATCGCGCACATTGCTGTTAAAAACCTTCGTTCCTGCTACAAACAAATATTAAGTCTTATTTTATTATTATAACATCTAATATTGATCAAACATCAACTAGTACAACGAATAATTAACCAACTAATAATTACATCGATGCATTTTGCTTTCATAAACAGGTTTCTCTAGGAAGTACGGAGCACTTTCATAATTTTTTTTTATTGAATGCGGAAAGATAGGAGAAAGTATCAGTTGGGTTGAATTTTTAGTGAATTTTTAAGCGCAGAACCGATATGAAAATAGTATTATAGGCTAGAACGAATTAGCGCTTTATGTAGCAATAGTAGTAGGGTAACTGACTTTAAATATACAGGGTGGCCCAACGAAAACGAAACGGCGCTGGTTTTAGACATTAAAAAATACTCGGATACGGCAATTTTATTTTTGAGGGGACATTTTTTAAGCGTATACGCAAACCCCTATACACAACCCCTTGGACCAGGGAGAGATTCACCCCTAAAATCTTTAATGGAAAGGAGGTCGAGTGGCACGTCCTTTCAAAGGTCTTTCGATTCTCATCTCTCTATGTAGATATCTAGTTTTTGTCGTGACACTTCATATGACACTTAAATTGGAAATTTATTCGAGTGATTAGAAAGCCAGTATTTACACATTAGTCAATTAAATATTCAAACTGCCATCACAAACCATGCACTGATACTGGTTCTATTCAAGACGATTTCTCACTTTCTGAAGTATTTCTGGTGTTTTGAGACGACATTCATTAGTAATTCGCTCCCTTAGATTTTGTAAACAAGTTGGTTGAGTGACATACATTTTATTTTTTAAGTGTCCCCACAAAAAGAAATCTGATGGTGACAAATCTGCCGATTTTGGTGGAATAAATTTCAAATCGAAAGACCTGTCGAAAACGAGGTGCTACTCGACCCACCCTTTCCATTTAATAATAATAATAATAATACATATTTATTATTCACCAAAATGTATAAATTATTTACATAGAAAAATAACAAAACTCGTTTAACATAGCACATACTTACATTAAGGTAAACAAAAGGCAAATGGTTCAGTTTAACTGACAGGGTCAGCTACTGCTTTTCCACCACAGCCCGAATTTTTTTAAGAACTGTAAACCATGGTTTCAGCGAGAGAAAAAGAGAAGAAAAAGAAAGAGAAAAGAAGAAAAGTTACTGATGTTGCATTAGATATTTTTTGTATGTCTTTTTAAAACTATGACATGAAAGCGAGAGTCCATCAAACGGTAATTTATTTAAACAGGCAGCAATGTTATAAGAATATGATGTTTTAAAAATTTCTTTACGATGTTGAGGTATGGTGAGGAAATCTTTTCGTCTTATGTTTACATTATGCACATCACTACGAAAGGATAACTTGTTGAGGAGGTAAGGTGGAGATTTTAATTCCAAAATTTTGTGAAAAAGGTCGTCTAATTCCATAAATTAAACGAAGACATGAGTTCTGTACCTTTTGTATACGCCGTGTTTCAATATTATCGATACAGAATCACATAACATTTTTTTTAATTCCACGCTTAAAAAGTGTCTCTGTGTGTAAATCATCCTTTTAAGGCAGAATATGAATTCTTTAATTTACTTGTTATGTGTTGTTTATACTTTAATTTGTGGTCGACTATTAGACCAAGGCTTTTAGAGCTATCGTTAAAGGGGATTATGTCATTTCCAATTTGCAAATTAACTCCTCTGGATACAAATTCGCGAATATTGTCGTTACAAAATAATATAGCAGAAGATTTACTAGGATTAATTTTTAGTAAATGATCAGCCGAAACTGTTAACAAGTTAGTTAAATCTCTGTTTATTAAATTGTTGTACTCCTGCAAATCACTAAGATAAAAAGAACAATAAAGCTGCGTGTCATCAGCATACAAATGATAATTACAAAATTGCAAGGAATTGTGAAAATTTGAGGTAAAAATAGTATATAGTAGAGGCCCGAGTATTCTTCCTTGTGGCACCCCTGAAAGTACAGTGAGTGGTTGAGAAATAGTATTATTGACTATAGTTTGTTGCACTCTGTCTGATAAAAATGATAGAATCAAATTAGAAGAGTTCTGGTCAAATCCACAGAAATGTAAAATTGAAAATAGCAATTGGTGGTTTATCATGTCAAAAGCTTTCGTATAATCTAATAAAATCAAGATACTAATTTTACTCTTGTCAGTAGTCTCAATTATGTCATCAGTTACATCAGCCAGGGCTGTAGCACAGCTGAATCCAGTCCTAAATCCTGATTGTTTAAGTGGCATAATGTTATTGAAATTTAAATATTCTCTAATTTGCAACTCTTTCAAAGACTTTTGATAATACAGGTAAAACACTAATAGATCTAAGGTGACTTAATTCACAAGGTTGGATAATTTTAGGAAGAGGAAATACTAAAGCTCGTTTCCACATTTTAGGAAAATATTGCATCCTTATACACTCATTATAAACATGTGTTAAAAATGGAGTTATGTAAGGACAGCATAAATGAATTAATGTTATATTTAATTTGTCAGCTCTGTAGGCTTCGGATTTTAAGTTTTGAATAATTTTAATAACGTCTAAATCAGAAATTGGTTTAAAGCGCAAATTTTCTATACCGGCTTTAGTATGATTATTATAAAAATTAATTAACTCATTTTTAGGTAACGCATTATTATTAGACGAATTAACAAAAAAATTGTTGATCGTATCAACATCATTTAAATGTTCAGGTATTTCAATATTCCGGTTTTTAGTTATGTTCAGTTTTTTTAATTCTTTCCATTTTTCTTTTATATTAGAATTATCAAATTTATGTTTTAAATAGGCCTTCTTTTCAGCAATAATGGCAGTGTTGGTTAGATTTCTTAACTGTTTGTAGTAAGACCAATGTTCACGTTGCTCAGTTCGTTTGAACTTTGCTAAAGCTTTATTACGCAATTTCTGCATAAACTTTATATTATCCGTAATCCACGGAGCATAACTTCTCTTGGAATATTTTATGGATTTTATAGGTGCATGTATATTAAATAATTGTAATATATTAGTGGTAATAAAATCAATGTTGTCATCAATGTTGTTCATATTATATATATTATCCCATGATACAGATTCTAAGTCATTCTGAAAATTTTCTAAGTTTATGTATTTCAAAGCTCTGTAACAAAATGACTGTACTGGAATTTCAGTGGTTTTAAAAGTTAATGTACAATAAACTAAAAAGTGATCAGAAATTTGAGCATCGATTACTCCAGTGTCGCCAACATTTTCAAAATTCACCAAAATTAAATCTAACAATGATGTGGTATTGTCCGTGATACGAGTGGGTCCATTTATTAATTGTACAAAATTAAAGTTTCGAATACGTCTTTGAATTGTGCAGAATAATTTGAATTTAAAATTAACATATTAATATTGAAGTCTCCTAAACAAACTATATTATCATACTTTGTAAAAATATTCGAAAAGGTGTCCTCAAAATAATTTAAAAAAGAATTATAATCAGAATTTGGTGGTCTGTAAATATTTCCAATAATAATTGTTTGATTCCCTATTAAAATTTTCACAAAAATAGCTTCTACAAACTCAAAAGTTTCCCTTAGTAAAATGGTGTATTTTATATTATTTTTTAAATATATACCCACACCTCCACCTCGAGCAAGTCGATCTTGTCTTACAAAAGAGTAATTATCCATGCTACTATCAATGCCCGCGTGTATAGCCAGCTTTCAGAGACTCCCACAATATGATAATTTGAATTTGATACACACTCTTGAAATTGATTAAAATTCGCCGTAAGAGATCTCACGTTTATGTGTGCAATATTCAAATTCATCTGTGACAGAAAATTTTAAATATAACAAAATATTAAAATAAATGGTTAAATTAACATTTAAACATTAGTTTTATATTTTAATAATATAATAATTTAATTTAAACAGTACTATGCAAAATAGAAAATGTGAAGTGCAGTGATAATTAATTTTCTTTTATAAAATAGAAAAATAAATAATAGCAACAGACAGTAACAGAAGAGAAAGAGATATCAAAAAGATGGAAAGGCAAAGAAATTAAAAGAAGGTAGTATACTGTATTACAAAAAGAAAGAATAAAAAATAATATAAATAAACTAAAGAAAATACGAAACGAAATGAATAGTCACCGATTAACATTGTAAAAATAATTTTAATTTTTTTAACTAATGTAATTATTTAAAGAGCTTGGAAATAAAAATTTTAAGAAATGCATACCCATAAGGCAAAAAAAATATTAATTTTCTATATATAAACTGAAATAGGTACAACTATAATTAGCACATAAATTACAGTTATTATTGTAAATAGTTAGTGTGAGTAAACTAAATAGAAAAAAATGCGTTAGAATATAAGAGCAAAATTGATATAAAACTGTTTAAATATCAGTACAATAGTATATTATTCAACGACCGTATAATGATGGGTATTAATCACGAGGTGAAGTTTACCGAGAGAATTAATAGCCATTATACGGGAGTAGAATACTATACTTTATCCACGACTACTAAATATTTTTGTTGTTTGTAGCAGAACAATATAA
Organism: Rhagium mordax; assembly: GCA_963680705.1. Taxonomy (NCBI): domain Eukaryota; kingdom Metazoa; phylum Arthropoda; class Insecta; order Coleoptera; family Cerambycidae; genus Rhagium; species Rhagium mordax. Next base: position 23,272,147 of record OY796661.1, on the reverse strand, counting down.
TATTATAGCTAAATCAAGGAAGCATCTGACAGTAGTGATTAATGACTCATTAATCACTGCCGTGATTAACGACTCATTAATCACGGCAGTGATTAATGACTCATTAATCACTGCCGTGATTAATGGGTATTATTAAGGTCGAGCAAACAGACGTATAATGGGTACATTATACAATAGTCGTGGATAAAAATATTTTTGCAGTAGTTATACTATACAGATTTTAAAATAATCCCACATAATAATATGCTGGATTTTTTCTTAAGTTTATGTTATGAAAAATATCTATATATTACAAATAAAACTTAAATTAAATTCGAAAACGTGTTATACGAACGGTTCTAGCTTAGTATAGTACCTCAGAAACATAACTTTTTGTAAATAAACAATCACTTCAGACACTGTATGTCATTTTCGGAACTTAGCACTTTCTTCACTCCATTTGAATTTACATAAACAGTACGAAAATTTGTCCAAATGATATTTTTCCCAAGCTTATTTTCTCTTACGAATTGTTTAGCTGATTTGAACAAGTGGAGCTGTCGTTCTGTCAAAACTTCTGTTATTATTATCTTGGAACCTTTAAGCTGTTTTTTATTAAAGAATATTGTATTGCGTTTCCACTGGTGAATGAATTCCACGACAATCGATGGCTAACATTTTTGGTCCTGTTTCTTGCTGAGGTAAAAAACATGACTAATATCATCTTTTTTTAACTCAAAATTAAACTTAGAAATTAATAATTCTAGAATATGACTTAATAAATTAGAATCATTTGGAAATATCGCTCCGTGAATAAGTATTTTCTTATGATTGTGGTGCAGAATAATTTTTTCAACCGATTTCTTTATATTATCTATACCCTTATGCAGCGGATCAATTTCTTTTTTCACATCAGACAATGACTGTTTTACTGAAGCCTCAAAATCACTAAATTTTTCTTGAATTTCATTCCAACGTGAATTACTTGGTGTACTTACGTCGGCGTCGTCCTTATTGAATTGCTTGAAAATTTCACCTTTAAAATTATTTATATCCTACACCAACTGCACTTGCATTGTTTCAAGTTTCTCATTAAGTTCCTTTACCGTTTTCACCGACATTTTATATGTATAAATAGTACACGCTAGCTAAACAAATTATTATCACTCTTAAGGCGTTTTAGTTGACAATATGCATATGAATTCTATTATAAATTACAGCGACTAAACACGTGTCTACTCACTATCCGCCATATCTCAAGCTTAAGATTTTAGGGATGAATCTCGCTCTGCCCAAGGTGTTATAGATAGGGGTTTGCATATACGCCTAAAAGTGTCCCCCCAAAAGCAAAATTGACGTGTCCGAGTGTTTTTTAAATGAGTCTAAGTGCCCAAAATCAGCGCCGTTTCGTTTTCGTTGGGCCACCCTGTATTATGAGTGTTGTGTACCTGATTCTGTGGGTATAAAATGATCTGGGTCTGAATAGGCCAAAAGAAGAAAGGTTGGGACGACGGCTTCGATGAAATGATTTTTTTCAAGAACAGGAAATTCGAGAGGAAACAGAAATCGTCGGTGGCGATGAAGAAAGTTTATTTTCACAATTTTTTATTGTTTAAAAAATAAAAAAAAAGGAACAATGTTTATTATTGTCTTTAATGATTCGGTCGAAAATGTCTGCATAATATACCTATTATATCCAAAGTAATATACAAAGATTCCTATTTTGTCCACGTTACCCGATTAATATAATGATTTCCAAGTTGGCCGGTACGACACCTCTGTAAACATTTTTCATTTCACTACAAACCCAAAGCACTACTTGAAAACTGCAAAAATAATTTGGTTAGCTAATTATATGGAATTTTAATTCATTTCATTCTTCACTTCAACAGTGCGTTAAATAAATTCCAAATGTTTTGTTTTAATTTTTAACAGTTTATTTTGTTTATACAGATGGCGTACTGGTAAATAAATGCAAAGGAAATCCTTCAATCGGTATTGACCTTTGAAAGTATTTTGATTGAATTAAAGTTGGACCCGCTCCTAATGGATTTTTAAAGCCATAACATGTGCCTCCCACGCCACGCATACTCGCCGATCGAAAATCAGTTAAATGAAACAGCCCATTTACAGAAAACGCAAATATAATAATACAAAGGGAACAATTGAACTTGTTATTGGCAGTGTTCCATTTTAGCGTTGCATATCATCAATTGGAAAATGCAATCAATTACAATGGATGTGCTCAATTTTAATACTGGCAGGAATTTATGTGTGCAACGGAAAAAATATACTCTATCGGAATTTATTATTCCTAGACGCGATTACAAGAGATCGTACGTGTAGTGCGCATAGGTGTCGTCAAGGGGTTGACCTGATTTGCTGAAACAAAAACAGTCAAATTATGGCTTGGAGATTTTTGACGTACGATATTTCAGCTAATTTATATTAGGGGAACTATAATGTAACTATATCTGTGACTTTACAGGTTACCACAGAAAAGCAGGTGATACGGAAAAATAAGCAACGTAAAATAGCATACGTAGCAATGTTTGTTTAGAGTAAATGTGATAACAAGAAATTATCTGTCGTGGTTTTAATATATTACTATTATTATTACCTACATATAATATGTTATACGAAATGAACGTTGACTTGCAACAACGGAATTCATACGTAAATAATGCGTAACACAAAACACACACTGCTGATCAGTGTAATTGTTCATGACAGATAATTTAATATCAAAGACTCTCCCATGCTTTCTTGATTTAGCATCCTCAAACAAATTCAAAATCTGATCAGATAATAAAAATTATTTGATACACCTTCAGTGCTATATGGACTTTATCGACCTGTATAAGCGAGATGTTAGATGTTCATAATGAACTAGCTTTACTAGCTTTAACAAACACATAGCTGCATCTTAAACACAAAAGAACTGAATCCATCCCAAACAACCCAGTTTATTGGTTAGTTGGTAATAATGAATCCAATCGCGACAATGTTTTATGTATTACTTGCTATTTTATTTTGTTTTTTATCTTTCAGTAGAAGTGGGTTAGCGGATAAAGTGTCTAGTTGTCACTTCAGCTAACTGATTGCCCATTGAACAAGATAACAGCTGGGCCAGTATGTTTGTATTGATGCAATAATTTCTACAGTAATAAAGTAAAAAAGGATTGTAATGTATTTTTATTGTTCTCGTTTATTTATTTAATCAATTGTATCGATACCGTTGTTTCATAAGTTTTCGGTAGAGCAATATAGGGTTGTGGATTGTAACATTAATTCCTTAAGTTTGATTGTCCTTCCTCTTTATTGCCATGAAGAACGGTATGTAAAATATTACTCTTGTGAATGTATTTTACGATACGCCCTTTCTTACGTGTAAAGACCACGTCCATGCACATACACCTTATATATTAAGCTTATCTGACTGTTCACTCGATTTATTTTCTTGTTTTCAAGCAGTAAGTTTGTTCCAGAAGTTTGTTTTAACTTAAATGAAAACACGATTGTTAAAGTACATACCCACATGCAATCTTGGAGCTATTTATATTTTGTGATTGATTTAAACCAATTCAAGGTTTCAGTTATCAGCAAATCCTTGAACAATCTGGACGAATTGCAACTGGCATTAATTATCATTACATGAATCTAACGCAATTATGTTGGGAATCGAATTATTTCTAAAGTTAAATTATTAGTGTAGTATTTCGTTTATATCTGTTTAATTTAATACATTTATAGTTTGAAATTGTGTGAAACTTTTCATATTTTCAACAGTTTTCTGTAAAAGCAAGTCCCGATGACTTTTACATTCGATGGTCCAAAGCACACTTCAAATCCCATTATCAACTAAGCAGAATAAATGTTTGCATTACTTAGTTTAGCCTGGATTTAAACCTTCGGCTGCATAGGTGGAAGGTCCACAAGCTGCTTGAAATGGACCTAATTCAATGACATATTTGAGAATAAAACGTAGTCTAAAGGTATATCTTTGTGGCATACAGTAAAGACCGAGGAGGTTCGAACATGGGTTTTAGCTTGCGCGATTTACTTGTGCCAGTTGTAGGCAAGCGGACACAGTGCCCGGGAATCGTGGATCCCCGCGCTGTAGCCGATGGCTCTCGCGTCTACTGTTTGAATTCTTTTATAATAATAATTTTTATTACACCTCGAGGTGCAGCGACAATTAATTTTAATTTTATGTTGTAGAATCACATTTTTGTTGCACAAAAACGAACAATGGAAATATTTAAATGTGTTTTGACATTTTTTTTAAAATTACAATAAATTAATCCTATCTAGGATGAATTATTGAAGTTGGAAAAATTTCTAAACGTAAATCAAATTTCTTTCAGACATGAGTTCTACATCTCAACACGGTTAAGGCTTAAACACAATGAAAAAAATAAGAGATAAGAAATAAAGAATATGGAATAGAATTAACAAATAATGATATCCGAAAAGCAAGGAACAATTTGAACAGTTGAATTTTAAATCGAATAAGAACTAATATATTATCGTCCAGAGTACTGTGTATTTAAAACTCGGAATAATTATTTATCTTATTTTTTATTCCATTTTCTTATCTCTTATTTTTTTCATTGTGTAACAACAGTCTGCTCTGCTGACTGCTGAGCGAGCAGTGAGCGAGTGGCACTGCCGCGCCCTCCTCATGTACAAATTTCGAACTGAGGTGAGTTGTCGGCCACTCGTATATTCGTCCCAATCTCTGTCGTGTTCGAAGCATCCTGGACTTATCTGTATATCTTTGCGCTTTTATCCAATATTATAATAAAAAACGAATGTACCTATAAGAACCGTCCGTAACTTTTGTTAATAATTTATTTTTATTAATTTTTTTTAAATCACGACTTTTATTAATTCTGAAAAAAGCTATAGTTAAAATTTTCTATACTGATTATATTTCAACATTTTGTCTTAGCTGCAGTTAGGACTTTATCCGTAAAAAATACAATACTTACAAAAAATGAAAAAAAACCCATTTCACGTTTACGAACCGAAAAGAAAAAAGTTAAGTTTCAAGGTCAAAAATATTACGATAGTCCATAGTCCATAGGTAGCCTGTAGAAATGCAAAATATTTTTACTCGAATCAACCATAATAATAAATAAATAATAAATACACCACATGTAATTACGACCCCCTTTATCCCAGAAGGCTGAGCCTTGTGCGGGAGGGGGCTACACATTTAAAGACAAGGGACACACATCCAATATCCGTGTATAATGGAAAAATCCCTCTCACAGTATTTTCCATTGCCACGACCGGGATTCGAACCCGGGACTTTTGGGTGAGAGGCAGGTACTCTACCATCTCGACCATCAGACATACAACATAGAGATGGAATACATTTCACGAGGGCACACGGGTCAGTGTAAAATCAGTAGTCGATATCCTCGTATCACCGGCAACTCCGCCAAAACTTAAAAATAAAGTAGGATTTTCTTAAATATACTATAGGTACTGGAAAGTTTACAATGTCATATAAATTTGCTTGTTTTAAAATTAAAATACAAAACACTTTGCTGAAACTTGTTGATTAATGTTTTGGCAGTATGAAAATTATGAAATATATTAACTTTGAAAACTTTCAAACTTTTGCAATAAGTACGAGTTATGCCACACACACACACACACACCCAAATATAGGTATACCTATATATAATAATACATGTAAAGTTTTATTTACTAAATAATAATACTCAGAGACGTAATATTGTAAAATTAATAGGCAAGGAAAACGATAATTCGTACTTCAACGAAGTTTCAAAATCAATATTATTGCTGGTCATATGAAAATTATACTATTTACACATAACCATTTTTTTAAATTTATGTAGAAAAAAAGCCGGTTAAATCTACATACAGTTCAACGGATCTCTGCATAGTTTTCATTCCAGATCCTCACCTACTAGACTGCATTCAATAACTTTGTTTCGCATACTACGTTTGCATTGACTATTTCCCTCAAATTGTAAGAACCAATGAAATAGCAGGATTTTTTAAAATTTGGACCAATAAGAACAAACTTACAGCGATTATTTCCCTCATCATAAATCTAACCAATAAGAAACATGAAATTTGTACCCGTGTTTAAATAAGTGATTATTTTGCAAAAATAATCGGTTATTTTTTACCTATATAGCTGTTAATTTATTTTATTTTTGACATGTAAAGTAAATGCACGTAATCCAATTTAATTTATTCTTAATTGGACGAACAACAAAATAAAACATTACAAATTCAAGAATAATTATTTTTGTTCATAATGCGAGGGTAGAGGTAGAAACAGTGTATTTACATTATGTATTTTTCATTGAGTAAAAAATGATAAAGAGATGCAACTGTCAAGGTTTCGAGATTTTGGCGTTGTATTTTTTTACTAATAGCTTCATGATTTTCTTCAATTTTAAGGGCTACACAGCCACATTACAAATACCTTCCCGTAGCACTAAACATTGATGACACTCATGAAGTTATTGGCAAAAAAATACAATTCTAAAATCTCGAAACCTTGACAGTTGCGCCTCTTTATTATTTTATACTCAATGGTATTTTTACAAAAATATTTTTAATATCAAACTGACAAGAACTGCCAGACAAAACGTCAGTTGAATCAATATTTCGTGTTCTATATTTTGTTCTGGTGATAATCTAACTGATATATTTCGAACATTAAAAGTTATCTGAAAATTCAGCATTCAAAGCGTGTTGCCTTTAAGAAACCAAATTCGTTCATTTTGATTTGACTGAAAAAGTGTCCTCGACGTCGATTCGGGCACTTTTTGTCAAATCACATCAAAATGAACTCATGCGATTTCTAGGCAACACGTTTTCATGCGCTAAATTTTCGATAATTTTGAATGCCCTTAATTTATTAAGTTCTAGAGATAATTGATGACCACTGGTAGATATATATTCGAGTAGGTAAGTTATTCGATATAGGTAATTATTAGGTATATCTTTTCATTTTTATTAATTTTTATAAATCAGTATCACATATTTTATTTTATGAGTGAAATACTACAAGTATCCAGAATCTATTAATTAGCAATTTATTTCAGGTTGAAACCCGTGGAAAAGGAACTGCTTGCTGCCTACGATGTATTCCTTAAATATCATGCGTAGATATATAACCTTGATTCTTTCCTTCTTTATGCTGGGACCCCGGACTTCCACGGTGGCTGATAATTAAGTGTTACTTAAATGGAACCTTATCCAGATAATTTATCTTTTTCGTTATAAAATATTGGCCATCCAACTTTTTGTTATATTCCCAACTGGTGAAGGCGTGTTTTGCCGTGTTCTCTTGATTTATTTTGTCTAGTTTTTTCACTATCCACTAAAAAGGTGGTTTTCATTATTTGGTGTATTTGGTATTATTCCCATGTCAATTGTTAGCGGGTGTGTGCTGTGTGAGCTGTTAGGCAATTAATCGTCGCCATAAAAACAGTTCCAACTGATAAATTGGCCAGTTTTAATGGTTTCCGGACGCCTGCTTGATGATGCCACTAATCATACTAACCAAACTCTCGCACCATTTTGATTTTCGTCGTTCCTCGAACCTTTGTTTTAATTTCCGGACCCAAGTCACACTTGTGTTTCAACAATAATATGAAACTAGTTGCACCTGCGAATACTAATTTGACGCTGCTCTGCTGTCAGAACCATAATAGTGACTGCATATTGCTGATTATTAAACTTTTACATGAATGCAAAACTCGAAATTTTACCTAGGTATATTTTAACATTTCATTCTGAGGTTTGTTAATTAAGGTGCGAGGAAAGTGGAAACTAATTGTTTAAAAATTTGTTTATTAAACAATCACATCGCAAGTCACAACTCGAATCGTCACCACAAATTGCAACCAAGTAAGTAGGTGCTCAACGTATTTTTACCCACTCTGCAGCCCAAATTATTTATATATGTATTTATTAGATATATATATTTCTTGCTTTTTTTTTAAATATTAAATCATTTATAAAACAACACACTGTACTACCCATCTTCATAATAACGTCGAAACCATTTATTAAACTATTTAAACAATTTGAAAATTGGAACTCAACCGCCTTTCCAATATTATATCCTGTTGCCAATGATTCAAACGCGCAGAAATTCCGGTCACGTCAGTCTAAAATTGCAGGACAATTTGTAAAATTGAAGATTATAAGCGAGTAATGGTTAGATATGCAGGCGACATCCTGCGACTCCATTATAGCAGTAATTTCCTTTAGGAAGTGTCCTATCCTAGTTCAATTTATGGATAGTCTTAAAAATCCCTTTGAGATTAGCGACAGGCTTGTAAATTGTCTATATTCAGTATTTTCTGTTATTGGGATGACTATCAGTAGGAGGCTTTTGCCTAAGGTTAAAACTGAATTACGTGCAGCTTTCTTGGTTGTGCAATATCTCGATATTATCATGTATTGGCTTGGTTTAAAAAACCAGATCCCACTTTTTATATACTATATAAATATCATGGCGAATTTTAGATCGTTCATAAAATTACGTAAAAAAACGGAGGAAACTTTGCCGGAAGCACGAATGGTCTCATATTATCCGGCGACCTGTTGAGAATCAGAACAGTTCAAAAACAGAACACGTTGCCTTATAAATTGTACATTATTATTTTAGAAAAAAAATGTATGTGGTTAGACGGGAATTTATGTTCGGTACATTATCTTGAATAAGTTAGTAGGTCCCACGCAGGACCCGACAGTTGGTCCGTTCAAGTGTTTTACTCGTCGTCTATAAACGGAATCTTCAATCAATGAAAATAAGTAATTACATTAAAAACTAATTTATTTTATTAATTGTTATAAATTAAGAAGAAAAATCAACTACCCTAAAAATAGCAGCATTTTGGAATTACTGTTTCTTATCATCAATAGCATAGGTATGCTATTGATGATAAGAATCAATAGATCTGAAAGAACAGCAGGAAAGTAGACAGTAGGTACTTAAATGGCACCAGCATGTTTAACTACCCTAGACACGAAGGGACTATTTAAGTACTGTGTACTCTACTTTACTCCTATACAGGGTGATTCATGGTGGATGGAGTATTAGAAGTACATTTTGAAAATTTGGATACTAAGGTAACAAAGTATAAGTACTCTGTTAGCCGAAAATATTATCGACAGCGCAGCTTTGCCAATTGTAGGTAGAACTGGCAACATCTTCGTTGTTTTAAATGAAACACCCTGTATATTTTTAAATTTTTAGAATCTACACTCAATTTTGAGTAACTTTTGTTAATATATTCCTATTCCTATCTCAAGCCATTTCAGATATATTAACTAATTTCCAGATTTATTGAGCAAAATCTGACTTCTAATACATCGTAGGTATTATCTGCTTACCAAAAAGCAATCATAAGCTGACCTGTCGATTATAATTAGGCATGACCTGAGGCCTTTTATGTTGCAGCCAAACCTAGGGTAGATTAGAAATAACTTTCTTTAAATGATTTATCCATGGGTTAAATCGAATTACAAGAACCAATAGATTTCCTCTGATAGACGAGGTGCTTATGATCTTCAGGCATTCCCTTTAGGCGATGATAGGAAAGTCCAATTCCATGCAATTTTAGTACATTTTAAATTTTTCCATAATCATAGCCTGGTGACTGCGTTTAAATTTTGGAGCTTAAAATCCACTGATTAGCAGCTTAAATACACAAGTATACACTTTACTTTGGTTTGATTTCAAAACCTACTACGTATACACAGTTGCATTATTTCGAAGAGTGCGAGGATTCGCTGTCGTAAAACTAGGACGATTGGTGGAAACCTGTGAATAGAATGAATTACCGCTGGCGTAAAAAGTAAACACCACAAGCTATTGGGCCTAATACTTTTCCTCAACTCCATTGCCTACGTCGTGCTGGATTTCCGCAATTAAAATAGCTGCTGTCTTAGCTCTTCTTACTAGCACTACGACGTGATTGGAAAGTTTAACACCCCATTCTTTTACGGCTCAGACGTTCGAGCAAAAACTTCAGTCCTTCGCTATAATCAATAAAATTCTATTTTATTATTACGATTTGAGCTGCTATTTTAACCGTCGGCGTCGTATTGTGAATTTCGATTTACTTAGCCCACATATGAATTCTTTTAGGAGAGGGTTATCGTTATATAAACGATACTCATACGTTTTTCAGATAAACAAACAATTGAATTATTAAAAAAGTATATATCCATGAAGCAAATTGTTTATACAGATACTCCAAAGTATAAAAGAAAATATATCTAATAAATGCTTTTAGCAGTATCACGTCAGAAATAATTTGAAAACCTGTCAATTTCTAATGTTAATTTTTGCATTTTAAATTTATTCAATAAATAAAAAATAGTTAGAGATAGCCATAGGGATGTACAAATGTACATACAAAAATGTTCATTTTTATCATTTACATCACATTATAAAAAAATTCTATTTGAAAAAAATTTAAAAAATCAATTCAAACACCTTTTTAAAAATTATTTATGATCACCCTTTTAGGAAGTGAACAGAAAAACTACACAGCTGTTTTGTTACTTTTATTAACATATTTTAACCATAATAGATTCTGCAGTGTTTCTTTCAATATGCACGTGGAAATAGCACAATAACAATAAAAAAAAGCATCACAACAAAATAGTTAGGAGAAAATCAATAATAATATAGAACCTGAAGGAGACCAAAATAAGCTTTTAAATATAATATATTAAATAAATATGGTAATCCATTAAGAGAGGAAGCACCTGAACATGTAGAACATGCTCGCACTGTATATTCAAAAATAATTTTCGGTTGTAGATTTGATTATTCATTTAAAATGTTTGGATTTAAAATCCCACGTAGTTCATATCATGTCATGACTTGGTAAAGCAGTTTAATTGACTCATGAAATATACGTCACTTTTAATTTTTCACGTTGTTGGTGTCCATTTAGTGCAAATTTTATTGGAAAAGCATATTCAGCTTCATATGATAAGTACTGGCAAACAAATTGTATGTCAGTTTCACGTTTAATTAGACCGGATCATTGGCCTAGATCCAGGACATGGTAAATTAGAATTTTTGTAAATCCATATTTATTATAAAATGAGTTTTATACTTTTTAGAATCTACACTCAATTTTGAGTAACTTTTGTTAATATATTCCTATTCCTATCTCAAGCCATTTCAGATATATTAACTAATTTCCAGATTTATTGAGCAAAATCTGACTTCTAATACATCGTAGGTATTATCTGCTTACCAAAAAGCAATCATAAGCTGACCTGTCGATTATAATTAGGCATGACCTGAGGCCTTTTATGTTGCAGCCAAACCTAGGGTAGATTAGAAATAACTTTCTTTAAATGATTTATCCATGGGTTAAATCGAATTACAAGAACCAATAGATTTCCTCTGATAGACGAGGTGCTTATGATCTTCAGGCATTCCCTTTAGGCGATGATAGGAAAGTCCAATTCCATGCAATTTTAGTACATTTTAAATTTTTCCATAATCATAGCCTGGTGACTGCGTTTAAATTTTGGAGCTTAAAATCCACTGATTAGCAGCTTAAATACACAAGTATACACTTTACTTTGGTTTGATTTCAAAACCTACTACGTATACACAGTTGCATTATTTCGAAGAGTGCGAGGATTCGCTGTCGTAAAACTAGGACGATTGGTGGAAACCTGTGAATAGAATGAATTACCGCTGGCGTAAAAAGTAAACACCACAAGCTATTGGGCCTAATACTTTTCCTCAACTCCATTGCCTACGTCGTGCTGGATTTCCGCAATTAAAATAGCTGCTGTCTTAGCTCTTCTTACTAGCACTACGACGTGATTGGAAAGTTTAACACCCCATTCTTTTACGGCTCAGACGTTCGAGCAAAAACTTCAGTCCTTCGCTATAATCAATAAAATTCTATTTTATTATTACGATTTGAGCTGCTATTTTAACCGTCGGCGTCGTATTGTGAATTTCGATTTACTTAGCCCACATATGAATTCTTTTAGGAGAGGGTTATCGTTATATAAACGATACTCATACGTTTTTCAGATAAACAAACAATTGAATTATTAAAAAAGTATATATCCATGAAGCAAATTGTTTATACAGATACTCCAAAGTATAAAAGAAAATATATCTAATAAATGCTTTTAGCAGTATCACGTCAGAAATAATTTGAAAACCTGTCAATTTCTAATGTTAATTTTTGCATTTTAAATTTATTCAATAAATAAAAAATAGTTAGAGATAGCCATAGGGATGTACAAATGTACATACAAAAATGTTCATTTTTATCATTTACATCACATTATAAAAAAATTCTATTTGAAAAAAATTTAAAAAATCAATTCAAACACCTTTTTAAAAATTATTTATGATCACCCTTTTAGGAAGTGAACAGAAAAACTACACAGCTGTTTTGTTACTTTTATTAACATATTTTAACCATAATAGATTCTGCAGTGTTTCTTTCAATATGCACGTGGAAATAGCACAATAACAATAAAAAAAAGCATCACAACAAAATAGTTAGGAGAAAATCAATAATAATATAGAACCTGAAGGAGACCAAAATAAGCTTTTAAATATAATATATTAAATAAATATGGTAATCCATTAAGAGAGGAAGCACCTGAACATGTAGAACATGCTCGCACTGTATATTCAAAAATAATTTTCGGTTGTAGATTTGATTATTCATTTAAAATGTTTGGATTTAAAATCCCACGTAGTTCATATCATGTCATGACTTGGTAAAGCAGTTTAATTGACTCATGAAATATACGTCACTTTTAATTTTTCACGTTGTTGGTGTCCATTTAGTGCAAATTTTATTGGAAAAGCATATTCAGCTTCATATGATAAGTACTGGCAAACAAATTGTATGTCAGTTTCACGTTTAATTAGACCGGATCATTGGCCTAGATCCAGGACATGGTAAATTAGAATTTTTGTAAATCCATATTTATTATAAAATGAGTTTTATACTTCAGAGGCAAATTCAAAATTATGAGAGACAAGAGAATGGAAGATTTGGTAAATCAGATAAAATTTTACAAGTAGGCATCTCCTAACCTAAAAAGGAGATTCATAAAGCCCTCGCATTTTGGGCTAATAACTGTAAAACCAAAATTTAAGAAAGTTTCTATATGAAAATTAAAGTTTCGGAAGCACCTTCAAAGTTTATAATGAAAGCATTTATTGCCTTTTGCATAAAGAAAAAAGTAGACCTAGGTGAATTAATATTAATGCAGGAGAAGTAAACACCTTCAAATTCTAACTCCTTATCATCTTAATAAATCGTCACGTATACCTGGACTATAACTATGATCATGTCACGTCGTAGTCCAAATAAAGGAGTGATAGGAGTCAGCGGGAGTGAATACAGCTTTGATTAATTTTAAAGTCTTGAAACATTTTTTTGTACTCAGCGTAATTAATGAATTTATCCTACGCACTACTTGATATCAACAAAACGAGACACCCCTTCTTAGAAATAAATCCGCGCCGGTCCTAACAGCCAGCATAAAGTTTCGATTACCAAGACCCTCCAGGTAATTAAGTGTAAGAGTAGATGATATCTCCAGCCCCACTACTATGTTGTGGCGCTATTCTGACTTTGATTTAATTTGTGATACGCTCGTTGTTTAAGTAATTATACACCATCACATATACGACAGTAATTGGTTATAGACCAAGAATATCAATGAATGAGGTAATGGAGGACATGCTCCTAACACATGTGTTAGCTTAATGTACTCGGGATTACTTAAACGAGTTTGGAGTTTCGGATGCAATCCTCCAGCAATCTAATTTGCCGACTTCTTTAGTTTTCAGTCTGAATAGCTTCTGTAATCAGTTTAAATACTTGTGGGTTCAACAATAGCAGCCAAATAATATTTGTTTAAGATAAGCAGCGCTATTCCAATGAACGAGGTAACTGCAAACTGGGGTGTATTTATTGTTACGAGTGAATAAACAGCTTAACTCATCAATTATTTCTATATAAACAGATAATCCTATTATCTAGGTACGATTAAATAAGACTAAGTCTTCTTTACAAATAACTAAAATCGGTTTATTTATACACAGTTTGGTAGCTTGCCGTTAATTTTCAGGCGTTATTAAGGAAGAAGTCACTGATAAATGCCCTTTGTAATTTTTATCCATACTATCTGTAGTTGCTTAATTCGTTTTTTTTCTAACTTTAGATGATCATGTAACTGCAACCAAACTTCCGATAGAGAAATTCATATTTCTTCTTTATTGTTAAATAATGGAAAAGATGATGTTTAAAAAGGCGAAAAATTGCTCACCTTTCTTATGTTTTTGGATAAGATGAATTTGAATAAAATCATTGAAATTGCCAGAAAAGCGAGGAAACGTAAACATGATTGTTTACTAATTTTTTATCATGTGACGATTGTCCATTGTCGAATCTAGACCAGCAAGTATAATTCGTGATCCATATGGTCATATAGATATCTCAAATAATGTAAAAATAAACATGATTTTCTTCGGAGGCCGAAAAAATCAAAAAACCGTGTAATGGTGCCACTTGTAATGGTCCTCTCTTTCTATATACTTACGTAAACTTTTTAGACGGAAACTCGGGCGCCAGTTCCTTAATTTTTAAGTGCAAGGAACAGCACTTTTTGGCTCTCCTATTGGGAGAACAATCCGGTGTAGTGAAACAGTTGAGAATACGGAATGTCCGGGGGTCGTGAGCTGAAGATCTAATGGACTTCGACCATTTCTCAAACGGGTTAATCAGAAATAAATGACAGAAATAATAACTCGTGAATTTTACCTCTTTATACCAACGTATTTATTTAGTAGTAACACATTAATAAACAAATCAATTAACTCTAATATCTCAGCGACTGTTTAGTCGAGTATGTACAAATTTTAAAACGATAAGAAACGAGCAAGCTGGCAATCAAGAATCTTTACGCGTGGATACGATTTTATTTCGGAATTTTGGATAACAGAGATTTGTCTTCGCGACTTGAAATTATTGCGTACGACAAGCAAACAGAAATTTCCAACAGGATGTATTATGAACCGCGGGCAATCGGTTAACTATAGATATTGTAGTCTATACTGGATGTTTTAAAATACGGCGAACTACTGCCACAAACGTAGAGCTATTTATCAATGAGTATTTTGATTAACGTAGGTTTTCCGGTAACCTTTATGCATTGAAGATGGCCCAAGTGAACAGATCTAGAAGACAATAAGATCTCTGAATATCTATACTTAACTGAAGGCAGTACCTACGGATTGTAGCGGACCACGGTGTATTCCTACCAATATTATATTCAAATAAGTGTATTAATTTAACTCGGAGCGGCGGCGGTTACTGACGGAAAACGATGAATGCTTCGGATTGATCTGCAATTGATGACTGTCGATCGGATCTGATACTGATGCGGACGGTCTCGGAGTGAATCTGGACTGCTGCGGACTTTCTCGGACTGACCCGGAGTGAACGCTCCTCTGGCCTTTTGTTACTTTTATGATGTATCTAGATGGCGTGTTAAAGGGGCGGTCACCAACTTGAAATGAAGAACTTACAACGTTACTTCCTGAGGTCGAGCGCATTATGCAATTAACAGCATTAATTTGGACCATCAATAACCGGAAATGCGTTACTTGCAATTTCTAGACTATGTTGCAAAAAGAAACGGATTAAAACGGACACGGATTAATATTTTAACGGGTTTTAGTAACTAATGATTTTTGTTTCCGACTCGGTCATTATTTATAATAATTCTCGGATTTTACTTATACGGGGGATTGTCGAAAATTAATCAATTAAATACTTGACTGCTTGTTTACCAGCGGGCTTTTCACAACTCATTACTAAGTTAACTAAAAAAACGGCGGCAGGGTGTACCCAAGTGACAGTAATATTTGAAACAAAAACGGACATTCCTTGATTGGAAAAAATCACTTCGTTACAACCGTTAAAAGTTTACCAAAATCACGTAAATTTAGAGCTGCATTGCATATTGCAGCTGCCAAATCCTAAGCACTAGCACGAAACCATTAAACCGCATGCCCCTAAACCTCAAGCTTTTAGGTCACAAGCCCGTAAATCCTAAATCTTTGAACTCCAAACCCTTAAACCTCAAGAGCTTAACCAGTAAGCGCTTAAACACGAATTTAAACCCGAAACCTTTATCAATTCAATAAAATATAGCTCATAAAACCATAAAACCTATGCATTCTAAACCCTAAACACACTTAACCTATTAACCCTAAAACCGTAAATTGAAATCCCTTAAACGAGGAACTAGTAAACCCAAAATCCATAACCTCATGCATTTTGATTTTAGAGACTTAAGGATTCAGAGTTAAGTATTTAATTAGAGTGTATGAGCTTTAATATTTACATTTTATATGTTAAAGTTTACGATTTATGGGTTTGGGTATATGAATTAGTGTTTTTGGATTTTTGGGTTTAAAGTTTACGGGTTTTGCATTTATGGAGCCAGCTGGTTTTTGAGTCTATGAGCGCGGCAAACGAGTGGGTACATTTTTTCAGACTGGTATCAAATTTGCTGATCTCTCAATAGAGAAGACAAATCGACCCATACCACTACCACATAACAGTTTCTTGGTAGAAACAGTTCCTCACTCTTCTTAGAAAATATGAAATTAAAACATGGTTTATTATTTTCGGAAAAATTCCTAATGTCTTAACTTCTAAAATGTAGCCAGATAAATAATAGCCAAGGTATGTGATTGTTCCAGGAACGTAGTCAGCAAATATAATAGAATTGCTGTGGGCTACGTGCGGATCACATTTATCGAAATATTGGAAACAATTGTAAGACAGAGGAAATTGTGAATAATGACTGCAAACGTGAGGTCGGAATGATAAAGTTTGAATTATTTACCTATTATTTTGAGTGGCAGATCTGATAACGACGATGAATTTTTAGAACTTCTTGGTAGCTATCATGATCCAAAACTCTTATTGGCAATCTGAATATGACTTAAAGAATTTGTCGTAAAGTTCAAGGTTGTAGTAGGCTGAATACGAGCAAGTATATCCTATATATCTCATAAGTATCTATTTGCTCAGAAAATTTTAATAAACACCAACTCTACATCAAGAGAAAAATTTGTTGTGAGCTTCATAACAAAGACACCAGGAACATGTCTCTCATGGTCCCGAAATACATCAAATATGGGGGTATTTGGCAATTACATACCTACGTACATAAAATAACTCAAACGGAGCAATATTTACGGGACAGTACCCGTTGAATATGTATCTGTATAATACAATAAGACAAAGAGAGAAAGTCGTTCAGGCCACCAGCCACCAGTCCATGTTGAAACTTTGTTGAGGTGTCCTATACAGGCAACTCGAGACCTTTCGGAGTGTACATTACTACTTAATCTACAACACTATTTGCCGTCGAACGGATTAGGGGTAATCAGGACAAATAGGGAAACCGTCCGATACTTTAATGAAGTTTAAGAAATCATAAATAATTGAATGGGGTGATCCAGAGAAAACTTTTGCTGTTTGTTTTCTTGCAAGGAACGTTTGTTTTCTGTAAAATATCGCAGTCTGAAAAAATGTTTATGATGATTACAAATATCAATCATCATTATTTTATTTTCTTTCCTTTGGTATGGGTTACATACACTTGGGTAAACTTCAAGTTCCAGTCATATGAAAAACCGAAAAACCAGTAGAACACTGGAATTAGATGTAGGCCAAATATTTTGAGGAAATAGCTGGGATGTCATCAGGTCCCTCTCAATTACTAGTAATCAAGTTTTTCAGAATACTTCTAACTGCATGATGTCAGAATACCATTTTTGGTATTAAAACATTGGAATTTTAAGTTCGAGGAAAATACACACAAATCGGATCTAAGAAGACGCCATTAGTCTTCTTTTATTACAGCAATTATGGCCAAATGCATTCTTTAGAGACACAGCTTTAGCAGACTGACTATTGAACCGGGGCTTATGCCGTCTCCTTTTTATATGAGAAGGTTGTATGTATAACTTCATACCATCGGTTATAGATTTCGAATGAGCATATGGATTACTTGGAGAACCCTTGGAGATCATCCCATTGAGCTGACTTAAAATGCCAAATTTTCCGTGATTGTGCTTTTCCGATCGGTGATATAACGAAAAACAGGAACCTATAATAAGGTTATGATATGAATTACAAACAGGTAGAAACACTATATTCTCATAGCTATCAGGGTTAGTCGCGAGAAAGAGTCGTAGTGTATTCGTAAAATGGTCAGGATTCCGAGTGGGTTCATCGATAAATGTTGATCAATTATTGCTAACTGCAGATTCGACTTCACTTCGTATTTAATTTCGGCCTGTGGGAGATTTTCTTGACAAACGACTTTTGTAGCATAATCGAATAGTTATATATATATATGTGAGTGATAATTGGGAAAATGGTAAATGTATCACCAGCTAATGACAGTTTGAGTCACAGAAGACCGTCGTCTTTTTTCAATTTGTTTGATTCCCTGTGTCCCACGTTTGGTGCTACCCTAATTAAATATGTTCAAAATGGCCCCATTTGGCCTACATATAAGCAAGTTTAATAAGAACTTATATTGCTACCATCATATTTCAGATTGCATTCAAAACAAATCACCCCTCGTACTGTGCCCCGATTTCTCCAATCTCCTACACCCGATATGGGATTACTATTTTAGAACTCCGTTTATTGCTGCACTTGGAAATCTCATCATATAAATTAATTGGATCTTGTTTTGTGTATTGTTGGGGGTTCGGCAAGAAATCCCACTAAGCCAGGATATTTAAATGAGTGGGTAAAGGAGATCCTGAAGTAAAACATCTAATTTGGCATTATTGATTTCAATTTTGAGAGTTCTTAGAAGTTTATTATGATTGAAAACTCCAACGGTTTTTCAGTTATCGATTACCCATAGGTATATTGTTCAAGTAATAAAAAACTTCGTTCCAGATCTACCTGTCAATATTGTGCAATGATGCGTTTGTAATTTACATAATATTCTAAAAAATTGTAATAAATCCTTAACCATTATAGTCGATACCTACCCTATTTTATACGAAATAATGCGTAGTGTCATATGCATGTAACTACATCATCATTGTAGGACAATATGTTAACTGAGAGGTCATCGATATCTATGCTAGCAATCTATCCCAGCAATACATATTATGTTACGTCAGCTTGCTGGCTTTACAACAGAAGTAGTAGGTATAGGGGCGGTTGGGCCCGGCCTCCGCTCATGTCCCCAGAATGGGGCCCCGGACACCGTAGGGCTCCGCTGCACCCCCCGAGAATGGGGCCCCCATAATATGTTTACATGGTTGCTTAACTCCACTGTGCCTCCAGAATGGGGCCTCGTAGGGCTCCGCTCACGTCTCAGTTACCAAAAGGGCCCCCGTGTTACCCCATCTTTATAGGCCCCCATCCTAACCCTACATAATGGGGCCCCTTAGGACGCCGCTCACGTCTCCGAGTCAACAGAGCCCCCTTGTAACCCCCATTTTTATAGGCCTCTATAAGGCAGTGTCTTGCACCTTGTGGGTTATCAGATACGTACATAACCACACTTGTTATTCAGGTGTTCTTACCAATCGTACTAACGTTAGAGGTGCTCTTTTTATTACTTAAACTCTGTCGGTATAGCCATCTACTTTGCATTATATCGAGTAATACCCACAATCTGACCCAACTTGTTGAGTTGTCAAGTAACTACTCTGTATTTTGTATTATTAATATAAAAGCCAGTATGAGAAAAATACAAATTTACTGAGATTTAACAAAATTAATGTAAATGGGTTACAGCGATTTAACACTAAAATAGTTTGTCTACCTGCCAATATAATCTCTGTTACCTAGCAAGAAAAGGCAGTATTTACACTCGGTTATTTCTTGGAGTTAAAAATGCCATACTTTAATGAAACACATGCCGCATATTTTTCATAAACTTTATTGAACAATAATTTTTACTACTCTTGTACAAAGCATACAAAGCTGGTTTTCTTACATAAGTAATAGGATAACATTTTATTCTACGTGGATGTCTTAAAAATTATGAAAATATAGCAGAAAATACTTACATTATATAAAATATAGTACATGAGCGAATATAAAATGAAACTCCTGTAATTTGAAACTTAGAACTAATCAATACAAAAAACAAAAAAAAAATGCCACATATATATTTTTTACTAACCTCTAACTATATATAAACAGAGCTAACAATATTAACTGGCCTATAAGTTACCTAAATATTTGGTTCTATTGTCGCTTATCAATCAATCAATTTTTAAATTTCTTAAACCCATAAGGAACAGAGCTATGATCATTAAAGAATTTTCTCTTGGTGGAATTAGTTTTGTATATTTTTCTTTCTATACTTGTTACGACTTCATGCTCTTTTGTTCTTCGAATATTTTTGGATGTAATGTAGATAGGAGCGGATTTGTTAAGAACCATATTCCTTATGCTATCAAAATTTATCAGCTGACTAGCTGCGTAATTCAGTGATATTCCTTTCACCTTGCACATGACCTCCTCGGTTTGTTTCTTTGTGGAGAAAACTTTGTAAGCGTAATTCTTAGGACCTCCGGAGACAAACTCTGTTATGTAGCTATCATATCCATATTTTTCTAACTCGTCAGTCATATCTCCAAGTAAACTGCCTGTGGGTACATCAGGTTCACCTTTCCTCGAAATGTAGATTACAGAGTCAGCATCATAGTACAGTACTCGTTCGTCTAATTTTTCAAGATAGCTATATAACTTGAGACGAGCTTGGGCCGTAACATAAGATGCTATGGCTACATTTACTGTAGTTAGACTATCGTTATTTTCCTCTCTATGCTCATAATTAATAATGATGGTATCTTCGTTTATTGGAATCACACCGTTAACATATATATCTGGATTTGACATTACATTAAAAAACTCTCCCGGATCGTTGACAATTTTTGTTTTTTGATTGATTCTCTCGTTGTCCAAACTTTCCCCAAAACGAATTTAGGATAAGCTTGGCCTGAGATCGTAATCCTGAATTTTCAATAACATCAGCAAAACCTAATTTGATATTTTCTTGATTGAGGAACTGTTCTATGTAACGCTCTCGTTCTTCAACAGTGGTACAATCCATCGGCCACCCCGATGCTTGCTGCCTAATTTTTATGAATTTATTCATCATATCAGTGAATAGTCCCTCTTTATTTGTTGTTTTATCAAACTGTTGAATGCCATAGCTCCAAATTTCATAAACCTCTTTCAATTCATAACCCTTCTCAAGAGCCTTCAATTACTTCGTCAACGACCCAGGTACCAACTAGTGTTCTCTCTTCTTCTTCGTGGCAGCAATCATTCTGATTCATTTGCTCGCCACAGGCACGGCATAAAACGAACAGAAGTTTGTTGTTCATTTTTGTAGGAAGTACAGGATGGTAGAGGTTTGTTGGCGGTAAAATTTTACACTTGATCAAACCATCTGTATATGTTAAATTTATTGCTGAACATTCTTCTCCTACGTAAACTTTAGGATGTCCAACTGGAAACTTGCCATATTTGCAGACCCAAGGGTATAAAGAACAGATATCCACGTATTTAATTTTCTCCCCCCACCCTGATCTTGTAATGCTCAATAGTGTTTCCAGTACGACCACCATAGAATGCGTCTCTAGGATTAAGTGGCACAAATGAAAGCAGGGGGGCGGTTTTCAATAAGAACTCGCATTTCTTTAATTAACTGTCTTTTAAATTCACACTCCCCTTTTTTTCAACAACTTCATAGCCAAGTTCTCGTAGGCGGTCTGTCTTAACAATTGTACATTCGTATCGCAAGTTTAATGTTTCAGATGGATCGTTGTGTAGGGGGTCATCTCTACTATATTTAAAGCAACTAGGGCAACCATGATAGTAGCACCCATGAAATTCGAAAATCTGATTCGTATCCATACAATATCCGTCCACTTTAATGCCATGAAGTCTGGTCTCCTGTCCTTTAGCTGCATGATTAATATTTATATTTCTTTCTTTCTCCTCACAAACAAGCCACTGGACAGCTATCCTTGACTGGTTATCTCGCCACCTATAACCGGTTTTTGATATTATTCCGATACTGTTTGGTTTAAGAAAATTACAGCGATATACTTTGTTACAGGCAGATGCCATCGTGCAAGATTCTGTGAATGGACAGACATTGGTAGTCTCGAGTAGTTGCTGTCGGAATTTCAGACAGGCCTGTGTTAATATTTCAACATCTGATATGCAATAAGTCACTATATCGCGTTGCATGTGGAATTCATCGTTTCTATGTGCTTTGTACCATTCTAAAAAAACTTTGTACGGTCATCTTCTTTCAACGTGTCGGGGTCGTAATATTTCAGAGCAGGTAAAGCCCCTATGTCGAGCCCTATGTAGTTTTCATTTTCAGCTGTATTAAATAGGTGTGGGAAATACCCTTTTTAAAATTATCTCCGAGTCCAAATGCATCAGGAAGAGAAGCCAACTTCATTGGAAAATAGTTCATACTATCCAAAAATTTTACGTTTCTTTATCTCCATTAAAATTATTTTAGAACCACGCATTATCAGGTCTGGTTTTAAGTCAGTCTTCGTCAAGATATAATTTAAAATAAACTGATGGTCGAAAGCGCAACCGTTATGAGCTATTACTACGACTTGTTTAAATTTCCTCCATAGAGTTAATACATGGTGTATGAAAGAAGATACAGGGTCTGCACATTTTACAATCTGTAACCCAGGCCCACATTTCGGGCAGATACTTTCTTCGGACGCCATACATTCATCGCAGCATTGTTTAAAAACACAAAGGTTAGATGAATGTGTTAGGGAACCATCATCTCGTAGTAATCACGTTGTAATGGTTTTTATGGTGAAATAGATTAATTTTATTTGGAGCATCAGGGCTCTCATATAGTACTTCTCTACCCTTTGCACCGTACTTGTACTTGTTTATTCATTTCCATGAGCAATGGTGATTATGAGGGGTGTCGGTAGTTTTTAATTTCTCACACAAAAAAAATTGAAAACTAAATTTAAAAATACCTAATTAAATGGCGACTGCATTTCAAAGTAGTGTGTTGTTGTAATATATTTCAAATGAGTAGTACA
Source organism: Rhagium mordax (assembly GCA_963680705.1). Taxonomy (NCBI): domain Eukaryota; kingdom Metazoa; phylum Arthropoda; class Insecta; order Coleoptera; family Cerambycidae; genus Rhagium; species Rhagium mordax. Next base: position 23,248,983 of record OY796661.1, on the reverse strand, counting down.
GTTTAATATTTTTAACGAATTTCTAATAAGTATTGATTATTATCAGACAACAAAAACATTCGTGTAAAAAAATTATTTTTAATTTAAACTAGGACTTTTGTTTTCTCACAATGGTCAGTCAACAATTTAGAAGCTCGTGCGTATATACCTGGCTCTTTTTTGTGGTGACAGCCCCTTTTGTACAGTCGGTCTTACAGACACCAAGAGTCGGTACTGACCCCATGCAGAGGTGCATTGACGAGCAGAACTGTCGACTTTTTACACCATCTCAATCAGAGACGATAACCAGTGCATGAAACATATTCTTTATGATTATCTGTCAAATCATCAGCTCAAATAGTTCGTGTTTTTAGGAAAATTTAAATTATTTTAAACTGCTGAAATTTTAACCCCGATAGACCACCTACTACGGTATGTAGCATCGAATCGGAAGTATTTAAAAAGAATAACAAAAAAAATTTTCGGAAAGAAAATACCCCATTTTTACTGAATTTAATCTATGATTGTTATAACATATTAAACTTCGAAACTTTCTATTACAATCTTGACAGAGTACCTCTTCTCTTGTCTTTTCACAGGGAGGTGTTTTTGGCAACAAGGACAACTCCTGGCTCATGCGTGGTCATTTCTGTTATTATATGGTACATGACAGGCTTCACAATAATATCGATATACAAACGTCGCATTGAGATTAGTAATCACGTTGTAATGGTTTTTATGGTGAAATAGATTAATTTTATTTGGAGCATCAGGGCTCTCATATAGTACTTCTCTACCCTTTGCACCGTACTTGTACTTGTTTATTCATTTCCATGAGCAATGGTGATTATGAGGGGTGTCGGTAGTTTTTAATTTCTCACACAAAAAAAAAAATTGAAAACTAAATTTAAAAATACCTAATTAAATGGCGACTGCATTTCAAAGTAGTGTGTTGTTGTAATATATTTCAAATGAGTAGTACAGTTTAATATTTTTAACGAATTTCTAATAAGTATTGATTATTATCAGACAACAAAAACATTCGTGTAAAAAATTATTTTTAATTTAAACTAGGACTTTTGTTTTCTCACAATGGCCAGTCAACAATTTAGAAGCTCGTGCGTATATACCTGGCTCTTTTTGTGGTGACAGCCCCTTTTGTACAGTCGGTCTTACAGACACCAAGAGTCGGTACTGACCCCATGCAGAGGTGCATTGACGAGCAGAACTGTCGACTTTTTACACCATCTCAATCAGAGACGATAACCAGTGCATGAAACATATTCTTTATGATTATCTGTCAAATCATCAGCTCAAATAGTTCGTGTTTTTAGGAAAATTTAAATTATTTTAAACTGCTGAAATTTTAACCCCGATAGACTACCTACTACGGTATGTAGCATCGAATCGGAAGTATTTAACAAGAATAACAAAAAAAAAATTTTTCGGAAAGAAAATATCTACTAAACAAAGTTACTTATTATATTATAATTGATTAATTATCTGAGGAGAAGTCAATCAGTAGTGTAAACCGATTTTTTTAAAATTAGATTGATATTTTCTAATAAATTGGATTGTCAACAAATCGGACGTTTATGCTAATATACCAGACTCCTTGTGGTGACAGCCTCTTTTGTAAGGAGGTCTAATGGACACCAAAGTCGATACTATCTCCATGTAGAAGAATATCGCATAAACCGTTTGTCAACTTTGACATCATCTCAGCGAGATGAAAACCAATTATTACGCAATGTATCGCGATTTTACATAAGCTTGCGCCCCAGATAAAATTAAACAATTATTTTAAAACATTTTGTGAACAAAAGATTTTGTTAAAATACCTACCTCGCGATACATACCAAATTTTTAATAAGAAAATGACCTGAAGGACTCGATTTCGGAAGTGGGAAATATCTAAAATGACAAACATTATTATTATTAAACTGGTTTATAAGGTATACATATAAAAACAAAAAGTAAAAAATATGCTTTTATATAAAACGATGAGCTGAATTCACAGTTACTGTATTATTATAATAAATTTTTTAGTGAAAGGAAAGACCAAACGGCTCTGCCATATAAACTTAAGAGAAAGGTTAGAGTTATCAACGAAGGTGTCAGATATCTCCATAGATATAAATAGATTAATATTACTAAAAGCTACATCAATTTACATCCTCTGTAGTGCTAATCCAGTGCGTACTAGCGCTAGAAAATACGAGTAGTATTGCATTCATTTAAACAAAGTGTAAAACAATTTTGGGGCAATTAAATACCCCTGCTTACCATTCTTGTTTCATAGAGTAAAAAAAAAATTATTGTAAAGTATCAAGACAGTACTTTAATTTTAAGATACCTATTACAACGCGAAATGATAGTAGTGGATTTATAATAAAATTGAATAACTGAAAGTCTACTCTTTAGTCTTAATAGATACATAATTTCATTGCAATAGGGTTATAAGTTCTGGGGCTAAGTTAACGAGTCAGTAGTTATATCCTATTGAATGATAAAAAATTTAAGATATAATAGACGCAAGCATAAATTAAAAATCAAAAAAAAAAAAAAAAATATGATCAATATAACCTCGCTGGTCAATTCAATACTAAACAACTTTTTAATAAAATATGTAAGAAATAGTCTATTATTGTCGTTTTTATCTGTTTCCAGGGCATTTGAAATGCAGTTTTAGCCATACCAACTAGGTTTAACATACACCCTAAATAGCCATAAATCTATAACGTTTAAATTATTATTATTAGCTGTTTTATATTGTCCATAATATATACAAATCTTACACATGGGTAGATACATTTTTTTCCTTTATAAAACGAAATTAAAAAAAGTGTAGAAATACAAAAATAATATATATTATATATATTTGCGTTATTGAAGTAAATTTGTATTGTATAGCAAAAACTACGGTTTGTTTTTCAAGAACTTACAACCCTATTATAATCAATGTGATAAATGATAAATAAAAAAAAAAATAACTCACCTGATATTGCAGTGTCATATACAATGCACTATTTAACTATTTTAGGACTCAATAACTGGGAACTTGTTTGTTCAGAACACCCCTAACACAATAACAATAACCACCCTATAGTAGCAGTACTCATACTAGTTGTTTAACCTAACACGACTAAATAACGTGTGGTCTTAAGCCTCAAGTAAAAAAACCTTCTTATAAACTGGATATAGTACGTCATCGTTCTTACCCTCTCTCTAACCCCCAAGATCCTTAAATTCATCTTTACAGTCATTAAGATAATATGTTCCCTTATTTTTGAATTGTTATTGTTCCGTTTTGTGTAGATAATTGTATTAAGAGTACCTATATAATTTATCAAAATCATATTTTAATAAAGTAATTAAATAAAGTATATTTAGTAATATGCTACATACCATATAGTAGGTAATTAAGTACCCTTAAAGACTTACTTCAATGGTTTAATTTATAACGACTCACGTTATCATAAAAATAACAAACTGAAAAAACTGGAAATAGTCTATAAGAATACAAATACCAGGGAATATTATGGAAATCCTACAATTCATAGTTTTTATAATTCTTCACCTTCAAACACAATTTATTATCTTATATTCATACGAGATATTTACAACTTATTCTTAATTTAAATTAGTTTTACACTTTTATAGTATTCGACATCGATGCAGCGATTCGCTGATAGTTTAGTATGAGCTAAAAGAAATATTAAATACCTATACGTGCCAACATTATTTTCATTTATCTTAGCAAGAATAATTGTCAAAATCGAATTATAAAATGCACACGGCATAAAAGAAAACATTATAAAAGCTGAATTAAGTACAGATACATGACATTCTATTGCAATAGAGATATTGAGGAACAGAAACTATTTTTGTAACGAATTTAACTAGGTATAAAAATTAATTAAATTAACAATGTTTCATTAATGAGCTTAGAAATTGTTCATTTTCAGTAGTATAATAATTATCTATCGGCTAAATTTTAATGGATTAGCAGCTCACCAACCTGTCATAACAAGTCGGTGATCTCAAGAAATTAATACCGGTGGCTAGGTCTCCCCTTCAGCTCGCGGGGTGAAATGAATACCAAACTCAGACGTAATGTATAGGATATAATCTCTTGCATCTACCTTGATTTGCCGGCGACGGGTCAAGTAGAGCTTTTTAGTGGCTGGCGCGCGTGCCCCCATAATACGTAGAATGTCTTTTATTAATTTAGTAAAATAAAATATCAAAATCTGTGTCTCCAATAAACACTAGCAATTTACTTTTTTGCCAGTCCTTGCAGTCAAGTACGTGTGTATCTATCAATGTATCCATATGACTACCGTGATCGGTTCAAATAATAGCGGTTTTTTTTTTTATGAGAAATAATAATCTTGACACACCGAGAGTAGAATACTGCAATATCGTTTAAAATTACAGAGTAAAATAGTAGAGTGATACTATTACCTGCTATACATATTTCAAACAATTATATGCATTAGATTAGACATCCCCACTCTGTCAGCTTTTTAAGAAAACCAAACAGTTATTACAATTATTTGTAACATATCAATATTTTTCATAAGCGAACGACTGTGAAATACCCGGGCTAAGGATACATAGATTAAATTAAGATTTATCGATTCGTCTGTCCTGCACTAAAAATTATTCAAAAATGCATTTAAAACGTCTTTTTTAGCTCTCGAAATACAAAAATTATCTTTTTAATTTCAATAAATACCCTCGGAAGTAAATTATAGTACATAATTCTATTTAGTTCTAGAGAGCAATAAGTAGCAATAATTAGCCCACAGATGCAACTACCTCTACGATAAGGTTCCCCGTTCTTCACTTAACACGTACCTAACTATATATCCTCATTCTAGGATCAGGATTTACCCTGCAGAACAAATACATTTACCCATTTATCCTTAATTATCCTTAATTAAGCAAATTTAACATGATTTTGTGATAATACCTGTTAACTACTGCATTTTCTTCTCAAGACGAATCCTCTAATGACCACACTCAAACCATCTAGTAGAACGATCGAGAAATCAATAAAAACTATAAAATATCATATATGTTAGGTTAGGTTGGGGGTAGTCGCGAGCGTCTACCCCCAACCTAACCTAACATATATGATATTTTATAGTTTTTATTGATTTCTCGATCGTTTTACTAGATGGTTTGAGTGTGGTCATTAGAGGATTCGTCTTGAGAAGAAAATGCAGTAGTTAACAGGTATTATCACAAAATCATGTTAAATTTGCTTAATTAAGGATAATTAAGGATAAATGGGTAAATGTATTTGTTCTGCAGGGTAAATCCTGATCCTAGAATGAGGATATATAGTTAGGTACGTGTTAAGTGAAGAACGGGGAACCTTATCGTAGAGGTAGTTGCATCTGTGGGCTAATTATTGCTACTTATTGCTCTCTAGAACTAAATAGAATTATGTACTATAATTTACTTCCGAGGGTATTTATTGAAATTAAAAAGATAATTTTTGTATTTCGAGAGCTAAAAAAGACGTTTTAAATGCATTTTTGAATAATTTTTAGTGCAGGACAGACGAATCGATAAATCTTAATTTAATCTATGTATCCTTAGCCCGGGTATTTCACAGTCGTTCGCTTATGAAAAATATTGATATGTTACAAATAATTGTAATAACTGTTTGGTTTTCTTAAAAAGCTGACAGAGTGGGGATGTCTAATCTAATGCATATAATTGTTTGAAATATGTATAGCAGGTAATAGTATCACTCTACTATTTTACTCTGTAATTTTAAACGATATTGCAGTATTCTACTCTCGGTGTGTCAAGATTATTATTTCTCATAAAAAAAAAAACCGCTATTATTTGAACCGATCACGGTAGTCATATGGATACATTGATAGATACACACGTACTTGACTGCAAGGACTGGCAAAAAAGTAAATTGCTAGTGTTTATTGGAGACACAGATTTTGATATTTTATTTTACTAAATTAATAAAAGACATTCTACGTATTATGGGGGCACGCGCGCCAGCCACTAAAAAGCTCTACTTGACCCGTCGCCGGCAAATCAAGGTAGATGCAAGAGATTATATCCTATACATTACGTCTGAGTTTGGTATTCATTTCACCCCGCGAGCTGAAGGGGAGACCTAGCCACCGGTATTAATTTCTTGAGATCACCGACTTGTTATGACAGGTTGGTGAGCTGCTAATCCATTAAAATTTAGCCGATAGATAATTATTATACTACTGAAAATGAACAATTTCTAAGCTCATTAATGAAACATTGTTAATTTAATTAATTTTTATACCTAGTTAAATTCGTTACAAAAATAGTTTCTGTTCCTCAATATCTCTATTGCAATAGAATGTCATGTATCTGTACTTAATTCAGCTTTTATAATGTTTTCTTTTATGCCGTGTGCATTTTATAATTCGATTTTGACAATTATTCTTGCTAAGATAAATGAAAATAATGTTGGCACGTATAGGTATTTAATATTTCTTTTAGCTCATACTAAACTATCAGCGAATCGCTGCATCGATGTCGAATACTATAAAAGTGTAAAACTAATTTAAATTAAGAATAAGTTGTAAATATCTCGTATGAATATAAGATAATAAATTGTGTTTGAAGGTGAAGAATTATAAAAACTATGAATTGTAGGATTTCCATAATATTCCCTGGTATTTGTATTCTTATAGACTATTTCCAGTTTTTTCAGTTTGTTATTTTTATGATAACGTGAGTCGTTATAAATTAAACCATTGAAGTAAGTCTTTAAGGGTACTTAATTACCTACTATATGGTATGTAGCATATTACTAAATATACTTTATTTAATTACTTTATTAAAATATGATTTTGATAAATTATATAGGTACTCTTAATACAATTATCTACACAAAACGGAACAATAACAATTCAAAAATAAGGGAACATATTATCTTAATGACTGTAAAGATGAATTTAAGGATCTTGGGGGTTAGAGAGAGGGTAAGAACGATGACGTACTATATCCAGTTTATAAGAAGGTTTTTTTACTTGAGGCTTAAGACCACACGTTATTTAGTCGTGTTAGGTTAAACAACTAGTATGAGTACTGCTACTATAGGGTGGTTATTGTTATTGTGTTAGGGGTGTTCTGAACAAACAAGTTCCCAGTTATTGAGTCCTAAAATAGTTAAATAGTGCATTGTATATGACACTGCAATATCAGGTGAGTTATTTTTTTTTTTATTTATCATTTATCACATTGATTATAATAGGGTTGTAAGTTCTTGAAAAACAAACCGTAGTTTTTGCTATACAATACAAATTTACTTCAATAACGCAAATATATATAATATATATTATTTTTGTATTTCTACACTTTTTTTAATTTCGTTTTATAAAGGAAAAAAATGTATCTACCCATGTGTAAGATTTGTATATATTATGGACAATATAAAACAGCTAATAATAATAATTTAAACGTTATAGATTTATGGCTATTTAGGGTGTATGTTAAACCTAGTTGGTATGGCTAAAACTGCATTTCAAATGCCCTGGAAACAGATAAAAACGACAATAATAGACTATTTCTTACATATTTTATTAAAAAGTTGTTTAGTATTGAATTGACCAGCGAGGTTATATTGATCATATTTTTTTTTTTTTTTTTGATTTTTAATTTATGCTTGCGTCTATTATATCTTAAATTTTTTATCATTCAATAGGATATAACTACTGACTCGTTAACTTAGCCCCAGAACTTATAACCCTATTGCAATGAAATTATGTATCTATTAAGACTAAAGAGTAGACTTTCAGTTATTCAATTTTATTATAAATCCACTACTATCATTTCGCGTTGTAATAGGTATCTTAAAATTAAAGTACTGTCTTGATACTTTACAATAATTTTTTTTTTACTCTATGAAACAAGAATGGTAAGCAGGGGTATTTAATTGCCCCAAAATTGTTTTACACTTTGTTTAAATGAATGCAATACTACTCGTATTTTCTAGCGCTAGTACGCACTGGATTAGCACTACAGAGGATGTAAATTGATGTAGCTTTTAGTAATATTAATCTATTTATATCTATGGAGATATCTGACACCTTCGTTGATAACTCTAACCTTTCTCTTAAGTTTATATGGCAGAGCCGTTTGGTCTTTCCTTTCACTAAAAAATTTATTATAATAATACAGTAACTGTGAATTCAGCTCATCGTTTTATATAAAAGCATATTTTTTACTTTTTGTTTTTATATGTATACCTTATAAACCAGTTTAATAATAATAATGTTTGTCATTTTAGATATTTCCCACTTCCGAAATCGAGTCCTTCAGGTCATTTTCTTATTAAAAATTTGGTATGTATCGCGAGGTAGGTATTTTAACAAAATCTTTTGTTCACAAAATGTTTTAAAATAATTGTTTAATTTTATCTGGGGCGCAAGCTTATGTAAAATCGCGATACATTGCGTAATAATTGGTTTTCATCTCGCTGAGATGATGTCAAAGTTGACAAACGGTTTATGCGATATTCTTCTACATGGAGATAGTATCGACTTTGGTGTCCATTAGACCTCCTTACAAAAGAGGCTGTCACCACAAGGAGTCTGGTATATTAGCATAAACGTCCGATTTGTTGACAATCCAATTTATTAGAAAATATCAATCTAATTTTAAAAAAATCGGTTTACACTACTGATTGACTTCTCCTCAGATAATTAATCAATTATAATATAATAAGTAACTTTGTTTAGTAGATATTTTCTTTCCGAAAAATTTTTTTTTTGTTATTCTTGTTAAATACTTCCGATTCGATGCTACATACCGTAGTAGGTAGTCTATCGGGGTTAAAATTTCAGCAGTTTAAAATAATTTAAATTTTCCTAAAAACACGAACTATTTGAGCTGATGATTTGACAGATAATCATAAAGAATATGTTTCATGCACTGGTTATCGTCTCTGATTGAGATGGTGTAAAAAGTCGACAGTTCTGCTCGTCAATGCACCTCTGCATGGGGTCAGTACCGACTCTTGGTGTCTGTAAGACCGACTGTACAAAAGGGGCTGTCACCACAAAAAGAGCCAGGTATATACGCACGAGCTTCTAAATTGTTGACTGGCCATTGTGAGAAAACAAAAGTCCTAGTTTAAATTAAAAATAATTTTTTACACGAATGTTTTTGTTGTCTGATAATAATCAATACTTATTAGAAATTCGTTAAAAATATTAAACTGTACTACTCATTTGAAATATATTACAACAACACACTACTTTGAAATGCAGTCGCCATTTAATTAGGTATTTTTAAATTTAGTTTTCAATTTTTTTTTTTGTGTGAGAAATTAAAAACTACCGACACCCCTCATAATCACCATTGCTCATGGAAATGAATAAACAAGTACAAGTACGGTGCAAAGGGTAGAGAAGTACTATATGAGAGCCCTGATGCTCCAAATAAAATTAATCTATTTCACCATAAAAACCATTACAACGTGATTACTAATCTCAATGCGACGTTTGTATATCGATATTATTGTGAAGCCTGTCATGTACCATATAATAACAGAAATGACCACGCATGAGCCAGGAGTTGTCCTTGTTGCCAAAAACACCTCCCTGTGAAAAGACAAGAGAAGAGGTACTCTGTCAAGATTGTAATAGAAAGTTTCGAAGTTTAATATGTTATAACAATCATAGATTAAATTCAGTAAAAATGGGGTATTTTCTTTCCGAAAATTTTTTTTGTTATTCTTGTTAAATACTTCCGATTCGATGCTACATACCGTAGTAGGTGGTCTATCGGGGTTAAAATTTCAGCAGTTTAAAATAATTTAAATTTTCCTAAAAACACGAACTATTTGAGCTGATGATTTGACAGATAATCATAAAGAATATGTTTCATGCACTGGTTATCGTCTCTGATTGAGATGGTGTAAAAAGTCGACAGTTCTGCTCGTCAATGCACCTCTGCATGGGGTCAGTACCGACTCTTGGTGTCTGTAAGACCGACTGTACAAAAGGGGCTGTCACCACAAAAAAGAGCCAGGTATATACGCACGAGCTTCTAAATTGTTGACTGACCATTGTGAGAAAACAAAAGTCCTAGTTTAAATTAAAAATAATTTTTTTACACGAATGTTTTTGTTGTCTGATAATAATCAATACTTATTAGAAATTCGTTAAAAATATTAAACTGTACTACTCATTTGAAATATATTACAACAACACACTACTTTGAAATGCAGTCGCCATTTAATTAGGTATTTTTAAATTTAGTTTTCAATTTTTTTTGTGTGAGAAATTAAAAACTACCGACACCCCTCATAATCACCATTGCTCATGGAAATGAATAAACAAGTACAAGTACGGTGCAAAGGGTAGATAAGTACTATATGAGAGCCCTGATGCTCCAAATAAAATTAATCTATTTCACCATAAAAACCATTACAACGTGATTACTACGAGATGATGGTTCCCTAACACATTCATCTAACCTTTGTGTTTTTAAACAATGCTGCGATGAATGTATGGCGTCCGAAGAAAGTATCTGCCCGAAATGTGGGCCTAGGTTACAGATTGTAAAATGTGCAGACCCTGTATCTTCTTTCATATACCATGTATTAACTCTATGGAGGAAATTTAAACAAGTCGTAGTAATAGCTCATAACGGTTGCGCTTTCGACCATCAGTTTATTTTAAATTATATCTTGACGAAGACTGACTTAAAACCAGACCTGATAATGCGTGGTTCTAAAATAATTTTAATGGAGATAAAGAAACGTAAAATTTTTGGATAGTATGAACTATTTTCCAATGAAGTTGGCTTCTCTTCCTGATGCATTTGGACTCGGAGATAATTTTAAAAAGGGTATTTCCCACACCTATTTAATACAGCTGAAAATGAAAACTACATAGGGCTCGACATAGGGGCTTTACCTGCTCTGAAATATTACGACCCCGACACGTTGAAAGAAGATGACCGTACAAAGTTTTTTTAGAATGGTACAAAGCACATAGAAACGATGAATTCCACATGCAACGCGATATAGTGACTTATTGCATATCAGATGTTGAAATATTAACACAGGCCTGTCTGAAATTCCGACAGCAACTACTCGAGACTACCAATGTCTGTCCATTCACAGAATCTTGCACGATGGCATCTGCCTGTAACAAAGTATATCGCTGTAATTTTCTTAAACCAAACAGTATCGGAATAATATCAAAAACCGGTTATAGGTGGCGAGATAACCAGTCAAGGATAGCTGTCCAGTGGCTTGTTTGTGAGGAGAAAGAAAGAAATATAAATATTAATCATGCAGCTAAAGGACAGGAGACCAGACTTCATGGCATTAAAGTGGACGGATATTGTATGGATACGAATCAGATTTTCGAATTTCATGGGTGCTACTATCATGGTTGCCCTAGTTGCTTTAAATATAGTAGAGATGACCCCCTACACAACGATCCATCTGAAACATTAAACTTGCGATACGAATGTACAATTGTTAAGACAGACCGCCTACGAGAACTTGGCTATGAAGTTGTTGAAAAAAAGGGGAGTGTGAATTTAAAAGACAGTTAATTAAAGAAATGCGAGTTCTTATTGAAAACCGCCCCCCTGCTTTCATTTGTGCCACTTAATCCTAGAGACGCATTCTATGGTGGTCGTACTGGAAACACTATTGAGCATTACAAGATCAGGGTGGGGGGAGAAAATTAAATACGTGGATATCTGTTCTTTATACCCTTGGGTCTGCAAATATGGCAAGTTTCCAGTTGGACATCCTAAAGTTTACGTAGGAGAAGAATGTTCAGCAATAAATTTAACATATACAGATGGTTTGATCAAGTGTAAAATTTTACCGCCAACAAACCTCTACCATCCTGTACTTCCTACAAAAATGAACAACAAACTTCTGTTCGTTTTATGCCGTGCCTGTGGCGAGCAAATGAATCAGAATGATTGCTGCCACGAAGAAGAAGAGAGAACACTAGTTGGTACCTGGGTCGTTGACGAAGTAATTGAAGGCTCTTGAGAAGGGTTATGAATTGAAAGAGGTTTATGAAATTTGGAGCTATGGCATTCAACAGTTTGATAAAACAACAAATAAAGAGGGACTATTCACTGATATGATGAATAAATTCATAAAAATTAGGCAGCAAGCATCGGGGTGGCCGATGGATTGTACCACTGTTGAAGAACGAGAGCGTTACATAGAACAGTTCCTCAATCAAGAAAATATCAAATTAGGTTTTGCTGATGTTATTGAAAATTCAGGATTACGATCTCAGGCCAAGCTTATCCTAAATTCGTTTTGGGGAAAGTTTGGACAACGAGAGAATCAATCAAAAAACAAAAATTGTCAACGATCCGGGAGAGTTTTTTAATGTAATGTCAAATCCAGATATATATGTTAACGGTGTGATTCCAATAAACGAAGATACCATCATTATTAATTATGAGCATAGAGAGGAAAATAACGATAGTCTAACTACAGTAAATGTAGCCATAGCATCTTATGTTACGGCCCAAGCTCGTCTCAAGTTATATAGCTATCTTGAAAAATTAGACGAACGAGTACTGTACTATGATGCTGACTCTGTAATCTACATTTCGAGGAAAGGTGAACCTGATGTACCCACAGGCAGTTTACTTGGAGATATGACTGACGAGTTAGAAAAATATGGATATGATAGCTACATAACAGAGTTTGTCTCCGGAGGTCCTAAGAATTACGCTTACAAAGTTTTCTCCACAAAGAAACAAACCGAGGAGGTCATGTGCAAGGTGAAAGGAATATCACTGAATTACGCAGCTAGTCAGCTGATAAATTTTGATAGCATAAGGAATATGGTTCTTAACAAATCCGCTCCTATCTACATTACATCCAAAAATATTCGAAGAACAAAAGAGCATGAAGTCGTAACAAGTATAGAAAGAAAAATATACAAAACTAATTCCACCAAGAGAAAATTCTTTAATGATCATAGCTCTGTTCCTTATGGGTTTAAGAAATTTAAAAATTGATTGATTGATAAGCGACAATAGAACCAAATATTTAGGTAACTTATAGGCCAGTTAATATTGTTAGCTCTGTTTATATATAGTTAGAGGTTAGTAAAAAATATATATGTGGCATTTTTTTTTTGTTTTTTGTATTGATTAGTTCTAAGTTTCAAATTACAGGAGTTTCATTTTATATTCGCTCATGTACTATATTTTATATAATGTAAGTATTTTCTGCTATATTTTCATAATTTTTAAGACATCCACGTAGAATAAAATGTTATCCTATTACTTATGTAAGAAAACCAGCTTTGTATGCTTTGTACAAGAGTAGTAAAAATTATTGTTCAATAAAGTTTATGAAAAATATGCGGCATGTGTTTCATTAAAGTATGGCATTTTTAACTCCAAGAAATAACCGAGTGTAAATACTGCCTTTTCTTGCTAGGTAACAGAGATTATATTGGCAGGTAGACAAACTATTTTAGTGTTAAATCGCTGTAACCCATTTACATTAATTTTGTTAAATCTCAGTAAATTTGTATTTTTCTCATACTGGCTTTTATATTAATAATACAAAATACAGAGTAGTTACTTGACAACTCAACAAGTTGGGTCAGATTGTGGGTATTACTCGATATAATGCAAAGTAGATGGCTATACCGACAGAGTTTAAGTAATAAAAAGAGCACCTCTAACGTTAGTACGATTGGTAAGAACACCTGAATAACAAGTGTGGTTATGTACGTATCTGATAACCCACAAGGTGCAAGACACTGCCTTATAGAGGCCTATAAAAATGGGGGTTACAAGGGGGCTCTGTTGACTCGGAGACGTGAGCGGCGTCCTAAGGGGCCCCATTATGTAGGGTTAGGATGGGGGCCTATAAAGATGGGGTAACACGGGGGCCCTTTTGGTAACTGAGACGTGAGCGGAGCCCTACGAGGCCCCATTCTGGAGGCACAGTGGAGTTAGGCAACCATGTAAACATATTATGGGGGCCCCATTCTCGGGGGGTGCAGCGGAGCCCTACGGTGTCCGGGGCCCCATTCTGGGGACATGAGCGGAGGCCGGGCCCAACCGCCCCTATACCTACTAGAAGTACTTTAAATTTTGTTCCATACTACTAAAGCAAATACATTCAATTAATTTAATTGAACACTCCAGGTACTGAAACCTCTATTATTTCTTAAAATGTTGTGCGAAAGAGGCACAGGGGACACAGGCCAAATATACGAGTATGCGGATTCTTTTTAGAAAAATCCCAGTGTCATGATAAGAAATTGAGACATCGTGGACGTCTTTACCATTCCTTGTAGCGGATGTCGAGATCCAGATGCTATAAACTTATATTTATTTGGGCGTGAAATTTCGCTTAAAAAGGAGATTAAATCATAATTTTAGTTTGGACAAAAATAATTTTGGTTCATTAAAAGAATTTGTATGTATGCGATTTTATCGTTCGTAAAGACTATTAATATTGTTCCTAGTGAGCTACAAAAATTTGAAGCGTATTGCCGGTCATATTGGTACTATATCGAATTGACATGATACTATGACACCATAGACAACCACATCTCCCGATGGCACCCAGAAAATTGTACAAATATCCGGGCTTAGATCATTTCGGGAAAATTTTCAGCCACTGGACGCCCTATGATAATCAAAGCAATAAGGTACAAATGTTTATATAATATTTATAATAATAATAATATGGGTCTGATTATTTTTTACTACATATCGACATTCGATTGAAATAAACATTATTATATTTTATAACATAATTTTTTCCATACATTTATTTTCCACTTGTATGAACATTTCACATTTAAATATCTGAATTTACAAAAGACTCTCAGGCAATTTAAGAGCCCTCGTCCCAAAAATGCTATTGCTTATAAAATTCGTAAATTAATTCAGATGAGACTGTAATCATACATATATCTACTCAAAAATTCATTTAAATGATTTTAATGAAATATTTTATGAACTTAATTACATTTTGAAACGAAAAATATTTCATTGTTTTCCTTTCCGGTGGATTATACTTCGCTTGATTTATCGTGGCAAACCCTACCTCAGGTTTTTTCAAACAGCAAAACGATGTTAATTAACTCTTGCGCCTCAATAAAACACAACAAACTTTTCATATCGGCCCCCGATACGTGGAGTATATAAATTAATATGTAGAAATACGAATAAAGCAGTATATCCACAGCCCTAACGGTCACAATTCAACATTATTAGCGTGTTAATGTATTAAGTTGATATCGTGCGTTCTAGCAATACAGAACACTATAATACACAAGGTGTCAGAACACCAAGAAAGAATGACATTGTCGACAATTAAAAACGTATGGTTCCAAACTTCCAAATATTCTTTGATGTCTATATACTTTTAATTCTAAGATATTATGATATTTGTTATGAGTTAATTTGTTTAATTAATTCATATTTTGGAAAATTTTCGAGTAGCTAATTAATTTTTAAGAGAGATAAAATATCATGAAAACGAGCAACTTTAAGTATAGGGAAATCATATACCAGCTTGAAGGGAATTTAATTCTACATCGATCTAGGGAATAATATACGAGGTGTTCTATTTAAGATTTTTGACTTATCAAGGTTTAAAGCTTTGGAAATTGACAGCGACTTTACAACAACCCTGTACAAAAAATTTCAAATTTTCCTGCGACTGTTTTACACAACTGCCGCCTGTGCAAAGTTGCAAATAATAATAATATCTAGTATAGTAATTATCAATTTTTCAAAGCTGATCCCAATCTGTGAATTTTTTATTTTAAATGCTTGTAACTCAAACAATAGACAATTTAGGTACATGATACCGTATATGACAATGATGAGAATTTTGCGTAGAATCTAAAACTGCAACAATATACAGGGTGTTCCATTAAAAAAAATACAACTTTAACTTATCGCCCTGTATAAAAGCAAGATAGAGATCTCGTTTTATTAAAAGTTCATATGATTTCGAACAACTTTTACTTCGACATTTTTTTCATAACACCTATAATTTCTGTGATAAGGTATAGGCCCAAGTTAAACGGGCCACCCTGTACATACTTACAAATAGCCTTTGTGTAGAACCGATCTCAATCCAATTGAACATTTGTGGGGTATTCTTGGTAGGCGACTGAGAAATTTTGCGTTAGTTTTGTGGGGCAGCCCTAATTAAATAGTTATTTTTAATTTCCTGTTTAAACTTTTACGTTTTCAAAACCATTTTCATTGCTAGTCTCAATCATTATTGGAAATTAAATAAATAAAATTAGGCAATTTCTGTTGTTTTCAAAGTAACTTGAAAGTAGTAAACGGAAAGGGCAACAGCCTCTTTTCGTGCACCGGATACCAAATTGAAAAATTTCTTTACTCATATTAAGATATGTTACATTTTTTACTGACAGAAAGAAATATCGAAACTTAATATCAAGGATTCTGCAGAAATAAACCACTAGTAAAAGGAAACGACTTGACATTAATAACTACCGAGTGTTGTATCGTCTTGACGTGTGTATATTTACGATGTTTTCCTTTATGAGTCCCTTTTAATAAAAAAATATATGAACGTTTCTCTTATGGTGTCGTTATGGAGGTCACCTTTCAGCAGATTTATATTGATGAAATATTGCGGGGTACTTTTCACCCTTAAGTGTATAGGGGTGGTACAAAAAAACGCGTAATAAAACTGCATGTTACAACTACTGCTCCAGCTAATACTGAATGTTATTGAATTACTTTTTAGCATTTTAAAGGAAAATAATAACAATGAAAAATACATCAATCTTGAATTAGTAGTAGTATATTCTTTGCGAAGTTTTGGTGGAAAGTTAAATATCTGAATTTTCATTATTTCGGACGTTATATTATGTATTAGGTATTAACCAGCAAATGCACACTGAGGAAATTTAGGCAATTATCCCTTAATAATTTCTCGGTTGAAAAGACTTTTAACACGCGAACATAAATTGTCTAAAATATCGGTCACTAGCATTAGTCACAATTCATTGCCTTTTATCAGTGACTGGTGTTCCTGTTTACATGCCGATATTTATTAGAAATTTTATCTGAGGTTATTCCGCAATGTTAAAAAGTGCACTATCGTTATTTTCGGAACACAAAAGGCTGTTAGTAACTGGACACAGGCCAAATTATGTTTATGTATTTCTATAATATACCTTCCAGCATCCTCCATTTATATGATACGAGGTTCTCAAAATAAAATAATTTAAAATATAAAAATAAATAAAACAAAGTATTAGCTATCCTCCATCACAGGATCTGTCTGATGTACAGGGTGTTCCAAATTGCTACATATTGGATTTTTTCCTACTCCTAGATCAAATAGAGAAAACCCACCAAGGTGTCTAGGTGAAAACCGCATTTCGATATCTTTAACCATTTTCGTGATATCGACGAAAATCGACATTTGGACTGCAACCCAGAGTTAAAATTTTGCAAAATTGGTGAACAACTTGATGAAATAATAATATGGGTTTTTTTGCAAAATCAAGAGCTAAATAATAATATTGATAAATGGGAAAAACTTTTGTAATTTCCCCGCAATATCATATGGACTAAGGAGGTAAGAGTGACCAACAATGGAAATTTCAATCGACATCATTGATCCGACTATAATAAACATATTTTAACCAAAGATATATACAAGGACCATTTGGATTTAATGTTTATCTCGGAATAATGGGACAACGTTTACTTGGACCATTTCTACTACCAAAATCTCAACGATCAAGAAGAATTTGTGGAACCATATTAATAACAAGATGGTGCACTACGTCATTAACGTCATGGTAACTACCAACAAACCCAATGAGTTTTTTGGGAACCAATGGATGAGAAACCGGGTTCCCATCCTATGGCCTGCAAGGCCCCCTGATCTAAGTCCATTGAAATTTTTTATATGGGACTTTGACAAAATATTTGAAACGCTTTCAGACACTTCAGAAGATCTAGAGAGATGCTATCGCTCAAGTTACACCCTTGCAACTCTTAAATGCTGAGAAATCATAGTTACGAAGAGGTATCAACTCCATCTCGAGAAAAATGGTGCACAGCAGCACAATAACAAGACTATTTGTGATGAAATTTTGTTTTATTTGAAATGCTAATTAATTATTAAGATATTACTGTCAATCAAAATATTAAACTTTATTGCTTTAAATAATAATATTTTGTTCGTGTTTTAAAACTTTCAGTGCCGAATGTCGTTTAGTTTATCATTTATTCGTGTATCAATTATTCACTAACATCAAATACTCTTGTTCTCCATAGCCAACTTATGCACGCAAATGTCACTAAATGTCTATTTTAAATATAAATACATATATTCTTATATCTTTCCTGTTGAAAATGTAATATACCCAAATATATAGGTATATTTTTTGGAAACCTTCAATTTTTTCCGATATTTTGAGGTCAAAGTCAACTAGGATGCCCATCTGAAATAAGAAAGTTGGATTTGATGTTTCAAAATTGAGTAGTTATAAACTTTTTAAAGATGTGTCTTATTCAATATTGGAAAGTGTATCTAGAAAGTTTTTACTATTATACGATAAAATAAACCATAAATAAAATGTCTGACACTTTTTCGAAATATGCCGAATGTCAATTTTTGCCAATATCTCGAAAAAGGTTAGAGATATCAAAATACCGTTTTCACTTATCGACGTATCATGAAAATTGATGTTAGATGCTTTGATCAAATTTCTCCATCTGGTCGTGAAGTAGGAGAAACGGCCAAAATCAAACAATTTGGGATACCCTGTACAATCTTCACCCATTTGATTACAACATCATCTATTTTATGTACAAATATCTTTGAAAGTATATTCTAAATGCACAAAAATTAATTAGTTCAAATTGTGACTGGATGTGCATCATTATTTGTATAGCAGGAAACAATTACACTTTGCAGGGCACAGCGTCTCTTACAGCAAAATTATAATTCTTATCTCATCCTGAACTTTAATTTGAATCGTGAAAATCGTTAATTTAAAGTTTACAAAAATACCAATATACAAAATATGTAAAATTCAACAATAAACGGTCACCTGATTTTACAATCATTTATGAAGGCTCTATACTTTCATAGTTAAATACTCATTTAATAAAAACATATACCAATATAAACCATAAGAAATAAAAAGACGAAGTCAAATAAATAACCGGGCCGGTTTCTTAAATATATTTCAGGGCAACGAAATATATATCATATTCTTCCGCTTGTTATTGTAACGAGCACACATCAGCTAAAGTGGGTAATATTTTAGCTGGGGTTGCTCGAGGAGCTGAAAAATGGGTAGCTTGATTAGGTCTGATCTGAATTGTACGCACAGGTAACCCGGATTTAACGTTGGATTACGATGAGGATAATTGCCATTTATGTTCTATTCAACGAGTTATAGAGACACATTTTAAATTAACTTAAAATAAACAACTATTATTGTTTATTTATTTTTAAAAAAATTTTATATATACAAAAATATTTTCATTTATATTAGTACGAACAATAAAAAAGCACTCTATGCTAAAAAGCAACTAGTGTATTGCTCGATTATGCTTAATTATAGCCATAAAAATAGAATATGCTAATGCCAATCTGTCTCCACCTCCACCTCCCTCGAAATCGTCAGCATGCAAAGTTTCTATTTTTTAATGCCCTCGGCGATGTGTTAACCTGTACCATTGTCTATATAGAATAGGCAATGCCTGTACTAGATGTAAAAATTAAATTATATTCTAAGTTTTAAAAGAAAAGGACATAATGGGGTGGGCTTAACAGAAAATTTTAATTCTCTAAGTGATAGATGTTCAAGCTTTGAAGATAATAGTTGTGCTGCACTGTGCCTGGAATGAATTGTTTGTCAATCTGACCTCCCCCTCCCATGAAGAACAACCTTGCTGCTGCTTATTTATTATGTAAGAGTGTGCAAGCCATAAAAATAGTTGTGCTAGGTGGAACATTTGCGTGCTATCAAAATTGATATAGAAAAATAATAACTGAGACCGGAGCGATCCATCGCAAACCACTTTCTGAACCTCCAAACGCGAAATATTAGTATAATGGACTGGATCCTCAGTTGTTCCCTGTATATCAAAGTAAATAAGAGAATTTTATATTTGAGCAACGAGCGGCCATAAACCAAAAGTAGATTTGAAACAGTTCGGATTAATATTTTGAGTAATTATGAATTCTAAATAACCCTCAGCGATTACATTTCATGGAGAACTGTCCAGACAAATTGAGCGAGTAATGCCATTAGGATTATAATATTTAATTTGAATTTGCTGAACAACTAGAATAAAAACATGAGAATAAATCCAGTGTTAAGCTGTGGTGCGCGTAATGTAACGCATTGCCGCTGAAACAAGCTGAATATAAAACGGAATTACATCCATATTGTCGACTTGTTTACATTTAAACAACGCCGCTACGTTCCTGATTAATGCCCCTTCTGAAGCTACGTCTTTACCAAGATCTGCCTCACAATAGAAATACTTCTGTTCGGTTAAATTTTCACAGTTTTCATATTCACGCCTTAAAATTCATTGTGTTGAAAGTTTAATGTATTACGAAAATAATAAATTATGCGCTCAAACATTTCATACTTCATTCATCCCCTATGTTTAATATTATTTGACGTAAGCTAAATATATTGATAAAATATTTTAAAGATTCATAAGCCTGTAAAAGAAGTATCGTGCCAAACTTCTTTGATGCATTTCTTATCATATAGGGTGTTCTCAACGCGGCTCTGCTTTTACCTTCAATGGTAGTTAACATATATTAAACTATTAAAACCTATTAGAATCATTCTTTCCTGATAAGGAATTTACATTCACAAAATAATTGATATTTTGTATTTTGTCCACATAAGGTAGGTAATAGATATCTAGATAATATAGTATCTATCATAGATCATTTATACCCAATATGTTTGAGGTAAATAGTTTATATAATCACTAATCAGTCATTAATTTTGTTGGAAACGTTCTGAGTACATCGATTTTCATTAGAGTTTGAAGTATAATTCAAACGTCTTTCTTTAGAGAGCAGACCATCAGGGGCGAAGTTTCACTGTTGACACGTCTATTGTTGTTGTGCACATATAAGACTAAGGAATGTCGAAGCGCTGAATGAAAGTTGAAAGTCTAGGCCAATGAAAAAGAGATTCTGATTAGACGAGAAATCAACAGAGGAGTATTTTTATGTTCGTTTCCAGTTGGTAGTTGACATATGGTAACTGTATCTTTTACCTCCGACTTGCTCACGGTGTAAGACAATTAGGTGATGAAACGCCTCAATGTATCGTATGGTTAGAGTGTCGCCAAACTGTTAACGCAAGAGACGCGAAATCGTAAGACAAAGAGAGGAATTATAGGGCCGCGCGGGCTGCGCCTTGCATGTACCGAAACTGTGGTAGGTATACACTCATTTACCAGGAAACCCGGAAATCGAGTAATATTTGTAAATTAGGTAAACAGTGTGTGCATAATAGGTATATAATTTTACCAGCTATAGCCGAATTTGTAAGTGTGAAATCTAGGGGAGGTCTAACTTATTATGGAACTATATTCAATTACTTCCTTACCCTGGAAAACATTTTATTCAAGCATATCAACTCAGTTGACGTATTTGAAGAGACCATTGACGAATTCTTATGTATTAATCAGAGCAAAACACTAGAATTTCCCTGTGAATCCCATTCTCAAGACATAATTACAAAACTAATTTTATTTTACATAACAATGCGGGTAATAGTTGAAGGTGGAGTTTATGCCGAGGTCCGTAGGACCGAGGCAAATAAACCACATAAATGATAAAAAGGAACCTTTAATGCCGAGGTGCATATTAATTTTGTTTTTAAATCCAGAAACTGTGAAATTAAGATTAATTAACTCTATATTTTAAATAATTTTCAGTGACATTAAGAAATGTCATATTTATTTAAAATTTTAAGTGACATTAGGAAATGTTACAATTATTTTTAAAATGTCAAATCGGAATAATTTTTTGTAAGAAAATCATTATTTTTAGCAATTATAATAGTGATAATACAATTCTGAATGTAAAAAAACTGTATTTATTTACCTTTTATTACAACACAATTATTGTCACAAGCAATGAAAAATGTATGTTTACATTTATCTGTCACCTCCGCCAACTACAAAAATCGTACAATAATGGATTACTTTAATGACTATTTCTATCCCTTTAATGCCGATTTTGGGGTACTTTAATGCCGATTTAAAAAGAACAGTTTTATAAAAGAGATTCCCAGACAAAAACAAAATCTTTTTCCAATAAAAAGAAGGAATCTAGATTGCAATTAACCTGATACTACTATTATAGTTGATTCAATTTACCTTAAATTTCTGAGCACATTGCAAGAGATTTAAATTAAAATTTAAGAATCAATATAAATGTAATTAATAGTTTTTCTCTTTTTTTTTTTATTTTGGACATTAAAAATATCTAAGTAATAATGCTTTATGTTTACTTAACTTGAATAGTTATTTAATTTTTGAATAAATAAATAAACATTTTTTCGTATACATTATTTATTTCACTCACGTATCCCTTATTATTTATTCGTTATCACATCGAAATATACTACTATTTTTACTTTATTTACAATATTAAAAATATTATCTTTAAATAAATACCTTATTGCAAGCAATAAATGATTCTTTCGATCAATGCGATCATTGACATAATATAAAAATCATTACTTACTACAGCTGTTTTAATTAAATTCTATAGGTATAGTGTAAAAATATTGTTTCGTTTTTAATGAGTGAAGTTAATTTTTTAGATATATAATACTAGACCATTTTAAAAGAATTGCTTTAGATTTTAAACAGTAAAATATGCGGCCCTAGTTCTACCATCTCTCTCTAATCCGAGCGTTAACAAATTGACGTTGCGGTCTGCCGGCTCGTGGCATCACCTAATTGTCTTACACCGTGGACTTGCTTTATCCTAGTAGTTTTAAAATCACGTCCCCTACCCTTTAGGTATGGGAAGAAAAAGAAGAGTGACAGTGCTCTCGTAACATAATTTCGTTATTTAGCCGTGTTAATTCTTTCATTAAAACAAACGAATTTAATACACCTGTTTCATATTACAAAATCATGGTCAATACTCGTTCAAAGTATATTTTACGGGTCACCCATATAAGCAGCTATTCCAGTTAAAATTTAACTGCCATAAGCTTTTAAACACCAGAGACCGGCTTTATTACATATAAACGTATAAGGTAATTACGTTATGAACCTTTTATGCACCCAACCAACATTCGATATTTGTTTTCATTAGTGATGACGCCTAAAATGTTATATTTAAACAATGTTTTAGCTCAGGGCTCAGCTCTTACCGCAAAACCTAATCTAAAAGTTTACAGACTACACTGAACACTCGTTCTCATTACGCGCCTTTATTACCCGACCCTAATCAGCGTTGGCTTCCGGGAAGATAGTTGTCTCCTAGTTAAGTTTTTTGTTGGAAGAAACTGCGAGAAGTTATTTCATAACGCCCGCGAACAATACACATCGACTTGATAAATAATTTTCCTGCGCGTTTTGGCAATTCAGCAAATTTTGCTTCAGGATCTTTTCCTTGCTCAACTTTGAACTTGACCTGGAAAAATTGTACGCTAATCAAATAATTCAAAAATTTTGTTCAATTGAAAATGACGGTTTTTATTGTGAGTGCAACGGCTTGACATTTAGACTTAAAATTTACCTATTTCATAGATATAATGTCATGTCACAATAATTTCACCACATGTAATTACGACCCCCTTTATCCCAGAAGGCTCTAGAAGAGCCTTGTGCGGGAGGAGGCTACACATTTAAACACAAGGGACACACATCCAATATCCGTGTATAATGGAAAAATCCCTTTCACAGTATTTTCCATTGCCACGACCGGGAATCGAACCCGGGACTTTTGGGTGAGAGGCAGGTACGCTACCATCTCGACCATCAGTCATATCATATAATACATTTCATTCGAAATTGTAGAACTTATATTATACCTATTTTAGAATAGAATAGAATAGAATAAGGTTTATTGTGCAGATTACAAAAAAATGTACATATTATAAGGAAGTACAATAGGTATTAAAAGTAATCACACAATTTGGTCGATGTTCGCATACATCTGCGATCTTCCACATCGCCTGCGTAATATATAAGTGAAGTTAATTTAAAAGCTATACATATAAAACTAATTATTATCTAAGTATATATGTACCTAGTTACTAAGAATAACACTGTTCAAGTCAAATTTTTGAGTTAATACTAATATACAATGATTGAAGAATGTATACACAATTACACAATGATTAAGATATTCAAATGTTTATGAATATAGTTACATTATAATTGGTTTTGAAACAAGAGTTCCTTTAATTCATTTTTAAAATTGGTTTCTGATAAACTTAAAAGATTAGTTATAGTGTTTAATAGAGTAGGTGCTCTATAAGAGAAACATGCTTCATCTTTTGATGTTGTGTGTTGTGGTATTGTAAAACTATTCGTTCGTATGTTTATACTATGAACAGTAGATCTTAACTGTAAGTTATTAAACAAATAATTTGGTATTTTATTTTTCACTAATTTGTAAAGAAACATGCAGTATAGATATATGAACCTGTTATGCAATTTTAATTCTCTGCAATTATTTATGAATGGTGTAACATGATGGTTATAAGGTATATCGAATACATATCTCATACATGCATTTTGTAGTTTTTGTAATCTAGTTTTATTATGTTGTGTTAAAAAATCATAATATACACTAGAGCAATAGTCCAAATTGGGGTAGATGAGGCTTTGTATTAGTTTTAGCTTTGTATCTGAGGATAATGATTGTTTCAGTCGATGTAGCATTTTTAATTTCATATATGATGTACTGATTATTTTATTTGTATGTTTTTCAAAATTTAAGTTGTTGTCAAATATGACACCTAAACTTTTAGTGGAATCTGACCAGTCTATCACTATGTCATTTAATATTACACTGAAGTCATTAAGATTTATTTTTGAATGTATTTGACGAGTACCAATACACATAGCAACTGTTTTTTCAGGATTAATCCGTAATCCATTTTCTCTGCACCAGCTATATAAGTTATTTAAATCGCTATTTACTTTGTGAATTGCGTCGGCTATATTATCAATTGTAGAAGATATGTATATCTGTAAATCGTCAGCATACAAATGATATTTGCAGTGATCAAGACATTTTGGTAAATCGAAGGTAAATACTGAGAAGAGAATAGGACCTAAGATACTTCCTTGTGGTACGCCACTTTTCGTTCTTAATAAATTACATGTGGATTCCTTGTATCTGACACTCTGAGTTCTATTGTGTATATAATTTTTGAACCATGTCAGGGACATATCATCACAGCCTATGTAGTTTAGCTTGGCAATTAATAAATCAAAGTTTACTACGTCAAATGCCTTGCTTTGATCGAGAAAAATGATGAATGTAACTTGTTTATTGTCAATAGCGAACGTGATATCATCTACAACTTTAAGTAATGCAGTTTGTGTACTATGCATAGGGCGAAAACCAGATTGATACTGTGGAATTATATTATTTTGATATAGATATGTTTTGAATTGGTCGGCAACAATTTTTTCAATAAGTTTTGATAATGTAGGCA
This sequence comes from Rhagium mordax, assembly GCA_963680705.1. Classification (NCBI taxonomy): domain Eukaryota; kingdom Metazoa; phylum Arthropoda; class Insecta; order Coleoptera; family Cerambycidae; genus Rhagium; species Rhagium mordax. The sequence goes on along the minus strand of OY796661.1, from coordinate 23,223,271 downwards.
AGATACTAAGGGGTCTAAGATCTTTTAATTCACTACAGTTGTCAACTTTAGGAAATGGAAGAACAAGTGCTGTTTTCCATACATCGGGGAATTGGCCGGTGGAATATGAGAAATTAATAATATTTACTATTAAGTTTATACAGTATGGTAAAACTAGGTTTAACATCTTTATGCTAATTTCATCTATTCCTATGGCTTCAGATTTAATTGTGTTTATTTGTTTGTAAATGTCTGCACTAGTTATTTCTTGTATCGAAAAAGTTGACGTATCATTTAGCTTATTATTATTGTAATAATTTTTAATATTTTCATCTATATTAATGTCACCTCCTACATTAACAAAAAAATTATTTATGTCGTCACCAGTTACATCTTCATCAAGATTTAAAACATAGTTTTTATGACTTGATATGCCAAGATTTTTAATTTTATTCCAGAGCGTTTTAGGATTATCCTTATTCCTCTCTAATTCAAATTTTATGTAGCAATCTTTTTCTTTTCTGATAGCATTGTTTAGATAATTTCTTAGTTCAACATAATACAATCGGTCATTGGTATTTTTTGTTTTTATATATTTTTTATGAGCCTTATCTTTCAATGCTATCACTTGTCTAATATTGTGTGTAATGTATGGTGGTGAATGTTTTTTATTTTTATTAATAAGTTTAATAGGTGCATGTGTAATAAATAGCTCTGTTATAGTGTTATTTAAATCTGTTGTTATCAAGTTTATATCATTAGTGTTGTTTAAATCATCCCAATTTATACTTAAAGCATCTAGTGAAAAAGTATCCCTATCTAAATTATTTAGGTCCCGATAATATATCTTACCAGTTTCGGGAAGAGTATGATTTAAGTTAAGTTCACAACATACCAACATGTGATCAGATATGCCCACCATATCCATAATGCCACACTCATTTACGCACAGATCATTACTAACACAGATAATGTCAATTAGAGATTCTCCAGCACTATGTATTCTTGTTGGTGTATTAACTAACTGTACTAGTTTAAACTGAATTAGAATATTATTTAACAACGTATATCCATTATTATTTTTATCCATAAAGTTTATATTTAGATCCCCCATAACTATAACAGAATCACATTCCAAGTATATTCTTTCTAACACTTCCACAAAATCATCTAACACGTCAGGTTTTGCATGTGGTGGCTTATAGATAACGCATATTCCAATTGTTTGTTTTTTTAAATTAACTTTGATCCATAGCTGTTCTAAACCTCTTGAAAAATCCGTAGTTTTGTAATAAATTGTAAATTTATAGCCATGTTTTATATAGAGTGCCGTACCTCCTCCTCTGGTAGGGCGGTCCGAACGTATTAATTGATAATTGGGCAAAGAAATATATTCGGATGGAAAGTCCTTTTGTAGCCAAGTTTCGCTAATACCCACAAAGTCAAATGATTCATTGCATATCACTTCCCTAAATATGTTAAACCCTGTGTGTACTGAGCGTATGTTCAGATGGCCAAATTTCGCTCTTAGTTTTTTGGGTTTAAGGTGGATAAGTCCTTATTTCTCCCTCATAGTGTCTGGTGTGTTTTTGCCTGTCCTTCATCATTTTTCTATATTCTTGTCTATTTGTTATTTTTTTTTCTCCACCGACCAATCTTCAAATCGTTGTTTTCTCAACCTGTTCATTCCATCTGCTTCTTGGTGTATCTCTGGATCTATTAGGTTTCCATTCCACTATAATTCTTAATGTTGTTTTCTTTTTCTTCTTAATCTTTTAACTTCTTCTGTTACTGCCATATAATTCTCTCTCTATACCCTTTTTGTATTCTCTCTTTTATGTCTTGCTTTTATTTTCCTGTTTATTAGTACTCCTAATTTGATTGTTTCTACTCCTCTAAATGCGTGCCCTCCACATATAAATTCTGACATTGCTCTCTCTTCCTTACTGCAACATATATAGTTTGTTTTTATTCAACTTTAATCCTCTGTTCTTTGCTTCTTCTTCTTCTCTTTCTAGTTCATTTTTATTTTCATGAGATGATTCAGATTACCACATCATCCGCATATGCTATTACTTGGATAAAGTTTTTGGTAATTCCATTTATTCTTTTTATTGGACTGCGCTGCATCTAATGTTTTGGTGAAAAGCAGAGCAGACAGAGCATCACTTTTTCGCACCCATTTTTCTATCGGTATTTTTTCTGTTGTTCCTTGTCCTATCTTTATTATTGCATTTGAGTCTTCCATTGTAATCTTTATTAGCTCTCTAACTTTCTTAGGTATCTTTATGTTCTTCAAGTCTTTCATTAATTGGCTTCTCTTCAGTTGGTCAAACATTTGTTTAAAATATGTAAATATAATTAATATACATTTCCACATTATTCTCTCATAATGTTTTTCTATTACCTGCTTTAGTTTATGTATAGCGTCAACCGCTGATCTTCCCTTCTTCTGAAACAGTTCTGGAAATCTCCCATGTTATTCTCCGTGTATTTCTGTAATCTTTCTTTTAACAATATATATAGAATGTTACATATCTCCCTTTATTGGTACTGGGATTATTATCCCGGTCTTCCATTCGCCCGGTATTTTTTCTTCACTCCAAATTGTCTTTATTAGTTTGTAAATGTTCCTGTGGAGCTCTACGCCTCCTTCTTTTATTAATTCTGCTGTTATTTTATTGTATCCAGCTGCTTTTTTTAATTGTTATATTGATCTCTCCACTTCTTCCTCATTGGATACATCTACTTCTATCTTTAATCTTCTCCTTCTTCTCTCTTGTATAATTCGTTGAAGTGTTTTTTCCATTTTTCCCTCTATTTTAACTATTATACTTATATAATTCTCCCGTGTTATTTCTGCTGTTTCTCTCAATTTCTTCCATTTGACCTTCTATCCATTGTTGCTTTTTTCATATATAGTTTTGTTATTTCTTTTCTATGCTCTTTGTAGATGTGATGTTCATGTCTACTTCATCGTTTGTTCTGAGTAATTTTTCTCTCGCGTCATTTTTTTATTTTTATCTAGTCCATGCCATACTTGATCAAATCATTGAATTATAACTGGTTTTTTCCTGATTCCTATAGCCTTCTGCAGCTTCGTATATACTGTCCTTGATCATTTTTCATTCCTCTTCAATACTATTGTCCTTCTATTCCCGTATTATTTTCTTTATTTCTATATTATATTTGTTCTTCACTTCTTCCTGTTCCAAATTTTCCGTGTGCCATTCTTATTTTGTTTCTTTTTTGTACTTCAATCCCAGTATAATTATTTTACATTTAGTTATTGCCAGATTGTGGCCTGAGTCAATATTTGCGTCTCTGTATGAACTTATATCCTTGTTCGCTGTGATATTCTTTTTTTTTACCAGTATATGATCAATTTGATCTCCTGCATTTGTTCCCGATCTTGTCCATGTTTCCTTATGTATTGTCTTGTGTAGATATATATGTCAATATGATTAAATTATGACACTATAATATATTGAGCTGCACATACGTTTTGACATGTGCTCGAGTGGTCTATTTACTACTAACGATTTTAATGTAATTCATTTCAACTTTCAACGAATTATAAGTGTATATGAAATGATTACCTTATGAAGTATTTGCGTTTTACATAGGGAACGCCTCTTATATACCTGATTCTTTTATTTAACCGGTATATACTTTTAAGCTCACACGTGGATATATTACGGATATTTTTTTAGATTTTGAGATGAATTCAAGTCGACGAGAATGGCCGATTACATTCTAGGATCTTAAATAGGTCTGGATTTATCGTTTGAGCCTGTGTATGTACTGTTGCCCAGATAATGAATACTTATCTCTTAAACGCTGAATGGAGTGCATTTGATATCGGAAATACCATTTGATCATCCAGGATTCTGTGCGAGACTTGTAATTAATCACTGACTTGGATTTATCGGAGATTTGTATTTCTACGTAGACCCCCTCGTTGGAAACTAACATAGCCAAGCTCCTTTTGTCCAGTGTGACGTAAGCGATCATTTCTCACTAGCCACGGGGCAACATGAACAACATTATCGGTCGATAAATACATTTGAACAGAAAAAGCCGATTAATTTACATAATTTGCGTATATTTTCATACACTAGGCACGAAAGTGAGACATCCACAAAATATTTTTCTGAGGACAGGATGACGCCTATTTTTAATTAGCGCATTTCTATTTGGAGCCAGTACATCTCGCGCAGTCGCAACGACCACGTTATATAAATTTACAACACATAAGAATGTTTAAGAAATATTGCCACGAAGGGCAAAAATGTGATAATTTATTTCAAACATTATTTACTGCAACGCCCGGTACATTACTTTCATTTAATTAAAATCAGGTTATTAAAGTACAATTATATTATGCATGTTAGACACGATGATAAACAAATTAATTTAATTCAGCTCGTACGTACAAGGAAACGAACCATGGTAAAATGTTGAGCAAGCTATTTTATTGCTGATGCAAAACTGATTACTACAACTGAGGGGATAGAATAAGTTATTAGAGTTAGTTGTGTTTTTGGGGTTGTCGAGACAAGATCTCTCAAGGGCCCCTTCAGGACCCCTCCGGGTTAAGTGCATATCGCCGGCCCAGGTTGCTGTGGTCCCCGTAAGTACACGTTGTTTTCATACTCGTTGTTTCTTTGTGTTAATAAATATTGTAATTGTTGGAACTTTACCGCTATATTTTAATTCACCAAGTGCCACCCTCATAAGCATAAGTAAAACCTCGTGTGCCAAGCGAGTCAATCATCTTGTTAATAAGTAAACTTCTTAAAATAACCATTGAGCCAAAAGCGAGTCAACTATTATGGTAAAATAACTATATTAGTTGTATTAGTAATGTAACTCAGTAAAACGAACAGTCATTTCTTATTTAACCCAGTTGTCAGACAAGCGTAGATGTGCAGGTCCTGAAGTACCTCAGGCTATGCAAATAGTCTTCATATATAGGGGTAGAAGGTAAAAGTTAATTTGAGAAAAAAAAAATTGAGACTTTTACAGCTTAGATCTTGTGAATGAAAGAAACGTTAATAATTTGTCTGTTTAATCAGAATTATTCTAAGTGTATTTGGTTGTATAGTGTTTTAAAGTCATTAGAAAAGGGCCTTTCAAAAGGTGTTTTTAATATTTACTTTACGTACGCTCACATGATCTTTCATAGTTTTTATCAGGAAAAGAATTATAAATGAGCGCGAGCAAACTTTTACAATTTATCCTGATTCTCGATATGGCCGAGCAGACATCTTCAGAAGATGGTTATAACTACTGTTATTCATCTCCAGATGACGCTAACTTGATTGGTGAAATATATATCGAGTAAGCTGTCTCTAATGAAGCCAACGTATATTACAACTCCGTGTCCTTAAAATAGAAAAGTTCTCGCAAGGATTCACTGAAATGTTTAAAGAAAACTTCGACTTTAGCGAACACTGAATACAGTATTTAAATTTTATATGCCGCTATAATCTCCTAAGCTCAACAAAACATGTAAGATTCAATTTGTTTTATAGTTTGCTTAAAAGATAAAACTTTAGTTATCTACCAGACACTCCTCACTCATGGTATTAAAATCTGAGCATCAAAAACACTTTTACGGTTAACGTGAGGGCAATAATAGTTTGTTCTTAAAATATTATGCTACAATTTTTACGATTACAACAGTTTTTGCGCGTATAAGAAACAGTAGATGGATAAATACAGTAGTTATTTGGGCTTGGAGATAAAGAGGCATAATTATTTAAATGAACAGTGTTCGATGCGATATCAAATAACTTTACATACAAAAATGGTTGTTTGGGATTTGAAGATAATGTGTGTAGGGTCTGCTTTGCAAAATTTGAGTGCACAATCACACAGACAGATCATCTAAGTAATCAATTCACATGTTAACGTCACTTATGCGTTTATTTTTAGATTACATTACATACAAATTTAAAATATCTACTTGTGGTTTGTGCAACTGTAGTCAATTAAATGATGTTCCATTATAACATCGGTGAGTGATTATGTTTAAAAAATTTCAAACTAGCACATAATTCAGATTGATTAAATTCAATTAAAATTTCTATTAAAAAGATTCAAATAAATCTGCTCATTTTCAACAAACTCGCTCGACTGTATTTAAAAATTGTACCAAAGTTATCTAGTTAAATAAAAATGAAGTTTAATTGAATTTATAAATAATTTAAAACTAAAATATAAACGGGAAATGCTAGCATAATGAAATATTGATGTTCTTTTAATTCACCGGGGTTTACAGAGAAAACAACCAACACATTTTCATTAACTTTTTTTACATAGAATAATTAAACATCTCCTAAAGAGTACACTTTAAAATTTTAGTAGTAATCAATTTCTAAGTTGACATTACGCTAATTAAAATAGTATTTGATAACGTGTAGATATTCCCAGATATTCTTGAAAACGATCAAATTATAAATTTTCTTACAAAGGTTGCATAATTAATAATTATTGTTCTCGCTAAACTGAATAGCAGACAAAATAATTATTAATTTAAAGACAAGAGTAATAAACATAATGTTTTACTTTTAGTTATTCTTGAAAACCATCGAATTATAATTTTTGTAAAAAGATTGCATGAATGAAGAACTACTAAACGCTAAACCGAATAGTAAACAAATTAATTATTTATTTAAACACAAAAGTAGGTACTCACTATAATATTCCCAGCTTTGAACAAAAGCAAATTATACGCTTTTTTTAAAAAATCGCATAATAAAGAGTTACTATTAAAAGATACCGCGGCAATTTCCGTTATGGGAAGCATAGGATTATTTAAATTTTAATGTAAAATAAAAATAACATAGATAAAATGAATGAAGTGGATAAAGTAAATAAAATAAATAGGATAAATGGAAAAATTAGAATAAATAGAGTAAATATAGTAAATAGAATAAATAGAATAAATGGAATAAATGGAATAAATAGAATAAATAGAATAAATAGAATAAATAGAATAAATAGAATAAATAGAATAAATAGAATAAATAGAATAAATAGAATAAATAGAATAAATAGAATAAATAGAATAAATAGAATAAATAGAATAAATAGAATAAATAGAATAAATAGAATAAATAGAATAAACAGAATAAATAGAATAAATAGAATAAATAGAATAAATAGAATAAATAGAATAAATGGAATAAATGGAATAAATGGAATAAATGGAATAAATGGAATAAATGGAATAAATAGAATAAATAGAATAAATAGAATAAATAGAATAAATAGAATAAATAGAATAAATAGAATAAATGGAATAAATGGAATAAATGGAATAAATGGAATAAATGGAATAAATGGAATAAATGGAATAAATGGAATAAATAGAATAAATAGAATAAATAGAATAAATAGAATAAATAGAATAAATAGAATAAATAGAATAAATAGAATAAATAGAATAAATGGAATAAATGGAATAAATGGAATAAATGGAATAAATAGAATAAATGGAATAAATAGAATAAACAGAATAAATAGAATAAATAGAATAAATAGAATAAATAGAATAAATAGAATAAATATTGTATAATGAAGAACTATTTTCGCAAAACCGAATAGGTATTAGACAAAATAATTATATATTTAAGCACAAGAGTACTCGCTATAATATTCCCAGATAGACTTGAAGAAAAGCAAATTATACGTTTTTGAAAAAAGATCGCATAATAAAGAATTACTATAAAAAGATGCAGTGGCAGTTTTCATTATAGGAAGCATATAGGATTATTTAAATGTGAAATAAAAATAACACAGATAAAATAAATGAAGTGGATAAAATAAATACTTAGAATAAATGGAATAAATAGAATAAATAGAATAAATAGAATAAATAGAATAAATAGAATAAATAGAATAAATAGAATAAATAGAATAAATAGAATAAATAGAATAAATAGAATAAATAGAATAAATAGAATAAATAGAATAAATAGAATAAATAGAATAAATAGAATAAATAGAATAAATAGAATAAATAGAATAACTAGAATAAATAGAATAAATAGAATAAATAGAATAAATAGAATAAATAGAATAAATAGAATACATAGAATAAATAGAATAAATATTGCATAATGAAGAACTACTTTCTCTTAGACAAAGTAATAATTTATTTAAGCACAAGAGTACTTACTATAATATTCTCAGATAGCCTTGAAGAAAAGCAAATTATACATTTTTTAAAAAAGATCGCATATAAAGAATTACTATTAAAAGATATTGATGCAGTGGCAGTTTCCGTTATAGGCATATATGATAATTCAAATTTAAATGTAAAATAAAAATAACATAACATAAAATGAATGACGTGGATAAAGTAAATAAAATAAATATAATAAATAGAATAGAATAAATGGAATAAATATAATATAATTAACAGAATAAATAATATAAATACAATTAATAACTATAAAATACCTGCAGTGAGTTATTATTATTATTATTATTAAATATGAAATCGATTGTTCTTTACGTAGTACTTATACTTAACAATATGCAAGGCATTTACTTAGCTAATGAGAAAAGTTATTCCCCCAAATAATTTAATACACCTCCTCGTATATCTGTAATATTTATTACGTTTATAAAGTTATGAATTTTGTATCTGATAAAATAAATTTGAGAGTATTCCAAATGCGCCCCAGAACCATTCACTTACCGACAAAAGTTATCGCCATATATGTGACAATAACATATCGAAACGTAATTGAATAAATCGTTTGATAGTACTGTAAGTTGTAGAAGCAATTTCGGCATTATTTGATTATGTAAATTGTATATAAAGCTACGATTGCTCAACACAAGAATTGCCTCTCGGAATGGGAAGGGTGGCGTCCCAAAGTTTTGCTCGAAGTTTCGATTATATTGCGGCAAGTGCTAGTTTTGTCTTTTCAACTCAAATTAAACAACTACCTTATATACAGTTCTCTGCTCTGCTGCAGAATCCCTCAAGTTTCCCATGCTCGAGTATCTCCAGAATTATAAATTAGATGTGCAATTACTTTTGAAATTTAGATTGCCTTTTTGATCTTCGGGGACTCTTTTTACATTAAATTACGCGATAAATTTATTTATTCATATTTTACGGTGAATGGTTTAATTCGAACAGATATTACAGTTTCTCAGTTACATAGGCAGCGTTAAATTTGAATTCAAGGGTGTGACTCTATATTATCCATGAACTTCGAATCCAGATTTTTGCAAGCTGACAAAGATACGCGGTCAATAATAATTTTGAAAAAGTTGTTATCACTGCAATGCAGGTTTCCACCGGTTGTGGGTCAAGCTTTCTTAAACTAATCTCATACTGTCTTATACTGAGCTTAATAACTGCAAAGGAGTCACGTGTCGTTGCAGATGTCATTTCATGTCATCAGCAGTACACTACATCTTAACTATTACAACAATCTTAAAGGTCAAGTAACATTTCCTATTACTTAAAATTAGAGATAGGCAGAACTACGTCTGTCTAGGCTAAACTCTGCACACCTAGTCCTCGCTCGCTCAACTTCCGGCTTCAATCGTTCCCACCTTCATTCAGATCAAGGAAGTACGTACTCTACTTTACGGTAGGACAGCCACTACATAGAGGCAAAATTCTGCAACTAATATGAATTTAAAATGATATTAAAGTGCAGTTGAAATAAAATACGGGACATCAAATGAACCGTTACAATGTAACGAATAATTTGTTAGGTCTATCAAACTGAATGTAAAACTCTGTATACTCTGTATTACAAAATGACGTTTCTCAAAACCAAAGTTTATTGTGATCAGAACGGTATATTTCAAGTCAAAATAAACTTCCAGACTTATTTCACTGCTTCCAATGTTTTCGCTTTCCTTCTGTTTCAATTTGAACCAAATAAGTTGTTGTCCTCCGTCAAATGTCCTGGAGATTTATGACGGCACCATCCTCACTTCCTGAACCCTGGTAATACATGAAGTCCGTCTATATTGGATTAATTCATGTTTTGCACTAGATATGTGTCTATAGAATGCCATTAAGAGTACATGATGATGATATATCTATGGAGTTTCACAGATCCGGCATGAAACTGAAGTAGGGTAAGTCCATCGATCACTCTAGGGACGGTGTAACTGACGTAGGCAATAACAAATGTCGATTTTAAACATAAGGGTGATACAGCCTCTTCGAGCCCATTCATATTAGTATTACCTTCATGTGACTTATGAAGGTCCAGAACTCGTTTAATGGCCGTTAAAAATTAAATTATTGACAGAAAATTGGGAAATATGGGATCCAATTTATCCATTCAGGGACAAGGGTTATTAAAAAATACTGTAAAATATTACTTTGCCAGTACTATATTTTGATTCTGGAATTAATGCTATAAAAATGTCCCAAGCTTTCCAAAAAAATGAGTATTTATGACGCATTCATTGTAGAAGTGTGCATGGTAAGTATGTTTATAATAAGTATACACCGCGTCATAAATTGGGTGCGTATTATTGCCATCTCGTTTATTGTTGGAGAAAGAAAGACGGTTTACAGTCAATTTTCTAAGATTTTCAACCTAAAATAATTCGCTAAATCTTTGGGGATACATGTAGCATTTTATCAATAAATAAAAATATGAAAATTTACAGAGGTAGGAACCGGCGCGGCGTTGCTAATAAAATCGAGTTTTTAGTTAAAATCCCTGTAAATACAAAGAATATCAGTAGTTATGTATTTAAATAAATTACAGATGAAGAAACAAAAGGTTGTATGGATTTTGTTTTATATTTAAAATGGTGTTCACTTAAATGATTAAAAAGCATTGTAAATATATCGCGGTAAAATAGAGAATGCACGGAGTGCTCTACTGTAACAAACCTTATAGGCTATTGACTATGTCGAAAAAAACAGGGGTAAAAGGAACTAATTCGTTAAAGGTATTTTATTGTTTAATATGTTCAGTTAGTTGTACTCGAAAAATGATAAATCCACAAAGTGCTAAATTGCTTGGATTTTTGAGAACAAAGTAAATTTGTCCACTTTATAATTTTTAACTAAAAATCAAAAACTATGCATTTTTAGTATATGCATATAATACGACTGTTTATAGAGAATCAAATTTCCTATCGAAATGTAACTTTAAAAATTTTAAAAAACGTTTTTTATCAACAAAATAAGTCAAAACTATTTAAAATAAATCCGAAAAATTTATTTTTTAAAAAAATTTTTGTGTATAATTTCTTTCTGAGTGGATTTAGGTATAGGTATTGGTTCACAAAAAATGAAGCTGACGTAGTTCCCGTGGCTGAGATACAGTCTTTCAAAGTTACCTACTTTTTTACGATTTTACCACTTTTTTCCTTTATACCATGTTACTTTTAATTTTTACACGCAAAAACTATTTTTATTTAACACAAAAATTATTTTCGGTTTATCAATGATAATGATAAAGGTATTTGTTCAAAATTTTGTTGTTTATATGATCTTAGATATAAAGAAACTTTAATGTTGTACTAATTTATAGCTGTTTTAAGAGATTCTTCTTTTGAAAATTACATACCAGTACCTATACCTGAATCCACTCAGAAAAAAGTTATACTTACACAAAAATTAAAAAAAAAGATGAAATTTTTCGGTTTTATTTTAAATAGTTTTTTTGACTTATTTTGTTCAAGAAAAAGTCTTTTGACTTTTTAAAGTGCCATTTCGACAGTAAATTTGATTCTCTACAAAAAATCGTATGTGTAAATATTAAAAATGCATAGTTTTTGAGTTATAGTTAAAGAACTATAAAGTGGACAAATTTACTCCGTTCTTAAAAATCCAAGCCTGAATTTAATATCACTTTGCAGATTTATCTTTTTTCGGGTACAATTGAACATATTATTATGAAACAATAAAATACCTTTAACGAGTAAGTTCCTTATTCAATTATATAGTCAACAGCCTATTATAACATACCTATATCGTCCAATTTGTTTCAGAAACTCTGGATGACCAAAACCAAGTTGATTTTATACATATATACAAATTTTTCAAACGCTTCCGACAAATTAAATCAAATAATATTTACAGAAAAACTGAGATTTTTAAATCCTCTTACATCATTATTTATCTTGTATTTGGAAACCTGTAACGAAAGTGATAAAATTTACTTAACTTGATAATGAGTAAAATTGAAGAGGCTCTGGCGGCCCAACTAAACGAGATATCGATTTGTGGTTGCGCTATTCGATTCGTCATAGTTTTCTGTAACTCCACCAATTTTCTGAATTTTGGGAGGCAAATCTTTCTCGTTACGAATATTTATGTGCGACGAAGTACTAGAACTTAAAATCCAAACATTTAGAAGGCTGTACCGAACTGAATGAGATAGTGACCTGCGGTTTGTTCCAGTCGACTTGTTTACTATATGCAATGGACAATGATTATAAGTCTCATTATATAATCGCCACATCAGGGGTACCCTAAGGTTCAAATCTTGGGCTCTTACTCTTCTAGCTATCCAATAAAAGATTTATGGAGTAATATATCTTATGAAAAATTGTTGTACGCTGACGATTTTAAATTATTTTCTAAATTAAATTCCAATAAGGAATGTGTTTCTCCAGGAGCAAATTTATCACTTAGAAAACTGGTGTAAAGAAACCAGCCTTTATCTCAATGTCACCAAATATAATATTCCACTACTGTTTAAATTGTATTACATTAACACGACGACGTGTCTATTCAAAGATTTGGGTATTATTTTATGAATTAATATAATAATAGTTATATAAAATAATAATTATATAAAATAACAATAATTTGTATTATTTTATGAATTAACAGTAGAGAGTGTAGCAGTAAATTATTAATAATAAAATTTTATTATTATTTTATTTATTATTTTATTAACATAATCTAGTGAGCCACCGGTGCTATTTGAAAAAAATTACTTATTCTGGAAAAACGATATCCCAAATATTTTTTAGCCACACTATATCATAATTTCATTTTTGAATAGTTACTATAAAGCAAAATATTTTTTAAGTCATCGCTGCCCAAAGGCAAAATTAAATTTTACTCAAATACGTCTTGGTCATTAATATTTTTATCTCGATATGACATCTATACGTAGAATGATTCCTTGTATTTAAATTGTAACTATACAGAGTGATACATTAGAAAATCCGGTGATACCAGAAGCAACAGAGAATGACTAATCATCTATTGCAAATTTAGTTACTTGGTATGTCCGAATTTGAAGGTATATCTTGAGTGATTTCGTATTCACCCGATATATCCTAAAATATTAGTGCTGTCGAAATATTGCTGAAAAAGAGCATAATAGTTTCTTTCTCTATTGCACATACAGTTTAATACACAAAATAATTTCTGCGAGGACAGAAACGTAGATTCCCTTTTATCTAAACCAAACTAATTAGCGAGGTCAGCGATCTACTCACTTGATAAGGTTGGCGAGTTTCAGTTCTTTATTATATGAACAGAGGATTAACGAAAATATTCGTTGAGATTTTACTGAAAATTAAAATTTTGGACCATTTTACTCTAGTTTAAATCATACTGTTCTAATTAGGTAATTAATGAAACTTCAAGTCGATAGACCAATTCGTGTTTTGACAGTCATAATAAATCGATCATTATATTATAATCTGTGTGATATTTTAAAGCCGCTTTGCTATACATACTGGTGTAATCATTTGAAATTACTGTCATCGTTTATGAAATATTTTTTAAGAAAATTACTCGGAAAATTATGAAATGTTTCATACATTAACTTGAATTATTCTTATAAGGAAATAGAAACTGTAAGAAAATATATTATGACCTAAAAAATATATGACTCTCACAAATTTAAGTGCAAAAAATAATACATTTTCATAAAAGGGCATAAACAGTACCATTTACTTTCGGTGTTTAAAAATCCAAAGTGTGTCATCCTTCCCAGCAGTAAGTATTACTCTCTTGCTTCGAAGACGAGATCTAAAGTAAAATTATTTGCTGCTGTCGTCGATGGCGTGTAATGTCATAAAAATTTTTATTGTGACCGTAGTTGGCGTTTATACAATTGAATTTCAGATGTACATTATTATTATTTTCCTTGTATAATACCTATGCCAAGAGGGGGGTATGAACTGTTAATAAGTAATAAAATTATGTATCCTTCCTCCTTCCCATACGTGAATATGTGTCCAATTCTTAATACTGATTAGTCTTTGTTCACACATCACATATTTGCATGAAAATCTAAAACCCACAATACTGGTTTATGGACAATATCGTGTAGCATCATTTCAACACTCCGCAACATCAGATAATGCGGCCCAACAAGCTTCAATACAACAAAGGCGTAAGCTCCTTGTGAATATCCCTATATAGGCCTTTTGATCTGCTCTGAAGCTCTTAACGGCTTTCCTCGTGTCGCCATTGTTAGCTTCGGATGTATTTTATTAATTCGCAACTTATTATCATTTTTATATTTCCTTCTTATCGCTCACAATATTTCTTTTAATAAATAGAGCCAGCTGACATATTTATTGGATGTAGACTTGCCATCCCCTTACTATGTTTTTAAATTTAATATATACACTGGGAGCCAAATTATGTTAGAGCTATTTTGGGCGATTACAACTTTTTTGGTTTTTTATCAATTTCAATGATTTTTTATGTCAGATGAAAATAAATAAATATAAATAATTCTATTTTAAGCATTAAAAACTGATTTGCTCTTTTAAACATTTCCCTGATTTTTGAGAACGGCAAACAATGGATCTGAAATTATTGACAAATTCGACCTTTCAAATTAGAAATAAATAAAACGGAAATGGCAATTTATCTTAAATATTTTAAAGCGTTCATTTTGCATTTCTCTCCTATAGGCCAACATTCAGCTCTTAATAATAAATAGGATTATAGAAAACAGCTATTCAACGGGCAAAAGCCCCGGCTTGCGCTGAATTATACCTGCAAATCCAAATGGGTAGCCAAGTTTATTATTCGTCTTTCCCACACCAGACACAGACCGGTTTCGAACTTCTTGTGTTCTCGCCAGTGTGCCATAGGTAATTGAAAAGACGAATAATAAAGGCAAATACAACTAGTGTCTATGACAGACAAGCAAATTAATATCGGCGAAGGACAAAATTATCCCTCTAGTGGTCAGTTGTTGCTACTAACTGTTAAGACATACAATATTACTGTGACAGATAGCGACTTTACTAAAGTACCAAAGAACAGACGACCTCTAGCCCTGGTGGATTAAACTATTAATATTAAACAGGATTATAGGAAACAGCTATTCAACGAGCAAAAGCCCCGGCTTTCGCTGAATTATACCTGAATTATACCTAACCTAACCATTTGGATTTGCAGGTATAATTTAGCGCAAGCCGGGGCTTTTGCCCGTTGAATAGCTGTTTCCTATAATCCTGCTTAATATTAATAGTTTAGTCCACCAGGCCTAGAGGTCGACTGCTCTTTGGTACTTTAGTAAAGTCGCTATCGTCACAGTACCTAACATTATATGTCTTGACAGTTAGTAGCAACAACTGACGACTAGAGGGATAATTTTGTTTTTCGCCGTTTTTCATGTTTCACACGAAAAATCTGAACTGCTACGAAGGAAGGTGTCTAGACGAAACTCGAGACAAAATGAATGGAAATTTCAAATCAGATAATTTTATATTCACGAATGGAGAATACTAAATTTTAGGATATTTACCAACTCGCAACTACGCATACAAAAAATTTTGTCTGTGCAAATATTCTAGCTCTATTATGTCCTTATATTCGAGTACGAATGGACAAAACGAAAAATAATTGATTAGTTGCATAAAACCATTTACATGCTCTTGAATACGTTTGCTTAAAATTCTTTAAGTCTGCCCGATGTAAATAATTAAACAATATCGCAGTTTTATTTGTGTACGACTTTTTAAGTGCACCGAGGTTTTAGCCTCCCTGGGGGTATTAATTAAAGCTTTATTTGCCCTTAAACTAGTTTCTTGAACACAAACATAAATTAAGGAAGTTCAAGATCGGCCTCAAGAATTACAACTCAGAGGCACATAGCGATTTCCTTAAAACACTACGTGTATATCTACCATGACGAGCATTTGCATATTTTTAACGTTCCCGTACATTCGCAAAAATTTATTATTTTTATAGCGGATTCGTTACGGACGTGTCTGGGGTCTTTATGTCCTATTATTACGGTATTGCCGATAGGGAATAGTTGCGCGGTTGGAGTATATTGAGAAATAGCGATCATTGATAAGGTTCCTGAAAATCCTTAGAAGCACTTACATAGCTTGCTGATCCGCTTCTCCTACTTTCTTATCTTTGGCCAATGCGGTTGATATTATATAACGGACGTACCTGAAAAGAATAAAGATTATTATAATATGATTGATATGGTTAAAAAAACTGTATTAATGGACCAATCTGTTAGGGAATATAATTTTTTGAAAATCACGTTTTTGAAAATATTTCTGTCAACCATAGAAATATTTGATATTTTAAAACAATAGTACCGATTTGCTGTATATACACAAATTATGCTTAGTGAAAATGAGTAGAATCGCAACAGACTTCAAAATTTAACATAAAAACTTAGAGGTCAAACAGGAGTAATAGTTTTGTGTATCATTTGTAATTAATTTTTGGATATTTATACAAAGAGTAAAAAAGGGAATTTAATCCAATTAAGCACAGTAGCATTAAAACTTTGGAAATTTACAGGTTTCGATGCTCTGAATGACATGCGAAAAACGCGAAATCCGATCAGCTTACATAATTATTTATCTCATCACAAAATTTCAAATAGACTCAACCTTTGTCGTCTTGGATCATTATATTTGCGTTCATTAAAATCCTATTGATTCTGTCCTATTCTTTGTCAGCATCTCAATTATTTAGACACCGAAACTTATAAACTCAAGTTCCTGTACAAACAAAACGAAATTAATTTCACCTGTTATATGAGTTCGTTTGAAGTCTAAAAGGCTTAGCAAAAGTGTTACAAGATTTAATTTAATATAAAGCCGCCTCCGTCTGTCACGTCCATTATTGAATTAGAGCTAATACCGATACAATGCAGGAAAGGGGGTACCAATCCCATTGTTTCATTTAGCCCGAATTCATTCTGGAAGTGTCTCTTCAGTCGTTTTACTGACAAGCGTTTTTGTTTGGATTACAGGGTAGAACAAGTACAGTGATATTTATACTACAGACTGCAATACTTTTCTTTAATAGATCATTATTTTCTCACTGCGATTTTCTTTATTTATTGAAAAGTGAAAGAGTATTTTATTAGTGAAGTACAGGTAGAATAGCTATACATTCATCAGTCCCTAGTAAAAAGAAAATCAGAATATGAGTCTTGGTCATGATAGAGAAAGTTTGGTGAGAACAATCAAATATCTGTCAATGATGAGCACTGACCAACATAATGACCGCTACATATCCGTACTCATCATATTTTCCTAAAGCAATAGAAAATGTCAACAATATGCACTGTTGCACAATATTTAACCTGCATCAGATATATTGAATGAACTTTAATACGGCTTGAGTTCAAAGACTTTTAATCAGAGACCTTCTTAAGTATGTAACACGTTAATGGAATGAGGTAATCGAGATATATTTGGAGTTCCACAACTAGTAGAATTTGATATGGCACCAAGGTCTTCTGAACAAGTTACCATATTTAGATAAAAGTTTTCTTTTTAGTCAATCACTTTACAGTGCCAATTGTTGTATTTCATATGGATCCGTCTTATCGCCCATCTAATTTCTTATTCACATTAACGAGCAGCATTCAGTCATAATAATATGCACAGTTTTGGTGTCGTAAGTTTTATGCAAGCTCGTTCATTCAGCGGTCAATTATTATAGTTCATTTTCACACCTCCAGATGTTCACAGACCAAGTCGATTAACTGGAAACTAACTATTATTACCGAATGGAAGGAGGTCTTTAATACATCCAAAACTCAGTCCTGTATGAATGTGTTTACCAAATGATGGAAGGGAAATGATTGGCAGGCACCCCAAAATCGGTAATCCTGGAAATATTGCACAAACCTCGCCACATTCTACATTCAAGTGTTGCAAAAACTATATCGTGTGTTTTCATTGCCCATAAAACTAAAATCTATTCATAATTCAACTAATACGCTCAATTTATACTTAACTCCACTCTAATCGAAGATGGCATTATAATTTTCCTATAAATATTCAGTTAACGTAGAGATAAATAAATACATATTAAGTGGGAAAAGTCTTGGCAACGTTTCAGAACGAGCTGTAACTCGTATTAATTAGTAGAATTAGAGCGGTATGAAATAGGAATTTCTAAAAGAAAATTGAATTCTGTTTAATTTCTTTGTTAAGGGCGAATGCTTTGAATTCTAATTGAGACCGTTTGGCAAATGAATTGAATCGCATTTGGGTGGGTATAGTTGTAAAGTGTTGTCTTTATTGGGCAGACACGATGTTGACCACTAACTTGCATTAAATCTCTTAAAATTCCTTACAATATTATTAGTATTTCTATGGTTTTAAGGATAGTGATAATAGTAGATTCCAAAGTGAACCTATTGCAGTTTCAAAAGACAATTTTGTATTTATAAGCAGGACGCCTCATGAATAATTTTTGAGAAGTCATATTTGCCAGTAGAACCCTTTTAAAAATCGATATTTTTAGTTCTTACTTCCTGTAAAAAGATCTATCTATATATTTGTTGTGAAAATCACTGCCAAAGAGACATTATATGCGAGACGTGCTTTAAGGGAAAATTATTCACCGAGTGATGAGACTTACCTACTACTATTATTAACACTTGATAATACTACTTATATTACAATTCTTGTCTCAGATTTTTCTTAATATTACAAAAAAATAACGAAAATATTCACTTTTTTACAGTCTTAAATCTTAACTAAAACACATGTCTATTGGGTTGGGTTTATTTTTATAATCCTCTTTTTATTTGTAGAACTAAAGGATCGTTAAGGACTGCACTTGCTTGTTATTTCAAATTATGCAGTGCTCCCGTATATCGTTATATTTATAATATTTACCTTGTATTACTTAAAATATTTTTCAAATAAAAACACGAACTTGCCAAGAGAACCAGCCGTGCACGTGTTCTTGTCGCGTACTTTGCAGAAATAATCATCAAGCATTATTATTAATTACTCTGGGCTCTTTCATTATATTTTGTAATTAATCACCTGCATTTGTATTTTATTAACCGAGCCCCGGAAGCATTAATTATATCGCTTTAGCATTAAATTAGGGTTTATTTTATATAGTACGATTTTGTAATTTTTTCCCTGTGGTTATTCACATTTATTTGTGTCAATCTGTCTTGTCACCGGAAATACACCTCTTATTAATAGCTAAAAAGATACGTTCATGAAGTATAAGAATAAAAAAAAAGTTATATAGAGAATGGGATCATTAATATTAGGAACATTTAGATGTACGATCCTCGGATATTACTCACGAGTTTCCGACATGGAATGATCATCGATCTCTTCATTTATAATGGATCTTATAAAATACACATGGCACTTGCTGCACTTGTATGTGAGCCTATAAATATTTTCAGGTCACCGTCAAACTTTACGGAGGAGATATTTAAATACGGTTTGTTTAAAACCTGCGAAATAAATTTATTATTTAGTTTTTTCAAACGATTACAACATAGACCGTGAACAGTAAGTAACTATAGTCCATTATTTATGGGTTTCAACCAGATATATCTTGCTCACTAAGAGATCTGTGTGGATATACTCGTGTGTTACATTTCACTCTTAAACTAGGATAAAAAAAAGTTTGCAGAGGTAGGCTACCGATTTTGTCTGAAAAATCGCCAAATAATGAAATAGTTTATGTTGCTGATGATCTTTAGTTAATATCTCAGTAAAGACAAAAAAATCGCTTACATGTAGGTATATTACCAAATGAAGATGATGTTTTTCGTATTTCATAAATAAAGCGCATTGTGAAATAGGAGATCGACGGAACGGTATATCCAGCCGTCGTGTCTTCGAAATTGCGTGCGTTTTAGAAAAAAAAAATGTAATAGCTTCTGTATTATTAACTGAATCAAAGTAAAACAAAAAAAAAACGTTTTAAAGAGAAAAGCTTATGTTTTTTCTCGTGATTTTTAATGTATTTCCTAGCAGTCATTTTCGATTTATATTACTAAAAAGTTGATGTGAAAAACTGAAACTCAGTTTAGATATAGATATCTAAATTTTTGCATTAAGTATATTAAGATCTCACGTAGAAAGTCTCAAAAAAAGTTCCTCATAGATTTATTCATAAAATGAGAGAAGGTAAACATCTTTTACATTTAACGGCATAAATAGACGATTTTTAATTTTTGGAACTATCCCAATTTTGTAATTATAAAGAAAGTGGTAAAATTTTCAGACGGTAATGTAAAACGCTAAGTGAAGGTTGAAGTACATACTTTTCGATAGCATCATTTTATATTATTGGTAAATAAATGTACAGGATAAGTCTCTTAAAATTGACACACCCCTTATCTCTCCTATCCTCTGCCGGTTTAACTCATTCAAATATGTAGTGGACACGATTTTTGATGAATTTTTATATTATGAAGACGGATATTAAAAATCTCCTAAAATATACAGGGTGGAAAATAAAACAATTTTTTTTTTAATGGAAAACCCCGTATGTTTTGATACCAAAAAAATATTCTTAATTTTCTGAATCCAAAAATATATAATTTTTATATAACCACTCCACCTGTTCGTGAGATAATACTAAAAACTAATTATATCACGGGTGTGTGCATATCTGTATTGTTTATTTATGGACAGATGTCATCCAGTTTTTTGTGAGATAGTCGTTGACTCTTATTAGATATTAGCGTAATAAAGTACCTAATATTCGTAAACAAGCAAGTTATTTTAAAAATGGGATATTCATTGGAAGAGCGAAAAGAGTTACTTGAAATTTATATTCAACTTTTTTTTTGTGAAACGAAAGATACCATAAACGGTTTTTTCATAACCCCCTTCGTTTTTGAGATTCAGGGCGAAATTGAAAATTTGCACCTTTAGGGCATACCTCGTATTTTAGGAAGGGTTGAAGACATTGAAAAGGTAAAAGCTATATCTTATATTTCTACGTAAAACCTAGTGGCATACTAAATTTTTTTCTAGAAGCGATAATTTTCGAGATATAGACTAGACTTATTTTAAATGTAACACCCTGTATGTTTTTTACTAGTGGGATCCAGCTTGTCATAGGCTTTACAAAAAAATATAACAATCTGTAGTTATTTTCTAAAGCTAGAACATTACAATGTTCAAAAATTCAAAGCAAAAATTTTCTTAAGTAGGACATGAAAAATAACAAATAATGAAGGAAGAAATTTATTTTTTCACAAGAACAAATAAAAGTTTAAATACACTTTACAGAAATTGTTTAAAATGATTTTTGTTGTTTCAAACACATTTCATAAACACCAAGCACAATATCGCAGCCAAAGACGACAAAATGATGACAAGATAAATAATTATTATGAAGGATAACGACTAATGACATTTGAATCTCATTTTTCATGACCTAATTTTGAAAATTTTACTGAATTTTTGAAAACTGTAATGTTTTAGCTTAATATAGAAAATAACTACAGAATGTTATATATATTTTTGTAAAGCACATGACCAGCTGGATCTAACCAGCAAAAAATACAGTGTGTCCCATTTAAAATAATATATGTCTAGTCTACATCCAAAAAATTATTGCTTCGTAAAAATATAGGTACATAAGATGCAGTACCTTTCCAAAATCTTTACTCGTTTCCAACATACGAGGTATGCCCTAAAAGTGCAATTTTTAAATTTCGCCCTGTATCTCAAAAACTAAGGTGGCTATGAGAAATCCGTTTCGGCATTTTTCGTTTCACAAAAAAGTAGCAACAAGTCGTGAAAACCACATCCCTCTATCTCTACTAATAACTGAGATGCTCCTAAAATACAACGAAATTGGGATACCCTGTACATATTTTTCGATGGCATAATTTTATGACAGTGTATTAAAACACGTGATTAGAAAATAATGTTTTTTTTTCGTACAGTTTGTGTTACTCGTCTAAATAATTTAAATTCTTATAACTAAAAAATGACAATAATATACAAACATTCAATATATTTTAAGAATTTGTACTTCATTCTTTCGACAACAAACTGGTTTTGAATAGGAGAAAAAATGTTGAAACGGCGGCTTCGGTTGGAAGTGTCTCAGGTGTGCGTTATTGTTTCAAGATGAAAATGAAAATTATGAAGATTTAAGAAACTACTGAGTAACCTAACTTTTTTTTATTTAAAAGAAAAATAAAAAAATTAACAATTCGAAGGAAAATCACTAAAGTCCTTCAGAATATAATACGTTTCCAAAAGTGTATTTGGCGAAAGCACGATATATGCAATCTGAGAGAAGCTGATGGATTGGAGGACAAAATATTTTGTGCTGGAACCTACATGAAATTAGTAAACAGCTGTGATAACTCTTGAAGGTTTATAAAAACATTTTTTTTAAATTGCTTCATATGATGTGGTTCTGAAGAAGTTCCCACTGGACACCAAAACATTGAATATTTGACACATGTTGTGAAAAATTAGGATCTAGGGCGTTTAAAAAACGTAAAGAAAATGAGGATTCCTTATTCAAATATGAACGCTCTCCTTCACATTTTTGGAAACGGTTCACAGAATTGGTTTCACATAATATTGCATATAATCTTTTATTCAACATATGGTATGCAGGAGATGATGATAAGATTGGGAAAGTATCAAAGCAATCATACACGCAAAAACGTCTTCCTAAAGAAATTAACCTAAATGTTCAGCAATAAAAACTTGTATTTCTTTACCTGTCTTTTTTTCGATCCGGATCACAGTTTGCTCTAGTTATTTTGTCAAAACGAAGTTCTCGTATGAATGAAAAATCATTAAATACAATCGAAATTTCTTGTGGCAGATGGAATTTATTAATTCAGAGTTTCAAGTCATGTGTTATGGAACATGAGAAAACGCCGAGTGTTTGTGAACTAAACACATCCACGTTGAATTCATCTCTAATAAATTCTTAAAACTGCGAGATTTTCAAAGTTCTGTAGGACTACTATAAATAAAACTGTTCAAATATTAGCTACACATCATATATTAAATTTATTGATGCCTCACTTCGCATGATAAATATGATAATGAAGGTTCGCTGTGTGTAATGTAAGTTACCCAAGAATCAAGGAGGTGCCCTAATATACCTGAAATGGATTTATTGTGGAAAACCACTGCCTAAAAGGAAATTTTCCGGCTTCGTGCACCACAATGGCCATACAGAGAGTTTTTGTTTCCCTTTTGAAGTAACATCCGCGTAGGGGAGACAGGGTAGCCAGATATAACAGAAAGTTTAGAACATTCTTCTGGACCGATGAGGTCAACTAACTTTCATAGAAAAATATTATTTACGACCTTTACTCTTGATTACTTTTGAAGCATTAAGTATACAATGTTGGCAACCGGGAAAATAGTTAATTTAATTTAATAACGTTCAAATGACTTTACAGGCGAGCTTTATCAATTTTGTGGATTTTTTATCAGTTTTGTGGATTTTTATATAAAGTACCTACATAATCTTCGCTCACATGGTTTAAAACATGATAGAATAAATTCTATAACTTAGCTACTGTTTGAGACATAAATTATGTCCAATAATAATATGATGAGTGACAGCTTCAAAACAATGATAAAGAACACTTGATTTAACTAGTAGCTTGTGGTGACTAATTATATTAGAAAGGCAGTTGGGGTGAATTGAAGAGCTCAGAAATGAACGATGACCTGAACTGTGAATGGACGACCCAAGCAAAATGTTTCCAAGGTCGAAAGTTAGGTGATATTGACAATTTCGTGTGTTCGAGAAAATGGAAGAGCTCCTATATGCGTCTCGGACTGATATTTTATATTCTAAATTGAATTGCATCTGAGATAGTCGGTAACAATACTTTAAGCCCCAGGCTAGCTTTTCCAACATGCAGTCAGTTTTATACGTCTTACAGTGCATGATTTAGTTTAGAGTTTCTTTATTTTAACTTAGACTGGAAAATATGAAAAAGGGACAGGGTGAAACACATTCTTCCTTAACGCTAGAATGCGTATAAAATGTGTTTTAGCTACTCAACTATTTACAGTGTGAAGTAATTGATAACAAAAAACGTTGTCCAAAAGCACAACTGAGCTGGTATGAGATTATAACCCCAGTGTCTACGTCATAATTTGACACATATGCTCACCTTTTTGTTTTTAACGAAGCTCTCTAGAATAATATGTATGTATGTATTTTAAAAAATTGAAATTTTGCTCCGATCGCCGCAGCGCAGACACCCTTAATATATTTTCAGAAAAACTCAGGTCCCATCCGTGTAATTATAATACAGTTTTGAGATAAATTACTCTACCAAACACGGAGTCCCTAACAACATTCATCATCCATGCAGTTGTTCAGAATTTGCATATATTCTGAATGAATTCACCACACTCTATCAGTATGAAATATGGTTATTTGGAGGCAGAGAGAAAAGTAATATATTAAAATATAAAATGGAGTCTTTAAATAAATTAAGGAGTTTTCATGCCTCCGAGTCAGAAAATAAAAGATTTATTTGAAATATTATTCTGTATACAACAGCAAGGCGAAATATTGAAGTAAACATTTTTGGTTTTTATCATACGAGTACATTACTAGAATACCAATTTTTTTTAAGGAAAGGATATTTATAGAGCTATTAAATTTTAATGTCTCAGCAACGACAATTTTTTTTTACAAATGTAATATACATTGACGATCAATTGAAGTGACCCAAGAAAAATTTGCATCAACTTCCAACTCATATATCTTTTGATGCAAGAATCGCAAAGCAATAAATCTTTTTAGGTATTATAGATATACGCGTCAAGAATATGTGACACATTTTGCTTGTCCTTGTCTCGTTTATTTTTGGAGATACGGTGGTGAAAGTTGAGCCATGATTTTCTACCAAAGTTTGAGATTGTGCATGGAGTGTCCCAAACCGTTTTCGGATATGACAATATAGTCATTTTGTACCCTCATTCATTGCGTTCATTTTCATTTTTGATTGATTGTGCTAACTTAATTGTTGTTGATTTTATGAGGATTTCTATACAACAGGACATTTTTTGACTTTAAATGCTTACTTTTTTAAATGTTTACAATTAAATCTTACACGTACATAATACACAAATAAAAAATTTTAGCATTAAATGTCAATAACGAGTTGGTCCACCTCTTGCTCCTATAACAGCTTGATACCGTCTGGGCATACTGACAATGCAATTATCTATAATTTGCTGATCCACAAGAGGCCATTCCTCTGAAACCGCAACAGCAAGTTCTTCCAAATTGATAGCTGGTACCATTCGTTTGCGAAGGCGTCTTCCAAGTGCGCCCCAGACATGCTCGATAGGGTTTAGATTCGGCGAGCAGGAAGGCCATACCATTCTTGTGAAATGTTCTTCGAAACAATTGTTTACTACTCGAGCACGATGTGGTCTTGCATATATAGGAATTCAGAGTTTCTTTGATTCGCAAAAGGCAATACAATAGGCCGCAAAATTTGATTGAGGTACCTATCCCGCGCATTCATAATTTCATTTGCGAAAAATATCAATTCAGTTCTCCCCCTGTCAAAAAGTCAAAAAAATGTACTGTTGTATAGAAATCCTCATAAAATCAACAACAATTAAGTTAGCGCAATCAATCAAAAATGAAAATGAACGCAATGAATGAGGGTACAAAATGACTATATTTTCATATCCGAAAACGGTTTGGGACACTCCATGCACGACCTCAAACTTTGGCAGAAAAACATAGCTCAACCTTCATCACCGTATCTCCAAAAATAAACGAGACAAGGACAAGCAAAATGTGTTACATATTCTTGAGGCGTATATCTATAATACCTAAAAAGATTTATGGCTCTGCGATTCTTGTATCAAAAGATATATGAGTTGGAAGTTGATGCAAATTTTTCTTGGGTCACTTCAATTGATCGTCAGTGTATTTAAACACCCATTAATAGTCTATGTATCACGGGTTTCAACCTCAAATAAGTCACTAACTAAGAGATTCTTATGGATGCATATAATATTTAATTTGTAAAATAGAGTATTGATTTTGTGTTAAAAATTATTAAATAATAGGATATGTACCCGATGGTGTTCTTAGCTTAGTAAATAAAAGATTTGTCGGTTATATGAATGTGACCTAATGATGGGGAAATTTTACAAAAAAAAAATTATAACCATTTTTAATAATGGTTTTCGATTAAATAATTAGTATTTTAATATCACGATAAAATAGGAAATGGACGGAGCAGTGTACTCAGCTGTCCGGCTAGAGTGGCAAACATACTTTTCTACCAATTTTATGCCACATGCGATTCCTAAAACTTTTGATCTAGTGCTATGTTTTAAATTTTTTTTTGATATCGATGTATGTCAATTTCTCGCATACGACACGGAGCAAATCGGAAACAAGAACATAATTTTTCTACCAACCAAGAGATGCGGTGTAAGGTGTTTTTGCAGTTATGTTATTATCAGGTATTTTCATTGCTGTGATAATAAATGCACTTCATAAAGATGACAAATTTGCTAAGATAAGATCTCTGCTGATCATGCTAAGCGAACGATTTCTAGAATGGTTAGTATGTCAGGAGAAGTGTGTTGATGAAAGCATGCTACCTTATTTTGAAAAACACGGTCAAAGCGTGGTGTGAGTGAAGCGGTGCGCATCTCGTGACGTCACGCTAGGGATACCCTATACTATCAGGCAGACTCGCTCTAATTTCGCTCGAGTTTTTCGAGTAGTTTGCCGCATCAATATTTTTCGTGTCGGGAAAATCTTTTAGAATATATTTGGTAGCGATCCGTCCAGTATTAAAAAAGTTATAAACGTTTCAGTACACCCGTGTCGGAGGGTTGTATAAAGTTCGGGCGATTAGAAAGGTATACGAGAACAATGGCCGCTTTAGGAAATTTGCAAATTTTAACTCAACTTTCGTTTTTTGATTAACGTCAAAATTCGACTTTTTGGTTCCCTCCTGCTGTCTCTAAAATCGTAGCGGGACCGTGCGATGCATGATATAGTTCCAAGTTAAACCCTCTACTTTGGATTTTATGTCAAAACGGCAGCCCGGCGGCGATTTTTCGTTTAGGAATAGCGTTTGAAGTGTTCGTGTCTTCACAAATTTTTCGATTTTTCAAATTTCCCCAAGCAAAGATGATGAAATTTAGAAACTGCCAAGGCGAAATCGTTCTTCTCGATTTTGTTTCCTAAGAAAGTTATGAATTTTTTAAAAGGAGCAATTTTGTCGGATTTCGGCGATTTTTCTGACATGCCTTTAGAAACGCGACACAGCCTTTCTCTTTGGATCTAGAGGATACGAACCCGGACGGCGGGCATGAAGAAGGAAAAATGAAGAACTCTTTTTTATTTTCGCTCATCTCCGATTTTAGTCGAGATATGAATTTTTTAAAAAGGTCGATTTGTCGAAAAACGGTTTTTTCAAACCTACAGCCGATCTTCTAAATATGACGTCATGCGCAGAAATCGTCAAAAATACGACCCCTTACCGTCACACCATTATACTCACACCACGGGTCAAAGCAATTTCTAAAAGGGATACCTATCATATTCAAAATGTGGTGCCGTTGCGAACCCCTTGATATTCTCATGCAATTTGAACTATATCAGGTTACCAATAAAGGCAATAAATCAAAATCTCAGTCCAACCTTGGAGTATAGGAGGTTCAGTTATAATAATTTTACAAAAACTACAATCGTAAACACCTTTAAAAATATATGGATATACTTTTATCCCTAAAACTGACGTATGCTACCACAGAAACCATAAAATAAAACACAATTTTCTTATAGGTAGTACATTATCTAAATTTATTTACAAAATGTTCCTATTACCCGATTACCATAAAAATCTTCAGGTTGATATTAACCTTACAATTTTTTTTATTTTGAGTACATTCACAAAACACTAGTTGCAACTAAAATAATAATTTGACTACT
The DNA here is from genome assembly GCA_963680705.1 of Rhagium mordax. Taxonomy (NCBI): domain Eukaryota; kingdom Metazoa; phylum Arthropoda; class Insecta; order Coleoptera; family Cerambycidae; genus Rhagium; species Rhagium mordax. The sequence continues at coordinate 23,195,121 of OY796661.1, read as the reverse complement.
TACTTAATTACACGCGGTTTTATTTAAGTTTATTCTCTGGAAAATGTATTTATAAAGTGTTGTAACTCCCGTTTTGAAATGCTGAAGTGTAACACTGAAATAAATGGTATTAAATTGGAGTTTCTCATTGAATTAGAGCTATCGATGGATGCGCTTATTACACCCTTGGGTCGCAATGAAATTGAACTGAAGAAAGTAGCTATTCACCCTAAGTTGGGGGAACAGCACTCAGGGGATGTACGATTTTTTATGTAATGAACATCATTCCATAAATGACTACCCACTAGACAATAGGAGATGCCACGACTGCAGGAAGATTCAATCGCCTCCTAAATTTATTGGGAAAATGATTAGTAATGAATTCCATGACCTTATTACTCAAGATATTATAGAAGTATTATACAGAAGACTACATGAAATACACCTTGATAATACGAGTGTTTCTTACGGATATGATCATTTTCTCATCTAATACATAGAAAAGTGGTCTATCCAAACAGTGTGTGGTTAAAAGCTGAGGCTTGCGCCATTTGATTCGCCTCAACCTGTTCCATCTCACCATAAATTGGAACATATGAGTGTAAATAGAATTTTGAATCGCCTTGTACATAACAACATCTTTAGTAAATTATAGATACCCTGTATACTGTACAAATGCGGCATTGTCGTTATTAATGTGCGAAAAATAAAGCAGCAGCAGCAGCAGAATCAAATGATGTTAAGAATTTCCAGGTTATATTTGACAGAGTGCTGAAGGTCGCGGAACAATAGAGCTGGGGGTTATTTTGAGAAAACTTCGTTTTCTCTGTCCCGGCGCAACGACGAATAATATTAAAAAAACATTTCTTCAGATATTGCCTCAGGCAGTATAGACGCGTTCTCTTTTATTTGCCATTCTTTAAATACGTTTTAGCTAAAATCAACTTGAGTGATCTTGTTTTAACAAATTAAATAAGGATACCTCGATAGAACGGTTTTCTGACTACATGATATTCAATATTTACACAATCGGTATCGGTTTCTCTATTGAAGATTCGATATATCCGCTTGGAAAACTACACTTATTATTAACAGAATTATATGCTTTATTGGATATTTTCACCATATTGTACAGTGTTCTCCTAAAATAGTGTACCGAACTTTGAGAACTTTATAGTACGACCCAAAAGAGGAAATAAGTTTGCAAAAGGATGGTAATTAAAATCCTTCGTAAGGAATTACTGGATGTAATCGAAAAATAAGGTTATATCCTGAGCAAAATATGAAAATGAGCTAAATTGTTTAATTGCAATTTCTACATCCCGCTCAGAAATAGAGTTTTTTGAAGTGCGACTTCACTATTTAAATATATAGTCTATTTTCAAAATGCTAAAAATCCGCCAAAGTTCCAACTTCGTCGACTCAAAACCGATTTTGTTGATTTTTTTTGAAATTTCGGAAAAAGTTTTATAGAAAAGTTCCCTATATAGGAGATAATGCGTGCTTCTTATCTTTTCAATGTTTCTTAACAAATAAGTGTTTTTTTAATTCACTAATAATTAAAAAATGTATAACTTTTTTATTTATTTAAGCAATTCTGGCCTTAAAATCGGTTTAAAAACAAAATGGCGTCTACAAAATGACGTCGAATGTATAATTGTTTATTTTCTTTTTCTTATTATATTTATTAGATATCTGGGGGTTTTCTGGGGTCGCTGATTACTAATTTGGCATTAAACCTAAAATAAAATCAAAAGTGGTGGATCCAAAATGGCGAAAAAGGGTCAATTTATTTTATTGGGATTTTATTACCGGGTGACAGCTACAAGTGCAAACTAAAACAAAATCCATGTATGTGAATCACATAATTCCATTTTTAAAAATTGAATAACAAGTAGCTATTCCCAAAAAAAAATTAAAAAAAGGCACTATTATACGTAAAATGATTCGCTGGTTTAAAAAATGTCAAAAAAAGAATGTTCCATTTGAAATTCAGAAGTGACATTTTTGAGACGATTCATTTTACGTATAATAGTGGATTTTTTTTTGAACTAACTATTTTTTATTCAATTTTTAAAAACATAATTAGGTGGCTGTGATTCACATAAATGGCTTTTGTTTTGGTTTGTAATTGTAGTTATCACCCGGTATAAGAAATAAAATACCAATAAAAAAATTGACCCTATCCGCCATTTTGGATCCGCCATTTTTTATTTTCTTTTAGTTTTAATGCCAAATTCGTAATCAACGATCCCAAAAACCATCTTATATCAAATAAATATAATAAAAAAAAAGAAAATAATAAATCAGACATTCGACGCCATTTTGTTTTTAAACCGATTTTGAGGTCATAATTGCTTAAATAAATAAAAAAGTTATACATTTTTTAATTATTAGTGTATTAAAAAAACACTTATTTGCTTTCAGATCGATTTTGATGCCAGATTCGTAATCTGTGACCCCAAAAACATTATATAATCAAATTTCAGGTAATTGTTTAAATAAATTAAAGAGAAATTTTTTAATTAAGAGTGTATTTAAAAAACAATTATTTGTTAATAACAATAGAAAAAATGAAAAACACACCTCACTTATGGGGAACTTTTCTATAAACTTTTTCCGAAATTTCAAAAATAAAAATTATCAAAATCGGTTTTGAGTCAACGAAGTTAGAACTTCTTTTCTTTAGTAAATGGCCCTCGAAATGGCCTAATAATACACATTTTTACTTATTTATCTCAAGTCTGGTAACAAATTGGTTGTAGTGAAATTTTTCCTACATAACATTCTTATTCTTATATTTCATTAAGTGCAACCGTTTCCAAGAAAGCGCATCTGAATGCCTTAGCACACATCTAAGTTTTCAAGAAAATATTACTATGAAAAACAAGTTGGCCATGTCTCTTAAAAAAACAGTCAATATCGTGACAGATGAAATTGAGATTGCTCTTTTACGTACGACATGCGGTATTGTGGTTTTAAAGGTGTCTAATTAATTATTATGGAAGCATAACTTAATTGGTAGACAACATTTTCTGTTACAGCCAAGCCAATGAAAACTCCAAGAAGCTCATCGAATGTATGCAAACTTAACCTGTTCGAAGACCACCTTCGCATAGACGGTTTACTAGAATTTACCAAAGACGGGAGGAAATAGGGCTATTTGCATCCAGAATTCATGATTGAGGTAGAGATCGACGTATAAGAACTTCAGTCTTCGAGAAAATAATTTTAAGAATAGCGCGCGAAATCCTGGAACATCCGTTAAGAGGATTTATGTAGCAGGAGTAGTGTCGTGTACTCTGGACGAGCAACTGCTTTATCTATAATACATACAGAGGATTCAAGCCCTTAATCCTGCAAATTATCCTGTCTGTTTGAACTTTTGTAGATGGTTAAAAAATTAGGAATCCAAACAAATTTTCTATTGTTTGGATTCCAAATTTTTTGGCTACTGAAACTGATGAAGCTGGATTTATGAGTAACGGTATAACAAATTTTCACAATATTATTATGTATTAATTTGTGGGATAACGTAAACCCGCGTGTCATTTTTAAAACCAGGCATTAAGAATGCTCTTCAATTAATGTTTGGCCCTTTATTTTTTTCAATTAAATAATAATGTACATTATGCATCCGCCATACCATCACTAGATACAAAAGCGTCCGATTTTTATTTGTGGCAACATTTAAAGTCACTGCGGTCTACTTAGTTTCTACTAATACTGAGGAGCAATAGTGAAAAAAAATAATTCCTGTAACGAAATTAGAAATACTCCAGGAATTTTTACAGGAGAAAAAAAGTCGAGCTATGCCTACAAATGAGCGGAGGGTAGTGAGACATTTTTACCACTCCACTTTTTCCCAGTCGTTTTTTCCACTTCATTTTTTCCATAGGCCGCTTTTCCCACTGATTCTTTTTCCCACTGACCTTTTTTTCCATAGGATACTTTTCTCATTGCTTCTTTTTCCCCACTGGCCTTTTTTTCCATAGGCCACTTTTCCAATTGATTCTTTTTCCCACTGACCTTTTTTTCCACTAAAATTTCTTACAAAAATTTTCAATAAAAAAAAATTTATTCGTAAATATATTAAGATATTTCAGATATTGGTACATAGGTACTATCAAAAACATTCTATGTCTTCATAATCGTGAAATAAAACGAGATGCTGTTGCCCACGTTGTGAAGATACTCTGCAATCCTGCCTTCTTTTTAATTTCTTCGTATGAGCGGACAATATGGACTTCTGTTTTGACCATTTTACTTCGTTGAATTATACGTTTGACAGAAAACAAATGTCAATGAATTGTCAATAAATAAAAATATAGTGGAAAAATAAACTATGGGAAAAAATGTCGTACAATCGTAAAATAAACTATGATAAAAAATGACTTATGGAAAAATAAACTATGGGAAAAATGACATATGAAAAAAAAACTATGGGAAAAAATGACATATGAAAAAAAAACTATGGGAAAAAACGTCCAGTGGAAAAAAAACTATGGGAAAAAATGTCCAGTGGAAAAAGAAACTATGGGAAAAAATGGCCAGTGGAAAAAATGGATTGGCAAAAGTGTCGTACAATCGAGCGGATATAACAGACCCTTTTTATTGCTAGTTTACTTTGGTTATTTATTTTAGAAAATAAAAGAAGACAAACTTTAGCTCGCTTTCCTTAAAATCATTATTGTATACCTATTTTCCTACAGATTTCCCATTTACGTTGCATTTATCTCACCTTGCATTAGCAGAATAAATTATAAAACAGAAATAATTTTGTTCCTCGGATCTGCATATTACGCTACAAAGTGACACGTAAACGTAATTATTAAGTCATTTAAACAATCCATAATTATTCAGAGTTTGTAAATACATTTAAAAAAGTTCTGCAACTTTTGCCACGATTCTTACACTAATGAGATGGAGACAAGCCGCGCCACTTCCAAAAGTCACTTACTGGATGCCATCAAAATGTAAATGGTATTTTAATCGCATGGAGGCAGTCGGTATTTTAATTTTTGCTTGTTACGGTGAGATTTATGCCGTGTTAATGTTTACGGTTTGTGCATTGCAAGTTTATGCAGTTCTTTGTTATACAGGGTGAATTTGAAATACACTGGATAATTTTAATCCGTTAAGCTCTATGGTCCGTAAAAATTCTTAAAAATAGTCATTTGTAAAATAAATGAAATACAGCCAAGAAAACAGTTTTTGATATTTATTAAATATTCACGACGCTCCTGCCTGAGCAGAACAGCTGATGTGTGTAGCGACATAAATGCCTGTACCCCCACTCTTCTTAGCTATCGTGTTGTTTGTTGTGTTGGCGTAGTTCAGCCTGTGCATCCATGATGTCGAGTGTGAATTTTTCCTAGTGTTTTAAATTTCAGTTTTGTGTTCGTAGCTACCACGTTGCCCGCGTAGTTCAGCCTGTGCATCCATGATGTCAAGTGTGAGTTTTTCCTAGTGTTTAATATTTCAGTTTTGGTTTTACTTGGTAACTACTGCGAATACTGCGTAGAAGTATTTGTTCGTAACCAAGTCAATGTCAAGTTCACCGGTCAGTGTATCCCAAGTGGGACGAGTTTAGGGTTTTTGTGTTGAAACATTAACTATGAAATTTTGAAATTAAAACACTGCGAATTCATTAATTATGCTATAAGAAATTACAGATTAAAAATATTCAGTGTATTTTAAATTCACCCTGTATATTTTAAGTATACAGTGTGATTGATTTTAACTTGATTTTTACCCTTGATAATTAGATTTTGTCTGAAGAGAGGCGGAGGGAACATTGGAAACATCAAGTTCATTGCTTGCAATATTTACTTTACTTTTTTTTTTACTGGCGACTATTGATATCAAGATGATATTTTGTTTATCTTGCGTCACCGTTCAAAGGAATTTAAATAATAGCGGTTAGTGACCTTGAAAGGAGTAAGCGCAACGAGTATTTATTTCATAATACACTTTTTACATTTCTTTAAATATTTTCAGATTATTCAGTTAATCAACAATGCAATTTGTTGTGGAAAATCGTATAATCCAACATATGTAGACATCTTGCAGACATATCTCTCAACGAAAACGGACCACGCAGAGAAAAAAGGTAAAAAGTTGGGAAGACTTTTTGAGTCGGGCTTTTATTTGCAGACGAAAAAACTAAATTTATTACTTAGATGGCGACAATGGCCTAATATTGTTTGATGACATATGTTGACAAATGCGGAATCAAGATAACAGACGGATATACTCAAATTGATATTCTCTGAATTCTATGTTTCTGGGCCTTATTTTTTTATGGTTTATCTGAAAGTCATATTTTACATTGCTGTTTTAGGTGAAAGATTTTATTTATTTATAAAAATAATTATTTGCTGTTAGAGAAAGAGCAAAGAATAGCAATCTCAGACAATTTACCGTTTAAAACAAAAATCGATAGTGATTTATGTGAGCTGGCTGATTACAGAAGCAGACCAGTGTACATCAACCCATATTTGTCTGCCTATATTACTTTACACACTATTATTTTAATAATAACTTTTTACTGGGCAATTTGTCATATTATTTTGACCAACTAAACCACCTTCCCACCATTGAATACCTTTTTATTTACAAATTGCCTGTCTGTAATATAAACTGGGACGAAGTTCCTTGGCTTCGATGTCTCTCGACCGATACCTGCAATTAGGATTAGAAAATTATGACACCCATTTACCCCCTTGGAGGAGTTGAAAAACGGTGTATGTATTCACATATATATTGACACCCACATACATAAGAACTGAAAAAATATAATCAAAAGTAGAAACTGCCAAACAGTACAACATTGTGATTCTGTAGTCAATGTGCTATGCCGATTCATTTGGAACAACAGTCGGGTACATTGTACGATGCCAGATGGTATTTACCGACTGACTATAATGGAGATGGTATGCTCATAAATATATCTAGTTACTAATTTAAAAAAATAGAATAAACATTTTTTTTACTTGCTTTTCTTAAAAATCGTACTAAAAAGTAAAAAACAATTTTTTTTCGACAAAGGCGTGCGCACCCCCAATTCCCAGCTTTTTCATACAATCATGCGTACGATCATACAAACAAAGTGCGCACGCCTTGCTTTTCTTGCAGTATGAAATTCTTTACTAAAAAATAAATTATTTTTTAGGTAGGTACCTTTTAAGTATTTTTTTAAAAGCAAGTTTAAAAATGTTTTTATTTTGTTTCTATTTTTAGTCATACTTTAATTAAATTATTATCATTAGCTGTGCAAAATTTCATCAATTAATTATGTCAGAAAGTTTAAATGAAGATTGCAAGATTTGAACAAATACATTCTAAAAACTGAAAAAGCTACATTGTGAGTTAAATAAAAGAAAGTAAAAAAAATGCGGTAAATATCTAGGATTCTTGTAACTTACGATACTTCTTAAGAAGACAGACCACAGAATTACCAAATGCCGTTATTGACTGAAGATGACTTTAGTTATGGTAAATTTGGTAATTATTTGGTTGTTAGGTGGTTTCTTATTTTAAAAATTTTAGGTTACGTTTACTATAGGTAGGTGTAAGTCCGTAGAAATGAGACAATAAAGAAAAACTTGCTGGCTGGTATTAAGGAAAGGGTGGTGATTCCCTTAAAGAGGTGTAGTTCAGAACATTTAAGGGTTTGGATACGGTAGCTCCCAAATATAGGTAACTCTCAAATATAACTCTCAAATAACTTATCGAAAATCTTCTAAGCAAAAATGTGCGTCTCTCAGGAAGGATATACTTCACTAACAAGTCCAACCCTAAAGAAAATCTAGAGAGAAAATAAACTGTAGCAGAAGCAAAAGTGGTACAAGAACACTAGGTATACCTGATAGTAAAACTTTAAAAGAACATTATTTCCTTGTCAGTAAAAAAGTATCAAATGAAATGAGACTTAAATTTAGAATATTAAAAACCAATTTATTATTTCCCTCGTTCTGGAGAGTTTTTTTTTTCAAAGAAATAAATATGGTTGAAGTGTCTTCTGTTCACAATTATATCCTTCTCACAAAGTATAAGTCAATTTTAGTCACCCCTCTAAAGAAATAACCACAGATTTTTCAATATCTAACAATCTAGAATCGAATATGTGCAAATTTTAAAATAGGTGGCGATCTATACTAATTATGTACTAATTATGGAACATTTAGCACCCCAGGATATGTAAATCTCTGTACTGCCCTATAACCAACTCATAAGTTAGAACGTCAAACTTGATATAAACGCCATAAACGGGGTTTTTGAAAGTGCTGAAGTGCTGAATACGAATCTAAAATCAAAATTTCTATAAAAAAAATCGCTAATAGTTTTTTTTTTTGAAAACTCGATCTCAATTTTCCCCACATGGATGCACGCAAATGAGCAATATCAAAGTTGAACACGTCAAAACAATCACATTTTGAGTATCTACTCCACATCTAAATTTGAAATTGATCCGTTTTCTGAGATACGAGGGGGTACTCAAGAAAAGTGAAACACCATGTATATTAGCTAGTAAAAAATTACAACTATGTACTGGTAAGTAATCATATAGCTGGTATAAGTACACTACAAAAATTCGAAACTACCGTATCAAGTGTAAATATTTTTGAAGCAGATTTACAATCTATTCATAACAATTGCGAATATGCCACAACCAAACTACAGAATACTTCATTATAACTAATGGAATCATTTCAAATACTTGATGAGGTGCAAAGAATGTTACGATGTCAGAATTGTTCGTGTTACAGAAAAGTTCAACAAGTAATTTAGATTTTTCCAAGCAGTGCACTCGCTCAAAGAAATGTTGCAAATCTTCAGCGGAACTCATTTAAATTTTTAATAAAAACCTTATGCGTAATTTCTTATTCATTAATTTACTTGGAAACTGTTACTTTACTAAATGGCGATAATGCCCCTATATCACGCCTATGATTTCGAACCGTATCTCTAATGTAAAATTTGTAGTTTGAGTTATTTATAGATCGTCGATAACATGTTATTAAACTTCCGGAAAAGTTCCTAATTCTTCGTATATGGCTTACAGTTAGTTAATGAACAAAAAATATCATCCCCCAGATAAGTTACCGAGTTGAAGTTTTGGAATTGGAAGCAACTTTTTATCACAACTCTCAAGTTTCGGTGACAACTCAGATAACAAAACCGTTTTCTCCAATTAAGGAACTAACATTCTACCTGTTAGACACTCCAAATTTATTGTCCATTTTTGGAACAAACAACTTATAAAAGTTGAATAAATTGTTCTTGTAATCGTTCTTGGATGCAATGATGGATGCTTGTTTGTTTAAAAGTAGCGGCGTGGAAGATCAGTTAGTTCCACTGTATTTATTTTAATAGAAGACTATAATAAGAGAAAAGAGAAAATTGGCAAAACGGATATATATGCGCGGGAAAACATGAAATTCATCCTGGATCAAATTAAAAATGTATTTCTGATTTACTTTGCATTTAGAAGGAGGGGAACTGCGGATGCCCTAGCTGTGGTTCGAATTATTCAATAAACTGTAGGACGTCGCCTTTCTTTTGCTTAACACAAAATTCTAGGATTTTCCAGGAGTTAGTTCGGTAACTTAAGAGGCGGTTAAGGAAATATTTTTTAAGAAATAAGAAAAATAAATAAAAAGACGATGAAAAAATATAGTTACATATACATAATTGGTCCTATTTCCCCATTACTTGTATTACAAATGACGACTGTTAGTACTACCAGAAATCAACATAAATGTGGCTTTTGACTCATTGAAAAGTTTCATGATTCATGCTATTTTAAAGCAGAGAGATGATGAATGAAATGAATAAGATGAGAGGCCATTTATGCCTCCCACAACGGCCCATTATGACATTGTACACTTGCACCAGCCAAATCAATTATTTTGCCTGAGAAAATTCACAGCATGATTAGTTCCCAGATTTCTCCGCTAATTACCATAATCATCTACGCCCGAGTGGGCCATTTTAATTTAGTCCTACAATCGTACGATTGTGTCCTCTCATCCTAAGCCCTTTTCTCAGCTCAGAACATTACGATCTCGGCTAATGTTTTCTCAAATCGCATCAAACCAACCAGATAAAAACAATTAGAGAAATAGCACCCCGGAATCTCGAAGGAAGCTGGCACAAGGCCTGTTTTGCTTTCGGTGTATCCCCTTGCGTCGTTTTTGAAATAAATGCCTGGCCTGCTCGTTTCTTTTCTTTCATTTTTCTTTCAGCAATTTTACATGCATTAGGTCGGTGCAATTTTTTAAATCGACTTCATTTATTTTAAAGGGTTTTTGATCTATGGGGACGGTTAAAGCAGATAACGGGGCGGCAGAACAGAATCAGTTAATTATAGAACCTTACTGCGTTGAAAGAAAAAAATATTTGTTTCCGCCAGTTGTGTCCAGTGGGCTCATATAATATGCAATATGTCACCATCTGAAAATACATCCCTTTGGTAAATAGTACTCCACAGCATTTGATAGAATGGTATCAAGGTGTACTAAATAAATCACATTTTATAGTCTGTTATCTCATTTGTGACTATGGATATCAGGTTTTCTCTCTAATTGCTCGTTTTGTGCTGTAATTGATGAAGTCCTTCTGTACCAAATCGAGTATTCCTAAAGAATCTGCCTTATTACGAAATTTATTCCTTCTGCACATTATTGACTGCTTGATTGCTTTTACGCAAGTTTTTTCTTTCAGACACCAAAAAGTGCAGTTGAATCCTATACACCGAGATGCAGACAAACCAACTGGATTAGTTGTTCTGATTTAGCTAAAATTGTAGATTGGGCGCAAATAATTTTGTAGGCTTCCAAAACTCATTCCAGTATGTTTTCCTATAAACCTAACAAAAATTGGACCAATTCATGTCAGACTAAGTTGTGAATAGAAGCCTATAGATATCTGTTTTATTAAGACAAACTGAGTTTGCCGAAGAGAAGCTTGTTTTTCTCTATATAATAGAGCTAATTGTTACTTCAATCTACAACATTTACTGTTGCTATATGAAACACTGATACAGTTTTGTCTCGAAATGTGAACAAAATTGCAACATCCTTACACTGTCAGTGATTTCAGTCTTTGTTATCAGTATCCTCATGGCGAGAGAATGCTCTGCAAAGTTAGCGTCGCTAGAGCGACGTATACTCGCGCTTCTAGATGAAATATCATCAACTACTCATCTCTTTACCCATAATGCAACAGTCGAACATCATCTTATAAGCCATTTTGTTATTTAGAACAACAAAGTTGCGAAATATCTTACTCGGCCTATTCTCCTCAATTTCCGAACTCACTCGATATAAAAAATGTCATGTCGATTACAGAATTATAGTATACCTATGTATTTTTTGCATTGAGGTGATTTTTAGGGCCAGGTAGTTTTCATCGCAAGTAAATCAGAACAAAGCAAAGTAAGTATTAAATAAAAATATGCAACGTTCGGCTGCAACTCTCACGCGCTTTTAATATTACTATGGGTCGAGATAAATGTGTAACATTATTGGAGATTAATGACGGAAATTCAAGTTTGACAACCAACACACTGAGTAATATGAGGCACTTAACCGTGAATTTATCTTTTTTTACAAGAAATGTTTAAAGGGTCGAAGATCCAGAATTAGGTAACCCGAACTCGAAGCTGATGCCCTCCAAAGGTTACGCTCTCGCCTCTCTATAAAAATAATATGCTCTGAGGATCAAGGTGGCTTTACGACGATGCTTAGTCTAGTTGAATTTTCATTCCGAACGGCGATATTTTCGAGAATATTATGTAATCATACAGGAAAATATTCCCCAACGTTGGGCCATTTTATAGCACGTCAAATAGTAAGTAAGCATTATACAGGGTCTTCATAAATGATCGTAAGAGATAAAAGTGAGCAAAATATTTTGGTCCCGTAATGTATTGTAGGCGTAAACTTATGTCAATATTATTGTTATCGAACTCAAGTATCGATTTCACCATTTATAGAATATAATAGCATAATACTAGTATAATATTGATTGCTGTGGCTGCAGTTTTTTTTTTTAGGACAAGTTATAAATGTATATCTGTCACAACACACTGTATAAATATTTTCTATTTTACGAGTATTGCGTTAAATCATTTACAAGCATTTATAATGAAAAGGCCTCCAAAGATATTGTTGGGGCATTAACAATGTAATACAGCAGGTTGTACAGAATTTAATTTTTCAGGGGAATGTCCCTTATTGAGATAAGCAGGATAGTCTATAATAAAAACAGTCTACCTGTCCTGAATACTCAATTTTAAACCTTGCCTTGCCTTGCCATCATCCCTCTAGTTTTCTAACTCACCCACGTATTTGCTTACGATTATATCGATTTGCTGTTATAATAACAAATTTTCCGGTTAATTTAAAAATTATATGATTAATTTTATGAAAAAAGTATTTAAAATCAAACAATTGCTTGTACACATAGGAATTTTACCTCATTTCAGATTTTCAGATAAAAATAATAAAGTTTTATCTATCGCAGCGAAATAACAACAAATAATGAAAGTAGTGCAAATAAATAGGCATAGAGCAAACAAAAAATATGAAAAATTTAGAAAACATTACAAATAAAGACGTACTGGAACAGTTAATAAAAATCATTAATAATATATGAGAGGAAGGCAGTCCATAAAGAAGTAAAACAATTAAAGCAGAAAATGCAAAAGTTCTACTAAAACTAGAAGAATTAATTACTATTATAATATATTAATTAAACGCATTAATTGCCAGATGTCACGACCTTAATATTAAACTCTCAAATAATATTGCCGAATTATACCGTAAAAATAATCTCGATATTCAAAATGGAAGCAGTTTAACGAAACATACGTCAGATAAAAAATAAGTTACACTAAATAATAAAAGTGATTTGAACAATATTTATCAATTAAAAATTGAGAGGAAAATATACAAATGAAAACAGATGGAGTTTCGGAAACGTCTGCGAAATATCATTATTTTTATTTTTATTTTATTTATATTGTAATAAATCCCAAATAAGAAAGGAAAGCAAATTAAACGATGCCAAAAATAACTTTTACACAATATTGTGTCTTTTGCAGATGATATTACTGTTCCCTATGTTGACGATATTCGGAAAAAATTAAAAACCACTTTAGAACTTGATAAGGACAAAATAAATTAACGGTTTGATACCAAAAAAACAGTCAATTACGAGAAAACTTTTTATGTACCTTTAACCTCATATAGTTCTAATCTGACGTCACTTGACAAAATGTTAATTAAAGAACACCAGGAAAATCCAGAAATTAAAGCAGAACAAAAATGGAATAATAATAAAAGGGATCTACATTGCTCGCCACTTAAGATAGTAATCACAAGTACAGTGTGTATCATAAAAACTTAGAATCTATAAATTCAGAGAGAGCATTAAACAAGCATATTATAAAAACTGAACATTTAGTACCTATTTATAATGCATTAGTTGAATATATTTTAAGATACAGCATAATTGGATGCGGTGGAGTGGGTGATATTTGAAACCACTACTTAACACTTAAGGATTTACCTCATTCTAAAATAATGGTCCATTAGCAATAGAATAATCCAAAGAAAAGTTCTTGTTCTTATAGATATATGTATTTTATTTTGGTAAATATAAAATATTTAGTTTATTGATTTGTTCTTTATTTACTTCGCAAAATTTGAATGAGAAATACTTTCTTATGGTGACACCATAGAATTATTTTTGTATCGGTTCATTCTTAGACATAAAATGATTATGATTATTATTGTTATTAATATAAAAATAGAAAATTGTTTTGGTTATCTACATAAAAATGTCAAAATGTAATTAATACTGATTTTTTTTTTAATTTGTGAACACCTAGTCATGCAAATTCGAAGCCCTAAAATTTAATTAGCAGATTTATTGTATTGTTGACACCAAAGGAATTATCAGAGCACAGGACCCTCTGTATAAATATTAACTTTATAACTGAGATTAAATTTTCTCGTTCTAAATATTTTGTACAAACGTTGGCTCTCATAACCTTAAATTAGGCATAACTGCAAACACAGGGTCTTAAAATGGTTCAAGTTTGAAGAATAATATTTCAAGGACTAAATTAAATAATAACAAAGTTGGAGGCATTTTTCGTTATTTAATCTAAATTTAAGACGCCTGTTTCCAAGTTCCTTATTTTGATATACGAGGATTTCAAATACAATCAAGTCCCATGAACATTAAAATTCTTAGTAGAAAATCTTAATCTTAAGTGCGACTTGAACGGAAGATTAATCTTCTTGATAATCTTCTTTAACAATACAATTCTATTGCAGCTGTTTGCTAGGTTTAGATCCACTGCTAATATCAGTCAGATAGCCACGTTAAATTATCTATAAATAAATTTCAAAAGATGCAAATTTGGGTGGGTGAAGGTAGATTAATGATTGTTAAAAAATATAAAATAGTTTACATGTAATGCACGAAGTATTTTTTGCAGCAAATTTTTTTGAATCCGAAAAAATTGTTCATATCACAAAAATATTGACTTTAGATAATTTAGTTCACGCCACCTTATTTTATAAATTTTTATGCAAATAATGTCTTTACCTTTTTTCTCGTAGATGCAAGGGCATTTCCATAAAATGCGACTGAATTTAATATACCTACCTAGAACGCACGATAATCTTACTCTATCATCTAAGCGCGCACAAGAATTACCTTCACACCTAAACGAATAATGAGAGAAATAAATTATTTAAAAAGGGAGGACTGCTTTTATTTACATTTATTCATTTATTTTGTTATTTTTGTTACATTTTAAAGCATTATGGTAAACATTTTGACGTAAGAAGAAAGAAAAGAAATTCATATAAAATTAAATATACATATTTAAAAAAATATATTTAAAAATGGAGGACTGGTTTTATTTTCATTTATTTATTTATTTATTTTTGTATATTTTACATTTTAAAGCATTATGGTAAACATTTTGACGTAAGAAGAAAGAAAAGAAATTCATATAAAATTAAATATACCTCCTGTTTTTTTTTTTTTGGATCCCATTCAGTTTACAAGTATCAAATCTGGTTATTTTTTAAAAATCCCTCGTAAAAGAAAACCTTGTAAAAGTGTCAACATTTTTTTTTTTACTGATAGATACACAGGGGATTTGCAGGTGTCGAACGAGGACTTTGCTTATTACTCTGTAAAAGCGAATCATGTACAAAAATAGCGTTTATGATGACAATGAAGATTGCAATAATAATGACCGAGCTTTTACAAGAAAAAAATGGAAGTAGGAGATGAAACATTTTTTAGGTCCTCATAAAATTTTATTGAAAAAAACGATTTTTTAATAGATACATTTTTAATTTTTTTTTGTGGGAAAACTATTGCTCGTACGAAAATTTTTTTGCGTAGAAACATTTAATATTGAAAGTAGCGTAAGCCAATTTGCGCTAAGTTGAATATTTTTACAGAAAATCATAAAAAATATTTTTCAGGTTTAGTTGTATGTTATACACGGTGGTGAATTTTTCGATGCCCACCATTGGTATCTCGGAAACTGTAAGATATAGAGGATCGGTTAAATTAGACAAAAGTTGCGCTATTTTATGCTCTACAATTTCCTTCCAAGAAATGCTGGATATCTTGATTCGTTCGCGGTTTATCCTGAAAAAATTGAAAATCGTGATTTCAAAAGAAAATTAATATCTTCTATATCATTCATGCGAATTTAGTGAAATTTGGCAAGGTTATATTTTAGACCACTACCAATTGAATGGCGTTGATAGAAAATTTCTAAGCCTTCTAGATTTTGAGCAACGATAGTCAACTTTTTTTTTCTTATGGCCGCCATATTGGATTTTTACACCATTAGTTAGAGAAAATAATTGTCTTTTCACCTATGTCACCAAAATAGACTGATTTTTTTAAAACATATTGATATTCGAATTAATGTAAAAATAAATGATAAAATCCAGTATGCTTTGGAAAAATAATTGCAAGCAACATTGTAATCCAAACGCTATTATTAAATTGTACACTCGTAAAAAAATTACAGAAAAATGCCAGGTTATTAAAACTCCTATTAAATATTACAAACAATTTATAAAATAAAAATAGTATTATTTGTTTTCTTGACTTTAATAAATTAATTGTTTGTAATAATTAATAGAAGTTTAAATAAATAACCTGGCATATTTTTTTACGAGTGTACAATTTAATAATAGCGTTTGGATTACAATGTTGCTTGCAATTATTTTTCCAAAGCATACTGGATTTTATAAATTATTTTTACATTAATTCGAATATCAACATGTTTTAAAAAAATCAGTCTATTTTGGTGACATAGGTGAAAAGACAATTATTTTCTCTAACTAATGGTGTAAAAATCCAATATGGCGGCCATAAGAAAAAAAAAGTTGACTATCGTTGCTCAAAATCTAGAAGGCTTAGAAAATTTCTATCAACGCCATTCAATTGGTAGTGGTCTAAAATATAACCTTGTCAAATTTCACTAAATTCGCATGAATGGTAATGGTATAGAAAATATTAATTTTGTTTTGAAATCACGATTTTCAATTTTTTCAGGATAAACCGCGAACGAATCAAGATATCCAGCATTTCTTGGCAGGAAATTGTAGAGCATAAAATAGCGCAACTTTTGTCTAATTTAACCGACCCTCTATATCTTACAGTTTCCGAGATACCAATGGTGGGCATCGAAAATTTCACCACCGTGTAGAGGACGCCACAACTCGATACCTGCAAACGTGTGTATCTTTCTTGTGAGTTTCCTAAATTTGCAGCAACTTTGGCTATATTTTGAACTTAAAGCTCGTTCTCGAACGATTGGGTTATTTCTAATTATCAAAGTTGTTTTTAAACATCTATAAATTTTTTATGATCAAAATTGCATACACGGAAGACAAAGTTGGTGTATTTTTAGGTTAAGTGTATAATTATATTACCCAAGATAAATTATTGCTCCTGATGCCTTGTTTACATAATTCATGTTTAAGTTATGCTATGCTAACGAAGCGCAACAACTCTAAAACACATGTCCGTAACTGCATCTTATTTATTTTTATATAGAGCAGTATTTCCCATTTTTATTGTTATTTGATCTTTAAATTTAAAAAAAAATGTTTATGGACATGGTTAACCTAAATTTTACCGACCACCGCTGCTACATTCAACAAACTGGAAAACAAATTCTTAAGTAAATAAGCTAATCTCCAGTGACGCTGCCACAAATAAAAATCGAAATTTAATCGGCGAGATGGAAGAAGTCCCTTTATATAAGACTCATTTTTTGATGATAGCGTTACATCTGAAAAAACAAATATTTGATTTATTTTTATTGCAAACTAAACTTTGCAGCTTAAAAAGAAATAAACAAAAATTCTTTGAAATACGTTTTATAAAATATGGCAAGATTATTCAAAATATTTTTATAAAAGGTAAATAAAGTCTTCGAAGTTAATTTATTTGTTTTATGAAATACCTCTCTTCCTCCGTCGAGATAGGGAGCTGGAGATATCACATAAAGCAGCGTAGAACGTAGACGGCAGTTGCATAATTCGGAAGGGGTTGCTGCCAAGGCCTAGAACGCTTCGGCATCTTCTCTCAAATTTATCCCTTAGGCCGCGGAGGAACTTTAATCAATGAGATCAGTCGGTAAGGCAGCAACCTAATCTTCGTTATCGAAAGTTAGTAATAAATTGTCGAAACGAGATTGTTTTTCAAGCTCAGCTATGCCTCAGACTGAAATATATTTCACCCAATAATTATTACTTTTACCGACAACTCACTGAAGTATACGCGGTGTTTGCAAGGTATTTTATCGCCCGTTTAACGCACAACTAATGTCAGTTGTACAGTGTGACCCAGCTAAAATTGCCACAAAATACAATTAGTTGCTTGAGATGGTCCAAATTTAGCATAAAATTTGTATTTCTGACTACGATCCTCTTCCGTTAACGGTCAATTCCTCAAGAATTTTAAATTGGAGTAGGGGAAGTGTACCAAAAGCTTTCTATCAATTTATTTAGAAGAATTGGAATTCGGAATAAAAACAAATATAAAAAAAATCAATGAACCCAGCCATAAAATCTGTTTATTCGAGATCAAATCATGTTTCAGTTCAGCCGCGGCTAACAAAGTTATCACGTATGCACCCCTTTCTAAATTATGGAAAACTGCTGCCACTGTTTAGCGTATAACGGAATATTCTAAATATCCCATCCCTTGAACAACTGCATGTAGACTAACGGGCCAACGAATATAATCATTAGCTATAAAACTTTTTTCGAATGTCGCAATTTGGGTTGCAAATTTTCTGGACGTGTTTCGGTTGGAAGTTAGGTGCGATACGTGAGCAGCTTAAACCTATTGCCGGCAACAACTAGAGAAGAAAATGGAAAACCAAAAAACATCCCAATCGGCCTCGATTCGCCACATTCTTGTCACGAGGAAGGTGTAGCAGGGAAATACACAACTCCGAGTTTGTTTTTTTCTCGAATGAATGGGCAGCACTGCGGGGAAAGTTTTACATGCAAAAATTGGCATTGCGGAAACTTCTAGGTTAATAATTTTTTAATATATTCGCTAGTTATGCCGAATAACATATTTTATATGAGTATTATTTATATAATCTATTTTTGAAGAGAAATGTCACTAACTAAGATACCGAGTGACCCATTGTATTTTGACCCTTTCTAATCCTATATAACTTTTGAACTAGTTAAGGTAATGAAATGCGGTTTTCGCCACTTTTCTTATACTTAATTTTGCTAAGTTTTTTTCTGAGTATCCGTCTTTTCTTGTTCATTTCCGGTTTAACCGGATATGACAGCGTATTTTCGGGGATAGGGTAACTTTGTTATTTCAAATGGAACACCCTGTATATTTTTTCACAGTTGGAAAGTTCATTGTTTTCCCTTTCGGAAAATTCCATGTTTGTGAGTGTTTTACAAGCTTATAAGCTTATAAGAAGACTGGCGAAAACCGAATTTAATTATCACTAGTTCAAAAATTACACAGGTTCAAAAGGGGTCAAAATATAAGGGAAAATATTTGAAATTTTGTGTACGGCTCTGTACAATTATATATTTAATAATCAGTTGTGAATTTTATGTTATATAGGGACAACATTAAATTACACAAGAGCATTGTCTCATTGGTTGTAATTTGAACTGTGACTGCTTAATTCATAATAATGACTCACATTTATAATAATAATGAATTTGTTCTGCTTGCTGCGGACCAATATCCGCAGCAGAGTATCTAAATTCTCACTGAGATTTCACACGCTGTGACGATTATATGCCGACGTTTCGAAAAATTTATTTTTTCATTATCAAGGCTCAATTCATAGTGTTGTTTGTGTCTACAAAGCAGGAGTTTGTTACGAAACACGATCTCATGATAATTATTACAAAATAATTTTCAAATAAATTAAAAAATCTTCGTTACAAAAGTTAAAAACTTATACAAAAACCAGGTAAGTAAGTATAAGTTTTTAACTTTTGTAACGAAGATTTTTTAATTTATTTGAAAATTATTTTGTAATAATTATCATGAGATCGTGTTTCGTAAGAAACTCCTGCTTTGTAGACACAAACAACACTATGAATTGAGCCTTGATAATGAAAAAATAAATTTTTCGAAACGTCGGCATAAAATCCAATAAGTGTTGTTGATTTTTTTTCCCTTGGAAATATAATCCCACAATTGTGTGAAGTGTAGAATTAAAAAGAAGGTCGCTACACTCCCGTATTAATTTAATTTAGTAATAGCCAATTTAAAAATAATTACATAAACAAAGTCCTTTGAAAACATCTTACAATATACCCAAGAAATTATTGCTGATTTCAATTAAAAAAAAACTCGAAAAAAAAACGACAAAAATGCTTCTAAGTAGTGGATTTATTGGTAAGATTATTGTACAATAAAGCTGGTTTTATATTTTCCTTCCTATTGTCCGACTTCCGCTTGAATTTCTGCAATAGTTTTCCCCTTCGTTTCAGGAATCACAAAATGTACAAAGAAGACTCCAGTGAGTGATACTGCGGCAAATATATAAAAAGTGATGTCATTCCCGATAGCTTCGGCAAGTTTGTGGTAAAACATTGTCACGAAATATGCAAAGAGCCAACTCAACATGCACGCTATGGAGGTACATTTAGGCACGACTTCAGGCGGGAAGAGTTCAGCATTTACTACCCACGGAATTGGACCTAACCCTATTGAAAATGCAATAATGAATAAAATAAGAGAAAGAACAGGAAGAAAGGATATAGTCTTTATCGTATCCTCACTTAATAGTTCGAGATTCTTAAGTGAAAAGAACAGACCCAGCATAAAACTTGATATGGCCATGAACGCTGCTGAAAGCTTCAGCAAAATAGTTCTCCCAAGCTGATCTATTGTCGATGAAGCGACTAGAGTGGCGACAACTTGAACAGCGCCAATCATAATAGTACACCAATGAGAAGGTACGCTAGACTCAGCTGCTATGAAGATATCCTTGCTATAAAATCGAGTATAAAATATTACTGCGTTTACACCACTTAATTGCAAATAAAAGATCAACATGAAGCAAATCAACGATGCTTTTTTGGCCTGCTTTGTTTTCATAGCGTCCCAGAATTTTCTGTTATTTTCCTGCTCTTTAGCTAATTGCTCCTGAATCGCCTTGATCTCATCAGCAGGATTGTATTCGGCACCACGTTATCGCCTGAATGCTTTCTCCTTATTTCCTTTAAGATGTGTTTCTGGCTGGAAAACGAATAGGATCGCACAAATTATGGGTATCGATAAGCAGAAGAAGTTAAACGACATCATGGTGAGCATATACCCGAACATGTTGGAAAGCAGTATACCAATGGTTATGGATAACTGAAAAAATGTTCCTAAAACAGAAAAGTCAACGTAAGCAAGATTTTTTATTACCTTTATATTGACATTTAAGGTTAGATTTGGGACTGGACTGAGCGAAAACAGGATGAAAACAGGATGTGTGCCTAGTGGCCGTCCTCAGGGCTCGGTGTTTGTCTGTCTGTCTATTTCATGCATAACTTTGTTGGCCTGCGTATAGACCCTCTTCTTTTCATGCTGACACTAAAATATATCGAAACCTACAAGGAACTACATAACGCTACAAAATTTTTCTAAGAGTGTAATATTTCAAGACATATTTAACATCGCTATTAGCCCGTTGGGGAGAGCGCTAAAAGCCTTCTCTTTCTTGTCCCACCCAATACTGAATTATAACCAAATGAGATCTTCACCACTTATTAACACATGTTTTTTCACATATGAATCAAAGTTGACGACACTCTCCATTGGTCGAGACTAGGGCTGGGAATTTTTATCGATATATCGATAAATATCGATAGTTATCGATATATCGAATAACGATATTTGCGATTGGAATTATCGATATATCGATATATCGATATATCGATATATCGATATATCGATATATCGATAGTTATCGATATATCGATAAATATCGATATATCGATAGTTATCGATATATCGATGGTTATCGATATATCGATAGTTATCGTCATATCGATAGTTATCGATATATCGATAGTTATCGATATATCGATTATTATGGATATATCGATATATCGATTATTATCGATATTTCGATAAATATCGATATATCGATATTTAGCGATATTTGCGGTTGGAAATAATAACACGTGCTAAATACTTATCGCCTTATTCTGCGAGTTCAGTGATCAGAATATGATTTTATTTTATTGTGCGCGCTCGGACATTTAATAGCCTAGAAACTTTATTTGTAAAATTAGGTGACATAAGTATAATACTGAAAGACAAATGTTCTACATAAAATTCAGCAGTTTTCTTGGTAAAATTACTTTGCCCATGACGCTTGTGTGAATTCTGTGATGCTTAAATAAGCATTATAATTTGTAAAATATGTGTAGCGATTATTCTGGAAATTTTTATCGATTTATCGATATATCGAATAACGATATTTGCGATTGGAAATATCGATATATCGATGTATCGATAGTTATCGATAGTTATCGATATATCGATATATTTTGATAGTTATCGATATGTATCGATGGTTATCGATATATCGATAAATATCGATATATCGACATATCGATATATCGATAACTATCGATATATCGATAACTATCGATATATCGATAACTATCGATATTTATCGATATATCGATAACTATCGATACATCGATAACTATCGATATATCGATAATTATCGCGATATATCGATAATTATCGATATATCGCGATAATTATCGCGCATGTTCAGTATCTTGCCAAAAAAATTAGCTCATTCACATATGCACTGCGTGTTGTGTCCAATTTCGTTAACGAAAAAGCGGCACTGACTGCATATTACTCCTATGTAAACTCCAGAATCACATATGGAATTATTTTCTGGGGCAATTCTGTTGAGTCCCCCAGAATTTTCAGGCTGCAAAAATCGTGTATCAGGAGTATCTTTCATCTACAGAAAAGAGAAACGTGTAAAGAAGTATTTAAAGAGAAAAACATACTTACGTTACCATCCTTATACATATACCAATGCGCTTGCTTTGTGAGGGACAACTACACAGAATTATTCAGTAGATATGAAACCGATCATGCTTTTAATACCAGAAGTTGTGAAACATCAGTGCTGCGCCAGCCACATACCACTTTCACTACAGTACAACGAAATGCAGTAACTCAATTGATAAAAATTTATAATAAAATACCATCACAATATAAAAGCTTATTAACAAAAAACTTTAAAGTGAAATTAAAAACATATTTAATTAATCAATCTTTTTACTCTGTCTCAGAATATTTTAACCACCATTTTGATGTTTCTGTGTAAAGTAATTTAATGTTTATTAATTAATCTATTTTAAATATATAAGGACCTATTCTGTAAATGTTATATTTTTGTGGTAAATATTTTATACAAATTTTATGTTTTAACTAAATTCTATTCTATTCTATTTGACGTGTTCTACACATTGTATAATGTCTCTTTTATGGAATAAATGTCATATTATTATTATTATTATTATTATTATTATATCGATATATCGAACTTATCGATATGTTTTCAGTTATCGATATTCGATAACAAATTTTCAATATCGCCCACCCCTAGTCGAGACACGATATATAAGAAAAAAACTACAAAAAAAAAGAATTTAGGAATTTGAGTTTTGATCACGTACAAGTTTGGAAATAAAACAGATCAAAATAAATTTTTTTTTTGATTTTCACAAGTAAACCTTGCTCTTTAATTTGAGGTCTAATTTGTTGCAATAATTAAAAATCTAACATAAAAAAACTGGCGGTATTTTAAAAGATACACAAATTATCAATGTTTTTTTAATACTTAACTCGTCGTAACTCGCTTATATGTTGAGGTATTTGAATGTTCTTGGCACCAAAAACTGCCAAATTTAATAGGCTTCATTTTGTCTCAATTAATGCATAATCTATTTTTTTAAATAAAACCGCTATAACCCTCAACATACAACGAGGTCGCGTGGCTTTGTTTCTCGTTCCCCACTCCCGCGTTCGCATGAAATCGTACTAGTGCATGTAATCAAATACCATATTTGATGTAATGTATTATATTAGTCATTAATATATTGTCTGGCCAGTCTGGCCTAGTAATCAATAGGTTTGTTTACATTCAGATTATAAGAGATTTAGTTGTTTTTGTGGTGTTATTTTATTTTTTATTGGATAGCGGACATTTTAGGATAACTGTTGTTTGGTGGTTGTTTTTAGAAACTTAGTAAAGCTTAAAGCACATGCCCTTATAGTGTAGGAAAATTGGCAGTTAAGGTTGAAATAATTATATACAAGTATTTCTCAACGAAAATGTACGAGGGAAAATGTGTTAAACCACATAGTAAAAGTCCCATCAAATATGTCTATGGCAAGTTGCCAAAAACTGCTGCCATTTTCTTTTTTCATTTTATTCTAAATATGAAAAACTGTGGGGTTTATGAAAAAAAGTCAAGAGGTCTTTTTTACGTAAAATAAGAAAATACATTGGAACTAAATGTAAAAGATTTATTTAAATAATTTACAGGAAAAACATGTTTTTTTTTTAGTTTTTAGCATTACAAATAATAATTATATCCAATTTAAAATATGATTTTCTTCTTCGTCATTTTTAAGTACGATGCAAGGATTGTAATAAGCAAATCCTAAGCATTGACTACAATTGGAGGAACATCTTAGTCCAAGTTTTTTGCAGGAACATAATTTGCCACATGAATCTTCCTTGCAGTTGCAGAATACCAATTTTAGTATATCAGAGGGAGCAATTTCTTTGGTTATGGATATCGCAACAAGGTGTCCTTTATCTAATTGTCATCCGTACAGTAAAGGGTAAAGGAAGTAATCATAATTAGGTACCTGATAAAAAACTATTAAAACATGTTATACAGCAGCGTCTTCAGTTGGGGGAAGTGATGCCAAATTGAAGTTTGCAGATAGATCTTGACGAGATGTCACTCGATTGACTAAAGTGTACCTTCTTTACTATTCATGGGTCGGTATAACTTGGTAATGCATTTTACACTTACTTCTATTAACTGTTTTTCATTTGGACTTTGTTGGTAAAATATAAAGACGTCGCATAAAGGTATATCATTGTTTAGCAACTGTAAACAGAATTCCTAGTTTTTTTTTTTAATGAACGAGGTTGCGTCGCAATCTGATACAGCATGAAGGAATAATACGCATTGTTTAATATGCTCTAGTTTTTCTTTAAGTTTCAATATGTTCGTCACTTTATCAGCATCAGCCTTAGCAGCTTTTTCTGGTCAAAGCAATAACATTTTATCATACTGTAAATAATGAATCAACAGAATCGCAACATCAGTGTCTTCAGATACAACTACAATAATAGCTCTACCACAATTTGAATGTTCTACTACAGTATTAACGATTAAACATCTGTCGGAGCCATTTGCAGCCTGTAATTTCTTCAACACCTATTCTTATTTCGTAGAAATTCTGCTTGTGGCATAGCAATTGTATTTTCTAATTTGATATGTAACTGCAGAAACATCAATACTGTATTTAAAACTGGCCGTAAGATCCAGTCTGTCCTTAAAAACCCAAAGGACAAAATCCCACTCGAAAACCAAGGAGTAGGTACTTATACGAAGTTCCCTGTCATGATTGCGAGAAAACATACGTTGGACAAACCAACAGAAGGATAAACGTAAGAAACATACAACACGTTAACTCTGTTCTCCGAAATGAAGCGACATCATCACTATTCCAACACGTCAAAAACACAGGTCACTTAATTGACTTTGACAGAACCAGAAGCCTGGCAACTGTGGAACATTTTTCATCAAGAATAATTAGAGAGGCCATCGAAATCGAAAAACGTCCCAACGGCCTAAATAAACGCGATGATAGCCTGAGACTTACGGCAACGTGGAGAACAGCTTTAGTTAATCGCCATATCCGAATGGGAACAACCTGTATAAACCCTTACACCCAGAAAACGGGGTCACTTTTTCGAGAAGTCATATTAGGCATTTTTTACAGAAAAACTAATGCAATATTATTAATCAGCATGCTTTGGAACCCCCATGTTCAAAATTTTACTACATTTTGGTTAAGGGTTTCCGAATAACGGGCCCAGTGAAAATACATTTTTTCAGTCGTAAATAACTGAGAACTTGAAAACGGTTTGTGTTTCGAAAAAAAGTCATTCGTCATTTTCAATTTAAACTGATTTACTCTATCACGTCATGTGCACAAAAGTTTGAAATGCCGCAGTCATAAATAATAAACTTGACAACGGTTTATTTTTCGAAAAATAGTTTAATTTAATATCAGAGCAACCTTTTTTTCTTTTGGTATAAAATTGATTTATTATCACATAAGATCGTTTTTTATCACTTAATGCCCAAATAATACAGAACCGGTTAAAATATTTCTATATCGTCGAATGAAAATTTTTTGCTTGCAGCATTTGAAACTTTTGAAGGCATGGGGAGATAGAGTAAATCAAAAAATAAAAAGGAGGAATGACTTTTTTCAAAACGCAAACCGTTTTCAAGCTGTCAATTATTTACGAATGAAGAAATGTACTTTTACTGGGCCCGTTATACGGAAACCCTTAATCAAAATGTTGTGAAATTTTCGGCATGGAGGTTCTAAAGCATGCTGATTAATAATATTGTATTAGTTTTTCTGTAAAAAAATCGAAAAAGCGACCCCCTATTTTTTCATAATAAAAATGTACGCCACTGACAAAAATAAATTTTGTTTAATTCAAAAAGATCACACCAAAGGTCATTGAGACCGATCCAAATTTGGTAAAAATTGGTTAACTAATAACTGAGTTGTGAAGGGGGGGGGGGCATTAAAAGTGGGACACGCTGTATATAAGAATATATAATATAAATAAATAATAAAAGCTGGTAAATGGTAGGAAAGGAATTGAATATTAATAGGATATATACAGGTATAATATATTACATTACGTAGGTACATTTTTTCGATGACATTTTACACTCAATACTGCCCTTATTATTTTTGAAACGTCTTATTCAAATATTTCAAACTTATTCATCTATTAAATCTTAAATCAAATGTAAATGTAGTTAACTTTCTTACAGCACACTGATGAATGGCGTTTATGTGCATAAAACATGTAGAACAATTACTTCTATATTTAAATTTCCTATATACTTTAAATAAATCTCATTATTCAACTTGATTTGTTAGTTTTATCATTTTGCACTAAAAGGTAATTATTTTAAAGCTTTTGTAGGGGACGTTGTCGAACGCGGGAAGGAGATTGGAAGCCTCGCGCCTCAGGCGTCGTAGCGGGCTTGGTTGTGTTTAAAGGTCTGTACCACTTTAGTTTAAAAAACTAGACCCAACATTAATCGAGACAAAATAAAGTATATTAAATTTGGCAGTTTTTGGTCGCAAAAATATTCGAATACCTCAACACATAAGCGAGTTACAACAAGTTAAACATTTTTAAAAAGTTGACAGTTTGTGTAGTTTCTAAAATAACATCATTTTTTTAAAGTTAACGTTAATATTTTTGTGACAAATTATACCTCAAACAAAAGAGAATAATTTTTACTATAAGACTAAAAAAAAAATATAATTTTACTCATTTTTGTTTTAAAGCTATTCGCGGTTAATTTTAACATTCTTATTTTAATTTTTTTTTTATTTTTTATTGTAACTTTGGTCTCTACCAATGGAGAGTGTCGTCAAAAGTGAATTATATGTAAAAAAACCTGCTAAATAAAATGGTAAATGTTTTATTTGGTTATACCTCGGTATTGGGTTTGTGAATGCTAGACCCAGCCATCCGACGGGCTATATGGATTAGAATGTTTCAAAAACGTAATTTTGTCCTTTTCTAAAAATGTAAATGTACGACTTTCATACGAAGCACGACATGCTGTCTATGACTAATATAAAATCAAGGTGAAGTCACATTCGTTTACGTCCTGCAGTTTAAAGCATCAACCTAGCTGTCAATATATCTACTGGTAAAGAAGCATTATGGATAATTTAATTAATGTTGATGCACCTGCCGCTATGCCAGTTAAGAATCTTCCAGTCCACACCGAGTAAATATGGTGCGGACACGTTATCAACACCCATCCAATAACGAAGGTTATAGTAGTCAGTAGAGTTGTGGGTTTTCTACCGATCCAATCCGATATCCAGCCCACCGGTACACATGAGATCATGGCGCCTAAGGTAGCATCGATCCTGCCCAAGAAAGATCATCATCTGTTATCTTTAATTTTCCTAGTTTTCCAGCTTTCAAATCGTCCGTGGTATTTGAGGTCCAACCCAGAGCTGTGCCAACTCCTGATGATCCTAATGTTTTTTAAATTATGTAGGTATTAATAAATAGAAATTTTCAAAATGCAAAGTACTCATTATCCCCCAACAAAAAAAGGCGCAATGGAAGGAGATAAATGTACTGTCTCTTAAATTTGTGTCAAAAATAGTATATTATGTTACAAGGAGTAGAAGGCGACCATTATTGTTGAGCCCAGAAGTTTGCTCAGCCGAGGCGCAAGCCGAGGCAGCAAACTGGGCGAAACACATAATGAGCCTTCTACTCCGAGTGACATATACTATTTTTTCTTCAAGCGTTAAAATAAAAAATATCAAAACTTTAATTTTGAAAAATGACATCAGGTCAAATGCGTTCTAGCTTAGCAAAAAAAATATATGTAATACTTATTTATCAGTGAAACATGACATAGGTGAATGTGCAATTTCAAGTATTTCAGGTGGTACGCACTGCATTTCTTCAGACTTTTTCGCCTTTAAATTTAAAAAACGGCTCGACGCGCAACGTCAACTTTTAAAATGACGTTTATGACAAGTCATAACTTAGATTTGTAATTCGTTGCCATGGATACATTACTTCATTTTTATACTAGGAAAAAAATGAGAAATATTTGTACTAATACAATAATAGGCTCTTTCTACAGGACGTGTTGCATTATGTAATGTAAGTATTGTTATACGCTTGAAGAAAAAATATTTTATCCACGACTGTTTGCTCGACCTTAATAATACCCATTAATCACGGCAGTGATTAATGAGTCATTAATCACTACTGTCAGTGATTTTATCCACGACTATTGTATAATGTACCCATTATACGTCTACCCATTAATCACGGCAGTGATTAATGAGTCATTAATCACTACTGTCAGATGCTTCCTTGATTTAGCTATAATATTATATTGTTCTGCTACAAACAACAAAAATATATAGTAGTCGTGGATAAAGTATAGTATTCTACTCCCGTATAATGGCTATTATCCACTCGGTGATTTAGGCCACTCGCCTGCGGCTCGTGGCCGTAAACTTCACCTCGTGATTAATACCCATCATTATACGGTCGTTGAATAATATACTATTACCTACTGTTTTATAATGTGCCATATTGGAAAAGCCATCTTTAAAAAATATATAATAATCACAGTCAAAACACAAAGAAATTAAGTATTTACTTTAGTGGTATTGATTGAAGTAAAAATTAAGATCGCTACATAAATTTGGTGATCTATATAAGTTGGGCTGGAAATACGCAACACTGCCTTCCTCAGTTTCATTAAATTCTTCATAAGCAGCGATCATTTTGGTGTCTGAGATATTTTTCTTGGTAATCATAATCAATTTTGTAGGGCACGAATGACCTCCTTGCTACATAACACTACATAATTAGCAAAACGTAATTTAAAGCCAGAACAATATAAGATCATGAAGTTGTTGGTAGCAGTTCATACATCCAGCTATACTCGATTGTCTCTAAATTTGGTGAATTATTTGCTAATTCGCCTTTCGACACGTGCTTTCTTCACAATATCCATTAAAATTACAGACTTTTAGTATGCCCATTAAGTTTTAATCTATTTTCAAACTTATTGGTATGCCAATGTAATGTTTTTATGTAGCAAACGTCAACGTAAAAGTTGAAATTAAGATAAAATGGCATAACAATAGAAGAACATTTCTTCCAGGAGGCCAAGTAGTTTAAAATGGAGATTGCATTTTACCCAATATTTTTATGGGGTAGCAGACCTTGTTAACTACATGAAACCAATTTTGGAATTGGATTGATTATGATAGTATTCACTAATCATAGCAAAATCCATTTCGCTTGGACTTAAGCCATATGCCGGAAATCATATTTAAACAATAATGGTATACAACTATGTTTCCAATGAAGCCAATAACATGGCCATTACCACGATTTTTATGTGTTTTATTTAATGTTATAGTTTATACAAAGTCAATTGAAAAACTTATGTTTGATCTGCACCGCCTTAAAGGTAGTCGGTACTTTGTCGGCTCTTTTGAAATACCTATAAAAACGCTTTGATAAAAAGTTTTTCAATTGACTTTGTATAAACTATACATTTCTATATCTCTAAAAAAACACCCTTTATATTAGTTTGACCTTTATGTCCCAAGACGATTATTTTTTATAATCTCAATGGTCCAGATATTTCATGAAGAAAAAGAGAGTTCCCTAAAAAGTTTTGAGGAGTTTTTAATATTTTATCCCAGTGACTAAGTCGTAAAAATGAGGGTTACCTAACATAAGGTCAAGAAGTTTTGTATTTTGGATAATATGTTGTATGCACCTAAGCCCTTACTAAAAATTCATGTTTTCTAATTTGGCGCGCCAGGCAGTACGACTACTTTTCTATCAGTTTTTTCGGTTTTCGCTCGATTATTCTTTCCTAATCAGTCCTACAATTTACTTTAATAATATTTTTTTGGAATATTTATTTTAATCATTTTCACGCGATTTCTAGGTCTGATCATTACACGCCATACTCTTAGATAAAAATGGTCAATGTTAAAATCTCCGATTAATACAAATATACTCTTAAAACAATTCTATATGACAGCGACCTTTGATGACCATTATCAGACACAATTTTAATCTGCCAGCGTAATTGGGGTATATGAAGTACCTACATACATATTATTGTGTTATTTTTCTATAATACCTGTTAAAGTATTACAAAGTTGGTGGAAATGCTGCTTAAAACGTAGGAAATTTCGGTATTTACTATTGGAAGGCCTATAATTTTTATGGGTTGGAATTTCCAATAATTCAAATTTAATAAACATTATTAAGGTATTGTGCTGGAACATTTAACATTCCGGACTCTTGTTTTGTATATTGACTTTAATTTAGAAATGTAAAATTTTAAAAATAAACAGTATTGACATTGACAGCATTTTGACATATTAGAGTATTATTTTGACAAGAATATATCAGTGTGGAAAAAGTAACCAAAAACCCCCTGTGCCAACATAATTGAAGTTGGGGGCTTCCAAGAATGCAACATTTCCCCTAAAAATTTGATCTTGGAGAATATTATAAAAAAAAAAGTACTATACTGACTACCTATGTGGAAAGATATCGGTAAAAATTCGGTTTAAAAAAATGTCCCCTCCTAACCGCCCATTATTCCAAAAATTTCCAAAAAGAAAAAACTTTGGTATACCTATACAGGGTGTCTGTTTGATGCTTCAAAATAACTGATTTGGGAATTCTTGAGTACAAATCATGATGAATGACAAAATATTTTGTTTTCCAAAAACGTTTCCCTGAGGAGTTATAGCCCGTGAAAGTTGCAAAAGAAAAACAAAGAATGCATAGTTAAAACAAGATGTGTTAAGTCAGATCAACTAAATTTGGTAGGAAGTTTTAGATCCAGTCTATAGTAAATTTGATGCAGTATGAAAAATAAATATAAATTGGAAGGCGTCTTTAAGGGGGGTGGGCCGCATTACCACCTGCCGAACTTTTTTTTCTTAGAAAAAAATTAGGTAACAGTTGTACGCTTGACAAGTATCGTGAAAAATAAGCCTTTTGTATCTCTTGAATTACTCTCGTAGGAGGAGCCATTTCCGAGAAAACTACTAAAGAAAGGAGAATTGCATTTAAGTTACGCATTTGTGAGATAATTATGAAAACACTAAAATCCTGAGTTGGTGGTTATTAATTACTTTGCCTTTGATATTGTAACTGCAGATGTTTTAGGAAAAGCAAACAATCAAGTGAGTAATCAAAGTTGTAATTTTATTTAAAATATTAAAATAATTAAAAACCAGGAACAAAACATGTAAGATAAAAAAAAATTATAAGACGTGTTCAAAATAACCGCCAGTCTCTTGTGTGCACAAGTTAATGCGATAAATGAGAGATCGTCTCACCTGAAACAATACTCCTACATCTTGACAAACTTCCTCAAAAGCTTGAAGAATACATGCCCATAGTTGTTCTCGTACCTATAGGAGTTTCGTACACCTTAGCCTTTATACAACCCCATAAATAATAGTTTAGTGGCGTAAGGTCAGGGGAATGAGGTTTGACGATTGGAAAATTTTTCCGCATACCCTCTTGCAGATGCAAGACAATTACTGTGGCATTCACCATAAACCAAGTGAATGTCAGCTAATTCATGAAGACTGTATTAGTTATAAGACATTTGTATGCAAAATTTTACAATTCATTTTTACGTAACCACCAAATTACAATTGAGAATGTCAAAGTCAAAATAATTAATTGATTGAAAAACAGCCATCTTCGGATTTTAGTGTTTTCATAATTACGTCAAAAATGCATAATTTAAATGCAATTAATTCTTCTTTCCTTACTATTTTCCTCTCGGAAATGGCTCCTCCTACGAGATTAATGCAAGAGGTACAAAAGGCTTATTTTACACGTTACTTGTCAAGCATATAACTCTTACCTAATTTTCTTCTAAGAAAAAAAGTTCAGGAGGTGGTAATGCGACTCAACCACCCTGTATGGTCTCTTCGATTTACCGTCCGTCAGACGGTAAACTTTCATCGTCGAATTAGCACGCCATTTTCCTTACTATAATCTGTCTCACCAACAGATGCAAATAGACTCCGCCCCATTAATTTTATAGTAGCGCAGAACGGTGTACGCAATAGTCAGTTTTACACGATGAAATGTACACGTTTATTTATTAATATCTATCGTAAGATTACTTTCGGAGCTTTTTACGAATAGTCGTGCAATAAAAACTATACCAACTATATACCTACATCTTGTTTCATTTATATTGATAAAAATCTTTAAAAACCCTATCATTTGCTAGAAGGCGAGAACTTAACTATAAGTTTTAGTATGTCCAAATAAATAAAACAACACATACCTACCTATTTTTTCTTTATTTTCACAATAGTTCAAGAGGCAGTGACGATTTTCGGTACTTATTTTCCCAGTCAGCAAACATGGATAGAATTGTTCGGTTAGTAATTCTAAGCAAAATTCATATATATTTAGGGGGGGTTTCCGATCGGTTGAGGCAGAAAATGCATCAGAACATACGAATACACTGCCCTTTTTTTCCAGTGATAAAAATTGTTCTAGTAGTAAGAGGTATACTGAAGTTAAGTAAAAAAAATAGTCTGGCTAATCTGTGAGCATGGATAATATGTCTGGCAGGTGAAAAACTGAAAAGTTTTCATCAAAAAAATTTCCCTCATTTTCGCAGTCATGAAAATTTATCAGATGATGGCCTATATTATAATAACAGCTTAAAATACAATCTGGCTAATGTGGAACACCCCCAAAGCCTTGCCAGACTCGTCCAATGATCGTCCAGGCGCCCTAAATACGCACATGCTTCTATTCCGCTCCTCGTTTAACTACCTGGCTTGTGAGTCTGGCAAGGTCTTCGTGATTGTAAATGTCAGCCAGACGTGTACTTCCTATGAAAATATAGTATAATCTATCATGTGACAAATTTTCAAACCCGGGAAAATAAGAGCAAAAATTTTCTATTTTTCCCATTTTGAAGATGCCGCCAGACTCATTTGCCAATTTCGTAAATCAGCCAGACTTATTTTTAATTACAGTTTATGATTATAACAATTTATATACTAAATTTCAAGCCTGGAAAAATAAGGGTTACGGATCCGCAAAATCAGTCAAATTTTTGAATCCGCAAATTTTCAGCCAGACTCACTTTCCATTATCTAAGATAAGCCAGACTGCTATTTTCACAAACTTTATGTTCCACTTTAGTAAATGTAAAATATTTATGACTGGGAAAATAGGTGGACTTGTATTTTATTTTTATTTTTTGAATCCATCCAAAAATTTTAGCCAGACTGAAGAATTCTTGTTTTTTGTCACTAAGAGAACAGATTAAAATATATACACCGACTGGGAAAATAAGTACAAAAAAATTTCACTGCCTCCTGGACTACAAAGTTCTATTACTTACAATTCGTATAAGAAAGTTTAGCGTTTATGCGTTCTAACTGGTCTAATGTGTAAAACCGAGCTGGCCTTTGTCAGTCAAGCGGTTGCTTTGTAATTCGAGTTCTATAAATACGACCAATTGAGAAATTCCATTCAAATTTAGCAGACATTTTTGGGGCGGAATCTATTTGCATCTGTTGGTGAGAAAGAGAATAATAGCTTTTCGTCAATGAAATATTCCAAAAAAATGTAAAATCCCCGTAAGGTTGTTGCCGATCTCGACAATAAAAAAACTAAAATTACTTTATGAGGACCATTTTTATTGAAATTATTGTACAATAAAATTTATTTTATAATTTTTTCAACTTCCAAGTTCGGCTTGAATTTCTGCAAAACTTTTTCCCTTCGTTTCTGGCATTATAGCTAGCACAAAGAATGCCCCAGTTAATGACACTGATGCAAATATATAAAAAGTGATATCATTACCGATTGCTTCAGCTAATCCATGGTAAAACATTGTTACTAAATATGCAAGGAACCAATTGAATGCACCCGCCGCGGAACTACATTTGGCTCTAACCTCAGGTGGAAAAATTTCACCTGAAGCTACCCATGGAATCGGACCGGCCCCCATTGAAAACGCTATGATGAATAACACAAGGGAAAGAATAGGGACAAAGGATATGGATAGGATAGTCTCTTTATCTACTACTTCGTTGTTTTTCAGTGTAAAGAATCCACCCAGCATAAAACATGAAATAGACATTAACAGTTCTGAAAAAATCAGCAAAATTTTCCTTCCAATTTTTTCTATTAACCATGCGGAAATTACAGTTGCGATAACCTGAACAACGCCAATAATAATAACACACATATGAGGAGGTAGACTAGATTCGGCTGCCGTGAAGATATCCTTGCTATAAAAAATGACTGCGTTTATACCGCTTAACTGCTGATAAAACATCAACGAGAAACAAATCAGTGCTGCTTTCTTGGCTTGCTTAGTTTTCATACTATCCCAGAAATTTTTATAGCTCTGCTCTTTTGCTATTTGTTCTTGGATCGCCTTGATCTCATCACTAGCATTATAACCATCCCCTCGCAATCGTTTAAAAGCTTTTTCTGCATTTTCGGTTTTTCCTTTCTTTAAACTGTAAACAGGTGTTTCTGATTGGAAAAGAAACAGTATCGCAAAGAATATAGGTACTGAGAGGCAGAATAAATTAAAGCTCATCATATCAAGCGCATATCCGAACAAGTTGGCGAGCAATATTCCGATGGTTATGAATAATTGGAAAAACGTGCCTAAAAGAAAGAAGTTAAATATTAGCATGTTACCTATTTTATGCAACAAGTGCGAGAACTGAGTGTTTTACGTACAAGACGTGACCAACGTGTATACCGTACGTGTTGCATATAACAGTTTTTCTATAGGTATAGACCAGTTACTACGGATTTCAAAAGGCTAACGAATGAAAATTTAGGGGAAGGTAGATTAATGCTTGTTAAAAAAGAACAAATATGGTTTGCATAAAATATATGATTTGTTTTGGTTGAATATCTAAAAGAAATATTTATTTTAAGACAAAAACTCTATACAATTTTACTCTTTTTTCGTAGGCGTAATGGTTTTCCCATAAAGTGCAATAGAGAAGAGCTGCGTACTGAATTGTAATCTACAGCGTCAGCGGCGTACCTTTACTATTAAACGAAAGCATTGAGTATAAAATAATAGAGAGGCGCAACTGTCAAGGTTTCGAGATTTTAGAATTGTATTTTTTTGCCAATAACTTCATGAGTGTCATCAATTTTTAGTGCTACGAGAAGGTATTTGTAATGTGGCTGTATAGCCCTTAAAATTGAAGAAAATCATGAAGCTATTGGGAAAAAATACAACACTAAAATCTCGAAACTTTGACAGTTGCGTGTCTTAATCATTTTTTACTCAATGACGAAAGAGAATATTTTTCTTAAATGAATTTAACGGTAAAGTCTTCAACTTTCAATTTCATATTTTTTTTTTAATTTTCGTTACATTTTAAAGTACCAACTTAACAACAGATAACAAATATTTTTTATACTTTTATAAAATATATTATTGTTAGGTATTGTTTGAGATGTATGAAAACAAAACCTACCTAGATTTACAGAAAATAATAGAGCCGTTGCGATTATGATGACAAAGATAGGGAAAATAAAGAATATCCTTATCTAATATTCAAATAGCGTAAAGCAGGTGTTGAACCTGCAAACTATTTCCTGTCTCATTTGTAATAAGTTTTGTCAGCTATTTTGGTATATTTTTAATTTTTTTTATTATTAATTATGTAATATACATAATTTTAATGAAATTATTCATAAGTGTCTTAACTTGTTGTAAAGAACTGGTGCTTTAAAATACATCTTTATTGCTTAAAAGAATAAGGATTCAAATTTAAAATGACTGTCGAAAACTTGGCTTTTTTGATGTAGGAAAAAGCATCGCAACGCCTGTAGAAAACTACGTCATTTAGGGCCAATTGCATACGGCTGGTTCTACAAAAGGTTAGCTGAACGTGGTTCAAAAGTCAAGGATACCATTCTTAGAACAATGGTGTCCTTGGATTTTGCATCAAATACATCTAAACTTTTGTTGAATCATTTTTGTACAACTGGCTCTTCTACAATCGGCAATAGTCAGTTGTATAAGAGTGTTTCACTAATGTAATATATAACTATTTATGCAAAACGTGATAAACATTCTAAATGAACTTTTACTTATATCTGTCTACCTAATGTTAAAGACGAACTGGATATTTAAACGTTTACCTCACCATTAATTTAATTAATGATATATTAACGTCCAGTTAAGTAATTTTACCTAATCTTCCTCTTATCTCCGATTGGGCAATTTCACTTGTATACAAGGGTGCAGTAACGCAAAATGAACCTCCTGCCATGCCAGTTATGCATCTTCCAGCCCAGACCATGGCAATGCTAGATGGAAATGTTATCAACACCCATCCAATAACAAAGGGTATGGAAGTCAGTAAAACTGTAGGTTTTCTACCAATAATATCTGCTATCCAGCCGATGGGCATGCATACGAGCACTGCACCTACCGGTACCATTGAGCCTACCATAGAAAGCTGGGTTTCTGTCATCGGTATATTTCCCAGTTTTCCAGCTTTCAAATCGTCCGTGATGTTAGAGGTCCATGCTAGTACTGTGCCAGTTCCTAATGCTCCTAATAACGTTTAATATTGTGTTATTGATAATTTTCTATAATACGGAACGTCCGATTTTTGACATTTTCCTTCTATTGACATACGTAGTTTTACCCCCTGAACCAAAAATTCTAATGAAAAATTGGCGGTCGGCAACACATTTCGATATATTTGGCCCTAAAGTGTCCGAAAGTCGAATTTTTTTCACTACCATAATCATTTATTTTCACCGAATTGTTCACTTTACGGTATGCAGCTCCGATCACGATACGGAGGCGCACAAAATAGAATATACTGCCTCCGTACACATAAAACTAATGTGTTCCTTCTTTGACAAAAATATACTGTATCAGCCCTCAGGAAATTTTAGGTTATATTTTAAGCACAAATTAAAAAAATAATGATTGATGGAATTAATGTGTTGAAACTATTTGAAAGTGTTTAAATAAGTCTTTGTTATGTGTTCATAAGCATAAAGTGAAGAAAAATCGATGAAAATAAGTGGCAGTGGAAAAATACGACTTTCAGAGAGTTTGGGGCCAAATCTGGAAAAGTATTGCCGACCGTCTATTTTTTTATTAGAATTTTTTGTTCAGGTGGTAAAACAATGTAGGTATGTTAAAAGAAAGAGAAATAAAAATCGGAAGTTCCGTATTATAAAAAATTACCAAATATAAAAATATTGCTAGGAAATTTTACGTTTTACAAATACATAATAACAAGTTATATATCTATCACATATATTGTCAATAGTATCCCAAAATATTCTCAATTTTGTATATAAGTAACAAACAGATGTATTTTTTAATCCCTTAGTTACTCGCCCTTCACATGTAGAGGTTAGTGTTCAGATTCTGCATGGAAACCTAAATTATTAATCGTGAACGTTGTAGTGCGCGAAATTGATTTAAATAATACTTAGAGAACAAAAAAAATTAAATTATACGTAAATTTGATTACTTCATAACAATTTTGAAGTTGGGTATAAAATGAAATTACTATCACTTACCTATGCATACACAAACTGCAGCAAAGTACTGCGGAAGTTTTTTACCCTCTGCCATTTAGTTCCATATATCTATACAAATTTATTCTCAAAATAATATAAATAAAGTGTTTAAAATTGGATAAAACCCTTAAAAAATGCAAATTAACAAAAAAATGAACATATCATTTTGACAAGCACAATGACATTAATAATAAATCATTTTTTATTTTGTTTTTCAAACATTGGCTAATAAATTGCCGACAGATCTAACAAGCCTTGACGGGCAAAGTAGTAAATCCTTCGACCATTTACAATATAAATGGTCGAGGAGTAGACCCATTTATGTACCAGAAAGCTGATATTAGAAACCACATGCAGTTAATATGTTGTAGCAGACGGAACTTTATTTTCACTAGGCTTCCTAAGCGCAAACCATAAATTAACGATATTCCGATATATTTAAAGAGTAATTTTAATTGCAGATTACCACTTTCTGAATTATTTATTAAGAATTATGGAGCTATGTATATACTACAGATGATGGCACAGTAAATAAATGTATCATTTGCATTTATATTAAAAATAATTACACCGCACAACTGGCAACCATTTACCTTAATATGTACATATTCACTGTATGTACTCAGTGACTCACCACTGGTAAAATGGAGAAAACATAAACAAAATATTGTAAATGCATCAAGACATGGACCATCTATTTGTTTAGTCTATGTTTATACTTTGCACCATGCTAATTTGTAGGATATTATAAGCAATATCAAGTTGAAGTCAGGTGTTGTCAAAGTTTTTAATTTTAGACAAACTGCAATCCAATACCTAATAGGGGAAATTTTTAGGTAGAACTTAGAACTCGAAAGGTAGTAGAGGTACATTCTAGAGTGGTAAAAGACTGCCGGGAGTTCCTAAAGAAACTAGCAGTATAACTCCGTACGCGAGACAGAGAAGTTACAAAAATAGTATTGGTGAGATCGGAACTGATGTGCGTAGAATATCATGGAGCAACCCAAATAACTTGGTAAAGAAACCATATAAGACATAAACTCCTCTTACACTAGACTGCAGCACCATGAATGAGTCGCGTACGTTCATTGGTAAACCAATCAAAAGAAAGACCAACGAATTGCTAAATCTATTTTAAAATGTGCAGTAGGAGTCTGGATAGAGCTCTGCACAGTAAATAAACACAGCAATTATAAGGTTTGGGACTAATCAGAAATGTAAGAGAAGGAAATATTCCTGACATCTTTGGGTATGCCCATGTATGAGGTTATGAGACTTGCACACCTCGAAAGCCATTTGCAACACCAGAAAGAAATTTAAAGTTCCCATGGGCTTTAATTCGTGTCTTAAAAATGAAGTGAGACTGTGGGATGCAATCGATATAAGTTTTCACTATCACGACCTGTAAAGAGAGAACATAATATACTATGATTTTGTTTACAAAAATCCTGCCAATCAATATATATTTTTCCAACGTATATACTATAGCAGATTTTATTTAAAAATTCCATGTCTTTGAACAGAATTTTGGGACGCAGGTTTCTTATCGTCGCATCGCTACGTACTTCAAGGAACTTTTTATTGCAACTAATATAATTCTCTTCTTTACTCATTGCCTCTACAAACATATCGTTATATCAATGAATATTGTTCTACGCCGTACTTTAGTTCTAATACTTTATCCTTGAGTGTAGTTAAATACTATATCACCTACCATAGAGCAACAGGAAGAACTCAGCTAGAATGTTGCTTTCTATGCATTAATATATTGGTATCTTTCTAATACTGAGAATATGTCACGGAATGGTCCAAATCTCTCCCTGAATCATTCAATCAAGCTTGTGAAACTATGTGTGGTTGGCTTCTAAAGTTGGAATATTTGATCAGTTTGATACGTTTCATCTCTTACTGACTTAACTGAGGATGTTTTTCATACAGTTTTTCATAAGTAGCCGTTTCGAAGTAATCAATATAAGCGGGTTGGAATTACCGTCCATGGAGTAATAGGAAGAATTGAGATAGTATTTTGCTTTCTATGTATTAATATATTGGTCTTCTTAACTCTGAGGATGTGATCTGCACTCTGGGCTCCAGCAGATCATCCAAACCTCTCACTGAATCATTCAATCAAGCTTGTGCAATTATATGTGACTTCTAAAGTTGGAAAATTAGATCACTCCACATGCCTTTCATCTTTTGCTGACTCTTGACTAAGGATGTTTTCCATACGATTTTTTTGGAAGTAGTAATCAAAGTTCTGTCGAAGTATAAAATGTGAACGGGTTAGAAGGTAATATAGACAAAACGAAATGGTTCGTAAATAACTTTGCAAATAATATATTTTGCGGACATTTTTGAACGAATCATTAACGATAATAATAAAAATTGCTATTTTTCTTGTTTTTTAAATAGTAAAAAAGGATATTTAATACAAATTAAATATTATTAATCACATTTCCTTTCGAATATTTTCAATAGTTTCTTCTTGATGATAATATTTATCATTCTCATTGTCTTCTTGTAAGGTCATACCTGAGACTTTTGTAGACCACAAACAGCAGGGGATTGTAAGATATGTCCGTCATACCAATTTATTCTCCTATTCAAAACCAATTTATTTTATATATAGAATGTTTGCATATTTATTGCCATTTTTCCAAAATTATAAGAATTTAAATTCTTCACATGCGAACTTGTGAATTAAGTATATGAAAGAAACATTGTTTTCTGAATATGCATATGTTTCAATGTACTTTTTAATAAAATGTGGATTCATCTATAATATAAAATAAGGGCAGCGAAAAATGTGTACTTCAACTTTCACTTTGCTTTCTCTTTACGTTAATTTTAGTTCTCTGATGATGGTTAATAAAAACCGAAACGTTAGAAAATAAAATTGTTTATAATTGTGACCGATATTCCCAAGAAAATCTAACTAGTATTTAAATTCAACGGTCAGGAAAAAAGAAAA
This sequence comes from Rhagium mordax, assembly GCA_963680705.1. Lineage (NCBI taxonomy): Eukaryota > Metazoa > Arthropoda > Insecta > Coleoptera > Cerambycidae > Rhagium > Rhagium mordax. The sequence continues at coordinate 23,154,124 of OY796661.1, read as the reverse complement.
ATATATACGTATATACAGGGTGATTCAATTTTAATCTTGCTAATTTTAAAAATCAATAGAACAGGTTAAAATAATGTTAGTTTGCGGTATAAATTTATGTCCAAAGACGCTTCGTTTGGGCGATAGAGGGCGTTGAAGTTCAATTTCATTTCTCATTTTTCCACCATAACTTTTAAACCAAGGATCCGATCAAGATCAAATTTGGTATAGAAACACTGCTTATGACCTTACATAAGCTTCTTAAGTTTTAACCCCCCATTCCTCTTGGAAGTGTATTTTTGTGTGTTACCCCTTCTTACTTTTTTCAAAACTGTTACAAAAAAAAATCACAAAGTAACTACTGGCCTATTCAGTGGTCTATTTTGTAACTTTTTTGTATCTTTTGTTTTTTCGATATTTTGCTTTGTTTTTGAGATATTTAATAAAATACACTTTCAAGAGGGATGAGGGGTTAAAATTTAAGAAGCTTATGTAAGGTCATAAGCAGTGTTTCTATACCAAATTTGACCTTGATCGGATCCTTGGTTCAAAAGTTATGGTGGAAAAACGAGAAATGAAATGGAACTTCCCTCTATCGCCCAAACGAAGATTTTTTGGACATAAATTTATACCACAAACGATGATATAAAATAAAGATCCCTTTATTAGGGACTTATTTCAAGAAACTCTGGAAACAATATCCGTCAAAACGTAGTTTACCAAACAATACGATTTTAGTTAAAGAAGTTTACAAATATTTTTATAAATCACTGGGTAGGGTAAGTGCCAATTTTTAATAAACAAAAGGACATGCATTAGATTAAAACAGGTATATTATTTAGCAGATTTTGTAAACACCAATATGTCAATTACTTTCTATATTTAAACAGCATATAACAGAGAGAACTCTACGTTGTAACTCATACTATTTTGGATTACAAGACTGCAGTTGTCCTGAGACCACTAAAGTTGGTTTAGGACGTGCATGAAACACATAAAAGCGACGTTAATAATAAGCAAATTTGAACTCGTTAATTAGCAAGTTGGAGTTGCTTTATATTTGTTCTATGCCGCAACAAAAATATGACACATTACAGGGTATTTATTTAGTGAAACAAATTAGTTAAATATATAGTTGGCTTGCGATCCTTGGTGGTATATTAATGTAGATTTACGAGGTGTGTACAGTATCAGTGCAAAATACAGGACAGTAAAAACAATAAAACCACAAATTATGATATCATGGACATTATGCTGCAATGGTTGTACGATGAAGTAGTGGTATCAACAATAACTAGCACTTTCCTGCTCCGAGAAAACAAAGAAAAGGAAAAGAAGAGGTGATAGATACCATCCACTGTAGTTATGAACATATCATACCTCATAGAGAACGAACGGCATATAGGTTGACACCGAGGTTAACACCAACTGACTATAACCGAACTGTTCGTAGAAAAGGATACGATATTGACTATAATATTTGAATTGAGTAATATTCGATATGCAGGTAATTCCGTTGAAGATGTGATAGTGGACCCATTTTCCAATATTTAGACCGCAATTTCTATTATCCAAAAGTAATCAGTTATTTCAATTTTTAATTTTTTCTCAAAAAAGTAGATCATGTTTTAAAAATTAATTTAATTTGACTGACATTTTTTCAACTTTTTTACCAGATTACTTATCCAACACTATGGTCACCCGCTTGGATTGAAAAATATCCGGAAACATTTGGATCATGTGAAAATTTCATCACAAATTTTAAAAAGCACCTACAAAAGTTATCTATCAGTTTTTTTGAAAAATTGTCAACGTAACATGCATACGAATAGTTTTAAGAATTTCCTTATTTCCATAGTTTACTAACATGGTACAAATTTCTCCATAGCTCTAATAATAAATTAGTGAAAATTATGGAATTGGGTGCGGTTCCTCCTCTTTGATAAACAGTAAAGAGTAGAGTTTAACTCTTTAATTCTACAGTTCTTGCTCAAAATGGGAACCCCTTTTCCATATACAGGTACGGCAGAGTCTTTTTATTTTCGTTCTTTTTACTTTGGGTGTGAGGATATGCCGTATGTGTTGGACAGCGTCGATTATCCTTTAAGATCTTCCCCAGTATTGACTGGTGCTGCATAGTAATTCAGAGGCATTAAATCTGGACTTGGATTGGCTAAGGTATTGGGCTTACCAATCCAACGGTTTAGGGAACATTGATCGAGTAACTATCGTACTGTCAACTGATGTGCTGGTCAACCATCCCGCTAAAATATTATTTAGTATCTGATGGCGAGAAAAACAAAAAGTGTGGCCCCATTAAATAGCGGACAAATTTATTTTTAAGCCATATAGATGTATTTTTTGAAAAAAATTTAAAAATTGAAATATCCCAAAAACTAATTACTCTTGTGGTTCAAAATATTGCAAAATGGGTGTACTATCACATAGGAATGTATCGAATTACCAATATCTATCTAAACTCACACTTTCACAAACACAATTGTGCGATGATGTCCAAACGATATCATGGTAAATTGATAGATAAATAGCGTGAATTAGTAGTTACTAAGAAACAGTTTAGGTAGAATAAACAGTCTTGAGCTTGAAACTAGGTAAATCCACGACCATACTCCGGGCAGAATCTTTAGAAGTCGCTGCATAAGAACTGGTTTAATGGAATAATAAGACTGTAAAGTGCAATAAGCCTAAGCTGCAGTATGAATCATCAACAAGTTAAGGAGGTAAGAAAACATACCTATTTATCAGTCTGTTGTATTTAGAGCTAAAAATATCAGTGAAACGAATTAAAGGCGCCACTGAAATACAAAAATTTCTACGGAAAGAAATATGTAGTAAAAATTCATAAAAGAGGAAATGCGCTATAAATCAAATGATTGAACTTGCTACGTTCTGTCTAATTGACAGGGTATAAGTATCTTGTAGTGTCATCAGCGGAGCAATTTCAACTGAAAAATCGTAGCTCGGTAATGGATTGAATTCATGATTTTTTAATGAAATAATTAATGCAGAACCCCATATATTTCATATATATTTTCAATAATTAAAAATAGTAAAAGTTGAGTTATTTGATATTTTCTAAAAAAAGTGTCCTAATGCTTAATTAGCGTCATTATATTACCCGACTACCAAGTTATGTAAATATCCGACAATAAATAACTGGAATAGTAGGGTGATTATTATTGAAATCTTAGATTTTCATTACTTTTTTTTTGTGAAGGAATGAATATTTTTTAACGAAATTTGGTATACAGGCGTTTTAGGTCATGCTGAACAAAAATCTGTTAAAACAAAAACCCTATCTCAATCGCTAATATAAATTCCTAATTTTTGCCAATTTCTTTTGATCATAGTAAGCGTATTTAAGTTTGAAAAATTTTTTTATTAATAACTTTTTAAACACAATCTGAAAGAAAAGAAGTATACCAAATTTGATCTAAATCGATCAACAAATAGCCTAGATATTGGGGTGTAGTGGTGAAAAGTGAGACACACTGTATATGGAAACAGTATTGAACCAGGATGAATTTGCACTTTATGTAGCAATAGTAGTTACTGTGGAGTGAAGCAGCACTAGCTCTATACATTTTATTTTTCTATCGTGGTCATTATTTTGCTCAAATTATAACAAAGGAGACACAGTACGGTTTATATTTACCTGTTCGGGATCACTCATGTAAATTATAAGTTTGCTACAAGCCGAGAAAATGAAATAAGAGGAATCAAATAATAGTATATTTCATTAGGAGTCCAGAAAATAGACTTTTCCCGTGCGCGCGTGACAAATTCCCGTGTGAGGCGTAGCCGAACACGGGAAGTCATGCAAGTACGGGAAAAGCATTTATGGACGTGTAATGAACGATATTTTTCATTATACCTCTCTGAAAACAAAAACAAGGCAAAAAATCTACCCATTTTTAGACACTTTTATTTTTAAATATGAACTTTCAAAATACAGGGAGCGGCAGAATAGACTTTACAATTTAAAATTGCTCTAAAATCAATACTTATTTTTTAAGCCTGTGATGTTTCTATCCATTAAATAAAGCATGCTTTGGAGTTTCTTTGACATGTGTCAAAATGAATGACTGGCGTATAGACAAACGAATTTTTTGTGTTGAAAATTTTATAAAAAATAATAGTATTATTCAAGTGTAACGTGATTTTAGAAGAACTTTTGGCGTGAGAAATGTTCCGTCGCGTCCAACAATTATGTGTTGGGTCAGAAAATGGTAAACTGGACGATCCGTTGTCAACTCTAAACATTCAGATCGTCCGCGATCAGTAAACGCGCAAAAAATCAAAAGATGTAAGTTTAACTGCCTCTAGAGAACTTTTCCCTTTACGTCTTATCTCACGCCGTGATGACATAAACTGGCCCGCCAGATCACCCGATTTGACTGCACCCGATTATTTTTTGTGGGGTTTTCTCAAAAGTCGGGTATTTCGACGAGAGCCACGAAACTTCGAAAAATTAAAGGAAGAGCTTAGCGACGAAATTCATGGAATTCCTGGCGCGGTGTTACGAGCCGTAATGAGTAATTTCGTTCATCGGTTAGAAGAGTGTATGGAAATGGAAGGGGGCCATTTAACCCACAAAATTTTTTCTTAAAAATAACTCGAATTTTCTTTGTAAAATTCTTTATTAAATCTTGTTACTTCACAAATAAAATATTTATTTCTAGTTGAAATTATAAAGTAAATTCTGCCGACCCAATATTTTGACACCTGTCCAAAAAACTCCAAAGCATGCTTTATTTAATGGATAGAAACATTGCACGTTTAAAAAATGCATATTGATTTTAGAGCAATTTCAAATTGTAAAGTCTATTCTGCCGCTCCCTGTATTTTGAATAATATTCGAAAAACTGTCACAATACAAGCGTTGTTTAGCGTTCTAAGGAAACTAAACAATCATTGATTGTATTAGGAACTTTTAATAGCGGGCGCACGGGAAAACCCCATTTTCGGTGCGCTAAATAATTATGTAAACATAGCGTTTTCAGAGAGGTATAATGAAAAATATATTTTATGCAAATTGTACCTTCATGGTCTTGTATGCCATTTTTACTAATGATATTTAGTTCACTGTATTTTAAAAACGTCAATAAATCGATATCATTATGACAAAAATAAACAATTAATAACAATATCAGGAACTGAAAGACATTATATTATGACTTGAATCTAATGATAAGGTTTATTCCAGTCTTCCATATCCTCTTATTGTTTTTATTCTCTTATATAAAATATAACTTTTACGTGTTTTGATAATATGCCTTACTATATATTACAGCAGAATTTCCACTTACCTAATTTTAATTATTTCTACCTCCTTGAACCGTGAACAACCAGATTCACCCTTACCTGTAAAAAACATATAAAATCAATAGAAGTTAAAATATTTAGAGCAACAGAGCATCTCCATGGTAAGAGGGTAATAAGCTTGAATTATTGACATTCGATGGGGTTTTGAACGAATGTTAAATTAGAAGTATTACCTTTTGTAACAATTGGTGTGAACTATATAACAAAACCGAATTATCAACCGACTCCATACATAATAGACCATTGGATGTTATTACTTACAATTTGGTGGGAGCATACCCTTCGCAAAGATAACCCCAAGCCAAGCTTAAAAGAAATTGTAAAATGTTATTTCAATATAATATGTATATTTTAGCAATAAAGGAAAATTCAGTTCTATTCTAATCAAATAAGTAATTCGATAATGAAAAAATAATATACATTAAAAATCCTTTTATAAAACACGTTGGTGAAAATATATATCCACATTGCATGTTTTTAAATCAGAAAAGTAGATGATATTACATGATTGAGTACAACAAGGACAGAACCATTTATATATTCACGTGTATTAGAAAACAAGAAAAAATTACAATAAATATAATTAGTAATGGAAATGCATACGACCTGAGAGGCTGTTCACTAAAACGTTAATTCAATTAACTCTGCAGTGATAAAGCATCACACAATGTCACTAACGTCTAATACTTTATAAGGCTGTGTGGCGAATAATAGTGGTGTTAATGGTCAGCACTACATCATCAAAATACACGTTACTCCTGGCAGCGGCAAAATATGATATAAATATACAAAAGTAAATTCCCATTTCCAATAATTCAGAATAACTAAAATGGAAAGCAATGTATTATCCTCAGTGCCTGGAGATATCATAAAAAATATGAGACACCCGTCAAATGCGCCCCTGTGCCGTGGTGCAGGCCCCCAGCCATATGATTCGAGGTCTTCACAACGACGATTGTTTCCTTAGTAATTTATGGACATTCTACGTCTTTTATTCGACCTTTGTTCTCCATTATGATTTTATAGGATGGCAACGACATCCGAAAAAGGTTGAGGAACGCTTTCGATATCATCAAATTGACTGCCGTACGTCTATTCCCATATGCGCTGGCAGCAAATAAAGGAAAATAAACAATGGGATGTGTGTTGTCGTGTAGAAGAGATGTCATGAATATAAATTATATTGACAGGATCTATTTATCTTCAGATTACGTGTTTATTGGTCAATTTTTGGAGTTGAAAGTTTAATTTTGTCACATAAAAAAATAACCGCGTAATGTTTTATCAGTACGAAGTAATTCTTTTGAAAACTGAATTTATCGTCAAGATGTACAAAGTGGCTCTGGGAACATCGTCTAGGCTAATTGTCTAATAAATTAGATTTAAACATTTAAACCGTTGCGTACACGCAGGCAATCGTGGCTGTTTGTACATTTATTACACCTTTTTGTTTAAGAATCTGTTATATGGAACTGGCAGATATACCTACTGTAACCGCTTTCATACAACTTAACAAAAACTAAATTTATGCTATGGGATTGCTTTAAGAAAAACAAACTTGCAAGTTGATATTTAATAAAAATAGAGGATAAGTGACCTAACTTTCTTCAACATGCAGGTAAGTTATAAGTAACATGTCGAAAAATTAAAGTCTACCTTGTCCGCATGAAGTTATTATTAACCCTAGATCACCGTGAATATTGTTCAAGGAAAAGGAAACATTAAATGTGTCAACATATCGGATTCGATTATACCGCTGTTAATAATCCTGTTATTTAAGTACATCAATTAGGATCTAGTAAACACTTAGTGTCAATGGTAAACAATTGCACACTACACCATTAAGCACATATTACACAGGCTAACTGACGGATTACGCGTGTTAGTCATGCATTTGTTTGAGATATAGGTGGGGTGGGAGCACTTGTTAATGCAAATATATGCAGGAATAAGTTAGTAAAATTTCAGCAGTTCAGAACAAAAACACTATATGTATTTTGAAAATACGTTAACAACATGTATGGGAAAAAATATATTTAATTTTAAAATTGGAGTAACTGGAGATACAAAAAAAACCTAAAAAATAAGATACAAGAATAAGGATATTAATGTAATAATTTGAAAATGATAAGCCTAATAAAAGTCGGGAGTTTTTTTACGTGTAAATTTATTATGAGTAGTACAATACAATAATTTTATGAATCACAAGAATTACTTTTACTTGAATAATATCGGCGTTAAATTCATTAACAGTGACTAATTTTGTAGTGTCACCTCCAACTAGTACTGACAGACATATTGACGCTCATTAATTATACAGTATAAACACGAAAAGTCTTGCACTATTGGAATAAAACTTTTGGTAAATATTTATGAGAGAAACCCTCGCACAGGTCAATTTTGTTTTCCAAAAGGGAATCTTTTCTGATACTTTTCGATCGTGTTTTATTTTCGACTTTTTGAGTTGTGACGTTATCAATATTTTTTTACATGATAACCTACTTTCTTTCAGGAATTCTGATAGAGAATATTTTTTTTTATTGGTACCCTATTTTGCTTATTTAAAGTACGCCTAAGAGTGTTTAAATCCAACTATAAAAAACGCGGGTGTTTTAAAGTTACCATGGCAACTTCAATTACTCGAGAAACGTGAAGTGTAAAGTCAACTATTTAATTATTGATCTGGCAGAAGTACCTTGTGTAATAAAATATTACTGACAAATGTTTCAAAACCTTTAACTGTGATGACAACAATTAATCTTATAGTATGACAGATTGCAAATTAATTTTTGTTTTTCTCATTTCGATGACAACTAAAGGTATTTTACATTATTAGTTTTTATTTCCATATTTTGTAGTAATTATTTATGATTTCAAAATGTACCAATAAAAAAAATAGCGTAAAGTATTCGTGGATATCTTGCTCTATTTCGAGCACTCCGGCTGCGCCGTCGTGCTTGGACAATCGCGCGTGTTTTAGAGACCTTAATATCCACTTATACTTTAATATACTATTTGAGTATGACAAAGTCACAAAGGTGTCTTGTCAAAGTGGAGAGTCTTTGTGATATTTGATCTTACACTTCAAAAAAATAAAAAATCGATATAGCTATGAAATGTTGAAAACTGATTTATTTTATTAAATAAATTGTAAAAATTTAACAAAACAATCAAATGAAATGCTCAAATTGGTTTCCATTGGCTTCCTGGCAATAGCAAGCCGATTTTTTAAAACTTCAAGGACCATTTCTGGTTCGGCACGAATTCACCAATATTTGATGGTCGGTTAAAATAAACTTTACTTCTGAATTAACCCCACAAAAAATCTAATGGAGTGAGATCGGGCGAGCGGGCAGGCCCAAATAATAAAGAACGGTCAATTAGAAATGTGGGGTGCATCGTCTTGTTGATACCACAAGTTGGTATTAGGATCCTGTTAACGTCCCCTCAATGAAGAATGGTTCCAAAATCTGTCGGCCAACAATTCCCGCCCAAACATTGACTTTCTGGGGAAACTGACTGTGCGCTTCCATCGTCCACTGAGAATTTTGTGGAGCCCAGTATCGGAAGTTCTGTTGATTCAAGGAAGGAAGCTTCATCCGAAAATATTATATTATTCACAAATTCGGGATTACCATTACACCGATTTATCACATCCTCGTAAAATTCTATCCTACGATCAGCGTCATCTTCATTGAGCATATGTAACGTAACCTTGTAGGGATGCCATTTATACCTACTTTTTCAGAATTTTCAACACAGAAGTTTGGCAGATCCCATGGTCTGCAGCAATTTCTCGAGTGGTTTTATGAGTTTTTTATTGTAGATCTAGCAGATGTTTAAACGATCGTCTTCTGATATTTGTAGACGCCCACTTCTTTTACGATGCTTTACATTTCCACATTGCTCGAATTTTCGCAAGATTCTGCCTACAGTTGTTATTGTAATCTACTCTTGATCTGGATATTTATAATTAAATAGGACGCAAACCTCATCATGAGTCTTTGCGCGGTCTCCATATCCTCTCATCATAAGAATGTCTATTCCTTGCTTTTCACTATAATACCGCACCATTTTTTAAATAAAATTTAAAAAATAGATAGAGTCAAGAAAGTTAGAATACAATGGTAGATATCAAAACCCAGCAGCTAAATTAACAAATTATTAAATAGATAGATCAGTTGTCAAAATTTAAAGCTCAAATTCTGTAGTTTTAGATCAAATATCTTAAAAACTTTCCTCTTTGAAACAACACTTTTTTGACATTGCCATTGCCAAATATTTTCTATCAGAATCCGTAAAAGAGTGGGGTTGTCATTTAAAAAAATATCGATGACGTCACAGCTATTTTGTCTCAGTTCTTTCTGAAAATGCTTGTTTCTTGGATTCCCGGTATACTTAAATGTGTTTAAGGCAGATGAAATTATTCGACATTTTCCCTGCAATATTTTAATAAAAGAACTCCTGTTATTTGGGCCCTATAGCTATAGAAAAGGAAAGTTTATTTTATAAAAGCGCCCCGTTGCGTTTCAGCTCTTAAAATTACACTTTTGGAATATCGGAGAAATGCGCAGGCGAAGGTGAAAGAAAAATTGAGAAGCCTTGCGTCATATAATACAAATATAAAGTAGCTATATAAATTTAAATGCTGAAATATGATACTTTTTACGAAAGTATAAACCATAAAATAAAAACTTGTTATAGAGTTATGCGTGTATATGCGATACTTTACGTGACATTGAGGGTTGAGGCTGAAAAAGTATATCCCAACGATATTATTAGGAGTAATATTTTTAATTTCCAGATTCACAAGTTTTATACTTCTGACAGCTGTTAACTTAAATTTTAAGTAACTTTGTAATAATTATATTAATAATAATAATATGTAAATGTATTAAAATATTGTGATTCAATAAACATTCTACTTGAGAGGTTCTCATAAATATAACACGCAGAATTCACTGATTCAGATCACTCCATAGCACATTTTTTTAGTTATATATTTTCTCTATGGTCAAATAAAACATCACGGCAATCTTTTGAGGATAGTCAATATGGTTGGAGTTTGTGTATCTAGTATATTAGATTGATTTCCGTAAATACGTAATTTCAGATGTCTTTATGAAAACAATTCAGATCTAGTGGCATGGCGAGTCACTCAATAGGTTTGCTTCAACAGAGGCCTATTTTTCTCTATGATTAATTAAGTCATTTACTCATTTCATTTACATTTGAATCTTTTAATGATGCTCGATAGATTTGAAGACTGAAGATCTTGTTTTTTGGTCTGATTTTCAAAAACGTTTTGTTTGATATATTTTTCAACAAATTACTCAAATAATTGACGCTTAGTGGGCGTAGCAGGCATTCAACAGCAGATTCTCCCATACACATTTCTGAGAACACTGTAGGTTTTCTAAAACTGAGGTACATTTTTTCTTTTTTGGTCAAATAAGATAGTCATCCTTCATGTAAACACTACATCATTTTAGGTCTCTCAATAAATGTAGATTTTTCTATATAATCAAATAAGTTTCTGTAAACACTTAATCACCGCGGTTTTCCTCAGCAGATGCGGTTTCCTTTTATGATCAATTATGACAGTCACTTCTCATCACCGTAGGTTTTCCTTAACTAAGATAGATTTTCCACTATAATGGAATACGCTCTTCATCCAGTAAACAATTCATTACCTCCCAACAGAGGTAGATTTTCTCTATGATAGTCATCTTGTAAACATATCATCATTGTAGGTTTCCTTCTACTGGGGTAGATTTTAATCTAAGATCAAATAACAATCGCCATCGTATTACCAACTCATTACAGTAGAGTTTTCTCATCACCATAGGTTTCCCTCAACTGAGGTAGATTTTCTAATATGATAAAATATGATAGTCATTCATGTAAACACCTTATCTCCTTTCCTTCAACTAAAGTAAATTTTTGCCTGTGATAATGAGATAGTTATCATGTAAACACGTCATTACCTTAAATTTCTCAATAGAGGTAGATTTTTTTCTGTGTTTAAATGACACAGTCAACGAGTAAACACCTCATCACCGTGGTATTCTTCTATAGAGGTAGATTATTGCTATAATCAAATAAGATAGCCATCATGTCAATACCTCTTTAGCTCAGGTTTCGCTTAATTAAATTAAATAAGCCAGTCATCCTGTGAATACTTTATTGTCATAGGTTTCCATCAACTAAGTTAGATTTTCTCTATGAACAAATAAGATCATCTTGTAAACTCTCTATCACTTAAGTATCCCTTAGCAGAAGTAAATTTTTCTCTATGAAGAAATATGAGAGTTATCCTGTAAACACCTAACCACCGTTGGTTTCCCTCAACAGAGACAGATTTTTCGCTGTGATCAAATAGGATAGTCATTCTGTAAATAACTCTAGGTTTCCTTCAACAGAAATGTATTTGTCTCATGATATATAAGACAGTATTTCACTAATTTTCATCTAGACGTCAATATATTTAAAGCTTGTGAATTCAGTCTGTCATCGGTTTGAATGAAAACAAGACATTGAATTCAAAAGAGCTACCGTTGCTGTGAAAGATACAGACTCGTCCTGGTTTGAAATATTGATGGCATCTAAAATGGCGTTGAAAATTTTAGGCTCAATCCAAATTTGAGCCAATTCGTCTGTTGTTGATGTAGATTGTCCTGCAAAAATTTTGTCAGATATACTACCGCGAGAAACTTTATTTTGAAGCTCCGTAATATTCTTCTCTATTTCCCTCACGCCACTTTGGTGGAAGTGAATGGAGTATCTTCCCCAAATTTCTTGCATTTATGGCGCCTTTGTGGTGTGAAATGAAGTTCCCTTTAATAATTAAAAATGCAAGTAGTACAAAAAATTTCTCGGCCATTTAGGAAAATTTTGTATGCAACCCTCAAATTCTTCCCCGAAAAAGCAAGTTAGATACTCCTATATAAAAAATGTTGTGATTAAATAAGTTACATCCATTTGTCTTACCCACCCTTTATATAACACCGTTTTATTGACTTGCTTCAGGGTTGTGCCAAATGAGATAATAATTTATTTAGACGTGTACAATAAGCAATGTTTCAAACAGACTATTTTAACATTAAAAAACCGTTATAAAAACACGAATTAGGAAAGCGAGTGTAAATTAGCGGCGTGTATTGAAAAAGCTGGCAATTGTAGTGGGCTATATAAGCCATTTTCTCGTTGCTAAAACAATTACTCTTCGCCGAGGCCGCCATGGCTCACTGCGATCCCTGCGGAGGAATTTTAACGGCTTCGCTCCAATGCATATGCCTGGCAAGTACGACTACGAAATTCATTCACCGGTTCATTATGCCCCCATATTTCGCACCACTATTCCTCAATAAATGATTTAATGCGGTTTATTGTAATTTGCGGTGTTTTGTTTGCCTATTTGCAGGTCTTAAATTACTACTAATGGGGCCGGGTTACATTAATTTTACTACTTATCTTCTCGTTTAGGTCCATTTTCTTCGCAATTAATAGCGTCAATGAATTACATCATATTATTACCTACTTTGTGTTTCATTTAAAACAAAATGAGTAATTCACATGCTAAAAAATGAAAGTTGTTTCTAGTAAAATTAGAGGAAATTTGTGAAAAAATCAGTAATGAAATTAAGACTTAGAAAGATAATGTTAATGTAATTTAAGACATTTGCAAACGTCCTGAATGTACTAATCAATTCATGCTTTATTCTACATTCTACAACGATGTATTGATAGTTGCTTCCAAGAAGTTAGCAAACAATTATCTTTCCTAAGCCACTTAATCCTCATTAATAAATAGTACTGTCAAATCCAGAATCCGTCCCTGCTCAAGCATTGACACAATACAGAGTAGGATCTAAAGCTAACCCTTGTTATGTTATCTGCTCGCTCTGAGATAACCAATTTTGCAATTGTCCTTTCTTTCCATCTGCCATTTCGTCTTAAATATTTAGTTCCCTTGCCTTTTTATTAACTTCAAGGGACATGAACTTTCGCAAACGGACTCGTAACCTTTTATAGTTTAACTTTCAATTTTAGACCTGAAATTCTTAGAATTCGTACGCGTCGTAGGAGTTTATTCGTAAAAAAACTTTCATATCAACTCGCCAAATGTATACATTACCACTCAATTTGTATGAGTTCGCCGCCGCCTCCGTCGCGATCTGACGTTGATTCTTATACCCACACACTTCAAGTGCGTCTCGGTTCTATTACAACCTGCAAAATTTTGTATGAATATTAAACAAAGCATTCGTGAAGTTTCTTTCCTCTCTTGGTTGTTAGGCCAAACATTTCTCCAAACGTACTTAATAAAAAGCTCCAAGCGCCACAAGATATTTTTCATGCAAATTATTGCTTCTGTTATCCATCAGAATATCTTAGAGTCGGGATGTAAGTAAATTCAAATATTAAAACAAAAAATTTAAATTTAAAATGTGGCAGATCAAAAGATATATCCGTCTCTTGCAAATGAAGATTCCATGCAAATACACAAAGTACCTACTTTCCATAAACAACTAAGTACAGGCCTAGTTGTGGGTATCTAATAAGGCAAATTAATATGTAATAATATATTATTGCTTATTGGTGTTTAAGTTAAGTGTTAAATCGCCTGAAATATTTAAGGACGTGATGGATCAAGTGATATTATAAATAAAAGTTCAAGTTCCTCATTTTGAGATCTGAAATCAGTTATATGTATATTTATTTTGTCATATCTCTGAATGTTTTCGATTGGGTTTAAATTAAGGCTTTTCGCTGGCCAAGGACTAATTTAAAATGGAGTGAGTTATCCTGCAAGTAAAAATGATTGATTATCGATAATGTAACAAGGTAATGTCTTAATCCTTGAACAGATATCCTCATATGCGAATTGACGGTTTATTAGCATTAATTAATTGAGAATGACATAAAATAAAATAAAGTAATCTCCCCCTTTCTCATAAACAAAAACTTTCATTATTACTTAACTTTTGCGACATCAAACAGGGCAAGTCTATTAAATTATGTTGAGACCATGAATATGGGAGGAGTAAAGGAACTTCACATCCATATGGCGTTTGACTATATTATTAAACTTAGGATTGAATGCTTTGAAAGTAAATTCATTCAACTGTTTTTGCTAAAAATAACTAATTGAATGGCTTTGGGCCTATTTTTTTCGTAGTGGAATCAGTGATGCAACTAATTTCGAACAATCCTCGTGACAATTCAATTTTCCCCCTAGGTGATAAAGGTAGAGATTTTTAGAACAATACTAGAAAACTAATATCGTGGTTTTGATTGAAAATAACAAACAGCACAAATGTTAATAAAGAATTTTTATAGACGACGTACGATATGGCCAGGCCAGTGTACGTAAAAATCTATTCAATATTTTTTATAGAGCAATTCCATTATTGTCCGAGGGAATAAGCCTTTATAAATTGAATTGAATTTCTGCCCGTTTAACTTGAAAATAGAGCATTATTTTTTTATTGTACATCAAAATACAAGTTTTGTTATTTTAACCAAAATCTACAGCAGAATGGATGAAAACATTGAATAGCAATTATAATAGCAAAATGTTTGCAATATTCTCACTGCGTCATAATTTCAACCTTATTATTTAAGAACAATTTTTCTTCGTTAATGTGCGAATCTCAAACTTAGCAATTAAATAATTTAAATAAATGATGCACCAACGCTTCTATCGATGAGAGTTCTGCAATTAAATCATAATAAGCAAGATGTTTAATTGAAGCAATTGAAAGTAAGCTAGCTATCTTGGATCCTTAAATAACGACGCAGATAATATCTGTTCTGCTAAAGGATACTTGAATTTAAATACTATATCTGTTCTGATTTAATGAAACCATACATTTATACAGGGCGGTTCAGAAAACCATATCATAATTTCAATCTCGAGTTTTAAGGGAAGGAAGAAATTGATTCAAGTGCATATGTGCAATTCAAAATTATAGATTTCAATAAATATTCAATGGAGGATTTAATTTAATTTTAGGAAACTATTCAAGGCACAAATACTCTTTGCTCGCTATCAATAAGGCTTACGTAATGCACATCCACTAACGACATTGTATTTATTTAATTAAGAAATCAGTAGGTACGATATTTACAATTTTTATTTTTTTATTATAGGTACTAGCATATATGCAAAAATTGGCCAAACAGAATTTGAAGATCTAATATTTCTATGATTTACGTACACCTGAGTTCTTTTTTAATTAATCAAGATACCTATAGGAGAAATAGTAAGACCCCCGGAGGAATGCAGAAAGCTGTCTATGCAGATTTAGTAAATCAAAATCACACAAACTTAGATGTTCGAGATATTTAGAGCTACTACAACCCATACATTATAGATACATACAAAACTCAGTTACTCCACACTGGTATGAATTGGCTCTATACACATCCATAAGTGAAGTTTGTAAACTTTGTGAATAGTCAGTTCATGTATACAGTTATCAGATATGCGACTGTGACTGTAAGTTACTATGGGACTGTAAGTATTTGATATAAAAATATTAATGTGTAATAATGTCAATAAACTGAACTTAGATTAATAATTAACGTATATTTGATACTTTTCTCATAGTGTATATTATTTTTCACACAACTTTTCATAAACTTTAATGAAAATTAATAATTTGAACTACAAATTCTATATAATTATTTTCATTAATGAGCGATAATAATTCATTAAGTTCATATTAAAATTTTACTACAATTTAAAAATATTTGATCCAAACGCACAAATTTGGGATAAATATGGCAAACTATGAAATATATTAGCTAAAAACAATTTTTAAATGTACAAAACTTCATTTGAAAACATTGAATATTGGTATAGTTAAATATATATATTTATAAGTTAGCAGTGGTGTTACGGACACCTTGTATAAATCAAGTACTTTCAGCACCCAAACTGCAAACATTAGTTTTAAGGAAACGTATTTTTATCCCATCAACTATCCAATAAATTTAAAAAATTTAACGATAAATAGGAAACTCCTATCATCTATTGAATATCCATTATATGTAGCTCCGGATGTTGTCTTATAAAAGATCACGTATGTCAGTCGGGACTTTTTTATTTACGTTTTAAAATCGTTCTGTATAATAATTGATAATAATTTTAAAGATTACATTTACTCATAATTTAATTAACTGAGCTTGAACAATGCCTCCGTCTCTGGCAAAACAGGAGATACAAAGGAAATACGCCTTACTGACTCTTTAAGAAAATAATATAAAACTACCTAGAAAAATAATTAAAACCGTTTATTTGACTTATAAATTAGTGCAGTTTTAAAACACTGGATAAGCTCTAGCTCAAGATTATTTCTGATAACCTTTGTTGTCCTAAAGGATTAAATTGAGCAAAGCTAAATTATGCCATTCAGCCATTTTTGACTATCCGTGCGAACTGAATCGGCATTTCTTTGTACAAAGAAGACGACTGAAAAAATTACAAACGTCTGCAAGGAGAATAAATGAACGCAGTCCAAGCGTTACGAACAAATAACAAGACATTTTTTATGCTTCCTTTTAATTTAAACGAAAACACTCTCGGATGTAGAGGATAATCTGCTCGAATCTACACGTTTATTGTGTATACTACCTATCTGATATTAAATTAATTAATCTTCTAATTTTAAGTATTGGGGAGTCAACCGAAACAACTACCACTTCCAGACGTACACAAAGCCATTATGTAAAATAAATAATTAAAGGAACATTATTTCCTTACGAGGATTTGTATTAAGTATATACTTGGCCGGCGTGTGATTTATTTTATAGCACCTTATATTACACATTGTTGAAACCCCAATCGTTTCTACTAAAATGCTGTTGAAAACGACGCTGCCTAATTGCCCCTAGATTTAGGACCAGCTGTGTTCCTTGTGTCTATTATCGATTTAATATTTTCTAAAAACCATTACAGCTGGCCACAGTATCGTTCAGAAAACGCTCAAGAATTTGCTTATTTATTTAAACACAAATATCTGTATAAAATATTACACCGTTTCGTATTGGAATTGATTTAATACTTATGCTGATTTTTTTCAATTTTCTAGGTATTATTCGTATTTGCTACTTTCCACTTGTTGCTTAATATTGGAATTGGGCTTTTTAAATTAAATTAATTAAAATGTAAAAATTGACGCAGTCGGTAGGGCAAAAATTACTGACGAAAACAAATAAATTTTGTTCCTTTAATTTGGAGGAAATTCAATTGTATTAAGAAATTAAAACTCAGATTTCATTTTCAAATCATTCAGCTCTTTATTAAACTAGACACATTTTGTGATAATAAATTTAAAAATTCTTATAAGACTAAAACCGTTTTTTACAAGATTTTTCGGGTTCTCCGTGATTACTATTTAAAATTTTTGACATTTCGACCATCATTTCATAGTCTTCGCTTCGGAAGCAAAATAGATTCTTATTTGCTTTGTTTTTAACTGCCTAATAAATATTCTTCTACCAGCCATTATTTACGCGAATTATTTCTTCAGCATTACGCTCAATGCCACTTCTTTGAGCTCACAAGCATCAAGATCCGCCTCAGTTTATGGGGAGACTCATTTTAATTTCTATTATCTTGAAATACTGTTTTCCATTTTAGAACGGAAATTATGTTATTAAATTTTTTAACTCCAATAGAAAATTATTTGTTCAAGTAAATAACCGAACTGAATTGATAATTCCTTATTTCATGTTAAAAAAAAATCCTTTCAAGGAGTAGGTACTTTAAGTACATTTCTCAAAGAATAAAATTAATTAAAACTTTAAATAATTAGATAACCCAACCCAGTTATTCTTGTGTTTTCGACTAGTGCATTAATTAAAAATAAGTTTGTGTGGGTAACATATCGACTTCAACTTGAAAATCTTTATAATAGTGGATAAAATGGCATTTTTTGTAAACATTAGAAGTAATATATTTAATACCAATTTTAGAATGAAGATAATAATAAGAATTGTTAATTATTTTACACTTACTTAATTTGCCCGTTATAATCTTAAGTAAAATGCTTGAAAAATATATTCTTCATAGGACAAATTTGTTTACACATTTATAAAATTTACGTAAACTTTTACATGACATTAGTCAAAGGTATCTGCTAAGTAAAAAATAAAATAGAAAGCAGAAACCTGCTTCTTTAATATCCTTTTGTAAAATTTTTTTTTGACACAATAAATAATACAGGAGTTTTCTTTTCAAGTACGCACGAAATTACGAGATCAGACGGCTAGGTATACTGCTCCTTCCGTATCTTCTTTAACGGTACTGTACTCACAGTGCTCTTTAAAACAGTTTAAAACATTAGTTGCAGTTATGAAGTCAAAGCCAATATTTTACTCCTGCAAACTTGTTTTATCCTATTTTATGGATGAAATAGTACACAAGTCCACAAAATTAGCTTAGCTAGCTTCAGGTTGAAACCCATAGACCTTGGATAACATCAATTACCACATTTTTTTTAATTGCTTTAATTTATTGTATATTTCATCATCCGTTTCAGTCAAAATGAGAACTGATAAATGTTACATGAGGTTGCCTTCCTGAAATTAAATCAGTATGAAAATTTTAAATTAAACACGAAATAAAAACTTTGCGAAAAGCTTTCTATGAAACATTAAAAAGTTTCTTCCATCGAATTACTTTAGCTGGAAGTAGACATTTAAGTCGCCCAAATTTATTCTCACATCAACGCCATTGTCAAAGAAAAACAAACAGAAAAACGCGAAAAGAAACACAAACGTTATTAGAATTTTAACATTCTCGCAATAACATAAAAAACTTTTCTATAAATGAATAATTTTCCATACAATTATTCCGATGGCCCCGATAGTAAAAAATGTAAGATATTATCTAACTCACTCAGACATATCAAAACATGAAACAGTTATTTTACTGGTATTTCGACGTGATACCGGGTGCCGCATTATATTCTGACCCTTTTTAATCCTATATAACTTTTGAACTAGTTGAGATAATGAAATGCGGTTTTCGCCAGTCTTCTTCTAATTTCGATAAGTTTTTCCTGAGTATCCGTCTTTTTTGCTCACTTCCGGTTTAACCGGAAATGACATAGCGTATATTAGGGGATAGGGCAACTTTGTTATTTCAAATGGAACACCCTGTATATTTTTTCACAGTTGGAAAACTTCATATTTGTCATGCAAATTATAGGGAGTGATGGTTTTAAGCTTTTAAAGTGAATACTGCGTTTTATCGAAATGCTACGAAAAAATAATGATTCACAAAGTAGACTATGGAAATATAAAAGACAGCGCATTTTGAACATCTTTTGTAACTAATGTGTATTATTTTGTTTATTTCTTATTTATTTAATAAATATCCTGTTACACCTTGTTATATCGAATTTCATAATAATATGTACATTTTCAATTTTAGCAATTGAAGTAACATGCAATTGTTAATAAACTAATTTGACGTTTACAAATGACGTTGTCTTTTATTTCCATAGTCTTCTTTGTGAATCATTATTTTTTGCCAATAGGTATGCCAAATTCTCTGAGCAACCATATAAACAAAACTTGTTCAAAATCGGAGTTAAAATAACCACTTTACCACTCTGTATTAAAAAAAATTCAAGACATCATTGAATCAAATCTCGAATCAAATCTTATCATTCTTTCATCAAGAATACTTTCGTGTATATAACAATGACAAAAACAATTGTATGGTTAACCAAGAAAATTGTTATACACATCCAATAGTAGCATTTCAACTTGTTCTCTATCATTCTGTCATTACCTAAAACCATATTCAAATCCTTTCAACTGAAAACTCTTTGAGAAAGGCTGCCAATTTGTGATCAGTAATTAATGATTCATTAAAAAGTCCGCACTTTGCGTTTTATTAAACTTTCAAAATCCTTTTCAAATACAACTGACACGGTCGAGGAAATCGATCGAAGATAACTCTGTTATTAACACCTTTTGATTTCGGACAGGATCAATAGCCAAAGTCCTTGAAAGCGGTCCTTGTTTGTATTGCTTTATATTTCAGGGTAGGTTTCTCCTAGCAACATTATCATGTAGCCCCCTAGCACTAAAGACCTTTTGTGTCCATGGTGTATTAATGAAAATCAGTAAGCAAAGGGAATTGACGGGATGACGGCAACTGTAGGGCCAACTGTTAATTTAATCAATTTTGTCATTTGTATTTCTCATCTACGTTGGTAGTTTGGTTAGTATACAGAAATATTTAATGGTATTATTGGAATGATTTAAATTATTAAAAATACGAATGTCTCTTGGATTAACGAAAGTTTCTTTAACTACAAATTTTCTTTTGTACCAAACCCATGAAATTTATACCATTTGTCTCGAGGCATTGGACATGCTCGAACATAAATATAGGTACCTTAAAAGACTTGACTAAGTTGGATTTTCTTACCATTTAATATCTGTGTATACATTGTATCAAACGGAATCAATATGCTCTTTGTATTGAAGGAAATCAAATCGGCTACTACGTCAAAAGTACCTCAAAGATCTGTGCATGGTCCATAGTTCTATTATATTATATGCATAATATTGTTCATGACGTATAAGACATCATTTAGCTAAAGATCATTCCTTCAAGGTTAATAATAAACAAACTGATTTGTTTAGATATTCTGCTGATTAGGCGTCATGATTGGACAAGTGGTTGATGTACTAAGGAAAGAGAAAAAAAGATGTTGAGGAAGAATGTCCTAGTTAAACTCCAGTTACATAAATTAAACAACATCCAAATCCAGAGGGGAATCCACCGTCGTTCCAGTGTTGTAGCTGGGAATTGACCCCGTATCCTCGAAAAAAGAGTGATCAAGCATTCAAGCATACCATACACAGGGCGCTCTAGCCTATTGCGCTATTTTTAAACAAGTGCCGACAATTAATTTAAAAGTGTATTGATTAGTAAAAACTTTGTAAGTACCATGAAAGGTGTCTCAATGCTATTAATTATATGCCAACTTACCAAAATCAATATTTTTTTTATGAAGCAATGATTTTTATTTATTCCGTGTTTACAAAATTCTTCTAATTTACCTTTAAACATAACGCCGAAATTAAAAGTCTCTTTTTAATTGGAACCAAAGCTTTTGAGTCAAACAATTAATACCAACTTAATTGGCCATTGTACTTTTTTGTATTTCCATTGAATTAAAATCGTTTGGCTGAATAATTTAATTTCATCAAGAGGAGTTTCAGTTTTTAAATTAAAAACTCATCATTCTCATAATATCGCTGCTTTGTGGGAAAACTGTGCGCTTGCTAACCTTAAATTAAAAGCTTCAAAAGTTGCAATCAAAACATTACTTTAATAATAGTTAATTGGCTATAAAAATCCCTGGTACGCCGATCTCCCACACAAGCGGAAGTATTGTATGTATAACAACTTTTTAATGTTTACTGATCGCATAAGAGGGAACTGAATTACCTAGTTAATTACCAATCAATTTCAAATTGTATATTATATAAAATTACATGCAACAGACGTATACACCTCTCAAGCCAGCAAAAGCACGTGAAAGAGACTTTGTAATTCATCTTCCAGAATAAAACTTAGGTATTTAAAGCATTTTCAACCTTATTTTAAATGTGCAAAATAATACCTTCAGAGAGCATAGGAAACCTGTAGCGTTTTGCATTTCTTATGGATTTTACAGTAACTAAAAAAACGTAACATAAAAACTAGCATTTACAAAGATTCCAGAGCAACAGGCGCGAGAGATGAGCACCTGTTCGTGGATTCCCTCGCCACAGACATTAACACTTGTTACATAGAGTGGTGTAATTATTTTGAGAGGAATATTGTGTAAGGGTTATTATGTTTATTAGCTTCAGACAAAAATAAAGATGTACCCTCTGATGCAGGTGCACATTACGAAGCAAAAAAATCATCCAAATGAAATTATAGGATTAATATAGTGCCTAAAACGAAATATAAGTTGAGGTAAAGTTTCAAATATTTCTTATTATATTTAAGATGATAGTTTTTAGTGTTCTGACCGAGAATTAAATTACAGCAACATAACAACATTATTATTTCGCGAGGAATATAATTTTGAATTAAAATCTGTATTCAAAAAGTTTGGTTATTATTTATTATGTAAATGAACTCGTATAATACTTACTGGCAAAGTAACGAATATAATTACTTTCTTAAACAGCATTTAAAGCATCGCATCTCACTACATAACAAACAATTTTGTAAAACTTGACATGAAAAATATTGAAGCTGACATACAAGCTACCTGAGAGGTTATAGTATAGAGTAAAAAATATATGGGATCACTTATAATTTTACCAGAATTACATCATAGCGCGGACATAGATTTTTGAAAATGGTGATGATGCTGCATAATCAAGTCGTTTTAAAGTCTTTCGCAGAGCTAATGATTTGTAGTATTGAAGAAGAAAACCGTTACAAGATGATTGAAATGTCAACCATTCAAAGGAATTAACGTGGAAGAGAACACTAACGAGAATTTTCCGGCTGAATAATGTTAGATCTCATAACAATGTCAAACTTATGAGGATTTCTTCCATGGTTTGCAATACCCCAATATTTCATCAATCGTGTAGGTATTGGACATAAGAAGACGAATATGTCGATTACCGGTACTATCATAATGAATCTTTCGTTTAAGACATCGCCTACCTAATTCACAATAATGCTTTGTTTGCTTAATAATCACTATTTAAATTATCTTTTATCTTCTTCCGGTCATTCCTGTGTTGCTGATTAGCCGATTAAGTCCTAATATCGGCCTGTCTGTATGTATTCTCGGGTTTGGTTTTATTTCCCCGAAAATATTTTGTCTTTTCAAATTCTGTGCCTTACATTGACAGCTGTTTCTGGTGCATCTTCACAGAACGTTTAGCCCAGATCGCCTTCTATGGTCCCTTTTTATGACCGTTAATTGATTTCTGCTAAGCGTGAACATTTGCTGATCTTTTTTGTGCATGTTTTAGTTCTGAATACTTTCCCGTGTCTTTGTCCTGGAATGTTCCACCAGTATCTATTGTGTGTTCTTACTTGACCCAATCCGATACGTACCTCCTTTCAATGCATTTTAGTACTGCAGGAAAGATGTAGTTGACAAGTTTGTGATCTTCGCCGTTTCCTTACTAGGTACTCCCCACTATCGCCTGTCACTTAGATAAGTTAGACTACATTCTGCTCTTCCAGGGCCTTAAGTTCTTTTAGACTTTCCCATATTAATCTTGACGTCACGTTATAATGTGGATCTGTTTGCTTATGTAAGCATTCCACTACAGAAGTTTATATATTTGAACCTGGAATACTGTGGTGTGATTCTCAAGTGCAAAGTCAAGGCTTGTCCTATTTGACATTAGAATTGCTCATGTAACACTTCAACTACACTCAATATGGTACTTCTGTCATAATTTCAAAGGAAACTTCTTCAAGAAATTCAAAGCGAAGGCTCCTTAAACCAAAGAAATTAAATGCCATAGGTTCGAAAAAGAGAAAAAAGTTCAATATAACTGGAAGAAAACTAAATTTGGATATCTCGTTGATATGCATTTTATGTTCCTTCAATAATGAAAACGCACCTTTAGAGTATTCCACCCCAGTTTTCTAAGAAAGAAATTTTGACATTGTGTTCAAAGCAAAAAACGAAAATATCTTTGAATACTAATGTCCAAGAAAAAAAGGCATTTGTTACCATTGAATTATACAGGGTGTCCCGTAATAAAGTGCAAAGAATTTAACTGGAGATTCCTCGTCAAAAATTAAGGTGGGTACTTCATATAACATTTTCCAAAATAAGCTTTCCCTGTTCGGCTACACCCCCTTAAAGGGGTGGGCTAAAAAATGGTTTTTAATTTCTATCTGAAAATACCGTAATCGGAAAAAGATGAAATTGGAAATTTGACACCAGCCTACTTTTAGTATTTTACACTAATATAATCGTGCTCATCGCTTTTGATTGATCACTTAGGCAGATGTAATTTAATTTTTTTCTCAAAAATGGTCGATTTTACGAAATTTTTTCAACAAAAAAGTTTCTAAATGAATCATAATGTTTAGTTATTTTTTTTTAATTGAAAAAAAAATAGCAGGCAGAAAGATATTTACAAAATTTCAAGAAGGGTAGTTAATTTCACCCCTTTGTGTACATGCTAGGTGGATGAAATGATTTCGTTAGATGCCTTTTGATTAGTAACCAAGATGTGCCAAATTTCATCTTTTTCCGATTACGCTATTTTGAGATAGAAAATAAAAACCATTTTTTAGCCCACCCCTTTAAGGGGGTGTAGCTGAACAAGGAAAGCTTATTTTGGAAAATTTTATAAGAAGTATCCACCTTAATTTTCGACGAGGAATCTCCAGTTAAATTTTTTGCACTTTATTACGGGACACCCTGTATATTATATATGGGAGTAATTAAACTGCCATCATATACAGACTATTGGGGAAATGCTTTACAGCACCCCTTAGTTTGGCAAAAAATGAGTCTCAAAAGATACCAGCACGTAAGAATGTTTCTACGTTTTGTTGATAATATGGGCGATGACAAAACTGACATAATATTTAAAAATTAGACCACTTGTTGAAATATTAAGTCAAATTTTTTTGAAGACAGAAAAAGGGAAGAAGATGGGCATCGTCAAATTGATGGTGCGATCTAAAAGGTACTAGAGCTGGGTCTCTTAGGCAATACAGTATATTCACTTTTGAACCAAAGCAGTTTGTGAGTGAATAGGAGATAGCAGTAAAGCGAGAGCACTACACATGCGTGACTGCATGTCGATCTCAGAATGTTAGCGCTCTCGCTTTATTCTCTCCTATTCACTCACAAAGTGCTTTGGTTGAAAAGTGATACTGTATATGCCAAAAAGCCAGAAAAGTAAAAAATAATAGGAAGAAAAATATGTTTGCAAGAGCAGAAGTTTCTGGTTTCATTTACGATTTTCTATTTTATGGTAATGATAATACAAGTTATATCTTTTTAGGAAGTATACTTTTCGTAGGAACACTAAGATCAAATCGTTTGGCTGGTTGTCAATTTGAATAAGCAACTGCTTAAAAAGGGACGAGGACATGTTAAGGAACTATGTGATAACAGTGAAATAGTAGTGGTAGTGAAATAGTCAAATTTAAAGTATGTAACCTATATTAGTTCAAAACCTATATCTTCTACAAAGAGATATTCTCGGAGTAAATCCAAAATTGGTATAAAATGCCTTCAAATGATCAAACACTATAATCACCACATGAGATATCTTAATCTAGTTAGTTAGTTGCTTTGTATCGTACTGGATATAGAACACATAAATATTGTATGTGTATATTTTCTTAGCTATTGAGTGTTTGAGTAATGCTAATATTGGAGAGAATTTCATCCTCTGAATGAAGGACAACATTCTAAACGCTTTCATTGAAAGAATTTCGTATCAATATGGCAAATGTAATTTATAACAAAAACCCTCTGTACTATTTCAGAACATAAACAAAATAAACAAACTTATTATACAAAGACCTCTTGATGAAGTAATCAAATTGGACATTCCTGAAATTTAAAGAAGAGCCGTAATTACAAGACTAGTATAAGAACTGTTACCTGCAGCAAATGCAATCTTAATATGTGTTTCATGACAAAAAAAATGTTTTCTTGGTTTTCATAATCATCTAAGTTGATGTGTATACTAGATGCAAATAAATTGCTTCGATATTATTCTCATGTCTTGAAATCTCTCACTTATTATAGCAATGTTAACTTCAATACACACCATTTTTAAATCATCAAGCTGTGATGTTCAGGCAACGTGAATGAATTATAATAATAATTATTAACGTTATGTAATTTTTTTTGTAAAAACATGAAATAAAAAAATTATATAGAGAAATATGTTTCTAGAGCCCCAAACAATAATTATTGAACAAGCGAGACAAACAAGAAATATATTATGTAGGTACACCTACACTCGTTTTATAAAGAAATTGGAATATTATGTTGACTCTGCAAAAATATTGCGCAATAAACGGCTAAGTTAAAAGGAATAATGAAATAAGTTTCGGAAATAAATGCTGGAGGCGTTCTGAGCAACACACATAAAACGAACACACAAATTAAACTATAAATAAAATTTCTGTAAACATTTTAAAACTTAAAAGGCAGGCTACAACATCAAACTTTGCCCTGTAAATTAAGACTAAATTGAAGCTGCGAGAAAATAACACATTTTGTAAAAATTGGGTCATATAATTGTTTCTTCTAATTCCTTGAGGCTGCATTTGTTTTGACTATTAGTACATATTTAGACAGTACTTACCGAATTACGAGATAAACGATGTCAAGCCACATTTATTTTTATTCAGATATTTAGACAAAATCGATAGCTTCCGGCGCAATATATGGAAAGATAAATGCGATCTAACATAATATAATAAATATTACTTTAATCGATCCCTTAATAAATCCAGAATCCCACTGACATCCGGAGTGATAATTAAAAATGCCTAAATCGACATTTCACGCTACCGTTATTAATTTTAATTGGTCTTACATTACGAGTGAGTTTAACTGAAACAGTTTTTAAATTAAGGTAAATTTGAGCTTGAAATACTTGCCACGTTTCCATTAGAACGTTCAAACACAAATTACTTTGAAATTAACTGGTTCCAAATGGCAAAGTTATGTGAACTAAACCAGAAACTAATAATTACATATTACAAAGTAGTATTCTATGCCGTCTGATTTATTTATAATGGATTTCGACACATATGATGCGATAAATGTTGCTTGTGGATTGGCATTGCAATTTTAAACACTATTCAATAATAAAATCTAGTAATTTGGATAACACCTCCAATTGCAGGAACGTTACTAACCACTTGTGAGAAGTAATATTACGGAACCAATGTTGTCAATAATTTAATTAATACCAAATTATGTTTTTACTGTAAATAGGCTCTTTAATTTTCTTACTAAATTCTACTATAGAATTTATTATACTGAGATGTTATTAAGCTTCTGTACTTTACTGGCTCAACCGCCATTATTTACCATATTTAGTACCTACCTCTAATCTGCTTGTTAATACAGATAAACTTAACTATCTAAGAAATAAAGGTTATATCTAGATATTGAAATTAAATAGTATACAGAGCGTTGCCTAGAATGCTTATAATCATATCATACAAGCTTATAAAACCACTCTGTAAAATTTCTAGCGAGCAAAATGTAATACACGGATTCCATTTAAAATTTCTCTAACGTAAATTGATGATAATTTTAGTTGGTTATTTGTAAAATAAATGTTATTTTATCCGTTAAGGAATCATTACTATACGCGGATTATAGTGACCGTCAGTTACTTCTTAGTTCTTGTTCTACTAGTATTTTAATTAGAAGACATTGGGCTACTGTTTTATTCCCAAACTAGATTGTTTTTCCCATTCTTTTGTTATGTTCTCTATAAATGTTCACTGAATCCTTGTTTTAATCCTTGATTGTTGGTATCTATTGATTTTGATACCTAATTTCTCTGTTGTTCCAGTTTTTCATTCAGTATAAATATTGCCTCTAGCTAGGGTCAACATGTTTTTAGATAACGTATCATGATATTTCTGGTTTAGTACACAAGCTACCAGCCCAACTATTATAATTGTATCGTTAGAACAACACAATGTTCCAGTGCGTTCATAATGAGTTGCACTGCCAACTACTATAACGAGCCTCTGGATATAATGCTCCTGCTGACTGGCAAATATCTTCATGAGACTGCAGACCGACCACGGGCCATTTGTGTTTCCCTATATGACTAGATAACAGAAATGATTCTCATCTGGCATTCTCTCACTTCATTACATAATGGTACATAGATAATGGGTACTTAGTTGTTCCCATTTTGACCGTATAAACCTATAATGTGGCTGTTAAATATTAGTCCAGGCAAAGACCTGAATATATCTGGCAGGAAAATACAAATGATTTCTTTATTGGTATGCTGATATTGGGATTGTGTGCCCCTGTTGTTGTGTCAAGACATTGTAGAAAGGGTTTCTAAGTGTAGATTATTTAAAATACTATTTTAAGTAATCTTTTTCATGAGATCTAGAAAGTAGGTAAGTAACTGACCACGACGTTTTAACGTTGCTTGATTTAACCGTCTAGTCATTTAAATAATATTTTAATAAATCTTTAGGTGCATATCCACCAAAAAATTATTTTTACCAAACTTAATTACAAATGTTTGCAAATGTTTGCAAATATTTAAAATTGTCTGTTGATATATTGTCTTCACTAAACAAATATTCCCCAACAACTGTAGGTTTGCGAACATTTCTCACCGACTTGAAAATAGTTGCATCCAAAATGACTCCCAGAAGAGGACTCATTGTTAGTCATATTTTTTATAATTATGT
Source organism: Rhagium mordax (assembly GCA_963680705.1). Classification (NCBI taxonomy): domain Eukaryota; kingdom Metazoa; phylum Arthropoda; class Insecta; order Coleoptera; family Cerambycidae; genus Rhagium; species Rhagium mordax. Next base: position 23,125,356 of record OY796661.1, on the reverse strand, counting down.
CTACTTTAATTGAAGAAGAGAATATTAAAAAAAAAGAGGAAACATATATTTTGGATATCCCATTGTTAAAAAACAAGAAGGTCAACGCAGATGCCGACTGACTTAAGAACAGATAGAGATTTAGATATCCCTTCACGCGTCCTGCTTTTTCAATTTATTATAGTAATACTGTGCTTAATTTTTTGTAAAATTATATTAATTCCAGACATTTCTCGTTATCCCAATACGTTTTTATCATTACCCCAAATGATTAAATGCACAAAGTGAAACTACTTCGCTTATTGTGGCGTTGAGTTCTACTCAACCACGAACTTTTGAACACCTGTACGTAATTTTATCAACTAATTTAATAACAACTACATATAAATATCTATATAGGTACATCTGATTTATTTTGCGGACCACTTGTGCTCTCATTTTGAAATTCATATTATATCTTTAGTTTACCATTCACCGCGGAACCGTATTCAACCTTAATATTATGTTGCTATGCCCTCAGCTTCCGGTTGAAAATCTAACTTCCCAACAACCATATTCGTATTCAGCAGGGTCGAAATGCTTACCCAGTTGTTATGATTTGGTTGGCTTAATATTCCAGGAACTATTTTCTATGTTTCCGTCTACCCAATTTACACAGGAGACTAAAATATTAAACATTCCCTACATTTTCTTATTCAGAGTTAGAATTGCCTTTATACACATATGCCATCTGTCCCACTCAACCCCTACGTACGTGATCTTATTTCTTGGACCAGGCAAAGTTATTCGTTACAATACAATGCAACCGGTTGTTTTAATACTAATCTAAAATTGTGATTGTGTTTTTATTTCGTCGGTGGCTGAACAAAACATTTGTGTAGTTATAACGGGCCTATATTTAAATAAAAAGATAAAAATTACATTACTTGGACACGTTGACAGGCATTACACAAATAACTGATTGAACAATCTTACAGACGACTGAAGACCCGGTATATTCAATTTAGTTGTTAAACAACATTGCTAGATTATGTTTATCAATTTCGGAACAACCTCTGATAAAAAAAAGTAGGTAACAATAATAATGGTTCACACAAATCTGAAAAAAATGGTTATTTTACTTACTGATTGTAACTTCATTTACCTAATAATAATTAAATACCAGCCACTCAAACGACAACTAATTATGGAGAACAAAGCATTAAACCCTTAACGTAGGTATTGTATTTTTCAATTATCTAGCAAACATCAATTTTATTAACCTATAAAATTTTACTGTCTGGGTTTAATTGAAATCTAGTTTACAACCAAAACTCCATTAATAGTTAAGTTCGTGCGTGATTATAAATTAAAATTTAATACCTGTTTGATGCACACCAAAGCAAATCAATCTAATTATAACCAAAGCCTTTATATCCAGGGTGTTTACTTTATTAATGGACTAAAGCACCAACGCCATTGTCAATCACGAATCTGTTTGACATGAAACTATTGCTGGTGGGTGAAATTGACCCCGAATTATAAGGATGATTTGATCAATGATCATACTCAATTGAATCAGATTTAAGAAAATGGAAGCTGTTCTCATAGTTTTTTATTCTCAACATTATATTCTGGTTTTAGTAGTGTCAATCCTCTTTTATAAAAAGTATATATACATATTTTGTATGATTTCTAAGCGTATGATGAAATTAAAAATAAGATATTTAGTCTGTAGTCTCAATTGAATTTACGTTATTTTTATTTCACTTCTAAAGAAGCGATGACCTGAATAAACCAAGTAAGTGTTTTCCTTTCTATGGAGAAACTTTTACACAGTAAAAATATGCTGATACAAAATTTAATACAGAATTTACGCCAGAAAGATCATTAATAACTTCACTGATTGAAGTAGCTAGCTATTTGGCTGGGATGACACAGTAATTATAACCGTGACATTTTTGTTAATGAGAGCAGTTTGAAGAGTGTAGTCAAAGGAATGATGAAATTTTATCGCAGGATTTTCATATAAGCTGAATAATAAAGTACGGCCACATTTTGAACTCTCAAGGTCTTGTAAATTACATGTAACATTTTTAAATATAATTAATCAGGTTGGGACATATACGACAATAATAATGTAATAATTTCTGCACTCGCAAACAGATAATTTAATCTGGAGCCGGTACTGCCTTAGTATTGACTAAGAGAGCGGGGACAAAATTTGTGTTCATGAATATACATTCTTTCAGAATATTAAATTTTTTTATGCAAAGAGAAAAATCGTTACAATAGATTTTTGATCAGCCTTTTCAGTAAATGCTCTATTTTCAAAAACATAGGTAGGTATGTTTTATAATGTAAAGAATCGTTACAATAGATTTTTGATCAGCCTTTTCAGTAAATGCTCTATTTTCAAAAACATAGGTAGGTATGTTTTATAATGTAAAGAAATAAAAACTTAAACCGGTTGCTTTGGATATATTTTTTTAACTTTTGTGACAAAAACGACTGAATAATTAATTTTTTACATAATTTAGCATTTGAACAATATAGAAAAATTTGTTTCATTTGTTACAAAAATTTAATATTCCTGTATATAATTAATTTTTCCCGTAATTCGACATAATCAATTTTACAGCGTTTTCAGTGACAGAAGCAGTTCATTCTCGTAGGGACATATTTACTTACATTTAACACAAAGCGGCCTAAATTATATTGACTTTAATTTCGTCTACGCAAACAATCTTGAGATGAAACTAAACCTAAATCAATCTCCTAACCCCTTATGTAATCTCTAGGTGAAAGTACTTGAATAAATATAAATTTCAGGGAGGAACTTACACGGATAATTTTCTTAAGTATTTAGCTTCAAGGAACTTCAATTTTCTCATTCAATGTCATTTTGTGTTCAGAATTGAATACATTCGCTTTATCTATAATTATTATAGGCAGACCGTTTTATATAAATTCGAATAATGGCTGGTGATAGGAAATTATATAAATCACAAATACCGGCGGGTATTATTACCGGATATTGTTATAAACTCAAGTAGTTGTTTTCATTTACGTCATGTTTGTATATTTTTATGGTCAATAATTTTACATCTCACTAAAAAAATCTTAAACGAGTTAATTTTTAATGCTTATTATAATTTTGTAAGAGTAACGTTTTAATGCTTCATACCACATTTATTTAAAATAATTTAGAATAATACATAATTACACAATTAATAAAATTCTACTACCTATTTCCAAAAATGGCTAAAAATAAAGGGTTTTAATTATTATAAATTTCGATACACACAAAACCCCATGAGTTTCCAAACAAATCAAAAAAATATTCGACGAGAAGCTGCTGCTAATAAGCAGATACATTTTTATTATACTCGTGTAGGTATAGTAATCAATTACAGAAAGCAATAAAAACAAGCTTGTGTATTAATATAATTGTAATAAGAGCTTTGATGAAAAACAATAACGCAGAAGAGTTCCCTTTATACAGGGTGTCCCGAAATAACGTGAAAACCCCTTAAGGGTAGATTCCTCATCAAAAAATAAGTATAGTCTTTTATATACAGTAAGGTCGAAAACGGCCTCCTTGAGTCGCTAGACCTCCTCAAAGGGGGGCAGCAAAAAGTGATTTTTTTGGCAGATTTGATTCATGACAATAACATGACATTATGGTAACAGTGACACATGCCTACTTATTCTTTTTGTATCAAACTCCGTTTTCAATTTAACAGAAACGGCGATTATGCAAGGGGTCAGAAAATATTTTTTTATTCGAAATTGATAGATTTACGATAAATTTTCAAGAGAGATGAAAGTAGTAGAATACATGTGGCTTTCTGAAAAAAATTTAATTTGAAAAAAAAATTCATCTGTTCTGACTAGAAATTCAATAGGGGTTGTTTATTTAACTTTTTCGAACTTACTGTACATAAAAGACTATACTTATTTTTTGATGAGGAATCTACCTTTAAGAGGGTTTCACGTTATTTCGGGACACCCTGTAGATTAGCTTTATGTTCAAACAGCCCATAAGAGGTATGTTCTGAAACAAATTGAAAAATTATTTTTCGATAAGTTTCAAATTAATAGATCATCACAGTCGTAGACTTAATAATGGATTTCGCCATAACTTTCTTCATAACTTCTATGGAACAAATTTTAAAATTCTGGAACAAATTATAAAATAATTTTCCCCTAAATTTCAAATCCATTCCGATTTAAAATTCCGATCGCATCGTTGTGACCTGACAATGGATTCCGTCATAACTTTCTTGTTTGACCAGAACAAATTTTAAAACTCTGAGTAAATTAGAATAAATCATGAGATCATGTTTTCCATCAAGTTTCAAACCTATTGATTGCCGCGATCAAGAAACAAAAAGGTCAAAACATTCTTACTCCAACTGAACAAATTCTAAAATTTTGGAACAAATAAAAGCAAACTAAAATTGAATTTTCTATGAATTCCCTTGATTCCTTTCAACCAAACAAGTCACCGGGGGTAGATGGAATATTCCCAGCACTACTAAAACAGAGTAAAAGAAAACTTGCAACACTCCTTTGCTAGTTTCGCCCTAGGATATAAACCAGCCGGCTGGCGGAAGGTAAACGTGGTATTTATACCTAAAGCAGGGCGTGAGACCTAGATCAAATCCTTCCAACCAATCAGCCTAACATCTTTTCTTCTGAAAACCATGGAGAAACTGGTGGGTAGGTATATCAGGGGACGATGTTATGAACTCGAAAACTCTACATCGAAACCAATCTACCAAACAGGAAAATTATGTGAGCTAGCCATAAACGAGCTTACTCACAGAATAGAAAGGACACTGAACAGCCAGGAAACGGCCATAGGAACATTTCTGGACATTGAGGGAGCTCTTGACAACACCTCATTCGACTCCATAAGCAGTGAAGAGAAGCGGAGTCGAACAATCGATTACAAGATGGATTGACTCAGATCCAGAAATATACAAACTATTCTGCCCTCCACGACAGAAGAGGTGTCAGTAACCAGAAGCTGTCCACAGGGAGGTCTTATCACCCGTTTTGGGGTATCTGGTTATTGATGAACTCCTTGTAAAATTGGAACAGCAAGAAACATATGCGCAGGGATATACAGATCACGTCATCATCCTGGCAACAGGAACATTTTAGAGCATCACATCAGAAATTATGCAAAGAGCCCTTAAAACGTGGTGCACCCAGGAAGGTCTATCTGTAAATTCAGGAAAGACCACTGCGGTGTCTTTCACAAGGAAAAGGAAAATCCGGAACCTGAAGAAATTATTTCGTTGGGGAAATGAATTACAAATGAGCGGTGAAGCCAAGTATTTGGCACTGACTCTAGACATATAGCTCATATAGATCACCAAAGCCACACGGGCTCTACTATGGGCCTTAAGACGCATGGTGGGCAAGAAATGGGGATTACAATCTTTGGCTGTACCAAGGAGTTGTGATACCAATAATAGCTTACGCCTCCCTGATCTGGTGGCATACAGCTGGAAAAGGAGAGTCGTTAAGGAAACTAAACAAATTACAAAGACTGACAACAACGCCCACCGCAGCCATGGAAGCGCTGCTCTGTCTGCCTACCTTCACTATATGTAGTAGTGAAGAATGAAGTATTGCTAGCGCCTTACAGGCTAAAAGTCAACGGGCATGAGACCTTTCCAAGGAAAGGATATCATACAGAAATAACCCTACAATTAGAAAAAAATCGACTACATGAAATGCAGTCAGACAGAATCAGCACAAACTACAATAATTTCACAAAAATCTTCAGGAAAAATATACCTGTTAGGGAAGACGAGAGAAAAAGACACATGCGAGGACACTTAAGCGATACCATATAGTATACTAATGGATCAAAAACGTCATGTAGTCCCGGAGCAGGAATTGCGGGAGATCAACCAGGAACAGACTTCAGCCTGAACCTGGGTAGCACTGCAACCGTGTTCAAGCAGAAGTCACAACCATAGAGATGTGTGTACAAGAAATGGTACGAATGTCATTTACTAACAGAAGAATCCGCATCATCGCTGACAGCCTGGCAGCTCTTACAACTCTGGATGTCAGAGACCCATGTTAATTTTAACACATTATTATTTTGTTATTTTTTGGAACATAGGTTTATATTATTTTGCCGACGGAGACCCTTAGATTCTGACGGCGCCACTGGGGCGGAATGGAGATATGTCAAGTTTGAAGTTTTTTGGAAAAAAAAAAGGAGAGAGAAGTGGCTTTGTTTTTGCGTTTTTGAACAATAATTTGTAAACTCACAGAAGATAGAGAATATATTAGTATTGTTGCTAAAAGTGTTTTATTCTCAACGAACCGTCGTGAAGACAGATAGCAAGTAGCTGCTGGTGGACGCGACATCTTTAGTGGCGACCGTGACAGGACTCTGTGAGTTATTTTTCGATTTATTTTCGAAACCAAGTTTATCTTCTTGAACAACGATGGAAGCATTTAAGAAACAAAGAAGAGTACTTCGGACTGCTTTCACAAAAGGGGCAAATGAGCTGGACCAGCAATTGACTGGCCCCATTGAAGCGAGTCCAGATAGTATTACGTCAAATTCAAGGAGGTTTTGAACTGCTAATGAATAAACACACTACCTTGAAGAGATTAGATAGCGAAATCTATGAGGCCCTACTCGCAACTGACTCAAGTGAAGATGATTTGTTAACCGAGATGGAGGCATGTGACACGTATGACAAAAGGTTTATCGATTTGAAATTACATTGTGATAAGATAGTCGAAAATGGCAGGCCAGCCTCAGTCGTCTCCGATACAGCCAGCTCTACCAGTGTAACAGGTAGACGCAAATTTAAGTTACCGACTATAGAGTTGAAGAAATTTGATGGTAATATTCGAGATTGGTTACCTTTTTGGGCACAATTTAGAAAAGTGGATGAGGACCCCGAGATTGACCAGGCAGATAAAATAGAGTACTTAATTCAGTCCACTATACCGAATAGTAGAGCTAGGCGACTGGTGGAAAGTTTTCCGGCCATTGGTGAAAATTATCAAAATATTATCGATGCGTTGAAGTCTCGATTTGGCAGAGAGGACCTACAGATTGAAGTGTAAGTGCGGGAACTACTCAAGCTTATTATAAGTTCAAGGAGTGGTTGGAGGAGAAAATCATCGAAGAGGTTCCAGCTGAAGAAATTGCCACCAATGGTCATTATTTACCTCACAGACCTGTGGTCAAAGAAAGTAGTGCGACTACAAAAATCAGGCCTGTTTTCGACGCTTCTGCCAAAGAGAAAGATCATCCGTCCCTGAATCATTGTTTAGAAAAGGGTGAAAATTTGATTGAATTAATACCAAACATTTTGTTGAGGTTCAGAGAAAATAGGATTGGAGTTGTATCCGACTTTCGCAAGGCGTTCTTACAAATCAGCGTGCAAGAAACAGATAGAGATTACCTCAGATTTCTATGGCTCGATTCAAATGAGATCGTGAAGGTGTACCATCATCGTCGCGTTTGGTTTAAGCTGTAGTCCATTTCTGTTAGCCGCCACAATAGAGCACCTTTTATCTGAGAATCTAAGAAAATGTGAATAGGCAAATTCGCCATACTCGAGAGACACTATTGTGAAATTATCTAAAAGCTTTTACGTAGATAATTGTGTCACGAGTGTAACGGACCCTTCTTCGTTGGAACAATTCATTCGAGAATGCAGCATGCTTATGGCTGAAGTCAACTTTGATTTAAGAGGATGGGAGTTTACGCAATTATCCCCTTTCAATGAAAGAGTAACGCCGGTGCTTGGTTTGGCTTGGTACCCTGCAAGTGACACGTAGGCTATTAATGAGGAACACTGGAAAGATGTGAACGATAACAGCAATACGGTTGTTACGAAGAGGTTAATATTGTCTGTGGCACAACGGTTGTTTGACCCAATTGGTTTCACATGTCCAGCCACATTAAGTCCTAAATTATTATTGCAACGAACATGGGAACAACAACTAGGTTGGGATGTGCCAGTAGATGTTGAAACCGCACACAGTTTTTGCGATTGGTTTGATGAACTTCCCTATCTGTCATCAATAAAATACCTAGATGGATATGCACGGAACCTGAAGAGGGGATGCAGTTATGGCTTCATACTTTCTGTGATGCTAGTAAAGACGCTTATTCAGCTGTAGTGTTTTTAAGAGTGGAGCGATACAGTGAGGTGAACGTACGTTTGCTTGCCGCCAAATCAAGAATAGCCCCTTTGAAAAAGCTGACCATCCCTCGACTGGAAATATTAGCTGCCATTATTGGTGCCAGATTATGGAAGTCTGTACAAGAAAATCTGGGGGATCAAGTAAGAAGTACCTTTTGGAGCGATTCATCCACGGTACTCTCCTGGATCCAGCGGAAGGAAGAATGGGCCCCATTTGTTGGTAACCGAGTAGCGGAGATTCGCTCCCTAACCCAGATTGAATCTTGGAAACATGTACCAGGTACCTTAAATCCTGCCGATCTTCCATCACGAGGATGTTCTCCCAAATACTTGCTAGAGTCACAATGGTGGGAGGGGCCAGAGTGGCTTTATAGACCACCGAGTCAATGGATGCCAGCAACTTTGGAATACAACGAAGAAGAGATTAGCCACGAGAAAAGGAAAAAGCTAGTCAACGGTTTGTTAAATTGTAGTTCTGATGAATGGCACATGACGCATTTTTCGAAATATGCTAAAACAATTCGTATGATTGCTTGGATCTTTCGTTTTACATACAATACCAGACACCCAAATGAGAGACGTCGAGGTGAGTTAATCGTTGAAGAAATGGATATGGCGGAAGGGTTCGTATTTACTGTAATTCAGAAAGAGACCTTTGGTGACGAGAGTGATAAGCGAATCTGTACGCTTATTCCTTTTCGAGACGAGTTCGGCGTGATTCGTTTAAAATCGCGCATCTCTAATAGAGAGGACAATGACCGTTTCCGTTTTCCGGTAGTGTTGCCTGCGAGACATCCAGTGGTTACCCAATTAGTTTTTGAAGTACATGAAAAGTCGTGTCGTGTGGGTACTCAGGGACTTACGTGAGAAGTATTGGATTCTTGGCGGTCGACGCGCCATCAGATCGGTGATATCCAAATGTATCATTTGTAAAAGACACAGTGCAAAAACATTGACAGCCGATTCACCCCCTTTACCTTTCGATCGAGTACGTGATGCCGTGCCGTTTGAAGTAACCGGAGTTGACTCCGCCGGACCTTTGTTTCTAAATAATGGTGAAAAGGTTTGGGTATGCTTATTCACTTGCGCTGTATACCGCGCTGTACATCTGGAAATTACAACGTCATTATCTGCAGCTGCGTTTATGCAAGTCTTGAGAAGATTTGCGTCGCGACGTGGACGGCCAAAGATTATGTATTCGGATAGAGGTACGAATTTTGTCGGTACCGAAAATTCATTCTCTAAGTTAAATTGGCCAAAGATCGTCCAGGAAACGTCTCGACTCAACGAATATTGTGGCGATTCAACCCACCCACAGCCGCATGGTGGGGAGGATTTTGGGAGCGTCTCATTGGTGTGTTGAAGAGACTCTTACGCAAGGTGTTAGGTCGAGCATCACTGAATTATGAAGACCTTCTGACTCTTATTTGTGAATGTGAAGCAGTAATAAATGCGAGACCCCTCACTTACTTGTCAAGTGACCCAAACGACTTGGTCGCGCTTACTCCGGCGATGTTTTTGCGTGACCAAGCTGAAAATGGAATGCCAGATTGCGATGCCGTAGATAATGAGACGTTGTGCAAGAAGATGCGGTACAAACAAAAACTGAGAGAAAACTTACAACGTAGGTTCCGGAGTGAATATTTGGGACAGTTAAAGTTGCCTTGCTCTGGAAACCGTAGCAGACCTATCACCTTGGACGAGATTGTTCTTATTGGCAACGACCACGACAAATGATTAGATTGGCCCCTTGGTCGTGTTGCCGAACTACTTCCGGGAAAAGACGGAGTAACTCGGTTGGTCAGAGTAGATACAGCTCATGGGCAATTGCTTCGACCCCTTCAGAGGTTTATACCCTTTGGAATGTATAGATCCGAAGATCTTTCCAGTAGCCGGAGACCTGGCGCGCCGAGATGAGTCTGAGATAACACCAGTGTGTGCCAATGAGAGTGCGGGAGTGTCCGATGTCGTTCTCGACATTGAAAGCAGAGTAACCGTTCCGAAAGTGACAATTACGCGAAGTGGTCGCATATCTAGGTTACCAGATAAATTTACTCTTTCTTGAACTTACCATGGTCTCTTTGGTTGATTGAGTCATTTATTAGATTGTATCTAAACATTCCTCAGGTGGGAGAATGTCAGAGACCCATGTTAATTTTAACACATTATTATTTTTTTGGAACATAGGTTTATATTATTTTGCCGACGGAGACCCTTAGATTCTGACGGCGCCACTGGGACGGAATGGAGATATGTCAAATTTGAAGTTTTTTGGAAGAAAAAAGGAGAGAGAAGTGGCTTTGTTTTTGCGTTTTTAAACAATAATTTGTAAACTCACAGAAGATAGAGAATATATTAGTATTGTTGCTAAAAGTGTTTTATTCTCAACGAACCGTCGTGAAGACAGATAGCAAGTAGCTGCTGGTGGACGCGACACTGGAGGCAGTAGAAATACGTTCCAAAACAGTAAAAACTGCCTGCAACCCCTGACGAATCTGGCAGAACACAACAATGTACAATTGGAGTGGATACGAGGACACCAGGGAAATTCGGGTAATGAGAAATCAGACAGACTGGCTAAAGAAGGCAAAAGAGCAGCCTTGATGGGATTTAACTATGGATTCGGTCGTGACCTCGCTAGCCGGGACAAATTTTGAAACTTCGGAAAAGATTAAAAGAAGTTGAAATTCTAAACAAGTTAGAACAAACTGGGAAACAATTTTCCCATAAATTTAAAATCTATTCGTTATCCTGGTCAAATTGTGTCTTGGTGGCTTTACAGTGGATTTCGTCATATTTTCCTTATTTGGCCAGAGCAAATGTTGAACATTTAGAACCTATTCGAATAAATCAAAAGGAAGTTTTCCGTTAGGTTTTGCACTTGTTTGATACGATTAAGAAGCGTGTAGGTGGCGTGACAACTTTCATAACTTTCTTATTCCGATGGAACAAATTCTAAAACTGCGGAACACATATTAGAGCGAACAAAAATTGATTTTTCTTCCAAGTTTTAAATCGATAGGTTGCTTCGATAAAGAAATGTGAAGGTTGCTTAACTATGGATTTGGTCCTAACTTTCTTAATCAACCAGAACAAATTTTGAAATTTCGGAACAGATTAGAAGTTGAGAAATAATTTCTTATATCGACTGGCTGCTACGATGAAGGAACGTGTCAAATTTTGTCATAATTTTCTTATTTGGCTGCAATAAATTCTAAAACTCTGTAAGAAATTGCAATAAAGTGGAAACTTATTTTCTTAAAAGTTTAAAATCGATCGATTGTCACGATGAAGAGGCGTGAAGGTGGCTTGACAACATAGTTCACCATAACTTTATCATGTGGTCGGGTGGTAAAACTGTCGAACGAATTAAGACTTAATTATCCCACAAGTTTCAATTGGATTGGTAGACACGTGAATATGGCTCGATAATGGATTAGAACAAATCAAAAACTAATTATCTCTTATGTCTTATTTATAAAATCATGTCTAGATCCGTTGCGATCGCACTTTCTTTATCGTGTTAAGATAAATATTTTTTTTCTTACCCTCGATATCTGAATTAATCAGTTATTTAAAGGTCGACTTAAGGTAGTCCCCTAAGCTTGAAGCATTTCTTATTCCCCACATTCTAAAGTAACGAATTTTTACTTGGTCAAATTGTGACATGTAACATATAGCTTAAAATCTAAATGGTGAAGCAAGAATTGAACGCACGATTATTATTGCTATTTATTTGGAGATTGACGTATAGGTACTTGCCATTCCCTCCTTTTTTTGGTACAGTGAACCCTGTAACTTTGAACTTAATTTGCTTTATCATAAGTCTGGATAATTAGCAAGCTGCATATAATTAAAGCCTTTAGAAATTTATATAAACGTGCACATGTTACATCGCGAGTTAAAGCAGAGTTCGGTCATTAGTTGACGTGACGTATTTAAATTTTAGTTTGTGCGACGCTTTTCCTAGTAAATTTTTCCTGCAATATCTAACGCCAACATAATATTCGTGGATTATTTATGAGTTTGAAACAATATTTAAATCAATTTAGCTAAAGCAATTGGCTCAAAAATGTATTTTTTCTAGTATTCATTCATCTTAATGAAACATAGATTAGCATTTTTTCTTTGAATATTATTTAATATAAAATATTACCTTTTATAATTTATATTGCACATAGTGCTAATAGCAATACAATTGAACTCTATGAAAAAAATCAAAGCAAACGAAACAATAACATCATCAAAAATATGTTTACAAGCAAATTTTCGTTTCAATACAAATTTACAACCATTTTCTCTCGCAATTCTAATACTTGGAGAGCCTCTAAAAACAAATACGAGCAAAAACCTCTTCATTGTGTATTCGTGTGCAAATTTATCATGGGAATAAAGGGGATAATTTTTGGATAAGGAATTTAGATATTTTACATATATCATTCGCTAAAATCAGCAGTTTAGCCTGCTTATATCTCAGTATAGTTCAAGGGATGAGCGCACTTGAACGGGTCGCGTTACTTGATATTATATGCAAATTGTTTGACAATGTTTGATAATATTTATTTAGCTCATTTTCTTCTCAAAGGGAAACAAATAAATCTCGGATTTACTTTTAAGTTATTTGAAATCACCCTAAACAACTCAAATAATATAAAAAAAACTTAATGAACTGTATATAGGACAAACTGTAGGATACTTAAAATGCGCGTACAAGCACGAAAATGCTACAAAGAATTTGTATTAATATTATTATTATAGACTTATTGCGGATAAGCCATTTCACGGAACGCAAACGTAATAACAAAATGATTTATACCCCTTATGTGGATAATCTAGTGTAAACACAGAAGACCTCATTTAGCCTGTCAGAAAGTGTCGTGATTGCGTTGTTATTTGAACTGACTGAGACATCTACACCATTAGAGATTTGAACAGATGTTCTCTTACAGCAATCTGGGAACTGGTTAGTTTCCGGGAATGCATTTCCTACAACACGAGAGTCCAGCGCCAAAGCGATGTTGTCTGTTTCCTTGACTTTTCATCTTATTAGATACTGCACTCCCTTGATCATTGCTTTCATTCCATAGACTTGCACTGGATTCACACAGCTGATGTTTGCAATAATGCACTTATTGTTTTGCAAGAGTTCAGCCGTTGAGAACGGCACAAAGGGGACGCTAAGGTGAATTAATAAAAATAAACCAAATGTATATTTACTACACGGAATATAGAGTGCTGTTTTACTATCTTGCTCCATTGGCAGTATCAGAAAATACTAATGCCTTCATGAGATATGGAAACCATATTTCAGCCGTATAAAAATGCGTAAAAAACATTTTACTCGTGAAACTAGCGTCAGAAATATTTTCTTGTGGTCAGTATTTTGAATTCTTGCCATTTTGACAATCTTGTCATGGCTCTTTTTGGATGCAAAGTAAGCTCTGTTGGCCTGAACTCCTTTATTTATATTTTGTAGGAGGTATGGTTTCGTTTCGATTATGTTGCATGGTTGACTGTTCATTTTCACGCCATTATTAGGCGTGGTTTCGTTTCGCCAACATAGTGCAATAAATAGAAGCAGACCAAGAAGAGTCAAAAAAGAAGTTTGTTGATTCCAAATTGAATTCGTATGTTTAAGGATTGTGTTGAGGAAAGTTTGTGGTGTCCATTGTGCAGTTGGAATGATCTGCATCATCAGAACTAAAATAATTATTATGTACCAAATACTACCTCATTCAAAACAGGAAGCAATGAATATATTGTTGATTTCGTCATAACGAAAACACAGTTTCAACGTCTTAGGAAATATTTAGATGAAAAGAAGTTAGGGAAGTAAAACTAGATCGCTATCCAAACGTATCTGATAACTTAAAGGATTTAATTTTATCCAACAGCAAAGCCATATTCAAGTAAAAATAAAATATGAAACTTTTTAGGTGGAAAATATTTATTTGGTCACGACTGTACAATCTGCAAGGTGTCTAAAATTGCTCGATGTTGGCTCTTTCTCCTACATTTTGACCAGATGGAGAAAAACTGACCAAGGTGTCTAATGTGTCAATTATTGTAAAACATTGATAGATGAAACCCGTATTTCGATATCCCTAACAATTTTCGAAATATCGACGAACATTTTTATTTGCTATTATTTAAATTTTTCCTTGTGATAACATAATAAACCGCACCATATATATTTTTGAAGACCTTAACTTTTTTCCGAGAATTTAAAGACAAAGTTAACTATGATTCCCATTTGAAATATCTTAAAATTTAGCAGTGAAAAAATTTTTTTGAAAGAAGTATCATATGCTGTTGAAAAGTGCTTGCAGAAAGTTTTTATTGCATGAAAAGATAATCACAAATGAAAAAGTCATGACACTTTTTCGAAATCTGCTAAATGTCAATCTTCGCCAAAATTTTGAAAACAGAGTTATCGAAATACGGTTTTTACCTAGTATGTACGTTCCACAAAAACTGACCTCTAGACACCTTGGTCGGTTTCTTTTTGTCTGATCTAGAAGTACGAGAAACAGCCAAAATCAAGCAATTTAGGACACCCAGTACATACTGGGTAGTTACATTTCTATTACGTAATTTCTGCTTTGCACAGACCTACCTATATTTAAAATATTGTATGTGGATATTAAAAATGTTTGAGGAAAATTCGAGACGAGAGATTCCAAATGTAATTTTAATTCACGTGAGATCAAGGAAATATGAATTTTGATATTAAACGAGGGATTTCTTATATTTCCATGAAGGCGGGAGAGGATATTAATGCGCCAAATGGTTTTTTAAATCACGATTCCCTTTTCGCCTCCATCTGGGTCAAGTCAGGTGCTAAAGAGGTATACCTGTTCAGGAAGTATTTTCCTTGAAATTTCATTTCTATTTAAATAATTTTGCGAGATGCAAAACATGTTCTAATAAGTTTTAAATTCTTTAAAAGTTGTGTAGTGAGATGGGGTCATGCATACAATTGCCGGTCTTCGATCTTCGGAGCAAAGCAGCGGTGGTCGGAGCCGGGGAATGGATGGGTGACCGTATCTCATTACATTACCGAGGATAGTGCAGCGGGCTAGATCGCCCTTGAGTGGCACAAGGCGACTAGTTACTGCCTATCTCTCCTGGGTTCGAGTCCCAGCTCCGGCAGATGGCAATGTCGGAGGGAATGGGTGTATGTGGTGTGTCCTGGTTAAGTGTCAGAATAGCTCTAAGCTAAACTTCGCCAGGACGTTAATATAAATAAGACGATTAAAAAAAAAAAAAAAAAAAAAAAAAAAAAAAAGTTACCGTTCTACGAACGGCGAGGGTAATTGGTTGAATTTAATAATACCAGTTGCCTCCAACAATGAATACAAAATGGTTAAAAGATCGTATTTACGAGTGTAAAGAATCTACGCACACCAGTGGCGTTAGTTAAAACCGTACCCAGTTTATTATACGGGATGATCATTTTAACAAACTTGGCTAAAGATCTCTTACTAACATAATATTTTCTGAATTTAAAATAAAGTTCCAAAATGGAATCAAGTCAATAGCATTCAAATGGAATCAAGTCAATGAACTGATGCATTGGGACACAGCCCTGTACAAGGATGCGAGATTTCCTGCAGCTGATTTGGCAATATTATTAACATTATGTGTACCAAGAGAGAAATTTAAAAAATCTTTGACTTGGGTCGCTTTTTGAAGATATACCAAACTAAGATTTAAATAAATTAAAGTTAATCAATCGAGATGGTCTATGAACTTGTAAAATTTGCAACAATGTTTGATCTCTAAGAAGGTAAGTTTTGTGAGGAGCGAAATAACAAATATGCATTGTTGCAGAGAGTAGGTTTATAATGTGGAGAAGTAACGGATTGAGCGATAAGAAGGATCCTTGTGGAAAACCAGAGTTCGCAGAGGGCGTCACAGACGATAACAACCTCAAACTAACGATTAGAAAGGAAACTCGTTGTTTACAAAACAACTGAACTAACAGACCATAGAAACGTAGCTTGTTTAGAAGACTTCTATCAAATCCTTGGATACTTCTTGTAACTATCCATAACTAAGAAGTCCTTGACGAAAGCTGCAATAATAGTGGCCTAATGGCTAATATATCCGTCGATTTGATATACAGTTGCAATAAGTCTTCACTATACTGGAAAGTATAGAGAACACAGCTTTTAATCTCCTCTTACCCAGGCTTCAGGTTAGATTTCCAGCCGCAGTTCTGGCAATTATCTATTAAGAAGGATCTCCATATACTTTATTACCTACTGGGTATGAGTATGTGTTCGTTGTCTTTAATATATTATATACTTTCTCCTGAACAATATCACTTCAGGAAGGGGTGGATCGTTTTACATGAGATGCTTAAATAGAATTCAATTTAAAAGTTTCGCAAAGACGGAACGTTTATTTATATTGTGGGTAGGATCACAAGGCAATACATAAATCAAAGTGTTAGAAAAAAACGGGACAATATCAAAAGAATGCTTTTGTAGCAACTAATCACGTGAAGGCCTTCGAGTTAAATGTTTTTATCAACATACCGCGCATACACACAACTTAAATTACAAAGAAAATTAGAATGGCATGCTTTTGGTATCGTATTCCACGATAATTTTATTTTTGTAAATGACGATTATGCAGGACTGTATAGAAGCTTCAGAAGTTATCCAAGAAGAAAAGCTTCTTGTAAAACTAAATTGTTAAGACAAATATTTGTAGGAATTTTAATTACCTAACAGTCGGAACGAAGAAGTTACAGTGGAATTACGGCAAATTAATACACACAAAATGAACTTCTTACTTGTAGGGAGCGGTAGTGCAAAAGGATTCTTCTATGGTAATCACAACGTAAATCGCTTTAACTTATACATATATCTGTAAAATGTCATTGGAAAGAGATTATTTCATATTTCTAAATTTATAGATAAAAGCATACTAGGGTAAGTATTGTTACGCATTGAGGGTTTTACTTAAAATACATCACGACACCTCCACCAAATGTTATGACTACCGTTAGAGAAACCGTATATCAAAAGAACAACAATAATTATATTTGACTCGCATATGAGAAGTTTTTACTTAAAAGGCTGGTACTTGGTAGATTAAAACATAGTGGTAAGGGTCCAACAATTACAACTTTTAAATTTTATGTACCCAAATTGTTTGTTTCATATTATGTTACTTTACAATTGTTTGTATCAGTTACATATCTTACATGACTTGTCATATGTACATTTTGTATCTCCAGTAGTGAATAAAGTAAAAAAAAAAAAAAAACATTTATTTAAAATAAACAGCAGAGCAGGTATTTACAATAATTTTAACATCCTGGGTCAGGACACCATGCCCTGAAGGACCAACCCCCTGAGACGGTTTGTCCCGACAACCCTAAAAAGACAACTGACTGCATTTCCGTATTCTCAAATCCTCAGCTCCAATTTTGAGTTTCCACAATTATCAATGATTCTCCTTAGCTAGCATACTATTTTGGTTCACTACCAGTATGATGCCTACGTTGCATGAAATTGCTTATCATACTTTTATCGTGGCATATAGAAGTAATTATACTTATTTGAACTAGTTGTTATTTTACACGAACGTAAAAATGGTAAGAATATACTAACTTCATATTTAACTCAAAAATATAGTACAATTCATCACGTTAATCAAAAGTATTGGCATAACCTTGAAAGATTATGTTCGATTCGTAACATGTATATTTATTTTCATTATTTTAATCATTACTATAATGTTTGAATTACTAAAATTTATAAATTAATAAGTTATTCGTGAAGTTATTGTCCACCACTCTCCCCTAAGCTAATCATGGAAATGATTTGCTCGTCCCTGTATGACATTACTTAATTAATTAATTACCTTGACGTGGGGTTAGCAGCTGCTTTGTGTTAAAACAAATGAAATAATGTGAGATGACAAAGTTAGAGAGAAATGATTATATTCGGTGGATCAATGCAAAAATTAATTTCAAACATCAAAGAAACGTATTTAATCATCCCAACTTAAATCATTCAAAAACTCTGACACCTTTATGGGATATTTATTTCACCTAATTTTAATTACACAGTAATTGGAAAGTTCCCAGTAAATTAGAGTTAATTGGAAAAACTTTATAAAAATTGAATTAATTAGTTGGCCCTTAGGAACATTCCAACTGACAAGAAAATAATCGCAGAGTGAAGTTAATGAACCATATTAGCCGAGTCAAATTTAATACGCGATTGAGAAATAGAGACCATCTTCTGGAGGCAAGTGCCAGTTCATGTAGGATATATTATGTTCAAATATTAGGAGGCTCCTTTAAGGGTGATATAATGAATGTTTTATATTATATATTAAATAATCAGCTAACTGATTGATCATTAATTATTAATAGTATTATGTTCTCTCTGCCAGCTGTTTCTCAACGTTTGTTTGACTTTTAACCGTCACAAAATTTTAAATTAAAATTAATCTGAGCTATAAATTTTATCAAGAGCCATACTATGTGAATCACAGGAATGTCATCAACTGACTGATCTGACTGATAATCTCGCGGCCAGAATCGGCCTCTCATTTTACCATTTGCAAAGCGTATCTTCTTCATTCCTTAATCAATAAAATTACATATTATATTTTCTCCCGTTCAGTTTTTTGCATTTTTAACCCCTGATTTGTACATTGTAATGAAAGGTAATTTTTAGCAAAAAATAAAATAATTTTTGTCCAAGAGAATATACAGCGTGTCCCACTTTTAATGGCCCCCCCTTCAGAACTCGGTTATTAGTTATCCAATTTTAACCAAATTTGGATCGGTGTCAATGACCTTTGGTGTGATCTTTTTGAATTAAACAAAATTTATTTTTGTCAGTGGCGTGCATTTTTATTAAGAAAAAAAGGGTCGCTTTTTCGAGAAGTCATATTAGGCATTTTTTACAGAAAAACTAATACAAAATTATTATAATCAGCATGCCGAAAATTTCACAACATTTTGATTAAGGGTTTCCGAATAACGGGTCCAGTAAAAATACATTTTTTGAATCGTAAATAATTGACAGCTTGAAAACAGTTTGCGTTTTGAAAAATGTCTTTCTTCATTTTCAATTTAAATTGATTTACTCTATCTCCCCATGCCTTCAAAAGTTCCAAAAGCTGCAAGCGAACACTTTTCATTGGACGATAAAAAAATATTTTAACCTGTCCTGTATTATTTGGGCATTAAGTGATAAAAAATTATCTTATGTGATAATAGATCAATTTTATACCAAAATACTCCAGGAAACGTAGGCTCAAGGTGGAAAACTATATAGGATTTGATTTTTATTTTTTTTTATACTGATCTTGGGATCCTCAATTTGTTTATGAGTTTGTGGGACACAGCTGTCCCCGGAACATCCCCATCCACCCCCCCAAAGGGCTTTTTTTTGCTTCTTGCTTTATATCGAGCTTCCGGTGCATGCTATCGCAAAAGTACCTATATTGAAAATTAAAGAGGAATAAACACTTAAACACTGCAAAAAGCAAAAAGCAAAAAGCAAAAAAAGCCCTTTGGGGGGGGGGGGGGGGTGGATGGGGATGTTCCGGGGACAGCTGTGTCCCAGAAACTCAGACCCAAATTGAGCATCCCAAGATCAGTATAAAAAAAAATAAAAATCAAATCCTATATAGTTTTCCACCTTGAGCCTACGTTTCCTGGAGTAAAAGAAAAAAGGTTGCTCTGATATTGAATTAATCTATTTTTCGAAAAATAAACCGGTATCAAGTTAATTATTTAGGACTGCGGCATTTCAAACTTTTGAGTACATGATGTGATAGAGTAAATCAGTTTAAATTGAAAATGACGTATGACTTTTTTTCGAAACACAAACCGTTTTCTATTTATCAGTTATTTACTACTGAAAAAATGTATTTTCACTGGGCCCGTTATTCGGAAACCCACAATCAAAATGTAGTAAAATTTTGAACATGGGGGTTCCAAAGCATGCTGATTAATAATATTGCATTAGATTTTCTGTAAAAAAATGCCTAATATGACTTCTTGAAAAATTGACCCCGTTTTCTTAATAAAAATGCACGCCACTGACAAAAATAAGTTTTGTTTAATTCAAAAAGATCACACCAAATGTCGTTAATAGTAACCCAAATTTGGTTGAAATCGGATAACTAATAACTGAGTTGTGAAGGGGGGCCATTAAAAGTGGGACACGCTGTATAAAAATGTTATTAAAAAAATATTAAAATTAAGTAATCTAATAATAACAACTTACTACTGAATACTTTGCAGTGGTCGAAAATTACTAACAGGATCTTTATGTGTGAAATAAAATTAAGGGCAACTTACTTTTCTTGGTCATAAGTTAGTAGGTACCGCAGTACTCTTCTAACATTCTACGGGTGCTTACCTGAAAAGAAAGTATAATTAATATTAAATATTTAATATAGTAATAAATTGTTTTCACAGTCCCTTCCTCTAGCCAGCCCATAAATGGAATAATATTCCTGCTCCCAACTGCAATCACGTGTATATATACAGGGTGTCCCCTAATAAAGTGCAAAAAATTTAACTGGAGACTCCTAGTCGAAAATTAAGGTGGGTACTTCATATACAATTTTCCAAAATAAGCTTTCCCTGTTCGGCTACACCCCCTTAAAGGGGTGGGATAAAAAATGGTTTTTAATTTCTATCTCAAAATAGCGTAATCGGAAAAAGATGAAATTTGGCACAGATTTCTTTTTTGAATTCAACATAGTTTACGAGATAATTTATATTTGCATGTTCAGAAATGGAACATCAATAAATATATTAGATAATTTTGTTATTATTGGGCCAATATAAGGCTTGATTAAGATTGTTTATACACAACAAGTCTCGAATAAAGAGAGGTAGAGTATTTTATGAGAAATCATGAAAATGTAGGCGGCATTAATTATAGAAATTTGTTTCTTATGGTTACATGACAGTTTGTTAATTGTGAAATGTAAGTTCAAGTAAATCAATTTGTTTTGCGAGATTAATCGTCCGCACCTGATGAGCTTGTAATAGCGAAAGAATATGTACATCTTCTTGTGGACTTCGTTTTTTAATTGGTGACAATAATGAGTGAATTGTGGTGAGTTAAAAAAAAAATTTTTTTAATAAGTTGTTTTTAGACGTTTTGAATTTTGTAATTCTTGATCCAATATTCATCATGTATTAAAGAAAGTCCAATGAATTTAATAATAGCATGTTTAGAGATGAGACATCAATATAAGTATATCAATTTGGATATGTTTGTTATTATTATGCTTGTATAAAGCCTAAACAAAGTCATTTATAAAAAAATGGTATTTAGTTGGCTTCATTTCTGTATATTGAAACAAATATATAACGTATTGGTTCAAGAGCTGTAGAATTTTGATAGACATTAATGGCGAAGGGGTTGGTTGGTACATTTTGGCCGAGCTCGGTTGGTACTGGTAATGGTTGCAGCAAAGATGCCTCCATTTGTCTTGAAGAACTAAAGCCATCATCAAAAGCTGCACCAACAAAACTTAAACAGAACAAACTCAAGACAAAAACTGCCAGTCTAAACTGACAACAATTTATTTTCAAATTATTACTATTTTCTCTTTTTTATTGTGTGACACCGATATGTGTCATTTTATTAGAATAAAATCTGCCTTTTGATATTATTACACTAACCTAGACTAACCTAATCTAATTTAAATTACTTTTTAATGTTTTTTTTTTGTGTACCAACATGCCTCGGCTAAGGGGCATGTTGGTACACATGACATAACCTGACAATTGATTTTTTTTTTGGCTATATAGTTTTTTATATGTGTGTTTAATATGATTAATTACCTAGCCAAATAAAGTAGGTGTCATTGCCCTACACCGAATTTTTAAATATATCTATAGATGAGATGCAAAAAATTGAAATGTAAAGTTTGTCCCAACCAGCCCCGGTCACCCCTACATGCTAGGTGGATGAAATGATTTCGTTAGATGCCCTTTGATTAGTAACCAAGACGTGCCAAATTCCATCTTTTTCCGATAACGCTATTTTGAGATAGAAATTAAAAACCATTTTTTAGCCCACCCCTTTAATGGGGTGTAGCCGAACAGAGAGAGCTTATTGTGGAAAATTTTATATGAAGTACCCACCTTAATTTTCGACGAGGAATCTCCAGTTAAATTTTTTGCACTGTATACCCGCGATTATAACTTAATATCCCAAACGCAATGCGCAAATAAAAGTCATCGATAGCACTAACATATTAGCGAGATAATTTTAGTTTTTCAAATTAATGAATTTTTTTGTACATCCATTCACAACCATATTTTATATTCATTAAACTTATTTCTGGGAATCACATATTTTATAGAGAACCTTATGAAAACGCAATTGTGTATCGTCCATAAATTCAGGTATTTATGGATTCTACGCCGCCAGTTTCTCATTTCTGCTTGGAATATTTGAAAACTTCTGTAGTCTATAGATTAGGAAACTTTCATTCAATGATGTACTATTAAATTTGTAAAAAGTGAACTAAAAACATAAATTCATAAGAACCGGCAAGAGCCAATACATTTTTGGAATATTATCCAGAGCTATAAATTTCTTCCCTTGTGAAGTTTTTTAATACTTCATATCAGTACTAAAGAAAATAATAACGCACGACGGACACGTATATTTGAAAAAATTATACACGTATCTACAGGGTGATAAATTGAATACAGAAAGGACTCAAATTAATGTTAATCAAACCATGATTATAAAATTTAGATCCATACCCGTTCGATTTTAGTAAGCGATTTTCTCGTAATTAACTTTATGGGAGGACTAAAGAAAATATTACTACACAAGAGGCAACCAAAGTTAAACAATTTGTATAGATTTAAACAAAGCATGACTACAAAAAATTTCAACCGTATCCGTTTCGTTTTTAGTAAGCAATTTTCTGGGACTAATGAAAATAGTAACAAACGAGAGACAGGTAGAGTTACAAAAATTTAACATATAGGAAGTTATAAATGAAATACCATTCAAACTATGTCTACAAAAATTTCATGGGTATCCGTTCGATTTCAGCCAGCCATTTTATCGGTATTTTTTAAGAACTTGTTTCATAAAAGGACTAAAGAAACTAGTAATAGGCCACATTTAACAAAATACTGCCGCTGTCAGAACTACAAAACTACACAAACCGTTCGAAATATTTACATATTTACTTTTAATAAAAATCTTGACTTTAATTTTCCCAGTTGATATTCATCAAGTCTACAAACTTGTACTCTGATAAAGTTTACCGTTACAACCGCAAAGATTTTATAATCGATACAATTACGTGCGCCTGTAACAGTGGAAAATCCCACTTAAGTGCTAATATTGGTTCTTGCAGTGATTTATGTTATTTATTCTCGCAGCCAATGGCGTCATTACGTTTTCAGTCCTTTCCGTAGAAAATAATCCCGTGGGATGTTTTGCGGTTTTATTATTTCTTTTGCTTGCTGTCGATAGATTCTCCAATAAGGTATTACTATTTAGTTGAATTATCAGCGGAAATCACTGAGATGGGATCTTGTATAAACTGCAACTGCAATTTAATGTTGATTTTGTGTATTTAACATTCTCTAAAAGTATTGGTTTCCGGATACTCATTTGAAATAAAATCACGTGCCTTGTACCCAATAAGTCATTTCTTGCGTATGACAATATGAGAGTAACAATCATCTGTAACACCACACACTGGGGATACCTACTGACACAAGATATTACAACAATTGCATTTACAATTCACCTGAAAAATATGATGAGGAAGGTATAGAACGACCATTATTTAGATCAGTTTTCTTGAATTTGGGCTGCTCATGAGCCAGAATAATTATCTGCACATGTACGCCCCGAACTATAACCAAAAAATTATATATTAAACAAACTCAAAATGTTCAAGAGAAAAAAAGGTGGTGAATCACTCTGTACATTACTGCGGTACAGGCTTCGTACTGTAAAGCTAGCGTGGGAGTTTATCACAAATTTCCCTAGAAGCCAGCGTGAATCGATTTTTTTTATTTAGTGAGAACAATAAAAAAGAAAAAGAACAGAAAGTTAAAAGGTTAATTCGACCCGTTGGACCATTTATAAAATCAATGAAGATTAATGCGATCTGTAAACGATCCCTTTGGTATTTTTATACAAATAAAGTACCAATGGCCTATCTTCCCTATAAATATCCCAACCACATTTAAAAAAGACTTTCTGGGTTTTCATTCAATACATTAGACTGACTGATGGTGTTGCAGTATTATTCGTAAGTATACAACTGCGCTCTAAAATAAATGGGATAATCCCCAGCACTAAATATTTTGAATGTGTTCTTAGTATTATACAGGTTATGCTCCCAAAAACTGGAATAATTTTAAGCCAGACAAACAAAGTTTTAAGGAACTTATCCTCCAGCTTCTGACAATGATTCAGCTATAAATTATTATAATCTCTCGTTTTATTCACATAATCCGATTAATAATACCAGCCATGTGTCCCTTGCAGAAGTAACTTAAAGTCAACTCAATCAAATTGTCTTTTATATGAAATCTGATGCACAAATACGTGATGGATCATCTACTAAGTTGCTACATTCATTAATTACTTGTATACGTAAGGTAGTTAAAGCTGAACTTTTCATAATCTTACCACTCTCCTACCATATCTCTGATAATTAATTAAAAAAACTGTATAAATTATTCCAAAGCAAATATTTTTTCATTATTTTTATACAGGGATCGGCAGAATAGACTTTACAATTTAAAATTGCCCTAAAATCAATGTACATTTTTTAAACGTAAGAGGTTTCTATCCATTAAATAAAGTATGTCTTGGAGTTTATTTGACAGTTTTCAAAATATTGGATCGACATAATTCACTTTATAATTTCAACTGGAAATAAATATATTATTTGTGAAGGTAACAACATTTAAAAAAGAATTTTGCAAAGAGTTATTTTTCCATACACTCTCTAACCCATGAATGAAATTACTTATTACAGCTCGTAACACCGCGCCGGTAATTTCATTAATTTCGTCGCGAATTACTACATTTGATTGGTCGATATGTTTCGTAGCTTTCTTCGAAAAAAACAACTTTTGAGAAAATACCACAAAAAATAATCGGGTGGAGTCAAGTCGGGTGATCTAGCGGGCCAGTTTATGTCACCATGGCGTGAGATTAGACGTAATTGCATCACGAACTTTGATTCTTTTGCGTGTTTACTGATCGCGGACGACCTGAATGTTTAGCGTTGGCAACGGTTCGCCATATTCTGAACCAACACATAATTATTGGACGCGACGGAACATTTCTCACGCCAAAAGTTCTAAAATCACGTTGCACTTGAATAATATTATTATTTTTTATAAAATCTTCAACAGAAAAAATTTATTGGTCCATCAGGCATTCATTTTGACAACTATCAAGGAAACTCCAAAGCATGCTTTATTTAATGGATAGAGACGTCTTACGTTTAAAAAATGTATATTGATTTTAGAGCAATTTTAAATTGTAAAGTGTATTCTGCCGATCCCTGTATATGTATGTATACCTACATCGGGTGTCAACGAAATTTTTAGACAAGTCATAGCACCCAGAGCTTTCTAGATATAAAACTGAGATTTAGAGGACGTAATATACAGGAGAAAATCTAAATTTTTCGATATTTGTCACATTTCTGTCGGTTCCGGTTTCGCCAGAGCTATTAAATTTTAAATGCAACACCCTGTATATTTTTACATTTTTGGATTCTAGAGACGACTTAAGGTGCGACCGTCCTTGTTTGAGAAATGCCCACTTGATTTTTTAGACTTATTTTTATTTCTGCATCTAGATTTCCGCGAATATGTTAACGTAAATGTCCCAAGGCTAAATATAAATGATCCAAGAAAAATCGAATCGTCAGGAACTACTGCAACTGACACAAGTTTGTTACACTTATTTGTCAATTTCTTCGTTTTCTTAGCATACTTACTTAATTTATTAAACATGGTTTGAAGCTTCTTTAATAATTCATAGTTATTAGGTTCGTACTAAATCGATTTTTAATTTGATTGTACCACTGAATTTGTCAATAACAGTACTATTTAAACACTGGGTGTCTAGAGAATGTTGCCACTTAAGAAAAAAGAAGATCTAAATACAAATTAATGATTTAAGCACATTTGAAAAGTTGTAAATCCTAAAATAGTAGAAGAAATCTAACGATTCAATTTTTCTTAGATCATCTAGACTCTAGACCCAGGACATTCATGTTAGCACATTCACGGTAATCTAGATGCAGAAAAGGTCGAAAAAATCAAGTGGGCTAAAACATTTCTCAAACAAGTGCAGTCGCTTAAATCGTCTCTAGAATCCAAAAGTGTAAAAATATACAGGTTGTTGCATTTAAAATTTCATAGTTGAGGTCATTTCCTGCGAAACCAGAAATTACAGAAATGTGACAAATATCGGAAAATTTGCATTTTCCCCTGTATATTATGCCCTCCAAATTTTAATATTATATCTAGAAAGCTCTGAGTGCTATGAGTTGTCTAATAATTTCGTTGACACTAGGTATAATACTATATATTATATTTTTACAAATCTTTATTGAAAAGATGATACTTAGGTACCCTAGTAAGTGTTTATAATAAGGTAATGAAATTTGTTATGGAAAATGGCCCGATCTTTTCATCTTCCCGTTAACTTTATCCGGCAGTTAAAGTTGTTGATTTTCATTGTTGTAACAATTGTGTCCTAGGTAAATAACTACTGGATAAAGTTAACTGGAGGTGAAAAGACCGGCCCTAAGTATAATAAAATACCCATATGTATAAGAAATCTTCCATATAAAAAACTAAAAAAGAAATGAACAAATATTCTTATGGAAAAAGCTTAATCGATAACAATATTATCCAACTCGTTATCCAATTATAAATTGTTTTTCTTTAAATATTATAGTAGTAATGTCTACTAGTACCTACCTACTAGTTTTTATTAGATAATTTTAGGGATAATTTTTAACTATAACTTTTTATATGATATATTTTTAAATTACTTTTTAATGTGTAGTGTGTGTTCTATTTTTTTTATAGGTATGTATAAAATATCTAAATGTCTTAGATCTTTATATTTATATGTATTCTTTACTAACATGTTCAATACCTTATGAATATTTTAAAGTGAACTAATAAAGTGTATCTAATATCTATCTATCTATTATTATGATATATCGAATGTTTGTATATTTATTGTCAATTCCTTGAGTTATATGGATTTAAGTTATTTACACGATATATCAGTTACGTAGTTACGTGTTTTATTAAATCAAAAAGTAAGTACTTAAGCCGTCACTTTGTGTCTTTACATCAAGTTTTAAACATTTTGTAGCATCTTTAAAAAATTAACAAACGTCTCATTTTATTCTGCTAAATGTAAAATACCTTTGTTTCTCTCATTTCATAAATACATGTATAGAGGTTATATGTTGCGTGAAGAATTTAGTTTTGCGAAACGTTTTACTTAAGACAATGAGAAAATTTAAGATGTTTACAAATCCAATTAGAGTTTTTCACATTAACTTCTCAATACCTTATACAAATTAAAGATAACTGCTAAGTTACAAATTTAATAAAAAGTACAAGCCTTGATCCTTAAAATACTTTTCTGATGCAATAAATATTGCAGAAGTTATTGCATTTTTTTTTAAAGTGCATGTACATTCTAGAGCTGCAAGTGGGTATACTGCTCCATCCGTCCCCTATTTGGCCGCAACGTATAACTTTTTAAAATTATTTAATCGAAAACCTTTGTAGCTATATGAAAATGCTTAAAACATTTTTTCCTAAAAAATTTTTATTTTGTATTTGGTTAAATACGAGGTTTTAAATACATACAACCAATATTTCTTTATTTATTGAGATATTAATGTATTATATTTTGGTTTCTTTATCTGGGCAAATAATCATATACATCTTGGCAAATAAACATATTATTATTATTATTTTTAACAAAAATCATCATCGACTACTTAAATCATCACATTCTTTGGGATATTTTTGTGACAAAGCTGGTCCTTACTTCTGCTAACATGATTTTATCCTATTTTATGAATAAAATACTAAATGTTTTAGTTATCGACTTATTTCAGTTTGACTCCCATTGAAAATACACTACAATTTTATTAAATTATGCAATTAAACTACATTTTCAGAATTTTAAAAATTTTGCTTTTGAGACTGCCACATAGTATTTTATATGCTTTGCTTATAGCCCCTGAATGTTATCTACTATTTATAAAGTAGTTTTATGAAATGACCATTAAAACTTAAAATGCAGCTCTACAATGGGAAAGCTCTGCACATATTTGAAACCTAATAATTTGCACTTCAAAATCCTGCATACATAACTAACTTTATATAAAGTTAATTATATACGAGTAGGTATATTATATTGTATCAAGTAGTTCAAGAATGTATCGACGATTTTTATTATTACTGTAATATACGCCAGAAATATGATTTATTTAAAACATAGATTGCATTTTAATAATATGTTGTGTTATTCCAGCTCTATATTTTATAAATATCAACGCATAAATCATTTCCAAACATTACAACGGTTAAGAAATTCAGGGATAGATTCGTTGATAAGTTGTTTTGCCGTAAAGTTTTCACCCGAAATTTAATTATCAGAAGCCCCTTAAATTTGATTTTATATTAATATATTTTACCACTAGCTGATTGCAATTTCTGCATATAGAGTATATCTAATTTTCTAGTTAAGAGTAACTTTAATTGTCTTGTTTAAATGTTGAGTAGGTCCTGTAATAAATATTCATTAGAAAACTCAATTTAGAAGCGCGTACAGTGACGAGAGGGCTGCGGCAAAACTCCTTTTACGACACATGATTTAGTCGGAATATTTTGTTATAAAACATACATATAAGCCAACCGGCAAATTAACTAATTTTGTAATTAACGCATTGTGAAATAAAAGCGGAAATATTTCTGTAGTTAAAAATAAGGGTAATACCATTCCAGTAATCACGTGCACAGATTATCATCAATCGATATTACAAATGCAGTACAAAATCATGGAACGCAGTAAGCTAGTAGTGACGGATCTATTTTTTATTTTAGGGAACTACTCATGTTGTACAGTACAAAAATAATCTGGCTATGCATCGTCAGGCCGCAATATGCATATGAAACAATTAATTTTCCAAGCAATCTAGCACAGTTGTTTGTAGTAGCATCATTTCTGATAAACTGTTTTCATCAACAGTAAAAAGCCTGAGATTGCTAATACTACGATAATGTTCCAATAGGTAAGTAAATTAATAATAACTGTACCTCTTGTGTGGCTCAATTTTACATTGAATCCAGGTTCTAGATGAAGAGGTGTAATCCAGTGCAAGTCGGGGTGTTTGCCTGCTGAGGGCAATCTTATTCAGAATTCAGTTTAGTCCAACAGGACTAAAGGTCGCCGCTCTTGGTACTGGTTTGGCAAGTCGTTTCTGGCACAAAGACAATTTTGATGTCTTGACATGTAGTAGCACTGACCACCAGAGGGATATACTTATCTCTCACCCCACGCCTGTTTTGCTTTGTGGTTTCAAACAGATATGACATACTGACGAGAATATAATAAGTATAATCAGGATTTGCATGCGTCAAAAAAGATGAGAGATGAGATTGTTAATTCTAGCAAATATATCGAAGAGTTTTTCTTATATTCCTTAAAAACTTACTGGAGTGCGTTTTGAATAGATTAAAATCAACAAGATTGCTTCGATAATGATAGATAATTAAAAAGACGAGCTCACATGGAGCGTAACATTATCAACAAAATTTTATATGAGTTGCTGGGAGTTACTGAAGTGATGAGATGGATCCCTGTATAGGTACGTCAGATTTGGTAATTATTTTTAGGACTTTTCTGGTATGTTTAATTTTTGTATTGTTTTCGCCCTAACAAATTTACATTTTCAAATGGCTACTTCTTTAAAAGTAATGTTTATCAGATGCGATTCCTTAGAAAAATTCAGCGATCCCAGACGAGTTAGTTTCATCATCTAAATCTGTATGTAGCGAATTCATATCATATTTAAATTCATCAGATATTCATGTATTTACATCACTTGGAAAGGAATTGAATCATTCTAACCCAAGTTTGACTTTTGTTCGTAAACAAGCCACGAATAAAACAATGTCTCGTTAGTTGTGTTTCGATTTCTCTCTCTTTAGAAGGTCGAAATTATATTAAAGCCAAGGTGTAACGCTCATGGCGCTTTTGAACTTCACTGACGAGGAAAAAGTTTTCAGTAAAAATTTGTAACGCCGACGAAATTTGTTTGTCGAGTTTGCCCAATTACGACAACAAAATGTGGAGGCACAACAATAATTACCAACCGTTAGATAACTTCATCAAAAATAACTGCTACATCTCTTGCTGTACAAAACGTAAAAAGAATATATGAAATCGGTTGATAACGTTAACGAACAACGCCGGTCGCTAATATCCAACACTGTTACCGAGTTCACAATTAATTCACGTGAATACGAAGAGGGTATATAATAAAGTTGAAAAAAATATGACGATGCTGCCCTAGGGCTTGCTTTGTACCAAATAAAACGAACACGCCAAAGTAGAGTAAATGTAGTATGTTTTATAAATATATCAATTTCTCGTGTATTAATACTCACGTGTAGCATGCGTGTTGTCCCGGCAAACACACGCGGTTGAATCGCCCACTGATTTTGTGTATGGCTGTGTAATAATTCCCACAAAAAACCCAAAGCCAATAAATTTTGGGGCAGCCTGTACCGATATTCCACGTTATATTGCGCCTGAATATAAACGTGGCGACACAAAAACTGTACAAAACATATTGCGTGGAAAGTTAATAATCATGGCTAAAGCCAAGTTGTCAGCCACAGTTGCGATCCCAAATGGGATAAAACAGAATATTTATCGATTCACTTCGAAAAAAATTGTAGTTCATAAATTTAGTTTTGTGTCACAATATAGGTATTTATCATTCGCAAGAATTTTTTTTAAGTGATACATAAGAATCTGCGAGATTCCTACTTCTTGAAGCGTACCGCAGGTCATCATTGACATGAAACCACAGTTTAGAGCACCCCTCGACGGCTCCCAGCAAAAACTGCCAATCTCCGAACCGTTTCCCTCTTAGGAAAATGTTCAACCGCTACGCGTCTGATATTAGACGAAATAGTCAAATACGCCTTTTGCTACATTTATTATTTAAAAATACCGGATTTAAATATGTAAAAATATACTGGATAAAAATGAAAACAGTAATACTGGAACGTGATGAAGAAATATCATAGCCAGTGTCTGTTGCAGTAAACCAAAAATGGTTAACTATACAACATTTTTCAAAGCGCCATGAAAGGCAAAGTTTACTCGATATCATATATTATTAAACACAAAACCTTTCTTAGTATTATTAGTATAATATAAAGCAAAACTCCTATGAGGTTTTATTAATTTTATAGAGAAGTTTTCAAACTGGAATATATTTTACGGCGTCGCAAATATTTATCACGGACATGCCTGAGGAAACTGATAAAAAGGCAGTAAATGTCAGGCTAGCGATAAAATCAGTAAACGTACGGCTTTATCAACAAACCAAAAACTGTAAATGTACTATATGGAACGGCAACATTTCCCACTAAGGGATATCGACATATTTTATGATTGCTACACAGAAGCTGGACAAAATAAATTTTTAACTATTAATAGATTCAAGTAACTGATTAGTCATTGAACGTACACTCAAATAAAAAAACTCCGTGTTTTCAGCTTTACTAGGAATTAATCAAACTAACATAAGAGGATTTGTTATATACTGAAATATTGTTTAGAAGTTTTAAAACTTTTAAACCAGCAGCTTCCTTTGGTTTATCGTGGATTATAGGATAAGGAATATTTCTCATCTTTGAATTGATACTAATATTAGCTTTAATCGATAACTGCATTCATGAACCTTGGCATTTATTGTAAAAATACACGGTTAAAAGTTAAAAGCTAAGCAACCATTTCTTTAACATCTCTGTGAACATCCGTAAGCGGACCTGCCAACTCACGGATCTCGTGCAAATAATTTAGTCAACATAGTTATTTATCAATTCCGTTTACCTTATCGATAATATGTAAATTTGTTTGTCTTATTATTCATAATATGATAGGAATATGTCAATTTCCCATTAAGTATAATAAAATTCGTAAAAATACAACAAACAAACTAATTTAATCATAGTTGATCTCATACACGATATTCGGAGATTTATTTAGCCCAAAAATTTCCAAAAAAACTATTGCGTAGACTTGTTTAAACGTATATTCTAGCTCTGTTTATTTTTATAAAGTTGTCTTTCGTATCCTCATCAATAACGTTCTGTCACAAAACATACATGATATCGTATTGATAAAACATTTGTTCCGTAACAAGCTAGGGGGTAATACTTTATCGTCAACTCAATATGCGAAGCCGCAGGCTGTCTAATCCTAATAATAATATTATAAATATTTTATTTACATTTCGCTTCTTTTTTGAAGTTCATTATAACAGTTCGTGATTACAACTATTTGTATATAAAATGGTTAAAACTAAGAACACGGTAATTAAAGATGTTGACATCGTACTCGCTAAAGCTAAGATGGTTCTGCTCCACATATTTTAAAAAATATTCTGCCCAATAGATATTTACATTTCTATTTTCATTTTGTGTAGTATTTTTTAAACAAAATCAATGGTTATTTTTTTAGTAACAATCAAATAGTTACTTACATTAACAAATAATTATACATCTTTTGAAAGTTTATTGCACTTGATAGGCTTCAGTACATCATATCGATTTTCAAAATTAATTTAGTTCGTAATATGGAGGTGATAGAGCCGCCACGCTTTGTAGAGCGATTTATTATCCTTTTTGTCCTCACTACGGGTTACTTTTGCGCGACTTGATTAGATCGGTTAAATTGAAAATAACCTTTTTTTAAACGTACCTATATGTGGCTACACACTCAACTTTATGACTTTCTGCTAACTGAATTTACCTATTATTAAATTACATGTCCACAGACAAAACCATTTTAGAGACGTTGGTTAGTTCGAAGTAATTGAAAGTGCAAATAATAGTTTTCACAGCTTGCTCGGATAGTAGAAAATTCAATTTGATTGAACTTATCCAGTAGATAGCTTCGTGTCTATCTATATTTCGTGCTCAATTTCGCCACTGATAAATAGGAGCAATGTAGTGTATTGTGTTATCTTTCTCATGCGTTTATCTTTGTTGGCGAAACATTGATTATCCGAAAGGAATTATTATGATGAGTTTCGAAACAATTGAAAGTTATCAGGTCGTTTCGGGCCACATTTTTTGTTAATGATCCATTTTCGATGGGATCTGCAATCATATTGCACATCAGTGTAAATACTTCGAATTAAAAGATACGTACCAATAATGTATTAGAATACTAAAATTCGTATGACATTTTATTTGTACACGAGAAGTTTGCATAACAAGTATTTCGTAACGTTGATAAAAATACAAAAAAATAATAAGGAACGTTGCATTATTAACAATTTGATATAGCATACAGGAAAATACGTATCTCACGTCTGGTCAATTTACTATGGATATTGACTATATTAATTATATTTATGAAAGCAAGCATACTATATTCGGTTAATTAAAAACGCTGTAACTAAAACAAGTACTGCTTTTCGAGCCGCTGCTGGCTGTGTGTATACGTATAAAGCCACTTATATTAATTCATTATATTAAACAAACCCCAATATCAATTGTTGCTCTAGCTTATACAGAGAAATAGTAATCATAATTATTGTTTATTGTAATTTACAATATCTCTTCTCTATCCATAACATACAATTTATAATATTATACACCAGATGTAAATTAACCTTGATTGTGTTTTCCAGCCCATTAACAAACTGATTTTCCTGCTGCACTCTATACTGACTGTTTTCAGAACCTTAAGAGTAATTGTTTGGAGTCGATATTGCACAATGATCCATTAAGTACATACATTGAGTATCATCGACCTTATATACAACATCCACAGAGATTTGAGTATTATTTTCTTGATACTATTAGTAAATGCATCCAAAACAAAATACATATTATTTCATCTAAGACGAGAATACCAAAACCCTATGCTACAAATAAATAACATCACTCTTGAAAAAGTAAACAGCACGAAATTTCTTGGAATAAATGTAGATGAAAATCTCTCATGGTCTACACAAGTGGATTATATTGCAAAAAAAATAAATTCAGCATACTTTGCAATAAGAAATCTTAAAAATGCTATGGGCAAGCAATATCTATTAAACATTTACTTCGCTTTGGTATATCCCCATTTAAAATACTTAATCCTATACTGGGGCTCATCAACAAATGCACATCGGATATTTATTCTCCAAAAACGTATCATTAGACTAATTTTTACATTAAGCCCTCTTGAATCGTGCCGGCCTTATTTTCGGAATAAAAACATCTTAACTTTCTATTCCATACTTATTTACGAAGTGGCAATATTTGTCAAGGTACACCAAAACAAATTTCCCCAACGTGGAAATCTGCATGATCATAATACCAGGAATACAAATCTCATTCACATAAACAAATTTAATTTAAGTACTTACAAGGAAGGTCCGCCTTACCTGTGTAGTAATATTTTTAACAGACTGCCAAAAATATAAAGGAAATTGTTACTCTAAGCAAATTCACAAAACAGCTGCGGGACTTCCTCTGCGCAAATGCATTCTATTCTCTTCAAGAATTTTTTGTTCTCACTTAAAATATGTAAAAATAGATGCCATTTTTTCCTGTACTGTTTGTTGTGACGTTTCATATCCTGTATGGCTTTTGTGAATAAAATGGTATCTATCTATCTATCTATTGCATACACGAAGTTGAAGAAGTCCCCGGGACCTACAGAAATATGACCAGGATTTAATAAAATATGAACCTGAAAAACTTATAGAGATGCTAACGACTTTATATAAAAGATGTTTTAATGGGGAGTAAACACCGAAAGAATGGAGGACTTTCTATATATCTACTATTTACAAAAAGACGACATAAAAAATTATAGCGGTATAGCTGTCATACCGACAATAAGAAGGATGTACTCTGGAATACTGAGAAACCTGGTGGAAAGTGACATTGGAGATAAACAACTGGAACAACAAGCAGGATTCAGAGCAGACAAATCTACAACAGACAATCTTTTTACTCTGAAAATAACTCTAGAAAGGACCCAACGAAACAGAGAAACACATAGATTTGGAAAAAGTATATCAATATCACAGTTGTGGAGAGAGATGAAAAAACATAGAGCCAAAATTAATCAGAGCTATTTAACTCTATTATGAACAGAACTTACCCATGCACAATAAAAACTAGTAGTACATCACTTTCTTAACTATTTCAACTCAACAAAGGGTCTAAGACTGTTGTATATCTCCCACATTTTTTAAAATCTATTTGGACCTTAAGCCCTCAAAGGTTGGACTCATAAGTGCAAAAGTATGGGATTTCAAGAAGGGGACGCCACAAGTTTCTATTTCGCGAACGATCAAATCGGACGATCAAGTAATAATAATCGCGGAAGAGACGAAGAGGATTTGAGCTATATGTTTGGAAAACCGCATGAAGAAGACAAATGAACCGAACTTAAGATGAACCTAAATAAATGCGAGTATTTGATAATAGGAAGTGACGAATTGACGAATTACCTTTAGATAATGGAATGATAAAAGATGTGGAAGAATGTAACCTCTTCAACAAACAAGGAATGAGTAAAGATGAAATCCAAGAAAGAATAATTAAAGGTAGAAAAACCAACGAAGCACTCAACTCAGTTTTATGTGATAGATA
Organism: Rhagium mordax; assembly: GCA_963680705.1. Lineage (NCBI taxonomy): Eukaryota > Metazoa > Arthropoda > Insecta > Coleoptera > Cerambycidae > Rhagium > Rhagium mordax. Next base: position 23,089,251 of record OY796661.1, on the reverse strand, counting down.
TATTAGGAAAGATACGAAAATGTGTATTTACAAAACCATTGTCCAAGTGTTATGATATATGGTGCGGAAGTGTGGGATCTAAACCAAGTAAATAGAAAAAAACTACTGACCACAGAGATGGACTTCCTTAAGAAGCTGCAGGCGATCGAGACTTGAAAGTATTAAACGAAATATGAACATCGAGAGAGATGTTACGGACGAAATCAAAAAGAAACAATTGACATGGTTCGGACATACAAAAAGAATGAGTCAAGGAAAATGGCCAAGAGAAATATTGGAATGGGTACCACCAGAAAGAAGAAAGCGGGGAAGACCGAGAAGAAGTTGGAGAGCGGACATAATTTCCCGATTTTAAAAATATGTAACAAATTTATATTTAGTCTATCCGTTCTCCAGCTATCCAAAATAAAATTGTGTTAGATAGCGGCGGTTAGATGGCCATCTTATAGGATTTTGCCTCCCAATCCCCAGTTGAAATCGATTATTTAAGAAATCAGCAACGGGCACTATTATGAGAAGATGCACCATCTTGATGCCATATAGTTTCGTTCTAATGGCGAATTGGAAGGTCCTCTAATAAGTCTTTTATTTCATTTCTTAGAAAATTTAAGTACCGCACACCTGTTATGGGCCCTTCGAAAATAATTGGACCTATTATTATTAGTATACCGCAACATAAGTGGGTTCTTATCGGTTCGATTCTATAGGGACCTTCATTTGCCCAGTATGCTTATTTTTTCGATTGAAACACCTGATGTAGTAAATCATAGTAAATGCGATCATAAGACTTTGTTAAGAAACTGGTTACCTTCTTCACAGTGCCTGAACATCTCCTGGCAGTACCAATATCTTTGGAGTATATGGTCTTTTGTCAAACTCTGTAGAAAGTAGAAACCTGAGTCCTAGTATGAACGAGAAAAGAGCTGAGAGATTTTCACCAATGCAATGGTCCTAGCTTAGACCTAAGATAATATCTAGGAAGGTGGCTAATAAAAGCATTTGCTATTATAAATATAGAATGGCTGCCAGTAGAGATAGTTATTAAATTCCATTACATTTTGGATCCTTCTTTGTGAATGACTCTGTGCATGAGGCTATATATTTGGGAAAACGAACCATGTTTAAGAAGTAAGTGTTCTAAACATTTAGACCCTACTAAAGTTACACACAAATTGCTTTCATAATAATCATAATTTGCATGCGCCTTTATTATTATTATTCATTTAGAACTAGCTCCATACCAACCCTATAGTTGTCGTCAGTTTTTGTACCTACCATACTTTTCCTACCTTACACCGCAATCTAACTTTAGCAGAGGAATATACGGCTGTTATTAATTAACGGCATAAATTTTCGACTAGTAATGGAATGCGCCGACCCTCTGTTGTATGAGGAATTGTTTTTATGAGGCCAGAGCATAATATTCTAATGTTCCTAACTTGTTATTTGAGATAATTTAGTTTCGCGAACTTTGTTATTCTGTTCCCGGGGTTAGCGGTAATTTAATAAATTATGTACAGAAGTTTTGGGTGGATATTTTGTCGTGTACAGAACTAATAATAATATGGAGACTATCGACAATCAATATAATAAAGAGAAATAACAGCAATAAAGAGTAAGAGGCTTGGTTGAATTTTGTACAAATTGTGACTTGCTGGATGTATTTAATTAGCAACGAGCATATAACACTGAGATTTTAGATCTAATGAATTCGAAGCCAGTATGGTATGCCACAGGGCTTAAATCTTAGCCCTCTTCTTTTCGTTATTTTTATTAACGATATTCTAAATATGATTGATATCAATTAATTGTCTTCCATATGTAAATGAATTAAAAATATACTACGATTACTACAGATGAATCTGACAAAATATAATAACTGGCGTGTATAAGAAATATTTTATACATAATAATTACACACAGTAATAATAAATAATTCAGTTTAAAGAATCAAGTTCCACAATGGCCCGATAGATACCGAGGGCCTTACAATTTTTTATACGTTCTTGACTGTTCAAGAGGAGCCTGGATTTATATTGTTTTATACCAGAAAAGTGACCAATATTAATTTGTAGTTGAACAAATGAACATAAGAATGCGAAATTGAGACTCAAGTAACTATAGGTCATCTATGTTAGGTGTTTGCATGCGTTATGCTGTTTGTCGTGGACTGGGTTCAACCCCAGCCCTGATACTGGCAATGTAGGTAAGTATTGTTTCCGAGTTTTTTCAAAAGCCTTATTGCCGGACAGTTTTGGCTTTGGATAAAGTTGTCTAATATAACTTTTGTTCTTTATATTTTTTTTATTATTGGTACAAGAGGGACGCATACAATATTTGGCTAAACCATTAATTACATTTAATTTTATTAATTATAGTCACATATACCCCACGTTGTGAATCACGGCAGTGGAATAGTTTTACGTTGTAGATAAGAAAATTTATTAGAATTATAAATCAACCGAAATTGGATCGTTTTGCTTTTATTTTGCGGCGATAAATAAAACTTTTGCTGTGAGAATAAAAGTTGCTGACAATGGCACACATTGCGGAATTGTATACATTTGTTTAGAATTATTAACTTTTCACGTCGAGAGGCTGATTATCGGAACAAATGAAAAGTCGCTCCATGAATTTTTCATATCAACTCCAGAGTCAACTAAATCATTAATAAAAACAAAGAGACGAGTTATTATAATTTAAGCTCACAATAATTATATAAAATAAAGTAGTGGGTCGTTATATAATTTCATTATTTTATTGAAATGGATCAGTTTCAAAATATTGAGTTCTATAGTTTATAATTGATTCAATTAATATTTATTTATATAACAATGAAATAATGTTATATAATGACGTTTGATTTTATACAATAGCAACTAATTATAGATAAAATTCGCAAATAAATAATTTAATATCGATTATTGCGTTGCATTGTTTGTATTATTATGGTATTGCCAAAGTGAGAACCCGGAATGGTGAGGCACTAGTCGCCACAAACGACGCTCCTGAAAGTGAAAAATAAGAGGCATGTTGAAGCGACGCAACCCAGAAGAAAAATAGAATTGAAATAGTCCTGAAAAACCGCCGACAACAATCACAGAGACGACCAAACGGGCCAATACGCCTCTTAGTATAAGGCGATGCGAAAAGTAAAGTATGGACACATGTAACAGAGTTAAGCAAATTTCTTTGACATTTAATAATAATAATAATAATAATAATAATAATAAACTGGCTTTTATTGTAAGAAAATTACAAAGTATAACTTTCCTACCTAAGGCGAAGTCTAGCCAACGGCTACTCTACTTAACCTTTAAAAAAATTATATTTACCAACTAAACTAACTAAACCTTTACATAAATAAAAATGAAAAAAAAAGCATTTTGAGGCAATTTATATCCTGAATATAAAAATAAATATATTAATTTAAATGCACAAAACTATACCTATAGGAATAAAGAAAGATAACATTTATAACTTATAATTATAAAATGTAGGAAAAAAAGGAAAACCAACAACCATCAGTGTAGACATAGGCAATTTTCTTTGTTCATTATGATTCATAGATATATTGAAATCACCAAGACGTACAAGTATATTAATTAAGGCAAAATAAATTACACACAACCCTTAAAATACATATATTATTTTAGATAAATCAATGACAACTCCCGCTTCAGCTACTAGTTGAAGCTATTGGAATACCTAAAGGAATGTTTAACGTTATAAAATCACTTAAGACATTACTTTCTTAAGTAATTTACTTTAGAAAACGCTCCATATGTTGTATCATAAAAATACCTTCTCAAGTATTTAGCATTAAAAGACTATACTGTATAATAAAAATAATATTAAAGATTTCCCCTTATTTGCTCTGACTTTATGTTTATTTTGTGTACCCGTACATTTTATATCTAACGAACTGTACGTTTGATAACACGATTATTTTTATTTTACGAGTCACGGCATCAGCACTACTGTAAAAGTCAGTAATTGTGCCCCAATTAAAAGGCGCGTAATTAAAACTACAATCGCTTTATTTTATTAAACGTCATCAAACTAATCAAAATATACCAACAAAGATAGATGTTATTGTTGTCTGCCCATTTGCCAGGAAGTTATCTCGGAATTAATTCAGCAGGATGTGAAATGATAATTATTTTATAAATCAGTGAAAAATAAAACTTAAATTTAATTATAGAGCGTTGAACTATTACTATTACTATTAATTCAACTGTAAGTATAATATTGTTATTTATAAATGACTTTGTTTAGGATTTATACAAGCATAGTAATAACAAACATATCCAAATTGATATACTCATATTTATGTTTCATCCCTAAACATGCTATTATTAAATTCATTGGACTTTCTTTAATACATTAGGAATATTGGATTAAAATTATAAAATTCAAAACGTCTAAAAACAAATTATTAAAAAAAAAATTTTTAACTCACCACAAAATTATATTAAGTATATTTCATTAATGTCAATTTGACATTAGAATGAGGTTATATTATTTTTTGAATGTCCAATGTCAGAATCAAATTAAAAATAGGGAATTTTTAGCGTCATAATGTCACAATTAAACTAAAACTAGATAATATTAATTTTTTATGAAGATTCATAATTGTTATTTAAATGTTTTACGTTTTGCTTTGAATGTTATGGATTCTGCATTTTAATTCAATGCTCTATGACATATAGTCCTGCAGAGTATTTTGTTTTTGCATTATTCGACAGTAATAACGTTCTAAAGTGTTTTCAACAATTTTTTTGGATTCAGCATACTTTATATTTGCATGTTCAGAAATGGAACATCAATAAATATATTAGATAATTTTATTATTGGGCCAATATAAGGCTTGAATAAGGTTGTTTATAGACAACAAGTCTCGAATAAAGACAGGTAGAGTATTTTATAAGAAAACATGAAAATGTAGGCAGCATTAATTATAGAAATTTGTTTCTTATGGTTACATGGCAGTTTATTAATTGTAAAATGTAAATTCAAGTAAGTAACTTTGTTTTGCGAGATTAATCGTCCACCTGATGAGCTACTAAATAGCCAAAGAATATGTACATCTTCTTGTGGGCTTCGTTTTTTAATTGGTGACCATAATGAATGAATTTTGTGGTGAGTTAAAGTTTTTTAGTTTTTTAATAATTTGTTTTTAGACGCGTTTTGAATTTTATAATTTTAATCCAATATTCCTAATGTATTAAAGAAAGTCCAATGAATTTAATAATAGCATGTTTAGAGATGAAACATAAATATGAGTAAGTATATCAATTTGGATATGTTTGTTATTATTATGCTTGTATAAATCCTAAACAAAGTCATTTATAAATAATGCATATCAAGCAAAGAAAGAGAATTGTAATATAACATTGTTATTAGAAATTATAACTGGGCTATCGTCCTTTACAAGTAGTTGGCTCCGCTTCAATTTAATGTTTATTTGAGTCAATGTCATTGTTTACACATCATAAGGTCGTCCTTTGGTACCTGTAGTTTAACATTACCTAATAATTATTTTTATAAAGATACGAAATACACAAAAAACAATTTAAAAAATATGCTTTATAATACATAATTTGAATATTGAAACTACTATGTTCTTTGCGATGTAACGGTCATATTTATTTTAATTTTAAGGCATTCGCGGAGCTGATATTTTTGTGAAAAAAATTTCTATTCTCTATCGTGCTGAATATTTTCGATTATTGACATTTCGACCACACGGTGATGGTTTTGTTTCGCTGACGTTGCGTGGTGGGTCATGCGTGCTCGAGATTTTCACATCATTGGTTAGTAGGCGTGACTTGGTTCTGCGTAGCCAATCATATGCCATTAAATTCCCCGTCATTAAGAGGGCGTGGTTTCGACGCTGTCGCGTGGCAAGACAAGTGTACTATTGATTTCGGTAGGCGTGACTCACGTTATTGGACTTCCTTATGGTGATGTCATTTCATGAACCAAGTTATTAGTCAAGCGAAATATTGACTGAGTTGCAGCCCAATAGCACTGTTGATATTATTTGAACTTCTCGATTATCTTGCATATTTCTAAGGCTCTTCTGTATCTTCTTGGCCAGTAATTCCTTGTAGCTGCTAATCTTTCAGATAACATGCCTCTCGATGACGTATGATTGGCCACACGATAAAGATGGAGCCACGCCACTGCTACCCAACGATGTGAATCTCAAGTACGCATGACCCACTACGCAACATTAGCGTAAGGAAACCATAAATAAAGGAGCGCTCGTGCCAACAGTGCTCATTTTAGTTTAGAGTTCAATGCAGAAAATAATCCGAAAACTCTTCTAAGGAGTATAACAAATAACAATTACATTCAATTTCCTCCTTATTAATGGTAGCTGACAGTTACGTTACAGATCTTAATCTCAGCAAGTCAGAGGTCGCTAATAATATATTTTACAATGGAAACACTCAAGAGTCTGTTTTTGGGGAAACATAAATGTGTTTTCAAGATCATCTGCGGGCACACATGTATATGATGAATGTTGTAAACGATCCTAAAAAATTGTATTTTTTTCTTCTAAAACAAGATATGTCGAAACCTGCGTTCGTAGAGAAAATATTTGTTCCCAGTTTAAATTTCTTAAAGCTTATCCATAATTTATTACACAAAAGTGAAAAGCAGAGAGCCGCTTTATTGAATTATAAGTTTTATTGGCATGTGGCAATTTGCGAGGTAATAAAGACGTCGACTTTGGAAATATATTTTATTTATAAGAGCCGTTTACAGAACACAACTTTGAAATTTAATATTTTTATAATACTTCCGACTGCTCCTTGGAATTTGAGGCAGTGTTAGATAAAGCATTACTTAGGAAATGGTAATAATAATTATTAATAAAATTTGAAACAGACTGTTTGGGCAGTAAAAAATATGAATTTTATTTAATATTTAGTTATAGTCAGTAACTATTAGAAATAGGTATAATTGCTTACGCTCTAAAGCAAATCTTTGTAAAGAAACAAATAAAGTTACTGTGAAAAGTCAGTTTCTCAGTTGCCATTATTTGAAGTAAGCCTCGCAAATTAGAAAAAGCTACCGAAATGTATGTCTAACTATATAACTTTAAACATCATGATACTTTCCAATTTGTTCTCTCTGTATAATAAATGTTTAAATATTTTTAAGGGCTATTTATACCAATACAAGTTTGAATCAGATAAAAGCCAAGCTTACATAAGTTAAAACTCAAAATTATAATAACGTTGGTGAAATTGATGTTTTTGAAATCACTCTGAATTGTGTTTAGTTTCGATAACGTTGCATAACGAATAATTCATTGCTATTATTAATATTGTATACACACCCATCTAACTCAAAGGTTACATATAGGAGACGGTTCCATAATATGTATGGCACGAAGCAGGTAAATTGACACCGAATATGGCATTTTTAATAAGTTATTTTGTCACCGAAACTTGGCCAGATCCTTTATCTTCCCTGGAAGTTATATCAGAAGTTCGAAGGAGAAAATGGAACTGTCACAATAAATTATGTTGTTTGTCGAGAAAGAAAAGGATACACTGATACCAATATAGAAACAGCGGAATATTAACAAGTAGAATAAATAACTAAAATTATGTTTACAGGCTGTCCATTTATCAGACATCTCTCATCTAAGAATATATAAAACGCGACATTCTTTCTTGATTAAAAAAGTATAAGATATGACGTTCCAATCAATAACGAACCATTAACGATACATTGTTTCTTTTTGCTATGAAGTCTAATAGGATACGAGTTTAATTATAAGCAGAAAGTGTCAAATATAATTAACCTACGACAAGTATTACTTTTGAATATGATATTTAAACCGGTTCAATGGAATAACAGCTAGTACACGATAAAAAGACTTAAAGGGTCCGTCACGCATGCATACGAGCCATAAAGACGCGCGGTCAGAATAATTGAGAAACAACGCACAAACTCAAGTAATAAATTGCACACGCAAATTATAAAGTTTGTGGAAGAATCGAAGTGCCCATTGGGCGTTAACCAACAATAGGTTTTACGTATGATTGCAAGGTTGCACCAGTTATCAACAATAAAATTCTCGTTGGCAAGGGTACAGAAGTATTGGGACAAAAAAACCACTTGAACAAATTTAAATTTTTTCTTTCACAGTTTTATGTAGTAAGGAATTGCGCTACAAAAGGATTTATTTATTTAAACTAAGCCGTTATATTATTGATTATTTTTCGTTAATCAGAGTGACTTCTGAAGGATTTTCTGGATAATTTTCTACTTTTTAAATAACTAAATTAAGAAAACGGCTTTGCTGCGGAATATGAAATTATGTTTTCTTCAATTGCATGTAAAAATTTTTATCACACGATAAATATTTAATTTTTAATATCGAAACTTCTAATACGGTATTAATAACACTTATTTCGCAGCGAAGCGGACCCTTAAAAGGATAAGGATAAGTAAGACCTATTGTTGGGTAACGCCCACTGGACATTTCGATTCTCCACAAATTTTATAATTAGTGTGTGCAATTTATTACTTGAATTGGTGCATTGTTTTACGATTATCCCGATTCCGCGTCTCTATAGGTCGTTTGCCTTCGTGACGGACCCTTAATCCAGTAGACATGTGGCAATGAATCAGCCCATCTTCAATTGATGTTCTTAACAAGTAATAATAATATATTGGCCTTTCTTAACCGTATTTGCTAATTAAGCGTAAGAACATAGCCAGTGAACTGAGAATAAGACACGTGTCATTGGAATGGTAGCGGATTGACGTACAGGTAAAACTCTTTGACATTACGATTATATGTGAATGTAAGCGAAAGCAAATTTATTTCGTATTGAAATGGAAGGATGCTCTCAGATTCAGTCTCTGATCGAGTGAATAATAGAAAAAATTTATTTATAGTTATATGGGTGTTCACCTTAAATTTCAATCTCTCGTTATTTTATTCTTAGCTCTGATTTAAAGCTTCCCTTTTTTCAATGTTTATAATTCAATACAAGCAGAAAGGGTGAATAAATTATTAATTTTGTAAGAGCTGTTATTACAGAGTTCCCTGAATATCCAATATTATCAGAGAATAAAAATGATAAAAAAGATTAAACGGAAATTAATACATAAATCATTATTTCTAGAAAATATATAATATAGACATTATTGATTCATTTTACGCTTGCACAAAAACTGTTTCGAAAACACGAATAAACTAATGAAATGAACATGCAAAATAGAAATATATTTTAATATTTAAATATTAATGAAATAAATGCAAAACAAGCCTCGCCGAATGTATTTTCCCCTAGAGTGAATTCAAAATATATCCACATCAATACTACCTATACCACTGTTTCGAGAATTCATCATTTATTATACAAAATAAAGTAAAAATATTTATGAGCAAAATTGTACAAGCTAAATCTGATTCAAGTGAGCTCTGCAATATTATATATTTTCTATATCATATTTTGTAATAGCAGTTAGCCAGCAATAATAGCTGATTTTAGATGTCGAAATCATAACATTTTAAAAATCTTCAATAATAGCGAACATGTTTTCACCAAAATAATACACGACTCTACAACGAAAAATAAATATTTATTTTTAAATCTATTTAACGTGGATCTTTATGTAATCAATATAATAAACGATTAACGTGTAGAATGTGGGTTTCGTCTTCAAAAATTCCAAATTATCACCATTTGGTCTATTTTGACTTTTTATCATTTCATTCCCAAATGTGTACCCTAAATTACAAAGTATTCGAAGCTTCTGGCATAGTTGCACCACAACCGGTTGGTTATTTAATGAACCCTGCATGCAACCAACATACAAATGGCAGATTTGTTGAAATTAATTACTTATCCAATAAGCCTCAAGCATTGTATTGTAGATGAGAGCTTTGATGTTACGATGAGAGTTTGAAAATCAAAATGTTTTGCGTAATGGTGTGGAGATTAATTATTTGCGGACGAAACCAGGCTTCCTTCATATGTGCAAGCTTATCGATTTACTGCGTTCGCAGTGCAGTTGCGGAAATTTGTTAATTATGCATTACCCCGAGAAAGATATTATAATATCAGAGGTACATTCACGTCAAGTTAAGCGTCCTAAATAATTACTCATAACTTAACAGTAAGGCGACAACGGTAAATTAATATTTACGTATATGAACGAGAAATATGAGCGGTTAATAACGTTGCATTCAGTACTGTACAGGGTCATCACGTGAAAATGTCCTTTTTTGAAATAATTCAGCCATTTTTCATATTATGACATAGATGTAAAGACATTCTTAACTAGTTTTTTCTGCAGAATCTAAATTTTTAAAATACGACATAATACTTACTCTTTTAAATAGAACACTCTGTATATTTTGAAACAGTTCGCTACTGCTTCTCTTTCTGAATTCAAAAATGTCAACATATCTTATGTTATCTCAAATGGTTTTTGAGATATTTATATTTGATGATATTTAAAATCTGATATATAAATCTGACGATATTAAAATAACGTGACCGATTTTGTTAAATAAATTTTGAAAACAAAGAAAAACATTAACCATAATGAGAAAATGATCTCTGAGAAACATAGAATGTTGATTTCATACATTTATTTAACAAAGAAAATATTAACAAACATTAAAAGAATAAAAAATATTAACAAACATTAAAAGAATAAAAAATATTAACAAACAATTACAGAAATCATTTTCTCATTATGGTTAATGTTTTTCTTTGCTTTAAAAATTTATTTAACAAAATCGGTCACTTTATTTTACTATCGTCAAATTTATATATCAGATTTTAATATCATCAAAATATCATCGAATCTAAATATCTCAAAAACCATTTGAGATAACGTAAGATATGTTGACATTTTTGAATTCAGAAAGAGAAGCAGAATCAAAATATTTCAAAATATACAGAGTGTTCTATTTAAAAGAGAAAGTATTAAGTCGTATTTCTGAAATGCGATGCGTTATTGTTTTTTTATTGAAAATTTAGATTCTGTGGAAAAAACTAGTTAAGAATGTCTTTACATCTATGTCATAACATGAAAAATGGCTGAGTTGTTTCAAAAAAGGGCATTTTCGCGTGATGACCCTGTACATGAAAATTCTAAAATGTCTAACATACGTGCAACTTTGCTCGTCGATTTAATTCCGCGGGAAACTACGAAGTATTAAATTTAACACAGTTAAAGAGAAGGCGTAAGAATACAAGTTGTTATAAATACAAAATCTTGTTGATTTTAGGCAACCCATAATACATCGGTATTTTATGGTTCATACATTTTCGAATATCAATTTTTAATAGTGCGAAAAAGTTGCCTTTCACACATAATAATTCAGCCTCCAAATATTTCATTTTTTTTTTTAAATGTTTTTCGCTCACTGATCGCTCACTGTGATGAACGCGACCATTGCTGCCAGTCAATCAAATTGAAATTGTCATCAGCATCAAATTTGAATTTTGGGAATACAAACGGTCATTTGAATTATTCGTGTATTTGAAACTGTTGGAATTGCAACTAATTTCTAAATACTTTCAATTTTCTTAGCCACTATTTCCGAAACTTCAGACACCTTTGTCTTGTCCATAAAATGAACTTTATTATATTTTCAAGACTAGGAAGAATAACAACACTCAAGTCAGAGAGGGCATCAAATATTGGGCACATAACTGTTTTTAATCTTGCAAATATTTTTAAAATTGCTAATTTTAAAACTTTAACTTGCACAAAAATATTTGGTTGGCTGTACAAACTGTACATTGTAAAGTCAACCAAATGGGTTATGAGGAATGCCTCTTGGATTTTAAGTTCCTTGGTTTTGATTTTAGTGCAAACTACTTTTGCTTATGGTTCAAAGGGAACTGGCATTGAAAACAGAATTTATTTGCAATATTCTGGCAAAATGTTATTTGGCCATATTGTTTTTCTGTATTTGAGATAAATAGTTTGTAAGTACATTATTAGACTTTCATTTAAAGAGAATTTGAAAAAAGTATAATTCGAATGTCTTCTTTAGGGTATAAGCTTAGGGTAAAGTTTCACTGCATATCTAGGGGCGAAGTTTCATTATTGAACGTCTAAGAATGATATTTATTATAGTTATACACATCTGAGACTAAAGGACTAAGTATGTCGAAGCACTGTGTGAAAATCCAAAGTTTAGGTCAACTATTCAAAATAATCAACTAAGAGAGAACCTGAATCCATTCTACAAATTATCAGTCAGCCGTAAAATCTAAATTATTATTTAAGTTCATTTTAGAAAACAAAACAGCAACAGCAACAAATAAAATCATCGCAGTAAAAAATAATTTCTTTGATGTTTTGTTTAGCTAGTAATACCGCCATCCGATAGAAGCGTGGGTTGATTCTATTTTTAGCTATACCCACATAATCCAAGAGACATAGAGAGCTTATTAATGATCAGTGGATAAAACAAAAACAAAAATAAAAATCTGGTATTGCCTCTGTATTGACAGAGGCAACGTCGATTGTATTTAGGTGATGACGTGAATGATAATATTCACTGGTGTTTTAGAACCGCTGGATTGGGGTATAATAATAAAATATTTTTCACTTTCCCGTGTTTATTCTACAATTCATCACTTCCCGGAGTCATTTTACCACAGTTTACATACATTTTAGGGGAAGATTCTGGTCCCGCATTTAACATTCCCCTTTAGTGCTTAGTCATCATTAGTACAATTCTGTTGATGTCATGACAGAAGCGACTCAATTTACGATGGGGTTTCGACGGCAAGGGTCTGGAGGTGAATTCGGTGCGTGTCTTTGTACCAATAATTGCGCGCAAGGGCATGCGGCATCCAGGTCTGCCTTTTCAAACCACTAAATATTAATCTGTCACGCGATTTAACTGCAGGCGAACAGGTTGTCCTTAATGTATATATTTTGCGGTATCTGATAAATATATAAATAGGTGCCTACTTAATTAGATTTTTTTTCGTCCAGTTAGCATTATCACAGGCATTATCGTAACTGTTACCGAACAAGCGATTTGCTTAACTGAATTTAGGAACTAACTTACGAAGTCAAATAATTATACTCAACCGATAAAAATATTGGAAACATTAATTGGGTTCAATGATTGTACCATCTACTGATATTTGAAAGTTGATGTACTGATGATATATTGCTAATACCGCTGACCATAAAGCAGTTAGAAGAAGTAGCAAGCAAGTTGGTAGTAGCAGCAAATATAATTGATCTCCAAATTAATATGAACAAAAGCAAATACATGGAACTTAAAAACAAGCTAGGAGCGGTCCATAGGAAAACACTTAGGGTACAAACAGGGAACAACGATATGCTGGAAATTCAAGAAGTAGAAAACTACTTCTATCTAGGAACCCTAATAGACAACAAGTGCAGACAGAAAATGAAATAAACTTGAGAATACCAAAAACTATCGCGTAAAACAAAGATAAGGTATACAAGACTATCTTAAGACCAACGGTGACATACAGCAGTGAGACATGGACAATCAATAAAATAGTGCAATTAAAGTTAGAAGCGTGGGAATGGAAGATTCTATGAAGAATATTCGGTAGAAAGAAGGTCGAAAACATTTGGGACGAACAACCAACGCAAAAGTCTATGATTTATATCAAGAACCAAACATAACAAAATGCATCAAAGCCCGTCGACTAGGTTATCTTGAAAGAATCATACCATTTTCAAAGATTGTTTAATCTTCAGGAAAATACAGTGTGCAATATTATGGAGGTATCTAATAATACGTCTTCTAAAGATGTGTTACATTGCCCAGCATTTATATTCTAGTGATACTCAAGTTTGCTAAAAACAATCTCAAGTCACATTTTACCCATGATGATTATGACAAAGAAATAATTTATACCTATACAAAAATTATCGAAAAATGAAGAAAGCTCAAAATATATATATTATGAATAAAACTGTATAATTTCAGAATTCTTAAAAAGTTTTGACAATATAATAGCGTTTAAAAATTAAAAAAAATACTTAAACATTTTCGTTCAGTTAATTATTGTATTTTACAATTATTTTAAGGAGTTTGTGTTTATATCTTACAGCTTTAAATATGTGTAGTGATACCGGAACAAAGATTTGTTGAAATGGTTTTTGAATAGAATAATTGTAGTAACAATTACATAATAAATATTAAACCGCCCCAGCCTAGCCAAGTACCGCTCATTCCTTAAATAAATAATATTGGGTGTAACTAGTGTACATAGTTTGGGAAATCTTGGTTCACAAACTATTCCTGCTATTTCCATTATGAAACTGCATTTCAAAAGGTACAAGTTTCCAATTCTGTAAATGTGTTTATGGTAAATGGTCATAAATTGCGTGTGCATTGTTAATAACGAGAAATAAATATTATTTCTCTCCTAATTTACAATTATGATAGCTACAATTGTATCTACACCTAAATAAGATTATAGATTGGAAAGGTTATATTAGAAAATACAGAAATTTAATTGTGGCATTCTGATATTTATATTTGAAATCATTTAAATCTTGTAATTAATGTTAAGAAAATAGTTATTCGTCGTTATAATGGTCTTCAGAGCTCTCGGAAAGCGAAACAAACGAATCTCGGCCACGGCGCACTTCAGCAACGTATTAAAAAGCTAAACTCGCCATTACGTGCTTAATGCGACAACGGAGGATTTTTAGAAATTCCGTATTCAAACACCTTGGGAAAAACATCAAAGTGACTGCTACTCTTTGACGCTTTAACGAGTTACAACCCTGTAATTCTACAGGCAAAAAGAAACGGACATGCAGAATGTTGGGCTGGATTCTCTGCGAAAAACGACCTCGATTACGTCGCCTGAAGCATCCGAAAAGCCAAAGCGAGCTTTTACCATGCGACTGCGATGCTTTGCTTTGTAAAGAACCATGCGATGGAGATGTCACGAAAAATTTAGCTGGTGTATTCGTACTTTTAAGTAGTTATTCATGAGGTTATTTTATGTTTAATGTAACTACGAGTTTACTTGCTCAGAATGAAAATGGTTTTAGCTGGATATGATAAAAACAAAATACGTATGCACTGAAAGAAATAACGATTCGAAAACATATATGGAGCGGAAAGTGTACCTAAATTTTAAATTATTTAAAAATCGTACGCCACTAAATAAATTAGAAACTTTTGGGATTTTACTGGGAACTTGCTATCTTATGTCATCCTAAATATTACAACAATTATTTTATTTCCCTCAAACTACATAGTGTAGTAATATCAAACAAAAATTTTGTTAGTGACTTTTTGCTAATAATTTGCTAAAAACATTAAACAATTAGAAACGAAAAACCACCATTCACTACCTCGAATGAGGTTGTACAAGGTAGTATCCAAACTCTCGACTTCTGCCTTTATTAACGCTTTTAGCCCTTCCAGATTATTAGAACCATTCTTAAAAACAATGCTCCTAAGATAATGTCCTAAAATAATTCAGGTGATTTAGGGAAACCCAGTTGGCTAATCAATTGTTTTTATCAATCTATCTGGTTATTCAGGTAGGTTCTTACTTAAATTTCTCAAAAATGTATTTTATTAGATGTCATAAAAACATAGTATGATTACTATTTGAAAGATCGATTAAGGTCATACCGGTATTGACATTATTGTGAATTTTTTCCCACTCTTTACATTATTTTCTGCAACGACCCGTATCTAATACGTATCTACGACATTGCTCGCCAATGAGACTGCAACTTTTATGTTTTAAAATATTTATAGCAAGCAGATAAGGAAAGCCAACGATAACATATTACCCTGTAAACTATTTGATATACACAAATACAAATCATAAAGTTGCCAAACAGCATAGACTAAGTAAATGTAAATGTGAGTAAAGGATAGATTGATATATGTACTTGCAAATATGCATGCCTGCTTTGATAAATATACCTATTAGATATGCAAATTGCTTTATGATTGTGACAGAATCATGTCTTGGTATTAAATTTATGTTTCTGTGACAAGATATCAAGTACTCGTATATGCATTCTCGTTTCTCGCCGAAGTATTTCAGTTTACGCCGTACAGCTTCAAAGCCAATATAATTTTCAGTAAAATCACATCGGTTTAATTATCATAGAGAAAAAAAATATAAATAGTAAAAACTACAGCTATACTAAATGTTTTTCTAATCGACTTCAAATTTCCAAAATGTCCCCCATAATAGCTGATAACAGCAGTTTAAAACACAGCAACATTTTCAAGGGGATCAAATCGAAGAGTTCTATTTCAGGAATAGATGAAACAATTTACTAACCATCTAGGCAGGTTACCGCCAGGTACAAGATCAAGAGAAGGACTTCAATTTAAACATTTTAAATTGTTCATTGTTCATTTCTTGAAATAAAAATGCATTATTTTGTATATCTATATTTTTTCAAAAATTTTCTTTTGTATTTGAAAGAAATATCGATGACGTCATATAGGGAATGGTGATGGTGTCACAAATACAATTGTCTTATATGACACCATAAATAGAAAATCCACTTTAAATCTTATACAAGTTATGATGGAAATGTAAACGCAGGATAACCATAGAAGGATATTTAAAACCCTTTTAAACAACCAATAAACTGCAGTTTTTATTTACTTAGACCTCGCCAAAGTCGTACGAGTATCGACAGGGACAATACATATCAAATTCAACCAAATTTCGACGTAAGGGGACTAGGTATCATACAGAGAATTGAATCAGCAGTTAAAGAAGCATTGAAAGGACAGCAGAGGGAATGGCCATTAACACCATTAAAATACTAGAAATAATACTAGACTACCAAAAACGACATACACTCCAAAATTGAATCTGCCAATGAATTTTGTCCTTATAAGTCTTTGGACTTGTTTCTTCATAATTACAAAGTACAAACTTTATAAGATCTCACAGGATTGATAAAGCAATCTTGGAGTGTTTTGAGAGAAAGGTACTAATTGAAGAAAATGAGACGTGGACGAAAATGCACAACTTTCAACTGTACAAGCTGTTTTAGAGACCGGATACTAGTAAAGCAATTAAACACGGTGATAGATTGGTCATGGTCATGTTATGAGGATGATCCCAAACGAAAGATGTTGCTTGATAAATCTCTAGGGCAGTGTAGAAGGGAAAGAACTCAAATGCGATTCCCATGCAATATAAATGTTGATTTAAAGGGTGTACTAAGAAGCCATAGAAGCGTTGAACATGATTATCTGAGACAGAATTCTAAAGGAGGCTATGGCCTACCGCCACGATGATAAATCAAGATACTTGAAGCAAAACAAACTTACAGTGGAAACGTTCTAAATCAAGTGAGTTTAAACCATAATCATGTAAGACTGAATTGGTTTTATATATTTTAATTTAAATTTTGCTACAATCAATTGCAGATTATTACAACAAATTTGTATTACTTAGGTTACGCTAAAACCTATTCACAATCCTCAATGCTACTAATTCTTATAATCAGCACTACGTCATGTATACAGCAACATAGATTCCTGCATTTGTGAGATGCAAATTAGAACCTTGAGGTACAACCACGACTACTTTAAAGAATTCAGGAACAGTACATTATAAATATCTTTTATTTAAATAATATCTCATTCGCCTGCCAAAGCGTCCAACATTATAGGTAACTCGGGAATACTCTCCATGTATGGATTGTCCACGCATCGTATATTTTTTAACGAGCCATGGAACATTACTTTGCGGCTATCTTTAAAAATAGGTAAGCCATGACAAGAATTACCAAAGCAATCGGACATTTGTGGTTTATTCTCCCCACAAACACGACCGCATTATCGTAAATGTAAATGACTCGTGATAAGTTGTAAAAATAGTGTGTATTATTGTTGGGGTAGTTCGAGTTAAATGTGTGTCTTTTATTTGAGAACGGCATGCAACGAACATAACGTTGTTTTCGCCCTTGGTTGTTTGATAAAAATGTAGGACTTGGGAGAGCATAAGAATTGTTGGCAAGTTACCATTTGATAAGGATAAATTTGAGTGTGGGAGAATGGAATGGAATAATTTAAAAATTAGATAGATTGGCTGATATGCATGGAACGATTTAGCAGCATAGCTGGGTCTCTTAGTTAACGATTAATTTATGTATATATGCATGAAGCAATACAACAAAAACTGAAAACATATTGAGTCCACTAAATTCCACCTTCGGTCCCGCCCCATCCTTTCCTGTTATTTTGTATCCTTTTCTAACACGTATGAATTAGTAAACTGCTCCGTCTTTATTGTACACGTTTCGTGGATAAAAGAAAAACTAATTAGATAGTCCATTAATATTACGTTTTCGTTTGAAAAAGCCGAAAATTAATAAAGTTACTTGCATTATGTGTAAAAATTGTTCATTATGGCATGTATTCACAAAATTCCATTGTGGACGAAATCCTCCATAGATCAAAACAGAATTAATTTATTAGACATGCGTCAGGCAATTCAGCGTTTTGCAAACTAATAACCATGATTGCCTGATATTTCATGGCATGCGGTCATAATAAAAAGCTGTAATTACTTTTGCAAATAATGTCATGAATTTTTCACCCGCTTTAGTTCCAAAGTTAGTTATAAATATTTTTAATGAGAAAAATAAATATAAGGTCATTCTTGAATGATTGCCCAGTTATCGAGATAAGATTTAGTACCAGGTAGTACATGGCGCACATGCAGGTATCCCTTAATCATTAACAACATTCCGCTGACAATAATTCCAGCAATATAAACTTTAACGTAAAATTCAGTAGTTGTTTTTATTGGATGGAAGCGAAGATAAGCCACGTTCAATATAATTGACAACAATTGTTTCAAAATGGCCCATGTTTGCGTTCTCAACACTTTCCCATTTTTATTTTTATTTTTTTTTATTTATACGCAAAAAACTGTATTTTATTTATTTTGAATTATGAATTTTATTATACACAAATACACAATTGAATATTTCCCACGCTAGAGTAATTACCTTAAATTCGTTCCACAGTAAAAAGAGTCTAATGTGGATATTCTTTTTAAATAAGAAAATTGCTACTTGCAACACAGACAAGAACAAAAAGTTGCGAACAATGAAGCTGGAAGTTAGAATTGATATTTTTATCTTTTTAAAAGGTCTCCTGTTGACAAACTTCTTTTGAATTCATATCTCATATTCTTTAACAGAAAGCTAAATTTTTAAACGTGCTCTGCCTTGGAAGCGTCGTCCCTTGAATGACTTTTTCCTTTTATTGTCGGTTAGAACAAATTCCGCTTAAATATTGTCTGCCTTAAAATATAAGTATACATTTGTTTAACGTGCATTAAGGCGTTGTTTATTAGCCCTGGAAACGTATTTGTCGGAAAATAATAGCAATAAAAATCTTATTTGCTTAAATAATATGTAGTTCTTACGTGTAAAATGAGAAAAAAGGAAAGCATTAATAGGTCGTATTACATTTGCGGTAATTTGAGCAACGTTGTAAATTGAACGATTGGAGAAAATGGATTTTATAAATATGATATAGGTAGCTAGAATAATATAAGGTAATATGAGCATATTACGCAATTTTTTATTTTGTTTCGTTAGAAATCGTTACAAATAATGATGTGTTTTGTAGGTCTTCGTTCTCTTATAAATTTGTTTAAATTAAAGAGAAAACGATATTATGTTCATACACTTAAGATAATATCTTTAACGTTACAAAGCGAACACTTGGAAAATGTTTAAAAGATTAAGAACTAAGATAGAATTTCCTCGGTTCAGAGGTATCATATATTTTCTATATCCAATGAGAATCGTTTAAATAAATAAATTAATTTGCTTCAAGAAATTACTGTGTGTGCTGGTAATTAATTAACGTATCATCTTGGGTAACCAGAGTACTACGAAATATTAAAAATTTAACAGTAACATAAGACGTTTTCTGTCAAAAATGTATTGTTGTAGAACCTCTTACTGTATCAGGGCCCAGCAGATTGCTGATAATGTCAACCTTGATGATTCTGATATTAATGAACGTCTCCTAGTTAACATCAGTGAAGATAAAGGTGAAGGTGAATTTATATAACCAGTCGTTCTGGACGATATTGCTTCACTATGACTATTCAACTTGGTTCCAGTTTCTCTCAAAAAATGGGTGCGTACCTCAAATTTCACCTCCAAAAGATAGCAACAAGCTCCAGTAGCCACTAAATGTAATGTTCGAGATCCAATTGAGTTTTTTAATAAATACTGAATTTTTTTAAAACATGACACCTTGTACAAACATGCGAAAAGTTGACATTACAGGAAAATATTTGAACACATTTGCTAAAGAACTTCCAAAGTTCTTTGGCGGTTCTATGATAAAGAAAATTTACGGATTACCTCGCCTGAAAATGTTTTGGGGTTTAGAAATGAGAGTACCAATAATTTCAAGCAATAGAGATTTTTTCAATTAAGAACAAATTTGAAGCTATTTGACGATACTAGGGTTTCTCAGAAAGCTAAAACACAATTTTGATAAATAAAACCAATACTGGACAAAATTCAAAAAGGATATCGTTTTCAAACGAGAGATGTAGCGAAGTTTCTATTGATGAAAAAATTATCCCTTTTCATGGCCAAGTTCAAATAAGGCAATACGTATGTGGAATCCAAATCCAGTTGGAGTTAAAAATTTTGTAATGACCACGTCTGCAGGCATTCTCCTCGACTTTTACATGCACAAAGGCAGGAGATCTTCTGTCCTTTCTGGGTTTTTTCCCACACCCGAAAAATGGTTTCAAAGCTATGATATACTCTGCCTACTGGAGTATCGGTATTTACTAATTGCTATTCTACTTCTGTCCCACTAATTATCACTCTTCTACAAGGATCAATTACACTCACAGGTACAGTGATACAGACTAGCGAAAAATGCTGATTTAAAAAAACGATAAGAAGAGCAGCAGAGGTTCCCATGACAAATTAGTACGAGAAGACAATAAAATAACAATGATTAAATGGTTTCACTTCCGACCCGTACATTTTGCCTCATCACATCATGGTGTACAGCCAGAGGGAACTTGCAAGAGATGGTCTAAAGTGCACTCCATATACATAGAAATAAAGCGGCCTTCTATAATGAAGGATTATAATGGTAATATGGGAGGCGTGTAATCGGAAAATATTCCATAAGAAATAAAACGAATAAGTGGAAGATTTGTTGCATTTATCATTTTATTGATGTTGCCTGTGCTGCTGGATGGTTACAATACAGGGATGCCGAAGGTTTGGTTAAAAAGAATATAATAGACTACTTGGACTTCAAATATTCAGTTGCCAATGAACTCATTCATACGAGGAAGGTTCTGAAGATGAAAAAAAAACCAAAGTGATAATGCAACCGGAGATGAAAGATCTGAAGAAGTGCCACAGAAGGTAGGTGAAGGCGGTGCCAGACAAAAACTTTAGGAAAAATGCAAAACATCTTCTAGAGATTCATGAATCAAAAACAAAAATGTGCATCAAAATGTCGAAAACCAGGCTGTGAGAAGCTAACTTTTGTCCGTTATATTAGTTGTAATATAGTTGTTTGTAGTAGCACTGAGAGAAACTGTTATAACAGTATAAATATATGTTTGTTAAAGTTTATATTATTGTATTTATGTTCTCAGGGTAATATGATATGTGATTTTTTAAAAGATCCATGTAATTTTTTAAACTTCGTTTCTACAAATTTGTAGACCATTATCTCTACCAAAGTTTCATTTAAAGAGAAACCATTAAATATGCTCGCATTACATTAAGGTAATATGAGCATCTTTTAAGAATTAAAATATACCTACATTAGAAAATATGTTTAAATGTTTAAATGATATAAATAGAACAATAACAGTTTTGTTAGTTTGCAAACACAATGTTCGGTTTTGTAGCTCTACCAATTTTAAATGCAACTTCTCGTCTATTAAAATTTATCTGAACAATTTATTTCAAGATGATCATATTACATTTACGATAAATACGAGCATCTTTAACCTTATAAACCGGCATTTTAGATAAACTGTTTAAATAACGGTTTTAATAAATGAAAAAAATTTTTTAATGAGATGTAAGATGTTTCCTTATTTTGTTTCGCTTAATTTTGTCATTACAAATAATTCTCTTCGTAGTTCTTTGTTCTCTATCATGAATAAACATACAAATATAGACATCACTCGTCTAAAGTTAAATTAAAAAGAAAATATTAGTTATACTCTTATGCTCAAATGCAACTTCTCGTCTGCTGAAATATTAAAATGAATAAAGTTTAATCAAGAAATAACATCTTCTAAATATCATTAATATAAAAATGAAGAACCTCTAACTCTTGACCACACAAACGTCGTTGCAAATGTTCGTCGATTACCAACCAGTTAATTAACGTTTAGACAAAGAATGAGACATAAATGAAGAGCATACACGCTTAACGGTAATTTGATTGTCACGGTATTTTATTCGGCGGTTACCTCGATTCACTCCAGACGTTATTTCCTCCTATAATTCATTTTTGTGACTGCTACCACGAAAATTGACTAAAGTGAAATTAAAGAGCATAAAATTTCATTCCAGGTTCATGTAAAACTTCGTTTTCAAGAAGGGGACGACTTAGAACATTCCAGAAAGAGATCATTTCATAAAGTGTGACATAAGTTAAAATCTCTGCAACGAAACGGCTTACTTGAAGATGAATAAAAATGAAACTGTGCTCCCTCGGGTCAGCTACCCATTTTGTTGATCTGTCAGCTTTATCTGAAAGAGTTCGTAATTGTGACAATTGGATATCGAGATTAATAACTATTTATATTCCAGTACGCACAATATTTAGGAGATGATCAACGCCAGATATATAAGTTGCAATACTCATACGTTTAAGGAAATAATAATACTGTAATTGAAAACTAATTGAAATAAATATTTAAATATGGGGTCTTCGATTTCAATTATTTCATTCAGTGATGTATTCCATGTTTGGACATTTAGCGTTAAATAAACGACAACCTTCTTTTTGCTCAATTTTCCAAGTTTTAAATAAACTCATTTCGTAGATAAATAATTCCACTATTGTATTTCAGACGGAACAACATCAACAATGAAACAAAAGCTTGTTAGATATTATTTCACTTAAAATACTTTATGCACACAGTGCATACTTAACTGTAGTCTGTATTTTGAGATGTACTGATGGATCATTGTTGCGCGTTATATGATGCTATGTAGCTAATTTATGGTATGTAATACAGGAGAGAACATTTCATGAAATTCTGCATTGTATTCCTACGTACTTAATGCAGTCAGAGGAGCATAATAACAGAGCGATTGTGGCAGTTCGCTGGTGCAACTATTCGTTTTCTTAACTATGTCAACACATTTTGACGCATGCAAACCGCCAATTTATACATAAAATCGTATTACACAAACAAGCTTGTATATTAGTAGGGGAGCTGGTAATTTAACATTTCTATATTTACACACCACCTGCTCACTAAGGACATTATTTTAATGAGTAGAGTGCTTGTGAAAAATCGACTTCATATTATTGTACCTAAACCAACAAAGAAAAATATTGTGATTTTGATAATTGATCTGAATATACTATTAGTTCATTTTTGAATTGGTTTATTGGTTTCAACCTAAAATTAGTCGCTAACTAAGAGACTTTTGTGGATGCATGTGGTAATTCATTCATAAAATAGGATACAAAAATTGTGCAAGGGTTCATCTTAAAACTTGCTAAATAATGGGATAATTTTTTTTACAATTCTGTTTCTTTGCTTGATATGCATTGTTTATAAATGACTTTATTTAGGCTTTATAAAGAGTGGCCGATAATGTAGTGACACATTTTGAAGTCTAATAACTTTGCCTCTGAAAAACCTATAGGTAAGTTTTTGGTGTTGTTCGATAGAAGAACTCAAAAAGTTTTTTTTGTGTTGCAAAAAATTACAGGGTGTACCAAAGTATAAAAATGCACATGCATCTAGAAAATGTAATTCTAAATACGGTACTAAAATTCAAATCATTTACCTGCTGTCGTTTGCGTATAATAAATTTTCAAAACTCATGGCATTTTGTACCTGAAACACAAAATGCCATGAATTTTGAAAATGTATTATACGCAAACGACAGCAGGTAAATGATTTGAATTTTAGCACCGTATTTAGAATTACACTTTCTAGATGCATGTGCATGGATTTGGAAAAATTCACATTTTATCGATTTTTTTTTTAAATTTTTTCGGCCGAATCAAATATGCATGCACACAGCCCTAAATTACATAATTCTATATCATTTATAAAAATTTGAAACGATTCCGATGAATAGTAACGAAAATATGAATTTTCAAAAATATGTTGGGTGCTATTATCCCCTTAAGTGTCCAATATATTCTGAGTGTGAATTTCCTATTGTATTTGCACCTCTGCAATGTTTACTATAGAAAAAGTTCACCAAACTAACAAACGAAATCAGCGTTCTCGTTACAAGGGTTTTTCGGAAATGCAGTCTATGGAATAAGGAATTATCTTATTAAAAAAAAAAACAGTTCGAAATTCTGTCTGTTTGACGTGATAGGTTAAGAGTACCTCGAGATATTCTAAAGATAGAGGAGAGAACCTGTCGAGCACAAAGTTTTGTAATAATGACGGTCAATAAATATGTAATCTATGACTGCATTTTGGTTTATTTTAGTTAGATTCAACTGGTAGGAATTTCATTATCAATAACGTCCAGCTATGTACTTAACCAGGAATATGAGTAGTGCGTGCAGTGGGTGCTTTAGTATAGTCACCAATATAAACTGATATTTTGTGGTATAGTTTAAGTGTCTTTCATTTTATTCTGATTTTGTTGTTTTTATATTTTACATGTTTTTAGAAAAAAATAGGAAAAACGAGCTTAAGTTAAAATACTTAAATACTAAAAGTTTTAATTAATTTTATTCTTTGGGAAATGTATTATACCTATAATTTAAACATTTGTTTGTTAATTAATGAATCATATTTTTTCTTCTTAAAGAAAGACTTTGTGACAAATGCAACCTTAACACAATTTAAAATCTTCTAAAGGTGCCACTAAGGTAGGTAATAACATATTCAAAAATTTACTTATATATCTAATATAGACCTATTTGTTATGTAGTAGTCCTATTATATGTATAATAAATTGAAGGTTATTTAGTTTTCTTTCTTATTGCGTATTCATATGAATTATAATATACCTATATAATATAATACCACCTGTGATTATATTCCTTAAAGAAGCAAGTAAAATCATTTCTCTAAATGGAAAAATGTTTGCTCTGTTATTAAACAGTAATACAGTTGAAAATCAAACGATTTGTGTTCAATGAGTTAGGACTGAATTTACTTATGACATACAAACCAATCGATAATTTCAATATACACACATTTACGCCAATTTTACAAATTTCCATGCGAGCGGTTTACCGCAAATCACTTCCTGCCAAGTCGATGCATATATGCAGACTAATACGATTTGACGTTGATATATTTGCATTCACTCACTTTTGAATGGATATCCGAATTGTAGTGTCTTTATTACAAATCAACTTAATTCTACATTTACAATGAGTTACCTGTTGATACTGAATGATTGCGAAACCATTATTTCTTTTAAACGAAAACGTTGATGTTTCAAACTGGTTATAGAGCTTGTAAAAGCTGCATCACCGACCATTTTATAAAGCTTGATTTCAGATTGAATTCAAAATTTTCAACGAAATTTGAAGTCGTCAAATATACATATAAAAAATGTTTCAAATCTAAACGTGTCTCTACTTTATATAGGAACAGTAGCTGTTGTGAAGTAAAGTAGCACTTACCTCAATTGTGTACAATTTTAAGCAAGGATTGCGCAGTGGATATACCAACCATCGAAGGGGAGTCGGTTTCGTGTTTAATAAATATTTAATGCAATATTCGGACAGGGGATAACCCGTTTTCTGATATCGGTGGTTGACCTTATATGCGGAAATAGCTCGACGATGAATAAATAAACAAAAACAACAAAATAATCTTCAGTTTCTTTAACTATTATTGAAGTAAACCAAGATGTTGTGGCTGGGCTACTCTGTACATTTTTTCACTGATATCGACGACAATCTATAAAAGCACTTTCCCCTAGAAGTTTGCCTTAAGATCTGGTCTTAAATACAAAGTCAATTCCCATTTGCACAGGTCCCTCGCTTGTTTTGAAGTGTTATTTGGGTTGTTGTACAACGGAATAGAAAGCAATTTGGACAAACGATACTTAAGAGAAACGTCTATAGAACTTGACCTCTCCTAAATGTAGAGCAATTTTATGTAACTAAAAAACAAATGTTTTTGATAATCGATATTCGAGCAGCGTTGTAGCTGCTCATAGAAATTGGTAAATTGCAGGCAAATTGAGAATACGTCTGGAACAAACAATTTTTTTTAAATTAACAAGACAGACAAAAGGGCTATTTTTTCGTCAAAATATCAATGCCGATTCCTTTGTGATAAAACACTTTATATAATTTTATTATACAGTGTGTCGCATTTAAAAGTGAAACAGCCTTATAACTTTTTTCATTTTTCTCCGATTTAGGATCAACTTAAGACCAAAGAAACCATTTGCCCCCTACTATTGCAAAGCAACCTGCGAAACCAAAACAAACGGAGAAAATCAAAAAAGCACATTAGACATTTTACGATAGGAAAATTATACAAAAGAAAGTTGGTCAGAATTGTCCAAAAATCTAAAAAAATTTGATCAAAATTAAAAAACCTTGATATTTTGCTCCGATAATATAATTTTATAATATCAATAATTATCATTCGTTTTTAGCTGCAGAGTATTTTCTTAATTTTTTTTTCATAAAAAATAAAACATTGCTATCCGTTCTGGGTTTAATTTTAATTTTATGAATATTTTTTTTTTGTTTGTTATTAATTTGTGAAAAATTTGTTCATAAAATTAAAATTAAACTCAGAATTAATTGTAATATTTTATTTCTTATGAAATAAGAACTAAGGGAATACTCTGCAGGTAAAAACGAATGATAATGATATTACAAAATTATATTTCCGTATATTAAAATTTTTTCAAACAATATAGGTATCAACATTTTTTAATTTTGATGAAATTTTGGACTTAAGGTTTTTGAACAATTCTGAACAACTTTAATTGGTAACATTTTCCGATAAGAAAATGCCTAATATGCTTTCTTGATTTTTAATTTTTAACGTTAAAAAATAATAGTTCGTTTCAGTAGCAACAACTTTTAATTAAACACTTTTTACCCACAGCAGTTTCTTGACTTCTTTCACTATACCGTGTTAATTACCTAAAACGTAATCACACCGTGTTTACATATACAACTACGACAGGCACAATCCCAGTGCCCTTTTAATTGGGTAGTTAAGGACGACCCTTTTCTACATATTTGACATATTGGAGTGCTAATAATACACCAAATTCTAAGCCCGCATGTCGATATATTTTGTTCGACGAAATTCGGTAATGTTTTGATTATTTTAGTGACATGATGGATTATGTCTGGCTAATTAATGATAATCGATCCTTTAAAATAAATATGGTCGTATTTTTCACACCTTTAAAAGTACTTACTCCATATCTTGCGACCAATTTAAGAATTACTATCATAGTAAAAGTGAATAAAAGTAATTTATTGGTCAACAGTCAATATGTTTTCTATACGTGGCCATTATTCATACAATATGTGATCATCGAAAAATCAATAAAAGCAAACATTAATATCATAAATATTTAAACGAACACAAATATCATGAAACGACATGAGTTAATGAGTTAGGTATAAACTTTTAGACAGATCCATATATTTTTACTAACCAAGATACTTCTAACTGTGAGAGATAAGTACATCCCTCTGGTGGTCAGTTGCTACTACCAGTCAAGACATCGAAGATGTCTAGTGACCGATAGCGGCTTGCCAAGCAAGCACCAAGAGCGGCAACCTCTAGCCCTGATGGACTAAAACATGCTTAATAAATAGGATTATAGGAAACAACTACTGGACGGGCAAAGGCCCCGACTCCCATTGAATTATACCTATAAATCCCAAATTGGTAGCCAAATTTGTTATTTGTCTTTTCTCCACCAGACACAGACCGGTTTCGAACTCTTTATGTTCTCATCAGTGTGCCACAGGTAGCTGAAAAGACAAATAACAAAGGCAAACCAAACTGGTCTATGGCAGACCCAGCACATAGTAACTGTGAGAGATAAGTACATCCCTCTGGTGGTCAGTTGCTACTACCAGTCAAGACATCGAAGATGTCTAGTGACCGATAGCGGCTTGCCAAGCAAGCACCAAGAGCGGCAACCTCTAGCCCTGATGGACTAAAACATGCTTAATAAATAGGATTATAGGAAACAACTACTGGACGGGCAAAGGCCCCGACTCCCATTGAATTATACCTATAAATCCCAAATTGGTAGCCAAATTTGTTATTTGTCTTTTCTCCACCAGACACAGACCGGTTTCGAACTCTTTATGTTCTCATCAGTGTGCCACAGGTAGCTGAAAAGACAAATAACAAAGGCAAACCAAACTGGTCTATGGCAGACCCAGCACATAGTAACTGTGAGAGGTAAGTACTTATCTCTCACAGTTACTATGTGCTGGGTCTGCCATAGACCAGTTTGGTTTGCCTTTGTTATTTGTCTTTTCAGCTACCTGTGGCACACTGATGAGAACATAAAGAGTTCGAAACCGGTCTGTGTCTGGTGGAGAAAAGACAAATAACAAATTTGGCTACCAATTTGGGATTTATAGGTATAATTCAATGGGAGTCGGGGCCTTTGCCCGTCCAGTAGTTGTTTCCTATAATCCTATTTATTAAGCATGTTTTAGTCCATCAGGGCTAGAGGTCGCCGCTCTTGGTGCTTGCTTGGCAAGCCGCTATCGGTAACTAGACATCTTCGATGTCTTGACTGGTAGTAGCAACTGACCACCAGAGGGATGTACTTATCTCTCACAGTTACTATGTGCTGGGTCTGCCATAGACCAGTTTGGTTTGCCTTTGTTATTTGTCTTTTCAGCTACCTGTGGCACACTGATGAGAACATAAAGAGTTCGAAACCGGTCTGTGTCTGGTGGAGAAAAGACAAATAACAAATTTGGCTACCAATTTGGGATTTATAGGTATAATTCAATGGGAGTCGGGGCCTTTGCCCGTCCAGTAGTTGTTTCCTATAATCCTATTTATTAAGCATGTTTTAGTCCATCAGGGCTAGAGGTCGCCGCTCTTGGTGCTTGCTTGGCAAGCCGCTATCGGTCACTAGACATCTTCGATGTCTTGACTGGTAGTAGCAACTGACCACCAGAGGGATGTACTTATCTCTCACAGTTACTATGTGCTGGGTCTGCCATAGACCAGTTTGGTTTGCCTTTGTTATTTGTCTTTTCAGCTACCTGTGGCACACTGATGAGAACATAAAGAGTTTGAAACCGGTCTGTGTCTGGTGGAGAAAAGACAAATAACAAATTTGGCTACCAATTTGGGATTTATAGGTATAATTCAATGGGAGTCGGGGCCTTTGCCCGTCCAGTAGTTGTTTCCTATAATCCTATTTATTAAGCATGTTTTAGTCCATCAGGGCTAGAGGTCGCCGCTCTTGGTGCTTGCTTGGCAAGCCGCTATCGGTCACTAGACATCTTCGATGTCTTGACTGGTAGTAGCAACTGACCACCAGAGGGATGTACTTATCTCTCACAGTTACTATGTGCTGGGTCTGCCATAGACCAGTTTGGTTTGCCTTTGTTATTTGTCTTTTCAGCTACCTGTGGCACACTGATGAGAACATAAAGAGTTCGAAACCGGTCTGTGTCTGGTGGAGAAAAGACAAATAACAAATTTGGCTACCAATTTGGGATTTATAGGTATAATTCAATGGGAGTCGGGGCCTTTGCCCGTCCAGTAGTTGTTTCCTATAATCCTATTTATTAAGATACTTCTAGACAAATATTATTTTAGTTAAATTAAGAATAGCGCCACTTGTGTTTCGACAAACTGCGCGCAGAACCAAATGAACCAAGCGTGTGTGAGTTACTGTATAGAAATTAACTAATCAAGAGAGTTTTAAAATGTATCTACTAAAAAAAATATGGAAGAAATATTTGGAACCACAAAAGATTATGAGATATATAAAAAAACGGAAAGCAGTGAAGTAAAAAATTTAGGGAAAGCAAAGAAAAAACATGTATCGAAATTGGTAATAAATTGACAAAAAACATCAATGAAAACCAAAAATTATTTTATGGAGCTTTAAAACAGATAAAGAAAATCTGAACCAAATATGTTAAGAAGCCTGAAAGATGCAGATGGAAAAATAATAACAGATGAAGCAGAAATAATGGAAAGATGGAAGGAATATTTTCAAAAACTTTTGGACGACGAAGAGAAAAATGCAATAGAAGATCCAGAGGAAGACGTAGAAGACGAGATTACAAAAAACTCCAAAATCTCAATAGAAGAGCTAGAACGAGCCATACAAAAAATCAAAGTAGTAAAATCTGTTTGACATGATGAAGTTACAGGAGAAATGATCGCGATGAACGATGAAAGCAAACCATATCTCCTGGATATATCGGATCGTATAAATCAAGGCAAAATATACAAAGACTGGCACACATGTATGAATGTCCCTTTACAAAAAAGAAGACAGAACAGATGCGAATAACTATAGAGGTATAACAATAAGAAGCACAGTAGAAATGGTTTATGCAAGAACAATGCTAAACATATTAAAAGAACAGCTTGATAACACATTGGAAGAGACAGAATGTGGTTATCGAAGTAATAGAGGGACATTAGACCAAATATTTATAATTAGACAAATCAGTAAAACATTTATCAGAGCAGGAAGTCAAGTGCATATAAAGTTTCAAGGTAGGACATTTAGACAGTAGGTACTACAAAAACGAAATATAGTAAAGATTTAATAAAAAGTATTAAAGTATGTATAAAAATACCGAAAGCGTAAGGATGAAAATGAAGGAAGACAGACTGGTACGGTAGGTGTATGAAACAAAAGACTTTGGGAAGAAAACGTAGAGGAATACCAAGAAGAATGTGGGAAGACATAGTAAGACATGCGGCCGCCCAGAGTAGTCTAAACTGGATAGAAACAATTTAAATTTAAGGTGAGATTTTAAGCAAACAGCAACTCCTCCACCACGAGAAAGTCCGTCTGATCTAACTAAATCATAGTTTCTTAAACAAACATATTTCGATAGATAAGCTTCTTGTAATCATGTCTTTATTGCACCAATAACAGAGAAATGTTCACTTATTATGTCCTTGAATAAATTGAAACCTGAATTCAATGACCTTATGTTAGTGTTATAGCTACAAATTTAGTTTTTTGACTGATTATAATAGGTGTTCAATTTATGTACTTTGTCTTTAATACTTCGCCTTCTTTAGTCTTTCCTCTATTTCTTATTTTATCTTTTTGTAATAATTGCGCTGTATACCTAACTGTTTCATCCAAACCAATAATTATTCTATACTGTGAATTACGCAGGTAACTTATTATTGTTCCCCACTAGTTTTATCCATACTATTAATTCAAAGCTAGTCATAAATATTAAACTGTATTTTGCTTCAGTGTCTTATACATACATAAATAATTATTTACTGTACAATCAATGCGACTGCCATGATGGTCTTTCCCAAAGTTTATAGCGTTCCTAGAACTAATTCCAATAAGTTTCTGTATCGACGTATCAGTATCAACTTTCTTGAACATAACGACTTTCAGTTCAAATGGAATAACATGATTACTCCTGTAAATAAACGGTCACGGAATAAAAAGCAACAGCTTTTAATTCCTATGAATAGGTTGAATAAAAGTTGAGCGGAGTTTATACAGTTGTCCCTTTCACGAGTAGACATAAAATGAACTTTCTTACCGTGCAGTTCGGCCTTCGCTCTGCTCGTCGCTATCCGATCCGGAACTTTTCAATTCATACCGTCTAATAAATGGCCCGTACTCTAATTTAATCCCACACGATAATTTGCTTGAAACATCAACTTCCGTTTGTTATTCATTTCATGTTTTGGATTAAAAAATCACACATTGTCGACATAAATTCTAGGCAGGCACTAGTCGCATTAATGTGGTCAAGGCATAAAATGAAATCGTCGACATGATGAATGCGTTGGACACCTCCTTGAAGTTAAGGTACCATTTTTGAAATTAATATAGCTATTTTTAAATAAGAATTGTTTGTCTAATAGTTTCTTTATTTGCTTGTATACAAAACCCCTCGCAAAAACCACAGAGGGGTTTCAATTGATAACAGTCCTCTTACTGTTGAATATTTTAATCTTTATTTCCCAGTCCATTTGTTCATTATTATTTAGGACAAAGAAAATGTTATTAAATGGTGGGGAATTATCTAAATGTATCTAATTAGCACAATTCTTCATGTTATTCCTTGTCTTCAGTCAAAAAGTTTTTGAGAAATGAATTTTGCTATGCTTATTTCTCGCGGAATTGATGCTCATTTCTCGCGGAATTTCGTTATTTCCTCATTCATTCTTTGTTTTCAATCAAAAAGTTTTTGAGAAATGAATTTTGCTATGCTTATTTCTCGCGGAATTGATGCTCATTTCTCGCGGAATTGCTTTATTGCTTCATTATTTAATTACAAAAATTAATAGAAATAATAAAGAGTGAGAATTACTCATCGCCAAAGCGCATTCGAGAAATAAGTTTTTCCTGGCCAATTGGTCGCTCGTGCTTTCAGAACCCTTTCAGGTGTTAATGGCCAATTTTCAGTGGTTGAGGAATTCCAAAGTTACTTAAAGCTCAAATTATTTTCCTTTAATGGAACTTAGGTGCTTTAATATAGAGGGTGCATGCGGGCTTCTAGGAATCCGACTTTGGAAAAAAGCGGTATAAGATAAACAGGCATGGAGGCAGAAGTAAAGGAGGCACAGGCCCAACCTAGGCTGTAGCACCATAAGAATAAGAAAACGAAGAAGAAGAAGCAAAGAAAAAACAGAAGAAGAAGATGGTGCAAAATTTAATAGTCTTATAAATTCTGGAAAATGACCTTGAAGCTATCCATCGAATTCTGCTATTTACAGTAGATTTCCCGACGCCAGCTGTGGGAATTGATTGTACAAATGTTTGGAACTTAATCGGAATTGGCATGGAATTACTTGAATTATTGGAACTTTTGGAATTAATAGGAATTACTGGAATTATACTGGATTATATGGAACTGTTTGGGAATTGATGGAATTATACATGGAATTGATGGAATTAACGCAATTATTTCGAGAAATAAATCGACATAATGGACGCCAAAAGTGTGATGTTTTATCTCTACTCCAATGATTCCATACCATTTTTATAGTGAACCTTATTTTCTCTTCACACAGACACTTACTAAACTCACTCGCTAAATTATAATTTTATTTTTCCTTCTCAATTATAAATATCTATTTAAATGTTATTTGGGCATTAGCAATGGACCTTATTCAAAGCGCAGGCGCAAATTCGGGAGATAGATAACTAGATTTCTGCCTTGAAACTCCCATAAGAATATATGCATTATATTAATATAATTTCTTTGTAAAATGTTCAATTTGAATCAATTCAAGGTGCAAATTAATGAGTTGCAACAAATGTGTGTAGAAAGAAACACTTGATTCACCTTTGACCATATGAATCGAAAAATTCTACTGAAAAGTTGATATGAAGCATTTTAAAACAAGGTTTGTTTATTTGTTCGCGGGAAGTTTCAAATTGTCCGTTATATTTTATTCAGTGTTTATTTTGGTGTTTTTTCCTTACAAATGAATACATACAATTTGGCTACGTATTTTCTAGCTTATTTTAGAGTCAAGGGGGTTAGTACTAGAATTGATCTTGTAATCGATTTGGAATCACCGGAATTATTTGGAATTAGCTTCTATTAGGAAAATTATCTCGGGAATTACCTTGAGTAATTTGGAATTACTTTGGAATTGGCAGTATTATATTGGATTATTGGAATTTTCGAAATTACTGGAACTCTTTGGAATTAAACTGGAATTTGAATTAGTTGTACAAAATTTTATCGAGCTGGCAGGCCCTCGAGATTTCCTTTATTGGACTCTTATTTGAGAAAATTGACTGTTGCCATTTTAAAGGCCTGTATTTACAACTTAGGCTGTGGCACCATAAGAATAAAAAACGAAGAAAAAGAAGAAGAAGAAGAAGGTGCAAAATTTAATAGTCTTATAAATTCTGGAAAATGACCTTGAATCTATCCATCGAATTCTGCTATTCACAGTAGATTTCCTTTGTTGGAGTCTTATTTGAGAAAATTGACTGTTGCCATTTTAAAGGCCTGTATTTACAGGGTGTCCCGATAAAGACGAAAAATTCATTAAACTTTTATTGCATGTTTGACTTACGGTGTGTAGCAGTTTTATCTGTTAATTCATAATAATGCACTAACAGATAAAACTGCTACATTTGTTCCAAAAATTAATTTTTATACATATATTGACTCCTGTCTGGATAATACATTTCATTTGGCAACTCCTGTCTTTCAAGTGTATCTCAATATTTCAGATTGTTGTTAAGTTGTGTGTAAATAAAGTACGCTCAGAACGACGCCAATGAGATTTTTTTTATAGCCGCAATAAGTAACAATACATTACGGTCGCGAAAGGGGAAGGAAAGCAAAAGTGCAAAATTTATAAGTCCCTCTTAAGTATAAAATGACGGAAAACTTTTTTGAAGATAGATGTTACGCGTATTATGGAATAATTTGTTTTATTTTGGTTATCTTTCTAACATCTCCTGCAGGGTTAACATCGAGGATAAAATATGTTTAAGAGAGAAAATAATTTAAAGGAAATATTGTAGAAGTGATTATCTTGAGGAAAATGAAGTGAATCACAATTGTTGTATGAAATATTAAATGAATATTGACACAAAATGCAATTCTAATAAATGGCGAAGGTGCCAAGATGACTGATATAGTAATGTAATGAAGGAACAAAATAAATTTACAGTGCACACTTACAGTACATACGCACCTGTTTCATGATGATGATGACAAACAGTCAGAAACCGGTCCACGAATAGTTTCTAATATGGGTGATTGTTTAATTGTTAATTGTTTAACATGATAATTCGTACAAGCGAAAGTCCTGCTGGAAGCGCTTCCGGAAGTACTTTTGTACACTGAGCTTCAGATTTTTAAGTCCTGCAAGAAGGACGCGTTCCTCAAGCTTTTTTACCATAACCAGTCCTTCTGGCAGTACTAGTTACTTCCGGTAGTACACGCTATATTTGTGCGAAAAAATCTAAATAAAAATAATAGATAGGTAATAAGTGCTTAAAAAAATTATGTGTTTTTAAATAAAACTGGGAAGTTTAATAATAATGAGAGTATACAGTGTGACCCATTTGAAAGCGGGAGCGGGGCACCTTTGTAAAGTGGCTATTTTTGGTCCGATTTTGATCATAATTTTTTTTTATGGAAAACGGCATTTTGTGACAAATTTTGATAGATTTTTAATACAAAAATCAAGGCCTGCTTTGCAATTTTTTTGGAGAGATTTTTGTATTAGCGATTTTTTACGTGAAAAATAAGTACTCCACTGTATTCAGCGTTCCCTAAAATGGTTCTGTACCAAATTTCATCCTAAAGTACCTCATATTAATAATCTAAGTATATTATTATATAAAGGGGGTTGTAATTATATGTGAGGTTACTTATTTATTTATTTATTTATTATTTATTATTTTTGAAAATTTGTTTATACCCGGAAATGCATTGTGAACATCAAGTAACTCATGAAATGATTGAATAAAAACAACTCGTAAATAAATTATTTTATTGAGAAAATTATTTAAGCATTTCCGGGTATAAACTAATTTTTAAAAGTAATAATATTACATGATTAATATGCGGTACTTTAGGATAAAATTATATACAATACATATAAGTATAATTTTCACCAAATTTTGATTTCAGGCATTTTCACTGTGTGGCGCATTAAAATACGTGGCCAAAACGTTACACTTCACAACCTGTCACTATTTTGCTCGCCATTTTTGTACTAAAAGAGCTAGAAACTTCGTCTTTTTTTGCGCTTAATCGTTAAAAACTTATCTATCGAATGGTAGGGGCCTCGGTCCTATTAGCAGGACATGAAGTACTCGAAAATCGAGCTAAAGTTGGTAGGACGAGTAGTACGCCTCGTACTGCCAGAAGGACGCTGTACGAATTATCAAGTAAAAATAAATACATCACTGCGTGACTGTGCTCTTTGTGAGGGAATGTTAATGCCATATACCTTTAGTATACGACTTATATAGTAATTTATTACTGTTTATAACAATATCAAAAAACAGAAACAAGTAAAATATTTTATAACATAAGGAGAACCGTTTTGAAAATGCTGTAAAAGTATATAGATTAAAAGTAACGTTAAAGTGCATATTTATAAACGTAAAAATGAGTAAATCCGCCAATAATGGACTATTTTCATTGTTCGCTCTGTAGTAGGTAAGACATTATGATAGAAAAAGTTATGTTTCTGTTTAACCAAAAACGTAAAATACCTAACTTTGCGAAATAAAATAAGAAAAAAACACTAAAAAAGAATTAAAATAAGTAATGAAATGGTTAGTATACTGCAGTTTATGGCGCAGCAGTGAACCCTCTCTGACAGGGTTAACTATATCGTTTTTCTTTCGATTCGCCAGAGTGGTAAAATGATAGACAGGACGGCGCTAGTAGGGATAAAGTTGTAGATCAAGATTGCCCTCTCATCAAACAAATGAGCCTATCTTATAAGCCGTGTTGCGAATTGCTCAAAGTCAAAATAACTCAAAAAGGCAGGAAATGCGGAGTGAAACATTTCTAAAAAATGTTAGTACAATGCATAGTAAATACAGTGTCATTTGCAATAATGCAAAATCAGGACATGTTACTGACGAACATTCATTTGATAAAATTTTGTATGATCAAAATAAATGGTTATTTTGCATCATAAAAAAACACGTAAATTGGACGTCAGTTAAGGTTGTTCGGAAGGCACAGACACAAATGCATCATCTACTAACATCGCCAATGTCGGGGCTGGGAATCGACCCCAGCCAATGATAAACAGTGTGACTAAGCATGCTCGCCGCAACTTAGCCCGCACTGCGCTATCAACTAATCCACTAATTTTACACAAAGGTTTCTCATAGAACTCTGTTACCTATTATTATTATTATTATTATTCAGTCTTATGATAGAATTACCATTTTATCTTTTATACAAAACACATTTTTTGCGACGTTGTTATACAGGATTCTCTTTTTTAGTTAAAATTAGGGCCGCCTTTCCAAACAATATTTTATCTGACACAGATGTAGTTGAGGCTCTAAAGAATCCCTTCGCCAAGCTGGCTACATTTGGGTCTTGGCCAATTTGGTGGATAATACAATAAACATATTTTTAAAATCCCGAGGAGAAGCCGCAATAAAAGTAGTTTTTGTTTAGGAGCAAACATAAAATTTCGTTTATGTGTACGAGGGCTTATACCACAAAGCTCGCCACAAAGCAACGCACTTTACATTTTTCAGTGTAAATTTTTAATTTATCCTAATTTAATTTTGGAGTTATGTATTTAAAGGCGTGGAATGAAATGCTACTAAAAATCGGGTGTTGTATGAAATTCTTGTTGAGTTCAAATTAAACTGATGTTAAATCGCAAATCACTCATCACAGTATAGATATATGTATACAAACTGTAAAGCCACGGGGGTAAAGAGACGTGCACATACTAACGGAGAGGGATTGTCGATAGTTTATTGGCTGACGCTTTCGGTTATTTCATTACGCTTCTAATACACGAGCAGCGTACAGAAAATTAAAAAAAAATATCTTACAATAAATTTCAAAAATATAAAAAATACAGAGTGTTTCATTTGAAATAAAAAGATTGCGGTAATTCCTAAAAGTTTCCATCCTAATACACGGTTTTAAATGTGTAATAGAATATTATAATTTCACTACTTCGATGATTTAAGAACATTGAGAGGGTGAATCTAGTTTCATTTACACCAGGTATATTAAAAAACATAACTGTAGCTTTATTGATTCACCCAAGGTTTAAGTTGGCGAAATAAATTGGATTTGTTCCTTTTATATTCGGAGAGTTAGATTATCTGCCTCGGCTGAAAAGACGTGGCATCATTTACAAATTAAATAGGGCCGTCGCGAAATAAAAAAGATGTTTTAATATTATTTATGGTTCCTGAAAATTGCGGAGCATATGTTTATTTTAGCTGTCAGTCACAATAAACAGCGAAACGTTAGAAAAGGCAGGCTGTGAAATACAGTTTGCACTAGTGGAAGCTCACACCTCCCTATATTGATTCGTGTTTACTTTGTATTAGGTTAAAAATAACCGGTGCCGGCCACCCGGACACCTTTCTACATAAATGTCAAATTTTCTGCTAATCGTACCAAAGATAGTATCTTAAATGTCACGGTAAAAAGCGATATGTCAATCAAATAGAACACGAAAAAATTTCAGGATATAAGACAGAAGTCAAACGTGAATACCAACCCACATTATCAATAAAAACAAATTAGTAGTTGTACATTTTTTACACATAGGCACAAATTTGAATAATGATGGTAAAGAACATTGATTTATTAACAGTCACTTTTACTTATTTTACTTAGGTAGTTTTTATCTTGATTCTTTTTTATAGTCGATTGACCGAAATACAAGTATATTTTTTTCATGGATATAGTAAAGTGGCTATCTGTCCGCTATTAGCGCTAGTCATAAATATAATAGGTGGCTATCAAAGTTGCAATATAACTTTATTAAGGGGTTATACGAGTGGCCACGAAAGTATTATCTGCGAAATAATTCAGTCATTATGAAGTACAAACTTCTGAAAATTTGGAACGTGGGTAATTGGTTACTAAAGCCAGAATCTTGCATAATTGAGCACAAAGTAGGACTAATTCCGGTTTAATCGGAAGTGACGCAAAATTTATATTATTTTAAATAAAACAGACTTTTACACTTTCGTCCTCACTCGGTAGAGCAAGTGCGGATCTATGGTTCAGGTAAGCATTATAATTTTTTAGGAAATTTAAGGCTTATGGAATAAAGGTAAATGAAAAAAAAAAATAGATAGCGATGGTAAAAGCAAACATTGGTCATCTTGATTTTGTTTGCTAATCAAGTGTATTTCCGCAACTTAGAAATCAAAGCAACCATAGGAGACATTTATACACATATGCAAAAAAATTATATATAGGACCTAATATTGTTATTAGAAATTTTTCTGTTGTTTGCATCATATATAATGTTTACTTAACCCATATCAAACGTGTAGGTATTCACCAGGTGAAAAAAATTGTGATATCGGTACTACGACAAAGTTATATCGAAGTGACGAGGATATAATGCGACATAAAGTTTATAAAATTTATGACGAACAAACTATCAACTCTGGATAATTTGCTCAGACTTGTAACAGATGAAACTGAAATTAGGTGTGGTAGAACAAGTTTGCGGAAGTGCCTTTAACGCATTAATTTTAAATTTAATAGATAATAATAACGGGCAACTTTGTGTGACGATAACGATTATTAAACTGACTTGCAATTTTATTTTAAAATGATAAATAAACAGATTTAGAACAAACATTAGAACTTTATAGAATTTTATGTAAAATCCATTGTATTTGTGAATTAGCCACAATTTCTTTTAATTTGTAATCATTTATTACGGGCCTGTTTGAATCACCCCCTGGGTGTATAGTCACCGCTAATGGCAGGTACAGGGTTATTCCATATATTTAGACAGCGTCTACCTTGCTTATTATAAAAGATAGAAAAAAACTTTAAATATAAAAGTTGTAGGGTTTGTCTTAAATCGCCAGAAATTGTTGCGCAATATCACGAATAGATATTGGAAAGTTAAAAAAAAAACACCAAGAGGCCTTTTCTTTTTAGAATTGGCTGCCGTTGAAGCAACCTTCTTTGAAAGAAAGCGGTGGAGTACTATTTTTTTTTCATCAAAATCATTTAATTTTAATTTTAAAATTAATTTGCTGTTACGCACGTAACTGGTGGAATTGCCAAAACTCATTGAATCGAAACGGACATGTTTCCATACCCATATAGTACATACCAAAGCTCAAATTAAGATTTTAAATTGTTTTCGATATATTATTTAAGAAAAGGATTTTTATTTTTTTTTTTACTGACATCCTGTATCTCGAAAAGTAAGCATTTTTGGATTCTTATTTGTAGGGACTTTTTTCTTATTTTCACCTCTAGAATAAGTCCTTAAAATAGTTCCCTTTCCTACCGAAACCCTGTATAACATATATTAATATAGCTAAAATGTAATTAATGCTTTATTTCATATTAAATGATATAGAAGTAAATTGATTAAAACTTGTAATGCTGACATTTTTTTATGTTCTCTTTAAGTATTAACGATCAGCTACTCGTATTAATAGTGGAGTGACCCTGATTTGATTTATTTGGTAATCATGATATCTATCTATCTGCAATTATTATTAACGGTAGGACTTTATATAATGAGCACTTCTATCTTTTATTTAATAATCCCTGAACATTAATTACTTTTTGGTGTAATTACTCAACTAAAACGTTCTATATTTTTCTATTTAATCTACTCTATCCATTTCAGTCAACATTTCAAATATTGACTTACACAAGTTTATTTATTTTATCTAATTTATAGGTATTTAAAATACTAAATTTTCGAATTAATTACATCAGATTCTAAAAGCGATGAATTCAACGTTTCCTTCTTGTTTTGATTTTTTGTCATTTATATTGGAATTAAAAATCCACAAAAAATCACACATCATCTGGGAACATTCAATAATGTTCATGGCGCAACCAATTTCTTACACTTTTTCTTTATTTAGCTGTCTAAATAAATATTTTGACATTTTGGAGTTGCCTTAGTGTTCAGCTATTCTGAGGTCTATTTAAGCGAGAGCTTATCATTTGCATCCCCTCAAAAGCCCCCCACAGACTTCGTTCTTTTTCATCCGTTCGTATCGTCGCGATTCGGAAACAAAAGAAACAAAATAGATTCTCTACGCGGCGCCTTTAGAAAAGAATTAAAAAAATTGAAAGTGTTGCAAAGATCTTTTTTTTTTTTACTTAAAACGGCAACCACCGGCCATTGCTAAGAAGTGCTTCCTCTTCATGATGTACAACTGTGTGAGTGCAGAACGAACAAAATTAACTGCCAGGATTGTTCATAGTGTGTGGGATACGAACGGATGAAAAAGAACGAAGTCTGTGGGGGGCTTTATGTTATATTCTACAAAAAAAAATATTTGTTTTCTACATATTTGGGGGAAAAAACTTCATTCATTCTTCATCAGTACTAATGTTTATAATTTTTCGTGTAGTTTGCAGTGTTTTAGAATTACTTAATATGGTTGCAGCTTGTTAATTCAAAATTAACTATCTACCTAAATCAGTCTCATATGACTGGCTTTTATACATTATAGAATAGAATTGGTTTATTATTATATTTTATTAACTTTTTTTACCGAAATTGATGCTCATAGCTTTACTGAAGAAAAATATACTTAAGCTATAATCGTACCACAACTTTTTAGTTAATATAAATGCAATATGAAACATAACGAAAATAAATATCAGATCATATAATTAGGTACCTTTCTAGTCTCAACCCTGGATGCGTGCTCCACCAAAGTTTCCACTGTAAACATTCCCTGTTTGCACAGTCACTATTTACTACATTTTAATGGTTGTTTGCTTCAACATAAACTCCACACAACACAACACTGCACTAGCTATGATTTAAATTTAA
Source organism: Rhagium mordax (assembly GCA_963680705.1). NCBI lineage: Eukaryota > Metazoa > Arthropoda > Insecta > Coleoptera > Cerambycidae > Rhagium > Rhagium mordax. Next base: position 23,047,330 of record OY796661.1, on the reverse strand, counting down.
AAGCACTTTACTAAATATATTATAAACACCATATTTTATCACCCGACTTATTTTAGAACTTTGGGAGACTTCATGCATTGGGTACGCCTGCCACCACTACAACATCGTACTAGGCTGAACAGTGAACACGCGTGCAAAATCTCCTCGTTTTTTTTTGTTCCAAATATGACTGCGATAAATGCGAATAAATAGATAGAAATTGTATAATTGATTTGCGTTATTCTAGGCCTACTTAGGTTTATCTTTATAAAAAATGCTAAAGGTGTTGGATAATTACGGCGTTTATGCTGTAGACATTATAGACGCAAGGACCTAGACTTGATGCAATTCTACTAAATTTCATTTCAGCGATATTTATATCCAAGGGTACGTGTTTTTGTTCATAACTTTTATAAACGATAAAACATACAAAAATAATAGGAATCTTGCCAATAACAATTTTTTCGTTAAACTTACTTATTCATTAAATCATAAACAAATAAATATACTTTAGTAATGATAAAAGACCAATTTTTTGACTTGCAAAAAGTTTTTCACACAAAAGCAGTGGCGTAGTTATGGTGTTCTGTCTGCATTTGAACCCTCTAAACTTCTACGGCAATGATCAGAAATTATATTTTTATACAAATTTTAAAACTTTGCTGCATTTCCTATAAAAAAGTACGCCTGGTAAAATTCGCTAGAAGGTTTTCTGTTCGAGATATTATTTAAAATGTAGAAAAAATTCAAAAACCGCGCAAAAAATGTATTCTAACCGGAATCCCGATAGAAGCCATCCTTGGTTATCATATTTTTTTAAACAGGAATTTTAGAGCAAGAAGGTAGGTACTTAACAATAACGAACCTGTTGACGATTTTATAATAAATGAAGAACTTAAAATTAATGTCTTGGCCTATGCAGAGTTCAATAGAAATGCATCCCTAAGAGAAATTGCTCAACAATTTGAAATCAGCCATGAATCAGTACGTAGAATTTTGAGAGCATAAAATAAAAGTTTAAAATACCAGTTGCACCACCATCTTTACGAAAATGATTACCAAAAAAGGATAAATCAACAATAATTATATCTAAGGTATTTTAGTTATTTTCTGACTAATCTCGATTTACAAACCTAGGGTTAATTAATAGGCAAAATACCCGTTATTGAGAGACTGCATATCATAATAGATTCGGGTTTAACGTATACAGTGTGTCGCACTTAAGAGTGAAATACCCTTATAACATTTTTCATTTTCATCCGATTTAAACCAAATTTCACTCAAAGACAGAGCACATTAGGATCAACTTATGGCCCAAAAGCCATTTGCCCGTTACTAATGCAAAGCCACCTACGATATCAAAATAAACAGGGAAAATCAGCAAAACATATTAGGCATTTTTTTATCAAAAATTTTATTAGGTAATGAAAGCTGTTCAGAATTGTTCAAAAACCTTAAGTCCAAAATTTAATCAAAATTAAAAAATATTAATATTTTGTTTGAAAAAGTTTTAAGTCTGAAAATATTATTTTAATGGATTATTGATTATTGTATGGTAATATTTTATTTTTTTATAAAAAAAAACTAAAAAAATACTCTGCAACTAAATACGAATGATAATTGATATTGTAAAATTATATTTTAGGATTTAAAATTTTTTAAATCAAAATATCAATATTTTTTAATTTTGATAAGATTTTGGATATAAGGTTTTTAGACAATTCTGAACAACTTTCATTAGTAAAATTCTCCGATAAAAAATGCCTAATAATATGTTTTCTTGATTTTTTGAGTTTATTTTGGTATCGCAGGTGGCTTTGCATTGGTAGTGGGTGAATGGTTCTTTGGCCATGAGTTGATACTAATGGGATCTATTATTTAGTAAAATTTGGTTCAAATCGGATAAAAATGGAAAAAGTTATAAGGGTGTTTCACTCTTAAGTGCGACACACTGTAGATGGGGATTCTCGGAACAAGATTATTTTACCTATTATTATTGACGGAATTGAAGATTTTCTGATTTACTTTTGGCTCAAGAAGAGGAAGTTTTACCAACAAGATGGTGCCTCAACATACAGATAAGTCCACCCGTGTTCGAACCTCCTCGGTCTTTACTGTATAACTTAGGAATACTTACAAATTACTTGAATCAGATGTTTGGTTCCCCTGTCTGCCAATGGCCTGCGAGATCCCCCGATTTGAGTGTGCTCGACTTTTTCTTGTGGGGGCATGAAAAGTAGATTGGGTTGACAAACTATTAGTGACATAACCAGGGAACAATTACAAAATGTCTTACGAGAAAGTTTGGATAGGGCAGTCTTATGCAGAAATCAAAATGGACAACATTTTGAATAGCTATATTAAATTGAAATGTATTTCTAATTGTTTTTATATCTTTTCTTTCTTCATTAAAGTAGTTACTTTATCCATGTATGTCTTATATAAAGCAGTTTCGCAACTTTGAGTGATACGAAACTTATTATTTAAAATTTAGGCCCATAAACAATTAAGTTATGTTAATACCACGCAACCACTTTTCTGAAAATATTGAAATTAACGGGTGTGGGCTTGTTTGAAAGGGAATTAATGTATGTTTCATTGGTAATATGGTAACTATAAAACTGGGAGATTGCTATTTGAAAATTAATGAGAAAACATCGATTTTTATCAAGAAATAATGCATAAAAATGAAATATTTGGCAATATTTCTCGATGTTGGCAACTAATGATAATTTTTTTTGCAAACCATGGCTTACTTGATGAAAATAAAAAAAAATCACGTATAGATCTTAGCTTTAACAAATAATACCTGTTTTAATAGATTTTAAGCAGAATCTTTGAATGTGATTCAAAATATAGCATTCCATTTGAAATAGGAAAGTTGTTACGGTTAATCCAGAAGTGATTTGGAACGGACAAGCATCTGCATGCGTATCAATCAGGTTAGCCATGGAAGAAAAGTTTGCTTTTTGAATTTATTCAATTATTCTGTAAGGCATAAGTGTTAAATTAATTATTTTTCATTCATGGCTACCCTGATTGATAACCATGCAGATTGCAGATGCTGCTGGTATAAATAATATTGTTCACGAAATTTTCAATAAATAAAAAAACAGTAAAAGATAAGATACAACATATATATAGGTATATATATTTGAAATCACAGATTTGAAAAATGTAAAAAAATATAGGGTGTTCCATTTAAAAAAATGTAAGTTAGGTTTGTCCCGCTTTTATGGAACACCCTGTATATCCTTTGCAGGGGTTTTAAATGAGGTCATTTGATTCACTACAACTTTTATTTGAAACATTTTTCCTAACTCGAAAAATAAAGAAAATATAAGGGTGGGCCTTTTCGTTGGATAACCCTGTACAGCAATAATAAGTTTATAATTCATCAAAAAACATAAAAAAATGAAAGTTGTTTTTTCAAATAATTTGAGAGAAAAAATTATAACTAATGGTTCATATACCTTATTGCCCGCAAAAACAGCATACATTTTTTAATAAAGTTCATTTTATGTTTGTGTGTAAATCTCACCTAGCATATTTTTTATGGTTCGCTTGCTCGTAAATTCGTCTTGCACTAACGTATATTTACAACAATCAATTTTGAAGTATTTGCAGTTTTCCAAAATAATTTTTATCTTACAGAGATGCATTTTGTTTTGGAAAGTAGCAACATTGGGAATAAGTTGGCCGAATTAAAAAAAATATAACAGAATGCGAAAGTCGTCATCTTGACATAGGACCTAAATTTGCCGCTCAGTTTTGTTTAGTATCGCAGCTCTAGTGTAAAGCGGAGAACACATACGCGCGATTGCGACCACGATCGCGATGACGATGGTGGTGGCGGCTGAACGCGTCCTAAGGAAACAAATGAACCCGCACATATTTGTTTGCAGCAATCACCGCCATCGCCATCGCGATCGCGCGTATGTGTTCTCCGCTTAAACAGTTCGAGACGCTAGCATACGGCGACCAAGGACGGACATGTACGAGCAGTAAAGCACTTGTTTCTAGGCAGCGGCCACGGTGTAAGATAATTAGGTGGTGAAACGCCTCAATGTATCGTATGGTTAGAATGTCTCCAAACTGTTAACGCTAGAGACGCAAAATCGTAAGACAAAGAGAGAGAGTATGGGGCCACCAGGGCCGCGCGGGCTGCGGCCCGTATCGTCCCTAGTTAATTTCCACTTCATTTTACCAGGTCGAAAAATATACCATTCGATGCAGAAAAATATGTAGAACACGATTGTTGAAAAATTATGTGTCTAAATTGTCGACTAGTCTGCAAAAAAAAATAAAAACCGAAAATGAAATTGGACGCCGGCACGTTTAACTCGAAACGCTGCTAAAACCGTTCGAGTTATGAAAAAAATTAACATAAACAATTTTATAGAGAACTAAATTTCCTATAAAAAAGTCAGTGACGGCATATGTCTGAGCACGGTGTAAGACAATTCTTACACCGTGGGCCTGAAAGTTGTGCGCTGGAAAACGATAAGTTTAATTTAACAAAAGATCAGCGCGCGAATTTGAGGCGCCCTCACACCAAAACTATTAAAGATAGACTAATGCCACCACTGACTTTTTTATAGGAAATTTAGTTCTCTATAAAATTGTTTATGTTAATTTTTTTCATAACTCGAACGGTTTTAGCAGCGTTACGAGTTAAACGTGCCGGCTTCCAATTTCATTTTCGGTTTTTATTTTTTTTTGCAGACTAGCCGACAATTTAGACACATAATTTTTCAATAATCGTGCTCTACATATTTTTCTGCATCGAATGGTATATTTCACGACCTGGTAAAATGAAGTGGAAATTAACTAGGGACGAAACGGGCCGCAGCCCGCGCGGCCCTGGTGGCCCCACACTCTCTCTCTTTGTCTTACGATTTCGCGTCTCTATCGTTAACAGTTTGGAGACATTCTAATTGAGGCGTTTCATCACCTAATTATCTTACACCATGGCAGCGGCACTTCACGTCGTATGTATTTTGAGGTTGGCTACGTCAAGATGGGAACTTTCGCAATCTGTATGTTTATATCACATACCACTTATTGTTTTAAAATCCATGATTGTGACTGTAGTGATGTTTTTAATATGGGCGTGTAGATGGACTCGTTTATTTAGTTTACTCACGTTTATAAATCAATTTAATAGAGCTCAAGATATTTAAGTAGTACACACTGCTGCTCCACTTTGTAGAAAAAAATTTAATTAATTAGAAAATTTTAACATCCTAACACTTTTAAAAAAAATAAATCAAAAGATCAACTCTTGTGTAAGTACTTTAAAAACACCGTGCATATATGTACAAAATCATGTTAAGAAAAATAACAACTAAGAATTTACTATTCCAAGTAATCAACTAAGTATATACTTATATTTAGCTGGCTTAATTAGGACTTCTTTCTTTCAAAGTATTTTTGCCAGTAAACACCACCAATTTTTATTATCTGGCATTTAAACAAATTTCAATGATAAATAAACTATTTTATAATCTACTCTTAATTAAGGCCAATATACATCTGTTTAAATTAAGTGAGATATTCGTCACCTCACAGAAACTGCAGCGATATTAAACCGATTGAAAAGCCATATCAAATAAATATTTTCCGTGTACGATTTGCTTTTCTTTATTTCCCTTTTCACCTTCTCACAAATCTATTGTGTACACGAGAGCAACCACACTACACACTATACAGCTATATATATAACACCAACAGTGTCCATAATTCACAATGCCTGATAATATTTCCACTTTGGCAAATAGCAAGAGTACAAATTCCTTTCATGTTTCGTGTCTTTCTTAAAAGAAATATAAAATTCTTGCTTTACCAGTCACACTCGTACAATTTGAGCTTCCGTCTTATTTATTTTTTTTATTTCCCACCAGAAGCACCTCAACTGGTGTTGCATAAATATTCTCGGGTGCATACATATATCGACTTCCGGAGTAATGTTCGACTTCGTGCGGGCTCTTGTAATGGAGCGAATTTTCGCAAAATTGAGAAAATTGACACAAGGAAGTGCACTAGTACGTGATTTAAATGCTGCAAATTTTCTAGAGTATATTTTCGACAAAATTTAGACTGTATAAAACTAATAGGTAACGGATCTTAAATGCATAATTCATCATGTGTCAAAGATACCAAATACGTGAAGCATAAAATGAAGAGTATTTATGGAACAAATTATTTGTTTCATGATCAGGTTATTAAGAAAAAAGTGGTCGGTTTTTGTTTTTAAATGTCTATCCTTTGATGTATCTGTCGATTTCCTGATATCATTTGTATAACAGTTTTGACGAGGTTTTTTTTAAGCCAAGACGAGTCACGTGACATTTCTTAAAGTATTTTAAACTTACACGCTGGTTTATAAAATTGAATATGAAGTATTGAAAAGATTTTGTAATAACTGTCAGTTAATCAGTACATCAGTACCTTCCTCTATCCGTTTCAATGAGCATCACAAACACAGTACGCAAATTAACGCAGTCAACTAGCAGTAAAGCATATATATATTTTTAATTATAATTATAAATATAGATTTCTGGTTTTCTAGGCTATCATCAGTGTGGAACATGTAAATACACATTGAAATCCGTGCCGCTTTATTATTAAGAAAATAAATTTAATTCAATGAATAAGATAATTGAAAAGCTTTGTATGCTTCGATAGAGCAAAAGGTGTATCGCATGACCCATGTTGCAGTCTAAAGAAATTTCAATGAACATTTAAAGACTACAGTTGACCTATCAAAAGATTTAAAAAATAATAATTTGCTTATAAAATTATTTATTTATTAAATACTTTAACAGTATAGGTTATGCAATATACATATATCATATATATCTAGTCTAGAGTCGGGTAAACATTTAAAACCAAATAAATGGCTAACAGTATAAATCGGAAACCTTATATATAAAACGAGAGAAGGTTTACTATACACGCAATAACTTACTAGGTATCCTTGGGTTTTCCTTTCACATAAAATACTTTTTATTGCTGCCAGCATCTATACAATGTTATTCGATGTACATAAATAAAATAGCATGCTCCTAAGTTTTTCTGGATTATAAAATTTAATTATATATAATAAAGAAAATATATCGACGTTTATAACATGAAATCTTTTCGTGTATATCGCCTAAAATATATGTTTTTTATGCCGTCGAGCAATTTGGATCAGCTTATCAGATCAAAGATATATAAAGAAGTGCGGTTATCAGTTTCTTTGGTTATTTAGGTTTTATTCGGGAATATGGGTCAAATTTTCCACCCAATGTTACTGTTTTATAAACTCAAATTAAAAATTCACAGTCCTTCGCAAAGATGCAACCGGAGGAGACATTGGAAATGACGAAGTAGAACGCAAATTTTGTGATATTTCGGATGTGATAAAAATGAAAATTTGTTGCAAAGTAGTAAATAGTTATTTCATTAACACAAAACATTTTTAAAAATTAAAATCTTATTATCAGTAGTTTTCTTTAGAAATTAAAATAAAAAGTTATTTTATTAACAAAAACATTCTCATAATGAAAACTAAAATGGTATTATATAAATTTTTTTCACTAACAAACATTTTTAATGTTAAAACTAAAATAATTTAAAATAATTTCGTGAAGATGAAAAGTGATTCCTAACAATTAGGTACAAATACCGATATCGATTAATCGCAAACTATTAAACGCAGCTAATAGTACAGGAAAAGTGTCCAAACTGAACAAGAACATAGTGAATTCGTTGAAACTTGACATATACGTTTAAAAATACATACCTATGTTTAAAGAAACTTAAAGAGTCCCGAACCGTAATGGGTGTGTCGGAGCTGCCTACTTGAAAAATCATGGGATGAACTAGGTTTTTCACATGCATAATAAAAATTGGCAATTGAACCATGAGAAATTTTCAAAAAATAAGAATATTTTCATTTATAGAGAAATATTAATTTTTGACTTTTTTATTAAATTTTTTTACCAATTTTTCGTTTGTTTCCTTCATTTTTTGCTTGTTTATCTGTGAGTATATTCTGCAAAATGAAAAAGTACATAATCATTGTACAAGTGAGGATTATCGAGTTGTTTAAAATTTATATATATATTGAATGAAACGCACAAAGATCGGAATCGATAGCATATAAATAAATAATTTTATACATGTATGAATTTAGACATCGTACTCCCTGACAATTTCCGTAAATTTGTAAGCATCTTCAACCTGCTTTTCTATTGCGGTTGCAGGAGATAAGCTGCAATATTAATTCTGCTGTTGGCACAAAAAGTGTTGTCACAGGTTGTAAGGAGCCGTTAATTTTCTTCTATCCCCACTGTTGTGGATTTTTTTCATTGCCAAGCCATTTCTGAATTTTGTAGAATACTCGTAATGAATATTAAGCGACTGCCTCTGAAGTTGGTGGCAATATTTCCAACTTTGATTTTTGTTCGTGCAGCGATTGTTTGAATTGATTAAATCTGTATCAGTTGAGTGAGACATTTGTGATTTTCCTTGCACCGTATACAAGTAGGAAAAGAATTTCACCAGCCTGTTTTACTTGTAAGGGGGTTAAATTCTTGCCATTGAAAGTTCTTACTACATTAACCAACTGCATTTCTTTCTGAAGACGTTTGATGACTTTTAATTTTTCTTTCTGAAATATTCTAGACGTGGTATCATAACCACTGAAGGCATGAGTCAGTAAAATTGTATTTTTCTACTACCGTCTATATTAATGAACTTTGTAACCCTAGCAACATGCGCGATAACGAAAGTAAACATTCGAGTTACCTGGTTGCTAAGGCGTTGCTATCTACGAAAGTAAAACTTATGCGGCCAGGACAGGAAAGTAGAAAAACAAATTTTAAAAGAAATTAATTCGTTCTACTTGAACAAATTAATACAACTAAACAATTTTGTATTAATAAAGAAAGGTCTTTCTAGGAAGTACGCCAACATTTTTGTCGGCACGTAGTACCCAATGTAGTACCTACCTACCTACCTCCATTTTAAAAACGCTTCATAAGTTTGCATATACCTTGCTTTGGATTTCTTGGGGTAAAACAAAGCACAAGCAATATTCCCATTTATATCGCCACAAAACATTTGTATTTGTTTATTTTAGTTTGAAAACCACCAGAAATTAAAATGTGTAATATTTTGTTGCCATGGAAACAATTTTCACAGACAGCCTCCTAAACTATAAAATTTATTAAAAACGTCAATTAATTTCATGAAATAATTAGTTTTAAATTCGTAAATCCCATAATTTTTTTCGGTGTAGTAGAAAAAATATAATACATTTCACGATGCAAAAGCCCTTTTAAGTATTCGGTGTTTTTTGAAAGGTCTCGGCTTCGCCTCGACCATTCAAAAATCACCTCACACCTTAAAGTAACCTGTCGCATCTAGTAATGTAAATAACTATTTTTATACGTTCTTGTCATTTCTGGATTTCTGGCGAAGAAAAAATTTTCCATATAATTTTTCCTGGCCTTATGAAAAATCTTTTTCTTCTGGAGTTAAAGCGATTAATAGAACAAGGAGATCAACGTCCTCATCAACTAAGTACAAATGTTCGTCTATTATTTAATATTTCAATTGCTATTTTAACAATAGGCGAATCTACATCATCTACGGCTTATTTTACAAACAATCCTTTGTTTTAAAGTATTTGTGGCAACATTGAAATTAATCGGATTTCGTTTATACCATTTGACAAAAACTTTTCTTGAGGGAGGGCTACGATTACTGAATTTTGCTTAAATTTGGTTTTCACGTAGTTAACATACGTCGTACAAATGTGGATCCAATAAAAATCCACCTTCAAATTACATAAATAATAAGTATAGAGTTACAAAGATTTCGCAATATTCTTACTTATTTGTTTAATTTCGGTACATTTTGCATGAACTGTAACCGTGTGACATACCATTGGATCAGGCATTGAGAGAGAAGTTGTACATATATTTTATTTTGCTTCAAATCACGCTATCTTTGTAAATTGCGAAAAACGACAAAATTTTAAGTTACATATGGTTTTCGGCTATACATATTTCGACGGGACAAAAGGAAATAAGCTGTTTGACGTACTTCTCGATGTTAAGTTGTCTTAGAGATTGTTGGGCGTGACTTTTCTAATGAAGCGATACATTTTTTTGTTTACTTTTGCTTAATCTACCTCATGTTAAAGTAATGGCACTCAAACCTAGTCTAACACTCGGTAACACGTACAAATCAGATATCGGTAACCTGCCAGAGCAACCCCGATCCTAAATCCACCCCTATGATTTGTCAAATTACAAGTCATTGACAAAATTGAAAAAATTACAAAAACAGGAAAACCTCAAATACTATTTCCAAACGAATTTCCGAGAGACTGTTTTAGTAATAAATCCAAGGTAGAGGGTCGAACTTAGAACTACATCGTGAATTACACGGTCACGCTCTGATTTTAGGCTCAATAGGAGTGAACGAAAAAGTGTAATTTTGACGTCTATTGTTCTGAAACCGCTAAAATTTCACGCGTTACGTCATTTTGCAATGAAACTGATTTTCGACCCCCTACTAGGAAACTAAAAACATTTCTTTAATCCTGCTCTTGAGACATGCAGTTTCTTACTTGGATACAATACTCGATACAATTAAATGTCAAAGTGAAGGAAAGGCACTATCGAGAAACAGAAAATTGTTTCGGGGTCCTGAAGTCGTCCCGGGTCCGAAACTGTAATCGGTTCCGTCTTAGGACCGATATTAAGAAATCATTAAATTTCGCTCGATCGACTATAAGGTGTAATCTATCGGACGCACTATGGATTTTTTGGCGAATTTTGCGAAAACACGAAAATTTTAAACCTTATTTCCAAACGAAAACAGACCGCCGGGCCGCCGTTCTGGCAATAAATCCAAGCTCGAAAGTCCAACTTGAAAGTGCACCGTGAATTGTGCGGTCCAGCTGCGATTTTGAGGTCAGCAGATCCTAACTAAAAAGTGACGTTTGTGACGTTAACGAAAAATTTTAAAGTTTTGACAAGTCCTGCATGGGTATGAAATTTGGAGGGATCTGCGCGCGCATTCGGCCTTTTTAATTTCGCAAAATTTACAAAACTCTTCGACATGGGGTATTGAAACGCTAATAACTTTTTAAATATTCAAAGAGTCGCAACGAGATATAGCCCTTGGGATTTTCTCGACAAGAGAAGACTCCTATAAAAAAATAATAACATGACTGCCGGTACAACGCGATTTAGACAACCAATCAACAATTGGTCACTCTGTTGTCGCCACTGTTTCTATAAGTCATGCTTCATTTTATGCAACATGAAACTGATTTTCAACCCCCTATACGAAAACAAAAACATTTCCAATGTTAAAATTACAAAATGAACTAGCAAATTCAAAAACATGGCCAATAATAGCGATGGGATTTTTTTGATTAAATAACAATTGCTATAACGACAACCTCGTCAATAGTAGCAGGACGTAAATTTACTATGCGACATTTATACAATTCATTGTCAAATGTATGTTTTTACATTTGTAATAGGGTGCTTCGGTTGAAATGTTACCAAAAAAATCATATATTCAACTCTGGAGAAAAGAATTATTTCCTTTCTTGCTCCACATCTCCTATGGGAGGAAAAGTTACGTTTTCGTCCCTAGTTGCATAATTTACATACTTATATAATATGCTTCTCTAGGACATTCCAGGAAAAAATTTAAAAAGAATTAATTCCTTTTATTCAATTAGGATGTCTTTATTTATCTATACTTACGGTTCTCAGTCTAGAAGTCGGATCCTTAACGAAAATATTAAATTTAACTTGTTTCGTGATTGGCATATACATAAAAAAAATTGAAATCAGCAAATTGACACCCGTCCCACATTGCCAGGACTTCAATTAAAAATACAGTATCAGATTGGCTTTTTATATAATAGACCTAAAAAGGATTAAAATCTAATCCGCGGCCTTAAGCATCTTACTTCGTCACTCCCAACTTTTTACGACACACAATAATAAAGGCCGCCGCTAATCCCAACATTCAATAAAGATTTGGCGTCTCTGGAAACCCTTAACTTTTTAGATGAAATCTGCTTGTTCTGCATTTTGATTTTAATTATATCTGTCGAGAAATTCCGCCTTATCATTCTTCCAATTCAAGCTGGGTCCGCCCCACAATAAACTGACAAATTTGATATAATTGAAATCGTGACGCTTATCTGTCTTAATTGTTTTTTGCATCAAAACTGGAGCTTCACTACGCAGATATTTCTCACATGACATTATCTAGATTCATATTTAAAAGCGGGATTTAATTTCACCGATATATTTACTGGAATGGCGCACATTTCACTTCAATGGGCGTTACACTCCGCTTTTATATCTTCTTGATAGGTTTATATAAGTATATAAACCTTGTTAAGTAACAAGCTCAGCATCTCCAATGGTTTAACACGTTTTTTTTATTCCTTGTGTACTTGCACAATTTTTATTCCTTGTGTACTTGCATATGTATTTTATTGTGGTTCAGTCTTTTAGATGTATTGCTTCTTCTAAAATACCTGAGGGTCTTTTATGTCTTATAAAACACCACAAAAAAAACATGGTCATTCCATTTAAGAAAAAAAAGTTTATGTCACTTCCGGTTCAACCGGATGTGATATTTTCGTTCCTGTTAGTCTAAAAATAGCCCACTTTTGTCTTATTCACGTATACCAAAAACGAAATTTTTAAATTCAAAAACAACCAAAAAATTGGGGGCGTACATTGACTCGTGGCCACCCGGTATATATATGTAAATTGTATTGTCGGTAATTTGCCTGCAGATGATTTTAAGATATCTTCAAAGGTGGAAAGTTTATGTTAGCTTCAGACTTAAAAAAATGTAATATATATTGACATGCTATATCCACAATTTTTCAAATCACAAATGATAATCATGTGAATGATTAAAAATATTGGAGAGCCAAAACTTTGTTAAGGACTTAACGAGGGACTTAACTGTAACGATCGATAAAATACTAATATTTTGGTATTTGATTAAAAATGTATCTACTAGGAAAATTGTAAAACTCAAATTCTAAGCCTCAGTATGCCCATCTTATTTGGATATAGTGGACACATCCAAACTTTACGATTAGTAAAATTAATTATGAGTAAATGTGATCGTTTTAATTAATTATTATTAACCATCAAGATTTCTTTTTCTGGCGAGTTGTAGTTAAAAGAGGGTCATTATTTTCTGTATTATTTGAGCCAAACTCAAAGGAGTTACAATATAATGCTACACAAGAAATACCTTGAATTTCCAAGCAAATAAAAAACTTGAATAAAACCTGCACTATTTCTCTGTAATGGCGTTTTATTGTTGTGAGCATAGCTGCAGGTATGCTTTTTGGTTAAGTAGTATTTAATAATAAATAATTTACTTTTAATGGGCGTTGCTGTATTCATGTCCTTTTTTATTGCTTCCAACGTATATAAAACATGGATATATATACCTACCTAACTATCTAACTAAAATATTCATGACATAATTATTCTGATTTTTTCTATCACTATTGATCCGCCACCCTATCACCCTTTTATTCATTCATTTCATTGCAAGACTGCATATGTTAAAATTTTATGAAAATAATGATACCTATGCAATTTACAAAACAAGTAACTGACAGACAGACATTTCTTAGAGCTAAGAATTTAGAAATAGGACCAAGACGTGTGTAATCGTTAAAATATAAATGTGTGTAACCGGTTTCCAAATATGGACAAATTGATGTGTCCGGAATAAGCCCTAATGAAAATCCCTGAAGTATTTTGGAAAAACAAAACGTGAGAGCTGATTTAATACGCCTTCTGTTTACTTTATTGTGAAAATCAATACCAACAATTCATATTCATCGTCTTAAGGACCTACAGTATTTACTAGTTGGTAGTTCATTACTTAAACAACCAATAAACTGATTAATGAGGATATTAAAATAGAACAAAAGAGATTTACAACGCATTCAGTGACGTGAAAAATTTAAGAATCTGGGTGGAAGCCAATTTAGATGACATGATTAGATGCAATTATAAAGAATTATCGGGAATTTTTAATTCCAAGTTTCCTTAGAAATAAACTTTACGGAGTACGATATAAACTAAATACATAAATTTACTTAATTTTATCTGCAAGTATACACAATTTCTTAAATAATTAAAGATTTTATGAGACCATGCCATAAAGTGGTATTCAAAAACTTGATTCCGGTCTTGTAAATTTTGCAAGTGTTTGCTCGTCTACTTTAATAAAAACTTCAAATTCTAAAGAATATTTTAACTTTTAAATGTAATAAACTTGAATAGAAAAGGCGGCTAATAAAGCAGGATATATTTTTAACATTTTTAGGGCAATTTGCTTAATGACACTGTAAATTACTGTAGTTAAACATTGTGTAGGCAAATTAATACAATTTAAAGTACCCAACTTCTAATTAATTGTTTTGTAAATAGTTAACTTGAATTGGTAACAAGCCGCCTGAATACTAACTTAAAAATAAAAGAGAATACAAAAATTTGATTATTCTAATATACAGTGTTTCCTCGAATTGAGTACACAATAGGAAAAACTTTTTTTATTTTCGATTTTCCAACAAAACGTCTCTTAATAAATACTTACTACTTACTTTGAAAATAGCATTTCTGCTAAAAGTGTTAATATTTCTGTACAGGGTGACCGGAAAAGTTCATAATCTCGAGAAAACTTTTTTATTTTCGATTTATAGATAAAAATACTCGCTCAGGAATAACGTAAACTTTTATTTTCATTTAATAGCAGAATGTGGTCATTTTTTTCCATAACTTAATGGGAATTTAGAGACTTTGTACTTTTAATATTCAATAATTGATAACATGAATAATACCTTGACATTTTGACAAACGATTCTGACATTGAAATTAAAATGTATAGGTATCCTAAATTATGGTACACCATTTTTAACGTTTCAGAAATTTGGTAATATTAAGACAATTAAAATCTTTTATTCCTTCTACATTTTTATACCTAAAACTAAAAATCAGGATATTTTACTCTTGCATTATTTTCACATTATTAATTTTCTTGGACACCCTGTACGTGAAATCTTATTTCTGTCAACGGCATTCTTATTTATGGCCGAAACAAAACTTTTTATGAAGAAACAAATATTTCGTAATATCAAAAATAAAGAAGTTTTCCCTCTTGTAAACTCAATCCGGGGGCATACTGTATAATATCCTACACTCAACTTTGTACATACTTACATGCAAATGTGCCAGTTGTTTTTGTTTAGATATTTCGCCACGTGATTCCAAAATAATAGTTTCTACAAAATTCTGCTCATCACGAATATCTCCATTCTGTTTCATTTAGAGAATAAGATAGTAATTTAAGGGACGCGCCGACGGTACAAAGATTTAATCGCAGGCTGTTTCTAAACGTGGCGAATGCGAGGGGCAAAAAAAATTGGATAAAAATAAATCACATTCCTTTTTACACTTTCGTTCCTATGAAAACATTTAGGAGGAAATGCTTTTCCTGCAAGCTATCGAACGAACAGAAATACATTTTTGATATGACAAGATGATTAATTTAAGTAAGAATTAATTGTACTTTGCTTATTTGGAACTGGAAAATAGATTTATGGATTATGTGTTCGGACTTGTAATTACTTAAGTTTTTCTCATATGTTGAGTTGTATGGCAGTTTCACTTCTGCATAAACAAGATATTTAAACAGTTTTTAAATAAAAGTTTTTTTGTTTCCATGGTCTACATTCCATGAAGCTTGACGTGCAGAAATTTAGCACAGTACGCCATAAATGTGTACTTTAGGGAAATATGTTCAATATCAATAGAATCAAGAAATTTATGGTTAGCACGTTCTTTCAGTTTGTATCTATAAATCGTGTTGTAAATTCCTGTAAACAGTAGTACATCCTAGTACAAATTTTTAGATTTTTTTAGGTTTATTTTAAATAATCGTAACAAATACACTAATTAATAAATGTAACATAAAAAGACGACATTCTTTATGAATCAAAGGCTGCTTATTGATTTAGAAAAAAGGAGCCTTTTTTATGTTACATTTATCGTTAAAATAAACTATACTTACCACTTTAAATTTGAAAGAGTTGTTTTAAGTATTATAGTGGGTATTTCTTAAAATATATCGTGAAGTACGTGATTTCTAAAATTTGAAAAATTTGCTTGTATATATGCAGTGTTGCGGTAAGTCGATAAAGGGAAGGAGAAACGGAATGGGCCATAAAATGGATCCTTGTGACACTTTCAGAGTAAGGAGGTATCATGCGATACTTCATTGATTGTAATATAAAGCGTATAATTAGAAAGAAAATTTTGTTTACACAAGCACAAGCGAGACAAAAAATTTTTGTGATATATTTGCAAATATCCAACGTAGGTACAATTTTGTATTTTCATAAGACAGCTTTTTCGTTTATTTAAATTTTTTAGACGTAGATCTTTATTTTTTATTAACTAAAAATCTTATGACACTTTGACATAATTCTTATTCTGTATAACTTTAATAGTAGGTACTGCCATCAACTGATACAGTTTTAAGTAATAAAAAATCCTCAAAATCCTTTGCAAATACAAATTCTTGTTTACTTAAGTATTATATAAAGCATGCGGCAACCGCGACAAAAACAGATTCACACAGTTCAAGCATACAAAAGAATTTTTAATGAAATCACCAAATCCTATGATGCGGATAAACGAATAACGAAGGAAAGAAATCGTATTAGGTAGTTTATATTAAATAATGTAATAAAATATAATGAGAATATTTTTATTAGTATTTCAAATAGAATTATTGCGCGTTCACTAAATTTATATAAGCAAGGCCTGCAAGACCTGTTTATTAACGTTTCTAAATTTAGTCGTTTGTTATCCACGTTTACATTCATGAGGACTATAAGAGAGGACAAATGGAAAAAACTAAATCTGTATAACAAAGGTAGAACTCTATATCGCACGTGTCAGAAAAGATGAGAAAATTAGACTCGTTACAAAGCATACGAACAAAAAGTAAATTCTTGTCAACAAACTTAATGTTCAATAGAGTTGCCAGGGCCACTTTCAGTTACACGTTTCACATGGAACAGAGCTAGGAGTTATTTCTTGTATACCGTTTATGCGCCTCGTACGAATGAGTTATTGACGGAAATGCGGAAGGAGATAGTATTTTATTTTGCTTACGTTTTACGCATCCCCATAAATCCAAGTAAACATATTTATGACCGCAAAAGTTGGAAATTGTTGTCGTAAATTACGCTGGAACATTAAAAAACCACAACCTAAATCGTTTCAAGTACCATCTCAAGATGCATACGAAGATAAGCGAGGAAACTTTTCGGAAAGTACACAGGCAGTAAATATACGCACCGTAATTTATATAACACATTCTCAAAAGAACATGGTTGAAAGTAGGCATAAATTATCACATATTTTCTTGATCATACGCAGCACACTTTTAAACACCTGCAAAATATATTGCTAGCAGTATATTATGTTACTAGGAGTAGAAGGCGATCATTATTGTTGAGCCCAGAAGTTTGCTCAGCCGAGGCAGCAAACTGGGCGAAACATATCTTACTAAGAGTAGGGATTTTTTAACGTAACAATTAATAGACAAGGGATCGAGTGCTTTACATCTCCTCCGAAAGATGGTATATTCTATTTAAATACTTTGGTTCATAGAAGTTAAGGGGTAGTTTAAGGCAGAAGACATATTTTTCTACAATTTTTCTGTGTTACTTTTCTTAACTAATTGAAATCGCAAGAAGTATTCCTGTACCAAATTTTGATAGGAGCCATCATTTTGAGTTATTCAACTGGCACGCATGGGAAGTATGACGTAATTCATTAATAAAGTGAGCTATGGAGAAAAAATTTAGCTATCTGAGAAATTTTTTCAATTAATTATAACAATCATTTGTACTGAGCAAGCAGCAATTTACAATTTATCCTCTCCAATATTTTATGAGAGTGTCTTTAAGTTATTAACAGTGTCTTCAATAATCCCTCTCAACTGTTCCCCAGTATTCACAGTAGTCAACTTCATCTTTAAAATCCAAATGAAAAAGTCACTGAGTTTAGATCAGGCGAGCGCGGTAGTCACTGAATAGAGGCTTTTACACCTCGGCCTCCATCTATCTAAAAAATTAGTATTTAGCTACTGTTGAGTTCCGAACCAAAATAAGCTTGGTGACCATCCTGCATAATTCACATACCCATAAAAGTAACTTCAGGTTAGCAACTCATTTAAAAATTTGTTACACAAATTTGCATTAAGATATCTAAGCAGGTATAAAATGTAGACTAATAAACATATTACTCAACTTTATTCCTCAAACAATTAATTTGAAGGAATGCTGGAAAGCGTCGATCATCATTGAGGAAAGTTTTTCTAGTTAGTAGTCTACTTTCAGGGTATTAATTCATGCACTCTTATTGCTTCTGCTAAATTTCCGCTGCCCTAACATTAAATGAATATAAGCGTACTATAATTTAAGAGGATCTCATTTACGATATTTTCAACAAGGATCCTTTTTACCATCAAGTGTCTAAATAAAATTAGTGTAAAGAAAATATGACAAAAATTAGGCCTCATTCCTCTTGCAACCACAATATTATATATGAAAATAAAATTGCCCAAATATGTACCGTTATTAAATTGTACAAATTTATTCTTTTTAACTTAAAATATTACAAATTTATGAACAAAGAACTGCTCCTATAAAATAGCTCCTTTATGAACTCATTTAGATCAAAATGTTTAAAGACATAATTCGATTTATATTTTGATGTTCTATGACCTCCTCGAAGGATGCCATTTAGGATGAGTTCCGTTTCCCTACCTGGTTAACCAATTAGTAAATAGCTATTGACAGCGGTAGGGGATTGGTTCTTAAGAAAAGATAAATTACGGAACACTAGTATAGTTGGAGCGATGAATGTTTTCCATTACGTCATCAATTTAAAATATACGAAAATCAACATATCTTCCGCTACCCATAAGATACGAGTACCTTCTCTTTGGGGTTAGATAGCTATCTAATGGTCCATGATGGAAAATCCGTCGACCCCAGATTGTCGTGTAGAAGCGTACATAATCTTACATAAATTGATGACGTAATGGAAAACATTCTTCGCTCCAACTATAATTCTTTGGTGATTTTTGACGTTTTGATCCAATTTGACAGTTATTCGGACAAGATTATTTGAACTTTGTGAGTCGCATTAATATAATGTATAATATACATATAATAAAAATATAAAAGTGTGTTGAATAATGCATCAGTATTTTATACATGAACTTATTCTAAGTTCAAGTGGTAGCTCTAGTGGCGAAAGTTTAGAAGTCTGGGGTCTCATAAGTAATTTATTTCAAAAAACCTACCTACCATCGTTAAAAGATTATATCAGATTTTATGTGTAAATATCTAATTTGAAAAGCTGCCATCCCTCTACTTAAAACATATAACATAACTCTTTCATAAACAAACCACTTTTACCACCCTACAAACGTCGGTCATTTCATAAACAACAAAACAACCAAGTTTCAGCAACCAATCATTTACCAGCATATGGCAGGGGTTTTCTTATTATTTTGCCATATTATAACTGTAAATAAGTCATACTTTTGAAATGTTTATTTTTGATATAAAATATAATAATAAATTGTCGACAATTATAAGATTTAGATATATAAATATAAGTTCTTCTTTTTTCGTGTATATATTATATTCTGATATCTGATATTAATTATTCTTCGTTGCCTTGATACTCCAATTTTGTTTCTTCTCCAGGCCTTCTTGTTATTTGACTTCCTTCGCTCAACCTATCAGATCCAAGAATCTATGGATCATGTTAGGGAATTTTTTAAATCAGAAAATAGAATCTCAGGTTATGTGGTTTGTCAACAATTGTCTAATTTTAAGGTTATAGTTCTGTCAACCACCTCAACTTTTTTGGTTATTACAGAAACGTTAAAAATACTAAATAACAAAGATTAACATTAACATGTAGGTAAAAGATACTATAGCAAGTTCCGCTACACAGCATTTATGGGACAGTAAACCTTAACCAAGATTGGAAGCAGAACTCATCCTTAATTATAGAACACCCTGTATATGTACCGAATGTCCATTCTATAAGCAGTCCGATTATCCAATGTAAGCTTAGATTATTTTTAAGAATATAACTCCAATAATAGAAGGTGTATACACCGTTCATAAAAATATCGAGGTCCTTAAACCAAAATTAGAAACGCATGTGAATCAAATACCTTCCATATGCTGCACAACTTAAATCGTAAGACATCACAGAGTAAACTTGTGCAATTAGAAATAAATGTTCTGATTCATTTTTTGACTTGTGAAGAGCTTTGGTTAATAAGTAATACACAATTACTGACATTGTCAGTAAAGCATCCATTATATCTGATTCGCTTATTTAGGCATAACTTATACCTGAAAATCTAAAGCAAACAGCGTATCAAATGTGCATCAAGAATGATTATTGGTAGGAACAATGAATCAATATGTTTATCATAGTTTAATTATTGACATTATTTGATCCAATCTTATGAAGTAAAAAACCAAATTTTATTGCAATAAATTTAAATGCGACGTTTGAAACTCGGTTTGAAATGACCACTAAACTTCGAGGACCACTTTATCCTTGGGTAAAGATAATTACCTACTCTGCTACTTTACATTTTAAAAACTACCGATCCTTAACCAGCTGAAATAAATGTACAAGAAATTTTAATTTAATTAACTGTCAGTTAACTAATATCTAATAATTGTCTCCTGATTTTAGTAACGCAAGAACTCAATACATGGGAATATTGTTTACTATACTTTAAAAACATTGTTTTGATCTAATAAATAAATTACTGAATCTAGAAAAATATAATGGAAGTATGCAGTGTTTATGACAACAATAGTTTCTTGGTAATTTATTCAAACCAGCGAGGAAAAATTTAGTCGCACGTAATTACATGCATATACAAAACACATATAAATAATGTAAAGTAAGTGTTTGTATGTGAACGAGATGGAATACATTTCTCTCAAGGCTGAAATAAAAGCAAAGGAAATAAATTGACTTCTACCGAGCCAACTAAAGAAATAGTAAACAAATCAAAACGAGACTTTATTACGTTTGAAAGTACTTTTTCATTTAGGTTTGCAAAGCGTGGGCATATCGAATTTGTTCACTAAATTTTGTTTGTTGACTTTCATCCCGCGTACCAATTTAATTTGCATCAGCAAAAAAGTTCATTTATGTGTACGTAATTAAATTTCTCACCTGTATCTGTTGCAAGTGTAAAAACACACAGCGTTAAAATCCGTATTAGGGCCATCTTCTTACACAAAACAACTACAACCAATTTAGTTCCATCACTCAAAAAATTAACAACACTCACATTGTATTAAACTAAACATTGAATTAAGCTGTAGATGACTTCCCTCTTGAGAAATTCAAACAGTCATAAGAAAGTGTGTTTACATCGTTTTATGAAAAAAAAATCCAACCTCACAAAATAAGCAAGTATGTTATTCAAGCAGCGCGGTCAATTTGTTTGACCCGGCAACATCGTGGTGGGGTAACGTGTTCAGTGTAGGGTAAGTTTCTGCACACTGAGCATAACGCCACCCTGACAGTGGTGTGAACCCTTGAAAACATAGCGACACAGGCGCACCACCCCCGATCTATACCAACTTATACTTTGCTCTTTGGTAATCTTTTTAAATAAGGAATTCGTTGGAAAAAGTTGGCAGCCCAATTTGTTAGTGCCATTTTACTAATTTATTGAGCATTTAAACCAATTAGCTAGATCAGATTTTCGCCTATGACCCAGTTATAAGAGTTACGGACGCTGATTTCTCCGAATTACCGTCGATATTTTCCGCTATTATTTATGAAGTGCTTTATTCAGGTAACTGGCTTCATTAGTAATAATTATAGGCGGGGAGCTCGACGGTGTATTCGACCGCGTTTAATTTTGTAGTTTGTAATATTTGTCTTAAATCTTAACATTTTAAAAGTGATTATTTTAAGAAAATATGGGTCTTCAGAATTTTTAAGTGAGAATAGAGCTACGCTATCTTTTGATGATCACAATTTGGTTGTAAACACTCTAGGATACTGCACAGTATTTTGTCATTTGTAGGACGGCCTCTATCATCAAGAAAAAAAAAAGTAAAAGTCAAAATAGTCCTTAACTTTTAACTTACCTTTGAATTTTTTTCAAAAACAGAGACATAATAATAATAATAATAATAAACGTCTTTATTAATGAAATAATTACATTTCATTAAGGGCGAAGTTTGTAGTCTACAGACTACACTCTTCCATCACGGACAGACGGCCGATTTTAGAAATTTGTTGACTGACTTTCAGTAGCATGGACTGCGATTCTATTTTCAAATCAAGAGAAACAAAACCAAGAGGTACCTAATTGCACAGAGTGAATTTTGAAGGAGTACCTAAGGAGTAAGGTTTCCTAAAACCGGAATTATGATTCAGATGAGTTACAAATAAAAATCGAGTAATGACACCAAATGTTATCAAAATTTAAGGCTTTCAGCTTGATTGTATTTAAGTCTTGACAATGTGATCAATATAGCTTCATTTGTCTTACATTAATATCCAAATTATTCCGGCGCACGACCAGGACACACACAAAACTTTTCGACACTTTCGACGTGCAAGCGAATTATTTGTCTTGCGAAATTGTATTTTATTGATGCAGTCTTATTCTCTGAAGGGTGCTAATGAATTTTGCCGAAATTTTGGGAACATTAGAGAAGTATCTATCTGAGGGATCTTCAACAGGTGAGGTCAATGGTTATCTGGCAGATCTATTCTCAAATCAATAGGAACTTTATGAGATATGTTTCCGAAAAGCTCTGCATCTTCTAATATAGGGAAAGTGAAAGTAATATTTGAATTAAGTGTTCCACAACACATGAATTGACAAAGGGGGATTATTGACTATTGAGTAGCCTACAAAATTACCAGATTTAATTCACTCTTTATAATAATTATTTTTGAGCATAGGTATCCGAGGGCATATCTAAAAGGTGAGGTTTATGAAAACAGACCTTACGATAGCTTCGTTAAAAATGAGATTTTTTTTATTTTTGAAATAATAACAAATAACAAATATTATTCGAATCAGTCAACATGATTTTGTTTACAACTTAAGGTATTCTTACAGTAAAAGTGCGAAACTGATATGTGATATTTTGTTTAAAACTGAAGGTATTACAGTAAATTATTTCTTTCTTTTTTTTTGGGGGGGGGGGGGATTTATTACCACATTCCTTGAGATTCCTATCCAAAAAATTCGATTTATCTAAAAAATATTCAAAATAACCAGTTTAAAACTGGGAAATAACCTCTACGCATTTGACGTAATGTCAGAGGATCAGTTAGAGGGTGTTTTTTGACAACTAATAGGAATTAAATTAATACAAAAATACTGCGCTGACGTTTCGGAAACTATATCCGTTTCCTTTTTCAAAGTTTAGGCTTTAGATTTTTATGTAACGTGTAGAATAACACGGCATAAAATAAAAATTGTTTATATCATTTCCATAGATACTTACCATAGATTTTAAATACAAAAATGAATTTAATGACTTTGAACGCAGAAAGCTTACACCACATCATAGTAAACCGTTCCTCATTTTTATGGTTTACCAAAAATACATAAGGCAAACATTCCTTTAAGACCAATTGTTAGTTCTATTAATTCTCCGTGTCATAACTTGGCAAAATTCTTACTAAAAATTATTAATCCGCTTTCTGGAAATACCAATTCATATATAAAAAATAGTAAGCATTTTCTAGAAAAACTTTATGAAAATAATATTCATGATACACATTCGATGGTTAGTTTTGACGTAGTTAGCCTTTTTACAAATGTCCCTGTGGACAAAACTTTGAAAATAATTAGAGACAAATTAATAAACGACAATAATTTGGCAAACAGGACTAAACTTAGCGTAAATAGTATAATGGAACTGTTAACGGTATCAATAAAAACAACCTATTTCCAATTAAAAAATGATTTTTATCAACAAGATTTCGGGATGGCAATGGATTCCCCTTTGTCACCAATACTAAGTAATATATTTATGGAGGATTTTGAAAACAGATATGTTGAAAATAATATTCATAAACCGGTAACTTGGTGGACATATGTTGACGATATTTTTGCAATTTGGCCTCATGGAATAGATTTATTAAACAATTTTTTGGAAAATATTAATAATAAAGAATCATCTATCAAATTCACTCTAGAAATAGAAAATAATAATGAATTACCATTTTTAGATGTTTTAATTAAAAAAGTCAATAATAATAATTTTCAAACTAGCGTTTACCGAAAAAAGACTCACACTAACAGATATTTAAATTTTAACTCAAACTTTGGACGTTAAAAGAAGTGTTATAAAATGTTTGTATGATAGGGCAAAAATAATTTCTTCTAATGATGAAATATTCAAACACGAAAGGCAATTTGTCTGGGAAATTTTAATTAATAATGAATACCCGAAAGAATTTGTTGATAAGACTTTCATTTAGAGAAATTACGTCGTGTAGGTAAAAAATTTGGCGTTAGAACAATTTTTCAAACAAATAATACTTTAAGATCCATATTGACAAAAACGAAACCATTAAATCTTGAACAAAATTCAAAAAATTGTATATACAGTATCCTGTGCGAGTGTAATAAACATTATGTGGGTGAATCATCTAGACCACTTAATGTACGATTAGGCGAGCACAAAAGTTATATTAGAAAAGGTGATTTTGAAAAATCTAAAATTTGTGAACATGCTTGGGAAAACGATCACAAGATAAAATGGGATTCAGCAAAAATTTTGACCAAAGAAGCAGACAACAAAAAAAGAAAAATCAAAGAATCTGCAATAATTTTACTTAATGAAGATAAATGCGTATCAAATTGTTCGGTAGAATTTTGTTCAACTTGGTTACCAATGTTGAGAGAACAACTCAATAAAAATAATATTATTTAGTATATTTTTCAACATTTCTATGGTAAGTATCTATGGAAATGATATAAACAATTTTTATTTTATGCCATGTTATTCTACACGTTACATAAATATCTAAAGCCTAAACTTTGAAAAAGGAAACGGATATAGTTTCCGAAACGTCAGCGCAGTATTTTTGTATTAATTTAATTCCTATTAGTTGTCAAAAAACACCCTCTAACTGATCCTCTGACATTACGTCAAAGGCGTAGAGGTTATTTCCCAGTTTTAAACTGGTTAATTTGAATATTTTTTAGATAAATCGAATTTTTTGGATAGGAATCTCAAGGAATGTGGTAATAAATCCCAAAAAAGAAAAGGAAAGAAATAATTTATAAAATGCCACAAATAACATTTAAACAATATTACAGTAAAAGTGTGAAACTGACATGTGTCCATATTAGCTGATTAATGTCCAAAATTTCTTGCTTAGTATTTCGGATATTGACTGGCTAATAATATGGATGTTTACCGAGCTTGTGTCCTTCAAAGAAACAGTTATTAGCGCACGTCAAATCAATTTTACACGAGCTGGTCATTAACACTGGTCGAATTTGTTCCATATTTTCAAAAGTCGACTTGTACAGTAAAATTATTTCAAAAGTGACTAAATATCAGTTAAAACAAATACCTACAAATAGCTCTACAAGTGAAGTGGTAAAATTTTATAAATATCATATTTTTATTGTTTCTGAAAGCTATATGTATATTGATTTAAGCTCTTTTATTTGGCAAATAAATACAACCTACGAGCTGACATTCTAGGTAAACAACAGTTGATATGAGTGTAGTTGATGTCAATGGGTACAAACAAATAATTTAACAATCATTTACTATCTACAGGCTTAAATTATTAATAGATAGTTTATATTATATTATTTTCCTATTATATTCCAACGATATATTTTCATTTGGGTATATTATTAAATGTATAAATGAACATTACGAATTGATTGATAATGATAACAATTAATAGTTCATCCCATTCTTCATAAGTTTCAACCTAAAATTAATCGCTAAGCGGCTCTTGTAGATACGTGTAGTGTAGATTGGTTATTTGTGACATATATTTCCCCCGCCTAGGAAAACTGACCCCCCCAGCTTTAATAACCCCGTACAAAAACAAATAAAAAATTTCTATATAAAAAAGGGTGGAAAAAGAAGTATAAAAAAATAGAATTTTTTGTAATTAGTAAATATAGTGGCCTTGGTGAGCAACTTCTCGACAGTACCCCTGCAATATTTAATATTAATACAGAGTCTATGTAGGTACGTTCATAACTCAAAGAAGAAATTAGTAATTTTGCAATAATAGAGGTCATAACAAATTGCCCACTAAATTCCTGGTCAGAAATTTATAACCAATATTTTTTTATTTAATTAGTTATACAACTCATCCCATTATTTAGGGCAAAATTGGTACTCTAACTTTTATTTGTCCTATTTTATAATTGAAATACTACATGTATCCACAAATAACTTATTTCATGTTGAATCCCACGGAAAACGGACTATTACCGTATTGAATGTTTTTAATACATTGAAAATGTACAAGAAAATATTAGGAACAATACAATTCCAAGTAACCATTTAACAATTTGATTTGATTTAATATTTTATTGAGGTTCATTTTGTCTATTAAACTATTATTACAAATAAAAATGTCACACTATAAATTAACGCGTGCTTGTTCACAAAAAGTCGATAAACAAATCAGAAAATATTCAT
Organism: Rhagium mordax; assembly: GCA_963680705.1. Lineage (NCBI taxonomy): Eukaryota > Metazoa > Arthropoda > Insecta > Coleoptera > Cerambycidae > Rhagium > Rhagium mordax. The sequence goes on along the minus strand of OY796661.1, from coordinate 23,020,494 downwards.
AAAACTGCGTCGGCGAACTCCGAAGAAAAATTCAGGATAGGTGTGGCAAAAGTTGTTATAAAGTTACCTACTACGTGTTTTTTACATGTATTTCACTCGTACGCTGTAAATTTTAACGAGACAGTTGAACCATTTATAAATTCTCTAGAGGTTGTAGTAAAACATATATGAGTGCTTATATATTCCTTTACAAAACTTCCAGAAATGTATTTAATGTATTATTTTAGTTATTGAACAAAGGTCCAATGGTTACAGCCTAGTATAAACTTTTACTATTATAATCTCACTTATATTGAAGTAATTATTGAAGAAGTTTTATAATCAAATGTGCAAAATATTGTTTTATATTAATAAGATAAAATAGTAAAAATAAATTTTACTATTTACGTCAAAGTCCTAATCCTCTAATGTCTTAACAAGACATAAAAACTCTTTTCAGAGCTTATTTGCAAAAATCTACATTTAACTGATGAAAAACCAGTAGGTACTACGAATGTAGAAAGCAAATAATTTAATATTGCAATAAGCCCCACCAGACGGATTAATCCAAAAAAGGACTTCATGTCGATCGAGATTATCAAGAACTGGGCCTTTTGTTGTAATACAGCGTGCGTTACCTGTACCATGCTGATGAAGGCTAATAAGCCAGAAACCGGTCCATGGGATGGTGACGTGCGCTGCCTGATAACAGAAGGAGTCCTTTTTTGGATTAATCCGTCTGGTGGGGCTTATTGCAATATTAAATTATTTGCTTTCTACATTCGTAGTGCTGGTTTTTGCAAATAAGCTCTGAAAAGAGTTTTTATGTTTTTTTAAGACATTAGAGGATTAGGACTAACAAACTTTGTCGTAAATAGTAAAATTTATTTTTACTATTTTATCTTATTAAAAATTTACCTCTATGGATTTCTGACTTCTTTGGATTTCATTTCTATTGTTTTATATGTTTAAAAGTTCTTGTAAAATATATGTGTCTTAATAACGGGGATGGTGGCATAATGGAATGGTTTTCAATAATGTCATCAATAGAAAATGTCACTTTCGAAACTCTTTCTCAAACGTCTCAAAAATAAGATAACAAAGTCGATTAGCTTGCACACGCGATCAAAGTCTGAAGTAGTCTTGATTTCAACATTTTTTGTCTTGCTTTTTTTGAATAATTTCGTGCTACAACCGACTTTTAGACCTTTTCATAGACTAAGAATAAATTCATAATATTAGGTACTTTTATGCATAAATTGACAATTTCATAAGTTAATAAATCTGAGTTTTCAGAAATGAATGGGGAAACGAAAGTTATTAAATAATAAAGCAGCATATTTTGCACTCTATAAAATTACGTATAAAATGGGCTTTGACGCATTTCTCTATGATGAATAGAAGCCGAGATATGAATTTGATCACAAATCCGACGAAACACCTCAAAAAATGTAATTTTGTCTCATTTTTTATTTTAAGTCCTTCTTTCAAATCTGGCGACAATAATGCACATAAGATGAATTAAAGTAAACTATAAAGTGAGAAAAATGGGCTATGGTGAACAGTTTCGGAAACATGCAAATGTTAAATTTTCTGCAAGACATTTAAATACGATCTTTTTTTTCCCTTCATGTCCATGTCTATATTGTCTATTAATATTCGGCTGGGAAAAGTGCATATATAGCTAACATTATTTAAGACTCTTTAACATACAGAATTAGTATTAAGTCATCCCTATACAAGTAAAAAACTAGATATAGCTGGTTAAAGTCAAACCTAACATCTTTTCACGTTTTTCCTGATAATTTAATTTCTGAGCGTCTCTATCGAATGAAAATAAAACGCCTCAAATTAATGAAAATAGACACTATAACAAAAACACGAAAAAGCTCTTTTCCCACCTGGGGCATAGAAATCAAGTTATAATAATATTTAAAAAATTGATATGAAAGGAAAAAATGTTATTTTAATGCTCTGCATTTCCAAAATTTCTATCTACGACCTTAAATTATATAAGTTTATTTTTATCATTAATATTATCTACTTATATTTACTCAATAGGCATTATTGTTGCTCGGTGCGAGGAAAAGAAGTTATAAGGAGAAATGTGAAAAAGTACGTTTTTTAGGATATTTTCATTTTTATAAATTCAAGAGACTACTATATGTCAGCCTGTACCCATCATATGGATTCAATCTCATTTTACACGTAATTTAATAGAGTATAGATACGTTATACTTCTAACATTAAATTCATTGAATCTTTCGCCTTCAGATATTGTTAGTTTATTCCAAATACTATCTTATTTAAGCAAAAAAATAGTTCTGGAGAGTTCCATAGATCCTTCACTGTTAGCTTACTGTTTTCAATGATTTCATTTCTCGTAGTACGAGTACGAGTACGAGTATATGAGTGCTAATTGATAATCAGTAACTTCAGGCATGAAATTTTCACCTGAAAGGAAGCAATTGTTTTTTAAAACGCTTTGTATTTGCGAGTGTTAGAAAACAAAATAAAGTGTATCGATTTTACCACTTTCGAATTAAATGTACTTTACAACTTTTGTCGAGGGGTCAGGAGACAAGCAAAATTTAATTTACAAAGTTGCTTTCTAAAAGTATCCAATTTGAAGCCTTTTACCTACTCGTACTAATTTGTTTAAATTAGTGCTTTACAATCTCTCACATAATTTAATGAGATAATTTAAATGAGACCTACATTTTCCTAATTAATAATTAATAAATACAAGATCCCGTTCCTTAGTCAGCAAATTCGTCGAGATTTCATCTATTAAGGCGTACCTTTGGTAGAAAATATCTCCCCCGTCTCGCGTCAATTTTCGTATTCAGCAGCAATCCAAATATATCATAAAGCTGTGCTTTACCGCTTTCTAATCTTCGAATACCACGCTAATAACCTGTCATCCACGGTATATAAACATTCTATCAAATTATTCGATGCGATAGCCATTGCATGCCGGATTTTCGCACGAATCACGAAGTTGAGCGAACTTACCAGTAATGATTAATGGTAAAATAATTATTTTCGGAACTATTTTAATTACTATCAAGAAATCAGAAGTACCATTTGACTTAACGAATGCACAGTGCAGTAGTTTAATATGGAAACTTTCTGTATTTCTACGAACTATAACATCAATCATTATCAACTTTTAGAAGTAACTGCACAATTTTTTTGTCAGAATTACTTGAAAATGGTATTTGCCAAAACAGCAATACTAGTATAATAATAATTAACTAAATTTTCATATAAGTAGGTATTTTTTATCGACATGCCGATACATATTTATTAAAATACTTTTTCGAACTGATCTAGCAGCACAAAAAAGTTTAATGATATTTTTACAACGGTTCTATAAAGATTCTATTGTTTACTTTTAAATATTTCCAATAGTACAGCGGATTGGCTAACCTATTGTGCACTTTTTGATAAAAGCACCAAATTTGGCATAGAGGTAGACCGATGTAATATGAACAATTTTGGATGTGGAGCCATCTGCCAACTGCCCCCTGGCGGCCGTGGCGGCCATTTTCCAAGATGGCTGCTAGTGGACACCCGAAAGACAACAGCAGTTAGATAAAATTTGCTGCTGAAGGTTTTAGTGAATGTTTATTGAATGTTTTGAATGAGAGATAGTTTGTAAGTTATATACAGGGTGGGTCAATAGTGCGTGCGTGCGGAGATACAGAAGAAATCTATATCTCCTATTTCGTTAGAGATAGAGGCATGGTTCAAAATTTTAATTAAATTGTGAGAAAAAGTACATTTTTTAAAATTATTACCAATTATACAGGGCGATCCGTTAAAGTGGTAGATGAAGGAATATATATTTTTTTAATGGAATGACCCAATTTTTTTATTATATTTGAATACCACTATGATGGCCTATTCAGCGGTAAAATATTTTTAAAACTTGTTTGATGGTTAATGAATTAAAAAATATTTTTATTGAAATCTACTGTTTGCAGGGATCATTTTGAAAATTGATTTTGGACTTAGTTTTGGAGAGTAATTTTTTTTCTTTGACATGGTAGTAGTGTATGCCTTACTTTAACTATTAGCTGATGTAGAAAATATTTTTTTTATACAAGGTGTTCATAAGCGCACTGCTAAATAAATATTCAAACTACCAAAACTCAACTTTTTCAAAAGGAACACCCTATATATTTTTGTAAAAATTGTGTAATTTTTATTTCTCTGCAACTTTGATATGATATGTCCCATATCTAAAATGAATAATTTTCTAGATGTTGTTGGTTATGTGTTAATAGGTATGTATTATTCAGAAAAGTCAATGTACCTTTGAAATTATTTCATAGAAACAAAGACATTTAATTTCAGTTACTTTCAATTTTGTTGCCTCCAGAACTTACGCTAAAAAGTATTCTCACAGAACCCATCCACAAGAAACATCTTCCAAAAGTTTAAAAACAGATTTGAAGAAACAGGTGGCATATCTTATAAAAAAGTCAATCGTAGAAAATGGACTACAAATGAAGATAACGACAGTTTCCCATAAAAATATTTTTTATTTCATTAACCATCCAAGAAATTTTAAAAATATTTTACCGCCGTATAGGCCATCATAGTGGTATTCAGACATAATAAAAAAAATTGGGTCATTCTATTTAAAAAATATATATTCTTTTATCTACCACTTTAACGGATCGCCCTGTATAATTGATAATAATTTTAAAAAATGTGCTTTTTCTCACAAATTAATTAAAATTTTGAACCATGTCTCTATATCTAACGAGACAGGAGATACAGAAGAAATACTCACTATTGACCCACCCTGTATATAACTTACAAACTATCTCTCATTCAAACCATTCAATAAACATTCACTAAAACCTTCAGCAGCAAATTTTATCTAACTTCTGTTGTCTTTCGGGTGTCCACTGGCAGCCATTTTGGAAAATGGCCGCCACGGCCGCCAGGGGGCAGTTGGCCGATGGCTCCACATCCAAAATTGTTCGTATTACATCGGTCTACCTCTGTGCCAAATTTGGCGCTCTTATCAAAAAGTGCACAATAGGTTGAAATATCCTAGCTAAACTGCCGCACTACGATACATCTTTCCAAAAGGTTCAAATTTTTACGTTAATATTTTTAATTTATGAGAGCATAAATATTGGTTATAGAACTATTATAAAACTTATCAGTTACTCGTTTAATCTAGGACTGCCAGGTTTTATAAGCGCATTTACTAACTACAACAGTTATATTCTATGGACAATTCATTAAGATAATTTAATAGAATCTATGGAAGTCATTAAATATCTCTTATAGAACTGAAAGTTCCCTGTTGCAGAATTTTATGTGAAGTGTATAGAGCAAGAATTAACGCTAAGAAATAAGCCGTCGATCTACATTTTCCAATTCAGCTAACATATTTGAATTAAAGTATAATGAACATTATATCAACATCGAAGAAACTGAACCGCAGTAGAAACGTCATAGAGTTTAGAGTAATTTACATCTTAAAAACAATAGACCTTTGCGACTTTATAATGGTTACTTAAAGTACTCGATTGTTTCCCAAAATAACCCATGACCAATCTTGCTACAACTGGAACTCTTGTGGTCCCATAATAACTGCATAATAACTCAAATAGTTCTATAGGAGAGAACAAGGTAGCTATTATAGAGCTAGAGCAATTTGTAACTGTAAAATAATCTGCAGTAGGTAGTTACTATACATGCATAAGCGCTATGGGGACATATAATGATTTTATAACGAGCCCAAGAGTTCTATAAAATTTTTTTATAATATTTACCTACATAAATGCATCCAACAGAGTATATTCTTTAAATCAATTTGCAACATTTTAACTAGAAAAACATTGTATAAACTTTTATAAAATCAATAGTTTTGTACAGTGTTGTAGTTTTGTTTGGTACACATTTTAATTAATTAGAATTTGCGAGTTTATTGTTGAGATTAGAAACAAATTTTTCATACAAAAATTGCAGAGTATTTACTAAATATTTATTTGGCAGTAATAAAAAACAATTGAACTCCGCGATTTTTTCAGATATGGACGTAACCTATGTTTTCTTAAATGGAACACCCTATATGTTTTTATCCAGTTATATTTGTTTTTTTTTCTCTGATTACACTGATATACCATACTTGACAGTTTTATACAGTGTGTTTTGAATTGTTAATCAAAAATAAAAATATTGTAGGTAAGTATTCCTAGTAGAGTTCACACATTTTGCGTTAGCAAAGAGGCCCATCATGGATGAAAACAATAGAAACTGTTATTGTTTTGATATTGTTGTCATCCACGGCCCTTTCTGCTAATGCAAAAAGTTTAAAACCTAGTAGGAATACTTACCTACAATGTTCTTGTTTTTTTATTAATAATTGAAAACTTCCTGAATAAAACTATCAAGTATACTATATCAGTATAATCAGAGAAGAAAACCACAGAGAAGAAACCCACATCTAACTAGATAAAAACATATAGGGTGTTCCATTTATAAAAAACATAGGTACCATACAAAATGATAATACTGTACAGATTCTTTAATTGCTGCTGAAAATTACTGATAATATGTTATAATTTCGTATTAGTGATGGAATTGGTTCGTAACAGCATAATAACAATGTAGACAAGTCGTTTCGATCATGCATGCTCAAAATCATTTGTTACGTGTAAAATCGTAAAATTAACACGTTATATGTAGCTATAAATTTTTTTATTTTGTTCAACCAAATGTATACTTGTGTCCTTATCGATTGCCATAAACCTCATTATATATCAGTTTATAGTTTATAACATATAAATGGCTCTATATACCAAATTGTTAAAAAATATATCGCCTGATAAAAATTTATTGTGTGATAAGAAATATAATTTTTAAGTGCGAAGTAAAATTTTTATGTCGACACTGTGATTGGAAGGGTAGTTTTTAAAATGGCTTGGGGTTTTGTCTTCTGAAATACTCTTCAATATAATATATGTAAAGTATGTGTCATATCTATACAGCACATAAAAAGAGCCGGCTTGTTTGAAGTTTTTATGGGCATCAAACAAGCCGCCGGTTTTTTATGTGTCTTACAAAACTGAAGTCGACCATATACCTATAAAGCTGTTAGTTTAGGGGTTGATAGAAACCCCAACGAACATTGGTTATAATTATTATAACTTCTCGTTTTTGTTGCTCAAATTTAGATGAGCCCGTACTAATTACGCAAGTTCGTGTTTGACGACCCATTCACGATATTATCAGTTTCATAACAAATAGTTTACTTTAATGAAAAATAATATTTTACATTTTTTAATTAAAATTTACGACAAAACTAATCTTTCACATTACTTATAATTGTTTTATATTTTTCCCTTTTATATGCAAATATCCACCAGGCATTTGTTCCAGGATTGTAGTAGTCTTTTGTTCATAAAATTGTGTTCAATTATTTCTATCCTGTTATAAATTCAAGAGACGCTGGAAGGAAATTTAACACAATTTATATCAAGTGATTTAACATTCTCGCATAATTGGGTCAGAGAGGTAGATACTCCGAATTATGCTTTTACCGGAATTAGATACATAAATGTTTGATAAATCATTTTAAGGCGCACACAATCTGATGTCAATTTTATTATTGGAAAATTGGTTAAATGAGGATTACAGTAAATAATCCCTTGCTACGGAAAATCAATCATAACATTGTTACTCATAGTTTACTAAGTCTAGGATAAAGTAAAATATATGACAAAATGCGTCTAAAAAGGATATTTAATATATAGGTGTCCCGTATATTTTAAAAATGAGAAATTCTTCAGATTTGCATACGCAATTTCCGTATATCATCATATTTTGCTGACTCATCAAATAGTTATATCGTATGACTCTATACATTCTGCCCTTCGTTGTACTCTCTGTTTCGTGTATTATGTAAGTAAATTTTAATCTCTTTTTCGTACACCCCTATATATTTTGTTAGCTCATTAGAATATGACGTAAATTTTGAAAATGTAACGAAATACATTTTTATTTGTTTGTTTAATTAGAAAATAAATTGTAACTTAGATGCCTATAATCGATTAGATTTTTCACTTTACAATGATTTTTGATCCAGATTCTAAAACTTTTCTTTTCCAGCAACATCTCTAGATGCTGACGACGTACACGGCTGGTTAGGTCGGTGGACTTTTTCCGGTTCTGGTTAATGATAAACAAAGCGACACATGCCAATTATTACAAAACTTAGGTCTTGTTGTTGTCAGAATTTCTCATCTAAGTAAAACCCCAGTATCGAAAACATAATTAACAATGAAACATGTTCAGTGTAAAATTACCGCTTTATATTAATTTTCAACGCAATACTCAATTAGTGTTTATGTTTTATTCAATTATATAATATAGTACGAAAGACCGAGATTTAATTTTTATCTTTAAGTGTTCCTGTCTACCGACTCCAAAAACGTTTTTATTTCTTCCAAGTTTTCCAGGAGTGGCTCAACTTCCCAATTTTTATTTATATGTTTATAAATTACGTAAAATTTATTCGATTTTCGAACTTTCCTACTTTCCATTGAGGCAGGGAAATTATATCGCACGTGCAAACACATTTGGAATACGTCGAGACGATATATAGAAACGAAAACGTTCTTATTAAAGTTTGAAAATTCCATTTAAACGTTCATCATGCATTTAAATTTAAGACAGCCTGCTTCCCATAATTCCTAAATATTTTGATCCTCATCAAATTGTTGTATCATGTGACTACTACCATTTATCGTCTTGGTTTCGCCTATATACGTAAAATATTTGTCTTTGTTACATCCCCATATAATTTTTCCAGAATAATGTCAGACCATTCAGAATGTGAGATTACTTTTAAAAGTATAATAACACCTATAAGGTGTTTCGTTTAAATAGTATATTTTATTACAATTTACTTTTTTATGCATACAATCGATTATATTTTCCTCTGCAACGGTTTCTGCTTCGAGTCTAAGACTTCGTTTCAAAAAATATGTGCAAATACTGACGAAGTGGGCGTTTGGTTGGCCGGACCTCTACGGGTTCTGGCAAATAAATGCCAATTATTACACTATAAGTATTAGGAATCTATATAACACTTAAAACTGTTAAGAAATTGAATGATTATTAGTGTAACAATATTATTTTTGAGTCCCACATTTACCTCGATACATGCGAAAGATGGAAAATTCATTTTTAACTTTAAGTGTTTTTGTCTATTGATCTAGTTTTTGAAAGTTCTGCCGGAGTGGCTGAACTTCCCATTTTGTATATAAATTATGTAACATCTAACTTTTCCCAATTCCCAATTCCCAATTCATGTTGCAGTAAAATTTGGGTACGAGTAATCATTTCCATGTCCGTATCTGATGTTCTGGAAACAAGTGGAAATTGATAACTACAAACCGTACAGAGGTATATTTGGAGCTAATTGAAATCTCAAAATAAAAAATAAAGAATTAAAGTTGTTCTGCTATGTTTACTTATTTTAGAAAAACCAAAAATTTCAAAATAATATTTCTATTTACTTTCTACATTTAACCCTACTTGTCAATAAACTATTAATTAATTCTTCTTTTAACATTATTTTTATACAAGTTTAAAAACTCTTTTATTTAATTCTGTATTTCATACACTCTCCACTTATTTTAACAATTAATGTTAAATCTAGGGCAGTACAATGGGTCCACCTCTGAATCCTGCAATCCAATATCCAGAATAAATCCAGGGGAGGCCAGACTTTCGCTTACGCCTGGTATTTAAATCAGGAAGTGTAACTATCTAGCAATTACCGGTATGTCAATCAGGAAATCTCAAACTGATAATAGCCTGCCACCGAATTCCCCAAATACTTGAGTAATATACTCCTGGGTCTAGTTACCAATACAGTTAATTCTAATTGTTGTCTTGTATTCGGTACAATGTGGTGCTTGGTTACGAATTGTAACAAATACTATAAAGGACTGTAGGAGTTTACTTAATATTGTTTATCAACATGAAGAAGAGCAAGATTCATAGTTGTCTTTGCAGAATAAAAGGTAATAAAAACAGAAAACTTAAGAAAACTTGTTAAAAGCGCCCCTATTTTTTATTACAATAATAGGCGGGGTGCAATTTCAGTGACAATGTTTTACTGGAGTACATTAAAAATGTCAAAAAATAATTACAAATTTAATTGGATCAGCACAACAAAAACAATTGCATAACTTATGATTACCTATATTGCTCATTTCCAGGTGAGTAACTATGGGCTGAACTTTGACATATTTTCAAGGGCTCCAAATATGTCCTTTAATATAAAACTTTCGGCGAAACATTCTGTATAAATAAATAAAGCAAGCATAAATATTGTTATTATTTATATTTTTATTAATATCTTAAGCACAAAACCTGAAAGGTAACGGTTATTGAGAATATAAAAAGAATAAGAGCCACCATCCCAACGACAAAAAAACTAAAAGACGTCCTAAAGACCGTCTCATCGCGGGTTATATCCAAAAATATCCAATCAGTTTCATTCAATTTATTCCGGGGCTCGCAAATTCCTTGATCCCAAACTGAATAATGCCCCTACACAGGAACTCCCGACTTTCTGACCTAATGGAAGATTCTTTAATTCTCTTACGTATCCTCTGAAACTTTAAAGCTAGTTTGGTTCTCGGAAGACCGAACGTGAAAAGACTTAAACTTTAAGAAAATATAGCGGACAGCCAGGCGATCACTCTCAATAAATGTACATTCTCGGAATATTATTCCTTTATATCTGTTTTTATGACGAAAAGGAATAACGGATATAAATGGTAATAAAAATATATGGGAAATGCATGTCGGAAAAGAATATGTTTTTTCAATTCAATAAACTGACTGATGAGAATATAAATATAACGTGGTTTATAAAAAATAAACAGGGTTTAAATGCTTTTGCCACTACCAAAAAACTTTATATCTCTAAAGATGGGCGTCTACAGATTAGGTTGTGCGACTGGAAAGGACGTCCCATGCAAGATCAATTGAATTAAGTTCTAGCGAGTGAGCAGGTTGTGATAAAACTGAAATGCAATAATTTCCAGATGCTCTTGTACCTAAATCATGATTAGCCCATTGTGAGTAAATACAATTTTGCTGTAATTCGGCCAAACTCAAACCTATTTCGCAGTAGAAGAAAATCATCAACCGTATATTTATACATATAAAGAGCCTTAACGACATGGTGTTAAATTATTGCAAATGCACTTGCCACACACTGCATATTAAAGCAAATATTGCGATTACAGACTAATATTTCTCGCATTTCTCGCAGTTAGCCTATACTGAAAATAAATTTTTAGTGAAGGTGATCAAGGTCACTGTTTCAGGTTTAGGAAGACAGTGTCTCAGAATTCCTATTGACAAAGTGACGAACCAACAATTCTAGAATTTTACATTTCAAAATTTATAAAAATCACAATTTTGCTTTTAATTTTGAGGCCCAATAGGGAGCGAAAAGGAATCATTTATTAACGTTATCGATATCTATTAATAGGATATTTATTACCTTGCTTCTGATTCAATTTTTATTCCGTATGGGATTGAATCATTAAGAATCGGATGCCTTCGAAAGACGAAGAGATACCGTTAATATTTCATGATTTATTTATTAGGATTTTTATTGCAAATTGTGTTATCTCCGTTACATTGATAGAACGTTGCGAAGCCAGGTATGTTCAACCATTATCGTCTTTACTGGCTTTCCCATTACAGCTAATGGGTTCTAAAGTGGAGCGACTTAAAATTATGTTGAAATACAAAAATGCCATTCCTTTTTAATTTCAAATAAATGGATGACTTGTCATGCTAGAGATATAAAGCATCGAATAAAAATTTTATAGACTGTATCTCATAGTTTTTACGATTCTATTACGTTCTGGAAGTACAATGGTACAGTGAATCTCGGACTGGATAAAGGCTTATATAGGTTTTGAGGCTTAGACATGGACCATTGTTTAAATTTATAATGAAACGGGTTATTAGAAGCAACTTCCGAATACCAAAAATTAAATTTGCCAGAGATGAAATAAAGCTCAAGTATATTAGAGTAAGATACGATTAAGTGACCTAATGTGGGGATTGCGCGATACGCTAAGTTTCAGGGCAAAGTCAAGACTTTTTAGAAAGGGGGGAGGAAATTTCTGAAAATCTTATTTAAAGATTATAAGAATGGGGATGCCACATCGTATCTAATACGACACGCACTACACACAACTAAATAATGATTTTAATTGATTGGAACAGGGAATATTTTAACTCTTTCTACGGCAGTACATTTTTTTCAGTTTTTGATTGAAAGCTAGTTGATCCCAAAGAATTTCGTTAATACATGAGTAATCTATATCATCTGGGCTTAAATCTCAACTCCGCGACTCATGACAATATTGAAGGAAATCGTTGTGTCTACGATTTAAAAAATATACTACTTTTAACCATTCCAGATATCAGATAATCATAGATTAGGGTTGGTATACAAATAATTGATGAAAAGAAAAAATAAATCATTAATCTCAAGTATTCATATTGTTCCAAACTCATTAAATGTTTAAGTAGAGTATTGGATAATTATTATTATTATTTCTGTATCTGTATCATGTAAAATACTAGAGTTTGTTTAATAGGAAATTAGCGTATGTAAGGCTCATGTGCATAAATAAATGCAAAACGCCAATTTTTGTGTGATACTAGGACTAGGAATCAGAGAAACAGGAAGCAATAAGAGATTCTCACTGTTTGTTATTTTGTAACCGTAGCTATATTAAATTGTTAATACGGTTATTATTAAACCATTATTTTCTCTTGTATTCAAGCTAAAGCGACCTTTAAACAAAAGAAAAATGTTTTCTAGGTTTTTCTAATTAGGTACGTATTTTTTTATTATATATTATTATAATATTAATATATTTATTTTAAATAAATCCAATCTCACAGTATAACCGAATGTGATATAAGAACATTTCTTCAACCCCATATTCTGGCTCCTGAGAATATTTCTTAAATTCCTAAACATTCTGTGTCTGTTGGAATCGATAATAAAATAAATTTCCCGACTGATATCAAGGGGCCTGGTCGTTGACAGAAATAATCAATAAAAATCCCTTTCCGATTCGGTGTTACGATTAAATACGTTCTAATAATAAAACTTTATTTGTCGAAAATAAAAGTTCCAGTGATTAATTAATGCAGTGCGTGTTACCTGCCTCTCTAAATTGGACTAGCTTTGTTATGGCGCCGTGAATATTAATCACTCTTTTATTGTTCGATTAATTCAACACTCTTGTAGGACCTCAATGAAATAAAAACGATAGGAATGGGTAGTGTAGTAGTATAATTAATTTTTTTTACCATAACTTTCAATTAGTTTGTATAAGGGAGGTGTAGAAATTAAACTCCTCTATAAATAAAAATCTTCGTAAAAATCTATAATTTCAATTTTAAACATACAAAATATTAAGGAGAAATGCTTTTGTAAGCATTGGCACCTGAATATTTGATTAAAACTTTTTTGATTTTGTCGCTCGGTAGAAATCTTTAACGTGCACATGAACTCACATACTTTTCGGAAAATGGTGCCGTAAGCAGGTCCGCTCATTAACTACACCTACTGCAATTATATATAATTATTTTAATAATGCAAAACTGCATATTTTCTAAAAGAGAGCCAAATATTTTTTATCGTACCATAACTAAATAACAGAAAAACCATTAAAAATATTTATTACAATTATTATTATAGCTGTTACGTTTTAGTCAAACTAATTTAAATATAGAACCTCCTATATTATAAAGGTAAAGTTGTTTTTTTACCAAATGTAATATAAGCACCGAACACAAATTATTATTCAGTATTCTCTCTACCTACCACCGACAAGGGCGTAAAAACCCTAGACACGTGTAGAGCATAAATAAATATTTTTGAAATATTTAAAAATAATTATTTTCTTGAAAGTATAATAGAAAATTTAACAAGCAGCATGATCACTTGACGGACTTGTCCTATGTTTATTTAATTTCTTATAAATTGTAAATTATTGATCCTGTACTAGCGAAGGACGACGTAGATATTGACGATAGAGTTGACGGAAAGGGTCGTACTTTCAGACGCTAACACCTATGAGTCAGCACGACATATATGATGAAACATAGTTTATTAAATCTAAGAATTTTTACAATGTTCGAGAACCTGAAAATTGAGTTCTAAAACAATTTGGTAAAAAAAAAATGGAAAATAAAGTGACAGGAATGGCAAGCTAAGCAAAACGATCGCGCATCTAAATGCAAATTACTATTTGTACCTGTTATTCACTGAGCAAAAAGGAAATAGTACCTAATAGTAAATTAATAATTACTGCTAATTTACACATATTATTAACTTGAGAAATAGTTGAGTGTAAGTGGTCGTTAATAAGGAGCAGTAAATTTTAGACGACATAGAAATTTGCCCCGTGTAGGAACAAGGATTATCGTGTATGAAGTACAAATACCGCCTCTGGGGCTTGGAGAACACTTTGTGAACAACAATTGTACCTCGGTATATCTACAATATGCTGAAGCACCATTACCGTAGAATTTCTCGCAATTAAGAGAATTTCTGGGATAAATTTCTATGGAAGTGGAAGTAAATAAAGTTTTCTTATTTTAAATTAATGGAAAAAAATGTCGATCGTTTTCAAGCGCTGCATATTAAAACTGATTCTTATTCTTTGCTTCCATTTTTATCGTAGCTGTGATATTAATTTTAATATTGTATCAGCAATAATAGACTATATTTTCATTTATTACAATTATTGTTCTTTGGCAACGCCATTAAATATTGAATAAAGAAGAAGAAGAAGAACGATTGAAGAAGAGGAAGAAGAAGATGAACACGAAAAACAAGATGAGAAGAAGATGCGGGAGAAGAAGAAGCAACCTCAAATTTTTAACACCGTATAGTTTTTAGTGTTAGTCATTTATAAATATGTCTAGAGTGACCATAAAAGTGAATAAACAGGACCTGGAGCTTTTTAAAAGTTTTCACCTATTTTCATTTATTTTTCTAGGAGAACCTCTTGGAATAACAAGAGGTATAATAAATAAAAAATCATTACTAGAAACAATCTCATTTGAATGAACCGAGCTAGGACATAAAAATCGCCTGATTTAGTTACCCTTGATTTATTTGTCTAGGGCTACCTAAGGCTAAAAAATTTGAATTTTACAACTTTAGGGGCAACATAAATGGTGAGATATGTGAATTGTGAAGTACCATGCCATTACAATGATGTTTCGCACACGTTTCAGAAACTTAATCTGTTACCCTTTTCAATTCCAATAATCTTTGGTTTGTGTAATTATTCTTGTATTTAAAAATTGTTATCAATTTTACCTGTAATTGGTACTTACTTAACAACCTGAAACTCAATTACAAGGATCCTTGAACTTTTTTCCACATAATGTACAGCACCTTATACTTCATTTAGGAATTTTCACCGATATAATTTATATCCTTACATAAACTTTTCAAGCGGACGCCGATGTCGTTTCCGCAGAATTACGTGCATGTTATATCGCAACAATAATCGAAATCCATTTCACTTTACAAACGCGTTCTTTTTGTCGCCACGAAAAAGTTAAAGGGCCTCTACGGGTCATTAGTTATACCTTTTCTTAAACTGGAACGATTAATTTTTATGTCAGGTTGCGTTTTGTTAAAAATACTACGATGAGACATTCATTTTTCTATGTGAAGAGCAATGAGCCGAATCTTACAATGACATATATTGGAAAAAATCATTTAGTCCTTATTTTTCAAAGTAAATACTAGCTTACGGATTATTTTTGTCACTTTGGTTAGCCCAGAATTTGGTATTGATCCATTAATAAGTAACCTAAAGGAAGCGATTACGTAGAATTTTGGATTGTAAATGTCACGACTCAAATTCTGGATAATGCCAATGCACCCCAAGAGCTGAAATTTCAAGGTCACACGCATTTTAACCATACCACATTACATTATTGTGTGTGCAAATTTTCTGTTCTTTGCTTTAATACAAATAATCCACCAATAATGAAATCAAGTCATGAGATGTTTTAACAGCAGCAGTAATGATCATGCTAGTATTTCATAATTATTTTTCTTCGTCCACGTAGCCTAACAAAAAAATAACTTGAAAATATCACGAACAAAAAACGCTACGTTAACGATAACAATTCGAAATACTTCAAAACATTGAGGTTATTATATTTTTGTATCTTATAAAATCCTCTTCGTTAGTTACTTTTAACTTTACTGTTTATGTATTTACTTCATTCAACCGTTTGGACTTTCTGTATATAAAAGCAATTTATTCAGTTGTCAAATGAAACTTCTTTTATTCAAGTAATTATGCTTGAACTTGATGAATTTTAAGTAAATAATCCTCCCCTTGAAGCCAGTGTTCGGCTGCTTATATGGGCAATGACCCAGAATCACAAAAACTTATTATTAGAGTTAATGGAAAATTGTTGTGAGTGGAAGGCAAATAATAGAAGAATAAAGGGAAGAAAAGCAAACATTCTCACTTTCACTATTGTGTCGGTATCAAATCGCCTTTTTCGTATCGGGGATTTATAAGATTTGAATGTTGCGTTTTATGATTATCGAGGATTTTATATAGGCGGATTTCAGTTTTAAATGTAAAGGTAAATCAGCTTTATCTGATTTTTTATTAACGCCCGCTTTTCAAGGGGCTAGTTGAGACCTAAGTCCACATTTTTTATTGCTTGTGAAGTCGAATAGTTTACGCGTTTTATGATATATATTTCCGCTCTAGTTCACTGAGGACGGAAGTCCGTGTTTTCAATTTTAGGAGAGAATAAAAAATTTACTTTTATTGCACATGATGAACACAAAGGAAAATGTTCCTCAATAATAATAATGTCTATGAGATTTAATGGAAAGTAGTTCCCAAAAATGTATCCTGGAAAAGGCTGGAACCTTTGATGTGATTATAGCACAGTTAAGACTCAGTCTTAATTATATCCTGATGATGCCATCTTGGTTGCTGTATAACTTGAAAGACATTTCAGGATATACAGCTTAACTTAAGAAAAATATTAAAGAAACGTAGATGGGGCTACCAAAAATAAGAGATTTATAAATATCATGAGTTTAACAGAAAGCATAACTGTGGAAGATTTATGTAATGAAAAAAATAAACCAATTAGCATCATAAGATTCTCACAAAAATAAAAATCAAACAGATCCAAATCGGGAAATTTAGAAGGCCATAATATTACAATTGCTATCTTCTTGCTATTCCATACGTCAAAGAAAATTCGTTGGTCTCTGCGTATTCTAATTTTGTCATATTTTTAAGCACTCTATATAATTTAATTTACGACATTCCCCCTACAAGAAGAATTTAAAACTTTTTATATTTAGCCGACGTATTTTTTACTTGAGAAAGACAAATACTATTAAGCGGCTTTCTAAATTTTTAAAGCGACTTCGTTCATTAATAATAGATGGATAGGTAATTTACCAAATATTTCTTTAGAATATACCCTAAATAATACCCCAAAGGAAATTTCAGTCACGCACATTTGCATTAAAATTCTTAACTTTGTATAAGAGAAGGCCTGTTTACTTGCGAATTATGGAAGTTGGACGATAAGTCGATATTTAAAATATTGACTCGTCGCGAAGAGTTGTTAATGCCTGAAAATGCTCGCCGCTTAGTTTGATAAAAGGCACGAAAAATTAATGGCAGACAGAGATCGCTACTGAAAGTAAATTTTTACTTAAAGGGAAGAGTCCCCGGTTTATGTTGATTCTGATACAAAATAACAGCGACTTGAATTCATGAAGTAATTTTAATAAATTTCCTTTGCAATGTTGAAAACGAAATGATCATAAAAACGTGTTTTAAAAAATAATAAGAAACTAGTACATGAATTCTACATGAAACATCCTGTGTACGCCATACTTGTTAAAGAATTCGCAATAAATATACACAAATCGTGATGGAAACATTTCCTTTAGGTGGAAATAAAGAACGGAGGAACGCACTGCAGATATACAAGAAGAAAATCTCATCTTACCCTTGACTTCGACGTTTCCCCGCACTCTAATTCTCTCGTCTCTAGCAGAGACAACTTAAGTTTTTTTTATGTGCCTTTATAAGAACCAACACACTCCTCTTATGAAAAAAAATTTCCGACACTCACATATAGTATGCCGTCAAATTACTAGGTCGTCAAAAAAGACGCATCTTTTTGTCGCGCCGCTCTCTTGTGCATATATCTGGAAAACTGCCGGTCTTAAAAGTAAATAGTCGTCTTAGGGAGAAAGCGTAATAAAACTGTTTTAACCCTGGATATTTTAACATAATAAAAGCAAATTACCGGAATTATTCCGCTTATAAGAGGGTACAAATTGAAAAGTAATTCAATTAAAAACAAGAATATATTTAATACGAACTTAACATACTCGTTTTGGAACAAATAAAATCTCAGGCTTTAATTTCAGCATTTCAGAAGTATGTAAGGATAATTTGTTACATTTCTTATGTCAGCAACGCACTTTTGTAGATTGACCAAGGCATTAGGAGACACGCGGTTGATGGACTGGTCTTAATACATTTTTTCGTGCTCTCTCAGAGGCAGTCCTGAATATTAACTCACAGAGTTAAAGTAAGTTAGCTTTCCTTAATCTTGCATGAGTTTGCTCAAGGTTAATTGTAGATTGGGACTTGAAGACCCAGTTTCGCTAAATATGCATTGTTTGTTTTATAGAGGGTTTGTAATGCAGGTTTAAAAATATTATTCTGTAATAATGGAGGTTTATAACTGTTCTATAAAGTTATTTAAATATGTAAATCTTTTAGATAATTAAATCTTAGAATGACATATAAAAAATTTCTAAAAGAATAATAATTACCATGTTATAGAACTATTAGTCCTTTAGATTTATATTTTTGGTTGTTACATTTATAAAATTCAGTTTCAGAAATTACCATTGTGTAATTTTTGATAATGGAGTTCTTGATTTACGATAAGTTATTGAATTGATCTCTAGATGATATCAGTTTCTAATTTTCTTAACAATTTCTTCATTCACAACGTTTTAAATTATCGCAGGGTATGTATAACTGACCTTAGACTTCAGAAATTTTATATGCATTTACTACTGAATACCAAATGGTCATATAAACATGACAATTCATTTTTCAAACTTTAGAGCCGAAAACCAATCCGATGTACTCTATTTTATTCTCAGCACTAGACACGAATTCCTTAATTTATTATATGTCCGACAGTATGTTGAACAATATTTTACTTTTGTCACAGTTTTCAATAAGAATTTTAACACCAAAAAGAAAGGAATTTATTGAACTAGAAAGAATCCTCCAAATGGCAAAGATTTAAATCCGATGTATTACTTGTAATCGAATGAATGGAATCGAAACGACCGTATACTAAAAGACCATATACGAGTTATGGACCAAATATGTTAGCAGCTATTGCAATATTGGCAGTTACATATAGCCGGGGAACGTCCGTTCGAGTAAAACCGAAGCCTTTTGATAAAAGTAAAAAAATAAAAGCTTTTATTTTATGAAGTACTTCAGCTTTATTCTACTCGTAGTTCGATGGGATTAATCCACATGAAGCAATATCACTCTCGAGGGACGTATGTACAGGGCTCGGCGGCTATAGAAACAGACAACTTTTTTGACAGCTCAGTCAAAGTGTGGGTAATTTTAAGGTTGGAGTGGAATGCTCTTAAATCCAAGTAAATTATGCATTTTTCTCAAGACTAATGAATATCGATTAATACTATGTAAGGTATCATACTTTCCACAATTAGTAGATTTATGAAATTCATGAGAAACCAACTGGGAAAACTGGTCATGTCAATAACAATAATTTTTCCATATCGCCAATGACTCTTTTTCTTGCAAACTTGTTTATCATGAGCTGTATAGTAGAAATTTATGATTATCCACCTTATCCTTCTTGCTTAGGATACAAATAGTAATTTTAAATTGTGCATTATTTTATAACATGCTGGTTCTTTTTAATTTCAAAATGATCTTTATAAATCATTTAAATGGTGGGCCGTGAAATTCAGCTATGTTACCCTGGGATCATAAAAGGAAAAACACATCAGTGCGGGAAAGGCCTCTAATGCCATTTGCATAATTGTTGTGAAGACAATCGAAGGGTTTCTCTTGAAAAATTAATGTACGGAAATGTTTACAAGGGTGCGATGACGCGGAAACTAGAGAGTAAGAGGGCGTGATTATACGTAGGTGTTGGAAGCGGAAGGGAACCGATTTATTTATTTAAATAAAATAATATAAATTAGATAGAATTGCTAAATAATGGAAATGAAGTAATCATTTTTTAAATTATATAATGGAAGGATGATGTTGAAAAAAGCCACATTGTGAGATTTCATCGGAAATAACTTAGATTTAATTATCCCTGTTGCTACTACCTAAAATTAATTATTATAATAATTGTAATACCAGTGGGTTCGTGGATTCAATAAGGGCCACTCTCTGAGTTAGTTTGATGATTTGTGAATTGTTTTAATGACGTATCGGTAAGTTAGGGACATAGCTGAGGTGGTCGTTTGTGTTATGCTGGACGTAGCTCCGACACGTCCTAATTAATGGCTTTGGAAGGGAGTACTAGTGAGTACGAATATTTGAGTTCTAGCATTTAAATTGATGTTTAATTAGATTAAATATAAATCAGAAACTATATCTTCATGACCGTAAGAGAACTGAACAGAATAAAGCAACGTTGTAATTGCCGTAATTTACAGTCGGAGACCAAATGTATTACCTAATTGTGAAAAATTTTCAAAAAATATAACGCGAGCAGGCAAACAAGAGTACGAATGAATATTATTTTATTTCGGACTGCGGTTGAATCGAAGTGCGAACGGATCGAGATATGCCAACGCGGGGAAAAGCAAACGGCTAGGGCGAGCAAGTGTGACTACAACAAGACACCAAAATATCGGAGCGCATTCACTAAGCCACATATATTCTTTTCCTGTATGTAGGATTTTCTATTTACGGAGCACGGAGAACTACGGCCACAAGCGCAGAGCTATTCTACACAAGACGATATTTTCCTACTTAAAAAACAAAACCTGACTTAGAACATACGCAGGGGCGAAGGCTGCCACCCAACCGGGAAATGTCGACTCAGCCGGTGAATATTTTATAGAACAAAATGCAAACCGCGAAGTGAATTACTAGCTCTGGTTTGTTTTAGCGGTGCATACAAAACGCCGGTACTTACAAAATGATACAAATGCAGAATATCTATACTTAATTGAAGGCAGGACGGACGGCTGGTAGCGGATTACGTAGTATTCTTACCAATACAATTTTCAGCTATAATATCCCTAAGACATTGATAATGTACGAGATAATTTTATGACAATCGAAAGCATCTTGCTTGAGGTTGTCATAAAATTATGAGGTATTTGTCAATGTCAGAGGAATATTCGGGCAGAAAATTTTTTGAAAAAATAAAATCAAAACGTCGCAACACAACACAACAAAACAATTATTTATTTAATAAAAGGTTATAGATTGAGAATTGGCATTGCCAAAACGTGACATTTTGAAATTTATTTGGCAGTTATTATGAAGTTCTTAAAGTTAAATTATTTTGTTGTCATAGTGATTGAAAATTTCCCTGGGTGGTGTAATGTTAAAATGATTGGGTGATTTGTGTCACATGGCAAAAAATAACGAAATTTAATTAGTTGATAGAACTGTCAAAAAATGTTCAAAGAAATTGTAATCGAAGTGGCCGGCGGTTATTTGGTAGTTGCTGGCGGTTTCACTAAAACGGAAGTGACGACGATGTGTCAAGTTTAACTGATATATTAGACAGCTCCATTTTGGATTCTCCTCGCGAGTTTTATTACTCGTTTTGATGACGTATCTATGCACGTTAAAGCTGCGGATTGAATTGAAATGTTTGGCTCGGACTAGAGACGTTACTTAGTAATTTCGAGAGTGTTATGCAATTTACAACAGTTACTCGGGGCATCTGTAAAAGGAAATAGGTAGCTTACAATTTTTAGACTATAATGCAAAAAGAACCGGATTAAAACAGACACGGATTAATATGTTAACAAGTTTTAGTAACTAATGATTTTTATTTTACAATTCTCTTTCTTTGCTTGATATGCATTGTTTATAAATGACTTTGTTTAGGCTTTATACAAGCATAATAACAACAAACATATCCAAACCGATATACTTATATTGATGTTTCATCTCTAAACATGCTATTATTAAATTCATTGGACATTCTTTAATACATGATGAATACTGGATTAAATATACATCTTCTTGTGGACTTCGTTTTTTAATTGTTGACCATATTGAATGAATTTTGTGGTAAGTTAAAAAATTTTTTTAATAATTTGTTTTTAGACGTTTTGAATTTTATGATATTTAATCCAGTATTCATCATGTATTAAAGAAAGTTCAATGAATTTAATAATAGCATGTTTAGAGATGAAACATCAATATAAGTATATCAGTTTGGATATGTTTGTTGTTATTATGCTTGTATAAAGCCTAAATAATGATTTTTATTTCCGACTCTATCAAAATTTTGAACAGTTTTCGGATTTTTGTAATTCCGGGGGGTTGTAGATTATAGCGCAATCTTTTTGCTATGGTTAATTACAGCAGAAAAATATTTTTGCCTAGAAATATGAGACAGCGCAATTGGTATTTTCTTTCTCAGACAATAAAATTATAGATATAGAGTGGCCACGCTACTGTTGCAAAACAGGTCATAATCCAACAAAAATAAGAGTTAATGCAAATTGTTAACAACAAGTAAAGGTAGTTAGTATTTGTGCTCTTGCCAAAACGATAAGATAAGGGAGTCAGTAAGTCTGTTTGGAATCTGCGAAAATCTTAGTTTTCTATCTAATAATAAAAATAATAGAGACAGCTTTATTCTCTTCTTATTAATTATTTCGTAACATGGTTATGTAAGCTCCTAATATTTACAGGGTGTTTGATTTATCGTTCTACAGCCTGTAACTTTAAATCGAATAGTTTTAGCGAAAAAGTGTAAAGGGAAAAAAAATCTATATCATGTGAGCTACATTTCGTATTTTCGAAAAAACAAATGAACGTCTAATAATTCTAGAAAAATAAGAAAACCGAGTTAAAAAAATAATTTGAGGAAAAAAATTAATTTTGAAATTATATTGATTATTGAAAATATACCTAATGTAAATTTTTTAATAAAAATTTTTTTGCCAAATCACAGCTTGCTTCAATTTTGGCAATTATTTGATTTCCTATACGATTTCCCTGTTTGATTTATCGTTCTACAACCTGTAACTTTTAAACAAATTGTTTTAGGAAAAGTGTAAAAACATTTGTATTATGTTAGCTACATTTTCATTTTTTTTTAAATATTTTTTGAAAGAAATAAAATTTTGGTATATTTTCAAATAATTAGAATTTTAATTTTCCCCCGTTTTTACATAAAATTTGACAAATTGAGACAAATTTGGGCACTGATTTCAAATATAATTTCAAAATATTTTTTTCCTCTAATAATTTTTTTTTAACCCGGTTTCTCATTTTTCTAAAATTGTTAGACGTTCATTTGTTTTTTCGAAAACACGAAATGTAGCACATATGACATAAAATTTTTTCCCTTTACACTTTTCCGCTAAAACAAATCGTTTAAAAGTTACCGGCTGTAGAACGATAAATCAAACAGGGAAATCATATAGGAAATCAAATAATTGTCAAAACTGAAGCAAGATGTTGTTTGAAAAAAAAATGTTATTAGCAAATTGAGATTGAATTTGGGCGCTGATCTCAAATATAATTTCAAAATTAATTTTTACCTCAAATTATTTTTTTAACTCGGTTTCTTATTTTTCTAAAATTGTTAGACGTTCATTTGCTTTTTAGAAAATACAAAAATGTAGCACACACGATATATTGGCCGTAGAACGATAAATCATACACCTTGTATATACCTCTATAGAATTTCGTCATAGCAAATTACTTGAAATATTTTTTGATAAAAATCCAAAATTTCAATTTTGTATAGCAGACTAGAACGTGTTGTTTGGTCATATCTGAAACCCATTGTTTTTTTTTGCATTGGATTTAACCATTAGCCAATCACGAGTTTGTTAAAGTTAATCTTAAACTACCAATTAATTAATAATTTTTTTTCTTTCTTTTTTTTCTTAAATATTGTAGCATAGTAACTTTATAATATGCCCCTTGGGCCTTGGTAGCCATCACTTTGAGTTTTATAATGAAGTGACGATGATATTTTCACCATCATCTTATAGAGGAGTGACAATCTATTATAAATTGTTATAGAACTTTATAAAAACTTAGTAATATAACTTAACTTGATTATAAATGCTTGTTACATTTAAATATCCTCCATAAAACTTATGGTCACTCCAAATTACTTGAAATATTTGTTGACAATAAATTGATGGTAATGTCGATAGGTAATGGATGTTTGTATTTGTGTTTTTTTCAAATGTATAACCTCGCCCCAGAAAGGCTTGGCTTGCATATTTCTCTTCGTAAAATAATATAGAGAAACTGTATATGATTTTTTTTCATATATCATATATCTATAAATAATATAAATTACAACTTAAATATAAATACCTACTTTTTGTAGCACAATAATAATTATATAAAAATCGTGGCATATATGTATATCGTATAACCCAGTTTGTGGCTAAAAATAAACATTAGGAATCATATTATTAATAGAATTTTTACCATAACTCACTGAAACTCAAAATATTATATTCAGTAGTCATTATTATTCCATTCGATAATATCGCATACATAGTTTTCCATAATATATAAATTAATAACGATTTCCATAATTACGGTAATAATTAATTTGTCTAAAACGTGGAATGTATGCATGCGTGAAAATAGTATATTATGTTACAAGGAGTAGAAGGCGACCATTATTGTTGAGCCCAGAAGTTTGCTCAGCCGAGGCGCAAGCCGAGGCAGCAAACTGGGCGAAACACATAATGAGCCTTCTACTCCGAGTGACATATACTATTTTTTCTTCAAGCGTTAAAATAAAAAATTTCAAAACTTTAATTTTGAAAAATGACATCAGATCAAATGCGTTCCAGCTTAGTAAAAAAATTATATGTAATACTAACCATTTTATTTATCAATGAAACATGACATAGGTAAATTAGCAATTTCAAGTATTTCAGATGCAATGCAATGCATTTCTTCAGACTTTTTCGCTTTTAAATTTTAAAAACAGCACGACGCGAGACGTCAATTTTTAAAATGACAGTTTATGACAAATCATAACTTAGATTTTTAATTCGTTGCCATGGATACATTTATTCATTTTTGTACTAGGAAACAAATGAAAAATATTTGTACTAATACAATAATAGGCTCTTTCTACAGGACGTGTTGCATTATGTAATGTAGGTATTATTATACGCTTGAAGAAAAAATTTATTGTATACCTATGAGTATATGATTATGGGATAATAATCTCTTAAATTGATACTGGAAGGCTGGAAATACAAACATATATTATAATTTTTAAACACGTATCAGACAGGGTACAAATACCATCTAGTACCGGTTTTTGACTTTTGACTTTCATCAGCAACAATAAGTTTAGTTCAGATTAAGTTCGTAAATTTGGCTAATTGCAATACAAAATTGGGTAGAAATCCAAACCGCCTTATCGGAAAGGGGTGAAGGTATTCATGACCATGTGGAAGCCGGTTAGATGCATTTAATATAATGTAATAGATTGGTTGATTGTAAACTCCTTAATTAATAACAAGAACATTTTATACCAGAAGGGTAAAGACAATACCGTAATTTCGTTTGAATTATGCACAGGTGAATGCACAATTTGAATTAATTATTCTCTCTGAACTTGAAATTCATTATCTCTCAGAATTGAAGCAAGCGTTGAATTAAAACCTTGGATTAAAGTCAACAAAGCTACTTTGTGAATGGAAAACCAATAAGATATTTAAAATCAGTAATGTCAGAAATGTTATGAACGACAACAAATTTAATTTTAAATGAGGTGGTACGCCTAGGGTGTAAATTAACCCCCTAGTCCAAGATTTATGTTTAATTCACTGGAATGAGTCTGCGGTTAGCTTGTTTTGAAATAATAATAATAATAATAATAATGTTTATTTAAAATTCAAGAAAATACAAATGTTTATAACAGTTTCCTTAATATTAATATATATATAAATAAACAATAGGTTTTCTCACTAAGTACAGAGTACTTGTTGTGAGGAAATGGTACATTCGCATATAATTTTTGTGTATTTTTACTAACTAATATCTAACAGTATAGTATGTCGTATCTATCCAAGTTTTTATTTATTTAATTCTTAATTCCTTTCTCATAATCGGGTAAATATAAATATGTCTCATTTGGTGAATCGTCACATGCCTATTTTCAATAATTTATTATTTATTTATTTGTTGTTTTTTTTTTGTTCAATATAAATTTATTACGCTCAGGTAAGTAAAGTCGCTTAACATGATAGTATTGTTCAATTTGTTTCTAAGTTTTGGTGTCGATTAATTGATGTATCAGTAGTCTCTGTGTGGTTTCTATCCAATGCTTAATTTGCCTTTTGTACATTTTATACGACTTAATATTTTTAATTTCAGGGGGCAGCATATCGAATAACCTTGGGGCTAGATAAGTGTGATTTCTCTGACCTATAGTTTTTTTTGCGTAAGGTTTTTCTGTGAGTAAGTTTTTTGTGCGAGTGTTATAAGTATGTTCTCTGAATTTTATGTTTTGTCTGGTTTTAAATATGTTAATTAGTATTTTTTGGCAGAATAACTGACGCAGGTCTAATTTTTTCGTTTCATTATAAAGCCTTTCTGTTGAATATAATATATCTTTGCTGTAGATAATTTTGAGAAACCACTTTTGCATATTGTTTAAATTTTGTAAATAATTGTTTGTTACTCCACCCCAACCAATTATTCCATATGATAAGTGGGACTGTATTAAGGAATAATATAATACATTTAATTGTGGTAAGTCTAGGTAGTGTTCAAATTTTTAAATATGGGTAAAAGGCTCCTTATTTTTTTAATAATATTATTTATTTGCAAGTCCCATTTTAAGTGCCTATCTATTATTATACCTAGATATTTGATCGACTCCGCTTCCTCGATAAGCATTTTATCATTATCTTTTCCCGTATCAATATTTAGTGGACCAAAATTGGGTAAGTGGCTTTGATAAGATGTAAAGGGAAGATACCTGGTTTTGCTGAAGTTTATTGTGAGTAAATTCGTATTGAACCATTTTTTAATTACTGCAAAGTCTTCTTCAGCTATACTTCTTACTTTACTCCATGAGTCCTCGGTGTATACAATGGCAGTATCATCAGCAAAACTAAGAATCTTTCCTTTAGATGGCATTTTTAAAAGATCATTTATATAGATGTTAAATAAAATTGGCCCTAGGACCGTTCCTTGTGGAACACCATATTCTGCTGTAGCTGGATCACTCATGATTTCATCTATTGCAACTCTTTGTTCCCTGTTATTGAGATAGCTATTCATTAGCTTTAAGGAATTTCCGCGAAAACCTATTTTTTCTAATTTATTTAACAATTTTGAGTGGCTAATGGTGTCGAAGGCTTTCGCTAAATCAATAAATATACAAAGAATAGGTTTACTAGTATCTAGGGATTTGTATAACTGACTTGTGAGTACGGCTATTGCATCTTCTGTAGATAGTCCGTTTCTAAAACCCAATTGCCTATTTGATATAATCTTATATTTGTCGAGATAATCTACGATTCTCTTTTTGATAATTTTTTCAAATATCTTTGCAATATTCGATATTAATGTTATAGGTCTATAGTTTACAACTTCGGTTTTATCATTCGTTTTATGCATTGGTTTTATTATTCCGATTTTAAATAATTTAGGGCACTCTCCACTATCAATGATTAAATTTATTAAATAAGCTAACGGCACATCGATAATGTCTTTTAAGGCTTTTAATATCTCAGAAGTAACTCCATCATGCCCAGGGGCCCTCCCGGATTTGAGCTCCATGATAGTATTTTTTATTTCTATTGAATTAGTAGGTAGTAGATATATAGAATTTGGTAAACATTGGGTGTTGTCTGTTATAGTGGTATTTAATTTTTTTATTTCAGTTGCCAATTCTTTTCCATGGTTTGCATAATGATTATTAAAACAATTGGCGATTTCTTTTTTATTACTAGTTAAGTTTCCGTTTTCTAATTTTATTTCCAACACACTTTTATCTTTCGATTTATTTTCATTATTTATGTTTTTTATGCAATTCCATAGTTGCTTAGAGTTATTTTTATTTTTACTTATTTCAGATTTATAATAATCAATTTTGACATTTTTTATTAGCAAGTTAAGTTTATTTCTATATTGTTTATATTCTTCATGTAAATCATTATTAAGAGGATTTTTTTTCAGTTTTTTATGTATTTCGTTTTTTCTTTCTATCGATTTAATTATACCTCTAGTAATCCAAGGAGTTTTTTTTATTTTTGATTTTTTTATTTTAACAATATTTGTACATTTATCTATATAATCTTTTAATTTATTTACGAATATATTTGTTGCCTCATTTACGTTATTTGTTAGATACATATCAGACCAGTTCTCACTTTTTATTTGTAATTTTAACTTAGGATAGTCGATATACTTTTTAATAAAGGTTTCAAATGGTTTTTTATCTAGTTTTATAAAGTTTGTATTAAAATTTAAAATTATGGGATAGTGGTCCGTTATATTTATATTGTATATAATGGGCGTAAATTGGGTTTGTATCTCCTTGCTCTTGACAAAAAAGTGGTCAATGCATGATGATTGGTTGCCATATTCCCTAGTTGGTTTATTGATGTAGGAAATAAAACCATGTTCCCACATTATATTTAAATACTCTTGACAATAGTCGATATCTGAATTAATATTAATATTTATATCTCCGACTAAAATAGATGTTTCTAATGAACTGAATTTATAGGTTTTTAAGAACAAGTTTAAATTGCTGTTAAATAAATAGGGGCAAGTGGAAGGAGATCTGTATATAGCCACAATGTTAATATTTTTCATTCCGGAAAATGAAACTCTAATATTGATAACTTTTATATCTCCTAATTTTATAATATTATACTCATATTTGTAAATACTTTTGATATAAACAATAACACCATCATTCTGATTTAGGTCCCCTTCATTATATATTAAGTCGTATTCTTGTTTATTAAATAAATTAGTATTTAATACTTTCCAGCATTCAGTGAATACTAACACATCAAACGTCTCATGTAAATCCTCTAAAAATATGCTCATTTCATCGTAATTTTTAGCAATACTCCTAATATTGTTATGAAATATTTTAAATTGTATATTCTTGTTTTTTGTTATTGTATGGTACTCTGATTTATTATTGATTAAAAATGTTTCTACTGGTGCATAGTTATAATCTCTTATAAAAGGATCCATTTTTTTATAATTAGCTGGTACCTAGTAGGTACTTAACTAATGATTTTTTAAATTATAATGTATATTGTACACATTTTTACATTTTTACATAAATTCTAAAAATACGGTTTTTAATATAGAGACTTAATTTTAAGTATTAATACATTTTTGTTTTTTTTTATTCTGTATATATACGGTACAATAAAATTATTAAGATTTAGAAGATAATTAAGTGTAGGAATTTTACTAGCGAGGCAATCTTATTTATTCTTTATTTGTTCTAAATTTTTGGCTGTCTCTCTGGTTATTCGATCAGACTTATTGCTACTACTCGAACATATTCTTTGAAGTTTTCTCTTTTCTTTCTCGTTTTGTGGGTCTGCGGGTGAAGTATTTGGTCTTTTCTCCGATGATGTGGAGTTTTGCGATGTTTCTATTTGGTTATTTGTATCGATGTAGTTTTCTTCTGATGAACTGCTTTGCTCCGGTGTAACACATACAATTTCCTTGGCACCTTTTTTTATAGGAAAGTTAAAGACTCCAGGGGAATTTGCTTGTATTCTTGAAATTGTTGTAAGGCTATTTGATTGATTTAGATCCGTGTCAAAGTTATGTGTGAAATCACGTCCTATTTTGTCTTCCCTATTAATTTCCCTGAGTTGGTCTATGGTATATATATCGCCATTAATTTGTAATTTTTTTCCTATTATTTTAGTCGGAAGATTTTTTGATTTAGCTGATTTTAAATTATCTCGTAGAATTTTTTGGTCTTCTCTATCCTCTTTACAAAGATCCTGAGTGATATATATATATTTGTACCCTTCAATCTGTTACAGTTATTTATGACCAACTGCTTTTTTAGATATCTAACAAATTCTACTTTTATAGGAGGAATTCTGGTACTTCTTAGCTGGAATATATTATTAATATCGGCCTCTAATATTTCAATGCCAAGTAATTCATGTAATTTTTTTAG
The DNA here is from genome assembly GCA_963680705.1 of Rhagium mordax. Lineage (NCBI taxonomy): Eukaryota > Metazoa > Arthropoda > Insecta > Coleoptera > Cerambycidae > Rhagium > Rhagium mordax. Next base: position 22,989,957 of record OY796661.1, on the reverse strand, counting down.
TGTAAATTCTAGGAGTTTCGCTTTATCATTCAGTTCCAGACCAAAAATTATAATATTATTTTTTCTATTGGCTCTCTCAAAATTTAAATATAAATTAGTCGATTTTTCTTCTAGTTTATTTATTTTAGTTGCATGTGCTTCAATTGTTTCCAGCAGTTTATTATTTTCCTCTTCAATGTGCTGTTTTATCTCTTCTATTAATATTATGTAATATTCCTTATATTAATTAATAATTAGTCGTGTTTACTCCCCAGTTAAAGCACAAAATGACATGCACTTTTCTTGAAAATATTTAAAAGAAAAAATGTAACTCGATCAGTAGCTAACTAATTAAATTTTTGTAATACCTTCCGCTACGAATTCATGTCTGGTTTTATCCGGAGGGAAAATGTGGAGTCAGTTAAGAAGTGCAATCTTGACAACTGTGCACTTCTTGACTGACTCCATATTTTCCCTCCGGTACAGTAATAATTTCGGCCAGTGTCAATATTGGAGAACAAATCGATCTCCTTCCATGAAGTTACCATTCGGCAGTGGCCTGTGGGTTCCATAGATCTTATTCCTATATATATGTATGAGATATAATGGATAGGCGGTTATTATATCAACACAGGATACTTCAAAGCAGGCATGCATTTCAGAGCTTTGAAAGGCAATATTATTTTCAGCTCGCTTTATAGACTAATGTAGGAAAAAATTTTGGATCGTTCTCATTCAATAACTTATCGTAAAATTTGTAAAAATGTAGGATTATCTTAGATTACTTAAGGACTCACCTAGGTTAAATCGAGGGTTAAATAGAAGCAGCTAATGGAATGTAAACCCTTTATAGGAATTATCAATAATGGCTTATTAATATTCATCATTATTTATCCGCGTAGGGTCATTGCATTTACGTTATTACGTTGTTAATCTGGCACAATATGTTACAAATAGGTCATTATCGCCTCCTATTAATTTTCGCCTCAATGTTGATTGCATTTATTCATTTATTCCGTAAAATATGAAGGGGAATGAAGTATTGAACTTTAATTTTATAATTTGATACGTGTAAACATCGAAATTTGCAAAACGCGATAAAATATGACTCGTTGTATTGTGGACGTCTTGTCAAGACTAATCTAATTTCCAGTTAGGGAGTTTGACAAATTACTGGCGAGCCGGACAAAAATTAACTTTTCAACTTTTCAGATCAATAATTACTGATTAATGTGGCCAGCAATTTAAACCGGCTAATTGTGAGTTGCGAATAACACTCTGGGTCGTTTAATTCAGAGCTGCTGTCAATTTCTTTTTGGCAAACCTATTTGCGTTCATATATTGAGTTTTATTGTCTACGTGAATATTTTATCATCCGGATTGTACAAGGCGAAGAATAAAATTCTATGAAATTCGTCAATCCGGAAGTGTGCTCATTTTTTTTTCACTTCCCTTTCAAGGCATAATTAATATCCTCTGATATGATATTTGTACATCATTTTAAAATATTTTGTGATAATTACGTATTAATTTTTTTACAAATAGATTTACCGATGATTCAATGTAATATCTGAAAAGGAAAGCTAGTGAATGGAAATTTTACTTAGCGATTCCATAATTTGTTATATGAGAGGGACTGTATCTTGATGATGTCTTTGAATTTAGTCCCATAACCTCAAAAATTAATTAGGGATATCAACAAGAACTTAGATGTTGATTGAATGCAGTAAGGATAAATATTGGATATTGGATATGTTCCACTGATTTTACACTAAATTAATAAGGCCCGCCTTCACATTTACTGCATCAGTTTGGTAGTCTAAGACAATACTATGTGATGGATTTACAGAATTTTGTGTGCTCTCTTAAGTAGGTCCCTATAGCAGGGGTTCAGCAGTGGTCCAATAGATGGCGCCAGAGGTGTGAGAACGAATAGAATTATAAAATGAATTAGAAAGAACATGGAAGGAACTTGGAACATTCTGGAGGGTATCTCTTGAAGTATATAAGAGCCAGGATGGTTCAGTGCAATCAGTTGAATATTAGAGAGTCAACTGAGAAGACTGAACAGAATAGTGACTAGTAACAAGTAATGAATAATAGTGAAAGTAGTAATTAGTGTTCTAATTTAAGTGATTAATTATTGTGATTAGTATGTTAAAAAAGTGGTGGTTTAGTGTAAAATTTGTTGCAATTGTTGAATCTACGCTTGGAGTTGTTCACTAAGAGGTGTAAACACGTATCAACTGGTTTGTTGAGAATTACTATGAAAAGTACTTATAGAGCTACATTGGAGACCCTATTAGATCTTCCTCAGATGCCAGAATGAAGGTATAAAGGTTGCAATCTCATTTGGCCTAAGTCTTTATGGAACAAGACTGAGAGGTTAGTAAATACTATAGAAGATCCCTTACTCAAAAGTCATACGTCCTACAAGTCTTCCAGCACCATTATTGTAGACAGAAAGAAACTCCTGACAACTGAATCTGAATATAAATGCTATTTCTTCTCAATAACCTTACAAGAAGGATCATTACTATTTTTGTTCGTAGGTGAAGATACAATATTTTTGAATTTAGTTTAATTTACAACTAACAGAAAATAATCAGGGGTATCAACAGAGAAATAGATGTAGTAAAGTTGATTGAATACAGTACCGATTAATATTGGAGATGAATGTGTTGCACTAACTGTATACCAAAGTAATAATGTCATCATTGTATGTATATACTGCTTTAGTTTGATGATTTAAGGCAATTCAAATAGCAGCAGCTAAGTCAAATGCAGATACTGGTTTATCAGAGGGAATTACTACGAAAAGAACCCCTGCCTTGGATACCCTAACAGATCTTACCGCTCCTAGCATTGTGATCCAAAGAAATGTCAAGATGAATGCACAGAGACCACAGACCTCAGTCAACTTCATGGAACATTTGAAGATAGTAAACACTGTAGAAGATGAACTACTCAAAAATCACGTTACACAAGTCACCGTTATCGGACACAGAAAGGAGTAGCTAAAATAACTTCCTGACGTACTAATTTGATCCAAGATAGAAGCTAGGAGAAACGACAAAGGATAGAATATGTTCTCTTCTGGGACACTATATTAAAAAGAAAAGCTATCACTTTTCTCATCAAGAACTCACACTGGTAGTTTTAAAAGTACAGTGAGGCATTAAATACTAGATCAATAATAAACAGAGCATTTACTGGAGAAACATTCCATGGAAAACTCCCCCTAATCACCATGACAGATAGAGCAAAATAAGCCCAAGAGGCTGCAGTGTTTACAGACAAGCCCTAGAAAACAAAGATAGAAACTGAATTGTCTGTTAAATTTCCTGCTGTATAAGTATGTGTAGCAACAATTGCAGAGTAAAATGAAAAATTATCCATTAGGAACCGTTACTACTTTGTCGAACCATCTTTTGATCCCAAACCGCTGGCTTTCTTTAATCAAGATAAGAACATAATATCTCCTATAAATACATCTGAGGTATTTCTTCTTCAGAAATAATAGTGTGAACAAAAATTTGTGTGAGAATTAACTCTGAAAGCGTTCTTTCTTTTTAACAAAACTCAATAAAAACGGCAGTAAGCAAACAACGAATAATAAAGTATCATTACCCACGTGAGAGCTTGCAACTTGCATACTTTTTATTTAGCAGTTCCCTGTAATAGATCTTTTCAATTGCATACTTTATTCGCGGAAAGGGAAACACTACATGCATTTCCTTTTAGTTGTTATTAGAGAACCAGAAGTAGTCCTCTCTGCTTTCTATCGACAGCCACAGAAACTAGTCTAGGAGCTGGGCAACAGCCCATTTAGATTTCTAGAACTCATAAATTACATTTAAAATGGCCAGTGAATCATTACAAAATTGGTTACGTGATTTTCTAACTTCAATTATTTCGTTTATATGTTGTGTGAGAAATTTTGGCAATGCGATAATTTTGATTTATTGCTGGTTAACGGAAGCATGGCCATAAAAGTATCTACATAGAAACAGATATTAGTTGAGTTAAAAGTCTTCTCAATGACCTTCGGAAATTTTGGACTCCAATAAATTTTATCATAAAGGTATTTGATTAATGACCCAGAATACGCTAAGGGCCGGTACTTTCAGTCTGATTTAACCCTGATTAAGTTTAACCATTGATCAATAACCTTAGAAATAATTGTCGAGACAATTGTTTCCATGGTAATTAATCAATGATTAAAGTTAATCAGGGTTAAATCAGACTGAAAGTACCGGCCCTAAGTATAACTAATATTCGTAACAGACCAAGATGCAGGACGATTCTTTACCTTAGATGTAGATTATTTTCTAAAAAATAATTCTGTTCCTAGTGCCCACAATGGCCATGGCTTTTATTTTCTATATAATTTGTCAATAGTAAGATTTAAGATTCATATCTTCTTGTTTTAGATCCTGAAGAAAGGCGAGTGTAGATCTAACTTACTTGTATTTCGATACCAAAATACTAACAACAATTGCAGTGATTATTTTGGCTGGGTATCCCTCGTGAAACTCAGCGTTCCCGTCTCGGCTTCTAGCAGCTTATATATGAGCTTAAATGCAGAAGCTGTGCTACCGTAGGCGAGGATTGTGTGGAAGAGAATGTAAAGTAGTCTTTTCTATTAGATGTTAGCTAAGTTAACAGTTCAGCATAATTTGCAGATAGGGGGGTAGCTCATCTCCTGACTGCGATTATTGAATGGTGAAAGTAACAAATGAAAAAATCCTGAACACAATTAATAGCGGAATTTCGTCTACAGATCTTGACTCCTTATTGTACAGCATAACTTTCGCCCAATGTATTAAAGTGGCTTTTTAAAGACACAATTTAACTTCCTAATGCTAATAACAATGCCTAGAACGAATTGTAGATCCACATAGTACAAAGTCAGCACTCCCCACTAACCACTGTGTCCTACTTTGCAGTGCAATAGGCGTCCTTGGTTATAATAACGGGCTACACATCAGGCCAAAATTGGTGTGCGTTTTCTCCGAGAAGACTGTTTCGTCGCCGAGGGAGGCATATCTAACGTAATAACGGGATAATGGTATGTAAAACACACAGGTTTAGAGTGAAAATCAGCCTGCGTCTCTTCGCACCCCACTTCAAGTGAAACTATCTAAATTAAGTGTTTTTCTATTGCAACAGTTTGCTTGTAAGCTACTGCAATAACTTAATGAATTAGAATTGTATGGTCTGCAGTCTAATTTAATTACAATCCGATTCGATATCGGAACAGGAAAGGATTAATACTGGAGAGGTTTGGAGTTCATATACGTTTATTATTTTTATTTACTTAGTTAAATAGTGAATCGAAATGAATGTTTTACTTAAACTATCACCGTCTTTTTTTATACATATTGTCATTTCGTCATTGCCTATATTATTAAACACTGATTGGAGAATCGTTCTGGGAAGACTTACGTCATTTAAAGATTTTTCAATTACTGTCTATGAGTGCCCAAACGTGCCTTCCTTCAGAGCTTATTAACTTGGACTTCTTCAAGATGCGATCAAAAACAAGTGCAAATATAGAAAATCAATTTCCTTAATTTTTTCAAATAATAATGCTAAGAATCACCAAAATTAGACAATTTTGCGACTTTTTCTATATACGCCAACACGTACCTCTTTAAGAATTTCTACTTTGTTTGTGTCTTGACGAGAAGGGGTGGGTAAAGGAGGGACACACGAAAGAGCTTTTATTTCATTTTCCTGCCATTTTGAAACCCATCCAGTTTATGATTTTTTAAAATGATCGACTTTTGCGAATTTTTGAAAAACCGCGCCTTTTCACAGTCCATATTGTTTTTCTTTTTAAATTCCTAAACTAGATATAAGATGAGAAAGAAAGGCTTTAAGTATTTTTTCTGAAAATTTCATTAACTGATTTCGAAACGAAATTGGGTTACGATTTTCTTTAAATGCGTGCAAATATCGATATTTAAAATTTGGTAATTTTTTATTATTTGAAATATTGTCTATAATCTGATTCTGTATATTTGATCAATTACCGCATTTCCATTGTGTGAAAATGTTTGCATAGCTGGTTGACATGACATGAAACTACCACACATTTTAGAGATTTAAATTTAAAGTTCTTTGCTTAAGTACTTACTAAAAAAAACATACCAAAACACACCACAGAAATTAATATATATTAATGTGCTATTCTACTCACCAACACAACAATGTCCACAACATTGCTATCTACCGTAGCGTGGCATTGGATTTTTTCGTACGCTTTTGGTGATATTAAAAATGTTACAATACATATTATTATTGATAGTCAATATAATAGCAATTTACTGTTCGTACCTGTTACTAAGACATTTAAAAGAAGAAACTCGTAAATCGCCACCTCAATCTGCGGATGTGCCTCCGCTGGATTTTTGTTACATCACCGAAAACCACTTTCATATTTTTGACCAATTTGATATAAATGTATATTAATAATAAAGGAATAATAAAAAGGTTCATTTGTCTATTTCATCCAACGTTGAAGTCACAATGAAATCGTCCCTCATCACACCCGCTCCTAATAAAACTATGCAAATTGGACATTCTTTTACTGCGTTGTCCTCCGTTTGTAAGTTACTCCAGCAACTAAATAAATTAAAAGAATGTGGTTCCAGAGTTTATTTAATTACATCTCAATTGGATTCCGGAGCGGAAAAGAATTAACCGATACTTTACCTCACGCACTTAAAAAGATTATATTTACCCGTTCGCCGTCGTAATATATCTTGGTTTCAATTAAATTTTAGGGTTTATCCATTTTTCTTTTCGGTTATTCCGTAATAAATGCTCGCCTACTGAGATAGAATCTCAATTCATTTAGGTGTAATTTATTTCTGTTACACTTAGGAGGTCGTTTTACATTTTTCGTAAATGTTTAATCCACTCGCTTGATTCTAATATATTATTTCTGAAGGTGCTTTAACAAAATTATTATTTTGTATTAATATTATTCATAACAATGCCTAAAAATCTTTGTCATGTGGTGGTCACGTGGATGGCGAAATATAAACGTCACATATCCACGATTAAAACTCGGTATTCGACTTTTCTGTTTACGATAAGGTTTTTTTTCTAGACAAAACGCATTTTGTTTTCCAAAATTCTTCCAAAAATAAAACAGTTTAAACAGTTAAGGATTCACTTTAAGGTAGTTACGGTAGTTATTTCTGGGACAAACTCAGAAAACAAAAATCGTTTCTTTTAGAAGAAATAACTGAATTTAACAACTTAAAATCGAATAATGTCAATTTTAATTCATATTGAATAGACAAAAGAATAATTCTCATAAAATTCCCTTTATTAACGTGACCGGTTTCGTGAACAATAAATTTTTATAAATAAAAAACTGGGTAGTCAAATTTAAAATGTTTTGCAACATAGTCGATATGTAAATGTAATGTACTTAATTAACTAATAAATGTATGTACAGGGTGATCATTTTAAATGCCTCACTCGATTTTCTTGCTTTATTCTTCACCTAAGAAAAAAATTCAGAAACTATACTTGTGTACTTTTTTCCGAGGAATCCTTTTCCGAAAAGATAAAAACAATTGAATGTCAAAGAAAAAAGTTATGGCCGTATAACTGAAAAAGAAAAAATATACATAAAAATAATGCGGAAATGAATATGTGACATTTCACTGAATGTAAATGCTTATCAGATACATATTTTTCACTTCCGGTTTGACCGGAAATTGCTTTAATTTTTTTATTTTAGGTGATACACCCTGCTCAGTTTAAAGAACATTTCTTTCTGAATTCAGCAATATCTAACATATTATCATTATCTTTCATATTTAATAAGATATTGGGGTTTAAATTTAAAATAACACAGATATACGTTAAGAAATAAAGTAATCCATGAAACAAACAAAAACATTTAAATTATTTATTTATTTCAAAAACTAAAGAAGATATAGCATAATAACTTATATTCTTTAGTTTTTGAAATAAATAAATAATTTAAATGATTTTGTTTGTTTTCACAGATGATTTTATTTCATAACATATATTTGTGCTATTTATATGTATCTGATACTCATTTACAATCAGTGAAATGCCACATATCCATTTCCGCATTAATATACAGGTGTATATTTTTTTCTTTTTCAGTTTTTCGGTCATAACTTTTTTCTTTGACATTCGATTGTTTTTATCTTTACGGAATCGGATTCCTCGGAAAAAAGTACACAAGCGTAGTTTTTGATTTTTTTTCCTAGGTGAAGAATAAAGCAGGAAAATCGAGTGAGGCACTTAAAATGATCACCCTGTACAAGGTGTATTTTAAAATCACCGACAAACGGAAATTGGAAATTGATATAAATGTTTTTCCGAAAATGCTCCCTAACCGAGCTACAGGCTTTTGAATTTTTTTGCATTATTTTTTTAAGTTTTTTCAAAAACTAGATAAGATATTATGTTGAGATTTGGTACAGTCGAATGACAACTGAATACAATTAATCAGATGAATTTAAGTCGACTGGCTCAATCCAGTGGTGTAAAATCATTAAAGTTAGTCAATTAATAAAAAAAAAAGTATGCAGCCCCATTTTGAACAGTATCTATAGAATTAATATTTTCTTTTTCAATTTCTTTAAAATATTTTTATTATGTAATAGTTAACTGCGTTATTTTCATAAATTTTATTTTTAGAAAAACTAATTTTAATTTTTATTAAGTTGTGTGGTCGTACGTTAATAAAAATTATCTCAAAAACGGAGTACCTATTCGAGAAAACACAACGTATGATTTCATTTGTAGAATAGAAAAGTGAATCTAAAAAAAAATTTTTCAAAAAAAAAATGAAGGAGTACGTTTTCTTTGTGATTTATGCGTAACATAAACGATTTTACCCCACTGGATTGAGCCAATTTACTCAATCTCACCTGTTTAATTGTGTTCAATACGACATTCGAGTTTACCAAATCTCAGCATAACATCTTATCTAGTTTTTGAAAAAATTTAAAGAAAACTACAAAAAATGTTTTTTCAAAACCCCGTAACTCGGTTAAAAATAATTTTTGGAAAAACATTAAATTTCTTGTTTCTTATTTTGGATCGAAGCATCTCCAGTTTACATTTGCCGATGATTTTAAAAAATATTAAAGTGTTTTAATAAGAAGCCTGTAAAATAAACTAAAATTACAAGGTGACTGGACACTACAACAAATTAAAATCAAATGTAATTTGTTGTAGTTTCCAGTCATCTTGTAACTATGTTGCAAAACACTTTAAATGTAACTACACTGTTTTTATTCATAAAAATTCCTCTGTCTGAGGATGTGAAGCAAATTTATTTTTCACGAAACGGTCACGTTAATAAAGGAAATTTTATGAGAATTATTCTTTTGTCTTCTCAATATGAACAATTACAGATATGGGATTAACCTACCTACGCCACATTTTAATTTTTGACGTTTTAAATTTTTTCAGGATATTTCAGGAACCGCTGTAAATAACTTTATCCTGACCTGATCTTAAATGTCCACGAAAATAAGCATCGTTTTTGTTAATCCAAGCCTGTAAATTCTCTTGTTTCCTAAATTTCAATAGCAAGCGAAGTAAATAGCAGCACCCTGTATAATTTCATTATATTATAAGGAAGTAAAAATTTCAATTCTCCGTTTGAGTAAACAACTCTATTTAGAACGTTCTGACAACAGCTCGTAATTTATAAAAATCTATTCACATTTCAAGATAAATTCTCAAACAAATATTTTAAATCTTCTTAGGCGGAAAACCGCCTCCGCAAAACTTTTAACCCCTCGCTGTCGATAAAAACCACATCTATATCCCTCCTTATGCTAAAAGGCAGGAAGTGTGGCGATTGATCCTGAAATTTTAGGTCCATCTTGTGATAACCTTGTACATCAAAGGGGTTTTTGTATTGTGGAAAGCAACAAGGGTGGGGCGGGGGTGGAACGTTTGTGGTCTGAGGTTTTCACAGGCACGCTATATTCATACTGAACTGTAGATCAAAGAGTGTACGTGGTTGACCGCTCTGAAATGCCCAGACGGGCTTTAGGCCATCGCTAAATGAACGTACTGTAATTGTGGTTTCATAACTATGTGACGGAAACCACATTAATTTGACTTATTCAGGTAACGGTAGAAAAACATGAACGGGATTAGGCGCCTTTGGTAGGGCGAGAATTTAACGTTCAAATTCTTATACAATGCCTTGGCAGTCCAGCATTGACAATATCGGTTTGATATAAAACTGGTTTCAACAAATGAAAATAAAATAATAATAATAATGATGATATTAATGTATACTAGAATAGTTTCTGGGTTCTCCTCATATTCTCCATCTTGTCGTGGTCTTTCTCTGGAGCAAAGTGAACTGTGTCTTACCTTCTATGTGTGTCGTCAGGAATATGGCCTCGTTTTGGTGACGTTGCGTGGTGGGTCATTCAAATAGAAGAATTATATTCACAGGAGAGGAGTTTGACAAATATTCAAAGAAAACCGAACACTAGATAGATTAGCAACCTGAAGATATTATTGATCAAGAAGATATACAGTACCCGGCAGCAAGCATGGACACGTACGTACTTATGGCTGACTAGACGTTTCATATTCGCAGGTGCGACAGATTGAGTGCGCAACAATTTAAAAGGTGGGGACCCGAGCGCTGGTGTCAGTAAGATCGCGCTGCAAGTTGATTACCCATTTCGCATGTAAACCCGGCGCTGTTCGTATCTGGCTACCGTTTACTGTAGAAAAGCCATGTAAATATGAATAAATATAATTAATATCAACCGTAACTTCAGACTACAACATAACTCACCGTGTGGTATACTAGAAGAAAACCGCCTCTTTTAATGACGTGGCACTCATTGGATCGTAAGACTGATCACACTACTGGCGAAACAGAGCTATACCTGCCGAAGTCGACAGAACTCACTTCGCTTTAGAAAAAGGCCAAAATAAGATGGTTAAAATGTAAAAAATTCAAAATATTTAATGCGGAAGAGAACTTAAAAACTCCCCTTCAAACCACAATCTCAGTGAAGGCCTTAGGAATAAAATAATAATATTGTTTAAATGTTATTTGTGGCATTTCATAAATTATTTCTCTTCTTTTTCTTTTTTGGGATTTATTACCACATTCCTCGAGATTCCTATCCAAAAAAATTCGATTTATCTAAAAAATATTCAAATTAACCAGTTTAAAACTGGGAAATAACCTCTACGCCTTTGACGTAATGTCAGAGGATCAGTTAGAGGGTGTTTTTTGACAACTAATAGGAATTAAATTAATACAAAAATACTGCGCTGACGTTTGCCTAAACTTTGAAAAAGGAAACGAATATACCTAGTTTCCGAAACGTCAGCGCAGTATTTTTGTATTAATTTAATTCCTATTAGTTGTCAAAAAACACCCTCTAACTGATCCTCTGACATTACGTTAAAGGCGTAGAGGTTATTTCATAGTTTTAAACTGGTTAATTTGAATATTTTTTAGATAAATCGAATTTTTTTGGATAGGAATCTCAAGGAATGTGGTAATAAATCCCAAAAAAGAAAAAGAAGAGAAATAAAATAATAATAGTTAAAAATTCATATTATCTATATTTCTACACCCTCCTTTTAACTCAACTGGTTAGTGTAAAAATCAAGAATAAAGCCTTGTTCTTTATTCAAACAAGGAAAGTTAATAAATCCTAAGTAACATAATATACAGTAAAGACCGAGGAGGTTCGAACATGGGTATTAGTTTGCGCGATTTACTTACGCCCGTTGTAGGCAAGCGGACACAGTGGTGGGAATCGTTGATATCCGCGCTGTAGCCGATGGCTCTCGCGTCTACTGTTCCTTGTTTGGATTCTTTTATAATAATTTTTATTACACCTACAACACTCGAGGTGCAATTAATTTTATGTTGTAGAATCCCATTTTTGTTGCGAGAAAACAAACTATGGAAATATTTAAATGTGTTTTGAGATTTTTTTAACATTACAATAATTAATCCTATCTAGGATGAATTATTAAAGTTTCGAAACGTTGGTCCAGAATACGTAAATCAAATTTCTTTCAGACATGAGTTCTACATCCCAACACGGTTAATGAGATACTAACAACACTCTGCTGACTGCTGAGCCTGAGCAGTGAGTGGCCACAGCGCACTACCGCGCCCTTCTAATGTACAAATTTCGAACTGAGGCGAGTTGTCGGCCATCCTGGACTTATCTGTATACATTATAATACTTTTATATTATCTTATATGGTTTATTGAAGTCCTAAACTGTGATAACATTTCACTCTAAAATATAATAGTTTATTATTTACTGCAATATACAAATAGAATTTACGAAAGTCATTAAATAAAAGCGTATTTTTAGCAACAAAAGGCAAGTCATTCATAAAATGAAAAAATAGATTGGGTCTGGTACAAAGCCTTGCGGTATTCTGAATTTAATATTTTTGATTCCATTCTGCACAATTATGTCATTCACATTCATTGAGGTAAAATTTAAGCAACTTCTGACTGAATCTTTTATTAAAATGCATTGATTTTGTGTATACAGAAGAACAACTTAAACTACTCAAACGATATTTTAGAGCATTACACAAAAATACAATCGAAAATATTCTTTATGCTCTTTTGCTTCCGCATGCTGAATTTCGTAACTAATTATCTGCATCCTAATATATTGTATATTCCTTCCATATGAGACGTCACTGACCTACTCCTGTCTGTTACGATTACTTTGTAGATTGGGTGTATCGCAGACAATTTCTTGCACCTATTTCCTAAACTCTGTGGGATGCAGGGTTCGGCAGAAGTCGAAAATTCAGAGCTGTTATTCTGATGCCATAATAATAAAGGGTCTAGGCAAAAAATCCATTCCTGTTATTTCCAAATCTAATGGATTTTTTCGTCGCAGCGATTGGACGATATGTTAACGGAAAGTTTTAACTGTAAAGTTGCATATATGTCATATTTATACCTATCACTTTTTAATAGCTCCATTTTATTTATTGCTGGTGAATTCAAATGGCGGAATTATAAATTTATGAAGCACCGTCTAGTTTAAACCAACAATGGATAACGTTTGTTGAACTTTTAAGCTGTCCAATTCATATTTATTTATGATAAATTATAGAATGCATACACGCACATTTACTGATTTACTTTAAACTCGATTCATATTTTAACGGATACACACACTTTATTGGCCCCACAAAATTATTTAGAAAAAAACGGAATTTAGAACACAACCCAAGAAAGAAACATGATGTAGCTGAGGCCACCCGTATCGTAGTTGTTCTTTCTTATCAGTTTCTCATCAATAATTGATTTCGAAAATGAATCATGTATCCTGTAATCGTAGCATTCTACACTACGACCAAAATAAGGAAACATAAAATCCAGAATAAATTCCTATTATCCCTTTCGAATGACCGTAGATTAGCTTAAATTAAGATAATGAGCCTTCACGAACTGAACTGTCATTTTCAACAGCAATGGTAAAATCGAACAGGTAACGATAATGCCTCTCGCGGTGAAATTAATGAACCAAAATACCGATGTATTATGATTTGTCTAGTCGCAATGAGATTTTAAAATGTAATAATCTAAGGTATGCTACGCTGATGAAGAACAACAGCTTTGAAATATTTCTCTTCTATATGATTTTGCTTATCATCGAATAGTAAAGAGGGTTTATTTTTTATTTTTTTTTTTATAAATTTACTGCAAAATAATTTTTGATATATTTACAGGAAATTGTATAATTTCCTCGTTATATAGAAAACTTCCCTAAGTAACGTAATCCAATTTCTTGAATGTATCATAACTTTAGTTTAACTAGATAAGTTTCAAAATGGATTTTCCTTTGCCTCTTAATTTAGAAATTAAAGCCCGCGGCAATCGTTCTGTTGTTGCAATGATATTAATTATCTAGTTACTTAACTAGGTATATAGATTTAGTTAATTAGTTTCTGTGCTGTCTGATGCTGCTTGACACTGAAAATCTAGTGAATTTATGAACTATGTATGTCTTAAGTATACTTAATTCGTGTGAACAGCGTTCGTTTAATATAAATGAATGTTTTACTAACAGCTTTATTATGAATATCAGTTTTCACTAACTGTGTAGTTTTTTTATTAGTTAAATTATTAAAATATATAAAATTAAGTAATAAACTAATTAGTTTTAGAAGCAGGTTGTATATCAATATGTACACGTTGTAACATAAATTTCTGACCATGGCTTAAGAAGCGATACTTAGATATAGCATAATATCCGTCTTAATGCCCCACTGCTACTACGTAGTCTTTTGGCAATTCAGCCAATAGACACTTGTGTATGGAAATGAAAAAGAGCATGCTTTATGAAACTATATTTAACAAAAATTCGTTGTATAAGTGAAATGTAACACCCTGTAACATTGTTAATTAAATATATACAATTTTGAAATTTGGGGAAAATGTATACTTATTGGATAATTCTCCTTTTTACTTGCTTTTATTTAACTCCCAATGTATTTTTTTTTCAAAAAAGTTTGTGTTCAAATCTTGCAACCTTTATTTAACACACGTCCTGATAATTAATTGATGAAACTTTGCACAGTTACTAAGGTCGGATGACGATACAATATTCCACCCTTACTTTTACAAATATCACCACGTAGGGGGCGGAATGGGGGAAGGGTGTGAAAATTGGAGTAATCAAAACAAATCGTTAATTTTACCCAGTTAGAAATAATCATTTGATTAAAGTAGATATGACTAAAAGAAAAAGAAAATAATTTTTTTTTAAACTTGCTTTTCTTAAAAAAGTCATACAAAGTAAAAAGTAAAAAATAATTTCTTTTTTCACAAAGAATTTCATGTACGATTGCAAGAAAAAGCAAACTACATGAAATTCCTCGTGAAATTCTATGCCAAAAAAAAATTATTTTTAATTTTTTAATACGAATCTTTTAAGAAATGCAAGTTTTTAAATTTCTTTCTTATTTTTTTTCAAACTAAACTTGCTTAAGCTTCTGGTTATCTCGTACTTATATTGTATATTTCATTCTATGTTCGCTTCATTTTAAAATTTTGTTTTTAATAATGTATGACAACATAACATTTGTTCTTAAAAACTGACAATTAAAATCCATTTTTTAATTTTTTTTCTTCATTTTTTCCTTAAGGCTAGGTGACCATGACACGAACCGTAGAATTTATTGATGCTTAATGTGCTGTGATATCGCCAGTGTGCAACTAGACCTCATCAGTAACTGTGGAGGATAACTAGTTTTTCTGATTTTCATCTCAAAACAACCATCAACTTCAAAAAAACTAAGAGAGATACTCTAATTCTTTGTTTGACTTATTTACAAAATATTGATTATCTGTTCTTTATGGCCAATAAAATTCTATTTTGATTTAAATTTGATATAAGAATTGTTAATGTCCTACTACTCTTATTTTGCAATAATGACCCTATTTTAAGATACATTATATGAGAAATAACGCCCTAGGGAATAACGCCTTACTTACCTTACCCTGGAAATAAATCATTTATATAAATTCTACAATAGAAATTACAAGTAACCTTCATTAACGTCAGTATAAATTAAATGTTAAACAAATGTCATACTAGCTATTTTGTAACATAAAAAGGGCAATTTTCAAACTTTTCCAATTAAATAGAGTAGTAGGACATTAAACGTTGAAGACACCACGGGAGTTATCGGGATAATGAAGCCCTCGGTCGGCGTACATTCCCTCGGGCTGGAGGTCCTCGGAAAGTACGCTGCCGACCTCGTGCATTATAACCTTATATCTCCTTGATACCTTAATAACTATAACACACTACAGTAACAATATGTATCTAGATGCAATGCAATAAAATGGTTTTAATCGTAATTTACAAAAACAAATGAAACGTTGTGAATAGAAAAGTAATACGAGTTTTGCTAAAATTGTATAAATTTTCGATAGTAGTAGAACTTGTTACCTTATCACTACATTTTCCAATTATTATTGTATCACACTGACATCTTTTTCCAATATTACATAATATGTAAGTCACCAAAATTTGAATTCTATCTTTTTCATATTAAAAAGAATGAAAATTTGATGTGTGAAAAAGTTATGAGCTGAGGCGAATGATCTACAAGGATCCTATTGAAATTTGTACCATCACTTAGGAGAATGGAGGTGTAAGATTTTGCCCGGCACATTCACCATATATCACGGGTGGTCCTTGGTGAATGAATAATTCACCAACAACTACCCTTGACATATGGTGAAGGCGCCGAAGGTAATTATTACAACATAGCGCTAAGGTTCCAATAATTATTACAAAATTTATTAACGCACAGAAACAATGTATACTTACGAGGGTCACAGTAACCTTGGTCGACTGGGGGGGGTCTCGACAACTTCAAAAATGCAACTTAACATAATCACCTTTTATAATATGCGCAATTAGATTCTTCTTTAATAATAATAATAATAATAATAATTCTTTATTTTCATAAGACTTACAAAATAAGCATAGAATATAGTCAGATTTTTTGTATATTAAAATACACTAAACTAATAAACGACAAACACTTTTATATAAAATTACAAACGGGAATTATAAAATTAATTAAAACATACTTGACAAAATATGTATATATGAAAAGTGAAAATACAAATAGACACATTAAAATTTAATATATTTGTCATTCTTCCACATTAGAGCATTCCAAATATTCAGATACAGAATAAAAGTTATGCTTCAAAAGCATCATTTTTACTCTAGATTTGAAAACTTTATTGTCATTCAATAATTTAAGGGAGAGTGGTAGTTTATTAAATAATTTAATAGACATAATCAGAGGCCCATTAGCCACTAATGACAATCTATGTTGGAGTATATCGACATTGTACGTCGGCCTTAAGGAATAATTATTGATTTCATTTCTATTTCTCACGAACATATGTGGATTACACTTTAAATAACATACACAGTTAAAAATATATAGACAAGAAATCGTTAAAATACCTAGTTCAGAGAATAGGTTTCTGCAGGAGTAACGTGAGTTTTTAAATGATCTGATTTAATTTAAATTAAAGTAATGTACTGGGCATTGACAATAATATTATAAGTATCGGTTACAGAAAAAATATCATGTCATTGAATTCAATATACTTACTGATTGTATTTTCCAAATAATTTTTTCCAAAATACCAACAACTGTTCAAATTAGTTTTAATATGTATGTATTTCTCCGAGTATTTCGCGTAACGTATCTTTTGTATGCAATCTGAGTTTATCTTTTATGTGCAATCTCAAAGTTTTACATAAAGGATATGATATATTTTTAGGAGTTGTTTCGGGACTTTATTAGGAATACAGAATTTAATTTCTCGTAATGTTGAGCATTAGATTAATTTACATTACTAAAACTATAGATATATATGTTATCAGTCTACAGAAATAAAACACTGGAATTCCTTAAATGGCACTTTATTCACCAAAAATAACACTAACAGCCAAAACGTTAACTGCTCTACTACCTCTTTCTTTGCCAACTGAGTATTGAACCTATTGCTATTTTTAAAAGCACATTCTCATTCTCGCATAATCATCAATATTTTGTTACAGCCGAAATATTTATATTAACAATGTTAATAGTGGTAGTATTAATATTAAGTTACATTTATCAATACTTCAATTATTAGAATTAGTGACATCATCAGCGGCACGCCGATGAATAGGATCCATTCGAATAAATTACAATTCTGCAACTAACACTCTAACACGGCCATCCTGCGAGAGTGCGCCCTCGCACAGCTGCTGTGAAATTAAAGACTAATAAGAAATACAAATCTATAATGAGGTTTCAAAACTTTTGCCAAACCCTGAAAGGTCCAAACTCGGGTCCAAATAAGTGGAGATCGTGGTATCAACCATCGAAGGTTCAGAATAGTGATAAACTCAAAAATGAAATGTTCAACCATTTAAGATTCAAAAATTTTATTACCAAGCACTGAAGATGTGTTACTAACCATTGAAGGTTCAATAACGTATTATCAACCATTAAAGGCTTAATAACGTTTTACCAACCGTTAAAGGTTCGAAATTGTGTTACCAACCATTGAAGGCTCAATAATGTATTTTCAACCATTAAATATTCGAAAATGGGTTACCAACCATTATAGGTTCGAAAATGTTTTACCAACCATTGAAGACTCAATAATGTATTACCAAGCATTAAAGGTTCAATAATGTTTTAACAACCATGAATGGTTCGAAAATGTGTTGCCAACCATTAAAGGTTCGAAAATGTGTTGCCAACCATTAAAGGTTCGAAAATGTGGTACCAACCATTAAAGGTTAAAAAATGTGCGATTAACCATTGAAGGTTCAAAAATGTGTTAGCAACCATTAAAGGTTCAGAAATGTGTTACCAACCATTAAAGGTTCAAAAATATGTTACCAACCATTAAAGGTTCAAAAATAATAAAATGCCAACCATTTAAGGTTCAACGTTAACCATTTAAAGTTCATCAAATTAATTAAACAATTAAAATGGGGTTTTACTGGCCCCCTTCTGGCCATTTTCTCAAATGTTCATGCGCTGCAGTCTTTGTGATATTACTTCGTTTATTCAGTCTCTTAAGCACATAACGTTCATTGCCAAGTAACTGCATCACTTTGTATAGCACATCAAATTTGGGTTTCAACCTTCCCCCTAATACATAAGTATTTATCGCCAACCTGGTAAAGTTTAACAGCTGATAGGTTAAATCCAACCTCCTGAGCTTTCCTTCAATTTTCCATGTAATCAGTAAGTAGCCTCTTTTCTTACTTCTGACATCTCCAATTTCTCGTGACAGTCTCTCATTTTTTTCAAAACATTAACAAATTATAGGAGTGTAAAACCAGTGCTTTTACTTTCGGTTTCGTTCAGAACTGCTTCAATGTGAGCTGCATCATCATGATAAATTTTCATCATCAATAGTCTTCTAATCTGAAACCTATTTTGAAGTTTTCTGTACTTCTGTACAACTTTCCAGCAGTGACCACCGAAAGGGGTCCTGGCTTCCTACAGAAGTGCATACAATACCATTTCTTGCCGCTCGTCCAATCCTGATACATTAACTTTAGGTAGTGAGCACGTTCGAATTTGAATTAATGTACTGAGACGAATCTCTAATCCAGGACGACTTATAGTTTTCCAGCCTATGACAGCATCTCCCTCTGGAATGGTGAGGTTAGGTACAACCAGAAAGTCTATTTCAATTGTTACTTCCTGTAGGGCCACCAGCAAAAGACATCTTCGTAATATGGAAACTGTTTCATTTCCAAACCCAGTTACTGACAATTGTTGAGGAATAAGTTGCCCATTCACTTGACGAATAACATGCCCGTAAATAAGTGACATATCAGCACCACTAGCAGCATTACTATCTACCAACTAGGAAAAAGTTTGCATTTTATCAATGCCTGGAATAGTAGTTGAGGCATAATGGCACATCGCAGAACATTGACATATCATATTTTAGGTTTCCCATTCTTCTTCCAGCAAGAACTCTCATCGTGGCCTGCTCTTTTACAAAAACTACATTCAGTATTGTGCTTCTTGGGAGAATTGCTCGTCTCAGAACTGGCTGATAATTGTTGACATTCCTCCTTCTTGTGTCCTGTCTTCCCACAATTATAACATTTACCTGAGAATCTGCTTTCCATATGGCGGCGCTTAGATGGCTTTGAAATATCATCAGTTTGGTCTGACATTTGATTTCTCCGATTTATAGCTTCGTGACGCCTTAGTATTAACATTAATTCGGTTAAGTTAGCAGGGTTTTGTAATCTAACGCTCTCATAAACAGAGTTGCTGTTTATACCATCCACTACTATAGATAAAACCTTTTCCCATGGCAATTCAGAATGAAAACGATACAAGTCTCTTATTTTAATACGAGCGTATTCACTAAAAGTCTCGAATTGTGAACATTTAACTTCATTCGCCTTTCTAAACTTGGTTCCCCATGATTCATGATCAGGAAATGCTGCCAATAGATCCTGTTCAAAGGCATCCCATGTTCTCGTCAATGGAGCCCAGCCGTCATAAAATCTACGACCTTCACCACGGAGAGCTTCTCCCGCTTTTAATACAGCTAGACAATCATCTACTTTATACTTAATTCTAACTCTATTAACTTCGCTAAGCCATTCCTGTGCTGGATAGTTGCTTTTATTTGGGTCAAAACTGGTAAAATTAAAAGATAACGGC
Organism: Rhagium mordax; assembly: GCA_963680705.1. Taxonomy (NCBI): domain Eukaryota; kingdom Metazoa; phylum Arthropoda; class Insecta; order Coleoptera; family Cerambycidae; genus Rhagium; species Rhagium mordax. The sequence continues at coordinate 22,969,701 of OY796661.1, read as the reverse complement.
TCTCTTACCTCAGTTGTAACTGGTATTGACATTATAGTACGTACGATGGATGGTTCCACAGGTACACTGGAAGCTGTTTTTAGAAAGGCCACATCGGAAACCAAACTCTGCAAAGTCGTCTGCATATTCAGGAACATAGGCCCCAATAGATTACTTAAATCGGGCGTCTGTATAGCATTAGAACCAGCTGGCAACTCACTGGAAGTAGTGGGTGGCAACTCATTAGAAGTCGTAGGTGGCGGATCAGGATCACTCATTATTTGAAAAGTCACAAAAACAAGTACTTTTTAACCACACACCTAATTTTAGTCACTTCAGTCAAGTTTTTATTGCACAAAAAAAATTATATATATTTTTTTCGTGATCAGTTTTTCTTTGCACACCCGGTATATCCCACTTCTGATGTTATCAGTCTACAGAAATAAAACACTGGAATTCCTTAAATGGCACTTTATTCACCAAAAATAACACTAACAGCCCAAACGTTAACTGCTCTACTGCCTCTTTCTTTGCCAACTGAGTATTGAACCAATTGCTATTTTTAAAAGCACATTCTCATTCTCGCATAATCATCAATATTTTGTTACAGCCGAAATATTTATATTAACAATGTTTATAGTGGCAGTATTAATATTAAGTTACATTTATCAATACTTCAATTATTAGAATTAGTGACATCATCGGCGGCACGCCGATGAATAGGATCCATTCGAATAAATTACAATTCTGCAACTAATACTCTAACATATATGGGCAGTGCCCAGTTTCAGTATATACAAAGATCATTATATAATTTATTAAAGTAATTTTCACAAAAAAAATATATATTTTCTACTTCTACATCCATTTTTTGCATACCAAGGCCTTATATCCCACACGTAGAAGACTTGAACAAAGTACTCCCTTAAATGGTAACCTAGTTGTAGAAAACAGCAAGTAGCAGGAAGTTAGTGTGTCGTTTTCAGAAATAAGTCAAATTAAATGAGTTCGCATATAGCTTTCCCCAGAAGACATTTCCATTGTTGTTGCGGGCGTGGTGATTTACTTTATCTCCCGCGAATTACCGTGGGTATTAAGTTTCACCCAACTACTAATCTATGAAAGGCGGTTTCCATACTAAACTTCGGTGCTTCATTGTCGCTTACATTGGCTTTGTGTATCTGTTTTCAATTATTTCATGATGCCGTACAGAGTGACACTGACACAGAAACGTTTCGTTTATTCTTCCATTCACTGAGAAATAACAACCACAAGTGTGGAGTTTCCTGCTTTTAATATGCCAAAGATAATAACAGAGCTCATACGTTACTGTGCAGAACCAACTAAATAACGTTAAATATCCATAGTCCATAAAATTTATATTCATTAAGTTTTATCTATAGCCTTAATACAAATTTCACTTAATGGGGTTATATTGAAAAGCTACAAATAATAATAAAAATAATATAGTATTATGTCCCTAAACTAACGTTGTGCAAAATTATCCATTTTAGAGACAACAGACACATATCCAATATCCGTGTAGAAGTAATCTCTTTAATAATTAATAATGGTCTGGAACTTGTGTATACTTGTTACATGTAAATTAAACTACTTACCTACCACAGCAATTATTGTATTTAACAAAAAGGATACAATACAGTAATTTATTTATTTTACTTAAAATAGTCCACTTTCTTCGTAACGTAATGGTCATTCCAAGTACTCGCTACAGTTTTGTGAGGTTGACAACCACGGTATAACTAAAATAAAGTATAGCGGTATAGATTAATCCATAGTCTGAAGTATTTTCCTCATAATACCAGAAATAATCTCCATTGGCTTTCCATTTGACACGCGGCATTCTTCATCACAGTATTACAATAGTTAATAAATCCGAGGCACATTTTTTATTGTTACTGCTAAGATATTGTGCATAAAACAGCTGGCTTGTAAGCAGAGCTGAAACAAAAAGACATGACCTTCAGACGATACACAACGAAATTAAATCGGTAATTTCCCAAATAACTCGTATAATATTGTTTTACTACTTACCTAGCCATAAAGACAGAAATTAAGATATTAATTGAATATTTGGAACATTCGTTTGTTTATATTTGTGCTTTTCGACTGTCAGATGATAGTACAGAATTTCTGTCGCATTTAGTCGTAGGTTATCTGTGGCATAGAGCTGATGTTTTGAGGTATCGCTATGGAGAGTCGTGGCGCTGTCTAATTAATGTATCGTGACGTTAGTCGCGGTCGGAATTTGTTAAATAATAAATATCGATGAGATGTGAGTGACATAGAATTGTCTTTTGAATAGGAGACATGGTTTATTCTTAATAGGCTTTGTAATATATAGTTGGCTAAGTACGATTGATTTTATATAATAACCCGGTGGTTGGTCGTGTCGAGTGAACTCGTGAAAACTCTGCTTGGATTCACAGACAGTTCCACAAGTACGAACGTGGGCGTGGCTGACAATGTTTGACATTCTGAAATTTCTGACAGATACCATTTCCGGCATTTTCATTTTCTTGATCTAGGCGATAGTGTGACGTGCTTTTCTAATCAGGCAATTTATTTCCAATCCTTGGGATAATTGATGGATAGCATAGAAAATATTGTGGTAATTTGTTATTGATGTTGGAGAGTCCACATATTTTGCCACTCGTAAAAACGTAAAAACATGAAAACGTATCCGATTTTTTTAGTTTTTGTTAACAGTATTTTGGTCACTTTTAAGTTATTGTGAGCTTAACTATGATTTATTATGTCAACTTAAACAAGCAATTTCTACACTGGAAAGTAAAATAAACAATCTAGAATCATTGTGCAACCAAAATACTATGATTTTTTATAATATACCGGAAACTATCGATGAAAATAATATACAGTGTGAAGAAAAAATTTTTGATGTAATAAACTCGAAGATGGCTATAACAGTAGAGAATAAGGATATTGAAAGAACACATAGAATGGGTAAGAAGAATAATTGAAATAGACCAATCTTGGTAAGATTTGTAAATTACAAAACGAGGAGTGAAGCAAAAATAGAAGTAAACTTCGCGACTCTGGGTTTGCGGTATACTCGGCGGTATCAGAATATTTTACAAACAAAATTCAGGAAGAACGCAAAGAATTAATGGAATATTTTAATATAGAAAAGAAGAAACAGAACAAAGTTTACTTAAGGTATAATAAGTTAATTGTTAATGACGTAGAATACACCCTGGATGATATAAAAAATATAACAGGAATGGGAAACAACTAAAGAAAACTGAAGAAAAGCAACCATCGGCAAGAAGCACTGAAAAACTCAACTTACCCTCAGGAAGTTAATATACACTGTGAAACAAAAATAAGCCACAAAGATAGCAAACAAAATTAGAATGTAAACTCACTATACTTCATCAAAATATTCAATCAATCAGAAATAAAACCGATGAACTTAATATTTGTCTTGATGCTCTACTAACAAGTTACGATTTATCTGTCGATGTATTATGTTTTTCAGAATATTATCTTAATAAATTTGAAACTGGCTACTACAACTTTAACAAAAATTTTAAATTAGTTGGCTGTTTCTGTCAAAGTATATCTATGGGTGGGGGAGTAGCAATTTATATTAGGAATAATCTAGATTTCTGCGAAATAGCAAACTTAAATACAAAAAAACAAGAAAAACCTTTCGAATTTGTAGCTGTCCACAGCAAAAATTTTGATTTAGTACTTACTAGTAACTATTTACAGGTCGCCCTCTGCGGGGATAATGATATCTTTTTGGAATCATTTTTAAATTTAATCATGGAACTAAGCTCACATCATTATAGTCAGTTTGTTATTTGTGGAGATTTTAATATTAATTTTAAAAGTGAAAATAAAATTCTAAAAGATTTTGTAAATATTCTGAATATGTTTAATATTAAAGTTACTATAAATGAACCAACAAGAGTAACTACAAATACATCGAATATAATCGATAATATTCTAACAAATATTTCTTCTGAATACACTTCTCATAATATTGATTTAGGCCTCTCTGATCATACCTCACAAATTCTTTGTATTAATGCAAGTATGCAGCCTATGAATGAAAACACAATCCATTTTGAAGAGAAAAGGCTTTATAATGAAGTAAATAGGAATAAATTTACCCAATTATTATTAAGCGTACATTGGAATCTTTTATATGATCAATATGATACAAATTCTGCCCTTGATGTATTTTACAGTTACTCTGTTTCAATTATGCCTTTCCAATAAAATTTTGTAAACAAACTAATGAATTAAGGAACAACTGGATGACTAAAGGTATACGAATTTCTTGCATGAACAAAAGAAACCTGATTGCTCTAAAAAGAGATTCCACAAATGACTTTTTTATGACGTATGTAAATAATTATCAAAAAACACTTAGGTAGTGTCAATGTGTTTAATAATAATTTTTAAATGAAACTTACAACACAACACAAACTATTACTAGACACCTACCTAAGTAATATCAAATTGAATACCGTACATTCATTTTTTTTACCTGAATTAACTGAATCAGATTTATAGTCTCTATAATTAATAACTTAAAAAATAAAAAGTCAGCAGGCTACGATAAAATGACCGTAAGCTTACTAAAGGAATATTTAGGTGTGTTGATTAAGCCATTACTTTACTTATTTAACATGTCTATAAAAAATGGAATATTCCCAGAGAGACTTAAAAAAGCAATATTAAGACCCATTTATAAAAAAGGTTGTAAAGAAAATATGGCCAACTATCGTCCTATATCATTACTGCCAATTTTATCTAAAATATTAGAAATACACATAAAGATCAGTTGATGAATTATTTAGATAAATATAATATTATAACCAAATCACAGTATGGATTCAGGAAAAACCTTGGTACATCAGACGCAACATTTTCATTACTGGATGAAATAAATAATAAAATTGAACAAAAAGAATTTGCGTTGGGAATTTTTTGCGATTTATCCAAGGCGTTTGACTGTGTCGATCATTCCCTACTTCTAAACAAACTAGAACATTATGGTTTTAGAGGCATTCCATTACTATGGTTTACCTCATATTTAACGAATAGAGAGGCACAGACGGAGGTCATTGGGGAATCGCAGAAAATACTTAAAAAGATTAAGTCAGAGCCAGCCATTTTGAAGTGTGGTGTACCACAGGGGTCAATCCTGGGTCCATTACTGTTTCTTATTTATATAAATGATTTATCAGCAAATTTTCCAGAAGTAATGTTTTCACTGTTTGCTGATGATACTAGTATTATAATACATCACAGAAATATGAATTCGCTGTTTATTGATGCAAAAACAATAGTAAACAATATTACAAATTGGTTTAAATCCAATAAATAATGTTAAATCCTGAAAAATCTTTTAATATATTATTTCAAACTCATCAAGCTACAAAAATACAAAGAGTGCTATCAACAGACAGTGGTGATATAGGTTCAGTTGAACATACGAAATTTTTGGGTATCCAAATAGATAGATGTCTGAATTGGAAAGTGCATATAGAGCAATTAAATAAAAAATTAAGTACAGCTATTTATGCAGTCAATACTATTAATCAATCTGTAGGATATTAATTATTAACCACACTATAGAGAGAAAGGTCGTGTGGCAGTGCGCTCCAGTAATTTTGCTAAAAATAATGGTTAAAAATGTGCCAATTGAGTGAAAATTTAACTGATCAGTAGCTTAAAAAAATCCGCATGACTCCATATAATTGATCAACAGTGTGAAGCTTTTATTAAAGTGAATAATTGATAAACATTGGTGAAATTAGTGTATAAGTGTACTTGAGGGTTTTTCTAAACATAACTAACGCAAGTGGTCAACACATGGCATAGGAAAACGGCAGGGTCGACCCTCTAGTGTCCATAGTACCGAGGAGTTAAGATAACATCTGGTACAGTTAACTATCATAAACATTAAAACAGGTAGTGTCAAAATGCAGGAGAATTGTAATAAATGTAATTCTTTGATATCAGATGGTCGCAAACCCGGTATCTCTTGCGATGGTTTCTGTGGGAAGAGTTACCACTTAAGCTGCTCTAATTTAGCTGCAGATATTCTCAAATTTAAAAAATATATTGGTTGTTTATGGTACTGCGATATATGTCTTAAATTAAAAGATAATGAAAAAGTGTATCAAGAAATGGTAAATAACGCTGTACAAGAAAGCCTAAAAAAATTAGAAACAGCTTTTTCATCAATGAAGACTGAATTAATAAGGTCCATTAATTCAAAAACTGAAATTTTACCAGTTGCTTCTACATCTTCTTTTTCTGATGCTGTAAAAAAAACAAGACTTCTGTTATTATTAAACCCAAGAACGAGGAACAAACTGTTAATGTAACAAAATCAGATATATTGGAAAATCTAAAAAATGTTGACACTTCTTTACCGATCACCAAAATTAAACACATTAATAAAGGTGGCGTCTTACTAAGTTGTAGTACGGACGAAGAAAATTTAAAATTAAAAAAAGTGGTTGATGAGAAGCTTTCAAAAGATTACAGAATAAATGAAATAAAAAATCCAAGGCCCCGTATCAAAATAGTAGGAATTCCCAATAACATGACGGCGGAAGAAGTTGAAAAATCTCTCAAACTCCAAAATAGTGATAAACTTAAGAATAACCCGGAGTGTAAGGTGATTAAACTTTGGAGTACAAAAAGAAGAGATGACGTTTTTCAAGCTATTGTGCAATTAGATATTACGGCGTATAAAAATATTATGTCTGAAGAAACATTTTTAATAATAGGTCTGAACCGATGTCTCGTATATGATGGTATAGATGTGGTAAGGTGTTTTAAATGTAGTAGTCTCAATCATTCCTCCTCCATATGTAAAAGTAAGCTTGCATGCCCTCGCTGCTCATTAGAACACGATTTAACTGTTTGTAATAACGAAAATCCTGTAAAATGCGTGAATTGTTTAAATTATAAAAACTTGCAGTTGAAAAGTAATGAAAATATCAATATTGACTGTAATCACTCAGCCTTGGACAAGGACAAATGTTTTACCTATAAACAAAAACTAGCCTCTCTAAAATCATCTATATTTGGACCTCAGTAGCAATTAGCACCAGTTAATATCTTGCGCGATTATGTTTTGAATGAAAATAAAAAAGGAATAAGTGACCCATCATCCCCTCCTCTCAAGTGCTCTGGTACGCAGGTACTCAAAATCTTTTATATGAATGTGAGAGGTCTAAATACCAAAACTGTTGACTTATTTAATTTCACGACATACTGCGACTACGACATGCTGTGCTTTACAGAAACCTGGCTAGATTCACATGTTTTTGATTCTGAACTAAGCTACGATAATTATAATATTTTCCGATGCGATCGAAAATTCAAAGAAGTAGGTCTAGCCAGGGGTGGTGGTTGCCTTATTTTACTTAATAAATTGTACAAAGTAAGCATAGTAGACCTAAACAGTATATATATAAATTTTCCTAATATTGATATTGTTGGAGTTAAAATCATTCTAGGAGCTGTAACACTTTCAGTTTTTTTAATCTATGTGCCACCTAGTTTAAATAATCAAGTATACAACTCAATCTTTGAATGTTTGGCTAACTTACATACTATTTACGGTACGGATATATTAATTTTAGGCGACTTTAATATCCCGGAATATTATGAATGTATGTATAACATCTCAGCTATGACTCAGAAAGTAATCGAACTTAAGAACTTTGCTAACTTTTTAGACCTCACTCAATTCAATCTCATAACAAATTCTCATAATAAATTATTAGATCTCATATTTTGTAACAAAATGTGTACCGTCAATAAATCTGACTTCTCTGTTTTTAAAGAAGATATGCATCATCCACCTCTAAACATTGAAATAACTTTTAGCTCTCACCATAAAAAAAGTCCTGAAAATAACTTAATCTCATACAACTTTAAAAAAGCTGATTTTGTGTCACTATATGCAGAGTTATGCAATGTAAACTGGGACGAAATATATATAATCAATGATGTCAATGAAGCGGCAGACTACTTGTACTCTGTTATCAACAATAGCGTATCCAAATGTGTACCCATAAAAAAAAAAGTCAAACAAAGATTTTCCTCCTTGGTTTACGAAAAATATAATTGCTGACATAAGAAACAAAGAGATAGCTCTGCGTATATATAAAAAATCCGGAAACCCTGTTGATCTTGAAAACTTTAAATTGTCAAGAAGTAATCTGAAAAGGAATATCGACATATCTTACAAAAATTATCTGCAGTCAATTGAAAATAACTTAACTTCTAACCCAAAAAATTTCTGGGCATATGTCAATAATAAAAAAGAGTCAAGTTCAATACCGGATGTCCTCACCAACAATGAAAACATCCTAGATAGCCCTACAGACATAGCAAACTCTTTTGCCGACTTCTTTTGCTCAGCATACATACCTTCGAGTCGTAACATAAACTTATCCTCAAATAACAGCACTGATGCTCACATAACAGTATCGGTCATAACTGAAATGGATGTAGTTAATGCTTTCAAAAAAATTAAACCGAAATTTACTGCTGGACCAGATGGTCTGCCAGCTTTCTTTTTGAAGGACTGCTCAGGCGTACTATCTGGACCATTAGCACATATTTTTAACCTGTCGATGCAAACTTGTATATTTCCTGATAAATGGAAGGCTTCAAAAATTTGCCCAATTCACAAAAAAGGCAGTAAATCTGATATACAAAATTATCGCCCTATCACAATTATAAATAACTTTGGTAAACTATTTGAAATCGTCTTGCATACCTCTATTTATCCCCAAACTCATCGGAGCATATGTGATAACCAGCATGGCTTCGTATCACAACGATCGACAACAACAAATTTACTTTGTGTGACACAATACCTTTCCGAAACCATTGATGAAGGTGGTCAGGTCGATGTTATTTATATGGACTTTTCTAAAGCTTTCGATAGGCTTGACCATGGTATGTTACTAACAAAGTTAGTTTCTTTTGGATTTAACCCAAAGCTAATAAATTTTATTGAATCCTACCTTCTCAATAGAACTCAGTTTGTACAATATCAGGGTCATAGGTCTATCGAATTTATATCACAATCGGGAGTCCCACAAGGGTCTGTATTAGGCCCCTTATTATTCATCATATTCATAAATGACATTGTAGCCGATCTCCGTTGTCCATCTCTCCTATATGCAGACGACTTAAAAATATTCTCTAAGATCAATAATATATCAGATTACAACAAGCTTCAGACAGATTTGAACACAGTTCAAGAGTGGTGCAACAAATTCAGTCTTTCTCTTAATTTAGATAAATGTAATGTAGTCTCATTCACAAGAAAATTAAATAAGTTACAATTTGAATATGCTATAAACGGGGTTAATCTGACACGCCATAGCAGTTTCAAAGATCTGGGCGTAACATTTGATTCCCACCTTTCTTTTAAAGACCACATCAGAAACATAACGACATCATCATTTAAAATATTAGGCTTTGTTATCCGCAACGCTCGAGATTTTAAAAATACAAACACCATAAAAACTCTATATAACACCTTGGTCCGGCCTAGATTAGAATATGCAAGTGTGATATGGAACCCTCACTATGATGTTCATATTAACAATATCGAAGGCATTCAAAGACGGTTTTTAAAATTTTTAGCATTTAAAACCGACCATGACTATCCTCCCATAGGGTATGATCATTCTTTATTACTAGATCGTTTTTCCTACAGTTCTATGGAGCAGCGTAGGAAAATGCAAGGTGTAATACTCTTATACAAGCTTTTAAACAATATGATTGACTGTCCCCAATTGCTTGAAAAAATCAACTTTAGGGCACCTACCAGGTTAACTAGATTCACGTCAATGTTCTATTTTCCTAATACCCATTCAAATATTCTAATGTTTTCTCCATTATATACTGTTTGCCGTACTTATGAAGCTATTGAGAATGATGTAGATATTTTTAATACTAGGTTAAGTCAAATTAAGTCAGTTATTTATTAATTTCTCAATATATAATTTGATAATTGTAGTTTAGTTAGTATAATTTTTATTTCTACTTTCTCTTAGTTTATAAATGTAATCTGTCACTATATGTTATCCCGGCCCTGTAAGTGGAATGTAAATTCTGTTGGGTTCGTGTATGGAAATAAATAAATAAATAAATAAATAAATAAATACCAAGCAGCCAAGGCTGTATACTTCGCATATATAGATATCCTTTAAACAGAAACGGACAACTATATTCAGGCACAGCTATATTTAATGATCTACCAATTTATATAACAAATATATCAGCCTGTTTCACTTTAAACATAAATTAAAAACATTGCTTCTAAAATCCTCATTTTATGACTTGATCGAGTATTTTGATGCAGATTTTTCTAATTTCTCATAAAGATTTTGTTTGCATTTCTTGTTTTCTTATTTTCTCTAACTGAACTCGGTAAAGAAATTTTTGAAAAATTTTGAAAAATGTCAGTTATATTTTTGTAAAATAAAATTTATATAATTATCAATATCTACCTACAACTTCCATGTATATAATATACTGATTTAATATCTCATATAATAATAATAAAATTTTAGTTCACTTTCTCAAATGGCTCATTGAAAGGGCTTAGACTACAATTTAAAATGATCAATGTTTATATTTAACACTATGTAATACAAATTGTAATTGATGAGAAATAAATCTATCTAAATCTAAATCTAAACTATCGAATTTTGAAACGGCTGTTACATTTATTATTGTGTCTACATCAACCGTCTTTTAAATAAAAGAACCCAAATAGCAAATTAGTAATTAGTAAAACTGAAAAATATTCAGATATTCTTCCCAAAAGTGGGAGAGGAAATCTCTTATAAGATGAATGATTAATATTTTACTTATATTTCAAGAAAATCCTCATCAGGCCAGCTAATTCTTACATTATATTATACTAGCGTTTTAAGAGATGCAAAAAAGAAAAAAAGGCACCCTACAACGTGACTTTAGTGAAAGATATACGAAAATATGGTTTTGATTGAAGAGTTTAATTCTGTAAAATTCATGATGGACAAAAGTAATATAAGCTCGCTCGAAAAATTTATCGGTTTGACGAACATGACATCCTAATTACTTTCGTCCATCATGAATTTTACGGGATTAAACTTTTCAATCGAAATCATTTTCTAGTATACAAATACCGTTTACTAAAATGTGTAGAAATGTTAATTTTCTTTCTTTTAATATTCTAAGGACGCTAACATAATATAATTAACTTCTAAGGCAACTGAAAGTCCTTACTGGATGTACCTCCACACTACAAGTCAATGTTTGGACCATTATTATGTAATTATCGGGCCATAGATTTTTAGTACTTATTTAAAAACGTAAAGAATGCAATATAGCTACAAAATATTTGAGATTTTACTCTGTTGTCTTATTATATCCTTAAAATAAAAACAACGTATACCAAAGTTGCAGCAAAAAAAACGCAAGCTATGTAGCTTTCTTACGACTTTGACCGCTTCAGTGGACATGCAATCTCTTTGCAGTTTATAAAATAGAAATGAAACTCTTGTAAGATTATAAGTGAATATAATGTTGGTGCAAGCCTTTCTATGACCTCAATTGTAAAAGGGACTGGCAGCATCATTATTGAGTTTTAAAATAAGATGAGACTGTATTGGGGAAAAGTACCGAATGTGTTGTTTACTCGTAAACTTTGTGTGGAAGAATTGTTCTTGAAACGGAGAATGGTTCATATGAGGCAGAAAAGATAGCGTATATTGTATATTAAATTTTCACCAGCAGAAAACATAAAAAATTAAATTCTAAATTTCAATTGTCTTATTTGTTTGGTTACAACAATGCCTCTAGCTAATATGGCTATATAGCAAATGGGAATTATTTCGTTACACTGCATGCTAGAACAAGGCATGATTTCCCTCATTATGCCTTACCAATTAAAATTCAATTTTAATCACATTAGACGGAGATTATACTGATATTTGTACTAGGTAGGCTGTAAAAGCGGTATTTATAGATACCATTAAAATGCTAAAATACCGCTTTTGCTTGATCAGTAAAAGTAACATTTAGTATTAATCAAATTTTAATACCGAGTCGCCCTATATAGCCACTTCATGATTTTTTGCATATTAACGACCCAAAGCAAAAATGATTGTTAGAATGTAACTAAATTTAAAACAATAAGGGGTAGGCTAGCAAGCCGTTTACGGAGGGCACTTTGTACTTTACAAGTACAAGTACGAGTACAACAAAATTAATACATCCATCTCGTTATCGGTAACCGCGCGGTCCACACGTCAATTTTAGCCCCACAGCGTAGTTGATTCACCCTTGCTTATATTTCCTCAAAGTATCCAGCAGGTTCAAGTAGGACGTTTGTTAACTCGGTAATTGGGGATTTACTGTGTCGCATTTCAAGCAGCATGTACGAAACCAAAATCCTCCATATCAGCAGCGCAGTTTAGGGCACGCCGGGGCCCAATTTCTATTAAATATTTAAATCAGTTTGATGGAAATTTCCCTTGAAAATCAGAACAACCCGGAAATTTATTTTCTTTAATGGCTCTGTCGGCGCAAAATAAATTCAAATTTGCCACGGAAAGAACAATCGAAGTAGTCTTTAAATTAGAATTTTATTTAAAACGCCTGATTACATAAATATTTTGATACTATCGATGTTTATGGTGCTAAAATCAGGTCACTCTTTCGCTACGAAATAAAGAGATGTAGGATTTAAGCATATTATGATGATTATCCGGATGCATAATTTCGAAGATCGGAATTTAAATACGTAAACTTGAGAGTCAGTATCCAGTCAAGCAAGAGATAATCTTCTTGAGTTTACCTGTTCATATCATAACATCGGATACAGCTAGAGAGGAGTAATATATTCACGAGTGTATACTTAGGTCATTTAATTTAGACGTTATGAATCATTTCAGCCCCTCAAAGGACGATTCAAGAAATATTCTTGGTTACATAGAAAGGAAATTTTGTAATTAACATGGAAGTAAAAAGTTTCAATCTCCAATTACTAGCAGGGATTTAATTCTAAAAATAAATAGTTAAATAAAACATTCAATACATATATATATATATATATATATATATATATATATATATATATATATATATATATACGTGCACGGCTATCTTAATCGCCTCCATACATCACACAGGTACCCAAGGCTCCACGTTAAGGAAGTACATTTTTTGTGTGTATTTTGTGCAAATGGTAAATAATAACACACTTCTACACAAGCACCAAGAGAGGGGTAAGGAATAAGCATTCTAAATATATACAAATTTTTGCCATATTTGTAAATATAACACACCTCCAAATACAGAGTAGCGGAAACGCCTCTTCTGTATAAGTTTTTGGTACACTAGAGTTCGGTTACGCCTCCAGCAGTGTTGCCACATATTTTTAGCGGGAGTGGGGGGTGAGTTCGTATTAAGATGATGCGCTAGAATATTATTCGTTTGTGTAGCAGACCAGGTGGTATGGGTGCAGTCGTTTCGAAGTAAATTCGGACTTAATTTTTTTACTGGAATCGGTTTTGAAACTTACCAAATGGTAACCTGGTCTGATATTGTTTAAAACAATTTTACTTAAACTAATTTTTTTTATATATTTTGACCGAATTCCAACAAGAACTGTTCATATTGTTTAAATACTAATTGTGGCATTTCATAAATTTTTTCTCTTCCTTTTCTTTTTTGGGGATTTATTACGATATCTCTTGAAATTCCTATCGAAAGATCTTGATTTATCTAAATAATACTCAAATTAACCAGTTTAAAACTGGGAAGTAACCTCTACTCCTTTGACGTGATGCCAGAGGGACAGTTAGAGCGTGTTTTTTGACAACTAATATGAATTAAAAGAATACAAAAACACTGCGCTGGCGTTTCTTAAACTACATCTGTTTCCTTCTTCAAAGTTTAGGCTTTAGATTTTTTTGTAATGTGTAGAATAATAATAATAACAATTTTCTTTTACACCGTGTTATTCTACAAGTAACATAAAAATCTAAAGCCTACATTTTGAAAAAGGAAACAGATAGATTCCAAAACGTCAGTGCAGTGTTTTTGTATTATTTTAAATCCTATTAGTCATATTTTACAATTCTCTTTCTTTGCTTGATATGCATTGTTTATAAATGACTTTGTTTAGGATTTATACAAGCATAATAACAACAAACATATCCAAATTGATATACTTATATTGATGTTTCATCTCTAAACATGCTATTATTAAATTCATTGGACTCTCTTTAATACATGATGAATACTGGGATTAAACATCATAAAATTCAAAACGTCTAAAATCAAATTATTAAAAAAAATTTTTTTTTTCAACTCACCACAAAATTCATTCATTATGGTCACCAATTAAAAAACGAAGTCCACAAGAAGATGTACATATTCTTTCGTTCTTACAAGATATTTTTGTTATTATTGGGCCAATATAAGGCTTGAATAAGGTTGTTTATAGACAACAAGTTTCGAATAAAGAGAGGTATAGTATTTTATAAGAAAACATAAAAATGTAGGCGGCGTTAATTATAGAAATTTGTTTTTTATGGTTACATGACAGTTTATTAATTATAAAATGTAAGTTCAAGTAAATCACTTTATTTTGCGAGATTAATCCTCCACCTGAAGAGCTTGTAAGAGCGAAAGAATATGTACATCTTCTTGTGGACTTCGTTTTTTAATTGGTGACCATAATGAATGAATTTTGTGGTGAGTTGAAAAAATTTTTTTTAATAATTTGTTTTTAGACGTTTTGAATTTTATGATGTTTAATCCCAGTATTCATCATGTATTGAAGAAAGTCCAATGAATTTAATAATAACATGTTTAGAGATGAAACATCAATATAAGTATATCAATTTGGATATGTTTGTTGTTATTATGCTTGTATAAATCCTAAATAAAGTCACCTATTAGTCGTCAAAAAACACCCTCTAATTGTTCCTCTCACATCACGTCAAAGGTGTAGAGGTTATTTCCCAGTTTTAAACTGGTTAATTTGAATATTTGTTAGATAGTAATTTCAAGAGATATAATAAATCCTAAAAAAGGAAGAGATATTTTCAGGTATTAATTTTTAAAAATTAATAACATTGAAAATATCAAGTTTACGAAAAATAGTTATTGTTGGAAATCGGTCGAAAAATATAAAAATAATTAGTTTGAGTAAAAAAAATGTTATTTTTCCCATTTTTTAAAACTGTTTTAAACAATATCAAACCAGGTTACCTTTATTACAAATATTTTCGTTGGCATCTTAGTAGTTGTATTATTGCAGCAAGGAACAAAACACCATATTCGTGCCACCATATTTCTTTTATAATACTGCTCATAAACACAGAGAACGCTCACTGCATGACGAACCCGTACAAGCCTCTATCTTGGGAACGTTTCTTAGCCTCTCTGCTTTTAGGTGATTTCTATTGCGAATAACTGGCAAAATGAAAATATACAAATTTCTTTATTGTTACATTAGTTCATAATACCAATAAATCTATTATTTCCAATTGAAATTAAAATTTTGTGGACATGCCTATTGTCATTTGTCAATTGACAAGTTCGGGGTTATCTTTGCTGCTGTTTATTGTTAAGTTGTGGTTAATTAATAGCGTTTTCCACTGACTGCACTCGTGCGGAACTGAAATAAAACAAACTTTGGCAATTTCTTATGGTCCACTGGTAAAATTATATTCATGTAGTGCACACTTAGTGCAGTATTTTCCCACGACCTTCTGTATCTCGAGCGATCGTGGAGTGCAATATGGCGCATTCAATAATTAACAAAAAATGTTTAATAATCAATGATCTTCTCGATAGTTTCTCATCAGATAGTAGCGAGGAAGAGACAATAATAAATGCTATTAGAGAAAAAGGCCATATCCCAAAAATTTACAATTTTGTTAGCTCTGTGGTACATAACCTATCTAATAAATAATAAAATAAATGTCTCTGATTGACACAAATATGTTCCACTGGGTAGACCCACTATTTACTTACAAGAGGCACCGTGGAGTGCGTGACGTCATTTGCACGCACATGATGTGAACTCAGTGCTTGTCAGTGGAAAACGCTATAAATTATTATTAAATTATGATGAGTTCGAGTTCAAATTGTATTGTATTGTAAATGTTAAGTATTATTTTGTTTCTGCAAAATTCAAATTGAACTAGTTTTGCCGCCGAATTGAACTGTCAAAAGTGTCAATAACAATCAACAAAAACACCCAAGAACTCAAGTACCTTCCACCTTCGTCGAAATTTCTGAGAAACCCGAACAATAATATCACGTGATCTAAAATCTGTTTCACTTTAATCTCTCAATTGATGACAATGCCGAACTCAATCCGGTACTGTCTCCTGAACCGATTCCAGCAAAAAAAATCAGTCCCAATTTACTTCAAAACGACTGCGCCCATACCACCTGGTCTAAAATAAGTTAACAGTTTAAATTATGCTCAGCATATGAACACCTTTAAATTTAATAAAGCATAATCTGGGCTCTACAAAATCCTCGTGCAGTTTGTCAGATTAAAAGCTCTGGGCCGTTCATAGCTAAATGTATGGTGTGGAATTTTAGATAATAGAGTAATAGGGCCAATATTTTTTTAGACACTTTAAAAGGAGACATAATATTTTGCAATATGTCATTTCCAGTTCTTGTGCGCTTTATAATTTATCGCATTTTTGCCACTCTGTAACATTTTTGTATTGGGTAATAATATTTTACTTGCTTCCGTCATTGAGTAAAAATAATAAAGAGGCGCAACTGTCAAGGTTTCGAGATTTTAGTGTTGTATTTTTTCACCAATAGCTTCATGATTGTCTTCAATTTTAACGGCTATACAGCCACATTACAAATACCTTCCTGTAGCACTAAAAATTTATGACAATCATGAAGTTGTTGGCAAAGAAATACAATAGTAAAATCTCGAAACCTTGACAGTTGCAACTCTTTATTATTTTTTACTCAATGCTTCCGTGTAGTTTAGTAAAATAATAGCTGAAAATGTTAAATTGGTCGAATTAATGCATATTCAGCCGTTATTTGACGTGTCCAAACTCCAAATTTGAAATTCATATCTTGTAAAACCCAGAATATACCAGGTGACCACGAGATGTCACTTGCATCTATCTATATCTTCTTGGTTTTACAAGATATGAATTTCAAATTTGGGCACATCAAATAATAATAATAATAATACTTTATTTATCCAATTGAAAATTACATTGATATAGGACAGGTCAAAAGAAAAAACAATTAATAATTAATTATCATTTTAACATTAACACACAAAAAAAGAGAAAAAAATTAAAAAGCTAAATATTCATCTACACTATAAAATGCATTTGTAAGTAACAAATTTTTTACATTTGATATAATTTTTTTTAAATTACAGGATTTTATGTTTATATCTAATTTATTGTATAGCACCGTACCGACATAATAAGGATTTGATTTATAAAGTTCTAATCTATGTAACGAGTGCTGCAAATTTTCACCGTGACGTGTATTATATTCATGAGGTGTATTTTGAAAAGTGAAACTGTTCAAATTTTTCTTTACAAATGTTATTATTTCGAGTATATATAAACACTGTAAAGTCAAAATTTTTTCAGTAATAAAAGTCCATTTGCAAGATTCCCGATACTGCAAACCATAAATAGAGCGTAAGGCTCTTTTTTTCAGCGCAAATACACGATTAGCTGTACTAGAATTTCCCCAACAGATCACTCCGTATCTAATTGTGGATTCAAAATTTGAATAGTAAAATATTTTCACTACATTTTTGCTCGTAATTTGGCATAATCTTTTTAGAGCAAAACAAATACTTGCACATTTCTTGCATACATAATCTATGTGAACTTTCCAGTTTAGTGACATATCTACATAAATACCTAGAAGCTTAAAGTCAGTTACTTGCTCAATTGTTCTATTCTGAAATTTAATAAGTGGACTAGATACATAATTGGCGCCAACAGGATGAAATTGCATTGAAAACGTTTTATCTTGGTTCATTGCTAGGTTGTTTGAAGTGAAATAATTAGAAAGGGAAAACAGATTATTCTGCACGAGTTCGGACATTATATTTACATCATGATTGCATGATAGGAGAGACATATCGTCAGCAAAACCACAGTAAAACGTGGAAATAAAGTTTTCAATATCATTTATATATAACAGGAATAGGAGTGGACCCAGTACACTGCCCTGGGGGACTCCAATATTAACTTCCATTTCCCGCGATCTTTTACCATAATATTCAACGAATTGCTTCCTGTTCATCAGATAGGATCGTAAGATTTTATTGCACTGACCACGCAATCTATAACACTCCACTTTTTTAAGTAAAGTGTCATGGTCCACGCAATCAAATGCCTTCGATAAATCTACAAATAAGGCCATAACTTTGTTACCTTCATCAAGATTTTTGTAAATATGATTTAGAAAACTCAGTAGAGCAGAAATTCTAGAGCGGTTTACTCTAAAACCATGTTGGTTAGGTGAAATAATATTATTTTGTTTGCAAGTAACTTTTCGATTATTTTGGAAAAAACTGATAGTAAAGAAATGGGACGGTTATTACAAATTTGTTTAGAATCTCCCTTTTTAAAAAGACATATTTTTCGAAATTTTAAGTAAGTCTGGAAAAAGACCTTCAGCAAAGCAATGATTTACAATGTCAGATAAGGATTTTGCAAGAAAATGGGCACATTGTTTAATAATTTTTATAGAGAAATTGTCATGTCCAGTTGAACTTGAATTTTTCAGATTATTTATAAAGTTAATAATTTCAGACTCAGTAACATCATGTAAAACAATTGATTCGTCTACAATACTCAACATATTATGATTATTAGTTTTCTGTTGATTAGATTTTATAATAGATTTCGGAAGATTTATAAAGTATGAATTAAATTCATTTGCAATGAGAATTTTATTATCCACTTCTACATTATTTATTATCATGGTGAATGTTTCATTTTTATTTGTTTGTTTGCTCCCCTAATAGATGAATTAATAATATTCCAGACAGTTCTTGTTTTATTTTCAGAATTTATTATAATATTGTCAAAATACATTTTCTTTGCATGCCTTATAACACAGTTATAAATAGTCTTGTAATTTACGTAATAGTTTTTCTCAATTATACCTAGATTTTGCAAGTTTAATAACTCTTCTAAGCGTTCAGATGAAGTTCTTATTCCTGTTGTCAGCCAATTTTTATTGTCTGATGAATGATTAAAATTTTTTGTTACCATTATAAAGCTGGTATCATAATAATATAATAATATTTCGTAAAAAAATTTATATTTGTTTTCAATATTATTTTCCATAAGAACATTTTCCCATGTTTCAGCTTTGAGATAGTCAGTAAACTGAGAAATATTTTTTTTAGAGAAGGATCTGTATTTGTAAGGCTCAGAGTTTTTGTTAGTGATACAGTTAAAAGATATCTGTTGAGCAGAGTGATCTGAGACGCCAGTATGAAGTACATTTTTTTCAACTAAATCATCATTAAAATTTGTGAAAATATAATCAATGGCAGTACTACTTTTATTACTAAATCGGGTAGGTTCATCAAAAACAGGTTTAATATAAAAGGAACTAACAAGATCAATAAGTTCAGCAATTTCGTTGTTCTTATTTAGGTAATTTATATTTATGTCACCACATATTATTATTCTGAAACACTGTCTCTTACAAAATAATAAATTTAAACATTTTTCAAATTGCGCAAAGAAAGTTGTGATATCAGACTGCGGGGCTCTGTATAAACATAATATATAATAAATTACATTGTTTACATTTAACTTTATAGCTGCACATTCAAAAATTTTATCAATGCTTAAACTAACCACATTAGACATTTCCATTACATTGAGCGTATCTTTAACTATTACAAGAACACCACCATGAATAAAGGATTTTCTACAGTAAAAACTTTTTATGCTGTATCCCGGAAAATTAATAAAAACTATTTCATTTTCTTGAATCCAACTTTCTGACACACACAGTACCTATTATCAATATTCGCAGTAGATAGAAAAACTTCGATGTTTTCAATTTTATTTTTTAAGCATTGAACATTGTGATGCACGACGTTTATCACATTTTTTTGTTTACAGCACAGTTTTTCGTCTATTCTAATTATATAATATATAATAACGGCTAATATGCATTAATTCGGCCGATTTAACATTTTTTGTCGCTTCAGGCATTGAGTAAATAATATAAAGAGGCGCAACCGTCAAGGGGCCGAGATTTTAGTGTTGTATTTTTTTGCCAATAACTATAGAATTATCTACAATATTTAGGGCTATGCAACCGAATAACAAATACCTTCTCGTAGCACCAAAAATTGAAAACAATCCTGAAGCTATTGGCAAAAAATACAATACTAAAATCTCGGCCCCTTGACGGTTGCGCCTCTTTATATTATTTATTTACTCAATGCTTCAGGTTTCGCCGAAAATGATGCACTTTGGAATTTTAAATCGAACACCCTGTATATATTTTTACATTTTTTGATTCAGGAGATCAAAGGCACCTACCTGATAGAGATCCATTGTTAAATATTATAACTTTTTTTCATTTCTAGTTGAATGTTATTCTTATGTATTTTAATGTATATGAAGATATTGAGAATTATTTGGTACCACGTAATCGGTAATTAAATGCTTTATTGAAATAACATAGTGAGCCACAATGGTGCCATTTAAAAAAAATTAGTTAATTTGGAAAAATGATTTCCGAAATGTTTAAAATCTTATAACACAAATGTCATGTGGCATAATGTCAAAAATATATTTTTTGATTAATTACCCAAGCAAAGCAAAACATTTTTTGGGATTACGGCAGCCTAGATAAAAAATTAAATTTGCTCATAAAAATGTCAGCCATTAATATTTTTATCTCAGTATGCTATAACTGTATCCAAAATGACATCCTGAATCTAAAAATGTAAAAATATGTTCCAAATAAGGTATCACAAGTCCTTACTTCCCATTAAAAAACTTAGGGGTTGCAACTGCTACTCGAACGGGGTTGAATTAAAAGATGAAATTTATACGTTGCAGGATGTCATTTCAGAATCCAAAATCGACGTAGGTACCTAGGGATTTTTAAAAAATATGCACAATAATTGAGATAATGAATTTATTTCATTTTCATTTTTTTTACATATTTTATACTGGTTTAATAACTGCAATTTTAGTTACTTTTTTATGTAAAACATATTGAAATACTACGTACACTACCAACATTAATTTTTCAACCAAAGGAATAAATAAATAATTTTACACACACCAAAATCATTCACACAAATTTTTGTTCTGAATAAATAAAAACGTTAAATTATGTTTATTCTTATTTTGTTTTAAATAAGCTACTTCCAAATTATTTTTGAACTAATTGTATTTTCTGAGCCTGAGTAATAATTGTAGTACTCGTCTATTTTAATTAATCATTAATCAATATGTCAATCTAGTACTAACACTAGTTACTAGTTGAACAACTATATTACTTCATAAACAAAGCTAGTACGTATACATGTTAATAAAATATTATTGAAGTCAAATCGCACGCGAGCGCTTTTCCACAGAAGGTAAAATATCACCAATGAATAATATTTACATACATATAAAACTAACTTACTAACTTACCTCCGTACACTGTTGCCATATTTCTGAGGTGTATTGGTGTAGAGAACATGTGGAGGCAAATTCTACTTAACCACCATTTGTAGCGTATATGCGTATTAACTGGTGGCGCCTACTAGTGGAATTACAGTGAACTACATTGTATAACTGTATATGTACACCATACCAATTGGCCTCCGACAGAAAATTTGGGATACGCCTACTAATGACGTAATAATGACAATGAACATGTTTTACACATAGGTTCGTATTGGTCACCGATTTTTCGAAGTCGCCTCCGATTTTGGAGGCGTATTCGTTAAATACGTATATCATTTTGGAGGTGTATAAGACACTTTGCATATATATATATATATATATATATATATAAATTATATTCTCATATGGTATTATAATGATATCATTTCTATCAGTCATTTTCTTTAGATAAATATATGTAGTTAATCTTGTTGGTCAGCATTATATCGTACGCGTGCATTACTGCTGCGCTGGCATTCTTATTGTTTTCATAATTATAACATTTTATACGTAGATTAAACTTGTCTCTTGAGTAAAATAGTCGCATTTGTAGCTATATTGAATAAACGCATTTTGTGTACTAGACTTCGAAATTGTTTTTAAAAAGTGTTCCACCCCATCTTGAACTAAAATTGGCGCAGTCGGTAGGATAGCGAGGGTAATTTACTGCAAATCCACCCTTCTATTTCTATAGAAAAAAATCGCTATTCGAAAAAAAGACAGTTCGTGGTCAACCCAAGTGCAAGTGCAAATAATCTCCAAGAGGGCCTAGCCAGATCTACATCAAAGTAAGTTTGTCTATTTTCCTTCTTGTCCACTCCAATTTCTATAACGAATAGATTTTCATGAGTATTTAATTTTAAGACAGTTCATTGCGAACATTTTTGTGAAACTTCAATCAAGAAGCATTTTACAAAACCACGTAACTATCTTTGTTACAAGTAATTTAAGAAAATCAACAAGCAGTATTTTGTTAAAATAAAAAGAACTTTTATTTTTCAAATACGCATTTTTACAAAATATTTTACGATTTTAAATTTTTTGACTATTTTTACACTTTGTAACTATAGTTGGTAAGTGGTACGATTCCATTAGCCATCCTAAAATAAACGTTTTTATTGATAATTAGTTTTATAATCATTAATAAAAAAAAAATGGACTCAGGTTTATATAGAATTTATTCCGAAAACATCCCAAATTTTAATGGTGATAAACATATGTTACCCGCATTCATAGGTGCTTGTGATGATTTGGTAATAAGTTTCCAAGATCGAAAGGAAGTAAATAATCCGATTAACCGTGCAATAGTTCGAACCATAATATCAAAATTACGGGGACATGCATCAGAATTAGTTAGTCCTAGAGATGAGCTAAACTCATGGCCTTTAATTAAAGAATTTTTACATTCGGCATTTTCAGACAGACGGAGCGAAAAAACTTTATTAAACGATTTAATGACAGCATACTTAAATAAAAACGAGACGTTTGCAGAATTCGGAACTAGATTACAGTTATTACGTAGTTTACTTGTTGCAAAATTAAATGAAGCAGGCGATCCAGCCGCAGTTAAGCAAATAAAAATTGTTAATTATGAACAGTTAGCATTAACCACCTTTATTAATAACTTAAGTAAAGATATTCGCATAATTGTGAAATGTAAAAATCCTGAAACATTAGAAACGGCGTTGCAAATTGTAGCTAACGAAGAATCCGAAATTGAATACGATAATCGTATGCAAAAACGGAGATATCAAAATTTTTCAAATTCTCAAAATTCACAGGGACAACAGAATTTCACCCGAAATCAAAATTTCCAAAGAACACAATTTCCAAGTCAACCTATTAATGTACAACCTAGAAATCTACCCGCACATAAATTCGCGACAAACCAACAAGTATTTGGAAAACCTAATAATTTTAATAGAGTAAATGTTTTTAAACCAAATAACAACTTTATTCCAAGAAATAACCCAACACCAATGTCTGTACAAAGTAGAATACCATCAGTACAAAATAATCAAAATTTAAATCAAAATTTTCAAAGACCAATGTCACATTCACAAATAAAAAATAACTTCCCTTGGTTTAAACCCACACAAAAATTAAATTATATTGCAGAAGAATTGCATAATGTTGAAAATGATTTATATCACGAGTCTGTTAGTGAATCGTTCGAGATTTCTGACCCGGCGGAACAACAGTTTTTTAACGATAACCCACCAAATGAATACCCGGAATATTATACTGACGAATTCTTAGAATTCCTATCAAATACCCCAGATGATAAAGAAATTGAACAAAATTTTATCAAAAGTCCAGAACCACAGCATCAGACATAGCATTTAACGCTTACGTAAACGCACTTCCATTTATAGAAATAAAAAACCCTAAATTAAAACTTTTAATAGATACTGGATGTAACATTAACATGATTAGACCTATAGTAGCCGAACATTTCTATCCTGAATATATAGTAAAAAGTCCTTCGGTTTTAAAAACGCCTCTTGGTGATAAAAAAGTTCTTGGTAAAATAAAAATTCCAGCTTTTCCTGAATTTCAAATAATAAAAGATATTGAATTCACACTATTTCCATTCTCTGACTATTTTGACGGAATAATAGGTTTAGAAGAACTTAGAAAATTAGAACTAACCATGGATTTTCAAAACCAAATTTTATATAATCGAAATCAAATTCAAATACCGTTCAATTATAGACATGAGAGTACACAAAACCAATTTACTATTGAAATTCCACCATTTTCAAGTTTACAACAAAGGTTTCCTGTAGATATAGAGGAAGGTGATATAAATTATATTCTCATATGGTACTATAATGATATCATTTCTATCAGTCATTCTCTTTAGATAAATATATGTAGTTAATCTTGTTGGTCAGCATTATATCGTACGCGTGCATTACTGCTGCGCTGGCATTCCTATTGTTTTCATAATTATAACATTTTATACGTAGATTAAACTTGTCTCTTGAGTAAAATAGTCGCATTTGTAGCTATATTGAATAAACGCATTTTGTGTACTAGACTTCGAAATTGTTTTTAAAAAGTGTTCCACCCCATCTTGAACTAAAATTGGCGCAGTCGGTAGGATAGCGAGGGTAATTTACTGCAAATCCACCCTTCTATTTCTATAGAAAAAAATCGCTATTCGAAAAAAAGACAGTTCGTGGTCAACCCAAGTGCAAGTGCAAATAATCTCCAAGAGGGCCTAGCCAGATCTACATCAAAGTAAGTTTGTCTATTTTCCTTCTTGTCCACTCCAATTTCTATAACGAATAGATTTTCATGAGTATTTAATTTTAAGACAGTTCATTGCGAACATTTTTGTGAAACTTCAATCAAGAAGCATTTTACAAAACCACGTAACTATCTTTGTTACAAGTAATTTAAGAAAATCAACAAGCAGTATTTTGTTAAAATAAAAAGAACTTTTATTTTTCAAATACGCATTTTTACAAAATATTTTACGATTTTAAATTTTTTGACTATTTTTACACTTTGTAACTATAGTTGGTAAGTGGTACGATTCCATTAGCCATCCTAAAATAAACGTTTTTATTGATAATTAGTTTTATAATCATTAATAAAAAAAAAATGGACTCAGGTTTATATAGAATTTATTCCGAAAACATCCCAAATTTTAATGGTGATAAACATATGTTACCCGCATTCATAGGTGCTTGTGATGATTTGGTAATAAGTTTCCAAGATCGAAAGGAAGTAAATAATCCGATTAACCGTGCAATAGTTCGAACCATAATATCAAAATTACGGGGACATGCATCAGAATTAGTTAGTCCTAGAGATGAGCTAAACTCATGGCCTTTAATTAAAGAATTTTTACATTCGGCATTTTCAGACAGACGGAGCGAAAAAACTTTATTGAACGATTTAATGACAGCATACTTAAATAAAAACGAGACGTTTGCAGAATTCGGAACTAGATTACAGTTATTACGTAGTTTACTTGTTGCAAAATTAAATGAAGCAGGCGATCCAGCCGCAGTTAAGCAAATAAAAATTGTTAATTATGAACAGTTAGCATTAACCACCTTTATTAATAATTTAAGTAAAGATATTCGCATAATTGTGAAATGTAAAAATCCTGAAACATTAGAAACGGCGTTGCAAATTGTAGCTAACGAAGAATCTGAAATTGAATACGATAATCGTATGCAAAAACGGAGATATCAAAATTTTTCAAATTCTCAAAATTCACAGGGACAACAGAATTTCACCCGAAATCAAAATTTCCAAAGAACACAATTTCCAAGTCAACCTATTAATGTACAACCTAGAAATCTACCCGCACATAGATTCGCGACAAACCAACAAGTATTTGGAAAACCTAATAATTTTAATAGAGTAAATGTTTTTAAACCAAATAACAACTTTATTCCAAGAAATAATCCAACACCAATGTCTGTACAAAGTAGAATACCATCAGTACAAAATAATCAAAATTTAAATCAAAATTTTCAAAAACCAATGTCACATTCACAAATAAAAAATAACTTCCCATGGTTTAAACCCACACAAAAATTAAATTATATTGCGGAAGAATTGCATAATGTTGAAAATGATTTATTTCACGAGTCTATTAGTGAATCGTTCGAGATTTCTGACCCGGCAGAACAACAGTTTTTTAACGATAACCCACCAAATGAATACCCGGAATATTATACTGACGAATTCTTAGAATTCCTATCAAATACCCCAGATGATAAAGAAATTGAACAAAATTTTATCAAAAGTCCAGAACCACAGCATCAGACATAGCATTTAACGCTTACGTAAACGCACTTCCATTTATAGAAATAAAAAACCCTAAATTAAAACTTTTAATAGATACTGGATGTAACATTAACATGATTAGACCTATAGTAGCCGAACATTTCTATCCTGAATATATAGTAAAAAGTCCTTCGGTTTTAAAAACGCCTCTTGGTGATAAAAAAGTTCTTGGTAAAATAAAAATTCCAGCTTTTCCTGAATTTCAAATAATAAAAGATATTGAATTCACACTATTTCCATTCTCTGACTATTTTGACGGAATAATAGGTTTAGAAGAACTTAGAAAATTAGAACTCACCATGGATTTTCAAAACCAAATTTTATATAATCGAAATCAAATTCAAATACCGTTCAATTATAGACATGAGAGTACACAAAACCAATTTACTATTGAAATTCCACCATTTTCAAGTTTACAACAAAGGTTTCCTGTAGATATAGAGGAAGGTGATATAATTATACCCGATGTTAAATATAAAGAAATCTGGATTCCAGAAACAGCTGCCCTAGCTGATAATTTTAAAGCCATTTTTGAAATTCAAAACACGAGCAATCATACTATATGTTATACATTTTTTGAACCTTTTCATGCTACAAAACTTCAAACTGACGAAGTAGAAATTTTTAATTTTGAAACATTCATTCCCAAGTATAAAGACAACAAAATTGATACCCTAAATCAAATTAGGACCGAACATATGAATGACGAAGAGAGACATGCAATTTTAAATGTAATCTCTGAATTTTCTGACTTATTTCACAACAATGACAACAAACTGACATTCACAAACAAAATTAAACACGAGATAAAAACGACGGACGAAATTCCGGTACACACGAAAACCTATCGATTTCCCTTCTGTCACAAAGAAGAGGTAAATAAACAAATAAATAAAATGTTAGACGACGGTATAATTAGACACAGTCAAAGCCCGTGGTCAAGTCCAATTTGGATAGTTCCGAAGAAGGCTGACGCTAGTGGAAAAAAGAAATGGCGTATTGTCGTAGATTATAGGAAAATAAATGAAAAAACAATTAACGACCGATACCCTATACCAAACATCGACGATATCCTCGATAAACTAGGTAAATGTAACTATTTTTCTACCCTTGATTTAGCCAGTGGTTTTCACCAAATTGAAATGAATCAAAATTCAATTGAAAAAACGGCATTCAACGTCGAAAACGGCCATTATGAATGCCTCCGTATGCCATTCGGACTCAAAAACGCACCAGCGACTTTTCAAAGAGTCATGGATCATGTATTACGCGACTTACAAAATAAAGTTTGCCTCGTATATATGGATGATATTATAATTTTCAGTACCTCTCTTCAAGAACATATTGCAAATTTAAAATTAGTTTTCAAAAAATTACGTGATGCTAAATTACGCATACAACTTGACAAATCAGAATTTTTAAGACAAAATGTTGAATTTTTAGGTCATATTATAACTCCAGATGGCATAAAACCGAATCCGAAGAAAATTAAAGCAATTCAAGAATTTCCAATTCCAAAAACTAGTCGTGACATAAAATCATTTTTAGGTATGTTAGGATTTTATAGGAAATTTATTAAAGATTTCGCAAAAATTACTAAACCACTAACTTCGTGTCTAAAGAAAAATGTAAAAATAATTCATGATAAAAAATTTATTGACGCTTTTGAACTTTGTAAAACACTTCTTAGTAACGAACCCTTATTGCAATATCCTGATTTCACGCAACCCTTCATACTTACCACAGACGCTAGTAATTTTGCAATAGGCTCAGTATTATCTCAAAAAATAAACGGTTTAGAAAAACCGGTTGCATTTGCAAGCCGAACCCTAAATGACGCAGAGAAAAATTACTCGACAATAGAGAAAGAACTACTCAGCGTAGTTAACTTTACAAAATACTTTCGACCATACCTTTTTGGTAGAAAGTTTAAAATCATAACAGACCACAAACCTTTACAATGGGTTAATAGCCTAAAAGAACCAAATTCTAGACTCATGCGCTGGAGGTTAAAACTTCTTGAATACGACTATGACATCGAATACAGAAAAGGAAAAGACAACAAAGTCGCGGACGCACTTTCACGCATTGAAATTCACCCGTTAGAAAATGAATCTATCATAGGTAATCCTGATAACGACGAAAACCGTGTTGAAAACGATTTCCTAACACTGGAAGACCTAATACAACTCGACCAAAATCCTATTGAACCTCTCGTCAACATAATCGACCCCCAACCTTCAACTAGCAAAATTAATATTATTTCAGATTTAACTATCGTGCCCCCCCCTGTATTTGAAAAACCATCATCAAGTAACGATACTTTACATTCTGCTATAGAAAACCCTATTTTAGATATTCCTATATCAGATCGTGCTATAAACACTTTCCATAATCAAATAATCGTAACAATGAGCGACGATATTCTCAATACAAATATAAAAATAGAAAGACCTTTTGGCACAAAAACCAGACTCTCAATAGTTTTCCCGTGCAGAGATACACATAAATTAGAGCAAGAAATAATTAAAACTTTTAAAGAAAAAATTAAACCACAATCGTTATATGGTATTTTAATTGACGAAAATTACAAAAATTTGTTTATACCTATCTTACAAAAATATTTTAATAGCAAAAGTTTTAAATTAATACAAGCCACAGGTTTCCTCACAGAATTAACAAAAGAATCTGATATTCAAGAAACCCTAAAGAAACATCACATTAACAAAACAGGACATTCAGGCATTACAGAAACTTTAAAAGACATACGAAAAAACTACTATTGGCCAAATTTAATTAATGATGTAAGAAATTTTATAAATACATGTGAAAATTGTCAAATTTGTAAATATGAAAGAAAACCAAATCAAATCGTATTACAAAATACACCAATAGGAGAAAAACCTTTTGATCATATTTATATCGATACTTTTTCAATAGATAACACAAAATTCTTAACAATTATAGATAGTTTTAGTCGTTTTGCACAAGCATACGCAATAAATCAAAATGCTCAAGGTGTAATCGAAGGATTACTTAAGTTTATGTCGCACTTCGGTGTACCCATGAAAATAACATGTGACAGGGGTACAGAATTTAAAAACTTACTACTAGAAGAATTTGCAAAAATACATTGTATAAACATACATTACATTACAGCCAATAACCCTAATAGTAATTCTCCTATTGAACGTTTCCACTCTACTATTATAGAAAAATATCGCTTATTAAAAAACGAAAGCCCGTACAAAAGTACCTCAGAAATGATAATGAGTCAAAGTTTATTAGTGTACAATAACTCTATTCATTCCGTAACGAAATACACACCATTCCAAATTGTCAAAGGAAATTTAAGTATTAAAACAAATTATGAATTAACTGATCACTGTATAATAAATGATTATTTAAATAAACAAGCAACTCATTATAAGTTAATAAATAAATTAGTAAACGAAAATAACGAGAGAGCTAGAAGACACTTAACTGAAAAAGAAATTCGAAAAGAAAACGTAGACTATACACCACGGGAAGGTGAACAAATTTATAAAAAAATAACTATCAGTTCTGCTAAACATAAACCACGCTATCTACCTATAGAACTAAAAACGGATTTAGACAATAAAGTTGGAACGTCACGCGGAAATTATCATAAAAAAATAATTAAACCACCCAGAAAAATAACTAAATAAAAAAATGTTGTTGCAGATGTTGCTGACGACATGGACATTAATATTTCTTCACATAGCAGGAGCACAGATAACCCTAATACCGATAAATAACCCCTTATTACCTTTCCTAGTCAGTAAAGCTAAACTAGTTAAACAAAAACACACATATGTAAAATATGTAGATGTGCAAAAATTTGAGGACCCATTAAAAGCAATAAAAACTAATATAGAACTTATACAAAATATTATCGAAAAAGATGAATTATCACCCTCTTTACTAGAAATATTTAATCACTTAAAATACTTGCACAAAAAGGCAATGAATAAATATATAAATTTAAAACCAGCAAATAGACAGAAACGTGGACTGTTAAATATAATAGGTAAAGCGCAAAAGTGGGCTTTTGGACTTCTCGATTCTGATGACGAAAAAAAATACGACAACGCGATTAAAACAATAGACAATAATCAACAAAAATTACATCATGACTTGAAAAATATGCTAACCATCACAAAGCAATTTATGAATGAAACAACTAACGTAATGGACAAAATAATAGATAATCAAAATCAAGTGTATGCAGAAATTAAAGTACTACAAATAAAAACCGATAAAAACACTTCATTTTTGAAATTGCAAAATTGGATAAACCTAATGATTATAGATTGCCAGAACATGATCGAAATCTTGGACACTTTAGAAAATAGTGTACTATTTGCTAAATTAAACATTGTAAATAATAATATTCTATCCCTAATCGAATTAGATAATATTCTAGAGTCAATGAAATTAATATATCCCAAGGGTATAATAAATTTTAAATATAAACAATCATATTTAGAAATAATTAAAATAGAAGTTCTTTATGTCAAAAATAAACTTTTATTTAATTTTCACATACCAATAGTCGATGAAAATCTATTCGACTATTATGAACTATTCCCTATTCCCCACAAAGGCGAAATCCTAATTCCACCTGAACCCTATATTATAATAGACAATGAAGACCACTATTTCTTACGAGAAGCATGTAGCATCGTAGAAAATTACTGCATTTATTTTGAGAAAACTCCAAATAAACTTCCAAGCTGTATTCCACAACTTCTAAGAGGGAATCAACTCCACAATTGTCATACTATTATGGTAAATTCTATATATAAAACACTTATAGAACCAGTTGACGACGCCAACATAATTATCGTCCCTGCAAAAGAAGAAAAAATAACGAAACTATGCCCACATCAGGAATATGTGGAAATCAACGAACCTTATCTTATTAAAATTCCCGAAAATTGCCAAATTATAATATCTAATTATTCATTTCAAAATAAAGATGTGATCATTGACTCAACATTCATAAATCTCTTGCCTATAAAAACAGCTGTGCAACTTTCATCACGTGACTCACCATTAGTGCTACGAGAAATACACACGGACAGACTTACAGACGTTTATAAGTCTGCCAAATCAACCCATATCCAGGACTTAGAGAGTGTTACGTTGAAAACAGACTTTAATAATGTGTTACTTTACATTGTAATAACTATTGTAATTATTCTTTGTATTTTATTAATATATAGATATTGCTTGAAAAATAAAAAGCAAATAGTTCAGATGCTAATTAGACATAAAAATGAAAATAATAAAATTCCAATGACTGAACAAAATGAAATCATATTAGAAAACAAAGAAAAAATTAACCCTTTGTTTTCCTCTTAGAGGGGAGTAATTATATTCTCATATGGTACTATAATGATATCATTTCTATCAGTCATTCTCTTTAGATAAATATATGTAGTTAATCTTGTTGGTCAGCATTATATCGTACGCGTGCATTACTGCTGCGCTGGCATTCCTATTGTTTTCATAATTATAACATTTTATACGTAGATTAAACTTGTCTCTTGAGTAAAATAGTCGCATTTGTAGCTATATTGAATAAACGCATTTTGTGTACTAGACTTCGAAATTGTTTTTAAAAAGTGTTCCACCCCATCTTGAACTAAAATTTATAATTATACCCGATGTTAAATATAAAGAAATCTGGATTACTGAAACAGCTGCCCTAGCTGATAATTTTAAAGCCATTTTTGAAATTCAAAACACGAGCAATCATACTATATGTTATACATTTTTTGAACCTTTTCATGCTACAAAACTTCAAACGGACGAAGTAGAAATTTTTAATTTTGAAACATTCATTCCCAAGTATAAAGACAACAAAATTGATACCCTAAATCAAATTAGGACCGAACATATGAATGACGAAGAGAGACATGCAATTTTAAATGTAATCTCTGAATTTTCTGACTTATTTCACAACAATGACAACAAATTGACATTCACAAACAAAATTAAACACGAGATAAAAACGACGGACGAAATTCCGGTACACACGAAAACCTATCGATTTCCCTTCTGTCACAAAGAAGAGGTAAATAAACAAATAAATAAAATGTTAGACGACGGTATAATTAGACACAGTCAAAGCCCGTGGTCAAGTCCAATTTGGATAGTTCCAAAGAAGGCTGACGCTAGTGGAAAAAAGAAATGGCGTATTGTCATAGATTATAGGAAAATAAATGAAAAAACAATTAACGACCGATACCCTATACCAAACATCGACGATATCCTCGATAAACTAGGTAAATGTAACTATTTTTCTACCCTTGATTTAGCCAGTGGTTTTCACCAAATTGAAATGAATCAAAATTCAATCGAAAAAACGGCATTCAACGTCGAAAACGGCCATTATGAATGCCTCCGTATGCCATTCGGACTCAAAAACGCACCAGCAACTTTTCAAAGAGTCATGGATCATGTATTACGCGACTTACAAAATAAAGTTTGCCTCGTATATATGGATGATATTATAATTTTCAGTACCTCTCTTCAAGAACATATTGCAAATTTAAAATTAGTTTTCAAAAAATTACGTGATGCTAAATTACGCATACAACTTGACAAATCAGAATTTTTAAGACAAAATGTTGAATTTTTAGGTCATATTATAACTCCAGATGGCATAAAACCGAATCCGAAGAAAATTAAAGCAATTCAAGAATTTCCAATTCCAAAAACTAGTCGTGACATAAAATCATTTTTAGGTATGTTAGGATTTTATAGGAAATTTATTAAAGATTTCGCAAAAATTACTAAACCACTAACTTCGTGTCTAAAGAAAAATGTAAAAATAATTCATGATAAAAAATTTATTGACGCTTTTGAACTTTGTAAAACACTTCTTAGTAACGAACCCTTATTGCAATATCCTGATTTCACGCAACCCTTCATACTTACCACAGACGCTAGTAATTTTGCAATAGGCTCAGTATTATCTCAAAAAATAAACGGTTTAGAAAAACCGGTTGCATTTGCAAGCCGAACCCTAAATGACGCAGAGAAAAATTACTCGACAATAGAGAAAGAACTACTCAGCGTAGTTAACTTTACAAAATACTTTCGACCATACCTTTTTGGTAGAAAGTTTAAAATCATAACAGACCACAAACCTTTACAATGGGTTAATAGCCTAAAAGAACCAAATTCTAGACTCATGCGCTGGAGGTTAAAACTTCTTGAATACGACTATGACATCGAATACAGAAAAGGAAAAGACAACAAAGTCGCGGACGCACTTTCACGCATTGAAATTCACCCGTTAGAAAATGAATCTATCATAGGTAATCCTGATAACGACGAAAACCGTGTTGAAAACGATTTCCTAACACTGGAAGACCTAATACAACTCGACCAAAATCCTATTGAACCTCTCGTCAACATAATCGACCCCCAACCTTCAACTAGCAAAATTAATATTATTTCAGATTTAACTATCGTGCCCCCTGTATTTGAAAAACCATCATCAAGTAACGATACTTTACATTCTGCTATAGAAAACCCTATTTTAGATATTCCTATATCAGATCGTGCTATAAACACTTTCCATAATCAAATAATCGTAACAATGAGCGACGATATTCTCAATACAAATATAAAAATAGAAAGACCTTTTGGCACAAAAACCAGACTCTCAATAGTTTTCCCGTGCAGAGATACACATAAATTAGAGCAAGAAATAATTAAAACTTTTAAAGAAAAAATTAAACCACAATCGTTATATGGTATTTTAATTGACGAAAATTACAAAAATTTGTTTATACCTATCTTACAAAAATATTTTAATAGCAAAAGTTTTAAATTAATACAAGCCACAGGTTTCCTCACAGAATTAACAAAAGAATCTGATATTCAAGAAACCCTAAAGAAACATCACATTAACAAAACAGGACATTCAGGCATTACAGAAACTTTAAAAGACATACGAAAAAACTACTATTGGCCAAATTTAATTAATGATGTAAGAAATTTTATAAATACATGTGAAAATTGTCAAATTTGTAAATATGAAAGAAAACCAAATCAAATCGTATTACAAAATACACCAATAGGAGAAAAACCTTTTGATCATATTTATATCGATACTTTTTCAATAGATAACACAAAATTCTTAACAATTATAGATAGTTTTAGTCGTTTTGCACAAGCATACGCAATAAATCAAAATGCTCAAGGTGTAATCGAAGGATTACTTAAGTTTATGTCG
This sequence comes from Rhagium mordax, assembly GCA_963680705.1. NCBI lineage: Eukaryota > Metazoa > Arthropoda > Insecta > Coleoptera > Cerambycidae > Rhagium > Rhagium mordax. The sequence continues at coordinate 22,934,877 of OY796661.1, read as the reverse complement.
CACTTCGGTGTACCCATGAAAATAACATGTGACAGGGGTACAGAATTTAAAAACTTACTACTAGAAGAATTTGCAAAAATACATTGTATAAACATACATTACATTACAGCCAATAACCCTAATAGTAATTCTCCTATTGAACGTTTCCACTCTACTATTATAGAAAAATATCGCTTATTAAAAAACGAAAGCCCGTACAAAAGTACCTCAGAAATGATAATGAGTCAAAGTTTATTAGTGTACAATAACTCTATTCATTCCGTAACGAAATACACACCATTCCAAATTGTCAAAGGAAATTTAAGTATTAAAACAAATTATGAATTAACTGATCACTGTATAATAAATGATTATTTAAATAAACAAGCAACTCATTATAAGTTAATAAATAAATTAGTAAACGAAAATAACGAGAGAGCTAGAAGACACTTAACTGAAAAAGAAATTCGAAAAGAAAACGTAGACTATACACCACGGGAAGGTGAACAAATTTATAAAAAAATAACTATCAGTTCTGCTAAACATAAACCACGCTATCTACCTATAGAACTAAAAACGGATTTAGACAATAAAGTTGAAACGTCACGCGGAAATTATCATAAAAAAATAATTAAACCACCCAGAAAAATAACTAAATAAAAAAATGTTGTTGCAGATGTTGCTGACAACATGGACATTAATATTTCTTCACATAGCAGGAGCACAGATAACCCTAATACCGATAAATAACCCCTTATTACCTTTCCTAGTCAGTAAAGCTAAACTAGTTAAACAAAAACACACATATGTAAAATATGTAGATGTGCAAAAATTTGAGGACCCATTAAAAGCAATAAAAACTAATATAGAACTTATACAAAATATTATCGAAAAAGATGAATTATCACCCTCTTTACTAGAAATATTTAATCACTTAAAATACTTGCACAAAAAGGCAATGAATAAATATATAAATTTAAAACCAGCAAATAGACAGAAACGTGGACTGTTAAATATAATAGGTAAAGCGCAAAAGTGGGCTTTTGGACTTCTCGATTCTGATGACGAAAAAAAATACGACAACGCGATTAAAACAATAGACAATAATCAACAAAAATTACATCACGACTTGAAAAATATGCTAACCATCACAAAGCAATTTATGAATGAAACAACTAACGTAATGGACAAAATAATAGATAATCAAAATCAAGTGTATGCAGAAATTAAAGTACTACAAATAAAAACTGATAAAAACACTTCATTTTTGAAATTGCAAAATTGGATCAACATAATGATTATAGATTGTCAGAACATGATCGAAATTTTGGACACTTTAGAAAATAGTGTATTATTTGCTAAATTAAACATTGTAAATAATAATATTCTATCCCTAATTGAATTAGATAATATTCTAGAGTCAATGAAATTAATATATCCCAAGGGTATAATAAATTTTAAATATAAACAATCATATTTAGAAATAATTAAAATAGAAGTTCTTTATGTCAAAAATAAACTTTTATTTAATTTTCACATACCAATAGTCGATGAAAATCTATTCGACTATTATGAACTATTCCCGATTCCCCACAAAGGCGAAATCCTAATTCCACCTGAACCCTATATTATAATAGACAATGAAGACCACTATTTCTTACGAGAAGCATGTAGCATCGTAGAAAATTACTGCATTTATTTTGAGAAAACCCCAAATAAACTTCCAAGCTGTATTCCACAACTTCTAAGAGGGAATCAACTCCACAACTGTCATACTATTATGGTAAATTCTATATATAAAACACTTATAGAACCAGTTGACGACGCCAACGTAATTATCGTCCCTGCAAAAGAAGAAAAAATAACGAAACTATGCCCACATCAGGAATACGTGGAAATCAACGAACCTTATCTTATTAAAATTCCCGAAAATTGCCAAATTATAATATCTAATTATTCATTTCGAAATAAGGATGTGATCATTGACTCAACATCTATAAATCTCCTGCCCATAAAAACAGCTGTGCAACTTTCATCACGTGACTCACCATTAGTGCTACGAGAAATACACACGGACAGACTTACAGACGTTTATAAGTCTGCCAAATTAACCCATATCCAGGACTTAGAGAGTGTTACGTTAAAAACAGACTTTAATAATGTGCTACTTTACATTGTAATAACTATTGTAATTATTCTTTGTATTTTATTAATATATAGATATTGCTTGAAAAATAAAAAGCAAATAGTTCAGATGCTAATTAGACATAAAAATGAAAATAATAAAATTCCAATGACTGAACAAAATGAAATCATATTAGAAAACAAAGAAAAAATTAACCCTTTGTTTTCCTCTTAGAGGGGAGTAATTATATTCTCATATGGTATTATAATGATATCATTTCTATCAGTCATTTTCTTTAGATAAATCTACGTATAAAATGTTATAATTATGAAAACAATAAGAATGCCAGCGCAGCAGTAATGCACGCGTACGATATAATGCTGACCAACAAGATTAACTACATATATTTAACTTGTCTCTTGAGTAAAATAGTCGCATTTGTAGCTATATTGAATAAACGCATTTTGTGTACTAGACTTCGAAATTGTTTTTAAAAAGTGTTCCACCCCATCTTGAACTAAAATTTATATATATATATATATATATATATATATATATATATATATATATATATATATATATTTATCCTGCTATCAATGCTGCGTCCGTACATTGACACGATACCATTCACTAGTGCGTCCTGTACAATAGTGCATCCGTATACCGGACGCAGTATTGTTTTTCCATATTATCTTCGCCATATTTCGCGAGTGATCCTTTTACAATTTCTCAGATTATTCTGTGTCACCTGAGCTACCGATAAACATAGAAATCATTTCTGTATCATTTCAATTAACTGAGATATTGACTGGGCAATTTTTCGATTTTGGACGCGGTATTATATGTCAAGTGTAAGCAAGAGTATATTTTTAGTTCCAACGAACTTAGTTTGGGGTCGCGTCGATCTTTGTACAGAAATATACATCTAATATACTCTTTCAGTTATGGCATGATGCTGCATCCGAGATTTGGCAACAACGTATCGCATAAATATATATAATCATTCCTTTTTAGTGGGACGTTTACTCGCGCGTACTAGTGCATTCTGTGAGTCGGACGCTGTGAGTCTGACGGAGTCAACCAAACTACCGTCTCCCCCCGTTTTCGAGCATGCTGAACACGATGGTGATGATTTTTCTGCTCCCTGAGTTGACCCTACCCCCCAAACGGCCAAAAAACCGACCCCAAAAGGGGAGAATTGCGTATTCGACGTCTTCCACCGGCAGAACTTATGTCACCCCCCATTTTCGAGGATGCTGAACACGATGGTGATGTTGATTCTGCTCCCCGAATTGACCCTACCCCCCTAATGGCCAAAAACCATCCCCAAAGAGGGGAAATCGCGTATTCTACGTCTTCCACCGGTAAAACTTATGTCATCCCCCCGTTATTGAGGATGCTGAACACGATGGTAATGTTAGTTCTGCGCCCTGGGGCAAACCAACCATCCGAGCGGGCAAAAACTACCCTCCAAGGGGGTGAAAAATGTGTTGTGCTACAAACGAGAAAACCCACGTTATGTCTTGTTTTTGAGTATGCTGGGCAAGAGAAAAATATTATCAAGTCATCTCGACAAATGTTGAAAATGATTTATATTTACCTATAGTAAATAAGTAATTTTATGCGTCAACAAAAATATTTATGATCTAACTTACTTCACTTACTTTATAAAACCGCGCGTCAAAGGGGTAGTTTGTGTCCTTTCGAGGGGCTCGCGGGGATCGAGGTGACTTGGTAATATTTTTCTCTTGCCCGGCACACTCAAAAACGAGAGATAACGAGGGTTTTCTCGTTTGTAGCACGAAACACATTTTTCACCCCCTTGGAGAGTGGTTATTTGGCCGTTAGGGGGGTAGGGACAACTCGAGGAGCAGAGCCAACATCACCATCGTGTTCAGCATCCTCGAAAACGTCGGAGGGAAGTAGTTTGACTACCCAAATACTTGTTTTTGGAGGTTTTTTCCGACTCACAGCATGCACTATGAGATTCGTGTTAGTGTATAATAAAATCGAAAATAACAGACCATTATATATTATATTTATATGACTAATGGTCGAGATGGTAGCGTACCTGCCTCTCACCCAAAAGCCCCGGGTTCGATTCTCGTTCGTGGCAATAAAAAATACTGTGAGAGGGATTTTTCCATTATACACGAATATTGGATGTGTCTCTTGTCTTTAAATGTGCAGCTCCCTCCCGCACAACGCTCTTAGAGCCTTCTGGGATAAAGGAGGTCGTAATTACATATTGTGATGTTATTTATTATTTATTATACAGGGTGTCCCGATTTTAAACCGACAAACTTCGGGTACAGAAAGTTCACATGAACTTATGACATACCCCTTCTAACATTTCTTCTCTATCGAGCCTCCTAACGGAGATACAGGGTGTTGAAAATTCAATTTATTTTTTGTTTTTCTTTAATAACTTCCACAAAATTAAAGATAGGGTAACTAAACTTGGTACCTACACATATTTAGGTTGTGAGGGTCCATCTTTGCTATGGTTCAGAGTTAAACAGAGGCGCGTCAGTGGCGTGCGGTGTGGTCACGTCGACATAATTTTAAGGAAAAAAGTATGTGCACTAATTTTTTTCACAATTCTGATCAGATTTGCATAATTTATGGTTGATTTTCTAAAAAAACTTGTACATGTAAAATTTTGCATGAGGCAGTAGTTTTCGAGATATTTGCGTCTGAACAAAACAATGCACCAAAAACACAATTATCATGTCGGGAATAGTTCTGATGAAATCACGATATATTCCTTCTAAAATTTCTCTATAGCCATTCCTAACGGAAATACGGGGTGTTGATTTTTTTGATATTTGGATGTTGATAATTTGTTTATGCAATTTCGTAACAAACAAATTTTTCTTTTGGCAGAAATAATATTGACTGCAAAAGACCTTAAAAACGCCTCATTGCAAAAGAAGAAAAACATTAAAAACATTAAATTGACAGTTCAGTTCAGTATATCCCTTCGAAAATCAGATTGAAAATAATTTTTAAAGGGCTATCTTAATTAATTATTTGTGTTTTTGGTGCATCGTTTTGTTCAGACGCAAATATCTCGAAAACTACTGCCTCATGCAAAATTTTACATGTACAAGTTTTTTTAGAAAATCAACCATAAATTATGCAAATCTGATCTGAATTGTGAAAAAAATTAGTGCACATACTTTTTTCCTTAAAATTATGTCGACGTGACCACACCGCACGCCACTGGCGCGCCTCTGTTTAACTCTGAACCATAGCAAAGATGGACCCTCACAACCTAACTATGTGTAGGTACCAAGTTTACTTACCCTATCTTTAATTTTGTGGAAGTTATTAAAGAAAAACAAAAAATAAATTGAATTTTCAACATTTCACAAATCGAAGACTAATACGAAAATACGCGAAATACCTCATTTATCATTACTTTCCCACCTTTCAAGTAGCATTCTGTCGGACTCTACATCTTTCCTGAGACTCTTCCACCGAATCCAACTAAATTACCCGAATTCCTTAACTAATCGAAGACTAATACGAAAATACGCGAGATACCTCATTTCCCATTACTTTCCCACCTTTCAAGTAGCATTCTGTCAGACTCTACATTTTTCCCGAGACTCTTCCACCGAATCCAACTAAATTACCCGAATTCCTTAACTAATCGAAGACTAATACGCGAAATACCTCATTTCTCATTACTTTCCCACCTTTCAAGTAGCATTCTGTCAGACTCTACATTTTTCCCGAGACTCTTCCACCGAATCCAACTAAATTCCTTTACTAATCGAAGACTAATACGAAAATACGCGAAATACCTCATTTCTCATTACTTTCCCACCTTTCAAGTAGCATTCTGTCAGACTACATTTTTCCCGAGACCCTTCCACCGAATCCAACTAAATTACCCGAATCCCTTAACTAATCCAAGATGCCTACGAAAATACGCGAAACGCCTCTCTTCTAATGACCTTATCACTTTTCAAGTGGCATCTCTGTAGGACTCTACATCTTTCCCGAGACTCTTCCACCGAATCCAACTAACTTACCCAAATCACTTGACCGCAGCTTAATAAATACACTTAACCACACCTTAAAAACTACAGCCCCGCAGGGGCTGTCTCAAACATACTATAAAAAAATTCCTGGGCCCGTTAGGGCCTAAAAAAACCCCCGCGGGGCTCTGACCTTTTTTTTCCTAAATTTCAATTTTCAATTTTTCCGAAATTTAAAAAACCGTCTTTCAACTAAAAACCCCGAGATAAAACTATTGATATTCCGCGCCAGCGGCGCGGCGCGTAGTCCTAGGTCGCGGCGGGCCCCCGGCTCGACCTAGTAATGAATTAAACAGGGAGTACAAAATAGTTATTTACGTATCAAGGCATTAAAGTTCAACTATTTATCATGAATGTGGAGTTTAAACCGCATGAGTGATAAAAAGCAACTTTAATGCCGAGGTGCATATTGCATTTTTTTTAAATCCAGAAACTGTGAAATTAAGATTAATTAACTTTATTTTTTAAATAATTTTCAGTGACATTAAGAAATGTCATAATTATTTTTAAATGTCAAAATCGGGATAATTTTTTGTAAGAAAACCATTATTTTTAGCATTATAATAGTGATAATTCTGAACTTAAAAAACTGTATTTATTTACCTTTTATTACAACACAATTATTGTTACAAGCATGTTTACATTTATCTGGTCACCTCTGCTAACTACAAAAATCGTACAATAATGGATTACTTTATAATAATAAATAAATAAATACACCACATGTAATTACGACCCCCTTTATCCCAGAAAGCTCTACAAGAGCCTTGTGCGGGAGGGGGCTACACATTTAAAGACAACGGACACACATCCAATATCCGTGTATAATGGAAAAATCCCCCTCCCAGTATTTTCCATTACCACGACCGGGAATCGAACCCGGGACTTTTGGGTGAGAGGCAGGTACGCTACCATCTCGACCATCACTTTAATGACGATTTTGAGGTACTTTAACGCCAATTTAAAAAAATATATTTTAATGAATTAAATAATTTAATTAAAATAGAAAAAATGAATTATTATACGCTTAAAGTGGAGGAAATAGATCCTCCCCAAAATATTTGTGGGAAGTCACAAATGAATTCTGTGGAATACAAAGAAATAAATCTAAAATATCCAAGTAGGTACTATTAGAAATAACAGAGGTGAAAAAGTAACAAGTAATGACAAAAAGCAAATATTATTTACTGCTTCTTTAGTTGTATCGGCAAATCACTTGCAAATAAAATCAATCCCTACATCCAATTTAAAAATTTGGGGGTTGCAACTGTCACTCAAAGGAGGTTGAATTTAGGGATGAAGTTTTGACGTTGCAGGATGTCATTCCAGAATCTAAAATTGACGTGTTTCGGCATTTCCTTGATATGTGTCAAAATATGAAGATATTGAATTTATTTATATGGAATTCTAGGTTGGAGAGGACATACATTTACAACAGTTAGATACTTTGCAAAACAGGTTATTTAAAATCATATTCAATAAAGAACTAACTTATTCTACAAATTCCCTTTTTAAAGAAACTGAAAATAATGGATATCAGGTTGTTATTCATTTTTCAGAGTATTATATATCAATGGAAAACTAAAGTCGAAATACGTAAGATGCGTAACACCAGAGGCAATAAAAATAATAACTTAAAAATTGCATTTAACGGTCCACAAATTTTTAAGGTAGCAAAATGGTACTAAGGTTTATGCAGCTAAAATTATTTATTTTTACTTAAGGAACCTACTCCTACTGTTTGTCCCATTCTTTAATAAACACCCATGACCAAATTATTAACAACTTTTATTTGACGTCCAACGTTCTGAGTAGATTTAAAATAAAAACTAAGAGCGATAAATGTGGCAACAGTGCCGGACGCCGTATTGTACCAAGTTTGTCAAAAAATATACACTAAGGACGTGGTATCATGTGGGATATACACATGATTATACTCCGGACGCTATATCGTACTATTAGTGAAAGGACGCAGTATTGTCAGTATATCTTAACTTCTTTATTTATTAAGATATCAGTAATCTAAAACCAGCTCTGGGCTGGATTTGATGAGTAGATCCAATATACTCCATCACATTTGAACTAACTAGTGTATTTCTGGGAGACGCCGTATGGTTGGCTTTTGTAAGGACGCAGCATTGTTAGCAGGATGTATATATATATATATATATATATATATATATATATATATATATATACGTACCCAACTACCTATACCAAGCCCGGTACATATCACAGGCTCTCAGAAGCCCAGGTTTCCTATCGTAGTTAGAAGTGTGTATTTCACGTGACTGCGCATAGGACAATTTATATACATTTAGCAACAGGAGAGGGGTAACCTTATTTAATATTTACTTAAATATATATTTCCCAGTTCTTCCCAAGCCCCCTCAAGCCACTTTACATCACCACCTTACTAAGCCCGACTGTATATAGTTAATACAGTTTACGCATTTTGAGAAGCCCAGCAACGTTGCCTTTATTTTCATGTTCTCAAGTATTTTATTACAATAATTAACGTTTTGAAAGATTCGTAGCTGTTCAACAAAATTATTATAATAATAATTTTTCCTCAACATGGAGAAAACTAAAGGGCCCGCACAAAATACATATAGGCAAAAATGGCTCTAGGTGAATTTTTGCTAAAATGTTAGTGTTAGTAGGTTGTAGATTTTAATTTCCTGATCAGAACTGTCAAGGTCCCAACTCAATCCTGTGACTAGTTTTTAAGGTACAGGGTGTTAAAGATATAAAATGGTTATTTTTATAAAATATGGTCCAAAAAAACCGGAATTTTCATTTTATCGTATAACTTCTTTATTTTTTCACCGATTTTCAACTTTTTGGATTCGTTTGACAGATAAATTTTCCAGCTATTTGATTCTCTATCAAAAACTGATATTATCACCATAAGTGTCAAGGCAGACGTATTTAAACTTGAGCAATTTTTAGTAACTGCTGGAATTTTGTTGAAAAGCCGCATTTACAAACGGTTTGTCATGACTGGTCTTCTGCCAATATTTTGGTGGGTAGTTTTTAAAAATCGGTCAAGGAACTACGGAACTGTACCAGAAAATGTAGAAGCGTGTTGTAAAGATTTCGGCAGCAATGGTAAAAACCGGAATTTTTTATTATCCTTTATAACTTTTTTGATTCTTTGCCGATTTTAATTTTTTTGGGTCATTTAAAACCCAAAGCCTTCCAGTACAATATTAAATCTCAGAAATTGACATGAATCATAAATCCAATATGGCGGAAGTAATCAAATTAACCTAATATTTAAAAGCCTCTAGAATTTTTTAAAATGGCGAATTTAGGCTTTCTTTTATCTTGAGGCCTTGTCTTCTAAGAACATTGGAACGTATTATAGATCACGAAAATCGGTTAAGGACTTACGAAGATATGAATAATAAATGAAATCTAATTAAATAACGGGCTGAACCAGAATCATAATTTAATTACGATCATTTAACTAAATAACAATAACTTATTGTCAAAATTAATACTTAAATAATGGAACATGACCTCCATTAGCGTTCACAACGAGCTGAACCTGCCTGTGCCAACCGTCTATTGCTTATTTAATAATTTGCTGGTCAGTTTCTTCCCAACAGTCTAAAATTCTTTGTCGCAATTCGCCTAAATTATTGAAATGACGACCATTCTTATACAACCGTTCTTGTAAATGTAAAATTAATTGTCACGGGGATTAAGATCTGGACTATTAGGAGGCCAGTGTTCTTGTTCAATAAAATTTGCTGCATGTTCTCTTAAAAATCCAAGTGTCCATCCTAAAATTTCATTGTAGTTACCAAGACCGACTAATTTGCATGAGTATGAAATCACTAATTTAAGGTAACATTTGACACGGAACAACTTCGCAATACTGTTGAAAATTAAGCCGTATTCCATGTTCAATAAAAATTATGCTAGTTTTAAAACCTCTACAAATTCCCACAGATACATAATGAAAATCTTGTCTTCATTTGACAGCACCATTATAACAAAACTAGGTACCACAAGACACTTTTTATTTAAAAACAGCTGACTGAAATAACAGTCATGAATCAATGTTCAATTGTTTTGTAACCATGACGATAACTGCATAGGTAACTCTGTTAAGAATTAATTTGATACTGTTGTTGTGGTGTACAGTGTACATGACTACGTTATACACCTTTATAAGTTCTTAACCGATTTTCGTGTTCTGCGTCACAATGTTTTTAGAATAGGCTTCAAGTTAAAAAAAAGTCATTTAATTTGTCATTTTAAAAAATTCTTACGGCTTTTAAATATTAGGTAAATTTGACCACTTCTGCCATATTGGATTTATAATTCATGTCAATTTCTGACATTTATGATTGTAGTGGAAGGCTTTGGGTTTTAAGTGACCCGAAAAAAATTAAAATCGGTAATGGAATCAAAAAGTTATAAAGGAAAATGAAAATTTCGATTTTTACTATGGCTGCCGAGACGTTTACAACACGTCTCTACATTTATTGGTGCAGCTCCGTAGTTCCTTGACCGATTTTTAAAAACTGCCCACCAAAATATTGCCAGAAGACCAGCCATGACCATAAAGCAAACCGTTTGTAAATACGGCATTTCAACAAAATTCCATCAGTTATTAAAAATTGCTCAAGTTTAAATACGTCAGCCTTGACATTTATGATCACTATATCAGTGTCTGACAGAGAATCATTTAGCTGGAGGCTTTAGCTGTCAAACGAGCCCAACAGGTTGAAAATCGATGAAAAAATAAAGAAGTTATGGGATAAAATGAAAATTCCGGTTATTTTTGGAGCACCCGATATATTTATAGCAATTTAAGGATTCGATTGCAATCTTTTGCATGAATGTTATTTCTTTAACTTCAAATAATATATTGTGACAAATATGTGTTTGTATACTGGGCGAGACACAAATAAAATAGAGTAATTTTTTAAAATCGATTTTTTTCTGCTCAAACCACAAAATATTACAAAAATCTATTAGGAATAAAATATAATTTTTTGATGTTACCGGAAGCAATAATTTGTATTTCATACAGGACGAGTCAAAAGTATGGCATCGCGAATGACCCATTCTAATGGGACTTCCTGTATATTATCATATTAATTTGGGCAAACCAGGTGTGACTCCGGATGAGGTACCGCACTCTTGTAAACTCTCTTATATTTACTAAAAGTTATTCTTTATAAAAAGTTTTCCTTGCCATAGGAAGTCATAAGCAGTCGTCAAACTTAAGATAAATTATACAGGGTATTCTAAAAATTTGAAAATTTATGGACTTTTAAGTGAATTGCTTTTTTACATCTTTATTGAACATTTTATTTAGCAAAGTGTTTCCAATTATTTAAAATACTTAATTTCAAAAAAATTACATTTCATTTAACTAAGTTGAGAACTATTTTACATGTAGACCTCCAAAAAGTACACATTTCTCTAATCTTTTTTTAAATTCTTCGTATGCATTAGAGGTCACATCTTCATTTATGGTTGCAAGAGCTTCTACAATTTTTTGCTTTAATAAATCTACGTCGTCTTCGAAATCGTTGCGGCCGAAATACTCGAACTCGAATTGTAGAATGTGCTGGACATCCGTCTTGTTGAAAAATTATTCTTCTACGTTTTAAATTTTCATTGTCCAATTTCCAAAACAAAATTATTTAAAAGTTCTAAATAAGTATCTTGGTTCAAAATTCTATCAATAAAATAAGGACCGTTTATTCTATGATGCAATATGTCGTTTTTAAACTTTCGACTGTTAGTGATAAATCGGAAAATTGGATTTTCCTGAGCCCAGTACCTACAATTTTGAGAGGAAACTATCCCATGGCCCATTAGTCTTAAAAGTAGATTCGTCCACGAATAAAATGTTTCGATAAAATGATCTATCTGCTAAAATTTTCTCACCCCGTTAAGCAAAAGTCCAAACGACGAGCATCATCTCCAACTTGAAGTTTGTGAATTAATTTAGGTTCGAATGCACGAAATAATAATAATAATCATAATAATAAAATGACTTTATTTCAGGCGGAGTCTAGCCTAAGCTATCCTCTGAATATGAGATTTGCTAATACCTAAATTATTTAACGACCATCTTGGGTGTTCTACAATCTACAGTCTAAAACTACACCGGTAGCAGCGTCATCTTCATTTAATTGTTTTTGTTTTTTTTCACATTTTTTACTTCCCCGGGGGTATCAAATTTATAAATTAATTTACATACTGTGAATCACTGTAACATCTGGATACTTCTCATTAAAAACTTCAATAGCGTATTTATAAGAAACATTTCCGATTCCATAGCATTTGATCAAGTAAATTCGTTGTTCCAAGGTTAAGGCGCTTTTAGACAGTCATGCAAATTGTGCCAGTTGGCTTATGCATGCAAATTTGCACAAATGAACGTCGCTGTATTCATTTAACGTTCAGTCTACCTTACACAGTTAGTATATCAAGAGTGTTGATTTTTGACAAAAAAAAAAAACGGGAAATTATGATGAGGAATTACTTTTTGCTACAGCTGTGGTTTGTGTTATATCAGACGTGCGACTGTCAAACATCGTTTACACTCTCATGCAAATACTTCAACCTCATATACGTACCCAACAACCTATACCAAGCCTGGTACATATCACCGGCTCTCAGAAGCCCAGGCTTCCTATTGTATTTAGAAGTGCGTATTTCACGTGACTGCGCGTAGGACAATTTATATACATTTTGCTAGAGGAGAGGGGTAACCTTATTTAATATTCACTTAATCATATATTTTCCAGTACTTGTAAAGCCACTTCATAGCGTCACCTTACCAAGCCCAACTGAGTTAATATATTACACTTATTTTGGGAAACCCTTATTTTCAACTCATAAGTGTTGAATGAAATTTTTATAATAATAATTTGACCCAACATGGACAGAACTAAATTCATAAAATCCAGATAAAAAAGGTAACCCACATAAAGAAAATTTTCTGATATTAAAAAAAGTGCAAGTATATGCTTATTTAATTTTCCTATGAAACGAATATCTTGACAATTATTTAAATTATGAATAATATTTCCTGCACATATAAATAATAAAGCTTTAAATAAAGCATGAGTTAATAAATGAAAAAAAGCTAATTTATACTCTCCTAAAGCTAAAATCCTTATTATTAAACCTAATTGACTTAATGTTGATAAAGCAATAATTTTTTTTAAATCAAATTCAAAATTAGCCCCTAAACCTAATATAAATATAGTTAAACTTGAAATTAATAATAAAATTAATATTAAATTTGAAGAAAAACAAAAATTAAAACGAATTAATAAATAAACCCCAGCTGTAACTAAAGTTGAAGAATGAACTAAAGAAGAAACTGGAGTTGGAGCTGCTATAGCAGCAGGTACTCAAGAAGAAAAAGGAATTTGAGCTCTTTTAGTTATAGTAGCTAAAACTACCATATATGAAATTAATTTTATAGAAAAATCTTCTTTTATTAAATCCAAATAAAAAATAAAATTTCTTCTTCCATAATTTATTATTCAAGCAATATATATAAGTAAAAGAACATCTCCAATACGATTAGATAATGTTGTTAATATCCCAGCATTAAAAGATTTAACATTTTGGTAATAAATTACTAAACAATAAGAAACTAAACCTAATCCATCTCAGCCTAATAAAATTGAAATTAAGTTAGGTCTAATAATTAATAATATTATTGATAAAACAAATATAACCACCAAATAAATAAATCGATTTAAATTTTCATCAACAAACATATATTCTTGACTATAATAAATTACTATAGAAGAAATAAATAAAACAAATCTTATAAATAATAACGACATTCAATCTAATAAGATAGTTATAATTACAGATAAAGAATTTATTGTTAATAAATTTAATTCAATAATTAAATTAAAATTTTGGATTAAAAAATGTAGCCTAAGAGAAAAAAGTGATAAAAAAATTAATAAAAATAAATTAAAATAAATTTACAAATAGAATAATTATATAAAATAGAAAACTATATCTTTGAAATCACAAATCAATATTTTTTATAAACTACTTAGATTAAATTCATAACACCAAATATTCACCCTTTAAAATTAATAAATTTAAAAGTATTCAATGTAAAAATAATAATAAATATTCGCGTAACATTCCTTGATAAACAGAAAATGTCCCTGAATAAAAATTACCATGCTGAGAAAAAGAATATAAAAATAACGAATACACAGCTCTAAAAAACGAAATTAAAGATAAAAATAATATTCTTATTCAACAAATGAAATTAAACTATTACTTAACAAAATTTATCCTATTAAATTTAAAGAGGGAGGAGCCGCTATATTAGAAGAACAAAGTAAAAATCGTCACAATGAAAGTCTAGGTATAATTTAATTTAAAAATCCCTTATTTAAATAAAGTCTTCGTCTCCCTATTCGTTCACAAGAAATATTAGCCAAACAAAATAAACCAGAAGAACATAATTCATGAGCATTTATCATTACCAGAGAACCTCAAAACCCTCAAATATTTAACGTTATAATACCTGCTAATACTATCACTATATGTGCAACTGAAGAATAAGCAATTAAAGATTTTATATCTCTTTGACGAATACAAATCAAAGAAACCAAAAATCCACCTACTAACCTAATAATAATAAAATAATAATGAATTTTTATTCCAATTTCAATAAATAATATTATTAAACGTAAAAATCCATAACCTCCCAATTTTAATATAATACCTGCCAGAATTATTGACCCTGAAACAGAAGCCTCTACATGAGCTTTAGGTAATCATAAATGAATAAAAAATATACCTATTTTAACAAAAAATACTAAATTTATACATAAATATATAAAAACTCTATTTACATTATTAATAAAAAAAATAAAAACTTAAAGAATTACATTTTTCATGATAAAAAAAAAATTGAAATTATTATAGGTAAAGAAACTAATAAAGTATAAAATAATAAATAAATACCAGCTTCAATTCGCTCAGGTTGATAACCTCAACCAATAATCAAAATTAAAGTAGGAATCAATCTAATTTCAAAAAATAAATAAAAAATAAATATTTTTAAAGAAGAAAATGTTAAATAAAATCTAATAAGAAAAATTATATTCTAATTTTTAGAATTAAGTGACTGGCTGCATGTAGAAATACTAATGCCATAAAACAATTTTAGAATACCCTGTAAAATGATCTCAAGTTTGACGGCTGCTTATGGCTTCCTAAGACAAGCAAAACTTTTTACAAATAATGACTTTCTCGGCAAATCAAAAATAAAATAGTTTACAAGAGTGCGTTACCTGATCCTGGGACTCACTATATTTTTCTCTTTAGATAATAGTATTCTTAAATTCCAAACACTTTATAATTTTAAAAAAACATAATATTCTAATTCTAACTTTAATTTTCTCTTATTTGATTCAGTTGCTTCCTTATGCAAAACCTAAATGGATGAACAGCTTTAACAGTTGAATAAACTGCATTTAACCATAAATTAAAAGAGAATTAAAATTGACATCGAATTACATCGACTAATTTAAAAATAATGACGGTTCGAGTTTCGTGATTATTTATAGAGTAATCCACCTAAAATGAACCCATTAAAAATTTATTGGCTTTTATTTTTATAAACAAAACTGTACTTGACAATTTTATTATTAGTGAAAATTATCATAGTACTGACTACTTCCAGTTTTTTAATTGGTGTATTTCTTAATAAAATGAATTTATTCCCGGTAACTTTCAATTGTTTCATTAGAAGAGACAGCTACTTTACCTGATGCGATGTTGGCAAGTTTTCGGGCTACGCATCATACGAATAAAATACTGGGCTTCGCTAAATCGGTCATATATTATCATTGTATATACTGATCAAGTTGTGCGCCCTCTATATGAAATTTTCGGAATTAATTCTGTATATTTTGAGAGAAATACCGACCTTACCAAGCCCATCAAAAATTTGGGGAGGACGTTCCATTAGCCCTACCAAGCTTAACCACTTAAATATACACGTAAGTTTTTACCAAGCCCGGAGTCGGGCTTCGTAAGTAGGTGTCGGGCTTAGTATACTCTAAAGACATACAATTTTGGGCCTGATAATGCCGGTTTATATGTATATATATATATATATATATATATATATATATATATATATATATATATATATATATATATATATATATATATATATATATATATATATATATATATATATATATATATATATATATATATATATATATATATATATATATATATATATATATATATATATATATATATATATATATATATATATATATATATATATATATATATATATATATATATATATATATATATATATATATACATCCTGCTAACAATGCTGCGTCCTTACAAAAGCCAACCATACGGCGTCTCCCAGAAATACACTAGTTAGTTCAAATGTGATGGAGTATATTGGATCTACTCATCAAATCCAGCCCAGAGCTGGTTTCAGATTACTGATATCTTAATAAATAAAGAAGTTAAGATATACTGACAATACTGCGTCCTTTCACTAATAGTACTATATAGCGTCCGGAGTATAATCATGTGTATATCCCACATGATACCACGTCCTTAATGTATATTTTTTGACAAACTTGGTACAATACGGCGTCCGGCACTGTTGCCACATTTATCGCTATTAGTTTTTATTTTAAATCTACTCAGAACAGTAGTTGGACGTCAAATAAAAGTTGGTAATAATTTGGTCATGGGTGTTTATTAAAGAATGGGCCAAACAGTAGGAGTAGGTTCCTTAAATAAAAATAAATCATTTTAGCTGCATAAACCTTAGTACCATTTTGCTACCTTAAAAATTTGTGGACCGTTAAAAGCAATTTTTTTATTTAAATTTTTTGTTATATTTCTATTACTATTAACACGATTACATCCAAATTTGGTACATGGGGGTTTCTTGGGCCGCTGAATAAAGTAGTGTAAACAATTGTTTCAAATAACGTAGAGGGCGCTGCGAACGCCTAATTATTTCTTTTGTTTTAGTCGTGAATTTTTTCAACATCGATTTTTATAAAAGTAATATTGGTTTTGAATGCAGCATTCAATTCTACGTCAAAAAGGTATACTTATTTTATGTAGGTAAAATGCACCGTTTTCAAGTAAAATGCATTTAAACTTCCTATGGCACAATGAAGAGAATTATATAAAATTTAAATTGTTCATTAAAGAATGTGCCAAACTGTAACAGTAGGTTCTTTGAGTAAAAATAAATCATTTAACTGAACATACCTCAGTACCATTTCACGTCCTTAAAAAACTAGCTAGTTATTAATTAAAAACTTTTTAAATTTCTTAATTTGTTATATTAATAAAATTTTTCTTTTTAAAAACTGAGTTTTATCTATTATACATACTTAATTATTTTACTGTCAGTATTAGTCATGTACCTAGTAGATTTATAATTTAAATTTTACGTAATTCTCTTCGTTGTGCCACAGGAAGTTTTAATGCATTTTTCTCGAAAACGGTATATTTTACCGACATAAAATAAGTATTCCATTTTTACGTAGAATTGAATGCTGCAATAAAAACGAATATTACTTTTTTAAAGCTCAAAAGATTAACGACTAAAACAAAAGAAATAACTAGGCGTTCGCAGCGCCCTCTACGTTATTCGCCACAATTGTTTACACTACTTTTCTCAGCGGCCCAAAAAACTCCCATATACCAAATTTGGATGAAATTGTGTTAATAAATAGTAAGAGAGATATAACAAAAAAATTTAAATGAAGAAATTGCTTTTGTCGGCCCATAACCGTTTAAGGAAGCAAAATGGTACTAAGGTATGTGCAGCTAAAATGATTTATTTTTACTCAAGGAACCTACTCCTACAGTTTGGCCCATTCTTTAATAAACACCCTGTATTATAAGGCTATATTACACGGCTTTAGGACCAAGGTATGTAAAACATCTTTGTCCACAGGTTGTATTTGTTTTTGAAATTTTTAAGTTATTATTTTTATTGCCTCTGGTGTTATGCATCTTACGTATTTCGACTTTAGTTTTCCATTGATTTATAATACCCTGGAAAATGAATAACAACCTGATATCCATTATTTTAGTTTCTTAAAGGGAGTTTGTAGAATAAGTTAGTTCTTTATTGAATATGATTTTAAATAACCTGATTTGCAAAGTATATAACTACAACCTAGAATTCCATATACAACGATACAACTAAAGAAGCAGTAAATAATATTTGCCTTTTTGTCATCGCTTATTACTTTTTCACCTCTGTTATTTCTAATAGTACCTACTTGGATATTTTAGATTTATTTCTTTGTATTCCACAGAATTCATTTGTGACTTCCCACAAATATTTTGGGGAGGATCTATTTCCTCCACTTTATGCGTATAATAATTCATTTTTTCTTTTTTAATTAAATTATTTAATTCATTACAATATTTTTTTTAAATTGGCATTGAAGAACCTCAAATTCGTCATTAAAGTGATGGTCGAGATGGTAGCGTATCTTTGTCCACAGATTGTATTTGTTTTTGGAATTTTTAAGTTATTATTTTTATTGCCTCTGGTGTTATGCATCTTACGTATTTCTACTTTAGTTTTCCATTGATTTATAATACTCTGGAAAATGAATAACAACCTGATATCCATTATTTTAGTTTCTTTAAAAAGGGAATTTGTATAATAAGTTAGTTCTTTATTGAATATGATTTTAAATAACCTGTTTTGCAAACTATCTAACTGTTGTAAATGTATGTCCTCTCCAACCTACAATTCCATATAAATAAATTCAATATCTTCATATTTTGACACATATCAAGGAAATGCCGAAACACGTCAATTTTAGATTCTGGAATGACATCCTGCAACGTAAAAACTTCATCCCTAAATTCAACCTCCTTTGAGTGACAGTTGCAACCCCCAAATTTTTAAATTGGATGTAGGGATTGATTTTATTTGCAAGTGATTTGCCGATACAACTAAAGAAGCAGTAAATAATATTTTCCTTTTTGTCATCACTTGTTACTTTTTCACTTTTTCTAATAGTACCTACTTGGATATTTTAGATTTATTTCTTTGTATTCCACAGAATTCATTTGTGACTTCCCACAAATATTTTGGGGAGGATCTATTTCCTCCACTTTATGCGTATAATAATTCATTTTTTCTTTTTTAATTAAATTATTTAATTCATTAAAATATTTTTTTTTAAATTGGCATTAAAGTACCTCAAAATCGTCATTAAAGTGATGGTCGAGATGGTAGCGTACCTGCCTCTCACCCCAAAAGTCCCGGGTTCGAATCCCGGTCGTGGTAATGGAAAATACTGTGAGAGGGATTTTTCCATTATACACGGATATTGGATGTGTGTCCGTTGTCTTTAAATGTGTAGCCCCCTCCCGCACAAGGCTCTTGTAGAGCTTTCTGGGATAAAGGGGGTCGTAATTACATGTGGTGTATTTATTTATTTATTATTATAAAGTAATCCATTACTGTACGATTTTTGTAGGTGGCAGAGGTGACCAGATAAATGTAAACATGCTTGTAACAATAATTGTGTTGTAATAAAAGGTAAATAAATACAGTTTTTTAAGTTCAGAATTATCACTATTATAATGCTAAAAATAATGGTTTTCTTACAAAAAATTATTCCGATTTTGACATTTAAAAATAATTATGACATTTCTTAATGTCACTGAAAATTATTTAAAAAATAGAGTTAATTAATCTTAATTTCACAGTTTCTGGATTTAAAAAAAATGTAATATGCACCTCGGCATTAAAGTTGCTTTTTATCACTCATGCGGTTTAAACTCCACATTCATGATAAATAGTTGAACTTTAATGCCTTGATACGTAAATAACTATTTTGTACTCTCTGTTTAATTCATTACTAGGTCGAGCCGGGGGCCCGCCGCGACCTAGGTCTACGCGCCGCGCCGCTGGCGCGGAATATCAGTAGTTTTATCTCGGGGTTTTTAGTTGAAAGACGGTTTTTTAAATTTCGGAAAAATTGAAAATTGAAATTGAGGAAAAAAAAGGTCTGAGCCCCGCGGGGGTTTTTTTAGGCCCTAACGGGCCTAGGAAATTTTTTATAGTATGTTTGAAAAAGCCCCTGCGGAGCTGTAGTTTTTAAGATGTGGTTAAGTGTATTTATTAAGCTGCGGTCAAGTGATTTGGGTAAGTTAGTTGGATTCGGTGGAAGAGTCTCGGAAAAGATGTAGAGTCCTACAGAGATGCCACTTGAAAAGTGATAAGGTCATTAGAAGAGAGGCGTTTCGCGTATTTTCGTAGGCATCTTGAATTAGTTAAGGGATTCGGGTAATTTAGTTGGATTCGGTGGAAGGGTCTCGGGAAAAATGTAGTCTGACAGAATGCTACTTGAAAGGTGGGAAAGTAATGAGAAATGAGGTATTTCGCGTATTTTCGTATTAGTCTTCGATTAGTTAAGGAATTCGGGTAATTTAGTTGGATTCGGTGGAAGAGTCTCAGGAAAGATGTAGAGTCCGACAGATATGCTACATGAAAAGTGAGAGGGTCATCAGAAATGAGGCGATTTTTGTTTTTTTCGTAGGCGTCTTCGATTAGTCAAGGGATTCGGGCGTTTTAGTTGGATTCGGTCGAAAAGTCTCTGGAAAGATGTAAAGTTCGACAGAGATATTACTGGAAAGGTGAGAAGGTTATCTAAAATGAGGCGTTTCGCATATTTTCGTAGGCGTCCTCGATTAGTTAAGGCATTCGAGCGTCTTAGTCGGATTCGGTCTAAAAGTTTCGGAAAAGATGTAGAATCCGGCATAGATATCATAGATAAGGTGAGGTAATCGGAAATGAGGCGTATCTAGCTTTTTTGTAATCAAATTTTTCCTTTTTTATCATTATGTTTAACTTTAATAATATTTGTACTTGTTTTTGTCTCATTTTTTATTATATTAATAAATTTGTTAGTAGTATTTTCCAGATTTTCATTTTTCAACCATTCCCATATTTTAAGTGAATTTTTAAATTTTCTATAATCCATATACATAGTTTTGTGAATTATGTGAACTTACCTTTGTATTAGTTAATATTATTTGTACTACAATTATATAATAAATAATAAATAACATCACATGTAATTACGACCCCCTTTATCCCAGAAGGCTCTAAGAGCGTTGTGCGGGAGGGAGCTGCACATTTAAAGACAAGGGACACATCCAATATCCGTGTATAATGGAAAAATCCCTCTCACAGTATTTTTTATTGCCACGATCGAGAATCGAACCCGGGGCTTTTGGGTGAGAGGCAGGTACGCTACCATCTCGACCATTAGTCATATAAATATAATATATAATGGTCTGCTATTTTCGATTTTATTATACACTAACACGAATCTCATAGTGCATTCTGTGAGTCGGAAGAAACCTCGAAAAACAAGTATTTGGGTAGTCAAACTACTTCCCTCTCACGTTTTCGAGGATGCTGAACACGATGGTGATGTTGGCTCTGCTCCTCGAGTTGTCCCTACCCCCCTAACGGCCAAATAACCACTCTCCAAGGGGGTGAAAAATGTGTTTCGTGCTACAAACAAGAAAACCCTCGTTATCTCTCGTTTTTGAGTGTGCCGGGCAAGAGAAAAATATTACCAAATCACCTCGATCCCCGCGAGCCCCTCGAACGGACACAAACTACCCCTTTGACGCGCGGTTTTATAAAGTAAGTGAAGTAAGTTAGATCATAAACATTTTTGTTGACGCATAAAATTACTTATTTACTATAGGTAAATATAAATCATTTTCAACATTTGTCGAGATGACTTGATAATATTTTTCTCTTGCCCAGCATACTCAAAAACAAGACATACGTGGGTTTTCTCGTTTGTAGCACAACACATTTTTCACCCCCTTGGAGGGCAGTTTTTGTCCGCTCGGATGGTTGGTTTGCCTCAGGGAGCAGAACTAATATTACCATCGTGTTCAGCATCCTCAATAACGGGGGGATGACATAAGTTTTACCGGTGGAAGACGTAGAATACGCGATTCCTCCTCTTTGGGGATGGTTTCTGGCCGTTAGGGGGGTAGGGTCAATTCGGGGAGCAGAATCAACATCACCATCGTGTTCAGCATGCTCGAAAACGGGGGGAGACGGTATTTTGGTTGACTCCGTCCGACTCACAGCGTCCGACTCACAGAATGCACTATTACGCGCGAGTAAACGTCCCACTAAAATGGAATGATTATATATATTTATGCGATACGTTGTTGCCAAATCTCGGATGCAGCATTATACTATAACTGAAAGAGTATATTAGATGTATATTTCTGTACAAAGATCGACGCGACCCCAAACTAAGTTCGTTGGAACTAAAAATATACTCTTGCTTACACTTGACATATAATACCGCGTCCAAAATCGAAAAATTGTCCAGTCAATATCTCAGTTAATTGAAATGATACAGAAATTATTTCTATGTTTATCGGTAGCTCAGGTGACACAGAATAATCTGAGAAGTTGTAAAAGGATCACTCGCGAAATATGGCGAAGATAATATGGAAAAACAATACTGCGTCCGGTATACGGATGCACTATTGTACAGGACGCACTAGTGAATGGTATCGTGTCAATGTACGGACGCAGCATTGATAGCAGGATAAATATATATATATATATATATATATATATATACATATAAACCGGCATTATCAGTCCCAAAATTGTATGTTTTTAGAGTATAGGAAGCCCGACACCTACTTACGAAGCCCGACTCCGGGCTTGGTAAAAACTTACGTGTATATTTCAGTGGTTAAGCTTGGTAGGGCTAATGGAACGTCCTCCCCAAATTTTTGATGGGCTTGGTAAGGTCGGTATTTCTCTCAAGATATACAGAATTAATTCCGAAAATTTCATATAGAGGGCGCACAACTTGATCAGTATATACAATGATAATATATGACCGATTTAGCGAAGCCCAGTATTTTATTCGTATGATGCGTAGCCCGAAAACTTGCCAACATCGCATCAGGTAAAGTAGCTGTCTCTTCTAATTAAACAATTGGAAGTTACCCTGAACAATTTCATTTTATTAAGAAATACATCAATTTTATTAAAAAACTGAAAGTATGACAATTTTCACTAATAATTGGCAAGTGCAGTTTTGTTTATAAAAATAAAAGCCAATAAATTTTTAATGGGTTCATTGTAGGTGGATTACTCTACAGGGTGATTCACGTTGACCGCCTATAAGAAGTATCTCGAGAAAGAAAAGAGATATCGATTTGAAATTTTGGTTATGGTCCTAAATGGGTAGGATCTATTTAATGAAAATATTTCCAAAATGGTGGCATTTCCGGTTATACCGGAAGTTGACCCTAACTTTGTTATTTTAAATGAGATGCCCCCATTTTCAATTTTTTTTTAGATTCCTCGGAAAATTTAAAGGTCACTTCATTAAAGGTTCCCTATGTCTAAACTGAATATTTTCTGAGATATTAATTTTTTTCCCAAAATATTGACGGAATAGTTGTATAATGTAAAAATCAATATCTCAGTAACAATTAATGATAAGACGTTGAATTTTTTAATGAGGTAAGACAAGGTATTGGAGCTATCCATCATGTAATAAAATTGTCAACATCTCAACTGCAAAGTTTCTAAAATTAACGATATCTATCGACCTCATAAAAACAGCAATAAGTCATTTTTTTTAAATGGAACCATATCTAATTAAATACACCAATCGATAGCGAGAAAAAATGCGCATCTAAGCATGTGTCATGTTCCTATACCCAAAATGTATGATTCTTTAGATATTTGCGATTTTCTAATTTGATCGATGAAAATTGAAGAGTGCCATATGAAAATTGAAGAGTATGCTTTGACTTTGACTGTGGACGAAACAAAATACAACAAATTCAACAAATAGGCTTGTTCTGGTTCAAAATTTTCGCAGTCCTAAAACCGTTCCCGTCTTGCGCAATGTAAAAAATTACCAATTTTAATACACAGCGCATGGTTGTTTCTTCATTGCGCATGACGGGGACTGATCCAGAACTGTTCTAATGAGAACCAGAACAAGCCTAATGTGACAGCTAATATGTAACTCGTGTTATTGTTTTGGGTTTATTGATGGTAATTCAGGATACATTTCATTAAATGTTCTGCATGTTCTGCTAATTATTCTGTCACATTGTCCATGAATGTAAAATAAATGAAAAATATCTGAGTTTGAGTAATTATTTGCCACTTTCTCCACAATAAGACACAATACAGAATATTTATAATGAAAAACAATAACACGAGTTATGTATTAGCTGTCACATCTGTTTAATTTGTTGTATTTTGTTTCGTCCACAGTCAAAGTCAAAGCATACTCTTCAATTTTCATCGATCAAATAGAAAATCGCAAATATCTAAAGAATCATACATTTTGGGTATAGGAACATGATACATGTTTAGATGCGCATTTTTTCTCGCTATCGATTGGTGTATTTAATTATGGTTCCATTTAAAAAAATGACTTATTGCTGTTTCTATGAGGTCGATAGGTATCGTTAATTTTAGGAACTTTGCAGTTGAGGACCATAACCAAAATTTCAAATCAATATCTTTTTTCTTTCTCGAGATACTTCTAATAGGCGGTCAACGTGAATCACCCTGTATATACAGGGTGTTTCATGAGGAACTGTACATAGTCCAATGGTAGATAGGGCCCATCAAGGTTAGTAACAAACCACTATTTAAAATCATTTTAGCCAAATATTTAGGGTTGTACAGGGTGATTTATGAATTTTTACCAAAATTTGCTTTCGTTGCCATTTAGAAACTGATTGTCCGATTCAATTTATTTTCGGTACACTTTAAGTACGATCAAATACCAACAGTACCCCTTAATTACAAAACCAAAATTCCAGGTCCGTATTAGGAAAAATTTCATTTTATCTGTGCCCCCTAAAAAGTTCACCCTGTATATGTTTTTTTTTAATCTTATTACTGAAGTTTGAAAGTACATAAACTACCAACAAAAGTGGAATACTTCGTTTTCTTGTCACACTTACAACAGATACAAAATAAACACATGAAATTTAAGCATTATCTTGTTAAAATTCAAACTTTCAGTAATTCAATGCTAGTTGTGAAAGTTACTATCAATTTAAGTTTCTAAGTAATTATAACTATTATTAGTTAAAAATAGTATGAAATACCAACAGTTAGTCGCAATCAACAAGACTCCAGGACCGTATTAAGAAAAATCATCATCTCGTCGATTCCTCCTAAAATTTTCACCCTGTATATCTTATTCTTAACTTTAATTGCCATACTTTAAAAGTACATAAAGTATCAACAAGTAGTGTAGTGTGATCCACACTTTTCAAAAATAATTATGAACATCCAACTACCGACACATAAGTTGTGTAGTAATTAAAGGGTAATCTAGTACATTCTGTTCTAATTTGTAATGTAGAATATTTTCATGTTCAGTTCTAGTTTTAAGAAATGAACCTATTTTATTTAGTGTGCAGCTAAAGACATTTGTGCAGGATTTCTGCGAAAGTTTGTCAATTTTTTCTACAGTAGGAATATAATAGACTTTTTATCTAATGACACTGTTAACAAAAGGAGTAGCCGGCTTTGGCAATAGTTTGACAGGTAAAATTGTTGATGAGGTATAACTTTTGTTTCTACGTTCCTAATGCCATTAGTCCAACTTGAGAGTAGCAATTAATAGACCGAATTGAACAGTATTGTAACGTAATGAGAAACTACCCATACGTTATACGAAATTCTGTGGGACATTTAGTAGTTAGACAAATAAAATGCCGTGAAGAGGGGGGTTTACATTTGGAAAATAAGTTATAGATTTTTACTTTTTATTATGTTAATATGTATTATTTTGTTTTGTTATGTTGTTTTGTATTCATGTTGCGTTTTTTATTTTGCTTGTTCTGTTCTGTTACTATTAAATTGTTTTAAAATTCAAAGAGTATTATTTACAGACAGAATAGCTGCTCTAACTGAAACCAATTTATTGAAAATGTCAATTTTATCGAGATAAATTTTGTTGGTTTAAAACCTTTTGAAAGTGTAATAAGAAAACGGATCATACTACACTACTTGTTGATACTTTATGTACTTTTAAATTATAGCAAGTAAAGTTAAGAATAAGATATACAGGGTGAAAATTTTAGGAGGAATCGACGAGATGATGATTCCTAATACGGTCCTGGAGTCTTGTTGATTGCGACTAACTGTTGGTATTTCATACTATTTTTAACTAATAATAGTTATAATTACTTAGAAACTTAAACTGATAGGAACTTTGACAACTAGCATTGAATTACTGAAAGTTTGAACTTTAACAAGATAATGTTTAAATTTAATGTTTTATTTTGTATCTGTTGTAAGTGTGACAAGAAAACGAAGTACTCCACTTTTGTTAGTAGTTTATGTACTTTCAAACTATAGTAATAAAATTTAAAAAAAATATATACAGGGTGAACTTTTTAGGGGGCACAGATAAAATGAAATTTTTTCTAATACGGACCTGGAATTTTGGTTTTGTAATTATGGCGGCGAACTGTTGGTATTTGATAGTACTTAATGTGTACCGAAAATAAATTGAATCGGACAATTAGTTTCTAAAAGGCAACGAAAACAAATTCTGGTAAAAATTCATAAATCACCCTGTACAACCCTAAATACTTGGCTAAAATGATTTTAAATAGTGGTTTTTTACTAACCTTGATGGGCCCTATCTACCATTGGACTATGTACAGTTCCTCATGAAACACCCTGTATAATCAAGAAACTCGAACCGTCATTATTTTTAAATTAGTTGATGTAATTCGATGTCAATTTTAATTCTCTTTTAATTTATGGTTAAATGCAGTTTATTCAACTGTTAAAGCTGTTTATCCATTTAAGTTTTGCATAAGGAAGCAACTGAATCAAATAAGAGAAAATTAGAGTTAGAATTAGAACATTATGTTTTTTTTTCTAAACGGTATTACTGATTAAAAAATTATAAAGTGTTTGGAATTTAAGAATAGTCTATTATCTAAAGAGAAAAATACAGTGGGTCCCAGGATCCGGTAACGCACTCTTGTAAACTATTTTATTTTTGATTTGCCGAGAAAAAGTCATTCTTTGTAAAAAGTTTTGCTTGTCTTAGGAAGCCATAACTTGAGATAATTTTACAGGGTATTCTAAAATTGTTTTATGGCATTAGTATTTCTACATGCAGCCAGTCACTTAATTCTAAAAATTAGAATATAATTTTTCTTATAATTAGAATGTATTTAACATTTTCTTCTTTAAATTTATTTATGTTTTATATATTTTTCGAAATTAGATTGATTCCTACTTTAATTTTGATTATTGGTTGAGGTTATCAACCTGAGCGAATTGAAGCTGGTTGTTATTTATTATTTTATACTTTATTAGTTTCTTTACCTATAATAATTTAAATTTTTTTTTATTATGAAAAATGTAATTCTTTAAATTTATTTTTTTAATAATAATGTAAATAGAGTTTTTATATATTTATGTATAAATTTAGTATTTTTTGTTAAAATACCTATATTTTTTATTCATTTATGATTACCTAAAGCTCACGTAGCGCCTCCTGTTTCAGGGTCATTAATTTTGGCAGGTATTATATTAAAATTATGAGGTTATGGATTTTTACGTTTAATAATATTATTTATTGAAATTGGAATAAAAATTAATTTTTATTTTATTATTATTAGATTAGTAGGTGGATTTTTTGTTTCTTTGATTTGTATTCGTCAAAGAGATATAAAATCTTATATAATTGCTTATTCTTCAGTTGCACATATAGGGATAGTATTAGCAGGTATTATAACTTTAAATATTTGAGGGTTTTGAGGTTCTCTGGTAATGATAATTGCTCATGGATTATGTTCTTCTGGTTTATTTTGTTTAGCTAATATTTCTTATGAACGAATAGGGAGACGAAGACTTTATTTAAATAAGGGATTTTTATATAAGACTTTCATTGTGATGATTTTTACTTTGTTCTTCTAATATAGCTGCTCCTCCCTCTTTAAATTTAATAGGAGAAATGTTGTTAATTAATAGTTTAATATTATTTTTATCATTAATTTCATTTTTTAGAGCTGTGTATTCGTTATTTTTATATTCTTTTTCTCAGCATGGTAATTTTTATTCAGGGACATTTTCTGTTTATCAAGGAATATTTACGAGAATATTTATTATTATTTTTACATTGAATACCTTTAAATTTATTAATTTTAAAAGGTGATTATTTGGTGTCATGAATTTAATCTAAGTAGTTTATAAAAAAATATTGATTTGTGATTTTAAAGATATAGTTTTCTATTTTAGATAATTTATTCTATTTTAAAGTTTATTTTAATTTATTTTTATTAAATTCTTTATCATTTTTGTTCTCTTAGGCTACATTTTTTAATCCAAGATTTTAATTTAATTATTGAATTAAATTTATTAACATTAAATTCTTTATCTGTAATTATAACTATCTTATTAGATTGAATGTCGTTATTATTTATGAGATTTGTTTTATTTATTTCTTCTATAGTAATTTATTATAGTCATGAAAATATGTTTGGTGATGAAAATTTAAATCGATTTATTTATTTGGTGGTTATATTTGTTTTATCAATTTTATTATTAATTATTAGACCTAATTTAATTTCAATTTTATTAGGTTGAGATGGATTAGGTTTAGTTTCTTATTGTTTAGTAATTTATTACCAAAATGTTAAATCTTTTATTGCTGGGATATTAACAGCATTATCTAATCGTATTGGAGATGTTGCTTTACTTATATCTATTGCTTGAATAATAAATTATGGAAGATGAAATTTTATTTTCTATTTGGATCTAATAAAAGATGAATTTTCTATAAAATTGATGATTACCTGCGGCTATAGCAGCTCCAACTCCAGTTTCTTCTTTAGTTCATTCTTCAACTTTAGTTACAGCTGGGGTTTATTTATTAATTCGTTTTAATTTTTGTTTTTCTTCAAACTTAATATTAATTTTATTATTAATTTCAAGTTTAACTATATTTATATCAAGTTTAGGAGCTAATTTTGAATTTGATTTTAAAAAAAATATTGCTTAATCAACATTAAGTCAATTAGGTTTAATAATAAGGATTTTAGCTTTAGGAGAGTATAAATTACCTTTTTTTCATTTATTAACTCATGCTTTATTTAAAGCTT
Source organism: Rhagium mordax (assembly GCA_963680705.1). NCBI lineage: Eukaryota > Metazoa > Arthropoda > Insecta > Coleoptera > Cerambycidae > Rhagium > Rhagium mordax. The sequence goes on along the minus strand of OY796661.1, from coordinate 22,905,495 downwards.
TATTATTTATATGTGCAGAAAATATTATTCATAATTTAAATAATTGTCAAGATATTCGTTTCATAGGAAAATTAAATAAGCATATACCATTAACTTACACTTTTTTTAATATCAGAAATTTTTAAAGAAAAATACAAAGATGTGGGTTACCTTTTTTATCTGAATTTTTGTTCTAAAGATTTAGTTGTTGAAATTATATCTATACAATTTTTAAATATTTTTATTTATTTAATTTTTTATATTAAATTCATTACAAAATGATTTACTTACCTACTTTCTGCTGCCTAACTAAACTCATTAAGAATTTAGTTCTGTCCATGTTGGGTCAAATTATTATTATAATAATTTTGTTCAACACTTATGAGTTGAAAATAAGGGCTTCCCAAAATGCGTGTAATATATTACTCAGGTGGGCTTTACAAGTACTGGGAAATATATGATTAAGTGAATATTAAATAAAAAATAAAAATGTATATAAATTGTCCTACGCGCAGTCACGTGAAATACGCACTTCTAACTACAATAGGAAGCCTGGGCTTCTAAGAGCCTGTGACATGTACCAGGCTTGGTATAGGTTGTTGGGTACGTATATGAGGTTGGCGTATTTGTTCAGTGTAATTTGTTGTTATTACCGATTGCCCGTCGTGCTGGTGTGGAAATACATGTGAAAAATTTCAGATCCTCGTAACTTCTCCGTCAAAATCTCAATGTAGCTGACGTCGCACGTCTGATATAACACAAACCACAGCTGTAGCAAAAAGTAATTCCTCATCAATATTTTCCATTCTTTTTTGTCAAAAAATCAACACTCTTGGTATGCTAACTGTGTAAGGTAGACAACGTTAAATGAATACAACGACGTTCATTTGTGCAAATTTGCATGTACAAATCAGTTGCGCAAATTGCATGAGCATCTAAACAGAAGTACAACGACTCAGTACATTTGTGCAAATTTGCATGCACAAGCCAATTGGCACAATTTGCATGACCGTCTAAAAGCGCCTTAACCTTGGAAAAACGAATTTACTTGATCAAATGCTATGGAATCGGAAATTTTTCTTATAAATACGCAATTGAAGTTTTCAATGAGAAGTATCCAGATGTTACAGTGATTCACAGTATGTAAATTAATTTATAAATTTGATACCACCGGGGAAGTAAAAAATGTGAAAAAAGAACAAAAACAATTAAATGAAGATGACGCTGCTACCGGTGTAGTTTTAGACTCTGTAGATTGTAGAACACCCAAGATGGTCGTTAAATTTAGGTATTAGCAAATCTCATATTCAGAAGATTTTAGTCGTTTGGACGTTTGTTTAACTATGGGTGAGAAAATTTAGCAGATAGATCATTTTATCGAAACATTTTATTCGTGGACGAATCTACTTTTAAGACTAATGGGCCATGGGATAGTTTCCTCTCAAAATTGTAGGTACTGGGCTCAGGAAAATCCTACTTTCCGATTTACCACTAACAGTCGAAAGTTTAAAAATGACATATTGCATCATAGAATAAACGGTCCTTATTTTATTGATAGAATTTTGAACCAAGATACTTATTTAGAACTTTTAAATAATTTTGTTTTGGAAATTGGACAATGAAAATTTAAAACGTAGAAGAATAATTTTTCAACAAGACGGATGTCCAGCACATTCTACAATTCGAGTTCGAGTTCGAGCATTTCGGCCGCAACGATTTCGAAGACGACGTAGATTTATTAAAGCAAAAAATTGTGGAAGCTCTTGCAACCACAAATGAAGATGTGACCTCCAATGCATACGAAGAATTTAGAAAAAGATTAGAGAAATGTGTACTTTTTGGAGGTCTACATGTAGAATAGTTCTCAACTTAGTTAAATGAAATGTAATTTTTTTGAAATTAAGTTTTTTAAATAATTGGAAACACTTTGCTAAATAAAATGTCCAATAAAGATGTAAAAAAGCAATTCACTTAAAAGTCCATAAATTTTAAAATTTTTAGAATACCCTGTATAATTTATCTTAAGTTTGACGACTGTTTATGACTTCCTATGACAAGGAAAACTTTTTATAAAGAATAACTTTTTCTCGGCAAATCAAAAATAAGAGAGTTTACAAGACTGCGGTACCTCATCCAGAGACACACCTGGTTTGCCCAACTTAATATGATAATATACAGGAAGTCCCATTAGAATGGGTCATTTGCGATGCCATACTTTTGACTCGTCCTGTATGAAATACAAAATAGGGCTTTCGGTAATATCAAAAAATTATATTTAAATCCTAATAGATTTTTGTAATATTTTGTGGTTTGAGCAGAAAAAAATCGATTTTTAAAAATTACTCTATTTTGTTTGTCTCGCCCTGTATACAAACACATATTTGTCACAATATATTATTTGAAGTTAAAGAAATAACATTCATGCAAAAAATTTCAATCGAATCCTTAAATTGCTATAAATATTTTTTATAAAAATAACCACTTTATATCTTTAACACCCTGTACCTCAAAAACTAGTCACAGGATTGAGTTGGGACCTTGACAGTTCTGATCAGGAAATTAAAATCTGCAACATACTAACATTTTAGCAAAAATTCACCGAGAGCCATTTTTACCTATATTTTGTGCGGGGCCCTTTAGTTTTCTCCATGTTGAGGTCAAATTATTATTATAATAATTTTGTTGAACAGCTACAAATCTTTCAAAACGTTAATTATTCTTATAAAATACTTGAGAACATGAAAATAAAGGCAACGTTGGTGGGCTTCTCAAAATGCGTAAACTGTATTAACTATATGCAGTCGGGCTTAGTAAGGTGGTTATATGAAGTGGCTTGAGGTGGCTTGAGAAGAACTGGGAAATATATATTTAAGTAAATATTAAATAAGGTTACCCCTCTCCTGTTGCTAAATGTATATAAATTGTCCTATGCGCAGTCGCGTGAAATACACACTTCTAACTACAATAGGAAGCCTGGGCTTCTGAGAGCCTGTGATATGTACCGGGCTTGGTATAGGTAGTTGGGTACGTATATATATATATATATATATATATATATATATATATATATATATATATAAAGTTCAAAGGTGCAAAAAGAATGTTTAATATAGATGTAAATCTTTCCTCGTGATAATATATAAAATATATTGCTTAACTGAAAATATAATTAATTGTTTTCTCCCGATTACAGAAATTACAAATTATTTACAATTTTCAGAGGTAGATGATAATATTTTTCTTCTTATTGTTTGTCTTGTTGTTTCTTTTCCTTGAGTTTTTTATAAACAAAATAAATTTAAAGCTATCTGGCATTACTTGTATTTACTTTCCTTAACACAGAGAATAATAACTATACTATTAATTGAGATGGTATTTCTATTTCCGTAACTAAGTTCAATTGTTTTTTATTGTTACACATTAATTTCTGTATTATTTTAGACAGATAGATCATAATCTACTTCTTCTTCTATTTAATAATAATAATAATAATAATAATAATAATAATAATATATGTCTTTATTCACGTTACAAATAATATTTACAATATACTTCAGAAAAGGATGGATTCTTCTTTTATTTTTTTTTATTAAAGTAGGTTAATGCTTGCAAACTTGTCTAGCTCTCAACTATTTTTCTTCTTCAAATAGAATATTCCTAAGACGAGGTTCTATCTAATTTGAAGCTGAATGGTCACACTCTCACTTTTCTTGGTAAAGAAAATAGTGGCTATAATATTATTCTCCCTTTAGGATAGTAGAACTTAATGTCTGTAACTGTGCAATTGTTTCACCCTGATTATAGATATCTGCACTCCATTCTACTATAAGTCGTAATATTCTTCTTCTTTTTTCACCTTCTCTTTTTATAATCATGTTATTCTTCTTATTGTTTCAAGAATATTGAAGTAACGCGAAAATAAGTATTTTTGGGTACTCATTACACACGATTCACTTATTTCCGAAACGAAACAGTTCGAAACTGACCTTGGTTTGAGCTTTTTGGCTATTGTAACCTTCCTTCGTTGTGGCGGAGGTTCGGAGAAGGTTACTTTGACGCCTGAGGGGCGGCGGTGCTTTTTAGGACGATGTTACAGGCGCCAGTTTCTGTTTTAGAGTGTAGAAACACCACTTTACTCTATTAGCAGGATAATAGAGGCTTCAGGTAGTTGCAGTGAAGACACGGTTAAGCCAGGGGTCTAATGAACCTATCAAGAAACCTCAGAATTTCGGATTAAAGACAGAACAAGTTTTATTCAAGATTTAATAAAATACAATAAATTACGGATTACTGGTTAAATAAAGCACAAATATTTACAGCAAAATTTAAAGCAGGCAGGCTAGGCAAAACTAACAGCGGCATACTACGTTTAAAAAGCGGAAAACTATGGTTAAGAAGCGTACGGCAAGCAGAAAACTATATCCAAGCGGTTACCAGTATGGCTCGGATGTTAATCTATATTTGACCAGACAGGGTAGTACAATTTACAGGCAAAGCGACGACGCCCTGATAACGTTGCTGCGAGCGATTAAACACGTCAAGACAGCAAGATACCAAAACGTTATACGCGGGAGCACAATTTGCTCGGAGCCGGAAAGTTACACGTGACGTTTTGTTAACTTAACACCGATCGCGAGTCGTACAAAACAATTCATACATAGAAAAATAATTGAATAAAAATCACCGGTCAAATACAATAGATTAAACTAATATGTCTTTCTCTTTCGAGCAGCGAAGCTTCCTCTTGGTTCGGTGCGGACTTCTTCGAGGACTGGCGGTCTGGACTGGATCAGGGGAATCGCCAACTGATTTTTAAACGGCGCAGCGGATTTCTTAGTTTTATAGCCGTCTGATGACGCGTATTCCTACTTAATCTTGCGCTCTGAACGCAAAGCTGACTCCAAGCGTCTTATACATATATTTGCGCACTGCAGGCTCACAGTGCAGTCCGTGCATTTTCTTGCATAAGGAGTGATCGGATCAACAACGGGATTTTTGCATTCGTCGCGGCATAATTTAAAAATGTATAAACAGAAAAGACGCGGTTCAGAAGGCTTAATTTGAAGTAAATTAATGTTTGTTAAATTTTACCTGCCTGTTTTATACATACATATTTTAATTAAAACTAACAATATTTCGGTACTAAAATTCACTTCGTTACACTATATTTAGGTAAGCTGCGTTTTTAAATAAACCTTTCTGTTTTAAAATTACAGCCAACCCTCAATTTAACTATACGATCATGTACTTACATTATTGGAGTGAACGTTAATGGTGCCTACGTATATCTACCCATAAGACACAAGGAGCGATTACTGATGTTTCCATGAATTTGCAGCTCCTTGATAATTTCGGATATAGTTAAATTAGCTCGGCAAGCCTGATACGCCGCAATATTTAGATTAATTGGTCGCCATTATTAACCATTAAACTTGGCGTATACGCCAATAATCCCAGCGAAATCTATTAATTATATGCGGTTTATGTCGGTGCTTAAAGTAGTTTGTAATGACTAACGCGATTTTAAATTTAAATTTATTTTTATTACCAATGTAATTCGTTTTCCTTGGGTTCCAGAGGTAGGGTAAGGCTTTGTATTAAACATTGGTACATAACATTAATTTATGTATCCGATGGCGTTTTCAGTTAATAGCGCAGTAAATAAAAACAAAATGTCGGTTATACATAATGTGATCAACTGATTGAAAGATGAGGAAATTTTGTGAAAAAGACTAAGTATTTTTTTAAAGTCGTAGGGATTTTAAATTACAAATTGAAAAACATGCCTGCCCTCTTAGAAAAAAATTGAATTAGATTTTGTATTTAGTAAATTAAAATTTTTTAAAAAGTGAAAATCTTAATTTTAAGAAGAAATTCAAGAGGAAATAGAAATCGTCGATAACGATGAAGAAGGTTAATTAATAATGTTTATTATTGTATTATTTTAACTATTCATTTATATTAGTTAAAAAATAAAAAGTTAACAATTATTTTTATTATTTTTGACGCTTTCAGAAATATTTGGTTAGGTAATTATATGAGGATTTAATAAATTTTATTCTTTAAAAAATGTATTAACATTTTGTTGTTGCCTATGGAACTTCTACTAAAGGATAATAATGCTTCAACTGTAAAAATCATTCAAAGGAAATGCAAATAGAGCCTATTGTAAAGTGGCTAAATAGTTTTATTCGCTACAAGTACAATAACTCACAATAACTGCAAAAGGTAGCCTAAAGGCCGATTTATGTTGTCTATTGTTTTCAATACGATACGCATGAAATCGGGTATTCGCGTATTGTTATAAAGAATGATGTTCGACAATAATTATGGGTTGAATGAACGGGTGAGTTGTGTTTTGGCTAGTAGGTAGCATAAGTTTATTTGTAAATGGTAAATATGTTGGCAAAAATGTTAGTTTCTGAACAGAGAATAAGTTACAGAAACGTTGGGTATTAGTTAAAACTTGTAATCTGTAATTAAACTTGTCTAATATTTAAATTATAACGCCATTTAAGTTATTAAACATAAACGATCAATAAATATATTATATTGGACGATTCCATTGTACATCATGAATAATATTTAAATGAATAACCTAAGTAGTAATATAAATGTGATTGGCTTAGAAAAATGACCTTTGATTGTATATTAAAGTAATTTTTCATGATTATCGGAAGATTATAATCGATGATTTATATCATTATCAGTCACAGACAAAATATACGTAGATTATATTGGAGGAAGATATTCTGTTTATCTGACGTTTGGATCTTATAGGCCCATTTATTAGACGGACAGGATGAAATAGATTTTACAGGCCTATTCGTTATCGAACTCATTTACTCATTTATATCCAATTCTTGAAGGAATAAATAAAAGCATAAGATATTCCAACATTTTTAATAATCTAACCGAATTAGGGAATCGTGGAGCAGGTCCTTGGCTATAATTATTCAATTAAAATAAGATTCATATAACCCAATTCATTCCTGACGAAACTTTGTTTGAGAGGAGACTGTTAGACTTCTAGGCAACGGGCACACACTGAGTGTTAATGAATTTTAAATATTGCTCAATCTCTCATCGCTAGGAAAAATTTGGCAATTCAGCTAACAAAAAGCGGTAAGTCATGTTACCTTAGTATTGTGCTAAAATTTACAACCCAAGAGAAATATTTCAGCCTACCCACCCTAAAACAAACATATTTTTGTAATTAACTATAAACACATAAAATAAAAACACTTCCAGGTATCGTGCTTACTATGCAGATCTATAAGACAGAATTACTCCCTGCTAATAAAATGAAAGGAGTGCCTACACCTCTCATATTTCCTCCGGAAGAATTATTACGTTCACGTACTAAATGAGGTAGATTTTGTTACACGAAATATAATTTGAAGTAATTCATCACGAATTTAAATTACGTTCCGTTATTAAATTAAAAACGTGTGTACTCTTACCCGTCTCCAACCCCATTAGAAAGTAGTCAAAAAAATAAAGTGATAAAAATTAAGACGAGACTAAACTGACGAAAACTGATTACGCTTAAACTGAACGTGGAGCAAAGTTGACAATTTAAATTACATAAATTTGTAACGAAGCACGACTGGGAACCAGAACAAATCTAATAATAATAATATATAGAAATGAAATCCAAAGAAGTCAGAAATCCATAGAGGTAAATTTTTTAATAAGATAAAATAGTAAAAATAAATTTTACTATTTACGTCAAAGTTTTAGTCTTAATCCTCTAATGTCTTAAAAAGACATAAATACTATTTTCAGAGCTTATTTGCAAACTATCTACATTTAACTGATAAAATGGTCAGTACTACGAATGTAAAAAGCAAATAATTTAATATTGCAATAAGCCTCACTAGACGGATTAATCCAAAAAAGGCCTCCTTCTGCTATCAGGCAGCGCACGTCACCATCCCATGGACCGGTTTCTGGCTTATTAGCCTTCATCAGCATGGTACAGGTAACGCACACTGCATGACATCAGAAGGTCCAGATCTTGTTAACATCGATCGACATGAAGTCGGTGAGATGCAAATGTGGACCGTGAGGCCCTCTACATTCGTAGTACTGACCATTTTATCAGTTAAATGTAGATAGTTTGCAAATAAGCTCTGAAAAGAGTATTTATGTCTTTTTAAGACATTAGAGGATTAAGACTAAAACTTTGACGTAAATGGTAAAATTTATTTTTACTATTTTATCTTATTAATAATAATATATATTTAACAGCATATCGTTATCACGCACATTGCTGCACATCACTGAAAATAATCAAGTCATCTACAAACAGTAATAACTAATATCCTTAGCAGTGTCCACTGATGGATAAATGAAACAATGAAAGCCCTACTTGGTAACCGTGGGGTGCTCCGGATGTTGCAGAGATTGAAGCTGATATATATACATATATCCATCTACAAGAACCTTCTTAGATTAAATAAGATTGAATGATGGCAATAAAGGAGAAACACCTATAATTTTGAGAAGCCGTTTTGTGAGAAGTGACTGGTTTATTTTACCGAAGACGTTACTAAAGTTCAAGTGTACGGAACGCACTTCAACGCTCTTTGCCAGAGATTTCTGAATTAAAGGAATCAAATCCTAAATATTTCAAAACTAAACAAATTGAAACAACAATTTAATTCCATTTATTTAAACATATTAGATGAAACTGCAATGTCCGCCCATTTATTATAAATGTGGAAATAGATGTATACGAATTGCACGCCATATATCAAAATCCATTAGTTCGAATGGCATCGCAGAATGCAATTTCTGAGTACGCCTTTCAATCGGATTTACGGTTGAATGACATCCAACATCACTATATAATAAAATACTTAGCATAGATGTTATTGACAGAACTCTAGGTAACCATGTTAACATTTGCAGTGCAGGGAAGTGCTTTAATGCAGGAGAACTTTGAACGGAGTTCGTAGGTGGGGAAGGAACACCAACATGAAGTGTTGTCAATAAAATATAGATAGACCACTTCTCTTACTGAATACACATTAAGGCTGTGTTGGTCAATATGAGAAAAGAAAGAGTGTAAGATTATAATAAGTTTAAGTTGCAAATTAAATGATGACAGTTTTTCTATCTTAATCATCTTCAATATTTTATCTTAAACATTTTTAATACGATAAGTTGCAGATTTATGGGAATTTAAAAATACTAGTATTTCGTTTAAAAAAATAAACCGTCATAGCGCCCAACTTTCTTGATTCGCACCCGCACCGTTTGTTTTAAAAATGAACTTTAGACCTCCTATAACTTTGGAAACCAGTTTTTCTATTGTTGATGATAATTAAAGGACGAATCGTACTATATCAGATTTTTATAATATTTTAAATGGTCATTGTTAAATTCACTTTATTTTCTTCACCTAAAGAAAGATCCTAATAGCACCTTTTCCAAAGAAAAAAAATGAATTAAAACCTCATATAAATGAGGTAATTTGGGCAGCTAATTAAGGTATGCGCATGATTTTTTCATTTAATGTAATTTTGTAAATTAACTTACTAATTGGTTATCGCAATAATAAAAATGGTTAAATTGTAACCCATTATCCAAAAAAAATTATTAACAAAATATGATTATATCAAACAGTCGCAAAAATGACGGTGACGTCATGCAAATGGCTGAAGTGGTATTGTGACGTCAGTTACTGTCATTTCCATTTAATTTTTGATGTTTGATGTTATGTAAAATTTGTAAAACAGTGTTTAATGCAGTATTTTACATGGATATCACGTATATTTAGAACCCCTTTTAACTCTATTATTTTAAATTTTACAGCAAATTGCCGTATATGAAAATTTAGTTTTCTACAAATTTTAAATATATAAACAGAAAAACAATTGAACGTTTCACAAAACAGATATTTACTGCAGTTATATATTTTTAAATGGAACACCCTGTATATTAGTGTGTATGTTTACACATTTGGATAGACATCTTTCTGTGATTTCAAAAATATACAACGTGTCCCACTTGTAATTCCCCCCCCCTTCACAACTCAGTTATTAGTTATCCGATTTCAACCAAATTTGGGTTACTATCAACGGCCTTTGGTGTGATATTTTTGAATTAAACAAAACTTATTTTCTTCAAAATTTTACATTTTGATTCGAATAACGCGCTCAGTGAGAATACATTTTTTCACTCGTATAGAATGATAACTTGAAAACGGTTTGTGTTTAGAAAAAAAGTCATTCGTCATTTTGAATTTAAACTGATTTACTCTATAACATCATGTACTCAAAAGTTTGAAATGCCGCAGTCGTAAATAATTAACTTGACAACGGTTAATTTTTTGAAAAATAGTTTAATTTAATATCTTTTTCTTTTGGTATGAAATTGATTTAATATCAGATAAAATCATTTTTTATCACTTAATGCCCATTGCCCAAATAATACAGAACCGGTTAAAATATTTTTTTATCGTCCAATGAAAAATTTTTGCTTGCAGCATTTGAAACTTTTGAAGGCATGGGGAGATAGAATGAATCAATTTAAATTGAAAATGAGGAATGACTTTTTTTCAAAACGCAAACCGTTTTCAAGCTGTCAATTATTTATGACTGAAAAAATGTATTTTGTTTGAAAACGGTTTGTGTTTCGAAAAAAAGTCATTCGTCATTTTGAATTTAAACTGATTTACTCTATAACATCATGTACTCAAAAGTTTGAAATGCCGCAGTCGTAAATAATTAACTTGACAACGGTTTATTTTTTGAAAAATAGTTTAATTTAATATCTTTTTCTTTTGGTATGAAATTGATTTATTATCAGATAAAATCATTTTTTATCACTTAATGCCCATTGCCCAAATAATACAGAACCGGTTAAAATATTTTTTTATCGTCCAATGAAAAACTTTTGCTTGCAGCATTTGAAACTTTTGAAGGCATGGGGAGATAGAATGAGTCAATTTAAATTGAAAATGAGGAATGACTTTTTTTCAAAACGCAAACCGTTTTCAAGCTGTCAATTATTTATGACTGAAAAAATGTATTTTTAGTGGGCCTGTTATTTGGAAACCCCTAATCAACATGTTTTTAAATTTTTGGCATGGGGGTTCTAAAGCATGCTGATTAATAATATTGTATTAATTTTTCTGCAAAAAAATGCCTAATATGACTTCTCGAAAAAGCGACCCCTTTTTTCTTAATAAAAATGCACGCAACTGACAAAAATAAATTTTGTTTAATTAAAAAAGATCACACCAAAGGTCGTCGACACCTATCCAAATTTGGTTAAAATTGGATAACTAATAACTGAGTTGTGAAGGTGGGCCATTAAAAGTGGGACAAGCCGTATAGGTCTTATAATATGCTATCTTTTACAGTTCTTGAGATAAATATTTAATGTTAAAAGAATCAGTAGGTAGTGGTAGAGATAATTAACATTGAAAATAAGAAACGTTAGATTTTATATTTTTAACGTAACATTTTTATTTATTTAAAAATCTTCAAAAATAATACCTAAAAAATAGTTTTACAAAAACTGTTCAAAATGGCGTCCATTTTTTTCTAGACATAAACGATAACGTTTCTACAAATTATTTATGGTGTTAATAGAATATTTGGATTCTTATTTAAACGGATTATTTCGGCAGTTATTTGTCTATCAACATTTTTAAATGTATCTAAGTATTTCTATGTTGCATTTTTCCATTTCACTAAAATCCATTTTGTACGATCTGATAATATTACCTAATATTAATGAAACAGATAGTGACAACTTTTATTCAATTATTTCTAATTTCTAGCAAGACCAACTGTGTCTTAAAGCTTAAAACGTTATTTGCAAATAATCTAAATTAAACTTAAATATCTCGAAAACTGTAAAAGATAGTATATAAAAGTAGGACTTAAGTAGGAAATATGTAAAAATATATAGAGTGTGTAGGTATATCTTTTATGAAAGGTTCAATTGTTTTTCTTTTTAAATATTTGAAATCTGCAGAAGAAAATACTGAATTTTTAAATATGGCAATTAGCACTACAATTAAAAATAACGAAGATAAAGGGGGGTTCAATATATACTTGAAGATCCTGTACATTGTTGATAAAATTTTATTATTATTAATTTTTTATGGTATTAACTATCTATTATAACAGATTTTATAATATTTATTGTATGCTCAAAAGTAGAATATATCGAATTGCATAATTTTGTTATTATTATGCTTTTAAAGAAACTAAATAAAATCATAAATAATACGTTTCAAGTAGAATAATTTGTAAGATATTTTATCATAATGTATCATAAAGTCTCTTACTTAATTAGAAACTTATTTTCGGTTCAAACTCACGAAAATTTAATGAATAAATTATAAGTATAAATAATATAAGAACTTCCAATTAATGGCGAATTACGTTCTAGATTTTATGCGATAATAACTGAAAGTGGATTATGTGAGAAGCGTTCCAATATAGAAATATATGAGAATATTTAACGTACTAAGCTGTAAAATTAAATACGTGATAAACAGGCGGCAGCCATCCAACAGATGTCTCATGTATCGATTGTGCTGATGGATCCATCAACTGAGAAATCACATGGTCTCACAGGAAATTACCAGTTACGAAACTGTATCGATGAAGAACATTCCTGCCAAAACAAATTATTGGAAAAATTTCTATTACACCAATCTGTACTAATAAAAGCTCGGAGATGTTTACAGGCTTAGGGAAAATACACGTCAACCTGTGAAAAATAAATCTTCCCTTCGATATAATATAAATTTATCGATGCTACTTTAACGTACACTGTAACAGAGATTTGCGTTCAATGGCAATGTGAATTGATCGGAAATCTAAAAATAGTACCTAACTCTCATATGCTTCAAAAGTCACAATTTTATTTGCATTGGCTGTATTTTTAATGAAATTTAATCCACTTTGTCTGTATAGCAGACTAATGCACCTGCAAAATCCAACATGATCGAAAGGGATTGGTCTGAAAATGATTTTCGTCAAAATAAGATCAGTGGAAATTAATTTTTGGATATACAGAGGGTTGGTATATCGTGTGGCATATACAAAAATATTTAATCGGATCGGTTGCGGAACATGGGCGCCATGAATTCGGAAGAATTGGAAAAAGTTCATTCTGACCCTAACGACCTAATAATAAATAATAATAAAGAAACTTGACTGGGCAATGAATTCCATAGCTCTGTTAGTCAGGGCAGAGTCGGTGAAACTACTTTTATTGAGTAATCTCTATAGAGAAGAGTAAAATTGTCAATATTACTCTCTTAAAAGCTGCAACATCAGCATGAATCTGTGTGTTCAGTTCCAATAGTAATTGCTGTGGCATGAAGTAGCACTTACAGAAAAATCTGTTTCGTTGTATCTGACTTCGACAAATTAGTAATATGTATATTTTAAGGAAGATTATCTCTGAAGTATTATCCAGTCATAGATATCGAAGGTCTCCTAAACACGACATTAATTGACATGGTTGGGTTTGAACCATTTTTGTTAAATTTATTGTAGAACTTATCGAGCTACGCTTTAGATTAATTAAAGCAACAAGATGCGATAATGATAATTAGGTGTGAGATAATCCAGTTCATCTGTAGACATCTGTATTTACCAAATAAGCTGCGTATTAATTAGTTTCTGAAAGGACGAGCTTGTCTAAAGTCCGCTATCATTATCGAAACTGCATAGAATTAAATGCTGCAAATAGGAAGTCGATAATGCGAAGCAAAAACAGAGTGGGCGAAAAACGGGTGCTTGTGGAACACGAATTTTGCTACAAAGTGTATATCTGAATTCTGGTTCTTAATATTGTTGTAGAAAATTGTACGTTTCTTGAACTTGTCAGTATGTATTTTTGTGATTTTGTAACTTTGCCTCCACTGAATAATATAATGAATATCTAATTATAAACAATTTGTGTCCTGACTTCGCTTTCACAATAAATTATTAAAATGTTAACGAACACCAAGTGCGATACGGAGTATGTACGGAGATGGGAAAAAAGGGATCCATCTAAAAATAAATAATTCATCCCAATGTTTTACGCCTGGTACTTATGTGTCAACCGTTGCCTGAAAAACAGTACATATTTATTTTTAAATCTACCTACGCAATTTTTATATAAAGGACGTAATTTTTCTTCCACAAAATGAAATCCTTGTTTGTGTAATCATATCCAGGTGGAATACAACACAAAGGCATCTCATACTTGCAGATTGACTATAGAACGGAGAAATATGCGTTGAAAATTCGAAAATATAAGTATAAGTATATTCAATTTATAATTTTTGGCTTCAAAAAATTTTAAGAAAAAAATCCGTGTACACAGATTTATATATGCCGCAGGTGTGTGGTTATTTTAGGCAAATGGTTTTTGTTTAAGTAAATGCTATTTACAAAATGGCTTCAAAATAGTTTTTTTCTATTAATATTCTTTTTTGTGGTATTTTGGCTCGTATTTTGGCCTATGTGAATGAAATTAAATATGTATAAACCGCGTTTCAGCAAAACATGTTCACACTTTGTTGTTTACACATTGTTGTTGATGTTGATACAAAGTAATTTATTATTTATTATATGCCCACAATTGGTATCTCGGAAACTATAAGATATAGAGGGTCGGTTAAATTAGACAAAAGTTGGGCTATTTTATACTTTACAATTTCCTGCCAAGAAATGCTGGATATCTTGATTCGTTCGCGGTTTATCCTGAAAAAATTGAAAATCGTGTTTTAAGACTAATATTTCAACCGTAGATTACATTAAACTGTTATATTAACGTTTAAAACACATTTAGTTGTTATAAGAAAGACGTTATTTTTATAACCGATAACGTTATTTCCACCATTGCAACGTTATTCTAACGTTTCTTCAACTATAGTGTTCGTACTGGGTTCTAATATGACTTCGAGAACCCAATGTGTCGTTGTGGGTCAATAGCCAAAAACCAGTTCACGGTTGTATTTATTGTGCCTTGCTGACAGGTAATTTCCTAAAAATACTCTAGTAATTTTACACATCTTTAAATAAATTTGAAGATGCATAATATAAAATTTCAATTCGTGAGTAATATTGCTTAGTTTTTTATGTGTGCTGCCAAATCTGAAAACACACCATATAGGTAGTAATTAACAAATCTGAAACTATTTTCATATACATATAAAAGCCCTTGGAATAGGCTATACTAGATCTTAATTCTATAACAAGATACATCATTAGATGGTCCATCAGCATATTTTTCCGTTGCTTCAAGGAAGGTGGTAGGTATATGGTTGATTTGTACTCGTGGTATGGAATACTATCCTTTTACATGAAACTCTTATCATCGTAAAATGATGACTTCTTGAATGAATTATAAGTGTACTATGAAGTGGTAAACGCTTAATAGTTATTTGTGTAACTAGTGCAAAAAGTGTATATTTGTTGCATGGGGCATGAAGTGCATGCTGAGTGCAACAAATACAATTTTTACAAGTGTTGCACACATAATTTTTTCTACGATAGAATTAAATAGATTTTTTTAATATCTATTATTGAACACAATACATTCAAATGTCGTACTGACAACTAGAGAAATTGTCACTGTCAAACGTCAAACGCCAACCATAAATAACTATGAATAAACTTTCGTTGCCTAATAACAAACTTAAAGTTACTTTTTGCACTAATGCAAAAAAAACTTTTTGCACTGTCAGTAGTGCAAAAGTTAATATTTTTTGCACGATCGTAGAAAAAATAATAATAATAATAAGTCGTTAATACAAATATGTAAATGCGGTGGGTTATATTTAATATTTTATTTCTTCCCGTCCGGAAAGTACAACATTACAGTACTCACATGCGGCCGGGAAGTGACGTATTACGGTATTAGAGACTGTAATGTACCGGAAATTCATTACGAACCAATCACAAACTTATTATAACTTTCGACAGTTATTTGACATAAAAATTAACTTTAAATAAAAAAATCGTGTCAGAACTATGTAAATGTCAAATAATGCTCTATGAAAATAAAGTTTAAAATTATACAAATAGACAATTAATGACGGGATGAAATAAAATATTATTCGATACACGTCTGTTAGGTGTTGTTCCAGTCTCGGATAGATATTCTGGACTCGGCTCCTTCGTCGTCTCGTCCATAATAGGTGTGTTTGGTGACCCAGTCCAGAACGTCCCGAACTAAAAGTTACAACTTCCCACTGTAGTTTTAAAATAAATATCACTTTGACAACAACTATCAAACGTAAAAATCCCGAGTGTACATGTTTGTACACCGAACAAAATAGTTTTTAAAGTTCTAGCAATTCGAGTTCAGTTCATATAATTCGCTGACTTTAGTCCAGGACGTTCTGAACTGGGTTACCAAACACAGCTAGTATCTACTCGATTGTAACAAGTCACCTACCGGACTTGTAACGAAAATTACTATTCTCATGAACAGGTTTACTTTGTGTTACAATTTGTTATTAAAGTAAATTGACGCATTCCTTCCGTAGAGTTGAACTAGGTAAAAGACACACAATCAGTTATAGTAATGAGTATATACTCCGTGGTTATAGTTAAGTAAGATCAGTTCGAATATTTTTTAAATTGTGTTAATTAATTAAAAGTGGTTGCAGGTTCATTAGTGCGTATAGTATTATTCGCCAATCACTTAGCAGCCAACATAAATAACTGCTATTTAATTTTCTTGCAGATGATACTTCTTTTATTAAGTTAAGTTTAAGTTAAGTTTTATTAAGTTTTCCCTTACCTACCATTTCTAGCATTTCATTTTTAAATTTTTTATTCATTTAATATGATTATAAAGTCAATAACTTATTATTAATATTGATATAGTATTGTACAGGGTGTCTCGAAAATACAGGTCATCTCGTAAGGGTGTATTCTAGAACTAATATTATGGCATTTGAGTCATACATACCTATATCCCAATGTGCACCGTTTTTGCCATACAGGGCAGGGCGTTAAATGCCGCTGGTGAGAATCATAATTTTTTAATTATCTTCGGAACAGTTTTCGTAATCTTTTCCAATTTTAATTCAATATAATGTCCAATAAAGTCCTGTTACATCTTCAGTTCTGATTTGGTTGATATTGATACATTGGATGTTTAAATTTTCCGAGGAAACTTCATATTAAAAAAAAAATGCCATAAGACGTTTTTGTTGAATCATTCTACACCAAACATTTAAATTTGCCTAAAACTTTTCCTAACACACTGATGTCATTGGTTTTCCCTTACCGGTCCAAACCACAAGATCACCTTGATCTTTACAAGCCTTCCACCGACTGGGAGAGATCCGTTAATAAGAAAAAAGTTCAATATATCTGGCTTAAGTTGTAGCAAAAATCTTATCTTGGAGAAATTTCTAATGACAGCGGATGTCACTTGATAATAAATATTCGGTCTCATAGAAACCAAAGCGAAAACTTTTTCATGTACGACTTGTTTGTTTTATATATTTTCGAAATATAAAATTTTTTTGTTTTAATTATTAAATTTATTCAATATTTGAGCATGCAAAAAACGTCATAAGCACTGCGGTTATTAAGTGTCTTACTAGTTTCGGATGTTTTGGAGATCTCGACTTCGTCTCGATCTCCAAACATCCCCAACCAGTAACTGACCTTAATACTTAATACACTATTATTGATTTGAAGATCAATTTAAATGTATGAGCTACAAAAAAGAGAACACAGGGTACTGAATGAAGTAAAGATGTTTACATCTTTACAACTTCCAAACGTGCCACTAC
This sequence comes from Rhagium mordax, assembly GCA_963680705.1. NCBI lineage: Eukaryota > Metazoa > Arthropoda > Insecta > Coleoptera > Cerambycidae > Rhagium > Rhagium mordax. The sequence continues at coordinate 22,887,734 of OY796661.1, read as the reverse complement.
CAGTACAAATTTCGTATTTCTATTTTAATGCTATTATCAAATAATGTACTTAATTTAATCAAACTTACCGTATTATACTACTCTCTCCCTTGTATTCAATGTTATTTTCACTAAGCAGTTTCGCATTTACAGGCTTTTAATTTTTGTCAAAATGGCAAAAACATTAACAGAAACATTAACAGAATAAGTTGAAACCGTATTCAAATAAACATATTCTGACGAGTAGCAATACTACCCTCCAGATACTAAGACGGTATCTCCCTCTAAACTGCCAACTAATCATTAAGGATAGTTGATTCATCTCATTTGCTTGCATTAAAGATGGTTTCCTTAAACTTTAGTAATAATAAAGTAGCTTCACTGACTAGTTTACCATATTCAAGCTAATATTCTGAGAATGCTCTGGCTCGCCAACCCCTTTTCCTATACATAATTATCTTCTCCATTAAACTGCTTTTAAAGTTAAATTACATCCATTAAGATAACTTACCTTGAAAACGTTCGGTGAAATTATATTCACTCTTTTAGACCGATGCACAGGGATGTTTGATATTAATAATAATAATTTGTTGATCGTGTCAATTAATGCAAAACCAGTCTCAACATTCGATTTCGTATTAATAATATTTTTAAAACAAATAGTATCCAGTGTTGGAAAAACTGTCTGACTTAATTCATGGTTGATGTGGTCTTGAATTTTGTTACGTTTATTAATATGGGCATGAGGAAAACGAACAGATTTACCTTGACATATTAGAGAAAGATGTTTTAATTGAGTAAATTGAAATATACAATTTCAACGACGCCGACGCGACGGTCTGATTGAGTTTAAATTTTCAATTACAATTAAATTAAATCTAAAATCTCTCATCATTAGGCTTAACTGTTTTGCTTTGGTCGTGAAAGAATATTCCATTTGAAATGCGCATAGTTTAGTAAAATCGATTGAAATTGAAACGTACAATTTCAGTAAGATGGTACAACACCGTGTTATGACAGTCTAGTACGTGGAATTTTTCTGGTCGGAAGATTGGGAGAATAAGTATGTACCATCATCGACTTCCATCGCCGATACTAGCAAAGTCAAATGTGTGTCTACATCTTTTTAAATGTTCATTTGACAAACATTGAAAGGGATTTGGGTGGTTTCATTAATTAGAAATTTAACACCCTGTAGGAGCAAAATTGCTTAGTAACTTGAAGAAAACAAGAAGAATACGAGTCGATAATTTCAAAACAATTCCAGCGAAATTAAGTAGATTACTTGATATTAAAATGGAAACGCAAAATTTGTGCTTTGCTAAAGTTCCATGGAAATGTAGTACCAACTTCTTTATCTTCTTCGCAACCCATATACTTTTAGATTAATCTTCAAGTCAACTTTGTACCAAAATCGATCAAAGTTTTCAGAAATTATTAACGTATGAAATTCTAATAATTTTAGGAATTTTACTGCAGTTTTTGAGTAGTTTCTGTAGTTAATGGTAAATTACAGCACACATGCAATTTGCTACATTTGAAATAGGCTTGACAGAGTCCGAAAAATTAGTTAAATGGCAATTGTTTATGTTAATTATGCTGGCTTCTAAATCGTTGACGAAAATTGAAAACAACAATGGATCTAAGAGACTACCCTGTGGTATCACTTTTAGTCCGTTATTACTATCTGAAAATCATTCTACCCTAATTTATCTCTTTTTAACTGATTATTTTCCCTTTAATAAAGACCACAATTCATCCTAGCATCGGGCTACAAAATAAATGGGACATGTGTAAATTTATTAATAACAAATTTTGAGAATGGCCCGTGATAGATAAGAAAATATAACAATAGTAAACTTGTTCATGGAAAATAATCCTGTGCATTTACTTCTATATAACAATTGAATAAATTGAGTTAAAGAAGACGGATAAAATTAAGGTTGAATTTAGTGATATTTGTAGATATTTAATGATATTTAATGAAATATTTTTCGGTGCAGTAGAGGTAGTGTTTATCAATATATTTTTGTGGGTTACCTATAGTCGATTTGTAGAGGCAATATACTCCTAAAATTGGTTATTGTTCAACTGCCATCTTGTGATATAGTAGGTTTGTAGAATTTCTTATTTAATAAATGGATTCTTAAGCTCCAATCGTGTTAGGTTTTGGATTTGGGAGAGCCAATGGGGAATGCCCCTCAATTTCGCGAGCTACTTTATTTTATAAATTTTTGAAACACTTCGACAAAAGTAGCTTTTAAGTACTGAAATATTTGCAAAGTAACGTCTAACAGCTATGCAGTTTTTGAGAAAAATTATGCATTTGCTACTTTTTGGCTAGCAACGACGTAACTCATTTTGAATTAGTATTAGTAGTCAGCTTCCTCCTTATAGATCCAACTTATGAGACCATTTGATGTTTGGGTGACGACCATCGACCGGGACTTAAGGAATCCGTATATAGATCGCAGTTAAGCAATAACAAGATTTAGGAGTCCATTCGATCGACCATGGTTGAATTAATAATGGCTTATAATGCATCTATATTTGCTGCACTGAAAAAAAAATCATTCAATTCAATTTATTCAAAAGTTAGCAAAGGAAATAAAATCTTTAGACGAGCACTGTATAAATAATTTGTAAAGCTGAAGATAATTTTGTTAGTAAAATATTCATTTACATTTACATACCATTATATTCATTAATGATTAATGTAACTTAGGTATTATTATAAAGTTGCTTCAGCTACAAACTCATGAACTTGATTACTTATACTAATATATTTACATGCTTACTTACACTTTATTGATTTTTTCATATTTTTTAGGACAATTATCGACAAATCCTTGAGTTGCGACGAAGAATATAAAAAAATCGTTTATCCTCAAAGTTAAATATTCAAATTAGCCTTAAGCAACGCCTTTTACATTACTGTGACAGGATTTATATTTCAAGTAGGTATCTAATCCACCCTGAGTACGGGTCTAATATATTGCCATCTTACCTATATATTACATTACATTTACATATAACGTATACACTACGTTGGATCTTCAATATATTAGTTTGCATATATTGGAGTTTGTTTACTCCTGCGCTCCAACAAATTGTTTTTTGGATTATTTCCGTACATGGGAAGTTTTCTGTTTCTGATCGTGATACCAAAAACAAGGATAAATACCGCAGCTATATACGTAGTATATTTTGAACTAATGATAGAATACTATATCAATATCAACTTTTTTTGGATAGGAATTTCAAGAATGTGCTAATAAATCCCAAAAGAGAAAAGGAAAAGAAAAAAGAATACTATTAGGTTGTTTAAAATCACATAAAATAACACATAAAATATTCATTTCAAATATTTGTAATAGAAGGAGATAGCAAAGATGGATCAAGTCGACATTTTAAGCTGATCTCAACTCCTAACACATTGTATGTACGGTTTTTAAATCTTCAAAACAAAATGAAATATTTATAATAAAATTTATATATAATTTATAATACTCACGTAATTATAACTAAATTATTGTTAGTGTCCAGTTTCATATTAAATGCTTAAAATTTAAAGTACCACCTTTAGCTAGTGCTAACGAGTAATTCCTGCGAGCTCATTTAAAAATAAATTTAAGAATATATTAATATCAAAGCACGGAGAGCATCCTTTGTATGTACATATTATACCTACAATGAGGGTCTAAACCAAATATCAATGTTTAATTTACTACCTACCCATATTCCGGTTGAAATGAAACTGGGTGCTGTAATTAGAGAGGAGTTCAAGTGAAAAAAACAGTTCTTACAAAAATTGGTATCTACTACAAAGAAATTTTGATTGTCCGTACGAACTATTTTTATATTTGAAAAATTTTAAATCGTAATAAGGACACTTTTCTCTAGCCTATAAATGAGATATCAAACAAACATCGTGCTTGACTAATAATCTTCGTCTACTATAATGTGATTAACATCGGTGGGTGTTCAAGATACGAAAATCTTCGATTTTAAAAAACTGCTAAGTTAAGGTTGTACTTTTTTGTCTGACATAGAGCAAAAAAGCCATCCTTGAAATCACTATTTTGATAGCTATTTGACTGGTTTAGATATTGTTAATAAAGCACAGAAGTTAAATCAGTGTTGACAAATTAAATTAAAATATTCTACCTACACCAGCGCCTTCGCCATGACTAAATTTGAAATATTAGTTGGAGCCTTCAACATAGATTTTTAAACAGTTGGATATTTTCAAAGTACAATATTTAATATCTTCCACCTAAAGAGTGTCCTAATGAATGTTCATTATATTATCACCAGCGCCTTCGCCATTGCTGTAAATCTATCATAACCAGTAACAATATAAAACTTTGGTAACTGCAGACCACTTGAAATATTATTTTAAGACACTGGAATAGATTTTTTAACAGTAGGATATTTTTAAAGTCTAATATTTAAGAGGGCTCCGGAGGCATACCACTATAATAAGGAATTACAAATCACTCTGGAATTATAAATTATTTCGAAAATTGGTTTTCAATATAGTATTTCTAAAAGCTGTCGAATCAGCATGCAGGATGATGAGATAAAAAACAACAAAAAAATAATTAAAAAAATATATACCTACAAGGTGTTTCAGTTAACATTTCCACAGCCGATCTTGGAAACTAAAAAATATATATTTATTCTGTAAACGGTAATAGATGTACCTATATTGTTAATGCCTTCTTCAGAAAGTACAATTTACTATTATAATATTATCACCACAGATGGTGCTGCAGTTTAAAAATATTTTTCGATCGAGGAAGCTTTAAAATATATGCATTCGATTAAGAACTAAATTATAAGCAAAATTGTTCTTATCCGAAAAAATCAGATCTGCAGTAGTTTTTGAGATATTTTATTATTAGACCTAGATTAAAAAGCATTATTTCGATTTTAACATAATGTGATATATTTACACCGCTTTACAGGGATCTGTAAAATGTATTTCCAAAGCAGAGTTCTAAATGGGTGGTGGTTCAGCAGTCGTCCAATAGATAGCGTCAGTGGTATGACAACGAATTAAGCAGAATTATGGAATGATCTAGAAAGGAATACTTGGGTTATTCTAGAAAGCCTATCTGTAGGTATATGAAGGCCAGAATGGTTCAATAGAGTAAGCTGAATATTAGAGAGTGAACTGAACGGAACAGAAAAGGAGCAGTGACAAAAAGTGAATAATAGCGATTGAAAGTAGTAATTACTGTTATAATTTAAGTGACTAATTATTCTAAGTAATTAATGAGTTAATAAATTAGTGGTTTAGTGTTAATTTTATTGCAATTATTGGATCCACATTTGGTGTTTACTAAGGGGTGTAAACATATAACAATATTGTTGGTACATGACATTACGTAATTAGCTACCTAAACTATAGTAGGGCCAAAAAGAGTAGTCAGTAAACTCAGGGGGAACTAGTTGTGGTTTTCATCTCTGGTAGGCGGATAAAAACTTGATATATTTTTCTCAATTATATGGTATTATATGGTAAAAAAAGCTGCCGCTTCTGTATTCCATAACAGCTAGATACTTTGAAGAATTGCCAGTGAATGTTTTGATTTACTGACTACTCTTTTTGGCCCTACTATAGATTAAAATATTATCATACATACTTAATTTCATGCGTTATATAAAGTTACACTTTGCTACTATCTGTAATTGATTTTTATAACTACGAAAACAAGATCATCATGAACGTAAAAAACTGAAAGTTTCATATCATGACAACTGTAATTTTTTTATATGACCTATCAGCCACAGATTTTATATATATAACAGCAACAAAAATGTTCATATCACAATCTTATAAGTCTTTATAGATCAGTGATCCTTCAAATACATATAATCTTTAGGGAAAATCAAAAAATAATATTTTATTTAATAACGAAGGATTTATGGATTTAAAAAATTTTAAAATTTTCAGTGTATGAGATTAAAACGCAGATTATAAAATTCAAAGAATGAACTGTAGATTTCTTTACGACAATAGTTCAAGAGCAGTTACAATCTTTTGAAATTATTCTAATTAAACATATTTTTTAAATATTTATTCACAAAGCATATTTATCACACCGATATCATAACGAGACTTGACACAAATTTACTTGGGAAACGCATTGAATCCAGGACAACCAACCGAATGAAATTAGTATTCACTGAACGGCATTCTGCCTATCACTAAACCTCCGTAGAGCAAGGAAGACACAAAGGTTGGCATTACAGCACCAGGACGTTCACTTTAATGTTAAGGCCCTTGGATGTTGAGGGATTACACCTTGTTATCATACCTTTTACTATCATCAGTCATACGCTCTAGTTTTTAGTATTCCGGTGGACTGCGACGTTGTCCACTGAGTTTACATGAAGTGGAATCGATTTTGGAAACACTAGAGAAACGTGTTTCTCGTGCCGTATATGGCTTGTCAAATAGTCGAATAAATAAATATTGGATTATGATATTGCATTTCAGGGAAATGTGGGAGTGGAATCGATTTGGTGGGAAGTAAAAAATTCAATATTGTTAGAAAGCAATAATTATGGTTTAGAAAAAAGCAGCCACATAAATATTAAAATTCGGGGAAAGGAGTTTATTCTGAGTGGAATCGATATATAATAAATATAATACCATCAGATAGCAAACCACAAAAAAGTCTACAGCGTATTCCCTTGTATTAAATATAGCGTTGTACAATATATTATCTGATACGGCAGATTGGAAAAGCTGCATCCACAAACTAATAATTTTCTAATGTGAATGTTAAGACATGTGTAGATGTAGAGACATCAATAATGTTTACAAAATCTGAGTGGTGAACAATACGAGAAATTTAAATAGACAAACCCATAGGTAAATGACTGATATTGAGTAGAAAAATATATGCGGAATGAATTCCCCCTCATTTAAAACGTTTCCCAATTTTTTGTTTAATTCTAATTTCAAAAAAAGCACTTAATTCAAGTTATGGTTATTGATATGCATATATATGTTTTATACAAAAATAATCCAGTTTCGGTGTTATTTTCATTTCATTTCAGAATTATTTCACGTGACCGTGCATTTTAATGTTATTTTGAGTTTTGCGTCATAATGCTAAATTCATAATTTACTAAAATAGAGAACTGAGTAAAATAATGTTCGGATAAATCACGCGATTAAGCGTTTTGCAATGAAACGATCCAATAATGTAAATAAATCAATATTTCCATTATTAAAATACCTCTACGTTAAAACGCATGCAAATTTATATAATGAAAAGTTGATGCTTTAAAATTGGAATATATATGGAGTAAAGTGCGCGTGCATTTTGGTAATAAATTATATTTCGAAATCGAAATCCTGATAATAGCAAGTGATCTAATCAAATCAAGAAATACGATAATTTTTCACCTCCAAATTAAATAAATTTTCGCCTTAAGCAAGCTCATGACTATAATCTAAAACCTAGATAACACAAAATGCTGATCAAGATCGTCATCAAGACAAATGTATGACAAGCAGAAAATAGCTAATGTCTTAGTTTAGATTCCCATTAGACAAAAAAGATCTTACAGAATAGGGGGCATCCATCGTTTAAGTTATTCGACTAAATAGGTCTTACAAAATGGTGGTGTCATCGTTTAGATTAACGTCTTACATAACAGGTTTCAAAATGTATAGTAAGAACGGAAATAGACACTGCACCGAAAGAATGACTAAGGGCCGACTTGATGCAATTTCACCTATATACAAAAACAATATATGGCAGAAGTTAATCGTATAAGAAAGGCCAAAGAAAACAGGAGCCCGCTGCCAGGACTTAATTGTGTAATAAACATAATATGTTCATGACGTAGATATTATCACCATGGATTTGATGCCACGTTATACTTAATGCATTAGTTCATGAATCAGCTGTTTTCCGGAGACCCAGTTTCATCAGATTCTTCTAGGATATCAACCGAAGCTAGAAGTATCTCGACTTTGTTATAGGACACTTGAGCTGCTCCTATAACTTCTCAGACGATATATTTATTGGTTAAATCCTAGATCAGCCTTTTTGAGAATATTCTACGCCTACCATATAATATGAGCCTATGAGCCTGCGAAAAACCAATCGATGATTAGCAAATTATATTTATTCATCCATTTGCATCATTCTAAAATCCATTGACATTGACATCTGTTAAAAAATTATGACCAAAGACAGTAAATATTTCCCTATTAAACCTCCTTCCACTTCGACAGTTTACGTTAACAAGAAGAACAGGATCACCTTTAAAAATATAAATAGTAATCAACCAATTCCAATGATCCTAAGATCCCTTAAGCTCTTTGTAACCTAGGAGCTACTGGCGCCCAACAAATAACCAATATTACAAAATACTCATATCACCAGCGAGTGAGTTAGGAATTCGGACTTATATAGAAGTCCGAAATGTCCGAAATATGGTTCGGACTCCAGAATTGACTGTAGGACCACAACCATATTTCCTAACACAAAATTTCTGAGTCTCAGAAAGTTAGTTCGATAACTTACGAAATGGTTAAGAAGACTTTTTAATCATTTTTCGTCAATGAACTAATTCGTAATATTTTTAAATCGATATATAAAATGTTCAACCCTGCAGGTTTGTGGTCTTTCGATATATCCCAGCAAACGCAGAGTGTGACTGTTTCGTAACGTTAAGTCACAAATAAGTAACTCTAGAAGCATATTTCAAAGTGTGAAACAGATTCGTAATTATGGCAATATATCTGTACCTGAAAGATTTGTTTTGAAATTGTTTAATATAATACAAAACATCTTTGGTGGGTTTGGAAAAATTCGAAACTATTACCTAACAAATGTTATTCTTAATTCCACAAACGTAAATATTTCGTAACTTACAAAACGCCATACTTTCAATTGTTAAAATTTGAGAATATTACGCAATTGTTGATGCGGTATTCCTTCAGTAGCTATAAACAGAAACAATTACGGAATTATTGAAACAATTCATTTTCAGTTGTGAAGCGTTGAAAAATTTACATAATTAGTAATACGTTACATTTTCGCTATACATGTTCAAACAAATGCGTCGTTTCTATAGGCTAGAATTATTTCTGAGAGAGAGATAAAATTCAAACGACCAATAGAATCTTGGGAAGCTGCGCCGCGCCAGCGCGAAGAACTGTTTCCGGCTTCAACACAAGTTAGTCTGAATGTGTAATAATTGTGTACTTGCACGTGTGGTGTAAACAAGTGTCTGGTATTTGTGCAAAAAATACTATTGTGAAAAACAATTGCACAATATATACACGTTTAGAGTATTAGGTAAGTAATAAGTACTAATAGATTTAAAATTAGATAAGTTTTAATTGTATGTATTGTAAAAAGCGTTAATTTCCTGGACAATACCTAACATGACGTGGGCACATTAACAGCGTGGGTAGCGGATCTTTTTACTATTACCTATAAATCGAATAAAACAAACGCTTTTCTTAAAATTTCGTGCTTATTTAAATGGATAACTATAAATAATAATAAAGAATATGTACAAAATTTTGCTACTAACTATAATAATCTACACTTAGATTATTATATCTACTTTACTTGCACAGTACGTATTTATTTGCAAAATTGAATCGTTGAGTGTTCTTTTTTTTTGCTTAGGAATATATTATTTTGTATTTCTTTTTGAAGTTATTCTCCGATGAGCAAGAAACGCATGTTTTTCTTTTAAATTGTTTCAATCAAAAGGGAATGAAGTTCAGGGATTAACATAGCAATTTTAACGTTAAAGTGACTAAAAACATGATTCCTAATTTCTTTATAAACTACTGGTTTGCCGTAATGAATAAAATAGTTTTGATATACAGGATGCTTCCTAAATAACAAAATATTTAAAGAAGTAATTCTTCAGGTGATTTGAAGTGAAGAAAAGTTTATATGAACATAGGTATTATGTTCTAAAGATTTTTGTTTCTGAGATAGCGGGCGTTGAATATTTTATTTCACTTCTGATTTTATCTGATTTTCCACAATTTGTAACATATGAAACTGAATTTTATGGATCGTCTTGCTCTTCAAGTAGCCATTTATCTTACCGATTGTCTTTTTCAATATTTCACTTCGGTTTGTAATTGGACAAAATGTTTTCGTTTTTTATTAAATAATACCTATCTTTAAAAATTTAAATAATTTAACAAAATTTGGTGATTCAAATCGAGGGATTTAAATCTCAGTAATTATAGTTTTGCTGTTATTTGTAGGGGGCACCTCTGCGTATCGTTCATACGTTATGTTTTTGGGGGATTTTTTATTATTTTTTTTTAATAAAAATTCCTGCTTTCCCGTTATTTTTATGTCAAAAAGATATACCTTCTAAATGTCGCTACGAGTAACCGTTTTCAGGGTAATTGATTTTAAAGTAAGCAATTTAACCACTTTTAAAGCATAATTAAATTTTAGGTTTATTTATTTAAAAGTCATTGTTATTCGTACCTTATTTGCTAGTGTTGCTATGTAATAAATTTTAAAAATCTGAAAAAGAGAATTTAACGAAATTATTAAAATTAAATCGAAACAAAAATTTTACTTTGACACCCTATATCTCTGCTAATATCAACTTTTGGACTCACTAAGGTAAGTTTGTTTAAATCGTAATATTTTTACATAAGGAATCTGCCATTGCTCTGTGTACCATTACCTATGAGACACCATGTATTTATAGATTTTAAAACGTCCAATATTTTCATTTTATAAAAATATCTAAAAGGAGGTAAAAGGCAACATTGCTCCTGGGGAACTTTTTTAAGTTTCGCAACATTCAACACTTCCGATATAAACGTATAGGTCACAGCTGTGAGCGCTAATAGATCAAAGACATTCCGTCGGCCGTCCACTATATTCTTCCTCTGTGCCAAAGATATAAAAAAACACCAGATAGTTAAATTATCGACAAAGTATATTGTCTGTCTGTTTCATATGTACTTCGAAGGATAAATTATCCAAAAAAACTTCACAAAAAGGCCGCTAATAAAGTTGACGCGTTTAAAATGTGTAAACACTGGAATAAAAAATATGACTTCACAGCATTTATAGTGGTCCGGTAAAAGCTAATGAACGAATGTAAAAAACAAAATCAACCTGACCTATCCTATTTTCCCTTGAAATGAGATAGGTCAGTTAAATTCAAAATGTTGACGTATTTTATTTCTTTTTCTCAAAAACTACCGCGTGTATTTCTTTCATTTTTTTTATATGGATTTACCATCCCTTTGCAACAAGCTTCTTTCTCTCAGGAATAATAATATATGTAATTGTTTAACTTCATTTATTTTATTGAGTGGCCTAGAGTTACATATACACAGGTTTCATAATTGAAATGTTTTTCTCATTTCATGACAAAAATAAACCCGTGTCAAATTCTTGACAATCCCCCGCCTCCTCTTCTTATTTTAATTTTAAACTAGATATAGGGTGGGGTTAGCGTACTCACCTTAACGAAATAAATAAATTGGGGTTCACTCTGTACATTGCTAGTTTGATTAAGAACTGATTTTTATTTGTAGATTCATGCAGGAAATGCTTTCCATTTATGACAGTTGATGCCAATTTTGAAGGTGCGTGTAAGGACTGGTTTAGAGCGGCCAGCCAGAGATTGAAGAAAACAGAGAAATGAATTAATTATTTTATTGTACAATGGACAATAAATTGTTTTGAACATCTATTTGTCAATATTTTATCTTTTTCCTATATTTTAAAGGATTCCTCCAAATACACTAACAGTGAATATTAAGGATCAAGGATTAATTTCACCTAGATATAGAAAAGAGTTTGTCTTAAATGGATTTATGGTCTGTAAAGATGAGAGATTGAGAAAGTGAATTTTGTTAAATATTGCAAAAAGTGATTTTAAAGATGGGTCCTGAAAAAGTAACGATCCCCACTACTGGCAAAATGTGACTGCTGTCTTCGGAAAAGAAAATTACTCGTCCAATAACAAACGAAGCCAGGTTTGCTATACATGCATATATCCACCCCCAGCCCCCGATCGCTCACCTGCGCACTCGATCATTGAGTCTTTTTTGTTTTTAAATGTATTTAGTATAGCATTTTACAGTCGCTTCAAAAATATAACTGGTTCTATACTATCAGTACATGTCCATCTTTGACGAACAAATTATTTATTCACTGTTAATCAACTCGCGAGAACCAAAAAAACACTTTTTGGTTTTCGAGTTATTCAACAGTGAATAGGTAATAAGTGGTTCGGCAAAGATGGACAGCATGTATTGATAGGGTCTGTCATATTTTTTAGCGTCTGTAAAATGCTGCTATATGCATTTAAAAAACAAAAAGACTCCAATGATCGGGAATGGGTAGGTGAGGGATCAGGGTGGGAGGTGGATTTGTGCACATATATCAAACCTGACTTTATTTGGACTATTTGCATAATAAGTATAAAACAAAAAAGAAACTGATTTGAAAGTAAATCGTAAAATTTATATTGCTTATGATAAGCAACTTTTCTGAAATTAATGAGCAACCTTAAGGTTTCTAATAACGTGCAACTGTTGTGTATCTGTACTTAAACTAAATTTGCATAACGGTTGCGAAGTATTTATATAAGTTTTGTATTTACAAATAACTTGGTGAATGAAACTGTAAAAGCCTAAATGTTTCAAGATATTTTCGGAGTTAGATTTTGGTAAAAACGAATTTATTACAAATGTAAATTTGCATTTGTTACGAATATTTTGTTCCGCAATTGTGTAAAGTAATAGTTGCAGTTTATTAACGATGCAATGTTGCGGACAAATAAGCAATTTGTCACCAAAAACATGCATTTTTGTGACTGAAACAAAAGTGTAACACGAAATATAAGTAGCGTTAATGTTCCTTAATAGTTTCGAAGCGGTGTTTGCTGGGATGTATCCGAAAAATCATAAATATCCTGCTGAAAAAGTCCATTCCTTAATAAATATAGGAACGCCTCATAACTTCTCACAGCGGTAGCTACATTTTTAATGAAAAACAAAAACGAGTATAAAAAGCTTAATAACGAAAACTTGTTATTATATTACACCACAGCGAGATATCTTATTTATCCCCAGCATATACATTCCGGCATCCACCCAGTCTTATTAATCTAAAAACTGATCAGAATATTAAACTGGGGGAAGGAATCAGTCGAGATCCCTATGTTTACTTAACTACCGAAGTGCTAGGCGGTTTTAGTCAAGTTAAGCGGAAACCAGACTCCACTTTGTCTATAATAGGACTAAAATATCATTGCCGCATCTTCCAAAACATATAAAATATAATTGGATAGTGTTTGTTCATATTAGGCCGCTAAAAGTTTACATTATGACATGATATAACTAACTAGTCTCTAAAAGAAGTTCTAACCTAGGGCAAAGTTCGGATCTTTTGGTTTTGAATTCATTTAATAAAGACAGTAATAAACATAAATTTAATTATGGATTGATTAAATGTGTGTTTTATATACAGGGAGTTTTCCAAAAATAGTAATAGATTATTTGCCACAGAAAATTATTTTCACATTTTTTTAATTGTTCCTAAAAAAATTTGAAATGGTAGAAGAATTAGGAAAAATAACTTAATATGAGTTAACCATGCGATCAGAGCTTACATAATTTCCTCGGTTTGAGGCTTGAAATACCTGAAATATCTTACCTGAATTAAATCGTACGAGCATCTCTACCGATTCCGAAATGTCACTATACATTTACCATATTATGCTCCCAGAATGGAATGCCTTATTCAATAAAGTTTCACCTTAACCTACATTTCTAAAGTAACTACGACACTAATGTGCTATTACCACAATTCCCGAAAGTTTCTCTATACCTTTGTTATGTTATAAGAAAAGTAGATAAACGGTATGTGCTGATCCCTTTTTCGTGAACGTACTTAAGTGAAAACTCGTGACCTGGGTTTTGGCGACGAGGATGCTCTCGATTTATATAATAACTTGTTTATAAGGGTTCCCGTACACTACCAATGAGGACACAGTGATAAAGTAGCTGAAACTCTCAGCCGGGTGGATCTGCACTGGATAAACTAGACTAGATATCAATATAGGGTATTTTCTAAGATGAAATTTATACGTTGATCACATATTTTACCGAAACGAAGTGGAAAGTTTTCGAGGTTTAGAAAAGGCCCGTATTGCCCGAAGAATCACACAGAATTTATTCATTAGATATTTCAGTACAAGCATATTGTTGATTATTTTATACGAAAGTAATTTATTTCTTGAAAAATGTTTAAAAATTTATTTTACCTTTGCTCAGTGTGTCCCACCAACAATCTCTTCTAAGTGTATTTATGTTTATCTGATTTAAATAAATATGTAGATAACTTTTTTCCTTTATATAATTATTTATACAGAATTGGAAAGTTACCAGTTAACCAAAGTCTCATAATTTAAATGGAAAAGATATTTTAAGGGCGGAGATTTTACACACCAGTCACACTTTTTATTTAAAGGATAAGTGCAACTTGGTTGAAACAGTTTACATATGATTAATGCGTGCAAGTGTTCCCATAATTTACCTGATTAGATTTTTTTCAGAAAATGTCATCACTCGCTAGTTAGTTTAAATAATAAAAACAATGTGTCATTCATTAAACTTTTAATAGGTCTTTACAAAGAAATAATGTGATTTTTTTGTTGAAACAGTAAATTAGATTACCGTAGGATTTGGTGATGCGAATGGTAACAAGCTAATTAGCGTTTTAAAATTCAACCCTACCAGAAGTTAACTCCCGTGAGACGACACGTCAATATCCAAACGCCCACCAATGGTTCTTGAATTTTTCTCAATTATTTTGCAAAAGGACAAGTCACGTTTTAATATTATTTTATTCAATATTTGTCAATATGTACTGTAAATTAGAGAATCTGACATTAATATGAAAATATCTAATAACTAGAAGCATTGATTAAGGAATGAATAAGATACGCGACTTCAATGGTAAAGTGCGAGGCCTTTTTTGGCAGCGAGAATCCCGGTAAGTTGCGGGCATTCCTGTAATTTACGTAGTATGCTTTTGACAAACCTCTGTCGTGTCTGGTTTTATATCATTAACAATCTAGTGGTAATAAAAATGTAATGTCTAGATTAATTTTATTTTTAAATTATTAACGTAGGATGTTCTCTCTGCCAGTTATTTCTCAACGTTTGTTTGACTTTTAACCGTCACATAATTTTAAACTCAAATCAATCTGAACATTCAATTTTTGTTTTCACTAGATTATAAATTATATAAAACCAGACACGACACAGGTTTATCAAAAGCATACTACATGAATCACAGGAATGCTCGCAACTTACCGGGATTCTCGCTGCCAAAAAAGGCCTCGCACTTTACCATTGAAGTCGCGTATCTTATTCATTCCTTAATCAATGCTAGAAGGTATAGTATAATTAAGTCACTCTTAAACTAAATTATTCTAATTCAAATAGAGTATCTACTAAATTTTCATTTTAAATCTACTGGATAATTTTAATTTAATGAAAAATGTCTAATAGATATTTTCAATTAAACTAAAATTTTTGATATTAAAAATAAATATTTTTAATTGTATTATTATAAGAATTTTTTATCGCCTTATAAAATATTATACGACGTCGACGCATACGATAGAAAGCAACTAAGCAAATCAATAATTACTGAAAAGTTCACTATTCTATTTAACATGTTATCATTAACATCTGTATTCACTATTTATAAATTTGACTAAGAATGAACTAGTATATCTAGTTTTAACTTAAAAATATCTAGTTTCAGATTAAAAAACTTTGAATCTAAAATGGTTTTTTAGGAACCAAACTGATTAAAAATACGTACTAAATATTTCTGAATTAAAAATAGTCGGTATATATTTTTAATTAAATTAAATACACCTGTTACAACATTATTAAATTATATTATTTATTTATTATTATATTATATTATATTATATTATAAGGATACCATAGAAATCGTTTAATTAATTCATCTTTAATGGAATTAATAGAAATTCACTTTTCCTTAGAACACCACTTTAATACTAATGCACTAGTTATCAGTTACTGTGATTTAGAAATCTAATATAAATTTAGTAGATATTCTTAATTTAATTAAAAATTTTAATTTAGTTTTTTTAATTCAGTTATAAAAATATTTACTTAAAATTTCTAAATCATTTAAATATATTAACTATAGATGTTTTTATATTAAATAAAACATTAAGTAGATATTTTGGTTAACTTAAAAAATCTGGCATTAGCGATTTTTAATCGTATTGTATTATATATTATATGCGATAGAAATAAACTAAGCAAATTGATAGAAGTTTACTGTTCTACGGAGCACTGTTTTAATATATATTCACTATTTATCGATATGCGGTACGAAAAAGAGATGTATAATATTAATTTAAAGTTATTTACTGTCTAAGAGTACTTTATGTTAAATATAAAAATTGTATTTAAAATAATTTTTAATTTAATTAAAAATATTTCTAAATCATTTAGTATTTAAGTATCTCTCAGATGTTTTTTAAATAAACAACTCATCTAGTAGATAGCCCTGATTGAAATAATCAATTTATTAACTCACTAAATTAAATATCTGGTAATAAAAATAATTGTTCTTAATTCTATTATATTATTAGCATTTTAGTTTTATTACGTTAAGGCATTTTAATTTATTTTATTATAGGCATATGTTTGAAATCAATTAAACAAATAAATAATTACTAAATAGAACATCTATGGAACATCATTTAAGTTATTTCCTATTTTTCAATGTGGACCATTATGAATTAAAAATATCTGATATTAATTAAAAATATTTATCTCGATTAAATAAAGTCAGTAGATATTTTTAATTAAATTAAAATTTAAAAAGTTAATTCGATTAAAAATATTATTGATTTAGTAATTAGATATTTTCAAATTAAATAAAAATGTCTAATAGGTATTATTAACCGGATTATAAATATTTAATAGATATTTTTAACTACATTAAAATATTAGATGATAGTAGATAGATAATAGTGGATATTTTTAAACTATATTTTAAGTTTTATTTAAAAAATTGGCTATATGTTTTTAATTAAGTTAAAACAAGTTTAATTACATGGGAAATTGTATGGCCTGTACATTATTGTACTTGTGTTGTCAAATTCTCTGCATGTATTTTATAATAGATAGATAAATTTGTAGATATTCCTTTGTAATATTGAATATATTATGCTTGCATACACGTAAGTTTGCTTCATAAAATATACTTCTTGAATAATTTCACTATATATTGTACCTTATATAACTTTTGCACTAGTCACGTAACTTTTTCGTTTATAATATACAAACCTATTTGCATGTTAATTGCCAAAGATTCTAAATAGTTATCGTTCAAAGTGAAACAAAATATACTTTAATTAAATTCACATAAATTTTCCATCTATATGTTACGAATACATAGTTATAAGCTAATTGCGATGATGATAAAAATAGAATGGCACTGTACACACTTAAAAGTCTATAGTCGGAAGATATGTTGCTTTAATACGAGAAGGTGAATATCTAATATGGACTGAACTGATAATGAGGCCGTTGTTAGTTATTAAATTGCGTTTTACTTTTACGAATTGAGATGGTGCCATTTTCTATTAATTCAAATTAATTAAAAATATTAAAACATAGAGCGAATTAAAAATTATAACATATGCAATGGCTAGATTTTTTATTTTAATTAAAAATATACAGCAGTTATTTTTAATGAATAATTTTAATTTAATATTTTAATTTAATTGGAGATATCTAAAATTCGTTAGAAATATTTCATATTATTTTCATATACTTGAAATAAATTTAACGTTATCTTTTACAAATTTTAAATGTCTCTAATTATTATTTTTAATCAATAACGTCTAATTATTTTTAATTCATATTTTTATTTTAATTGGGATATCTGAAATTCGTTAGAAATATTTCATATTATTTTCAGATACTTGAAATAAATTAGCGATATCTTTTACATAGTACGCTGACACGTAAGTTTGCTTCATAAAATATACTTCTTGAATAATTTCACTATATATTGTACCTTATATAACTTTTGCACTAGTCACGTAACTTTTTCGTTTATAATATACAAACCTATTTGCATGTTAATTGCCAAAGATTCTAAATAGTTATCGTTCAAAGTGAAACAAAATATACTTTAATTAAATTCACATAAATTTTCCATCTATATGTTACGAATACATAGTTATAAGCTAATTGCGATGATGATAAAAATAGAATGGCACTGTACACACTTAAAAGTCTATAGTCGGAAGATATGTTGCTTTAATACGAGAAGGTGAATATCTAATATGGACTGAACTGATAATGAGGCCGTTGTTAGTTATTAAATTGCGTTTTACTTTTACGAATTGAGATGGTGCCATTTTCTATTAATTCAAATTAATTAAAAATATTAAAACATAGAGCGAATTAAAAATTATAACATATGCAATGGCTAGATTTTTTATTTTAATTAAAAATATACAGCAGTTATTTTTAATGAATAATTTTAATTTAATATTTTAATTTAATTGGAGATATCTAAAATTCGTTAGAAATATTTCATATTATTTTCATATACTTGAAATAAATTTAACGTTATCTTTTACAAATTTTAAATGTCTCTAATTATTATTTTTAATCAATAACGTCTAATTATTTTTAATTCATATTTTTATTTTAATTGGGATATCTGAAATTCGTTAGAAATATTTCATATTATTTTCAGATACTTGAAATAAATTAGCGATATCTTTTACATAGTACGCTGGTATGTTCCATATTTTTCATTATAGAATTTACATACCGTTAGAAAAACAATTCGACTTTGATTATATACATTTAAAACTTCATTATTCATTTGTTTTAGCGTGATTACATTTACGATATGTCGAAATTTAATTTCCATTAGCTGACAAAAGTAATTACAGAATACGATTTAAAACGAATTCTATTTCATCGTTTTTTTCGGTCAATGCAATAAAAGAAATAATTACGTCCTGAAAATTTCAATACGGTCGCCCTGGTGTTTTGATAAATCATTACTAAATAATAGGGAACACTCTCTTAAATAAAACTGTAATTTTTGCAGTGAATACAAAGGAAACCAAGTGTTTATTACAATAGATCTACCAGCAGCGTGGAAGTGTACATTATCAAAGTGTATTGCAGAATCTAATATCATCAGTCCTGAGCCATTCAATAATAAGATGAATTGTCTGTGTTTTGTACTTCTGGCACACTTCGTTTATTCCAGATAAATAAATGTCGACCACAGAAACTTCGTTCTTAAAACCGTACTTTTTATTAACCAATATAGTTTGACGGTTTAAAACTGCGAGACCCTGTATATTCCAACTTACATTATGTAACCTAATTTTACAATGTATCAATTTTACTTTGTTAAAGCATTATGTATAGACCAGGACTTAATATTAACTAAATCAAATTTTGCTCGGTGTTTTGTAAGCTGGATCGTGACTTAAACATAATTCGAAAACTCTCTGAACACATGAACTTTGTAGACACTTGGGATACGTTACGGTATATAATGGAAAATATAGACAATATTAACGTTAGAGTAACAGTTACAATGTGGTTACAACTAGATGTGTGAAAATTAATAATTAGTCCCACTACAAGGAGCCAATTAATAACATAAATGGAATACAATCTCAAGTTTTGAAGAAAACTGATTAGTACATGCATGGCTAAAGAAACTATCTATAGGATTTAATTCAGATGTTTTCTTTACATTTTCTTAAATACAATGTTTTCTTTGTTGAGCTAGTAATCTGTTTGATATAATAAGACACAAGAATACTGTTGATCCGCTTATGGTTTTACTAAAACAGTCCTTGTGTTCCCTGTATCCACCCGTATGTGTAATCCCACGAGTTTCTTTTTGTTTCCAACGCCTACCCCTAGTTATATAGAATCAACCTAGTACCATAGTCAACTACACCTGTCGAGGCCTTTCAGCAAAATGTGCAAATTCTGGGTTTTTACCCTCTCCGAAAAACATTCAACTACTGCACGGCTTATGCCAAATAAAATAGGCAAAATTCTCAAAATAGGTTACATTTTATTAAATAATTTTCAAGGGCGATGTATGATTTAAATGCATTATTATATGACTCAGCATTATATTAGGTAAGTATAGACTTTGGGCAGTTCTTAATTTGGATTTAATTGTATAATTTTCATGAAAAGCCCATGGATGTAGTAATTCTTCTACAGTGGCTGTTTTGTTTTGAGTATGTGGATGAACTCCTCAATCATGAAAATGCATATTTTAGAATGGAGAAAAAACGATAGAAATCACTGCGAATTCTATTGTGAACATTTTCTCAAAGTGCCGTCCATTCTCTCTTCAATAAACGTCAAAAACCTGGGAGTGTTGAAATGAACAATATTGTTGGATATTCCCAACCTAAGCAAATGAAGGGAGCTTTATAGTCGTCATCAAATCAAGACCTTGGTCTGGATTGATTGATTGATTGTTGATTTCCCTTCTCTAAAACCATATTGCCTATCGGATAGTAGTTGGTGCTTGTTTAAAAAATTTACTATTCTACATTTTAAGATTCTCTCGATTATTTTGGCAATATTAGAAATAAGGGAAATTGGCCTATAATTTACTACCTGCAAATAATCACCTCCTTTATGTATAGGTTTAATAATTCCAATTTTCAGTGATTTTGGAAAACACCCTGTATCAAAACATTTGTTTGTTATATATGTAAGTGGGACAGCTATTTCATTTGAGATTAACTTAAGAGTTTCTAATCGTATATTGTCGTGCCCTGGCGGTTTTTTTATTTTAATTTCTCAATTACTTTTTTTATTTCCAGTTCATCGGTTGGATAAAGATACATTGTGCTTTCCAAAATCTTAATGTTGTCGTTAAAATTGTTTGGTACTTTAATTTTATTTGCGTATCTTTCACCTAAAGAGTTATAGTGTTCATTCATTCTGTTAACAATACATGTTTTTTTCTGTTATTATACAACCGTCTTCTAATTGTATTTTATTTATTGTAGATTTGGGTTTCGTTTTATTACAAATGTTGTTCACTGTCGCCCATAAGTTTTTTGATGAATTTTTGCTTTTATTGATTAGTGTTTTATAATAATCTACCTTAGTTTTTTTTATAATCCAATTAAACACGTGACACATGAACTTCTAGAATTTACGTTTATATTATATATATGACAATATTTTCCTTTATTTTTTATAAGAATGCCTTGTACAAATTTTTAGTCTTCACACTCGTCTTCACATATATAATTTTGTTACTGTTTTTTTAACATCGTAATAACATACATGCTGTGTCTATCACTTTACCTTTCACGCTGTTTCAAATTCTTCCATCCCACTCGCAAGACTCTCCGGTTTCCTATTTATTACAACGCACCATTTCCGTGATATAAAGAAATACTTGGTAATACAGAATATATTCTATATTGTGTATCTATATGAAATACGAACGTATCTCTAACGATGTAGATTAAAACGGCACAACATAGTATTCAAAAACATCAGCCGCATACCTTTTCAAATGTTTTGATATGATTCTTTATAATACAAATAATCGAAAGTCGACGACTGGAAGAGAATTTTTCGATATACGCTGTATCTGTCGTTGTCTGTGGCAGAAACCAGCGGGTAGCATTGGCGTGTATGATTCATTTTCCATGGGAAATATGTCGTTAACTAAGAGAACTTCGTATTCATAAAATAGTTAAAAATGGTAAATTGTCAAATTATTAAAAAACATATCTCGTAACTGGAATATAAAATTGGTTAAACAAATCATTACAACTTTTAGAAATATTTTTAGGTTTTAACTAAATTCCTATATATTTAGTTTTTAATTATTGAGAGATCAGACATTACTATTTCAAGATATATCGATGTGATATATACCTACAAATAAATAAGAAATATATAATTGGTAAAGGACACACTTAACCGTTTCCGCTTTGAAGTGGGGTCTGGTCATAGTCCCTTCTGAATTGGTGATTCTTACTTTAAGAATGGTTGGCGGGTTAAGGAGATGTCAATGCAAAATTACACATGGTCACTGAAAAATGCCTCATTTACGTTGTATTAATATAAAAATAAAAGCAAATATTTTTACGATTATTTAAAAAAACTTTGAGAATATCAAAACATGTTTAAATAAGAAAAAATTATACATATAACATTGGAATATGTGATATCATTGTCTTTTCCCTACAATAGAACTTCAGAATCTAAGAAATACAATTTTTTTTGGACTTATTTTTTCATATTTTGATTTCACTTTTATTGCATATTGGACACAATCCTATGAAACTCGTATCATTTTCGTCTCTATCATTTTCTTGACCTCGATGTGTGTTTTTTCCAAACATCATAAAAACCCGTTAATAAAACATTTAAATATTTATCCACTTAGTTTTATGTGGACCCAATACTTTTGAAACACACAGCAGTTCATAATTTTAAAATTATATTAAACATTTGTCAGTTTAACTCATACCCTCCAAAATTTTCTAAAGTTACACCACTGCCGACTAAAACTGACTCTCTCATAAACCACTGCAACACGTGCCACCAAAGGGTAAAGCGAGGCACAACTTCTTTATGTGCTTCTATCTGTCCTTACCACCGATCTTCGGAATTTCATAAGTAAAACAAAGACAGTATTCTGTAAAACTTGCTTTTGTATCATATTTAATTTAACAGGAGACTGCTAGAAACTGGAAAATGTTTTTAAAAAGAACGTAACACAATAGTGGCGAAAATGAATCCCGATATAATCCTTTGTTTAGGTCAAAGGATTCACAATATACACTGAAAGATGGAGAGTACTTAAAGAATAAAAATAACCCGTTTTGGTTGAGGTTTTGGATGATATACAAATATCTTCTTTGAACTTCATCCAGAGTTACCAAGTTTGACTCAGACTGTGGCACAATATTTTTTTGGATAATTATCTTAATAATTTCTTGATGATGGTCAAATAAGGCTCGAAACGTAATTAAACCATAATGTGTGGTACATTGTTGAAATGGGTATAAAAAGGACTTCTAATATTTTATATCAGAGAAACGGAATCGTATTAAAAAAAATTAAGTTAATGATGGAAAACGAAACGTCGAATAAAAAAATTGTAATCTTTAAGTTCACTAGATAATACTTGTTAAAAAGAAGTTTTGTCAGTTGTGCTCTAATTTTGCTATTACCACCAGAAAAAGATAAAATTAATAATCCGAATATTATTTTTCTTCCAAATCATATCAAGGATTTTTAGGCGTTTTTTAATTACTTAATTTTTTCTAAATTTATTTCTCTGACTATAACGAGCTCCCAATACTGGCCCTCATCTATATTTAAATTTGTCAAGTAATGCAAACATCCTATTAAACAGGAGCTCTTAAATTATCAGAATATACCATCTGCCAATTTTCTCCACGGTTCACAATAACCCCTGCGCTCTATTTGAACGAATAATAAACCGTTTTGACAGACTCAAACGGATCATTCCTTTTATGCAAAACGTACTTGTTGTCTAGTAACTTTTGTAATGCGCAACAAGTCGATCTGCTTATGCTTGTGCGATTACTTTCATTATTCTGAAAGCCCTCAGTATGACTAATTTCAAAAAGTAGTTTGAGGGAGGGACAAAACGAGCTTGTGATTAAACAGTCCTTTTAAGTGTTTTAATAAATTCCAAAGAGGATGTAAACCAAGTAATAATTTATCTAAAAAGAATCCTTTATAAAAGCGCGTCAAGTAGCAACACGTTGCTTTCAAGCGAATGCAATTTACCGAAAACCAAATTACTTTTTCTGGAAGTAAGTACATTTTCAAATTACTGTGGCTACCAGCAGGATATTTCTGTATTTGAAATATACTTTACGCAATTCACTTTACAGGGAAAATATATAGAATGTAGGAACAAAATTAAAAATAATTCAGAATAGGACATACTTAGGTATATAACACGCGTTGTAAGAATACGTATTGAATACGATCTAATAATTCGCAGTAGAGCATGCATATTGGTATCGCTACTACTTTAATTTTAAATGCAAGTGCGTAGCACACAAGGCTGCTTCAGCATTCAGTCAGCGGTTCAGTCTCCTCAGTAACTTGCGCAGAAGAGTTTTAATGAAAGTTGAATGCCCGTTAAACGAAATGCAAATTACTATACAAACTTAGCATACAAACTAGAAGATTCCAACATTTCAGGCGTTTCAATTGATTTCCGACCTATATATGGTGTGATATACATTGCATTACAAATTATTCTACAGAAAGCCTCTTGTAATAATAAACAATATAACTACAATCATTTACTATGTTTATTATTAGAGGCAAGTCTAGTGACAATCATAAAACCACTATCCAGATCATTAACAAAAATTATGAAAAATAAAGGCCCTAAAATAGAACCCTGCGGTAATCTAGTTGAAACCATTAAATAAGAAATTTAATGATGATTAATTTGATATCTAATAATTAAGCCAAAGGCTTCAAAATGTCTACCTCGAAGAAAGAAGCTGTGAAACTTTATATACTAGTAATATGTTTAATCCTTTTAGGTTTTATCCTCATATTGTACGTCTTACGTATATTATTATCATCTATTTTTATAGGACATCGTCTCTACGAGGATCAATAATTCACAGAAATATAACAATAAGGACGACCGTGTAGGACAATGTTTACTTTAGTTTAAGGGTTTATTTTCAGTATAAACACCTCGACCATGATCGAGGACCGAACATCCACCCTTGTCACCGGCAGTACGGTTTTTAATTATCGATTTTTCTATTTAGCTATAAGCCGGGAATTATTTTGTACTACACCGATGTCTACGGGTAATCCAATTTTATAATTATTAACCTAACTTGACTTTTTAATACCTAGAGCCGGGAGTGCATCGATGCAACGTTGATTGGACAGGGGAGATTCAGCTGGTTATTTATGAAGTCGCCGCTGTGGCCAGTTCGTTGCCATAGACGATATTCATGGAAGGTATGCTTTATGTGAAAACGAACAAACAAGGATGACGGGGGAAATTTTACGCCAATATTATGGTATAGATGTTTACCAAACTGAACGTAGTACAAATAGTACAATAAATTAATTAAATATTGGATTAGAAACAAAAAATTTACAGAAGTTGCATTTTAGCAAGCTTCGTTGTAATGGTGCTCTCTTTCTATATACTTACGTAAACTTTTAGACGGAAAACTCGGGCGCCAGTTCCTTAATTTTTAAGAGCAAGGAACAGCACTTTTTTGGCTCTCCTATTGGGAGAACAATCCATTGTAGCAAAACAGTTGAAGATACGGAATGTCCGGGGGTCGTAAGCTGGAGATATGTCTAATGGACTTCGACCATCGCTCAAACGTGTTAATCAGAAATAAATGACGGAAATAATAACTCGTGAATTTTAAGTCTTTATACCAACATATTTATTTAGCAACATTAACGAACAAATCAATTAACTCTAATATCTCAGCGACTGTATAGTCGAGTATGTACAAATTTTAAAACAATAAGAAACAAGCAAGCTGGCAATCAAGAATCTTTACGCGTGAATACGATTTTATTTCGGAATTTTGAATAACAGAGATTTGTCTTCGCGGCTTGAGATTATTTCGTACGGCAAGCAAACGGAAATTTCCAACAGGATGTATTATGAACGGCGGGAAATCGGTTAACTATAGATATTTTAGTCTATACTGGATGTTTTAAAATACGGCGAACTACTGCCACAATCATTTAATAATGACTATTTTGATTAATGTAGGTTTTCCGGTAACCTTTATGCATTGAAACTTTGTAGATTACCCGATCGAACAAATCTAGCCAGTTGCACAATTCATATGAAACAACAAAAAAAAACAAACCAACGGAGGTGTTATTAATTAGCTCTAGTTTGATTTAGTAGCATAATACAGCGATACTCACGAACAATAATATCTATACTTAACTGAAGGCAGTACCTACGGGCTGTAGCGGAACACGGTGTATTCTTACCAATATAATATTCAACTAAGTGTATTAATTTAACTCGGAGCGGCGGCGGTTACGGACGGAAAACGGTGAATGCTTCGGATTGATCTGAGACAGGTGACTGTAGATCGGATCTGATGCGGCGGAATGTCCCGGACTGAACCTGGACTGCTGCAGACTTTCTCGGACTGACCCCGGAGTGAAAGCTCCTCTGGCCTTTTATTACTTTTATGACGTATCTATATGGCGTGTTAAAGGGGCGGTCACCGACTTGAAATGAAGAACTTACAACGTTACTTCCTGAGGTCGAGTGGATTATGCAACTAACAGCATTAATTCGGACCATCAATAACCAGAAATGCATTACTTGCAATTTCTAGACTATGTTGCAAAAAGAAACAGATTAAAACGGACACTGATTAATATTTTAACGGGTTTTGGTAACTAATGATTTTTGTTTCCGACTCGGTCATTATTTATAATAATTCTTCGACGGTAATATTTAAAGCAAAAACGGACATTCCTTGATTGGAAAAAATCACTTCGTTACATCGTCAAGGCATTGAAAATGAACTTGGCTAACTTTTAAGTCTAACATGATATTTACAAAATCTGCAAAATGTACAACACACGAGATAGAAATAAAGAAAAGTTTTAAAAATTTTCAAACTTTTATTCAGCTGAGTTTCTTTATTGTTTTCTTCCGCAGATATTTTAGAAAAAGAAGGTTCTTTGGCTCCTTCGCACCACAGCGTTAATATCACGATACTTTACATCTATTGGCAAATTCACAATTTCACAAAGGGCCAAATTCAAAAAAATTGCGCAAACCTTATTTAAAAATCGATAAAATGTGAAAAAAATTAAAAAATTACAGTCGACCCGTAAAAAGCCTCAATACGCCGAATTTCATACAAATATCGATTTTTAGCTTTCTCCGATAACTATAACTTTCCTATTTTTCAAGCCCCAAATTCAACTCAATTTTAAAACTCACAGATTTCCCACAAAGCTGCATTTCGACATTTTTTACTCATTGAACCATCAACAAAAAAGTCACCCCCGATCAACCCCACAACCGCCTCATGGATTCTCTTAAAAATTACAAGCGACCCGTAAGTCTCGAAGCACCAAATTTCACACAAATATAACTTTTTAACTTTTTCTACTAATTTTTATATTTTTTTTTCATTTTTCAACCCCCAAATCCAACTATGCCAAAAATGCTTAAAAACCAAAAGATTCGTCCACATACTGCCAAAAACGCAACTCGCGAATTTCACACAAATATCGATTTCAGCTTTTTCCGATAATTAAAACTTTGCCCCATTTTTCAACCCCCTAATCCAACTCTGCCAGAAAAACTCATAGTTTCATCCACATAATGTTAAAAATCCAGATCGACATTTTTTGCTCATCAAAACAGCAACAACAAAAAATCACAGAATCCAAACCTAGCCCGTATGATGAAAGTTTAATTTGAGTTGTACGAGCCATGGGTAAACAAGAATTAAATTAAATAATGTTTAAATTCCCGATGCATTAAATAGTAAAAATCATTCGTTACAAAAGATTGTTAGTAACCTTAATCCGGGTCTATTTAATCCGTTTCTTTTTGTAAGCCGGTTTAAAAATAGTTTACTTCCGTTAAGCAATAATAACTATCCGAAGTTATATAATCCGCGTGAACTGGGCAGCAACCCTACCCAGCTCAAAGTACTTGTTAGATTCCATCGTTCGCCTCCCACGCGTTAATTAGCTACGTAGGGCGAAATTAGATTATAAAAGCGTGGAGAACGCACTTGACCAGGAGATTTTTCGTCTAGTAGCCCGAACAAGCAGATCAGTCCGCCGACCGTCAACACCGCACCGCAATTTTTAACTTCGAATCCGCCGTTGTTTTAAACCATTGGTAAGCACGCATGAGTCCCGCATCGTACACCGGTACCAGTAAAGATACGTAGCATTGTTCATTTTGTTACCGTAGAATTAAATAGTAAATTTAATAATTATAATAAAATTTATCCGCGTTTTCAATAATAGACCTGCTAAATCAAACATAGAGTTGAGTCAACCGGTATTCGCGTAACCCTAATTAAGGAGATACTAACCCGTGAAATATCAAATTAGTGAAGACAGTTGTTATCTCATTGGTCGCCGCGTTATATAATAGGAGAATTGACACTTCATTGCGAGAAAACGATTGGAGTCTCAACGATCCAGCCGAGGGTAGAAATAAATGAAATACGTCGTGTTCGTAGTTGCACTCTAGTTTGAAGGCACAGGCCCCGTAAGAGTCTATCATTATTAATTAATAAAATCTCGCTAGTATCTTTGACTGCCCGTCGAAGGGGAATAAAATACCCGAAACCGTATATGCTCCCTTCTATAATACTCAATAATACTCCGTTGTAAAATATTGCCAGCTTAAGAATTTCACGGTTATTTTGTACACAATATTGGAAATTGAATAAATGTTGTATATAGGTCTCTGTATTGTTATTTCAAGTAGGGAATATTTAAGCAGGTATTATCAATTGCTCAAGTCTAGTAAGATAAGCAATTCATTTCATGACCCCTGTATCACTCCGTTCTTCACTGAAGTTACCTAGGGTTTTCTTGGAAACCGCCATGAAATAAAGTGCTGTTTCTTGCACTATAAACAAAGAAACTGGCGCCCGAGATTCCGTGTAAAAATAAAGGTATTGCAAAAGCTAGAAATAAATAAGCGCAGTATTTTTGTATTAATTTAATTTCTATTAGTTGTCAAAAAACACCCTCTAACTGATCCTCTGACATTACGTCAAAGGCGTAGAGGTTATTTCCCAGTTTAAACTGGTTAATTTGAATATTTTTTAGATAAATCGAATTTTTTGGATAGGAATCTCGAGGAATGTGGTAATAAATCCCAAAAACGAAAAGGAAAGAAATAATTTATGAAATGCCACAAATAACATTTAAACAATACTAGAAATACTGTTTGTGGAAGTAACTTGCAAACAGTACGGCTTACGTAATTAAGCGTCATCACACAACTAGACCAAAATCAAATTTGGATCTTTCAAAGAATGCGATGTAACAGCACCGAACGCTTTCGTGCCCAAAAAAAGTAGTGAGATGGGGTCATGCGTACAATTGCCGGTCTTCGATCAACGGAGTAAAGCAGCGGTGGTCGAAGCCGGGGAATGGATGGGTGACCGTATCTCATTACATTACCGAGGATAGTGCAGCGGGCTAGATCGCCCTTGAGTGGCACAAGGCGACTAGTTACTGCCTATCTCTCCTGGGTTCGAGTCCCAGCTCCGGCAGATGGCAATGTCGGAGGGAATGGGTGTATGTGGTGTGACAAATATTAATAAAGTTTTATATTATATAAAAAACATTAAATAGTTTATTTTCAGTTGGAAAATACGCACTTGGCGTTAAACTTTTAGGCAGTGGGTAAGTGACATAACTGACATGTAGACATAAATGTAGTACCCCATCACCAAATCGAACCCCCACTAATAGACTAACGCAAACCTCATCCTGTCCTCACTATAGGTAGGTAGAAATTATATAATAAGAATAATAATAATACACTGCCTTTATTGGTAGTATGGCGAATTTCAGATGAGTGCAATGCACTCCCTGCTCTTCCACAAATAAATTAGTTGGCAGTATAGGTAGGAGGATCCACTGTATTGCGATAAAGTTTCTGATTTTTTCCCCCTGAGATATAAGTATATAATATCTATCTTAGACTATATTGCGGTGTGTGTACTTTAGAAGCAAATTTATCCTTATGGAAAATCACCTATGCTTTACATTTTATCTATAATATTGACGGCAAATTCGTTCATCCGTTCGAATATACAATTTATTACACGAAAGATAAAAAACAATAAAAACAGCCACTAAATCTTTTTATCTGATACCTAATAAATATTTCTAGGAGCAGTCGGAAAATTTAAGAGATCCTTGATCCTGCGAAAGAGAGTCAAACAGATAGACGAAAAAAGGAAACGATTCTAGGGTAAGGCCGAGTATTTATTTTATAATGATATAAATGGCGACAGCAAGTCTAACTTAATAATTGGTTGGGTTTGGACCTCTATCATGGCGGTCCGAGTCGAGATATAATGGAAATAGTTTCTGCAGAGAGGTCCTTGAAAGAAGTGCCTAACGTATTTTATTATCTAAAACATTATTTGTATACAAGACAACATCAGTAGTTTTTTAGAACCACATGACTACATTTACAAATATGTCTATATTCAAATTTCATATAATTCACGTTTTCCACTGTTATGTTAGCACTACACAGATAAGTCCAGGATGCCTCGAACACGGCAGTGATTGGGACGAATATACGAGTGGCCGACAACTCGCCTCAGTTCGAAATTTGTACATTAGGAGAAGGGCGTGGCAGTGCGTTGTGGCACTTGTGGCCAGTATGGCAACTCACTGCTCAGCCTCAGCAGACAGCACTTCAGCAGACTGTTGTTAGTATCAATAGTATCTCATTAACCGATGTAGAACTCATGTCTGAAAGAAATTTGATTTACGTATTCTGGACCAACGTTTCGAAATATTTCTAACTTCAATAATTCATTTCCTGCTAGATAGGATTAATTATTGTATTTAAAAAAAATCTCAAAACACATTTAAATATTTCCATTATTTGTTTTTTCGCAACAAAAATGTGATTTTTTACAATTCTCTTTCTTTGTTTGATATGCATTGTTTATAAATGACTTTATTTAGGCTTTATACAAGCATAATAACAAAAACATATCCAATTTGATATAATCACATTTTTATCATGCATTAAAGAAGATCTAATAAACTTAATAATTGTATGTCTAGAGATTTCATCAATGTGAATAATCAAATTGGATATGTTTATGTTTTTTGTTATTATGCTTGTATAAAGTCATTTATAAAAAATGTGATTCTACAACAAAAAATTAATTGTCGCTGCACCGCGAGTGTTGCAGGAGGTCTAATAAAAATTATTATAAAATAAAAGAATCCAATCAAGGAACAGTAGACGCGAGAGTCATCGGCTACAGTGCGGAGGTCCACGATTCACGGGCACTGTGTCCGCTTGCCTACAACTGGCACAAGTAAATCGCGCAAACTAATACCCATGTTCGAACCTCCTCGGTCTTTACTGTATAAAGCAATCCGAGAAGCAAATACTAACAGATATAAAAATGATAATCGATAGTTGTTTTCAATTGCATAGCATAATTGATTGTATATAATGAAGTGACTATTTGTTAACCATAAAGTTAACTATGTTTGCAACTTTTCTATCAAATTGTTACAGTGGAAGAGTCCACCCACAAATTAAAGAGTGTAGTATATTTCATTCTCTGCAGGCCAAACCTTTCTGACGTGCCGGACAGAGTAAACCGAGAAGGTAAGTAAAAGTTTAAGTGTACGTAATGACAGATATTGTTAGATATATCATGCGCTTTATTAATTTTCGTAGTTCATAAGTTATGTTTTGTAAATATGTACATTTAATGTATACCTAAAACTAATTTTGATATTTATTTGTAATGTTAATAAATCTCATTGTTAGAAGTGTAATTTTTTCTAGAAACCTTAGCATTACTGTATCTTGAGTTGTGAATGTTATGTCCTAGGAATGAACATGAATTTTTTTCTTCTGTGTTTCGAAATCATTTATGAAGAGATTGGCAACAAAATGTTCTACTGATTTCCGCAAGTCAAGAGAATCGTTACTAGATTGGGAATGAGTTTTGCTTCATAATTGATAAGATAATCGGTTGTTCATAATTCAATACTTTTTACTAGTAGGTAGCTGGAGGTGTGGTTGTAGTTTCGATTAATTTTCCACAATGTATGATAAAGTGGAAATTCTTTTTGCTTATCTTATTTAATGCTCACCTACACAAACAAATATTATATCCAAAACTAATGTTATTTTTATTGTGATATATTTAAACAACATTTTAATGCGTCCACATATATCTCCGTGCCGTTTTTCTATAACCAAGTGGAAAAAAATACAGCGATATTCAGTTACTTTATTTTAAAGAAACCTTGGTAAATATTACTTCGAATGATAAAAATGATAGAGAGGTAAAATATAAATATCAACATTTCAATACACCTTTTTTCTACATTGCCTTGATCCGGGCTGATATAAAATTCAATTTCTCTTGTGTCTACATTTTCACGTCTATTTGTGTTTATCATACATATTTTAGAGTTCCTCGCATTTTCCTGTAATTTTAAATTGATACCAATATTACGGGAATATAGGTTGTAAAATGACTTATTTTTCGAGAAAAAAAATAAATTGTGTGGAAAAATGAAAAATATACTTACAAAGTTTTGCTTTAAGGAGTAAAACGATGTTTATAAAATCGATTTTACCAGCAGTCTGCATCATAATCTAGAATATGTAACGGAAATTTCTTTAAATATTCTGGTTCATTTTAAAATAAAATAAGTAGACTCTTCTAAACTCATAATTGAGCCAGGTTTGTACAACTTGTTCTACTATTTTACTAATGAACAATAAAATTTATTATTATTATTAATACTTATGCACCGCTCTATATAATTATATCTAAATTATCGAAACAATTATTTGGATCTCACCCAATTACATAATATAAAATTTATGTCGCTTATCCTCACATTTAGATATTTAAACTTCCAACATGAGTTTAAAAAACATTTACCTTAATAGCAAAAAACGTGATAGATGAGGCACTCATCCAAGCATGTCCCTGGTTCTAGTTAAGTTTATCTTAGTCCAGACCTTCAGGTGGTCATTCATAACTGTCCAAATTTAAGGGCAGAAATATATGCCACTCAGCACTGGTATAATCTTTACCGAGAGAAAATGAAATGTAATATCATTTATTTAATCCCGCTTCATGAAGTAGTTGCAATACAGGAAGCTGTAGAAATCAGATAACGTAATCGTTTAGTAATGGAAATTAACCCCGTTTAAATTCCAAATTAGTAGAAAAATAAAGGTTTTTACTATTTATGTTAGTTATTTTAGTACCTCGCTGTACCTACAACTTATATTATATTATCCAATTCTTCCTGTAAAATGGCAACCCAAGCATTAGGTAAAGCCTCAAAGATTTTTTTAAAATAGGGTTGATGGTCATGTAAAACTTTCTTCAATACATGTCCCATTGAATTAAGATATGGCTGCCAGATATTCTTACACCAATAGTCACTTGGGTAGATATTGTGTATAAAAATAATGTTTGCTACCTGAAAAAGCATCTGAGTGGCAAAATATCATTTACATAAGGAACTGCTGTCAAAAAATTTTGCAATAAGATGCACTTCATTACTGATCGATTAAAACACTTTAATGAATAACTTAAGAAACTCAAACAAAAATAAAATGTATTCTCATAAAAAAAAAGGATACTGGGAAAACTAATTAATAATGTATTAGTTGACTTAAATTAGTAGCGTAATGGAATTGGAAAACTAAAACTCCACTGCGTTACTCACGCTCGAATCTGCTTCACTCTGTCTTTTAGCAGATTAGACAAAAACAAATATAATTTCGCAAACTTAATTAGTAGGTGTATGTAAGCTAGTCATGCATCAGCCCGTAATGGCGGACTATGAGCACCTGGTGCTATTGCCATGTCCTTTACCGCTAACCCACAATATCTGTTTACTTATTCATGATGAGATACGTTAACATCGTATATTAAGACCTCCTAACTACGTGGCATTTGTGGCTAGAGGCCATTTAGGTTACATGACAAACATTCAAACGAAATGAGCTATTCTTAAGGTTTAACTTTGGACAGAACTTAAAAACCATTTTTAATTACCATTGGGTTCAATTAATCAATTTTCCATAAAGTAGTTTTGTTCTTCACACTCTGCCAGCCATTTAAAAAAAAATGAAATTGCGTAATCTCCTTTTGTCAGGATTTAATACGGTGGAAACTAAGCATGTCATTTTCACCAGTATCTAGAAGAGATGTAAGGAAAGCGCCTAAACAATACATTTCCGTTCAATGGGATAATACCTAATATTTACATTAAATAAGTTGTTCTACGTTAGATGATTAACAAACCTTTAATGAAGGTAGCTTCAATTCAAAGTCAAAACTTATGCAACTTGTTCAACATGTAAACGTATTAAAGTTAAGAGGCCAATATTTGCAAATATCGATCGGGCTAAATTGCAACCGTACTAAATGAATAAGATCCCTGGTAATTATGAGTCCGCAACCCGATTCCAAACAGCTGCTACAATGTTAACCAAACGTCAGCTACTTTGATTTGACTGTTTCAAGCTGTAACTGTCCGTATATATTAAAGTTTCAATAGATTTTCTAGCGTTTACTGCAATTATATCTCCATTATTAAATTCCGATGTAGTATCGACATACAATGTAATGATTTGTTTTGAATATCATGTTAAAATTTAAGTCAGTTTTAACGAGATAATTATAGTGAAAGAGGCAGGGCCCACTCAAAAATATATACAAACTAAGTTATTTATTCTAAAATATGCCGATTAAAGCGCAATAAAAATTATAATGAAGTCATTTTCAGTTCATATTTTTTAGAAATGAAATCCAAAGAAGTCAGAAATCCATAGAGGTAAATTTTTAATAAGATAAAATAGTAAAAGTAAATTTTACTATTTACGTCAAAGTTTGTTAGTCTTATATCCTCTAATGTCTTAAAAAGACATAAAAACTCCATCCCATGATACAATAAACAAGAGATAAGATATCGCGCAGCTCGTGACGTCAGTCGGTGAGCTAGGACGTCATTAAACGCCCGGCTGTCAGGAGTGTCAGGTAGAATTGTCAAGTTGTTGCGGATATTTTTGGGTTTAAAAGTTAAGAAATCGTCGAAAATGAGATGTGCTGTATACGATTGTGATGTTGATAATCAATCAAGAGATTGTACGCACGATATAAAGTTTTTTAGTTCCCTGAAATAAAAAAACTGCAGGGTGTATGGAAACGCGGTTTCAGAAAAAATAGTATGTGTATCATCGTAGTAAAAGCATATTTCCGAACTCCGTGTTGCTTACGCCTAGATAAGCAATCTGCACGGTCGTCCGGGAATGTATTAAGTTTTTTCTACTAAGCACACAATGTACTATTTAGCATCAATTCTCTTAGTAACTAGAAAATTTTTAGAGAAAGTTTATTTACATTTTTTACCTTAATTATTAACATTTTTATATTTTTTTAACTTCCTACATATTAAAGGTAACATTTGACGTCAAAACTGGTTTTTCTTAGTATACTTAACTTTCGGCAAGAAACAATTTTTGAGAAATTAATTATAAATAAGTTTTCTATTATGCTGCATACTGTCTGGCGATCGCACTGTATTTTTACGTAAAAACATTCCTCAAAATTCGTAAATATCAAATATATTGAATGTATATGGTTAATTTATCCTTTTTTACATTTGACTTGCCATTTTTGTAATTTCGAAAACTTCGAATAACAAGAACCCCAAAATTATTAATTTGTAAACCAGACATATTCAACAATTACAAATCGAAATACATGCCTACGAAAATATCAATTGGGAGTTAATTTCGTATTATTATACTTATATTCACGTATAATATAGAAATATCTGCATAAAATAAATCAAATGTAATAATCAGTGTTATCCTCTGGGCTCTAATAAATTTCATCTAAAATGTAATAATTTAAATAGCCGTCATTAACTAAGTATTACACTATAAGCAGTGAACCCATATTATGAATAAAATCCATAAAATAGAGTTCCTAACAATAAAATTTGATATTAAATTCGAAACCGCGACATAGATTTTAAAAATTACTCACTGTGTGACGTCATGCGCAAACCGGACGAAATTTGAACGGTTTGATATCATATCTTGTGTAGTTGTATCATGACTCCATCCCATGGACCAGTTTCTGGCTTATTAGCCTTCTTCAGCATGGTACAGGTAACGCACGATGCACGATAACAAAAGTCCAGTTCTTGATAATCTCGATCGACATGAAGTCGGTGAGATGCAAATGTGGACCGTGTGGCCCTCTGGTGAAACCTATTGCAATGTGGAATGTGCCCAGACCGAGTCAAACCTGTTACAAAATGAAACTTATAAATAAGAAATTGTTAAAACACACCTACTTAGAAAATCAAGAAATAGGTACGGTCCCCTGTAGGATTTACTATAAAAAATTATTTAAAACCCACCTATTTAGATCCCTAGTTAAAATGTAATGAGTACGGTCCCGTGTCTGGTTTGCTATAAAATTTGTTAAGACCAACTGTTTAGATAATAAAAAGTAGGGACTACATTCCTGTGCTAAGTTTATTATCTTGCTCTTTGGGCACGATGAATACATTGCCGCTAGACTTGGCATGAAAGGTGGGGGTAATTTCAATGGGTAAACTGTTTGTTGGACAGGACTGGAATCAATTTTTCAAATATTTGGTAATCAGTTTAGTATGAAAGAACACAAAGATTGATGGTTCGATCCATTATGGGGCAAATTAAAAATGTATTTCTGATTTGCTTCGGACTTAGATGGAAAGAGAATTATCGAAGCCCTAGATCTGGTTTGGACTTCACAATAAACTGTAGAGCCTCGTTTTTCTTTACCTACCGTAAAATTCTAAGATTTTCCGGGGGTTATTTCGGTGAACCTGGGCTAAATTTCAAAGGGTAAACTTCTTGTTGTGAACAGGACCAGTCCCAAAATTATCCCGCAATTTCATATATCAGATAAACAGTTTAATATGACCAAGTATTATTCAGTTTATAAATGACTTTGTTTAGGCTTTATACAAGCATAATAATAACAAACATATCCAAATTGATACACTTATATTGATGTTTCATCACTGCTATTATTAAATTCATTGGACTTTCTTTACTACATGATGAATATTGGATTAAAAATTATAAAATTCAAAACGTATAAAAACAGATTATTAAAAAAAAAATTTTTTTTAACTCACCACAAAATTCATTCATTATGGTCACCAATTAAAAAACGAAGTCCACAAGAAGATGTACATATTCTTTCGCTATAACTAGCTCATCAGGTGGACGATTAATCTCACAAAACAAATTTATTTACTTGAACTTACATTTTACAATCAATAAACTGTCATGTAACCATAAGAAACAAATTTCTATAATTAATGCCGCCTACATTTTCATGCTTTCTTATAAAATGCTCTACCTCTCTTTATTCGAGACTTGTTGTCTATAAACAACCTTATTCAAGCCTTATATTGGCCCAATAATAACAAAATTATCTAATATATTTATTGATGTTCCACTTCTGAACATGCAAATGAATCCAAAAAAATCGTTGAAAACACTTTAGAACATTATTATTGTCGAATAATGCAAAAACAAAATACTCTGCAGGACTATATGTCATACAGCATTGAATTATATTGCAGAATCCATAACATTCAAACCAAAACGTAAAACATTTAAATAAAAATTATTAATTATTATAAAAAAATAATATAATCTAGTTTTAGTTTAATTGTGACATTATGACGTTAAAAATTCCCTATTTTTAATTTTAATTCTGACATTGACATTAAAAAAATAATATAACCTCATTTTAATGTCAAATTGACATTAACGAAAACAAATTGATATAACCTAAATTCAATGTCAGTCTAACATTAATTGACATTGATGTCAAAAATAAATCAAAATAAACTAGTTTTATTCTACCCTGACATTGATAACAAAAATCAATTAGTAATAAAAATATATCACTCTTTTTAGATAAGTGTTCCACTTTCAAGAACATCCTGTACAAAGTTAACAATAAAATATTCCGTTGGATAAAATAATATACTTCTGTAAATACGAACATAAGGTACATAGTAAGGAATCGAAACTGTCACGTTCACAGGTGACTGGGAGCTATAACAAAAGATGATAGGGATTACAGAGATAGAGTGGAGATTGTCGATGGACATCATCCAGGCTTTTATTGATTGTCCCCACGAGGCAACAGTTTCATACAATGTCCTCCAAATAATATTCTCAATTCTGCTGACTCTAAAAAGAAAAAAGCACACATAACAAATACATTACATTAATTGAAACAACTTCTAAATCCAAAGTTAAATCTGTCGAAAAAGGGGTTGGAAAACATATACCTAGAGATTTTTAGATAGTGAAAATACATTCGCCGCACAATGTACTCCCACCAAATGTCCTACCCTGCTTGACTAAGAATTTGAAATATGAACAAGAAACTTTTGAGTGCCTACAATAAATACTTCTGACTAACTTCAATTTTGACGTGGCCAATTCACTCTTAGCTTCTTCCACTAATTATAGACACCCTATATATGTTAATATATTTAAAATTACTCCTACAAGTTGATATAATATTCCGGCGTTCATCCTTCATGCATAAAACAAAAAGATCGGTTTCGCAACCCCTGCAAAGTTATATTAGACTTTGCAGCAACTTTCTTGCTTAATGATTCGGCTATAATCCCTCCCAATATAGCGTGTAAATAAGGGGTGTTTTTGCCTTGTCAGATTACAAGTACATTAGTTGATAGAAGCACTGGCGGACACCAGCGTACACGCCGGAAGACATCTCAGGGCTTTCAGCCAGCTTCCGGTCGAGCGTGCTTCTCTGTGAGAAGCGCCATCTGTATTTAAAGATATCCCGTTTCCTGGAAATCCGGTGGAATCCGTTACTCGATTGTGGCGAAGCGGTGTTGTCGTTAGACGGCGGTTAGATGTGGTGAGATAACCGTGTTACGGGCCTGATAAACACCCTATTGATTATTTTATCTTTTAATTAGGCGCTATATAGATAGTGTCTGTCGGAGTCATTGTGCGGCTTGATGGGAAGTGAATGGGCCATAGTGGGTTATAGTTGAATGGACACGCTATTAAATATAGAGCTGACCTGACCTGTTCTGTTCGATCAGAGACAATGGGTAGTTGTCTCTGATAAAACTAAACAATAAGTCATATAAAATATTGTACAATAAGTTTTATTCTTATATTTCTGCGGAATTAAACACATACTAATTTTCACTTCCTTATGCAGGGTGTTTCTGAAAGTATCCAACTGCTTGCTTGAAAATCGCGGCAACGAAAGGGTTCATAATAAATATCATCATTATCGGCTTATATCGTTATTATATATTCTAGGTGGCAACATTGTCAGTATTTTTCAAAATTAAACATATTTATGTTAAATCCTTTCCAGCATGTTTTTAAAGATAGATCGGTAAATACAAACCTAATACCAGTTGTGTAGACTGTTTTAGATGCTATGGATAAAAGTCAACTGGTTGATGCTGTGTATATCGATTTCTCGCAGGCTTTTGAAAAGGTTCATCATCTTACCTTGTTTATTAAGCTTTCGAACTTCGATATACCTACATAGCACAGATTACATAGCAATCTTCTTAGATTGTTAAAATTCTATATATTTCGTAAAACTCTGAAAACAAACAATTCACATTCGTCACACTGGTCCATGTTACGGCAGGGGTACCACAAGGAGATTTATATAATTTTGTATTTTTATTGATGATACCTATATGTAGTCGATTGTGTTTAATTTTCTCAGAGTGCTTTACGCTGATATTGATTGAGTTCTCTTAAATAATGATCTAAATTCACTGAATGAGTTTTGCATAGCAAGTGGGGTTTTTTAAACAGCCAGGTGTTATTAAATACATAACTTTTACGCGAAATTTAACTAGGACAGAATTGAACAATATACTAAATGGGAGGGGAACCTCTCAAACATGTTATTGTTGTTAAATATCTGGAAATATATTTAGACAACAAATCAAACTTTGATAATCATATCAAAGGTTATTGGTTATAAATGGAACCCATGTTAACTTCGTTATTTTTTGAAATAAGAACAAATTTTTAAACAAAAGTTTTAGGGCATTCTACGAATTTTCTTGCTACCATATTCAATAGTATACAGGGTACCTCATAAAAGCCGGACAAACCAAATTTTTGTTTTTTTTTAAATGGAACATCCTGCATATTTTTGAATATTATGAAAGGCCTCGTTTTCCTGATTTCAAAAATGTATAAGATGGCGCGCCCACATATTATACAGTTTATGTTAAAAGGTATCTTGACCAACTATTTCCCAACATATGAATAGGAAGACGTGGAACTATTCAATGACCTCCAGATCTTACTCCATTAGATTTCTTTCTGTAGAATCACCTTAAAAATGAAGTAAACATAAAGAGATGGACATGAAAACATGGGCATTTTTAGAACAGAATGCAACATTCCCAACTAACCATCAATAAAGTCAAAAAGAATTTATTAACCATCTGGGGTAGGTACTGCCAGATCCAAGAAGGACTTCAATTCGAACATTTACTTCATTAAATTGTTGTTAGTATTGTTTATTTCTTTAAATAAATAAATAAATAAATAATAAATAAAAATGCATTATTTTATATCCATATTATCTCAAAACATTTTCTTATGAAACTCAACAAAATTTCTCACAGCATTGTCAAAAGTGTGAATTGCTATTTGAAGGAGATGTCGATGACATCATATCGGTAACATCACTTACAAACACGATTATCTCGTCAAAAGTTGCGTGGCTTTAAACAAAAAGGGACTAGCCTGAAGGAGGATCTTTTCGAAAAATTGTTCTATTTTGAATAACTGAATCAATCTGTTTTATTGCCTGGATGTTCATTTATCAGTTTCTTTTTCTTTTCTGTTTTGGTAGAGGATATACTAGGCGTGAGTTTTACTGTACAACATATTTTAGTTTGTGTCATTCTGTTATTGGGATTTTCACAATAATGATATTGAATGATCTAAGTATTACTCAAATAAAATTAAAAATATATATATACCTATAGGAAACATTTTATTATCCACCTTCTAGAACAAATTACTCTTAGTAGAATGTGATTGATGAAGCACCTTTTTGTGGTTGAATTTTTGAGTAAACAGAACTGGAGATACTGGGCATTCAAAACTCACAGGATGTGAACCCTTCAAAGAAAATGGTTATGCAGCCATATAGGAAAATATATATACCTACTTATTTGAACGCAAAAATCGACGGTTCAAATCCATCCTAGAGCAAATTGAAAATTTATTAGCGATTTACGTCGGACTTAGATGGGAGAAGAAATTGTAGAGGTTGTAGATGTAATTCGTACTCCTCAGTAAATTACAGGGCTTCGTCTCTCTTTATCTAACACAAACTTATTTGCAGATTACTTCGATGACTTGAGAAACGATATTTTAAGAAAACATTTTAAGATAACGTTTTACGAAAATATCTTCTTTAAACACTTTTTGGACACTTTTTTTAAGGACGATAATAAAGACATAAATGTGAATTTACATCAGTAGGTACATCAACTTAATATTTGGTTTAGACAATATGGGAATACAGCTCATACAACTAGAGCTTCAGTGAGAGTTTTGACACAACAGTAATATTACACTGATCTTACAACATGCGATTAATTTTTGTACCGATAGAGAACGTTCGCGAAAAATTACAATCACTTTCAGGAAATAACCTGACCCTATAACATAGAGACATCTATATTTATGTAATAATATGAATAATTCAAATATCTAAATATAAGTATAATATTGTCGTTTCTGTTTATAAACTAAAACGATTTGAAATCCAGTAAATGCTGAGAGAGGACAATCGCTGACCGTTTAATTTAAAAATGGATCGGTGGACTTACTTATCCGCTGACAAATGACAAAAGTACTCTTCTCCAGTAAACACGGGAAGGAAGTCGTTGCACCATTTAATCGGTATCGGATTTAAATCTTGATTCTTGAAAACATCTTCAATGAGCCATAAACCTCTTTTATTCTTGTCCCTAGTGCGCATCGAATAGAAGGAAATCCACTTCAGCTACAAAGATTTCCCAGTCAGATATCGTTCGAACAAAGTTTTACTTGCTGAAATTAATTAAAATAGTATGAGCATTTCTAGGATTATAGATTTCGGCTTAGTCAATCGGAAACTGGCAACTAAGAAATTTCAATTTTATACCAGCTGCTGGATGGCATTTTTGTGTTGTTTTGCAACTTATACAGAAACGTTTCATAGTCACTTTATTTAACTTCTGAGATACATTGAATCTCTTTGTTAGTTTTAACCTGAAATCAGTAGATAAGAAAAAAGGGCAATTATGCAATACGTAAACTGTCAACTTTCAAAATATTATCTTTTTAACAATATTACAAGTCTCCTGTGCCAACTGGCATTGTGTTCTATTAAAAACATGCATGCATTTTTCAAATCCCGTACATTTTATATATGATAGTCATTTGGGAGACGATATTCAAAAAATGGAAAGGAATACTGTGGGCCTTCTAATTAATTTTAACATTTTCGTCATCACCTTGCCTCATATAAAACTCACCTCACCCTGTACGTACGTCAACTTTATCGTAGTTGCAGTATAGAAAAAAATTCTATAGTAGGAGAAGAAAATCTTAAAGGCGTGTCGGACACGAGAAAATACTCCATAAATAACTGTATTAAATGGGAAATTTTGATTGTGTAAATTGTGGTGAGAAGTTTTCCAATAACAGAAGTCCGTTATTTGTTATCCTTCGTGGACAGCGCAACTTGGGGAGCTCTAGATCAGCACACGGGTTGTAATACAGACTTATTGTGAGATATTTATGATCATTGCTCGTATGTAATGGTTCGCCTCAACACTTCACCCTCGTGAAAGAAAGGCGAGCGCTAACGAAGAAATATTTGTCGTGACCCTTCAAAACTACAAAGAACATACATATTTCAGTCGGTTTGGTTAGCGCGACACATATTTTTCTCTTAAATATTGAACAGTCACTAGTGGAAAATGAGGTTTCGATAAGGTGAGAAATATCTAGGATTTTATTAACGCGTGGAGTGACAGGACGTAAAATACTTTTCAGGACTTTGGGGGCTTTAATTGTCACAAAATGAACAACGAGATATTTTCTTTAAAAAAGTAATAAATAAATAGCATAATGGGGGGGGGGGCAA
Organism: Rhagium mordax; assembly: GCA_963680705.1. Classification (NCBI taxonomy): domain Eukaryota; kingdom Metazoa; phylum Arthropoda; class Insecta; order Coleoptera; family Cerambycidae; genus Rhagium; species Rhagium mordax. The sequence goes on along the minus strand of OY796661.1, from coordinate 22,844,615 downwards.
TGGGTGGGGCAATAACAGTTATTCTGTCATCCAAAATAATAAGATTATCAATAAGAATAATATAGATTTTTTTTTATTAATCAAAATTGTTTTTGACGAAAGATTTCGGGACAAATATGCGCAACTGAATATAATAACGCTATATTATTGGAATGCAGAATAAAACGTAACTTTAAATACCACATATCACAATGCCATGACATAAAAGTAAACTATATATCTAAATAATAAATCATGAGAAAATTAAATTAAACTTTTCTAACAAAAGCCCTCTCTGAAATTTAATGTGAGATTTTGTCAGCTTGTGTCACAGGGGTTTAAATTATTTACACGGTTTGCGGACATAATAAAGCTGACATGGATTTTCACAAAATTTACGTGTCATTAAACCGATGAATAGAAAAAATAAATAAACTTAGTCTGCAAAGTTGATAAAATGTTTACATTTTTTACATGATTTACTTTTAATATTAGACAGTATACTGGTCGTCATTTTTTCCTTAACGGTGGAAAGATCGTTTATTTGGCAATAGATGTGCTCTATAGTCTATAGAGTTCATTTCCAATCATTGTTATTTGTTTCATAAACTTAATAATATAATTAATTTGTATTATTGTACACGGTATAAACGGACCACTCTGTATATTTTATTGAAACGTATGGACTACTTTGCCATTTTTCATCCTAGCTCATTTGTTCTAAGAGATATTATCACAAATGGTCCATCATTTTAAATATTATATGCTGCAACACCCTGTACATGAATTTCATAATCAAAACTAGTGCAACAAAGTAGGTTCACAGTTTTGATAAGTTTGATAGTAATTTAATGCAATCATTTTCACAATTGCTGAGTTTGAAAAGTTTTGCTGACGAGAGAGATCTCGCGACCGTAGGTGGAGGAATGAGGTGTTAGAATCAGTTGTTTTTTTGGGTTCGTCGAGGCAAGGCGCCTCAAGGGTTACACCTTCAGGGCCCCTCAGGTTAAAGTGCATTCTCCTCCCCATATTACTCTGACCCCCGTTGTAAGTAATAATATTTTCATAATCGTTATTGTCTCTTTATTTTAATAAATCCTGTTATTGTTGGAACCTTATCACCATGTTTTGATCTACCAAATACCACCCTTACAAATAAAACCTTCTTGTGTGCCAAGCGAGTCATTCATATTAAACTATTGTAAACTTCTTAACGTAACTTATGCCAAGCGAGTCTACAATTTAGTAAAATAGCTATATTAGAGTGTCTTAGTATTTGTCTCAGTAAAATCAACCCATGAGTCACGACATATGGTAGAGAGTTTAAACCATATCGTAACATAGAGTAACCGTAATCGTGACAATATGAATTTTTAAATAAAATAAAATACGTACCTACTTTATTTCCAATTTAAGGCAACAAATAACAATTATAACAAACAAAATATGGTAACGAGTAGAAGAAACTCCTCTAACTCTTATGACCCCATTACATCTTCGGGAAATACTTTCAATAATATGTTTTATTAACCTATTTCTAGAGTCTTACTATTCACTAAATTATAAAATAATTGATTTCTGTTCTTGTCTATTACCGATCTATATGGTTAACCAATAGGACAACAATTGGTTCTAGTACCATTTCTAAATAAGGTTTATCTATAAATATACCAATTCAAATTGTAACTGAACGGCCACCGAAAGAGTTCTATAACCATATACAATTTCATCATAACGTTTATTCAATCTTCGCCCCACCTGTGAGTGGTTGTTATCAGTATATTCCGAAAATATTGATTCCTAGTTAAAGAGGCAATGAGAGTGAAGTTCACGTTTGTACAATCTTCTCCCGAATTGTTGACGTGGAAATGTTTATGCCTCTTGCTCTTTGTAAAACCCGTTTTAACGATGTATCATTTCATTTTTTTATCTTGAACAACAGTTCCTCTTACAAAGCGATCTGTTGTTGGAGATGTTAAAATGTATAGTATCATTGGTACGCGAGGTATCAGCTTCAACCATGCCTATTATTCTTTCCGAAATGTCACTATCTAATCAAGGCAAGTGCATCAACAATTACACTTATTACAACTTTTCGTTTCCTAAAGGGTTTATTACGGGAAATGATGCAAATATAGAAAATCTGGGAATTCAAATTGTACCAGCTCATATACACCTCTTTTGTTAGTGCATATAACGGCTGGAGCAAATATATAACATATATACATCTTTGTAATCAGTACGAAGCGTTGATTTCAAAAATATAAAAATATACAAGATATTCCATATAAAAAATCATAAGTTTGGTCTGTATCTACGAAATACGACTTTCATTTGTTTCTGTGATAGGAGCATTGAGATGATAAGAAAATTTCCTGCAACTTATGTCGTTACCATTTTTTGCTAGGATAAAAAATAAGAAAGTTAAGGGGGGTAAAATCTCTCGTGAATACCCCTGTACATAAAATAACTGGATCCTGAGATATCGCCACTCCTTAATCAGATACCCTGTGCAAAGAGGTAATTTTTTATTTCATATTAAATATTCCTTCTTATCCTTCAAAGAATAGTTACAATTTATCATTCGTTCGCTTATTTTTTCTCGGGAGATTTGTACCACAAGCACAATCATTTTCTTTGCAACAGACCGAGATACACTATACTTCAACAATAAAAGCCAGAAATAAAAGTTTTGATATTAGATATAAATTATCCCTCTAATATCCTAAGAGAAAGTTTTCTGGTCGATTGCAAAGCTTTGTAGACTCGTTTCGAAAACAATGTAATTAATGGCAGAGAAAATGAGGTAATATCTGATGTAATTTATATTTTATGGAGGAAAACTTATATTGAAAGTTTTTTCCGTCATTAGGGGAAATTGTTAAAATAACAATTACAAGTATTTGCTTTACAAATTCTTTCATAGGGAATAAATGGCGATTTTTGTTCTGACGTTATTTGAAAATAAATAAAGACAAAACAGGAGTATAGCTGACCGTAAAAAACGATAGGGCGTATTTAATGGCGGTAAAAGTCCTCTGACACGCCAAAGGTATGTGCCTTAGGTATGTCGACGTGGACAACTATAAATATGTGAAAAAATTTGTCGAAAATTGCTCACCAAAAATATATTAGTGAGTGCATTATTCAATTTGTTTTAAAGGTTCTTCCCTTGACCAATTTGTATTTGATATTATATATATATTATTATTAATTTGTTATTATTTTAGTTTCTGTAGAATTATTAATTAGCGCCTTTTATAAAGTCGATGAGAGCAAATAAACCAAGTGTGTGGGACCAGCGTTAAAGAATGGTTTATGCGTGAGAGAGCTGAGAATTTTGCGGAAAATTATGTCGAATAATATTTTTGTACCACATAATTGGTCTTAATATTCAGCTCATGAAATTCATCCAGGCGTATTATGTTCCATAACGCTTTATGTAGGTGTAAAGCACGCCTTAAATTTACGTACGGCGAATTAAAACTTCATTAATTTTCCGAAAAATGGAAAAAATGGAACTGGAGCAAATTTAGATGCAAAACGGAAGGAGATATATTTATATATTAATATATAGCGGAATATAATTCCAGGGCCTTTGATCATATTTTGCCTCAAAGCGATTTCTGCTACAGTCACTTCATTTACTACACACAAACAAATTGAACAATTTACCCTTTTATAAAACTAAACAATTTACGTAGAAATAACATAACATGGCGACTGAATTATATTTTTCTTATGATTAAGTTGTGACATTGAGGCTGATTTGAACTTTTTGTTTCTATTTCCTTGAGGTTTGCCAATTAAATTGAGCTCCTTCATCAATAAATGTTAGCTTTACCTTGAAAATTAAAATTTACACATAAACTTAAGCATAAGCATAGCCCAGCATAAATTACATAACCATTGAATCTTAAGCCAAATAATCTTATCAAATAATTATGCATCAATTATGTATAAATTTTAAATTATCTACGATTATGTACATATGATATTTTATTTGATCCCATCGAAACGTCACAGGGAGTCAAATCAAATGACCAGACTGGACCAAACTGTTTTTTTAGTACTTGTACACAAGACTCAATAATTCTAGTTCGGTAGGGACAAACATTCTTACACAACATGCGGACTTCTTGCTACGTTCTTTTTCGGTATGCATGCATATCCAATCATAATTAAGATCAATTCGTTATTTTTTCACCAGGTGCACCATTTTTGGTTTCAACTAAATTCATTTTATGCAGCGATTAGTAAAATCACCAAAATTTGATCACTATCAGAAAAATTATTTCAAAGCGATAAAAACTTTCTTTTTCCATTCTCATTAAAAAGGTGATTTGATTGTTATCTAAACAGTAATCGTTTGGTTCAGAAAATTTTATTTAAATTTCCTTATTAAAATTATTATTATTAAAATTGCTACTATGAAACTATAGCAGGAATAAATCTTCTCTCTCTTTATAAATAAATGTAATAAAATTTTAATTGAATGATATACTAGATTTTTAGCATTGTGTTGTTGTAGTTAGCATCAAATATTAGTTTCATTTCATATTGACGTAAAAATTAATTATTATACTTCTAGGATAAATATTAGAATAAAAAAAAATGTAGCGTTAAGAAAAATATTTAACAGAAATAAAGTGTCAGTTCATAAAGTGTAGTCCTTTCCCATCTACAAAACAGTAACTTGATGTATTAATCCCAAATCCATCACATTTCAGGAAACAAATTTCATCTAGTGACCAACCTTCTACCTGTGACATTTGAGGGCGCCATAAATATTTATGAAGTCTTACTCCTTGAGTGGTGGTCAAATGAATAATGGTCCATTCGTGGCAAGCCTCAGAAATTGGTATATCAAAAATTCTTTTGTATTTTATTTAATTATTTGTTTATTACATAAAAGAAATATACACAGGGCGAACCCAGATAATGTAAGAAATGTAATTTTAAATGAATGAAAAAAAATATGCAACTGTCTTTCCTTTATTAAATTATTTGAAAACTTGACAAGCAAATAGAGTCGTCGTACTCTATTTGCTTATCAAGTTTTCAGTCGTTTTTTTTTTGAGAATCCTACTCAGCTCTTCTCTTCTCTTATAAAAATAGAGAGAAAGGTTAGTAGAGTAGTAATGGCGGAGCTGGGTCTCCCCCCACCCTTTTTTTTTGTGGTGGGGGGTAACTAGGGTAATTCGAGTAATGTAGGTAATTAGACTGATGTAATTGCAATAGAGGTAATTAGAGTATTGCAGGTAATTAGCCTGATGTAGTTGCAATAGAGGTAAGTAGAGTAATGTGCAGTAATTAGACTGATGTAATTGCAATAGAGGTAATTGGAGTGGTGCAATGCAATTGTAGTTGTAATTAGTGTATGTACTGATATGTGTATGAGTATTTCAAGTAGAGGTGGTGGGGCAGCTTCACTCCGTGTATATAAATGAGGATGAGGAGCACACAGCCATTTGTGGTGCTAGTCTCCCAGAGTAAAGACATAAAATGTATATTTGTACTTCTTGTGGTGTAAGTTTTACACGTGGTGACAATTTGCGAAGACATCAGAGGCAATCTTGTAAGAAGATACATGATAGTGGTCCGCAAGCAAAATATCCTAAACTGGAATGTAATCCTTCAACATCTACAAATATGGAAACTTGTAATTGCTGTAATGTGACTCTAAGCACAACCCAAATGAATTCCCATAGAAGGACATTGCAGCATAGGACAAATTCATGTGTTCCGTTTATAGAAGGTGTAGAAATTGTGCAGAGCGCTTTCAAATACAGGATTGTAACCTATCGAGTATATAGCGAAAATAATCACCAAGACTATGTAATGTTCTTCAATGAAATTAGATCAAAAATATTAAATCTCTTCGAGGAAGTGTTACGTATTCATAATACAGTAAAAGTAAATATGGAAACGTTTGCTACGTACGTATTACAGACACAGGAACTATCTGAAATGAAATCATTTAACACTTCCAACAAAATCTTGGATCAAGCTATGGATTTGAACAATACTTTGGACACCTTTGTGGATGCTATGATTACACAAACTACGGAGTTCCTGGAACGTGATTCAGGTATTTAAACATACATTAAGGTGGAAAGAAAATGACTAATTATAATTTAATTTTAGGATGGGCCCTCGAACGAATTGCTTTTGTTGAAATCAATGTGAATAAATATAGTCCTCTGGGTGGTTCATCATATGTCAAGTTGCCAAAATCCATAGAAAACAAGAAGGCAGTGGTAAATGTAAAAAACCAGGATCAGTATTGTTTTGCTTGGGCTGTAACTTCAGCGTTGTATCCTGCAAATGGCTGCACATCTGAGACCTCATCATATCCACATTTTTCAAGAGTTTTAAATTTATCAGGTATGAATTTTCCAGTAAAATTGCGGGATATTTCAAAATTTGAGGAGATGAATAATATTTCAATTAACGTGTACGGGTTAGAAGAAAAATTTGAGAATAATAGAATAAAGTATGAAGTTGTTGGGCCTTTACGTTATTCTGAAAAAAAACTATTTATGCATGTAAATTTGTTACTACTTTCCGGTGAATGTGGTGTAAATCATCACTGTAAGAAAGATTGCGCTAATAATCACTATTGTTGGATAAAAAACTTGTCTAAGCTAGTTTCCGCTCAAATTTCAGCTCATGATCATAAAAAGTACTTTTGTGATGGTTGCTTACTATATTTTAATAATGAGCGTCAGTTATTCCAGCATCAGAGAAATGACTGTAATCATGTTTATACAACAACACCATCGACACAATTTCGGATTGATAAATATGGTAAACAAGTACCTGAAAATATATTAAAATTTGAAAACTTTGAAAGACAAATGCAAGTACCATTTGTAGTGTATGCAGACTTTGAATCAATTCTGAAACCTATTCATACTTGTGAACCGAACCCCGAACGTTCTTATACAAATAAAACTTTTATACACGAACCTTACTCCTTCGCATATTTCATAAAATGTTCTTTTGACAATTCTTTATCAAAATTTGAACTCTATCGAGGATCTGATGTAGCCAAAGTTTTTGTATCGCGTATTGAAGCCGATGTAAGGGAAATCTATAACAGATATATGAAAGATATAGTCCCAATGGCTAAACTCACAGCACAAGAAAGACAAGACTTCCTGAATGCGACCGTATGCGGTATATGTGAGAAACCATTTAAAGTAGAGGATGTAAAAGTTAGAGATCATTGTCATATAACTGGTAAAGTAAGATTTGGTGCCGCACACTCTGTATGTAACTTAAATTACAAATTACCAAATTTTGTACCTATCATATTTCACAATATGAGTGGCTACGACAGTCACCTATTTATAAAACAGCTCTGTGCACATAAGGACAGAGTTGATGTTATAGCACAAAATAAAGAAAAATATATATCTTTCACGAAACACCTTTATATGCATGATTACGTCAATAAGAAAGGGGAGAAAAAACGGAAATTTATACAACTACGATTCATCGATAGTTTTAAGTTCTTATCAACATCGTTGCAAAATTTAGGGGGCAACTTAACTGATAACCAATTGTTTGTTACGGGAAGTTTCTATACAGATAAGGAAAAATTTAATTTAATGAGGCAAAAGGGTGTATTTCCATATAGTTTTATGGATAGTTTAGAGAAACTAAATAATGTAGAGTTACCCTCGAAAGATGAATTTTACGATAACCTAAATGAAGAACATATAACAGATAAAGATTATCAGAGGGCTAACGATGTGTGGAACTTGTTTGATTGTCAGAATTTGGGCGATTACTCAGATCTTTATTTAAAATCAGACGTACTCCTTTTGTGTGACGTATTTGAAAATTTTCGTAAAATTTGTTTGGAAAAATATAAACTTGATCCTGCTCAGTATTACACTTGTCCGGGTCTCTCGTGGGACGCTATGTTAAAACTAACCAAAGTGGAGTTGGAATTATTAACGGACATTGATATGATCCATTTTTTTAAAAAGGGAATACGTGGTGGAGTAAGCCAGTGTACGGAAAGGAAACATATTGCGAATAACAAATTTCTCCCTAACTACGACCCCAAAGAACCTTCTTCATTCATCACATATCTAGATGCCACGAACCTATATGGGCATAGTATGTCGCAACAATTGCCGACAGGTGGATTCGTGTGGCTGTCCGAAGAAGAAATCATGAATTTAGATATTACGAGCATTTCAGATGAAAGCACCCATGGGTATGTTCTCGAAGTAGACATACATTATCCACAAGATTTACACGACTTACACTCAGACCTACCCTTTTTAGTAGAAAATATTATTCCACCAAAATCAAAATCGAAATTGACAAAACTGATACCAAATTTAAACGATAAGAGGAGATATATTGTGCATTATATAAATTTGAAACAAGCGCTAGATAACGGGTTAATGGTTATAAAAACACATAGAATACTTAAATTCAAACAATCACCTTGGCTTAAAAAATATATTGACCTAAACACCGATATGAGAAATAAGGCTAAGAATAAATTTGAAAAAGATCAGTATAAATTATTAAATAACGCAGTATTCGGTAAGACAATGGAAAATGTTGATAATAGAATGGATATAAAATTAGTTACCCACTGGGAGAGCGTTAGGCGGAGTATGGGTGCAAATGCATTAATAACACGCCCTAACTTTAAATCATGCTCAATATTTACTGATGATTTTGTAGCCATCCATATGGGTAAACTAAAGGTAGTCTACAACAAACCAATTTACGTTGGTTTTTGTATCTTGGAGTTGTCTAAGACAGTATTATACAACTTTTTCTACGACGTTATCAAAAAACATTTCGGCGATAATGCTTCTTTGCTGTATACAGATACGGATTCGTTGATTATAAAAACATTTACAGATAACTTTTATAATTTCATAATACAGAATCCAGACAAATTCGATACATCTAACTACGAAGAAATAAATAAATTTAATATTCATAAGGGCTTGTCGGTGTTAGGTAAAATGAAAGACGAGTTCCCCTCTGATCCCATTATTAGTTTTTATGGTACGGGTGCGAAAGCTTATTATATACAATCGGTGGATAATGAACTCAAAAAAGCTAAAGGTGTGAAGAAATCTGTTATTAGAAAGCAGCTGTCAATAGATGACTATAAGAAAATCGTTGAGCGGGGAGGTTTAATATTTAGAAAAATGAATACGTTTCGGAGTTGCTTGCATGACATTTACACAGAAATAAAGAACAAAGTGGCCTTGTCCCAACACGATGACAAACGTTTTGTTATTCCTAATACTACTAAAACATTACCGTGGGGGCACCGTGACATATCATTTTTTCAGAGCGAACAAGAACAAAATATAGAACGACTGATAGTTGCCATAAATAATATGGAGAAAAAAAATGAAAACTTGGACGCTTTACTTGCAGCAATAGCTGATTTAAGCCAATAATTAATTTAAAATTTTTATTTCATCTTCTAACGTAAAGGTCGAAAATTCGAATACATGAACTACTAAACTGGAAAATTCAAACTACAAAATTTCACCAATATTTAATTGTAACATTATAATACAAAATTATTGTGATAATTTTAAGTACTTTCAAATAATAGAATAAAAATATCTAAATAAAAATCACAGTGTTGTTATTAGTAAACCTTTCTCCCAAAATAAGTTAAATATCGATTAGGTTAAATCGTAAATTATAAATAATGTAGGTAGTGACTTGAAGAGGTGTGTGTAATGATACAGTTTTACAATGTAAGAGTAGGTGACGTTGCTAAAACTAAAATGTCGTTTTATGCTGCAGTCAGGAATGTGATGTCATTTCAAATAGAAAGTTGTTGCGTCAGTTATTCGATGTGCGCATGACATTTAGAAAAGTTTGACGTCACTTTGTAGCGGGATTCTGTTGAGACAAAGAAAATCAACAGTGGGGTGAAAGCTTGGCTTGCATAAATCACGTGATGTCGTCCAACCAATGAGAGACGAGAGTGGTCACCCACTCCCTACCGTTGGAGGGGGAAGTTAGCTTGGCTTGGGTTTGAGGACGCTTACAAGATTCTTTCCGTCTTCGCCTGTGCTAGTGTGTGCAAGTGTGCTCTCGTGAATTTCATTGCTCAGTTTTTGTGAACAAAATGGTAAGAACCGTTAAAAATGTATCATCTGCTGGTGGGCGTAAAAGGCGCTCGTCGACACCGCCACCAACTTTACCGCCCTTGACTTTAATGACGTATTTGGCTACGTTTAAACCATCACCTGACGCATCTACGGCGTCAGGTTCCGCCATTAATGGCGGTGCTGTGAAGTCAGCAATAAAAAATCCATCCTCTGGCAGGGTTAATGTTTTAAACAACATTATTGTTAAAGATGGTATTGCTGCTGACGTTGGGGGCGCTTCGTGTTCTAACGAAGGCGGTAGTCAGCTAGCGTATCATGGGCACCATCAGCAGATGCACGGCAATATACATCCTGGCGCAGATTTACCTGTTTTGCACCTTGAAGATGGTGACCTCGGCAATACCGTCAATGTCACCGTATCCAGGAGTAATGCAGGTAAAGCCGTTCATACCCCGAAATTACATGGTTTGGCTTTAAACAAAAAATTTAAAGTCACACCATCTACTTCAGGGTGTCAGGATGTACGCGCATCTCATCCGCGCAAATCATCTATGTCTCTGGTGGCACATGACTCCGATGACGACTTTTTGCCTAGTAATGTAAACAACAATAAAAACACAAAGTCGTCGTCGGCGCCATCAAAAGGTAAAGGTAGACGTACAGAAACACAATCCATAGACTGTGACGCGACTTTATGGGACGAGATAATGGATTTCGCGCAGACAGTTGTACCTGCCCCTCTAAGTCCGCTACCTGCTTCACCAAAAAAAAATAAGGTTTCGGCAGGTAAAGGGCAGGTAAAACCGTCTGCGTCGTTTGTGGCTGTACCTCTACCTGGCAATAGCGCATTACAACAGCCAAGCTGTTCTAATGCGGTGTTGCCACCACCACGCAATGACGCATTAGAACAACCGGGTTGCTCTAATGCGGTGTTGCCACCGCCGCCAGAGGTAGCTCCGATTGTTAATGAGAATCCGCTCCCAGCACAAGCGGACTCTGATTCTGAATCGGAGGTGTTCTCGCAAGTTGACACCAAAACATCTGTTAAACAATTTTTTAAAATATACGGTCAACTTAAGAGAACACATGATTTAAATTTGAGGCTTTGTCGGGATCATCCGAAAATCTTGCGTCGTGCTGCTGATATGCGGGAAAGAGCCGCAAAATTAGAGGCCGACGTAAAGAGACAAAGGGAGGCTCTCGACAAAACTGCAAAGCAGATGAGGTTTATTTCGGATCAAATGGGTGGCTGAGCACTTGCGCACACGCGGCGGAAAGTTATTTTAAGTTAGATTTTAAGTTAGTTAAGAATATTGTTAGTTAGATAAGATTATTGTTAATTAGGTTTAAAATATAGTATTAATAAAAAAACATTAAAAAAATAAATGCCAAAAAAAATTTAAAATGTTTGTCAAAAAAAATAAATGACAAAAATAATTAAAAAAATAAATGCCCCAAAAAAAAATAAAAATTTGTCAAAAAAAATAAATGACAAAAATAATTAAAAGAGCATACAAATAAAGGCAAATTAATTAAGTTAGATTTTTAAGTTATTTAAGAATATTGTTAGTCAGATAAGATTGTTAATTAGGTTTAAAATATATTATTAATAAAAAAATATTAAAAAAAATTAAAAAGTTTGTCAAAAAAATAAATGACAAATAATTACAAAAAAATGATACAAATAAAAGACAAAAAATGATAAAAAATAAATTACTGTGTATTATTATGTAAGAATATATTGTTAAAAATAAATATAAAAAAGTTTAAAACAAATTTTAAAAAGTGAATAAAAAATGATAAAAAAATTAATTAGTTAATAAAATAAATACACCACATGTAATTAATTAATTGTGCATATTATGAGTACATGTTTGACATGAATAAACACATAATGTAAAGGTTAATTAATTTAAATAAATAAAGAGTTTAATAGGTTAATAACAACATAAAAAAAAAAAAAAAAAAAAAAAAAAAAAAAAATTAAAAAAATCGAATTTTAAACACATGAAAATCAAAATTAATGGTTAATTAGGAAAGGTCAAAGGTCAAATTTAAAAAAAAAACCGGAGAACCACCACCTCCTTTCTCCGGGGGGCGTCCGAGGATTCGATCCTGTGGTCTTCTGAGTGACCTCAAGATCGACGCGTATTTGCCCGCTCGGCTACTCGAACGCCCCACAAGAGTTAGGTCTATTTCCTAATTTCAACAAAAAACTACCTGCTCATCGATCCGTATTTACCAGGCAGGGTCGCATGGCCTTAGGCTATAAAATCAACCCAAGCTATCGGCTTTATACATTTACAACTGTATTATTTTGAATCAGTTTATATCTTGAGATATTTTAATTTAATTTAAATAATAATAAATAAAAGATAACCATTTTTTTTCAAAATACTTTTTAATAAAATCATTCATATGTTCATTTGTTTTAATATTTATATGATTTACTAATTTTCACAACTTGTAATATACAGGGTGGCACAAATATTTTTATTAATTAAAAAATATATACAATTAAACTTAAAAATAAAATGAAATATAAATTTACATTAATAAATACTACTTATAACGAATCAAATTTAGTAAAACACGTTGTATCGTTCACGCAATTGTTTTATTTACATTATTACATGTATGACATACTTCAATTCGATGCAATTGCACCAAGTTTGTGCTGCAACATTTACATTTCGTTATCATTGCACCATCCAACGTCGTCGTTTTGTGAATATTTACATGCTGGTGACGTCCGGACACTATCCGTGTATAGGATATATAACATAGCCCACACAGGAAGTGTTTGGTTGCATCCGGCCTGGTTCTGATTATGACAAAAGACGCTGACGTGCAATATAGTCTCCGCCGATCATCATAATTGTTTAATATTTTTCCGGAGAAGGCTAACTCTCCCGCTTCGTCTTCCACATCATCCCCAAGACCTTCATCTACACTGACGGGAACCAGGTTGCCATCTCCCCAGTCGGCACCCTCTTGGTCGACATTGATATTTTCCACGATGATGGGACCCCCCCTGTGGACAGCATCTTGATTCAAGTCCTGAAGCTCTTGATTTACACCATCTCGGTGTAACACCATTGCACCCATATCATTTTCTGCCAGTTCAGTGAGGAATCGTCTATAAGCCATCTTTAAATGTTGGAACTCAACTGATTTGATGTTAAACCTCCTCCGTTTTATATTCTATAATTCGTGACGGTGACGCCCTTCCTATTGCGTCAAGTTTACTATTAGCTATTTAAACCAAGAGTGACCACAAGAGGAACGCATTCAAACTTCTTACGTAACACAATCGTGTCTTAAAACAGAAGTGCATACAATGGTCCTACCAAGAGAGTGGAAATTAAAACCAATAATAGCAGTACAACCGTATAGTTACAATAATTCAAGAATTTGCCATAATTGCTATACTGCATGGAGGAAGCAAATTATCAACCCATGCACTGGACTGTGCAAAAAGTGTGTAATTCAGAACCCAGTGCAGAAAAAAGAATTTCGAGACAATTGTCCAAATGAAACACAATGTCGCAATTGTCTTACCATACTCAAAAGAACGAATTTTGGTATATATCGAGACGTATGTGAAGCTTGCAAAGCAGACCAACCACAATTAAGACAACGATGCGTGTACTGTAGTAAGTACGAGGACAATTGTTGGAACAACATTTGCATAAAATGTATGTCAGGGGCACTCATCTTGTGTGATCGCATTGGTGTGTTTTATAGTAGTTGGACTCACCATAATAGGGACTGTTGGTGTCTTAATTATAAATAAATTATATTATTTGTATATATGTATGTGTGTATGTAATATATATTATAACCATAAACTGTAAATATATTTTTAGTATTGTAATAACATATTATTTTGTAGGAAACTTTTAAAATTATACAAAAAAAAAATGATTATTTTTAATTTTTTTACAATTTAAAATGAAGGAAATAAATTAAATAAATATTTAAGAGTTTATTAAGTAAATAAATGTATTAAATGACTTACAATTAATTTATTTACTAAAACTATTTATTAAATTATTTACAATGTTTAATTTATATGGATGCCTAATCTGTTCCCTCGCAGACATTATCGCACTCTATCAAGAGCTGATAATCTGACCAGTGGCTCTGGTCAGGTGATGGCTGGCCGTCTGGATCGTAGAACACCGTTTCCATAGACCATGCTGATGGTGATGTTGCCCTATCAGTGCTGCTGTCCGGGGGGTTATCTTGGTCCTCGCCTAGATTCTCACCTATCCAATAAGATGAAGGTGATATTGGTCTGTCGTCAATGCTATCTGGGGTAGCTTGGTCATCCTGGTCCTCTTCGTCTTCCTGGTCCTCTTCGTCTATCGAATACGATGGAGGTGACCGTTCCCACCAATCACTGCTGTCTGGGCCGTATTCACTAGGCATTGACCAGGTCGATGACGTTGATTTTGAGTCGGTGCTGGAGGAGACGCAATTTACTTGAGAAGTGTCCATGATGTTAATAATTTTAAATCTGACAAACAAGAGCGTTGCTGTGTGTTATATAAAGCAAACTAATCTCCACCCCCAGCAGTGGCGCCTCCTACAAACATTACTTTACAGGCACCTCTATTATTGATGATGGAGAGGGGGTAAACATTTAATGTATAGTGTTTTACTGAATCAATGAATAAGTCAGGTTGGCCGAGTGGTTAAGGTGTCAAACTTCACTAATTAAAATTCATAATAACACGTATCCTATGATTGGATATGAATACCCCCTCTATTATTTTAGAGTGACTCCCTCCCCACACTACTATATATATGGGAGTAATATTAAACCAAACTTAGTTGCATTTACTATTTCTATCTATATACCACGTATCGAAATGGCAAATCCATCTATTATATCTATTCTAAGACGGTTGGCGCAAGAAGATTCCAATAATTGGATGCTGTTTAATCATGAGGCTGCGGAGATGGGGGTACCTGCTGAGGCTGTGGAGATTGGAGCACCTGCTGATGTTGATGCCAATGGTGCCAACATCGATATCCAGGAAGTCATCGAAGGCGGCGAAAATGGTATAGTGGACGATGGAGTCGACGAAATGGTGGACGATGGTATAGAAGTCGATGTTGCGGACCTCATCGAGGAAGACCAGCACGAGATGGCTTTCCAGATAAAAGATATGGTGGCTGGTACAATGGACAAGGTGTGTGCTACAGCGGCCTTCGTTGTGGTATGCAGCATTGACCAGGGAAAATACTTTATGTGCACTAGGTGCTACGTATCGTATTCTCGCATGGTCGTAGAGGGGGCTGTTCACCAACACGCAAGTCTGCACAACACGGTTGAGTGGTGGGGGTGGGACGTACCTACCATAAAGTGCAAAGCTTGTGGCGATGACACAGTGACAGTCGGTGCCATCGAAGGTTGTTTTGTGTGCAATAATACTGGAAAAAGAACAGTACCCATATAATAATATTAGATTTTCTAGTTTGTACTTTTTATATTATTTTTTATGTTTGTTTAATGTTTAATTATAATTTTTAATTATATTTAATTAATTTTATGTTTTATGTTATATGTATATTTGTATCATTCTTATAATATAGATTGTAGGAAAATAAAAAGGAATTAAAACATTTATGTGTATGTTTATTATCTTTCAAGTGTTAAAAAAAAAAATGATTATTTTTAATTTTTTTACAATTTAAAATGAAGGAAATAAATTAAATAAATATTAATAAAGTATATTCATTTTATTATTCATTTGTGACACATATTAAAATATTTCAATCGACATAACTATATAATGATACATTAATATATTTTTCTAGTTAATGACAATTTTAAACAATAGAAGCTATATCAACCCACGAATTGTGTTCTACAGATAGCCCCAACCACTTTACCAGCACTTTATTTCCTTTCTTCTTTAATACATTTTCAACTAGATACACATCGGGGTATTTTGCTTTTAGTAGCTCCATTTCATAAAAACATCCCTTGATTGGGTGTCCAAACAAGTCTTCTATCAGGTAAGTTGTGGGATTTGTTATGTTTATTTTGGTAATTTTAAAAAGTTCTGTTGAAAAGTTCGGTGTAAACCCTTTATCAAATACACCTTTATACTTGCTAATACGAACTATATCACCGAGATGAAATTTCGGTTTCAGAGCAATCTTAATATAATTATATACGTTTAAATGTGTAGTTGGTTTGACATCAATGGGCTTTCTGCCAGTTGTACGATGGACTTTGTCATTGTAACTTTTTGTAACGTTTGGTAGGATATCGAGCCATTTATATTTACCCATAGCTGAGAATTCTTTATACAACCAATTTTTTAATGTGCGGATTACTCGCTCAACAATTGCTGCTTTTTTTGTGCTATACGTAGAATAATGATTAATTTCGTGCCGCTTCATTAATGCGGAGAACTTTCTGTTATAGAATTCAGTACCATTATCGGTCTGTAAATTTCTCGGTGAATAATTTGCTTCTTGAATAATAGTCTGCATAGCCTTGGTAACTTCTACAGCTGCTTTATTTTTAATAGGTTTGGTCCATACGTACTTGGAATAGCAGTCAATCACTACAAGAATATAACGATACCCTCTATTTTTATCAGCGTATGGCTGCATTTCAGCTAGGTCTGCTTGCCACAAATCACCAAACCCCTTAATTATGGTTCGCCTTCTACGAAAATTTCGTCGAGCATTTCTATGTAACTCGTTAACAACTTGTAATTTTTCGCTGCTAACCTCCATTATAAAATTGTCTTCAGCTATATATCAACTTCAGGCATTAGTTCTGGTGGAAATGCTAGGCCTCCGGATTGCACCTTCTTTGGTTGGAGTTCGGTGGCAATATGCTCTAATTTAGAGATTCTAGTGATTAAAGTATTGCGATTGTTTATGGCCGAACGTTTAACTTCAGAAATTGCTTTATCAACATATTTCCTCATTTCTATTTTCATTTTCTGCATCATCTCATTATTTTGTTTATTGAAAATAGCGCGATTTTCTTCTCCACTTCTTATAAGTCCCACATCAACATATTTTTTCATTTCCCCAATAATTACATCGGTTGTATCAAAAATAGCTTTGGCAGCATTTTCATCATTTGTTTGTAGACGCTTGTTAACGTAATTACATGTTGCACCATCTTGATCATCGACAGGTTCCCCTAAATTTTTTAAACGCTTATTTTCAATATCATAGTGATTATCTCTGGTAAGTTTAAAACCCACGCCAGGTAATCCACGATGGGCTATTAACTTACTCGCACTAATTCTTTTGCTGCGTCCAAATTTGTCGATAGTGTTTACAGTAGACATTTCTGACTGCATCTGATGCGGTTTATAAATTGCAGACTATATAATACTTATTAAGTATAATGATACTATGTTTTATTTCATCTTTAATACACTATTTTTTCTTCCCTAAGTTCTGATATTATTTCTATTATTTCATTGTCGTGGTTGTTATTTCCCGCTATTTTCGAACTCCATAGTAGACGTAGACGATCCACGAGTTCGCTGGGTTTATTCCAAAAAATATATTCTTTATCTTTATTTCTGTACAATTTGTGGGTAGGTACACGTTTTAAGCCGTGACCACTTGTTGACGATCGTGTCGCAATTGTAGAAGATGTTAATGGTTTGATAATTTTGTGAAATTTTCCACGCTTAGTAGTGTTATAGCCATTCGCTACATCGAATTTTTTGTAAGGTGCCTTTGTTTTTCTTAGTATTTCTCCATATATCTTACTCCATTCATCATCGAGAACACCCTCTCTATTATCATCTAAAATTGTTGGGCGTTTTAGAAATATTAGATCGTACAATTTAGGACTACCTAGATACACGCCAAGTTTCTTATTGCCATACCATAGCGTAATATTTCCATGGGAAAAACGTATTTCGGCATTGCCCATCAGCAGTTTGCCTGTCTTGGGATCTACACGCACTCCATATAAACTATCATACTTGGAATCACCAGATTTTAAATTTTGTATATGTCTTTTTACAACCTCATGTCTTTTTTCTAGTTTACTAGCTGGAGAAGTTTCGGATACAGGGGTTGTTCTTATTGACGATGGTGGTGTTTCCATAATGGGGATATAATGTGGAACATCATCACCACCTACATACTTATCGGATCCTTCTTCAGAAGCACTCTCCCATGATACAGCCCTCTGGGTGGACACCCTTGATGATGATGGTTTTGAATGTAATTGTTGGATATGAGATTTGTTCTCTGCTGCTGAAGATATAACATTTAAAGGTTCAGTTATCGGTTGGTAGATCTTTTCAAGTGTTACGTGCATCTCCATATCTTTGTTCTTGATATAGTTAAACTTCTTCCGCACAGCATCTGTTGCCTCAATCAGCTGTCGCTTGAGTGTTATTTCGCTACTGGGATGTGCAAGATTGTTATATTTTTTATTATCTTTGGTAACCTTCATCTTAGCGCATACGTAAACGAAGTAATCCTAACGACGTATGTAATTCAAGTGAAGTTTTTAATAAAATGCATTATGGATATATGAAGCTATCAAACCCTTTTCTATATCGCCCACCTTGTACTTCTCTATCCTTATCAATCACTAGAAATCCATATTTGTCATTCCAGCACTTTGCACACATATTTTGAAATACTGTAAACGTTACATCAGGTGACACATGATCGGAAAAGATGTGATGCAGATTCATGTCGTCCTGTTTAAAGACAACAATTAAATTACTATTGTCTCTTATTAGCTGCTTCGGGATTCGAGAGTATGTCTGGCCAAGATAAAAACAATCCACATTTCTATGTCGGCCCATACTGAAATATCCCCTTATAACATCTTGTTTCTCACATATTACATCGTCAAATATAAACACAGACTCTGGCTTTGCCTCGGATGGTTCCACTATTTGCGTACCATTACTAAATGTATAAAATCCTAACCCCTCAATCGGCGCTAATACATTACGTAGATACTCATACTTGGGTTGATTTATAGACTTTGAGTATAGGTAAATATTTAAAAAACGTAAACCTAAACGATGCGTGATCAAAGATATTAAGACATTTGTTTTCCCACAATTCGAGGGTCCTATTATGAGGGCACGTACAGTTGAAGGTAGTAGTGGTCCATGGCGATTATCAGCACTTAACCCACGCCCAACTTTTTCATCCAAATTATCTATAGAAAGCGTTTGTTTCTGTTTCACAATGTGCATTGTACCGCGGCTAAATGTTATATAAGTAGATGTGTGATTTACAACTCTTATTTAAATGGTTTCTACGATACGATACACACGTGAAAAACGTACGAAGCGCGGTGGAGGATTAGTTAATTCCCTGATTAATAAGCTCCCCGTCGAGTTGCATTTGCCAGGTTATCAATTTTGTGGTCCAGGCACAGATTTAAATAAAAGGTTAGCACGAGGTGATTCTGGCATAAATCAGCTCGATAAAGCGTGTAAGCAACACGATATTGCATACGACAAAAATAGCAGTAATCAAGCAGCCCGCCATAAAGCAGACTATCAGCTTGAACAGGCTGCGTGGAAACGGGTGAAATCCAAAGACGCAGGACGTGGAGAAAAGGCAGCTGCTTGGTTAGTCACAACTATAATGAAGGGAAAACAACGTCTTGGTATGGGATGTAATTCAACAATATCTCGCAATCCAATAAGGAAACGAATCATCAAGAAAACAAAGAAAGGTAAGAAGAATGTTAAAAAGACAGCGTTTGGATCTGGGATAGTACGAAAAGTGCGTGACACACTGCGAAATGCTGGAGGCAAAAAAGTAAAAGACCAAAAGAAGGTGGTTGAAATTGCTCTAAAAGCTGCACGTCGATATATAAAACAGGCCGGTGGAAAACGCAATATTCAAACACCTCGAATTATACCAATTCCAAAAGTTGGTGGTATTTTACCTCTAATACCCATTTTTGCTGGATTATCTGCATTGGGTAGTTTGGCTGGTACGGCTGCTGGTATTGCTAAAGCTGTAAATGATGTGAAAAAGGGTAGAGAAGAATTAGCTGAAGCAAATCGGCACAACAGAAGTATGGAAGCAATAGCTATGAAAAGTGGTAAGGGGATGTATATGAAGCCATACCGAAAGGGGATGGGTCTTTATCTAAAACAGAATTCAAAAAACTAATAGACTCCCTACCTCGGAGACCTCTTACCGACATTGATCTTAAATATTATGCTAATAAAATGAAGGTAGCATACTTTCGAGGTGTATTTATGCGTGACTCACTACCAAGACATGGGCCACATTACAATGAATCCGCAATAATCAATTTGGATAGTATATATGGTCCTGGGACACATTGGGTGGCATATAAAAAACGAGGTAGTTTAGTAAATTATTTTGATAGTTTTGGCGACTTACCCCCACCTATAGAATTAGTTACATATTTCAATAACGATTCAAGGAGGGCCAACCAAATATTCTATAACTACAAACGTGTACAGAATTTTAACACAGTGTTGTGTGGACATTTGTGTTTAAAGTTTCTCTCTACGAAACAAATATAAAACGCCATGGAACTGAAATCTATGACCCCAGCAATAGATCGAGAAGGTATCAAGCGAATGGGTCACTCACTAATTGCATTCTCCCGTTTGCGTAGTCTGTTGAAGATGAGCAAACAACAACTAGCAGATATGCCCAAAGAGGTGATGATTGGGTTGGCTTCACATGAAATTGCATTAGTATGGGATTTGTGGGTAGGTACACGTTTTAAGCCGTGACCACTTGTTGACGATCGTGTCGCAATTGTAGAAGATGTTAATGGTTTGATAATTTTGTGAAATTTTCCACGCTTAGTAGTGTTATAGCCATTCGCTACATCGAATTTTTTGTAAGGTGCCTTTGTTTTTCTTAGTATTTCTCCATATATCTTACTCCATTCATCATCGAGAACACCCTCTCTATTATCATCTAAAATTGTTGGGCGTTTTAGAAATATTAGATCGTACAATTTAGGACTACCTAGATACACGCCAAGTTTCTTATTGCCATACCATAGCGTAATATTTCCATGGGAAAAACGTATTTCGGCATTGCCCATCAGCAGTTTGCCTGTCTTGGGATCTACACGCACTCCATATAAACTATCATACTTGGAATCACCAGATTTTAAATTTTGTATATGTCTTTTTACAACCTCATGTCTTTTTTCTAGTTTACTAGCTGGAGAAGTTTCGGATACAGGGGTTGTTCTTATTGACGATGGTGGTGTTTCCATAATGGGGATATAATGTGGAACATCATCACCACCTACATACTTATCGGATCCTTCTTCAGAAGCACTCTCCCATGATACAGCCCTCTGGGTGGACACCCTTGATGATGATGGTTTTGAATGTAATTGTTGGTTGGAAATTGCATTAGTATGGGATAAGCTACCTACACATCTTCAGAACGATGTCGATATATTAAAATATCAATATTGTACAGAACATTACCTTAATGATTATGAAAGCAATGTTGACGTAAATGATGGTCCAACACCTAGAAAAATGTTTTGCTGCTATTGTAAGGTAAACGATGTAAATGTGGCATCCAATAACAATGTAAATATATTACCATCAACTTCTAAGAAGAGGAAATTATACCATTATTGCTGTAATCCACAATAAATTGGGTAACACAATTTAATTATATCAGTCATGTCGTACACGTTCACACTAACGAGCCGCTTAAGTGAGCTAAGTGTCAACTTTGATCCACCCATTGAACTGGATAGGAGCAGTCGTCATGGGTTAGGTTTAATTGGATTCTACTCTTACAACTCCATATACAATGTGGATGAAACAAATAACATCTTCCAATATAGGGTTAGTGCTAAAGATACATTCACTACTGTTCACATACCTCTGGGGGCTTATGAAATTGATGAAATCTATGCTGCAATGTTGAAAGCTATGAATATTGATGGAAAGGATTACACGCAAATATTCACTTTAAGGGCAAACAACAATACCTTAAAGTGCGAGATTTTGTCAAAGTATGAAGTAGATTTTAGACAACCAAATTCAATAGGAAGTCTGTTGGGATTTGGACAAATATATTTACAACCAAATAAAAATTACGAATCAACACAGCCTGTTGATATTATGAAAGTAAGGATGATACGCGTAGATTGCAATATTATTTCTGGAGCTTATCTGAATGCAGAAGAGTCACACACTCTCTTTGAATTTGACATAGACGTTGAGCCTGGCTACAAACTTACTAGAGAACCCAAAAATATCATATATTTACCTGTTAGACCTAAAGGGTGTCAGTTAATAGACAACATCACACTACGCATACTGGACGACAACGGTGATTTGATCGATTTTCGAGGTGAGAAAATTATTGTAAGGCTAGAATTGAAGAAAGTCGGATATCACCAACCAAATGGGTTTTAGATATAAACAGCGACAGCAAGTACATCACCATCAGTATGATACTGTAGCGAACAACAGTATGGATAAAAAGAAAGGGAGATGTGGAAAGCAATTCATTCAAAGTCTATACCTTAAACAGTTAAGACATAGATTGTCAGCTGAGGATCAAGCCTTTTTAAAATCTATTGGATTAAAACTGCGAAAAATTGGTCATAATAATGGTGGCTACTGCAACTAGTGACAAACTTGAGGTGTTTGATGAACCTGTGTTAGATCATTCCCTAGTTAGCCTACATGAGCATACATATAAACCATATGGATCCCCATATTACAGAAACTCTGATGAAATACGTATTCCCATCAATTTTCAAGATGTTATACTCGACATTTCAGAAAGTTATATATACATAGAGGGAAAATTTACTCCTAGCGACACCACAAAGCGTTGTTATTTATCCAATAATGCACTAGCATTTCTCTTTGAAGAGATACGACTGGAAATGGGTGGTGAACAAGTAGCAGTAGTCAGAAGACCTGGTATTACTACCACAATGAAAACTATGGTGTCGTATGGGCAAACGCATGCACGCTCATTAATAACAACAGGTTGGGGTCTCACTGAAAAGAGACAAGATATTTTAGATACCGCCAGTCACGTGTTCAGTGGCAAACTACCCCTTAAGTTCCTTATGGGTTTTGCAGAAGATTATACCAAAGGCATTCTGAATGTGAAGCAAGAATTAATTATGATAATTGCACGCTCATTTAAAGACTCCTATATCGGTGAGGTTGATGCAGAGTTGGAAATCAGCAAAATTGAGTGGAAGATAAGGCACATTGTACCTGAAGATCGACAAAAGTTAAAATTATTGAATCGAATTAATAAAAGTGGTAATAATACCAAAGTTAAGATGGTCTACCGTGCGTGGGATTTTTATGAGCTTCCCTGTCTACGCGATACTACCTATGACATATGGGCTCTTAAACTCTCCACCCGTCTTGAAAGCCCACTTTTCATCCTTCTTGGCTTTCAAGGCACTGATCAGGCCAATGATAGAACAAAGGATGTTACACAGTTCAAACACGCAGACATAAATAATATTCGACTATTTCTAAACTCTGAAGTATATCCATATGAACGTTGGAATTTAGATTTCGATAAGAAGCTCGATTCTGCAGCATATTATGCTTATGAGAACTTCCAACGTAGTTACTATGATAAAGATATGAGCGAACCCATGATGGATCTTGGGGAATTCAGGAAGAATCCTTTGTTTGTCATTGATTGTTCACACCAACCTGTTGCAGTGAAATCATCTACTGTCGACATAAAAATAGAATTTGAAACACGAAAAGCGAAATTTCCGGAACAAACTCGAGTGTATGCACTTATACTTCATGATACATATTTAAGTTATAACGCATTAGATGGCTCGGTTCAGAATGGTTTTCTCGATGTCAAGTAAAAAAAGAAAATATTTATTATTGTGGAATTAAGTAGTGCAACCTATTTCTATCAAGATATCTGGATAATTTTATCAACAATAATCATGATGTACTTGCAACTGTTTATTTTCTCAGAATGTAATTGTAGAATTAAATATAAAATTAAAATAAAAACTGTTCTAATTATACTATGATTGTATTTTTTGTTGTGTAATAAGAAATATGAAATAAAATGAATGTAATCTTTTAATGTGTATTTTATTTATTCAGTTTTATAATATAATATAAAATACAGAATATTGTTTACTACAGATACATACAATATTTGGTGTAATAAATATGACAATAGAAGATGAATATTATTTATGTATCTACATTGTTATCTTCTACATCAGACTGGTCGAGTTGATATTTTTCAATAATATTCTTAGGTAGGTACTCCATTATCTCGTATAGAAAATGTTTTAGTTCCACTCTGTCCATATGCTCACAAAACTCATCCAAATTTAAGAAGCCACGGGAATATCTACCACATAGATTTACACCAATGCTATACGCTTTAGAAGCTTCTTTAACCCGTCGAACTTCTTCAGCGTCGAAGCAGATATTCATATCATAATTTAATGAAACCAATGCATCCCTTATTAAGTCATCTAGTTTACAAGACAATCTCTCAATGGCAGATTTAATGTCTTCTGCAGGGGTCCATGTTTGGGTTGAATATTGCATCCACATCTTTGCTGCGTACCTACAAATAAAAAATGAAATGTAAAAAAATACATAAAAAACAGCACTAAATGGACTTACGTTTGAGCTATTGGTGTACACGAAGTAAAAATATGTTGTACAAATGTCAATTTAGATATATCAGAATCTTTATAGGCTAACAAGTGATACTATTCTATAATACTCCTAGCATTCTTCCACAATATTCCATTTCTACTTAATACTTAAACTTAGCTAACTTAAATACTTTACGATTATTTTTGTTTGAGAATTAAACACCGAAACTTATTAATGGACTAGATTTTGCTCCAGGATAAGCTGGAGAACTTTGTCCTAAATATGTCAATGTAACTTTACCATTTGACGAATTTATTTTATCGATAGTGTTCTCACATATAATTTCCACAAACCGTTTCGGTAAAAATGATTTAAAAGTCGTAATTGAACTTTCCTCAAACAAAGTTACTATGATTGATTTTCCAAATCTTGTATTAACCAAAGATATTTTTTTTATGATATAAGGTTTATTTAAAATTAACGCTGAAATGGATCTTTGCTCTAAAACCTGCATATCTTGATTTATTAGCTCATTAAGTGCTAATAAGTCAACTTCGGAAATTGCCATATTTAAAATGAATATAATGAAAGAATTATAAAGAGTAATATAAGATATTGCTCACTTGAAATAACTGAAGTCACTGACTGCACTAGGCTGATTTGTTAGCTGTAGATGGTTCACGATAGAACACGATAGAAATGATTTTGTGTTGCGACTACATCTTCTTTATAGCAGTCTAGCTGAGCTACCCCACCACCACTACTTGGAGTACTCATACACATATTGGTACATACACTAATTACAACTACAATTGCATTGCACCACTCCAATTACCTCTATTGCAATTACATCAGTCTAATTACTGCACATTACTCTACTTACCTCTATTGCAACTACATCAGGCTAATTACCTGCAATACTCTAATTACCTCTATTGCAATTACATCAGTCTAATTACCTACATTACTCGAATTACCCTAGTTACCCCCCACCACAAAAAAAAAAGGGTGGGGGGAGACCCAGCTCCGCCATTACTACTCTACTAAGGTTTTGCCATTTACCCCAAGAAAGAAACTAAATGGGACACCTAGGACACTAAGAGTATTAATATTATTAGATGCCAGGTCATCGCTTCATTTTTCATAAGCTGTAACCTCAATACAGATAAGTACCACCAATCAATAGTTATCTAAATTTTAACAGGTTATGGCTCCACAAAATAGAGCTTCATTACATTTTAGAGTTTAAGTAACAGCCGGAATGAAAATTTCCTGATAGATGAATATGACAAAGGGGTCTATTGAGTAGCCACTTACATCTCCTAATTTAGGCCTACTGTATTTTTTATTAATTAATTACCGTTTACATGAGTTACCTGATAATTTGGAAGGTTAATGAAGGTAGTAAATTCCCAGAATTTTCCGGGGGTTACTTGCGACTTAAGAGGCGAGTGAGAAAACAAAGTAGATGAGGAATTAAGAGACATATTATTATTGCTTGCATTTAAATATTTCTTGAAAGTGGCTATTTTCCTGCCTGCCTGAAAAATGCAACCAAGAGAGTTTTGCGCATTTTGCAGTTCTTAGTAAACACTATCGCACCACCATGAAATTAGTATGCATTTGCACTTCAAATAAACACCACTCCGCATATTCATCACGAATTTCAAGTGCCAAGCTAACATTTCACGACCGCTTTCGAGTAATGATAATATTTAAGTTATTATATAAATTTATCATTTAAATAACACCGCTTAGTTAAACAATAGCTACAACTACAACTACTGAAAAATGTAAATTTTATGTATATTCCGATTTACATCATTTTAATACCTCAAGGCTTACTACATATTTTTAATTAAATATAACACAACAACGAGTGCTTGAGATTTAATTTTACCGGATTTTATTCAAATCAGTCAGAGTTCACGCTAGAAGTCGCAGTTTCGTTTAATATTCCCTCGACAAAGCAAGACTTAAACTTTTCCTGACTTACAGCATTAAATTCATTGCTAGGGTTTACCTTCACTACATTTTTTCCGCGTTAATGGGTGACAAATTATTATTACTTATCCTCATTACTACATAAGACAAAAATATTGCTAAAAATAAAAACGGATTAACAGTAAACGTTAATATCTACATCGGATAAATATTATTAATAAAGTGAATTTCTTTGGCTTGATTCATTTGTCTTCCAGGAGAGTTCCAGTGTTCTCTTCTACTTTATATATTTTAAACATTTGACCGTTCTCTCATGGTCTTCATCAGAAGTGAAGTGAGCTCAGTTGTTGGCTTGAGCCTGTCTATATTATTAGGCATACTAATGACAGTGTGATTTTTACGTCATTCGTCATCGGGAAGCGTGGCTCCATTCAGAAAAAGTCACGTGACTAGTCATGCGTCCAATTGAGTATCACGTTGTTGGTAATTGTCGTCCGCTAATATATACGGTTGATATTATTTGGATTTTTGTATATTTCTATGGTTTCTTCTTGGTAAAAATTTCTAGTGATCGCTGATCCTCCAGTGTCGTCGAATTATTTCAAATGTACAGTTTTTTTAGATGTTTGACAACTGCAGATTTAGTGGCGTTTTCATTTCTGTGTAACAGCTATATTTTTTCAGCCTGGGTTTATATGTCTTTTAGTCACCCAGACGTAAACTTGTCCACACGAACAAGGAATACTTTTAGCGAATCCAGTTTGTATTTATCCGATATTCCGTTTTGCATTGTTGCGTTTTATGAATTCTGAATAAACAGTAAAGCTGTGAGGTTCTTAATTCAGGTGTTACGGTTTTTTTTTAGTTCTCTTCTGGTTTAAAGGATTTTATTATTGCATCTGATATGTATTTTTCTATCTTGATCTTCCTTGAGATTTGGATATAAACTGGCTCCTCTAATATCTCCATTACTTTTAACTGGTAATCTTCTGTATCCATTTATACCGTCACATTTCCTTTATTCGCCGGTTAAACTGTTATGTTTGTGTTTTCTTTAAATATTTCAAGGTTTTGTCCTTCTTTTCTCGTTATGTTTCGGTAATTTGAATTCTTGTAAAAGCGTTGCTGATGCTGTTCCAATTTCTTCCGCAGATTCTCCTGGTTTCTTCCAAAGAACACTCTATGTCTTAATTTGGTGGCTGCATAATTAAAACCTTTGCAAATAACTGTTGTGGTATCAGTATTTAGCAGTAACAACTCTATTGCTTTCTAGTTTAGGTTGAACTAGATCTGTGTATTGTGGAGGTTCACGGCCTGCTTATTTTTATTCCTTTATTTCACTCCTGCACAGGTAAATATTTTAAGTAGAATGTCTGAGAATTGCAATAACAGAAAGAAATGTACATTCATAAATTCTACAACTTCTACTAAATATAGTAAATGGTACAATCAATAATATATTTTATACTTTCGCACCTCATTCAGATCAGGGAGCTCCTAATTATTTTTGTCGATAAAATTACCATGGCTAATAGGTTAATTTAAAAATTATGAGGAGACAAAAATAACGCTTTACTAACAAGAGACAGAAAATCAATATTATACATTATAATAATATAGAGAGGGAGAAATACAGTTTCTTCTTTCTCTTAATACAATCACATTTGACTAATAGCAGATTATTTTCTGTTCTGTGGATAAAACCATTTCTTATGAAACATATCAACTTTAATCACTTTCCTCACGAAATCAATTTATAAAATAGAATTTTGATTGATAGCAACACATGTGCGGGCCAAGATTAATTCGGCAATACATAATATTATACAAGAGTCAAGAGGTTCCCTAGATTTCAAAATTACAGTAGAAATTAGATTTCTATTCCATTTTAAATTACTTTGCGAGATTACGGTGTTGCTCAAGGAAAATGTATTATTACGAACTTACAATGTTCCCTATTTGTTCTAATGACTTGGCATTAACAGAATGATCAACGAAATATCAAAAATATCTGAGATGGTAATCGTTACTTTATTTATCTAGAAATAATAGCTTTAAATGCAATTAATACATAAAGTTTAATACTTGTTTCAATACAGATTCCTTT
The DNA here is from genome assembly GCA_963680705.1 of Rhagium mordax. Taxonomy (NCBI): domain Eukaryota; kingdom Metazoa; phylum Arthropoda; class Insecta; order Coleoptera; family Cerambycidae; genus Rhagium; species Rhagium mordax. Next base: position 22,815,834 of record OY796661.1, on the reverse strand, counting down.
TAAGCACCAGCGCTTTACTCCTAGACTAAAACTATTTGACGAAAGTTACCATGAACGCACACTTTTTGCAACTTCATTTTTAAAATAAATGGGATGCGTTTTTCAACAGATGCATAAAATATTTTACCTAAAACTATTCCACGTAACACCTAAATACTTTTACCTTCAATTGTCAAACAAAGCACGTTTCTTTCTGCACTAAGATTCCGGTAAAACTAAGACTATTGTTACAGCCTGCATAATATCGCAGTCCTGTAGGTAGTCAGTAATGTATACCAAACCGTAATAGCTTAATGCTCTCATCAATCACCTACGTGATGTATTGTTAGTAGAGTCAACAAGGCTGCAATTTGTAGACGCATGTAGATCGTGTCCGACAAAATAATAAAAACATTATTCATTACATGTCAATCTAGATCATCCTTATCGTAATAATGTGGATAATTGGTACGTCGATAATATCATTTACGTTGGTAAAGTACATTATGTACAAAATTTCTGTTGTAATACTATATGCACATATTATGTTACATAACAAAGGAGATCGATATTGCTAAATGGTATAGATAGGCATTTTAAAAAAGTTAAAGTTTTAATCACCAATGTATTTTGTTTTATTTTTATGGTATCATCAGAAGGGCATACAAATACTTCAGCTGATCAACACAGACGTAACTAAGGGTGTTGGAATTCTCAAAACACTGAATAGGAGTTCACAGTTCATTGTCAGGCCTCATATATACTCATCTGCACATACAAGACACACATACAAACACGTATAGATTCTATTTCATCAAATAATAGGTTTTACGTCAACAAAAATTATATCACGAACTATTAGATACAGATAACCATACTAAAGTTACAATATGGTCCTGTAACAAACCATGTGTAACGCATGTAGCTCATTTTTATTTACAGTCCAATTTCCAAGGATTTCAGCCTATAAAACGTAAACGTAAAGAGAACTTTGTGGATTTATTTATAAAAAAAAGAAGAAAACGTATGCAGTGGTATTGTACGGCCTTGTCCTAAAAGTCGCTAAATAATAAGATAACTTCTTTAATATTATTTAATATAAATAAAAAGAGACATTTTAAAAAGGAAAGCTTTTGCTTTTGAATTTATTTATTACTTAGCAGTTACATTTCATGTATCTTTAACTTCATTGACTGCTCCTCCAACTTCACTAATATTTTCTCCAATTTCACCAACCTCATCTTTTAGTTCTCTATTTCCTATTATTATATGGTTACATGCTGTACTTTTAGGCGTTCCATAACTTGTCTTACTATTTCTTGTTTCCGGTTTTGGCCCTTTCGTCTTAAAGTTTCCGTTCTTTGTCCTCCCTTTCGTTTTTGGCGTTCTTAATTCTGTTTCTCCTTTCTCTTTGTGGCTTAACGTGATTGTTTGGAGTTACTCCATGGCTATTGTTTTCTCTTTATGCTTAATTGTATTGGAACGAGCAGCTAAAATAGATTTTTATTCCGGACACACGTACAAACTGACCTTCGATCTTTCTCGCTTCATTTTTAATGAGCTCCTTAACTTGTAAATTCTTTGGTTTTAGCAGATTGACTCAAAAGAAAATTTTTGTAGAATAATTTATTTTATGCGTTAATTTATTTAACTCTAGGAAAATGACAATAAATGTATAGAAATTCAATATATTATAAACGTTTTGTACCTGCGGTACTTTGGAGATAAAATACACTGATTTTGAATGATTGAAAATAATTTGAGACGGTGACCCTCATTTACGTGCTCCTATTTGTAACACTGCAAGCGTCACATGTGTGTCATTAATAATAAAAGAAAATAAAATATTCTTTTCAAGGAGAAACTATTGAAGAATGTTTATAAAATTTAGCATAATTTTAACTATTTTCTAATATTATAAAAAATATAACAATTTCTGTTAGTTTTAATGATTTGTTTAAATATATAAGCAAAATATATTATTTTCAAAGTTATTTACAAAAAATGCCGTTCTGTCATTTTACATTTACTTGATTAATTAATTTTCGGGTAAGAACATAATAATAATTTGGTTAATTAAGTAAAGGCGGTTTTAATTATTTTATATTTTTTTGTGAATAACTAGAGTAGATTAGAGAAAGTTCATTTTTTTGGTAGTTAACCCGGAAAATGATCTTAATTCCGGTTTGCTGAGGTTGAGAAGCTTTTAGCTCCTTTATGCGAGTATTTTATATTCTGTTTCGCTCATTTTTGTACTGGAATTAAATTCCAGTAGGTAGATTTTTGCATATTCTTCTATTATCTTATCGCCTCCTTTATGTTACAATTCATTATTCCACAAAGTGATTCCTGTCTGATAGATTAAACACCTTTTAATCAAATCCTCTGGTACCGACACGAAAGTAAACTTGTTTCTTGCCAGCTAATTTATCATTCGTAGACATTCCGAGGTAAGTTTGGATTTAAACGCAAATGAACGCTTTATGTGCTACCTGACTGTCTGAAAATATATTGGTTCTTCCTGCTCATGTACCACCTTTAATGTATCCTTTACACAGAGCATGATCTTCTTCCTGGAAAACCTTGAGGTACGATTTAAAGCTTTTGGCACCCTAAACTTTGGGACGACATCTCATTTTCGACTGTCTATGTACCATATGTATCCTTTTTCGGGCAGCCAGGGGTTATCACTTCGATGGCCCTCTAAAATCAAACCTAATTGTGCGGAGTTTGATGGATTGGTCTTTAAATCTAATTAAATTTTAGAAAATTTGTATCTTACTGATGATTCAGCGTCTAAACTTTGAATGGAAGTTTTCGATTTTTTTGTGAATATCACTATGATTGCTTTTCTTAGATTTGCTCAGGCCTCCCTCCATTCACCAATAATTCTTGAATAGATTTCGAGAATTTGCATTGGACTACTACTACCACTATACTTCCCACTTGGTGATGGAACCTCTTCTTGGGAGCATCCCTTGATGGCAACTGTTCCCACCATTTCATTATATTATAATAGTTATTTTTCGACTATTTATCATGGTATAGTAAACGTCTTGTTATCGATTAGAGGCTTTCTCTACGTTTGTGTATGAATGGAAGCCTACTTCTTTTACGAAACGTCTTTTCAATTCCATCTGCAAGGCTATAAATCCCAATAAAATTTGCAACAAAGGACTAAGTATATTCATAACATAGTTGATATTCTGCGAAATGTGTTATATTCGTTAAATTAAAATCATTATCCCACTTATTACATCAACCTAGTGTCTTCCATTTTTATAAATTAAATTAATGTCTTCAACTTCCTCTCATATAAATTTGATTTACTATATTTTATTACCGCAAGATATAACAGTTTATTTATTTATGTGACAGCCAGGAAGAAATCGTTTTTTAAATAAAATATTAAGTCGTAGCTATTTATGTTATCATATTTACAGTAAATAAATGAGCAATAAACAACATTGACGTGGGCGAAAAGCAAGAATCAATATCGTATAATAAAAGAAAGAAAATGGCAAATGCCTACGTTTATGTGAGAGATTGACAGTTATTTGAGTTACTACCAGTCCTTCTTGACAGCCAGTACAGAGATACGCAATGTTTCGTTTAGACACTCCTTTTATGGCGTCGAATAAAAAAATAACGGTCAACTTATTTCTGCGTGAAAACGAACGATTTTGATGTTATTGCCAGAGTTGATTAAGGCAGAGCGTGAAGAAAACTTTCAGAGAGAAAGGTTAAAGATAATTGTCTTGGTTGTTTCGGGACTAATAAAATGTAGCAAATTCGACACTTTTTTCAATTTTGACCTGTTGTGTATATTTTTATACGTATTTAATATAAAAATAATCGCTAGCTTCATATACAATACACGAGCATTTAATCAAAGTCTATTCACCTCACTTATTTTTATTAGCATTAATAAAATTAAGTTTCTTTTTACCTCACGATGCTTTCAGGTCACGATATCATTAATAAAACTATAGACGTTGTCCCGCTTATTTTCGATTAAAATTAAAATAGAATATCGATTAAAGAGAAAATTGAATATAATAATAATAAATTAAATAAATAAAACGTACTTCATGTAAAATGTAGACCTTTTCGAGACAGTGGTATTTCCTTAAATATCAGAACATATACCTATACTTTTTTGTAATTTAAATTCGTGTATGTTGAAAATGACTTCCAAAAGACTTGTTCTGCATTTTTAATTCCTTATAGTATATTGTGATTATAAAGAGAAAGCACTGTACTTAGTTGTAAAACCCTATATTATAAATTGAAATATTCAGTAATATTAACCAATACTGTATTAACTTACCAACTAATTACACTATTAATCAATTAATAATTACCATAAATACTTGGCAACACACCACTGTAGTCACTTTTGAATCTCTATCATGTGTTTGGCTTCCACTGTCTCCGCTCGCATGCACGTCCCCTTAAATACCTAAACCTCGGTCTTCTGGAATAACCCAAAGATAAATTTAGACTCTTATTGAACAATTAGGAATATACAAGAAATTGTGAGCCAGCCACGCTATCTATCGGTATGTCCTCTCCGTTGAACCTCAACGTCCCGATCTGGTAATTCATATCCCATCAGTATTTTAGACACACAATTTTCTCTACAGTTTTGACAATGGAGTATAGAGCCAAACCATCTCAACCTCTTCTGAATTAGCCTTGAGATCATAACAGGCCTTGCAATGGCAACTCGGTCTCCAACCAATTAATGGAAATTCTTCACTAGTTCATCAGTTTTATCCATACCATTATTAATGGAAACTTCCTAATGTTTTAGTACACGCCACTTAAAATCACTAATCTCATAGAAACTTGCCTCTCATCTGACTTTCCAAAAGCTTATCTTCGATTCCAAATGAATCACTTATGCTCACATATTCTTTACTCCTAACATTTGAATAAAGAGTCCTTGCGATCCTCCTTATTTCCATTTCAATATTTGTCCGTTTTTTCTATCGCTTAGTTGATCAGTTGATTAATGGATATTTTTCCCAATCTTTCGAAACATTTCTCTTACAATTTTACTAAATCCTTTTCACTGTCACTGCAGCAATCTCTCTTTCAGAGCTACGCTGATGATATGGCTTTGAGCATTGCAGCATTTGTGGAAGAATTCCTCTTTGTCCACTTGGCCTCTTAGAGCTTTGGTTGATCATATATACTTTGACAGAATAATCACTTTGATTAGTAGTTATGTGATTTGTTTTATTATTTATTTTCATATGCGTACCTTCGTACGTAAGTTTTCTTAGTATTTGACATATTATAGTAACATATTGTTAAATGATGCGTGGTTCAATTATTATATTGGTTGTTTGTCTCAAATATGGAAGATTTACGCAGATAAATATTTGACGAACAAACTTTTTCTTACGAATGTATAAAAATCAAGGCAGCAACCGCAACCTTTAAATATTTCAGCGAGCATGCATTAATTCCGGCGACACTCTTCCGAAAATATTCATTTTAATGATTTCCTTCTTTCATTTTCCCTGTTTTAGAATAAATGAGAAGGAACACGATACAAAGTAAGGAATTTCGTGAAACGAAAAGGTGGTGGCGTAGTGATTTAGCAAATTACCATCGAAGCTCGGTAGGATTTTCTCATGGAAAACACGTCGATTCAATAGTCCTTAATCCACTGGCAGCAGATTAAGGTCTCTAGAGTAAGATTTTAATAAAAGCCACGGTGGTACAGAGAATAAAACCTTGCAAGCTATTTTTAAGTTGCTGTGGCAAATAACCTGCGATTTGTCCAAATGAACATAAAGTGAGTTTACTGATACTGCAGCTATTGAAATACGATGTTCTAGGGCTTTTAATCTATGCAACGCATAGACAAGTTGGTAAATTTCTCCTAGTTTAAGAATTAAAATTTATTTTGCTTTCTTGATTATTTTTCATTAAAAGTAGGGTTTATAATAATATATTGACTCTCAAAATCATACGCCAAGAAAAATGAAAACAATTTTGATTTCTTGGCCTATTTTATATATCACTCTTTTATCTAGGACAAAATTGATCTCTTGCGCAAAATTCAAAATCAGAAATTTCCTTCACAGGATGGCATAAAAGGTTTGATTTTTTATTTTATTTTGAGATTTTAAAGCTTTCATTTATTCGACTTTCAATAAATTGGAAACGGACAACAGAACTTACGTCAATTAGGATAATAGAGATGAAATTTGAGTGCTCTACACTTATCTTTACAATTCTAAATTTTATCTAAATGATATTTCTTACATTGATAAGGAACAATGATTCCGAAACACATATCTGTAGCTCCTCTCTGTTTGGGATAGTTTTCAGAATGGAAGAATTTACTTTTCACAATTATAACGTTTACCAAGTAGATGCGCTGACAAATACATTAACTCACAACTGACATCCAATTAACTTAAACTTAAATAATTATTCTATTTAATTCTGCTTATAAAAAGTTGCTATTTATGCAAAAATTGCTCTATATATTTTCATTCCGGTTGTAAAATTTTGTTACCTACCTTACAGAACATGGGTAAGCCGTAGCAGCAGATCATTTGAATGGTTATAGCGTAGCGAGTAAATTAATTTAACTCATTCATTACTCAAGACTAATAATGCTAAAACATATAACATGTTAAGCGTTTTAGTATGTCTGTACCTTAGAGTTTTAACGTCAATCATTTAAGTAAATTAACAGCAGCATGTGACCGATTGTTGTAAAAGCAAGTTATTTGTTTAATTTATTAGATTACTAGTCATGTCCACAACTGTTCTATACAGGGTGACCACCTTGTGCGCGGAAGGCTAAAATCTTGGTTATTAAAAGAGATAAATAGATTTTTTTGCTTCAAACTAGAGGTAAATTTGGACATTAATTAAAAATATTCCAAGCTTTTAAAAATAATTAGAAGTACCTATTGTTAAAAGTTTTTCGCTACTCTTATTTCGTTTAGAATTACATGTTGTAAAATCACTTTGTACACATATACCTTACTCAAATATGCCAAAAATATGTTAATACAATCTGAACTTGAGTATCATTGACTCAATCTGAATCCGATGGAATTTCTTTATCCCAATCCAGGTATCCATAAATATGTGGAAGATCATTGTATAAAATTCTTAATAATCAACAATTCGATGTAACAAACCAATCCTAAAAACTTGTATTTTGTTATTTAAATTATTTACATAAAAATTCAGCCTGCGATGTGTTTAATGGATTTAAATTCCGATTTCTTGACTTGACTCTCCTCTATAATGGCATTGATAAATTTGTCACAATAAATAGGATGAATGAGTGAGTGCACAACCTGTTGTTCTAAATAATACCGAAAAACCCATGCGATGTCGTGACTGCCTCTGTTGAAATATTCAATTGGTATGTGTGAGAACTGACGGTACAGAGGTCAAAGATATTGTAAAGCTTTCAGGGTATTGACGGCCAGCAGTCAATAAATAATAAATCTCGGATGTGATGTCAAACGGAACTTGTAGGGGAACAGACGGAGAAGTCAAGGCGTTTTCTCTACATCATTAATGCATCATTTGCAGAGGAAATTGTATTGTTTCTTGCCAAATTTTCATCCATATTTGACGGGCTTTTATTATGATGAGACAGATTATTCCATTATGGTCGTGCAGGAGCGCAAAAGTATTCGCGTTTAGTTTAATTCCTCTTGTAATATCTGATAAATAGAAGTAAAGAAGCGGAAGGGAAACATCTATTCTATTGGATAACAATAAATTTCATTAAACGTTGGAAGTAGTGTAGAACGAGTAGATTTAAAGTTAAAGAGTTTGGAAAAAAATAATGCTGGACAATGGACTATTTTTTTGGCAAAGAATTGATTTATAAATATATTATATTTTAATTATTTATAAATTGGTCTTAAAAAAAAATTAAACGGTTAGGGAACTCTTAATGTGATGTGATACCATACACCTGCTTCATGATGTATTTGCAGCCTGCCCGATACTAGGGTAATAATTCCTTATAATTAAACATAGTGTTACGGCCAGGGAAAATTACGGAGATAATTATAATTTTATTTTTTTTTTTTTCTTGTGGGTAGTTTTCTTTCTTTTAGGGCCCCACGTTGTGCGCCAATTTATATGTTATGATAATATGGGGAAAATTATTTTTTTTTATCTCTTTATTTTTATTAAATTTTGATTTTCTTGCGGGCAGTTTTTCTTTATTTTCGGGCCCCACGTTGGTGGTGCCAATTTATATGTTATGTTAAGAGGACTTTGGGGATTTATTATAATTTTTTGTTTTATTGGGTTTTATTTTAAAGGTAAGTTTTAAATTTAAAATTTTGTATTTTATATTTGCACGTTCTAGATATTATTTTTACTTATATATTATTATGCATGCACTAGTAGTTAAGTTATTTAAATTTGAAATTTAAATTTATTTTTAGTTGTAAATAGTCTTTTAAAAGAAAGTTTTTAGTTCTTGTATATAGTTTTTGGAATCATCGACTTTATAGCATACGATCAGTCCGCCACTGGGCAGGATTTTCCAATGTTTTTAACAATAAGCGATAGTGCGCATGATTTTAAGATAATTTAACGTGAAACTTACTATAAGTAAGCTATAATTACTCTTGTACCTTTCAGGGCCTTTGGGGGTTCCCTTCTACCATCGAAGAAATATCTTACCTATAAATCTGCTGTTGTACAAGTTTTGAATAAAGGTTATATAAATTTCGTGCAAGTTTTATGTCTTATTTGATTTGTAAGGACTTAGAAAAGTTAGAGATCTTTATCAGGATAAATATTACTTCGTCATTGATTCTGCTGTAATTTAGATATTCAGCTGCGATGAATATTAATATTTTAGTTACTTGAATTAAACATAGATGGAACTCAACATGTCAGTTTTATTGCATATATGAGACAATTAAAAGCAAAAATGTTTCTTAAACTATGTCCCTGCTCTAACTTAAACTAATTTAATCTACAACAAATATAGGACAGTGTCCTTGTGGATAATAACAAAATTAATAACGTTAAGGTTTCAAATTTCGGTTCAGAGTACTCTCGGCACACTAAAGTTACCGTGTCGCGTTATTTACACTTGAATTGGTAGACCTGTTTTAAGATTTTGACACTTGTGGTTTGTAATCCAAATATGGTAGCTGGCTGTTCTAGAATTCAGTGCACCATTTACTGGATTTGCATAAACTAAATAGGCCTTGGATGCACTTTCGGATTTCGACCAATCAGGTGGCTGCTTATTAATTAGGATAAATTTTACCTTTATTCCTGGTAAGTTCAAGCTGCTTTTCTGTTACCTTACCTTACCTACTCGGTGGCGCAGTGGGCTAAGGCGTGAGTGACAGACATGGCTCTGGCTACACTGCCCATCGAGTCCCGGTTCGAGACCGGGCACCGGCAAATGGCAATGTCGGTGGGTATGGATGTTTGTCTGCGTTTTTTCAAATGTGTAGCCCTCTTCCGGACAGCCTTTGGCTTTGGATTTGGGGGTTGTCTAATTTCTGTGGTGTGTTTTATGTTTTTTTTTATCGTCTTTGGCCTTGAACCATCATTCGAAAGCATTGGGAATATAAATTTCCAATTTAAATTATATTTTTCTATATTTATTTCAGGAGCGATCTGGACGTGGGTTTGCTTCTTTCACGACCCAATAACAACTCTCTTTTTGTTTCGTTTCTAAGGAGCATGCAGAAAATTTTCCAAACCATGGATTTCTAGATTTTCAACGGATGTCATGATGGTTGGTATTTTCGCCTTTTTTCACTTTATTATATAATTTTGCTATGAAATTATGGTATTTTTAGCTTCCTTATTTGAAGACGAATCTGTGGATACCCATGTGTTGATATTACGTCAGGTGAATTTTTGATCTGCCGTTGACTTGTGCGAGGGATCAGTGAACTATCGAAAATCACTCCACTCATTTCTTAGGATCTAATTTACATTGTGTCTGGTCATTTGACTAGACTGGAGGTTTTACAGGTTAGTCTTATGCTATTTAATTACAAATTCAATAAAAATTTACATAAATAAAGTTCATCTTTGTTTAACTGTAGTTGACAATCGTTCAAACTTGGTTTAAAGCATGTAACTGACAGCTGTTCTGTTATTGATTATTTTAAAGAAACATAGCACAATGTATTTATTTTATTTACGCCTTTAATTTGTTTACTTTTGGTTTGTTTTAGCGTAGCTGACCCTTTATTTACATAAGGCTCGTGGACCCCTTTCGCCTCAACAGGTGTTCTACAGCTGATTTATCAGATGGTTCTTCGATATTATTCCTTTTTTTTGAACTTCTATTTATATAATGAGTATACCAGTTTCTCGTTATTGTTTTATTAGGAGGATTATTTCATTTTACCCTGGTTTGAACTGAATGTATTTTTTTAATTTTATTAATTTATTAGTGGGGTTTTAGTTTAAAATACATGACAATAGTTTCTTCATTGACGATAATTGCATTATCATGCATGGACAAATTATTGCCTTTTGTTTTACTTTTATGCCCTAATTATCCATTATATGTGTTGCTGTTTCAAAATAAGAAAAATTAGAAAACATGGAAGTGGCCTACATATCGCGTGTTACCCGGTATGTTTTATTTACTTTCACTTGGTTACACTTTAAAAGCAATTGCCACATTACACCACAAAAGTATGAGCTTCTGTTGTAAAAGAATATTTATGACGAACAAATACCCTTTGTGTTCTGTGTATTCCTCTTCCACGTATAATAAAGATTTAATTTATTTCTTATTTACCTAACCTGAAAGCCTTCCTATTAAATCAATTTTATAAACTCATTACAGAATTGTAAAGTATAATAGTAAAGTATTTCCTAGTATACTACAATTGCAACACAAAAACTAGGTGTTAAATTAAAATAAAGTCATTGTACAGTATAAAATGTTTCTTTTCAAATTATTTATGTACTGTTTATTACCTGCCTGAAGGGCAAGCTCTTTCATGTTTCTAGTCAACGTCTGCATAAAAGAAATTTTATTTAAACATAAACTTATGTCACACTTTCCGACTTGAAATATATCTCGTTTGACCCTTGTTTGAGTAACTGTAATGGGACTATGATCCTTCTCAGCTAATGAGTATATTCAACATCAAAACAATACTTGTGATCTCTGTATTGTACTGTTGCACAACCTGCTGTTACGAGAACTGATTACAGTGTATGCAACATTAACAAGGAACATTTAAGCAGCTAACATTGCAACGTAATATCCCTTTAAGTTCGATTGAATATTGTAGAGTAATAGACATGTAAGGTGACAAGGTCGTAAGGTATCAGTATTCGAACATACAGTCTAGTCAAATTTTATTTTGCAAAAACAAAACCTATCTTAAGGGTCAGTTAATTCGTTGATGAATCCCATTAGATATTAAAATTATTCAAAATTGGACAGTTATTAAAACCATTATTATTTCCATTATTTATTTACGGAGTTTCATATTGAATTTATGTCTCTAACTCATTTAAACAATCGATTGTTTGTATGCCTAGCTAATTCTACAGACAAAAATACGGTGTGGGGTCGTATATGGAAATCGAAATTACCATTTAAAGGCAATCATTTCAATCCATGCTGTGTAAATCTTTCAAAGTACGTTTCACCTTGTTTATACAAATTCTTAAAACTAGCAGTTTGGATATAACCGTTCATTGCTCAATTTTTCGAAAATAATTGACCATCATCAGATACGCAGTCGAAGCTGTATAAATTCAATATATAGATGAATATCTTAGCAAAATGTTAGTGGAGAAATTTAAATAAATTGTCAGCCCACAACACTGTAAATTTTATTGGTTTTGTTAAAGGTTGCCCGTGCCTTGTACACGCACCTCTAATACTCCTCGTACTTTTCATATTAAATTTTACTATTATTATTTCCATTAAAGGCTTAAGGCGGGTTTATTTTTTAATTTTATATCGAGCAATTCTACTTAGTAGATTTCCCAAAGGGTTCACATAACGACCCAGACCCTAGGGTATTTTTAAATGATCATTTACACAGTTATTTATCTTCTCTTGTGCAGGGATTTATTACGTTTCTATGAAGCAGTTCTGATAATTATTAGCATTTAACAGTCGAAAAAACGTAATACCATTTATACTTCTTCTCATCTTAAAATGCATATTATTAGAAAAATCAATCAATCAACTAAAGCATGTAACTAAATAGCAATGATTGTAATAATTACTTATCACACCAAGCAAGAAATACGTTAAACAAATCTAATACTCAATCAAGGTTTTATCCTTCTTAATTCACAGCAATAAATGATTTGTATAAAAATTAAAAACAAAAATATCACGATCGTTTGGGGTATTTTTGGGGGAAAAAATTATAATTCTGAATTTTGCGTATAGTATGATATAATAATTATTATTAAATGAAAGTGGATAAATATATATTTTTAGGAGAAATAATTGAGGTATTAAGTAAGCATTTTCAAAGTTGTAGTAAATATATTCAGCTTTATTATAATATTTACTAATAAATATCAAAGCGAGTACAAATTAATAAGAGGACTTAACTTTCCCTAGTACGATAATAGCATTAGAGACCCTCTCTGTTTCAATTTGGATATAATCTCCATCAATAAGGCTTCGTTATAGTTACGGATTCCTCAATTTACCCAATTATGCCACGATAAAGAATGTTTCAGCAGTAAAATACGAAAAATTAAACTTGCATGGTAAAATCAAACATTACGTGGGTCTATTTATCTGTTTACGCTCAATTTGGTCTAATTCTTTTAAAGAAATTTATTTCAGTATACTCGGTAAATGGGTTTATGTTCATTTTCTTCAAGCGTTCAACTTATCCCAATCAAAAAAGGAAAGTTTTAAGGGAATATTAATATTAATATTTCGTAAATTTTACTAGTCTTCCAAAGCCTATAATAAGGCAACGAGACAACAATTGGTATGGAGAGTTCCAAACACTAATTTTAGATATATCCATTAAGACATCTGACACCATCTTCTATACAGGTTACCATCTAGCTGAGTCTCTAGTCAGTTTTCTTTGTGATGTCGGGTTTATTTTCTGAGTAAAGAAAAAGAAGATACTTTAAACACTAATGGGGAAAGAATAATGAATGTATGTAATGAGAACAATTTAATTATAAGTAAATACAAAATTCAAACATAAGAACATACACAAATATGCAAGAGTATCCGAGAATAGGAACGAAAAATCAATTATCGTCTACTTCCTGGCGAGTAAAAACAAATTGAAAAGAATAAAATCAAAACAGAAGCAAAGATTGAAAGTGATCACTATTTATTAATAATGAAACTGAAAAAAGTGAAGGAAGAAGAAATGGATAAAAGAAGAAGAGTAAAAAATAAAAAGACTCAAACTAATGAGAAAAAGTATCAGGAGATACTAGGCGCTAAATTAAAAGGAAAAGAAAAAATTACAAGCATAAAGGAAAACTGGGAATACCTCAAGCAACATACTGATGGTAGTGGGAGTGGTGGACGGATGAATCCTTACAAAAGAATATAAAAAAGACAATTGGAGAAAAAATACCTAACTACAAGAAGAAATGAAGACCACGAAATGCACAAATAAATAAGAAAAGAAGTTAAAAGGGCAATCAAGAAGGCAAAACGGAAATCTTGTGAGAAATTTAGATAGAAAATGACCGAAAACTACACAGAGAAACAAAAACTACTTTATACACTAAACACTAAAGCAACTTAAACAAAAAAAATTGGCATAACGGAAGAAGATAAGGCAATGGATCAATGGAGAGAATACTTTGAAGAGCTAACTCACACGGATACATAAAACCAAAAAGAGGAAATTATAAGAGAAGAAGAAATTGAAGAGGGAATTAAAGGTGCTGAAATTATGTAAAACACCAGGCAAAGACAACATCATCCAGAAATAATAAAATATTTGGAAGTAGAGGGAACAAATATACTAGCAGAAGTAACGAACGATGTGTAAGATAATGGAAAAATATTAGGGGTATGGAAAACGGACTGAAGTGTCCCGAGGAAGGTATTTGCAAGGATAATAGAAAAAACAGTAAGAGACAAAATGCGGATAACGCTGGAAGACGCACAATGCGAATTCGGGAAAAATAGAAGCACACAAGGCCCCTCATATTCATAATTAGATAGGTAAATGAAAAATTAGTGAATGAGACCAGAGAAATACACATACATGCTTTAAAGATCTGATAAAGACCTTTGACAGAGTACAAAGAGAATACATATGGAAAGTGTTACAGAAAGAGGAGTGAACAAAAACATCATAGAAGTAAAAAAAATACATGTAGGAAATACAAACATAGTAAGAACAAAACAAGAAGAATCTTAAGGAATTTGAAACGAGGCAAGGCGTCAAACAGGGATGCGCATTAAGCCCACTTCTAATCTCAACGGTAATGGATGAGGCAGTAAAGAGAGATAACGAAAAAAATGAAGAAAATAACACTGGGATTCTGGAAAAGGAACAAACTCAGATGACAGAATTAATATTCACAGACGACATGGCCAGCGGATATGAAGGAAAACTTACGTAACTTAACAATATAACTTAACATAGAAACACAATACCCCCCTCCCCATGTAATAGAGAAAGAACTAGCGAAAATAACTAATATGAAGATCAATATCGGAAAAACACACAATGATAATTTCTAATACAAAGAAAACCCACGGAATAAGTCTCGACAGGAAAACTAGTAGAAGGCTTCAAATACTTCGGCGCAATTTTAGGAGAAAATGAAAAATTGAAAAGGGAAATAAACGAGAGAATGGGAAGAATGGAAAATTTATTTAATATAATGAAATCAACATATTCTTAGGAAAAAGAGAGGTACCGAAAACCGAAGTTGTAAAAAGTGATAAGGCCAACAACCACATGTAGCCATGGACATGTGTGTGGGAAATGTCGGACGATAGACTTACAAGAAGAGTGTTTGAAATGTGGGTGCAGTCAAAAATTAAGAAGGGAAGTCCAATAACAAGATCGATCGACAGAATCAGAGAAAAGACAGAGAGAACGGAAACGGAATATGAAACCTAACCAAAGACAAAGTGATGACAAAAATGCAGGGCCCAACTCCACCTCCCTTACACCTAAAAAGGTGAAAAAGGCCTAGAACTAAGTAAGTAGTAAAGAGTTTGCTTTCTAATCGTTACATCACTTTGTGAATAAATGGAGTATAAACGTGTTCTATCCGGTGTTACACAAGGACCCATCGGCTACCTCTTCAGATTAACAACTTATCTGTAACAATTTCGCTTTAGGTACGCTGGTTCTTACATACAGACAAATCTACAGAAAAATATAGGAGTTTAGATCTACTGCACTGGTTCTATGGCAGAATAATAAGGTCCACCATCATATATGCCACCTTAGTTCGGTGGTCTGAGCCAACTCAAATAATTGCTGTTAATTGGTACAAAGTCGCGTACAAAGACTGGTTTGTCCGGTGCTATGAAAAACAGCCTCCTAATGGTCATGGAGTCACTACTAGAACTTCCCACACTAACCTACTGATTCAGGGAGAGACTATATTAGAAGAATATTGACTGTAGAAATCATTTGATTCGATTCTTCATGGAAAAAGACGGGGAATGAAAATAGTAAATACAAAGAAAAATTCCATTCCGAATATGAAGTCGATTTACTTTATACCCAAAATCACATTCCACAAGCATTTCGTCATCACCATCCGAGACAAAACAGATTGGCGAAAGGAAACTCCTGACACACTACATAAAGGACAAAGAGATAATGGATCTAGGAGGTGTGGGGGCAGGGACACATGCAGAAAGGCCAAGGAAAAGAATAAGTCTATGTGTAGTCTCCTTTGTATTCCAGAAGAAATATTCGCTATACTTGAATGTGTACGCAAAAAAAATAAGAGGGACGTGTGTAAATCAACAGATCCTTATAGTATTAGATATTGAGGCGGTATTAAAGCCATTGGCCTCTAATAAGATGACGTCCAAACTGGTATGGGAATGTCGTGGCGAGCGCAACACTCTGGTAGAACAGAATCTTTGAATGCCAGGACATTCTGGGATACCAGAAAATAAAAAAGCTGATGAACTTGCAGTTAATGTCTTTATTACCGCAGAGCTCGCGCTGAACATTTTCTTCCTTCAATATTTCGTGCTAAATTTTATTATTTTATTATATTAAGTGCATACTTTCCTAAACGATTATAAATTAGACATTACGTTCATGTTAGTCACCAAAAGATTGACTTTATGGGGCCATACTCGTGTGTTCAGTTTCGAATTATATTACAAGATTGTATTCAATGATCTTATCGAACATGTACAGCATTTTATACTAGAAAATTAATACCGATAATATCGTCTGCTACTAAAATATTTTACAGAAAATGTAAAACGTTATCGTTTATTTTATAATTGCATAAATAAGCAGAGGTAACAAGTCATTTACCGAAGGGGGAAAGGTCGGGTAGTAGTGAAAGTTGACAAAATCTTTGCAGATATATTAACTCAAAATAAGGATGAATGAACTATTGCAGGATAATCATTTTTTCGTAGCTGCAACCGTCGCACAGTGGTCCCAAAGTGACTTTTTCTGTTAAAATTAGTCTGCAGGTCTTAATACTTAAGCAATCTGAAAGTTCTTTCTTTTAATATCTTTGTTTTAACATTGGAAATGTTTTTGTTTTCGTATAAGGGGTTGAAAATCAATTTCATGTTGCATAAAATGAAGCATGACTTATAGAAACAGTGGCGACAACAGAGTGACCAATTGTTGATTGGTTGTCTAAATCGCGTGGTACCGGCAGTCATGTTATTATTTTTTTATAGGAGTCTTCTTGTCGAGAAAATCCCAACGGCTATATCTCGTTGCGATTCTTTGAATATTTAAAAAGTTATTAGCGTTTCAATACCCCATGTCGAAGAGTTTTGTAAATTTTGCGAAATTAAAAAGGCCGAATGCGCGCGCAGATCCCTCCAAATTTCATACCCGTGCAGGACTTGTCAAAACTTTAAAATTTTTCGTTAACGTCACAAATGTCACTTTTTAGTTAGGATCTTCTGACCTCAAAATCGGCGCTGGACCGCACAATTCACGATGTACTTTCAAGTTGGACTTTCGAGCTTGGATTTATTGCCAGAACGGCGGCCCGGCGGCCTGTTTTCGTTTAGAAATAAGGTTTAATATTTTCGCGTTTTCGCAAAATTCGCCAAAAAATCCATAGTGCGTCCGATAGATTACACTTTATAGTCGATCCAGCGAAATTTTATGATTTCCTAATATCGGAACCGATTACAGTTTCGGACCCGGGACGACTTCAGGACCCCGAAACAATTTTCTGTTTCTCGATAGTGCCTTTCCTTCACTTTGACATTTAATTGTATCGAGTATTGTATCCAAGTAAGAAACTGCATGTCTCAAGAGCAGGATTAAACAAATGTTTTTAGTTTCCTAGTAGGGGGTCGAAAATCAGTTTCATTGCAAAATGACGTACCGCGTGAGTTTTCAGCGGTTTCAGAACAATAGACGTCAAAATTACACTTTTTCGTTCACTCCTATTGAGCCTAAAATCAGAGCGTGACCGTGTAATTCACGATGTAGTTCTAAGTTCGACCCTCTACCTTGGATTTATTACCAAAACAGTCTCTCGGAAATTCGTTTGGAAATAGTATTTGAAGTTTTCCTGTTTTTGTAATTTTTTCAATTTTGTCAATGACTTGTAATTTGACAAATCATAGGGGTGGATTTAGGATCGGGGTTGCTCTGGCAGGTTACCGATATCTGATTTGTACGTGTTACCGAGTGTTAGACTAGGTTTGAGTGCCATTACTTTAACATGAGGTAGATTAAGCAAAAGTAAACAAAAAAATTTATCGCTTCATTAGAAAAGTCACGCCCAACAATCTCTAAGACAACTTAACATCGAGAAGCACGTCAAACAGCTTATTTCCTTTTGTCCCGTCGAAATATGTATAGCCGAAAACCATATGTAACTTAAAATGTTGTCGTTTTTCGCAATTTACAAAGATAGCGTGATTTGAGGCAAAATAAAATATATGTACAACTCCTCTCTCAATGCCTGATCCAATGGTATGTCACACGGTTACAGTACATGCAAAATGTACCGAAATTAAACAAATAAGCAAGAAAATTGCGAAACCTTTGTAACTCTATACTTATTATTTATGTAATTTAAAGGTGGATTTTTATTGCATCCACATTTGTACGACGTATGTTAACTACGTGAAAACCAAATTTAGGCAAAATTTAGTAATCGTAGCCCTCCCTCAAGAAAAGTTTTTGTAAAATGATATAAACGAAATCCGATTAATTTCAATGTTGCCACAAATACTTTAAAACAAAGGATTGTTTGTAAAACAAGCTGTAGATGATGTACATTCGCCTATTGTTAAAATAGCAATTGAAATATTAAATAATAGACGAACATTTGTACTTAGTTGATGAGGACGTTGATCTCCTTGTTCTATTAATCGCTTTAACTCCAGAAGAAAAAGATTTTTCATAAGGCCAGGAACAGGAAAAATTATATGAAAAATTTTTTCTTCGTCAGAAATCCAGAAATGACAAGAACGTATAAAAATAGTTATTTACATTACTAGATGCGAAAGGTTACTTTAAGGTGTGAGGTGATTTTTGAATGGTAGAGGCGAAGCCGAGACCTTTCAAAAAACACCGAATACTTAAAGGGCTTTTGCATCGTGAAATGTATTATATTTTTTCTACTATACCGAAAAAAATTATGGGATTTACGAATTTAAAACTAATTATTTCATGAAATTAATTGATGTTTTTAATAAATTTTATAGTTTAGGAGGCTGTCTGTGAAAATTGTTTCCATGGCAACGAAATATTACACATTTTAATTTCTGGTGGTTTTCAAACTAAAATAAACAAATACATAATATGTTTTGTGGCGATATAAATGGAAATATTGCTTGTGCCTTGTTTTACCCCAAGAAATCCAAAGCAAGGTATATGCAAACTTATGAAGCGTTTTTAAAATGGAGGTAGGTAGGTAGGTACTACGTTGGGTACTACGTGCCGACAAAAATGTTGGCGTACTTGTTTAGTTGTATTAATTTGTTCAAATAGAACGAATTAATTTCGTTTAAAATTTGTTTTTCTACTTTTCCGTCCTGGTCGCATAAGTTTTACTTTCGTAGATAGCAACGCCTTAGCAACCAAGAAACTCGAATGTTTACTTTCGTTATCGCGCATGTTGCTAGGGTTACAAAGTTCATTAATATAGACGGTAGTAGAAAAATACAATTTTACTGACTCATGCCTTCAGTGTTATGATACCACGTCTAGAATATTTCAGAAAGAAAAATTAAAAGTCATCAAACTTCTTCAGAAAGAAATGCAGTTGGTTAATGTAGTAAGAACTTTCAATGGCAAGAATTTAACCCCCTCACAAGTAAAACAGGCTGGTGAAATTCTTTTCCTACTTGTATACGGTGCAAGGAAAATCACAAATGTCTCACTCAACTCATACAGATTTAATCAATTCAAAAAATCGCTGCACGAACAAACATCAAAGTTGGAAATATTGCCACCAACTTCAGAGGCAGTCGCTTAATATTCATTACGAGCTACAAAATTCAGAAATGGCTTGGCAATGAAAAAAATCCACAACAGTGAGTATAGAAAATTAACGGCTCCTTACAACCTGTGACAACACTTTTTGTGCCAACAGCAGAATTAATATTGCAGCTTATCTCCTGCAACCGCAACAGAAAAGCAGGTTGAAGATGCTTACAAATTTACGGAAATTGTCAGGGAGTACGATGTCTAAATTCATACATGGATAAAATTATTTATTTATATGCTATCGATTCCGATCTTCTTTAGATACAAAGTGTGTTTCATTCAATATATATATAAAATTTTAAACAACTCGATAATCCTCACTTGTACAATGATTATGTACTTTTTCATTTTGCAGAATATACTCACAAAACAAGCAAAAAATTAAGAAAACAAACGAAAAATTGGTAAAAAAATTTAATAAATAAGTCGAAAATTAATATTTCTCTATAAATGAAAATATTCTTATTTTTTGAAAATTTCTCATGGTTCAATTGCCAATTTTTATTATGCATGTGAAAAACCTAGTTCATCCCACGATTTTTCAAGTAGGCAGCTCCGACACACCCATTACAGTTCGGGACTCTTTAAGTTTCTTGAAACATAGGTATGTATTTTTAAACGTATATGTCAAGTTTCAACGAATTCACTATGTTCTTGTTCAGTTTGGACATTTTTCCTGTACTATTAGCTACGTTTAATAGTTTGCGATTAATCGATATCGGTATTTGTAATTGTTAGGAATCACTTTTCATCTTCACGAAATTATTTTAAATTATTTTAGTTTTAACATTAAAAATGTTTGTTAGTGAAAAAAATTTATATAATACCATTTTAGTTTTCATTATGAGAATGTTTTTGTTAATAAAATAACTTTTTATTTTAATTTCTAAAGAAAACTACTGATAATAAGATTTTAATTTTTGAAAATGTTTTGTGTTAAAGAAATAACTATTTATTACTTTGCAACAAATTTTCATTTTTATCACATCCGAAATATCACAAAATTTGCGTTCTACTTCGTCATTTCCAATGTCTCCTCCGGTTGCATCTTTGCGAAGGACTGTGAATTTTTTAATTGCCTATGCCTATCGATCTGTTCAAAAATTAGGGGCAAAAATCGAAAATCTACTTCGACAGATTGATAGGCAATTAAAAAGCGAAGATTTAAAAAAAATTGTATTGCAATAATAGTCTAAACGGTATGAAAAGTCACTTTGCAAATTTATTGTTACTTAAGGTAAATAATCAATAAAACTTCTACGTCGATTTTTACAAGATTAAAAGTAATTGACTCTTTAAAACCAAACATTACTTCTACTATATTTATTTAATGTAAATTTGGTGGCATTGTTTCTTTTTACCCAATAGAGCGATGTGTTTATATTACTTTAAATTTCTGTGTAATTTTTCATGAACATAACAATATAGAAATGGTAGAATAGAGACAGTGATAAATCGTACATCATAACCTCGAGAGGGTTCAGAAAGAACTTTTCTGGGCATGACTCAAATGAAAATGTGGAAAGTCAAATTTTATTTATTGTTACTAAAATTCACACCGTTCAGAGGACTCGATCTGTACCCTCGCCTTTATTTTAACCGATCGTAGCGTAACCCGCTTTATTCTCCGCCTTTCTATTTATTTGTTTTTATTAAATTCCTAGGATCTTTTTTCGGCAGCAATAAAGTGGTGGATAGGTCGTTTCTATACGCAATATTTAGGGAATATTATAAATTCTGCGTTATTGTGTGCAGCGCCATTCCCTGAAATATTAATAAAAGGGGAGCAGGTAAAAATGTATGTGGCGTTTTTCTAAAATTTGAATTTCTTGCGCAAGATATTTCCCTTAGAACGATTAAGCAACATATTCAATAGTATTAGTTGTTCAGTACTGTATCTAATTTCTGATATTTTGATAAACGTATTTATTATTTTTGCATTTCTTGCTTAATAAAATTGTACAGTACACGTCGAAAGTCTTCACCTTCTTCTAATTTTGAATTAAAGACCTGACGTTTGAAAACACAAGCACTCGATCAATTTAAAAGTTTTATATTACAAGGGTTTGTCAATTATGTAGACGTACACACTTGTTTTGAGAAATAAGCAGTATACTGTTAACCATTTTCTAGTTATAAACAATAATGTAACACGCGAGCAAAAAGTAAAAAAATTACAAATAACTCATAAGGTTCTATAAAGGATTGGCAGATTGTCTAATAGTTTCGTGTATAGTCCTGACGATTCAACAAAAATACTAGACCGATTATAGATTAATTCAGAATAGTAGAGCTCGGATATGTAAGACGCTGATTAGGCGATAGTGATGAATTACTTTGGACGTCAACTAGTTAATAATGTAGTGTTCAGTGTTATCGGATGTATTATTTATCTACCTACGTTCTTAGATATTTCCAACAAAGCCACGTTCAATTTTTATCAAATTAAATTTAATAATTTAGCTGTGCTTGTATGCTATACTACACATGGTCATCAACATCAGCACCAGTAAAGTTATCTTATAATATATCAATCAACCTACATAAAAAGATTAATTAGGTAACGCAGAAGATTATTGTTCATAATTTATTCTGGGGTTTGAAAATGACAAGTATATAATTAAGTGACTTAAGATTACAATAATTCTGAGTATAGGAATCATATACTCACTATAATAAACCGACCTGGCACCCCTCGGCAGCTACCAGTAATAGGTAGAAATCTCGGGATTTTTTCCTTGTCAGAAAAACGTTTATCCATACATCACTTCTGTCAACAAAATAAGCGCTTTACGAATGAAATTTTTTATTTGGATTTTTAACTTTTGATACTCTCCTTTGAGATTTGTGATTATTTTGTAATTAATTCTAATGATTTTCAAGTTGAGGCTCTACAACACTTACACCATCGTCTCCTCCAACCGATTTATAACTAAACATTTTTATAACACAAGCTTAATTAAAAGGCTTATTTAAAAAATAACTATTAAGTTTCATTACCATACTTAGTGTAAGTATACCTAGTTAAACATAATATTATTAGTAGTATCATGAAATTTTATCATTAAATTTTATTCGAATTTTAACATTGCCAATTTCCCATTAATTATTTGCCATTAGCCAGTTTATCGATAATGACAAACCTGAACAATGATAAACTATCCAAATCCGGCTGTGCATGTAATCTACCCCCTTGATTCATTTTAAATTGAAATGGCTTGAACTTTGCAATTTACATACGAGGTAAATAAATAATTCATATCCTCTTGCTACTGCTGGAATAAATACTGCCGTCTTCTAGTAGAGGCTTACAAGGTAACAGCAAATTGAATGATTTCATAAACTGTAATATATTAATATTTTAAATGTCGCATCGTTAAATTATGTAGTGGTATCGATTTTTGCATAACTCAATCTCCTACCATATCAACCTTAAGAAATAAAGAAAACAGATTTTTGTCAAACAAATTTGCGTAAAGAAATTTGAAAAATTAGTGTTGTCATATCTAGAAAAATTAATTCGAGTTTCAGGTTAACGTCTTGTTTAACCTTATACATTCCAATACATTTGAATTGGATTCATTATTCAACACAAAAATTCTCCCCAAGAAATAAATGAGTATTTTGTAAAATGTTGATTTAAATTAGAATACATGCGATTGACCTGGAGCTCTCTAAATTAGCCTAAAATTTCATGGATATGGTTGTCGCATTTATTGCCTGCAGACAGTTGGGACAATTTATTCTCTATCCGTTAAATATTGCTTTAATTGTTACTGTGCAGTCGTTTAGTGATCATCGATGTGATCATATGTATATTCGTATTTTCCGCGTTTTGTGCCTAACGTATTTAATTTAACAAAAATGTCGTCGGCAGGTCATGTTCGAGAACTTTGACAGGGTGGTTGAAAGGTACTCATAAATCCATGCTTCCAATAGTTTGGAGGGAATCTCATAACCATGTGGATGACGGGTATTTTTGCATGGCGAATGTTTAAGGAATTACTAGCAAAACCAAGGCAGCATTCATTACCCCAATATTCCTTCTGTGCCCAATCAGACCAGTGTCCCATAACATATCATTACCCATTCCCCA
This sequence comes from Rhagium mordax, assembly GCA_963680705.1. Classification (NCBI taxonomy): domain Eukaryota; kingdom Metazoa; phylum Arthropoda; class Insecta; order Coleoptera; family Cerambycidae; genus Rhagium; species Rhagium mordax. Next base: position 22,792,110 of record OY796661.1, on the reverse strand, counting down.
GCGCCCTGAAAGTTACACTCTTGATTTGGAATCAGAAACTGAAGAATCTCCACCAGAAGCTGGACCAAGCTGCATCTCTAGTTCTTATGATTCGTCTTCCAAACCTCACTTAATCACCCAAGCTGAATTAAGTGACTTGTTGGTGACTTCAACCATCCGAAGACAAAAGGGAAACTTCTTGGATACCTTCTGCAGCAATAGAACCTTTAGAGAAAAAAGAATTAAGGTATCCATATACAGAAAAAGATAAGCAACATTAATTTTTTTTTTTGCAGTGGAAGTGAGAAGGTCACGATGTATACGGATTAATGACGACACCAAAGTAATGGCGGCTATTTATAGATTCGTCCAAAACAAATTTGAAAGCTGTTTTACTTTTTAATGGCAACAAATATCCATCAGTCACTTAGGTTACTCAGCAAATATGAAAAAGACATATGTCAATCTTAAGACATTACTTAAGTGTATAAAGTACAAAGACCATAAATGGAACATATCTGCAGACTTAAAAGTGGTAGCATTATTGACAGACCTGCAATCAGGATAATAATATACAAAATACTGCTGCTTTTTGTGTGAGTGGGACAGTCGTGCGAAAGATAAACACTATAAAGTTAAATATTGGCCTCTACTCAAAACAACTGAGCTTGGTGTTAAAAATGAGGCACGAGAAGCATTAATTCAGAAGAAAAAGATATATTTAGTTCCACTTCATATTAAGCTAAGCCTCATCAACAATTATGATAAGGCACTGAATAAAGAAGGAGATGCTTTCTTGAGGCAAAGAGAGGTAATTTTTATTGAACCGCAAGTTACACAACTGTTTCAAGATGAAACCTTTAGGGCAACGTTAAATGATACTAAAAGTCGAGCATATCTAGAATGTATCTGAAAACGTTTGTAAATATTTTCTTGGGGACAATAAATCAGAGAACCAAAATGTGAAAGAACTACTCTCTGCCTACCACATTTTGGGATGCAACATGTCGCTAAAACACCATTTTCTCCATTCTCATTTGGATTTCTTCAGTATCAGACGAGCATGGAGAAAGATTTCACCAAGACATTGCATCGATAGAGCAAAAGTGCTGAAACAGGAAGCCTAAACATATTAGCCGACTATTGCTGGTGTCTAATACGGGAAACTCCCGGTGATTCTTATAAAAGAAAGATCAAAGGAAGTAAATATTTAAAAAATTAATTTAAAATATATATTATTATTCCTAAATTTACTGTTAATAAAATGTATTATTATAAGTTTCTAAAAGCTAATAAACTGAATATAAATAAAGTTATTGAGTTTTTCTTAATATCGAAATATCACCGCCTCCTTCATCATTGGAGGCTCTGATATAGAAATTTTGAAGTCAGCAGACCAAAATACAGCCTAACCAGCCTAAAATAAGTATTCCAGGGAGGAATAAAAAGTTTCGAAATGTTGGACAATGATAAATTGCGTGCCAATTTCCTTATTAGTTTCTAATATACACAAGTTAAACTCCTACATAATTAAAGTCAATAACTAGTTCTGTTTGTTAAATAAATAGGATTATAGGAAACAACTACTGGACGGGCAAAGGCCCCGACTCCCATTGAATTATACCTATAAATCCAAAATTGGTAGCCAAATTTGTTATTTGTCTTTTCTCCACCAGACACAGACCGGTTTCGAACTCTTTATGTTCTCATCAGTGTGCCACAGGTAGCTGAAAAGACAAATAACAAAGGCAAACCAAACTGGTCTATGGCAGACCCAGCACATAGTAACTGTGAGAGATAAGTACATCCCTCTGGTGGTCAGTTGCTACTACCAGTCAAGACATCGAAGATGTCTAGTGACCGATAGCGGGGAGTCGGGGCCTTTGCCCGTCCAGTAGTTGTTTCCTATAATCCTATTTATTAAGCATGTTTTAGTCCATCAGGGCTAGAGGTCGCCGCTCTTGGTGCTTGCTTGGCAAGCCGCTATCGGTCACTAGACATCTTCGATGTCTTGACTGGTAGTAGCAACTGACCACCAGAGGGATGTACTTATCTCTCACAGTTACTATGTGCTGGGTCTGCCATAGACCAGTTTGGTTTGCCTTTGTTATTTGTCTTTTCAGCTACCTGTGGCACACTGATGAGAACATAAAGAGTTCGAAACCGGTCTGTGTCTGGTGGAGAAAAGACAAATAACAAATTTGGGTACCAATTTTGGATTTATAGGTATAATTCAATGGGAGTCGGGGCCTTTGCCCGTCCAGTAGTTGTTTCCTATAATCCTATTTATTAAGCATGTTTTAGTCCATCAGGGCTAGAGGTCGCCGCTCTTGGTGCTTGCTTGGCAAGCCGCTATCGGTCACTAGACATCTTCGATGTCTTGACTGGTAGTAGCAACTGACCACCAGAGGGATGTACTTATCTCTCACAGTTACTATGTGCTGGGTCTGCCATAGACCAGTTTGGTTTGCCTTTGTTATTTGTCTTTTCAGCTACCTGTGGCACACTGATGAGAACATAAAGAGTTCGAAACCGGTCTGTGTCTGGTGGAGAAAAGACAAATAACAAATTTGGCTACCAATTTTGGATTTATAGGTATAATTCAATGGGAGTCGGGGCCTTTGCCCGTCCAGTAGTTGTTTCCTATAATCCTATTTATTAAGCATGTTTTAGTCCATCAGGGCTAGAGGTCGCCGCTCTTGGTGCTTGCTTGGCAAGCCGCTATCGGTCACTAGACATCTTCGATGTCTTGACTGGTAGTAGCAACTGACCACCAGAGGGATGTACTTATCTCTCACAGTTACTAGTTCTGTTTGTATTCCATACTTCACATGGTCATCAGTAGCAGTACCTATTAAACTCCCTTCGATAGAAATTGACCTACACTATAGTTATTTATTGTTATTTTTATGGCGTTGTTTACTATAATAAATACTGTGTGTAGAGACAATAAGCCAAGTATATGTCTATTGTATTTAATATAATAATGGGTTGACAATTTTGAGTTGAGGAAAATGACGTAAATTCTAATCAATATTTAAATTTAATTGTTCTCTCATTTGACGAGTCATTTTAATTAGGATCTTCCAAATCATACCAAACAATACCCTCTTGTGTTACATCTTACTTTATTGGAAAATTAAACAAAGAACATAATAGTGCCATCTGTGACTTGGAAGGAAAACAGCGGAAAGTATGTTAAGGATATCTAGGAAAGGCATGGTGAGAAATCAATATTCGCCACCTTACGGGGCTCTGTTTAACTTTGGTGCTCTGACAAAGAGAATTGTAGAAAACGAAATCAATCGTGGGTAGAATTAACTAACAGATTTCTTCTTAACACAAATGATAAATGTAGGAAATTAGAATAATTTTTTTAAATAGGACTGAGATATCCATCCATCCAAATATGATAACTAATTATTAAAAAAAAACTACTACAAGATAAGACAAAATTCATCGAAATATTTTAAAATTTTTCAGTTATTAATGTATGTGTATGGAGCAACAACTGATTAATACCATTATTAAAGAAGTTACATTTGCATTACGCTAATAGCTGCCATATTTAGCAGATTTTTAACATATCAATCGTGCCTATTGTTTGCTATAATAATTAATTCATCATAATATGAGTAAATTTTATGACAAACTGTTTAAAAAATATTTAAATCAGTGAGGCAATATAATTTTGCCCCATGCCGATAAAGATCAATAACCAAAAGCCATTACGCAGATGGTATTCGTAAACTGACCAACACGGGATCTTCACAAAAGTGTCAATAATTTTGTTTTGCGTACTGTGTTTGTAATGCTAGTTTATATTCACTGGTATGGCCGAGAATGTTTTTGAAAATGTTATTTGGTTCATGAGCTAGAGAAAAAAAGACTGTGATTCATTATTTATTACTGCCATATTTTACATACACCTTTATTATTTGAATTATTGTGTTTCGATACTTGCCAACTTTGGACTTCTGTTTAACTTTGTATTTACATGAGTTTCCAACAACCTTTCTTAGAAATTAATGTGGAGGTGTAAAACCTTAATTGCTTTTATTTCCTCTTAACATACCGCATGTAGGTACAATATGCATCAAGTCAATAAATCGTTATCAGTGTTAATATTATTACCTAATTACACTGATAAGGGTAAAAAGCCAAAAACCGATTCAAGAATGATAATTCCGTAATATTATTATACCTGCTCGTAGTTTACTGAAATTTAAATTAAGTGATTCCCGGCGAGTTTATTGTAATCAGTGATTTCACTTTGTTACACTACGTTCGTAGTACAATTTTATGATTACAATTATACAGTGTGTCCACGTTAAGGACTTACTCCCGTAAAATATTTATTTATGGACTGATCTGAACCAAATTTTGTCTGAAAGATAGAATACAATAGGGTCTACTTACTTATGACCAAAAAACCATTCGCCCCTTCAAACGCAAAGCTGCGGTACCAAAATAAATTTAAAAAAATCAAGAAATCATATTAGGCATTTTTTATCGAAAAATTTTACCAACGAAAGTTATTCAGAATTGTCCTAAAAGCTTAAATCAAAAGTTTGATCAAATTCAGAAAACTGCTGGACAATTGAAGCGGACCAAGCGAATTTTTAGGTTAACTTTGAAATCAAATATTTTGCGAAAGGATAAAGATATCGATGCGCGGTTTACAGAATTTGAAAGAGAAAAAACTAATTTGTCAAATTTTTGATATCCCTCTACGTTCATGATATTTCGATTTTTTTGTAAGACCCTGTACATTTCAGGTATTTGTGCCAGTAGACCTTATTGTATTTTGTGAGATTGTAACTCCCTCTTTTGCAATGAGTACATTAATTTCGTGGTCACCAGTGGGGTACCCATAATCGGTAATAATACAGTCGCTTGAAACACCACCCTTGTCTTTTCATTTGAAACGCTCTCGTATACATGATGTACAAAGTGTATGTGTTTTTGACTAATACCTGGTGGCACCTTCCAGAAGGTTGGAAACCCCCTGACATCGTCAAGCCATACTTGCCAAGTTGTTAATAATTTGTTGTGTTTTCCATTCCTCCACTGCCACGGCAAGTTCCTCCAATGTTTGTGGCGCATTTTCTCTTGATCGTTCACGCACCTTAAATAAGACCAAACGTGCCCAATGATTTTTAAGTCAGGAGATTTTAAAGGCAAGTTTAATATTATTTCCTCCAAAAACTCCTGATCAATTTGATGACATCTCTATAACTAATAACAGTGGTATCATGGTAATCTACTACAATATTATCTAGGCAACAAATTGTCGTTCAAAGTTATGTAAGTTTTGTGGATATCCAAAATTTACCTGAAATTTACCTAAAGGGATTTAGAAAATAATCAAAATTTCATGAATGAAGAGGGATATCAAAAATTTGAGAAATCGGTTTTTCCTTATATACAGAGACCAGAAAAATACCAAACAAAAAAATTTAAATTTTTTTGTGGAAACTCTAGTTAAAAAAACATATTTTTCTTTTACCTCCTGTAGACAGTGAGATGTTTGAAACCAAAAAAATAGGAATAAACAGGCTTGTTCAGAATTAAATTCTCTTTCAAATTCTGCAAAGTTAATCTAAAAATTCGTTTGGCGGGTCTCAATTATCCAGCAATTTAGATCAAACTTAAGATTTAAACTTTTTGGGCAATTCTGAACAACTTTCGTTAGTAAAATTTCCCGACAAAAAAATGCCTAATATTATTTTTTCTTGATATCTTCCATTTATTTTGGTATCGCAGGTGGCTTTGCATTTGAAGGGGGGGGGGGGGGAGGCGAATGGTTATTTGGTTATAAGTAGACCCTATTGTGGTCTATCTTACATGCAAAATTTGGTTCAGATCGGTCCTTACGAGGGTGGTAAGTTCCAAACGTGGACACACTATATAATATTATTTATTCTCAAAAATTTTAAATTACTTATAATGAAACACAATATTCTTTCAATAATACCATGGAAATAAATAGTTGTATATTCACTGAAGTTTATGGGTTACGCTATAATATTACGCATGGTAATGCAAAATAAGTGATACAAAAAATGCCATTTTTTTAAATGCAAATCATTCCTAATAATAACAAATTTAATATAAATAGAAAAACGATTTTTTCATAAAAAACAATTAAACAATAATTAGTATCACATCAATAAATGTTAAATATTAAAGTCTAGCAACAAGGGCAATGTAAACATAAACAAATAAAAAGACTAGTAAATAAATATGGAAAATAGTGCGTAAGTATAATTTAAAGGTAAGTATTGGAAGTACGTAACATATAAAGACAGATTTATATAAGATTATTTCTATATAATTTTATCTTATATTTCTAGGGTGTCAACAACCAATTTTTTTCAATTTAACTTTTTTATGCCTTGCGTTTCCAGGTAACAAGCAGTAAACTCGGGGAACGAGAAAACTAAACGACCTTTGGCCTATTGTCTTATTAGCTTTTTTAACGTATATTTTTTTTTCTATTTTATGTCTTGTAGGTTTTATGTTTATGATCGATCACGCGTAATTTTTTCTTGTGCTGTAATATTAATATTTTGATAGAATGAATTTGCCTGAATATTTTGTTTTCTTTGTAAAGAAAATCAGTGGTCAGTCAGTTTTTGGTACCTACTGTATTAATTTAATTAATAAAGTCTGAATTATTTATAACTGTCTTATATGACTCTTCTACGCTCCACCCCAACTAGCTATTCTATATATGTTGCATCGACGACTCTACTGAAGAATAATATATTGTTCTTAAATGCGAAACGTCTAAATTTTTTTTAGGAATTTGTAGAGTGTGGAATAACTTCTTTTTCTATTATTTTCTCCAAAATTCGGAACAAGAGTTATATGCCGATTATTTGACATTTATAATGCGTCGCTTTTTTTAAAAACTAGGTTTAAATCAATGGTTAAACTCTTTGGAAAATATCTACTTAGAAAAGAATTTTTTATTTATTGAATGTGTAATAATATAATAATATAATTAAGATTTACTACATACATTAATAACCGTTATCCCTTTATAAATTAATGGAAGAAAAAACCCAAGAAATAGGAAACTGTATATAATTAAAAATATGCATGACTACTTTTGAAAACAAGAATATTGTCAAACGTGTGTATTAAAGAAAATGAGTTGTATATGACTATTTTAATTATTATTCCCTATATTATTTTTGTTCTCATCAAAATCAAAATATTACTTAATGCAGAATAGGTACTTGATTTTGAAGAAATACAATTTTTTGCTGCACCTCAAAAATGACATATTTTTTATAGCATATATAACTAATAAATAAAACAAAAATTAATTTTAATAATTTTTAGCAATATGACTTCGTTAGTATTCTTAATAACGTTTCTACAAAATGGCGAAGGCTCCGGTTATAACACAGGAAGTGTCGAGAATCAGGAAATGTTAACGAAAATGTTATTTTCTTTACTTCTAGTTGGAGATAGGTTTATGACAGTCTAGTGGATGCTTTCGGCGGAAAGGGCAAACCGATTAAACGTTGGAGAAAATCCATAAATTGTTCCAAATATGCTTTCTGGAGCAAGACAAGACAAGTAAATTAGACAGAGAAAGTAAATTAGACAGAGGTCAAGTGCTGTTAGTTACAAGAGGAAATCCACAAGGAAATTGGATCCATAAAGGAAACTTCATACTTCACTTGCAAACTCGTGCCTTGCTGATTTTACTCATTAACAGTTACCAAAAAAAACGTGTTTTTCTCTCATGTAGGTACCTAATAATAATAGTATATGTATTAACTTGGAAACCAAAAGTTAAATAGTCAGTGAATACAGTTTTATAATTTCATCATTACACAGTATAATATTTATTCGAGTATTTAGTAAATAAAATAGTATTTAAAATTTTTCATAATCCTACAATACAACTTTATAAACGTCGTGGTGGAAAATTTCGTTCCATTTTAACGAAAAAACTTTATTATTATCCCGTTTAGCCAAATATTTTTTATCTCAGTTCCGGTGCCAAAATAATGTATTTTGATGCCTCGAAAGAACAACTTAATAGTTGTTCTTTAGATAATTTAAGCGAATTATCCCCCAGCACAAATCGATTATTTCAGAACCAAATGGGCTAAAATAGTGGTTTAGTTTTAAAAAATTAGGCCTAATTAGGGTTTCATACTCAGATATTTTTTATATAATTATGGCCTTCTAAATACGATTCTGTTTATTGTTGATCTTAGATTAAAACAACTTCTTTGGTCATTAAAAATAAAATTAGTTATCATATTATGTGGACTTCCAAGTGCGTGTTGAATTAGTTCATACAATTTTTATTAGTGTAATTCCTTTTCAAACCATTACTTAAAAAATGATTCGCAATTTCCACACCCTGTATCAGGTTATTGTTCCTTGTTAATTCCTGCTAAACCTACTTACAGGGTAATTACGTGACAACATTTCGTTAATTAATTAAATCTGTTTTTTCATGGGAATCGTAAACTATTTCTCCTGTTTTGGAAATCTGATAATGTTTTCCGCTCTCTAATGGGTGTCACACGCAGATAATAAATGTTAATACTTTTATGTTAATAGGACCATTATAATCTTTAAAACGAATGGGACCTTCAAATCCGACCAGGTAGTCAATTCATAAATTTTGGATGGCTCACAAATGACTAGTCTTTATTAAAATATTTAACATGCAATAACTATAAAATATATTCGATTTGTAAGCTTATATATAATTGATATTGTATACAGGAATACAGGTGATCAATTACTTTCCAAAAATCTTTTCTTGAAAACGACATGGATGATGTTTTGAATTTTATTCGTGTTGTTTATTTTCTTGTAATTCACAAAAGATAAAATTAGTTTCCAGTCCTAACAGGTGTACGGCTTCACCCTACATTATCATCTAATGCAACCCTCTGCCCTTCTAGACCGACGCAAATATTTGACTTAGGAAATTGTGTGCTGTCTTTTCATTAGTTCTATCTACATTTACCCTATGGTGAACATAATTTAGGGCGTCAGAATCAAACTGGGACGAGAACATCGGGTTACTTGAATTTATTAGCTTAATTAGTCTCGTATGCAATTATTCAAATAAGTGCATAGTGGGTTGGGTGCTGAGGGGGCTGAAAGTAATTGCATTGTTAACAGAAATAATATTAAAATGTATAGGTGCATTTATGGATTAATTTTGTTATTTACTGGCATGCCAAACTAAAGTTTTAATTGGATAAGTTGACGTAGTTCAATTATATTTAAATTTGCAAACTGAAAATTATTAACAAATCGAATTGAATGGGACAGAAATGATTTTGGTACTTCTCAATAATACAGGGTACTATATGTATATGTATGACATAATGATTAACTGTTAAATATTTGTTGAATGAAGAGATGGTTTAAATAAATAATTTTCTTACATATTCTGACGAATTTTTTACCTACTATTATCGCTGCTGTGGCAATCAACTTTGTTTTCTCAAACTTTTTTTTGAAACAACTCATTTTTCTGCATACGACTATAAAATTTTTTTATTAAATGTATGGTTCTAATAATTTCCGGAAAAGTGGCCTGATAATTTTTTCTCCCAGAAATAATTTTTTCCTGCCGGAATTATTTACAATTTCATTTTAAATGGAACGCCATATATCACAGTTAACGACATATATTTTATAACAACAACCCAAACTCTATTAATTATGTATTCAACATGACCTTTATTTAATTAAAAACTTTATATAATAATAATATTATAACTATATATTGTGCGGTCGCAATTTGTATAACTTGTTATTTATCAAACTAACCAGCGTAACGAATATTTGTTTTGGGAATTTGGGTGGGTCGACCGGCATCTACTAACAGGCATTATCCAGATAACAATGTTATGTTTTCCGTACCAAATATTCTGAATGTAAATGCCTAAATCATGAAACTCAGCATGACTCGAATGATTAAATTATTACAAGATATATTTATAACATTATAACTAAGAACCAGCACCCACTTTTGCGTAAAACTTTATGTTCCTGCTAGAACTAGCATAAATGCGTTCAGCTGCCACAGATTTCAGCGCCCAAATTATCCCGATGTAAAAAACTTAATTACGGGATTAATGTGAAACATTTCGAGGAATATACGTTTAATTTCGTTCGTTTATTTATTGGAAAACTTTGGAATATCCCGAGATATTAAACGGAATAATTTGTTTTCGGTATTAATATTTCATCAGTGGATAGCATAGGAACATCACCAAAAATAAGTGCAGTGGCAGAATTGCGGGTATGAGTAATGAAAAAGGTATTAAAACTAATTTGGCTATTAGAGCAATTTTAGTGGCTGGGAGTAAAATCTTGACAATTATTTTTATGAGAGCTCTATAAAACTTTGCAAAGATCCAAAATAGGTATTTAAGTATAGAGGGTAACTTCTTAAATATAACATGAACAATAATTATTGTTGAAACAGGACCGACCAAGGTTAAGAAAAATGTAACCTTGCCTCGTTTTGTTTATTCAGCATAAGCTTCCTCATAACTGGCAATATTAATGCCAGCTGTGCACATTATAGTTTTGGAAATAACTAATGAAACCTGACTTTTTAGAAATGAGCATGGGCGTTGGTGATAGTTATTAATCGATAGAGGCTCATTTTTTTTTTATTTGTCACTTAAAATACTTTAACAGTCGGACTGACATCAAAAGTACCTCTATACTTATTTATACCTTATTAAATTACGCATAAAATAAGCTTGGACTTGGATGGTAAATGAAAGCCAATATACAGTCTCTTCAATTTGACTCAAAAATCGAAGAATATACCCCTAAAACCTGTTTTTTTCGTTTCTACTTCTAAATTATTTTCTTAGTGTCGGGCGACAATGCGTATAATATGAATTATATTATATTATACAGGGTGGTCCAGTTTATAATACCAGGACTTTACCAAGAGCTAGTTCAGCGTAAAATAAAGACATTTTGTCCTATTATAGTCGAATTCTGCTTCGTTAAAGATCGAATTTTTCTTAGAATAATTGGCCATAACTCTATACTAACAAAAGATTCTTTGAAATTTAGCATAGACAGGTTGTTTTACATTCTTTATCGGATAGTGGTTGCAATTTTTTTATCAAGAATACAGGGGCGTGCGTACGGGCTAGTCAAAAATTATTTTAATTGAAAACAAAGGAACGCCACTGTTTTTTCACAAAATCGATGTGCTTGTGTTATTCCCTGTACCATGTATCTCTTAATATGTCAATTAAATGCATCGTTTTCGAGTAATTCAACTTCAAAGAGTGAGAAAACTAGCACCAAATGCTGACTTGTAATAAAATAATTTTAATAACAACAATTTTATTAATAATAAGAACTACAAATGGACCACAAATAAATTAATTTAATAAATGTTCGAAATGAGAACCATTTTGCTGAATGCATAATCGAGAGCGTCTTATAATTGAATTAAATCAGCATTTGGTGCTAGTTTCTTCCGTCTTTGAAGTTGAATTACTCGAAAACGATGCATTTAGTTGACATATTAAGAGATACAAAAAAGTCGATAAATGGTACCTATAGGGAATAACACAAGCACATCGATTTTGTGAAAAAACAGTGGCGTACCTTTGTTTCAATTAAAATAATTTTTAACTAGCCCGTACGCACGCCCCGGTATTCTTGATAAAAGAATTGCAACCACTATCCGATAAAGATTGTAAAACACCCTCTCTATGCTAAATTTCAGAGATCTATCGTTTGTTAGTATAGAGTTATGGCCAATTATTCTAAAAAAATTTCCATCTTTAACACCCTGTAGATCTTAAACGAAGCAGAATTCGACCATAGTTCATAGGACAAAATGTCTTTATTTTGCGCTGAACTAGCTCCTGGTAAAGTCCTGCTATTATAAAATGGACCACCCTGTATAACGAGAGAAACTAGCTTAAATCCAAGAACCTACAATAAATAAATTGAGTGATACAGAGCAATAGATTTAGTTTTGTAAGACCCCAAAATTCGACTCTTTTCTCGATGTTTCGAACGAAAAAAGACTAACATTATTTAATAACAGAGAGAAAGTTTGTGCCATTTACCCCAAGAAAGAAACATGATGCAGCTACGGACACGTGTTTCGGAGTTATTGCTCCTCATCAGCGTAGCGTAGCTTGAATAATGAATCCGTATGAATAGGATCAGAAACAATAACTAATGGCTAAACTAAATGGCACAACTTTCTCTCTGTTTTATTTAACTTCCCCACAAAACTTCTTTCTTTGTTTGATTATTTAATAACGTTTTAACAAACAAAAGTAACATCATGCAAAACATTGTTTTTATTTTAATTTAATTTATATTTTATGCCAAAAAAAAAACAATTTAACTGTTCATTTGACGTAAAGTCACAAGCGTAAAAGTTATATTTTTTTTAATCCAGATATTTTTTAAATTGTTTAGATTGTTCAAAAGTGTGATAGTAAATCCCAAATAAGAAAAGTAAACAAATTGAACGATGCCACAAATAACTTTTAGACAATAGTAATAATTGTTTATTATGTTTACAAAAGAAATTGCTCCTGTTATGGTGATTTGAGTTGTGAATTGTCTATTATATTTTTTTTCCCAGCCTACTCAAGACATACGACTGACACTTATTATATTTCACTCAGATTGTACCTCTTCATCAGTGGACGTTAGAAAATGTAACAACACAGACGGCTTCGAAGATGATTTAAACAAAACCGATTGACAAAGGATCAATAGTTTAGAAGAATCTGACATTATTTTACTTGGTAAGAGGAATTACTAATAATAATGTATTGTCTAATGTAAAAGTAGAATAAGGAAGTCCAGAGGTAAGTCCTCAAAGAAGACAACTATTGTCTTTTCCCTTTTTTACGGAATCTCGAGCGCCAGTTATTTTAGAATGCAAGGAACAGCACTTTGTGTCTCGGCGGTTTCAAGACAGGCTAGCGTAACTACAGTGAAGAAACGGTAGTATACAGGAGTCTGATGGATAATTGTCGTTTTTTGTTAGCGGCCTAGATAATTTATCATACGGGTCTAATTAGTTTTACACAACATGAATGGAACTTGGAGATTTTAGAATAATATACAAAATCTTTATTCAGCTATAAAGAGAGATTATATGTATTAATTAATCGGCTTAGTGTACAGGTTGGGTTTTTTAAATACCTATAACGCTAGCTGTCAAACAAGCGGAGTTAATACGTGTAAAACGACGGGTGTTTCAGAGCGGAATTTTATACTACGGTGGTTTCTGGTTGCAAAACGCGGCGGTAAGTCATAATAAAAAATTATGGGTTTTTGCCTCTTCTTCCGGAAAGCCAGATATATCTGTTTCCTATTTGCAGCATTGCTATGACAAATTCTACGCAGTACTACCACTTCGAAGTAGAGCTTTGTTATAGGGGTCGCTTTACGTCCCTTATTCACAGTGTGACAAGTACGGCTGTGTCCTCTATCTCCCGGACTAGAGGCTTAGATTATTCACTGTTGCATCTAGTGGCTTATACGGATAACATTTGAATATCTAAGTATATTAGTCCTTTATTGCTCTTTACTTGACACACAGTTCTACTTTCAAGAACTTCCTGTATAGAATACAACAACTTTTGCAAATATTGCTTACACTTGACACGAATGAAAATTTAGCACATATAAAATCACAAAATATAGTGCTTGCTAAGTAAGTAGGTACGCTAGAAACGCACACAATTTTGTGTTTACGGTAAACATTTGCAAAGGGATTTGGAATGATACATCATACCGCACATATTTTAATATTTTGTTCTCGTTTCTCTTCTTCTTCTCCTTATTCTCCTCTTATTTCTGCTTTTGCTTCCAGTCGAACAATTACATATCACTTCTTTAAACGAAAATATTGCTATGTCAGAAATACTTTTTAAATAATTTTTCTGTTAACAAAAAATCAGACATTTTAGAAAATACATCCTGTGGAACGGTTTGTTATCCCGAAGGTTTGTTTTAGAATGAGAACATCTTTCAAGTATTCCTTTGTCGTATTGATCGATTGGTCTATGAAAAATGTATACCAATAAATTATATCACCATACAATTCTGCAAGAATGCAACAAAAAGGTTTCCGTTTCAAGTTATGCTGATTTTAAGAAAAGCAGTTTTTTATCTGTCTTCTATATGTTGTATTTCCGAATACACCCCTACATCCAACTAATTTAATTCAATTGTATCAGATACAAAAGAATTTATTTATCGATAAGTTGACCTTGAACCAGATCAGGAAGTTTTAGATCAAGAGAGCTCCAAATATCCCATTCTATTACACGATATTTCGCATAATTTATTCAAAAAATGTTTAACAATATTCTCTTTTCTACATAAAATAATACAATTAGAATAGGACCATAAGAAAATAATTTAATAATAATTTTAATATTCCAATTAACGATGTAGCATGTAAAAATGTTTCAAACTAATTGCCACTCACTAGTTCAGCGCTGCTAATGAAATGAAACAAGCAATTTTTAAGAAAAAACCGTCTTGCAGCGGTTTCCTGTGATTTTTTTTACTCTTACAAAAAAATGTTTATCTGCGGCCGATATTTACGAATCGAAGAGTAAAATAATACTCAGATATACATATTTTGAAAATCGGTATACGTAGTATCGGTATGCTCTTTAGGTAACTCTTCATATTTTGTACAACTTCCAAATGTCTCTGTTTGTCCATTCGCATTGTCAGTACAATAACTCAAGAACAGAAAGTTCAATCGTATCGAAATTTGGACCGTAGATAAGTGTTAGTTAGAGGAAGAACCTGACTTTTAGAGGAATATCAAAACGTAAATAAAAAGTTAGGGATTATTTTCACTAGAAAAATGGCATTAAATAAAATGCCAATTTACTGAAGTAAGTTACTGCCTACAAAATTGTGGACAGTGGCTATCTAGCACACTCATACAATTGAGTTTGTATCATATTATAGGTATACAGCCGGAATCTGTGAGAAAACATCGTACGTCCTTACAAGAGTAAAAATTAAGATATTTTGTAAAAAAAATCACGTCAGTCATTATTACTTTTATATTTAATGCCATTTTATGGTTACTATTTTAGTTATTTTAACAATTAAGCCTCTGTAATTGTAATTCTTTGCCTAGTAGCGCTATCACAAATAGGTGATGAGAACTGGCGATTTTTTGCATTTTTGGTCTGCCAACCATTTTACAGATCTTATCCGAGTTGTAGCCTGGAACATCTGACCTTTAGTATACATTTAGGTATCGTTTATAACGGCAGATAAAAGAGATAATTTGTAAGCGCGCTCCGTATAGCTATAATTACACAGTACAGTACAAAGCATTTTATCAAAGATAATTTTCAAATTACTTCAAGTGGATAAATATTTTGTTTATGATAAAAATATTTATCAATTATTTAATTTATATAATACATTACTCATTAGGTTGTTTATATTTAACTCCGTGTATTAATAGTTTCATTAAATCTAATTAAGCCGTTTGACATAAAAATGTACAACCCTAAGTTGAGGGGGTTAATTAACATCCTTAATCACTTAATGATTATTACTAATGGAGTTTCTATAATGCGGTGTGCTTAATACGTCACACAATTTCCAAGAGACAACTATTAATGTAAAGGAACGCATAAGAAGGATCTTGAGTGTCTCTTTGTCACCAGGTCTATAGACACGAGAGATTCTCCGAATGCTCTTTTAAGACAACGGATAAGGTGTGATAAAAGGGTCAAAAACCTTAGAGGCGTATACCACCAAGCTTGAAGAATAATGCTTCCTAAGGGAGTACATTTTTCATTCTAAATTCTAAATATTTTTTCTTTAAAACAATAATGAAAATTTTTGGAACTAAAATATTGTTCATGAAAAAAGGCTCTTCTATTGTGTTGCTGAGCAACCATTTTCGATAAAATCGAGCACATCTGCATCAAGACATAAAAAATAAAAACAATAAGAAAATTCAATAAGCATTATTTAAAATACGAGATAAAATGTGTTATAATTTAAAATGATTTATTCTCGGGAAGGTTAAATAAATTGCGGGTACTATGTTTTTCGAAATAATAATCAGTTTTTTGAGAGGAATTTCCCCTATCTATAGTTTGGCAGTTGCTTGCAGATAAAAGAAGTAAATACTTGCGCAAGTAAATAAAAATGGCTTCTATTCACTTGACTAAACACTCAACTTAGTTTTCGAAACAAGGTATACCTCACTATAAGTGTTATAGCTATAAAACAATTCAACGACGATCTGTTAAAACCAACAAAAAACAGAAAACCAAATATAGGTCTAAAAAATCAAGTGGGCTAAAACATTTCTCTCAAGTGCAGTCGCATCTTAAATCCACCTTTTCCTCTAGATATATTATATCCTCCAAATCTAAATTTTATATCTAGAAATTTCTGGGTGCTATGGCCTGTCTAATAATTTTGTTAGCACCCTGTATACATGTTTATAGAAACTGTCTTTCTTAGTCTGTTGAGTACTCTAGAATAATGTGTCATTATTAGTATTGGTGGCAAATAATATTTTGACTTCTGGTCCATTAAGAGCAAAAGATAGCATAACAATACAGATAATGATATAACATAATATTGAATTTTCTTTTTCCTTTTAACAATGCACCTAATTCTTAAGATTAATAAGCATTTTGCTGTTGATTTAAATTACTAAAGTTACTTGTGTCCGGATATTCTCAACGGTCCATCCTTGTTTCTGACATATTTTGCTCACTTTTTGATGTGGCTATATTGCACTACACTGAGCTCCGATTTTACACTGACTTTACACTATTACACTAGCTCAAAAGGTCCTCTTGAGCCGCCGCACTAAGTCTTGATTGAAGCACTTCAGCATTTGGCTTCTGGCCATTTTCTTGATTTCCTCTTTGACTGTCTTTACCTGTAGTTCCCTGTGAAGATCTTCGTTCCAAACATACGATGGAGCATTGACGATGTTCCTTAGCACTCGGTTTTGGAATACTTGAAGACAATGGAAGTTGCTATCTTTGGTACATTCCCACAGCTGAAGGCCGTACAGGTTTAAGTACTTGTTGGTAAACCAATACCTTGTTTCTTCCCAATAGCCAATACAAGTTTTTGTATTTTATCTTTAATTGCTCTGTTTTCATTTTGATATATTCTTTCCATCTAAGCTTTGCATCTAGGTTTAGGCCCAAGTATTTGACTGTTTCTTTATGTGAAATTGTGTTGTTTAATTTTACAGGGAGATAGTTTATTTCTTGCATCTTTTCAATTTCATGATTAAACCTTCATGCCAGACTTTATCTAATGCTTGGGCCACGTCCAGAAAAATGACAGCATATTTTCTTTTCTTCCAGATATTTTTCTATAACTACTGTTATACAATGCACTTGGTCGACCGTTGCATGTTTATTACGAAATTCAAACTGGTGGTCGGGGATCAGTTTTTTCTCTTCTATTAATTTCTTCAGCCTTCCCAGATAAATTTTTTTTTAAATAATTTTCCAAGCATTGGCAAGAGTGAACTGGGTCTGTACGATTTTACTTCAGTGACAGGTTTATCAGGTTTTGGTATCATTATTCTTTCTGCTGTTTTCCATAGGATTGGAACACGTTTTAGTCTAAGTGCCGAGTTAATTTAATGTGTAATTTTAATATTGCCTTTCCTTGGCGAATCCTGGGGCATTTTTAGGATTGATATTTCCTTAGCTACTTCCTTTGGTGTAACTAAGTCTATTTCTTTGATTTCTTGCATTATTCCAGGTTGGTTTCTAGTTCTTCGTTAGGTTGGAAGGTGTTTTCTAAATATGAGGCAAAAAGCTCAGCCTTTTGTTTGTTGTTGTCAGTGTTAGGATAATTGGTCTGTTCAGCCTTTTTGAAGCTTTGCAAAATGAATAATCTGTATTCTGATAAGGAGTTAGTTCACTATTGATTGATTTATTTTTGATTTCCTGTATTTCCCTTTTGAGCTCTTGGGTCAGGCTGTTTAGTTTATTTTTGTTTTCTCTTTTTCTAGAACTCTACCAGTTTTCTCTGACTTTCAGTTTTTCTTTTACCAGATCTCGGATTTCTTTAGGATAGTTAAATCCAGTTGTTTTCCTTTTGATTTCTGGTGCGCTATTCCATGCTGCTTGTTGAATGTCTATCATAAGTTTTTCTGATTCATTTTCTAGTTGTTCCATACAACTTTTCCAGTCGGTACATTTAACTTGATTCTTTCATTGAGTTCCAGTTGAAAACTTTTCCAGTCGGTACCTTTATTTGTTAGTGCAGGGTTTTGCTGATTGGTTATTATATTAAATAAAAATGTAGGTAACAAAGTACTCAGCGAACAAAAGCTCCTACCTGCATTGAATTACGCCTACAAATTCAAATTGATTATTTGTCTTTTCTTTACCAAACACAGACAGTTTGGTTGGTTTGGTTTCGAACTTATTATGTTCTCGTCAGTGACCCATAGGTAGGTAATCGAAAGGACAAATAATAAAGGCAAACCATACTAGTCTTTATGACAGACAGCAAATAGCAAATTTGTTGTCTGTCATAAAGACTAGTATGGTTTGCCTTTATTATTTGTCCTTTCGATTACCTATGGCACATTGACGAGAACATAATAAGTTCGAAACCGGTCTGTGTTTGGTAAAGAAAAGACAAATAATAAACTTGGCCACCAATTTGAATTTGTATGCGTAATTCAATGCAGGTCGGAGCGTTATTATATATTCGCTGAGCATTAGGAGGATTAGAGAGTGATCTGATGTTGGTCCTTCTCCTTCTACAACTTGCATGTGATTTATAGCTATTTTTCTTGTAAAGAAGAAATCCATGTCAGTTGGTCAGTATAGTTCATTTCATATTTGTAAAGCAGGGAAAAAATGCCGCATTTACAAAGCAGAAACGCGGCCTCTTTAACGTACAAAGAAGCCGCCGCACGTGCTCCTTTGTCGGGAATTTTTTATCTGCGGTACAAAAATGAATTCGACTTTACGTGGGTTTTCCAGTTGAGTGCCACATTCCATTTAGTTCAGTTGTCACTTGATAAAGTTCTTTACCTTTTTTTGTTGTTAATAGTAAGCCCAATTGTGTATATTTGAAATTAAAGTCCCCTCCCACAATAAATTTTTCTCCGAGCGATTTTAAGAAGCTTACGTAATCATCTTTTTGTATTGTATGTCTTGGTGGCGAGTACATGGCTGCCACAGTTACTTCATATTTCTTTGTTTGGATGTTTACGCTAGAGATTGTATTTTATCTGATTCGTATTTTTCTCTTTCATAATGCATTATATTATTTTTAATTATAATTGTTGCTCCTCCTCTTGCTGAATTTTGTGGATGTATGGCATGATAAACTTAATATCCCTTAATTTTGATTGAAATCTGATATTGAAAATAAATTATTTTTCTAAGTTTAATTTGTATACTTAAGACAACAAACGTGTCTAAAACTATTGTGACAGATTTATAGAAATCTGTATGCTCTCTTAAGTAGATCTTTATAGTGGGGGTTCAGCAGTGGTCCTATAAATGGCGTCAGAGGTGTGAGAACAAATAGAATTATAAAATGAACTAGAAAGAACATGGAACATTTAAGGAACCTGGAACATTCTGGAGAGTATCTCTTCAAGTATATAAGAGCCAGGATGGTTCAGTGCAATCAGTTGAATATTGGAGAGTGAACTGAGAATACTGAACAGAATAGTAACTAGTATAACAAGTAGTGAATAATAGTGAAAGTAGTATTAGGGTTCTAGTTCCAGTGATTAATTATTGTAATTATAACTAGTGGTGAAGAAAGTAGTGATTTATTGTAAAATTTGTTGCAATTATTGAATCCAAGCTTGGAGTTGTTTACTAAAACGTGTAAACACTTAACACTATTCAACGTTTCAAAATGATTTATTTTATCCTCAGGATTAATTTACAGTCGTATAAGCAAGTTCCTATATTTGTTTGGTTATTTGATACCTAAGAGAAATATTTTATACTACAAACTCATATTACACCTTAGCGATTCATATTGTGAATTAAAATAATATTTATGGGTGGTAATATTACCAGCGTTTTTACTAGAGACCGCTTTCAACTATCGTAATTAAACATTTATTAACTTTCGTAACACATGACGTGAAGTAATACCAAAGTTTTAATAAAGAATATTTTTTCACAGCATAGAAGACTTATTACATTTTAAAACGGTTTGCTAGTATATTCAAAAAACAATATCGCTGAAACATCCGGAATGTTGAGGTCATTGCAATAAATGCAAGACGGGCATATTTCCGTGCAATAATTCAAAAATCCTATTACCGCCTCATCTGCATAACGATGAATTAAAATATCTCCGCTGGTGTGGATAGCCCCTATTTGGGTTACGGAAGGATATTCGTATGTGATGGAATGGGGTTATGGCAGATTGAGACTCATTATGAAACTCAGCTTGGGGAAGTCGGAAACGCATCGGTTTGGTTTGTTTGAGGGTATGTGAGAGATGGGCCAATAGTTTTAATCAGCATAGATCATTTTTAATAGAGAAAGTTCTGTATCACAACTTATTGAGTGTGTAGTTGAGATTCTTGTTTATGTCAGGTGAAAATAACGAGATTCGTAGCTAGCGCGCATTCTATGATGCTTATATAGCTATGCATAATTTTCCACTGTATGATGTTAAATTGAAAAATGAACATTTCTGTATACAAGGTGTTCAGAAAATGCACCAGGAAACTTCAGGAAATTCAACAATTGAATACTGATTAATTAATTTGGAATAAAAATCAAATTTATACCTACTTCACTCAATCTGCTTGACAATTAATTATCAACATCAAATTACTCATGCAATTAATTTCTATGAATTTGATGATAGACGACTTGATTTGCAAAATGTATTATTGAAAGATTTATTTTTTAATCAAACTTTAAGGCCGATTTTCAGCTAAACGGTTACATTTAGCGATTTGAATGAAGGATATATAAGGTTTTATTTTTTTACAATTCTCTTTCTTTGCTTAATGAATGAATTTTGTGGTAAGTTAAAAACATTTTTTTAATAATTTGTTTTTAGACGTTTTGAATTTTGCAATTTTTAATTCAATTTTTATCATGTATTAAAGAAAGTCCAATGACTTTAATAATAGTAAGTATGTTTAGAGATGAAACATCAATATAAGTATATTAAATTGGATATGTTTTTTATTATTATTAAATGCTTATAAAGCTATATATAAAGCTGTAAAGCCTAAATAAAGTCATTTATAAATAAAGTTTTGGTGCCTTAAATTATATGATACCTATTAAAAAAAAGTTATGGGATAAATACCTACATTTTTATAGTTGCAGGTAAAGCGCCCCTAACTTCATCATATTATGAGAGTTCTTAATGTGTGTGTGAAATATCAACTTGATTAGTAAGGAATTAAGTGAATTATACCAAAAAGAAAGAGAAAAAAAATTAACTTTGAGTATCTGTAACTCTGCAACTTTTGGGTTTCTTTTAAAGGAGCTACCAGCATTATTTTAACTTCCCAAAGTTTACTGATGCATTTTCCAAACACCCTGTATACAAGGTAGTTCCATAGAACTACAGCCTTTATTTTTAGATATATGAAGAAAATGTATATACTCATCACAACATTTCAGCATCGTCTTTTATAGTGTCTTTTTTATTTTGAATTCATCTCCACATTTCCTCTGGTTATGGATCTGGAGTATACCGAGGTTTTTGAAGCTGCCCATAAAAAATAATTCAACGTCGTCAAATCAGGATAGCATTCCAGAATTACGACTTAAAATACCCAAAATCTTATAACATATCTTTCATTTCTCCGTTAGTGTATGCTACGCCAATAATAAGTAATGAAAATTTAGTCTCAAATTTTGGACAGCCTTTATTACCGTGATCAAACAAGTACTGACTATAGTTAATAACATTTTAAAAGGCAATGCCTGCTTTGTAAAGCAATTAATTTTTTCTCTATTATCATAGCTTTTGAATTATTTTTTGCAAATAGTAGAGTTCAATTTTTTGAGTCGTATATCTAAGTATGTATGCGTGTACGATGAAAATTAAATTAAATTAATTAAATATTAAAAAAAATTAAAGAAAAAACATTTACTGTAAATGTTTTTGTTGTATTAAATTTATCTACTTATTAAAATAGTTTTGGTTTTATAATTTTTTGAACGCCAACAAACTTTACATCACATTATGACGCACAGCAAATCAAATTTATTTTTTCCTGCCGAAATATTATATAGCAGATAACGAAATCGAACAAGAGCCGAAGAATTTTTGAAATAAGAATATGTCTGTAGAAAAATTAAAGGATCTGTCAACCAAAGAAAGAGCAAAAAAACTATGTCAAAAAACATATTTTTCTCAGTATAAATTATTATCCAAAATTCAATTACATTATGACGCGCAGCAAATCAAATTTGCCGAAAGAGCTCCATTGCATGTAAATGATCAACTGTTGACCACTTGAGCCATATATGAGCAAAAAAATCATGTCCAAAAACATATTTTTCTCAGTATATATTATTACCCAAAATTTAATCCCCATCATTAAAAGTAACCTTTTGTTATTTAAACGAATAGAAATGTGTAAAGATTTTTTACGTTCAATAGCGCCAAGCACTTTTAGATAAAGATAAGTTTACTACTTTGATCCCAGTAATATATTGTAGTGTTTTGTTCAGACTTTTTAGAGGCACCCTGTATAATATATAGCATTTGCTTCGGTCGTTCTTGAAATATTATGCGGTTTTGTGCAAAACGGTACTGTGTATACTACCTATAGGTTGCCAAAAAAGAAAATTATAAAATATTTCTGATAATTACTAATAGTTGTACCACCTGTTCAATAAAATTATAACATTTTTAATACTATTGAAACTTCATCAGAAAAAACATTCTGAAATGCAAGAATTTAGAAATAAATTAAATATTTCTTTATTTAATAACGATGGAATAAGTTAACAATTACTTGTATACTATTAAGTTTCTTGTTAACTAGTAACTACACACTTTGGTTTCGACATTTGATTGGAACAGCCGCCTCGACATATCCAAAGACTATATTATGTTCCCATTACGTATCCGTGGGCAAGGTTCTCGCGTCTCTTTATTGTTCGGCATTCAAGAACAACTACATATGAGTATAGTCTCGCAAGATTAAAAACTTAATAAAAAAGAATGCATAAAAAATAATGAGAATTTTTTTTTATCTACTTCTAATCAATTTCCGTAAATGAGTTAGCTCACAACGGTAAACTGCAATTATTAAGCTGGACAAATATTTGAAATACCAGTATTTCAACCTTATATGAGAAAGGGATTTTGATAATTTATGAAGCGTGAAAATCATTGAAAGAAAAAATAACAATATCACTATAATAATTTAAGTATTAATAACTTTACTCTCTCGCGTTATACATATTTTTTTGAGACCTTGTCAATCAAAGTATACCATCACAGGAAAATGGATAAATATATGTTATAAGTATTTGCCGATCACTGTGTAAATATTACCTGAAAAGTCACGATAAAAATTATTATATACCTACGCTGTCGTCAATAGCAACAGGCTGTCGACCCTGAACTGCGGAAAGATAATTTACAAAAATATATTATAATTATTAATTTCAAGAAAATCGTAACCATCAATGATAAAAATTTTTATTCAAATTGAAATAATACTCAATTTTTCATTAGATAATACGAGAAAATGCTGAAAAATTCAAAAACGCAATAAATGATATAATTAATATAAGAATGTCCATTTCCGGTGTCTTTGGAAATATTAGAAAGTCAACCATTTAACGGGTTATCCAGTTTATAACTTATTTAAATAACAAGTTATTAAAATTCAATGAACTAGTTAGCCGAATCGCCCTGTATAAATTCCTTAATAGCTGATTTAATTTAAATAAATCAGAAAATCGAATCCTCAAGCAAAGTTCATTCATATACAACTTAGTTATTTTTGCCACGCTGTAATATACAAAAAGCACCACGCACGTCCCTTTTACGATATCCTAAAGGGAGGCAAGTACCAGAGTATTAAAGGAATGACAAAGCTTAGGTTAAATTAATATTAACAGCCTAATGATAATAGTGTCTTAATGTTGAGTTTTTATTCCCATTGTAATCATAATTACCCGATTTTTGGGTCAACCATTAGTCTGAGATTATAAAGTTGCCTTCAGGCCCCTCGTAAAAATTTAGCTTCCTACTCGTTCCCCCTATCAAATTAAATTTTCGTTTGCCCACATTAACGCTCTGGCATTTCCACAAAATTAATGTGTTCAGTTTCACTTGGTTCCACTGAACGAAATAAAACTTGAATATCTTAAGAGTTCTGACAAATGAATGTATTTATGTATTATTATATAGTGTATTAAAACATAAATTATTTTGCTAGCATGGTCTTTTTTGCATATTTTTTGTATTAAATAAGGTGTTTATATTTTACTTTCCTCGTTGCATACGAGAACTTGAATTTTACTGTATATTACAATTATATTACAAAGATGATTGCAAAAACAGGGCGAATTGTGTCGAATCGTACATTATATTTAATACACATTAGAGCGATTAGTACGTTCAAAACACAAAATATTATTTATAGTATTACGTTACCTATTTTTCATGGATTTTAACCTAAAATAAGCCACTAAATAAGAACACTTCATAGACAGATGTATTTTATTCATAAAATAATATAAAAAAAGTTTGCAGGGGTGTAGCGTTAGTTAATATCTCTGGAAATAATAAAAAAATATCATTTATATGTATGTGATTAAATTACAGATGAAGACATTTTACGAAAGGTTGTAAGCAGTTTATTCGTAGCCGCAACGGTTAAATAATTAAAGAGTATAGTGTCGCAGGCACGCGCTAGATCTCGCTCCTATGAACCAGCAGGTTCATTATGAGTGGAATACATTCAGTGAAGGGAAATTAGTCAAAATAATTGATGAAAAGTGATGTAATCGGAAGTTGAATTTTTTTTTGCTTTTTGTTTTATATACCTATACTTACATGCAAATGAGCCGAGAACCGAAAAAAATAGCAAAATCGGGCTGCGGCTTCGCGAGAAAAGCGCATAAAAGTGCATTTTTGATGCATTTCGAGTGCATCGCTACATTATTTTTTAAATGCATTAAAAGTACATCCTAACCTCAAAAAATCCGAATTTCTCACTTTATTTTTTTTTACTAATGGCAATAAGTGGGGTAAAAATCTTCAGACCTTTACAAAAATTGGAGAAATATGTATTTTCATGCTATAAATACGTGAAGGAAAATTCATTTTTGCGGCCACTATTGAATATTTTCGAAAAAAATTAAAACACTTGCCATTTAATGACTAATGGCCGTAGGGTGAATTTTTTTTTAAAGTGTAGGTTTTTTTATGTACTTTTTTGTGAACATATTTCAAAATCTGTTTATTATAATAAAATGTTTTTTAAATTAAAAAAAAAATTATTTCACTTTTTTGACATTTTTTCATATCTTTTATGCCAGATTTTCATAAAAATTTAATAGAATAGAATAGAATAGAATAGAATAGAATAAGGTTTATTGTGCAGATTACAAAAAATGTACATAATATAAGGAAGTACAATAAGTAGTATTATAAGTAATCACACAATTTGGTCGATGTTCGCATACATCTGCGATCTTCCACATCGCCTGCGTAATATATAAGTGAAGTTAATTTAAAAGCTATATAAAACTAATTATTATCTAAGTATATATGTACCTAGTTATAAAGAATAACACTGTTCAAGTCAAATTTTTGAGTTAATACTAATATACAATGATTGAAGAATGTATACACAATTACACAATGATTAAGATATTCAAATGTTTATGAATATAGTTACATTATAATTGATTTTGAAACAAGAGTTCCTTTAATTCATTTTAAAAATTGGTTTCTGATAAACTTAAAAGATTAATTATAGTGTTTAATAGAGTAGGTGCTCTATAAGAGAAACATGCTTCATATTTTGATGTTGTGTGTTGTGGTATTGTAAAACTATTCGTTCTTATGTTTATACTATGAACAGTAGATCTTAACTGTAAGTTATTAAACAAATAATTTGGTATTTTATTTTTCACTAATTTGTAAAGAAACATGCAGTATAGATATATGAACCTGTTATGCAATTTTAATTCTCTGCAATTATTTATGAATGGTGTAACATGTTGGGTATAAGGTATATCGAATACATATCTCATACATGCATTTTGTAGTTTTTGTAATCTAGTTTTATTATGTTGTGTTAAAAAATCATAATATACACTAGAGCAATAGTCCAAATTGGGGTAGATGAGGCTTTGTATTAGTTTTAGCTTTGTATCTGAGGATAATGATTGTTTCAGTATATAGCATTTTTAATTTCATATATGATGTACTGATTATTTTATTTGTATGTTTTTCAAAATTTAAGTTGTTGTCAAATATGACACCTAAACTTTTAGTGGAATCTGACCAGTCAATTACTATGTCATTTAATATTACACTGAAGTCATCAAGATTTATTTTTGAATGTATTTGACGAGTACCAATACACATAGCATCTGTTTTTTCAGGATTAATCCGTAATCAATTTTCTCTGCACCAGCTATATAAGTTATTTAAATCGCTTTTTACTTTGTGAATTGCGTCGGCTATATTATCAATTGTACAAGATATGTATATCTGTAAATCGTCAGCATACAAATGATATTTGCAGTGATCAAGACATTTTGGTAAATCGAAGGTAAATACTGAGAAGAGAATAGGAACTAAGATACTTCCTTGTGGTACGCCACTTTTCGTTCTTAATAAATTACATGTGGATTCCGTGTATTTGACACTCTGAGTTCTATTGTGTATATAATTTTTGAACCATGTCAGGGCCATATCATCACAGCCTATGTAGTTTAGCTTGGCAATTAATAAATCAAAGTTTACTACGTCAAATGCCTTGCTTTGATCGAGAAAAATGATGAATGTAACTTGTTTATTATCAATAGCGAACGTGATATCATCTACAACTTTAAGTAATGCAGTTTGTGTACTATGCATAGGGCGAAAACCAGATTGATATTGTGGAATTATATTATTTTGATATAGATATGTTTTGAATTGGTCGGCAACAATTTTTTCAATAAGTTTTGATAATGTAGGCAAGATACTAAGGGGTCTAAGATCTTTTAATTCACTACAGTTGTCAACTTTAGGAAATGGAAGAACAAGTGCTGTTTTCCATACATCGGGGAATTGGCCGGTGGAATATGAGAAATTAATAATATTTACTATTAAGTTTATACAGTATGGTAAAACTAGGTTTAACATCTTTATGCTAATTTCATCTATTCCTATGGCTTCAGATTTAATTGTGTTTATTTGTTTGTAAATGTCTGCACTAGTTATTTCTTGTATGGAAAAAGTTGCCATATCATTTAGCTTATTATTATTGTAATAATTTTTGATATTTTCATCTATATTAATGTCACCTCCTACATTAACAAAAAAATTATTTATGTCGTCACCAGTTACATCGTCATCAAGATTTAAAACATAGTTTTTATGACTTGATATTCCAAGATTTTTAATTTTATTCCAGAGCGTTTTAGGATTATCCTTATTCTTCTCTAATTCAAATTTTATGTAGCAATCTTTTTCTTTTCAGATAGCATTGTTTAGATAATTTCTTAGTCCAACATAACAATCGGTCATTGGTATTTTTTGTTTTTATATATTTTTTATGAGCTTTATCTTTCAATGCTATCATTTGTCTAATATTGTGTGTAATGTATGGTGGTGAATGTTTTTTATTTTTATTAATAAGTTTAGTAGGTGCATGTGTATTAAATAGCTCTGTTATAGTGTTATTTAAGTCTGTTGTTATCAAGTTTATATCATTAGTGTTGTTTAAATCATCCCAATTTATACTTAAAGCATCTAGTGAAAAAGTATCCCTATCTAAATTATTTAGGTCCCGATAATATATCTTACCAGTTTCGGGAAGAGTATGATTAAGTTAAGTTCACAACATACCAACATGTGATCAGATATACCCACCATATCCATAATGCCACACTCATTTACGCACAGATCATTACTAACACAGATAATGTCAATTAGAGATTCTCCAGCACTATGTATTCTTGTTGGTGTATTAACTAACTGTACTAGTTTAAACTGAATTAAAATATTATTTAACAACGTATATCCATTATCATTTTTATCCATAAAGTTTATATTTAGATCCCCCATAACTATAACAGAGTCACATTCCAAGTATATTCTTTCTAACACTTCCACAAAATCATCTAACACGTCCGGTTTTACATGTGGTGGCTTATAGATAACGCATATTCCAATTGTTTGTTTTTTTAAATTAACTTTGATCCATAGCTGTTCTAAACCTCTTGAAAAATCCGTAGTTTTGTACTTAATAAATTTTAAATTTATAGCCATGTTTTATATAGAGTGCCGTACCTCCTCCTCTGGTAGGCCGGTCCGAACGTATTAATTCTTAATTAAATGAAAAATTCTGTTAAAAAAATTATTATTAATGTATTTAAATGTTTTAAATGGGCGACGTCGTTGTCTAGATCTAGAACTTTTTATAAATCAGATGCTGCAAAGGCAACATTACGAAGTGCAGGGGAAACATATGTTAGGGCAGTTTATGGATTTAACACATCAACACATATCAATTTAAATGTTATGTTGCATGTAATTTGTCTTTGCTTCCACCAATATCGGATGGATTGGAAGGGACAATAAAAATTCATTGGATTTTGGTTGGAAAATACGTGAAAATGGTTTAAGGCTAATCACAAGTCAATAACTCATACCGGAAAGTTTGATAGAAAAAATTAAATGTTCTTGCAGAAAAGGTTGCAAAACATGCTTATTCAAATCTAAAGATAGAAATTGTAGTACTCTATGTCGTTTTTGCAAAGGTACAAATTGCGCCTTCTGAATTAATACTTAGAGATATTGTACAGAAGATAATGCTGTTTTTGCAGATGATGATTCCGAAAATATTGAAATGATCAATGATGCTAATGAAAGTTGAAAGTTGTTTACAAAATAATGCTGTTTCGTCCATACCTGAATTTTAGATTGAAGCCGGTGCGTTACCTCTGCAATTTTTTTTTATTTCGTTAAATACACAATACTAGTTGAGAACAAAAATAATCTGAATACTGAGGTTTTAAGTAATTTTATTCTTTAGTAAATTTACAATAACTGAGAGATACTAACTCATCAGGAATGAAGATTTTAAATTCTTCAACAATGTCTTAGGACAGAAAATATATTTTTTAAATTTATTTGTTTCTTTTTACTTTATTTATATGTTTTTGAATTAGTGTTCCCCATCAACATAGCATGACTTAAAGATCAAAAATCTGGAGAAAATAGCTAATTACAGAAATGTATGACAAAAATCCATTCTGGTTTTATAACTTAATCTCAGCAACTATCTTCTGTTGTTTACGTTACAAGGTTGACTATTCTGATCGAAACCCTATAATATGTTGTATTTGCATAAGGGCTCAAATTGAGTACCTACTATGTATTTTTGACTTATTGTAATTGTTGTACATTATACAAATCTTATTCTTTAAGCTGATGATGAACAATAGTTTCGAAATGTTTTGTCTTTTAGTTTTAGGGATATATGGCAAAAATTTGATCCTTGTTTAATAATTAATGAATTATTTTGCAGAAATCAGCATTCCTGGACTTCTCTCTTTTATTTATGGATTTCGAAGTCTAGTCACTAACCCTGCAGAATGTGGAGAATGACTGTAGATAATTCGCTCTTGATTCCCCCATGCAATTTAAGGATTGCCCAACTGTTAATACTTTACTAATAAATAGTTTTAGTGGTTTTGGTATAACCATTAATGAGATACTTGAGATAATATACAATTTAATCACATCTGTAGGGAATACTTGTGAGACTGGATATCTTCAAGTTGTCGATCAAAAGTATTTCCTAACTAATATTTCCTAACTATATCAAGTCTCACATAAGCCATTTATATATCGATAAATAAAAATAGTTACAAATTGAGCTCTTGAGGCACCTGCTTATACCAAAACTACCAGTGTTGACGAATTCATAAATTACCAATTTGTGATTTAACTGGTGATATAAAAAACCAAAGAAAGTTTTGTATTATTAACAATAAAATGTTTAAGCTCGAGCTACACAAAATGGACATGAAACATTAAAAATTAAAATATTTTGATAAGTGGTCAGTTTTCTGTGTCACTCGGTATACAGTGTTAATTTCAATATTATTACTATTAATACTTTTGTACCAAAATAAATAACTTAAATTTCTTTTATTCAGTAGAAAAATCTCTACCATCTCCCGAAATACCGAAACAAAGAAAAGAGTAAGCCATCAAAGCTAACGATGGTCACGAAGGTCCGGCATTCGCATCAATTCTGACTTCACTGTGAAAGGGAAATTAACTGACATAACCAGCTCTGTATTATAAAAACAATACAATTTTATTTTTCCGTATAATTAATTCTATACCAATGATATTTTTCCAGCGAATTAACAAACACCCACATAACTGCGTAAACTAGTCCTTGATTATCCTGTCTGCATTACTACGAATATAGGTAATTTTGATCGTTTTAGCAACTATTTAGCATATGCCGCTGTTACGGACGGCGGTTATGTGAGCAATGGCACTCACGCAACCGTCAGAGGTTATCAACCAATGAATTAAGAAAGCCTACATATGAAGAAGATTGTCACACTGAACATAATGACTACGCTATATTGTACATTTCTCTTTCAAAAATTGTCTACCAAAACCAACTGAACTGAAATGATAATTGTGGTATCATTTTTATTCATCATATTTTCACATAATATAACAAAATTGGTTCTATTCTCCAATACGGTGACCTTGCAATTAAGCAACTTCAGCTATTATCACGGACAGTTAAATCATAACACTTATTAGAAACTTTCAAGTTACTTCCACACTTTATAATTTACAAGTCTTGTAAGCTCTTAGAGCTAAGTCTGAATAGAATTAAGTCGTAAAATACTGGTAACGTAAAGTCACAGGCGTAAAGGTTATTTTTTTTTAAATCCAGATATTTTTTAGATTGCCTGGGTAATGTTCGGAAGTGTGGCAGTAAATCTCAAATAAGAACAGAAAGAAAAAACTGGTAACAGTGGTAAAGGAGTAAAGAAAGAACTGATACATTTCTAATACCTTCCATCACACATACCACAATGTCAGAGATATGGTATATGGTGAGACAAAATTGGTGATCGGTGTTCTAATTTTCTCATTCCTCTTCTACTAACAGTTCAGGATTATCATCAGGTATCCAATCAAACTCAACTGGATATAAATTTCGAGATCCTCTTTCTTTGCATGTGCTTTCTTAACATTATCCTCAAACCTGCGTTGGAAGAAATGATTTTAAAAGTGACTTGATCTACACATCTCGACGGCTAATAAACATCAGGCATTATTTTAGCAGCTTTAACGACTAACATTTAAATTATTGTACCTCAGAAATAATCTGCACAAGATCTGAATGAGAAGTGTTTGTTTTTTATCTGTGCGTGACGTTTGATTTAATTTATTACAAATTCCTCAAGGACGAAAGTTAAGACCCGCCATTTTTGCATTCAACACGTCATTTATCTCAAATTAGAAAGCAATACCCATCAAATTCGAATTTAACATTTAAAAATCACATTGGAAACTTGTCCTTGTTCTATAAAATACGCATCCCACCATTTAACAATTGGATTATCCTTCACGAAAAAAAAAACAGTTAGTAGAGAAAGTATGGAAAGAAAATTATTAAGCGATCATGATAAATCTTATGACTACGCTGATGATTCACATTGTTTTTAGAGATCTAGATAGATAGTCCGGAGAGAGGATACGATTATGACCTAATATTTATTTTATTAGCTACGTAACGATATTTCTATAAAATATGGCTATTCCCACACATTACTGACGAAACATGTGCTGCTATCCTCTCACTGCCTGCTTACTTCTTTGGAGCCGGCGCAAGTAGATCCTGGGGGTGGCATGACGTTGGCGTTGCGACGCTCACTTTGCCGCCGCACGCTTTGGGCTTCGCTAAAGCTCCTCGGGCACGCGATCCGGTGTTTTGGCGCCAATATTTGTTAGATCGCGTGGTAGAAATTTTTCATGCTCGAGAAAATTATTTCATGTCAGTTTTTTGTATTGGTATTTTCCGAGCAAATAACGCGTATCTGAGCTGTTGGATCAATTAATGTTTGCGGACTAAGTTTCTTTGGACATAATGTGGTGTGTTGTGCTTTTGCTTATCGAGATACATTTGGGTAAGTTTTTATGTTAAAGGTCGTACCGGATTTTGCTGGCGTGGTGAAATATCCCTAGGTGCTATCGAGAGAAGTATTATTTATGTTCTCCAGTTTTTTAATGTTTAAGTGGTTATTAACCCTTTTCCAAATTTTCTTTCAGGTTTAAGCATATTCTTTCTATGGTTCTGGGAAGTCTAAATTGGTCTCGAGTAAAAGGTTTTACCAATCAATATACGTATATGTATGTAGTTTGCGTTATGCATTATTTATTAGTATTTACATGCCTTAAAGGGAAAAAAATATTATGAAACTGATTTCAAGAACTTGTTTTCAACTTTTTTTCCTAGCATTCTTGTTAGCCACTAGTATTTTTGAAAATATATAATTATATATTTTAACAACTAATAAGAATTCCTTTATGAACAACTTTTAAAACTATTTTATTCAACAATCGCCTGTAGAAGATAAAAAAATGCCAAACATGGGATTAGTATATGCCTCTCAAGTTGAATAAAATAATGTCATATAAAACCCGTTTTGAACTTCCTGGTTCTCGTAATGAATTATTTATCTACTCTGTACTGACGAGAACCAAAAAGAAAGCACGGTCTGCAGATGACATTATTTTATATTATCCAGTTGAGCTCTGCTTTGTTTTAAGTAAGGGGTTATCGATGAAGACATTTCTTTTAATGACTGATGGTCGAGATGGTAGCGTACCTGCCTCTCACCCAAAAGTCCCGGGTTCGAATCGCGGTCGTAGCAATGGAAAATACTGTGAGAGGGATTTTTCCATTATACACGGATATTGAATGTGTGTCCCTTGTCTTTAAATAAAAATCTGAATTTACTGACTCGGCCCTGTGCATACATCCTACAGTGCCTTTTGCATATAAAGGAAAATTTAAGTAAATATTCCACACATGAAGATATTCACTCGTATTCCACTCGTAATAAGACTAATGTTCATTTGAATTTTTCGAGGTTAACAAAGACTAGAAACGGAACGAGCTATTATGCAATCAAATTCTTCAATGTGTTACCGAATACAGTTCAAGCACTTGACCACAGAGTAAATATTGACTGTAAACGTTTTAAATTTGTAATTAAACGATTTTTGTTGGAAAACGCATTTTTTGATTTTCAAGAATTCTTGTCATCTGACTTTTCCTCTATAAATTTGTGATACTGTTTTGTTATTGTCTCAAAATATATATATATTATATATTTTTTTATATTATTATTTTTTTAATATTATTTTAATTATGACTTAAGTTTTAAATTATTTTATTACTTATTATTGCACCTATATATTGTTTTGTGTATTTCTGACTTGTCAAAACACTTTTGTGTATTTATAACCAATAAAAAAAAAAAATAAAAAAAATAAATAAATAAATAAATAAATGTGTAGCCCCCTCCCGCAAAAGGCTCTTCTAGAGCCTTCTGGGATTAAGGGGGTCGTAATTACATGTGGTGTTATTTATAATATACGCATCCTTATAAGTTGATATTTTCTTTTGTAAGTATTATTTGAAACGCTGCATATAATATACGAAACCTGAATCGATATTTCACTTTTACATGTGTAAAACGGGACTTGTATGTGTTGCCCTTGTCGTATTATATAATAAAACAGCGATAAAAATAAATAACAAAAAATTTTGTTGTGTTAGGTGGGTACATTTTCGTTGGTAGCACAGTAAAATCAAGGACGAAATATATTGACAAACCGTTATTACTTTATATCTAACAAAGGCAAAGTTCATCAGGTGGTTTAAATCGAGCAAACATTTCGATGTTTTGTAAATAAAATATTCGATCTCTCTCTAACTATCGCGAAAACTTTATATATAGTTAGTTATAGGTTTCTGGGAGGGAGGGTAAGTATATTTAATTTCAGAATTGTTCAGAATATGAAAAGACTGAAATAAAAAGTCTTCGGCTGGATTCACAGAATAAATTTGGTCATGAGAAACGATTCCACTAATGTCACAAGAAACACAGATTTGTAGTAACAATAGTAATAAATAAATTTATTATGTATGTATACAAAATTGTGTAATATGTAATATTTAAGGAGCTCACCTAAAAATAAAAACGTCCATAATTAATTATTCTAATATACAATTTATAAAGTTTCATGCTAAAACATTCAGTATCCAATATATTAGAAATTATTAGAGCTATTATACATATATGATAAACATGACTCAAAAATTGCAGTTTCATGCTGATGAATATTAAAATTATCTGGTATTTTAATTAATTAAATAGATATACATATTCCGAACACATTACAAAAAATAAGAAATTTATGGATATGCTGGTTATAAAAAAATAGGTAGGTATAGATTATGTCTTTTACTCAGTTTTCTCTGACTAGTAAGTTATTGACTCACTGTCATTATAACTAAATATAGTGTCATAATTGATTGTGTTGTCTGTGTTTTCAGCAAATTTTCTTTTATTCCAAACAGATTATCTTCCTTCCATCTTTTGGTTGAAGTTTTCCGGTACACCACAAGTTTATAGTTGTAATATACTTATTTTTCTTTGTCTAATTTTTCACTTTTTTCTCAGATCTTCATAAAATTTTCCCGAACATTCTGTTTGATTCTTTGGGAACGTTTTACATTCTTTCTTTCTTCCTTTTATTAAACAATTAATTACCTACATCAATTCATAGTAAATTTTCCATATTTTTTAATTTTATAGTCCAAAGAGGAGCATACTTTTCAGATATTTTATTTATCTTATTCTGATAAACGACTAGTTTATCATCAGTATTTTCTATGTTGCATAAGTCATTGCAATCAATACTTTTTGCATCCGAATAAAAGTTATCCACATTAATATTATTATAATGTTTTTTCAACTCTGGATCTGGAATATTAATTTCATCATTATGGAAGCAATAAATTATATTTACACCCACTTCTGATAAATTCAATGCACCTGCTTTAACAATGTTAACACTATTATTATTTATTACTAAACGAGACAGTTAATTCTGATTAGGTTTAAGAAATATATAGATACTTTTAAATAAAAAATATTGAAGCCCGAAGCTGTCCAACGGAAATTCGAAAATAGCTATGGAATATATGTATGTATTAATGAGTTAAAGTTTTTTTTAAATAATCTCGAAAATAGTAGACTAGATGCTTATGAAAACTTATAAATTACGAAATAAAAAATAGTATCAATAGCGAACGTACGTCGAGCGGTGTTTTCGTATCTAGTGGAAAATATTCCAGAAGCGTGCCGCGTCAAAAGTTCCAACTCTCTTCAAGATTATTTTCCAAGCTCATTCATAATTAAAAAAACAATTAATTCAATATATTTTAACTCCAGTTGTGTTTTGTTGACTCTTTAACTCAATTCGTTTAAAATTTGGGAGGAGTGGGCTAGGTTAAAAAAAGGGAAGGTCTTATTCCTTCTTACTCATCCGAATTAAAGCAAAGTGGTAACGAAATTTGACTGAAATATAACCAATTTCCGAAATCTTTCAATTTTCATCACCCTTAAGAACAAAGTTTCACACATGCATAATTTATACTTTCCATGGAAATAATTTTATCATCAGTTCACCAGACATAACATTATGAAGTAATAATAATTGATATGTAAGGTACACAGGAAACTTGTTTCCATAATAACCACTACCTATTACATAATTACCTTGTAAATACGTTTTATAAAATAAGGGAGTGTGTCATTATAACTAATGATTTATGGCCTCGGCTATCACCTCCGTAATTAGATTTATCTGTACCTATGGTGGTTCAAGATTTATGGTAATGTGGTGTATTGTTTAAGACTAATTGAATTAAACAAATGGATTCAATAGGAAATAAATATAGAGAGAGAAATTTTGTTTACATAGCAGGAGCGAATGTTTTTTCATTTAAGATCTAAGTTTATCTAAAATTAGAGACATGTTTCCTAAATTAAAATATTAGTTGAAAGCTCCTATAAAGTATGAATAATTTGATCCGTGGGTAGGAAATTGCTTCACTTTAAGAGGAGTTTAACCAGTGATGCATCATGTATGTATACACGCATAAATAGCTTGGAGTCTCAGGGGAAGCGTGATGATTTTTGGTAACATTCTGTAGAGTATTTAGATATTATAAACATATTCCAACATACAATATCTAAGCCATATCTATTCTCAACAGTCTTTTTTTAAATTATCTCAATATCTTTCCTTTCGAAGGAGACACAAATTATAATATAAAATGCTGCAAATTTTACAGTATCGTTTATGAATGAGGAAGATGTTTCCCTGGTATATTAAAACACAAATTAATAATTTTTTGAAAACTAAGGAACACATGGCAATTTCTATGAATTTATCTAAAGCTAAAAACGTTAAAATCGAAGGGTAAAAAGTTAGCAAACATAAACTTCATTAAAATTATTAGTGAATCGAATTTTTCGAATTAATGTTTTTTTGCGTATCTTAAATGTGCTATTTTTTATCATCTTTCATAATTTTGTAATAAATGAAAAATCTTTCATAAATCCAACTAATTTCCGGCAGCTTATACTCACCAGAACTGCTTTTAAAGACGATAATTAAAAATCAAAATATTTTGCCTCCTAAAACGCACAACATTAAAAATACATTACTCCCCTCTTTGGTACATTTAAAATAAATGATACTATCATCCCTGCTTTCATATTTTGTAATAAATGAAAAATCCTTTATAAATCCAACTAATTTCCTGCAGATTATACTAAATAGAACTGCTTTTAAAGATGATAATTAAAATCGAAACATTTTGCCTCTTAAAACGTGCAACATTAAAAATACATCACTCCCCTCTTTGGTACATTTAAAATAAACGATACTATCCCGCTCTGTCTCAAATCTCTTACATCATCACTGATTCAACAACAGTTTATTTAGACGTTTTGACAAGCGAGGAAAGTCCTCGACGTGACTGATTCATAAATTGGTCAGCGTGAGTTCGCACAAATAGTCCTTAAAGTCCTTAAATGAGGGGATGTAACTGCAAATGCCAGTGCATCCCGCTTCATCCAGACAGACAAGGGTGACTCATGTATCACAGCTTTAACGGAGACCAGGAAAAGTTCCGATTTTATAGTTAGCAGACGGTAGGGGA
This sequence comes from Rhagium mordax, assembly GCA_963680705.1. NCBI lineage: Eukaryota > Metazoa > Arthropoda > Insecta > Coleoptera > Cerambycidae > Rhagium > Rhagium mordax. The sequence goes on along the minus strand of OY796661.1, from coordinate 22,754,600 downwards.
ATTTCATTGTTACGTATATAGATATAATACATATTATACGAATACTTATTTCTTACTTGTTCAATGGAACATAAATTGAAATAATTTTTTATTGAACTGGATAATATTAATTTGTTTCTTTATATTGTTCTTTTTTGTAGCTAATACGATTGTTTATTTTTTAGACCATATAAAATACATCCATTTTGTTTCTAGCTCATTTGCATCCAAATCTTATGTTAAACACTTCTTCTAATATTTATAAGAATATTGAGAGCTTGTCAGGCCAGTAAAATAAAAGTTGAATTTATTGCTTTTCCATCTAAAGTTTTAAAATTCTAAACGACTTTCCTAAGAAAAGAGTACTTAACACGATATTATTAAAACCAATTAGTAAATGAGTCTAACGTCAAGAAACTTCTCAGCTTTTCCTTATTACGTCAAATATTGAGTTCACTTCACAGAAGTGTTTAAACAAATTTTAAACGTCCGTTCTTAATTATTATGCCAGAAATATGAGTAAGAATATCAGATCTTTTCACTACTTGCCAGTAGATTCACAGTCAGGGGAATCATATTGGCAACGTACGTATTGTAATTAATATCTGAGTTTAGATTGTGGTGAGTTAAAAAAATTTTTTTTCAATAATTTATTTTTAGACGTTTCGTGTATAAAGCCTAAATAAAGTCATTTATAAACAATGCATATTGCATATCAACCAAAGAAAGAGAATTGTTAAAAATGACGTTTGCTATTATTCGATTTTATTAGTAATAAAACGTAAATATCAAATATTTTATTCTGAATATTTTTACATTTTCATTTGAGAATAAAAAATACTAAGTAACCAAGTGTTTGGGACCACATGATGGTGGCAACGGACGTTGTCCCTTGCTCGTTACACTGTTCAACATAATCGAGAAAATTTAAATATATTGATTCTACATAAACATGGCACGCATTTATTTAACCTCCAGACACGTGTTTGAAATGAGTTGATTAAAACTTACTATGTTAATTACCAACATAATAAAAAGTATTCTGCGAAACACTTTACGTCTACGTTTTTAAACCCAGCCCTTTGAAATACGTTATATTAACACATATTTATAGAACGAGAAAAAAACTATTTTTTTTTCTTATCAACTAGTGCCCCTGTGCACTACAACTATTTCAACTTTTTATGCTACCATCTAATGATTTCAAATTTCATTCATGAACACTATTGCTTCAAGGAAATCCAGCATTTTGTTATGGGGTGTGTCCTTTATAACACTGGATTTCAATTATGTGTATCCGTAGAACCACTGACGTATTTTCCCGAGGGCCTCATAGTGACATAATAAAGAGGAGTTTCGTATTCCTCCTCACATTCTCCGTAAATGGGGCCATTCCTCACTCTTATTGTAGTGAATTGTTTATTTAGAAGATGATGCAACAATATTATGACTTCTGTTATTGTGTTTAGTTATTTGTTTGGGTTCTGGAAGGTGCCTGTATAAGAAAGACACTTAGCATGCCCCAATTCAGGCAGATCCTATTTCTATATTGTTTGTTATCTTATTTATCCCCTGGTTTTTGTAATCACTTTCTTTTCCTAGTTAGTCAACTTCTTCATTATCTTTTGTACTCTGATACTCCGGCCGGTATCAACAACAGTCTCTTTGCATTGCCTTCTTTCAGATTCACTAGCGGGTTGGGGCACTCCAGCACCATTTTGTAGTTGAATTTATACGCGTCTAATATTTTTATTACAGCCTGGTAGTTTGTTTTTTTATTTCTATAGTGTTTTATAGGCGCTCTGTAAAGTAAGTTGAGTACAGGTTAAGATTGTTATTATTTCATATTATAATTAAAGAAAAAATTATTCACTTTTTAAATGTTTCAAACAGTATTTATTAATCTCTACACGTGTTTCGGCTTTTTAGGCCTTTCTCAAGAGTACATACAATACTGAATTCATATTGAAATATTGAAATACTGTAGGATGCAGTCCAGGTTTGATTTGGTTCCTGCTCCAATAATTTCTACACCACTCTGCTTTTATATAGATCCATCTCTGTACCAGATTTGCTCTCATGGCTACACACGTAGTACCTCATTTGCTCTACTCTTGCACAAGTTACAAGGATCTCAAAAGGTTTACGAAAATCAACACTGATTTTGATTTTGTGGGATCTCATAGACAGTTTATCTACCTCTAGATTTTCTTGTGATATTTTGCATATCGAAAATGCATCCCTCAAACATCTCTTGTCAGTCTAAATTTTTTAGTTTTAGCTTCTGCCTCTGCCACAATTTATGGAGAAGGCACCTCCAAGAAAGCTTCTGGAGCTGCTGTTATTCTTTGTATTTTACCTAAATTACAAAATTTAAAGAGCTACATAGTGTAAGTGGAATTAATTACTTATTTTTGTATTTTGTATTTACTTTCGTCAATTAAAGTCAGAGCCAAATAGCTTCACCAATTATTTGTAATGGTCATTCTTAAAAAGCTGACTAATTATAAGTAACCATTCCTCACAAATTACTAACGAAAATAAGACTAGTTAACTCATACCATTGATTAACGAATCATTCCTTAATCAATGCTCATACTTACGGAACTATGAAAGTAAACTCACTCAGTAGCGCAGCGGGCTAGAGCATGTGTGACAGATATGGCTGATTACACTGCCTATCGTAATTGGGTTTGAGGCCCGGCGGGCGTCGGCAATGAAAATAACGGTAGTTATGGATGTTTGTTTACGATTTTCTCATGTGTACCCCCCTTCCGGACAGCTATGGCTTTGGATTTGGGGGTTGTCTAATTTCTGTGGTGTGTTTAGATACTTTAGCAAAATATCCTATTTTAAGCAAACCCATTTCTCAGGATGGCGTATCCGAATCGTTTATATTCTTGTGCATCAGCAACTTACCAACACTGATATAGTTATATGATAAATTAAGCAATAAGAAATAAGATGACCATTTTACAGCAGAGTGTACTTGAATATTATTAAATTGATTAGTTCTATCTTTAAAATAAACACTAGTGCTCGACAAAATTATGGATGTTGATTTTAATACAATAAGAATTCAGCTGAAGTGAAAATATCACACTCGAAAACTTGTTATAGTAAACAATATATCCAAAAGGAAGGGCGCAAGATATACTAAGGCGAAGTAATACTGACCCTCGAGGAGTATGTTTTTATAAATGGGGTAGCTCTATGATATTAATATCGTATATCGGAATAAAATTATTTTGCAATGAATTATATCGAAACTTGGGGCGTGCCATTTTGACTTCTGACGAACGATGAAGTATCTGTTAATGTCCGATGAACTGTCGAGATAGAATAAAATGAAGTTGTAGAGCTTCGACAGTCGATTTTCGTATTGCTTAATAAAGAGGGGTGATAAATCTTCCTGTTCTAATGAATGACGTAAACCCAAATTTGCCGAGCAGAAATTTTTTATGGATCCCATGGGAGAGATATATCTGATCAAACATGCATTAGAGGTATTTTAAAATTTATATCCTCGCATCTCACTTACTCCTGAGTGTCAAAATTTTATTAATGCTAGCGTCACAAATCTATAAAATTATATTACCTATATATCGTCGAATGATACCGAATTCAGTGCCTATAATAAATATCATACTCTGCTTCAACGTAAATCAGTGTTTGATTGTGGCACATACACCATTAATTATTATTAAAAAACCCAATTGAACACACATCATTCGAATAAGTGTAAGTGAAATATATTGTTTCATCAGGTCCTAATTTACTTGGAAGTAAATGTTATTAAATATTATTTTTAAAACAAATGAAGCTACTTTTTGCTTTGTAAAATATGTCTTTAAAAAAAAACTATATTATAAATTTTTAACTTCTTCAAATTTTTAAAAGTTTCTATTGATTTATTGCAGTTAAAGGTAAATAGTAATTTAGAGGTATTACAAATTAAGGTGCGTCCACCATTTTTAATGTATACGAGTTTTACTCCACACTTCGAATATAACCTTTTGGTATTTGAGTCGATTCGATGCATAAGACCTGGTACCTTAAATCATGGATATTGCTTTGGATACACATAGTGATAATCATGCCGATGATTCAATTCAGAACAATCGTCTGGTGGCCAAGTGTAAATAGAATCATTGCCATAAATCAAAAACTTGCGTGTCTGGGGGTAGCTGACTATACTTTTAGGCATCTCAGAGGTATGGGCCTGCCAATACTGTCCATCGTAGATAAAGCGGTAAATCATGGCAGGTTAGCTTAAAACAACTGACTCAGGAGGTTGGAGGTGTAGAGTTAGAATAAAAGGTCACGTAGTTTTTTCCAAGCAGGTTGATATGGAATTACCTACCTACAGGTTGGTGGAAGCGACACATCAGTTATGACGAGAAAATGTATACTTTCGCTTTTATAAAGAGACTAAATTATACTTCTCACCAGATTCTCTAGTGTACTATAAGAATGAATTGACAGACTGTTTCGGATAGCGGTGCATCTAGAGGTCAGTAGAAAACAGATGCTTTCTAGGTTCGTACACCAGGGTCTTCCATCTAGAGGTATTTTCTATTTTTACAGCGACATAGATAAAAGAATTCCAAAAGTTGTGCACACCGAAGTAGTATACACTTTTACTCCTACAGCCAAGCAACGCTGAATACAAACTGCTCGCCCAGACGAGGTTGGTTCTCATTCAAAAATGTGGCCACGCATGAGAAACGCTCGCTATATACAAAGAAGTAAAATCTATGTGGATTTTGAACCACCGAGATTCCAGGGAATGAGAAGACCAATTACCTGATTAAATTTTAAACCTAAGAGCTTTGTTTCGGATCGGTATCCACGAGGGATTGAAACTTAATATTAGCTGAAGATAAACTGGAGACTTTGAGACCAGATTAAGTAAATCAAAATCTGTCTGGTTAGGTAAAATGCAGGATAGATGAAAAAATATTCTTCCATTTCTTAGGTCGTGAGGCATTCGGGAGGCTGAGATTTTAAATTGTCGGCACTGAAATACTTCTGATCGTAACTTCTTTGAATAGCACATATTAGATATCCAAAAAGGTTTGATGGAACGACAAAGGGTCAGTAAAAGCAGACCAGTTGAGAAACTACTAAAATTTGCAGGTGTCCTAACAGTTTTTTTAAAATAAATTCCATTTTTTTAAAACAAATTTCTAAATCATTACTGGAAAAATAAACTTTGAAAAGTGAAAAACTAATCTTATGTATTTGCTTTCAGTTACAAACACTTTTAGGATCCTTCCTTCTCAGTCACAAACATCGTCATTGGTTCCAATGCCCGAGCACTCATTACTAGTCATTATACTTCCACATTTAACACACAAGCCATCTATTCCCTTGTGGTCAGCTAAAAACTTTTGTCTGCAAAATATACACTCTGTGTCCAGGTAACATTCAAATGTTTGTCTGCATCAACAGATCTTCATTCAGCAGATTCTTCACCACTGTTTTCTTCTGTCGTCTACATTTTAAATTCTTCTGCTGAGGCTATATATTTTTTGCTCTAACGAAGTATGATCCTTAAGAGTGAGTTCTTTTGACCATGGCGGCCTTAAATTCAGTTCTAATATATATTTTTTATTGTTCATAGGGTCATTCAATTCGTTCTACAGCCTTCCCTTATTAATTAGGATTTTTGAGATTTGTATCAGGAACTGAAAGAAATAAGCTACTTAGATTTGGCTCGTAAACTTGACCTGCTATAATATTTGTTCAGGATGAACATTAATGTTCAGTGTTTAGACATGATGCTTTTGAACATGGTGAGTGGCTTTAAATGGCATGTCGTTCTCTATAAGCACTTCAACGTCATCGTGTTTCTTGTTCAAGGCCAAATAAGATCCCTAAACTAAAATTATCTTTGCTTCCAGTATGTAAGTATCAAATTATCCGATTTTACCAAAAGAAATAAGGGAGCTTGACCGGTTCATATTCGATTCTCTTCGTTGCAATAAAGTTTTAATGGGTTCGCAAATAATTTGTCAAGTGAAGAGAACCTCCTCTGATATTCATCGCCAACTAAAGAAAGTTCTACTGATACTATTAAATCCAACTGCACGTCTATTTACGCAGTTTATTTTTCAATATTAAGAAATGTATTGCAATATATCGCCTGATGTATTTTCCTATATTTCTTTAGATATACGTTATATATCCAGCCTTTCGAGATTTATAATGATTTTAAACCTGATTTAAAACCTTTTCCCCTTCTTGAGTGGGCACAGGTGTTATCGAAAAGTAAAGCCGATATTGTATCACTGAGCCTACTATTTTACATCGCTATACTGTTTTATTTAGGTACATATTTCAAAATATACGCCCATTGAACGAAAATAAATTGAAAGCATCATATTTCACATTAAACATAGATATTGTCCAAAAAGATCGGTAGTGGATCACTATATTTTGTTAACAGAGCTTCTGCATTTAAACTTATACAAGCCACTGGAAGGTGAAAGGAACCGGGTCGCCGTGTTTCTTTGGAGATTACCCATCCAGAAGCAATGGTATTATCATTATAATTTTTAATTGGGCACATTCATCGCACCATATTGGTGCCGCAAATGTTGAAAAAGACATTTCTCTTATCTTTATCCTAATCTTAAAAATATAAGCAAACTAGAAATCACGAAAAATAACTGAATATAATTTCATAGCTTTGTTGTACAGAGTAAATAAGTTGCCAGGTAAATATACAATCTATAGGACTAAAGTCACGTTTATGTGGGCATTAAATAAAAGAAACGCAAAAAATTAAATCTGAGATTACGTTAATAGTTCATATGGAAATTAGTACTAGGATATACAGACGTGAACCTCTTCTAGTCGCTGTGACGATATTATTTATGTCTGTTCGTATTATGTGAATGTCCAGGAGTTAAAAATCATAATATGCAATATTACCAATACATTTATCATATCTCTAGCGATTATTTAAGAAATTTGACATAAATTTTTCAAATACATTTTCAATCTTAAATGATTAACGTTTTGGGTTGTATTGACAAAAGCAGCTTTGTGCTCCCATATTTGCCATGTTTTTATTTGATCAGAGAAACGGCTATATCTTGTGCGTATTAAACAAAACCCGCCATAGTCGTCCAATCGCGTTTTATTGATTCAACGTGATATTAATTTTGTGGCTTAATTTGCGTGCTCAAATTTGATTATGCGTTTATTTGCTAATGTTAAATATTTTAATGATCGCAATTAATCATTTATTTTATTGCTTTTGAACAACATATATATTTGTCTTCTGCCACATAAATATATTTATATCTATAGAATATTAATTTATGGTTGATGACATCATTTGGTAAAATAATTTTTTCGCAGTAACTTAATGTTAATTAATTTGTTAATAATGTATAATAGTAGTAGTAGTTTGCTTTCTCTCTCGTATGCTCTCTGTCTGTTTTAAATTTAAATTTGTAAATATATGTTACATTGATTTTTTAACATTAATGTATATTTATATTGAATTATCTGTGCTTGCCTAAAGATGTGAATTTTAATATTTATGATATTAGCCGCACTTAGTAAAGAGAGTTTATGAGTTTTTAAGAGTTTTAGGATTGTTTTTTTCTTATTCTATTTATTACTTTAAAATAAGTATATTATAATACTTTTCCGAAGAATACAACTAACCAAATTGTCTTTGTTTCAACTAGTATTTTGTGTATGTAATGAAAGAAAAAATGTTTGCAGTAATAACGTACTGGTTTCAGTCTGAAAATAATTATTATAATAAACGGGCAATATGGACAAAACGGAACTTTTTGTAAATAACTTTGAAAGCTATGTATGTATTTTGCGGAAATTTTTTAAGCCAGGGCCACGCGCACCGTCTCAAAATGTTTTCTTCTATTCAAAACCAGTTTATTTTATGCTAAGGTAATCAGATACAAAACGTTGAAAACATATTAACACATTTATTACAATTTTCCATGAGTTTAAAAAAATGCCATTGAAAAATTTACTTTAACCTTACATTTTCATTTGCTTACGTTAACTTTTGAATCCTTGGAACATCTTATAAGTTTAAAATTAGCATAGTACACAAATTTAAAACATATTACTTTACGCCGTTAAATGTAAAAGATTATTGCCTCCTCTCATTTCGTAAATAAATGTATACAGTAATTTATTTCGCAAAGAATTTTTTTTCGTAACATTTTAATTAAGATATATATTAAAATATGGAGAAATTTAAAATGTCGGCTAATTCAAACAGAGTTTTCACTTCAGCTTTTTAATAATATGAAAGATACCTAACTGTAATATGAAAGTAATAAATAAATTAAAAAGTAAAATCCCTCCTCTTTAAAATGTTTTTTTACAATTCTTATATCATTAAATAAATATTACAGATTTTATTACTTTTTTTTTCCAGAAGCGAACGCAATTTCGAAAGCGTGCTCTATTAAGAAGCTGTTAGGAGTGTATATTTAATAAAATAAATTGTGTCGGAAATTTGTTTCTATTTAATCTTCTAATGCTAAATTTTAAAAACTGAAATTCTCTTTATAAGGCAGCTAAAATACATCTATAATTGCGATTGTGAGAGAAATAATAATAAGCATCGTACGAAATCATGCGACTACATAGATAGTAGAGTAATGGAATTACTTATAATACTGAAAGTTTTTAAGTATAGGAACTAAAAAGATGGAACTTTTTTTATCATGCCCTGGGTATCATCAGGCACACCTACCAAAATTTTATACTTATGAAAGACTTTTTTTTATATTTTTTAAAATATTTTTTTTGGTGAATGTTTGTCGGATTGAAAATAAAAAATTAGTTTTCTTCATGCACATCCACAAAACTGCGCAAATGAAGCAAAAGAAAATATATATATCTTTTTTTTTTATACCTTCACTAATAATAATAATTAATTGATGGATTTTATAAGAAAATTAGAAAAATATAGTTTTTATACCTAAAGCTACAGCGAAAGAAATTTGTTTTAATTTACTTTTTTGACGTTTTCTTTTTTAAGTTGTAGGTTCTTTTACGCAGTTTTAATTTTTTTCATTTTTTAAACAATTTTTTGTTTATGATATCTGAAATTTTCTTCAATTCTTTTATTTGTTCCCTAATATTTCTGACTTGAGGATAAATGTTGATAAAAAACGCGACCATATTTTAAGAGCACGCAAAAACAAAAAATAATAATTATAAAGTTAATTTTGCATAATCAGAGCTTGAAATAATAATATTTTAACTTTCTTAGCATACAACGTGCTTTTAATAAAAAAAAGGCATGGAATGGATTGAAAATATTCATTACTAATAATTTTCTGTATATTTAAATTACTTCGATTATGATGGATGTTTGTGACGGTCAACAGAGACCCTCTATTATTTAAAAAAGATAAATATTTATTTTTTTACAATTCTCTTTCTTTACTCGATATTCATTGTTTATAAATGACTTTACTTATGTTTTATACAAGCATAATAACAAAAAACATATTTCGCCTTTATTTCAGCCCGTCAGGGAGACTAGACCATATTAAATTCAAATTCTACCTTTATCTTGAAACTTATACTTAGATTTATATTTATTGACATTAATAAAATATTTTGCAACCATAACAAACAAATTTTTTCATTCCTAATAATTGATATGTCTCCTATATCTTCACATCTCTTTGCAATATACTCTACTTTCTTTTTTGAGACTCTTTGCTTTTAAACAAACTTATTTAAGTTTTGTACTGGCCCTATAATAACAAAATTATCTAATTTATTTATTTTTAGTTGGTGACCATAATGAATGAATTTTGTGGTGAGTTTTTTTCAATAATTTGTTTTTAGACGTTTTGAATTTTGTTTTAATCCAATTTTTATGCATTAAAGAATGACCAATTTAATAATTGTATGTTTAGAGATGAAACATTAATGTGAGTATATCAAATTGGATATGTTTTTTGTTAATGCTTGGATAAAACCTAAGTCATTTATAAATAGGTATGTATTGTGTAAAAAATTATTATTATTGAGAAAATTTTTGCTGTTTACCCCAAGAAAGAAACATGATGCAGCTACGGACACGTGTTTGCATCATGTTTCTTTCTTGGGGTAAATGGCAAAAACTTTCTCTATTTTATTTAACTTCCCCAAAAACTTCTGTCTTTTGTTTTATTATTATTATTCAAAACTTCGTCTCATATTTCGGTATACCTGATATTATGATTTGCAAGCAATATACAGTGTGTTACAATTTGATCTGGAACACCCCTGAAACATCTGACAAAGCAGCGCGATTTTGGTGATTTTTTTTTTCATATAGGACCGTCCTAGATGTACGTGAAAAACATATTACGGCGTCCAGATTACAAAGCCATAGCTTGCTATGATTTTTTTTCGACGTCATTTTAAAAAAAATTATATTAGCGATTTTTTTATTCAAAATCTGACAACGTTATTCGGCATCCTTCAAAACGTACTCTTCCCCATTTTCTTGAAATTATCACAGTCAATAACTCTATTGTGAAGCAACGAAAATTACAAAATACAAGAAGAAATGCTTTACTTTGAGCATCTAGGAGGCTTTGGAGCTAAATGAAGTAGATCACAAGAGGAATTTCATAGAGAAAATTTATTTAGTAACGTCTTTGTTATTTATACGTGCATTCTTCAGGCAAGAAATAACATAAAACGCAATTTTCGTTGCTTGACAGTAGAATTATTGACAGTAATAATTTCAAAAAAAAATATGGGAGATTACGTTTTGAAGGGTGCCGAATAACGCTACGTTGTCAGATTTTGAATAAAAAAATCGCTATATGATTTTTGAAAAAATGGCGTTGAAAATAAATCATAGCAAGCCATGGCTTTGTAATCTGGACACCGTAATATGTTTTTTACATCCATCTAGAACGGTCCTATATAAAAAAAAAATATCACCAAAATCGCGCTGCTGAGTCAGATTTTCAAGGGTGTTCCGGATCAAATTGTAACACACTGTATGTAATTTTTTTTTTGAGAACATCCATACCGTAGAATACACAAATCTGTGTTTCTTTTGAAATCAACCTGATATAAAATCTTTGAAAAATGCTTGATTTGTGTGTTTCTAAAATATGGTAAATTTTTTTAATTTTTATAGACATTTTAGTCTTAAAGGTAATCAAACACACAAAGTAAAAATAACGAAAATGAACAATAATTCACGAAAATGTGAAAATGATTTAAAAAATCAAAGTAGAAAATTGTTTATTATGGTCATAAAAAACCTACAAATTTAAAAAAAATGTAGACCAAAGTCAGTTTCTTTCTAAAGAGCGTTCTATAGCTAGTTGTTCGAACTGGAATTTTTAATTGACGACCACAAATATAAACATAAAAAGTGTATTTCTCCAAAATTATTATTTATACAAGAAATATTAGATAATAATATTTTAAGTATTTATGTGGCCAAATTTTTTTTAAAAAGATAGCGTAAGTCACCAAATGTGAAAAAATTACGTACCTACATGTTCTTTTAATTATATGATGAATATGTGAAATTTAAGAGAATGTCTGCACAAGTTATTTCTTTGAACAGCTATTTTTATAAACGTTGTGCGACTAACTCACCCACTTATTTAATCAAATTCATTATAAAAACCGGACATCAACCTTGTAACCGAATATCCAAATAATCACAGACATATCATTGACTATCGATTATTGCGTAGGCATTTGCTAGACATGACCTAACCTGAGCGGGAGCCTAAGGGGTTGTAAATTTAATTTTTGGAAATATTTTCCTAGGGATTTTCTGGAACGCTTATATTTATCAAATGCGCTTGCTATGAACCCTTCAATTCTACGAAAACTAACAATTTCTAACCCGACATAAATGTCTCTTTGCCATTCTTCCTGCTTTACTCCGAAGATCTGACCCGTGTTTCGTATCCAACTGAACGTGGTGATTGTGATGTGCTGAAAAGTGGAAAACGTACAAACGACGACGTAGACTGACAGCTCAGATTTAGCTTGTTGATTCATCGTTATAGGGTTTTAGCTGGATTTAGTTAGTTGTTTTAGGCATTGTTCCCCCTGAAAATAATCGTAAGGATTACGAGAATTTAACGCTACGCAAATATGACGCTGGCGATCCAATTTACAGAAGAACCGTTTTGGTTGAAAAAATACACGGCGTTGCGAAAAAATCATATAAGAAATCAAAAAATAATCAAAGAACATTTAAAAACAGTTTGCTTCGCTCTAGGATGAGTTTCTAGCTGTTGAGTTTCATCAGCAAAGGGCGCATACCTAAACTGACACATTGGAATTCCGAAGCCACCTTAGAACAGATATACCTAAGTTAGTAAATTATGGGATGACGGTGAAAGGCAGTAGCTAAAAATTGGTCCATTGGTTCAGACATTGGAGTTTCCTAAAATGACAATATAAATCCTTTCCGGCTAGATTGTAGTCAATGAGCTTATATGTATAAGAATGCTATTCCCTCTAGACTTGGATGATACCATTATTAGAACAATATTTATTACTATTTTAAATATTTTGGCAACCATTTTTAATAAAAGATTAGGCAATTATTTCATCATTATTAACCAAAAGTCTATTTGTTTGGAACAAATTTCAGCGTTAGGTAGCTTCACACGTAGACTAAAAATAGTAGACAGTATAATTTTACCAGAACAATTAAGAGGACATTCTAACAGGTAGTTACTTAATTTCACACCCTGCTACACTTTGTCGAGTATGCAGATTTCGCTTTCGGTAACCTTAACCTTCTGAATTAAAATATGTATGTCTCGAGTAGTCTCGATAAATTTGGCACACTTGCCGATGGCAAGGCCGCTTATAACTGCACTTGCTTTATTTTATTAGCTGAGAGTGTAACTGTCTTTATATTAATATTTGTCTTGTGTCCTGTTTCGGATACCAATTATAAATCATTCCTTTAGGTTATCTTAACTTTTTATAGAGATTATTTACCTATATACTCGAGTAAACTTTAACTTTGCGTGTGGATGAGTTGATATTGTGCGTATTATTGTATTTTCTCTTGCACACAAAATTGAAGCAATGGCCCAAAACCATTGTTTACGTATAAACATACGTGAACAATGTTTTTGGGTTATTGCTTTAACTTTGTGTGCAAGAGAAAATGAAATAGTATGCACAATAACAACTCATCCACACGCCAAATTAAAGTTTACTCGACTATATCATGTATACCATGCAAATATTAAATATTGGGAAAATACTGTTCTTAATTTATAGTTATTTTTTTATCGGTTTTAGGTATATGTTCAAAAATTCATCACCAAGTATTGCAATGCAATAAGGAAGCTTTGATTACCAAATTGGCAACGCGCGTTTTCTTAAATTTTAGTTTGTAGCCATTAATTAATTTGTACGTATTACCTGCCTCGTACTGGCGAAGGTCAATAGTCAGAAACCAGCTCAGGAATGGTATTTGTGTCATGCCCGATATGGGTAATTTTCTGAATTTTCTGAAGTTCTTCCCAGAAAGTTTATTATAATCAATTCCCGTAAAATAATTTATTTTGAAAAATTATGTTGCATTGTAAAACACAAGAGGAGGATTTTTTTGGTAACATTATGTCAAATTTTTTATGACAAATTTTCCAATAACTTTTATGTGAAAAATTCGTTATTTGGACAACTGCAGACAATAAATTTGTAGAAAGAATTAAACCGAAGTTTAAGTTCTTGCTTAAAAAATATGTACTTGCTTTCTTAACCGCCTTTCAAATCACCAAAGTAACCTCAGAAAATCGTAGAGTTTTGTGTTAGGTAAAGAGAAATAAGGCATCACAGATTATTGTGGGGTTCAAACTGTACCTAGAGCATCAACAGTTTCTTATCCACCTAAGTTCGAAGCAATTTACAAGTAAATTTTTTATTTTTCCCAAGATGGATTCGATTCATAGATCGTCACAACCAAGTAAACGTATCCACACACTTGGCTACTGTGTACCGCTGAACCGGATGTTTAATTTTTTTCTATATAGGCTCAAATAACTTTCGACTGATTGGCAAAATGTTTATTAATTATTTATTAGATGTTTGTTATATAAATGTCAGCATCGCTGAAGGAGATTATGCCCCAACTTTTTATGGCCTGCTGGTCAAGTATTAAAAGAAATTAATTAGGTATAATTGTAACTAATTGTTACACCTTACATGATTTATGTATGTCTTTTGTAACTAGGTATACAAAGTATTTTATTTGCCTAAAGAAATAATAAATAAGACTGGCGTGGCAGTACTTAAAATAAAAATATGAACGTTTCATGTAAATTAGTTTCAGAAAGATCATGACAGTATTTTCATAAAATATATTACCGTCAGCATCTTTATGCTGTAGGAATATCATTCATTTAATAAGTAAAAGTTGTAACATTTAAAGAAAACTTTACATTTGGCCTAAAACACATTTTTTACTTCTTTAAACATTTTCCTTTTTGATACATTTTGCTAAATATTTTATTTTAATTTATTGGTTGAATTAAGAAAAAAATTAAATAATTTTTCTCGTTAATAATTTCCCTACACAACTACGCTGGTTAAACCTTATAAGATTATTAGATAACTTAAAAGAAAATTCACAAAAATTATAAAAAAAACATTTCTTCTTTTTTTATGACTCCATACTCGTATTATTAGAAAAACAAATATTTCTCCGATAATATTTAAGTGAGGCATATGTCAATTGAAAACGCTTATTAAAACAACTGGAGAAAACAATAAAAAAAAATTATATTCATAACTTTTGGACAATATAATTAATACAATGCCTACCACGATAAATAAAAAGATATAGAAAATGATAGGAAAATATGTATTTTCCAAATAGGTGCAATAAATAAGCGACACAATCTTTCACGTGTCAAACTGACTTTATTCCATTCTTATCCTAACTTTATGAAAAAAATTACACATTTTCAGATTGATCTTCAAATTCATTTTCAAATTTATATGACCCATCGTCGAAATCTTCGAAAGTTTCTTCAGTATTATTTGGGAAGTATTGTCCTTCTAGCCCAGACCCAGCAGCTACCTTTCCATAGGGAGTATCAATTAAAGGCGTCTGAAATGTTGGAAGAAGCTCAGCTCTGTACAAGCCATCGTCATATAGTTTCTCAAGACCGTCTGGTACATACTGTCCTTCTAATCCAGAACCAGAAGGAACAAGTCCGTATGGAGAAGCAACTAACGGTAACGGAGTGGGTTCTGTTACATAAGAGCCGTCGTTGAATCGTTGTTCGATATTATCAGGGATGTAGAGACCTTTTAATTTTAGAGTATCATCTTCAGCGTCTGCTTCTGCTGGTGCATCAGCAGTAGGAGCCAACGGAGGAGTTAGTTCGTTGCTAGGGGGAGCGAACGATGCTGCATTGGCTAAAGCGATGGATCCGAGAATAAGAATTAGGTTCTGAAAAAAATATTGTTGTTATCAATATTTATGTTTTTAATTAACGTTTAATAATTTTTATACGTAGCAAGGGATGATGACAGGTCCTATTTTATTCTTACAACTATTTATATATGACCGGTTTCAAGGTCAACCAGTCAATCTTCAAGTAGAAATAACTCACATGAATTTTGTCAAAAAATATAGGAACCGACTTAATTCTATCAATTTCTTTTTATTTTCTATTATAATTGCGAAAGATAGGGAATTTTGAGAAAATTAAGAATTTTATTTTATTCCTGAGATGAACTTTCATTAAATTAACCCTAATGTCAAGTGAAAAAAGTACATCATTTGGTATATTTTTTTTAGTCTGTAATTCTAGTAGCGATGCTTCTTCCACTATGACTAATTTTATTTTTTTTTTAATTCACTATCGTGTGTAACTTGTTTGGATAATTATGAGTTGAAATAAAATTGATGATCTTCCCCGCCTTGTATATAATATTTAAATTTTTGTTTTGGACCGGATTACAAATTATTTTTATTAAAGCAGCTGACTTTGCTTTAAACCAGCTTAGTGTTATCATCACGTAAAATGGAATTTATATTCGACGGAGGGGTGGTATGATTGGTTTGGTCCTTTTTAATATAGTTTAATTTTGCTGGTACAAAGACCTGATGTATTACAATAGATTTATATAACAATGTGTTGCGTGTGAGTTACACACAATGAACCGCAGGCAAAGAATCGTCAAGGGAAGCCTTCATATGCTTTGGCATTATTTTAAATCGTTTTGCTGCATATAGAGAAAATTAAATACAATTAAAAAACACAATTAGACTTAACAGCCCAGTGGCCAGAGAAGAAAAAAGGCCCAATCTGGAAAAACGAACAAAATACATAGCTGCAAATTTGAAAATGGTGGGATAAGGCAAGGTAAGAATAAGAAGCAAGATAAAAAATAGTTACGTCTGAGGATGTGAAGCAAAGAATATTGTTCACGAAACCGGTAACGTCCAATAAAGGAATTTTATGAGTAGTATTCTATTTTTTCCACAATATGAACAATTACTCATATGGGATTAACCTTCCTAACTTAAAAAATAGTTTAATGCGTTACCTATATCTTCTAAAAAAGAATTGCAACTTTAATCAAATAGAAAATGTTTTTTCGGAATTTCGCTAAAAATATGCAACTTAGAGCACTTGATTTTAGTGGTTTTTATGCAAAATATGTCTCTATACATTTTTTTGTAAGATTAATAATTTTCCCGCAATTAAAATAAAAAATACGTTAAAAAATCGTTTTTCAATAAAATTTTTAAATTTGTTTTATTCTTTCTACTTCCATCTTTTCTTATTTATGATTATTTAATTTTCATACTTACTATTCAAGTGTCTATCATTTACAAAGAATAATGTTGAAAATTTTAAAAAGAATTATATTCAGGAGGGATTTAAAGGGAATGGCAGTTGTAAACTGCATTAGATTTAAGAACTATGATATTTTAAGTAATTTTATATTTATGAACCGAAAAGTAAGAATATTTAGATTCAAAATTAGTTGATTTTTCTCCACGTCAAATATTTACCATTTAACGGTGGTGCTTTTTATGCGTAAATTTAACTTAAAATAAAATTCAAAAAATATTGCGATATACATATAAAGTCATTTCACTATTCCATAATCTATTTTTATCATAATGTAACTTTTAAATATTGTTTATAAGAAACATTATACTTACGGATTTTTTAAAATAACATTTTACTAAATAATAGTAAATTTGTTAAATGTAACGAAAATTTAAAAAAATGGAAATGAAAGCTTTTTGTTCCCTTTAAGTAAGTTTCAAATATTTTCAAATGCCCAAATTATATTTCATCTTATTTTTAATAAGCACATTAATTTACCTTCACTCAAATTTTCATGCATTTTGATCTATTTGTCAGGCCACAACCTTTTTAACGACTAGGCTATAAGTGATAATGGTATCAGTTGCGAATGAAAATACCGACGTATTTCAAAATATTAAAGCCATTAATAAAAAGAGGTTATAAAACTTAAATGTCAATACGCAAAATGCGTAAACTTGAACAATTACATCAAATATTTCATTTATAAATAACTGTTAAATTAAAATCGACGCGACGCGATGGTGTATTTAAATATACCTACTTACACATATAAAACTCTTTTAAAATCATCCGACTTACCATATTTAATTAAATATAAACACTATTACCACGAAAACACTTAAGATTTGATATTATAAGTATTACGCACTACAGCTACTTAGTTATAGCAAAGATTCATCTGACTTAATACAGTAATGTAGTAGCTGGTATATGTTTTACATTTGAATCTTTTAATTTGAGCACAAAATTTAAATTGGTCAATATAGGATGTATCAGAAAGCTAAAAATATATTTTAAATCATCTGAATTACTTAGACATTAATGAATTATCCTTCTTTGTTTAGAGTACGACCCAGCTAGGACCGAGGTTACTCCGTTTTTACAGTACGGACCTGTTTATTATAGAAATTAATTCTTTATTAATGACGTAGTGGTCATGAAACCAGTAAAACCACATAATGCTCAACTACTCATACTTATTATTGTATATGAAAACAGATATAACAATAAGATTTGGATTAACAGAAAATTTGTATAAAACTTTATTAAAGGTGTGGGAACATAAAAAAATGGCGTAACAATGATAAGGTCTATTATATGCAACTGGCAACTATGTTACTCATTTGTATCTTTTTTCTTCTTAGGATCAAAATAATTCAATTTGGTTCATAAATTGTTTGGTCAAAAACTTTTCTGTTAAATGTTAAATACATTTATTTATAAAATTACTTGAGAATTCGTCCAGATATTTGTTAAAAATTTGGTGGATATTTAAATAGGAACTTTACAACTGTGAAAAAATTGTCAGGAATATGGGGTAGCAATTAAGAGGGGTCGGGTAGAAACGATCAAATTTATGAACAGTTAATTTAGTTTAGTTTAGTATCCTATTCTAAATCCTAGAATATATTTTGTTATAATTTATCGTTTTAAATATGCCAAGCGGGTCAATTATCAATATTTTATAATATTATTTTTTAACATAAGGTTTCCCTAAAAAGGGTAGTCGTAAAAATATAAACGGAAATTATTTTAGAATATACAGAGCGAGCCAAAACGATTCTACAAGTAATGCCATTTATTACGTTGGTGTTTCCAAATGATTTTCACTTTTTTCAAATGGAACACTCTGTATACTCTTCGACGATGTGATGTTGAATTGAAAAACGAACATTTTTGTATGTACAGGGTCATCACGCGAAAATGTCCTTTTTTGAAATAACTCAGCCATTTTCCATGTTATGACATAGATGTAAAGACATTCTGAACTAGTTTTTTCCACAGAATCTAAATTTTCAGTCAAAAAAACAATAACGAATCGCATTTCAGAAATACGACATAATACTTTTTACATAATATTTAACATTGTTAATTTTTTGTTAATATTTTTTAATTTTTTAGTGTTTATTAATATTTTTTTTGTTAATTAAATCTATGAAATCAACATTCTATGTTTCTCAGAGATCATTTTCTCATTATGGTTAATGTTTTCTTTGTTTTCAAAATTTATTTAACAAAATCGGTCACGTTATTTTAATATCGTCAGATTTTAATATCATCAAATCTAAATATCTAAAAACCGTTTGAGATAACATAAGATATGTTGACATTTTTGAATTCAGAAAGAGAAGTAGAAACGAAATATTTCAAAATATACAGGTGTGGAAAATGGCTGAGTTATTTCAAAAAAGGACATTTTCGCGTGATGACCCTGTACATATACATATATCTACAGGGTCTTACCGGAAACTGAATCGATCTATATAGAGAAAAGTATGTAACAAAAATTTTGAAAATTTTGGAAATTACTGAAGTCAGTGTGACAATCCAACAAAAATAATTATAATCATTTGTTACTTCCGGTTATACAGGAAGTTGATGCCAACCTTATTTTAAATAAAACACCCTGTATGTTTTCGATTTTTTGAAATGAGTATAAAATTGGAGTCGAAGACATGTGCGACCCCTATAGATAAATCCAGCAATTTCAGAGATTTTTGACGTTTTATAATAAATTTGATGCACGCAATGGTTTGCCGTCATAACTTTTCTTCGGAGATCCTCGTTTGCTTTTTCTCATGTAGAAAAAACACAAAATGAGCTACGTTCTGGAATGAAAATTTAAGTTCCATAATAGTATACCTAATGATCCATTTTTCACGTTACATTTTATCAAATTCAAACCCCAAAAACTTTCTTAGTTCAAACGGAATACCCTGAACATTTTCCATCAAGTTATGTAAAATTAAATTCGCTTTTGTCTAGTATAGGCATTGTAGGGGTTAAAGTTACAAATTTTGAACCCACGTACACTTTTTAAATTTGTTTATTATTTATGGAGAATGTGATAAAATACTATCAAGAACATATAGAAACCATGGGTTTAATTTAAACGTGCTGACATTTTTTTATGTAAGAGAATGATTGACATTGATGATTGCTTCTATTCATGGCTAAGTTGATGGCTCTTTTCACTAAAAGTTCTTGAACATTTAAGAAAATCGCGAATAATTCAAACAGTTGTAACTTCAACTCCTCCAGTTTCTGTACTAGAAAAATAGAATTTTATTTTACATAACTTGAAGTAAAAAATACAGGGTATTCCATTTGAAGTAAAAAAAATTTTGAGGTTTAAATTTGACAAAATGCAACGTGAAAAGTTGATCGCTTGGTATACTATTATGGAACTGATTTTCATTGTAGAATGTAACGCACCTTGTATTCATTCTACATGTCAAAAACCAAATGAGGATCTTCTACACGAAATCAGCTCAAATATTTTATAAAACGTTAAATATCTCCGAAACTGCTGGATTTAGGTGAAAGGCATGCCACATGTCTTCAACTTAGAATGATTTGCTCATTTTAAAACATTGCAAATACACAGGGTGTTCCATTTAAAATAAGCAACTTGGTATCGACTTCCGGTATACCTGGAAATACCAAATGATTGTAATTATTTTTGTTGAATTGGCCACCCTGATTTCTAGTAGACTATCAATTCCAAAAACTTCCAAAATTTTTTGTTACATACTTTTCCCTATATCGATCGATTCAGTTCCCGGTGGGACATCCTGTATTTGTAACCAGTTTCGATTTATTGAGCAATAAATATAAAATTAATAATGAACATAAAAAATTACAGGTTTTTTTCAAATAAATCGATGAACAAAATTAGAATAAATACTGGCACACTTCTATGTGGTTTTGAAATGCGGTTTCTACTATTCTCAAATTTGTTTGGTGTGATACTTCGAAAGTTCAACGTTTTCTTCAGATTTTGGATTGTTGTTAGTGTAGGAAGTAAATGTGATTCGAAAACATCACATAACTGTTTCGTAACTGGTATTAATTTATAATATACAGGGCGTCTTGAATTATACGGACCAAACTTTACGGTATGATAGAACTTCCCAAAATAGGAAAAAAAGTATAAAAAGTATGAACATGAGGTCGGAAACGCTTAGTTTCAGAGATACAGGGTGTAAGACTTACAATTCTGAAAATGTGTTTTCTGCATAAGTTTGAAAGGACTAAAGATAAACAAATGAAATTTTGCACAATAATTCAGAATTTTGCTACACGAACTGAAGAAACTACTTCTACCTAGGTAATTCAGGGGCGGGTAAAAGTAGGGGGACAAGGTTAAAATATTACCACAACTTTTTTGCACGTCACGTTTTTATCAATTTAAGACAAAAATTTAAAAAATCGAGCCTTTTTACACAAAAAAGATCTCTTGTGTTTTCCTCAAAAACTTCAATTTTTAAGTTAACCCTAATTTAACTTTCTTTAATCATTATTGATTTTTTCACCATTACTAGCGATTTGGTATGCAGCAATAATCGTGTGCCATTATGTCAGTGTTTCAAGCAACAAAAATCTATTATGAGATGTGCCATGCTAATATAACATTGGTATTTTCTGTTTTGAAATTTATTTTTTGAATGTTTTTAACACCTGTATCTCGGAAACTAAGCGTTTCCCGACCCATGTTTATAAGAACTTTTTTTCATATTTTGGGAAGTTCTACCACACCGTAAAGTTTGATCCGTACAATTCTGGACACCCTGTATCTATAACTCTAAATATAGTGACTGTTTCGATGTGCATATTATAGATTGAATTATTTCAACAAAAAAATTTATCACATCCAAATAGTTTTGAAAGAGTCAATAACAATATAGAATGGAAGGAGACTAAACTGCCTTAAAAAATGGATAGGTATATAATTTTCTATATAATTAAATTTTTCTCTCAATTATTAGATTACATCACGTATGTAAGGGAAGTGTACTTAGAAAACATCTCTACTGTTATTTCCACAGGGAAACTGGTACTTTAAAATAATTTCTTGAGACACTTTAATTCACACCTGATAACACCGACACGTTTTTCCTTTCATTTAACATGTATTTCCGATACAGTACAGCCCAAATAACGTTTTCCACAGCCTATAATTTTATGAATATAAGTTGTTTGGAAAAATACGACAACACGTCCATTTTTTATTTAAGGAGGATGAATTTTAGCACAATATTTGCACAGGTACGAATAAATCATAAGCTCATATGCTATTTCATTGCTTGATAAATTATCGTATCAATGATTCAAAATTAGCTCAATAATCTACACGTTTATATTTTTATTAGAATTCTTTCAAAAGTGAAACACAACAAAAACTATATACTAGATTATTTGCCCAAAGGCGTGCGGTTTCAAGCAAACTAAATCTATTTTATCGAAATTAAATATTTTTAATAACGTCTTTTACTTATTGAACTTAACCTCGGCTACTTAATTGCAACCGCCTGGAATTATCTTTAAAAAAAATAAAG
Organism: Rhagium mordax; assembly: GCA_963680705.1. Lineage (NCBI taxonomy): Eukaryota > Metazoa > Arthropoda > Insecta > Coleoptera > Cerambycidae > Rhagium > Rhagium mordax. The sequence continues at coordinate 22,732,204 of OY796661.1, read as the reverse complement.
ATTCGATTAATTAAACACACTGGGTATAAATTAAAAGAGTTTATTTTTATTTACAACGTCTATTTAAAATTCAAATATCCTAGTGGTAGCCTACGACTACTTTAGCAAGTTCAGGTTTGTAAGATCCATCATCGAAAAGCTTTTCAGTAATATCATGCACGTATTGACCCTCGAGACCAGATCCGGCAGGTACTAATCCGTAAGGAGAAGCACTCAATGGCAGTGGGCTGATTTCAGGCTTGTAGGAACCGTCGTCGGAGAGAGTCTCAAGATGATCTGGTACATATTGACCTTCAAGTCCGGATCCAGAAGGTACAAGTCCATAAGGAGAGGGGCTCAATGGCAACGGGCTGATTTCAGGTTTGTAGGAGCCGTCGTCGTAGAGCTTCTCGAGATTGTCGGGGATGTATTCGCCTTCCAAACCGTAAGCTGATCGTACAACGACGCCGCCGGCGTATGGGGCCAAGAGGGGTTGTGGAGCGTATGCACCATACGCACTGAGGAATGCACCAGCTGGGGCTAGTACTCCTGCACTTGCTGATGCAATGACTCCAAGAGCAATGACAATACTCTAGAAACACATGTTTAATTACTATAACGTGTAAAAAATATGTGCGTTATTGCATAAGAGTTTGAGGAAGCGGTTTTTACAAAAAAATAACAGAATTTGTTTGAGATAGTTCAACAAATACTTGGGAGCCCTCAAAAATGTTTTTTGTTAAGCCAATTATTTTTTTATATGATAAACCAACTTTTTTGTGGAAATCTGGGAGGCACATATTTTTCCCCGTATGGTGAAATATGTTTTTGTCAAAAGGACAATGCACCGTACGAAGAAAAAAGTATTCTTTCGAGATTCTCCAGAATAAGTACGGCCATTTAAAAGAAAAAAATATTGTCATAGCGACGCAACTGCATAATAAATAAATGTTTTGGGGGTACCTAAGTATCTGTTGAATTACTTCCCCGAATTTTGTTACATAACTAATTGAAAAGTTACACTATATTCCTCACTCTTTATACACGCTGTATATGAGTTCAGCGGATTTTTTATATTGGAAGATGACAGCATGTATATCAGATTTTTTATGGAATTCTTAAATATATTTTATACAGTTCCCTTTAAATTATAAATATGTGGCTATAATAGAAGATATATTTTTTAATTACATACATTAAGTTACATAATTACATAATGAGTAATTTTATTTGCAGAATATCATGACATTTAAACTATAAACTGTGTTTAATGAATTGATTTTATAATTTTTAAATGAAACAATTCAGTTATACAGTCAGTTTCTAATAACCAAACAACCCGAATACATTCAAAATACGACAATAAGAAGAATTCATATAAACATAAACTGCTGTCATAAAATTATTGTATTTTGAAATTTATAATTTTCTAAAAAATTTGCGTGTTACGTTTTGCTGCAAGAATTCTAAATTTGTTTTCTATTATGTTGCTTTATTATTGAAATTCTCAACTAAAAATTATAGTAACCAGTGATGGAAATATGGGATTATTTTTAACCGAAAAATATAGGTGCCTTTCTCATGAGTCGAAGACCACGGAGGGTTGTCAAGAATCGCAAGTAACCGAAAAAATAATAATTTTTTGAAAAATTTGAACATCCTGTATTTGATTTATCTGAATAACAGAGCATTTTAAAACACACGTTTGTACTTACTTTTTTTAATTAGTCACGGAATTATATATTTAGAAAATACCCTGTATAAATTTGATGACTAAAAATAATTGCCATACAGATGCATCAAAAGTAATGTAAGGAACAAAATAAACGAACTTGGTAAAAATTCAGTGGAAAAGGTCAAAGATCAACAAAAAGTCTATAAGGAATACTATGAACCTCCATCTATTTGTGAATAGAAGTTTTTGTTTGTTATAAATTAAAGTGGAATATTGATGTGCAGATACGAGCAAAGATTTCCAACCTGACAAAAAGAAAACTCCCGAGAAATGTAGATCTCATTCATCTTGCACCCTTGAAGATTTTTTTCTACCACGTTAGAGTCGTTTGCTCATCTATTCATTTAAAATAATAGGTTTAATTCCATTAAATAATGATGGACGTAATTCACAATGCCAATAACACAACCATAAAAATTTTACACGTGTCTGTATCGATTTTGTTTTATATTACTTTACTAAATTTTTTATTTAAAAGATTAGTTCTGTGATAAAATTAATTCGTGTTTAGCTTGACCGCAGTGGTGCAGGGTTTGCTCATTTTACTTTACTGACCAGAAATATTTTGCGACAATTAAGAAGAATTAATACATTTTAAAGATTATTTATTTCTACTATCAGTCATATTAATTTGGTGACTCGGTGACTTGTTTAAAAGTAACTAATTATATTAAATTAATGCAGAAAATGTATTGTTTACTGAGATAAAAATGGCAAGTTAAATAAAAGAAAAAATAAATGAAGGAGACAAACAGGGACATACTTCTCGTCGTGGATACGTTTATCACTCAAAAACTTTCTACTAATTTTTGCTTTGTTCTTCTTATTTGACATTTTTAATGTATTAAAAATTTAATGGAAAATGTACTTCATAACAACTCAACAGTTTATTAAAAAAATTTCTTTATCTTAATAATTCTGTGCAAAAATTGTATTAATTGTATCATCAAACAACACACAAATTTTCGGTTTAAGTTTAAAATACACTAGAGAATCATTTGTGGCCACTATTAAATTTAAGTAAGGAGTCGCCGCACTAAGAATTCAATTCGCTTATTATGAGATAATAAAAGTTCGATATAAAACGTTAAAATTATAACAGGTAATTAAATTTTACTTACGAAACCGTTCATTATGATTTAATCTTGTTGCTGTTGTTAAACCCGAACAAGTGATATCAAATTCTTGATGACTGTTTGTTTTATACCTTGATGGCAACCTTGTCCACGCCCAAAAATTGCAAAGAAAATAGTCCAATTTCCGTATAAGTATTGCATTAAAATCTATATTAATATAAAAATTTACATACTATCAGGTTTTTGTGATATTTGCAATTTCATTGAAGATAATATAATAGCCTATATAATGTACCGAACAACTAGGTGAGAATGGATGTTTATTATTTGTTTAAAATTTTTTATGATAAAAGGAAATGTAATTGCATTTGGAAACGTGCTGGAATTATTTCAGCTCATCACATTTCACCAATCACTGCAGGCTGCTAAAATTTATTAGAGCGATTGTTAATGTTTTCCTAATCGCCTCCCAAGTCGCCTACGTAACTCCCTGGAATTCCTGGAAATAAAAATTTGTAGTTTATTGTGGATTTTGAACCACTATTTTACATACCAAAATCTCTCTGATCATAGCATCCCATAATACGTTGGAATTTGATGGTTCATAACAGTTGATGAAGTTGAGAATTATTTAAATCAAATTGATGCTACATATAATGTGAAGAAAAATTCTAGAAATTTTGATAAAAATGCAGAATGATTTGTTAAGTCAGATGAAGTAAAGAATGTTAATCAAACGATTTTTCCAATTGTAACAGCACAAATGGGTGACATCTCTTCTGCTGTCTTAATTAATTTATGAAGACAAAATTCTGCAGTATTGGAAAAATCTCTGGAATGTTTGGAAGTAGTAAAAATTGCCACGTTGCCTGTTAGTAACCTTGTAATTTCTTTAGTAGTAGGTGCAAAATTGCAAAAAATTAAGAAACAAATGTTGTTGGCCATCAAAATATGTGAAGTTGAGTAGGTATACGATATTATATTTTAAATGGCGCCGAAACTGGATAAAAAAATATTACTTGGATTTGATTGGTTAACAGTACCCAATCCAAATTTAGATTTTTACACTCACGTGTTAACAATATTTGTTGAGAAACAAGGTCATATAAAAATTTTATTGTAATTTAAATGTAACTAATGCATTAATATTTTTATTTAGATTTTGAGAAAAAGATTCAGAAAGCTGATTTTTTTGGTTCTCAGCATTATTTGTTTAAACTTCTATGGGGACATCGCGATGTGTTTTGAAAAATTCCAGGCCATACATTATATGAATATCAAAATATACAGTGAGTAGTAAAGGAACAAATTCAATATCTTCAAAACGTCGTAAATTTTGGAAAAATCGCTCGTACAGGTCGATTTTGAAATATTCTTTATTCTACAAGGTGTCCCAAAAAAGTTGGGCAGTGATCAACTTTGATTTTTCAAATGGCATCCCAAATTTTTTTGCAATTTCGAATTCCCTGTAAATTTATATACATTTTCTATGTATTACACCCTATATCTAGAATTAATCGTATTTTTTATCTCTAAAACATACGAAACGGACTTAGGTACGTTACACGAGATGTGAAACACTATTTAAATAATATTGTTCATTCTTCTACGGGTTATACCTAAATTATTTGCAATTTAGAGTTAGTGAACCTAATAATATAAATAAAATAATTATTTATCCCATAAATGACAAGGATAACAACTTCATACGAGGAACGATGGACCTTAGCATCTGATAGGCTTAAATTGAAAACTGAGACACGTAAACTTAAATTCCACAGTGGTCATTAGCTCCGAATTTAAAAAAAATATGATTCAGTTTTAATGAAACCCCACCCCATATCCTATACAAAGAATTGCTCTGAAATAAAAAAATATATATTGTACGATGGTACATTTTACGTGAATTGGAAGCATTAGACGCAACAAATGCGAAATAAGAGATGCACATGATAACATGAAGACATAACTTAATATTCTAATCTCTAAATATATTTTAAGATGCCAGTGTTACTAAAATTGTAACTAAATCCATTATCGTTTTCTTGTTAGATATAATTATGATTATATATAGCTTCACTGTATAATTATTGTAATAATTTCAATTAAAAAGTATTGACATTCCGATAAACTGGATATCAACGCCATGAGTTTTGAACCAGATATCATTTGCCGGGGAACTTGGTAATTTATCCATGTTAAATAGTGACTCCAACTTGTTATATTTTTGCATTCAGTAATGTTGAGGTTGGTGGGGGAATGTAAAAGAGTAGCGCCACATTTATGCTAATAATGAGTTAATAGTGAACTAGCAATCGTTAAGTTGTTGCAGTTGGTAATGACCAACGACCTAGCAGTCCAAAAACTATACCTCAACGACGTTTTTAAAATGACTTCCAGGCTTGATATTTAAAGAGTTTCTAATAGAAATCTGCATTTTTAAAGCGACAAGTGAGAAGAAGTTTCCTCGGCCAGATTATCAGTACGTAATTGTCCATAAATCACCCTCCCCAGATTACAGTGACGTGCAATATACAATATCACAACATTAAATGAACAAAAACGCTCTTCTGAACCCTTCCAACTGTGAACGAAAGAAAAATTTCGATAATTAATTATTGAAAGTTAAAATTCGCTCGGCCCCTGCCCGATTTGTAAACAATACTGCGGTCCCTCTTATGGTAAACCGATGGATGTTTTGTATGAAATTATATTAACTTGATGTGTATCGATTAGGGTTGGCATTGTTAAAGTTTGTGCCTATTTGGAGGATTGTAATTAGGTCTTTTATGACTCGACCGAATCATTATCACGTATTCAATCTTAGAGGATAATATCCCGACGTTTTTACGGTCTGTTAAATAAACGTAGAAGGATTTAATTGACCTACTTTCAATCACTGACATACCTCCTGGAATGTTTTTGGTTTTCTAATATGTTATTCATTTTTGCAAAGAACAAAATTTGGTAGAAAATAGTCATGAACAAATTATTGACACTAGTAAAATGTGTAATAAATTTGTCACATATAAATCCAACTGAAACTGCTGAAATGAAAAAATTCCATTTATACTTGAAAGCACAGGCACATCACTAACTCTCGGAGGATATTAAAAAAGGAACAACATCGATATATTCAAGGTGAAATGTAAAAAAAAATATGCTTACATACTTCACACTGAAGTAACATAAAATTCTTTCTATGAAAAATAACTAAAATAGAATAAATTGAACACCGAGATTTTATATATAGGTACGTTAAATAATTCCAAAAGTTAGTTGTTTAGGTTTATACATGGTGTGTTCCGCGTAAAACTTCCCAGTATCTAATAGATATAATTCATAATATCCATAAACTTTTCCTTCAATATTTCCAACCCAAAAATACATATTTACCTGTTTTAACGATTTTGTTATTTTCTGTTTAACATTTCATACCACCTTTCTAAGTTTTACGTTGTGGATTATTTTCCCTCAAACCCGAACAAATTGCTTTCCTGTTTGCGATGGTTCCTGTTAAATTATTTACTACGACTCGCTCGCCAAAACTGCACACCAAGCTGGTTATGTGAATATTGTCACTGCGAAAGTAAGAAGGACTGTGCCAATTACTTAAATAGTTACAGAAATGTTTAACTACACTGGACTAATGAAGAAATTAAGAGAACGTCCTGTTTCTTTTGCCAGTTTTATTCTGCTCGTTTACCATAAGGAACAGGATCAACAGGGTCAAGTCAGATCAATTAAGGAAATAATACATAATAGATTTTTCACTGATGACTTGCATTCTTCAATGATTTTATTTTGCGTACTGGCTTTGTACTGCTCATTAAAGATGTAAGCACGTGCCTGATATTTCAAAAGCAGCTTGCTACGCCCTCAGGGGGCTTGAAAAGAAGACTAATTGACTGGTATTTATTAATAAATTTATACATTTTTAGTTGTCTATGCCAATGCTCGTATCATAGATTAAGCTTCAATTATTGGATCTTGGACATATTTCTAACATAGCTTAAAGTGAATTAATGAATCTGTTCAATCATCCTCTCCTTAGTATACTAAAATCAAGCACAAAAACAAATTTGCTCCTTCCATTTCCATTTTACACTGAATTTAAAGTACTTTTAGCGAGAGAATTTCAAATGAGCAGTGAGCGCCGCAGTTACACATTATTAAAATTGACTTAATAGGCCAGTAAAAATAATGAGTCGACCTAAAACAAATGTGTTCTCTAGAGGGTACTTTTCATGTGCCTAAAAATCCCCAGTGATCCCCCGATCTAAACTACCCCAAAACCACCCCCAAAGGTAAATTTTTTTATTTTTTTGCGATTTTCTCAAAAACCTTAAACTTTTCGATAAAACTTCAAGATACATTTTTATAGAGCATAAAATTCCCTATAAAGTGGTATACATAATTGTATAAATTCGAGTAATTTCAAAGCCCTCTATAGCCTTTTGAAAATAAATAAAATTTAAATTCTGCGAAAATATTTTCAATTTCGCAAGTTATGACCAATACTTTAAAACTACAATAACACTACTTGTGTTTAATTGTATTTTTATCATATCTGAGTCATTTATGTAATTCGCAATTATTTTTTATTAATATTATTAATATATATATTTATTTTGAGAATATCTTACCGGTTTGCACACAAATCTCCAAGTACTAAATAAGTTAAAACTTAAAAACTACAACTTGCAGTGTATTATAAATTAAATTTGCTGCAAATACAGGACTTACTGGAGCAATTGGATTTTCATCCACAAAACAAAAATTTCAAAATGAATTCGGGTGCAATTCTTTTGCGGTTGTAGTGCGCCATCCTTTTTTATCCACCCCCAATCCTCAGGATTTAATTCGTTGCTCATCCATAGCTGTACTTCCAAGTAAACTCTTTTATATGAAGTTCAGCAACAATGTAGCGGGCAGTTGTGTGACAATATTTATAATACCTTAATTCATTTAAGTTTTCGCTTTTGTGACTGCCATACCATTTTTTAATAAAATTTTGGCCTGCTTTTATTAAATCAGATAAATTCGGAAAATCGCTTTTAAATATGGAAAGATCGTTAGAAAGAGCATTATTATTTTGTTAAATCGTTAATGCCGTTTTCTTGCCCTTTTTAAAAAATGCCGACCAGTCACAGCATGAAGGAATAGTATATTTTGAAAAATAGATATATCTAATATATTTTGTAATGCGTACATTTGTTAGCTTATTTGGCTTACCTACCAGATGTACCGGGTCCCAGCATACAAATATTTTGAGTTGCACAATGTTCTAGAAGCAACACCATAATGTCTGTATCTAGTGCTACAACAATTACGGGATTGTTACTTTCTATGGCACAATCCACTGCTGTTTTAGCAATCATATAATCTGCATCAGTCTTTGCTACTAAAAAATAATTGCGAATTACATCAATGTCGCAGATATGAAAAAAATACAATTAAACACAAGTAGTGTTATTGTAGTATTAAAGTATTGGTCAGAACTTGCGAAATCGAAAATAATTTTGCAGAATTTAAATTTTATTTATTTTCAAAAGACTATAGAGGGCTTTGAAATTACTCGAATTTATACTATATATATACCACTGGATAGGGAATTTTAAGCTCTATGAAAAATGTATCTTGAAGTTTTGTCGAAAACTTTAGGGTTTTTGAGAAAATCGCAAAATAATAAATAATTGTACCTTTGGGGGTGGTTTTGGGGTGGTTTGGCTCAGGGGATCACTGGGGACTTTTAGGCACATAAAAAGTACCCCCTAGGGAACAAAATCATGCTAAAATCAGCTTGTCCCAAATTTGTTTGAGGTTGGACTTAAAATTCACTTAATTTTATTGGACTATAATTGCAGGAAGCAGGAAAGAAATAATAGAATAGTTTAACTACAGCCAGTTGGAGTAATATATTTTCGTTACTATTCATTTAAAATTGTTTGACTAAAGGGCTTTAAGGAAACAATTATTTATTAAGGATTATAATTATTGCGTATACCAAATAATTTAATGATATTATTTGTATTCCAAATTACACTTCGTGTTCGACTAATTTAAATGATGGATTACATCTACGCTTAATGCCACTATTTAAATTAGGTGTCACTCCAGCCATCGTACTATTTATAGTATTTAAAATACGTGCCTAAGAATTAACTCCTATACTCTGTGCACTTTTCCAGCTTATCTATAAAAAGGAAGGCCCCGCCTTTTTTAGGAACCGCCCTGACCTCAGAAGTAGGGGAGTACATTTTGACATTTTTTAAAAGCAATTTCATGTTTTTCTTGACATTAAATTTGTCAAATGTATGCTAATCATGTATACCTATCTCAATTTTGTTAATTTTCATTAGCATTTCACATGAATAGGATCGGCGAATTGGTACACGATATAGAAATTTTTTTGCTAGCTAAGAATAATTCTTGGGCTACATGTACGTGTGACCTGACAAATAAGGCGCTTCCGGTTGAGTGATCAGAAACATTTTTATTAGGAATTGATCCAGCTCTCAACCTGTATTGACACCTTGTCTATTCGACTTACCATTGCGGCATACCATCAGAGCAAACTTGAATTTTCCTCTAATTTTGGAATGAGTTTTTGCGTTTTGATAATTTATGTTGCCTGTCATAAAATTAATATAGCATGTGTCTCACAGACATTTTTAAATTCTGTTAAACAAACTTTTCCAATTTGAAATTGACATGCCATTCACAAATTATTCAACTTTTTCGAAAATTCAACATGGCATTGGAAAGATTTTCGTTTTTTCCATGTTTCGTCTTAACCGAGCAATGATTTAATTCGAAAGTTAGGTACCCTATTCCACGTATTATTTTCCAAAAAACAGTTTTTTTGGAATAGACTTCATTACGATAGAGCTCATAGAGCTACTCAAGGGGTATCTTTCGTCTCTAGCACGTCTCGATTGTTATAACGGTTTTCTATGTACATTTTCAAATATCTATATATCCACTTTCGGTTGATTTTCTATTTAAAAATCACACCTTGAAATTGAAAGTATATATATTATAACTTGCGTTGTATAAAACAACTTGAGAATAAGTATAATAAATATCAACAATCAATGAAACTAGCAAGAATGAATAATTTGCATTAAAAGTGAATTCATTTTGTTTTACTTTCCGATATTAACTCTAAGCCACAAAATAGATATATTCCATCCTTCTCTGGATATTTATATTTATTTAAATATTAAATTCTACAAAGCCCAAGTAATGGAAGTTCGTTCTACATTAGCACGAAAAGGTAAAATTTCATTGTGATATGCTATAAATTAGTTGTTTTAATTTCTTGGCCATTTACATTCTACTTACATTCTACATTGAATTATTTTATGAAAAGGGTCAAGGAGTCTCCGTCACGCAAATATCTGCTTTAAAATAGAAATAAAACGCTCATTTTTACTTTCTATTGAATTAAACGAGGTAAGGTAACCGTGCAAGAAAGCACGTCCAGACCTAAACTGTTGGCCCTGAATATACTTTATTATTTAGTGCAATCAGCGCTTGGAGTTGAAAAGACACTATAGAAGAAAAAAAAATGAGGACAAGTTATGTCGCATATATACTGTAGTTGGCGCAAGTCCTGTATTTTTAAATTTCAAATAAATAATTTCAGTATTATGCCCTAACTATCACCTAATTTGGAGCCTATATCGATCATTAATTGGTCGAAAGAATGTATAGGCATTATGTCAGAAATTTTAATAGCTTGTATTCAGATATGAAGTAGTACGAGTATATAATCAACGTATTATGTTCATAAATATAAAAATACCAATTTTTGTTGGTACATTTTGAAAAAAAAATTTTTAAAATTCCGTCCTTGGTCTGTCTCTCTGTCCATCATAAAAATGTTCACGAATCCGGTATTTATCAAAATCGGTACGATAATAAAAAATAAATACTAAACGATAATTTATCAGCCTTCCAAAAGTGAAATTTAAAATTTTGTATAAAAATATTAAACTAAAAAACGGAGTCAATTTCTAGAAAATGAAAAAAAAAAATTACTTTTTCGATAACAACTGCTATTTTAGGAAAACATACTTTACGATAACTTCTGAAAACATTAATTTGTTGATTTAAATGAAACTTGGCAAAGGGGAAGATTTTGGGCTACAGATTAATCCTTTTATTGGATGTTGAAATCAATCTATCGGAAGTGTTCTTTTAAGGCCCTGGTTGATATTCAGTAGTTACTCCTTAATTCCAGAGGTTAAAACTTGTTCATGTAATTTTTGCATGAAACTTACTTAAATTTACGAAAGCTCTGAAGGGCCACATGATATTTTTTTAAAAAGGTGAAATTTCGCCTTTTCCAAAACTTGAAATTTCAACTTTTTTCTTGAAATTTCAACTTTTCTGGAGACAAAGTATGTTCTGTCAGATACAAGCTAGTCTACAATCAATAATGTTAAATGGTGAATAAGTAGTGCCAGTTATCATCTTAAATGGTACAATTTTGATTAATTATTACGTATAAACTTTTTTTTCACAAGTGTGTTAAGTATAGGTACAGGGTGGGCCATTGAAAAGGAAACACATCTGTTTTGGGACACTTTCTTGATTTTTGGGGGACAACTTTTGATGCCAAACTTGACATTGACACATCAGCCCCCTAGCCCCAGCAACCCCTAACCAAGAATTTAAATAGGGAAATGGGGTCGAGCGACCCCTCATTTGAAGCGTCTTTCTATTCTCTATGCGACAGCATGGTCGAAATTGGTTTTTTTCAAATTTTTTTTCGTCCCCATGGAAAGCACCCTCTAGATTAACTAAGGTGGGGATGTTGTTTGGGAAAAAAATCCTGAAACACTTCACCTTTTATCTTCTGAATGGCACATTTTGATGTCAAATTTAACTTTGTCAGGTCAATCCCCTAGCCCCAACAACCCCCAACAAAAACAAATATTACGGTACGGTGGTCGAGTGACCCTTCATTTTGAAGGTATTTTGATTCTCTATGCGAGTGCATGATTTTTTGAGGTTTACAAAAATGGGAAAAGTGTAGAAAAAAATTAAAACATCGAAATTCAGCGTCAGAAGAAATTTTTATTAGTTCACATAGAGAATCAAAAGACCTTTAAAATGAGGGGTCATACGACCACTTTACCGTAATTTTTGTTTTTGTTGGGGCTACGGGGTTGACCTGACAAAGTCAAATTTGACATTAAATTGTGCCGTTCAAAAGATAAAAGGGGACGTGTTTCAGGATTTTTTTCCCAAACAACACCCCTACCTTAGTTTATCTAGAGGGTGATTTTCATGGGGACGAAAAAAAATTGTAAAAACTAATTTCGACCATGCTGTCGCATAGAGAATTGAAACGATTCAAATGAGGGGTCGTTCGACCCTATTTAAATTCTTAAGTTAGAGGCGGCTGGGGCTATGGGGTTGATAGGGGGTGTCAACGCCAACTTTAACATCAAAAGTTGTCCCCCAAAAATCATGAGTCGACCTGTCCGAGCGTTTTTTCAAGAAACTAGCCTAAGTGTCCCAAAACAGGCGTGTTTCCTTTTCAATGGCCCACCCTGTACCTATACTTAACACTTGTGAAAAAAAAGTTTATACGTAATAATTAATCAAAATTGTACCATTTAAGATGATAACTGGCACTACTTACTCACCATTTCATTATTAATTGTAGACTAGCTTGTATCTGACAGAACATACATTGTGTCTCCAGAAAAGTTGAAATTTCAAGAAAAAAGTTGAAATTTCATGTTTTTAAAAAGGTGAAATTTAAAGTTTTTTTCTTGAAATTTCAAGAAAACATGTTGAAATTTCACCTTTTTAAAAAAATATCATGTGGCCCTTCAGAGCTTTCGTATAAATTGTCACAGAAAGCAAGAGATAAAATATTTAATATTTTGCAGACAGCAATTATTATACTATAATGCCTATATATTCTACATTTGTGGTAATTTAAAGAAAAATATACAAGTATTGATTTACATCAGATTATTTCATAAAAAATAACAGTGATAATACTGGCACATTTGCTGATATTTTCGTTTAGATTCCTTATCGCCAACACCCACCCTTAGATCCGTACGTCCTGAAAGAAGTATCTGTAAATATATTAAATAAACACATTCAAGAAATTCAAACATTATTTGCGTTTGTGTTTTCGCCTTGCAGTATATTATCTGGAAAAACTTCAATTTCTTGTTAAATTTGTCCTTTTGCCCGTGACCCACAATTACATCAAGCAAAAACCGCATAAACCACAATAATGACATTTTACATTTTACTTTGTTACAGCATGGAGTGTGTACCTAACCATGACAGATATAGAGCTCCAGCTTACCATTCCTAATGACAGAGGAAAGCTGCCTCCGTCTGACCATCCAATACTCACGTTATACGCCAAGGACAATCAAGGCGATATCGTAGAACACCATAATAAACATTTGAGATACTCAGTAAATGGGTCCGAATACTTTCAAGTTTATGCTTCCACTGGGGATGTGCTGCTGTCCCACAAATTTTTTCAGGCAGATATGAAAGGCAAGTAACAAGTAACTACATGAAAATATATGTATCGAGGATAACTGTAAGGAAACCGGGATATTCAGAAAGTAGAGCAAATGTTTTTAAATATACAGGATGTACAGGGAGTAACACGACGTTGCATTAATTATTTTTATTGCTTAAAGGAAAAAATTTATTCATGGAAAATAGGGTATACAATAGTATCATTATTTTTTATTCAATGCTTATAAGTCATAAACAATAAAATTATGCAGTAGAATGTCAATATGTGCACATTAAATTTAAGTCTAATTAAAATATGAACAGCTTTGTTTGTATGGCATAATACACATGACCATCAATAATAGTAACATCAAGTAAGTTCGCTAGTTCAATAGCAATTAAATTCCCTAGCAATCGCGAAGACGCTTTCCTCTACATGCATCGAATATTTTCCAAATGCATTATTGACCATGACTGCCCTTAACCGGAAACAAGCTAATTGTATTACTTAAATCTACAATTTCTCATATGACCGGAATGCAATACAAACTTTTAAGATACGTCTGTTGCAGGACTGGGCAAAGTTTCAACTACAGCCTGTGTCGTCGACACTATCACTGGAGATCGCGATTGGACAAGTCTGGAGATGAACGTGTTTCCCTTAGATTATCTTGACTGCGATGAAATCTTGGCAGATATATGCTACTGGACCGCGGTGACATATAGAATTGAAGAGGGTACTCAACCGACTGTATTAGGACCGTTAGCCTCGCCCTATATAACGGAGATGTGCCCCTATTACAATATTAACTACATCACAACATCAGGTAAGATTTTTTTCTTTTTATATAGTTATATACAATGTGTAATTGACGATCGTTAAAAATGTGATGCATATCAATATTTAATAGGCTTAAATAATCACGAATAGTTTTGAAAAATCAGAACAGTACTCAAGTCAAAAAATTGGAAACTAAAAATTGATCATTGATAATTAATTACTGAAAACTGTCGAATGAAAACTAAAAACTGTAAAGTGAAATGTAAAATCTGAATTGTGTTAATCATCTATTTGACCATGACTTATTATGGTCAATTAAACGTGCACCCCAACCCTGAACAAACAACTAGTTTGACGTGACGCTACAAGCACCTCAGAACTTCCAAAATCTTTTGAAAGATTGCGAGCAGGTTTACTTACCCTTCGACTTTATTATGTCCGAAATCACCGTATAACTTTATCTTTGGCCAAATTGCACCCTACTGATTATAATTGTGGAAAAAATATTTTTAAAGCCAGATAACTGAATACTCGAATCTTTCTGTACCTACTATTCCAATACATTTAATTGACAACTTGTGAAACCAAACCAAAGTTTCGGGCGAGTTTTTGAATTACCGTTGGATTATGCATATTACATTAGTTTTGCTTTTTATGCCGCTGAAAAGTACGAAATCTATCAAACCGCCCATATTCATTAACGAAATTAAGCGATGTACATACATCGTATCCATCGAATTGAAAAGCTGATAAATCAAATGGGGGAGTGAGGTTTATAAATTATGGTGGGTAATATAATATGAAACGTGTTACAACAGAACTCGGATGTTTCTCACGTTAGATACTCATTAATTTTATATTGTATAAAAAAACGTGTGAACTTTTCTGAAAAACACGAGAGAAATTTATTTGGTAATTTTCTCACCCTGGCCGTAGACCAGTGACTTCTAATAAAATATGTATTTTGTGTTCAAATTATTTATTTTGTCTTGAAATGAATTTTAAATTCACGAATTATTTCATGTGGTACAATATAAATCAATAGCCTTTATTTTCCTTTTAGACTGCATAAATATGTATGTATAGAAATGGTCAACAATTAGGTTACAAGAAATTCACCTAATGTATGGAAACATTTGTCTAGTAAATTTAATTTCATTTTAAAACTATTTACATTATTAAATTTATAGTCGTACGGAAAATATTTGGCCTCAAAATATTAATAAATTAAACAAGGTACACCGAAAGTGGTGGCTTGCCTTACTGCGCATGATTTAATAATGAGCGCATGCCGTAGGCATACAGTGAAGGAATTAAAGGAATGACGTAGAGGTATTTTGTCTTAATGAATATTGTCACCATTTCATTTTAATTCCTAACACTTTTTCATTCACGAGAAATCTCTTCCAATTTCCACCCCTGTTTCGTATTTTCTTGTATTTCTAACACGAAAATTTTTATTTGTAATAAATCTTGCCTTATTCCCAAAAATATATACCTAGATACACAGACATCATAAATTAAAATACTTAAAAGGGTTGGTAATTCGGTTAGTAATTTTTATACATCTCTTTGCGTGAACAACTGCTACAAATATTTGCAATTATGTTTATTCTTCTTTATTCTTCTGGGCAATAAAACCATACGCTGATAAGGTTAACAAGATGCTGCAAAAGGGGATACCAGGTCTGAGTCTAAGACCGTGATATAAACTAATTAATTGATTTTTTAATAAAATTGGTTTTAAATTTCTTACTAAGGACATTGAATTTAATTTAGACTGGTTAGAGTTTAACTTCCAGTTGAGACACTTATCCAAAACACCATTTGAAGCAATTATAAAAATTTACTGTTTGAAAGATTTATTGCTTATTTTAATATCTAAATCCAATTACCCTATCGGCATTTAAATGTTATCTCTATGGACAGTACCAGTTATAAAAATTATTTAAAGAAGTATCACATTTATTTTATGAAATTAATGCGTTTTATGAATTTAAACGAAATTTTAAAAAAATATTGGTTATATTGCGTTGGGTCTCTAGTTTAATGAAAATTAATTTGAATAAAATGCCAACGTGTCAGTGTTTTATTGCACCTTCTCGAGGGTATAAAATAAATAAATATAAAATTATAAATATATACATAATATAATAATGCACAAACTTAAAAATACTTTCTTTAATATTATTTTTTTAAAGTTTTAAAAAACACTATACCTACGTATAACCATAAACATTACATTTAAATATTTATACACACGAAAGGATAAATGTATAAATATTTAAATATAATATTTTTGATTATATTGTAGTGGGTTTTTTTTTTACTTTTCAAAGACAATTTTAAATTTAAAACGTCGGAATGTTGGCCTTTTAATCAAAGTAGTTTTCTTTAAACGAGAAATCTAACCCAGCAAAATCATACAAAAATAATTTAACAAGTCGAAAAAAATATTCAAATTAAATGAATTGTTCAATATATCTCCCTGATTGACTAATATATTCTTTTGACTTAAATTTATCTATTAATTTTATATACTTACCTCATTTTTTGTATGCCTACATATAAAAGCCTAAAAGCCAATTAAATTTAACTCTGAACACCTTATTATGCTTATATAAATCTTATTTTTTACAATTCTCTTTCTTTGCTTGATATGCATTGTTTATAAATTACTTTATTTAGGCTTCATACAAGCATAATAACAAAAATCATACCCAATTTGATATACTCACATTGATGTTTCATCTCTAAACATACAATTATTAAGTTTATTGGACCTTCATTAATGCATAATAAAAATTGGATTAAAAATTACAAAATTCAAAACGTCTAAAAATAAATTATTGAAAAATATTTTTTTAACTCACCACAAAATTCATTCATTATGGTCACCAATTAAAAACGATGTACATGTTCTTTCGCATTTATTTTAGCTCATCAAGGAGACTAGACCACGTTAAATTAAAATTCTACCTTTATCTCCCTGACGAGATAAAATAAAGTCGAAAGAACATGTACATCTTCTCGGGGACATCGTTTTTAATTGGTGACCATAATTTTGTGGTGAGTTAAAAAAAAATGTTTTCAATAATTTATTTTTAGACGTTTTCAGCTTTGTAATTTTTAATCTAATTTTTACCATGCACTAAAGTCCAATAAACTTAATAATTGTATGTTTAGAGATAAAACATCAATGTGAGTATATCAAATTGGATATGTTTTTTGTTATTATGCTTGTATAAAGCCTAAATAAAGTCATTTATAAATAAATCTTATTGTTAGTAAAAAAATATAAGAATTCTGCTATGGAATTCTCTTTATTTCAAGGAAAATCTGTAAAAAGATGGAAATATTCGTGGTGAGAGAACTCATACTACAAGTTGCATTGAATATTATCCAGGGAAATTAAGATGAATGATCAAAGTTTAGTTTCCAACTCCTTCTAAGATGGAAATTGTTATAGTACTGCTTAAAAACTTTACTTTGCAGTGTAGCATATAGTCCGTGGGTTTCAACCTCAAATAAGTTTTTAGCTTCGTGGATACATGTAGTATTTCATTCATAAAATAGGATTCAGAAAATTTCAGGGGATTTTTAATACAAAGCTGGTACTCTATTATTGTTGTATACAAGCCATCACTCGAGCCATCATATTAGCCCATGGATTGTAATTCTGATTGCTAATAAAAAAAGAAGAAGACTACCCACACAAAACAATAGCTGAAAGCATAAATTTTGGCTAAATAATTAATCAGATTTTAATTATTTTTTGGAAAACAATACTAATACACTGACGATCAATTGAAGTGACCCAAGAAAAATTTGCATCAACTTCCAACTCATATATCTTTTGATTCAAGAATCGCAGAGCCGTAAATCTTTTTAGGTATTATAGATATACGCCTCAAGAATATGTGACACATTTTGCTTGACCTTGACTCGTTTATTTTTGGAGATACGGTGATGAAGGTTGAGCTATGTTTTTCTGCCAAAGTTTGAGGTCGTGCATGGAGTGTCCCAAACCGTTTTCGGATATGACAATATAGTCATTTTGTACCCTCATTCATTGCGTTCATTTTCATTTTTGATTGATTGTGCTAACTTAATTGTTGTTGATTTTATGAGGATTTCTATACAACAGTACATTTTTTGACTTTTTGACAGGGGGAAAACTGAATTGATATTTTTCGCAAATGAAATTATGAATGCGCGGGATAGGTACCTCAATCAAATTTTCCGGCCTATTGTATTGCCTTTTGCGAATCAAAGAGACCCTGAATTTCTATATATGCAAGACCACATCGTGTGGCCAAAGCACAGCGATGCAAGGCCAGTAAACGGGAAAAAAAAAAAAGACCACATCGTGTTCGAGTAGTAAACAATTTTTTCGAAGAACATATCACAAGAATGGTATGGCCTTCCTGCTCGCCGAATCTTAACCCTATCGAGCATGTCTGGGGCGCACTTGGAAGACGCCTTCGCAAACGAATGGTACCAGCTATCAATTTGGAAGAACTTGCTGTTGCCGTTTCAGAAGAATGGACTCTTGTGGATCAGCAAATTATAGATAATTGCATTGTCAGTATGCCCAGACGGTATCAAGCTGTTATAGGAGCAAGAGGTGAACCAACTCGTTATTGACATTTAATGCTAAAATTTTTTATTTGTGTATTATGTACGTGTAAGATTTTAATTGTAAACATTTAAAAAAGTAAGGATTTAAAGTCAAAAAATGTCCTGTTGTATAGAAATCCTCATAAAATCAACAACAATTAAGTTAGCACAATCAATCAAAAATAAAAATGAACCCAATGAATGAGGGTACAAAATGACTATATTGTCATATCCGAAAACGGTTTGGGACACTCCATGCACAATCTCAAACTTTGGTAGAAAAACATGGCTCAACTTTCACCACCGTATCTCCAAAAATAAACGAGACAAGTACAAGCAAAATGTGTCACATATTCTTGAGGCGTATATCTATAATACCTAAAAAGATTTATGGCTTTGCGATTCTTGCATCAAAAGATATATGAGTTGGAAGTTGATGCAAATTTTTCTTGGGTCACTTCAATTGATCGTCAGTGTATATTCACTAAAAGCAATTGCAATATGAAAACAATTTTTGTAATTTCACAACTATTTAACAATTTCAAACAAAAATGTTAGATATGCAAGGTTATGCGAACAAATGTGTAACAGTGTAACATCAATATGCCATTAGTTAATCATCGATTGCGTATAGAGCAACCTCTGCAATACTGTAATCGTATAATAAACAACAACAGATTGACATGTAAAAATATATTTTCAATGCAAACTGTTATCTCGTGGATATAAATACTTACACGTATTTATTACTCTAGACTATTCCTGTTACCATTCAGTTCATCAAATGCAAGCATTTCAATCTACATGGATATATTAAATAACAACTGAAACCGTGTATTATCGGAAATATTGGCAGCAAATAAAGTTCGTCATTAAAATAATCCCCTTACTTGGTATACAATGAGAATAAGTTGATGGCGGCAGTTTTCCAGCTCATTAATATGTTTTTATAAATAATTCTAGAAATAAATTGCTTAATATTCAACAGATTCGTACGATATTTTTTTGTAAATACTCATTCTGAAACCAGTTAAACGCAAAATCATGTACATACACTTCATGTTCTGCTCTAAATCATCTCTCATCCCCTTCCAGTTCCACCCTTCTACGCAAAATAGTACATAAATTTGATTCTTTATAATATTAATTTATAAAATTCGATAGATGTATTCACCTTGCTAATTGAATTTGTTATACCTATCACTTACACAATAATAGTCAGTATACTAATATCCACCACGTGCCCATATACCTTTAAGTAATAGATATCGAGCAAAATACGTAGTTTCTATATGCCTCAAACCTTGAACCCCAGACTTGTCTATTATATTTGAGGCTTATTATAAGTAAATCACTATTGTTGTAAATATTGCGTACTAGTTGTAATCGATGACCTTTATTTACCAAACCTAATATAGTTTTTACTAGAAATTTCAATAGTATAGTAAATGAATAAATATCTTTACTTTAATTTCCGAAGTTCATACCATGGTTTTATTGAATATCATGCGAATTAAGGTCATTTTTACCACCACCTATACCAACATAATATACTATTCTTATATTATCGAAATATTTTAACACAAACTTAATTTAAAAGTTACCTTTTAGAGTAAGATTTTTGTTTAAATTAAATAAATAGTATATAGAAAATATTTTAATGTGGTTCTGAAGCTTTTACAGAGCTGATGATCAGTAACATAATCTCAAAGTATTCACCTCATTGACAATTTTGATTGCTTGACGTTTTGACCATTCGGGGGCATTTAATAAGACTACAACAAAGAGGTTGTTATGTCAATTATTCAATACTCAGTACAATCAACAAAAAAAAGAATTGGAAAGCTCGTCATCTGTTTCCTGAAAGAGTAAATTAGAGACATATCAACTCAAGTGCCAAAAAGAAGTTGATTAGGCCCTTTAACAACATTGAGAATAAGCCATTTCAATGACCACATATCATATGCAAATAAATAAAGCCAATATAATTTTGAAGGAAAATTAATGAATGAACTGTAGGAGTCAAACATATCCAAACAGTGTTTTAATAATAATAATAATAATAATAGCTCGTTTATTTTTATTGCCCAACATATTTCTCCAATTACAGGACAATATAAATTACAAACATTACAAATCGTATAAATAGATAACATAGCAAAAGAAAAAAAGAATATATAAAAAAAGAAAGAATATATACCTACACAAGTTTACCAAAAATCATAATTGAAAGTAAAATATATTAAGTTAGGAAGGTTAATCCCATATGAGTAATTGTTCATATTGTGGAAAAAATAGAATACTACTCATAAAATTCCTTTATTGGACGTCCAATAAAGGAATTTTATGGGTAGTATTCTATTTTTTCCACAATATAAAATATATTATTAACATCATAATCCAACTAATATAAATATCGTATCACAATCAGTAACGCAATTGTGTGGATTAGATACAGAAAACGAAAAGAAAAATACCTTGTGAAGAAAATTAATAAATAAATAAATAAATAAATAGATATATACGATCTTTCTGTGAAATCTTGGAACTGGAAACATGACCGACGAATGATCATCTCTCGACCTATACATGGCAAAGTCAGTGGGAATAAAATCAAAGAAAACAAGAATAGACAGCACCCAGCTGGATCTGCACCACACGGCAACAAAGTGGCTACAAATATGTCTCCACTACCACCAGTTCTCTGTAAAGGTTTCAAATATGTCACTAGAAAGAAGAGATAATGAATTATTTGAAAGCAACATTTTACCAACTACCGATAGAAAGCAGCATCAGCAGCCATTGTACAAGAATATAAATTACCAAAACCGAACACAACGAGAATAGAAAAAGACGTCCTGAGACTTCATCAAAGGAAACATGCTATTAATGGATACAGAGGGATACTATAGTATGTTCACAAAGCTCTGAAACCGCGTCAAAACAAATATATTCACGTGTTGAGTTCGTAGACCGTTCTCATTGGTTGCATTAAATCGATCTTGTGAATTAGGCCAATATGTGCCTGTTTGTTCACGTTGACACTATTGACGGTGCATGCATTTGTTTTGACGCGGTCTCAGCACTTTGTGAACATACTTTACAGAACTCATTTCATAAGATATATCATTAAGACCATCGAAAATTACACATCAGATGCATCCTGCATCACAGGGAGCAAAAAAAACTGGTACCAGAATTAAGACCACCACAGCTTTACTGTTGACATACTACCTAGGTGCTATATGCTACCTCGCCTTAACGAGATATCTAGCCAAACATTTCTAGTCATACATTGGACAATCAGAACACCATATCATAAACTCATATCATTTCATGTAACAGTTAAAAGCACTTTGCTTTAAGAGCCCCACATCAAGCATTAAGAATAATCAAAGCGAAAGGGAACCCTACATTTAATGTGGTTTAAAATAGTCTGCAAGGAATGGCCTGTAAGACCACGATAATGTAGTCGAAACAACAAGCATTCAATATTTATCGAGGAGGGGAATCTGAGAATTCTTCATCAGCTCCGCCTTATAATCAGATTTAAAAGACACTTCGAAAGTAATAAGTCAATTAACCTTTTTAGGTCAATATAAGGAAAACCCATTGCAAAGCTCTTAAAAGGCACATATCATGTGCAAACAAGGAAATTCAACGTAATTTTTAAACTAGTTAAGCCTTACTGAAGGAAAGAATCCTGAACAATAGAAGTCAACTAGATGACATATCCATGCAGCCTTATGATCTTTACTTACAGTTAACTGGAATGTTGGATGACATGGAAGACATCTTTCCACGTACAAGGTAGTCAGTAGAAGTGAAATCAATGAAAATAGCTTGACCTGCACTAGAAACCAACAGAGTGTTCTTTGTGATCATTATATGCCCGATACATCAATTGTTTGTAGTAGTTTTAATAATTCTAAAGTCAGTAATAAAACAAAAGATCTTTAGATGCAATACTTTCCCAACTGCTGGTAGAGAGTAACATCGGTAGTTATTTCATTAAAATCCAAATCACCAAAACAGAACATAACGAGAAAGGAAAGACTATCCTTGAGATAGTCAAAGCATCAGCATGCCAGCTTAATAAGGGGATCAAAAACACATTATTAATGAATCCAGTAGTCAACCAGAAGAAAAGTTATTAGAGGATTCAGCTTACCATAAAAAATCTCACCAAAAAATAATAACTCCGCCCAATTGCAATAATTATTGTTGGTTTACCGACCCATATTTTCCAACCTTTTCTAGTCATTTACTAGACAAAATAACTATATTATTAATGCATCTCATTAAAACGAAGTCATAACAATTTAAGTTTCCGGTAACATAATAAGACACCCACCCGTTAGGGCACACTACTTGTATAGGAATTTAATAATCAAACTTTTTCACTAAAATAAGAGTTTAAATGGGCATCTTGAAATGGATATAAAGCGTGGGTTCTTTGTCACTACGATAGAACTGTTTCAAATTCCTTCTAAACAACGAAGTCGTTTGTCCTTAGTAACTGAAGTCAAGGAATTAATTGAAATAAACTTGCTTTGAGTAATTGAGCTACTTAAAGTTATGCAGCGTCTGAATAAACTTTAGAATATTTGTTATTGTATTTAAATAACCTTACTTCTCAGTTTGTAATATTACTGGCTGTCCTGATTAATGAACAGCGTAATGTATTTACTGCGTTTTTTGCTCACTTCAGAATATCACCTAAATGGAATTATCAAACCGATTTTCACAGTGTTTAACTTGTAGATGCTCCCCTTGTTTACTGAGTTTTGTTGTTTACTTTTCTTATCTCATTTTAAAGTTACACAAAACATGAAGTGACAGAACCAGCCAAAGTTTTCGAATAATTGAATTTTGACATTTTGTTTAACTTTGTTCTTATGCCAGAGAACATCTTGCATAAAATATACCCTCACAGGCGGGTAGTTAAAATAGGACGCATGTATGCTAAGAAAGCAGATGAACTGAAATACGACGCTAAACAAATTTTCACGTTAATGTAGCCATTGTTATATTTTTTTAATTTTGTTTTGTATCCTCTTTAAATGCAAGTTTTTACTAAAGCCTCGTAGCGCTTTGGTTAAATTATTCAACTGTTTCTGGAAAATGGCAATCCAATGACATTACTTATGGATTAATATGCAATACTCATTTTTTGAGCACGCTTCAAGGAAAATCCTAATCTGCTCTATCAAACGTAGGATAGGTTCCATAACTATATTTGATGAAGTTCATGAGAATGAGCGGGTCATGATAAAACTGAAAGCCATGTAAGAACGTGAATTGTCATACATAAGAATAAAGTTAGCAAGCATGAAGAATCATCACAGATGAAGAAACTTCATTCGCAACAACGATGTTACCTCCACAATGTTTCAAATGATACTGTTGTCCATATTAGTGGGACAATTTTAATCACATTGACAGTGTCTGAACTGATAATGTAAAATCGCCATCTATATTACGACATTGCGCCTCTTTATCATTCTTGTAACGGATGTATCCAAAGCTTGTGCTATATAATATTTTATTATTGTTTCAGACAAGATTCGATTTACTCCTCCCTCCTCTGAGCTGACATTTTGGTCGGTTGAAACAACTGGACCTCTCAGCGTTCCAGTGAACAATGTTATTACAGCGAACATTACATGTACCATCGAGACCAAAGATGGACGAGAGAGGGGCAGTCGACGAGAAATTGAAAAGGAACTGCGTCTTGTCGTGCTGGATATTGACAATCACCCTCCAGAACCACAGTATGATAAAATTTTTATCAACATGTCAAGGCAATATGTGAAAAATGTAAGTTACTTCTGAGTTATAGATAATATTTTTAAATCAGTTTGCTTTATCTAAACATATCAGAAACCAAACAAGGTTCCGTTTTGAAAAATTATAATAACCGATGGTAATGCAAGATTTATACTAGTATTATAATAACAAAAACAAATTATTTTTTCGAAAACATTCAGTTGTGCCACATTTTAAATAACTGTTTATACAAGTACAGTGTCGTTTTACACCACATTTTTTGTTAGACTTATTTTGCATGTATTTAATAACAGCACGTTTGAACAAAGACTTGAGAAGCTCGAGTGTTTTGTGTGCAAGCTGATGCTTGTCGTTCAAATTTTATACAACGATCGCTGCTCATCTACATAAGAAAGCACTCGGCCACTCTTATTACATGTCTGCTGTATCCGTGGATGATTTTCTCAGAAATGTATCCATAAACATATTGGATCACCGAGGAAAGGCATCCTACAGAAAAAAATATGTATACGAAAGATGGCGCATAGGTGACACACAACCTCTTCAGTTTTAAGTTAAAAAAAATGCGCGGATTCATTATCTTAATAATGAGTGATTAAGTTCATTTTCATCTAAGTAGATTTGTACAGGGTGGCCCGTTTAACTTGGGCCTATACCTTATCTCAGAAACTATAGGTGTTATGAAAAAAATGTCGAAGTAAAAGTTGTTCGAAATCAAATGAACTATTATATTTAATTATTTAATAAAAAATTGACAGATTGGGATCAACTTTGAAAAATTGATAATTCCGATACAAGATATTATTATTATTTGCAACTTTGCACAGATGATTAGCACATGCCATTGTGTAGAACAGTAGCAGGAACATTTGAATTTTTTTGTACAGGGTGGTTGTAAAGTCGCTGTCAATTTCCAAAGCTTTAAACCTTGATAAGTCAAAAATCTTAAATGGAACTCCCCGTATATTATACCCTAGATCGATGTAGAATTAAATTCCCTTCAAGCTGGTATATGGTTTCCCTATACTTAAAGTTGCTCGTTTTCATGATATTTAGTTTACATTTCTTATGGTTTGTCAAAATGTCACAATGCACATTATAAAAACTCAATATTCAAGTTGAGGCAGCAAAGTTGCTAAGTATAATAAAATAAAATCGTAAACAGAAAGACGAAAATTTTTTAATCGATACTATGAAATATAAAAAAATTAAAGTCGTACATTTTCGGTAAACAACTAACAATGTTTCTACATGAACACTTTTTACTGATATGAAATCTAAAAAACTAAACAAGAAATTTAATAGCCCCGTATACCCCAAAAAAGAAACATGATGCAGCTGCGGACACGTGTTTCGGAGTTATTGCTCCTCGTCAGCGTAGCGTAGCTAAAATAAAGGAACTAATGTTTTGCGGGGTTAAAAATAGTACAAGATATTTAATAGCACCGTATACCCCAAATAGATAAGTATGTAAGTACTACTTAAAAATAAACTACGAGAAATGTCAAATAATGTGCAAAGTGAATTATTTGTTTTATTCTTTCATTGCTGCCTGCGATAATTTATTGATGCAAAGAATACTCTTTTTAGAATTAGTAAAAATTAGAATATGAATCATGTGTGATCTACCTACTAATTTTATCGACTAATAATAATTTAAAGGAGTAGTAAAAGATTATCAAAACGAGAAGAATAATATCACCGCTTATTGACTGTCAACTATTTAGTGGCGAAAATATTTAGTCAATTTCGGAATTCTTAAGAAGTAAAAATGGTAAACTTGTATGTAAATGTCAAATATCATGAAAACGAGCAACTTTAAGTATAGGGAAACCATATACCAGCTTGAAGGGAATTTAATTCTACATCGATCTAGGGAATAATATACAGGGTGTTCCATTTAAGATTTTTGACTTATCAAGGTTTAAAGCTTTGGAAATTGACAGCGGCTTTGCAACCACCCTGTACAAAAAATTTCAAATTTTCCTGCTACTGTTTTACACAACGGCATGTGCTAATCGTCTGTGCAAAGTTGCAAATAATAATAATATCTAGTATCGGAATTATCAATTTTTCAAAGTTGATCCCAATCTGTCAATTTTTTATTTTAAATGCTTATAAGTCAAACAATAGGCATTTTAGATACATGATACCGCATATGACGATGATGAGAATTTTACGTAGAATCTAAAACTGCAACAATATACAGGATGTTCCATTTAAAAAAATACAACTTTAACTTATCGCCCTGTATAGAAGCAAGATAGAGATCTCGTTTTATTAAAATATAATAGTTCATTTGATTTCGAACAACTTTTACTTCGACATTTTTTTCATAACACCTATAGTTTCTGAGATAAGGTATAAGCCCAAGTTAAACGGGCCACCCTGTACATAAGCAAGGGCCATTCATCAACGCCGCTTTTTAACTGGAAAGTGGTAATCAATATTAGGTTATGATGAACTCTTTTTAGGCCAATTGTTGAAAACAATTCGGAGCTGTGGCTTCAACAAAATCAACCCACTCCTCATTCTGCTCGTCAAATTATGATGAAAGTGAATTTTTTATCAAACGTTTAATACAGGTACAGATTTTCGGCATATTTGCTATAGATTTTCCAAACTAAACAAATTTAAATTAATCACTTTAAAATGAGCAAAAAAATGTAATGTTCATACTTGGACACGCTATAGTATTAGGGTGTATGTGCTACGAAATCTCATTTGCGATTTAGCTGAAAAATATTGGAAATGAAAACGGACACCATAGACAAATTTAATTTCGCCGAATAATATTGCCTCGAATATTAGTAATTTTTGTTTGTAACACAGCAGCGGAATGAGAACAATTTTATTAAAGTAACCTCAATAGCATAATAGCATTTTTACTTCCATTGTTGCAGTAACATAATTTTTAATTAAATATCAGTTTAGGCGTTATATAGACAATATTTTAGTAAAATGGGGAAACTCTAATGTATGACATAAATAATTTGTTTATGAATTTCGTCAATATGTTCAATATAGGTATTGTGCACTTATTTAAAAAACTAATTGTTGTTGATTTTCTAGAACCAATTTCGGTTAATAGATATTCAGCTATGGAATTAATTCCTAAATTTCACAGTCAATTCCATTACTTGTTTACTAAACTGCGCATACCTGTGCCAACTGAAAGCCACTTACTGCATAGTATAATACTCTCTGACTACTACTCATCATCCTTGTCTGTTGCATATATTGCTAATTTAAGTTACTATAAAACTAGCTACTCCTACTCCGCATACCAGTTGATGAAATTTTAGAACCAATTATATTTACTGCGCAGGTAAATAGTGTTATTCCCTAACGATTCGTTGTTTACAACATATGTCTCTGTTCCAAGGTATGATGGAAAAAAATACTAAATGCTTTTATTACACCAGTAAATTACACCACAAATATAAAGAACTCTATAAAAAATAGTCTCATTCCATAACTCACAAGAATATGTAACAAACAAAATGGGCAACATGTGGAGCACTTATTATATTATAATTTTTCCCTTGATTTACTTATCTATATTTATTGTTCCATAAATCGAAAATTGTTACATTAGCCATAGGGAGGAACATGTAAAAAATATTTGTTTTTTACATCACATTATCATTTTTTATTTTTTATAACCTCATTCTCTCCCCATCTAAGTACGAAGCAAATAAGAAATAAATTTTTAATTTTCCCCAGGATGAATTCGAACCATCGATCTTCGCAACCAAGCAAGTATGTATGATCGGCTACCGTGATTAAAAAAAAGCACTTAGCCCTTATAGAATCGTCATGGCTGGCGCTGTATATTGGAAACCAATTTTTGGTTATAAATTATTTTATCTAGATTACTTATTTTTAAATCAAAATTCTATCACAGATCTCGAGATATAGAATTCAGACACGCTAAGCGCCATTTTATACAGCAATTTTCTTTCTTTAAGTTTGTGGCTCTAACTGGTACGAAGTTTCAAATTCATCGATGATTCCACGTTAGTGTGTTGTTACTTGTTACTTCACTCTCATTGCAGTGGTATTTGATTCAGCACTTAATCTAGAAAGCCTCAATTAATTTAAAATCTCACCAATGGCATTAGGGAATAAAAATTAAAAAATAAAGTAAAAAAATGTCAACAAAGCAAACGTTTAATTTTAGGGGGGTTCAATGATCTACATGATGTTTAAAGCCCTTAATTCAGTAGGCAAATTCACACTCGGTTTAATGATAATGTTAATTAATTAAAGGTTAAAAAAGATGCACAACATGAATTAATCTCTTCGTTCTCCAAGTAAATCTTTCTCATTAAAATTTTATTCATTATTTAATGTCAAAAGTTAATGTATTTAGTAATTAGAGTATCACAGGCAAACGAAGGCGTTTTATAAGAATTCGATGTTGATTTATACAAGAGTCCCGAACTAGAGTTGACGAAATAGACAGACAGAAATACTAATTGTATAAATGTCCAAATTGCAGATTGAAGGACTGAACCTGTTAGAGGTTAATAACCTTACATTAAACAGCAACCCTTAATAAAGCGAAATAGGAAATAGAGGTCGTTATATTTTATGATAACTACATCTATAATCTTTTTTCAAAGTAGTGATAAAAACTATACAAACAATAATACCACAGAGGCAGAATATAAAAATTAATAAAATAAATTACCTTTAGTTGTTTCTCATTTGTTATCGTCTCTCCAACCAACGCTTAAATGGACAGTAAATAACCCTAAATCACTTTAGTGGTTAATTTTGTGCCTTTATCAATGTACAAAGTAAGCCAAACAATTAAGTTTTATAATTTATCATCGGTAATACCTAATTTTGAATACAAAGTGATCCACTTGTTGTAACCCCGTTATTTATTCATAAAATATTAGAAAGAGATAACGAGAGAAAGAGAAAGACGTTTTATACAGTGTCTACATATTAAAGTACGGGTTAAATTCATTATTTCTGAATATGAAAATACTTTGGAAAAATCCTCGGACAAGTCGATTTTTTTATGCTAAATGGACTCTGTCCTTAATACCAAAAAAAAATTAATTTTTTATTTTGAACTGCGTATCTTCTGCTTTGATTTTCTTTAGCGATGACGTCATCGTTGCTTCGGTCATCTACTTTTTTAAATTGTCTATTTTTCCATTTTTAGTATCTCTATGGAAAGCTGATTTTAAAGATCTATACTACTTAGAGTCTAGAGTTCATAAGTTTGGACCACAGACATTTGAAAATATTATTTTTTGAAGTTAAATAAATCTTGTTTTGTTGTGATTTGTGATATTTTACATTAAAATAGCAAATAAACAGTAAATAATAATATAAATAATCAAAACAACCCATCAATGTGGCCTTCTCGTGGCTGAGAGTATTCGAAATGATCAATTAATTCTTGTTGAGCTTTATTTTTATAGGTTACATTCTAATCAAATTTTGTTTTTTTGAATCATCAATATTGTCAGATTTACATTTCTCTTAATCAAGTCAAGATATCTTCGAACATGTAAAATATCACGATAAAGAATTATTTAACTACAAAAAATAATATTTTCAAATGTCTGTAGTTCCACACTTACGAACTCTAGTCCCTAAATAGTATAGCTCTTTGATATCAAATTTTCATGGAGATTCTAAAAATTAAAAAATATACAGGGAGTTCCATTTAGAAAAATGTAAGTAGATGGCGTCATAACCGAACCACGATGACGTCATGGTTAAAAAAATCAAAGCTGATGATGAGCAACTCAACATAAAAATCGACCTGTCCGAGAATTTTGTATATTTTGTATTCAGAAATAATGAATTTATTCCATACTTTATATATCTACACACTGTATAACGTTTTTATCTAACATCTGATTATAGTTTACATTTCATATTCCTTATTTTGTAAATCAGTTAGAAAATATATATGGGAAATATTATATTCAGTGTCAAAAACATGTTGATTTAGCATTTTTAAAATACAGAGTGATTCATAACCCGAGGCGAAAAATTAAGGAACATATACAGAATCATGTTCTTGTTCAAAAGTGTAATAGTATATTTTGTTACTAGGAGTAGAAGGCGACCAATATTGTTGAGCCCAGAAGTTTGCTCAGACGAGACGCAAGCCGAGGCAGCAAACTGGGCGAAACAGATAATGAGCCTTCTACTCCGAGTGACATATACTATTTTTTCTTCAAGTGTTAAAATCAAAAATATCAAAAATTTAATTTTAAAAAATGACATCAGGTCAAATGCGTTCAAGCTTAGTAAAAAATAATATATGTAATACTAACCATTTTATTTATCATTGAAACAGGACATAGGTGAATTTGCAATTTCAAGTATTTCAGGTGGTACGCACTGCATTTCTTCAGACTTTTTCGATTTTTAAATTTAATAAGCGGCTCGACGCGCGACGTCAACTTTTAAAATGACAGTTTATGACAAGTCATAACTTAGATTTTTAATTCGTTGCCATGGATATATTATTTTTACATTACATTTTTGTACTAGGAAAAAGATGAGAAATATTTGTACTAGTACAATAATAGGCACTATCTACAAATATTCAACGCGGAAGAGAACGTGAAAACTCCTCTACAAAACTACGTAACAACGTAACATCATTGATTAAGAAATGAATCCTTAATTAATGGTAACGATTTTTTTCTTCTATCTCTCGTACTTTCAGAGAGAACCACTAATTCCATGGAATTTGGTTCACCTTGTATATCTTGGGGCCCCCGGGGCGCCAGCCTTTTAAGACGACAATCTTGCTTGCACTCAAATCAGTTCACCCCGCTTCCGCTTCCCCAACCATATATTTCCTTATGAAGAAGGGCACATTATTATTAATAGCCCACGGGCGCCAAATATCTTAGGACGGCCCTGTGTAGCAACCACAGTTGCACCAAAAACTTTACCTTCGCCTTAAACACACCCAATCCTTCACCTTGTCATCCTATTTAATAATAAACAATAACATTAACCATTTTAATGATAACAGAAACCAATTTTATTCGAAATAACTTAGCAAACAAGTAAAACAAATTTTGACATTTATGGCACATTTGTAAGAATACAATAATTATGGACAGATTTTCCAAAGTTTATAAGTAGACTGTCTTAGACACGATTGAAGTGGATTGATTATATATCTAGGATTTTTTTATCTAAAAGTTCCTTGTAATTCTTATAAATCTTTCATTGCTACACTGCTAGCTAATATCATTTAATGATCAGTTTTGCGTAATGCGTTTGTGGTACTGATTGATGATCAGTGCTATACTTGTAACAGCATAAGTGGAGCAAAAGAAAGGACCCGATTACTAATAGAGACAACATTTTTAATTTTTTAGAGACAATTTTGTCTTAATTAATCTGTAAATTATTTTATATTATAAATATTGTTTTTCAATATTCAGAAAGCATTTGTCGTATAACGCTTATAACGTCAGATGATTAATATTACAAAATAGTAAAACTACCTACTAAATTGGCTCAATCAATTAGATGCGTCATGTAGCAACTACATCTATTTTTCAACGAATGCAATGGACGCAGATTGACTAGACAGCCGTCGGAATCAAGGTCGGGCGTCAGTCAGGAGAGTGTTGCCCGACATCATTGATTCATCTTGTTTCGCCTGCAAATATTTATTGTTTCATATTCGTCTCACATTCTTATTTGATTCCCTTTATACTCAACAATAATCACTGATTTCTTTGACAACCTTATATACAAGGTGTGACAGAATAATATAATCTTACCGAACCACCACATGTTCTTTGGGTAAGACTAGACGATTAGACGATGAAATCATGAAAATTTATAGTTGATCCCTACCTAATATCGTTGCATAACAATCAAAACAAGGTAGTGGAATCTGCGTCTACTAGTATGTCTCGTCTGTCATGACAACTGCATTATCCATCGAAAGATTTTCATGGAAATTGATAAATGTACTGTACTCGTACTCCTTTGTATAAAATACAAATATGGTGCATCTAACGGTAAAATCTAACGAATCATTAAAAATGTTTTTTAAAATTTATACCATCCACGAGCAGTTGTGCTGCCACCACAAAAATTTTAAAAAATATTTTTGACTATAGCAATCATTTTCAGTACTTACCCGTCTTATTCATACCGATATATCTCTTCAAGCTGCGATAGTTCCAAACAAATTTATGGATCGTCGTTCTCTCAATTACAAATAATTTTTTTACAAAAAATGCATCTCGATTAATAATAGAGATAACTAAAAAAATATTTCGGCAATATTTTTCAAGATTCTGAAATATTCTATCATTATTTTCGGATTTTTAACTAAGTGCCGAATACAAGAAGATTGATAAAAATATAAAATCTTTAATTTAATTTTGTCAATTAATTTCCTATTGTTATTGGCTCGTACCTATTAAAATTCTGTAACCTTAAATGTAAAAAAATCACAATTTTAAGACAAACCCTGTTTATTTAATTTATTGTATTTTATGAATGAAATACCTACTACATGTATCCAAAAGGATCTTTTAGTTGACACTGAATGCATGCAATGATTAAACAACGGAGAAAAATATATTTTTGGTGCTCTAAAAAAATATTTCTTTTATGATTTTATGACTGTTGCAGAATTTTAATGCGCTCTTGCTCCTTTTGGAAACAGAACTCTTATTATGAAACTTTCAAATTTATTAGATACTTACTTAATTTAATTAAAATATATTCACGCAATTGTTAAGACGAGAATACTGAATAATACACCCACCTGATAGATGATTTCTTCTCATTTACTTTTACTCTCTGCCTTCCTCACATTATCAATTTATCTTAATATAACATCTAAAACGTGAAGCTTTTAGTCCTATAATTTACTCTTAACGACCCTCCCACACACTTAACTCCTATTTAAAAATCAGTAACTTACTAAAAACCTGGCTATAAAATATCCAGACAATGGATATTTTTATGAAAATATATGAATTTTTTCAATCATTAGGTACACGATGTTACAAAAATTATATGTATGGGTTGAAGTATAGATTTTAATACGACTGCTTGGTTTTATCTCAACCACGCTTGACCTTTGTCCAGGAGTCCCAAACATGGCACTGGGATTTATTTGGACGAAGAAATGAGTCCTAAATTGCTTGGATATTGCATGTGTGTTAAATGTCTCTAAATGTGTAACTCCCTCCCATACAAGGCTCTTTCAATAAGGGGATCGTACTACTTGGGGTGTTTATTTAAAATATATGTATATCTGAGTACAAGGATTAAGACCTGAAGACCTGAAGAGTATATTGAGATCAGTGTGAAGGCTCGATAAATGCTGAAACTTTCATTAATCTTGAAAATTCTAGAACTTCTAAACAAATTAAAATATTCGAAAATATTTTTCGTTTAATGATAATATAGATATGACAGAACTCTCTTTTTATGGCATACCTACATAGGGTGAAAGTTGACAGTTTATTACAGGTTATTAATTAGTTATTCTGAAATATGTCAAAAGATGCGATAAATGTAAAAAAAATATTTGTTTAAGGAATATAGAACGGCCATTAGTCAAAACTATGTTCTTTTGTTCGTCGAACAGGATAAACACGTCATATGGTGATCTTTCAACGAAATGCTTCTTGTGGAGTACAGGAGCAGAGTCAAACTTCAAGGGATACATTTCGAATTCGAATATCTCACTTTTTATAAAACTTTTTAAATCACTTTAAATTAGTTATTTTCAGGCAAATAATTAGTAATATGGTAAGAGTTAATTAGTGTTAAAGGTTATATTATCGAAAATGACATATAAGTATATACAACGTGAGTCACCTAAAATGTCACCCCCTCTAGAATCTAAACGAATGGATGGAATTTCGCGAAAATTTATATCCTGATATTTCTTACTATAACAAATCTAAATTTCGTAAAAAATATGTCAGAATATACCGGGTAGTACGAAAAGTAGTTCCAACTTTTTTTATTTTAATGGAACACCCTGTATATTTTTACATATTCCGTTAGACGTATTCATTACGAATTCAACGATGTCATATTTTCTTTGTTTATCTTTAATAATAACTGAAATAGTGGGTATCTTATTCTGTACATTTTTGCTGCCGTTTTTGCTTTACATCGACATTCTACGTAAACATCGTACATATCCTTTTTAACAAATTTATTTAACACCATTTTTAGGAAGTATTTTGATTCTAAATGACAGTTTGAATAATAACTTTGAAACAAAATTAAGTATGTTAGTCAGGGCAATATTGATATTGAAGTTACATTGGCCTATTAAGTCGTCTTGATTTGCACTATCTCAGTTATTATTAAAGATAAACATAGAAAATATGACATCGTTGAATTCGTAATGAATACGTCTAACTGAATATGTAAAAATATACAGGGTGTTCCATTAAAATAAAAAAAATTGTAACTAATTTTCGTACTACCCGGTACATTCTGACATATTTTTTACGAAATTTAGATTTGCTATAGTAAGAAATATCAGGATATAAATTTTCGCGAAATTCCATACATTCGTTTAGATTCTGGAGGGGGTGACATTTTAGGTGACTCACGTTGTATATATGGCAGTACTAATTGGCATAAATAAAAAATCACATTATTATTATTAGTATAAAGTATTAATACTTACTTTACTACCAACATATTTCTATTTAAAATAAAAATTAAAGATTTATTCCTAGAACGGCGCCAAACCCGTTTCGATAACAATACTCTTAAATTTCCAAAGCGTTGAAAATCAGGACACCAGAAAATGTAACAATCATCTAATCTAATGAAAGGAAAATGTTTATTAAGGGCGCGTCTTGTGCTATCAAATTTAACCCTTTCTGTGCCCTTTGGAAGATATTTGGTCTCGCCCCGATTAAGTTCCTTCTTACTCAATCATTATAATTGTATAAACAGTAAATATTCGTTATCAAACGCTTACGTCAGAGATGCATTCATGTTCGTCATATATCGTCGTCATTTACCGCGATAAGCATTGTTTATCCCTTTATGGGTAATAAAAACGGATAAAAATAATTTTTGATTAAGCCGGACGTCAAGAGGCGCATATTGAATCTACCTACGCCTTCATGTGGAGGCATATTGTATTTATATTTGTATGTATTTATAGTATTACGTCTGAGCCCGTCTATAAAAATGATATATGCTTTATGGGTTCAATTAGTACGATTTGATAATAACTTTTCGATTAACGTATTTATGGTTGAATTGTCTGCAAACAGAGTTAGTTTTTTATTATGATGTACAGGATGAGCCACGTAACTTCGACCCCCCTTAATCTCTTTAAATATTGAGATATTTAAAAAATTGAAGGTTGCAGTTTATATAGTTTTTTTAGTAAATTTCATAAATGCAATTGAAAATTAAATATAGAAGCCAAAATATACCGGGTCTGCAAAAACGTGCTTTTTTAATAAAACACCCAACATATTTTTACATATTTGGTTTAGTCAAGTTTTCCGATTTCAAATATATTATTACTTGTATGTTTTAACCAATAATCCATTAGTAAAATAATTTTAACGAAATAATTTATTTAAACGTATCAGAAGCAGACAAGATTTATCGATTTAACATTAAAATGGGACACACAAACTAATACATAAGTAACACATATTACACCAAATTTTCAATGTGGGTTCCATTTTGTTCTACACATTAATAATTATATCTTCTTATTATATTAGTTTTCACATTATTTAAAATATTATTATTATTATTATTTCTGTAATTACATTTTGAATAATATCCAAAGTCAAACGAGTAGACTTTATATTTTAGATGTCCCCACAGAAATGTGTCTAAGGGAGTAACATCTGGACTTCTAGGGGGGCCATGCAATTGTTCCATATTTACCAATCCACTCTTTGTAATTATTATTTAAGAATTGTTTCATTTCAATAAAATTATAGCCATCTTGTTGCTAAATTATATCTCTTATTTAATGGAGGGGGATATTATCTATACTATCCCGTAAAAAACTTAAATATCTTGCTACTGTAAGGGTTCCATAAAAAAATATTGGACCAATTATTTTATTGTTTAGAAATCCACACAAAACATTTATAGATTGCCTGCCTTGAAATTGAAATTTTTGATACATATGTGGATATCCAAGGGCCAAATAGTGTGTGTTTTTCTGTTAAAATATCCTGAAGTTTTGAATGAGGATACATCAGTCCACAAAATATTATGGAATATATTAGGATTATTCAAGTTATATCGGCCTAAAATTGTTTCACAAAAATGAAGACGTAAATTATTATCAAGTGATCGTAATTTTTGAACAGGCATCTGACAACTACATGATTTGGTTTTAGAAGTGTCAAATAATTTTTTTTGTTTTTTTTTTGTTTTATTTATTTCATGGATTTCTTTGTTAGGCGTAATTTAAAATACACGAAAACTATTCCTAGTATTTTATGAATAACTTTTTTGTTATTGGATAAAACATACAAGTAATATATATTTTTGAAATCGGAAAAACTTGACCAATTAAAATATGTAAAAATATATAAGGTGTTTCTTTAAAAAAGTACATTTTTGCATACCCTGTATATTTTGGCTTTTATTTAATTTTCCATTATTGAAAAAACTATATGAAATCCAACCTTCAATTTCTGAAATATCTCAATATTTAAAGAGATAAAGGGGGTCTTAGTTACGTCGCTCACCCTATATACTATTCGTAGATTTTCGGTATTTTTTTATTGTTTTTTTTTGTCATCGTCTCAAATCCAATAGAAAATGTGTGTTTTGGCTATATGCCTGCTACTTGCACTGACCGAAAAAAATGTGTAAGTACGTTACATTTTTAATTCTGTAAACGGCTTCTGCTAATCACTCCAATACATTTTCAATTTGAAGGTCATAAATCATAAATGAAGTATCATGGCATAAGCTAGGATTCTTTGTAAAGAGAATCGAATTTGTAAAGAGAATCGAAAAACCTCTCAAAGGAGGTACCATTCGACCTCCCTTTCCATTTAAGATTTTAGGGTCTAAAAAGTGTCCCCCTCAAAAACAAAATTGACGTGCCTGAGTGTTTTTTTAGTGAGCTTAAGTGCCCAAAACTAGATCCATTTCGATTTCGTTGGGCCACCTTGTATATTAATAAACTTTGTTTATATTTTTATGCTGTTAAAATTGGGGTTAAGTGATTTGATTTGAGCTAAACTACGTCCTAAATATTTCTAAATGTATATGCATTTAATTTATAAAGACGTTTATTATTACTAACATAACATTTTACTAGTGGTTTCAGTGGTAAACTAATAAAATTTAGATTTTCAGAAATAAATGGTGGGGAAGACAAAAGTTTAAGGTGTATGTTGTCAATTAATTTCTCTCTTCTAACTTTCTAACGATGAAGTGAACGTCTAAAGTGCTTTTATACTTTTTTATACTGCATTAAGTTATGCAGAAAATGAGCTTAGACCCTTTCTCCCTCATGGAAGCAGAGATATAGTCTCTTAAATTTGATCGAGAAATCGACAAAAACGCTCAAAAACTGCAAATTTTCTGGTTTCTCTTTATAACTTCATTCCTTCACGTCATCGCATCGGGTGAGAACCATGCATATGGGATGAATTAAATTGGACAATTTAGAGAGATGAGCTTAGAATCGAGATCCGACGATAAACAGTTTCGAAAATACAGAGCGTCAAGTTATAGGTCTGTAAGACTTCAAAATACGACTTTTTTCCTTCATGTCAATTTTTTTATTATAACTTGATTTTTATGCTTGTGTCGGAAACAATTAATATAACTAACATTATTTGGGACTCTTCGATAAATAAAATGACCATTATCCCATCTATCTACGTCAAATAAGAGTCGATGAGTAGACGGCGCAACGAAGAGGCACAACGAATTTTATTTCTATGCGTCCGACGACAATAAATTAAAGAAAACTCTGTAGCGAAATTGTAAAAAAGTGCATTTTCCCATCAGAGGCTTAGAAATTAGATGAAAATGATGGAAAATGCTGCATTTTGGGATCTGGCAAGCCCAAATTTGATGCTCTGTATTTCAGGAAACGTTTAACCTAGAATTTGAAATCTAAGCCCATTTTCTATCTTATTTATTGTCATTCGACGAAGATAAGAAGTTATAAGATTTTTGAGCCAACTTCCAAGAGGCTATATCTCGGTTACTATTTATTACAGAGGTTGCTCTAAACTCATATTACGTATCATTTAGCAGAGGACCAATGAATATAGAAGTACTTTTCCAAATTGAATGTACTATTTTCTATTTTATTTTTGGATGAAAAATAGTAGCTACATTCCATTTGAAATAAGCGAGTTGATACCAACCGGAAGTCCCATCTCAACGAAAATTTTTAATCGTTAGAAAATTATGGGAAACTCATGTATACAAATTTTCGAAATTCCAGTATGTGTAGTTCTCCAGAAATGGCTAACAGAAGGTCTTCGCGACACACCCTGTATTTATCGGACAGTTTTCTTAGTAAAATGTTAAAGTAAATAGGTCTAGTTTTTTAATTCGGGACCAACTTTATTTTATATCATTAGCAAAATATTAGTATAGTAGTTAATATAACCAATAGATGCAATTCCATTATAATATTAAAAGCTATATTAAGAGATTAAGGCATGTTCAATTGGCGTAGGCTGATTGATTATTATATTAATTACGCCTCATTAAACATTCTGCCAACTAAAGGCGTTGTTGCTGAATTCACAGAATTGGCTAAATATATGGTGCACCTACATTTTGTGCAATAGCTCCTGGATTTAGGGAAATTTACGTTTATGTACAGCATAAATATCACTAAATGGTCTAAACACTTCGGATAAAATTGTTTTCAAGCAAATGGATGAATTCAGGGTTCATCGAAGCATTTATCCGCTATAATTTGCGTCAAGATACCTCTTGTGTTTGGATTGTTTACTATCTAGCTTATATGGGTTTTGTTCTATGGATTATTGCATATATAAACAAAATAACACGTTGCAACAGCAGATATTAAATAGAGATATAGTGCTGATATGGTATATTTCAATACTGGGAGTATATTTCTAAATAATTCACCCTATTTGGTTCGTTTTATTTTATCCCATGACTACTTTGATAAATCCTTTAGAACTAATGATCTTTAATAATTTTTCATGGTATATCGTAAACAAGGGCTTGGCGAATCTAAGAAGAAACATTATTGAATTGTTAAACCTGAAAGTTTCTACCGTAATGAGATGGTTGAAAAGTCTGAGGAAGCGGACTTGATAGGAAGAAAATTACAATGGAAAAAAACGTGGATACTCAATCCAGGCGACATTTAATCTATAGAAGCTTTGAATCGGATCCAAAGATAAGTTTCGAATATTTACACTTCTGCAGTTTCAGTTCTAAACGTACACATAATGACAGAAGAATCATTATAATTTTAATACCTATCAAATAAATTAACCATTTCCTATACTAGACTTTTGCCTATACGTGCCCTACAGTTTCAAAGGCGATAACAACTAAGACCAGTTTCTTTAACAATTTCAGAAGTTTTCGACTCGTCCTTGTGCCACTCTTTGTTACCATTTATCGTTAAGGAACTCCATCAAATCATTGGCATTCAATTGGGTTTTGATTCTCAATGATGAATTCTGACTTGTTTACGTGATTATTATGAAATAACTTCATAAAAATTAACTTATTTATTTTATGGTCATTCTATGAGTATGGCGATGGTGAACTTACAATATTGGTTGCGCATCAATCGTATTGCTGTCAGTGCCTGCTAGTCTACTCACAGCTAATTTCATTCCTGCTAACACCAGACCCACCACGGAACATTTGTGTTTGTAACTCGAAGCATATTCTTGAGTAGCTTATTAAATCCGACGGATAGTCAGTGATTGAGAGTGGCAATAAAAATAAAGGTCAGATCTACTTCAACAAAATAATCTAAATCTCGCAATTACTCACTCTATAACTTCTTAACGGTTACAATATTTGCTGGCTCTTTATTGGTAATCAAATTTACTCTTTGTCTAATATCGTGCTTGGTGGAATGAAATCGCGTAGGCGGGAAAAGGCCTAGGGTAATAAATCCTCGGGAAAGATAAGCCCCGAGAAAATGTTGAAAACGTCCTTTGGAACTAAAGGTGGATCTATCAGATAGACATCCGGGCGAGCGGACTTAATCTATGATGGAAACATTATTTAGGCGCGCGGAAAATAATAATGGGTATTGACTGCGACATGATAAAATAAAAAAAGTTATGGGTCTTTTAGCATGCACAGAGTTACAGGAAATATTTAATAAATACAGAAGTAAGGCAAGAGAAGTTTATTTAACTAAAAAATTTTGCAGCTTTATCTATTATTATAAATCAAGGTTCGTAGTTTTGATTAGAATGAGACATATTAAATGTTTACAAAAACACATTACGCAAAACAACATCATTGATTACAGTAAGCTAGCAGTGGTGGATTTATTATTAATTATGGGGAACTACTCATGTCCGACAAGGGACACATACTATTTCTTTCCCGGTTTCTGGCTATTGACCATCATCAGCATGACAGATAATGCACATTTATGAATACCTAATTCTTTGAGTTTCCTAGTTTAGATTAAAGCAAATATTAACTAGTTGGTGATTTATTCATGTTCAGCTACTGGTAGTTTATTTTAATACAATTTAACAAAAAATGTGAATAGTATTCATTAGGTACTATTGAGATTCTCATGCGGGTACCAAAGATCGAATTATTCATCGGATATCGATACAATTTGGATACCTCAACTTATAATTGAAAGTAGAGAATTCTGTTTGTCTATCTGTCGATCTGTCATAAGAAAAGTATCCGATCCCTTTGCCCGATATTTATCAAGTTCACGCTAATAAAAGATACCGACGAAAAACTCCGAAGACTGGAAGTTGTCAGTTCTTTCACTATAGCTCTATCAGAAATCGAATGAAGTTCATTCCGAAAAAGTTGAAAAAAATTGGACTTTTTCAATAAGAACGGTCTTTTTTTGGAAAATCATACATACGTGCAACAATGACTTTCGAAATCATTTTTTGATTTAAATAAAACTTAGTAAAAGGGAGGTCTTGAGACAGAAATAGAACCTATTGTTGGACGTAGGAATCAATCAATCGGAGGTGACCTTTTTAAAATCGTGTTTAATTTCTGAAAAACTTTAATAATTCATGAATAGCCTGTCCAATTTCAAATCAATAAATTTATTTAATGGGGCTTAAAAAATGCCTACTATGGAAACATACTATTTCGATTTTCCAACGGCAACTACAAGGGTGATCATTTATATTTTACACCCCCCTTAACTTTATTAGGTATATTTGGAAAAAGAAAAAAAATGTAAAGAC
Organism: Rhagium mordax; assembly: GCA_963680705.1. NCBI lineage: Eukaryota > Metazoa > Arthropoda > Insecta > Coleoptera > Cerambycidae > Rhagium > Rhagium mordax. Next base: position 22,690,294 of record OY796661.1, on the reverse strand, counting down.
AGACGTTTTAGTTATTTTTGCGTTGATTTTAAATACGATATCAGAAAAACAATTGAGTGACGCTAAAAACACTTACAATACAAAATTTTGTATGAAAAAGTAAATAGTTCAAAAACCGCAAAAGATAAATATACAGTATTATATATTTTTGAAAAGCCATTTTCATGCTCTGTCATATAACGCAAAAACATACCTACAGCATGTTATCAAACAAAAAACACAAGTTTGTATTATAACATTTCTTGGCGTTACTCAATTGTTTTTCTGATATTGTATTTAAAATCTACGTAAAAATAACTCAAATATTTTTGTCTTTACACTTTTTTTCTTTTTCCAAAAATAAAAAAATTAAGGGGTATTTAAAAATATAAATGATCACCTTCACATTGACAAAACAAAAAATAATTCAATTTTCCACTTCGATTCAAGGAAGACTTAAAAATGATATCAAGACCGATTAAAAGTCTGATTAATTCCAAAAAACATTGTTCAGTACGATTGAAAATCGACCGAAAGTGGTTTATTTGGTAAATTAATCAGCGCGCGTATATCATCCAAAAATTATTCTCAAAAAAATTTTCTATATTGTGAACCACTTTGCTGATTCTCTTCAAGTAAGGTACTAATGAAAGCTAATAGATTGCGCTTTTGATATAGGTATACTTAAATAGGATTATTAAATTTCTAACAATTAATCGTATTTGATAAAACTCAAGAAGAGAATTTAAAAAAATTTCAAATTACATATTTTCAAACGTACTATGTTTTTACTATTTAGTCATTACTTGAATAGTTACTAGAAAAGTGACAAAATGTCAACCTTAAGATTTATTTTTGTGGCTTTACCATAAATAAATAATTTAGAAATAACGAAATTCTTTTTATGAATAAACATTTCAAATATTTGGCGAATGCGCCAGTGATATATTAAGGGCAAATTATTTCAAAAATAGTTTAAGAAGCATATATAAATAATTTTAAAGCATGGATATAGACATTAGACAAAAATATATTTTTTTACTATTAGTGACCTGGTACCATTTTTAAACTATTTATTACTTAATAACGTAATTTTTATTTAATAAAAAACTTAAGAAAAAAACTTATTTTTATATATATTTATTGATTGTCATAAAATTAATAGAGCTTGTCATTATAAGAAAATACCTTACTCTTTTTTATCATATTTTAGTACTAACATATAATGCAAAACTATTCAAAAAAAAATAAACACATTCCTTCAGTTACAAAAATTCTGCCTAATTCTTAAAAATCAAGTTCATGAGAAATAAACAGTGTGTTTAACTTGTGTAAGAAATGTCTTTTTTTCATTTCTGTAATTGTACTCATTCCCCATATTAGAAAAGAGCAACTCTTCTTCCACAAGTTGCACAAATGGAAGCAACCTAATAAATCGAATCCTTAATGCAACAACCCTGTGTGTGTGTGTGTGTGTATACAACAATCCCCCTATTTACGGTGGAAAAAGATAATACCTTGTAACTTCAAATAAGTTAGGCATGAACCAAAAAGCAGCTAAATAAATCATGCCACTTAAAGGAGGCTCGGGAACACGAGGTTTTGGCAAATTGCTGGAAGCAAGCAGCCAGTATACTGTTCTAATATAGCTCGCAGGTCTCTCACATTAATTAAGATGTTTTATCACACGTTGCACTTTACCGAGAATACTGGGTCCCCAACTTCCCCACACATTTTAGAGGCAGCGATACTACGAAATCCGTAATTCACATTCACCTTTGTTCATCAGATCACAATTTCAATGTGTGTGCTCTGAATTTCTTGCCGCAAATAGCAAAGTAAATCGTCGTTTAGACCCTCGTTAAGTTACGCTATGCTTAATTTTAATGATGAATTATATCTAACGCATTTATACTCGTAACGCTTTGATCTTCATTTACCGAAATGAATAAAAAAATATGAACGACGTCAAAAAATGTCAGTGCTGTTATTATGTAAAGATAGAAACCTGAAACAGTGTCCAATGAATAATGCTCCTCGGAATACTTAATACTGACGCACGTTTCGAAAACCATGTTGGCATCAACATGGGATGGATAAAACAAAACTTGAATTGAATAACGCAGCCTAACCAATGAAGTGAAAATATAAAAATTTTGCAAGAGCTTGTAGGAAATACTTTAACCTGTTATCAGAGGTACATCAAGAAAAGTGTTTAGTTCAATTTTAAACCGATTTTAAAAATGTAGAAAATAACAAGGACGACATGTTGAACTCATTTAATTTCGCTAAAACTCTAGCAATTTTCGAAGTTAAAGAGAATACATAATTTATAGTTATTAAAAATAAATATGTTCAAATTAATTTTTCACTAATAACATTTTTATAATATTTTTATATTTGAAGCATAAAGAATCCAATATGGCGACTACAAGAAAACCCAAGTTGAAAGCATAAACTCACAAACAACTGGCGATAATCAGTTTTCCGTAAGTGAGCACCTTGAAAAGTATACTTATTAGAATGTCACCGATCGCGACCGTCAAATTATAAAAATATGCGTCGTTTCTTAAAACACACCACTTTAAATTTTTTGGAATTACCTCGCGGACAAAAATTCAAATTTTAACACGTCAGCAAAATTTAAACCCTTCAAACTCTTCCCCGTCTCTGTATTCATAACAGTAACCGCGATAGCATCAGCATCTATAATTTGACACACATTTTCCCGAGATATTAAAAATTATCTTGGTCATGGGATTAAAAACTGCTGTCTTAGTTTATTTCTCTCTTTTTGGATTATATCAAAGTTTTTTTAGGTCCCACTCTGACTCATTTGCAAAACACGCACGTGTTTTTAGTTCTAGACATAACATAAAAATAAAATAAATAAAATACTATTAACGCTTTTATTAACCAAATAGTAAAATTAAATCTGTTAAAATTGACCCCCCCCCCCCCCCCATGTTCCTTGCACAAGCTTACGCGCTCCCTCAATTAAATTCCATTGTTCCACTTCTTGAAAATTAGGTACAGACTTATGAAAATTCTATTTTTCAAGTAAGAAATAACAAAATAGTCCATTATGGTCAAACAAAGTGACCACGGAGGAAACTCAACTTGTGTATGTAAACCTATTAGCCGGTCATCAAAAACGTCGTGAAGAAAAGTTATATTTTCTCTTGTCCTATGTGCTGTTGCTCCATCCTGCTGAAATCGACCATGCTGAAGTTCATCATCGTGTATTTGTTGAACAAATACAGGCATAATGTTATTGCTGTACCTCTCACCGTTGAGGTGAAATTGAAAAAACGGGTCCAATTATTTTTCTGCGAGAAACTGTCATTTAAACACAAACTTTTTGACGATGCCGATATAGTAAAAATTCAACATATATATGCGGAATATTAGTGCTTCACATCCGCATGTTTTGCAAATTGACGTACCTCGAAAGATGAAACTACGCTTCATCAGAAGACATTGTTAAGTTTAGCATTGGCAGGACGCAAGACATCTGGGGTGGTTTAGCGACAAAAGAGATTGATATGATCGCACCCTATATAGATGCATGTCCAAGTCCTTTAGGGTCGTTCGGCATATTCCATAAGGAAGTTTAATTTACTGAGAGACGATTTAAAGATTTTTAAAGGCTCTTATTCCAATCGATGACGAACGTCTGTACGAAAGGTTTGTCTACCAACACCATTTTTATGAGTTGCAAAGCCAGTTTCCCAAATCACACCAACACAATTAGTAACACATACATAAAAATCCTTTGGTATTACTGCTAAGTTTGGGAAGTGCTCCTGAACATCGTTCAAACATAAACGCTGACTGTATTCCAAAATTCCACCAACTAGCACACCACTTCGAAAGTGCTTCAATTATGTGGGTTTTGTGCTCTTTGGTGCAAACTATAGTTGAAATGATTCAAAAACTGATTTTAAGATTTGAAAAAAAAGAACAGTAATTTTTAATTCCATGGCCTTGACCAAGATAATTTTTAATATTCTATATATTATGAATAGCACAAATTCCATCCACAAATGAAGGCTAGCAAATACATATAGGTATAGTTAAGTGCACTTACTTCTACCTCAAGATAACACCTACACAAATAAATATTATTGCTCGTATAGGGTCACCGCTACAGGTTTTCGCTGAATATATATCTTACTATAATTTGTTGGAACCGTGGAACGTAACTTCTAGCCAGGTGTACATGCTTAGGAATAAATGGTCAGCAATATTTCCTTCTCCTGCTTTTACTGAAGCATAAACTTGTCCCGGAGAAAATATGTTTATTTTATAAGATGTTTTCTGTGCTAGAGGTGTTTGCTTAGCGATGCTTAAGGGGATTTGGTCCATAAATTTGTAAAAAAGGTCTATGCCACGCGCCAACTGAATCAATATCATAATCGTCACGTAACACGCGTTTGTTCCTTGCCCTCTGTCAGAGGAATTTGGAGACAATTTGACAGCATACCTGCGATTAGGATAGGTATTTCGATTGCAGTTATAATAATGATATGTTTGAAGCAATTTACATTTACATTCTTGGTATTTATAATGTTACAGGCAACAAATTTATAATAATTTAGAAACAACTTATAACAACGTTATAATAATTATTTTAAAAATTGTTACATTCCAAACAAATAGTGAACATTTCCTAAACGGCTTATTTTAAAAACATGTACAGGGTGTCCCCAATTGCTGTGGCTTAACGGAGTTCACTATTTTGTGCAATACCTAGATAGAAAGACATTGCATATTTTTAATACCAATATTTTCAATAAAAAGTGAATAATTAACATTTCTTTCCAATATCTCTTACCGTCTTTAAAATGTGAACCGAAATTGATTTTTTTTCGAATTTTGGGTAGGTTCAGTGACTTTATTGTAAAAGCGCAGTAATAAATTTCCATTGAGGTTTTGGATAATTCACCACTATTTCTTGATGAGTACGTATTTTTTTTTAATGAAAATACTGGTTACTATTAAATATGCCTAATTAATACGACGAAACCCTTAAATGATTAATATTTTTAACTTTTATTTATTACATCATAGAAAAAATGTCTTTCTAGAATCTTAACTACCTACGGAAAAAAATGGCTTCACAACGAGAATTACTGTTTGAAAAACAATTCATAAATAAAAAAGTTGTAGGACCTGCCCAAAATTCATAAAAAGACAGATTTGGCTTAAGCATATCTCAAAAAAGGTAAGAGAAATCGAATAGAACTTTTGACCCTTCTATTTAAATTAAAAATTGGGAATATGCAATTTGAAATAATAAATGAATGGACTTAAATTCTTCAAAACATATTCAATAAAATTTAATAAGTTTGTGATTCCGATTAAATTTATTTCATTTCACACCCATCCCGCTCTAAGATATCGGCATCGGTATAATAAAAAGTAATTATATAATTTAATTAAATAAAGAAGAAAAAGAAACAGAATTATTTATTAAAAATGCTATTTAATGCTGAGAGACCTTGTAAAATGTATATTTATGTCACATAAATAATTATAATACGACAGCTAAACATACTACATGCCATTTGTCAAACAGTATGGGCTAAACCAGAAATGAAACAAAGGAAATATCACCAATTTATATACTTCAGATAGCAAAGACTATATGTTGTACCCTATTACAATAAATAAAGGTATGCAGCAGGAATCTTATTTTTTATGGAAAATCTATCTAAAATACCAACAACCTCTACTCACTCTAAGTCTTAGCGTTTCATTTTTATTTTCTGATCTATTATGACCCACAAGTTATCTTGTCGAGTCCAAAAATACATCTGTTAATAGAAACTTTATGCACAGATATAGTAAAATGACTATCTGCCTGCTATTAATATTGGGCACAAACACAACAAGCGGGTCATACAGTTACAATAAATTTTTTATTATTATTACTCTCAAGCAAATACGCCGTACAGAGAAAAACCGTACAGGGTAGCTCCATATTATTTAGACACCGCCTTTATTTTTAGAGATATGAAAAAAGTGTGAAAATAAAAATTGTAGATTTTAGTATAAACTACCTATATTGATGAAGAAAAGTAAAACAATATGGCGTCAAGTAGAGAAGAAGGACACAACTTTTGGTTGCCTAAATGGAACATCCTGTACATTTTTGCATATTTTGAAAGATCATTTTTCTCTAATTCCAAAAATATATAATACATATATTGTTATTTGCTCTACTCGTTGTGGAAATATTATGCAAAACAGTACCGCATGGAACATATTTGCCATGAAAAAGAAAATTACAAATATATGTGATAATTATTGACAGTTAATTGTCTGATGTTCCTTTGTTTTATTTCTTATCACCAAAATATATTTCGCATCAAAATCTACAACTTTCATTTTTACAGTTTCTTCATATTTTTATAAATAAATTCTATAGGTAGGTGTCAAAATTGATGAATGATAAATAAAATTATATTCTTCCACATTCTTCCACAAAATCTGGTGGTAAACTATCACAAATTAACAGAAATGTTTGTCAGTTTTTTTCGGCAACCTATATTCAACGTGAACAGCTCTACACAAAGAATCATACTGTTTTAAAAACAACTCGAGCAAATACCAACATCATATATTTTTGGAATCAGCTAAAATGATCTCTCAAAATATGCAAAATACAGGATGTTTCATTAAAAAAGCATAAGTTGCGTCTCTTTTTCTACTTTCCGATGCTATTTTGTTTTATATTTGTTCGTCAAAAGTTTCACCAAAATCTACAACTTTTTTAAACTTATGGGTATGTGCGTAGCGTAACAGGAAAAAGAATTTATGATAAAAAAAATTAAAAAATACATAATTTTTTATGTAAAGTGGAACCAAGGAAAAAGTACAATGGAATAAAAAATTTTGCAGATATTTGTATTAATTTAGGTGATATATAGCGATATCTAGCTAACTTAAAAACATATTATTTAAAAAAAAAAACTTAAATGAAATCGCATTAGAATAAATATTTTATTTTGTATATTCATTATAATACTTGTAAATTAAAGCGATTGCCTTTTGAAATATTTTAATGGCAAGCAAATAGCCAGTTCCTCTTAACAAGATGTATTTTTCAGGGATCTGCCCTTCAACATGCTCACTTGATATTCACCGACAAGGACAGCTTGGATGTGAACAACTACGAGGTGCTGGTCACAGGAGGAAGTGAGGAAGATTTATTACAACCCATATGTAATAAACACCGGGACACGAGAAATGAGAAGAACCAGACAGCCATTCATTGCAGTAAGTACGGGCAGTCCTGTCGCTAATGTAGCGTCAATTTCTAAATATTTGTCCTGTCAGGGAGTTGTTTATATCTGGGAAGACAAATATTTGTATTTATCGTACACATCTAAACACATTTTTATTAACAAGTTATCCATTGTCACTTTTTTCCGATTTTATAGTACTTGTATTTTTGTATTGCGATTTTACTCTATAAATGTTTCATTCTTATTAAAATTATCATATATACTGAGTGGGTCTCAAAAGTCTTTTCTTGATAAACGTAGTTGACAGATTTTTAGAAGTTAAAGATTGTCACTAACTAATACAAAATTGCGTTAATCAGGAAGGAGAAGTATTTAACTAAAAAAATCAAAATTAAAAATTAGTTATATTACGTAGAGCATGTTTACATGTAGCTAATTTATAAATCGCCTCGTAATCATGGTACCGGTGAAAATGAACAAATTATTATAATCAAAGAAAACCAAAATTCACTTTGTGAGACAAATACAATCTACAATAAATTTTAAATTAACTATTGTAAAAAATCAATTCAATTTACCTCCCAATATTAGGAGTAGAGATGTGAATTAATAATGACAAAATACAGCAAATTAAGTTAATTTTAATAATAATAATAAAAATAATATTGTGAAGTAAGTAAAAGTATATCTATATGATATATAGATTTACTATAAATTATTTAAAAAAACATCGAGCGCTAGTTCTGCTTGGTCCAAATTTGAAAATTTTGTGATTTTTCTGTCGTTCCTGAATTAAGTATTATTTTGACATTTTTGTGCAATCACCAACTGTGTTTATAAAAACTGCTTAAATAGTAGTGGAGTATGGTAAGCGTATTTAAGAGTATCAACAAAACTTTTACTCTCATGGATACATTAAGGAATTAAATAATTTGTGAGGTGAGGAAATTGATAACTAAAAGTTACAATTTATTGAAAGAAATTAGTAATCAAAAAACGAGATGTTAATTAATTTTGCGCGTTTATTCTGAAAAAAATACTTTAAAAGTTAATCCAAATTTTGTTAATAAATAAGTATCTAATAGCTAGAGCGCCACGCATTGTTCGCGGCCAGCGTGCATAGACCACGTTCAATAAAATTATAGTTGCTGTTCTTTATACGATTCCTTTACGTTTTACGTTTTAAACGTGTATTCACAAATAGCTTATACCTAAAAGCACACATATTATAATTGCATACTTACCAAGGAAACTCCGAGATAGGTATGATAATAAACGCTAACTTAAGGTAATAAAGAAAAAAATAAGTAACAATATAATAGAATTTAAATCAAATTTTGGTACAAAAAATTAGAAAGTTAATAAGTAAAGAAATTGAAAAACAAGCAAGTAAACAATCAGTATTCGTTCAAATTTCCTAAACGTGGTCTTAAAATTTTAAAACGATTACGATTTCTAGTATAATTTTTTTTACGTAAAATGCTTTTAATAGAAATGCGATGTCAAAATCACTCACCCTATATGTAATACTATTAACAATGAATGAGTTGATCTAAAACACTGACAAATAATTTTTGAGTTAAATGCAAATTAAACAAAAGTATCTCAGATGTTGCTTTATGCCTCTTAAAATTATTTCACTTCATGTTTTGTTCTTATTTACGTCGAACAAGCCATTACTTACTGAATAAAGTTCTTTAAAAAACACGAAAATATCCCCTGCAAGTAAAGGTACATTGATTATATGCATTTTTAATAGAATTCTTGGGGAGAAACTCACCGAGAGACTTGCGTCTAGACTACCCATCTGCCAAGCTCTAGTTGAAAACGCAATATTTTAAGATAGGAACTACAAATACCTGATTTGCTTAGGAGGTTTTTTTAGAAAAAGGTACATCAATAAAATACAATATTAATAGCCGTTTAGAAGGAAACCCTATGAGTGATGTAACTCACGAGTTGTATCTCAAAATGAAATATTCAATCTAATATTAGAAAGCAAAAAATATACTAGCTTTATCTCTTTGTTAAACCGATGCACGTTTTCTAACAAACATTAAACGACGTTACTGCACAAGTCGTGTTTGCAAAGCTGTTGCATATTCTAAAAGATAAAACATGTAGTATAATAAGGCTAAGGCATTGTTTTTGTTAGCACGTTCTGTTGTTAAACTGCTTATTTAAATACATTTATAATTAGGCATTAATTCTTTAAATATTATATATTGGAATATTTTCTTGAATATGCTGTGGATAAATTAGATGATCCAATAGCAGTAAATGATTAAAAAATGTTCGGCACATTTCATAACAAAAATATTGTGGCACAGGTGTAGCAATAAAATAGTTTGAGAAAATAAGGGGGATAAACTCTCTTATTTAAACAATAATTATTTGATAAATGTCCTAAATATAGAGTGTTTTGGTTAATGCATGAAATGTCACCAAAATATCTTTCTTTTTTTCTAAAACTGAATTTGGTCAGTTTTAACTTCATAAGAACGTATTTTTGAAAATCGATTAATCTGTTTTCAGCCCTAGAGTTCATGATTAGAATTATGACACTTACTGAAACACCTTGTGTATAATAATGTTACGCGACATCATCTCTTGAAGAAATAATTCAATTACGTCTATCTGAATTTCAATTGCGAATTTCTTGATTAACCACATAAAATATCTGCATTGTCCTTTTTGGAAAAACTTTAATCCCGCAACTCCCTTCCCTTCTAGGTAATAATTGTTTTAGAGCGTAAACGACTAAAATAATTCAATTAATCTGGAAGCTACACTCCTTTCAGCGAAATAAAAAATAAACACGCAACTAAATAAAAATTGGTGTTAAACCGCAATTAGTGTGAATTTCAGTATTTCAGAGTACGCAGCACCTCGCCCTATGACCCTTGACAACAGACAATGTGGATAATGTATGGTCCAGGATTAAATATGCTAAAACTACTGAACTGCGTCTATGGTGGATTATTTCCGGGAATTACATGAATTTCTGCCAATTACGTCATGTTTAACGTCTGCGTAATTTATTATAATTATTTACTGACTGTATTAAACCGCGCACTACTGCTGCTTTCCTTGGTATAATTAACATAACATAAACACGCCACAGAAATTAGCCAACCCCCAAATCCAAAGCAAAGAAGGGGATTACACATTTGAATAATCCAGACAAACATCCATACCCACCGACATTGCCAGTGCCGGTGTCGGGGATCGAACCCAGGCACGATAGGCAGTGTGACCAGATCCATGACTATCACTCAATATGTAGCCTACTGCTCTACCAATTCTTTCCAATCCTACGTTACCGATTCACATACATAGATATCTATACCAAGAAAGTAAAAAATGAAATTGACAGATAATTTACTGTGCAAAGAAAGTTTGAGAGAAGATAGTCGTTGGTGAACTCGAATATATAAGGGCTATACTGCTTCCGACTTTAAGTATCGGTCCAGTCTGCCAAAAATTTGCAGTGACCGGTGAGCCAATTCAATCCTAAAGCACAAAAGTTCGAAGTATCCAGTCACTCCCTCTTTAATGTGAATACCGACCGAAGGTGATTCGCTTAGCCACTCGATAATTGTTCACCTTCAAGTAACCAAAATAGTTTAAAAGAATTATCTCTGACTAATCACTAATCAACCATCAAGATTTATGATAAGCTATTGTGAAAACCTAAACTTTGGAGTAGGAGGTTGATTCTTATCTATAAGTCATTTACAGGTAGAGACCAAAAACATATTTAAGGAGCCTTACCTATAAATGGACAAAGGTTGACTGATCAACCAGCACAGCAAATATTTGCTTGTCAAACAATATTTGTCCGCGTTTGGAGCTTCCTTGATTCCTTTGACTTGTCCGCACCTCCTGCACTATTTATGTGGACATAACAAGTCTCTTTTTTGCATCATAACCTCATTTCGTCACTGTACGCAAAGGATATACAGAATTGGTGTCCCAACCAAAAAGTAGATACCCTGAATAACTTTGGAGGTAAAAATTTTCTGAAAAATTGGTGAAATACGTCGACCTTGTTTCCAAGGGGGGCATATTTTAACGCAATACTTGTATACCTATCATCATTCCTCTGCCCTGTACAGCCTCCCCCAAAAATTCAAATGGCAAGGGGGACGAGTGATACACAGGTCTTTTAGTTCTCTACATAACTGTGTATTTTTTAAATTTTTATAGATTCGTTCCGGAGCAATAACTTTTTCATTATATTATGTTCGTGGAAAAAAATGAAAGAAACAGTTTAAATTATCGTATGTATTATTCAGAATATTCTTTCCTAATCGTTCGCTGAGGTTCATGCTTTTTGTTTCCCACAGAACCTATTTCCATAAATTTTTTCATCAATTGTAAAGCATACTGGAAACCAACATTTTTAACTGGTTGAGTGTTATTGAATACGCACGCCGTAGCTCTAGCACAATTATTATTTTTAAAATAAATGCTGACAATTTCTAGTCTTTCCTGAAGGGTATAAATCATTTTGAGAACTTACTCTTGTAAAACCAAACGGACAATGAAAGTGTTTTTTGTCGAAAAATTAGTGCTAATTTGGGAGTACTAAAAAATGCAGTTTTTTATAAAGTCCAATCCCGTGTATTTTAGATCATTGAAACGATTTCGATTGTGTGCACTCATCAAAATTAAAGTAATCTCTCGAAACCCCTTGCCATTTGAACTTTTTGAGGAGGTGGTTGTGTAGGGTCGATGTGTTTCATCAACAATTTTTAACTCGAAAGTTATTCAGGGTGTCTACTTTTGGTTGGGACACCCTGTATAAGCGACACAAAAGGTCTGCCTACCTAAACCATTTTATGAAAAATCAGTCAATCGTTTTCTCATTGGACGTAGAACGTTAGATAAATAATTAAATAACACCTTGTCAACATTGCAGTTACTATTACAGTTCATTGGACCCTGTCCCTTCTACTAAATTAACAAACTAATCGCATGAACTACCTCTGAGGTGCCTGGTATTTGTAAAAATCTAAGGTGAGAATGATATTCCGGCCCATGACAATGCTATTTTTCAGGTTAATTAGCGAATCCATCATCTAAATATAAGTCAGACACGCACTATACACTTTTCGCTAATATAATTTAGAAAATCATGGAATAATAATGGATAAAACGCCCTCAATATGTCAACTGTTAATCATGGTAATGTAATGATCTACGACATTGTATGTGCTGTGTATAAATTAGTATATAGTTGATAAAGACGAATTTGTTTTCTAGTACGATTCAATAGGCATACTAGTACAGTTCAATATAATGAACTTATAACGTCATCGATTTTTCTGTAAAATTAAAACCTCCTTTCTCGCTTTTCAACATGTCAGAAATCGATAGAGGTAAATATTTAATAAAATAAAATAGTAAAAATAAATCTTACTATTTACGTTAAAATGCAAAGAGTTTCACGTCTTGTTGAAACGTTATTTAGGGGATATAGATTCACATTTTGATGTAAATAGTAAAATTTACTTTTATTATTTTATTTTATTAAATATAATAAAGTTGGTAGTGGACATTTTCAATAATTAATTAAATGATACTTGATTTATTCCACATTTTATAAATTTAACTTATACTCTTTTCTTTATAATTTTATACTTTTTCTTTGTAACTTATTAGAGAATTGAAACAGTATAACTTGTTGGTAGCAGAGTATCATGCGTCACTAACCCTTTCTAGGCACTTGCTGAACCTTTGGTTATAGAATATCTGGAATAAAAATCGACTGATATGCAATAACAAACCACACTCGTTATCAGGGTTAAGTTCCTTTCAAATTATGTATCACTTAATATATTAAAATTTTTTTAAAGGGTGCTTCTACAGAGGAGGGGGGAAACAATTACAGCAACTACTTTATGTCAAGAGTTGTCCCCCCAAAAATAAAAAATAAACTGTTTTCTCAAGCGTTAGGAGTGTTTTGTTTTAAATGGGACACTGCATAATTCGAAAGTGGAATTCTCGAATAAACTTCCTTCCCCTACGGGTGGAAATCATTAACTTCTCTCTATATTTAATCTTAACCATTTTCTACTTCCTGCACAAAAAAAAATCATTCTCACCGTTGCTATTAGGACTTTCACGGTAGCACTGTATATTATTAATGGGTTCCTAACTTAATGTAAAAGGATTTTAGTGACACCGCTAAGTAAATTGTGTAGACCTTATCTACCAGGATTTTCCGACAAATTATTGACAAATGCACGAGAAAGTAGGGGTTTTAATATAAATGTCTGGCTTACACCCACATTAATATTTGTCAATTCAGATTTTGTGTTCCCATGGAGATTTATCTTCCGTAACAGCTGCAATAAAATTTAGAGCAACGCTTTTTGTTCATATTTAAATACCCAAGATACACCTTGTGAGGAAACAATCGTTATTTGCACTAAGCTGTAAAGGATACATTTTTAATTTAGAGAACATCCCGGGGGGAGTACAAATCACCATCTGAAGACTGGTTACCAACTGTGTGTCATTTTCTTTTCATTTTTGCTCTCAACCTAAATCTAAATAAAAATACAATTTAATCTTTAATTTAAGACAGTGATATATTTTACTTTTGCAGCTCTAATTCTCTAAACATACCTACTATAATAAATAAACAAAACCACTGATAGATGATCCTTTATGTGACATAATTTATCATTTTCCAGGGTTCATATTTAAGAAGGATATGTTATTTCCAGTTTCCAACTACAGTTTTATTCTTCAGCTAAATGACACTACAATGAAAAATGCAGAACTTAATAGTGTGGTGAGTATTATAAATATGTTTTGTTAAAAGGATATAATTTGAAATCTGAGGGAATTAATTCTTTCTTTTCTTTATTATTTTGTCTGGATTTAAGGACCTTTCTTGTCGCCTAGATTATGACATGATGCTATATGTTGCGCAGTTATATGATTAATATTAGATGTTTTAAGATACACATTAATTTTTATTGGACCGAACCAATCAAATTAAATATATATTATAAAAATCGGAAAAGTATTGAAATTTATTTTCAAAAAACCCAATTCTCATGAAATCACTTTCTTAGAAACTGGAATTGTTTTGAACGTTTACCAAAAACTGCTTGCGTATATTCCAAGCTTTGCGATTCTCGAAATAGTTTTATAATATTCACTGTAAAGCTGCAACTATCCTTAATGAGAGTAAAATTACCCCTTTTTCACTTCCCTAATCACTAGATTGAAACTTCTCATATTCCTTGCCAAAGGATGGACTTCAAGACACTTTTTAATTCTTAGTTAAGTGTGAATTTCCTTGCTTCTTATCCTCTGTTTATATTCCCACACCATTCAAGTTATTCCTGACTGTTGGTAAGGACTTAATTGTGTTTTCTCGCCATGAACACATGAGTTTAATTCGAAAACTTTGAGAGTCACTTCTGAAAAGAGATTAACGGTGGAACTTGGAATACATCTTGAGAATGAGACGAAAACTACAAAATCTAGTTTATGCTAACAAATTCATGTATTTTAGTTTTATATTTCTGCCACACATTTACTGAACTGAATTTAAAATCCTGCCGTGGGAAGTCAAATTTAGACGATTCTTTCAAATAACTGTATTCACCGCAATATCTGCAGCACGGAAATAGAGCTAACAGGTCCACATGTTCGCAGATATAGTTTATTCAAAGTCAATTGAAACACTTTTTTGAAGTGTTTTTATATTTTAAAAGAGCTGACAAAGTACCGACTACGGTCAAGGCGGTGCAGATCAAACATCAGTGTTTCAACTGATATTGGATAAACTATAAGATATTTTAACTTTTCTTGCACTAAAAGTAAATCAACGTAGGAATTAAGATGTGTCATGGTAAGGATGTCGGCTCAGGTAAAATATTTTGACAGTGCTTTTCATCATGTTTACATTGTCGTGTCGTGTGCCAACTAGTGTCTTAAATATATCAATAAAGACAAATGTATTTTATTTTGTCCGCTGAAAAAAAAGACATTTTTGGTTAACCGTCGGATACGGCAACTCGTAAATTAATTGGCCAAACATTTGATTAAAACATTTTTCTAGGTGAAACTACCAGTACACTTGATTTTCAGCTATAAACCAGCTGCTTTGACTAAGAAGAGCCGATCTCTCATACTATATCCAGAGAGTACGGTGAAAATATTCAGGTACGAATTTAAGGAATTTTATTGGTAATATTACTGTGGAATTTAAATCAAAATAATTTGAAGTTATCAAGTGGAAAAAAATATATAATAATAATAATAATAATAATAAATCGTCTTTATTAGGATAAATGTGTAACATATAAAATTAAAATAAAGCAATAACGAAATTAAACAATTTTGAATATAGTTTGCATTTAGTATACTTTAACGTTAATATAGTTTACGTAGTGTATTATAATTTTAATTATGTATAATTACAATTTGTAGTATTAGTTTTTAAGTTTGGGTTAAGTGTAAGAGTAGCCATTGATGGCTAAACTTCGCCCATTTATTTATTTGTAAGGATTGTATTATAACCTTATAAATAATAAAGACGTTTATTATTATTATTATTATTTTCTTGTGGGGCGAAGTTTATCCAAAATGGCTACTCTATCAGAAAGATGTTTGGCGATTTTTCTAGGATGAAATAACTCGGGAGCTACCGGAATCCTTTTATACATTTTTTTTAAAATTGAGTAAGGAATCTTAATAGCTAATATGTATAAAACTAAAAATATTTGGTCCCTCAATATATACTTTTTTCCACTACTTTAAGCCTTGATGTGCTTTTGAAACACAATTTATTACTTACGTACAAAACCAACGTTCCTTATCTCCAGAACTGCCGCTCCATTTGCTAGAATTACCCAACCCGATTACTTAAAGGGATCCAGTAATTTCGCTATATCTGATGTAATTAACAACAATGAAATATTCGATATCACCAAAGATGAAGGAATTATATACGTACATCATTTCCTTGGTTTGAAAAAGGCACCTGAATTCGTCAGGTATGTTAATAGATAGCATATTAGTCCGGCGGCCAAATGGAAATTATTGCTTAACTTTTTATTTTAAATTGATTTAATTTCTAAATATTTAAGAAATGAAACTACAAAAAATTATATGGTGACAGTTTGTCTTCTTGGGCGAAATATAAATACAGTTTTTGGTTTCCGTTATTAACATGCACAGCTAATTGTCATATTGTATGACACTGTTTTTTGTTTTTGTTGATGTTTTAGTTGCTTGTGATTTTCACAACTCGAAGAAAATTCATACGTTCCGATAGAAGCACTAGTACATGGCCATTTAATAATAAATAATATAAAGAATAAAATATTTCAAATGACACTAGTACATGGTCATTTAATAATAAATAATATAAAGAATAAAATGTTTCAAATATAAAGTATGGTCACACTTCATCTATGATATCCAGTATGCTAATATTTCTGCTGTTATACCGGGTGACCACGAAATGAGGCTCGCCCTTATATCTTCTTTGTTTTACGGGATATAAATTTCAAATTTGGACACGTCAAATAACGGTTAAATATGCATTATTTCAACCATTTTATCACTTTCTGGCGCTTCCGGTTTCACCGGAAATGACACTAACTTTCGTTTTTTAAATGGAACACCCTGTATATTTTTACATTTTTGGATTCAGGAGGTCATTTTGAATACAGTTAAGGCATATTGAGATAAAAATATTATTAACAGACATTTTCATGAGCAAATTGAATTTTTGGTCTAGGCGGCCGTGACCCCAAAAAAACGTTTTGTTTTGCTTCAATAATTAATCAAAAAATACAATTATGATATTATGTCGTATGACATTTGTGTTATAAGATCTTAAACATTTCGGAAATCGTTTTTCCAGAATAACTCATTTTTTTTAAATGGCACTATGGTGACTCACTATGTTATTTTAATAAAGCATTTCATTACCGATAATTTGATACCAAACACCTCATTATTTGTTCATATTATAATACATAAAAATTACATTCAACAAGATATAAACACTGAATTTCTATCAAATAGGTGCCTTTGAAATGTAACGAAAGAAACAAATGAATAGTTTGACATCTCAAATGATATTTAAATCTATGAGAATCAGGTATTATTTTGCTGCGTATTAAAAAATTATGGTTTATTCACAAAGTGACAAAGTGGATATGCTGTTGATATACGGGGAAAGTCGCAGAAATAATCTGGCAGCCCGTGATTTATATGCAGAACGCTATCCACTAAGAAAATGTAGAACGGGAGCTGAGACAAGAGAGAGTAACTCAAGAACACCACTTTGTCACTTTTTGAATAAACCATAATTTTTTAATACGTATCATAATAATACCTGATTCTCATAGATTTAAATATCATTTGAGCTGTCAAACTATTCATATGTTTCTTTCGTTACATTTCAAAGGCACCTATTTGATAGAAATTCAGTTTTAAATATGAGTTTATTTTCATTTATATCTTGTTGAATGTAATTTTTATGTATTATAATATGAACAAATAATGAAGTGTTTGGTATCAAATTATCGGTAATGAAATGCTTTATTAAAATAACATAGTGAGTCACCATGGTGCCATTTAAAAAAAGTGAGTTATTCTGAAAAAACGATTTCCGAAATGTTTAAGATCTTATAACACAAATGTCATACGACATAATATCATAATTGTATTTTTTGATTAATTATTGAAGCAAAACAAAACATTTTTTTGGGATTACGGCCGCCTAGATGAACAATTAAATTTGCTCATAAAAATGTCTGTCAATAATATTTTTTTCTCAATATGCCTTAACTGCATTCAAAATGACATCCTGAATCCAAAATTGTAAAAATATACAGGGTGTTCCATTTAAAAAACGAAAGTTAGTGTCATTTCCGGTGAAACCGGAAGCGACGAAAAGTGATAAAACCGTTGAAATAATGCATATTTAACCGTTATTTGACGTGCCCAAATTTGAAATTAATATCTTGTAAAACAAAGGAGATATAAGGGCGAGCGTCATTTCGTGGTCACCCGGTATATAAATATTATCAATATCCATGACAAATTTTCAATCAAAATGTATATTATGTATACTATCAGTATACAAATTCTTACATAATATTTGAAGTTTCTGTGATGAAACAAATCACAATAAAAATTATCTTAATACATTTTGAATTCTTCATTTAGCTGCCGGACTATATATTTTAAGTGGGTTCCTACATACGAAACTTTTTTAATACTCTTATCACTTTCAGCTTAAATGTTTCCTGGACAAGGAACAACCAAAGGGAGTTTGACGAAATTCAAGTTAGGATAATAAACGAGCCAAACAAAACTTGTGGAGATATGGTGCATTTTCATAACTGGACATTTTGTTCAGAATATGAGACAGCCAATGAGTGTCTGCGACCAAATTCTTGTGCGATATCGACAGGAGGGTCATCCAGCGTAGCTACAAGGTAGAAAAATAATTCTCTTAATTATAGTAATAATAATTGTTGTAATATAGTAGTTACATTGGAAATGAATCTTATTCAGTTTTAATTTTTATTCTTCTACACAAGAAGACAGGGGTTATGTTTGTATGTAAGGTAGAGAATGTTGTGAGAAAATTCTTAGCCATGTTCCATCAGGGGATCTACAGTCAAAATTAAGGTTAAGTGAGGAGTCTGATAAAAATTTAGATTTTGTCTTGTTCACTTCATTTATGTGTATTAAATCAAATGTAAATAAAAGTGGAAATTAAAATGAAAATAGTGATAGAGATAGAGATGAGATGGAGGCGAAAGAAACGAAGACAGGGATGGAAACAAAGATGGGCATGGAAACTAAGACGGACATGAAGACGGAAACAAAAATGGAGATGGACCCCAGGTAGAACATAATATTGGCTGAACCTCGATTTTATATTGGGCCAATAATAGATACATTGAAAACGAAAAAAATATATTGTATCGATATTAACAAATATCGATTTTAAAATATTTGTAATTCAATATTGGCACTACATTATTTTAACTATTTTCAATCCAGATATATCAAAACAATATTGATGAACGTCGATAAATATTAGTTTTACAATATTGCAAAAACAATATTTACCCTACATTGGTAATGTTCTTTGTAGGCTATATTGCAAAAACAATATTTACCCTACATTGGTAATGTTCTTTGTAGGCTATATTGCTCAACCAATATACATCCATACAAATAAATATTAGACTTATGATATTGGAAAAACCATATTTAACCTACGTTGGTAATGTTCTTTGTAGGCGATATTGCTCAACCAATATACATCCACACAAATGACACAAATAAATATTAAATTTACAATATTACAAAAACCATGTTTACCCTACATCGGTAATGTTCTTTGTAGGCTATATTGCTCAACCAATATACATCCATGCAAATAAATATTAGACTTACGATATTGGAAAAACCATATTTAACCTATATTGGTAATGTTCCTTGGAAGCTATATTGCTCAACCAATATATATCTATAAAAATAAATATTTTTTTTTTATAATATTGGAAAATCAATATTAACTTACATTAGTAATGTTCTTTGTAGGCAATATTGTTCAACCAATATATATCCATACAAATAAATATTAGAATTACAATATTGAAAAATTCATATTTAACCTACATTGGTAATGTTCCTTGGATGCTATATTGCTTAACCAATATATATCCATAAAAATAAATAATGGTTTTATAATATTGTATAATCAATATTTAACCTACATTGGTAATGTTCTTTGAAAGCTATATTGCTTAACCAATATATATCCATAAAAATAAATATTAGATTTACAATATTGGAAAAGCAATATTTAGCTACATTATACATTGATACAACCAACATTGATTTTCGCCTATAAATATTGGTTTTAAAATATAGTAGAATTTAAATTGACACTATATTGACGAAATTACTTCCAACCAATATGGTTTAAACAATATTTTTTCATATTAAAATTCGATTTTTCCCATATTGATATATTTTATGTAATTTCTTTTTTTTATCAATGTACACTACCGTTGTAATGTCGGTTTTCTCAAATATCTGTCACCTAATTACTATTTTTTTAAATAACACATTGTTATTATCTATAACTGTATAACTTATTAAATGTTATTAACTCATCTCCGGTCCAATTTTTGAAAACCAATACAACTCGTGCTTAGCACTGGTATTTTTATTATTGTCGTAATTCGTACCATTTCAAAAGAGTTGTCGAAAATAAGTGTACCAGTTACTATATAACCTTCGAGAATAAGAAATTTCCTCGGAAATTTCAAATTAATATCTCGTTTATTTATATATACAATAATCCATTATTGCCTTTCGCCGCCGGAGCTAAATGCAACTAATTTTATTGCAGTAGTCATCGGTAAATGGCGATCTTTGCATTTTGCGGTCTAAATAAGACCTAGAAATACCTTGGGACATCAGGATCCTTATTGGAATTAATTCTTTCAGCTGGTGCTGGTTGCTGCAATCAGTCAGTCCCAGTCTTAGCATTTTGTGGTAAAATGTGATTATTATACAAAATGTGGCCAAGCTTAGAGTGACTTGTAACTCAGCGTTCGACTGGACATACCTATTGTCCAGTATGTCACAGTTTGGTTTTGAATTCTTATTTATTAACAATTTGAAGGATTTTTGACGAAAACATTTGCATTTTCTGTATTCTGTTAGGTCCAATATTTAATTTTATAGATTGGTTTATATTTGAATTAAATATTATATAATATAGAATTTAAATATCTCCCAATAAAGTTTAACCATTATTGATCGATATTGCGAAATGTTCACATTTTTTATTGACTCAATATTGTCTATTTTGGATTTAGCATTATTTAAATTTAATATGTCGCCAATATAGTTTTACTACTTTGGGCTAATTAGCCCAAGTTGTTTATCAAATATTGGGTCAATATTTAATTTTAAAGATTGGTTTATATTTGTATTACATATTATACAATATAGTTTTTAAATATCTCCCAATAAAGTTTAACCATTATTGGATCAATATAGCGAAATGTTCACATTTTTTATTGGTCCAATATTGTCTCTTTTACATTGCGCCAATATTTTAACAATATTAAACCAATATCGGCCCAATATTAGTGTTCTACCTGGGACACGAAGACGAAGATATTGAGTCAGCATTAAGAAATTACTTAGTATGTATCATACACGTCAGAAAAAATAATTCTAAATATTCAATTAATCATCCAACAAAAGCAATACATAATTGAAGATTAAAACCTAACACAAATGTATCTATGTAGATTAATTGAAGTTAACAAAAAGTGGAATTGGTCCTTGGGGAACACTAGAGTTAATTTAGTGACAATTTTTGGAGAGACGCTTCCGGACATCTCTCCATAAGAATTTGTTTCTTATTTTAAGGTCCTGAAATTCATTAATATTAAAACATTCTGTACATGTATTAATAAAATTAAGTTTTAATAATCTCAGCGCTGTTCATTTTCACACCGATACATTTTCACTAGACGACGATACTTATACTTCTAAATTGAGATTGCTTACAACCTATTCCAACTTTACCTGAGTTGCTGTTTCGTAACTTTGGTATAAATCCGCTATAATTGGCAATATTATTAATTAATTTAGTGATAACTAAACAATTTGGTTCAACTTCTACTTAATTTGTTTTGCAGCTTGACCACAAATTTAATATAGACCACTCGAGCAATAAATCGAGTAGATTTAGTGGTGGGTCTGCATATAACTAGAATTAATGCCAATACGATGAAAGCAATACGTCATCTAGCAGACTGCCTTATGCACTGGGGAAAATGGGAGGTTGATTGAATAATTTGCAGAACTTATCTTCTCGTTAATCTTGGCGTCTTAGATATATTTTTTCCTTAAATTATCATTTTAGCTAGTTGGTATGTCATATTGATATGGATGACGCAAGTAAACACTTAGGTGTAATAAAATATTAACAGAATTTTTATATAGTTTCAGTTCATGTTCTAAAATTGTCTAATCGAACAACAAAATGTATTCCTGTATGCTGCTCTTGTTAAGCAATGTGTGACAAGTCCTCAATTTTGTTTGGTTAATATATATACATAATAAAACAATTAACGGATTAATCACTTTGGCCAAGATAACGTACGAGTACTTCAAATGTTAGAACTATATAAATATTTATTTATTTCGCATCTAAATAGGTGCAGATTAATAAAACTGCTCATAAATTTTGACTAACTTATAAACGGATTAAGATCCATATAATGTAATTGCCATATTTAGCAACAGTTCAGTTTAAATTAGCGGAAAGTGTATTAAAGTTGTAGACAAGCATGCGTCACTATCGTTCATGAATCTGCGATGTGGGCACGTTACATATTTTTCCCAAAAAATGGATCTGTGCTTGCTACTAACTGCCGGAAAATACAGTTTTAAGAGTTTGATTATAAGATATCTAATGCGGTGATAAAACATAATAGGAATTCAGGGTACTTTTGATGTTTCATTTAAATGCAAAAGAATAATCCAATTAAACTGAGTACAACTAGGTTACGATGGTAGTAAAAAATTAATTAGCAACTCCTTTTATAGACAAAGATAACATTAACGCTGCCATTATTGTGTTTGCTGAGTGCAATGACAGTAAACATTAAAACATTTTCCGGTAAAGGCAAAGCAGTAACTTTCATCTAGGTATTATGTTTGCGATGTTTAAGATTGCGTCGTAAATTAGAGTTAGATTATTTGTTTGTCATCTAAAAAAAAACTACTTCTCAGATTTTAAATTGAATAGGGCTGTATGTAAAATAGTTTTTCGTCTTATTATTTCTTGGGGTAATATGGGCACGTAGTAGATCAAATACATTTTTATATTAAAATTATCCTAAATTAATTATGATGTCTAAGAAAATGGTGTCAAAGAATCGTTGACTACAATAAGCCCGCAGTGAAGTGTTTACATGGATATAATTCAAGTTTCTCAATCTAATTTCGAACAAACATGAGTTAGTTACTTATATGCAGATCTTCTATTAGAAGCTTGTTGTAGCGAAAGTTAAATCGTAGAATATTTTATAGTCCTCTAAAGTCGATTCAATTCAAATTTAGAACAGTTTACTTTAAAATAATTCTAAGCGAATTAAGAGACTAGTATTTTTTTCTCAATTATTTCACAATTATTTTAGTATATTATATTACGTCGAGTCTGGGCTCTTTTATTCTTCTTTGATTACAATAAGCTATTGTATGGACCCGTTTGTATCCACTAACTAATATATGTTCAATGTTAGCTTAAGAAACTTAAATTGTCTCTGTACGCTTGCATTTGCTTCCTCCGTGCTGATGCCGAGAAACAGTTGGAAACCGCTCTACGGATAGTATTGTTGAAGTTACTTGAGAAGTTACTTGCAAATGGCCAGCGTATAGTAATCCACGAGATATTCTTTAAGACATAAAAACTTTTTCGTAATTTCACAATAAAATAGTACCGCGTCATTAGATTAATTATAAATGTCCAAGGCATCAAAGTGGCAAGTATGTCATCAATGCCAGCTCAGCAACTACAAAAAATTCTGCACACATTATAAAAATAGCTAACTTTCTAAAATTCAAGTCTTTCAGGAAATTCTCTGGTTACACAGTACATAAAACACCTCGATCAATACGCAATTTCAAATAAATAATCATATCTACCTACACATATAAGACCTTTAAAAATTTAATGGTCCATAAAAAAGTTACAAATTGTCTTTATGTTTCAGAACTGGCCCCGAGCGGTGTATGTGGCGAGGTGATAAAACCTCCTCAAATATCACTCACTTATATTCGACTTGCACTCCGGACACAAAAACATGTCCCGATGGAAACTGCGACTCTTTAGAACAACTTTACAGCTTGATATGTCCTCAAGATTGCACAAGTATGTAATTTTTATTTCCATGTTGAGCAATTGTCATAAAATAAAAAAAAGTCGTAGTCAGGTTCTATAAACATTGTGGAAACCTACAAAATTATCTGTGATGTGGTATACCGGGTGGCCACGAGTCAATGTACGCCAATTTTTTGGTTATTTTTGAATTTAAAAATTTCGTTTTTGGTATACGTGAATAAGACAAAAGTGGGCTATTTTTAGACTAACAGGAACGAAAATATCACTTCCGGTTGAACCGGAAGTGACATCAACTTTTTTTTCTTAAATGGAATGACCATGTTTTTTTTGTGGTGTTTTATAAAACACGAAATTCTAATTGCAACAGTTTCTTCCAATTTCAAAAATTTCAAAAAATAAGTGATATACGAACGATTTTTTATTTTGTACAAAATGGCCGCGTCAGATGAATGCGATGTAAGAAAATTACTAAGTAGGCTATGGAAATTATTAGCAAGGTAGTAAGCTTGTCTGTAAACAATAAAATAGTTATTTAAATTACTGATAGATGCGATTATTTTTAGGTTTTTCCTATGGAAAATTTTTAAATGGGACCGTACTATTTCTTTTTATTATTCGGATATAATGATTCATAAGCTTTAATTTTTTCGCCAATAATCATTTCTTAACGAGATCCTTTGTAATAATAAAAGTATTTTTAAAAGGTTCATTAAAATTATTTCTTGTTTAATTTGTGCTTACCTTTTAAATACACTTTTATTATTCCAAAGGATCTCGTTAAGAAATGATTATTGGTGAAAAAATTTAAGCTTATGAATCATTATGTCCGAATAATAACAAAAAATAGTACGGTCCCATTTAAAAATTTTCTATTGGACCCCTACGGAAATGAAAGTGAAAATTAAATTCCGTTTTTTGAGAAAAACCTAAAAATAATCGTATCTATCAGTAATTTAAATAACTATTTTATTGTTTACAGACAAGCTTACTACTTTGCTAATAATTTCCATAGCCTACTTAGTAATTTTCTTACATCGCATTCATCTGACGCGGCCATTTTGTACAAAATAAAAAATCGTTCGTATCTCACTTATTTTTTGGAATTTTTGAAATAGGAAGAAACTGTTGCAGTTAGAATTTCATGTTTTACAAAACACCACAAAAAAAACATGGTCATTCCATTTAAGAAAAAAAAGTTGAAGTCACTTCCGGTTCAACCGGAAGTGATATTTTCGTTCCTGTTAGTCTAAAAATAGCCCACTTTTGTCTTATTCACGTATACCAAAAACGAAATTTTTAAATTAAAAAACAACCAAAAAATTGGAGGCGTACATTGACTCGTGGCCACCCCTATACTTCAAGGGTCAGTTTTGGGCCCTTTATGTTTTATAATTCATATAAATGGGCTTCTCAATTTAGTAAATTCGAGGACTGCATGCATAACGTTGTTCAAAATGAATATTTTATTTTCAGGAGAGGTAACTTGGCCAGCAAAGAAGAATCCAAAAACAGGCAAGGGTATCGATGAGGCTAGTGGTATTGTAGTATGTGACAACCTCGACCGTTGTACCATATCTGCGGCAAAGAAGAGAACGAAAGATCGAAAGGAGGGCGGAAAGAAAAAACCTAAAAATAGCATAAAAGCTACTGCTACTGTTATACCACCTCCGCAGGTTCAACCTAACGTTAGTAGACAAACGGGAAATTTCACAACCGGAAAATTCCTAGGTAAGAACTTAAACTTTCTTTTCTGTACAACCTGCTAAGTATTCCTTGTCCCAAGCGAGATAGAATCAAGTACAGTACTAATACGGCAGATTTTTTGTCTTTGTTCTATTTATTTATATATAACTATCCAACGGCCTACAGCCATAAGCTGTGGGCGCAGCCTATTCCTTACTCATTGTTCAAATATTATTGACTGTATACCACACGCTTGCTCTATCTCACATTCACATAATAATATAATATGTTTCCTTACGATGTAATTTACGAACTTCCAAACTTCTAGGTGTTGATATCGCTAAATGCGGAACGATTTGCATCTTGGGTATAGCAGGTGGAACCCTTTTTCTAGGCAGTGCAGTAGCCTTGATAGTAATATGTTGGAGGCTGGACAGAGTAAATAAGGCAGTTAGGGAGAAAAATAATGAAGAGCATCACGAAATGACGGCACCACTTTCAGTCTCCGTGCATCGGAATATTCCCAGTGAGCCAGTACCCCTTAATTTTCAGATGAGTTCTATTTTGGCGGACGCATCATCTATGAATATCATTAATAAATATGCGGTGAGTACTTCAACGAGTAAATCATACAGTCATATTTCTTAAAATATTTATATACAACTGCTTGGTTGAGGTGCAAATACATTTGTCTCTCAACTGGAGGTCAGAAGTTCGATTATCGGTCATAGAGTAAGATCCCAGGGTCCCCAGACGTTACTTATATTCTGATTAAGTTTAGTTTGGGGAATGAATAGTGCTATAGTGTGCTTAAAATGTATGTATACCGGCTAGCTTAGGTAGGCGGCCCTATTAGAGGTAAAAGATGGGAGAGGTACGTCAAAATATTACTCACTTTGCTTAAATTCTAATTGCTGGTTTTTATATATTTTCTACAGAATATTGTTATAAATCAATTTTCAATATTGCCAGACACTTCCCTTTGGCGGTAACTACCGCCAGACGCTTTAAAGTCCGCAAAAAAATATCAGAACTTTTCTTATAATCTAAGTCTCAAATTTTATATTACTTAAGGGACTATTTCAATACCTTTTGTAAACAGCCAGACCAATCCGAAGGGCCAAACATACCCCCAGACACAATAAAAGTTCCGCTGTTAGTATGAGCTCGAGGAGATTCTGTGAGTTGGACGAACACCCAAGTACTTGGGGAGTCAACCAAACTACCTCCCCGCCATTATCGAGGATGCTGAACACGATGGTGATGTTGTTTCTGCTCCCCGAGTTAACCCTACCCCCCAAACGGTCAAAAACCACACCTAAAGGGGGATCGCGTATTCTTCGTCTTTCACCGGCAAAACTTATGTCACCCCCGGTTTTTGAGGATGCTGAACACGAAGATGATGTTAGTTCTGCTCCCCGAGGCGAACCAACCCCTTGAACGGCCAAAACCACCCTCCGAGGGGGTGAAAAATGTGTTTCGTGCTACAAACGAGAACACCCGCATTATCTTTCGTTTTTGAGTATGCTGGACAAGAGAAAAATATTACATAGTCATCTCAACCCCCGCGGGCCCCTCGAATGGGACACAAACTACCCCTTTGACGCGCGGTTTTATAAAGTAAGTGCACGGGTGAATACGTACCGGATGATGATGATGATGGCAGGTCTCTTGATTGACCGTTTAACTCAAAAAAAAAATGGACGCATACTTCGTGGCTAGGTGGGAAAATCAGGTATATATGGAATCACACGCACTATTTAATTTTTTTATTGTGTTAAATCATAAACATCTACGAAACTTACAAGTGGAATTTATAAGTATAATAATAATAATGTATACTCTCATCCGTTGCAGTTAATTTTAAAAAAAAACGCAAAGCAAGTGTAGTTTTAGGCCGCTGAAGGGGCTCGCGGGGCTCTAGGTGACTTGGTAATATTTTTCTCTTGTCCAGCATACTCAAAAACGAGAGATAATGCGGGTTTTCTCGTTTGTAGCACGAAACACATTTTTCACCCCTTTGGAGGGTGGTTTTGGCCGTTCGAGGGGTTAGTCCGCCTCGGTGAGCAGAACCAACATCATCTTCGTGTTCATCATCCTCAAAAACGGGGGGTGACATAAGTTTTGCCGGTGGAAGACGTCGAATACGCATTTCCCCCCTTTGGGGGTGGTTTTTAGCCGTTTGAGGGGTTGGTTCGCCTCGGTGAGCAGAACCAACATCACCCTCGTGTTCAGCATCCTCAAAAACGAGGGGTGACATAAGTTTTGCCGGTGGAAGACGTCGAATACGCATTTCCCCCCTTTGAGGGTGGTTTTTAGCCGTTTGAGGGATTGGTTCGCATCGGAGAGCAGAACTAACATCATCCTCGTGTTCAGCATCTTCAAAAACGGGGGGTGACAATGGTGACATAAGTTTTCCCGGTGGAAGACGATGAATACGCGATCCCCTTTTGGGTGTGGTTTTTGACCGTTTGGGGGGTACGTTTAACTCGGGGAGCAGAACTAACATCACCATCGTGTTCAGCATCCTCGAAAACGGGGGGGGGGAGGTAGTTTGGTTGACTCCCCAAGTACTTGGGTGTTCGTCCGACTCACAGAATGTCCTCGCGCTCATACTAACAGCGTAACTTTTATTGTGTCTGGGGGTATGTTTGGCCCTTCGGATTGGTCTGGCTGTTTACAAAAGGTATTGAAATAGTCCCTTAAATCATCGTATATAAAATTTGAGACTTAGATTATAAGAAAAGTTCTGATATTTTTTTGCGGGCTTTAAAGCGTCTGGCGGTAGTTACCGCCAAAGGGAAGTGTCTGGCAATATTGAAAATAGATTTATAACAATATTCTGTAGAAAATATATAAAAACCAGCAATTAGAATTTAAGAAAAGTGAGTAATATTTTGATGTATCTTTCCCATCTTTTACCTGTAATAGGGCCGCCTACCTAAGCTAGCCGGTATACATACATTTTAAGCACACTATAGAACTACTCATTCCCCAAACTAAACTTAATCAGAATATAAGTAACGTCTGGGGGCCCTGGGATCTTGGACTATCATGGTACAACGATTTTTCGGATAAGGAAAGTAGTTGTAGTATACTTGGTCTCTGAATGTGTAGTTCATACCCATACCCCTATTTCAGAACATTCAAGGATAAAGTGGATCGTGTATTATATAGTTATTAACCTAGGCCTAGGGTCGCCATTGAAACGGTTTAAAAAATAGCAGCACGTGATAATTATTCAACCCTCCCTGTTACCCGGTTTAGTATTTCGTTGTAAACACCTTGTTAGTTTAATATTTCGGCCAAGTAAATGCCAGTCACCTAACTAACGAGTGGCGTCTGAATTAATTTAGTGTCAAATATAATTTTCAAGGTGTTCTTAATTGGAATTGTTTGTAGCCCGATCCCAAATGGGAGTTTCCGAGATCACAGCTCATCATAGAGCAGACACTGGGAGAGGGAGAGTTTGGGAGAGTGTTACGGGCGAAAGCACTGAATATTTCTGGAAGGACAAGTAAGTAAATTAACCGTTTTATTAATGTTAATTTATGTTTTTGCCTTTTCTCAAGTAATTTTGTATGAGTAATCGATACATAAATTATTTTACTCGGTTCAAATGTGTAAACAAAAATTATAAATTAAATTAACACAAACAGCGCAGCGGTTTAGGTACATTTATTACAGTAGAAGGCGATCGTTA
Organism: Rhagium mordax; assembly: GCA_963680705.1. Lineage (NCBI taxonomy): Eukaryota > Metazoa > Arthropoda > Insecta > Coleoptera > Cerambycidae > Rhagium > Rhagium mordax. Next base: position 22,660,740 of record OY796661.1, on the reverse strand, counting down.
GGGGTCTTAGGCATGTTGGAAAATGGTGCGGACAGGTTAGCTACATGTTCAAATTGCTCGTCACAGCTCGACGATCACTGTTTCAAAATTATTTAATCCAACAAGCTCATACAATTAACTTGTCAATTACTACCGGTAGAAAGAAAATGTTTATATGTGTTGAGCAACAATATTGGGCTATTGCAAATTGCTACCCAGTTTAAGTTAAGAGCGTGCAAACAACTTGAACTACAGTGATCTTCGAGATTAAACTTGAATTTGGAGAATTATTTGACAATGGCTCATTATGTGTGATACTGACTTGTGATACTGATGGTGCCTTCTTGCAAGTCTTTCATCAGTCTATCTAAGAGAATATTGTTTGAATTGCCAGCCCAAAATTAGTTAAATAGTTTGAACCTATAGGAGGATCTGCGCTATGTTAAGCACTAGAATCGTTATTGATACGTATACAGTTATCACCATGGACTACTTGGTGGCTAATATAAACTTATCATAACGGGTTATTTGACAAACACACTTAAACTTTCAGTAATTTAACTAAGGAGTAGTATTAGGTTGCAATGCCATTCATGGTTAATATGAGTTGTACATATTGTGTAAAAAAAAGAACAAACATAAAAGAATGCAATTTAAGAAAGTTACATAAACTGTGCAAACACGATTATCGATTCAAGATGAGAAAAGAAATCGCTTCTTAGTGACTGTTAATAGCGCTCTCCTCGAGCCTGAATTACAGAAATCAACCGTAGTGGCAGTGAGCTAATTACACTTCTTAAGCAAATTTTGGGAATTGCCCCAAATGTTGAACGCAATGAAATGATCTTCAACCGGAATTATCTCCCTTCGAATCTGTCAGTGTTCAATAACTGATCCATGGCATTGGAATCGGTAGTACAAGGTATTCCCAATATAAGGCTTCGGGATTCGAGAGTATATCTAACCAAGATAAAAGCAATCCACATTCCTATGACGGCCCATACTAAAATATGCTCTTATAAAATCTTGCTCTCTCACAGTGGATATGTTTGTTATTATATGTTTCCACTATACGGTACACACGTGAGAAACGTACGAATCGCGGTAGAGAATTAGTTAATTCCCTGATTAATAAGCTCCCTTTCGAATTGCATTTGTCAGGTTACCAATTTTGTCGCCCAGATACAGATTTAAATAAAAGATTAGCACGAGGTGATTCTGGTACGACTATCCTCAATCAAAGAAATCACTAGCAACGTCAGTATTAGTTAACGGTTTTACTACCATCACCTTTGTTAAACTTGTAACTGGATACATTTTAGAATGGAATAAGCATGTTAACATTGATAACGAAAATAATAAACTTACCTCCCTATTTATTATATATGTGACAAAGAGGATCCATAAATTAATTAAATTTGCCGACCGTCATTGAGCAGTAAAGGAGTAGCATTAGGCGTTTATGAGCCACATCTAGATTAGCCAATGCATTAGGCCATGTTGTCAACTGAGACTCATGCCACATATCCGAGAATGTATGAAAAAGGAACAGACGAGGAGCATGAATCTACATCTTCTCAGATAGCCAGGCAACGCTTAAAACTCTAAATTCATTTATTTTTAAGTCTAAAATTGTCTGTCTAAAAATGGTAAAGGAACTGACAAGGTTACCTTGATGTGACATGAGGAAATAGAAGAGAATGATGCTAGGGTAGTTGCGGAAATATCATTCATCGGATCAGAATCGCATTGTGAAATATATAACGGTCACGCAACGGATGAAGTGAACATTGGGAAAGGAAACTAAATCCTCCTACTAGCACCTAACTCTTGGAGACAGGCAAACAAGAACATTTATAAACTACCCGTATACTGGAGTTAAGGCTGATAACAGGCCGACTTACAGAACACTATCCACGTGTTCACTGGGACAGCATCTCATAAAAATAGACAAAGCTGAAGAGGTTTAAAAATGAATGGATATACAAAGATTCAGGGTGATAACAATAGATCTCTCAAGTCGCAATGAAGTGAGACTCAAGACAGCGTTAACTGCCCACCTTCAACAGATGATTTTATAAATTAGTGTTTTAAATCATACGATTAATAGCATAATAATTTGGATTTAAATTAATACTAAACGATTTAGGGATGGCAGGGATTTCCTTCTATGCATGTATAAGTCAAAATGAATCAAATTCAGAAACTTCTGACTACACTTAACTATAAATATTTTATTGTTTTAGTTCATATGTATAGTATTAACAATTTCTTACAAATATAGAGAAATTATGCTGTTGTAAGTTTTTGTCGATATCACATGATTCATGCTATTTTAATTAAAATTAAAAAAAATTATTATTTTTTAAATCTTTTCTATGAATAATAATAATAAACGTCTTTATTTATTACTACAATAATTACAGATATAAAGTATTACATCCAGGGTAAAAAAGGGGAAAAAAAGAGAAAATAAACAAATAAATAAATACTCTGGCACAAATAGGCCAGTTCCCATAATACGATTATTGCAGAGCTGTTCTACCACTGGATCTACCTGAAAGGATCTGTATACTATATTTTGTGTTGCCTCACATTTGATATTAACTGTTAGTTATATATAATTGGTTTCTGATCATGAGTAAATATGCTGCATAATAGAGAACAATATGAAAATATTTGTTATTGAACACAAATTAGATAGTATAATAAATGTGCATAACGATAACTATTTTCTCGGGAAAAGTGATATTTAATGTTCAAGAAATTATCATTACGTAAAGCAATATTATAACCGCCAACATCAGCATGTAGTTCTGAATGTAATTTGGTTCCCTTTAGATCAACTTCGAATAAATGACGGTCACGTATCCTCTTTTCAAAGGAAATACACAGAGCTAATCGAAGCCGAATCGTTCAATTGAATTAAAACATATGAAACACTCCAAAACAACTTTTCTCATCTCCAATCTATTAGGTTCTAAGGCAATTCCCTCAATTGATTCACGAGAATTCGTGAAATAAAAGAAAGAAAATGCAACCGGCGGAGAAGTGTGAAATAAATCAGGCACTGTCTGGCTTTTCAGGAGATCTCAGATTGTTTATTTAAGCCGGCTATGATAAGTTTGGCTTCCAGTTTCGTTCAACTGAGGCTGCCGAATGATCCAATTAGTTTAGTCTATTATTACAAATGTTCTTACAATGAAACCCTTTTATTTTTGTGAATTAGATTTAAGGTATTAGGCTTTCCTAAATGCCAAATTATTTCAAACAAAACATAATAATTTGAATTTCACCACAACTAAAATAAATACAGTAGGTACATGACTTCAAATAGTTGATAGATATATTTAGAATCTGCAAAAATAACTATCATTAACTACATTATTAGGAAAACTAAGTATGTTTTCGACCTATTCAAATTATATTCTGAAGAAAACAGTATGTATAAAAATTGGCACTGATGATGAAAATAGATACATAATAATATTATGCCGTATTTATTATTTTCTCAAACAATGTAGATACATGTAATAGTATGTATATATTACGAATAAAGATAAAATTAGGTACTAGTTATTAGTATATTAGATTTTGGTTTAATTGCAAAAAATACTATGAAAAAAAAACAATACGCATTACTGTTACAGGTTAACTATTTAATTTCTTCCTCTAACTTCTACTCTAACTCTTGCTTTATTTATTACTCAATTTTGCAGATTATACGACAGTGGCTGTCAAAACTTTAAAGGATGACGCCAGAGAAGCTGAACTAAACGATCTATTATCCGAATATCAACTTCTTAAAGAAGTTTCCCACCCGAATGTTATTCGTCTGCTTGGAGTTTGCACGTCTCCTGGTGGGCCAGTATATCTCATCATAGAGTATGCTGAATACGGTTCACTGAGGTAAGTCAAATATTACAATCTATCTACCAATATAATCGAACATGCGATTTTTCTGTAAAATCAAGCGAAATGAGTAGTAAGTATGATTATAATTATTAAAACGCCATCATAGTTTGCCCAATAAACCGACTAGAAATATTCTAGAGAAAATTATATTTTGATTAACTATTTTAGATATTAGGAAATACTTTTTATTAAGCGGAATTAATTTGTTCTAGAAATTATCTAAGACGAAGTCGACACTTAAAATCAGAAAATCGAAAATCTTCTTCATCTCACCTAGAAGACAATGAAATGGACTATGACGAACCAAACTTATGCAAGATTACACCCAAAGAAATACTTTCTTTCGCCTGGCAAATCTGCAATGGAATGGCTTACTTAAGTGATATTAAGGTAAGTTTTTAATTTAGCTATAATTGTTGCTTAAATATTATTGTCTACAATCTCTTCCGAAATTTCAAACTTCTGCTGCTGTCAAGATTTCTGACCTTAAGTCGAACGTAGCGGGTCGATCTTTAACGGATAGTGATGCTTCAGAGTAACCAGATATCTGACAGGTCAAACTTTATCTCAATTTTTTTTGTTGTACATCTAACTACGATGTCTTTTGACAGCTGAGGTGGTCTAGACTACGACAGTTGCCGGTGTCATTTATCAGTTGCGATATTTTGGTCTTACTGCAGCGGATCGTATTTTAAATAATGATGTTAAAAATACGATGATGTTTTATTTGTTTCCTTTGCAAGAAGTTAAAATCTGTAGAATTTTAGCAGTTAATTTATTGCTTCTAATAAAATAACAAAATTGTTAACAATTTTTCTTATTGAAAATGAACAAATAGAGAGTCCACATCCTGAATATGAAATATGAAATAATGGAAACGTATGAAATGTTTGGAATAGGTTTTCTCAGGCGTGAACATGATACAATTGAATAGCGTGAATCTATAAGATCACATCGACATCTACTCAGCCTGAAGCCAATAAACATGACAATTCTTTAACAATCGAATTTTTATCGAGTACACTTCAATACTGATAAATATCACGAAATTAATCTTTGTAGCAGCTCTTTCAATAAATCATGCATAAAGTAAACAGTCCAACAAATAATCCCTATATTATAATTTCATTCACATTCCACATAAGTACTCGGCATTTTAACTAAAAAAAAACTAAATAATGGTTTCCAGTAAAAGTCATACTTTATAACCCTGAAACTCTCCTCTGTTTATTTCGAATAATCCTCTCTGTTGCAGTTAGTACACAGAGATCTGGCCGCCAGAAACGTATTACTCGCGGCTGATAAAGTATGCAAAATATCTGACTTCGGGCTTACCAGGGACGTTTACGAAGATAATGCCTACTTCAAAAGAAGTAAGGGAAGAGGTAAGCTGGATATTCATGAATAATATCAACACTTAATCCTGAAGAGGGGTTGGAACCTTTGGTGTAGAACTTACACTTGGAGTAGTTTTCCACACACACCAAAACACTTTTGCACACACTCGACGCGCGTTTCGCCAACCAAGTTGGCATCATCGGGAGATGATTAAAACTAGTTTTGCACACACTCGACGCGCGTTTCGCCAACCAAGTTGGCATCATCGGGAGATGATTAAAACTAGTTTTAATCATCTCCCGATGATGCCAAGTTGGTTGGCGAAACGCGCGTCGAATGTGTGCAAAAGTGTTTTGGTGTGTGTGGAAAACTACTCCAAGTGTAATATCAACACTTAATGTTTCTTGATGTAGAAAATAAATAAAATAGCAATTTAAAGATTTTGATCAAATAAAATATGCTGCTAACGTCCTAACAGATTTTCATATCTATCTTAAATATTCAGCCAATATTCAAAATATTAAACCTCTGATCCAGGATGCATACGAGTTCTTGGAGAATTTGATCTCCAATTCTGCAAACCTATTTCAGACAGTTATAGTTATAAAAATAGCCATCGCGTTTGACGAGGCCCAAGAAGAAGTTCTTGAATAAAACCAATGATGAATTTTGTTGACCATTAGTGTGGCCTGTTTGCTAAAATTAACATTCTTGTATTTCATATTTTTTCAGTACCCGTCAAGTGGATGGCCCCAGAATCTTTAGCTGACCACGTCTACACTACAAAATCAGATGTCTGGAGTTTCGGAGTACTCATTTGGGAACTAGTGACATTAGGAGCCACGCCATATCCTGGTATTGCTGTACAAAACCTATTCCACTTGCTCAGACAGGGATATAGGATGGAGAGACCTGATAGTTGTTCACCAGGACTGTAAGTATAAACAATATCAATGCTTTAAATTCATAGAAAAAAGTAAATAACGTCATATTTTAGTCTCACAAAATGGACAATATAAAATTATATTCATCTATCAGTATATATCAACTCCTAAGCAATGCTATAGTGACAGAGTAAACTTATGCTAGTTATTTATAACAATATTAAATGTCGAATTCCTTTTGTCTGCTTAGAGCTCTGGAGCCTATTATAGTCGCTATCACTTTGCTGTATGTTAAGAACTAACTGTAAGTACTGGGAAAATAGTAAAAAAATTATTAATTGGTTTTAAGATACAAAATAATGAAAAATTGTTGGCACATCGAACCTGAGCGAAGGCCGAGTTTTCAAGAATTGGCCGGATGTTGGGAAAAACTATTAGAAGATAAAATGGAATATACAGATTTATCAAGTAACGCAATAATTAATAGGGAGTACTTTGGGTCAACAATGGAAGAAAAAGAAGGTAAGCTTTTCTTAAATTTCGACAAAACAGACATAAAACGTAAAACGCAATGGGAAACAATTAAAATAAATTTATAGAGAATTACTTTATTTAAAGTAACCATTTATCTCTTTTAGAAAATATCCCAGAAGACCACTCCGACATCAGCCCGTTGAATTATTTATCTAGAGCGCAATCTTACGAAAAATGTGGTGCAACCGACAAAATTCTTAATAATGAGGTCGAAAGTATCACGCAAAATGATATTAGCTTAATTATTAACACTCAAGGCTACGAAACTCCAGTAAAAATCCAAAGAAAAGTTAAAACTCCCACAAACGAAGATCCTCAGGATTACACAGATATGGGTGGAAAATGTAAATGACAAGTGAATGAGAGTTAAGAATTGTTAAAATGGAATCGTATGCATAATGAAATCTTACGTGGGTTGCCTTCACGTGGTTGATCAATAATATCAAAAGCTTTTGTAAATAGTTTTATTCAATTATTTGGAACGTAAAACAAAATTAAATTTATATCAAAATTAATTATCTCAACATGTCGGTATTTTCTAAAAAATTAAAATGAATATTATAAATGTTCATGTTCTTTGGAAATTCTTAATGTCGAGATTGGTACTGAGCGATTAATAAGGTTATTGGAAACGGAAATAATTTCTTAAGTAAAGGTATACCTATCTCTTTTCGTTATGGTCTACCACATAAAACTATAGGTAATCAAAAAAAGACTAAGAAATATAAAATTAGCGATCCTTGTTATAGAACTGACAAATTTTTTTATAGTTTTGGGGTTTATGAAAGAACTAATTGAGAAATCTGAAATTCTCAATTTCAAAACAGTGAATAGACACAGCATCAATGCATTTCCACAACTTAATTTTGATCATCAACAGATAACCGACAAAAAACATTTAAAGACGATTTAATATATGGTTCTCTATCCTAGAAACAAAGACTATTTTTATAAGTAACTGTTGTAACGTGAGCAGCTGGAATGTGACTGAAAAAAATGATTTCTATGAAATTATAAATTGTTTCTCGGTTTGTATCACTACCCTATCTGAATACTAAAAACAAAAATGGGTCATACCTTTAAGTAATATTTTACAGTTTGTATAAGCATGTATGAAAACTACTTGGTCTATTCATGCAAAAGAATGTAAATGGGAGGCTTCCTCAAACCACGACTTTTGTAATAAAGGTTTTATAATGTATGTTAATATTTTCTAATAAAATGTTAGTAAGCTTAGACTAGTATTGTTACACATTTTACTACTTAAGTAATAAATAATACAATTATTATGAACTAAACAGAATATTTAATATGAAAGCTTAAACACTAATTACTTTTATATGCAGCACAAGCTGAACAAATAAGCTTAAATATTATCTTAAAATATTACATTTGGAAAAGGATGAAAATTTACCATCGTTGTTTTAATATTTTTTTAACAAATCTTGTGATGTATCTAATGTCGGTAGGAATTAACCAAAAAGAGAGTTATACATAGATTATATCCATCGGTTGAGTAGAAAGTGGAACACTAAATTATTATTATATTAATATTTAAATAGTTATCTTAGCTTTTTCACTATAAATCATTTAAATTTTAAAACATGCAGATTTCATATTCCATAATCAGCAAATGTATATCAAACTTTACATTATGAGCCCTCATGGAATGAATAAAAAGGCCACTGCTACGAATAATTTAATCTAAAATTCTGAAATCTGTACTGCCTTAGCATTGTCCTGCCATGTAAATTAATTAATTTCAATTTTAATGAAGTTTAGTGATATGTTATGCCACAGAGACAGACTTAATAAATAAAACATTGTAAAAATATATTGAATTCCCAGCAACTATATCTCACGTTTTTGTTCATATTATTTATTATTTACGTTGATATTAGAATTTAAAGAATATTTTTCTTGATTTCTCAATAAAGATCTAAATGAAAAACTAAAACTCTTTATAAAGAATCTCAACCTCAAAGCCATATGACGAATATTTGGTGCAAACACATAGTTGTATGTACTTAATAAATTTATAGTGAACCAATAATTAGAAAATATCATATTTTCAGACAAGTATATATATTTAGGACTGTAACTTTACCTTAAGATTCAAACAACTTACCGGTTTTCCTAATCCTTTTTCCAGTCTGACCAGACTAATATTGGCATCTGCTAGATCTAGCGAGCGTCACTTTCTCAACTATATAAATACCAAATGTGGCATTGACTTAATAACACTTTACAAAATGTGTCTTTTTAAATGGTCACATTCACAATTCTAATTTAGTCTATACAAAAATCAAATGTTTTTGCCGCCAGTGGTGCTATAAAAACTATGCATGGTAATTCAAACTAAAACCTAATTCCGACAAAGAAATCCGAAATTGATTTTAGTTCTTTAGTGAATAATGAACATTTAGTATCTGAAAAGTTTTTATATCTAGAACTTAATGAAAATTATATTTTTCTCCTACCTGCATAAAAAATAGGTTGTTCCCTGTCGACGTTAATAAATATTACGTCTCACTACTATTGATGTTGGGAGGTAAACATTTAATCCTGTTGCTATTGACAACGATGTGTAATGTTATCTCTAATTTTATTATGACATCTTAGTTGATGTTAATGCAGTTGGTTGTCCAATGTATATTTTTATAATTTTTCATTAAAGTGGTGGATAGAAAGAAATCGCATGCTTACCTCGGAAAGAAAATGTGATTTCCTCCCTTGAGTGATGACTGGCCACACCGCACTTTGGGAGGAAACTTCCTTCTTTAATTAAACAAATACAGAGGAAGGAAGGAAAGACGTGAACGGAATAAAAATGTTACGATTATTTTTCAGAACAAGATAAATACTTTGTTGTAATAAAAATATAAAGACTGCTTCACTTTAGAATTAATTACCTCATTGTGATGAACATGTTAATATAATAAATGTATATAAACTGATACATATTTGCTTTATTTGTCCCATTATCAGTACCTGCCATGTCACAAATTTCTTATACATATCTTTTTTTTTTTTTTAATTTCGGGGTTTTTGGCTTTGGTATGTTACCATTAGCACAGTGCCATGTATTTTTTAATATTTATTTGAGACAACGGCACGCGGTCTTCCCGAGTGGTGTGACCCCATCTCGGTACTAATCGCGCCCAACGCTGCTTTACCTCGGTGATCTGCCGAGAGCCGTTTCACTAACGTGGTTAGCCGTTGCCCTATCTTATACATGTCTTATTCTTATACATATCTTTTGAAAACTAATTTTAGTATTGAGTAACGCCAATGTGGTATCTAAGTTACCATGCTTTATTAATACTCATTATACTATACTACTAAGCGAATAACAGGAGTCAATTATTGATTAAAGTCAAACATTTCTGTTCAGAAGAAATAAACTCACAACAATACTAATTTCAATAAATTAACACTGGCGCTCTTTCTGAGCTTTTACCACAATTTTGTTTGTCTTATTGTAGTGGTAAACAAATGAAAATTTACATTCCTCTTCATCTAAGTATCTACATTGTACGTCGCCATTTTCTTCAGAAACTAAAATTAACAGATTTAGATTCAATAGCTATTTGATACTATTTGTGCTATACCTGTGATTTCTTTAGCCACAATCGGCACAAACTCTGTACAGTTTGTAGTACATTGTGTCTTTAACGGACCGGTGTTATATACCATGCACTGAACACAGTCTTTTAATTCATTGCATTTATCAGGACACGTCTACAACAAAAACATTGTTAATTTATAAAACATGCGCCACAATGGTCCAAGGTAAGAAGCAGAGGTAAAATTGACATCACGAGATTGCCCCACAATCTGAAAATAAGTACGAAGAACGACCTCTTCCTAAGACAAATTACCTTAAGGCAAGTCGGTAGTTAAATAAGAAATGTATATTGTCTTAGTACTTAACAAACAAAAACCCATCAATATCTTTACGGGATTTAACGTCCTAGAGTAATAAAAGCTAGCCCTGCAAAATCAACTTCCAAATTCTAGAAAGGTTTATTTGGTTTACCTTAGCAAATAGTGTCTCCCATAAATTGTTGGAGACCTTTAGAAAGGCAATGACTCGTTGCATATCTTATTCGACAAATTAATTTACCTTCTTTCCTTCGAGACTATCGATTATGTTATAAAAAGTTGTATCCTGAACGCGATTTACTAAAGCATAAATTCTTGGATAGGAAAAGTGTCTGATTTTTTGTGATTAGGGTTATTTGTAATATCAACAAGACCTAGACCATATGAGATAAATCGTTTTATGTTCAAAAGAAAAAAAATTGAGAACTTGAAGATCTATTGACATAAGTAAGAGTAATTTTTCTTTAATTCTTCCAGAAACTAGAAACATTTTGAACTCATTGTGAGTGTAACTAACTCAAATAGAGATTCATCTAAAAACAAAACTGTCTTTAAGGATGGGCCTAACTATCTATCACTCCCCTTCTTCATGTTTACAATATCATGTCCGTAAAAGCGATATCATGCTATGAGGTGCACCTACATTTCTACATATTTTAACATTACAAATATAAATTCTTTTTAATACACTTACGGGGCACGTTTCGCAAAATCTTCCAATATATTTTGCTTCACATGTGCAGGCACCACATTGACATTTTCCATGCCCAGAACAAGGTCTGCCATCCAGTAGTCCAGGCTTGTAGCAAGAATCTGTTGACTTTGCACACTCGCATGCAGAACCTGTCCATTGTACGTTGCACTGACAAATTCCGCAATGACAAGTTCCATGATCAGGACCACTGCAAATTACACCATGCTGTCGTTTACAAGAGAAGTCGTCGCATTCACAGTATTTTCCGTAAATTTTCTGAAAAATTAAGTGACTTGCTATTATTGTTCCTATAGTTTTCATAACCAATTCTACTTGATTGTAGAATTTAACTTTAAAACTGAAGCTGTATTTGTTAAAAGACGAAATGATTGTGACAGTCATGAAAGAAATTTGAAATTACTTCGAGTAGGACTCGGAGTAGGATATTAATTAGATGTTTTGTGTTACAGAGAAAAGGAGCGATACCATTTAATAATTCCGGGAAGAATTGTTTTTCGTGTATATTGTGAAGAGGATTTCCACAGACTACATTCAATAATTCACATTTTCTCCATAAATTTCGTTGCTGGAATTATTATAGTATAAAATAACAGATTAATTATAATATGTCAACACCTCGCAAAATTTTAATTTAAAGAGAAAGGCATTGCCATATTATAAGTAAACGAACTCAAAATAGTAAACATATTCTTGATGCCCATCATCCAATAAATTACCTACCTCATAAGCATTAACCCTAGCCTCGCACTCACACTGGCCACAAACGCATTGTCCTCTATCAGAACATTGTAAACCTGATAAAGGGTTAACACAATCCACTGTGTTATTCCCAATACATTCACAGTTACGACCATAAGCACCTGACCCACACTCACAGTTACCACACTTCAAGGTACCTGCATTGGAGCAACGCGGGGAATTTTCTTCGTAATGCTGAAAAATCGAATAGAATTAGGGAATTGTCAAACAGAAAATTAATCGTAACTGTATTCACACTGCATATGCCACATTTCTAAAATAAATCGTTAAGTATTGTGTTCCAAATGGTTCTAAATATCCGTCCGTCGCTATGGGTTTGTCACTTTTTTTATACCTTAGGAATGGAGAGTGAGATTGTTTTAAAAATCTGCACAAGTAGTTCTAGTTAGTAATAGCTAGAAATAGAACTTTGAGAAATACAATAAGTTGTGATGACTAGAGGCAGAATCTACATTGTTTTAAAGGAAAAAGGCAAACAATAAGTTAAGAAAAATTTAATTATATAGCGGTTTTACACGATCCAATTTATTGCCCAATAAATTGTCCAAGTTGACCTTCAATTTATTGGGGTAGGTATGTGAAAAACATAAATTGTACGTCAATTTCTGGTCTACAATAACTTGATCAATAAATTGTACAATTAGAACTTGCTCTAATTTCTTGGCCAATTTTAGGGATATTTAGTAACATTTGATATTTCTTTACCAATGTTAACCCTCAAAATTTGTTGGTTATGTGTTATGTTTGGTCATAGCCCTCTACAGTTACAAGCCATGAAGTAACAATGGCAACATCGCATTTCCTGTCAATGGTAGTCCTGTTTGTAATTCAGCCATCCCTTATTATTTATATGACTGATGGTCGAGATGGTAGCGTACCTGCCTCTCGCCCAAAAGTCCCGGGTTCGATTCCCGGTCGTGGCAATGGAAAATACTGTGAGAGGGATTTTTCCATTATACACGGATATTGGATGTGTGTCCCTTGTCTTTAAATGTGTAGCCCCCTCCCGCACAAGGCTCTTCTAGAGCCTTCTGGGATAAAGGGGGTCGTAATTACATGTGGTGTATTTATTATTATTATTATTATTACTTTCATGCACTGATTTAAGTATTTTGTTTAGGAAATAAAGTATAAAGATCCCAAAACTTGTGCTATAAATTTATTTCGCCAAAATGAATAATTTACAAATATATAATTCTAGAATATACACTTAATAGGGTAAAATCCACTCTAAATTGCTTGATGGCAATTCATGAAATTTACAAAAACACTAACATTAAAACTTTGATTTACGCTAATACTTGAAACTACTTTTACTTCGCTACTATCAGTATCAGATTCTTCACTGTCGTAGTCAATATTTAAAATGTAAAAATACAAGACATTGTTCACACACACACTTGTAATTCCACTTAATGAAGCATCATTTTTTTGGCACAGCCTGCACAAAATATTCAAAGCTTGATATGTCGTCGGCAAGAAACTGGTCAATATTTTGCCTTTAGCATCTTGTCTTCTTTCTTCAGGATTACGTCGAGACACTGGCTTAGTTGTAGAAAGATACTTCGGTTGATTGGAAAATTTGTGAAGAACTGCATCCTCATTTAAACGAGGATATGTTATTTCTCTTCCTTTTCTTTTTTGGGATTTATTACCACATTCGCTTGAGATATCTTAGTTAGCCTCGTGCGTATTACCTATCTTTATAAAGCTCCATGGTTGTAACTTCTCTGCCTTCAAAGTGCAAACTGCAAATAGCTGAATGTTTACTAATGCAGTAGTCCTCCGTGTGTATAGCTCTAAGCCAATTTATTGCAGCACTGGATCCTTTGGGAAAGGATAAGTACTATTTGAGGATTCAGTTTTTAAAGTACTTGCATAGTATACAGCAATGTCGAGGCATCTACAATATAAAAAATAAACGTATATTTAGTGCGCGTCATGAGTCATATGTAATGTCAAAGAATTGGATGCAAACAATTTATAAATTTATAACATCCACTGATAGAAACATGTGTAATTTTGTAACATTTGTCAAATAAACTGATGCGTATTAGGCGGGCACCTATACTTGTTACAATATATATTAGAAATACAATATGTCTACGTGAATTTTATCTGTACTTCTTTAATTTGCATCATAGAACCACTGCTGGGTGCTAAAATTATGTGCCGCTGTCACTTTTTCGTTAAATGTGGATGAGATACCTCTTTAGAGTCCGCGCACCTCAAATATTCCTTATATTTAGAATTTAATCGATGAGGTATTAGCTCCTTAATTAAGATAATCTGGTTTTCCTAAAAAATAGTTTTAAATCACGTATTATCACAGGATATTACTATTATAATACATTTTTCGTCCTCTGGATTAGTATGAAAGTGAATAAATGCACAAAATTAAAATATTATTCTTCCCCTCCTCGAAAAAATATGGCCGCTAATAAGATCATCGAATCTGAAGATATGGCTCGTCTGGGACTGCGTCTGATGACGTCACAACATGCAGTATAGTATAGTTATGGTTACAGCAAAAAGTTTCACTACCATTGCAAGGTTTTTCTACTACCCTACTTAATTTCTTAATAATTATTGCAGCATATATATTTTAGTAAAACGAATATTGTTTGCAATGAGCCGTAGGTATAAAAAAACATAATGAAAAAATGAAAAACACAAAAGAAAACTAAGTCACATTAATATTTTCATTGAAAATGATTAAAACAGCACAGCACAGAAGTCGAAACTGGCAACTGATGATTGGCGTGGTCTGATTGCATGTGATGAACGATGAGAATGACATGGACGCCAGGCGACTGGCGAAGAACTAAGAACTATTTTTAATTTTTAACGTCTTTTACATGGCTTTACGGACTACGAAGGCATACGGAAACACTCGAACGGTTTCTCTCTTAAAATAATATTTGCTACCACAGGAGAGATTCTGTCTGTGATACTAAAGAAAAAAGGCAAAAAAATTCTCTTTCATCACAGTGAAGCATTTAGTTGTATTAGTGATGTAAATACCTAGAACAGTAAAAATATTTTTTATAATGTTTCATTTTGCTATAACACGAAAATTATATTTAGCGGCAGTAAGGTACTTATCAATTACAATAAAGCGGTATCAGTAAAGTGCATTTTACTGAATGAGGAAAGTAGTACTGCAATTCCTATAAAAATGTTTGCAGTAATAGCCAAAAAAAAGTCAGCAAAGAGTTTTCTCCTGGACATTTTCTCAGTGTGTATTCATTTATAAATAACAATTTGCCAGGTGTACAATACTATTTTATTTTTGTTTTATAAGTCTATCTATATCATTATTATATTATGTTATATTTATAACAGGTTATAAAATACTGGTAAGTCAATCATATATGTATACATACCTTTTTAGTGCTTAAATATTTTTATTTAATTAAATTATTATCACTTTTCCTAACTTTAAACATTGTTTGCATCCATTATCTGTCAGATGATGTTTTCACTAAATGACCGTATATAATGCTTTCTTACCTTTGTCCAGTTTAAAAACTTTAAATAAGCGAAGTTAATAAATTATTAATAATAATTCTTAATAATACAGTACTAAAGTACAAACAGTACAAAGTCTAAAAAGTAATTACTAAACAAACACCGCTGGTAAACAACACGACCAGAGTGGCCTACCTGTCGCGTTGCCAGATTTGAAACTTCATGGCTTGAAACTGTAGAGGGCTATGGTTTGGTTCATTCAATGCCACTTATTGTTTATTGTTTGTGAAAATGGTGAAGAACGGCGTTTTCTTTAATGGTAATGTAATTACTTCAATTGAAAGTCAGAGAAAAACTAGAAAATGGTGGGTTCGACCATGGATTGAGCGAAGAGCCAATACGCCAGTCTCGGCCAGTCACATGCATCACATGTAAACCTTTAACCTACAAATCCCAGCACTCTTATCTGTTCTGTCTCAGCAGACTGTCAACAGTGTGAACATTTTCCATCATGGTTATGTTGGCAGTAATGAAATTGACAAATAAATTGTTGTATAAATTGTAATATGTGTAAATAATCTACTACAAATTATTAAATTGATCAATTTATAGGACAATAAATTGTACAATTTATTGGCCAATAAATTGGATCGTGTAAAACCGCTATTTTAAAAATGATCCTCAACAAAATTAAATTTGAGGTGATAAAAGTGCAAAATATTTAATACAGACAGACTCAGTTCGTCGTTAAATTATGTATGTACAGTGACTGAAATAATTTGACTACTTACCTTATCACCTGGTTTTTCACAGGCGCATTCGCATATCATTTCTAAATCTATTACCAAACTCTCACTGATGCCAACCGGGTAGACATGGATTCTTTGATGGTAATCAGTAGGATCTACCGGACATTTAGTAACCTCAATATCAACTTCAAAGTTGATTACGTCTCCGACCTTGAACAGAAAAAAATCTTCACAACAAGTTTTTTCTAAAAAATTAATAATAAAAAAACATTTTTAAAAACAAGCTTTTATTTAAATGTTCTAAAAAGAAGAAAATAAACTTTAAATTAAATCAAACCCATATTGTATTCTTGTTTATTATATACACAGGCAAATCTCACGACAAGCTTTTGTATCATATAAATTATTGTATAATGTAATAAATTAAAGGATTTGATTTAATTTAAAGTTTATTTTCTTCCTTTTAGAGCATTTAAATAAAAGGTTGTTTTTAAAAATGTTTTTTTTATTATTAATTTATTTTTTATTTTTTTATTTTTTCTTATTCTTTTCGTATTCTTCTCAGCAAACCCTTTCATTTGTTACCCATATTATGATGGTAGATAAGAAAATTTTGTCCGCCATTTTGGGGCGTCCGCCATATTGAATTTATTGTGATGTCATTTTATTTTTCGTATTCTTCTCAACAAACCCTTTTAATTGATATTATGGGGGTGCACAAACTAGTCCGCCATCTTGGGGCGTCCGCCATATTAGATTTAGAATGACGTCACTTAGCTAAACATGCATTGTCATTCAAACTAAACGTGTATGCAAAATTTCAGCTCAATCGGTTGGGGATAACTATTTTAAAATTCAGTTGCAAGATTTGACCTAAACAAACAAACAAACGTACATACATTGCAAGTTAAATAAAAGCTTGTAAAAAAGAAACGCTATCTGTCATACAACATTTATATTTCCAAGACAATATCATATAATTGGAAAAAAAAAACTTGTCAGGAAAGAAGAATTGACCATGAAATCCTAACTTAGTTATTAACTTACCTTAATGTTTCCACATTCATTAGTACGCTCTAATTCTCCAGGGGCATTATGGCAACTTGTGAAGAAATTGATATTAACGTCATCAGTAGCGTTATGTTTCATTTGAATAGTAGACGATATCCGTGAGTATAATTCTTTAATAAGCTCGGATAGGATAGAGCCGCTGCTTTCATCACTTACAACAATTGATCCTTCGATGCCGTTAGCAATTTGTCGATAAACATCCATAGTTCTTTCGCTAACTGCAAAAAATACGTTTATATGGTTTCTTTGCGCACTTGCTGCAATTTGCTCTATCGAAGGATGGTCTTGAGTGGATGATTCATTGTAGAAACCATCCATAGACAAGTGACATTTACCATCATTTTGTTTTACATTTCCTCCCAACTATAAACGAAGATTATTATTATTATCGTTATCAAAATCACCGGGTGACTCAAATCAAGCTTAAAATAACTTGTAAACTTTTGTAGTTTACAATAAGAATTATTAGTAAATTGAAGTGATTAGAAGCATACTTCTGCATATCATCTTTATACAACATCAATTTTTGTGTACTAGAAATAACAGATTTTTACCTGAGTCTATGTTTTAAAATAAATTCAAAAGAGGATTTATATTTTTCAAAATGTAGACTAGAAAAGTATCTACATGCATTTATCTTATCAATATCCTGCTAAACTGATTTCAAGCCAGTGTAGCAGCTTCAGATAGTAAAAAACAAATCATCAAAGACAAATTACTTGTTGCATTGTTACCGTGATTAAATATTTTCTTACCTTGCTGTCTCCAGTGTTAAAACTGGAATCAGTAAGATATACAATCACTCTTCTGGCTTCTTTACGCCAACCAATTTGCTCTTGACAAACCATTGCTTGCAATAGCGCATCGAGACCCCCTTTAGAAGAATCCAGAGTTCCAGAAACATTAGTTTTCTTTACCATATCCTGTGGTAGAAAATTATGTAGCAATATCAAATTGCAGCGTGGTTTCTGGTATGCTTTGTAGAACGGTTACTGAGTATATTCTGCGATAATTATAATGAATTCTTATCAGGACCACCAAAGGCCGAGTAGGCCCCCGGAGATTACATGACTTGTTAAACCTGTTTGACTATTTTCAAACTCAATATAAAAATTGTAAATTGTAATAACAATAATATATCACCTTCACTTTTGACTTGAAGAAATATAGCAAAAAAAAATGAAATGATGCAGCAAATTCATTTTCATAATCTGGACAGTATTATACTCGTAGAACTACCAACCGTACGTGATATTCGTTTCTATAGTCTGCTATTAAAATAGGTGTCATAAAACTTTTATATGATCTAAGACGATTTCTTCGACTAAAGAAATATTAAATAAGGAGAAAATATTATTAGGAATGTACTAATTAACAATCTGTACCCAGAAGTATATATTGATAGAACATCGGTAAATATTAAAAATGCAGGTAATAATCAGTGTCAACAAGTACCCGAACATCTATACACAACATTAGCGTTGATTTCTTACAAGGGGTAATCTGAACAACTACGCAATATCGGTGATAAATTTTATAAAAGAATGATGTTCAGTGAGGTTAAGATATACAAAGAATTCAGCAGTTTCAAAAAAAAAAACACAATGCAAGTACGCACTTGTGTTTCAGAGTTATTGTTCCTCGTGGTTTAAATAATGGATTTATGCGAATAAGATCAGAAACAATAGCTATAAAAGGTAGAAAGTACAGTACACAGACTCAATTGTATTCATTATTTTTTAAATCCAGATATTTTTTACATTATCTGAGACTTAACAAGGACAGGCACATATAATAATAGATCCCATTTAAGTGTTGCTATCTTTGCAATCCGCATTATTAAATACAATATCAACACCAAAATAGCTATCACCTATTATTCTTATTTTCATAGTGTAATGTTATGGAATTGAATTCTGGGAAATTCCAAATGATAATTTAACTTTTTCATTTAAGAAGGAGAAGGCAATAAGATCATCCTTTAAACATCCACAAGTGTCCTGTAGACAATACTTTATAAGTAACAGAATATTTACTTTAACCAACTCGTACATTTATAAAGTTACGATGCATAAAGATAAAAGCTAGATATCAGAGTTTTATATTGCCAAATTTTAAGTATGAGAAATATAGTTAACTAATATATTCGTACTTCCAATTTAACCTGTGTTAATAATAATAATAACCAATTTTACCTTGGTCTACCTGTATATGTCTGGAATGCCCTGAAGGACCCCTGGGCAAGAAAATTGTATCCTTGTTACACATCCCGTTGATTCTTCTTAAATTATTCTTAATGACGCCGTGGTTAGGGAATTAGGTTTCTTGTAATTTAACAAACAAAAAATACTGAAATATGTAGGATATGCGTGACTAAAGGATTGAAATCCAAGGCCAAAAAAACAAGAGGAAGAAACAATTTTAAGTTCAAATTAACATTGAAATATTAGATATTTATACAAAAACAGTTTTTATAATCTTCAAGAAATTTATACAATGTAATTAATTTCTGTTTTGTCTCATTGACGCATTTCTATATTTATACGTTTTATCTATAAAGTTAAACACTTCCCTTCTCCTAACTTGTAGGAATATATCTCGGAATATATAATGTTAATTTTACCTAATATTTAAGTTATATAGTATTTTAGATATTTATGTATATTCTTGTGGGAAATAAACATACTTACTTACTTATTTGTCTCTTTAACCGAATTTAATAAACTACGATAAGATGCTCAAAATATCAAACATTCAATATAAAACAACGCAGAAGAGACCCGAAAGACTTTCTACAAATCACAGCCCCACGAACGTGATAAAATCATTAATATAGCAATCGATTTTGCAAATAATGCAAAATAAAAAATATAAAGAATAAATAACCATAAATAAATAAAATTTTTGTTAATACTCGTATAAGGGTAACTAATTTCATCATTTCTTATTCGTTAAATTTTAAACTTTAGTACAAAAAAAAAGAAAAGCTATATTTTTTAAATGTCTTACTAAAAACACGTTTGTACTATGGCTGAGACTCATATGATGTCGAAATCCATACTGGGGTGCACAGTCTTGACATGGCGTGCGTAATCTGCAATGGCCACAAAAAATAAACTTTATAAAAAAATTTGAATTGCGAATAAATAACGATTTATATAAATAATTATGATAAGTGAAATATTAAGAGTACTATGTTAATCCATGTTATCTACGGTCTTTTAATTCAGTTTCCTATTAAAATTATACTACTACATTCTGCATAAAATATATTTTTACATCTTACCTTTCTGAATGCGTACTCGAGTTTGGACTAACTAATTTATCAACATAACTTCCAAAACCAATCCTGAAATTTGACGTAAGGGATTTAACTGTATTTGTTAGTTGATCAGTGATACTATAGAATTTATCTTTGTTATTAACTTGCACTAGATAGTAGACGTCCAGAGGATAATCTTCTGCCTGACCAAATTTCATATTGAAAGTGTAGGGAACTCCTGATACAGAATTATTAAAAAAGTTGTATTTTAGAAAACATACTGTTTAAAGTAGTAGGTAGTAGTAATTGGAGTATTACTCCCTCCCCAACATTTTTTTAAAATTTTTATTGCATTTCAGGACGAATTTTGACGATACACAAAATTTCAAACAAAAAAATTTGTCTGCCTGTGTGTGTGTGTTTGTCTGTAGGTATGTATGTATCGCGATAGCAATTACAGTTTTTTAGATAAAGCTTTCAAATTTGGTACACACGTTCTAGAGGCCAAGAAAAATATGTTGATAAAAGGAATAGACAAATTAATTTACTATGCCATTTTATTCACCGAGGTGTTTATTGTAAATATGAAATAGTCATAAAAACTATATTTTCAATTTTCAATTAAACCCAAGATAATTAATTATATTTTTCTTACCCACTCTTAGTTGTAAGCGAATTTTTTGCGGTGATACTTGTATAAGTTGACTGCCAGAATCACTAAATTTATTTCCTCCTGAATTTGAACTGCGCCAACTATTATAAGAATCCCTGTTAACAGCACGATCCTTAGTAAGTCTATGGTTCTGATATACAGTAAGAACATTGTCGGGATTTATAATGTATTCCTCGGAGCAACGTATATTTTTTGAGGAATCAAAACATCTGGAAGTATTTGTAAATACCTAGGAAAAAATTTAAAACGACATAAGTAAACATCAATAAGCAAGAATTAACTAAAAACATGAAATTTTATTGAAAAATGGTTGCCTCTACATGTATAATTTGGCTTAATCAACAATACTGTAAAATACACTAATTTTCACTTTACAAGTGGATCACGCAAACTGTAACTAAAGTTTAATTAATATCATTTGAAGTATTTAGCAAAGTGATTTTTTAGTCAAGTATTTTCTGTTGTTTAAAACATTTTTGTCAAGTGGGTGCACCCTGTAGACTCTGTTATTATTTAAGTCTGATTTGTTTAAGTTTAATTTGAGTTGTAAAAGCCGCTGGTAAACAAGAATTAAATTAAATAATGTTTAAATATGTGATTCAGTCAGTAGTAAAAATCATCCGTTGCTAAAGATTATTAAAGCATTAATCCGTGTCTATTAGATCCAGTTGTTCTTGGTAATATAGTTTAAAAATTGCGAGAAGTTTTCATTTTCAGATACATCGAGTAATCGGTGTAAATTACGTAACGCGCTGGGGCTTGGTAAAGCAAAGATAGCCTAGAGCGTAGTATTTTGTAAATAAAAGTAAAGTATTATATCTAATCATAATAGAGCCTGTAGAATCCGAATTAATATTAGTAGAATAAGTTATTTTACTCCGCGCCGGCACCGTTGAGATTCTAGTACTCTTGTTAGGGGATAAGTAAGTAGCTTTTTGTTAGGCCACCGGGTTAATTTAATAAGTTAGTTTATGTCGTTGTAATTCACCTAATCCAAAAATGGAGCTTTAAGGGTGGAACGATGTCCTCAACTTTTTTTAAATATCTTCAAAACATTTTTATCTAAAAAGATAAAACTTGGTACATTAAATAAATGTGCCAAGTTTTATTTTTTCAGATAAAATGTTTTTAAAGCATTTAAAAGAATTTGATGACAAGGTTCCATTTTTAGTTCTGTAGTTTCGTTAGGAAGCATTTCTGGATAAGGTAATTTATGTCAAATCGACATAAAATTATTCTGGACACACTAATATGCAATTTTATTCGAATACACCCAGCAAAAAAAATTGTATCATCACAAATTAATAATAAGAGAGATAAATCCAATGTCAAGTGGATCGTATTAATTAATATTTAAGTTAACTCGACCTAGTGTGGAATCAACTTTTCTGCGGTTTTTGGTCCACAGCGATGTTTAAAAATAGACTAAACTAGTTTGACTTCTTACACATCACCTACCCACATTGTTGAAATTACCAAATAGCATTTGCGAAATTACAAAAATTTGCGAAGAAAACAAAACAATAGCCAATAAACTGCATGGAGTATTTTAAAAGAAATCAGATATTAAATTACTACATTCTGAGTGATCTAATTGAAGTGAAAGTAATGTGTGTAATTGAATTAGTAATTTGTCTTTTTATACACTACCTAGAGATAACAAAATTATAGTATAAGAGTGTGTATTGTAACCATTTTAGTTTAACTACTTTCGAAATAATTACTTATATAACCGGCAAGCTTTTCTGATATTAATGACATATTTTTAAACTAATATTGGAAAGAATAGAGCTGTTTTTTACAAACGAAACGAAGAACTAATTTACAAATTCTTTTGTCTGGGTAATCATAATCATTTTATTTTTATCTTATTAGTATATAAGGCTATATTTAGGCAACAATTTAAAATATTCTATAAGTACTTACCAAATCATAACACCAAGCACATGTTGGGGTTTGAATACACTCGTGGCAAGTTTCCTTTGACAAACAAAGGT
Source organism: Rhagium mordax (assembly GCA_963680705.1). Taxonomy (NCBI): domain Eukaryota; kingdom Metazoa; phylum Arthropoda; class Insecta; order Coleoptera; family Cerambycidae; genus Rhagium; species Rhagium mordax. The sequence goes on along the minus strand of OY796661.1, from coordinate 22,637,508 downwards.
TACTAGAATTATATCCCCTTTGGGCTTGCACAAAAGTATAGATCACATTTAATATTAAACAGCTACTTAAAATGTATCTTAAATAAAATACCATTTTTATGAAATAGTAAAATTACTAACTCCACAATGACCTAGGGATACAGAATATTTATATATCAATAAAAACACGAATTAGGTTATGTAAGGTCATGTTTGTGATAATGTCCTTGTAATTAATTAATCTGAAAGATACAATGTTTACATAACAATAACTTGTTCAACTGTTAGTTTTGATTTACCAGTTGGGATAATTTATGGAACAATTATAATACAGAAACTTTAGCCAGTTTGATTATGAAAAAATAAAGTAATTTTCGAATTCTCTTATGTTAATTTAAAGAGCTGCAAATTTGTATTTTTTATGTTTTGTTGAAAAACTGAGAGAACCTAGGCCGATTGTCAAGGTCACAATTACTCAAAATTCAGTGTACCTTTGACCTGGCGAAGGAGCTATTGCTATTTGAGCCTACTCTTCAAGCAGCATTTTCAGAAACTGGGCTGAATGTTCACATCACCTTTATATTTCGCACGTCTTACCAATATAAAAAATGTCTTAATGACGCTTCAGGAGAAGACGATAACGAAATAATCGAAACGTCAAAAATTCGAAATATTTAACGTTGAAAACCCAAAAATTATTCTACAAATTTTTTGTTTGTTTAGATAAAAAGTGTGTTTAGAAACTGCACGTTTTGGTTCACTGTATACTTCAAGGATTAAGAATATTTTATTTTGATCATGCAAACAACAAATTTATCTTGAGATCCTGAAAGACTCAAAGACTTTAAAAATTAAATTAACTGTAAAGATTAAAAATCATTGAATTATCAGTTTGCTTGAAAAATATATTAAAATTGTTGTTGGATAAAATAACTTGGTATACAATTGTACGGACCAAACTTTACGGTATGAACTTCACGAAATATAAAAAAAGAGTTCCCATAAATATGGGGCGGAAAACGCTTAGTTTCCGAGATACATATATGTATAAATTGACACCTAGGGACCTAGGGGTTTTAAATGCCGCTCTTTACGATAATGAAATTCAAATTTGAGTAAAAAAATTGCTAACACTTTTTTTGAAAAATCCAGTTTTCAAAGCCCCTTAAAATCGCACGTTATTGACATGTATCACATATTAGAAAGTTCAAAGAATCGCCTTATCGATCTTTTCTTACCACCAAAGTTTGAAGTTAATCAAACATCAATAATTAATGGGTATACAGGGTGTTGCGATCTTAAGTGGGTCACACTGTATATTCCTAAAATAATAAAATAATTTCATATTACTGTTTGTATGATTTTATTTATATTTATATTCGAAGTGAAATAGTTTAACCTCAGGAAGAACAAATTATTTAATTTTGTAAATATTGTATCTTTACTTAACTCTTATTAGATTATATATTAATTAGTCAACTGGTTTTGAACAATTACTATTATTCATAAACAAATAACGTGGGGAGTTATATTCGTAAAAAGTCACGGCATCTTTAACTTCATGCCTAACCTGTCCAATAGAAATTCTTTTCCGATACGGTGAAATACATATAATGGTTCATTATAATTGAAGGTGATTTGATATTTGAATAATTTTGACGTTTAATTAAATTGTGCCAAAAATGATTAATTCGGACTTACAAAGGTTAGTATTTATTGTTATAATCGTAGATAAAGTATAGTATTCAACTTGCGGTAATGGTAAATAACTCACTTGTGCAAAATTCATCGGCGTTACCTGATTACCACGAATACGTCGAATAATATACTATTAATCTTGTCGATATTTTGTGTAGAGACATTAATTTTGTAACTGACGTTTTCTCTGTACTATTACTGACTAAAAATATACCTACACTGTGAACAAGTACCATCCTTGTTGAATCAACTTGCAGCTGCAATGAGCCAGCGCACAGTACCGTAGGGCAAGCAGCCTATACTCTGTCTCACCAACAGATGCAAATAGACTCCGCCCCAAAAATGTCCGCTAAATTTGAATGGAATTTCTTAATTGGTCGTATTTATAGAACCCGAATTACAAAGCAACCGCTAGATTTGATTGACAAAGGCCAGCTCGGTTTTACACATTAGACCAGTTAGAACGCATAAACGCTAAACTTTCTTTACGAGTTGTAATAGAACTTTGTGAAAATAAAGAAAAAATAGGTGTAGGTATGTGTTGTTTTATTTATTTGGTTAAAACTTATAGTTAAGTTCTCGCCTTCTAGCAAATGATAGGGTTTTTAAAGATTTTTATCAATATAAATAAAACATGATGTATAGGTATATACTTGGTATAGTTTTTATTGTACGACTATTCGTAAAAAGAACCGAAAGTAATCTTACAATAGATATTAATAAATAAGCATGTACATTTCATCTCGTGTAAAACTGACTATTGCGTACACCGTTCTGCGCTACTATAAAATTAATGGGGCGGAGTCTATTTGCATCTGTTGGTGAGACAGATTATAGGTGTCCTGTGTTTAACTGATTTAATATAATTATTGTTATTTAATTTCCTTGCGCTTGATTCGAGGCTTGAATTTAAAATCTGAGTATTATTTGGTTTTAAGAATTCGACGATTTGACGAAATATTTGCTACGTACAATGCGCAGCCTCACAGGTGGATCCATTTTACTGCCCCTAATTTTGTGTGTGAGATAGTAAATAATAAATAAAATATGTAAAACAAATTTATTAAACATTCTCTAAAATATGCATTAATAGTAATTTTTAATAGTTTCAAACTATGAATAAATTAATACGGCTACGTTAAAACAATACTTATTGTACATTTCCACTAAAAAATTTCTCTTAAATCTAAAAGCAATTATTTCGTATAATTTAAAAACAAAACTTTTAAATATAACAATTTACTTACTACAATGCACTTAACATAATGACGACTATAAATAATGTTAAGTACTCACAACATTTTAATTTTAGCTTAAAAAATATGTTTCATTAAGTTAAGTTACAAAAATTTTAAAAAATAGCTATACTCGTCAGCATATGAAAGTTTATTGAATATAAGACACTTTGTTGTAACTATATAGGCACATAAATATTTTTTCAGATCCTAAGTCAGATCAGCAATTTAAATTAGATATCTTACAATTATTTTAAAATATGGCAGTTTTAACTCCTATTGCATTAATTTAAAACAATATGTACAAAAATAACTAAAAATATACAAAGTCAGTTTTCAGTATTTTCCAGCATACGTAGGATTTTTGAACGTTGATGTCGCTTGCTTGTATATTGGATTTTCACCCTAAAACAAAATGATTTTGTAAACAAAACGTACAGCAATCATTCAGTAGCAACTCAGTAAGAGAGCTGTTCATTTAGAGACAAAGTGGAAAATCACTTGGCAATCACCAGACTGGCATAGAAGCACGAACTTCTTAAAATAAATGTACTTCGTGCACAGCAGAGAGAGGTATTGGTAACTCCACTGTCAAAGCAAGAAGTGAAAAACTAGTTAAGATTAGAGAGGATAAATCTCATAACTCAAGTAGAGAAAAATGGAAGGAGAAAAATTAACCTCGCACACTATAGGTACAATTTTAAAAACAAAAATGCTTGACAACAGCTAGGCAGCGCAGGGTCAACTTTCGTTCAAGTATACCTAGATTTTTTAGAAAACCACATCAGGTATATAATTAATAAGCCTCTTGAGGGTTCTAGGTAATCCACCAAACCAGAAGGGAGTTAAACTAACTACACTGAGAGTTAAGCAGGGATTGCAAACAATTTCAAACCTTTCTACCGGGACTGAATTCATAAATGATCTAATAGGAGTTATCAGAAGCCTTTGATGGATATTGAGGGAGATTGTCCTGCTTCGGATACAAGGTGCCAAACTGATTCCAAAGGAAGAGGATAAACTCGTTTGAATTAACGCATATGCTTGCATAACTTCTTTTCGGTTCAGCGCAGTTAGTGAAGACGTCATTTTCATCTTACTTACCGTATCCCACTTCGCCATCATCTTTTCTTTCTCAAATTTGGCAAACTCCCGCCTGTCGTGAATGGTGGTAAGCAATTTCCAAAGTAACAAAACAGCCATACCAATGAGAACTACAGCGGCTATCACACCCAGCACAATACCAGGCACGAATACCTACAAAAAAGCTATGTAAAAGCCAGCAAACCACACGTACACAATTTTACTTTAGAAGGGCATTCCCTTTCTTGCTGGGCTCTAACTTTGATTTTGTTATCGACGTCTAAATAGTAAACATATGCAAATCTGCATTCGTCTTCGTCGTAGTAGGCACACAGAATTTCGTTGTTGTCTTCATCAGCTGAAAGTTTCATTATATAGAAAAATATAGAAATGATTAAGGGTTATTAGTTAGATTACCTACTACTTCTTCTACAGGTGATGGCACGAATATTGTACATTGCGTGGCACACTCAGTCGCGTTCAAAGGACCAGTCTTATATTGCTGACATTGGACACATTCTTTAAATTCCAAGCATCTGTCGGAACAGGTCTGTAAGCGAAATATTAATTAGCAAGCTCATCAAATTAGATGAATAAAACTGTATCATTACAAAATTTGAGATTCAAGTAAAACTACTGGTGGGATATGTTATAACCAAAGTAGTTGTCTCTTTTTTTCGAGACATATTTATTTAGATTTATGGCATTTCATTTTTCTCGTATTTAGCATCCGCATGTATGATAAATTTTATAACTGAAAATCGAATAATTGTCCAAGCATCTGGTTCAAGAAACAAATAAAAACGTTTTCAGGTATGCTTCCAGAATCATAACGATATGCGACTACGATGACTGCTGAGGAAGAGATTTTGATCATATTTCAAGTTGTAGAACAAGAAGTTGCATGAGAAGTCAGTATTCTAACTCTGACAGCAGATATCCAGACAATTACAATTAGAAATGAAATTCTAGTCTCCACGTCATGGAATATTTAATTTTTGTATTACGATTTCCTAAGATAACCTGTAATTAATCCGGTAGTATAGGTAATAGGTAGATTACGTAATAAGTTCAAGGCTACTTTGTTGTTGGGTAGCGCATTTCTGCTTTGATGCTTTGATTATTATTAAAGAACTAAAATGAATATCATAGGTGGTAAAAATTATTGTGCTATACTCAACAAAAATATCCAATTCAATCGTTTAGAACATCAAATCTATTAGTCAACAGATGGCACTGACACTAAAAGATATAGACTACCGGAATTTTGTATATAAAGAAATGATAACAACAGCCGAAAGAGAGTATCATGCAGTAATTTATAAGTAATAGGATTATGCAAAACTTTCATCTCAACAATAAAAAGAGCTTGTTGAAATTTAGGTATGAATATTAAACTACAAATATACAAATAACACTAAGGTAGTGGCGGCATATATGGCCCACTTAAAAAAAATATTATTTTTCTCGAAAACTTTATTTAAAAAAATAACAATGCTTACAGGAACTTACGCGTAAACACCTTCGCTTTCAGGAAAAAAAATAAACTTTGTAAAAATCAAACGTAAAACAAACAAAAAAAAATTTTTTTTAAATGCAGTCAATAGGCCATATTCCCAACCAGGGTTGGAGTTATGGCCCTAGAAAAATTAATTTTAATTGAACAGTTCATTAAGAAAATTGAGCTTAGACATAATAGACAAATAGACTGACAACTAAAAAAAAAAAAAAAGATTGCAAATTAAAAAATAAAAAATAAAATTGTAGAAAAAGTCCCATATCATCAAACCCATCTGAAAATATGGCACTTACAGAATTAACATAAATCTGAGCTCTAAAAAAATGCAAAATAATTTTTTCCACTAATGTAAAGTAAGTAGATTTTCTATCAAGATAAAATACTTAAACAATGTTGCGAAATAAATACATGGGCCATATGACCAGTTGAGTAGTGCACATTATGAGCAACAAGAAAAACCTCTTCCACAAAATTTTTAAGTAAAATAAATATGTCACTATGAAACACGTAACTTAGAGTGTCGATCCTCCAAAATTTAGGTTTGTTTTCAATGTTTCCCGATGATTTCACCAAAACACTTTCATTAAACTTTATTATTCGAACAGATGTTGTGACGCCATAATGTAAACTAGCCGGTATTGCCGATATTGCCGGAAGTTTGGCTTGTTATTTACAGAGGGCGCTTAAACGTATTGAAAGAAACTGTGAACGTCAAGAAGTTGGGTTTGAGGCGGTTGGTTTAAAATTTAAAGGCATTGGGCCATATGACCGTCCGGGCCATATCTACCGCCACTACCTTATTATAAGTATAGTTGGAGTGAGGAATGTTTTCCATTGCGTCATTCATAGATTGAACATGTCACTGACATATTTTATTAGTTTGTTGCTCATTGCATCGCATGGATTATGTGCATCATATGACTAACATAACCTTACATTTTTAGTTTTTGTAAATTTATTTTCAATTTTAATTTTAATTTTTGTAGTTTTAGTTTGGATCCATTATAACATTTAAAAACTCTCTCATACAGTAGAATTATAAAGTACCTATCAATATTGTAGATTATTAAAAATAGACTGCTAATTATAGGTTGGATTTCCAACCAACAAAAATAGCTATTTGTATCACTAGGGAGGAAAGTGCCATTTTTCCTCCCGTGGGTGAAGTTCACTGCCCGACGCGAAGCGGAGGGCAGTGATCACCAAGGGAGGAAAAAGCACTTTGATCCCGTGTAATACATATGATTTTTTCTCCTACCTGTATATAACTTATATATGTAAATAGATCAATTATTTGATTTTATTGAAACTATTTATTGAGTAAAGAAATAAAAACAAATCCTTAAATATATCTTAAATACATTATTTTTAGATGTTAGAATTATTGGTTATATTTATATTTACTGTGCAATACACTTTCCTCCCTCATATGGGGGAAGAAAATACTTTCCTCCCTAGGGAGGAAAAGTGGCATTTTCCTCCCTCATTTGAGGGAGGAAAGTGTGTACTTTCCATTATGGTAGGAGGAAGACACTTTATTTTATTAGATAAAGACAATTAAAGCTTTTTGAGGTTAGTTGTAACGTCGATTGCACGACACCAGACACGTATGTTTTGAAACGTTCCGACGGCGCTACGCCAATCGTCTATTCCGGGTCGACCTGATGACGCAATGGAAAACATTCATCGCTCCAACTATATTACTGAATTTCTCTTAACACATTTTTCTATACGAAGTAATTAAATAGTTTAATTTATTTTTAGTTATATTAAGCGAATACTCTAGATTTTTGGGTAGAGTAAAAAATGTAAGTCATACAAATAAAACAATTTGTAATAAAAACAATAGAATGTATTAAACAATATTTATAATTTAACAGTCAGATATTATTATTATAACAATTACAATAAGATTAATTACTGAGAAAGATGTTAGAAAATATTATAGTTTAGTTGTGTAAAACCAAATTTTAATTTAATATAATATACCTAATTATATCTCCAGAAAATTAAAAAAATAGTAGCCTTAAGGGAAAAAATTTAAGTAGACACTAGCAAAATTATATTAATGTATTTTATTAAATAATAAAAATAAATAAATATATATATAGGTATACAAATCTAGGTTATCAATATAAAACACTTCTTCAATTGGACAAAATTTAATAATTTAAAATTATGGCAATAAGTTAACATTTACAAACTCATAAGTCTAATTTTAACAACCTTTTCCTGCATATGTAGGATTCTTGAACGTTGACGTCGCCTGTTTGAAGATTGGATTTTCACCCTAAAAAAATTGTGCAATATAAGATAATGTAGGTAATTAAAACTAAAAGCAGGAACTTTTAATCGAAAGACCACCATTTGAAATGTTTATTTGATTAATCCAGCTTATCGATTAAATTAATCGTGAACTGACCAAAAACAAGGTAGGTAGGTATTTTGTAATTCTGCTAACGGTGTTTAGTGCATTAAAAAATTTTTGTATGAAACATTTGAATACTAATAATTACAGTATTAGTTTGTAGATGAATATACTCTTCCATGTTGATTATTTTGATTGTTCGACTTTTCGATCAACCTGTTATGGTTGTCTTCACTCACTTCTCTTCAAAAAAGACTACAGCAAAATGGTTGAAACATCAGGCATTCAAAATAATCAACGTAAAAGAGAACTCAGATAATCTTCTACAATTTATCAGCTTCGCAAAAGCCCTAAAATCGAAATATAGATGTATTAGAAAACTACAGATATTATTACTTATCCTTATAAGACTATTGAAATTTACAAATACTGGATCCGATATGAATATTTGATAACTGAGCGAGCGGTGGGTTTAATTTAAAATCATCCGCTTTGTGAGAAACATTTAGTAGTTATGTAGTGTGGTTATATAAAAGTACTGAGTAGTCGGCTCCCTAACCCAACCGCAAAGTTATGTGCCGATTTATTAATAATCAATTACCGTATCCCATCTCGCCATCATCCTTTCTTTCTCAAATCTGGCAAATTCTCTTCTGTCATGAATAGTGGTGAGCAATTTCCAAAATAATATAGTAGCCATCCCCGTAAGAAGTACTGCCGCCATGACACCAAGGACGATTATCGGTAAGTGAAGCTGAAAGAAACAATGCATTTTAACAACATGAAACTAAAGTTAAAAGGAAGTGTCATTACTGGTGTAGGACATTTTAATTCCTCCTGGGCCCTTATTCGGAATTTATTTTCTTCGTCGTAATAGTAAACGTATGCAAATCTGCAATCATTTTCATCAAGATACGTGCACAATACCTCACCAGTTTCTTCGTCAGCTGAAATGTAACAATTTATTTGTTATAATTTGTATTGTCAAGAATGTAAATAGGTTTACCTTTTGCTTCTGGTACAGAAATTGGCACAATTTTTTTACAATTTGCGGCACATTCGTCGGGATTTTTTAATGGGCCAGTCTTATATTGCTGACACTGCACACAGTCTTTAAATTCAATGCATCTGTCGGAGCACGTCTGGAGCAAAATAATAATTAATTTATTGCCCAGTTTTAGTTTTGCATACGGGTTAGTACAAAAAATGCAATGTGTTTGGAGATTCTTAACTTTCAACGATATCGACTTCAAATCGAAGGAGATTAATAACAAAAAGACAAGATTAAAATACTGATTGAAGTTTCTATTTTGGAAAACAAAGGAGAGACACTACAATAGGCTTGAATAATAGAAACAAGTTTTTCTGATCTACATTATTATTTTTATCGTGTTTCACCAACTCACAGAGAGTCATCATTAAAATAGGCGAAATAATTAGGTAAACAGTTTCTATTACTTGAATTCCTACAGTGCTCTAAGAAATCAAAATTTCGTAAAAGACATCGTTCTCTTGATTACTGCTGCAAACCAGCGACCAATTTCACCTAATCTATTCATTTTGGAATGCCTTATAGAGAAAAAGTTTATTTTCCAAACATGTCACCCCATTTGTAACTTTAAGAAACTAAAAGAAGTAATTAAGGAAGTGCTCCATTAACGAGAAGAGCTATTTTATAAATTCACTGAAAAATTGAGGAACCTGTTCAGTAATCAATACATTTTCAGATAACCAATATTTTTAATCTCATTTTGTTTAAAAAATCTCCAAATTTTTCCGCCCAGTCGAAAGCCTCCAAACAGAATGCGTAGCGTTCAGCGGCGTATGGAAAAAGACTGTCGGCATATTAATAAATGTGTCATAAGCATTTTTTTAGTGTATTTAAAGGCGTATGATTTTAATAGCAATGAAATTAAAGTTCACCCAAAAACCAATTGGTAGCAAGCTGATTATTGCAGAAATACCTTAGTTCGATAAAAATTAAATGCTGAAAATCCGCGTGCCAAAAACACTTAAAAAATTAACAGTTAATTTGAAACTCGTATGTTTTACTAAATATATTTTTTTTAATTTAAATGGCTTTGGACTGCGCCCATTCAGCCACGAATTATATAAGATAAGATAACAATCTTACTAAAATTATTATCCGCCTCATTATACATTACCAAAATGAAAAAAAAGCCACAAATTTACCATATACAAATCAGTGTTTCTTGAATATTTTCACACAGAATTCTTGAGTTTATGATTTTGTTTTATTACATTTTGTCAAGATACAAATTGAACATTTTCCAACTGCAAATTGTGAATTTAAAAAACATTAATAGCATTTACGAGAAATAAAAGAATGATTTAGCGTTAAAATAAAATAGCTGCTATATCTTTATACACTTGATTCACTGGTACTCTTTTGATGGCTTAAGTAGTTACTGAATAGAAATTAACAAGTCAAATTAAATCGAAAAGAATATAATTGTTATTGTATTGTCTTGGAAACCATTCTACTGAGTTTTATTTGTTTTTTCAAACGTTCTGGCGTTTACTTCTGCTAGTTTTATTATATGATTATTCCAAATTCACCATATATTAAGGTAAAGACTATATAAATTCATATCAGACTTACAGGACACTTCTCGCAGAATTTTCCAGAAAACCGCCCCTCTGAAGTGACATCACACACACAAACACCACATTCGCATTTTCCGTTTCCGGAACATATTTTGCCATCTAAAACACCAGGGGCATAACAGGTAGCATTTGACTTTTTACAGGCACAATTGGAGCCGGTCCATTCCTCTTTGCAATGGCAAGTGCCACAATCGCAAGTTCCATGTTCAGGCCCACTGCAAAGCTTACCGTCGTGTCGCTCACAAGAAAAGTTGTCACACTCGCAGTATGATCCATAAATTTTCTAAAAAAAACATAGTTGCCTTATTATTTAACAGTTAGCCTTGCTTCCTAAATGTTTACCTCATTAGCATTAGTTCTTGATTCGCAGGCACAGCGACCACAAACGCACTGTCCTTTTCCAGAACATTCTAATCCTGAAGGGCCTTTGGGATTTACGCAATCCATCTGAGTCGTATTTCCCGCAAGTTGCTCTGAAGTGCATTGACATATGCGACCGAATGCATTTGGATTACATTCACAGATACCACATTTATATGTGCCTTGACCGGAACAGTATGGAGAATTTTCCTTGTAGAACTAAAAGCAGCACATAATTAGAAATCCTCGTTCGATAAAAATGCATAATATTATGACATTGAATGAACCACCAAAAACTGTAATCGAAATTGATTTAGTGGCAAAGATTTTATTGGGCAATTATACCTGTACTGTGCCTTTCAACTGTTGCCAATATATGCCAAGGGCGCATCATAATTTACACTCAAATTTTGAATTATTTTGGACTTTATATGAAAACAATAGATTCTTCCTTAAGAAGGTGACTGTCATCGCTACCGAAAGCATTTATTATTATTATGTAAAAGATATGTGACACTTTTACAAGAGTCTATATTAGAATAAATTCTGATGATATAGTTAACTTTAGTTACTACAGTTTCCTTCTTGGTGTTTCACAAATTAAAATGTGTTAATCTAAGTACCTTATCTCCTGGTCGTTCACAGTTACATTCGCAAAGCATTTCTAAGTCGATGATCAAACTTTCATTAATACCAACTGGATATATTTGGATCGTTTGGAAATGATCTTTGCGGTTCTTCGGGCATTTGATAACTTCTATATCAATTTTAAAGTTGATAATGTCCCCTACCTGTAAAAGAAATAAATGAACCCTTATTGAATATCTTCAAATAAAGGCATTTCCAACTTAAATATTAATGTCGTTAATTAATTTTTCGAGCAAAACAACAACTACTATTATGGTATGGACGACATTTCCTATGTAAATGCTTCCTTTAGCATAAAGTAATGCTGTTGTTATTTCCAAATAAATATACCGTGTTCGATAACTCAAGACTTACCTTAATATTATCACATTTATTGGTATTTACTAATACTCCGCTCTCATTACGGCACCTTGTGAAGAATTTAATACTGACAGCACTTGATGCATTATGTTTCATATGAACAGTGGAGGAAATCTGTTCGTACTGTTCCTTGATAAGATCTACGATATTAGAACTGTCACCTTCAAGCCTGGCGACAGAGGCCCCTTCGATATTTTTGGAAAGTTCCTCGTAAACGCTAAGTGTGTCTTTGGTTACGGCAAAAATAACGTTGATCGAGTTCTTCTTCACGCTCAGATTAATTTGCTCTATGGATGGATAGTCCTGATAGGAGGACTCACTGTAAAAACCATCTGAAGACATGTGACAGAATCCATCATTTGGTTTCACAATGCCACCTAACTGAAATTTGAAGATTAGATTTTTAAAATGGGAAGCCTAGAAGTAAAAGTCTTTAGAAACATTCTCCTTTGATATTTAAGAATTACTGCATTTTGTTTAATTATTACCTTTCCATCACCAGCATAATGAAAACTGGCATCGGTAGAAAAAACTAACAACCTCCTAGCTTGGTCACGCCAGCCGATCTGTGTTCGACATTCCACTGACTGCATTATGGCATCAAATCCTCCTTCAGGGGCATCCAGATTTCCAGAAACGTTGGCTTGTTTTACCATGTGCTATAGAGATGAAATTATAAGGAAATAATATGTTTTCTAAATCACAATTTTTAAAATGTCTTATATTATGTATTTAACCAACATAACTTTATTTAAATTATTAATTTTTAAATATAAATAATTTTACAGAAGCGAAATATTCTCCGAATTAACTAAAAACAGTGAGTACGGAATAGTCTGCGTCTGTATCACTATAAGTACCAATTGAACGTAAATCAATGTTAAATGGTACTATCATATTGGTACTAATAGTACTCTCCTTCTTCACTGTGGTTTTCTACATCACGTATGCGAATTCTCTCAGAACAGATTAAATAAAACTGAAATAGTGTGATTACACTAATAAGACATTTCTAATAAATTGTATGAATATCAGTAGCACATTAACAAATGTTAGTAGAAAATAGGATAGTAGCCAGCATAATGAGATTTGTATGAACATTGTTAGAAGTAATAAATACTGAAAGGCAGTAAAATTAGTGGAAGATTATGTAGGTACAACAAATACATGTAAATGCTGCAAAAAAAATAAATATTTAGCAAACTTAATATATTATATACAAGTAAGTATATTAGTACTCAGGCCATGACTGTTAATAATATGATGAATTTAAGATAAACTATCTCTACGAATTATAAGTATCCAAACCCCCATATCTATCATTGTACCATTATAGATGTATAAAGAAGGGCTATATGTGTAACATATAGCACATATACCCAATAAAATTATTCACGTTTATTTACGATAAAAGCAGATAGAGTAAATTTCGAATAAGTTATAATAAAGTGTGTTCCATTGTAAAGTCGGTTTCATCTTTCTAAGACTTATAAAAACACCCGGCCGGGCCCGTTTGAAGTTTTTATCGGCATCAAACAAGCCGCCGGTTTTTTATGTGTCTTACAAATCTGAAGTCAACCGTACATCTTATTTTTTTACGTAACTTCCAATTCGTGTAAAATGCATTAATTAAGGCGCAATGAAATTGGACATCAGAATTAAAGAACAGTAAAAAATCCACTTATTTAAATAATCAAATATTGTGAAATGTGTTCCGGTTTATAGTAGAAATATTCTCTTGCCAGTTGAACCAGATAAACAAATCGCAAATCGCAAATCGCGAAAGTTGAAATTTTCAAATAAAAATGAACTTTATTAGGGTGATTCTCAGATAATATAAGACAAAAGACTCACGTTTGAGAATATACTATAAAGGTTTTCAAAACCGATTCTACCCTTTTTTGATTTTTGATAATTAGTTACTTAAAAAAAGAAATCTGTCAATAATATTGAACGATATAATTGCTCAATTTAACTCAATTTTTTTAGTTGTCCACTAAAATTTGTAAGATGTGTATTTATAGTTTGTCTACTCGCATGACATGTATGAAAAGATTAATTTGCACCAAAATGGTTTAAGTGATCAGGAACAAACATAATAAAATCAATTATTTTGATTCACATTTAAATTTAAACTACTGCAGCTGACTAGGAATTATTAAAGCTTCTAAAATAAAAACCAAAACCAAAATAATTAATAAATTATTAACACTTGACAATTAACATTTATTATATTACAAATTAAAAACAGTTAATGTTTGTTAATATTTGGTATTAACAGGCTTTGTTAATAATTGTAGTTCTCCCGTTGACTTACTGAAAACTGTTCGGTATTAGTCGATAATCTCATTGCGTGTTTGAAGCCGTAAGGCGCTGCACAAATCTCGCATGGGTGTCTTAAACTATAACCATATAACAATTTCTAACATCTACATGCATTATAAATACCTGTACACCTTGATATATACATTACACCACCTCATACGTATATTCCTTTAACATATTAAAAACGTTAATTATATGTTTTCAGATATATTAGTAGTTATTTTTTAACTAAATGTTTTTATTCAGCGAAACTATATATACGGGGTTGCTGCTATGTATGGATTCGAAAAATTATCAATGACAATGACTTTCATATATTTTTATTTTTCAATTTTTTTATATTTATCGTACGAGAACTGTTTTGAAATTGGTTTTTCAAACGTCAACAGGCATTGTGTTATGTGTCACCGAAAAGATAATTTCTTTCTCCATGCAGTGGCATTGTTTGAAGAAGGGCTTGCATAATAATAATTTTGTTTTGTCTTCAGATTATTTGGCCAACTGATAGAAACAAGAAAATATCAAAGGGTATTAAATCAGGGGTTTTGTTAGCCATTACTTCTCCAGCTACCAGGAAAAGTCCGATCTAAAGAAGTCATCTAGGCAAACATAACAGAAATATACATGTTACCATAAAATGCAAGTTGCTTGACATAAGTTTTTGATTGGTCAGTAATAACCAATATATTATCATCATCCATTGCTGGTTTTGGATGTCCAGATTGGAAAACGTCTATTACGCCACCAGTTTCCTTGCATTCCTTCAACATGTTTTAACAATTGATTTGAAAAATGGTTCTTAATTGAGTTAAGCTTTATTGAATGGTTGCAGATATCAGCATGTAACCTTTTTCTATATGTATACCAAAAATTCATTTTTGGTATACATATAGAAAAAATCCACTTGCTCTGTTTCACGTGAAACCATTTATGAGACTGAGTGAAAGTGAAGTATTTATGGTACTGATCCAACACACAAGATAGCAATAATTAAATTTGTATGTTATGATTTACATCAGTGTCGCCTCGTGGTCATTTCAACTTAGTCGGTAGAGCACCTATAGCTCACGAGAATTGTAATTAAGCCTTTATGCTTTATTTAACAAGATATGAAAATAAATAAATACAATTCGATAAAAATAACGAAAAATAAATTCAATACTAAATGTTTTATAAATTAATTGAACTCTCCTGTTCTTGCAAATAGTAAAATGATTTATAATTTTGTCATAAAATGTCTGATATTTTAATCATTTATCTAGACCCTTTTTCGTTGCTATTATTGTCAAATTATTCAACCGCGCCAGACCAATTATATTTCCCGTGAAACATTTTATTCTCTAATCAGAAGTGACTGGTAATGATAATAATAAGGAACGTAATTTCTGAAACATCATCTTACAATGAATTAAGGAGACTAAAATTAAACATATAACTAAGAATTGGAAAATCTACGAAAGTATCTTTATCGGCATATAAAATCATTTTGCAACTTTAATTCGTTAAATAATTTTAGATAATTCGTAACTTCTCTGACGTTGATTATTAGGTATTACATTTTATTATTCTACTGTTATAATTAATTTGATTTAAACAAATTAGAGACGCATTGAAAAATTGCGACAACCGAGTTATCTGTATTTTTATTTTATCTACTGCACTCCTTAAACAAATAAAAATTTATTTTTAAATTTTTTTATAAAAAAAACCAAAATTTTCACCTGCTCTCAAACGATAAATTTAAAATGCATGTATGAATATCGGACAAAGACTCGAATCGTGTCAACAACAAACGAATTCCATAATTAATAACAATAATAACTTATTGCACACTAATATGAACAATAATACAATTGCAAAATTCGGAAACACTTGGAGGAGGTAGTGTAATATATATAATTAAACATATTTAAGTAAAAATAATATCCCCAATAATCATAACTGTGTATAAGATGGTTACAAGGAAGTGCTTGGTTATGAGTCTGTTTGCAAATGAAATTTCTGCAAGATAGCAGAATACTGAATATACTATCGTTCATGAACTTAAATCCACAATGTTCTCTCAATTAAAATAAATTTGACATGACTTATAAATAATGACTGACAGTGGTGATTTCTTAATAAAACCGGCAGCCATAGCTCTTAATTTTAAAAATAATGTATTACATAATTTGAGTACAAGACATTGCCACTTATGGCAGGTCTCATAACAGCAACGTTATAACCATCATAGATGAAATAAATAAATTCAAACCAACTAGCACTCAAACCAAAAATTTAACAGTAAGCAAATCATTTAAATAAATTAATTTATAAGTATCGGTTGACTTGAATAGTGTGTAAACTTATTATCTACTTAAATACTCTGTTCTCATGCCCTCATGCTACTGGGGTTGCACCTAAAACCTGCAATAGTTATTCACAAAATAATCACGCCTCATTCGTTACCCAAAACATAAAATACATGCCCTTATAAATACCTAGAA
Source organism: Rhagium mordax (assembly GCA_963680705.1). NCBI lineage: Eukaryota > Metazoa > Arthropoda > Insecta > Coleoptera > Cerambycidae > Rhagium > Rhagium mordax. The sequence continues at coordinate 22,620,819 of OY796661.1, read as the reverse complement.
ATGCATACAAGACATATAGAAAACATAAGAGTTTCTGTAAAACATAAAGAGAACAAGACAAATATATCGTACAAAATATATATTCTTTTATATTCCAAGCTTCTAGCGTCTAAAGCAAGTATCTAGACAGCTGGTATAAACAACTACGTCATTTTCTTAGTTACTGAAAAATGTTATACGTAACCATGTGACATGCAGACACGGTGCACTATACTCTAGGTCTGTTTCAACTTCAACTAGCAGTACTACTACTGCTAGTGTTCCAGTTCTGAACCACTGCTAGTTGAATCTGGTTCAGAATTGGAACTGGAGTTACAGTTCTTAACTGGTCTCTAATGCTAGTTGAAACAGATCTACTATCACTATTACTATTATTATATTTCAGTTGCTCTTGCAATTTTCTTCGATAGGGTAAAATGGGATAATAAAAGTACTTGTTGAGAGGTTGAGAAATTCGTAGGGGCTGAATTTTTCAAAGTATAATAGTTTATGAGTAAGATATCAAGAACATGGCGATGTGGGGGAACACATTTAGGCCCATGGAGTAGAGCTCCAGAACAGGACAGACATGATCTAAATTGTTCCGCGCAACTAAAAGTTATTGCTCCAGAAAACGCTTGAGTTTGGCAGTATTATAAAAATCTGTTCGACTAGCTTGTTGACTATCAACCCCCATTCTGTTTATGGCAATATTCCCGAACGCTGCCAATTAAACTGCAGTTTAATAATATTTAAGAAATGGCATCAAAAACAAGTTTCCAACCGAAATAATTGGTTTGTTTTATTTTCTTACATTTATTCAGAATTCCTTAAATACTTTATTTTTGTTGTTCAAACCTTTTGTTAACTGCGATTGCACTATAATAAATATAATATCTGAAAATGACATAGTTGTTTCAGAGAAGCGCCACGTAAAAGAATAAGAAAAGAAAACAGGCTAATAGGATAGGAGAGGGTTGTGTTAATTTGAATGATGTATAGCCATGGGGAACTTACTGAAAACATGTGCGTATTATTGCTAAGAGTCATATGGTGGCGAAATCCGTATGGAGCTACACAATTATCACAGGGGCGGCGCAACCTAGAGTAGCCAACAGAACACTTTAAAAAAACACATCATTCCCATCGTTCGCTCTCGAAAAACAAAACACAATTTGTCCTAAATAGAAGATTTAATGAGAGTAAGGCAACAAAATTGGAACAAGATAATCTACTATGCCATAAATTGCACGTCGGATGTAATTTGAATGTAATATTTACATTTTTCATAAGTTTAGTTCAATTTGTTTAAATTCTGGAAGCTAATAGACAATTATACAGACAGAAACTAATGGAAATAGTTTCAAGGTCGAAATTTGCAAAACATGATATTCAAGGTAAATACCTGAACCAGTAGTAAAACATTTTTACTATAAAATTAAGTTAAGATTACTACGCAATTCTGAATCTTTAAAAAGAAAAAATATCTCGTACTTAAAAGCCAAGGATTACAATTAAGTCAAAGGACTTTATCTGTAAAATATGGTATATAATTATATTGACACACTAAGGATATAAAAACGGTTTTATTTTGATAATATGGCGAAAAACAATACAAAATTGCCATTTTTTGTAATTACTAGATACTAAAATAGCACAGATGTTGTGAATAATAAATACAACAATTATACTGGACTCAAAGTCAAGTATAATAGAGACAAATGTAACATTGTTTTATGCTTTAGTCTGTAACTGTAAGTAATAAAGTTAATTTATAACAAAATGAACGTAGAATTTATTTTGCATAAATAAAAATTTATAATAAGTAATACATTTTTCCATGGTTGAACCACTAAAATATTTGATACTTGAGATTTTGTTCAAATAATGAACCAATTTGGCAACTAACCTCTAGGCTTATTATGTTTACATGGAATATCTGTCACCATGTGCTTTCTTATATTGTTGTTTATTTTGTTGCCCTATTCCTGATACTTGATAAAAAAATAATAAAAACATCAAAATTTAATCCAAGGCAGCACAAAAAAATATATAAAAACAAGTAGGCATTGACTTACTTTTGGGGAAGTGTGCTAACATATGGCATAACTACTTTATCGACAAAACTGCCGAATCCAAGCCTGAAATTTGAAGTTAAGTTTTTCATTGTAATCGCTAGTCGGTCACCAAGACTAGATAATTTTTCTTTGTCGTCCAACATAGATCTACTAAGGTCCATAAGATAGTAGAGATCCACAGGATAATCTTCAGCCTGTGTGTAGTTCATATAGATACTGTAGGACTGTCCTGTTATAAAAGAATATTATATGTAAACGTGACGCAGTGTAATTACTTTTTACAATTTTGGTAGAGGTTTAGATTTTTAATTTCTGCACTTTCTCCTGGCAGTATATGTACTACATATATAGGTATTAGGAAAAATTTGAATATAAAATTTTGTATCACTAACAAAAACGACTAAATATATTTCACAAAAGCAAAGTAATATTGCTGGAATCTCTTGTAGTTAAAAGAAATATCTGTAACATGTATAAAAACCCTTTAAATCTGCTTGTCGGTCTTTCTGTGTATGTCCTGACTCTTCTCCTTTAGGAAGCTTTTGACAAATTTTGGGAAATACCTATACCAAAAATGTTTTTATTCTAAAATTGCAAAAATTGTTTTGGAAATAATACCCGACTTAATTTACTTGTGTTTAAAATTTCTATAAGTACAGCCCTGTTTAAAAGGGTCTATGGAGGCTCACAGCGCTCACAAGCATTGTACTTACTAGCCCTTAGTTTTAAATTCAGTCTTTGTGGGGAAATCTGAACAATCTTCCTGCATCCGGTACAATCTTCTCCGTAGCCGTAGAAGCCTCCTGTACTACTTCCATTCGCTGACCAATTTTCAGTGCGATTGTAGCTGCCATAGTAGCCCCCTTCAAGCGTACCACCTCCACCAGCGGTATGTTGCGCTTCGCTTAGCGCTAGCGCCTGGATTACACTCAGGACATTGTCAGGATTTAAGATAAACTTTTCGTCACACTGCGCGTTTGCATCACTACTAGATGACGGTTGAAAACATCTGGCGCTATCTCCGAATTTCTGAAATCGAAAGGGTTTTTTGTACTACATCCGTTACTCTTGTCTTCAGCCTAAAACATTTTACACTATAAATACTCACTGGGTCGTAACACCACGCACACGACGGTGTCTGGATACACTCGTGACATTTTCCTTTCGACGTACAAGGATTTTGGGATGTATATCTTTGGGGTATTTGTGCTATCACAATTGTGCTTATCACACTAAATATTAGGCAGTTATTTAAAATATGTCTAAGGGAAAGCACCTCCATTGTCCTGAAACAAAGAATAAGGTCAGATCAATCAGTCAGGAAGTTCTCGGTTAATCTTAAGTATAAGAGGGATGGGTTGGCTATTAAAGCGACTAATCCTTTATTTGCCCATGCCGCATATTTATTTCTGTTTTATTCTATGAACCGAACTGAGCCCTGTTCCGGTTTGTTTATTATTTTTGGCGGTTTATAGATCCAACATCAGGACTCGCAAATACAGTACAGCACGGAAGTGTCGAGAAAATGCAAATTGATGGGGCGCGATTATTTTAGCCCGTTGTCTACCAATAAGAGAGATGATCTGTTGTATGTCGGTGGGTCGCCAATTCGTTGTTTTATTTCCCTTTATTTGGTTATGTTCATGAGGAGAGTAATAATAATACTATTGTCATGAAGGGCAAATCTATTATGTATGTATTAAAAAATGTTGTGTGCAACACTTGCAAAAAGTGTATTTGTTGCACTCGGCATAATTGCCGCTCTCGCTTCGCTCGTGCTGCAAACTTCATGTATCATGCAACAAATATACACTTTTGCACTAGTTACATAATAGTATATGGTGCGGCAGTAGATAAGTAATACCGGAAGGGAGATCCCCCCACCACTTTTGCTCCCCCCACCACTTTTTTTTTGGGGTGGGGGGCAATTAGAGTGGGGGGTAATTTGTAATTGCGTAATTAGTAATTTGTAATTGCGTAATTAGTAATTTGTAATTGCGTAATTAGTAATTTGTAATTGCGTAATTAGTAATTTGTAATTGCGTAATTGGATTATTTCGCTGTAATTAGACTAGTATAATTGCAATATATCTAATAAATGTAATTAGTCTGGAGGGGGGATAATTAAAATCCAATTGTCGCGAGAAATGAAAGTAATTGGATTATTGCGCTGAGAAATGAAAGTAATTGAATTATTGCGCTGTAATTGCGTAATTAGTAATTTGTAGATGTGTAATTAGACTATTTGCGCGTTAATTACACTATTTTATATAGTCTGGAGGGGGATAATTAAAACCCAATTGCCGCGAGAAATGAAAGTAATTGAATTATTGCGCTGTAATTGCGTAATTAGTAATTTGTAGATGTGTAATTAGACTATTTGCGCGTTAATTACACTATTTTATATAGTCTGGAGGGGGATAATTAAAACCCAATTGCCGCGAGAAATGAAAGTAATTGGATTATTGCGCTGAGAAATGAAAGTAATTGAATTATTGCGCTGTAATTGCGTAATTAGTAATTTGTAAATGTGTAATTAGACTATTTGCGCGTTAATTACACTATTTTATATAGTCTGGAGGGGGGTTAATTAAAAAACCCAATTGTTGCGAGAAATGAATGTAATTGGATTATTGCAATTAAACTAGTATAATTGCAATATATCTAATTGAATTGATACAATTATATATTAATTAGTACATCAATTGGAGAAATGAAAGTTTATTACGCTGTAATTAGACTAGTATAATTGCAATATATCTAACATAATTTCACGAAACAGGTGCCTATCTGAAAATCAAACCACTCGTATTTCACATATCCTACTGTCACTGTGCCTTTACAAATTATTAAAATTCCAAATTGTAGGTAGCCTTCGACCAGCATTCCATTGACATCGCATTTATTTCCTAATGATCAAAGATTAAATCAGCTTTTTAGTTTTTACTGTCGCATATCTTGAAACAAAATAGTTGGTTAAATTTATAGCTCCCATTTGCGACAGACAAATGTCTGCATAGAGGACCCACTATAATGACTTTGTCATAGGGAATTAACTATCTCGTAATTATTAATATTGTTACATTTTATTGTTTGGTGTCTTTAAATCGGTTGGGGGTTTACTGTTGCCTTTGTATACATTTAATGACTACCTTAAACATACAAAAATTAATTTTTCATTGATTTACAGCATATTAATTTACAATCTTTAACATATAGGGTGTACCGATTTGTACGAACCAAACTTTATGTCAACTGAACCTATTATTAATTTTATATTCAATATAATCCTCAGTATTGCCTTTCAACTTAAACATACAATATTAATTTTTCATTGATTTACAGCTTATTAATTTACAAACTTGAACATATAGGGTGTATCGATTTGTACGAATCAAACTTTATGGTGTGATAAACTACCAAAATAATATGAAAAAAGTTCATATGTAAATGTGGGCCGGGAACACATAGTTCCGAGATACAGGGTGTTAAAGAAACATGTAAAATTTTGTTGTTGTTTGAAACACTGAAATGATGGCACACTATATTGCGCTCTAATTAGACTAGGTGCAATTTCTCGAAATTCTATGGTTTATTACCTTATAGAAAAGCAGTATATCTTAAGATATATTTACAGATTAGTATACATCCAACTTGACGGCGTTTTAACAAAAGCAAGCGGAAACGATGACTACTTTGATAATGCATTAAAATGCAATATTTTAACGGAAATTACAGCGATGCTTTAATAAAGCTCTGGATAATTATATGCCTCTTTTAATCTGTTTTACAGAATAATGGGGGATGGCTCTCTTCAACCGTCTGTAAAACTATTTAATGAAACCTAGTTAAAAATTCAGTTCCATAAAGAAGCTACGATAATTTATGATATAGTTAATCACGATCCATTTTATTATTCAACTCAAACATGAAGTCTGATAGAAGACATTAAATCTGCCATTGAAAGATTGTCTTGTAAACTAGATGACATAAGGAGGGATTCAAATAAAATACACATTAAAAGATTACATTCAATTTATTTCCTATTTTTATTAACAGAACAATATACAATGAAGGTAATTATTGTATCGTAATTAGACTGGATTGCTATTAGGTAATAAACCATAGGATTTCGAGAAATAATTATGAAACCGATGCAATAAACTCATCCGTCTGCGTGGAATATGTATTTGCATGTGTGCAAAAGACTCCACTTCTATGGCATTATTTATTGTTGCCATTGTATACATTTAATGAATACCTACATAGGGGTCCTACATTTAAATTTTAAGTTAAGAAATTAGACAAAAGAAATCGATGTATTGTCAATAGTACCACATTATGGGTTAACAAACAAGCGATATCGAATCATTTTAAATATATTACACAAAAGCCAATCTAAATAGTTATACAATAGAATAATATAATGGGGGGTATTTGAATATTGAAATGTGGTGGTGGGGGGGTCATATTCTGTAGATATATAGAGAGTGAGAGGAGTTGTCACAACCATTATTAGTAGCAACAGACTCCTAGTGAACACGCAAAATGTATAAGTGTACGTCTTGCAGTAAAAGTTTTACACGGATCAACAATTTACGTCGTCATCAGAAAGAGTCGTGTGTGAGTTTACGTGATAATGGACCTCCAGCAAAACAATTTAAATTTGATTCAACCCCTTCAACATCCGCAAGTATGCAAACATGTGATTGTTGTAATGTGACGCTGACGACAGCTCAGATGCATTCCCATAAGAGGTCGTTGCAACATAAGGCAAATGCATGTGTTCCTTCAATGGATGGTGTAAGCATTATCCAAAGCGCTTTCAAATACAGAATTATTTCATATCGAGTGCATAGTGAACATAATCATCTGGACTACGTAATGTTCTTTAATGAAATCAAACATAAAATTTTAAATCTGCTAGAAGAATCGATACAAATACATATGGCAATAAAAGTAAATCTGGAAGTGTTCGCCAAATACATGATTCAAAGTAAAGAGTTAACGGATATGAAATCATTTAATACAACCAACAAAATTTTGGATCAAGCTATGAATTTAAGTGATGTTTTGGATAGTTTTGTAGAAGAGATGATTACCCAAACTACAGAGTTTCAAGAGCGAGATTCAGGTGTGTAATTATTTTTATTAAGGTATTAGCATTGCATTTAACATTTACTTATTTTTAGGATGGGCCCTGGAACGAATCGAATTTGTTGAAATTAATGTGAACAAGTATAGTCCACTGCGTGGTTCATCATATATAAAATTACCAAAATTCATTGAAAATAAGAATGCAGTGGTAAACGTATACAATCAAGATCAGTGTTGTTTTGCCTGGGCGGTGACTTCAGCATTGTATCCAGCAAATGGTCACACATCGGATTTATCATCATATCCACATTATTCACAAGTGTTAAATGTAGCAGGTATGGATTTTCCAGTAAAATTGCGGGATATATCAAAATTTGAGGAACTGAATAATATATCGATAAACGTATACGGGTTAGAGGAGAAATTTAAAAATAATAGAACGGAATATGAAGTTGTAGGTCCTTTACGTTACTCGGGGAAAAAACTGCGTATCCATTTAAATTTATTGCTAATTTCTGAGATGTGTAATATTAATCACCATTGTACGAACGATTGTGCTAAAACTCACTATTGCTGGATAAAAGATTTATCTAGGTTAGTTTCGCGACAAATTTCTGCTAGCGATCATAAAAAACATTTTTGCGATGGTTGTTTATTATATTTTAATACCGAACGTCACTTATTGCAACACCAGTCACGCGATTGCAATCATATTTATACGACAATACCTACCACCCAATTTCGAATCGATAAATATGGTAAACAAGTACCCGAGAATATGTTAAAATTTGAACATTTTGAAAGGCGAATGCAAGTTCCATTTGTAGTGTATGCCGATTTCGAATCAATTTTAAGTCCTATCGATACCTGCCAACCCAATCCAGAACGGTCTTTCGGGAATAAAACTTTTAGACATCAACCACATTCTTTCGCATATTTAATAAAATGTTCGTTTGACAATTCCCTAAACAAGTTTGAGTTATACCGGGGTTCTGACGCCGCCAAAGTCTTCGTATCACGTATCGAAGCTGACTCGAGAGATATCTATAATAGATATATGAAAGATATAGTCCCAATGGCTAAGCTCACAGCGCAACAAAGACGAGACTTTGAAAACGCAACCGTATGCGGTATATGCGAGAAGGCATTCGAAGAAGGTGATGTGAAAGTTAAGGATCACTGCCACTTAACCGGAAAAATAAGATTTATCGCTGCACACTCTGTTTGCAATTTAAATTATAAATTACCAAATTTCATACCGATTATATTCCACAATATGAGTTCATACGACGGACATTTATTCATTAAAGAGCTATGTGCACATAACGATAGAGTGGAGGTACTAGCGCAAAATAAAGAGAAATACATATCTTTTTCAAAACACCTTTATATGCATGATTACATTAATAAGAATGGGGAGAAGAAACAAAAATTTTTACAACTGCGATTCATTGATAGTTTTAAGTTCTTGTCAACATCGCTACAAAATTTGGGTGAAAGTTTAAATGATGACCAGTTAACTATAACCAGAAGTTTTTATACGGATAACAAAGAATTCCGTTTAATGAGACAAAAGGGTGTATTTCCATATAGCTTTGTGGATAGTTTAAATAAGTTGAATAAACCAGATCTACCATCCAAAGTCGAATTTTATGACAACCTAAACGATCAGCATATATCCGAAAATGATTATCAAAGGGCTAAAGATGTGTGGAAGTTGTTCGCATGTCGGAATTTAGGTGATTATTCAGATCTCTATTTGAAAACAGACGTATTGCTTTTATGTGATGTATTCGAAAATTTTCGAAAAATCAGTTTAGAGAAATACAAGTTGGATCCTGCTCAATATTTTACAGCTCCCGGATTGTCGTGGGACGCTATGTTAAAACTGACAGGAGTAGAGCTAGAATTATTAATTGATATAGATATGATTAACTTTTTTAAGAAAGGAATTCGTGGTGGAATAAGTCAGTGCTCTGAAAGAAAGCATATCGCAAATAACAAATTTCTTACCGATTATGATTCCAATGAACCCTCGTCGTTTATAACTTATTTGGACGCCACAAACCTATACGGTCACAGTATGTCCCAATCGTTGCCGACAGGTGGATTCACTTGGTTGTCCCAACAAGAAATTATAAACTTAGACATTACGAATATTCCAGATGAAAATCCGCGCGGGTACGTTTTCGAAGTAGACATTCATTATCCCAATGAATTACATGATCTACATTCGGACCTCCCTTTCCTAGTAGAAAACATGATTCCTCCTAATGCAAAATCGGCAAAGTTGATTCCAAATTTGTTTGACAAGAAAAGGTACATTGTACACTATAAAAATTTGAGGCAGGCTATGGATCACGGTTTGATGGTTTTAAAGACTCATAGAGTGCTCGCATTTAATCAATCTCCCTGGTTAAGAAAATATATCGATTTAAATACGGAGATGAGAAACACGGCAACAAGTAAATTCGAAAAAGATCAATTTAAATTAATGAATAATGCAGTTTTCGGTAAAACTATGGAGAACGTGGATAATAGAAAGGATATAAAGTTGGTAACGCATTGGGAAAGTATTAGAAGGTCCTTTGGTGCAAATGCTCTTATAGCCCGACCGAATTTTAAAACTTGTTCGATCTTTACAGAAGATTTCGTCGCGATTCATATGAACAAACTAAAAGTAGTATACAACAAGCCAATTTATGTAGGGTTTTGTGTTTTGGAATTATCCAAGACGGTGTTATACAATTTTTTCTATGACGTGATAAAAAGAAAATTTGGCGAAAATGCTTCCCTGTTATACACCGATACGGATTCTCTGATTATTAAAGTTTTTACTGATAACATTTACGATTTTATAAAAGAGAACCCCGATAAATTCGATACATCCAACTATAAAGAAGGAAATAAATTTGATGTTCCTAAAGGTCTGTCGGTTTTAGGGAATTTTAAAGATGAGTTCCCCGCCGACCCGATTATTAGTTTTTATGGGACGGGGGCTAAAGCTTACTGTATAAAATCTATGAATAGTGAATTGAAAAAAGCTAAGGGGGTAAAGAAATCAGTTATTAATAAAAATTTATCAATAGATGATTATAAGAAAATAGTTGAGCAGGGTGGGGTAATATTAAGGGAAATGAATACATTTAGAAGTTATTCGCATGATATTTACACAGAGATGAAAAATAAGGTGGCACTATCTCATTATGATGACAAAAGATTCGTCATTCCTAATACGTTTAAAACTTTACCATGGGGGCATTGTGACATACCGATATTTCAAAATGAGTTGGCCGTAATAACTAATACAAATAATGTTGTTGAAAAGGAGAAATATGATCCTTTAGATGCTTTACTTGCAGCAATAGATGAGTTAAGCCAGTCACAATAACATTAGCATATCAAATAAAATTTGCATTATTTATCGGGTTAAAGTTATAAAACTGGAAAATTCATACTAAATGTGAGATATTGTATTATATTTCAATAGATTTATTGTGTAATAAAATATATATTTATGAAAAAAAAAAATAATGTTTTTTAAGTTAAGTATTTGTAGTATATGTAATAAACTTAAAAATATTTTTATTTTGTTTACAATTTAACATTAAGGAAATAAATTAAACAAATATTAATTGAGTACATTCGTTTTATTATTTATTTATTATACATAAAAATATTTCATTTGACATAACCTTATAATGATACAATAATATATTTTCTAGACAGTGACAATTTTAAACAAGAGAAGCTCTATGAATCCACGAGTTGTGTTCTTTAGATAGTCCAAGCCATTTTACAAACACTTTATTTCCTTGCTTTTTTAAAACATTCTCTACTAGATACACATCGGGGTATTTTGCCTTTAGTAGCTCCATCTCATAAAAACACCCCTTGATTGGATGTCCAAGCATGTCTGCAAGCAGGTAAGTTGTGGGATTTGTTATGTTTATCTTGACAATTTTAAAAAGTTCTGTTGAGAAATTCGGTGTAAACCCTTTATCAAATACACCTTTATACTTGCTAATACGAACTACATCACCGAGGTGGAATTTCGGTTTGAGAGCAATTTTTATGTTATTATATACATTTAAATGTGTAGTTGGTGTGACATCAACAGGTTTCATACCAATTGTACGATGGACTTTGTTATTATAACTTTTTGTAACATTGGGTAGGATGTCGAGCCATTTATATTTACCCATAGCTGAGAATTCTTTATACAACCAACTCTTTAATGTGCGGATTACTCGTTCAACAATTGCTGCTTTTTTTGTGCTATATGTAGAATAATGATTAATTTCATGCTGCTTCATTAGTGCGGAAAACTTTCTGTTGTAGAATTCTGTACCATTATCAGTCTGTAAATTTCTTGGCGAATAATTTGCTTCTTGAATAATAGTCTGCATAGTCTTAGTAACTTCCACAGCTGTTTTATTTTTAACAGATCTGGTCCATACGTACTTGGAATAGCAGTCAATCACTACAAGAATATAACGATACCCTCTATTTTTATCAGCGTATGGTTGCATTTCGGCTAGGTCTACTTGCCACAAATCACCAAACCCCTTAATTATGGTTCGCCTTCTACGAAAATTTCGTCGAGCATTTCTATGTAACTCGTTAACAACTTGTAATTTTTCGCTGCTAACCCCCATTATAAAATTGTCTTCAGCTATATATCAACTTCAGGCATTAGTTCTGGTGGAAATGCTAGGCCTCCGGATTGCACCTTCTTTGGTTGGAGTTCGGTGGCAATATGCTCTAATTTGGAGATTCTAGTGATTAAAGTATTGTGATTGTTTATGGCCGAACGTTTAACTTCAGAAATTGCTTTATCAACATATTTCCTCATTTCTATTTTCATTTTCTGCATCCTATCATTATTTTGTTTATTGAAAATAGTTCGATTTTCTTCTCCACTTTTTAAAAGTCCCACATCAACATATTTTTTCATTTCCTCAATAATTACATCGGTTGTATCAAAAATAGCTTTGGCAGCATTTTCATCATTTGTTTGTAGACGCTTGTTAACGTAATTACATGTTGCACCATCTTGATCATCGACAGGTTCCCCTAGATTTTTTAAACGCTTATTTTCAATATCATAGTGATTATCTCTGGTAAGTTTAAAACCCACGCCAGGTAATCCACGATAGGCTATTAACTTACTTGCACTAATTCTTTTGCTGCGTCCAAATTTGTCAATTGTGTTGTTTACAGTAGACATTTCTGATTGCGTCTGATCCATTTTATATATTTCAGGCTATATAATACTTATTGAGTATGATGATACTAGGTATTATATCTTTAATACACTATTTTTTCCTCCCTAAGTTCTGATATTATTTCTATTATTTCATTGTCGTGGTTGTTATTTCCAGCCATTTTCGAACCCCATAAGAGGCGTAAACGAGCCACAAGTTCACTAGGTTTATTCCAGTAGATATATTCTTTATCTTTATTTCTGTACAATTTGTGGGTAGGTACACGTTTTAATCCATAACCACTTGTTGACGATCGTGTCACAATTGTAGAAGATGTTAATGGTTTGATAATTTTGTGAAATTTTTCACGTTTAGTGGTGTTATAACCACTCGCTACATTGAATTTTTTATACGGCGCTTTTGTTTTCCTTAGTATTTCTCCATATATCTTACTCCATTCATCGTCGATAACACTCTCTGTATTATCATCTAGAATTGGCGGACGTTTTAGAAATATTAGATCGTACAATTTCGGATTACCTAGATACACGCCAAGTTTCTTATTGTCATACCACAGTGTAATATTTCCATGGGAAAAACGTATTTCAGCATTGCCCATCAGCAGTTTGCCTGTCTTGGGATCTACACGCACTCCATATAAACTATCATACTTGGAATTACTCGATTTTACATTCTGTATATGTCTTTTTACAACCTCACGTCCTTTTTCTAGTTTTCTAGCTAGAGAAGTTTCAGATACGGGGGTTGTTCTTATAGACGATGGTGGTGTTTCCATAATGGGGGTATAAGGTGGAACACCATCACCGCCTACATACTTATCAGATCCTTCTTCAGAAGCACTCTCCCATGGCACTGCCCTCTGAGTAGACACCCTTGATGATGATGATGGTTGTTGGGTATGTGGTTTGTTCTCCGCTGCTGAAGATATAGCATTTAAAGGTTCAGTTATTGGTTGATAGATCTTTTCAAGTGTCACATGCATCTCAATATCTTTGTTCTTAATAGAGTTAAACTTCTTACGTACCGCATCTGTCGCCTCAATCAACTGTCGCTTGAGGGCTATTTCACTATTGGGATGCACAAGATTGTTATATTTTTTATTATCTTTGGTAACCTTCATCTTAGCGCATACGTAAACGAAGTAACCATACGAAGTCTGTGGCTCAAGTGAAGTTTTTATTAAAATTCATTATGGATATATGAAGCTATCAAACCCTTTTCTATATCGCCCACCTTGTACTTCTCTATCCTTATCAATCACTAGAAACCCATATTTGTCATTCCAGCAATCTGCACACATATTTTGAAATACTGTAAACGTTACATCAGGTGACACATGATCGGAAAATATGTGGTGAAGGTTCATGTCATCCTGTTTAAAGACAATAATTAAATTACTATTGTCTCTTATTAGCTGCTTCGGTATTCGAGAATATGTTTGACCAAGATAAAAACAATCCACATTTCTATGGCGGCCCATACTAAAATATGCTCTTATAACATCTTGCTTCTCACATATCACATCATCAAATATAAATAAAGACTCCGGTTTTGCCTCGGATGGTTCCACTATTTGCGCTCCATTACTAAATGTATAAAATCCTAACCCCTCAATCGGCGCTAGCACCTTACGCAGATACTCATACTTGGGTTGATTTATAGACTTTGAGTATAGGTAAATGTTTAAAAAGCGTAAACCTAAGCGATGGGTGATCAGAGATATTAAGACATTTGTTTTCCCACAATTCGAGGGTCCTATTATGAGGGCACGTACAGTTGAAGGTAGTAGTGGTCCATGACGATTATGAGCGCTTAACCCACGCCCAACTTTTTCATCCAAATTATCTATGGAAAGCGTTTGTTTCTGTTTCACAATGTGCATTGTATCGCAGCTAATTGGTATATAAATAGACATGTGACTTGCAACTCTTATTTAAATGGTTTCCACCATACGATACACACGTGAAAAACGTATGAAGCGCGGTAGAGGATTAATTAATTCCCTGATTAATAAGCTTCCCGTCGAGTTGCATTTGCCAGGTTATCAATTTTGTGGTCCAGGCACAGATTTAAATAAACGGCTGACACGGGGTGATCCTGGCATAAATCAGCTCGATAAAGCGTGCAAGGAACACGATATTGCATACGACAAAAATAGCAGTAATCTAGCAGCCCGCCATAAAGCAGACTATCAGCTTGAACAGGCTGCGTGGAAACGAGTGAAATCCAAAGACGCAGGACGTGGAGAAAAGGCCGCTGCTTGGTTAGTTACAACTATAATGAAAGGAAAACAACGTCTTGGTATGGGATGTAATTCAACAATATCTCGCAATCCAATAAGGAAACGAATCATCAAGAAAACAAAGAAGGGTAAGAAGAATGTTAAAAAGACAGCGTTTGGATCTGGGATAGTACGAAAAGTGCGTGACACACTGCGAAATGCTGGAGGCAAAAGAGTAAAAGACCAAAAGAAGGTGACTGAAATTGCTCTAAAAGCTGCACGTCGATATATAAAACAGGCCGGTGGAAAACGCAATATTCAAACACCTCGAATTATACCAATTCCAAAAGTTGGTGGTATTTTACCTCTAATACCCATTTTTGCTGGATTATCTGCATTGGGTAGTTTGGCTGGTACGGCTGCTGGTATTGCTAAAGCTGTAAATGATGTGAAAAAGGGTAGAGAAGAATTAGCTGAAGCAAATCGACACAATAGAAGTATGGAAGCAATCGCTATGAAAAGTGGCAAGGGGATGTTTATGAAGCCATATCGAAAGGGAATGGGTCTTTATCTAAAACAGAATTCAAAAAACTAATAGACTCCCTACCTCGGAGACCTCTTACCGACATTGATCTTAAATATTATGCTAAGAAAATGAAGGTAGCATACTTTCGAGGTGTGTTTATGCGCGACTCACTACCAAGACATGGGCCACATTACAATGAATCTGCAATAATCAATTTGGATAGTATATATGGTCCTGGGACACATTGGGTGGCATATAAAAAACGGGGTAGTTTAGTAAATTACTTTGATAGTTTTGGTGATTTACCCCCACCTATAGAATTAGTTACATATTTCAATAACGATTCAAGGAGGGCCAACCAAATATTCTATAACTACAAACGTGTACAGAATTTTAACACAGTGTGGTGTGGACATTTGTGTTTAAAGTTTCTCTCTACGAAAGAAATATAAAACGCCATGGAGCTGAAAACTATAACCCCAGCAATGGATCGAGAAGATATCAAGCGAATGGGCCACTCACTAATTGCATTCTCCCGTTTGCGTAGTCTATTGAAGATGAGCAAACAACAACTTGCTGATATGCCCAAAGAAGTGATGATTGGGTTGGCTTCACATGAAATTGCATTAGTATGGGATAAGCTACCTACACATCTTCAGAATGATATCGATATATTAAAATATCAATATTGCACAGAACATTACCTTAATGATTATGAAAGCAATGTTGACGTAAATGATGGTCCAACACCTAGAAAAATGTTTTGCTGCTATTGTAAGGTAAACGATGTAAATGTGGCATCCAATAACAATGTAAATATATTACCATCAAGTTCAAAGAAGAGGAAATTATACCATTATTGCTGTAATCCACAATAAATTGGGTAACGCAATTTAATTACATCAGTCATGTCGTACACGTTCACACTAACGAGCCGCTTAAGTGTGCTAAGTGTCAACTTTAATCCACCCATTGAACTGGATAGGAGCAGTCGTCATGGGTTAGGCTTAATTGGATTCTACTCTTACAACTCCATATTCAATGTGGATGAAACAAATAACATCTTCCAATATAGGGTTAGTGCTAAAGATACATTCACTACTGTTCACATACCTCTGGGGGCCTATGAAATTGATGAAATCTATGCTGCAATGTTGAAAGCTATGAATATTGATGGAAAGGATTACACGCAAATATTCACTTTACGAGCAAACAACAACACCCTAAAGTGCGAGATTTTGTCAAAGTATGAAATAGATTTTAGACAACCAAATTCCATAGGAAGTCTGTTGGGATTTGGACCAATATATTTACAACCAAATAAAAATTATGAATCAACACAGCCTGTTGATATTATGAAAGTAAGGATGATACGTGTAGATTGCAATATTATTTCTGGAGCTTATCTGAATGCAGAAGAGTCACACACTCTCTTTGAATTTGACATAGACGTTGAGCCTGGCTACAAACTTACTAGAGAACCCAAAAATATCATATATTTACCTGTTAGACCTAAATGGTGTCAGTTAATAGACAACATCACACTACGCATACTGGACGACAACGGTGATTTGATCAATTTTCGAGGTGAGAAAATTATTGTAAGGCTAGAATTGAAGAAAGTTTGATATCACCAACCAAATGGGCTTTCGATATAAACAGCGACAGCAAGTACATCACCATCAATATGATACTGTAGCGAACAATAGTGTGGATAAAAAGAAAGGGAGATGTGGAAAGCAATTCATTCAAAGTCTATACCTTAAACAGTTAGGACATAGATTGTCAGCTGAGGATCAAGCCTTTTTAAAACATATTGGATTAAAACTGCGAAAATATTTGCCATAATAATGGTGGCGGCTGCAACTAGTGAAAAACTTGAGGTGTTTGATGAACCTGTGTTGGATCATTCCCTAGTTAGCCTACATGAGCATACATATAAGCCATATGGTTCCCCATATTACAGAAACTCTGATGAAATACGTATCCCCATCAATTTTCAAGATGTTATACTCGACATTTCAGAAAGTTATATATACATAGAAGGAAAATTTACCCCTAGTGATGCCACAAAGCGTTGCTATTTATCCAATAATGCACTAGCATTTCTCTTTGAAGAGATACGTCTGGAAATGGGTGGTGAACAAGTAGCAGTAGTTAGAAGACCTGGTATTACTACAACAATGAAAACTATGGTGTCGTATGGGCAAACGCATGCACGCTCATTAATAACAACAGGTTGGGGTCTCAGTCAAAATAGACAAGATATTTTAGATACCACCAGTCACGTGTTCAGTGGCAAACTACCCCTTAAGCTCCTTATGGGTTTTGCAGAAGATTATACCAAAGGCATTCTGAATGTGAAGCAAGAATTAATTATGATAATTGCACGCTCATTTAAAGACTCCTATATCGGTGAAGTTGATGCGGAGCTGGAAATAAGCAAAATTGAGTGGAAAATAAGACATATTGTACCTGAAGATCGACAAAAGTTAAAATTATTGAATCGAATTAATAAAAGTGGTAATAATGCCAAGGTTAATATGGTCTACCGTGCATGGGATTTTTATGAGCTTCCCTGTCTACGTGATACTGCCTACGACATATGGGCTCTTAAACTCTCCACCCGTCTTGAAAGTCCACTTTTCATCCTTCTTGGTTTTCAAGACACTGATCAGGCCAATGATAGAACAAAGGATGTTACACAGTTCAAACACGCAGACATAAATAATATTCGACTATTTCTAAACTCTGAAGTTTACCCATACGAACGTTGGAATTTAGATTTCGATAAGAAGCTCGATTCTGCAGCATATTATGCTTATGAGAACTTCCAACGTAGTTACTATGATAAAGATATGAGCGAACCCATGATGGATCTTGGGGAATACAGGAAGAATCCTTTGTTTGTCATTGATTGTTCACACCAACCTGTTGCAGTGAAATCATCTACAGTCGACATAAAAATAGAATTTGAAACACGAAAAACGAAATTTCCCGAACAAACTCGAGTGTATGCACTTATACTTCATGATACATATTTAAGTTATAATGCATTAGATGGCTTGGTTCAGAATGGTTTTCTTGATGTCTAGTAAAAACATTTTATCAACAATAACCACGATGTATATGCAAATGTTTATTCCCCCAAAATGTAATTGTGTATTTAAAATAAAACTGTTTTAATTATACTATGGTATTTTTAGTTGTGTAATAAAAATAGGAAATAAAATTATTGTAATCTTTTAATGTGTATTTTATTTGAATCCCTCCTTATGTCATCTAGTTTACAAGACAATCTTTCAATGGCAGATTTAATGTCTTCTATCAGACTTCATGTTTGAGTTGAATGGTTTTTTTGTGTATTGCCGACCTATTGTCCATCATCTTTAGTTAGTTCATCTGTAATTATTACCAATAAACCGTCTGATTTGTAGATCTATTATAATGACGA
The DNA here is from genome assembly GCA_963680705.1 of Rhagium mordax. Lineage (NCBI taxonomy): Eukaryota > Metazoa > Arthropoda > Insecta > Coleoptera > Cerambycidae > Rhagium > Rhagium mordax. The sequence continues at coordinate 22,602,236 of OY796661.1, read as the reverse complement.
GGCATTTTTTTTTAATTAAGCTATGGGAAAATAAAGTTTTGCAAAAAAAATGATCTGATCGTTAAACAAATACCGATATAAATGTATCTTAACGTATCTTTCTTATCTAATCAATCTCGTGGGGAAGGACGATCGAAAGACAGGGATTCCATTTGATAACAATCAATATTTACTGACTATCGTGTCTTCCTTAATGCCCCTTTTACAAAAGAAAAAATATTTTATGGGCTTTGTACTAACAGGTGATTTTTGTGGATTTATTTCGCCTATTTATTATACAGTTAACAAATATTGATGCTTTGTTGAAAGGTGTAACTACCTGCCCTTATATTTTAGTATACAAGCGTATACATTGCAATTACAGAAATCTAATTATAATAAGGTATTTTTAGCTATATAATAAAAATAGGAAATAAATTGAATGTAATCTTTTAATGTGTATTTTATTTGAATCCCTCCTTATGTCATCTAGTTTACAAGACAATCTTTCAATGGCAGATTTAATGTCTTCTATCAGACTTCATGTTTGAGTTGAATAATAAAATGGATCGTGATTAACTATATCATAAATTATCGTAGCTTCTTTATGGAACTGAATTTTTAACTAGGTTTCATTAAATAGTTTTACAGACGGTTGAAGAGAGCCATCCCCCATTATTCTGTAAAACAGATTAAAAGAGGCATATAATTATCCAGAGCTTTATTAAAGCATCGCTGTAATTTCCGTTAAAATATTGCATTTTAATGCATTATCAAAGTAGTCATCGTTTCCGCTTGCTTTTGTTAAAACGCCGTCAAGTTGGATGTATACTAATCTGTAAATATATCTTAAGATATACTGCTTTTCTATAAGGTAATAAACCATAGAATTTCGAGAAATTGCACCTAGTCTAATTAGAGCGCAATATAGTGTGCCATCATTTCAGTGTTTCAAACAACAACAAAATTTTACATGTTTCTTTAACACCCTGTATCTCGGAACTATGTGTTCCCGGCCCACATTTACATATGAACTTTTTTCATATTATTTTGGTAGTTTATCACACCATAAAGTTTGATTCGTACAAATCGATACACCCTATATGTTCAAGTTTGTAAATTAATAAGCTGTAAATCAATGAAAAATTAATATTGTATGTTTAAGTTGAAAGGCAATACTGAGGATTATATTGAATATAAAATTAATAATAGGTTCAGTTGACATAAAGTTTGGTTCGTACAAATCGGTACACCCTATATGTTAAAGATTGTAAATTAATATGCTGTAAATCAATGAAAAATTAATTTTTGTATGTTTAAGGTAGTCATTAAATGTATACAAAGGCAACAGTAAACCCCCAACCGATTTAAAGACACCAAACAATAAAATGTAACAATATTAATAATTACGAGATAGTTAATTCCCTATGACAAAGTCATTATAGTGGGTCCTCTATGCAGACATTTGTCTGTCGCAAATGGGAGCTATAAATTTAACCAACTATTTTGTTTCAAGATATGCGACAGTAAAAACTAAAAAGCTGATTTAATCTTTGATCATTAGGAAATAAATGCGATGTCAATGGAATGCTGGTCGAAGGCTACCTACAATTTGGAATTTTAATAATTTGTAAAGGCACAGTGACAGTAGGATATGTGAAATACGAGTGGTTTGATTTTCAGATAGGCACCTGTTTCGTGAAATTATGTTAGATATATTGCAATTATACTAGTCTAATTACAGCGTAATAAACTTTCATTTCTCCAATTGATGTACTAATTAATATATAATTGTATCAATTCAATTAGATATATTGCAATTATACTAGTTTAATTGCAATAATCCAATTACATTCATTTCTCGCAACAATTGGGTTTTTTAATTAACCCCCCCCTCCAGACTATATAAAATAGTGTAATTAACGCGCAAATAGTCTAATTACACATTTACAAATTACTAATTACGCAATTACAGCGCAATAATTCAATTACTTTCATTTCTCAGCGCAATAATCCAATTACTTTCATTTCTCGCGGCAATTGGGTTTTAATTATCCCCCTCCAGACTATATAAAATAGTGTAATTAACGCGCAAATAGTCTAATTACACATCTACAAATTACTAATTACGCAATTACAGCGCAATAATTCAATTACTTTCATTTCTCGCGGCAATTGGGTTTTAATTATCCCCCTCCAGACTATATAAAATAGTGTAATTAACGCGCAAATAGTCTAATTACACATCTACAAATTACTAATTACGCAATTACAGCGCAATAATTCAATTACTTTCATTTCTCAGCGCAATAATCCAATTACTTTCATTTCTCGCGACAATTGGATTTTAATTATCCCCCCTCCAGACTAATTACATTTATTAGATATATTGCAATTATACTAGTCTAATTACAGCGAAATAATCCAATTACGCAATTACAAATTACTAATTACGCAATTACAAATTACTAATTACTCAATTACAAATTACTAATTACGCAATTACAAATTACTAATTACGCAATTACAAATTACCCCCCACTCTAATTGCCCCCCACCCCAAAAAAAAGTGGTGGGGGGAGCAAAAGTGGTGGGGGGATCTCCCTTCCGGTATTACTTATCTACTTGCGGCAAGTGCAGAAAAGTGCAAGTATTTCTTGAAACTGTGAAGATAAAAAACTATAAGAAGGCTAAATTTTTTAAAATATTTTCATAGCTAGAAAATTCTAGCATAATAATGACGCCCACCGTGCAACTTCGAAATAATCCAAGAACGATAGACAAGATATAATCGTTGGAAATAATCCACCAATGTCTTGATGATAATGTTTGTTTGTTTTTGGAACAATTATTTTATTTCCGGTATGTGGAGCACTGTGAACCAGAAGAAATATTAGAATGGTTATTATATATTATAATATATTTTATATCATATTATTATACTGATAATGAATTTAGTCTAACTATGCTCCCCTGTTTGGACGTCTCATTGATTTTGTCCCACTTTCCAATATATATATTTTTATTAAAGATGTGTAACTTATTTATTTAGTGATTATGTTGGAATCCACAGATTGCATATCTGGTAAGTCGTATTTACCACACCTGTTGATTGTCAGTTTGTATGCCGATCAAATTTTAAGTCAAAATATGTATACAGTGTCTGTTTAATGTTTCAAAAAATGAAGAGTCACCTCGAGTGTAAACATTTTGACGACTGACCACAAATATTGTTATCCAAGAGGTCTATTTAATGGTGATGTGCCCACCACACCTAGGACTATTTTTTCTTTGAAAAATCAAGAAAACAATAATTATACCGTTGACAAGTAAGATTCAAAAAATATACTTTATAAAGTTCAGTACTCTCCCTCTATTTTTTTCTCAGTACTCTCTTGCTGAGAAAAAAAGAAAACAACCAGCTCACTAAATATACAAATTAATAAACATAATTAATTTATAACGAAACAAATAAACTGCATTTATCACCTTTTAGACTTGCTTAAGGTTAATGCAATATTTAAAAATCTGTTAATAAAAAGGGCAGTAGATCTTTCCTCATAACTTTCGTTATTCGAAACAGCACTTTTACCATTAAAAAGTACTTCCTAAATAAAATAGTCAGACAAATCAGGAGAGCAGAAAATTGTGAAAATGTATATCAATTCCATACGAACTTCAGTATTGTATACGTAGTCTAGGTATAACTAGTATACCGTTATTCACCCACCCCCTAAAAAAATATATAACTTTTACATGATCCAAATGAATAAATTGAAATACATAACTTAAGGATCGGGGATTTATTAAATTAGTTGCGAATACTTGATTTAAAGTATATTAGACACACGAGTCCAACAGTTCAAAACTAAGTTTTTAAGTCAATATTATCTAGTGTCGCTCACCATGTGTATAAAATAACCATAAAATAGATATTGATTCTAAAAGTTAATTAAAAATTTCAATAAGTCTAAAGATAAATGAATTTTGTGATAATAATAATATCTTTATTTAGCACAAGCAGCTATTACATATTGTATACAGGTACAGTTACATAAAGTATGCAACATGACAATGTACACACAATATATCCATAACTACCACTACAAATAATATATTTAAATTTATATTTATACAATTTCCAAACATTTTTGGTCACTACACATCTCGTTAAATATAATATAATAAAATAAATACATAGCAATAAGTTGGTAAGGGAAATTTTTTTATCAATATTTTTTTGCTTTGGACAATGGACACTATACATTTTGTTGTTTAATTCAATGTTTTATAACGTACAAGTATGAAAAGTAATTGTTTTAGCAGATTCGAAAATAATTGAATTTTAAAGTGATGTCAATGATTTTTGCATCTAGCAGATTTTATATTTGTATGTTTAAAAGTAGGATATCAATATAAATACATACTTATATCAAATTGGATATATGTATTTGTTATTATGTATGTATTATGCAAAACCTAAATAAAGTTGTAAATTATCATTTTGATTTATATTTTATGTGAGAAATCAACTTTTTACAGTTCTATTAGCGTAATATTCAAAGCGTAGAGGTTATTTTTAATAATCCAAATAAAAATTATTTGGATTATTTAGATTTTCAACAATTAAAATATTTAAGAAAATTTGTTTAATTTTTTTTTTATTTTTGAAAAAACACAGGTACACATTATTCATTACAATCAATATTGCCAATGTAAATCAGTCCCTTAATTGGCAATGTGATCAAGCATGATCGCTACGAGCTAATATACCCGTTTGATTTCACTGCAGATATAATAATTAAGAGTCAGATAAAATGATTCTCAGAAGTTCTTTGTTAGCAACTCCCTCCCTTAAAAAGCTTGGGGTTTAGTTTTTTATTTTACATCAAGTTAAGCCTGAAATGAATCTAAATGAATTTAACTACTCTGAAGCAATGGTGTATATGTTGTTGATTCTCTTCACTAATAATTTTTAAGGCTCTATAAAGGCACGTTGTGGAACTATTACTCGATTTCCATCATATATTTATGTATACAACGTATGATTATAAACTAAATACTTGTTCTAACTCGTCTGTTTTTTGACGGACAATAAAATAAAAAGCTAATATTAAATCAAATATCTAAAATATTCAGAAAAAAATAATCTTTTAAAATTTACTCCATAGTGCAGTGGGCTAGTGTGCTATGACAAAGCAGAACTTTTTTCACTTTTTTTTGTTTTAACTTCTGACAGTTGACAGCTGTCATTATAGCTATCAATTTGATGAAAATAAACAATTTAGATGGAATTTTTATTATTTCAATGGATTTTGGCATCACTAAACACGAGTCTGAAATCACAAACAAAACAATATCATGGTTTTTAAATAAATAATTACACGTTGGATTTTAAACATTACACAAACACCTGGAATCGACCTTGTCTTGTATTTAAACTCAAAATTTGATACAAATTCAAGAGCTTATTCCCGACATTGAAAAAATAAATGAATTTTGGTTCTCACCCTGTATAATCTGCAATGTAATCATACATAAATATCTTGTATTAAAAAGTATAGAAATTTCCAAATCTACAAACTAAAAAATATTTTTTCCCATTTAAATTGTTGATAATTTTATAGATATGTATTTGAAACATGATGCTGTGCGAATGGTTATATGTAACCTTAGCCTTCCTCCCGAATATAGACATATATATATAAAAATTATTTGTAGGTTGAATTTTAGAACCATAAAGTGTATAAGTAAACGTAGACGACTCCTTATTGTGATAGAATTTAGATAACAAACATCTCTTATCAAAATTAACAAAAAATAAGAATTAGTCGTTATAACACTTTACCACGTTACGTCGATTATTTTCCAGGTGAGTCAAAAGTATTTAGAAGAATGAATATTTGAATAAAAGTGTAAATCATTATTTAATTCTAATATTTCATTCAAAAATGTACTGGAACATTTTAATCACTCAGGACTCAGGCGACATTTAAACGGATGCATAAAAAATTAGCTCAGATACTGATAGAGCTAATTTTTAATTTTATGAAAACAAGTGTATGTCCAGGACCTAGGTTATTTTTTTCGATTCTCCCATAATTTAGCTTTATTTCTATGGAAATTTAAGTTACGTAGAGTATGTAGATATTTATAAATAACCACCCCATTGATGAATATTGAAGAACATTTCGTCCTTCATAGAGAATAAAGGCAATTTGAAATGAGAGCTCAAGTTGAAGAAAGGTCTGCCTGTGTACTGTCTGCACTGTCTTATTTTCGAAACAAGCAATCAGAAATATTCGATATTGAGCAAATATCCTTCCATTTCTGAATATTTATAACTAATATAATTCCTACTATATTAATATTAAGCAACCAACCAAATACAACCACTGAAGCAATAGTATTATACCAGAAAATGCTCGAACTTATAAGAATATTGTAGTTTCATTTTTTGCAATTACAATTTTTCGCCAGACACACTTTAGTGATTGCCACTTCTATATCATACGATAGGTCGACTTTACATTGGTACTAAAGTTCCATAGTATTTCCTAATAATGTTTTGTTGATAATAAAAGTATTTTTGGAATCAGAAACGTGCAATTAGCATAAATCTGTATCTGATAATATTCAGTTTGGTTATTTTTTACATGAGTGAATCATTAATTCTTAACAATTCTTATCACTACACATCATCGACATATAACAGAACATAAACAAATATTAGAGAGACATTATTTTACATATTTCCTCATAATAGTGTAGCTTACTCGGAATCAGATATATAATAATATACCTGATAACTTGGAAGAGAATTCAAAAACTTTTCTACAAATAATAAGAAATGATAATTAATCATCTTCATTAATTCCCATAAACCATAGAATTTGCATTTGTATATATAAAAAACAATACTGATGACACGTACATTCAGGTATATCAGATTCAAACTCATATCAGTAACAGATAAGGAAAATTAAATGTCAAATGTGTATTTGTTATCGTTCCATTGATGTGTGTTGTGTAAAACTAGGCACTGAATATAATATTATAATGATTCAGGAGAATTATTACGATGGTAAATAATGATAAAATCTCATTGTTAATTTAACATTTATGTATATAAGTAGTTAATTTTAATGTTTAATTATTTTAGAAGCTTCAATTACCTCAATGCTCCCGGAACATCATGACATCATGGATACTAGTGAAAAAGAATCCACGAGCAAATCGAAGCTTCTCTATTTTTTGTTTTACGCCATAGGCACCATTAGTTATGTCCCCCAGAACTTTTACATAACTGCCAACGATGTAAGTACAACTATTTTTAATTTAATTTAATTTTAATTATTGGTCTTATATTAAAGTCTTTAAATAATAGCTCATATACCATAATAGTGCATTTTTTGTAATGTAGCTTGATTCCCTAAACCACTTGAAGTACATGATTTTTGAAAATTATTATTATTAGTACAATTATTTTTAAATATATTTTGTAGTTAGTTTAAAATGATTGATGTTATATTAAAGTGTTTAAATAATATCTCATATACTCATATACAATAATACATCTTTTATAACGGATCTAAACCATTTGAAGTTTTTTTTGAATATCACTGTTATCATTAATCTGCAGAAATTGTATCCCAGAATTGTTATTAAAATTTAACAGTGGTTCATTCATCCCAGTATGGTCTTGAATCGCATTTGTAAGGACAATTTCTAGCAATTTGCATACATATTGAACAATGTTTAATTTTGAATCTAAATACAGCCAATGTGAAACGCGAGTTTAAAAATAATAGCTTCTATGCTGTCGAACTGACCAAAAGGTGTGGTAACAGAATCAATGCAGCCGTATTACTAGAACCTTCCTATACGCTACGGTGTGCATTCCATGGGTGCACCATACGATCTTGGTACAAGTAGTTCAACAGAATCAGGGATTACAATAATAAAAAGGCAATTTTAAATAATGACGATGGGGTTGTTGTCACCTGCAAAATTGAATAAGATTTTACTTTTACTCTACACAGAGGCTCTGATATAAAATTAATAATGACGTAAGCATTGCAGAGCACAAAAATCCTTAATTTGTAAAAATTTTTCAAATTTAGCCTGAACTAAGACTGTTTTGAAACACGTAACTCTGTAGATAATTACCAGATTATTTGCATTTGTATGTGTTCTAAAACTCTATAACTTGTAAGTTGGAGGAAAAAAGAATTTTTTTTATTCAGTGTATATTAAATTTGTAACTAAATATTTAAATATACACTGTAGTTTTGTGAGAATGCCTCGCTGCCACAGCCATATTTCTAAATAGAAGAAGAACAAAAATATACACTGAATACAAAAAATTCTTTCTTTCTTCAACTTTATTAGATGAATACCACGTTTTTGTTACTTATAACTTATATTCTCATGTCTCTTTTAGTACTGGATGTATAAATTTAGGGACCTCAATAAAACAGTCAACAGTTCGGATGACAAAACTGAACTCCAAAAGAATTTCACAGCATATCATTCCACAGTATCTACTGTTTGTATGGTAGCGGCTGTAATTGTAACCATTTTATTGGTAAAAAGAATAGGAATTCAAAAGAGACTTGTTGGAGGCCTTGCCACTATGTTATCACTCTTTTTCCTTACCTTAATATTTATCTGGAGTGACACAGATTCATGTAAGTATTATTTTAAGCTGTGATTCATATACAAACCAAGATTTTTTACAATATCATGAAAATATTAAACATTAGCCCTAACGATATTATTTTTATGGTTTTTTCAACATTGCTTTCTTCTACTAAACAAAATGTTGGTTTAATCGGATTTGATTTTAAACAGTTCTTCTGAGAAGCATACAAATTATTGAAATTGTAATGCTGACTTTCATGGGGATTAAATGATAAAAATATATGTGCGTCATCGGCGAAATAATGACACTTGCAAAAGAATTGTGAATGACGAGTATGAAATGTACAATTTAAAAACCATTGAATATGAATCCCCGGAGACCTCCAGTACTCATTTAGAAATAAAACGTATGGACTTCATACTGAATTCATAAATCATAATTTTGACGCATTTTCAAGTCAAGTCAATTCGCGCTAAATGCAATTTAGGATATCAAAAGCTTTGGAATGATTTAATAGTACTAATATGATTAATTTTTTGTTATTAATGGATTTAGGAATATCATCAATAATGAAAACGTTGTTAGTATAATAGTTTTAATGTTATTCAATTTGTTGAGTTTGATAATTTCTGATGTAGATATTATTTCTTTCCACTTTGTGGCAAATACAAAATGTTTTAAACAATACAAGAAGCTGAAAATGCATACGCGACGTCACAGAATTAGTTTATTAATATATTCTTTATGAGTAATATATTTTTATTTATACACTTCAAATTTCAATGTAATCAGTCTTATAAATAAAATTTTTATTATACAAAAAAATTACCGTTTCCTATCTCCAGATTTACCTAAGTTTCTTAACTTATGTAATAATAACTACACTCCACAGATAACTAATACCAGTACGCGATACAATACTCTGCTTATGATTCAATAGTATGAATGTTTTATGTTTGATAACTACCACAACGTCTAATCATGGCAGCCAATAATTTTTTTAAATAATAAAATAAATAAAATTTGTGTGTTTCAGGGCAATATGGCTTTTTTATACTTTCATTAGTAATAGGAGCATTAATAACAGGTGAGTAAAAGGCTTTAGGAAACTTTTGCACTACGAACGAATCTTTAACGCAAGTAACCTTCTGTTCTTAGATCGTTATTAAAAATATATCCGTTTATAATTTCACTCTCTCCCTCTCAGCGGCTGGTGGATGTTTTATGATCTCCGCGTTCCAGCTATCTTCAAAGTTCCCGTTAGTGTACGTGGGGGCTCAACTCTCGGGTCAATCAATTTGTGGGGTACTTGCTGCACTGACACAAATTTTTACATTGGCATTGGATGTCTCATCTAAAGTTAGCGCAATGATCTACTTCTCAATATGCGCTAGTCTAATAGTGGCTACCATGGTATTCTACCTATTTGTTTTGTATACAAATGAATATTTTCAAATTCAATCAGCAAAGGAAGAAGAAGAAGAGTCACGTCCGAAGAAAATAGAGTTTAGTAAAGTGAAGACAATTATACGAAAGCTTGTAACACTTTTGGTTACGATGGTTCTAACTGCAGGGAGTGCAGTAATACTACATCCTGGAGTTACTTCCTTGGTGGAATCTGTTGGAAAGGGCACCAACAGATGGAGTGGTAAGTTCATTATTTATTATTTGCAGAACTGTTAGATGTTGTATTAAACGCTGCATTAATACTTTTAACTCTATTATCTGAACCTTTGATTTACTAACTCAATGATTTTAAAGTTGTTTCTATTAAAGATTTGTATAATACGCCAGAGTTTATATTTGTTTGATTTCTTGCAGATGTGTTTTTTGTACCAGTGTGCACTTTCCTCTCATACAATGCATGGGACTTCATTGGACGAGAAGTTTCACTTCGTTGGATAAGAGTAAGAATGTAACAAATTACAGTTAAAATATACATAAAGTAGTACCAAGTACCAATATGTTATGTTAGATATAAGAGTTTAAGTACCTTAGAATATGTATTTTTTAGGTCAATAATCTCTACGTAATCTTGGTAGCAGGGATATTACGATTGGTTTTCATACCACTAATAATGCTCTGCAATGCCCAACCAAGAAACCATTTACCTGTTGTATTCCAAGAAGACTATCCTTACATAATTTTCATAATTATATTTGCGTTTACCAGTGGGTATTTCCTGAATCTTTGCATAATGCAAGTACCAAGGTAAGTTGTTTTTAAATTTAAACAAAACTGTTTCTTTAACATATTTATTTATTTTTAGGGTCGCCGAAGAAGACGAAAGGAATATAGCTACAGCCCTTATTGTAATGGTAATGATTATAAGTTTAGGAGCGTGTTCAGCTTTAACCAATGTTATGGTCCATTCATTATAATTTTTTTAATACATATTATATAATAGGTAATAATGTATGTATCCTTTTAAATACATACGTATGTACATATATATGCATCTGCATTTTTTTAATAAACATTTTTTTATACTATGATTGAATTGGATTTAATTACATGGCACACAATAATAAATTTATAAGAGAATTCATAGTGTAATCCCGATTGCAATAGCTAACAAACATTCTAATAAGTGCATTATTTTAAGCTTTTTAAGGTTTTTTCCTTGGCCTTACCAAAAATTTTCTGTTGACATTTATTTTTATATTAATGCTACTAACTTTTCCTCATGGCTCCTTTTAAACGTTTAATCCTTCTTAATAGGTATATCATTTAGTGTGAAATTTAAATAAATATATTTTCCTGAAATTTAAAGGAATTGTAATTTTTGCACATCTCAAATTAAAATTATAAATAAATGGTCCAATAATTGTAGGACAAGTGAGAAAATTTATACTACAGAGTACTATGTATCTTAGTCAAGAATATGTATATTATTGAAACAGATCAGTTTTGAGTTTATTTGCCTGTTGACCATATACTCAAATGTACTGACCATGTTCATCGAATTTTACAAAATTAAATCCAGTCTCATCAAAACAAATATAGAGTTGTAAATGATTTTAGACAGTATCAAATAGGTAAATGTTTGGAAACAGCAAATAATCTGTCTATGGAATTATCGATAATACCATAATTTTCCACAAAACGCAAAAAACGTCAAGGCAATGTAGACGAACAATTTAAAAGATGATCACGCTGCATTAACACCGCTTCAAAATTCAAAATTACCGTGTATTGAATAAGTTTATTCACTAAATGGAATGAAGGTTTCAAAGCTTACGGAGCGTTACGTCCGATTTTGGTTTTTTTTTTGACAGGACTTTCTCTTCAGGAAACCCCCAATAAAGAATTCAGCAGCAGATTTGGCATTAAAATACAACGAACACTTACGTTTGGTGATTAAAATCTTTAAACCTCAATCCTCAATTATTATGAAGAGTACAGATTAGCGTCCAGTTATCTAAATATAGAAATATGCCTCAATTTGGCACTGACATTGCCTGTAACTTCCACCAGTTGTGAACGGTCGTTCAATAAATTAAAATTGATAAAAACTATTTGAATAGGAGTGATTAACTAATCTAGCAATATTCTCGATCTTTGAAGAAAATAATTATTAATAATCAATAGTGAAAATCTAAAAAAATAATGTTATAATTTTTTTGCTTGCATTTCTTTTTAACTAACTGATTTTAGTTAAGACAATTTTTCATGACTAAATGGTATGGGTAATGAATATACAGGGTGAATACCAATAACTCATTTTAATTTTATGGGATGGTAGGTCCTTTAATGGTAAGGCCATATACCAAAAATAAAAAATATATACCCTGTAGTTTTCGAGAAAGAAAATAAATTAAAATACAACATTTTCAGAACTTCGTAACTGACCTATCTCAACAGAAAATAAATCAGGATGGGTCTTTGCCTCTGGCATTCACCTTGTTTTTTGCCATCATAAATTCACTAGTTTTTGCTGTCACTGTCAATTAACTTGTCTTACTTTATTAGACGTTTTTTGTCACGTTTTTTACGTTAGAACTTGGAGTCAGTGACTTGTATACAAGGCATGTTGTTCACCTCATAAGCGGGTCAGTAGAGCGACGAAGCGGTACTCAAAAGTTTACCAGAATTTTACGTAGGGTAGGTCAGTTTTTCAACTTTTTTAAATTTTTTATTGGTAATTTGTGTTATAAATATCAACAGAAACCCCCTATTAAAATTAAAATGAGTTATTGGTATTCACCCTGTATATGATTGTTTAATTTTAATACATATATTCTGTCGATTATTCCTTTACTCAACGGTCGAGAATTTTTAAGGGCTTAAAATTGGGACGTAAAAATAATTGTATTTCTGTCTTGTAAAATTTACTACATAATAATATAGACTGTAGTAAGTTTTAACGTTGTACCTAGTTGTCATTCTAAACAACACATCGCATCCAATATTCCACATGCCAGAAATTTTCTCTTTAAAATCAGAATCTTGCCCTAGGCACCAAAGACCTCATCTACGCCACTGTTTTGCTTCTTACTAATATTTACGTGATTTGACTGTTATTGGTGTTGCGTGTTCTGTTTTTTCGTGTCTTTCATAGAAATTATTATACAAATGAAGAAAAGTTAGAGATGCAGGAAATCTATTTCAAATTAAAGGTAGTTTAGATTTATTGTCATTTGTTTATTAAAGTTTGGAAATTTCAATTAAAAAAAAATAGTACTTATGAAATAGATCATGAGGAGCAAAATAACGATGTATGTATTATAATATGTATAAAAATTGCTATTATGCGCAACATTTTTAAGAAGAGAGCCTGACCTGGCTACCTCAACCAACACGAGCAACTGCATCAATTCCGATAAAATCACAAAGTAAGACTTCGAGAGCACGTGGAGTCTCACAGATCTTAAAACATTTGACGAACACACCTCACCAAGGAAAATTTGCTACTTCTGGTGTAGGTAACTATTTTGTGAATAAGTCTATAAAATTACAAAGAAAATCTACAAGGAAAACCACCAATCAATTCACATTGGACCTCATCACCAACGAAACTCAAGTTTCTCAATGATCTCGAACATCAAAAAGAAAAAGAAAAATACCTACGTAAAGTTTACGTGGAATAATATGCGAATCAGAAATAGAACGAACACAAAATAAATATTACCGAACAAAGATAACTTAGCGATATAGAAGAGTAGAGTTTAGTATCATCATAACTTAGGCGAAGTTGCAGATATTTTTCAACTTACGGTCATTTTAGAAAATATTTAACAAAAGAACATGCAAAATGCATAATAATAACCTGAAGTGTCTGCCATAAGCAAACTTTAACAAAAGTTCATGTTTTAAGCAACCAACAATACATTTTCAAGTAAGGTGTGTGGTCATAGCTCCAAATATGAAAAACATTTGTAAGTAGATAGCTTATTCTATAAAATTTGAGTACCTTTTCCAAAAACCTACTATTATCATTTTTTCATGCTACAATGTAGGTATACGTGACTGTTTTTGAAACCTTAAATAAATAAACTTTTTCCATTTTCATTATTTCAATACTGACTTTCTTCCAAATTTTCAATATTTTGTCATATGGTTTACAGTTTTAGTTGGAGCAGTTGTTTGATTGATTTACATGCGTTTTTTTTAACAAACTATCTGATTGACGTTCTGGACATCAAGACATCGACAAAAAGGTGATACCTAATTTCATATGATACGATAGAAGTGTGGAAGAATTTTTTTTAATCATTTCAAAAATAAAATTGTTTTTATTATGCATTCTTCGTAAACTTAAGAGGGCGCCGTCTTCAAAAATGCCGCTAGATGGAGGTTATGTAGTTAAAGTTTCTGGTAGCTTTTATGAAAAATACAATTTTTTTTTTTATTTACTTGCAATCGATGAATAGACAACCGTTCTGAGATGATCGTAATATGAAAAGAATTTTTTTAACATTTAAGATTAGCTTGTAATTTAATAATTTGTTAAAAACATAAAAACCCATTTAATTCTTTTCTAGCAATTTTAGGTCATTATGCGCCACATCACGATCTTCTTTAAAGTATTTTACACACATTAATATTGTTTTGACAGCAATTTTTTTCATATTTTGGGAAATTCCTGGCAAGAAAGTATGCGGTGACCGAAATGTTGATGACAATACTATACATTTAATGTTTTACAGGAAACACACACTCCACTCCGTTAGACTCCGTACTGACGGGTTTAGCCACTCTCTAAGAGAGGGCTACGCGTTAGCGATCGAATTAATTGAATTATTGCCACTCGGAGGTTTAGGTTGTTATTGTGTTATTAATATTTATAAATTATCATTAACTTTGGAAGTTAAAAAAATAATTTCAAGTTTTTAACCACAATTACTAACATTCACTAGGTAAAAACCGGGTAGTAATATCCTTGAGACAAAGAATGTGATGGTGCAATGGATAAGACGTCTGCTTCACAGCACAGGGGTCGGAAGTTCGAATCACGATGGTAATTTCTTTTTTTTTTTTGCGGTGGTCACGGGAAAAAATATCGAAAATTGATATTTTCCGTTTAATAGAACAAATTTTATATCTGGAAATTTTCAGGTCATTGGTATTTTCAATTTCGAATGTAATACCAAAAATCTCGAATTATTGTATCTAATAAAGACCTTTATTATTATTATTATTCTTATTATTATTATTATTATAAACTATACATACAGTATTTAAATAATAATAATTGCTAAATAAACTGTTGACCAATTGAATCCAAGTGAACTTTTAGGATGTATCTGTAGTGATAGTGAAATAATTTGAGAAGGATAATAGATATGAATGTATGCGATTTTATAATTTATTCGTGAAAACGCGGGTTTGGTCCGATTTTTTTAATTTGAATCATGTCAACAGTGTGAAAGAAAAGTATGTTTTTTAATAAAATATAGTCATAAACTAAGTACAGAGAATATATATTTTTTGATGCGTATTTTCAGTCACTGATTTATAGGGAAAAATCAATTTCAGAAATTTTTAATTTCTCTCTTATGTTATTATGTTTTTTATCTAAAAACCTCCGTCATTGTTCTCTTTTTTTTGCCGTTAAGCCTAATTATGTTGTTCGTTGTATGTGATTATATTACCTATAAAGGGCGCTCTTATAAGTACATTGTTTGTACTTTAATTTCATGGTGACCACTGGCGTACCCAAAATCGGTATACGTTTGAAAATATACAATGTGTTCCATTTAAAATGAGCAAGTTGGTATCGACTTCCGGTATAGCCGATAATACCAAATGATTGTAATTATTTTTGCTGGATTGGCCACACTGACTAGTAATTCCTAAAATTTTCAAAATTTTTTGTTACATACTTTTTCATATTATTGTTTCAGTCCCCGGTGAGACACCGTGTATAAGGAAGGAGGATGGAATATATATATAATATATATTTATAATTTTGAGGTTTTCAAAAGATTAACGGCCTTTATCTCATAAAACTTTATTTAAGTTACACTAGCTATATACGCTTCTGGTCTTACTTTTTTTTTATATACGCTTTTATAGCATCCAAAATAAATGGTGGGTCATTTACAAAAAGTAGTAAAGGGGTCCCACAAAAAATACTAGAAAATTCAAACCTATCTGTCAAAATCTCGACACTTAGGCAGTCTTCTGATATCCATCCTGCTTCATTGTCACTTGTACAATGAGTAAAAGCTAGCTCACTAAAAATAAAAAAGTTTAAGGATGGTGCTGCGTAGTGTGGCACCCTATTTAATTTACGAAAAAAGTAATAAATACACACCTATCTTTTACTGTCTCATCAGTACCAGGAATTTCTAAATTATGGATATCAATATCTACTGCCCTAAAAAAAAAAAAAAAATTATAAAGAACACACGAGAATAAATAGGATATTCGTAATCAAGGCGTACTATTAGAAAATCGACCATTCGATCATCTTTGGAATAAAGAGATAATATGCAAACCGGGAAATATCGCTGGGGATTCGGCAACACGTTCATCGAATATACTGGTTTGTATCTGGATACAAGTTGCCATAACGATGTTCCGTATCTAAACTGAAAAATAGTTGGCAGATTTTAACTTATATATGTCGATAATTTTTTTCACCCCTTTAGCAACGAGATAGACGTCAGTCGCAATAGAATTTTTTTTTATATTGACGGAACTATTAAAAAAAAAAATTAATTCTCGTGTCGCGATGAGGTCGAAAATCCTGGTCGAGGGCTCTCCTACTATAAAATTAGTCGCAAATTTTTTTCCCTTTTTTCACGATTTTCTCAAAAATGATTTCAAATTTTCTTTGCAGATAAATATTTTCACCTAGACTTTAATTCTAATAAAGCTTAATGCTACTAATAGTAAGCTTCAAATTTAAAACACCCTGTACCTACATAATAAACATTTTAGACTATTTTAGAGTATACCATTCAGGTAATTCAGAAAAATAATACACATAAACATGAAAGCAATTATGTAATACTTACCGCCGTTTCAGCCACAATTTTTTAGTGCAATTTGATATTTTATTGCGTTTGCGAGATCTAGAGTAAGTTCGCGCCATAATTTATAAAATAAAAAATGTATCTATCTCTAAAATAAATTTCAACTAAAATCTCTCACTTGTTTAAAAACCTATTAAATAAACAAGTACCTAACTCAAAAATAAAATAAAATATTTTCCTCAAAACAGCTTTCAAAATATAGGAATTAGGTACAGTCTAGTAAGGAATCTAGCATCCAAAAAGACGCTTCTAAAATGCCGAACCCTGCACTCGCGAGGTATATGATTTTAAAAATATGGATATTATCCAGAATTTTATGCCGAGTCCGATTCCAGAGGGCGCGATGTCGGCCAAGATTGCGAAATTGCAAAAAAAGTAATATTTCCAAAAAAAAAATTGGAACTTAAATATTGCATTATCTGTCGTTTACATTGCATTTACGAGCTTATTTATAAAGATTTTTTAATAATTTTTATATCAATCGAAAGCCTAATGTTTGTAGTTTCATACAAGTTGAATAGAGATACATTATTTTCATTATAAACAGCACTATAAATTGTTTAAACAATATGTGCTCGGAAAGTGTAGTGTAATTTTCGGCATTGAGGTACTTTTGTTATTATTGCAGATAGATATGTAGTTATGTGAGACGAAATACGTAGAATAGACCAACGAACATTTTTTATTAAAATAATTTTTTAATTCGCTGGATAATTTAGGAGATATGATTTTTTTAAAATGAAGCGCATTGTCTGGTCTACCGCGCGCGCGGTCTTGTTTCTGTAGGCAGGCCATTTACACATGATTTCGATTTTCGAGGCACTCGAGATGATCAAAGAATTTCGCACACGAGTTGCAAACAATATTTTTTCTACAACGACTTTAATTTGATTAAACTAAAACCGTAAAACGATATCTTCTATTATAATATTTAATGCAAAATATAATAGCAGATATGTCTCCGAACTATGGAAACTAATATGTTTGACAACAAACATTTTTCACTGACGTTTTCGATATTGTGAGTGTTGAATATTGTGGGTTTTTTAAAGTAAAATAATACCTAAGATAATAATGGAAAGTCTCGAAAGTCATTCTTAGACTGTTTTTAAAATAATTGCAATGTGCAAGTAATAAAAAAGGGAAAAAATCACCACAACACGTCATTTTACACTATTTATCAGACTAGCCATGAAAGAAACAATTAAAAGACGTAACTTTGACAGGGGAATGAGTTTTTTTGGACGTACATTTAATTACTGCTGCAAAATTTCATTTGGATAGCTCAAGAATTGTGGAAATGGCGGGGGTTTACCATGATCCGTGGTCACCCGGTATAGTTCCAAATACAGTGGTTTTCTGGGGCAAACTGTTGAGGTTTGCCTTTGATACTACACTTTTATCTTGACATATTTTGACCATTTTCTTATTTCTATTTATTTTTTTAGAATTTGGCGGGATTCCCAGAAATAAGTTTAATGACTATTAATTATCATTATTATCATATCTATAGCTACTTACCTATAATACTCCAATTTTAGTTATATCATAATATGTACAAAGAATTTACAATACAACCATCATTTTATCAAGACGAAAATTATTTTAATATCATTGTAGTTTTTTTAAATTAAATACCGATAGGATAGAGCACTAATTTGTTCTGTTTGTGAGCATTATTTATGATCTGTACGAACTTTCATACAAGATGTTACAAAAATGTTGCTTACCTTACAAAAAAAAAAATTGTAATGCACGTAATAATACGAGTAAATACTTTTTTCTACAACTGTCAAAAAAAGGTTGTTTGCGCATTAACGTCAGTGTCTAAAATGAGACATTTTTTCATTGACATTATTTTTTTTGCGTTACCATGACCCCGTGCGCAAAATATTTTGCACATCACATGCCGATTATAAATTTAATTATTGCCTGTTTTTTATAATTTTTAATGTATACACAAGAATTAAGCAAACATCTAGTTCAAAAAGATTTATTGTTTTATGAAATAAATTAACTGAAAGTAGAAATTTTTAAATTATTTTAAAAACAGTCTATGACTTTCGAGACTTTCCATTATTATCTTATGTATTATTTTACTTTAAAAAACCCACAATATTCAACACTCACAATATCGAAAACGTCAGTGAAAAATGTTTGTTGTCAAACATATTAGTTTCCATAGTTCTGAGACATATCTGCTATTATATTTTTTTTAAATTAATTTGCATTAAATATTATAATACAAAATATCGTTTTACGGTTTTAGTTGAAATCATGTGTAAATGGCCTGCCTACAGAAACAAAACCGCGCGCGCGTTAGACCAGACAATGCGCTTCATTTAAAAAAAATCATATCTCCTAAATTATTCAGCGAATTAAAAAATTATTTTAATAAAAAACGTTCGTTGGTCTTTTCTACGTATTTCGTCTCACATAACTACATATCTATCAGCAATAATAACAAAAGTACCTCAATGCCGAAAATTACACTACACTTTCCGAGCACATATTGTTTAAACAATTTATAGTGTTGTTTATAATAAAAATAATGTCTCTCTATTCAACTTATATGAAACTACAAACATTAGGCTTTCGATTGATATAAAAATTATTAAAAAATCTTTATAAATAAGCTCGTAAATGCAATGTAAACGACAGATAATGCAATATTTAAGTTCCAATTTTTTTTTGGAAATATTACTTTTTTTGCAATTTCGCAATCTTGGCCGACATCGCGCCCTCTAGAATCGGATTCGGCATAAAATTCTGGATAATATCCATATTTTTAAAATCATATACCTCGCGAGTGCATACCCCATGATCGAATTCGGAGCTTTAGATTCTTGACTAGTTGCAATAATAAAAGACACCTGCTGCGTGCTCGATGGACGATGACCTTCAACTATTTGCTGCTGAGAAGTTTATTCGAGTCTGAAGTTTTCACCAAATATACTCATATGTATGACCCTCTAGTGTGCAGCAGGGATACTAACGTTTTATACCACAACCCAAATTCATTCTCTATTCTACGGCGGCGCGCCATCCACAGAGAAGGCTGCAACTGTTCATACATTTCTAACATTTATACAAATACACCAATACAAGTCTAGAAAACAGTTATATATTGTAAAGTACTTACTAAAAATCTTTATGCACACATCACATGACGTTGACTAACAAGTAATAAAAGCGGTACGAATGTTATAAATGTACTCTTTATGTTAATATAATATAATATGCCATAAAGTTATCTGCTTATCGCTGTTATTAACTTTAATTTGATGTATATTTTTAACAACATTTACAATAAAAACAAGACCAGTTAAAGCAAAATTTGACGATAACAAAAACACATATCAGATATTTTATTAAAAGAAATTGGAGGTTGGTTCTTGAAATTAACAATGGCGTAAAATAGATAGATAATATGTCATTGTATGGAGCAGAATATACAGACGGGAGTCGCACCAGTAAACCTTCACCTTTTAGAAGTTTAGATAACTAAGGATACCTACCTAATTCAAGGCACACCTTTTACAAATCGATGACTTAATTTGACTTTTTGAAACGGGATGAATAACATTTTAATGATTTGACGCTACTTCTGAGGTTGTTTGGCAGAATATTTGAATATTTCAACAATTAAGAAGACTGCATTTTCTGTATTACATATTTAACATTAGTTACTTAATTAGAAATTTAATGGGCCCACCCTATTCAGAGCAGAGATACAAAGCAGATTATTTGACATCACGCATCTGTTTTAGTATCTGGCAGAGGAAATGCTGCTTCGTATAATAATCCTCTCTACTAAAGATTTGTTTATAAACGTTTACATCGAGAAAGAACGCGGTTCTAATTTAATGAGTATGAGTGCACATTTTTACGGCATATTTTTAAGTCTGTAGGTAGCAAATATGCTAGTTAGTAATGATTGCTGACTTAATTAGGTCGCAGCGGTGTGTACACATAAATATTACGTAATTTTCTAATTGAGACAGCGCATAGTTATTCTCAGAGGCATTACCTGCTACACCACTATACGCACACTTTTGTTTGTATATTTTTAATCAAATAAAACCTGATAGTGTATCTGATTTCCGCTAATAGTATATTATATAGGGGCCAGTAAAATTCGATTTTTTCTTGGCTTGGAAGTCTTTCCTATAATTTCTTCCAAAAAATTCAACCTTGGCTGTCTGTAACATTCTGTATAGTGTATGGCACTCCACAGGAAATTAATGTCTGGCGTGGTAAGTAAGGAGTCTTGCTAACTCAATCTCTCCACTATATGAAACAGGGAGAAGGGAATACATTTCCCAGTAAACGTTAAGACTTGTTCCTGATAGGACTTTCCTGTTGAATGCAAAATTCACGTCCTTCATTTTGAATTTAAGGGAGAGACTTCTGCAGTATTTTCGAGCAACTGATGAGTATGTAAATTTTATACTAATTGTCCAATAAATGGATAATACTTTTGATTTTCAATTCTACACATCGTCGAATAGCTTACAGGGTGTCCCTTAAGAACATTGAGAAATTCCAATTAAAGGTTATTAATTTTTGGCAACCCTGTATAATTTTAGAAAATAAAAATGATTTAGAAACATCAAACAGCAACTGATATTAATATGCCTATTTTTCATTCATAATCTTTACCTACAAGTCTGGTTGGGAGAGAGTCAATAATAATATGGTGAATAAGTGAAAAAAGGCTAGAAAAATGTACTTATATAGTGATGTTCCATTTAAAAGAAAACACTGGACCTTGCAGAATCATGGCTTGCCCTGTTATATGCTAAAATAATTTACGGTTACGGACTAGTTTATCTACATATTTTTAGTTTACTCATATTTTTACATAAAATTTTGTACATATTTTGGATGTGTTTGTATATGCATTATGTGAAGCAATTGAAACCGTATTATTAATTAAAGAAAGATAAACATACGTATCTATTTAAAACGCTGTGTACTTCGATATTTAATATATTGTTCCGTGCTTTTTGTTTTTAGCATTTGACGTAACGCTTGGAATCGATTCACAAGGTTTACGATTACATAAATATATGAAAATATAACCTGAATCACTCTTGTAAGTGACTAAGTTGGCTTTGACTCAAAACACCTGAAATCAACACCACACAAACAACATACAGGTGAAACAAGCATCATAAAATGACTTTCAATTTTACACTGTTTGTCAAGATTAGTTTTGCAACTACAGGAAAGAATAGGACAAGGAATGAGGACAACGTCCTAGTTTTTATGAACCTGCTTACATTGGCAGTGGATATATATTTTAAAACAACGTTTCCATAATGTTTTAAAATTGTATCATTATCTGGATGTGACATGTAACATCAGTGTATGTACAAACAGGTAGGTAAAACATTTTTTATACACTTTTTACACAATATGATTACGAAACACTTTTGCAAATATCCTTAATTAATTTAATAGAGTAAGGAAGTTTAGAGTTATTATGCACCACAATGTTTAAGTAAAAATAGTAAAAACATCGTCTGTTGATTGATACCAATGATGGGGTGTACGTTAATATACTCGTACTAGCCAATATTTTTATATTAGAGACTAGTTGAATGTTAGTTATCCCCAAAGGTTGGGGCCTTTAATAAAATATTGTGAAACAACTCTGATTTTCTTTCGGAGTAACAAATAGAAAAGTTCAGTTGTCATCTAAGAAAAAATGTCCCTTCCTACTAGCTCTAACATTAATTAATCGTATCTAGAATGAGAACTTTCATGCCAAATTTGTGGGTCCCAGTTTCGAAATTTTACAATGAAAACGAAAAAAGTTAATCCGTATTCCTGTGCCACTCGGTATAAGGGAGTAACAGAATAATTATTATTATATTTTTGTGGCAAACTACAGTAAAACATTTCTAACATTACTGATACAAAATCGAAGGAGAAAGCTCCACGGTTTATCTGTGTGAGTTTGTAATTAACTTTTTAAGTTAATTACAAACTACAATTACAGTCACTTTTTCTTATTATGTATGTGACGATTTGTTATTTTAATCCATATGCAAATCTCGAAGGCTGTTTTTTCCTAGAATAATTAATTTAAAGTAAGAACTAAGTCACTTTCCTGTTGTTTGTTATTTGATTAAATATTTTGTATGGTCAAACGAAAATATCATGGAGAAATGCTTCTAGCTGACAAAATAATCACTTTCAATACCACAAATATCACTTCTGACAAATGCTAATAAAAGTTCTTTAGACGAAAAATATAAATTCAATTATCGCAATTCTTAGTAACAATTAAAAATAGAAAAAGAGGTAAACATTTTCCTTATAGAGAAGATCTTAACTTGCTTTATATCCACTGGCTCATAAAAAAATACAATGAATCACATTTTAAACATAGTAACCAGAATATTATAAGCATCTTATTGCGAGATGCTGAAACTTATTTGAAAATTTACCTAAAATGGAAACGAATAAAGTACTAGCACTACTACAGGGTGAACCCCAACTTATTTAATTTCTTTTAAGGAATGGTAGGTCCCTTAATGTTAAGTCCAGTTACAGAAAATTAAAGAAATGTACTGTGTGATTTTCGAGAAAAATATTCATGAAAACGTCCAATATTTTGAGAACTTTAGCAACTGACCAATACCTTTGCAATTTTAAAGAACTTGGATAAACAAAACATATTGTTCACATCATAAGTCTGTGGAGACATACAAGGGTTCTCAGGAGTTCGATATCGACACTTTTACTTAAGGTAAGTCAATTTTTAAACTTCCTTTTTTATATTTTTTTGGTCGTAATTCGTATTACAAATCAACCTCCCTTAAAAGGAATTAAATAAGTAGGGGTTCACCCTGTATACTTGTAAATTTAAGCGACATGAGATATATATGATTTAAAAATCCGCTATCCGTTGGGATGGATTTTTTTTAACTAGCAAAACCACAATGAACGATGAAGGTAAAATCTGTCATTTGATACTAACACTAATGCAATTTTTACCAATACGTTGGTACTATCGGGAGGTCGATGCTCGCCATATCTTAGTATTGCGGCTTGAAACTTAAACCATACTCAAGACCAAATGAGGTTTTGAGAAAGAAATTGCTAATGAAATTTTTGGAAAAATAGAAAAAAGAGACCTAAACATATTTTTTATATAGAAAATCTTAACTCTCAAAAGATCATAATATAAATAACTTATCACCATTAATAGAATTCAATTGTAACAAATATTGGCTGTAATCAATAGATTTGTTTACTCATCTTCTTCAGCTGAGAGGACACATCTAGTGGACTGCCAATCAAAGTCTTTATAAGTACTGACCGTAATATCACTTTGCAGATTTTATCTTTGCCTAGGCAATAATCTGGGAAGGCTTCGATTTTAATGAAAACCAAGGTTTCAATTTAGCAGGACTCATTATCCATTTATATTGATATTGATAATGAGTTAGAAGGCGCACTTCTTTATTCATTTGATCCAACGTTATTACATAAACTGTTAGACATCCACTTTTGGTGTTTCAATACTATTGTAAATCTTGCTAATACTTGTCTGATCAGAGAATGAAAAGGAGTAATCAAAGAATGATTATTAGGAACACATCAGATAACAATTCTTGATTCTAGGGGTTTTGCGAAGATGTCTTATAGAAGATATAGACCTCCCATATTGATTATTTTAAATGCTTGATGTTTGCATGCAATTACGCCGTGATCTTCTTCTAAACAAAAGGAAGAAGGCAATCAAACCAGAAGAAAACCCAGAAACTCTTGTACAAAAAATATCTTGAGTACTCTATTCTCTCAAATTGGGTTATTAAAATAAAGAACTCTGCACTAGTTTAACATATACGTTTTAAATATTTACCAAAATTAGGGCTATATGGAGGTTTCAAAACTAACGCTATTGGTTTGATTTGAAAAATACAAATTCTCCAAGTACTTTCACTCATTATGTGTTCCATTTCCAAAGTAAATAGCAATATGCAATATGTACCTCACATAGGAATAAATCGTCGCAAACTAGCAAAACGTCATTATTTGGTAATTTTTTATGTATGGTTTTTATACTAAAACATACAAACACATGCACACTTTGCATTTTCGGTCTTTAGCGAGGTCTTTAGTTAAGGTCCTGCACAACAAAATGTCGTTATATTCTATTCTACCAGTAAGAAACTCTTCTTCAATGATAACTACTGCGCTATCAGCTTCTTTATGTAAATTTGTCTGTAATATGTTTCGTTTAACATCTTAGCTTCCTTCGCATATTTAAAAACAACAATGTCTTTGACTTTAGCACTATATTCACTTGTCTTGTCCCAATCGCAGTAATTTTCCATATGCTATGCCCAAATTGCCCATGATTTTTTTAATTTAATAGGGGCTATACGGTCGATTTGTATTCCTTGTCTGACAGAAAGTCTTGAGTTTTTCCGTTTTTTGTTTTGGAATATTTTCCTAAATGCCTGCACCACTTTTACTTTCTTTGTTACCAAACCTTTATTAATTGGTATCAATACTATTCGAGCTGCTACAATCATGGTTTTCCAAATCAAACGCAAAAATAACCATTTAAAATTAATTTTTTTTCTTGGATGGTTGGGATAGGTCATGGATCAAATAATAAAACTGCTTTTTTAAATCAGTCCGACTGATTTAAAAAAGCAGTTTTATTATTTGATCCATGACCTATCCCAACCATTCAAGAAAAAAAATAAATATATAGAAGGTCACTAATAAAGTTGAAACTTAAAATTAATATTATACTACACTTGACTAATTCTAATATTACATATGAATATATTAAAATGTATGCGACGTAGGTACGAATACTAATGTGCAGATTATCGGTCACAATATTAATTACCACCAAATCGCCATGTTGGCAAATCAGAAAAGTACTTATCTTATCACAACAATTATACCGGTGTTTTATGAAGTAACCTCGCTATCATTTCCGGTGATTATTTAATCACCTATTTGGGATAGTCCAAGTAAACTTGAGTGTGCTAACTATTTTTAAATATAAATATAACCTCTCGAGAAACACAACCATAGATCATGATTTATTGCCAACTGCAGCAAAAATAAGGGAAAATGGCTGGTTGATCGAGAGGCAAGAACTTTTGACTCTCAGCCAGGAGTCCCGGGTTCGATTCCCGGCCGTTGCACTGGGAGTCTTCAGGGATAAAGGGGGGCGTATTACCTGGTGGTGTTATTTATTTATTATCAAATAATCAGTAAATAAATGCAGAATCTATCAGTATTACCCTCGGTATTACCTTCAAGTTAAGGTAAACGTTATTGACACTGTTCCAGTGATTGACACTTGTTAACTTTTCCTTCAAAAACAAGATCATTTGAGTAAACAGAATCAATTTCCATAAAAAATCTTTTAAAATGGTACATCTGGCAACCTTGTAGCCATTGGGCGGGAAATCAGGTGATTTTATATTTTGTTTTGATGCACCGAAAGTGCAACGTGTCTGTTTTTCGAGCTAATTTTAAGCAAATTGTTAAGGTAAGTCCGCCAAATAATATTTTTTATTATTTGCTGGAAGCATGTTCATTGCTTTTAAACTATTTGTTGGTGTTTATTAGGCCTTAAAGTTTATTTTGTATATAATATTTTATAACGATAAATCACCTAACCTCATTTTTGCTAGGGTGTCAATGACTGGATCAAGCAATACCTATGTGTACCAGTCATTGACATATAATGTCAATGACTAGTACATTGGCGAATATTGATTGGTGAATGCCAAAATATGCAAGTAGACGTATTTAAGCTTCCATCCAAATATGGGTTCAAACGAACGTATGGTTCCAGTCTTTAACAGGGGTGTCAATTATTGGTACATTAGGTGTCAATTACTGGAACATCATCGTTTGTTACAGATATGGCGCCAAAGAAAAATTATACTAAGGAGCAGATGAATGCAGCTATTTTAGAATTAGTTTTTTATTTCTTGACCGTTGACATTCAAATGCTTATGGTATATTTCTTGGGCATATCGGTCATATATATTAAAACAAATTTATTTTTTTCCAACGTTTCGGTTTATTAAAACCGAAACGTTGGAAAAAAATAAATTTGTTTTAATATATATGACCGATATGCCCAAGAAATATACCATAAGCTATTTTAGAATGTAATTTAAGATTCCTTTTAATTAAAATCTCTCTTTAAAAATATATATTCAAATAAATATTTTCTTGTTTCGTGTCAATAATTGGTGTGTCAATAATTGGTACATATAAGAAGGTCGACTGTCAATAACTAGTGCATTCAACATAATTTTTTCAAATAAATTTTACAGAAAAAAAAAACGTTTTTTTAAATGAAACTATGTTGGCATTTTAATTATAAAAGTACACACTACAAGGGAAAAAATACAAACTGGATCTAAGCTAATAATCATGGCCCAAGATATTGTTTTAATGCAATGTATTGCCTAAAAGTGTCAATTATTGGTACGTTTACCTTATTCGGCTAATTTACCAAAAAGTCAAGACCACTCAGTTGCGAACATGATATATTTCAAACAAACTAAAATAATAAAATACGCAAGCTACCAATGACGTGCAACTCCTCAATAGAAGTGGGCGAAAGTAAATCCCTCACACTGGTGCCTCATTTCTCCTTGATTATTGCTGTACATAGCTGCTAATTTTGTTCATTATTACAATCTATTCTAGTCATTAATGTTAGAATGAAATTCTTTAATTTTTATAAGCTTTATTATCTGTTGGACATGGGAAATGCGTTTTTCTAGTAAACGGCTAAAGGAAACTATTTTCTGTAAAAAGTATCA
Source organism: Rhagium mordax (assembly GCA_963680705.1). Taxonomy (NCBI): domain Eukaryota; kingdom Metazoa; phylum Arthropoda; class Insecta; order Coleoptera; family Cerambycidae; genus Rhagium; species Rhagium mordax. Next base: position 22,574,301 of record OY796661.1, on the reverse strand, counting down.
TATTCGTACCGACTGTTACTAAAAACTAGGATAGAAATATAACATAAATGTGCAGGGCTCTAGGCGTCGCAACGCTACAAAAATTTTTTTTCAGCAATATACCACTTTTGTTACACCAACTCTTTTGATTTCGAATGTTTTTCCTATATTATATTTTTCTTGATATGTATTCGTTAAAAAGTTATAATGTAATATTTGCTCCCTGAAACGGGTTTTTCGCTCTGTTTTAAGGGGCTGTAACTTCCTTAGGAAGCATATTTGGACATATGTTTGTATGAACTTTTATTCTTATTTTCACATGTAGAATTAGCTCCAGAATTTCTGGATAGAAATTTAGAAATATGGATACATCATCCATAATAATATATCACCCATACAGGGAGTTTCTAAATTACTGTCCACAAATTCTGGAGCTAATTCTACATGTAAAAGTAAGTATAAAAGTTCATACAAACATGTCCAAATATGATCAATTTTTAAAGTTTACTTAATTAATGCAGATGGAAATGTAGTACTTTCTATCGCGGACAAGTAGAAACTGAAGGGTCTGAGATCAGACAAGTGCATTTACACTGGAATAGACGTGAATAGATCCTTACTCTCCAATATTATTGAATAGATCAGATAAACGTTTGTCATCATCTATTTTTTGCAACGTGTATCACTCTAGCTAGTTTTTTCTTTTAGTTTTGCACGACTATCCACGTATTATTGAGGTAGTCTCTTTAACGTGCGTCACATCACAGGCGAAGGTTGGAAACCACAGCTTGAATATCTTCCAAATAAAAATGTTACAAGGACAATCACAAAATCACTTTACAATATAGATTTTAAAAGTGAAAGCTGCCTTTATTAGGTTGTGACATGTCGAACAGTAATAAAACTTAAGTTCGAATTTCAGATTGAAGTATTAATACAAATTCATATTCAAAATTACAATAATTTTAAATTTACAACCATGTGGTCATTAATCGCGTGTTTAAGTACCTGCAATTTAACTAGGTAGCTACTTTGTTTTTAACAAACATCAAGATCCTAATAAATATTAAATATCTTGGCCGGCTACCTACATAAATAATTAAATTTGCATAGAAATGACCGAAAGATATTTAAATCCCCTCTCCTTCTGGCCTTATTTTGTACCAAGTGGCCTTCTGAAGCATCATCAATCGATCTTAGGGTGCTTGAAGTGATAAGTACTTCCTATGTGTATTTATTGACCTCAGGTGACCCTGGGATAAATGCCCTAACAATGCCGGAGATACGAGTTTTTCCGACTAATTAAATTCAACTGGCGACAACATTTACTTTCCTTACAAGGCTCAGTTATCCTTGCACAAGAAAATGTTCAAAATGAATTACACTGATAAGTCTTAACAGGAAACTTCTTTGTTTATAATAATAATAAAGTATTACATTTTGAGTATTATTTGTAATATGAGTGAGGACGGATGTATTTTTAGACGTATGACTCATTTATAGTATAGTGTCATTTTCGTGCAATTTTCGGAGTAACTTAATTAAAGCTGATTTATTAATTTCAACGAATTATGCACAATAATTTGTTTATTGAAATGGAAAGTTAAATTAATAAGAGTAGCGCAAGCGCCCAAAACACCCACACTACAATATGAACTATATGTTATTTAAAATAGTAATTGTTACGTTTGTACACAAAAATAACACAGAAATATACTACAAATCGTTTCCCTGATACTAAAAAAATAGTTTACGCGTTTCATTCACTCAATATATCTTACAATAACAGAGTTATTTTTAAACTTCCCTCTGTGTCTGTGTAGGTTTTGGTTTTTGCCTAGGCTGACTGATTAACCAATCGATTTTTTTTGTAACTCGATCCTTATAACAGGAGCTCACCTAACTTAATTCATTTTTGTTCATATCTTATCTCAATTAAGACGTTATCTCACACACCTCTTAGATATGATCAGATCATTATTAAAAAAAAAATGTGCTTTTGATCAAATCGATAATTACAGTAACCTACCTGTTTCATGTGCTTGCTTATCTACTGGTTATTCAATTTTATCTTCATAATTTAATTTACACTCACTCAAACTACAGCACAGAACAGTCACAATATACACTAACTACCAACAGCAAATGACTAAAGATGCCATTTTAGGAAAACAGTTCAATTGGAGCACCACCTTGAGGAGTCGGCTTGTAAAAATCGAAGGTTGACTTTACCGCAGACTTCTATGACCATAAACTATTGGGTATTCTACAAGGTACGTACGCAGTGCCACTACTGCGTACTAGATGTCGCCGGTGTTGGAAAATATGAATATATCATATATATATGATCATCCCAAACTTCAAAGAATTTTACAAATTGGGGATGCATTGCTATCTCGGTTGTATTTTTAAGTTAAGAGATAATAAATAATTGGGGATGATTAAATCAAGTATATTAATGTGACCATAACAAAAACCAAAGTTAGTAAAAGTCAATAACAAATGATTGATTGATAACGTCAAGAAAAACACATTTATCACAACTTTCCTAATTTAACCTGCTTTCTATTTCCAACAATAACCAAGATAGCAATACAAGCGTTTCCAATTTGTGATATCCTATAAAAAATCTGTCCGTCTTATTGGAAAACTAACTATTATCAGTGTTTATAATAAACACTGCTCTTATTTATTTATTTCGATTTCTTATTTAGAATTAACCTATATCAAAAATCTAGTCAAGTTGCGTATATAAAGTACAAATTCTCTATAAATCTGGTCAATGTCAAACTTCTAAGGCAAAAACTACGTCCAAGTAGATACAAAATATTTATTAATAAATAAATAGAATATGTCAAAATATTATCATCAGAATTTTTACTTCATTTCAAGGACCCAGATTATGTAAATGATGGCACAATGAACACTTTTTTCAAATATTACGGGTCTGAATTAAAAGCACTATACAAAACAAACACTGTCTTCCATAACACCTAACTAACTTTTTATTGAATATACAGTGGGATAATTTTTTGATTTTATGCAGACGAAGGGAATGATGACTAAAATAATCAAAAGATAGACTCAGGTCAAAGGTAATCATAATACCACGAATCATTCGGGAGAGGAATTCATTGGTTATTGTAGTGGACAATTCATGAAGTGCTTCAGATTCAGACTTGTCCGATCAAAGTTTAACATTAAAGTCTGATTTTTCTTCAGGTGAAATAATAACAGACACACAAAAAAAATTGCATATACTATTGGGCAGACCGCCATACTCTTATATATTTTAATGTACTAAAACCGCATTAGTAGCCTCAAACGCGCCTTAAAATATTATACCGTTTTTAGAGGTACTATTGAATTATTAACTGAAAGCGTTGGAAAACCATCTGCATATTCTGATGCCAAATTTTCTTCATTAAGTTCGATTTTGTTTTTAACTTAAAAAATAACCTAAAATTACACTTTTTAGAGATACGATTGTATTGTTAAAAGAAAACGTGTGAACCCATCCAACAATATGTATTTTGAGCTACTGAATTCGAATCAGATATTAGATTTGCCCCATAAGGTTTTTAAAACTAACGTCTAAAATTCACCCAAAAAAACTATTTATACTTATTTATTTATTTAAATGAAGTCTAAAGGCAATATTACCTACTTCACAACACAAATAAGTACGCATCTATTCGGACAACACACTCAACAGTACTAAAAGAGGGCTACAATAATATGAAAATAATTTTAGATAAATAAAATACGAAGAATGAAATTTTCATCAATTGCTGAATGTTCCTTAGAGTTTGATAAAAATATTGACGTGGTGGAGAAAATTTGACTCCAGATTTGCAATCAGCGCATAAACTTACTTAAACAAGCACTCTGCTCTATTTTTATTGAAAGCTCAATTACCTCAATAGAAGTCAAATTTGGTCAATTTCGATGTTAAATTAAAGTCTTGACCGAATGGAACAAATTTGCAGTTCAAAATACATAAGGTTTAGACCATTTCCAAAGCCTTCAATTAATTCAAAAAATATGTTTAGTTTTAAGATATTTTTTTAAGTTGGGACAAAAATTATTTAATTTTAATTTATTTAATGCCGAATCCAATTTTGGCGCTTGAGTTAGTTCCTATATGGTGGTCAGCTCAGTAGTATATGAACTTTTTAATTGGTGGAATATTTTTTATCGATGTAATGTATCTTTTACGTTTTTCCCAAACATTGAAAACGGGTTTATTGAAATTTGTTTTACACCATGAAATTATCTTATTTATTTGTTATTTTGCTCCCTAAATACACACTAAACAGAGTCTCCCAATAATAACTTTCGTACATCGCAAACTATTAATTTATAAAGAGATGTGTTAAATTTGTTGTGACTGCAGTATCTCCGTAATGAAATATTTCATATTTCAATACTTAGTTAGAGACACTAAAATATTTTTTAACTACTCAAATGAAAATTAGGTTTACATTTAAAGAGCAACTGAAAATGATTTCTTACATGGAGGAGTATAAAATAAGGTCATAATATAAAAAATATATATATTTAAATAAAAAGAAAAGCTAATACAAAATCCAGTTTGTAAACAAAAGTTACAATAAATGGACCATAACACTGCTTAAAGCTGAAAATACAGCCATACTAACCATCATTACCAGTACTATAAGAACTTGAGCTATATTTTTTTCGTCTTTTTCGATAACACTAAAAATAAAAAAATAAATATGTTAGGAAACGGCTTGTTTAAATTTAAAGAATATCTAACCTTGGTATTGTCATTAAACTAAGATTCAGAAAATATCCACTTGTCAGAGAAAATAAGATTAGAAAAATTATGTATTGGTAGTCTTCTTGGAAAGCGACAGGTAAATGTTGTCTTGGTTGAGCATTGCAGAACATTAATATTGGTATGAAAACCAATCGTAAGATCCCTGTTACCAAAATAACATAAAGATTTTTCAGCTAAAAAAATATATATATTATAAAGTACGTATTTTCTAATTCGAATATTATTATGGCTGGAGCATGAGATCAAGAACTTTAATAAGTTTCTAATAGAAGGGTAATGATACTAATTTTAATTCCTTTTCATTTTCTCCAGTGGTGGTAGGTATTAGAATATTTTATTTATAATTTTCTTACCCTTAACCAGCGAAGTGAAATTTCTCGTCCAACGAAATCCCATACATGGTATGAAAGAAAAGTGCACACAGGCACAAAGAACACATCTAAAAAGAAGTAACCAAAGATGTAAATATCAAATATTAATAATAATAGCAACAATTTATGCCTTCTTTTTTAGAATGAAGAAAACTTTATTTTCATTTAAATTTTAGAGAGTTGCTTGGATATATTGGAAAGCAGATAACAAAAATGGAATTATGAACTATAAGAAAATTCAAAAACAATTTCAAAATCAGTCAGTTAGTACATCAAAAGTTCCGATAATACAATTAAAATTATTAATGCAAGGTTTAACGTTATATAACGTTCTGCAAATAATAAATAATGTATTTACCACTCCATCTGTTAGTGCCCTTCCCAGTAGATTCCACCAAGGCAGTAACTCCAGGATGTACCATCATTCCACCTCCTGCAGTTAGGGCCATCGTTATCATAAGTATTACAATCTTTCTTGCAATTCTCACCACTTTTCTAAAATCTATTTTCTCCAGAAGTGACTTTTTTTCTTTTTTTTCTGTTTTTTCTTCCTTTTTAGTCTTTTTTACATGAATAAGAAAATATTCATTTTTATTTGAAACTACTAGATACAACACCATGGTAGCTAATATTAGAACGGTGCATATTGCGAAGTAGATCGTTGCACTGGCTTGGGACGAGACTCCTAATAATAGTGTAAAAACTTGTGCCAGTCCAGAGAAGATCCCACATATTGACTGCCCTGAGAGTTGGGCCCCGAGGTACTCTATCGGGAACTTTGCGGATAGCTGGAAAACGGAGATCAGAAAGCATCCACTACACGCTGAAAATAAGAGAATACAATTTTAAACGATATAGATTTTTAACAATCTAAGAAAAAGAAGATACACTACTTGCGTAAAGTCGCCTAATTCCTCTTACTCACCTGTTACTAATGCTCCTATTAATAATGAAAGGACAAAAAAACCATATTGCCCTGAAATTATAAATTGGTTTTAAAAAAAATTGTAGATGTAGGCATTTTGGTAATTATCTCATCAGAGGCCAGAAGCGATATTTTATAACATACTACTAATAGTTCAAATGTGGTTTTCGGGGTGTAGTTTTAAATAAATAAGGTAGCACACTGGAGTTAGAATATTTATTCTAGTAGAAGTACTAGATTACTTTGCTGAATCTGAAAATAGCGAATTTTTTTGGATGATAAAAATATTATCAGCAAGATTAAAATTCGAAGTTGTTATGAATAATAATACGTAACAATTGTAAATAAACATATATTACTCATCTTTATCAAAAATATCGTTTTTAATGGATCTGATTGAACTCAGAGAACAAAAAAATATTTTTCTCAGAGCAAACCAGGCCAGATTTATATAAAGTAGTTTCTACGAAATTCGTATCCAAATTATCTTTCATAGTAGTGTCAAATTCGTAGTATAATTATCATTTAAACCTCTCTAAATAGTAAGCTTAGCTACGATTAACTTATTTAAATAATTTATATGCTTCTCAGAAAAACCGTTTAAAATCAACTTTCATGACATCAACGGCAATTTTATTCAGCAAGGTTAACAATTAAAAGAATTTAGAGGAAACCGAAAAAATAACATAATCATTAAAGAATGACAGTTTATATTTTTAGGATATTGTAAAACAATATTGGTCTTGTGTAAGTATTTCCAGAAAGCTAATGTTGAAATAGATGGCATATTTGCAGGTATCAATAAAACTTAAAATATTACTTACATGAATCTATGTCAATCCAGATGAGTATCAAGGTAAGGAGAAACAGTAACAACATACTGACAATGCTTATAACAATTCTCGTTTGAATTGCTATTTTTTTAATTAATACTATGGTTATAAGTATAGACACAATAAGACAAACACTAGATGCTGTGGAATAATATGCTGTAAAATTCCTTTGGAGATCAGTCTTGTCGGCCGAACTCTCACCTGTTTCATTGAGGTCTCTAAATGAATACATCCAGTACTAAAAGAGACATAACGATAAATGTTAAAGCAGATATTTTGAAAAGCAACTATAAATACTAATAACGCGATCATTATTTGCAGAATTGCATGTCTTCAAGAACAGTTAAATTTCAAGCTAAATTTTACAAAAAGAAATGAAAAATAGAAACATTTTTAGAAATTAAGGATTTACTGTTTCCTAACAGTAGAGTTCTCTGATAAACAGTGTTATATGTAAAAAGTGGAAATATGTCTTCACACATAAATCTGTACTGATTTGATTTCTTCATCGTAGGTAGGTACTACTACTACTAATATTACTACTCCTGCTACTACAACTGCCAAATCCAATTTCGTATAATACACAACACCTTTTCGTCAATTCCACACCATACAATACACCACAGCTTAGGCGGTTGTTATTTTCAAATTTTGCACATGTTTGACATTGGTTGTATTTAGATTCAACATTGAAAACATTGCGATATGCATATTGGTATCTAAATTATCATTACAAATTACTAACTATGGATCCACTCAATGTTATACCTATTGGATCCCTGTTAACTTTATTAGTCAAACTAATTTCGCAATACACATTTTTACAAATTATTGGTGTCGAGTGCCATCTATGTGTTTCTCGGATCATGAATGAGGTTTCTGTTTCTTGATGTATAGTCATATTTCGGTCACAAGATAACCGTACCTGATCAGTTATAATAAGTATACTGGCGTATGAAAATATACATAATAATTTTATTCTTACAAAAAATATTTCACATCTGTAAAATGCTTTAGATAGTACTACTAATATAAATAAAGAAAATCCTCATAAGTTTTTATAAAAAACTTAATTGCGAAATACTGAGGCAATCTCGAAGAGTAGTCTTAAAAGTAAATAAATGAAAGTAAGTTTTGGTATTAGTTTCTGATACAAAATTTCTATAAAAAATTTAAAAATAACAACTAAACAATTATATTTTTATAAAATTAAGTTTAAAAACTCAAAATTGAAACACTCCAGTTCTATCTTTCTATCACCATTATCGTATAGGGTTTATATTTGAAGACTTTAGTAGTATAAAAATAGTTTTAAACTAACTACACAATGTATTTAAAAATAGTTGTACTTACATCATTGGCGGTAACGTAAAAATTCTGAGGAACTAAACTAATTGCTCCTAAAGAGTAAAACATTAAAAATACAATCTGCGATTTGCGTTTGGGTTCTTCTTCGTTAGTAGTCATGGTGTCGCGTTGTTCACTAAGCATTGCGGTTGCCGAAGCTTCTAAAATGATTAAACATTAAACATTAGGAATCTCAAGGAATGTGGTAATAAATCCCAAACAAAGAAAAGGAAAGAAATAATTTATGAAATGCCACAAATAACATTTAAACAATATTTAAACATTAATGTTCGCTATAACGCTTTATAACATATTAACAATGCGAATTAAGAATTATTTACCATCTGGATCGTTTTCCTGATTCATTGGATTATAATGGTGACGGATTGTCTTTTACCTACACAATACACGTGAATAGAGTGATAACAGGCACATACTAGAAATTTAATTCTCCTTATCTGTTATCGATATGCTCTTTAATCTGATTCCGATTCTTGCATATGAGGATATGTAAAATAATCCTCATGTAATGTTTGTTTCTGCTCAACTAAGTGTTGAAAAGGTGGCCGAACGAACACAGAAAATAACACCACTGACGTAATTATTGGGAATTAATTATTCACTCTTGTAAAAAGTAACCACAGTCGAGATTATCTGATTATAGAAATATTTGTATTATCAATAAAATAGGTGATCTTCGTACTAAGTAAAGTCCATCTAGCATAGTATGATATAGAAGAACCAATCAGATAATTATGTCCTGTAATATATTACAATCATACGATATCAAGTATCATAGCACCAGTCGTAAAAAACAGAATCTTTGAGGAAAACGAAAGTAATATCAATATTTTCAGATGTTGATGTCTTCTAATGTGGAGGATGTTCTGATATAATATTACTATTACTCCAAGAGTTATCTGTTGGCGGGTACTGTTAATATAATTGGAATTAAAATGATACAAATATTTATTTTAATATAAAAAATATCCCATTAAAACTAGTCTTAGATAACCGCAGAAATTGTTAGTTATTTTCTTGTATGTGATTGAAATATACTCCCAAAAATGTCAAACAAAACAAATTACTGTTCATTGTGTTATGCCTTGAACTGAAAACCAATATTTATCAGACCTTTCTGTTTTACCCACACTTCAAATTATCTCGATTTTGTAAAGACAAAATGTTTGGTATATTCCTCAACATACATGTGTGAGTCAATTTATTCACAAATACCTATATCTACATAATGTATATGTAACTTAAACTTTAATAGAAATGAAACAAAATTATAGATAAAAACGAAAAGGAACCTGTACGCACTTGTTTCCCAGGAATGAATTATATCCTACCAGTAGAGTTAATGAGAATGCATCAGTTTAAATGTCGACAGGGTGAGAAAATTATTCCAGCACAATTTTCTTGAAATATTCGTTTATATATTTCCTTTTTGACTTACCTGGGATAAATGTCTTTAAAGAGGCGACACGTAACGTATTGAAGTGCTCTTACGAATAATTTTTTTCACATATATAATTTTGAAGCAAGATGCTTGTTATCTAAATCTTATTACATTTACATACCTACACTTACTTTTAAAATTCTGCTCACAATAATCTTTATATACTATAAGATGTAGCCGTTTATCTATATTTCAGTTCAGAGGCTAAGGTACATACATGGCCATTCACACAATGGCACGTTTATAATACTATAAAATGAACAACAATCGGAATGCAACGGATTATTTTTTATTATTATGTTTGAGATAGCGCAAATCAAAATTATTTGATTTCATAACATATTTAACAAAATATGATTATTAGTCAATAACTTTAATAAAACAAATAAAATGTTCACAAATCTGCAACAGAAACGATAAGCTGATATTAATTTTTGTTAGAGATGATATCTAACAATAAAATCAATATAATGTTTTTATAATATTTACTATTAGATAATATGAAATAAACAAAAATAACTTTTTGTGTTAAAAATATCGTTGAATGATAATTACGATAAATGTTTCTAGTTAAGATTATCCACCATATTGTCTAAAAGTTATTTTTGGCATCTTTCAGTTTTTTCTTTCTGCTCTTATTTGGGATTTACTGCCACACTTTTGAATATTACCCAGACATTCTAAAAAATATTTGGATTTTTTTAAAATAACCTTTACGTCAAAGGAACAGTTAAAGGTTGGTTTTTTGACATAAAATATAAGTAAACTAAAATAAAAACAATGATGTTTTGCAGACGTTTCGGAAACTTAATCTGTTTTCTCTTTCAATGCTAATAATCTTTCTCTTGTGTAATTCGTGAAATTACACATTTTTTTAATATAGGTATATAAAAACGTTTCGGTTTTATTAAACCATCTTCAGAGAAAATTTAGGAACTTTTTTAAGATCTCTACAAAAACAGACATAAAAATGTACCTGATATTAGTTATATTATGTAATTTTCACCACACCTAAATTTTCTCTGAAGATGGTTTAATAAAACTGAAACGTAAGAAAATAATTTTTTTTATTTTATCACATGACCGAAAACCTAGGAAACTACACATCAAATTAATTGATATCAACGGTCAAGAAAAGAAAAGCACTATATATATGAACTATAATAACGACCCTGTAAATACCCTACGTTCTAAACCTTATCTGAAGTTACCCGCACATGACTGTCAAATTAATAGTAAACACACTCGTAAAATCCTCTTAAGGCTAGGATTTAATAGTCTAATATGCTTTGTATGGTTGCCTAACGCGGGTAGACGATCACTGGCTGGTCCGGCCTGGAAGACAATGCAGATAACAAATTTTTGTTTTGTTTTGAGGGTTCACGCTACTCGCCCTCAGATGCCGTCAGATGCCGGCACGTAACGTGTTTATAATATTGTGTATTATACCACTATGTTTGTTGTATGACTTGGCGCTATTTCAGCAATGCAAATGACTACTTGCCCTAAAAATGTGAAAATTCTCCTTTGAGGGTCAATTTCACGAAAGATACGTTACTTTGAGCGACAATAATTGGTGAGATTTTAAGTAACACTTTGTACTCGACCGTAAGCTAATTTCTTTTTACAAAAAAAATACAACATTGTAAATACAAGCGATTGAATGAGTTGCCTACGTATTGCCAATATGTACAGTCTTATTTTTTCCTTCTCAATTATAGATAAGAATGGTAATTTCAATACCTCACGGCCATTTACACTTTTTTCTGCAAAATTAGATACATTAATTTTCAAAATCCGTGTATTAGTTTCTGCAAAATTTACTCCTAAAGAAATAGCGGTTAATATCAGAGGAGTAAATCGCAACCTTAAAATGTGTGTTTACCTAGAATTATCGTTGGGAAGATTTATTTCGACATCTTCTCTAACAAGTCAGTTATAAACGATTTTCTTATATGAAACGTTTCGCGGCGATGTGATTTTTTATCTGTTGCGGACAAGTCACGGTTTTTTCAAAATGTGCAGTATAAATTTTTCACCACTATGCAGAGTAGTTTAATAATTGATTGTATGTGGTAAAATTAAAGAAATTTATAAAATAAAATAAACAATAATCTTGAATATAATCCGTTATTGGGGGGGGTAATGAATTTTTAAATTACAGATCACCATTATGAAGATATAAACATTGTATATTTACTTTTATGCAAGACGCTTATGAACTTTATCTATAAAATTGGTGATCAAGACAAGTATGGACTCCAATTTTATGTTGTAGTTCGTGTTCGAGAACATTGACAGGGTGGTGGAAAAGTACTCATAAATCAATGCCCTTCGCAGTTGCAATTAAATTAAATGGTTTGGAGGTGACCTCGTAACCACGTGGATGATTGTTATTATTGCATGACGAATTTCAAAAAAATGATTAGCAAAACCAAGTGCAATATTCCCTCTGCAATCATCTCATTACCCATTCCCAGCGTCCTGAAAGTTATACTCTCGATTCGGAATCGGAATCTGAAGAATCTTCACCAGAAGCTGGACCAAGTTACATCCCTAGTTCTGATGATTCGTCTTCTAAACATCCAAGCTGAATTACATTCTTGTTTGTAACTTGGATCTTCCGAAGACAAAAGCGGAACTGCTTGGATCCCGTCTGCAGCAATGGAACTTTTTAGAAAAAGGATTTAAGGTATCAATATATGTATAGAAAAAGACAAGCGATATTAATTTTTGCAATGGAGAAATGCAATGGAATTGGTGTTTTGTCACAATATACCCGTCCTAATGACGGAACTTATCTACCAAATACACCAGGTTAATGGCGGCTATTTATAGATTCGTCTAAAATGAGTTTGAAAACACCACAAATGAAACGAACATAATGTGCAGATTTAAAAGTGGTAGCGTTATTGACAGGGCTGCATAAGGATATACAAAATACTGCTTCCTGTGTGAGTGAGATAGCCGTTAAATAATTTAGAATTTAGAAGAGATTTAAGAACATTAGATCGATATTCTTTGTTGCTGCAAGTAAATGAAATTATTGGTACATTGAAGGACACACAAAATAACAAAATCATGAATTAAAAATAATAATAACATAAAACGTAAAAAATGGATTACAAACGCTGTAATTAATTCAATAAATCAAGGAGCTAAACTATACACACCGACTACAATTAACAATGCCGATAACCTAAAATATATATAGAACCTATCGTAATAACCTAAATAAAAATTATTAAGGAAGGTAAAGTAAAGTAAAGTAAAATCGTTGACAGTACCGATTCAAGTAATACTATATGACCAATAAATAAATGAAAAATACTAGTACAAAAATAACGTTATATTTAAGATACAGATCAGAGAATATTATCTAATGTGGGCAGCAATTTTGTTGAAGTTATAAAAAAAAAAAAAGTACGCAACTAATATAAAACAAAATTAACTCGTTTTCTATATTTTCATCAACTTGTAAATCGGAAATCGAAAACATTATTTTAAATAAAAAAAATTAAAAAGGTGTTGAAATCGATGAAATCTGCAGAAACAATAAAATAAATTTCTGTAACCGATAAACTATTGAACAAATCACGGATGTTATGAATCACAACAGCCTTAGATATCTTAAAATCCTCGCTCTACGAGCTCGGATTTCAAACCAACATCTGCGGCAGTTATAATACTCATAACATTCCTAGATATGTTAATTAGCTATTAACATATCTAGGAATGTTATGATTTCATTGAGTTCTTCTCTCAACATTGGTAACCAAGTTGAACAAAATTCTACCAAACAATATGATACGTGTTTATCTTCATTAAGTTGAATTATTCTTTGATTTTTCTTTTTTGCTGTCTGCTTCTTTGGTCAAAATTTTTGCTAAATTCTATTTTATCCTGTGATCGTTTTCCCAAGCATGTTCACAAATTTTAGATTTTTCTATATCACCTTTTCTAATATAACTTTTGTGCTCGCTCAATCGTACATTAAGTGAGTACGTGAGTAAGACAAAAGTGGGCTATTTTTAGAATAACAGGAACGAAAATATCACTTCCGGTTGAACCGAAAGTGACATCAACTTTCTTTTCTTAAATAGAATGACCGTGTTTTCTTTGTGGTGTTTTATAAAACATAACATTCTAACTGCAACAGTTTTTTCCAATTTCAAAAATTCCAAAAAATAAGTGAGATACGAACAATTTTTTATTTTTTACAAAATGGCCTCGACAGATAAATGCAATGTGAGAAAATTATTAAGTAGGCTATGGAAATCATTAGCTTGCCTGTAAAGAATAAAAAGTTATTTAAATTACTAATAGATACGACTATTTTTAGGTTTTCCTCAAAAAACGGAATTTAATTTTCATTTTCATAACCGTAGGGGTCCTATAGAAAATTTTTAAATAAGACAGTGTTATTTTTTTTATTAATCGGACATAATGATTCATAAGCTTAAATATTTTCGTCAATAATAATTTCTTTACGAGATTCTTTGTAATAATAAAAGTGTTTTTAAAAGGTAAGCACAAATTAAACAAAAAATAATCATACAAACATTTTATAACATATCCAAAGACTGATTTGAGTTAAAATTTAAATGTCTGTTAGTGTGAGTCTTTTTTCGGTAAACGCTATTATTAACTATTCCTCTGACATTACGTCAAAGGCGTAGAGGTTATTTCCCAGTTTTAAACTGGTTAATTTGAATATTTTTTAGATAATTCAACTTATTTTGGATAGTAATCTCAAGGAAAGTGGTAATAAATCCCCCAAAAAAAAGGAAGAGAAATAATTTATGAAATGCCATAACTAATTAACATTGAAACAAAAAGAAATTTTAATAAAACTACTTATCCACTTAGATTATATTTTCCTCTTTTCCGTAACTTATAAGTATTATTTATTTCACTTAAGGATGAGAAACTAATGTTCGTAATTGCTATCCTATGCAAATGAATATTAAGTCGGTGCTGGCTGGTCCTATGCTGATGTTGAATATATCACCAATTTTTTTTTCAAGAAAATAATTTTAGGAAAGTTATCCATTGCTTAACAACACAAAATAGTAGCCAGAGACAATTATTTTGGTTGAGGACCAACCATGGAACCAAAACAATTACCAATAATAACGGTAATAATTAAGTTACCAAATATTTATCATTTAAAACAATTTTATTATTGCAACAGATTTTTTTGGATTAATTTTTAATAAATGGTCTTTAGATGTTGATAACAGATTTTATAACTCATTATTAATATTGATGTTGGCAATAGCAACTTCAGATGTGGTAAAATAATAATAAAGCTGTGTATCATATATGCACATATATGGTAATTACAAAATTTCAAACACTTAACAAGATTAACAAGAATACAGAAGTGGCCCAGTATACTTCCTTGTGGAACTCCAGATGGAATTCTAAGATTACCTGAACATTTATTGTCAATCAGCACATGCTGTTCTCTTTATGAGAGAAAGGAAGCTACAAATGATGAAGCAAAATTGTCAAATTCTATGTAACGCAAAATTGCTATAATTATTTCATGATTGAGCATATTAAAGGCTTTAGTATAGTCAAGTAGGATAAGAACTGTAGCTTTATTATTATCACGAGCACTAAAAAATCATCTGCGATATCAGTCTGAATCCAGACTGTTTTATAGGAATTACATTATGTAAACTTAAAAAGAACATATTTGCATTTCCATAACTGTTTCTAAAATCTTTGATAATGTTGGAAGATTAATTTTAGGGAGTGGAATAACATTTGTGTGCTTCCAGTTTTTAGGAAAATATGACTGTTCAATAAAAGTATTTATAATGTGTGTAATAAAAGGTGCAATATATAGACAGCATAAAAAAATAAGTGTTGTATTTAACTGATCTCGCCCAAATGCTTTAGATCTAAATACTTTTAATTATATTCTAACTGGAAACTAAATGAACTATTGACTATTTTATTATTTTTATATAGAAGTCAATTAAATTTTTATCTGGTAATACATTATTATTTGCCGACTCAATAAGATATTATTTATTAAAATTATTTGCATGCTTTAAATTATCAGATAAACTTATATATTTCTTATTAGCTATATTATTTAACCCTTTTAGTTCTTTCCATTTGTCTCTAACATTTGAGAGTTGAAATTTAAGGTTAAGATATGCTTTCTTTTCTGATCCCTTTGCGGATAAAATTCCTAAGTAAAATGTTAGACTGGTTAATATCCTACCTTAATACAGAAAACAATTAGTGGATATCAATGGTATTTGTTCCATTGAGGTAAATGTTAATAAGTATACGAGTTTCACAAGGGTCCGTCCTAGGGCTCTTGTTATTTTTTATGTATATTAATGACCTTCCTAAATTAGATAACTGTCAAAGGAACTTAACGATGTTTGCAGATGACAATTATGTAGTGATTTAAATATTACTGAAGTGATTTAAAAAACACAGACCCTATTCTGTAATGAATCTTAAATGAAGTTAAAATTTTTATCCAATCAGGCCAAAGATTTCTCAAAATGAGGGGTTCTGATTGGATTAGAATTTTAATCGCAAGTTATAATTAACAATAGGAGATACAGAATAGACCCTTAGTACGATAAATTTAAAAATTGGTTTGATATGAACAAACTGTGTCAAAAGGACTAAAACTGTATTTATTAATTTTTTACCTCGATACTCGTCATTAAATGAAAGTTTATTGTTAAAAGTTGAGGGAAAGTCCATTGTGCGAGTGGAGAACACAAAATTTCTTGACTTATATCTACAAAATGTTTTAAGTTGGAATGTTGGAATACCTTGCATATAAACTGGTGTCATTTTGTTATGTTATGTATACACTAAGAAATATTAGCAATAATACTACTGTTAAGTCCTTTTATCATTCACAGTTTGTCTCACGCTTGCGTTATGGTATAATATTTTGAGGATCATCATGTCATTTTAATATAGTGTTTAAAATTCAGAAAAAAGCAATAAGAAATAT
Source organism: Rhagium mordax (assembly GCA_963680705.1). Classification (NCBI taxonomy): domain Eukaryota; kingdom Metazoa; phylum Arthropoda; class Insecta; order Coleoptera; family Cerambycidae; genus Rhagium; species Rhagium mordax. The sequence goes on along the minus strand of OY796661.1, from coordinate 22,557,580 downwards.
TGTTGGAATACCTACAGCTCTGTCATGTAAATTTCATGTTATGAAATTAAAATTATTGACTCTTCCATATACAGGGTGTGCGATTTAAGACCGGAACACCCCATTATTTCGGAACACGTTGATCGATTCTAATATTTTTTTGTTTTGGGACATAGTGCTCGATGAGCTCTATTTGACCATCTGGAAAAATTTTAAATTTTCGTTTTTTCAAGGCCTGCTAAGACCCGCTAAATGGGTCAAAATTTAGAGATCGACCATTAGACAATTTTTTTTCGAAAAAATGGATAACGCATTCGATTCAGACGTACCTCAAAAACCTTTATACAAAGTTTGGGCTCAATACCTTATATAGGGTGTTTGTCACAGCGTAGCGAATTTTCACATTTTTCACTTTTCGACTGACCCTGTATAAAAATCTATTATGCGTACAAAAAAGGTAAAGTATTCATTCGACTTAGAGCCATGTCAGATATCTAAGAACGAAGTTTTATCGCTGTAACTTCTACATGTAGAACAGTAAAGTATCTACTTAATAAAAAAAAATTGTTGAAATCCATACATCTACCTGTAGAAGTTACAGCCATAAAACTTCGTTCCTAGATATCTGACATGGCTCTAAGTCGAATGAATACTTTACCTTTTTTGTACGCATAATAGATTTTTATACAGGGTCAGTCGAAATGTGAAAAATTTGAAAATTCGCTACGCTGTGACAAACACCCTATATCAGCTATTGAGCTCAAACTTTGTATAAAGGTATTTGAGGCACGTCTAAATCGAATGCGCTATCCATTTTTTCGAAAAAAATTTGAATATTGGATATTTAAGTTACAGCCATAAAACTTTAGTACCTATGTATATGTTAAAACAAATTTAGACAAGTTCACAATCAACGGTGAATATTATCATCAACAACACATAGATTGTTCCTATATGTTTTAGTTTATTCGTTCATAACTCTTTTTTATGGGAAATACATCAAAGTTTTACAATTTGTATAAAAATATAATTCCTGATCATTGGCGTAGAAGTTCAGGGGGTTTAAATACGGACAGAACCCCATAACTACGCCACTGCTTTTGTAAGAAAAACGTTTGGAACGTCAAAAAATTGGCCTTTAATTATGATTAAAGTGTACAAAATCTGAATAAAAAATCTTTATTTGTTTAGGAGATAATGAATAAATAGTAATACTTTTTTAAAAGTTTAACGCTCTGTATCTTGAAAACGAAACGTTTTAGAGAAAAATGTTATAGGAAAGACTCCTATTATTTTGTTATGTTCTATCGTTTACAGAAGTTATGAACGAAAAAACTGAAACACCCTGTATATAGGAATCAAATTATATAACAAACTTACTCTGAAATTAAAAAATATAGAAAATATAAGATAGTGGATAATGTTTTTTATAATATTTAAGAATATTTAGATTTTTAGATTATTTTTTACTGTTTGTGCTCTGTAATGTATTGTAACTAGTAACTTCATTTTAACTGTTTTTAGAAAATTTAATAATACTTGACTTTATATAACCTCACTCTTGCTCCTTTATAAACTTCTAAATGTTTTATTTGTATGTATTGTAATTTGCTTTTGTTTGCAATGTCCTGACGTTTCCGTTACTACACAATATGATCTATCGGAAAAAATAAATAAACAAATATATAAAAAAAATTTCGGACTCACACACATTGGAAAATACTATTTCTTTAAATAGCATGTCCTGTTTAAAATATTGAAATTAAGATAATTTCCAGTTAAACAATGCATCATAGTCTAATTTCTGATCAAAAAGTAGAATTCTTGTTCTTCAATAAATCCTCCAAATTTCAATTTTCATCGTGAACACATCACCTAATTCACTAGGTCTGTATTTTGTATAAAAGTCATCTTTATCGATAATATCCTGAACAACTTGCAATAATTAAATTAGGATTAGATAACTAGACATGTAATTCACATACTAATGGTGACTTTTATTTTCTTAATCGATGATTTTACTTAGAGTTGTTTGTTATGTAAATGCTATTTACTACGCGATAGGCAGTCATCACTATTTATTGTTATGTTCCGAAATTCGTTGATATCGGATGTTGCCGATATACTGGGTGAGTATTCAATTAGGGACGTTTGATTTCCTATATTTTTATGAATAAATAAAAACGCTTAGTGTAGGATTTTATAAATCCAAGAACAGAAAAAATGGATTGAAAATAAAAATTGTAGAACCTACATAATACAAAACAGCATTTTACTTCTGTTATAATTATATATAACTAGGTATAACACATCCTACGTCCGTTTAGTTGAAAATCATCTACAAATGCGTTATTTTAAAAAGTCTGAACGGTGAAACGAAACAGTTACAATAAATGCATAAAGCATACAAAATATTCTCTCGGTTTAAGAGAAAATGCACCACTTCTGCTTTAATTGTCGCCCTTGTCATAGGTTTAAAAAACTGATTATGGTGTCTTTACCCAACTTAACTAGAACTAGGTATATTTTAGCTTAGTTTGGAAATCGTGTCTTAAAACCAAAATTACCTCTTTAAATATATGATCAGCTGAAGTTGTACTTGCTGGTTTTACTACCATGATAGACAATTTTATAAGTGAAATTTCAATTAAAACTATTGTAGAGCAGATTATTTAAAACAATAGATTTTAATAAACTGGTTAGTCCAAAAATGTGTGAAGCAAAATTAAATATAGATAACATATTTGTAATTCTGTACCAAAAGTGTCATTTGCTTTAGTTGTTATCACCAAAACTGCTACTACGAAACTAATGGAAGACAATATACTTATTTTAAACCTCACTTCTCAACAGTATAATTGTTCTCCGACAAAAAGTTAAAAGGATGGTAAAGAAATTTACTACCCCTAAAAACTGCCATACAATTTGTTTTATATTGCATGGAATTAACTAACCGTCGAGTAAATTTAAATATTCAATATTCAATTTTTTTCGTTTTATATTGGCCTTGGGTAATTATTCCCATTAGCCAGCTACATAATTTATCGACATTCGCCAATTCAGAAGAGAAGTTAAGTTGCTCCAACTATTTGTTTTTTCTGCAACTTTGACGAGCTTCAGAAATGCATGTTTGGAAAACAGTATTATTGGTCAATCATCATAATTTCGACTCAAGAACTCATGCTGTAGCTTATTGTTTTCTTAACCGCCTCTCAAGTCACCGAAGTAATCCTCGTAAAATTCTAGGATTTTACAAGGTAAAAAGAGACGAGTTATTAAGAAGTATTAAATACCTCGTATATACAAAATACAACTATATATTGTAACAAGTTCAAGAACCCAGGCATATGAAGAGGAGGAAAATGCAATAAAAAGCAACCCAAACAAATTCTCGGGTTTCTTTACTTGCAACACCCTGGCACTATGAATTTCAACACACTTTTTTTATCTTTGCTCTATGCTTTTATATTCTTTTATAACAAGACTGTGGTAGCAGTAGAGCAGCATGGACTTAAGTTAGGGCCATCCATGGACCATTGTATGGAACTTGTGCGAAACCTAATTATTACTGAGACTTTAGATCAGAAAAGCCAGATGGATGCACTAGATAGTGGGTATACTTTTTTACGGCATTTGATTGATTGGACCATAGTATTTCATTAACTAAACTGTAAAATTTAACATTTCTCTTAGAGATTTAGCTCACTCTAAACTGTTTTGTTGATGCCAGTATGTTCAGTGTCGTGGTTATTAATCCGCTAAATTTACATAAAACATAAAAACTGCCACAGGGTTCGATACTTGAACCATTATATTTTATATTATTTATAAATAATTACTTACTGTATGCTGGAAATTAAAGCTATATATTTTTTGCATACATTCTAGTCTTGACTACCGCAGCTTAATCTTGACATTCTTAACAACTAATAATCATCTCCCGCTACCAACGTTGCCCAATGTAACAGTGTCTTTTTCACGAGAAACGAATCCTTTCATTTTTAATTACACCAATGAGATTAATAATTGTCCTTCTATTACCTCACTATTACACTAAGTGACAAATAATACATTTATGCTTCCTACTTCTCAAACAAATAATATAGGTATATTCATATCATCTCCTCATACTTAAGTTATAATAACATCGAGTGTAATCTGGATTCAATTATTGCTGACAAAAAAATTCCAAACGCCTATTTATCTATTTTCTTAGATACGATTTATTTTATCTGTGATATATTTATTTACTTTGTATTTTTCTTTGTTTACATCGTGATGTATATAATCACATTTATTAATATAGGTATTTATAATGAAGTGGAATCTTTAATTTGAAATAAATTCCTCGATAAATTCTTAGATAAACAATATACAATCCTAAAACACGTCAATTTTGCTTTTTCCGCCCATAACTTTTTTTAACTGTTAAAAAAAAACATAAAACACACCACAGAAATTAGACAACCCCCAAATCCAAAGCCAAAGGCTGTCTGGAAGGGGGCTACACCCACCGACATTGGCATTTGCCGGTGCCCGGTCTGGAACCCGGACTCGATAGGCAGTGTAGCCAGAGCCATGTCTGTCACTCACGCTTTAGCCCACTACGCCACCGAGTCGGTTATGTTATGGTGATACATCGTTTAAAAGCTCATTTCGAAAGGAAATCAACACATATTTGTTTTCTAAATATTCCAATGAATTAGGTGATAAAATAAAAACTTACATTTTAAGTTAAACGATGTTTAATGTTAAATAGGTATGTCAAAATTTCAATCATTTCTTTATTGCCAAAAAGCCACTCAATGATCAAACCAAGAACATTTACGGTTAGATTTACCTGATTTCCGGTTTTATCACATAAGTCGTACGATTCTCATAAAAAGAAATCGAGTGGAGCCTATCAATTAAGTAACTGGATTTTTTCTTCCCATCCAACTATTTCGAAAAAAGTATGTAAATATTGACGAACGATCACAGCATTTCGATGGACCCCCGTCTTGTTGATATCATAGCTGCTCGTTTGGTAAATCTGAATTTACCACTTTTTGAAACAAGACATGGAATGTAATTTTCTTGGAGAATAGAAGATATGTTGCTTCAATAAGATCATTGTTGAAGAATATTGATCCTATTAGTCGATTACCAATAACTCAACCTACGCATTTAGTTTTGGAAGATGCTGAGTATCCGTTTACTGCATCCAATAAGGGTTATTGTCAGCCCAAAAGTAATAACTGTACCTATTAACTTCATCATATAATGCGAATATACTTTCGCCCGAAAAATTATTAACCTCAGAGATATACTTGCTTACAAAAAATCAACGATTGTCCGATCCGAGTCATCCTCGGTTTCTGATGCATCTGCATCTTATAAGGATGCATATTTTAATTTTTAAGTATTTTCAGGACAGTAATATGACTGACATTGTTGCCACGGGCCAGTTTGAATAGTTAACAACTCGTTTAACTTAGTATCATTCGAGGTACGCTGTCTGCATATGAATTCTGGTTCTTCCTAATGTAATATAATTTATATTATAGAAATTATAGCTATTGTGAATTATAACTAATAAAAACAGTCGGGTTTGATTGTACAATAAAATGACAGTTAATCTTAAGTTGCTACGAGACGATACATAAAATACTACTTGTGTTGTGTTCAATAAGTTAATAAAGTATTTTGAGACATCTATTAATATTATTATTATAACACCCGATAATAGCTAATAATACATGAGTCAAATTCTTTTCGGCTGCCCATCTTTACCTAAGTGCAGTTGTTTAGGGCAGTTGGAGGTGGTAAAATACGTCATTTTGACGTCACAAAAAGTGCCAAATTCAAAGTATTCTATTCATCTGCCCTAGTGCCCGATGCCATTAATTTCAAGATTAATGTTTTTGGTTTTGTTTTTAATGAAATTTATAACCTATAACGTAACCTGTCTATAATTTCATATGTTAACTTATTGTTATCATTAAATTGCCAAGCATACAAGTTGACCCAAGCATATATACCCAACTACAGAGCTGGTTAAGCTTGGGAAGGTAGGGGAGGTAACCCTGGTGAAGCATTACGTCACTAGGGCAGTCAAAAGAATGCAAAAGTTGGTGCCCTGGGCACCGGGGCAGCTGAAAAGAATATGACTATGGTGTCAGATCAGGTACTGTTTTAGTTGATCTAGTTACAACAAAACAGTGAAATTGTGAAATGGAATTATTCTACAAACAGCCGCAAAGCTTGTCGCTGGAGAGAAATGTGTCTGACAATTGGAAAAGTTTTTCTCAAAAATTTGACCTGTTCTTGGAACCCACTGACCTTTCAAGCAAATCAGAGGCAAAGAAAATTGCCGTGTTCCTGAACTTGATAGGAGATGATGTGGGTTGGATTTGTATAACACATTTACATTTAGTGAGGATGAGGATGCAAGTAAGCTGGCAGTTATAAGGAAAAAGTTTGAGGATTATTGTGCACCCAAGAAGAATGTGATATTCGAAAGGTTCGTGTTTAACAGCATTATACAGAAAGAAGGACAGTCCTTTGATACGTTTCTGACAGAATTAAGGAAAGCAGTAAAGTCCACTGAGTATAAAGATCCAGATATGGTTCGTGACAGAATTGTCATAAGAATTTTTGATAAAGGCACTCAGGAAAAGCTTCTGAGAGAATCCTGCTTGTCCCTGGAAAAAGCTGTAAGTTTTTGTAGAGTAGTGGAAAGTAGTAAAAATCAGGCAAAAGTTTTGTCATCAGAACTGAGTGTAAATTCCTCGGTAAATTCAATAAAAAGTAATAAAAGCATTGCTCAGTCAACATGCAAGTATTGTGGTTATAAACATGCACCCAGGAAATGTCCAGCATTTAGGAAAACGTGTGTAAAATGTCAGGGTAAAAGTCATTTTGCTAGTGTGTGTAAAACACCCGTACACCTAACTGAGAAATTGAATGGAAATGTCAAAGCAAAAGGTAGAAAAAATATTAATGAAGTGGTTCAAGACAATAATTCTGATTCGTCTGACTCTGAATTTAACATACATGAGTAAAATGATAGGTGCAGTGTCTGGAGAAAGTAGTGCTCGTCAAGGAAAAAGTGAAGTTCTTATGTGGTCAGAAGTAGTGGAAATCAAAGGTCATGAGGTAAAATTTAAATTAGATTGTGGTGCAGAGGTGAGTGTGCTGCCCCTGAATGTACTAAAAAAAGTTGATAACACTTTAAAGTTAAAAAAACAAATACTGTTCTTGTATCATATGGAAATTCTGACTTTAAACTCAAACCTATTGGAGAAGTCACATTAGATTGTAAAGTTAAAAATATGAATGTTAAAATTGTGTTTATTGTTGTTGATGTTAAAAATCAGTTGCCACTGTTAGGTTTGCAATCTTGTTTAGACTTAAGACTAATTAAAAGAATTGAGAGTGTTACTCCCACTTGTAAATCACTTGAGAGTCTTGAGATTGTTATTAATGAATACCCTCAAGTCTTTGAAGGACTGGGTAAATTTCCAATTAAGCATCACATTACATTAAAAGAAAATGTCATACCACACATACAACCCCTCAGGCGAATTCCTCAAGCTTTACACGAACGCGTGAAAACTAAATTAGATAAACTTGAGTCCCAAAATATTATTAGAAAAGTAGATAAGCCTACTGATTGGCTTAATCCCCTAGTAATAGTTGAAAAGAAAAACAAGGATTTGAGGTTATGTTTAGACCCCAAAAGATTAAACGAATGTATTAAGCGTGAGCATTTTTTGATACCGACGTGTGAGGAAATTGCGTGTAAACTCAGCAACAAAGAATTTTTTACAGTACTCGATATGAAAGACGGCTATTGGCAAATTGAAATTGATAATGAAAGCGCGGATTTGTGCACATTTGGTACTCCATTTGGGAGATATCAGTTTTGTAGATTACCTTTCGGTATTTGTTCTGCTCCTGAAGTATTTCAGAAGAAGAATTATGAAATGTTTGGTGACATCAATGGCGTAGGTATTTATTTTGATGATCTCATAATAACAGGTGAAACTGAACAAGAGCATGATGAGAATTTAAGGCTAGTGTTAGAACGAGCGCAGAAGTACAATTTAAAGTTTAATAAGTCGAAGATACAGTTCAAGTCAAAAAGCGTTGTTTTTATGGGACAAAATTTTTCTAAAAACGGAGTGAAACCGTGTCAAAATTATGTTAAAGCGATAGTAGAAATACCAGTGCCCCAAAACAGAAATGAATTATTGAGATTACTAGGTTTAGGAAAATTTCTAGCTAAATTTGTTCCTAACATGTCGGGTATTACTGCCCCTCTACGAAATTTGACTAAACAAAATGTTGAATGGAAATGGACTGCAGAACATGATCAATCGCTATCACAATTAAAGCATCTAATTACTAATGCCCCGGTTTTATCATTTTTTAACCCTGAATTGCCCATTGAGATAGAGACAGGTTCTTCAAAAGACGGGTTAGGTTCATGTCTACTTCAAAATGGTCACCCAGTTGCATTTGCCTCACGCAGTCTGACTAAAGCGGAACAGAAATATGCAGTAATTGAAAAAGAGACATTGGGAATCGTTTTTAGTGCTCAAAAATTTCATTACTTTATATATGGGATGAAAAAAGTTCAAATAACTACAGATCATTCGCCATTAGTGTCCATTTTTAAAAAAGATTTATTATCAGTGACTCCTAGACTTCAACGTATGTTGTTAAGATTACTTAATTATGAACTCATTGTAAAGTATAAACCAGGTAAATATGTATATATCGGATACACTATCTCGAGCGTTTTTGAATGAAACCAACCCTAAATCAGATTTGGAGTTGGAATATGCTATACATGCTCTAGTTAATTATTTACCAGTATCTGAAGAAAAAAAACAATTGTTGAGAGAGGTTACAAAAAATGATCCACAATTAAAAATGATTATAAATTATCAAATTACTGAATGGCCTAGTAATAAAAAGTTTGTCCCGGACAGTATTCGTCATTATTATAAATTAAGAGATAAAATATATTTATGTGATGAGTTGTTATTTTTAGAGAACAAAATAATTATACCGACATCATTACGTCCTGAAATGCTCAAGTTAGTACATGAAGGTCATTTAGGTATTGAAAAGTGTAAATCCAGAGCGCGGCAAATTTTATATTGGCCAAACATGTCTGATGACATTGAAAATTTTATTAAAAAATGTAAAATATGCGAAAAATTCGCGAGACAACAATGCAAAGAGAGTTTGAACTTATACCCAATACCTAATAGACCATGGGAACGAGTTGGTGTAGATATATTTTCATATGCAGACAAATCATACCTAGTTCTATATGATGCTTATTCAAATTGGCTTAAACTTATGACATTGAAAAATAAGTCCTCCGACTCAGTGATTCTCAAGTTGAAGTCGATATTCTCAAAATTTGGTTCACCAGACATGTTAGTCTGTGATAATATACCATTTCAGAGTTATATGTTAAAAGAATTTGCAAAAGAGTGGAATTTGGAAATAGTCACCAGAAGTCCAAATTATCCCCGCTCCAATGGCTTAGCTGAAAAAGGTGTTGCAATTGCTAAAAATTTGTTGAAAAAAAGTATAGAAGAAAATACAGATGTCTATGCTGCATTAATGGACTATCGAAACTCCCCTCTTAAGCACATGAAATATACCCCGTCACAATTGTTAATGAGCAGGATGTGTAAGACAAAACTACCCATCTCGGCAGATTTGTTAAAGCCCGCACTTTGTCAAAACGTTAATGAAAGACTGAAATTAAAACAAGAATGTCATAAAAGGAGCTTCAACAAAACCGCCAGAGATTTAAAACCCTTAAAACAGAATACAGATGTTACTGTTTATAATCATGTTAGTAACTGTTGGGAGCCTGGAATTGTTAATAGTAAACATGACTCCCCCAGATCATATATTGTTCAAGATGTTAACGGTAGCAGGGTTAGGAGAAACCGTATAGATTTAAGAGAATCAATGAACAAATATAATTGCATCAATATACCAGATGTGGATATGACTGAGCCGTGTCAAAATCAAGCTAATAATATCCCTGTTAGTAGTGACCGTGTTGGCGTAGAAAATGCCGTTGTTGAACGAAACTCAACTAGCGATATTCCTACACCAAGTGTAAACACTCAGTCGTATATCACCAGATCAGGTCGACATGTAAAAAAACCTTGGAAGTTAACTGAGTAGTCCAAGTTACTTATGAGGGAGGATGTAATATAATTTAAATTATAGAAATTATAGCTATTGGGAATTATAACTAATAAAAACAGTCGGGTTTGATTGTACAATAAAATGACAGTTAATCTTAAGTTGCTACGAGACGATACATAAAATACTACTTGTGTTGTGTTCAATAAGTTAATAAAGTATTTTGAGACATCTATTAATATTATTATAACACCTGATAATAGCTAATAATACACCTAATAACTAATAATAAACTTTAATTAATCGACACCTGTTTTCCAAAGTGGGGGGGGGGGCAAATGTAGTAGAATTCTGACCGTGATACTTAGTCAAGTAAAGAAAGAGGACCTAACTAAGCGTAAAAAATATTACTACTTGGCACCAAATAAATGGCGAAAATATAAATAATACAAGTATGCAATTAATTTGAACGAGTTAATCAAACTTACCAAATTGTAATAATATGAATCGTAAATAAACCTGTGTTATTTATATAAATTTCACCATCATTTTTGGTGCCCAGTGGTAACAGTCTCAACATGCGTATAGATTATGCGGTATCCTTATCTCTTTCCTAGTCTAAAAATTTATATAAATAAATTATAGCCCGTAAGTGTAGGCAGCCAGTCCTGCATTGCTGTATAGTTTACTCTTTTCCTCAAACACCATTCAAATGAAATGCTGGGAAAAACTGAGCGAGAAGCAGATATTTTAAGTAAATCGAAGAGACCATACAAATACAAGACTTTTTCTCTTTGGAGCTTTTTGGTACGGTGAACAGATTGGGGGGAGGGGGCATTTTTTATAAATCGAATTATTACAGATACCTATTTTTCCGCATAGGTAGTCCTTCACATACCCCAATTAATTGGCAGACAAAGACTTCCGGTAGCGCGCGGGAAACAGAGATTGAAAACCAAATTTTTTTTTCTATGCGGAAATATATCGGTAATAATTCGATTTAAAAAAATGCCCCCTCCCGCCCAATACGCCCACCATACCTAAAAGTTCCAGGGAGAAAATACTCTTGTATTTATATGATCAGACGGGAACCTTTTATGTCGATTTTGCACGCCATTTCCTATACTATTTATGGTAAGCGTAGTCAGCAAATCCCCCCTGAGAAGTAGCGCAATTTTTTTATTTCGCTATAACTGTAAGGGATTTCACAAGTTTATAGCGAACTTTGATAAGGTAACTGTAACGATAAATTCAACTTGAACTATATAGCTAAAGTTTCAGGGACATAATATTAAGATTCCTTAAAATCTAAAGATATTTTTCAAATCAAACTGCATATTTTTTAGGATTAATTTGGAGTATCTAATAAAATTATACAGAATTCCCCTTGGAGTATTACCTATTAAAACATTATTTATTTGGTTCTCTCTTCTATCAAAGTATAAGTTGAAACAAAATAGGGTAAAAAAAGAAACTTCTTTAATTCATTTCTGACATCAAATTCATAAAGCCTAATGAGTTTCCCCGAGACTTTGTGCAATATTTTCTTGTGTTCCTATTCCAGACAATCTGCACCGACATTTATTTTAAAGTATCCAAGCTTACTATGATAAAGATAACCCAAACTACATATAACAGCCGTCAAACGTGATAGCGACAGCCCGCGCAGGTTAGGCTACGCCATAGTTTAAGACAAATTCAGGATTCAGACAGCGGCGTGCGATTCCTTTCACTAAGGATGAATTTACTATGAAGTTTATCGTACGCCGCTGACTGCTGCGTGCGTCTACCGACAACCTTTCTCGGTCGAGAGCGTAGTGGGAGATTAAGGAGAATTACTCAACTGCGCACCTCCTCTTCTCGCCACTACGTCTGACAATTTATGTATTGCGAAATTCCAGAAAACACTACTTTCTAATGGTTTCTTTGGTAAGTTCTTTAAAAATATCATAAAATTCATTTATAGCTATACAGTAAAGGCCGAGGAGGTTCGAACATGGGTATTAGTTTGCACGATTTACTTGTACCCGTTGTAGGCAAGCGGACACAGTGGTGGGAATCGTGGATCTATGCGCTGTAGCCGATGGGTCTTGCTTCTACTGTTCCTTGTTTGGATTCTTTTATAAAAAAAAATTTTTAAATCGGCATTAAAGTACCTGAAAATCGTCATTAAAGTGATAGAAATAGTCATTAAAGTAATCCATTATTGTACGATTTTTGTAGTTGGCCGAGGTGACAGATAAACGTAAACATTAATGTTTTATTGCTTGTGATAATAATTGTGTTGTAACAAAAGGTAAATAAGTACAGGGGTGTCACACGAGAATTGACCCCCCCCCCCTATAACTTTTTTATTTTTAAAGTTTAAAAAAAATGTTTCACATAAAAGTTGTATGGAATTTTATTAAATATTTTATTGAGATCTCTTTGAATATATAGGGTGTTCCATAAAAGAGGGACATAGCAAACTTACATATTTTCATTCATATACCAAACACAAAGTTGAGGTTGCCATTCCAATTGTCTTAGTTTTATTCCATGACCTCCTATGGTCTACGATATTCTTGAATGATAAAGAAAAGCTTGAGAAAGACGCTCAAGAAGCATTTATAGTCGTATTATAGTATAAAATTCGATATTGTAACACCCTGTATCTTCCAAATGAATGATGCAAACATACAACATATACAGGGTGATTCATAAGAAATGGGTAATTTTTACCTGCAGATTCTATAGTGAAAAATATTAATTTTTTGCTTAATAACTGGGGGTCAAATATTGATACTTACCGAAATACAGGGTGTTAAAATTATAAAAATAATTCAATAATATTGTTATATTTCAGTTATTTTTTCACACATAGACATAAAAGTCGGTACAATTAGGTCTTTTGACGTGAGAAAGTCGAAAATGCTATTATTTTTTGTGTATCGCATAGAGGGCGCTACGTTAGCTATCTTGGTTTAACAGAATCCGTCATAACTTTTTTGTACTTCGTTAATTTATAATTAAAAATTTACCGTTATTTTACAAAAAAAAAAGATATTTGATTTATCTTCATAGAATGCACCCCTATCGAGATATTTACATTTTAGAAAATCCTGCGCAGCCATAATTTTAAACACCTGATTAATTAAAGTGCTAAAAATTTTAACAAAGTGTGCTATGGAAATAAATGAAACATACTGACGTATTAAATGTTAAAAATAACTAAAATAACAACTGAATTATTTTTATAACTTTAACACCCTGTATCTCAGTAAGTTATTTGACCCCCAGTTATTAAACAAAAAATTATTATTTTCCGCTATAAAATCTGCAGGTAAAATATTACCCATTCCTTATGAATCACCTTGTATATATCATTGCAATCAAAAAAATATGTAGATTTCAAAAAACTGAAAATATATAGGGTGTTCTATTTAAATATATGCAAGTTTGCTATGTCCCGCATTTATGGAACACCCTATATAATCAAAGAAATCTCCATGAAAAAAATAATAAAATTCCATACAACTTTTATTTGAAATATTTATTTTTAACTTGAAAAATTAGAGGGGGGGGGGTCAATTCTCGTGTGATACCCCTGTACAGATTTTTAAATTCAGAATGGGCTCATTTCGTGATATTTGCTTTTTAATTTATTTTAGCATTTTCCGTAAGTATTTCATCCTCTAAGTATATAGTGAAAAAACTAGATCGCTAGCGTTAATATTAACCCTAATATTTGATTTCAAATTCGTAACATATTTGAAACGGCTATGACGTCACACCACCCGACTCCACTGGTTCTATGAGTTATGCGGATATATGGTATTTAGATTTCGCTGTACCAAGGACGAACCACTTAAAAGATGAACGAAATTACCACTTCCGCCGTGTGTGTAGTAACTATGAAACTATAGGAAACAAGGTAGCGGCCGACCGCTGCGAGTGGTGTGACGTCACAGCGCTCTATTTTCATTATTTATTTTGAGGGAGAAGCAGTTGAAAAAAAAAATTAATATTTTGCACATTTACTAATTACAAGGTGTACTTTCGGAATATGAATTAAAAAAAATTTCCGAAATGAGCCCATTGTATTATCACTATTATAATTGCTAAAAATAATGGTTTTCTTATAAAAAAATTATTCCGACTTGACATTTAAAAATAATTATAACATTTCCTAATGTCACTTGAAATTTTAAATAATTATAACATTTCTTAATGTCACTGAAAATTATTTAAAAAATAGAGTTAATTAACCTTAATTTCATAGTTTTTGGATTTAAAAAAAATGTACCTAATATGCACCTCGGCATTAAAGTTCCTTTTTATCACTCATGTGATTTATTTTTTCAACTCCACATTCATGATACAAAGATTAACTTTAATGCCTTGATACATAAATAACTATTATTACACCTGCAACACTCGAGGTGCAGCGACAATTAATTTTATGTTGTAGAATCACATTTTTGAACTATTATTACCAATTTTTAATATATCTTACTTACTTGTTGGATTCATTTTTATTTTAATTTTCCTACATTACATTAACTAATCCTATCTAGGATGAATTATTGAAGTTAGAAAAATTTCGAAACGTTGGTCCAGAATACGTAAATCAAATTTCTTTCAGACATGAGTTCTACATCCCAACACGGTTGTCAGTTAATGAGATAATGAGATACTAACAACAGTCTGCTGACAGTGCTGACTGCTGTCACAGCTGCTGAGTAGTGAGTGGCCACAGCGCACTGCCCCGCCCCTCTCCTAATGTACTAAATTTCTAACTGAGGCGAGTTGTCGGCCACTCGTATATTCGTCCCAATCCCTGTCGTGTTCGAAGCATCCTGGACTTATCTGTATAATAGTGGTAACAAGTAGAACAAGAGTCTCATGGATAGTGTGATGATTTTGAACTCTTGGTCTCTTATTGTGACATTGGAAAAGAAACACGTTGGTTTGCGTAAAAAAATAATTATATTAGACTAATAATTAACATATTAAATGCTGAACATACAGTTACGGTTACCATAGTAAATACTGGAACTAACATCGTTGCATATTCTAGTTCTTCCCTCCTGGCAACCCTAAAAATAATGAAAAGTTTAGTGTTAGTAAATTACGTACTTATTCAGTCTTGTATACACTGTGGGGCAAATGGATCCAATTAAATCAAAATAAAACATATTTTACTGTGACCACAGCTTTAAAATCTTCATCACGAGTATTTTTCAAAGGGTAGAGATCACACCAACATTATAATTATATCTCAAAGGTTTTCTAGGATGCATTTGCAGACCCATGTTTATAAAACCTTTTTTAGAAGTGGAATCAGCCCACTTATTTTGCTTACACTCTATGGAACTGATTCAATTTTTGAATAAAACTACTTTAGTTCAGTTTCCACATTGTAAAACACATTAACAAATGAACTGCTTACGAAGAAGACGTTCCAGTTGAAAATAAGAAAAGGGCTCCTGCCAGGGCTTTTTCTATTTAAAAACATCTACACATATTAGGAAAGTTTAATAGTGACCAAGACTACAGATTATGTAGCCATATGACATACGAATAATTACTAATAGAGCCGGAGCTGGAGTATCACTTGGAACGGATGAAATAAATTGAAACAGGGAAAGCACAACAAGACCAGCAGGCTGTAGTACTTCCGGAGTTTCTACAGACAACCCTTAAGAAAAAATAAAGCTTCAAGGAACATACAAGCAGTAAGAGTAGTAAACTTTGAAAACAAATGACAGTTTTACCGAAATATAATAATTGATGGTACTGATGAGTTAATATATCGACATTCTACCAGTGCAATAAAATTAGTTCTGATAATATTTTATGAATATTATTATTCGCACATCGAAACGCAATATTGCTGAATATTTGTACCAGTTTTAACGTCAATACTGTCAAGTCTGTCGTTTTCATTGTTAGGTGAATATGTGGGAGCGATACGATAAAATATTATCACTTACGCCCACAACTTCTACCTAAATTTTTGAATTCGATCATTTGATACGTAGGTACTCTAAACGATTTCATGAAGATTTGCATCTACCTATGGTGAATGATTGTCATAGAAGTTGAAAATTCTATCTCGGTCAAAGCAAAGTTTATCATTTAAGAACGAAGCTCAATGAGCAGGATAGTCTGAACACGTGAGCGGATACCACCACCATGATTTCAAGTATGTAGTAATATCTTCCAGACGAAATTCTTGCGGACACAAGATCATAGGAATATTTTTGTTTCTTATGTTGGCCTCAGTCATCATATTTTGATAAAATTATGTAGTCAGTAAATATAAAAATACAAAAATACTTACTTGGGAATTGATATAATGCACAAATTCACGAGAAATCCTTGAGAATATCCAAAAATAATGATAATTACAGTATAGACACTGTCTCCAAAATATACTGGCATATTCCTTCTAGGCTGAGCATTGCATAACATTATAACTGGAACTAAGGCTATCCTTAGTATGGCTAACGTCAATATTGCAATGGCATTTTGGGGCTAAAAACAACAAGGATTATCATGGTTTATTGTACATTACTGATAGTAAACCACGTGACCAAAAATAGAATATCAGGTACACATTTTGTTTTTTTCTGCATTGTAATTTCATTGAGTGTGTACATGGTTGCGTAATTATATGGTAACGTGATTTACATACATTTACAGAGATCTTTTATATAAGTTGTAACAAACTTTTTATAAGGCCACGTCCATATGTATAGCTAATCAGCGAATCTGCTCTATTATTTTTAAATTTAATTAAAGAAATTTTTTAAAACGTAAAAAAATTATGATATAATATAATCCATCAAGAACATTCCTATGTATAATATCTGATATTGATTTAATGCTTTATCTGTGAAAGAATTTATTGCTAAAAATTCTAGGAATAATTATTGTTTGTTGTTTTCTTAATTATTAACTACTTATATCTAAAATTAATTACTCAAAAAAATACGTGATGCCTTACCCTTCTCACTCTTCTCGCAATTTCTCTTCCAATAAGATCTGCTGAATGAAAACACAAAAATGTTATAACCGGAACAAAGTATATATCTGAAACAGAAGTAATTATAAAAATTAACCGGTTGTTTAGTTAGAAATTTAAAAATTGAATCAAAACACATTTTATTTGTTGTTTAAATTTAAATTTAAAAATATTTTGAACAGTACAAGGTGCACCATTTCCATACACATTAATAACTTTAACGGAATCTATATTAAAGTAATTAAAGAGGTCAAATAATTTCTAATAATAAGTAGTCTAATAGTCTAATTCCTGTGGTGTTCATGTTTATAATATTTTATGTTAGTTAAACACTGTATATTTTTTCATTTTCTCATTTGCACCATAACAAATCAGCACGTTTTCAGCTTTCATTTGATATGAGTTATGTCTAAATTTGTTAGCCCGAGTGTTAGTAAAACGGATCCAACTAAATAACCCGAATTATTTAACTAAACGGGGATGCCAACGTAAATAAGCGAGAGCCTCCATCCCAGAAATTCTTTTCAACATTTCTGTCGGACATTTTCCTCGAGGAAATAATTAAGATACTTCAGAATGTCAACTTTTCTGTTTACAAGATAAACAAAAAAAGTCTAAAAAACCGATGAAATCAGAAAAAGTATTTTCTCAGAATCTTAAACAACGCGTGATAATTTGTAGACTTTAAATTCTATTATAAATAATCGAAAGAAAATTGAGAGAGAAGCTTTCAAAACATGTCGAAATTAAACATACGGTTGCTGAAAGCACAAATAATTGTATGCTCTACAAAATACGCAAATGTAGTTCGTGGTCCCATCTCACTTATTTTCAAGATATTTGATAACATTTTTTAAAAGTTACGTTTTATGTTTATAATATTGCTTATAACTTAAGTAAGCTCTTTAATACTTAAAAAATCAGAAATCTCTCGTGATGTTATTTATTAGACATAATTCATGAGAAATATCAATTTATTGGTAAAATAAAGACCAGTTATTATTATTATTATATTGTATGTTTGGACCTAAAAAAATTTTAATATAAGTTAACTTCAATATTTAACAAATACTGAATATAATTGCCTTAAACACTCACTATAGGAATTAATGCAAAAAAATTTATTAGTTACATTGTTAGGGTCAAATAATATACGAAAAACGAAGGCGTGTTTGATGGCGGTAAAGATCCCCAAACACGACAACGTTTTTGTGCTCTTCATATCGATGCTGTCTACAATATGACCTGTAAAATATCAAATATTTTACTTACCACCCCAAGGCCCAGATTCGTCTTCCACGGACACTACAAGCACGGCAAGACCTGGATGAATCATGTTAGTGGCACCTTCTACAAGTACCAACGAACCCAAAAACCATTTAGTCCTGTACATAGCCGACTTTAACTTATATAAATTAACAGTAAACTTATCGTTTTTAATTTCACTACTTGTTCCCTCGTACTCGCCAACACGATAAATGAAATATTTCGATTTTTTCTTCGTAATTAGGTAAAAAATAGTTGTAAATATTATAATGAAGCTTCCAACTCCAAAGAATATTAATCCACCTATGTAAGGAATCCTGCGGTTGACACTGAGCGTGAAGATTTGCACCAAAGATGAAAACACCGCACAGATCGCTTGTCCTGACAAAATGGCGGCAAAGTAACCTAACGGAAACTTTGAGACTAATTCGAAGAGGCTTATCATGATTACTGCACTACATACTGAAAAGAGAAATATTTTAAAATGAGCGACACTTAATTAATGACAATCGAAAAATGGAGAAATTTTATAAACTTAGGGTTTTTTTATGAAACACCCTATATATTACGATATTTTCGAAATCCTTATAATTTCCCGATTTCAAAAGTATAATAATGTAATAAGTCTATATTTCGACTATCCGTTCTCCAGTTATTCAAAATGAAAAAGTATGTAAACATGATATTGTTTTAATAACACATGGGTTAAAATAGAAATTATGATGTTTTTAAACTCAATGTCTAAACTGCCACCCGCAGATTCTGGCCTTCAAGTGCCCCTTGCACCCCTGCTTAAAACGCCCCTGGACAACTTCTAATTCTACCTATATAAATAAGTACTTTCAGATTAGTAGCCTCATACACTAAGATGGATCTTTCAAATTATATAAGGTGCTGATGTCGAAAAATCTCCACCAAAACCAAAACTAACTGATTTAATGTCTGTTAAAGAAATTAATTATGAATTCCGATATGCGAATTACAAGTATATACACGTACAACAGGGTGAGTCAACGGTGCGAAAAGACTTTTTTTTTTTCTTTATTGTCGATAATACAAACATAAGTTTTATAAGGAAATTGTAGGATACCAAAATGGCTACATTTTAAAATTAGTTTGAAATATACGGGGTGATTCGTGAAAGTGAGGCGCTATAGATGTAATTTTTTTTTAATAGAACTCCCCATATATTTTTAAAAATTTGAATGCTTTATGAAATTTTCTATATTACTATATCCGGATATTATAGTCTAAAACTTATAGTTCTCGAGATATTTAAGACCAGAAAAAAATTAATTTGGTAATTTAGCCTTGGACTCAGTTTCAACACGTCAAAATACATGGGTTTGGTTTCTGAACCTAATACAAGTACACTAACGTAAAATTATACACTAATAATAATAATAGTAATACATACGATTAGTTAGAACTGCCAGGATCATAGTTATCGCAAAGAACGCTGGTTGAACTGTAACAAACTGTTTTTATTAATATCACATCTCGAAAAAGACTAATTTAAGAAAATAAGGTGCTAAGAATATAGCTAGGACATATTGTCCTTTACTAAGTGTAATTTGTCTTGATGAAAAAAATTCGTTATAATATATAGGGTGACTTTATTGAAAAATAAATGTAGTTTGTTCTATAAACAGTTTTCTTCATTTCTGAACATAAAATGTCTCTAGTAAATTTTCGCAATTTTTGATAGTTTTCCGGTTAATTGAGGTCAAATGGTTTATTGTAATGCTCCCTAATGTCTATTTTATGGAGAAAACATTTTTAATCCGTTGTGTTAGTCTTGAATCTTGAATTATTCAAAATGTCCATTGTTTGTGTATATTTCCACCTATCTGGTCGTCATGTTTGTTATACTTATAAGTATAAGTACATACAACTCAAGAACTGAAAGTACTATCGTCGTGCTATAGCATTGGATTTTTTTTAAATTGCAATTAACAACGTACAAAACAACTTACATGAATCTGTGTTAATTTTCGTGAAGGCTGCGTTTATTAAAAACAAAACTAACATAGACAAAAGTGCTGCCAATATTCTTTTAGATGGACGAGGTAGTCTTTTTGAGAACAGTGCAGTCACTATCAGAAATCCCAACGTAGAAATCTGACACGTAACGCTAAAAGACGATGTAAAAAGGGCTTGTAATGGTGTTCGTTCATGTGCATACGCAAAATCGTCAGCCCGATGATCACAGTCGTATGACCAGTCGGGTGGGCCAGGTGGTGAACAATCTGGTGGAAATATGGATGGGTCGGTTGGGATCATCATATCCCGGCGTGGATCTCGAAACTTAAACATCCAGTACTGCAAGAGAAAACATACATATTTTATCCAGTGCTATGGAAATATGGGGCTTTTAGTATGTATGATGACATTGATGACAAGTACTTTATTTAAAGAGTTATACTTAATACTTTGTTCCCAAATCTACACTACATATATATTGTAACAAGAATATGACGACACATATGCGTCACTATATGATTCTTTATTATTTTAAAATAATTTATCAATAAATATGAGAATCTCATCCAACGGTGCTCATGCGGAAGGATAATATGAGCAAGAAGTCGTGTTAATGTAGCTCCAGTCTTTATCTAAAAATTTTGGTAAAAAATTGAAATATATAAAATTCAAGTTGCCAACTGTGTATTATACGTTCACAAAGAGTTTTTCAGTACAGGCATAAAACTAAGGCTCTACAATGTCTTATAACCTTGCTTGCTGCGACGCTGTTTTTTGACCCGCTTTATTAAGTAAAGATAAAAAAAATCTGCAAAAAATACAAAACTCCGGCTTGAGATTAATTTATAATATACGAAAATTTGATCACATTTCGGATAAATTCAGAGAATCGCATTGGCTAAATTTAGATGAACGTTTTCAACTTTATACGATATGTCTAATTTATAAAATAAATAATCTAAAACTCCCTACTCCTTTAATACTTATTTATAAAATGAGTTAATGGTACTACTCATGATTGTCCTACACGGTCTCGAGACTTATACACCGTACCGATTTTTTTTTTTTTTGTTTGGCATTAAGGACGGAGTCCATTCAGCCAGTCACCAAGACAATAATTAAAAGAAACCAAGAAAAAATTCAGAACTACTTAATCAAACAGGTATTAAAACGATTGGGAGAGACAGGGGCACACTCTTCTGGCCTAGGGGCCAATCAAGGCGCTTAAAAATGCACAAACAGGGGGGCCACGGTTCCGTACCGATTTGAGAGATCTTTTACTATACACTATCTGCCCCTTAGTATCAAAAACAATGCTTATTATAATTTTTGGATTATTCGTTTTTGTATATATTTTTTAAACAATATATTAAACTGGAATGGTTATGTGGAAGAGCAGCATTGCTTAAAATTATTTTTCTGTAATCTTTTTTAATACATAAATACAGTCAATTTATTATTATTATTATACAATCCTGCAAATATCCTCCATGGAAAAGTGCACAAGTGACTAAAATAATAATACTTACTTCTGTGGCTGTGGTGACAAACTGATATGGTACGAATGTTAGAACACCCATTGAGTAGAATATTCCATAAGTAACAAAGTAACTATCCTTTACTTCCTTCATATGCATCGTGTAACCCTTTATTTCAGAAATGTTAGATGAAATAAAAAGGGCAATATGTACCAATTAGTAATATTATTTCGCGGAAGAAATGCAGTGATATATTTAACTTCTCTATTGATAAAACTGTAAAGAGCAATTTATAATCAAGTTAATCAACATTTTTTAGATTAAGTTCGTGGGTTCGTAGGGTAGGGATTAGGCATCTAGCACTCGAGATATATCTGAAAAAGAAAAAAATATTAACAATCGAAATGATATAACCTTAAGGTTAGGGAAAGTAATTTAATTTTAGTATTATCCGTACTACAAACAACTGGAATTTAAAATTAGTTTTACTAAAGCCGATAAGGAAAAGTAGGTACGGTACATTCATTATAGTGATGGGTGTGTGAAAATTACTGTACATATTTTGGAAAATGATTTAATTAATAAAACATACTGTTAAAATTTACATACATATGAATATTTCCAGGTAGTTTAGGAAAGTTAATCTTACCACTTTATTTTTTACTGCACATTATTATAATTGTCTATCCACCTAATATTTAAAAATATGTGTTGGAATGTGTTGATAATACTACATTCCAAAGATAAAAAATTATTTAGATAAGATATTAGTCGAGTGATGATATTATCAAAATATTATTATAAATACGAGGTGCGGCTAATATTTTCTTCATACCGTGTGCTAATAATCATTTTTCTTTTAATCGTTTGAAAGAGAACACTTTTTGACACATAGAAAGTACAATTTTTACTAGTAATCCCCTAGTGCTTCAATTATTACTGGAAATTTTTCGAGAAAATTCGTAAGTCGAAAACTTTTTTTTTTCTTAAAAAATTTGTGCACGAGAAAAATTTCCGGTAATTAATTCGATAAGAAAATTTCACACCTATACAGGGTCCTGCAACAGTGCGTCGGGCTTCCATAGCTATTATACCATACAAGTTAGGAAATTCATTCGAGTACAGTTTTTAACTAAATGTGAAGGAGCACCGCAGGAAAATATTTTCGAACGTCCAGGGTGTCACAAAAAATTGTGACCCTTGTCAGGCAAGTTTTTTTAAATAAAACACCCTATATATTTTACCATATTTCACACTTAAAATATGAAAACATTCTAATGCTTCACTTGGAAGTAAAAAATTAAAAATGAAATATAAAGCAATTTACATCGCTAAAATAAAACGCTCTCCATTTTTCCGAACGGAGATTTGAAAACAAAACAAGGTTCAAAACTTTTTGATAAAGGTCATAGGATACCGTATCTAAAATTGTTTGTGTTCCATTATGTACAGAGCACTCGAAAAATAAATTCAAATTCCGAGTATTTTAAATTGATTTATCTCAGTTTTTTCAAATGGAACACCCTGTATATTTTTACGTAGTATTATGCAGAATTTGATTGAAAACATTTTTTCTATAGGTGTTACTATTGGAATTTCTATACGTTTTTGAGATAATTGACAAATATTAAACATAGGCCGATAGAACGACTTTCACTTAAAGAAAATTTTAATAAAACAACAGTACATTAAACTACAACTACATTAAATGTTGAAAGTGTCTTTCGTTTTGCTGTAAACATAAATTTATTCGTTCTCGAAAAGACCTTTCCAGTTTCATTAATATTCGAGGTGAAATATTTTCAAACGCATGCATTATTCTCTCCCGCATATTTATCTCGGTTGTTGGCGGCTCGTTGTATACGATGTCCTTGATATAACCCCACAACAAGAAAAAGTCCAGTTTAGTTAAGTCTGGTGATCTAGCAGGCCATTGATTGGTAAATGTATTGTTCAGGTACTCTCTTACTTATCGCAAAAAATGCGCTGGAGCCCCATCCTGCTGAAACCACAGCCGATTTCAATTGTGTTGAGACACATTAGCTAGTATCACAGTATCTACGAAAATTCCCCCCAAACATTCAATGACCAGCGGTGCTGACGATCTACTTGCCGCATACAATGTGGATTCTCGGTTGAGTAATAATGGAAATTGTGACGGTTTACGGTTATGAAATGTCATCCGTAAATAACACGTTTCTGAAAAACTCGGGATTTTCCTGCATTTTCAGTCTTGCCCATTGAGAAAATTCGGTGCGTTTCTCAAAATCATTCTCGCTAAGCGCTTGATGTAATTGGGATATGGTACGCATGAAAACGATGCTTCTTGAGAATACGTTGCACAGATCTTTCGCTTACGCCTGTTGCTTCGCCAATTGTCTTTTGGTTGATATGTGGATGTTCAGTGACCCTTATTAGTACGGACAATTCGTTCTCTTCATTAATGATAGGTTTTATTCTTTCTTCTTTTTTGTACTTTACACTACCCGTCTCAATAAACCTGTTCAGTAACCTTTTAAAACTTATTTCTTCTGGAAGACACCCTGTAACTCTGTTAGTATTTAAGTTATGTTTAAGTTAACAATGAATTGTAAACT
The DNA here is from genome assembly GCA_963680705.1 of Rhagium mordax. Classification (NCBI taxonomy): domain Eukaryota; kingdom Metazoa; phylum Arthropoda; class Insecta; order Coleoptera; family Cerambycidae; genus Rhagium; species Rhagium mordax. Next base: position 22,533,104 of record OY796661.1, on the reverse strand, counting down.
CAGCTGGTAAACAAACCGTAAATTAACTGATTAATTTTCGATAGTCCCCTGTATAGCTAAAATCCGTGAATTGTTCAAAAATAATATTCAAGCCAGAAGTAAAAATCATTAGTTACGAAAACTTGTTAAAATATTAATCCGTGTCTGTTTTATATTCTTTTTGTAATATAGTATAAAAATTGTAAACAATGCATCTCTGTTTTCAGTTAGCCCGGTTGAATATGGCAAGTTACATAACACGCTCGGACTTAGTAAACCGCGTTCTTAGTTCGAACCACCTGTCCGGATTCCACCCACCGTATGAGCACGCCACCGCCGGTGTCAGCAATAAAAAGCTAATAAATTCACCGGGAACGGCCAAATCAACATCAATCGAATTAACGATACCCTCGCACGAACAACGAAAACCGACCCGAAATATTTTCCTTATCGTGAACCATCTTGGTAAGAACAATAGTAGTCCGCCGTTATCCAGCCGTACCACCTTCGAATAAGCACCGAGATTCGCCATTGATTTCATCGTGTAAGTACCGACGTCTTGTAGAACTACCTAATTAAATCAGAGTCCGGTTTAAATTTTCCGTTTATTCGTATTTAATGTTATATCACACATTCACCGGTTGAGCCTTACAGTGTTCTGCTCAGATAGTAAGACCTAGCCACCAATGAAAGTATTTCAAAACGTGGATTTATCACACACTGGCAAAAGAATTCGGAAACCTGTTCATGGTAGTTTGTGGCCCCAGTGTATGATTTAAATCTTTATTTTCCGGTAAGGAAGGAAATTTCCTTGTTAGCATAGCTCTGTATTTGAGGCAGTAGGAATCCGAGTTTGTTAAGTAGTATCCGAAACCGAAATAAAAAGAATCTTTGTGGCGTATTCATAGCGCTCCGATATTTTGGTGTCCCGTTGGAGTCATATTTGCTAGCCCCAGCAGTGTGCGTGTGCGTGTGTGTGCAATGATGAGCAAAGTCGATCCACTGGAATGGGGTCTACTGGACCTCAACATTTCTTTTTCTAACTTTATAAAAAAATTTATTGGTGATGAAAGATTTTAAATTCTGATATAGGTACAAACCCATTATAATATTGTGTCCAAATGTTGAAATAAACGAAATACGCCAAAAATAAAACAAAATACGTAAAAAAACAAAATACGTCAAAAGACAAAATACATACGTTTAAAATTACTTTTATAATAAACTCCACCACATGGTAAGGAAGTTTTGATCCCATAATTGGCAGCGGTTTTTAATAAAACGTCGAATGAAAAATTTATTTTTTATGATAGGTTTCTATGGATACATATCAACAAAATTCCATGGGAGTTTTTTAAATTTTTGCCAATAAAAAAGTGTTTTCATTGGAGCATGTAACATAAAAATTAAGCAATTTTATTGGATGTAGATAAATGTGGAAAATAGTGGTATATTACACAACAATATTTAAACAACCTTTAAGTGAAGCACAACGAATCGAAATTTTGATGATAAGCTGAAGTTTGTGAATTATTCAATAATAAGTATTTTAATCAACCTACTACGAAGTCAACCGTATGTAGAACAGAAAAAGTTCTAGACTCTCGTTGCAGGAAAATCCTATAAAAGTATGCGCAATTATCTAAATGGTATTAACTCCAACAGATGGGTTGGTAGGTGAAAAACGATAGAGTGACCAGCCAGTGACCTGGCCCATTAAACGCTGATGATTGTAGAATTCGAATGCAATTTGCAAGAGAACATCTGGGCTAGAACTTGGGAGGGTTGAGAATGTTTTGTTCAGGACGACACTAGGGTGTTGTTTATGTAACTCTGACAAATCTGAATATTTTAAAAGCCAGAACAGAGTTTTTTGTCGTTGCTGTTATTAGAAGTAGATGCGTTACTGATGATGTTAAATTTTACTCTACAAACCTTTGTAGAAGAATGTATACATAAATCTTGTCACTACCTTTCGTTTCTAGTCGTTTGCACCTCTTAAAACTATACAGTGAGACCAGAGTGTGTATAAAAAAAACATGTAATGATGTTTTAATTTTCATTTAACGTTTTATTAAATTTCCAATAAGTTGTTTCAGTTTCTTACCTGACAAGTAGAACAAAATGAGAAGACCCGAGCAACAGTATATTTAGGCACTAGGTTTTCTTTACTTTTATATTACATAAAAAAAGAGTTTTCAGTTATGGATCTTCGCTTAATAATAACTCAGCACTCTGAACGTCCTGTTGTGAAAGTATTTAGAGATATGTAACGCTTTTGCCTGATAATCCACTTCAACCAACGATAAGGTGTAACCTATTGAAGGTGATTGTACGTGTAGTTAAATAATTTTCAATTGTAGCGAATATGATAAAAACTTAAGTGATTTTTTTACGATTTATGGTCCACTCACCAAATATTAATCCAAATTTGTAGTATTAAAGTACACTAAATGAAATGAAACGATAAAATCCCTTAGGTTGTACAAATATTTTATCAACTGGAATATTTAATAAAAAAGACCTATCAGATATAAATTAGATAAAATTTATTTAGATTAAATGCTGGATAAAATGTTAATACCCTTTATTGTGTGTTTCTTTCGAGGAATTTAATATTTTTAACAAGATGATAACGTTGATAAGAAATACTATTAAACTAATCTGCGTTATATCGGACATATCTTACAATATTTCTACTACCTACAGCAAAGGAAATGTTAACTGTATGACATACAAAACTGATCAGACATCATAATAAAACGGTCGCTACTTATATTGATTGATAAGGAGTAAAACAAATAAATTTAATACTTGACAAAAACACATCTAGCCTGAATCTTCGAAAACTTACACATTGTATTATCTAGTGAATCTTGTATGTAGATAAAACGCTGCAAGTTCGTGGGGTATGAGATTAACAAACCTTAGTTGGCCTACTCTCATGCTCCACTGGGATCGAGGGATCTAGCTGGCTAAGAAAACGCTACTAATACTTTCATGATGCACCATCAATATGAATGTCTCTTGCCATAGTAATAAACTGGATTTTATGCCCATTGCCCATGTTCCCATAACTTATTCCATAGACCTCACTTAATGCTTAGTATTTCGTTACCCACATAATTGTAAAATTCACATTCGCAGCATCATGGAACTCACTGGTGTCGATCATTAACATGACTTACTGGTAAATAATTAATTAGCGAATGCGAGTCCCCCAATGATCTCAGGAGATTTTAATCTGGACAAATAAATCCCAAATTTATAATGAAATATTTGATGTCGCATTTCTCTACAAAATAGAAATAAAACAAATCAAAGCTTACCTTTTTTTAAATAAATTGTTATACATGTTAATATACAACTATTATTATTGAGATTGGGAAAATAGAAAACAATTTGTTTTTGTTATTGTTTAATTATAAGCATGTTTACGTTCCTAATTTCCTGTGATGATAAATATCTGTTTTGCAAAAAATATTTTACTTACAAAATTGTATACCGTTCGTAAAATAAATTTGCGAAACAAGTCGAGTCATATCTCTCAGTAGATAACCAAATAATATAATCATATCTATATAAATAACTCAAAATCATGGGCGTCTCGGATAATGTTGGGCGTGTTTCACTTATAACTTGCAGGGTCCATGTTTTACCTGACATTATTTTGAGAATATTAAAAAATAAAATAATTCTTTAGTTAAAAAAAAAATATTTTTTTAAAATATAATGCTAAAGAAAAATCTGTTACTAATCGTTCGTTTAAAAAATTAAAATTATGCAGATAAGACAATATTGAATTTCTTCGTTTGCTTAGGACACATGATTACAGAATGTATTTTGTATAGTGACTAACCATGTGAGATGTATGGAGGGGCTGTTGATAATTCGCTAGCGTTCCCCTGTGAGATTAGAAGGCCACAGCAGGTACGGCACATTGAGACATCGATTTTTATTTCACACTAATCTTTGAGTAAGCAATAACTGCACTTCAGAAGACCACGATAAGATCGTAGAAAGAATTCAAAATATTGTTATATTAAAAAAAATTATAGGAAAAATTGCAAAAAATTAAACTAATATACCTCACTTTTTGTCAGCTAACCTCTTTCAAGTATATGAAAACTATTTCTAATTATCAATTTCATCTCAGTGTTTTGAATAATATAGTATAATAATAATAATAATAAATATCTTTATTTTTCCTTCACTCAACCACAAAAGGCATAAAAAAATAATTGAAAATATCTACAGACTTGACCGTTCTTACTTTTGTGTTACTTATAAATCACATATGTACGGAATTTAAGGGAAAAAACAATAATAAATATAATTACACAGAATATGGTTCGTAGAAAAATGCACCTTCCAAATTTCAAATGTCAAAATAATATTTAATTCATGAACGATAGGAAATATACGACAAACTCATACGGAGAAGAACTAGCACTTGTTTGTTTGAATTTTGTTACCATTATATTTTTTATTTTTTTTTACGCGAACTTGCATCTTGACACTTTTACAAAATTCATAATAATAAATGCTTTGTCTTGTAGACTTTGGAGCAAAGTTAACCTGCTTCAAATGTAACTATGTACAGATGTTCGTCTATTATTTAATATTTCAATTGCCGTTTTAACAATAGGTGAATCCACATCACCTACAGCTTGTTTTACAAAGAATCCTTTACTTTAAAGAATTTTTGTCAACATTGAAATTAATCGGATTTCGTTTACATCAATCATTTGACAAAAACTTTTCTTGAGGGAGGGCTACTATTACTGAATTTTGCCTAAATTTAGTTTTCACATAGTTAACATACGTCGCACAAATGTCTTTATAAGTTTTATTTGTCTGCCTTATAACTGGATGCAATAAAAATCCACCATCAAATTACATAAATAATAATTATAGAGTTACAAAGACTTTGAAATTTTCTTGTTTATTTCATTAATTTCGGTGCATTTTGCCTATACTGTAATCGCCTGACATATCGTTGGATATGAGGGAGGAGATACATACACATTATTTTGCTTCATTTCAAATCACCCTTGTCTTTGCAAATTCCGAAAAACGACAAAATTTTAATTTACGTAATGGTTTTCGGCTATGGATATTTCCATGAGACAAAAGAAATAAGCTGTTCAACGTGCTTCTCGATTTTAAGTTGTGTTGGACATTGTTGGGCGTGTCTTTTTTAACGCAGCGATAAACTCCCATGTAACACTTTTTTGTTTACTATTGCTTAATCTTGCTTAATCTACCTCATTTTAAAGTAATGGCACTCAAACCTCTAACACTCTGTAACACGTACAAATCAGATATCGGCAACCTGGCAGATCAACCCCGGTCCTAATGCCACCCTTATGATTATTCAAATTGCAAGTCATTGGCAAAATTAAAAAAATTGCAAAAACACTAAAGCCTTAAATACTTAACCTCATATAAGAGTAAAGTTTGAATATTCATTTAATTATAAAAATAAACTGTATGTACATAAAATATATCTACTTCACATAAACAAGAATAATCTGTTGGTTTTCAATTATCTCTTCTCATTTTGATAAATCATTCTATTCTTTTCACCTTGCTGGGTCTCTTGGGAAGCGTTTCATTAGAAAACCTTTTTGCAGAGTTATTGCAATTTACTGCTGCACAACCAAGCATTTCGCCCCTAACTAAAAAAGCAATAAATATCGTTTGCATGCTATTTCTCACAAATGCATTAGGTACGATAAGTAACAAAAATGACTAGTTTTCAATTAGATTTAAATTGAATATAATTAAATTATTCTCGTTTTTCCAAATTTCAATCATCGTTTACATCCAATTACTTGTCAAATGACGTTTTCACTTAATGAGCATATAGTCCCTATAAAGTTTTGAAGCACAAAATTTTACTTTACAATTAAATGTCAAAGGCAGGAAGGGTGCTATCGAGAAACTGAAAATTGTTTCTGGGTCCTGAAGTCGTCCCGAGTCCGAAACTGTAATCGGTTCCGTCTTAGGACCTATATTAAGAACTCATTAAATTTCGCTTGATCTACTATAAGGTGTAATCTATCGGACGCACTATGGATTTTTTGGTGGATTTTGCGAAAACACGAAAATTTTAAACCTTACTTCCAAACGAAAACAGGCCGCCGTTCTGGCAAGAAATCTAAGCTCGAAAGTCCAACTTGAAAGTACATCGTGAATTGTGCGACCCAGCTGCGATTTTGAGATCAGCAGCTCCGAACTAAAAAGTGGCATTTGTGACGTTATCGAAAAATGCGCGTGCATGGAATTTGGAGGGTCCTGCGCACGCATCCGATGGCCATTAGTCTCGTATCTCTTTTTAATTTCGCAAATTTTACAAAACTCTTCGACATGCAGGTATTGAAACGCTAATAACTTTTTAAATACTCAAAGGGTCGCAACGAAATATAGCCGTTGGGATTTTCCCGAGACGGAGACACCCAAATAATAATAACATGTATGACTGATGGTCGAGATGGTAGAGTACCTGCCTCTCACCCAAAAGTCCCGGGTTCGAATCCCGGTCGTGGCAATGGAAAATACTGTGAGAGGGACTTTTCCATTATACACGGATATTGGATGTGTGTCCCTTGTCTTTAAATGTGTAGCCCCCTCCCGCACAAGGCTCAGCCTTCTGGGATAAAGGGGGTCGTAATTACATGTGGTGTATTTATTATTATTATTATTATGACTGCCAGTACCACGTGATTTAGACAACCAATCAAAAATTGGTTACTCAATTGTCGCCACTGTTTCTATAAGGTATGCTTCATGCAACATGAAACTGATTTTCGACCCCATACTAGGAAACCAAAAACATTTCCAATGTTAAAACTTTATTGACATTTCAAGAGATGTGATATGACCTCTGGCGGTCGAATGCGGAAATAATCTGTTGTACAGGGATATCCAACGAAAATGACCACCCCTAATAACTTCTTTATTTTTGATGCTATAAAAAATTTTTTTCTATAAAACCCCATTTTTTGCATTTTTGAAATCAAGGTACTTTTCTCATTTCGAATATATAGATATATATCATATTATCTTAGGGTTTTCTAATTATTGCAATTTTTGTGGCCCGAAAACAACAAGGAAATAAAATAACACAACAAATTTTTATTTTTAGAATGCATTAGTCTTGGCTAATTTAAATATTAATTACAACTATAAATAAAAGTAATTAAAAATATGCTACATAAACTGTTCAAAATGATGTCCTTCATGTTCGATACAAAGCCGATACCTTATTCGAAATTACAAAAGTACCTTGATTTCAAAAATGCAAAAAAAATGGGGTGTTCCATTTGAAAAAATGCAAGTTAAGACCATATCTCCTCTAAACGACTTTCATTTATTTTTCTGAATACATATTCTAAATGCTTTCAATAAACCCTACAACTTTTATAGAAAAAATATTTTTATAGCATCAAAAATAAAGAAGTTATTAGGGGTGGTCATTTTCGTTGGATATTCCTGTACATTACATTGGTTGCCCTGACCATTGACATATTTGTTTACGTTTACTGTTCGCCGATTTCGAGTGCTATTTTTACTGTTATTATCATTATTCTTCTTGTTTCGTTATTGTTGTTTATTATCTTCGTTATTGTTTTGCTGTTAAGTCGGTTAACAGAACCTTTGTTGTTTGCTAAGAAACTGAGATGGCTTCCTAAAAGCTTTCGAAACAATACTGTTGTGTTCCTCAATGCCATTCCAGGGCCAAAAGGACCCTGAAAAATAATTGAGTTTTCATCTTTTTCCTAAAGAAAAATCAGGAAAAGTTAATTTTTAAACCAGAATGGGAAAAGTGTTAGTGGATCGAAGAACAGCCTGGATAATTAGACTACGCATTGGCAAGCCTGTGACCAATTTTATGAAGGTTTGGTCTGTACACTTCAGGGCAGAAGATTATTTTAACAAAGGTAGCCCATTTAATTTAATGTGGTATTGATAATTGCTAATGAGATTTCAGAAGATCCAAAAAATTGTTATGAAGAATAAATCGAAAAGTAAAATATTCACGTGTTTAGGTAGCTCCACCCGTGGATCCGTCACACTATCAATAAATATATACCTGATTTCTCAAATTGTGCATATTTAATCTCTTTGCATCTCATCAGAAGTACAACTAAATTGAACAGAAATCTCCTGCAATATTGTCTGCTTTTTTTCGTAGTTACGGTATTTAACACACTTTATATTCCACAAAATGCAATTTTCCTCTTGATATATAGTAACTAATTTTAACACATTTTACCACACTTTTTGCCACTCTATTTTCTGCGACATATTTACCTGCCTGGCTATCTGAGTGCACTGTATTAAAGAAAGTCCAATAAATTTAATAATTGGATGTTTAGAGATTAAACATCAATATAAATATATCAAATTGGTTATTTTTGTCATTATTATGCTGTATAAAGCCTAAATAAAGTCATTTATACACACTGTTACAATTCGAATGTTGGAAGTTTGATAGTTGCTCTCAGTGCGAATATCAGTGAGGGCAAATCGGGACTTGCTAGCTGCCTGATAGCAAATCGTTACTGTACGACAGTTGCTCTCAAAACTGTGTCCACCTGCGAGAAAACTTCTCGAGAGTTTTCTCTCAAGTGGACACTTAGCATAACTTCTAGCAGACACCGCGGGTGACGTACTTACAGCGGCATACATGAGATTATTATAGAGATAGAATAGATATAAGTGTTTTAACAATAGCCTTGCGTTTCTTTGTATTTTTCACTCAAAGATATTAACACAAACAATACGAAGTTTAATGTATACTATACTCGGGCCAAAAAGAGTAGTCAGTAGAGCAAAAACTCACCGGCAATTCTTCAAAGGATTTAACTGTTATGGAATACAGAAGCGGCAGCTCGTTTTACCATATAATCCCATATAATTCAGAGAAATATATCCAGTTTTCTCCGCCTACCAGAGATGAAAACCACAACTAGGTCATTATGTTTAATTGGTATAGTCAACCAAATACAGTACGTGCTTGAACGTGCCGCCCTTATACCCAATAATTTGTTCGGCTATTGGAAAGGTCGTCGAGAGGGCTTAGATAGCGCATTCAGTGGCGTCACATATGCTGCAACGCAAAGGATGTGCATTGTTCAACTGCGTTGCTATACCTAATTCGTGGAGATAATGTTGCCAGATGTAAGCATATTATTTAAAATTTAAGACATGGTAACTCATACTCATGCATAATTAACACAATCCGCTTTCATTTGTTCGAATTATGGAATTTATGAAATTCGTAAATCCGTACGCCCCTGGCTCTACTGACTACTCTTTTTGGCCCGAGTATAGTTAAGTAGTCTCCTTAATGGAAATACAAAAGAATTAATAACGCTGATAATATGTGCTTAATATGTAATTTAAAGATCTTAAATTTATTTAATATCTCTTGTAGTTTTCAAGATATATAGAGTTGAAATCGTAAAAACTATATATACAGTATCCTTACACCGTTGATAAGATGACTTTTAAAATTTATCTTTGTTTAAAATAATTGTATTATCTTTTTTCCGAGCAGTTTTGATTAGAAAAATTTTTTTTTAATTTATCATATTTTTAATTTTTGTCTAAAACTGTCATAGATGTTTAGAAAATTCAGCTGCAGGATCGATCTCTTTTAATAAATTTAATTAATATCGCAAAACATGAAGAAATATTGACACAGTAAAAGTATCTGTTACATGGATTTATTTATTTAACGTCGGTCTGTTTCTCCTACTAATGCTAATCATTGATGCCAGGTGTCGAAATTTCGCCAAACCACTTTTTTGTTGAAGAGCAAAAATTTTTTACTTGCCTGACAAGACATTCCTTCGAAAATATGGTATATCAACTACACAGTTCTCACCTAAAGTTGCATATACGAAACGAAGTACTGTAATACAAGCCGCTAGAGGATGGGACGACGTCGCTTGAATATTAAAATTGGTTTTATATTAATATACCCTTTTACTGAAATATGACCGCCGCGTATAAGTCAGACAACTAACTATTAGCCCAGGGTCGATCTGAAGATTTATATAGGCAACCTTGAACAAATTAGAGACAAGCTGAAATTTGGTATATAAGTTTGTATTGGGGTCCTTAAAATACAACCAAACCCCACCGGTAATCCGCCGTGCCTGTCACCCCTAAACAACCCCCGAAAGGGGTGAAAATCGGACTTTTTTTAGTTTTTTGGCAATATCTTAAAAACAAAGCTATATACGAAAAAATATGAAGACAGAAAAATTAAAGAGTATAAAATTTCCTATAAAATTACGTTTAGCAGATATATTTTGCTTTACCAGTGGCGGAGTTATGATATTTTTAATAACTGGGTATTTTGTAAAAATACTCCCTAGACATTACTTATTGAATTTTGACATTAAATATACATAACAATATATATGGGTATTTTGGTAAATACATTTAATACATCCTTACGTCAATAAATTAGAAATAAAAAGCATACCAGTGGAGTAGGTAATATATTTCTAATTTCATACATTATTTTGTATTAGCTAATAGAACTTTAACATTTTACGTTCCTATTAAATGTAACAAAATAATTATTTTAAATATCCGTGGAATTTCTGTTAGAAATTGAGAGGAATTATTTTTATATTAATAATATTTAGGACATAATACCGCATAGCCCAGGGTCGATCTGAAGCTTTATATAGGAAACCATGAACAAATTAGAGACAAGCTGAAATTTGGTTATATAAGTTTGTATTGGGGTCCTTAAAATACCACCAAACCCCACCGGTAATCTGCCGTGCCTGTCACCCCTACACAACCCCCGAAAGGGGTGAAAATCGGACTTTTTTTAGTTTTTTGGCAATATCTTAAAAACAAACCTATATACGAAAAAATATGAAGACAGAAAAATTAAAGAGCATACAATTTCCTATAAAGATACGTTTAGCAGATATATTTTGCTTTACCAGTGGTGGAGTTATCGTATTGTAAATTCCAGTATATTTTAACAAAATACACATTTCCCACAAAATAATTACGTTACATTAATATATTTTACGTCTTTTACACCAAAACAGATTAAAACTATAATAATACATTAAATATGAGTTTTTTTTGTAGTAAGTAGCACAGTTGCTTTTTCTTAAATAAACTAAAATACTTACAGGTTATGTTTAAGTAAATGAATGTAATGTATGTTTTTAATTACTTATTATCCAATATATTTTATCTGCATGTTGAGATGTCGCCTTCCGCTTGTAAATCCTCAACTGCCCTATTAAAACAGGTTACGACATGAGCATGCACTTTTGCAACCACCTGATGAACAGTTGCAAAAAATTTGTTTAAGTAACCCTTTGGGGTCTATATCTTGATTAATCTGGACTGGAGAGATTCCGGAATCACTAGAAATCCATCCCCAGTCCTGGAGTGGTAAGCTATTATTCAACCATGATGCTTGAACCTAAAAGTTAATCATACATGTAAATAAAAAATGTATGTAGAGTTGCTGGATGAAATGTCCTATATGCATAGTACTGAGTTGCATTTATGATCGGTGGAAGTGAAGCCAGATTAAAATCTTTATTTAAACTTTGCTTTGCCACATACTGCTGGTAGATAATGTATCTGACGTTATTCAAATCGGTGCTTGTTGTCGAAATTAAGGTCCTCAATCTGTCTTTGGATATATTTGGATTGTAAAATTCTTCAAGAAGGTCAACCAACTTCTTCTTTTTCACAGTATTGACCAAATTAATTTTTCTCCTGGTAAACAGGCCAGATGTAGTATCACATCCGGAAATGGCGTGCATGGCAAATAATAATAATAATAAACGTCTTTATTGATGAGCGAAGTTTAGTACAAAATACTATTCTTACACTTTATTTATTTATTTATTTAACATTTATTAAAGGTCCCAACTTATGCTGCAACTTTGAAGTATTAGTAATTTTATTTGGTTTCGAACTTCTTCCTGGGCGTAGCATATACAAATTTTGTTTAGCGTAATGGAGTCTACTCAGTTGCCTTGACATGCGGTATATGTCCTTAATATTATTAATATAAAAATAATTTCTCTCAATTCGTAACAGAAATTCCACGGATATTTAAAATAATTATTTTGTTACATTTAATAGGCACGTAAAATGTAAAAGTTCTATTAGCTAATACAAAATAATGTATGCAATTAGAATATAGTACTCCACTGGTATGTTTTTTATTTCTAATTTATTGATGTAAGAATGTATTAAATGTATTTACCAAAATATCCATATACAATGTTATGTATATTTAATGTCAAAATTCAATAAGTAAAGGCTAGAGAATATTTTTACAAAATACCTAATTATTAAAAATATCATAACTCCGCCACTGGTAAAGCAAAATATATCTGCTAAACGCAATTTTATAGGAAATTGTATGCCCTTTAATTTTTCTATCTTCATATTTTTTCGTATATAGCTTTGTTTTTAAGATATTGCCAAATAACTAGAAAAAGTCCGATTTTCACCCCTTTTGGGGGTTGTTTAGGGGTGACAGGCACGGCGGATTACCGGTGGGGTTTGGTGGTATTTTAAGGACCCCAATATAAACTTATATACCAAATATCAGCTTGTCTCTAATTTGTTCAAGGTTTGACTGGATCGACCCTGGGCTACTATATTGCATAAAGAATATCGAAATAATGTTTATACTACTAGAAATTTTCGAAGCCGAATATTCTGATAAATAAAACTGATATCTTGATAATACAAGTATTTTTATACGTGTATACGGAATATGTGAAGTAATGTATTGAAATCTTAGCTGTAACGCAGATTGAGGTTTACACAAAATATGTTTAACTTACGTGATTGTGAAGATCGAGGGTTCAATTTCATCCCGAAGAAAATCTAATTTTTATTTGCGATTGGCTTCTGACTTAGATGGAGGAGGGAACTATCACTACTTTCGGCGTGGTTTGAACTCCACAATAAACTGTAAAACATCGCCACCCTTTACCTAACACAAAATCTTTTTTACAGGGAGTTACGTCAGTGACTTGGGAGACGTTTAAGAAAACATTTATTATAAAAAAACGAAAAATAAATTATTATTAATATTTTTCTACAGTAATTATTGATTTCCAAATTCTTTTTAAAATTATCTTATTTAATGCCGCACCAAAGTTCAATAGAAACTGGACAGGGCGAGAAAAATACATTCAACCAACAAAAACCACTCAGAAATTCTACTTTATCTACTTCAAGAACAAATCTAGAATTATCTGATTACACTTCAGCGTGTGTGGTTGCATATACACAAAGGGGCAAATATTGCAAAATAATACCTACATTTAAAACAATAAAATAAATTTCAAATTGAAATATTTAGTAACAAATAATCTATCCGCTACTCTTATAGGTATCTCCTTAGTCTAGCATTCCTACTTCTAAAAGTAATTTTTTTGCAATAGGAAAACAGTGAAGGACAGATTTATTTTAATAACAGGAACTACCTATCAGGTAAATCTATGAACCGGTTCTGTGTATTCTTACTTAACTTATAGTATCTTACCTTTCTTCCTGGACGTGGAGTATCTTTAACAAAATGCAGCAATGAAAAGTTTCAATATCGACATTGTCGTAAGCTTCCAGATCCTCTTGTATGTTATATTTTGTAATCACACCGCTAACACATAATAAATTTTACCACTTCCTAAAAATAATCCGCCTGAGAATTATAATGATAAGTCTTCTAAATATGCTATCAAAAGTACTGGAAAGAATCATTCTTAAGCAATAAAATTGTTAAATTGTATTCGTCTGCACAATTTTTTACTACAGAATCAGTCGGGATTTCGTGCTCTTCATAGTAGGGACTGCAATATCGGTATACTTATATATAATCTTTTTAAACAATATGGAATTCTTCCCTTGCCAAGTCTTTATATTCTGGAACTATTAACATATGTGTATAAAAATCAACATAGTTTTGAAAAAAATGAGGGAATTCATTCTTATGATACAAGTAAAAAATGTAATTTTCATATCCCAAATAAACATCTAAATATTATGTCTACAAAAGCCCATAATATCCTGGGACTGAAATTATACAATCATTTGCCTGTAGCATATAAAAATTCAAAAAATATATTTCTGTTTAAAAAACATGTTAAAATTCATCTTTTAAATCTATGTGCATATTTTGTTCAGGAATATTTAGAATAATGAATATTCACTCTAAACAATGTATTGTCTATGATAGTATATTTCTATTTTATTATTAATGTTACTTACTGTTTGTTATTTAATTTTGTGTCAATGTGTTACTAGTCACATATACTTGTTTCTGTTTATATATTATGTACTGTAAAATTTTCTAGTTTCTTGACATGTCCATTAGCTCTGCTCTGACTGGATTAATAAATTGAATTAGAATTTTAATTTGAATTTGAATTATATCGGTATACCGAAAACCGGTGTTTTAGCAATAGCTTTCAATACCGAAATACCGGTATTTATATCGGAAACTACCGGTATTTTGGTATTTTTATTATTTTATTGACAGATTCTTTGGTCGGCACTGTCGGTAGTCGGGTTTGAGAAATGAAGACGTTGAGTCGTGGTCGTCGTGGAGTCTCCTTGTACGTGCCGTGCGTGTCCTGCATATCCGCACTGTACGCAAAGTTTAATTTATACTTATAATTTAATCTGCACTTTGATGATGAAAAACGGTCCAAATTTTGAACCGAAATCCTCGAACCGAAACTATTGGTCCTATAAAAACAGTTTTGGCCTCAAATTATTTCAAATTCAATATACTTCAAAAATGATTATAACGGTCTTTGATGAAAAAAACAGTCCGGGTCAAAATCGACAAAAACTGGAAAAAGGCCAAAAATTTTTGACAATGACCCGGTTGTCTGCTGAGGTCGAAAACTTGGATTTAACATAAACAACATATCAAAAATGCAAAAATACGTGATTTGATGCAGCGTTCACCCCCTTTCTTGTTAAATTTGGCTGAATTATGATTGATATATTGATACCTCCTGCTCTTCCCTATACAATAGACAATATAAATATTCATAGTGCAGCGATCTGCGATAATTATTTTATTTTAATATTGCTTTATTTTATTAATAAATATTATAATATTGCTAATCTAATAGCAATATTGAATAGCAATTTGCTATTCATTTGTATTATTATTTTGTTATTGTTTGGAATTTTGATCGTTTTTGTTGTTTATTTTAAAAGAAACATTATTTTCTGTTATCAATTATTACAGTTAATGTCAAGAAATAGTTTAATTTCGTTGAAATGCTTTGGATTCGTGGCGTTATTAAGTTCGGAGCTTATCAGAGAAACAGCCTGTGGTAAGAGGTAAGATGCACCTGCATCGCCGGCTCAGCCGGAGAAAGATTCGAATATCTTCTAAGTTAATTTTTTTTAAATTTTATTATTATATTATTATTATTTAAAAATAATTACATCATTATTTTATATTATTTGAAATACCTACCTTATTTTTTGATTACCTAATATCTGAAATGCACAAAAGCTTTGTACCTATGTATTGTTCTATTTATCGCACAGTATAAATCCAATGTACCCAAAGAAAATTCCTCAAACATTATGAGTGTTCACGTGTGCATGTGTGTGGATGGGTGTGTGTATGCCTATGTATAAAAATTATAATTTTAACTTTGTATGCATTCAATTTTATTTCGCCCTACAACTACACTGTTTTGATATACAGGGTGATTCATAAGCAATGCGTAATATTTTACCTGCAGATTCTATAGCGGAAAATATGAATTTTTTACTTAATAGCTGGGGCTCAAATATTAATATTTAGTGAGATACAGGGTGTTAAAGTTATAAAAATAATTCAGCAATGTTGTTTCATGCTTATTTCCATAGCACCCTTTGTTAAAATTTTTAGCACTTACCCTTTAATTAATCAGGATGTTTGTTTAAAATTATGGGTGCGCAGGATTTTCTAAAATGTAAATATCTCGATAGGGGTGCATTTTATGTTTGTGTTTAAAAATAATTGTTAATTAAAAAATTTGCAATGAGATTATAAATGAACAAAGTACAAAAAAAGTTATTATGAATTATGTAAAACCAAGATAGCTTACGTAGCGCCCTCTATGCGATGCATCAGAAATGATAACATTCGATTTTCTCACATCAAAAAACTTAATTGTACCGACTTTTTAGTTTATGTGCGAAAAATTACTGAATTATTTTTATAACTTTAACACCCTGTATCTCAGTAGGTATTAATAATTATTGACCTCCAGAATTTCCGCTATAAAAATATATAATCTGCAGGTAAAATATTACCCATTCCTTATGAATCACCCTGTATACATATATATATGTATTACTCTATTCTTTAATGTTTTTTAAGTAATTGAAATTAATATAAATTCATACTTACTATAATATCTCAGTGTCGATCTATCTCAGGGAGTTACAGCCAGTTCGGTAGTCAATATAACAGGATGCTTTTAATTATTATTTGTATTTTTCTTTATCTTTTAATAAATAAACAAACAAATAAACCTAGCTTTAACCTTTTTATTTCTAAATGATTGAAATTAAATTCGATAAAATACCTTACCTGACCGACATCTATCTTATCTATTGACAAATATTTAATTTTGTACAATTTTCTATCTTATTTTAAATGTTCTCCAGAACTATCAGTAGATGGAGTACTATACATAATCCATAGACAAACTCGGTTGGTACACATGCAATACACTGACGTGTCAAATTTTTGTGTTTATAGAGAAATGTTTTTTGCCGTTTACCCAACACGATGCAGCTACGAACACGTGTTTCGGAGTTATTCCTCCTCATCAGCGTAGCGAACTTCCCCTTTCTTTTTAATTGTTTATGTTTACTACTGTCAATAAATTATTTTTCGTAAATTTCACTATACCTTTACATTTATATATTTTCCATTATACTTCGATAGGCCCGTCCTTCGAAGATCACTTGGTAGTTGCTCTGATTCACTCTTGTGTGCGTAATGTTGAAAGATAACAGATTTTGTGAACGCCGCTGGCCATCGTCCTATCATTTGCCCATTATAGTTCTTACGCTCGAACTGTGTGTAGTGTTTGATATTGGAAGTGCGAAGTGCGTGTTGTTATTTGGAAAATGCCAAAACGAAAATCGAAACAACTACAAAATATTAAAAAGAAATTCCGGAAACTGGAAAGAATGCTAAAGGACGTTTCATGTAAGTACATTTTCACATACTTTTGTTATATTCAGGTGGAAATAGAAATCGCCATTGCCTGTAATCTAGAATATTGTACCCGTTTTTGTCACAAAAACATAAAGATAATAATTGAATCACAAAAACCGTAAAATCGTTTTTGTTACTGGCCATTTATTTGATTGAACAGCTAAAGTAGGCCATACATTAACAAATTTTACATGCACCGTGTAATAGCGAGTGTGGTTTCATGTGAAGATGGGAAACGAAAATGACGAATAATATCTTCAATTCCTTTCCATAGAGTTTTATACTCACGAAGCTCATACCGTGTAATAGCGTGTATAGTTTCATTTGGGGAAAAATAAAAATAATAATGATAATAATGTAACAAGTAATATGTTCCTTTATTGTCCAACGTGACGTTATTATACTGCATAACAGCGGTGATGACACACAAATCCTAAAATGAAGTAATATCAATTTGGGACATGAAACATTTCGTAAAAATAATGCCGTAATAAAAGAGGATGTTCATCTAAGTCTCATTACAGGTAGCACTGATTCCACCTCTTCTAGTTCCGATGATTCAGAAATGGAACCAGCGCAATCTGATATAGAGCCATACCGGATTCAAGTCCCGGCAATGGTGCATCAAGGGGAACCACAAGTAGCAGATCCCGTAGCAGAGGACCTGACAGCTCTGCTAGGAGAAAGTACGGATGTAAAAAGTCAGGTGGGACCAGACTTAACGGAAGATCTCGCCACTAGATGGAAAACCTACCTCACTACAGGACTCTCTAGAGACATGAGGCAAAAACTCATGAACCAATGGAACATCCCCCAAAACTGCATTTCTCTAAGTGCCCCAAAGCTCAATCCTGAAGTGCAATCACTGCTTTCACCGATTAACCACAAAAAAGATGTTTTTCTACAAAACCTACAAGACATCATGGGGAAAGGCCTTTCGGCTTTGGGATCTGGTATCTCTATACTATTGACAGATCGCCAAAATCAAGATCCAAACACAATTTCTACAATGGTTAGTGCAGGCCAACTACTCACGAACATGCATCACACATTGTCTAGTCATAGACGACACCAGCTAGCATGCCATTTGAATACAGGGGTGCAAAAAATAGCTGAAAAACAACCTATCGACGAATTTCTGTTTGGCGTAGACTTTGCCGAGAAGTGCAGGTCTGCTAAAATCATGACAGAGACGGCCAAGGAATTGCTCATTGCAGCTCCCAAACCATCATCGTCGGGAAAATTTTTAAACTCCCAGCGACCCTACCTCAAAAAGAGATTAAAAATATCGAACAAGGAGAGAGGAACGAGCAGGCATCCAGACTTCAGGCACAGAAAAAGCGGACAGAATTGGACCAGGGCACCGAACAAGAGTTACGGAGAAGGACCCAGCAAGAAGATGAGAAAATAGAGGTAGGTTATGCAGGTAGAATAAAATATTTTTATCAAAACTGGCTAGGATTAACAAGTGACCAAACCATATTAGGCTGGGTAAAAGGGTATAACATCCCTTTTATTAATACACCATCTCAGAGGTCGTTACCAAAAACTACAATATCAGATGACATTCGGTCTAGTATAAAGGATCTCTTAGGCATAGGTGCCATCTCAATAAGATCTCACTGTAGAAATGAGTTTTTGTCCTCATATTTTATCAGGAAAAAGCCCAATGGTAAAAATAGATTTATTCTCAACCTTAAAAACTTAAATGAATTTGTAAAATGCCCTCACTTCAAATTAGAGGATTACCGAACAGTTAAAAACTTTGTTACGGAGAACTGCTTTATGTCATCCATAGACCTTAAGGATGCATATTTTCTGATTCCAATAAAAGAAACTCATAGAAAATATCTTAGGTTCGAATTTGAAAATACAGTATATGAATTTACATGTTTGCCTTTTGGACTCTCAGTCGCACAGTTTGTGTTCACAAAAATTTTCAAACCTATTCTCAATCACTTAAGGTCTAAGGGGTGGTTGTCAGTCATTTATTTAGATGACTTGTTATTATTTGGCAAAACTGAAATACAGTGTATGGAAAACCTTAGATATACAATGCAACTAATATCATCTTTGGGTTTTATTATAAACACCGAAAAAAGTAATCTTAAACCGACACAAAATATAACTTTTCTGGGTTTCACTTTTAACAGTACAGAAATGACAATGTCTCTTCCCATTGAGAAACAGCAAAAAATTTCAAACCTACTAAGTAGAGTTAGAGAAAAACAGAAAATCAAAGTAAGGTTGTTCGCGAAATTGATAGGTACCCTAGTGTCCATCTGCCCCGCCGTACTTTACGGATGGGCACATATTAAACTCCTTGAAAGGGAAAAATACCTAGCCCTCCAAAGAGAAGGGGGGGATTATGAATCAATAATGGAACTACCAGGGTATCTACAGGGGGATTTTCAATGGTGGATAGATCACTTATCCACAAAGCTGATATTAGAATGCAGACGTATACAAAGACCATATTTACAGACGCATCGAATACAGGGTGGGGCGCAGTAAGTGAAAATAAAATATCAAGAGGTTTTTGGACCCCATGCGAAGGTATCCAACACATCAATTACCTTGAATTGTTGGCTGCTTTTAATGGGTTAAAATGTTTTGCCAGACATTCACAAAACTGCAGCATTTTGCTCAGGATTGATAACACTACAGCCATTTCCTTGATAAACCGAATGGGTGGAATTCGATTTCCACGGCTGAATGATATAACTAGGCAAATTTGGGACTGGTGCGAAGCTAGAAATATCATGATATTTGCATCATATATAAATACGAAACAAAATATAACTGCAGACAAAGAATCCAGACAAAAAAATATCGAAACAGAATACAGTATTAACCCAAAAATATTTGCAAAAATAGTTGAGGTTCTGGGCACTCCAGATATAGACCTATTTGCATCCTACTCAAATAAAAAATGTGAAAATTTTATTTCTTGGCATCCAGACCCAGAATCTCTGGCAGTCGACGCGTTCACATTATACTGGGGTGATAAATTTTTTTATGCTTTCCCACCATTTCCACTTTTGCCTAAAGTACTCAATAAAATTGTCTCTGACAAAGCAGAAGGCATCGTGGTATTTCCAATGTGGAAAACACAACCATGGTTTCCTCGTCTCGAAAACCTGATTTCATCTGAAATTCTAATATTTAGACCAGAAAAAAATCTATTATTATCACCTTTCAGGAAACCGCACCCATTATGGAGGAGCCTTACCCTGGCTGCAGTGAAACTCTCCGCAAAGCATACACCAGGAGAGGTATTCCTGAAGAAGCCATCGACTTGGTTATCTCCTCCCTGAGCTCTAGTACACAAAAACAATACAATACAACTTACGTAAAATGGTGGGAATTCTGCAAAGGTGTAGAGATTTTTTCCTCAA
Organism: Rhagium mordax; assembly: GCA_963680705.1. Lineage (NCBI taxonomy): Eukaryota > Metazoa > Arthropoda > Insecta > Coleoptera > Cerambycidae > Rhagium > Rhagium mordax. Next base: position 22,512,461 of record OY796661.1, on the reverse strand, counting down.
ATCCGAACAAGGTTATGCAATTCCTAAAACAGCAGTTTGATAGAGGTGCAAATTACGCGACCCTTAATACTCATAGATCCGCTCTTAACACCCTGTTAGATATTGGAAATACAAAAGAAATTGCTAGATTTATGAAAGGGGTTTTTAGAACTCGTCCTACTTTTCCAAGGTATAATGAAACCTGGGATCCCTACCCAGTGTTGTTATACTTGGAACAGCTGGAGCCTCTTAACACATTGACGTTAGAAAATGTAACCATTAAGCTTGTTCTTTTACTAGCCCTTACATCGGCTCAAAGAGTGCAAACTCTATCAAAGATAAAAATATCAAACATCACTAAATTTGATGATAGACTCGATATCCAAATTTCGGATTTAATAAAAACCTCAGCACCAAATAGAACTCAACCTAAACTCACCTTTCCTTATTTTGAATATAAAGCTTTATGCGTCGCTACAGTATTAACCCACTATCTGAATATCACTAGAGATCTTAGAGGAAGCGATGACCAAGTGTTAATAACAATTAAAAAACCTCACCACCCGGCAACGCAACAAAGTATAAGTCGGTGGATAAAAAAAGGGTTAAATTTAAGTGGAATTGACACCACTGTTTTCAAAAGTCATAGCACCCGCCACGCGAGCACTTCTGCAGCGCACAGGCGAGGTCTCTCTATAGACAATATAAGGAAAACTGCAGGTTGGACCGAAAAATCCAAAACATTTAATTTATTCTATAATAGGCCTATTCGACAAAATGCAGAATTTGCAAAATGCATCCTGAATAATAATTCCCCTAAATAAGACTGACAAAGCATAATCAGTTCAACAAATACTCCTTATAAGCATCTTAAATGTATATATATATATATACATATATTTGGTTTTGTGGCTGTTATATTGTTATAATTTTATAATTATATTGTTCATTGTTTCATATTACTGTTGAAAACCTATGTAATTTATATTGAATGCAATGGTTGTAATTTTTATAAAATTATTGTGATTATACTATTATACTATTATTATATTTACATTATACCTATACAGTTTAATTTCTAAATAAATAATCAAAAGGGAAAAAAGAAAAAATATATATTTTTTTATAAGATCGCTGCTTAGTTACTTTAAACATCTACCAAGTGATCTTCGAAGGACGGGCCTATCGAAGTATAATTTGAGGTTAAACGACTTACCTTAAGGAAGTTCAATCCTCAATTATACGAGATAGGCCCGTCCGAAGAAGATCACACCCCACCCACCCTATCGTGCCCAAATACAGCGATCTAAGTATCGCGAAGAACATAATGAGCAAATGATAGGACGATGGCCAGCGGCGTTCACAAAATCTGTTATCTTTCAACATTACGCACACAAGAGTGAATCAGAGCAACTACCAAGTGATCTTCTTCGGACGGGCCTATCTCGTATAATTGAGGATTGAACTTCCTTAAGGTAAGTCGTTTAACCTCAAAATATATTTTATTTTGATTTTTAGTTTCAATTCTAATAAGACAAAGATGAATTTGACTGCTAATGAATAAATAAAAGAGAACAAGTCGTATATCATCATGAAGATAATTTGATGTAGAATCCGCACATCACATAAAAAACATAGGTTCCTAATTAAAAAAATGTGAAACATTCAGCTTTTTTTTCAAATACACGAAAAATAGAAAATGATCCTAGTAGACATTATGCATATCAAATGTGTGCAAATAATGCTATCATCAGCAAAGCAACAATAAATCATTTTTTTGTTTCCACAGCCTCCCAACCACATTTTGTTTTCTGGCGGCGAATCACCAACTTAAATTTAGTATAAAAGTAATGTTTCGCCGCCCTCTTGAAAGCAAATGTCAATGTGTTATATGTCATTAGAAAGGGAATTTTATGTAGATTTCAAGTATTGAAAAAAAATTGGGTGTTCTCATTTAAAATAAGAAAGTTGATACCACTTCCGGTTAAACCGGAAGTGGTTTTAACACATTAACACATGATTTATGTCAAAATATGAGAATCTGTGTATTTATTTCACAATAAAATTTTGAAATTTTCATCTATGAAAATGCTAACAAAAATGGGGGGGGGGGGTAACTACTTCTACCCGGTATTTATAAATGGACTTTTAATAGGTACACTATGTAGCTTCATACATTATATCTAATTAATATTATTAACAAATTTAAAACTATTAAAAATTGAATCATTCAGGACATATTTACGATCTCTCTCTGTAAGTTTATTTAAAATTTGTAGGTCCACTATGCATTCTTTTTCCGTCATTTGTAATATCCGTAGTGGATATAATATAATACACATTACACACCCCATAAAAATTATCGCATCACTAGAAATTGACCATAAGTTTGATGTTAATTATCTTCGTTTGTCCGAATTAAATGATCTTTTTTTTGCATTGTAGGTTGACTCTTCAGGAATGTTACTGTGCTTTATAGTAAAAATTCACTTTTGCTTGAATATCGCGTGTAGTGATGTTCTACTTCAGTCTTCAATACAGTAATTTGGCGAGCTTGTATGATTATTTCTTGTTCGGTATATACATATAACCATAATAAATAATTTGTTTCGTAATTCTTGGTATCTCACACCAATTGACATTATGAGCATCTTTCTGATTTTGGAAATATTTGATATTGATATTGATGTGACATTTTTCAGGTAATGTGGGAGAAGGAGAGAGGAGAGGAGATAAATAAAAAATTTTGTGTAACTTAATAAAAATAACTATACAGCACTTGCAATATAAGTATACAGTTTTAAAATGGTACTTAGTATATTGTGCGACAAGTAAAGGAAAGTGCAAATTTCTCACGAGTTTAAAGAAATGAGAAATTGCATTTTTGCACATGTAGCACACTATACTTTTTCTACAACCACACTTTTTTTCCAAAAATAAAAAACTAATAGATTTTTTTTCCATTAACATTTAAAGTTTTTCTTGAAACTGTGCAGATAAAATTAATGCGGCACAGTTATGTCACTTTGCGGCATGCTTATGTCACTTTTTAAGTGCTGCGAAAAATTATCTAGTTTGCGTACAGTGCACAAAAGCGTGTTTTGGATAGTGGTAGTAGAAAAACATAATTTTATGCATATATATTTTATCTTAGATTTAATGGTTACAACCATGGTGTAAGTATCGTTTTAACACCCACTCCTGAACATGTTACTAGTCATAAGGAGTGTATACTATGGTCCATGTCTAGCTCCTTCCAATTTCAAAGAAGTTTTACTCATAACTCAGTTTAGCCATTTTAAATTTGTGGAAAAATTTAAATTGTAGGTATAAAAGCCATGTTGAATTTAGTCATTCCTCTTAATGTGTGTAATTATTATGTTGTCAAATAATGATAATGTAATTATACGCTACTCAAAGGGGTACTTGTACAATTTTGTGTTCGACTTTGATATATATTTATTGTTGTAATCTTAAGTGTTTTATCTGAATAGGGAGAAGATGAAAATGTTATAACAAGTTTCTAACTTGTCTTGGCAAATATACATAACTATACGGGTAATGCTGTAGAACTCATTTTAAAAATTTATCCAATTTTACCCAAATGACTATATCCATCACTATTTGTATCAATATTAACCATTTTAATTAAAAAAAAATTGTATCTCATGTGATGTGAATCAGTTAATTTTGATTATATATAGGTATAGTCTTGAAAATGTTGATGATATTGTTTGTTTTTGGAACGATAGCTTATTATCTCTGTTTGACAAGCATGCACCGTATAAAACTGTTCGGATAACTAAACCTCGAGCTCCATGGCTGACGGAGAAATTGAGAATTATGATGAAAGTTAGAGATCAAGCGCTTTTAAGATATAGAAAAATTAAAAGTGATGCAGCTTGGAATGACTATAAAACTGTAAGAAATTTAGTTAACCCCGCAATTAAAGCAGAAAAAAAGGCGTATTTGAAGGCTCAATTTTAGAAAGATGCAAAAACATTTTGGAAAACATTGAAAGTTCTATAATATCATCCCGGTTGAGGAGAACTCTTGTGTTACAGTTGCCGATGCAAATTTGTTTAATGATTCTTTTGTCAATAGTGTACCTCGGATGCATGGTAATGATAACTATAACGATAAATAATAACTTTATTTCGGAAAATTATGAAAATGGCATATATTCGGGTGTTACTGATAAATTTTCCTTTAAATCAGTAACTTAATAATAAAGTTGAACAAATTGTAGCCACTATCTAATGCTAAAGGAATGGACGGGATTGACCTTAAGATGCTTACTTTGGTAATTCCTTATTTAAGCAAACATCTAACTTTCATTGTTAATAAATGTCTTATGTATATGGTAATTATCCTCAGCTATGGAAATCAACAATTATTGTTCCAGTACCTAAAATAAACAATCCTACTCTAGTTTCACACTTTAGACCCATCAGTTTGTTGCCAGTAATTTCAAAAATTCTGGAAAAAATTGCATCTGAGTAGCTTTGTGTATTTCTTGAATCAAATAGTATTTTACCATCAATTCAGTCTGGGTTTACGGCACATCATAGTACAAGTACTGCTTTATTACATGTTACGGATGACATTTATAGGGCTAATGCTGCTAGAAAAAATGCAGCTCTAGTACTTCTGGATTATAATAAAGCTTTCGACACTTTAGAATATACTATCTCGTTTTCAAAGTTGAAATACTTTGGGTTAGATGCTGGTACAATAATTACATTTTTTCAAAACTATCTTTCGAGCAGGGGACAGAAGGTTCCCGTGGACAGTAAATATTCTGATGTTATTAATACATATATACATATGGAGGTGTCCCACAAGGTAGCATTCTGGGTCCTCTGCTTTTTACTATTTATACAGCAGATTAAAATATTTGAAAAATTGTGATATGCATCAGTATGCTGACGACACTCAAGTTTATTTTTCATTCCTTTCTGAAGATATTCACAGAGCTGTGGAACAAATTAACTTTGACCTTCTTACTATATCTGATATATCTGAAGTATCTAGAGTACATAAACTTGTTTTAAATAAAACTAATACAGAGTTACTAATTTTTGGAACAAAGAGAATATTTTGAATAATCCTGGCTTTAAAATTGTTATCGATGATATATCTTTGGTGCCTACAAATTCTTGTAAAAATTTGGGATTTTACCTTGTAGATCTCAGATTTATTACACATATTAGTAATTTATAACAAAAATCGTATTGTAAACTGAGAACATTTTATATTCATAAAGAATATTTAAGCTCAGATATAAAATTACGACTTTGTGATGCATTAATCTTAAGTAACCTTGCTTATTGTGACACTGTTTTTTTTTTGGCCTGCGTTGTTGGGCAGAGATAAGGACAGTCTTCAAAAAATACAAAACTCCTGTTTATAATTTACTTACTTATAATTTACACAAATTTGACCATATTTCAGAAAATTGGTTGAACCTTTGTTAGGAAACATTTTTGAACAAAGTTTTCTTATGAAAGTCTACTTTTTTTCTAGTTGTTCTATCACCTATCAAAATTAATGACGTTTAACCTGGACCACCCTGTATACTCTATAAAGGAATCCTAAGTAAATTTTTCTACTTTCCAACAGAGGGCAGAATATGTGGCCGCATTTTGTATAATAATCTGCACATATTACCACTGATTGATTGCTGCAAACACCAACAGGAAGAATTAATTCCTAATAAGGAACTTTCGAGCCAGTCGTTTATAGACCACCAAATACAAGAGAGAAATAAACGACCAGGGAAATACAATATCAGGAACGCCATTTCAGTCGTGTTGAAGTGGCCTACTTTCCGCAAGTTTACGTCACCCAGCTTGTGCTGATGAGTGCCAGAAAGCACAAAACTAGTTCATAAGTGGTGCAACACGACTAGCTCGAGAGTTCCTTATTGGGAAAAATTCTTTGGTGGTTGCTGCAATCAATCAGTACTAGAATTTTGTGGTAATATGTGATTATTGTACAAAATACAGCCGAGCTAGTGACCTGTAAATCAGCGATTGGCGGGGCATATTGCCCTGAAAATGGCTGCTGGCCACAGTTTGATTTTATTTCTTATTTTTTAAGCCATGTAAAAAAATCGCTTATTTTATGCTATTTTTATTGTAGCGTTTTTTCTTTGTGTCCACATTTATAAAAATAGAGTCTAATTTTTAAGTGAGTATTATTGGACAAAAACAAAAATTTAATGTACTATAATCGATCGGTTTCGATCATTTCTATTGACCTTCTTCAGAATCTACAACATTTTTTGGATACGTTAAAATTGATTTTCATAAATAAGAACATTAAATAACTTACTAATTACTATGTAAGCCTCCAATATAGCCACAGTCAGAATAAGAAAATAATTCTATGTGAAGCATTAAAACAAACATAAAAGCAGATTAATATTACAAGATAAATAAATTAATTATAATAATGTATGATCAAGTACACTTCACAGCAGTCATCAATGTAATAGAAATATTCACCGATAAAATATTATTTGTGTTTTTATAATTTTTTTGCGAATACCTACCTAAAAAATAATTCAAAGGAATTTATAGTAAAAATTTATTAATAACATTAATTATTGTGGTTTTTTTATACAAACTTATACAAAATATTCCTATATAATTATCAATAACTGTTCTTAAATTATTACAATCATTATTTATATTAGTATATATCGTCTCTAATAATAATCTTTTACTTAAATTGTTTTCCTTATGTAAAATTTTCACATCATCAAACAAAAAATTATGATTATTTTCTATTGCCTGTATAAACAATGCTGATGATTTTTTTTATTTTTTGAAATATCATAATAATTGTAGTTGTACATTCTAGATTTTACCCATTGTTTTGTTCGACCAATATAATAAACTCCACACTGGCATGAAATCTTATACACCATATTAGAATAATTTAATTCCTTTGGACATTTATCTTTACATGTATTAAACAAAGAAACTAATGGATAATTATTATTTATTTTGCAATTTTAAACTGCTTTTATGTTTGTTTGAAAACTCCACATAAAATTATTTTTTTATTTTGACTGTGCCTATATTGGAGACTTACATAATAATTGGTAAGTTATTTAATGTCTTTTTATTTATGAAAATCAGTTTTAATGTACCCAAAAAATGTTGTAGATGCTGAAGAAGATCAATAAAAATGATCGAAATCGATTATATTAAATTAAATTTTTATTTTTGTTGTTTAAACAATTAAATAAGCAAATAATTGAAAAGACAACACAACTAAAACACATATAATAAGAATTCTTCAATTTTACACTGATCTCAACAAAACCTATACATAATATCTCAACCAATTGATCAAGATAAACCTGTAAAAGTTATATTTGAATAATCATAATCACAGTTTTAAAACAAAATTATTGTAATAAGTAAACAAAAGGCCGCCAGACGACAACAGTCGAATTTTTTTTGTACTTATAAGACAGCTATGATGAAACAGCTTTCATTTAAAAAAAATTCATTCAATTCGATTGAGGAAAAGCTGCAAGACAACAGTCTTTAAGATCGCATTGTATTTTAAATGCATAAATCCGTGTGGCTGAAATATGAACCAACCAGATATTTACTGGATACCCTGCATTTTTATTAGTCTCATACATTCCTAAAAACATCTCAAAAGTCAAAATCCGTCACTCATATTTTACAAACAAGAGTCACAATATCACCTAGTTTAATTGGGTAATTGGGTAATACTAACACAACAGCATTTTATATAAATAACTTTGAAAATAATGCGAAAACCTTTGATTGAATCATTAATTATGACAAAAATTGTTAATTTTCCAAGTAATAAAAGAAATGGTTAAAATAATACAAAATTAAACAATATGAATCCATTATTCATCTTCATCGGCGATTTTTCTGTATCCTCTTGAATTATTTCAGTAGGTCCTCTTGAAAAAATCTTCATTTTCATTTCCTTCCCTGTACTCTAGTAGAACCACACGAGATGCGTGCACACATCAGAAACCCGAGTAGATAAATGATGCGATGGCCTCCGCGTCGCCTCAACATTTTTTCTCCTAGGTTTTCAAAAACAGCTTATTATGCGGTGAAATAATCAAGTACAAAACGCTTATAATATATTAAATACTTGTACAATTGTACATTTATTGTCATTTTTGTAGAGTTATAAGAATTTACATGAGTCACATGCACGAACTACATAAAGAACATTGTTTTCTTAATCACGCGTTTGATGTATTTTCTGATAAATTGTCGATTTATCAATTATATAAAATGATACCATCAAAAAGTATGTAAGCACTTCAACATCCACTTTGCGTGTTTTTGCGTTTTCTTTACTTTTAAATATTTTATAACACCTTATAATTAGCGAAAATTTGCATAGTTGTCAGCGTAGCTTAATGTATCCATTAAGCTACGCTACGCTGATGAAGAGCAATAACTCCGAAACACGTGTCCGTAGCTGCATCATGTTTCTTTCCTGGGGTAAATGGCAAAAATTTTATCTATCAAATTCAGTGCCTACAAAATGTATCTTGAAATATTTTGTTAACCATCTCACACAAGTCATCGAAGGAACTCCCTCAAAATCATAGAATTTTTTGTTAGGGAAAGAGAGACGAAACGAATCACAGATACATTTTTTACTTTCTTCGGGATGAAATTGAACCATCGATCTTCGCAACCAAGTAAGCCGGCACCAACAAATTTACCCATTCACCTACTCAATTACGATGTCTGTTGCAGACATTTGGGTACTATCTGGTACTATTCAAAGATTAAATGTCCCAGATCAACTTGACTAATATGGGGTTATACATAATTTCAGAGTAATATTCTTAATGTCAATCTTTAAAGCGCAAAGTAAAGAAATACAACCAAAATGAGTAACAAGAAATCAGGTGAGAACTGAAGTGTTTCAATATCTGAGATCTTATGCCTTATCGGCGTTAGTATTACTTAGCACATGCCAGTTATTATTCATTTAATGTAGACAAATTCAAGGAAAACCTACTCGACTACCATTACTATATAAGATACACAGGTGTTAAGATTACTTAGAAAGAAAGCAAGTAAAATTATCACTAGTACATAATGGAATCAGTTTTATATGTATCCAAGAGGTACAGCAGATAAGTGCACCATAGATATTTCTAAAAGGTGTATGAATTACATGTATCTGCGATTCAATAACATACCTAATGATAAAGAGGAGGTGGCAAAATTTTCAGGATATATATTCAATCATAAATCAAACAAAAGAAAAAAGTTTCTAGATTCGTAGTGGAGCTGTTCAATTTTTTTTTTAAGATAAAGATCTACTAATAAAATTTATAATTATTATTTATTTCCTGATAAATATTGACAAATCACTACTTTATATTTTGTATATCTAATTTCAGTATGCTACTTAAGATTAATTTTAAAAGTCACTACTACGTAGGTAATTCTATTGTTGTTGAGTTATCTTACCACTTCAACCTGCATCTTTAAATTATTCCTAATATTTAAGGAGTCAGTTCGTTGCTATTGTAATGAAAAATAAAAATTAAATACTACAGCTCTTACGATCCCCTTTAATTTTATACGGGAGGCGCTACATATTTAAATTGAAATATTCTGGGATTAATTTTTTCAGAAAAGTCACGGGCGACACTGGAACTCATAGATAATAGTCAAGTGGACTTTGTTGTTAACTAAGTCATACATATATATTTATAGTATTAATTATTCAAAATATAAAGTAAGATGAAGCTAACACCGCTAGTTAGTTAATAATTAATTGTAGCGTGCAATTATTTCTTTTTTCAAATAAGTACCGCTTCTCTATGCCGATTGCCCACAGCGTAAATCTGGCTAAATCGCTCTAAAAATGAAACAGATTGTTGGTATTAGTTCACACTTAGTTACTGTATGTATGATAAAAGAATTTTGCAGTAGTTATGTGATATGCGAAGGAGCTGTTCATGATCAGAACTGGCACCATATCATTTACTTTTCCCAACAACACTTCAGCTCCATTCAGTCAAATTTTGTTCCTTCGTTCCGCTCGCGTTCTAGTGTGTTTAAATTAACGCCTGAGGGGCGGCGGCGACGCTATCAGGACGGTATATCTCGGGCGCCAGTTTCTGTTTTAAAATGTAGAAACACCACTTTTTCCTATTAGCGGGATAATACTACAGGCTTAGGTAGCTGCAGTGAAGAAACGGTAATACCAGGAATCTAATAACCTCTAAAGAAAACTTAGAAATTTCCTTGTAAAAGTTAAACAGGTCTTATTTTACCATAAATCAATAACACAGCAAACTGCTTATTACTATGGTTAAAATAAATATATGTAGAGGAAAACTTACAACAGGCAGGCTATGGTTGATACTAGCAATAATATGGTTAAGCAGTAAAGCGTACAACGGCAGGCAAAGCACTCTAAGTAATACCCAATAAATACCTACTTGATTACGATCATATACAGTATTTTCCCGGATTGACTTCATAATAGGAAAAACTTTTTTTTTTTCGTTTTTTTGACAAAATAAAGTAATGTATCTCGTAGACAAACTTGAATAAATACCTACTTGATTACGATCATATACAGTATTTTCCCGGATTGACTTCATAATAGGAAAAACTTTTTTTTTTTCGTTTTTTTGACAAAAAGTCTCTCTTAATAAGAACTCCTGCTTACTCTGAAAATAGCATTTCCAAAAAGTTTTTTCTATTGTGAACTCAATCCGGGGAAACACTGTATATACAGGGTGTTTCAAAAGTAAGCGTAAACCTTCTGGGGGCGTAATCCTCGAATAATAATAAGACAAAAAGTTCCTATCAACATGGGTCCGGAAATGCTTTTTGAGGAAGTTACGGCCCTTTAAATAGCGAATAAAAAAGGTTCTTATTTTATTGAATCTTTTAATTTTAATATTTACTAAACTAGACTGGACCAAAATTAAATCACATGTCACAATGACAATCAGTATCAGTAAAACTTCAAATTACTTGAAAACAATGACAAACGTTTGTATGATCGACTGTTGTATCTTTTTCATAATCAATTTTCTCGAAAACGGTTCATTCTATCGGGATGAACTAGGAGTACCTTTTTTACGTAGAAAACTTTGAAATTTTATAATTTTCAACGAAAACCTTAATAAACTGAAAAGAAAAAAAAATGGGATTATTTCAGCCCTTAACCTTCCCTGACTAAAATTTTTAAATTCTGAATTCGGCATCGAGTTCAGCGTCAAAAGTTTATACAGTGTATGTATTTTCAAAATTTTATTGTTAACGGTTTCGGAAATATTGCGGAAAAACCGTTTTCATGGTGCCCCATTCGAAGGGCCGTAACTTCCTCAGAAAGCATTTCCGGACCCATGTTGATAGGAACTTTTTGTCTTATTTTTATTCCAGGATTACGTCCCCAGAAGGTTTACGCTTACTTTTGAAATACCCTGTATAATTTACATTACCGCTGCCGTTACCAAATAAGTTGTATGAAATATCCAGTATCCTTTGAATTACATTTGTAATCAAAGAAAGTAAACCCTCGATTAACTGGAATCTTAAATTAGGTGACATGGATAATAACTGCTAGATTCTCCACCGATTGGACACGGACATCAGGGATGCAATCAAAGAAATAAAGCTCGTGAACCTTCACACTACATAGCACCCAGCTTGGCCTGAACTAGAATACAACAGTCTTTGTTACCACTAAATAACAATATACCATCAGTTTCAATTATGCAATCGCTTGAGAGTTAATCTCAAAGCAATACGCATCGTGTTCTTCAGAGGCAATACTTTATCAATTACAAGGAGGAGACACAGAAGAAATTAGATCCAGACCAACGAAATCGAACGGTGAGATAAGGAGTAAAGGAAATATTACTTATTAATGAATATAGTAGATTAGTAATTAACAGTTGCAAGTAAACGAAAGACATAATGTAGCTAGTACAAAACATGAAAAGAGACATACGGCGACTACTTATAATATACATATAACAATAATAAACCACTTATTTTGTGAATTCTGGTTATCTCACACCAATTGATATTATGAATATCTTTTCTGATACTGGGAATATTCAATACGTCACTTTTCGGGTAATGTGGGAGAAAGAGAGGAGTCAAATAAAAAATTTTGTGTAGCATCTTATAAAAGTAATGTTTTATGATGTTTTTCTGATTTATTTTAAAAAATTACATTCTGTTCTGATACGTTTAAGATTATACAAAAATTATCAAAAAAATAGCATTGGTAAATTTACATTATTATTTACGAGGACACTTTAATGTGCCCTTCGGTATATATTTTTCCTTTCAGGAATCGCCGGATTAGGACAAGAAATGAAATTAAATTAATTCATTAACTGTCGTTTCGACTTTAATTATTTAAGTATTCTGCAGAGTTCTGAATTATAAAATTTTTTATATAAAATGTCCCTTTAATGTCTATATCAAAAAATTTTATAATTCAGAACTCTGAAGAAGACTTAGTTAATTAGAGTCGAAACGTTAATTAATGAATTAATTTCATTTCATTACTTGTCCTAATCCGGCGATTCCTGAAAAGGAAAATTATTATTTACATTTATTTAGTTAGATAGAGATATGAAAAATATATCTCTCTTCGCTTAATAAATGACATGAGACAATGAGTTGAGATTACACAACAGTATACAACCACTGTCGGTAAGAACATGGTTATACACTATACGCATTATTATCAACACAAGACCAAAGTTTACAACTTTGACAAGACCTTAAATTATAAGAGTTCAATTGCTACTAAACTTAAAGGAGTTAGAACTGGACCAACTACAGCAGCAGTCGACATAAAGACCATAAATGCATCTTCAACTTTTTCAGGTTCGACAGACCTAAAAAAATATTTAAATGATATCGCGTAAAAATCAAAATGCATAATGTGTATGTGTGACGAAAAATGGTTGATCAGTGAATTGCATGAAAAAACAATGCCAGTATCGAATCTGAGCACCAAATACACAAATTTGTGTGTTAATCGAATGTAAAACTTTCTTGTCAGAGGCAAACAAACATTTTCCATCACGCTGTAGATAAATAAATACTTACTTTCCAACTTCCAAGAATACCATATTAAGAATGTATCCATTAGAGAAATTGAATATACCTAGTATAATAAAATATTGCCAGTCATGAGGTAGAAGTACTTCCGAGTGGGTTCTTGGTTGCGCGTTGCAAAAATATATAAGAGGTATGAAAATCACCATTCTCACAAGCATAAATGCTGTGAGAGCATATTTATTGACAGACTGCAAAAAAATAAGTAATCAAACGTCGGTAATGGTGCAAATATTTATGAACGTAAAGAATAAAATATTTTATTACCTTGTTAAGTTTAGAACTTGCCACTCGTCCCAACAACCCAACTATTTCAGAGTATAGGAAAGTTATAACAGGTACGAAGTATATATCTGAAAAAATGAGGTTATATAACATATGATTTTTGAATAATTTTTAAAAGGCATATGTTAGAGCCACATTCCTAGGTATAACCGCAAAGCTAAGAAATCATAACATGTATTCCTGCAACTAATTTTTTCACCAACAGCTAGCTCTCCCAACTTTGAAATTTTCAATGGCACTAGTCTTCGCGATATCTAAAATCACGGTCTTATAAATACAATTTCTTAACATTGTAACCGATACATGTTAAATCTGGTGACGTCGCTGACTACCGCATGGTTCCTTTCTTCCAATTCACACACCCATTGTTTAATCGTTGTAAAATGTAATGTCTATTGTAATCTATTGTTAAAAATAAAGATACTTTTATTTAAAAACTGATTTCCATATTCACTTTCAACAGCGCATCGACTGAATTATCTAGCTACCCAAATTGCCTTCTACTAATACATATCTGTAGATTCCAATAATTTCGTCCCCTGAGGTACCAGTCAGATGTTTAATTTTTGTGGTCTTTCTCCAAAAAAACTACCAGACGTTCCTCGATGTGCTAACTAAATTAAACATTTCACAAAATCAATTATGATATTAAAACCATTCTCAATCAAGGTAATGAATCTGGATCTTAAATGGTTAAAATGAGTTTCTTTTCAAAAGAATATAGTACCATAGAAGATTTCAAAGTCAGGTAGTGAAGGAGTAGGCCATTACACTATTGCTGCCTGATTTCTCGAGTTATACTTGAAAATTTGACACTAACTTTATATTTTCCGTTAAGTTGTCTACAAATGAATTTATTCCACATGGAAAAAGGTCTATGTCTTTGACAAAATATTGCGGAGCATTAACTATTCTCACCATTCCAGGGATATCCCTGTCCGTAGTATTCTGAAACGACCAGCGTAGTAATTGCAGTATGGGTTGGTAAGACAGTAACCAACATAATACTGTACATCATGATACAAGGCCACAGAGTTTTAGCCAGAGACTTTGCAGCAGCCAATGAAATTCTATTTTTCTTTATATCCTCCGCCATATTGTTGATATACCAATTGTAGCACTTATTATATTTGCTAAAATAGAACATAATCGTACTGATGCCCATGAGTGAAGATCCAACAAGGAAATAAATTAAAGCCGACGTCGTGGTTGATATTCCAATAGCCAAGGAAGTAATTTGCAGAATTGAGTTAAAAATACCTGCAAAGCTTTGACCTATCAAATAGACTTTCATAAAACGTTGAGGGAATTTTGATAATATTGCTAGAGTTGCTATTTCCAATACTGCATTTGCACCTAAAACAAAAAAAACCGTCAAATCAAATAAAAGTGAGAATCACCAAAGTAATTCTTCGCAAATGAAATTTCAAATTGGCGTCTCGGTAAGTGATAACAAGGTAGATTTGCTAACCACCTAACCACTCTTCTTTTCACAACGACAAAAAGATATTGTATTTGATAAAACCAGAATAAATTAATAATTTTTGTAGTTATAAGTACTCATACTTTAATAAATGATTATACAGGCAGGGCGCTACAATGGAAGAGCACGTCATTTAATTGTTTTGTTTACATTTTTTAATCTGAATTCGAATATTAATTATATCAACTAATGGAAATAGATTGTTAACTGACTGTATATCATGATATTCTCTTTTACTGATTATTTATCCACTTCATCAACTATCTGATTTTTATTAAAGATTTTAATTTAGACAAATCTTCTATTTAGGAATTATGGTAACCCTTATAGTAAGAGTAATACGAATCTTACGCTATAAATAAAGGACGATAATTGGAAAAAGATTTCAGTCTAATATTTCATACATATCGAAATAAAACAATATATTGTTTAATATATATTATTGTTTTTATTTTTCAATAAGGTATGTTAAATATTATTTCAGCATGTACGGAAGCATGATTAAAATGAGACAAAAAATATCTACAGAATAAACTAGGTAAGTACTATTTTAATTTTAGGCGTTCGTTTGCGTAAAGCTCAAGGATAAAATTTATTCAAACTAAAAGTTGAAGATTACAATGCACTAAAATGTATAAATACCTGTGTCATTACTTACCACTAATAATTCCTAGCGTCGCCATTGTCAATAGAAAAAACCATAGTTGCCCTAAAAAAAGCAAAAACAAAAATTAATATTCTGTTAGTATACAGTATCTAATGTCTCACCCTCCAACCCACCTTCTACTTTGAATTAAAGGATTCGAACAAAATTGGAATTAAATCATATTGAATGAACCAATTTTGATGTTGAATTGATTTTTGAAAATTTAAAAATAGTGCCATAGTCACTTTCAATTCAAAGTTATTAAATTACCTGGAGATTATGTAGTTTGATATTCTAATTCCCTTAACATAGGTTCTTCAAAAATCTGAATTCAATTGTACGTTCTCTAGTTATAAACGGTAGTATAAGTCAAAATCAAAAAAATCAAAATTTTTAACGACTGGTACATTGAGAAACGATGTTTTTTTCCGTATAGTTCGTATGGCTCGTGTTATTAGGATAATGACAATAAAGTACAAACATTCAATATGTTATAAGCGTTTTATACCTGACTCTCTCAGAACAACACAGAAAATTTTTTGGATGGCGTTTAATATTGCATAATTTTAAGTATTTTTTTTATTACATATTTAGAAAATAAAAAAATAACAATTTTAATTATCATAATTCTGCAGAATACATTGTTTTCAAAGTTATTTTTTTAAAATGCCGTATATTCATATATTACCCGATTATTATGAAGATTTTCAAGTTGAAGCCGGTACGTTACCTTTTTTTATCTACACAAAATACAAAAACAATTTAGTTTTTAGTTTATATGTGTAAGGTTTCCATTAATTTTATGCTTAGAAAAATGTACCAAAATACAGTTTTTGATAATTATTCTCAAATATTATATAATACAATATTTACTTACAAGAATCAGTATTACTTTTTATGAATCCTGTCATAAATATAAAACAAACGGTGAATGTGATCAAAGCCCCCAGCACTCGTATTCTTGCTTTTATCTTATGTCCATAAATAGTTGAGCCCAACATAAAAATAATCACTGGTATTATATTGGAAATGGTGGTTCCTGGCGAAAAATGGGTTTGTAACGTTGTCCTTGCATCGGTATCTGTAATATCTGCAGACACATTTCGAAATTTGTACATCCAATACTAAAAAGAAGTTTATTTCGTTATCTTTTGCTGCCTCCAGATTGTATTATTTTACAGTACTTACACCATTAGCCGTTAAAAAAAATGAATATGGTATGAAGTGCATAAGACCCAGTGCAATACATAACACATGTACAAAATAAAATCTGTCTATTGGTTCGAAACCCTTAAATTTTTCTTCAAGTTTACTTTGTGTTATTTTAACTGATTCATTTGAATACAAGGATGCTAAAACATAAAAAACACCATAGAAAATACTAAAGTCTACGTTACTAACTCGCTTTTGCTTTAAAATTAAAATATGGCTTGCTAATGACATAAAGTACCCCCACAAAACTTATGGAAAAGTGTCTTTTCGTGGAATGGGTCCAAATTTGATATGTTGTACCTTTCGATGTCATAATAAAAAATCTCCAGCACGAAGCTTGGAAAACCCTTCCTAATGGTTGTGGAGGCACAGAAGGACTAAAAATCATGATTTTAGCAATCTAATACCTAATATAATAAATTTCTTATTTCTGTTAATTGACTTATAAAACGTTGACTCTTAAACGAAACATATACCTCAACAACCTCAAAAAAATACAATGCAAATTTCGTGAATGACTAAAATGCATTTACTTTAAATCTTCATAACTCCACAGCATGAAATTTTTCCTTGTTATTGCAAAGATTGTTTTAACAGTAGTTTATTCTTACGCACAACAATGCACCTTACTTGGCCATCAGAAGAGTCAATCTATTTATCATTATCACTACCTTTCCTAATCGCAATCCAACAAAACATGCATGTGCATATTCCAATAAAGTACAATTACTCTACAATTTATTTTAAATACTTTCAAAAACTGTTTCAGACTTCCTCCTTACAAGAGGAGTTGTATAACTTAACTCTAAATATGGCTAGTAGGAGCCGAATGGAGCAAAACACTGATACAGTTAAATGTTATTGAAAATTTTAAATTTTAAAACATAATCTATGCATTAAAAATAATTCAAAACTTGTTAATGCAAAGATGACAAGAGAGCAGACTTGAAAGCACATATTTCATGTTTGGGGCGTTTGGGCTAACTATAAGAATCCCGTTGAATCCAAGTACCCTGCCTCAAGATACTCAAGAAAGGTGTGAAAATAACTTACCTACTTAAATACTAGCACTAGCTTAAAAATTTAAATAATTTCTTTGACAATGCCTCACCTCTTTTAATTTCCGAAATCATTTTGCTGTATTGATTACTTATAGTATTTTTTACTGCCCTACTTAAATAAAAAACTGCACTACTGCATTGTTCGGCTAATAATATTACAAAACCACTGTCGCCAATTTGTAAGAATAAATATAAATTGTTATCAGCTTTTATGTTTTATCATTAGTATCTTTAGACAAGACGTATTTACAAGTAAAGGAAAACTCGTACTTTCTGAAATCAAATATAATCGTGGACACTCTGGCCACAATTGCCAAACTTATCTTTAAATCTTCATATATCTGCAGCAATTTTGCATTACAAAACACGTGATATTTAATATTTAGTGAACAGATATATAATAAATTAAACCAATTTCCATTGTACTATTTCTTTCACGGTGATACATTATGTCTTATCTTCTTGAATCACCTCAGCAGGTACATAATTTTGTATCCAAAACTTCTTTTATAACTTGTACTGAGGTATTTGAAAGATGCAGAAGAAATGCATCTTTCCACTATTCACAAAAGAATAGCTAAACTAACTATCCGCCATTCAGGCAGTCGAGTGATAACTAATAGTGCAACATTTCCCATTTTTCGATAAAACTAGTTCAAAAAACCTCTTAGTAATGAGTCAAATGGTATAAGAATTCAAATATCATAACTTCCTTTGGGGCAATCCTCATTCGAATATGAGACTCGTAAGGGACGCATTTACTCCGATTGAAAACCGATAATAACGAAATAGAAACAAATGAAAATAAACTATTTTAAAGCTACATTTCCGTCATAAAAGTTCTCTATTTTGAACAACTGCAAAATTTAAAAGCTCGACTTACCTAAAATTTTCCTATGGAGATCTGTGGAACGCTTTCAAATAACTTTAAAACAATAGTGTCAGCAATTCATAATGCAAGGATTCTAAGAAACCACAAAATGAATGATTAGCTTGCAAATAAATAGCAGAGAAGTAGTGAAGAAGAAACTTTTTTACTCTAAGCTCGACAAGAAGTACTTTCATAATATCACAACCAATTTTCTAACTTCCCGAATCAAGATAGAAAGGATGCCTGTGAAAGTTATATTGGACAATCATAATCTGAGTAACAGAATAAACAGCATTTTAATAAGCAATGTTATTAACAATTTGTGCTGAGCATTTTCTATTAAATTACAAAAAAGAGAGACAGTCGTTCCCTTACCTTAGTATTATGATCATAAATGATTATAAATTTATTTAATTTTATGAACGCGACAGCAATGCCTTCTAGGGAAAACGTATGGAGATTGACTCTCGGGATACATCCTTTTCAGCACGTAGGCGTTTGTTTTGAAGTATTATAAATGTTAATATTATCCTCACACCAGATTTCGATAAATTGCAGATTATTGAACTTAAATGACATTTGTGGTATACTGTAAATGTATAATAGACTTATAGGCCTAAATAAATAGTTTTATTTGAATGGACTACAATTTGGTTTGAAATATTGGAGGTAACATCATTATCCGCACGTGTGTGACAATTGTATCCACACTGTAAGTCTCTCTAAACCGATAGTGTAGTGCTCGCGGCACATAAAGTCGCTTAAAAATCAGTTATGTGGGCATTTTAAGACTAAAAGCTGGCACCTATCGGAAATGAAAGCTTATACCCTAAGTACCTTAAATCCGAATTCGTCAGGAAATCGTCCTGTGCAAAAGGGCACTATCAAAAATTTTCGAGTTATTCATATGGGGTTATAGCTCATGACTCAAAGATTTTTCTGGTTGAATTTCAAAACGTTTTCTGTAGCCGTTTGGCAGCAAAAAAATAAAACAATTTTCGAAAACCATTGGCCCTTACGGGAATGCACAACTTTGGATTGCGATATCTCGGCTCGACTTCGACTAAAAATTAATTCAATTTGCCGTTTTTTTGCGTTCCACAAAGATTATCTCGAAATATAAGCTCTAAATCAAAAAATCTATCTCTTGTAAAATTGTTGCCCTATTATTTGTTACTCCTGTAGTGCTATTTTTATATTTTTATCATTGATAATAAACTAGTATGAATAATAAATGTAAGATGATGCATAAGTTACAACATCGCCGTCGCGTACCGGCATACGTTCGTTCGATCACCCTCTCTGACCCCTCCTCCCGCTCACATACCATAGTTTGCGCAGGCCGTACTAAATAATAGTAAAAGACAAAGGGTTTATTTAAGAATATTGTGTTATTTGTGTTGAATTAACAATATTATTTATTAATCAGTGGGTGTATTACTGCAGCACTACTGGGAAACCGAATAATAATTACATATTTTATTGGTAAAGAACATTCCATATAGGTTAAGGACAATTCAAATTAGATACTTATACTAAATTAAAAAAATCGAGAAAATAATGTACAATTCCCCTATTTGTACAGCAACTTGTAAGTAATTTTTAGTCATGCGAATGTATTACAATTATATTAATTAGTTTTGTTTAAAGTATGCTCTAAATATAATAAACTTTAATAAAAATACATTTACACACAATAATAATATATGTAACACATGCTCATAAAATAAAAACCATCGCGGAATATCTAATTTATATAAGTATTTTTAAGTATAATATTGGTGACTTCGAAGATTAACTATTTATTTAATCGCGTAAAATGGTTTTTATAAAATATCGAATTTTAAAAAATTGATTTTATGTTCCCATCCTGAAAATTATTCATTATCAAGAATCATCAATAAAGAATGCAACCAGGATTAAGAGAGGATCGACCAACGCAATAAATAAAATAATTGATACGGGCAGTGTGCCACTAGGTACCCCAGCAGTGGAATTTATTTATCCATTCTGCTTTCAACAAAAATCAGTTGTCGAATTTTCTATCCTGTGAGGCCATCGAACATTCAAAAAAAGAAAACGTGAATTTTGTGACAAGCGGTGGATTTTTCGACATATAATGATATACCAGTATGAGAGCAATTTTTCCCTCGAGGATAATTTGTTAAATTCAAACCATGAAGAAGCAGACACAGGAATCTTGCTTCATATTCTCTCCGCAAAAAACACTGGTTGCAATATTGTATTTATTTTTGAATGCAACGATACAGATGTTTTAGTACTGCTTTCCCACTTTAAAGAGCATTTGATTCCTGAGATGTGGATGAAAGTAGGAAAAAAGGGCAGTATTCGCTATATACACATTCACCATATAAATATCGAACCAAAACTGTTAAAAAATCTCCCAGCTTTCCATGCACTTACGGGATGCGATACAAATCAGTTTTCTGGTTTGGGGAAAAAAACTTGTTGGAAAATATATCTGAATTTTCATGAACTACTGAATGATCTTGATCTTACCTTTGACGAAAATATATTTAATAATATCCATAGTTTTGTTGTGAAGTTGTACACGATAAATCGAGATATAATTTCCATAAACCATCTTCGCGGAATACTAGCTGCAACCAAAACCATTGATAAATTACCCCCAACAGAAGACAGCCTTTATCAACATTGTCTACGGGCACATTATCAGCTATAATATCCCTAAGACATTGATAATGTAAGTACGAGATAATTTTATGACAATCGAAAGCACGTTGGTTCGTAATAATATTACCAAACAACTTGCTTGAGGTTGTCATAAAATTATGAGGCATTTGTCAATGTCTGAGGGATATTCGGTCAGAATTTTTTAGAAAAAATAAATTCAAAATGTAGCAACACAACAAAACAATTATTTATTTATTAAAAGTTCCTAGATTGAGAATTGGCATTGCCAAAACGTGACATTTTGATATTTATTTGGCAGTTATTATGAAGTTGTCAAAGTAAAGTAATTTTGTTGTCATAGTGATTGAAAATTTCCCTGGATGGTGTTATCAGTGTAATGTTGAAATGATTGGGTGATTTGTGTCACATGACAAGAATTAACGAAATTTAATTGGCTGTTAGAACTGTCAAAAAATTTTAATTATTTGGCTTAATGCTTTACAGCCTATTCAGGAGGTACCAAACTATTTAGATTATGGATGGAAATTAACTGATTCTAAAATAGTAATTTTTCAAACGCTGCCATCTTTTCCCGAGATTGTGTCATTTTTGGCGACATGTAAATGTAGGAAATGTAACACACGTGCCTCACAGTATTTAGAAGTTTTTGAATTAAAATTTTTCTTTGCCTGTATAGATTGTCAAGCTAAATGGTGTAGCTGTCGAAAAAACAAAATATGTTGTATAGGCTCTTGTCGATGCATGGACCAAAATGCCATCCAATGAAACTACAGCAGAGTCTACGATATTTATTGAAGAAGAAAGTGATGTTGATAGTGAATAAGTATGAGCTACATTAAAATTTATTACTTGAATTGTTAAAAACTATTGCACACTAAATAAGTTCATTTATTACGTAAAAAAATTACAAATTTTTATGATTCGGTAATTTAAAGTAGTTAATTTTAAAATAAATTAGCGCTAGAATCGGGAATCTGTGTAAATGTCAATATAATTATTTATTAACAACAAAATCCAAAATAAAAACTCAAAATTACGAGTAACTTAACATAACCACGTACCGTTCGAAGTGTGGGTGAGACGTTGGTCGGGGGTAGGAAAGGGTGATCGAGCAAGCATACGCTGGCACGCAACGGCAGTGTTGTAACTTATGCATCATCTTACATTTATTATTCTTACTAGTTTATTATCAATGATAAAAATATAAAAATAGCACTACTGGAGTCACAAATAATAGGGCAACAATTTTACAGGAGATAAATTTTTTGATTTAGAGCTTATATTTCGAGATAATCGTTGTGGGACGCAAAAAAACGGCAAATTGAATTAATTTTTAGTCGATGTCGAGCCGAGATATCGCAATCCAAAGTTGTGCATTCCCGTAAGGGCCAATGGTTTTCGAAAATTTTTTTGCTGCCAAACGGCTACAGAAAACGTTTTGAAATTCAACCAGAAAAATCTTTGAGTCATGAGCTATGACCCCATATCAATAACTCGAAAATTTTTGATAGTGCCCTTTTGCACACGACGATTTTCTGACGAATTCGGATTTAAGGTACGGAGGGCATAAGCTTTCATTTCCGATAGGTGCCAGCTTTTAGTCTTAAAATGCCCACATGGTGATACAATTGACCACGATTTGCACCCTACTACGATGCTGCGGAGGCGCCATCAATTGCTCGCCACCAACAGTATTAAGGCGCTTCGCCGCTTTATAATTCTTACACTCAAACATAATTACAAAATCTAATAATTCGTTTCATATTAAATCTTCTCCCTTTATTAACTCCCTAGACGTGTTTCAAGTCATTCCTCTGTGACAGAAGATACATGCTATTTGCGTTAATTTTAATTTATTGAAATATGGGAATGGTTTGGTATAAAAGCAACTATGTTTAATTTCGCCATTTCTCTTAAAGTGATATGTGTAATTGTTATTTTATCGAATCATGATAATGTAATTATACGATACTTAACTGGGTACTTGTTATATTTTCGATTTTTTGATACATATATAATTATTGCGTGCTATCATTACAAATGTTTTAACTAACTAGAGAGAACGTAATAGCTATTAACATATCTAGGAATGTTATGAGTATCATAACTGCCGTAGATGTCGGTTGATTTTAAGACATCTAAGGCTGTTGTGATTCATAACATCCGTGATTTGTTCGATAGTTTATCGGTTTAAAAAAATAATGACATTATTAATAGATATCATAAGAAGCAGGAGCAGTAGAGATACATTTCAGTATTTAATTATTATTGTTTGGAGTTTTCTGTCTGCTTGTATTAATAAATAGCCCTATAGTTCATTATTAAATAGCCCTATAGTTCATTATTTATTATTTCTCATCTCATATATTATCTCATCTGTATTGTAATATTACCGTACAAGCTGTTGGCATGGCAATAAATATTACTGTACAACTTTAGTTATGATTTACTTACCAGCCTACTTTTGCATATGTAAACAAAGGATTAAAATCCTGAAACCGATAAATGTTATAACCAGTTTCTGACTCGTCTTGGCAAATATGCATAATTATACTGGTAATGTTGTAGGACCTTATAGTCCGGTCGAGAAACCAAAGTCCGTGCGTTTTTTTAGGGGGACCTTTTTTTATGATCGCAATTAATTTTTGACATATTAAGGATGCAATTTAGTGTGGGTGCCACTTTTGAATTTTTGGCGTTTGCCGTTTGGTAGCCATTTTGAAAATTGCCGAGAGGCTTTCGCGATACGAGAAAATACAAATATCTCCCAAACTACTTAGTCAAGGTACCGTTGGATAGGTATTGAACCACTCTATGTCTCACAAGTGGTAACTTTTGAAAACGAAGGAACCCAAAAATAAACGAGGAAACGTTTAAAATAAGTTTTAGTTTTAATTTGTAATTTTAGAATTTATTTGTGAGCGCCTTTTTTCTTTGTAAAGCCAAGAGGAAAATGGATATTCCCGGACCTTCAAAACCAACAAAGAGGCCAGCGTCGTTGATTGAATCGCCACCAGAACCTATCGTCAAGAAAACTAAATCTTATGCAGAAGATATAAATGTGTGATATGTGAGAAATCAGCGTTGTCCAAAAAGAATCCGCTGCATAAACCAAAACAGGACACCTGGAACACAATTGTAGAAAAAGCATAAGAATAATGGGGTTTGGGGACGGACTGTGATGATTTTTTTCATGAAGAAATAGAAATTGGCGCTGTGCCTAAAAAAATTCACAAACTGCACACTTGAAATTATTGGACAGAAACTAACACGAGCGCAGGATACTCATAGAAGATCCGTCATTGAAGCAAATGTGGAAGAATTTACCGAACTTTCTAAACCCAAGACATATTCTGACTGGTTTTATACCAAGGATCTTCTCTGCTATGATCTCACATTCGGCGAATACGATCCCCGGTTCGAAGCACCGTGGTCATGTGAAGCTGATACTAGGGCGTTCTTCCAAGCAACACAGGTGAATCTTATCCAGTTGCTGTTGATTTCGAAGACACAGATATATGGGTTATTGCATCATATAACAGTCACCAAACTGAGCAGGATATGTACATGTACAATTGTCGATCGTTGTTCTCAAATCAACACAAAACATGTGCTGCTCTTGGAGTCGATACATTAACCGGTTGTGATACGGTAGAAGATTTCTTCGGCATGGGGAAGGTCGCAGCAATGAAACCAAATAATATGATATACTTCGAGATAATGCAGCAACTTGGAGTTAGAGACGGAACTATCAGATGCACTGTTCGATCAACTGCAACTGTTTATGATTAGGATCATGTATAATGACTCAATCAGTAAACGCTTGTGCGAAGCAGGAGCACGTAAATAGCAGCAATTGCGACATTATGATTCTTCCAGGTTGCCTCCTGATGACGCTCAATTAGGCAACATTGTCTCCGAAGCCAATTGCAAGCTTATGAATATAAGAATGTAAGACTTGCAAAACGGATGCTCTTTACTAACTTCGGATGGGACCTGTCACGCATACCATAACGGCATCTCCATATCAAGACCATTTGCCCCAGTCCAACGACCTCCTTGAGCTGGACTCTAACGTGGAAACAGAGGTTGAAGGAGTGGAAGAGGAAGTAAACGCGATTATTTACGACTCATCCACTCATCCATCGAAACCTCCACTTTGCGCGTCTTGACATTAACTTTTAAATATATTTTTTATTGGTACCCTATTTTGCTTATTTAAAGTACGCCTCAGAGTGTTTAAATCCAACTATAAAACACGCACGTGTTTTAAAGTTAACATGGCACCATCAATAACCCGAGAAACATGATGTGTAAATGTCAACTTTTTAATTATTGATCTGACAGAAGTACCTTGTAACGTCAAATAAAATATTACTGACAAATGTTTCAAAAGCTTTAACTGTGATGACAACAATTAACCTTATATGACAGATTGCAAATTAATTTTTGTTTTTCTCATTTCGATGACAACTAAAGGTATACTGATGCCACATCCAAGAATGCCAAGAATTTAATCATTTTACATTATTAGTTCTTATTTCTATTTTTTGTAGTATTAATACTAATCTGATACTGATACTGATACATATCAATGAATTTATAAGGAATTTAAAAGATTATATTGAGAATTTGAGTAACTGTGATTATAAGGACAAGGGCTACCACATGTGTGGTATTGCATACGATTTTAGTACGGCATTTGATAGTGTAAATTTTGAGATATTTTTGTTAAAACTTGATTTTTATGGGACCAGGGGGGTTGCATTAGACTGGTTTACATCATATTTATCAAGGAGGAGTCAGAGAACTGTAATATTCCAAGACAATAGTATTTGCCTCTCACACTGGGGTAACATAGAGTGGAGTTCCTCAGAGGTCAATCTTTGGGTCACTTCTCTATTTACTCTATATTAATGAATTGTCTGGTATTGTAAAGAAAACAGACTGTACGTGTTGTATGCGTATGACGCACTATTTATCATAAGCGAGTCCAAGTAAATTATAGCATCACCCGGATTTCAAATTGGTGTAAACTAAATAAAATTCAGCTTAACTTGGTTAAGACTAAGTGTATCAATTTCTCAGTAAACAGGGATGTAGTAGCAGTACCTTTAGAAAATGTGGAACTTGATATAGAATATGTTAAAAACAAAGAGACTTTGGGGTTCGTTTTGGATTCTCATTTGAAATGAAAGCCACATATAGCTGCCCTGGACAAAAAGCCATCATCAAGCTGTTTTTCTCTTAGGGTAATGGTAAATAAAGCCATTGACTTGCAAACTATTAGAGTGGTATTTTTTTCTTGTTTCATGTCCAAGCTGTCGGAATCCGTTTATGCATTTTCTTATTTTATATTACAAAAAAAGGATATCCGAATTATGCTTAGTTTCAACAAATCTAATTCTTGTAAAGTCCATTTCACTAATATGAAAATTCTCACTATGCCATCTTTATTTATCCTTGAAACATTATTGTATGTCTTCAACAATAAACAGTTATATGAATTTGCTAATTCTGACACTCGAAATTATGGTCATTTAATAATTCTGTCAAAAAATAATAAGTACTACATATTATATCAAAAAAACAATTTTTTCTACTACCGATCTTAAAGTACTAACTTTCCGCACGCTTTATAGTGCGTAAAGTTAAACTTTACACACTAGTGCGTAAAGTGTTTTTTCGTTACGCACTAATGCGTAAAGTAAAATAGTAAAAAATTGCATATTAGAGCACCTATAAGCACCTATTATAATCATAATATCTTATTTTAAAAACGTTAAATGTGGTTATTTAATTTTATGTGGTCCATTTATTTAAAATCACGGTATACTTATTATTATAAAACATACCTAATTCTCAGTATTCTTTAACAATAATCTTTGAATGTTTTATAAGTTTGAAGTTTCATTTATATTTTCAAAACTGATTAGTGTCACTCATTTAAAATTAAGTAGGCCATAGCAATACTGTCATTGTTAAACTTTGACTTATAAGTCATTTTGAAGTTCATTTCATATTATTATTAGAATATTTAAGTAAGGAAGCCTTTAAATTTGTTATTAAATATGATTTTTGAAGTTTCATTTATACTTTCAAAACTTTAAATTTTATTTTATTTTAAATTTCTTAGTTCTCGAAGAGATAAGTACAAATGGATGTTGATTTATCAGTTTTATCAGATTTTGGCTCCGTCGAATATAGCCAATTCGGCACAAAGAGCCATATTAATGCCTACCTACGGGTTAAGTTTTGCTTAAATTACTATTTTTAGAAACAATATCTCATATATTATATAAAATTTATCACGTAATTTTCGTTACTACAATAAATTTTGTTAAGTACAGAAGTGTTTTTTTCTCATATAACAAGTAGGTATGTTTAAGCAGAATGCAGCATTAATCAACAACTGCCTTTACGCACTAGTGCAAAAAATGAAATACTTTACGCACTAGTGCGTAAAGTAAATTATACTTTAAACATATATTTCTTAGTAACCGTTTTGGTAGTAGAAAAAATATTGTATGCAATTCGTGCGTAAGGTGAGCTTTTTTCACTCATGGGAATATTCCCAGTCGTGAAAAAATCTCACCTTACGCACTTATTGCATAAATAACTATTTTCTACAACTGTCAAAAAGGCTATGTTTGCACATTAACGTCAATGTCTAAAATGAGACATTTTTTCATTGACATTGCGTTACCATGACCACGTGCGCAAAATATTTTGCACATTAGGTTGCAAAATATTTTGCACATTAGGTTGCAAAATATTTTGCACATCACATACCTATTGTTCATACTGCCGTCTGGATTTTTCCCGTAGAAGATTCAATGTAACAAAGTTGGCTGCATCTGATATTTCTGGTGGGGTATAGAATAAATCATCTTCACTTTTTCTCTTTAAGTTAATTTGCATTAAATATTATAATGGAAGATATCGTTTTATGGTTTTAGTTTAATCAAATTAAAGTCGTTGTAGAAATAATATTGTTTGCAACTCGTGTGCGAAATTCTTTGGTAATATTTATTATGACTGATGGTCAAAATGTTGGATGTGTGTCCCTTGTCTTTAAATGTGTAGCCCCCTCCCGCACAAGGCTCTTCTAGAGCCTTCTGGGATAAAGGGGGTCGTAATTACATGTGGTGTTATTAATCTCGAACGATTTTTTGACTCGGCAAAAACTTTCGTTTTCGATCACCAAAGTAGTATTTCGCACCCTTGATACAAAAATAACTATTTACGTAGAGCGTGAGAGATTTGATAAATCACCATCTATAGTTAAGTATCTCTCGTTAAATAAATTTAAACGCAAAGTTAAATTGTTCCTATTAACTACAGCATACTACACAGTTAACGAGTTCTCAGAAGATGAAATTCCGATATAATAAATAATATAATATAATAGCATTATCTTGTAGTTTGTTAATCTTTGTTTTTTTCAAACAGGTATTTATTATGATGAATTGTTCACATTCTTTTCTACACATGTATATGTTTTGAAAATTAATATTCTATTCTATATAATGGTGTTTTGAATTCTCAGAAAATAACCCAGTAAAATAGTCACTGCTACATATCGGAATCAGATTTAGATATTGTGTCCAAGAGGATAAGCGTACCCACTTGACTTCTTGATACATGAAGATAAAGAGAATAGCAAATACTTTAAGGATAGGGGTACCAGTGTTTATACAGGGTGTTCCAGTTTTTTGTAGCAGGACTTTAACAGTTGATAGACATTTGAAAATTATTAAAAAAAGTTCATATAAACATAGGTTGAGAAATGCTTAGTTTTCGAGATACAGGGTGTTAAAGTTTGAAAATAAATGTGGATTTATATTTATATTTCCAGAATGCTAAGAAGTATCGAATCCAAACTTACCAATTCTTTACATACAATTTAGAGGCCTATTTTGGAATAACAAACTACTACTTTAATTAACCATGGGCGTAGATATATGGATTTACTAAGGCTCTTTTTTACAAAAAAGTAGTACGCCACTGATATTTTCCCATGTTCCCCGTTTAATTCAATAAAGCAAGAAAAAACAAAAATTTAATGTCTCTTGGCACTTTTCGATATGATAAGCCGTTGTTCAGAAAATTTACATTTAATCATTTGATGCACGCATCTAGACGAATTTTGGACAAACTTGAAGTCGCTCAGAATTTCACCAAATTTGATGGTGCGAAAAGTCTTTTAAAAAGAAAGAATGAAACAACGCTAATGATGCTTGTAATGAAAAGACATTTTTACATGTTGCTAGCTTTTCTGTTTGTGTATCTAATAATTACCGTTCGACCGTTGCGTTTTAATACATTTGTGTTATAAAAATTTTGATTTACATGATAATAAACTTTTACAATAAATATTTTAAATGTTTCACTCTTTCTTTTTAAGAGACTTTTCGCACCATCAAATTTGGTGAAATTCCGAGCGACTTCAAGTTTGTCTAAAATTCGTCCAGAGGCGTGTATCAAAAGATTAAATGTAAATTTTCTGAGCAACGGCTTGTCATATCAAAAAGTGCCAAGAGACATTAAATTTTTGTTTTTTCTTGCTTTATTGAATTAAACTGGTAACATGGGAAAATATCAGTGGCGTACTACTTTTGTGTAAAAAAGAGCCTTAGTAAATCCATATATCATGGTTAAGTAAAGTAGTAGTTTGTTATTTTAAAATAGGCCTCTAAATTGTATGTAAAGAATTGGTAAGTTTGGATTTGATGCTTCTTAGCGTTCTGGAAATATAAATATAAATCCATATTTATTTTCAAACTTTAACACCCTGTATCTCGAAAACTAAGCATTTCTCAACCTATGTTTATATGAACTTTTTTTAAATAATTTTCAAATGTCTATCGACTGTTAAAGTCCTGCTACAAAAAACTGGAACACCCTGTATACAACTGATAAATTTTTTAACGTTTCATAATGGAACTGTTTAATCTTTTAACGTTTTCTTAAGATAAAGATAGAGATCTACTAGTATAATTTACAATTATTATTTTCATTATAAATATTGACAAATCACTGCTACTTCATGTTTTGTAAGTATATTAACTAGTTTCAGTGTATGTACTATGTACCTACTTTAAAAAAATTAATTTAGTGCGTAATTCTATTGTTAAGTTATCTTAACACTTCAACCTGCACCGTTAAGTTATTCCTAAATTTAAGGAATCTGTTCATTGTAATTAAAAAGAATATTATACGCCGCAGATCAAACGATCCCCTTATATCGTTGTGCAGGAGAGGCTACATATTTAAACATAGCGAACACTTGTCCAATATTCGAATATTATGGTATTAATTTTTTCAGAACAATCAGTCCCTACGATAGAGGTCGCCCCCGGGATTCATTCATGACAATCAAGTGGAATTTGCTGTTAACCAAATAGTCATATACATATATTACTACTTGATTATACAGCTTTTCGACAATGTAATGCGCTAAAGTCCAATACCTTGGTTAATAAAAACAGATAGCAACTGCGCGGAAGTTCCACATATTTATCAATAAAAGAAAAAACAGATTCTTTTTTGCTATATGCCTGGTTTCTCAAGTTCTATCAAAATAATTCCGATTATACATGGTGCACCATTTCTTCTGGACTTTGCTTTTCTTAATGGCAACCTATATTTTTTATAATTTTTTCAAAATCTACACGAAAAATAAGATACTGTATACTGTATGTATAATAATAAAATGAAAGTAATGACAGTTTTCGAAATATTCAGCTCAATATGTTTTTTTCCTCAATTTTGTTTACTCATATCTGAAATTCTTAGACTATGCCAATCATCAGTACAAAAATTTTTGGCTGATTATTGAGCAAGAATAATTCTTTGAAATGTTACATCAGAAACTGATCTGTGATATACAGGGTACTAACAAAATTATGGCAAACATGATAAAAGAAAATTTGAAATATCTCCGTAAATTCAAACGAAACACCTTGTATATAATTCAAGTCATGGCGCATTATCTATGGCAGTTTTCATTAATTTAATTGCACAACAATACTCGTAATAGCTATCATGACCTGTTTAGAAATTGGCTCATATAACGATTCCTGAATAGGGGTTGGAACCTTTGGTGTAGAACTTACACTTGGAGTAGTTTTCCACGCACATCAAAACACTTTTGCACACACTCGACGCGCGTTTCGCCAACCAAGTTGGCATCATCGGGAGATGGTTAAAACTAGTTTTAATCATCTCCCGATGATGCCAACTTGGTTGGCGAAACGCGCGTCGAGTGTGTGCAAAAGTGTTTTGGTGTGCGTGGAAAACTACTCCAAGTGTAATATCATATAACGATACATTATTCTGTCTCTTTTACTGGTCATCTTTCTAAGTACTTATAATAAAACCTCAATTGCAAAACTGATAAAAAAATAATTATAATTCAGATTAAAATAAATTAAGATATTATCATTGAAGAGACGATTAAAATTCTGAAACTGTATATCAATCTAATCTCCTAATGCAATATAGCTAGAAATAATTGCAGGAAGTAGTTAAAGGAATACCGACGCAGCTAGTTACACCAATACCTCTAAATTATTCATCAATTTATGAAACGAAAAATAATTGTTACGTAAATACACAGAACTTAATATGGGCTAATTTACTGCAAATAATAGTTTTGGTAGATGACAGTTATGCACAAAGTTGTTAAAATAGTATACTCATCAGGATCTCAAAATATTCGAGAAAAATTAGCATCGACTAACTGAGAAAAAAATGTTTACACTGTTGAAGGGTATCTAAAATCAATGGTTAATTTCAAAGCTGCGAGTGAAATAAATGACAACTAATAGACTAATAGCAGGCAGCAACAGAGTGATTATAAAACTTTTATAATCACTCTGTTGCTTTCTAGTTTAGGTCGAAAAAACCTGGTTTCGTTACCATTAACACCAATACAATATCAGTTCTTTACCAAGGTTTTAATTATGTACTCACTATTTCAAAAGGAGACACAGCGAGTTATTTAGAGGCAACTTTGCCAGTTATTAGAAGGAGACGCAGAAGAAATCAGTAGCCATTTTGCAAGAATCCAGACCAACATATCTGAACATAAGAAAGGAGAGACTGGGGATAAGGGAAATCTTACGGTATTAATAAATACAGTAGATTATTAGTTGAAAGTAATAGAGCTATTAGAGGATCCAGGATATCTATATCTAAATCACAGGAAATCTCACTAAGATCGTCGAATAACATATATCAGAAGACCAGAAGAAACCGATACCGTCTGAATAAAGAACACCACAGCGTTACGGTTTACTCAAGGTTAATAAGACGGATCCACGTTTTTGAAAGATTGGTAAGATAACCAATCCTATCAAGTCATTTATTAAATGAAGAGAACACTACATTTAAAACTCATATTATACCGTATAACAGTGAATAGCACATTAACAGTAGGAAAAAGAACAGTTTTTATGTAACATCTAACGGATTAAATACAGGAACAACGCTACCGGAAGACATAATGTAGCTAGTACAAAAGATGAAATACTGTCACAAATGGCCAATTTAATTATTTATTTAAAATGTTATTTGCTGCAACGCCCAGTATATTACATAATTTTATTTAATCAAAACCAAGTCATGAAAGTAGAACCATACTGTTGATGTTAGGCTAAGATGGTAAACAAATTAACTGCTGAATAATAGAAAATACTGCTGATGCCTAAATTCATGACCGTGGCGGAGATACTGGGAGGTTTCAGGCAGTTGTGTTTTTGGGGTTGTTGAGGTAAGACGCCTCAAGGGTTACCCCTTCAAGACCCCTTAGGTTTAAGTGCATATTTCTTCAGGCTACTCTGACCCCTGTTGTAGTCAGTAATATTATATTTTGTGTTAACTGTGTTTATGTGTTTCGTTTGCTTCTTTATATTTATTAAATATTGTTATTGTTGGAACCTTATAGCTATGTTTTAATTTATTAAATACCACCCTTATAAATAAACCCTCTTGTGTGTCAAGCGAGTCATTTATCTTATTTATACCAAGCGAGTCACGTTATACATTTTTTTATGCGTCACGTATACATACAACCTTGTAAAATAACTTAGAGAGTCTTAGTATTTATCTCATTAAAATCAACCCCTATCATGGCATATGGTAGAGGTGTTTAACCTTTATCGTAACATAGTTAACCCCTATCGTAACAATACACACAAGGTTAGTTGTATAGATTCGGAAAATCACTAGAAATAAAGATTTAAAAGTGTTCTACAATTCCAATGAACAAATCAAACAACAATCTCCTTAATACAAGCAACCAAAATCAATCTCCCCATGGACCTATATTGTTCCTTGTTTAAATTCACATTGCAGAGACTAATAAAAGACATGTAAACGACTTAAAGAACATAAAATCTGACAATAGATACAGATACTCAATAAAAATTTTTGATTGAGAGGATCCATAGAAACCATAGAAATATATAATATTCCAGGTGAGATCAACACCATGACGTCCCTTATTATATAATAATAATATTGATAATAATAAACGTCTTTTTTGAACAATGAGGGTGGAACAAAAGTATCAAATAATGGCTTTAACTTTGTTATTTGCAAAGTTACAAAAAAATTTTCAATATAAAAGTTGTTTGGTTCTTTACCATGCATGTTTTGAGTTTTTTAGTCTGTTGATATCTTCTTCTGGTTTGTTACTAGGTAGGGTACAGAGTTCGGGACAAAGTTTAGCCTAGGCTATTCTTACTCTTAACCTCAATTTATTACCTACATTATTCTGTACGCTTATGTACTGGAAATTCGCCATATTGAATTTTCTTCACGGAATTTTCCAATTCTCATAAGAAATTCGTGATCATCGACCCAAACAATTCCATGAATAAGAATATATATCAAACTATTTTCTTGAAACCTTGAATTTCCGAAGCGGATTTTCCGAACAAAATTTTCCAATGTTCACAAAAAAATCAGAATCAGCAACTTCAAAAATCCCTTGTACCTATTACTCGATTCTTTAAACTAAAGAAAAAAAATAGGAATGCCGCCGAAAACCCCTATAGAGATTTTCAACTCTTTAGATAAATAATTCAGCATCTAGAAATATCTGAGGGTACTTGTGGGGGGAAAATACAATTTTCTAGGCAAGTAGGCAAGTATTTAAAAAAAATGGAGAACAATATCAATATTTCGAAGAGAGGGATCGATAGGGATGACAAGTATTTAAAAAAAATAATTGAATTTATCTAAAAATTGCGTTAGGTATGTTGATTTGAACGAAGGACGAGTATTTTGCCAACGCAGGACTTAATGGTGTATGACTGGTCATATAACATTGGAATAACCAAACCTGCCTATCACTGACATGAAGTAAATAGTACGCATAACCCTCCACGCAAAGAGGGCCACAATAAGATGTACAAAATGTGATTTGACATTAATTTTTTTTTTACTTAAGGTTTCCAAAAACTTATTGCGTTTGATCACTAAGCGAGTCCTAATGATCATTTGCTGTTTGGTATATCAATAATAAACCACTTATTTTGTGAATTCTGGAATTGATATTATGAATATCTTTTCTAATACTGGGAATATTTGATACAACATTTCTCAGTTAATATGGGAGAAAAGGAGAG
Organism: Rhagium mordax; assembly: GCA_963680705.1. Taxonomy (NCBI): domain Eukaryota; kingdom Metazoa; phylum Arthropoda; class Insecta; order Coleoptera; family Cerambycidae; genus Rhagium; species Rhagium mordax. The sequence continues at coordinate 22,477,475 of OY796661.1, read as the reverse complement.
GAATCAAATAAAAAATTCTGTGTAGCATCTTAAAAAGGTAATATTATATATTAGATATAATCACAACCAATGGTGTTTTTGTGATTTATTTAAAAAAATCACTTTCTGATATGTTTAAGATTCCTGAAAATTTACCAAATAAACAAAAAGCGTTGGTTATATCACTAGATAGAGATATGAAAAATATATCTCCCTTCGCTTACATTGGGTTGAGATTGCTCAGCAATATACAACCACTGCCGGTAAGAACATGATTATATACATTATTATTAACACAAGATCTGGAGTTAAATTATAAGAGTTCAACTGCTGCTAAGCTTAGAGGAGTCAGAACTGGACCAACTATAGCAGCAGCTGACATAAAGACCATAAACGCATCCTCAACTTTTTCGGGTTCGACAGACCTAAAAATATATTTATATCACATAAAAATCAAAATGTATATACATAATGTATGTACATATATATGATGAAAAATTATTGATCAAAGAATCACGGAAAAGAAACTGCTGCACCAAATGAACATATTTGTGCGCTAATCTAATGTAAAGCTCTCCTGTTAGAGACAAACAAACATTTTCCATCACGGTGTAGATAAATAAATGCTTACTTTCCAACTTCCAAGAATACCATATTAAGGGTGTATCCATTAGTGAAATTGAAAATACCTAGTACTATAAAATATTGCCAGTCATGAGGTAGAAGTACTTCGGAGTGAGTTCTTGGTTGTGCGTTGCAAAAATATAATAGAGGTACGAAAATCAGCATCCTCACAAACATGAACGCTGTGAGAACATATTCATTGACAGACTGCAAAAAAAGAAATAATCAAACGTCGATGATAGCGCAAACATTTGTGAACGTAAAGAATAAAATATTTTTGTTACCTTGTTCAGTTTAGAACTTGCCACTCTTCCCAGCAACCCAACTATTTCAGAGTATAGGAACGTTATAACTGGTACGAAGTATATATCTGAAAAAATGGGAAAAACAGTCATGTTATTAAAGCCATTCTCATTCAATAGCTAATGTATCTAGATCGTAAATGATTAAAATGAATTTATTTTCAAAAGAATATAGTGCCATAGAATATTTCAAAGTTATGGCATTACGCTGAATGATTTCCCGAGTTATACCTGAAAATTTGACACTAGCTTTACATTTTCCGTTAAGTTGTACATAAAAGAATTTATTTCACATGGAAGAAGATCTATGTCTTTGAGACTCTTACCATTCCAGGAATGCCCCTGTCCGTAATATTCTGAAACGACCAACGTAGTGATTGCAGTATGAGTTGGTAAGACTGTGAGCATCACAAAGATGTACATCACAATACAAGGCCACAAAGTTTTAGTCAGAGACTTTGCAGCAGCAAATGAAATTACACTTTTCTTTGTATCCTCTGCCATACTATCAATGTACCAATTGTAACACTTATTATGTTTACTAAAATAGAACATCATCATACTGACACCCATGAGTGTGGATCCGACAAGAAAATAAATTAAAGCCGACGTCGTGGTTGATGTTCCAATAGCCAAGGAAGTAATTTGCAGAATTGAGTTAAAAATACCTGCAAAGCTTTGACCTATCAAATAGACTTTCATAAAACGTTGAGGGAATTTTGATAATATTGCTAGAGTTGCTATTTCCAGTACTGCATTTGCTCCTAAAACAAATAAAACCACAATACAATAGAACCACACTCTTTTTTTTAAGAGATATTACATTTGGTAAAACCTTTAAAAAATTTAAATATTTTGTAGTATACTTCAATAAATGTTGATACAGCCAGGACGCTACAAGTGAAGAACACGCCATTCAATTGTTTTGTTTACATTTTTTAATCTCGAATCGAATATTAATCATATCAACTAATGGAAATAGATTGTTAACTAATTATATATTATGATATTCTTCCCCAAGTATCGACTTTACTGATTATTTATCAACTTCATTAATTATCTGATTTTTATTAAAGTTTTTAATTTATAAAAATCTGCAATTTGGGAATTATGATAACTTTTAGAGCAGGAGTAATACATCTCTTGCTATAAATAAAGGAAGATAATTGGAAACAGATTTCATGTATAAATATAATAAAACAAGATATTGTTTAATACTTCTGATTTTTCAATAAGGTATGTTAAACTCTTATTTCAGCTTGTACGTTAACATGCCTATATTGAGACAATTGTATACAGAATAAAGTAGGTACTATTTTAATTTAATATTTAGTGGAAGGTGTTCGTTTGTGTGAAGCTCAAGGATAAAATTTATTCAAACTAGACGTTGAAAATTGCAATGCGCTAAAAAGTATAAATATTTTTGTTTGGTACGTACCACTAATAATTCCTAGAGTCGCCATAGTCAATATAAAAAACCCTAGTTGCCCTAAAAAAGCAACAAAAATTAAAGTTGTGTTAGCAGTATACACCTAATGTTTCACCCATCACCCCACCTTCTACTTCGAGTTAATTCGAACAAAATTAGGATCAAATCATAATTAATCAACCAATTTTTATGATGAATTGGTCTCTGAAAATTCAAGAATAGTGCCGGAGCATTTCATAACGATGAAGAATGTAATGATATGATGATGATTAATAATTTTTAATATCTTTTTAAATATATTATTTAGATATTATTTAGAAAATAAAAAAATTAACAATTTTAATGATTCTACAAGATACATTATTTCCAAAGTTATTTTTTTAAAATGCCTTTTATCCGTATTACCCGATTATTTTGATGATTTTCAGGTTAAAGTTTTTTATTTACACAAATCATTAAATTAGAACAAAAATAATTTGGTTAGCTAATTATAAGGTTTCAATTAATTTTATTCTTCGAAATATGTACTAAAATACAGTTTTTGATAATTATTCTCAAATATATTTATATATATACTACATTTATTTACTTACAAGAATCAGTATTACTTTTGATGAATCCTGTCATAAATATAAAACAAATGGTGAATGTGATCAAAGCCCCCAGCACTCGTATCCTTGCTTTTATCTTATGTCCATAAATAGTTGATCCCAACATAAAAATAATCACTGGTATTATATTGGAAATGGTGGTTCCTGGCGAAAAACGGGTTTGTAACTTTGTCCTTGCATCGGTATCAGTAATATCGGCAGACACATTTCGAAATTTATACATCCAGTACTAAAAAGAAGTTTATTTCGTTACCTCTTGCTGCCTCCAAATTGTATTATTCTGCAGTACTTACACCATTAGCCGTTAAAAAGAATGTATATGGTATGAAGTGCATAAGACCCAGTGCAATAAATAACACATGTACAAAATAAAATCTGTCTATTGGTTCGAAATCCTTGAATTTTTCTTTAAGTTTACTTTGTGTTATTTTATCTGATTCATTTGAATACAAGGATGCTAAAACATAAGAAAAATCATAGGAAATCGTAAAGTCCACAAACTCGTTGCTTTAAAATTAAAACATGTCTAGCTATGACATAAAGGACTCCCAAATACCTTATGGAAAAGTATCTTACGATGGAGTTGGCCCAAAGATATGCTCTACCTCTGATGCCATGATCAAGTCTCCATGGGCACGAAAATTGACAACCCTTCATACTGGCTGTAAAGGCGTCAGAAGGACTAGGAACGTGATTTTCGCAAAATAATACCAAATACAGTGTGGAACAGCCAAATGGAATAAATTCAATTTCTTCATATTTTGACACATGTCAAGGAAATGGCGAAACATGATAAATTTAGATTCTCGAATAACATCCTGTAACGTAAAAATTTCATCCCTAAATTCAACCCTCTTTCAAATTTTTAAATTGGAAGCAGAGGTTTGTAATATCTCATTTAAAAGGTATTTTGATTTCTTAATTCTGTTAATTGACTCAAATAATGTTGATTCTTAAATGAAAAATATACCTCAACAGTAAAAGTTTAAAAAAATTTTCATTTTAATTGAATTAGAGTCAGTAATTGGTATTGTATAAAGTACAGAGAATCCGCGACATCCAAGCCTGGTTGAGCCCAGCTAATTGGATAGCTAATTCTTAAGCAGTACTTTGTGAGATGAACAGAGACGACAGAGATACTCAATAATTATGACGGCTCCTGGAAGTGTGTTTCAAATAAACATTGCAAATTTCCTGAATGTCTGAAATGCATTCATTTCAAATTTTCATGTTATATATGTCGAAGGTCATTAGAAATCTTCATGGATAAGCGGAGTCGCATGTCAACAAAAGGCTGGTTACTCTAGTGACCAGGGAGCTCATCAGCTATTGAGAGAACGTCAGGAGCAGTCCTACTTAACTAAAAATTTCAGGTTGTTACTTGTTGACGTATATTATTACATTCATTATTATCGATCAACATGAATAAGAAGTTTTGGTTGCTGAAAACACGATTTTTAGTACGTCTGATGTCTCTACAACCATTGGGAAGACTTTCAAGCTTCGTACCCGTGGAGACTTTCGATCAGGACATCAAAAGGTACAGCATATCCAAGTTTGGGCCAATTTCACCGTAAGATACTTTTCCATACGGTTTGTGGGGGTCCTTTCAACACTAAAGTCGAGTCGCTGTATGTGGTAATTTAAACCACAGTGACAATCTCTGAACCAATGCTGGGGAAGCCTCACCTATATCTCCAAGTCAGCAATTACAATTGCAATTATTTGCTATATTGTAAATATTATCCTACAAAGATGAGTATTGTGTTCTTGATCAAGTGACAAAAATAAAATCTAGAAGAAGTGAAGGCGTATTTAAAACTTGGAACTCAAATAGACTTTTAGAAAACCTTTTGCATGTTAAAATTTTACATCCAAAGTGTGTCCCAAGTACTGTTGTCTATTACTGAACCAGATAGAGCGAAATGGTTTAAAATTCGTTTTTTTAAAAGAATTTTGTTCGTGAAGGTCCCATACCGATATCCAGTGCTATCTGTGAAATTTGTATTTTTACCATTTTTTAACTGGCGCTGGTTCCTTAATAGTGGAGGTTTTTTGATGCGGCAGAAAATTTTTTGAGACAAAATTTAACGCAGAATTGGATTTTAGAGAGAAAAACAGTTTTGGATTCCTTGATTTTTCGTTCCAAAATACTTGCATTTATATTTTTGTGTGATGTGAAATATGAGTTCACTATTAAAATTTTCTCAAAGAACGAAATGAGAATGTACAATCAATTTCTATCAAAGATGTAGCTGGACACCATTTATGTCCATCAAGAGGAACAACTCCAGAACAGGATATAAACGAGATCAAATTGCTCAATGTAACCCGCCAGTTACTGCTCCAATGACATAAAATTGAATCCCCAAGCTTGTGCCGTTGTAATTTCCAATACTACTGTGAACTACTGAAAGCCAGGACGGTTTGGCATATGTATAGAAGAACACAATGGAATTTGGGTTACAACCTAAATCAGAAAAAGTGAGTCTCTAGAGACAACTAAAACTGCAAAAAGAATTACCGAGAAAAAAATGTGTTGGTGTAGCCTGGGATTCAAATTGATGGAACAAAATTAATTCTGCTAATGAATTGCTTGACAACAGCTTGTTATGACTTATGGTCCAAACTGTGACCGTAATCATATCCACATCACCAGGTAAATCGTTAGAAATCGGCTCAATAGGCCGGTGGCCGTCTTTGCGATTTCCGTTAAATTATCTTTTTAATTAATTTTTGTAATTAGCTCAGGTAAAGTGTAATTTACATTCAAAGGTGATTCTTTGAAAATTATATATTTTATTGTGGCCTAAAAAATTTTTATTTCTTTTACCTTGCACACCTAATTCAGTTAATTAATTATTTTAATGAGACTTACCCCATTTGATGATTCTTTGATTTTTTTTTAAAAGAAAGTTTAGGGTCTCCTCTATCGAAAAACCATTGTCGGACTCATAAATAACATAATCAAATATGGCTCCGTGCTGGCGTTCTTTACAGCGTTCTTACGTATTTCGTTCATCAATTTTATGTGGCAAAATTCTGCTAATGCTGAATGTATTCTATTCTCACCACAAGAAAGTGGTTGAAACCATTCTGGTTTCAACCACTTTCTTCTCTGGCTTCCGCAACATGTGGTAGACGTGCTTTTAGAGAAAAATGAGACTGGTGAAAATACAACAATGGAAACAACAGCAACAACGACAATAATAACGACAGTGATGATGACGATGACAATAGTAGACTAGACTCATCAGATGATTGCGACATAGAATGGATAACATTTAGAAATTTAATATTAATGTTACTTATGGGATTTTTTTACTCTTTTTTCCGAAATCAAAAATCAGCATTACTATTCTTTTCAAATAGAATACTCACACATGTTCACATTCCTTTTGTATTTGTAAGAAACTAAAAAGTATAGACACTTTTGAAACCAAACTAAAATTTTATATAGACATTAAGAGTAATATAAAATCACTCATAGGTTGACTTTAATCTTTATAGTAAATGGCAGCGTCCCTCATGTGGTGAGAAGCAAATATTTGGTTTATTAAAAAATACGTTCCCACCGTCGAAGCGCCCGGTTTTGTCCGTTTTCTCGGGAGCTTTTCTGCCATCTTGGATCCGCATTTTCAATTTTAAAAAACTAATATAGGATTTGTAATAAACAACCCCGAAAACTCTGGATATCATTTTTTGGGTTATTCTTCAGGCAGATATTTTTCAGCCGCTAATGGGGTAATGTCGGATGTCTACACATTGAAAAAAGTCGGCCATATTTGTTTATGTTTTTGTTGGGCCGACAGTGTTTTTTAGATAGGGATCCTAAACTTTCATTTAAAAAAAAATCAAAGAAGCATCAAGATAATTATTGAACTTAGTTAGGTGTACCAGATAAAAAAATTCAAAATTTTTTTAGGCCGACAATTTTTTTCGCAAAATATGCACAATATTACATGAAATACAAAATTTTTAAAGAATCAACTTGAAATGTATATTACACTTTACCTGAGCTAATTAAAAAAATTCATTAAAAATATAATTAAACGAACATCACAAAGTCGACCACCGGATTAATATTTCGGGGTTTATTTGCGATCAATTGAGTCTATTTCTAAAATATCATCTAGTGAGGTGGATAGAATTACGGTAGGAAATCAAATGAAATTCTTCACCTGTAATATTTGCTCAGACAGCTACTGTAGATGCAATCTTTATTCTTATGCTCATCAATGTAAGTCCTTACTTGGACATCAGGTAGCTATTCTAGTTTAAATTTTACCACTAATCATAATCCTATAAAACATGCATGATCACGTTCCAAAAAAGGCTTTTACTCTACAATCCATTTAAGAAACGTTCAAGAACGAATACGCTGCTTCAAGAACGGTGTGGAATAACTTTCTTAAATACTAGCTTAAAAAAATTTAATAACTTTTTTGACAATACCTTACCTCTTTTAATCTCGGAAATCATATTGATGTGTAGTGTCTTTTACTGCCCTACTTAAATAAAAAAACTGCACTATTTTATTGTTTTGTTAATAATATTACAAAACCACTGTCGCCAATTTGTAAGAATCTCCAATAAATATATTATTGTTATCAGCTTTTATGTTTTATCATTAGTATCATAGATTTTAGACAAGACGTATTTACAAATAAAAGAAAACTCTCACTTTCTGAAATCAAATATAAGAGGGAATCTGCAGCAATTCTGCATTACGAAATACATTATATTTAATATTTAGTGAAGTATCCTTTTGTCCGGTAATAATTTATTGAGTAGATATGCTGATTAAACCAATTTCCTTTGTAATATTTCTTTCACATTAATATATTCTGTGCCATCTCTTTGAATCACCTCAGCAGCTTCATAATTTTTTATCCAAAAATTATAACTTGTAGATGTAAGATAAAACAAAGTACGTCTTGTGATAAGACTTTACTTGTGATAAGACTTTAATTTGCACTACAAAAGCTTAGCCTGGCGAAAACGAGGGCGAAAATAAAGTATTCACAAGAAAAACAGCTAAAGTATTCACTGCCCGGCATCCAGGCAGCCGGAGTGATAACAAATAGTGCAACATTTTTCATTTTTTGCTAAAACTGGGTGTAAATAACTTGTTAGTGGTGGGTTAGATGATAGATGGTATAAGAATGCAAATATCGTAACTTTCTTTGGGGAGAATTCTCATTCGAATACGAGACTCGTAAGGGACACGTTTGCCCTGAATCAAAATTAACAATAAAGAAATAGAAACAAATAGAAAATCAACTCGTTTAAACCTACACAAAAGGCAAATGCGAAGTCTCCCAAATGATGCCATATGGTATACGGACGGATCAAAAACGTCAAGTAGTACCGGAGCAGGCAGTAAGTAAGTAAGAAACTGCCTGAAACCCCTGGCGAAACTGGCAGAACACAACAATGTGCAATTGGAATGGACGCGAGGACACCAGGGAAGTTCAGGTAATGAGAAAGCTGACAGGCCAATGAAGGAGCAAAAATAGCCTTGATAGGACCCGCGCCGACATGCGGGATCGCATACAGCACCGCAAAAGGCGCAATAAAGGAACTATTAAGACATAAATACAACTTGAATTGGAGAGAGGCACCAGGAATGAGACAATCACGCATATTCTTAGGTGACCCATCCAAATCAAAGATTAACGAATTGCTGAAGCTGAGCAGAATACAGCTTAGATGTGCAGTGGGTGTCCTAAGATGACACTGCACGCTAAACAAACATCTCACCAACATAAAGGTGAAGGATGATCCAGAGTGTAGGATGTGTGGTGAAGAGGAGGAAACACCTCACCACATCATATGTGAATGCCCGGCCTTAGCGGCGTCCGATTTACCGTCAGCAATTGAAGATCAAACTGAAGCCGTAAAATCTTTCCGTACCGCCGCTCCGAGTTTGTAATAGTAAATTTCTTTGAATATAATATTGGTAAGAATTCAACGCAACCTGCTACATTCTGCAGGTACTGCCTTCAGTTAAGTATAGATATTGAGAGATCTTATTGTCCGTGAGTATCGCCGTATTTTACTACCAAAGTAAACTAGAGCTCATTAGTAATACCTCCGTTGGTCTTTTGTTTGCTGAAATATGCAACGGCTGCTGAGATCTATTCACTTGGGCCATCTTAAAAGCCTCCCTGCATAATAGGTTACCGGAAAACCTACGTGAAACCAAATAGTCATTATATGCATCAACTGCGTGGATCTGTTCACTTGGGCCATCCGTTCAGGTGATCTGCATAGAGTTGACTCGGAAAACTTACGTTACTCAACATAATCATTAACAAACAGCTCTACGTTTGTGGCAGTAGTTTGCCCTGTGTTTCACTATTTTGTCTAGCCTCAAATATCTATAGCTAACGGATTGCCCGCCGTTTATAATATTTCCTAGTGGAAAGGTCCGTTTGCTTGTCGCACACAATAATTTATTAATTCAACGTCTCTGAAAATTCCGCCGGAAAATCGCGTAAAGATTCTTGATTGCCGCTTGACTTGTTTTTAATCATTTTAAAATAGTTTTATACACACTCGACTGTACAGTCGTGGAGGTAGTAGAATTAATTATTCTGTTTCTAAATATTTCTGAATAAATACGTTATTTTAAAGAGGTAAAATTCTCGAGTTATTATTTCTGTCATTTATTTCTGATTAACCCGTTTGAGCAGCATGATCGAAATCCATTAGATAGATCTCCAGCTCCGACCCCTGGCAATTCCGTGTCTCCGCTGTTTCGCTATTCAGGGCTGTTCTCCCAATAGGAGAGCCAAACAAGTGTAGTTCTTTGCACTTAAAAATTAAAGGACTGGCGCCCGAGATTTCCGTATAAAAAGATTACGTAAGTATATTGACAAAAAGCACCGTAACAAGTAAGGCACCATCACAATAATAAGAACAATAGTTAAAATAATACAAGATTAAACATTAAACAGTTTACTGGACCTATAATCACAATGCCCGTTAATTATTTTTGCAGCTATAAAAAAATGCTAAAAACCTTTTTTCTTTCATTTGATCAGATACCTATAACCGATGTTTTCTTTATTTACTAAAAACACCATCTGGTATATAAATTATTTAGCGATTTTTAAGACGAGGCCACTATCCTATCTCTGCAATCTTTTTTAAACTAGTTTATAAACGAAATGTTACATGTATCCGCAAATCTCTTTTATTTACCAACTTAATTTAGATTGCAACACATGGAAAATAAACTATTAGTAAGCACTGGACAAATAATCTTTCTTTCTTTCATTTTCCCTTTTAAGTATAATTAAATGTGACAACTAAAATCATACATATGAAGAAGCCAGGAAGGCAGCAATCTTAAGTAGCAATTTGGTGTAAATGGACCAACAAACGTTTAAAATGTAATTTAACAATATCTGAAGAAAAGGCGATGCAATTCCTGAAAACATGGCAAAAAGCTGTGAGTCATATTAACTTTTGTAGTGCTTCAAAACCAATGTCAATATACTGAAAGTCGATAATCTACACACATTATTAACCAGGTATTGCTGACAACAGACCAATGCAATGGCAATGTTTTGACAGCATATGGAACAACTGTAAAAGACGCATCGACGGTAACTACCTAATGAAATTTGACATAATGATAGAGACTTACTGACCTTCAACAACCACAAAGATAATAGTAACAACGACATCGGTAATAATACGAGTATATTCAACATATTATGATCATCTAAATTATTGATGTGCTTGAAAAGTAGATAACTCATCTTAAGTAGGTGTTTTCCAGTGTAGAGATTGAATCCGCACATACACACTCTGCATTATTTCTCTGCATATATTAAGAACTAAAGCATGATTGAAACATTATATAAATAGTTTTCCCATTTAAGGTAAATCTGATGAGCACTCACAGCAGAATGCAACTGCATTGGACAGTGCTATTTTTTGTTAGTTCTATAAAACATGTGCATCTACGGATTAGTGGTCGAGACCATTTCCATAATATATTTTAGAAGAGTAGTAGAATTCCATTTTAAATTTCCCATTCCAAAACTTTAGATACGTGAGTTGTATGTATATACATTCTGAGATACAGGGCATGAGAATGAGCATAGAGGATTTTATCTTTAGTGAAACTGACAATGAGCTAGTCCTTAATATGAAAAAAGAACAATGTTGACAATAATACGGAACACTAGAATTGGCAAACACAAGACACGGTGTTGTCACAATCTCTCACTTAGTCATTACATGTGTAAATTCGATGTACATCTATTGACGTATACACATAGTTTTTGAGGTATTCTAATAGATTAAAAACATAAAATTTTAAAACAACTACTCAGGCAAAAAAACCTGTTTATCCTGGAAATATTTGAAATATGTGTCAATACCAATTTCTCGCACTCTTCTATTCTTTGAGAACCTTAATGAAACTACATTACTTTTGTTTTATGCTGTTGTTGAAAACAACGAAACAACAAAAAATGGCATTGATATCTGCGTTAATATCGCTATTTACAATTTTTTTTTAATTCATATTTGTCGACCACATGACATCTATATACTTAAAACTCAAAATATCTGAAAGTGTTCTTACGTTATTCGACATAGAAACCAATGAATATAATATTTTTATTAAAAACATATTTTTGCATCCACAGTTCCCTCTCCCGTCGAAGTCCAAAGGAAATCACAAATAAATTTCTAATTTGCTTCAGAATAAAAGCGAACCATCGACAGTTACAGAATAATTCTTAATGTTCACCTCTAAAGCCCAAAACAAAAGAATATAACGACAATGAGTCATTGCATCAAATCAGGTGAGAAATGAAGTGTTTTAATATCTGAGATCTTATGCCTTATCGGCGATATAAGTAGTATTACCTAGCACACGCCGGTTACGGTTTTATTACTGTAGTCAAATTCAAGGAAAAAGGAAAAACTACTCAACTACCATTACTATACATGAGATATACAGGAGTTTTGAATACTCAAAAAATAACAAATAACCCAGTAAAATGACCACTGCTACAAAATGAAATTAGTTTTACATGCATCCGAGAGGTTCGGCGGATAAGCGCACGCACTTAATACACAAAGGTAAAGAGAGTGGTAAGTCCTTTAAGGATAGGGGTACCAGTGTTTACATAAAAACTGATACACTTTTCACTTCGCAGCGTTTCCTAATGTAGCTTTTAATGTTTCAATATTTCTTAAGATAAAGATTTACTAGTAAAATTTACAATTATTATTTTTATTTCCTGATAAATACTGACAAATCAGTACTTTACATTTTGTAAGTACCTATATCATCTAGTTTCAGTGTGCCTACTTAAAATTAATTTAAGTCACTGCTGCGTAATTCTATTATTAAGTTATCTATCACTTCAACCTGCACCTTTAAGTTATTCCTAAATTTAAGGAGTCAATTCATTGCTTCATCAGAAATTGAATGCTACAGATCTAAAGATCCCCTTTAATCATTCTGCAGAAGGAGTAACATATTTAAACACAACGAACGCTTGCCTGCAGCATCCGTGTGATATATGATTAATTTCTTCAGAAAAATTAATCGCTACGGGTGACAATCAAATGGGTTTTGCTGTTAAGTATTCATGTATTGCAATGTTATTCACTAACGTACCATATAAAATGACCTAATTAGAAATACCATGTAAAAATCTAAATTAAAATGAAAATTAAATTCTTAAAACATAAATAAATAAAAATATTACCACCCTGTACAAGAATACTTACAGTAAAGTCAAAAAGGATATTATAAAATAACTCTAGATCATCCTCGAACAGGAGAAAGTTAGCTACCACAAAATAAACTCATCATGGACTCAACGCAGCAAAAACCTCCAACGTTGGAACGTTGTAGATCCTAAAAAAGTAAACTATCAGTAAAATTTACAAAGTATTATCACATAAAACAAACAAAGGATAGAAAACTACAAGATAAACATGAAATATGCTAGTTTAGACAAAAAAATGTACAATATGTCAACAAAAGCACAAAAAACTTATAAAAATATGACTTGTCACATGTGTAATTAAAATTTAAGAAATAAATAGTAAGAAAACTGTGTAAATAGATAATAAGTAACTAAAATAGACTTGATATAGTGAAAATTCAGTTCCTAAAATAAAGTGCATAAGTGAAAGAAAAATAAATTAAAAAAGTGCGACGGTAGAACGGTAGATCAAAATTCATCCCAACGTAATACTATGAAATGGACATCCAAACGTAGCAAATAAGTTAAAGAACGAGAAAACAAGCAAGAAACCTGAAAAAGAATCAAGATAAAAGGGAAATTTCAAAAATAAACTGAAAAATACAATACAGAAAATGACAGTTGGCTATGATTTGACATAAATATTGCAAATTTACAAGAAAATTTAACTTACCTAGCAACGAACAAAAGCAGGAGGGTTGTTGATTCGAGAATTTAAGGCATCCTCACGCCAGTTTTAGCTCCTGAAAAATATTAGAAAAATTACCAGAAAATCGCTGAAATATTGAGAACAATAATATTCAGAAGTGTGCAGAGGTTAAGTTACACAGAATATCACAGAGACCAAGCCACAGGAGAGGCATGAAGTAAGAAAAATACGTAAAAACCCAGGTACTTACCATAAGCTATCTTAAATTGGAAGCTGGAAATTTTCACAGCCGACTACCAGTAATTTAAGTGCATAAATATAAAACAGCACTGAGGTCAACTACCAAATTTCATGTACTGTCAAATTTAAAAAGACATTGCGAATCCCACGGGGAATTTCGGTATTAAACCAAACGTTAACGAACTTTTTTAAATTTAAGAATAGATTTAGTAAGGATTATATACTGTTTATGTTAAAAGTTTTGACTATCAAGTTTAAATATTAATTTAAGAATTTGTTTGAGAGACAGTAAGTCAAATATTGTAAATTGTGTAGTATGATAATAAATTCAATATTGTGCCGACATCTGTTATATCTGATGAGAACTAAAGTAGCATAATTCAAAGAATCTGACTATAAAATCCTTTAAAGGCCGCAACCCTAAGTACAGCCTAAAAGATATGTGAGTAGACAACTAATAAGACATAAATTTCTTAAAATCATATATTTACAATTTGACAAAGTTTTAATAATAAAATTATAATTCAAATATAAAATAAATCACTAGAAAAGCCAAGGGAGGTAAGTTTTTCCTGGTCGAACTTCATCTAGAGTACTAAAAAAGAGAAACAGGGTTTAAAAACAAGAACCCAAGTAAGCATTCTTGTAAAATATAAAAAACACATGGTATTTGTAATTAAAATCAATTAATTAGTATTATAAAGTGCTATAAGGTGTCTGAAAGATTTGCAGTATAAGTAGATTAACGTGTGGTAAGTAAAATAAAAGAATTTTCCAAAAATAATTAAATAATAAAATATTCTGAATAAAAAACTATTTACATTTCATAAAAAGCATAAATAAATAGGCGATCCCACCTGAGAATATGAGCAAACATGCAAATTAAAAAACGTGCAATAATAAAATTGAAACAAAGCATTCTAAAATAAAATAAAATAATTTTTTTTAAAAACCCACAACCGAAATATTCAAAGTAGAAAATCAAATAAAATCCTTATGATATAGGCCCATCAACCGTGACTGGCAAAATAAAATATCATAACAAAATATGTATATTTAAATTACATATTACAAATTATTTGATTGATTATATACGTGTCAACCAAAAACCAATATCTGGTTAATGAAATAAATAAATAGTCCTATTTTTGCTTAAAGAACATATTTGTCTCACAAAAATAAAAATCATTAAATCTGTAACTGTCAAACATTCAGAGGAAACTGGATATTGGATGCCGGCGAAAGTGAAAGATTAGCACCCAATGGAAATCACGTCCCTCCCAATTACATAGAACGTTGTTACGCGGCAGCACTGGAAAGAAGACCTGTCCTCGACGACGCAGGATTTAGTGTCGTATGACTGGTTACAACATTGGAACAGCCAAACCACGCAAAAAATAGTACCCATAACCATCCCAAAAGTGTTTCATATTATGATTGAATTAATCACTTATCTAATCAATTTGTCCTTAGAAAGTGGAATATTTCCTGACATCCTAAAGACTAGAAAAGTTGTTCCTGTTTTCAAGAAAGGTCAAATTCTCCTTAAAATTATAGACCAGTTGTTGTACCTTTAGGTTTTTCTAAAATACTGGAATATTGTTTTTTGAATCGATTTCTAAAATATCTCGAAATATATCAAATTTCGACAAAAAATCAGCATGGATATCGTAGTGGAATGTCTACTACTACTGCTGCACATTCATTCTACGAGAATATTTTAAATTTTATTGAGGCAGGCGAATGTCCGATGGGACTTTTTGCCCTCTCAGAGATTGCGATTGTGATTGCGTCGATCATAAACAGCTACTGTCGAAATGAAATAAATATGGCTTATTTGGGTTTTAACTTTTCTCGAAAATAGGAAGCAGTTTGTGCATATTACGTATTATAATCAAAATGGATTGGATAAAGCCACCTCTGACTGGTCATACTTAAAACTGGGTGTTCCGCAGGGTTCCGTTTTGGGCCCTGTGGTAATATTATTAATTCGTAAATAAAATAGAGTCTCTTTCATCTACTGTTCATTTTACGATATATTCTGATGACACTTCTCTTATCATTTCTAATAACGCAGACGAAATTTTAGAACAAAATTGTAATAATTTATTTAATAATCTGTGTGAATGGTTTTTCAAAAATTCATTATACTTCAGCGCCAAATAACGCAGGTTGTGAGATTTCACAGTATTCAAAAACACTGTGAAGTGCTAAATTTTAGTTTTAACAATACTGGTTTATCTAGCACTCAAGTAGTTAAATTCTTGGGTTTGCAGGTATATGAAAACCTTAAATGGAAAGTTCAATGTGAACCTGTACTTGCAAAGCTTTCCTTCATTACTTATTTATTTTGAAACACAAGAACGGTTCTTTGTACAGAACAACTTTTATGTTTGTGTTGTGCGCAATTGAATGTCGTCTAAGATACGGTGTTTGCTTCTGGAACATTCCACTTCTGCATCATATGTTTTTACAGCTCAGAAACGTATTTTAAGGTGCATTGCTGGTGTCTCGAGTACCCATTCTTTTAGGGATATTTTTAGGAATTTTAAAATTTTAACTTTTCCTTGTTTATTTTTTAAATGTGTATAATACAAATACAAACGTTTTTAAAAATCAAAACAAATTTATTAGAATTAATGTTTATCATAAAGTTAATACAAGACAGAAAAACAATCTTCACGTTCCTTTTGCTAGCTTAAAGACAACTTCTGAATCTTCTAATTGTTTAGGACTCAAATTTTATAACCTGTTATACATGACGAATTATTAAAATCCATCAAAACAGGACGTTTATTTAAATTTAAACCAAAAGAATTTTTACTCTTCAGTAAAGGTTTTTATCTGTATCTGAATACTTTTGCATGTCTTGGTTTGTAAGTTTTATGCTCGGTTTTATGACTATTCCTACTGTACCTACTGTCAGAGGGAAAATAGATGAGATGATTATTATTATATTATTATTATTATGCAAAGAAACTACAGCAGTAACTGACATTAAGACCATAAATGCATCTTCAATTTTTTCAGGTTCCACAGCCCTAAAAATATAGTTAAAGAATATTACGCAAAGGCAAAATGTATATGCCTAATGCAAATGCATATTATACTTAATATCTGTGATGGAAAATGATTAATCAGGGAATCACGGGAAAAAAACTCCTGCAATTGAATATGATCGCCAAATGCACATATTTGCTCGATAATCTAATTATAGTTTTCTTATTAGATGATATAATCAAGATTCTCCATCACGCTGTAAATATATAGATAAGTTCTTACTTTCCAACTTCCAAGTATACCATATTAAGGGTGTATCCATTAGTGAAACTGAATGTGCCAAGTATAATAAAATATTGCCCAATCATGAGGAAAAAGTACTTCAGAGTGGGTCCTTGGTTGTGCGTTGCAAAAGTATATAAGAGGTACGAAAATCAACATATTTATGAACATGAAGGCTGTGAGAACATATTTATTAACAGTCTGCAAACAATAAATAATATCAAAAAGAAATCCGGAGTGACCTCACATAATTTGCTTTTAATTTACCTACAGGTAAGGTGTTCTTATGCACGATTAGTTCGATTTGTCAACTTATTGGATCTAAAGACATGATATAGCGCTGTTGTACGAAGGTATAAACGAAACAAATCTATTATAACATAATATAACAGAAGTTTCTAAATTTTCAAAAATAAAAATCAATATTCTCAAAAACGTTAACAAACGTCGGTAATAGTGCAAATATTTGTAGACGTAAAGATTTAAATATTTTTATTACCTTATTTAATTTGGAACTTGCCACTTTTCACAGCAACCCAACTATATCAGAGTATAGAAAAGTTACAACAGGTACGAAATATATATCTGAAAAAATTATTTTATTATGTGTATAATAATGTGTGATATTTTAATAATTCGTAAACGGCAAATTTTAGCGTCACATTTCTAGGTACGTAAGAAATTATAACATTGATTCCAGCAACTCATTTCTTCATCAGTTATAGTAACTTTGAAATCTTCAATGGCATTAGTCTTTACGATATCTCAAAATACGCTCTTATAGATAAATTTTCTTAACATTATAACAGATAAATGTTAAAGCTGGCAACGTCATTAACCACTAGTCACTACATGGTTCCTATTAATCCATATACCCATTATTTAACCATTGTAAAAGTATTGATGTGGCGTACCCCTTGTTAAAATTTAAAAACTGGTTTCCATGCTCACTTTCAGCAGCATCTGATATCAACGAATCGATTGAGGTATCTAACCACCCAAATTGCCTTCTAATATTTTCCCAATGATTTCGTCAGTCAGACGTTTAATTCCTGTGGCTTTTGAACATGCCCTTCTCCAAAATTGTTTAGGTTGTCAGAGGTTCTCAAGTCTATTAATGAAATTAAATATTCCTTAACAAAAGCTAATTATACTATCAAAGCCATTCCTATTCAATTGAGGATTGATCTGCATCTTAAATAGTTAAAATTAATTGCTTTTCAAAAGAGTATGGTGCCATGGAAAATTTCAAAGTTAAGGTAGTGAAGATGTAAACTGTTACACAATTGCTAACAAATTTTGACACTAGCTTTGCATTTACCATTGAGTGGTTCGCAAGTAAATTTATTCCACTAACTTGTAAAAGGTTCTCTGTTTCTGAGAAAATACTGCGGAATATTTATTCACTATTCTTACCGTTCCAAAGATTCCCCTGTCCGTAGTATTCTGAAACGACCAACGCAGTGACTGCAGTGTGGGTTGGTATGACAGTAAGCATTATAAGACAGGTCATCATAATACAAGGCTACAGAATTTTAGCCAGAGACCTAGCAGCAGCAAATGAAATTACACTTCTCTTTGTATCCTCAACCATACTGTTAATGTACCAAGTGTAACACTTGTTAAGTTTACTAAATTAGAACATAATCGTACTGACGGCCATGAGTGTAGATCCAACAAGGAAATAAATTAAAGCCAACGTCGTGGTTGACGTTCCAATAGCCAAGGAAATAATTTGCAGAACTGCGTTAAATATACCTGCAAGACTTTGACCTATCAAATAGACTTTCATACAACTTTGAGGGAATTTTGACAATATTGCTAAAGTTGTGTCCAGCACTGCATTTGCACCTAAAACAAATAAAAATGGGTATGAATGTGAAGCTTCCCTGTCAACAAAGTAACTCTCCACAAGGGAAACGGTGATCTGTGTAGATTCAAACTCGCGCCTCCAGCTAGATATGCTAACCATCGAACCACTCATAATTTGACAACAGTAAAAATATATTAATGTATTTGGTAAAATAAATTAATAATTTTAGTCGCATAATATATGTAGCTCCCTACATCAAATTTTAAAGACGCATTGATTCAGTCTACTAGATACTCTAAAAATGTATAATATCAGTAATCAAAAATCGCCGTCCAACAAATCGATAACGGATACAACTCTAAATTTTTTTCGACATTCAGCTGATTCTTAACCGATGTCGTTTAAGAGAATTTCACTTTTTCACTATAAAGGGGGTAAATTTAACCCTCACGTATGTTTGCAAAAGGATCGCGTTCCAACAAGTCGATAAGGAATATAACTTCAAATTTTTGAGAGAATTTCAATTTTTCACTATTTAAGGGGCAAATTCAACCCTTGCGTATGTTTGCAAAGGATCGCCTCCAAAAAAACCATAAGAAATACGCATCCAATTATTTCCCGCTATTCAGCTGATTCCTAACCGATGCCGTTTGAGAAAATTTCAATTTTCCACTATTTAAGAGGTGAATTCAACCCCCGCGTATGTTTGCAAAGGATCCGCGTTCCAAAAAATCGATAAGGGATACAACTCCCAATTCTTTCCGATACTCAGCTGATTCCTAACCGACGCCGTTATAAGATAATTTCAATTTTCAGTATAAAGAGGTTAAATTCAACCCTCACGTATGTATACAAAGGATTGCGTTCCAACAAATGGATAAGATGTCTTAAAGAAAACAAGAAACAAAGTCTTTTTCTCTTGTTTTCTTTAAGACATGAATTACTCACATGGGATTGACCTTTCTTCGTTACAAATGGATAAGAGATACAATTGCAAACTTTTAACATTGGAAATGTTTTTGTTTTCGTATAGGGGGTTGAAAATCAGTTTCATGTTGCATATTATGAAGCATGACTTATAGAAACAGTGGCGACAACAGAGTGACCAATTTTTGATTGGTTGTCTAAATCACGTGGTACCGGCAGTTATGTTATTATTTTTTTATAGGCGCCTTCTTGTCGAGAAAATCCCAACGGCTATATCTCGTTGCGATTCTTTGAATATTTAAAAAGTTATTAGCGTTTCAACATCCCATGTCGAAAGTTTTGTAAATTTTGCGAAATTAAAAAGGCCGAATGCGCGCGCAGAACCCTTCAAATTTCATGCGCGTGCAGGTCTTGCCAAAACTTTAAAATTTTTCGTTAACGTCACAAATGTCATTTTTTAGTTAGGATCTGCTGACCTCAAAATCGCAGCTGGACCGCACAATTCACGATGTACTTTCAAGTTGGACTTTCGAGCTTGGATTTATTGCCAGAACGGCGGCCCGGCGGCCTGTTTTCGTTTGGAAATAAGGTTTAAAATTTTCGTGTTTTCGCAAAATTCGCCAAAAAATCCATAGTGCGTCCGATGGATTACACCTTATAGTCGATCCAGCGAAATTTAATGATTTCTTAATATCGATCCTAGGACGGAACCGAGTACAGTTTCGGACTCGGGACGACTTCAGGGCCCCGAAACAATTTTCTGTTTCTCGATAGTGCCTTTCCTTCACTTTGACATTTAATTGTATCGAGTATTGTATCCAAGTAAGAAACTGCATGTTTCAAGAGCAGGATTAAACAAATGTTTTTAGTTTCCTAGTAGGGGGTCGAAAATCAGTTTCATGGCAGAATGAAGTAACGCGTGAGATTTCAGTGGTTTCAGAACGATAGACGTCAAAATTACACTTTTTCGTTCACTCCTATTGAGCCTAAAATCAGAGCGTGACCGTGCAATTCACGATGTAGTTCTAAGTTCGACCCTCTACCTTGGATTTCTTACCAAAACAGTC
Organism: Rhagium mordax; assembly: GCA_963680705.1. Classification (NCBI taxonomy): domain Eukaryota; kingdom Metazoa; phylum Arthropoda; class Insecta; order Coleoptera; family Cerambycidae; genus Rhagium; species Rhagium mordax. The sequence continues at coordinate 22,456,806 of OY796661.1, read as the reverse complement.
TCTCGGAAATTCGTTTGGAAATAGTATTTGAAGTTTTCGTGATTTTGCAATTTTTTCAATTTTGTCAATGACTTGCAATTTGACAAATCATAGGGGTGGATTTAGGATCGGAGTTGCTCTGGCAGGTTGCCGATACCTGATTTGTACATATTACGGAGTGTTAGAGGTTTGAGTGCCATTACTTTAACATGAGGTAGATTAAGCAAAAGTAAACAAAAAATTATTACATGGGAATTTATCGCTGCATTAGAAAAGTCACGCCCAACAATCTCCAAGACAACTTAACATCGAGAAGCACGTCGAACAGCTTATTTCTTTTTGTCTCATCGAAATATGTATAGCCGAAAACCATATGTAACTTAAAATTTTGTCGTTTTTCGCAATTTACAAAGATAGCGGTGATTTTAAGGAAAATAAAATACAGAATGCGAAAGTCCTCATCTTGACATAGGACCTAAATTAGCCGCTTAGTTTTGTTTAGTATCGCAGCTCTAATGTGTAAACAGTTCGAGACGCTAGCATACGGCGACCAAGGACGGACATGTACGAGCAGTAAAGCACTTGTTTCTAGACAGCGGCACTTCACGTCGTATATATTTTGAGGTTGGCTATGTCAAGATGGGAACTTTCGCAATCTGTATATTAAAATCGACCTGTTCAAGGATTTTTTTGAAAAATGACACATACCAACGATATGAAATTTGTGCATTTCTTTAGGTTCACACTGTACCTATATGAATATTAAAATGCAGATAATATAATTTAGTAATATTAAAACTCAGATAAAATTGGTAACACAACTATTTCTTACTACAGAAAAACGACATGCTATGAAGGTTTTATAATACAGATATTGCTGTTTTCTGTAGCTTTTTTGTCTTGCATAACTTATTTTACCGTTTTTTCGGACTTTATCGTCCTTCTTTAACAAATATTTAGTTTCATTTAGTCTTCCGTGCTGGTTAGGATAACTAACTGAGCATTGATTTAGTGCAAATATATATTTTTCAATGTACAGTGTGTGGTTTTAAGTATATTTTTGGTGAGTAATTCTATGTTAGATATTTCGTACAAAAGCGTATATAGTTTTATAATACTACAATTTTCAAGTTTGTGTGTTGAGGGGCGAATTTCTAATTTTCATGAATCTGCTAAAAGGGCGAAGAGGACGTAGATAATTTGTTTTAAAACCGCCTATTTCAGTCATACCTTTGTACACCATATTGTCGGATAGTATAATTAATTGGTTATTTTTGCAATGTTACATTTAAGTAAAATTGTGTCAAAATATTTGCTTCTAATAATTATTTAAAGAATTGGAATACAATAAGAAAAAAATAATAATTTCAACATAAATAGTGGCAAAATACAGGGTGATTCACGTGGAAAGGGACAAAATGTTATGGTAGATAGAGTTCACTTAGGTGAATTAGAAATGACTATTGAAAAAAGCCTGAGCCTTTTTTTATTGATCTACAGGGTGATTTATGAGTTTTGCTCAATACTTAAGGTACTTAAGGTAATATCTTTTAAACTAATCACTAGAATCAGCTCGTATTGTGGGTATATAGTATACTATTAATTGTCAATTTACATGCATAATCAATGACAGAAAATTCCAAGACCGGCTCAACTAATTTTATTTTTAGGGCTCCTATGAAAAAATTCACCTGTGTACGTGATTTTTAAATTCTAATACTGAATTATGAAACTACATACAAAAGTGATCGAAAACATGTACTTTGTTGTTTTGCACAAAATAACTTTATAAAATTACATTTTCCTCTCTTATTCAAACTAAAATATTTGTTATACAAAATTTTGTGATTTCATGCATGATTAATATGAAATAAATAATCAAAAATAAATAATTTCAACATCAGATTAAGTAATTTTTATTACTGAGGTTTCCGTGAAAAATCAATCTTTATACATTTTTCTCAAATTCTGATAATAAATTGTGGAACTACATTTAAAAATTAACGAATTATTTATTTTTTATCACAATACATCAATAAACAGAACATTATAAACAACAAATTCACAGAACATAAAACCTTATAACTTATTTTCAAAATGAAAGTCTTCTGCCTCCCTACATTTTCTTTGTCGTAAAATTAAATTTCCTACGGCTTTCCTAATAACGACAGGATTATTAATGTTCTGTTTATTGATGTCCTGTGATAAAAAAAATAAACAATTTCGTTAATTACTAATAAAAAATTTTGAAAATTTGTATTGCATTTCTGGACGATTCTCTACGAATTATGACGATACACAAAAGTTTTCTTTTTTTTAAATAAAGCCTTCAAATTTGGTACACACGTTCTAGAGGTCAAGGAAATGATTGAGTTCGTTGATGAGCAAAATCGGTCCACTGGAATGGGGTCTACCGGACCCCAACATTTCTACTTCTAACTTTACAAAAAAATTTATTCGTTATGAAAGATTATAAATAGGATCTGATATACAACTCATTATAATATAGGGTCCAAATGTTGAAATACACAAAATACGCCAAAAAAACAAAATACATACGTACAAAAAAACAAAATGCGTCAAAGAACAAAATACGTCAAAAGTTACTTTTGTTACAAACTCCACCACACAGTGAGGAAGTTTTGATCCCATAATTGGCAGCGGTTTTTTTAAATGTAGTTCCATAATTTATTATCAGAACTTGAGAAAAATGTATACAGACTGATTGTTTTCACAGAAACCTCAGAAATAAAAATTACTTAATCTGATGTTGAAATTATTTATTTTTGATTATTTATTTCATATTAATCTACCAAGAAATCGCAAAATTTTGTATAACAAATAGTTTAGTTTAAATAAGAAAGAAAAATGTAATTTTTATAAATTTATTTTGCGCAGACTTTCGATTTTGACGAAAATTGATCGTTTATTTAAAATTCGCCCAAAGTGTGGCAAAACAACAAAATACATTTATTCGATCATTTTGTATGTAGTTTCATAATTCAGTATTAGAATTTAAAAATCACGTACACAGGGTGAATTTTTTCATAGGAGCCCTAAAAATAAAAATTAGTTGAGCCGGTCCTGGAATTGTCTGTCTTTGATTATGCATGTAAATTGACAATTAATAGTATACTATATACCCACAATACGAGCTGATTCTAGTGATTAGTTTAAAAGATATTGCCTTAAGAAGTATTGGGAAAAACTCATAAATCACCCTGTAGATCAATAAAAAAAAGGCTCAGACTTTTTTCAATAGTCATTTCTAATTCACCTAAGTGAACTCTATCTACCATAACATTTTGTCCCTTTCCTCGTGAATCACCCTGTATAGTGGTTATTCAAATATAGGGTATCTAGTATTTACTATATTATAGTATACAGGGTGGGGCAATACTAGATAAAAAAATCTATATTCGGAAATTATTTTCGAATATACAGGGCGAGCCAAGACAATATTGCAGGATCAAGTGCCTTTTTTAAAACGGAATGCTATGTATATCAATATATTTCTTGAAGCCTCCGTCTAGGCTCTTTTCACTCCGATACTATTATTGACCATCTCTCAACCACTTGGATGTAATGAATTTTTTTGTTGAAATAATGCCATCTGCAGATGCATACTAAAATAATCACTACGGTCAGAATTATGCGATTATAAGAAAACAATACGTGAATACGAATACGTGAATCTAGTTAATATTTCTGAGTCATTTTCACTTCATAAATATATACAGGGTGGCCAAAAAATTTTTTTCAGTTTAATACTTTTTTTAGTTGAATTTTCTCAATTTTTTTCAAATGGAACGCCCTGTTTATTTTTCAACTGTGTGATGTAGAAATGAAACACAAACATTTTACTACTACTACATACTGGTTTGAGTATTTCTTTAGATATTTCAATAATAATTTTTCATTAAATACATGTGTAGGTACCTATATGAATATTTAAATGCATATAAATATAATTATGATAAAATTGGTAAATACAACTATTTCTTACTACAGAAAAACGATGGGGTGATCAGTTTCTTAGTGAAAATAAATTTTGCTCATAAACGCAACGTTAAGACATCTATAATTCTGTAAAACGTTTTATATTCCTACTGACTAAACTGTCACAAAAAAATATATAGAAATAAAAAATAAGGCTACACGAAGCTAGGCGTCGCGTCCCACAGTGGAGTGGGAAAAAAATTCCGTTAAAGAATCACTCGAAAGACCTTAGAGTCAGATTTTTTATTTTTTGTAACTAAAATTTAATTCATTACTAAAAAATATCATTATTTTCAATTAAAATGAGTCTACAGGTCTCGAATATGGATTCGCCCAATTTAGTTTTAAATAATTACTTTAAATAGATAATAGGTGTGCCAATATAGAATTCTCATTTCTTTTCTTTGACCTTGATAGCTGTCAAAATCACTGTCAAATTTAAAAATTTAAAAGTATGTCTTTCGTAATTTCGGAAACGATGTAATTTTTCATAAAAGAAGAGATAAAAAGTATTTCAAATTTTTCTATTTTTATAATTGAAATTAAAATACTAAGAAAAAATAAAAAGAAATACTTTATATTTTTAAATTTAGCAGCAGTTTTGGCAGCTCCAAAACATAATACTTTTTTGACATCAATTTCGCATTTAGTACCTGCTAAACTAATACAAATTGTCCGCTCGGTACTTCAGTTTGTTGAAATATTAAATGACATTTTTAGTAGGTTAGGTTAACAGCTGCCAAAAGTAAAAAATTTATATTAATATCAATTATGGAACAAGTAAATTTAAAAAACACTTTACATCCTTTCCTCAATGGAAATTCACATTGTTTTCAATGTTAAGGAAGACAAATTTGCATATTTTTAAATTTGACAGCAGTTTTGGTAGCTACCAACCAACATAATAATTTTATGAAATTAATTTCGTATTCAGTACCTCCAAAACTTAAAGAAAAATGTCTGTTTTATACTTTCAAGAAAGAGAATTGTAAAATACTTTCATTTGTTTAAATAATTATTAAATGGCATTTTCATTAAGTGGACAGACAATTTGACAGCTGTCAAAGATGAAAACATTATTTCAATTTTAATTATAAAAATAGAAAGATTTGTATTTAAAGAATTATATATCTAATAAAATAAAATAGTAAAAGTAAATTTTACTATTTATGTCAAAATGTGAGTCTATATCCTCTAAATAAAAATACATAAAACTCTTTACAGAGCTTATTTGCAAATTCTACATTTAACTGATGAAAATCAAGTACTACGAGAGTAGAAAGCTAATAATTTAATATTGCAATAAGCCCCACCATATGGATTAATCCCAAAGGACTCCTCCGTTATCAAATAAATATTTACTTCTATGTATTTATGACTTCTTAGAATTTCAATTATATATTTCTTTTTCTACAAAAAACATACTTGTAAAATTTTAAATTTGACACTGATTTTTGCAGCTGTTAAGAATAAAAAAAAGAAATGGAAATTCTATTTTGACAGATCTATTACCTATTTTTAAAGCAAAGCTTTAATACTAAATTGGGCGAATCTTTATATATTTGTGACCTGTGGACTGATTTTAATTGAAAAAAGGATATTTTTTAATAAAAAATCAATTTTGAATCTAAATTATAAAAAATTATAATTTAAAATCAAAACTGCGGCTAGAGATTGATAAAGAATTTAAAAACGAACATTTAAAAAAATTAATATGATCCAATAAATTCTGCTTTTCTGTACTTTTCTTTCCACCCCACTGTGCGTCTCGGTATTGTAATAATTTTTTCAGCACCGTACCAATTTTATTATTCGAAGGTTACATATCTTCTAAATTCTGGTGTTTTCGATATCTATTGGATAAAAAGCAATAATAGTGCTGATTTCGACTTTACGTAATTTGTTTAACGTTGTTAATATATTTAATACGTTTTTGTCGTAAACGGCTGAAGTAAGCCTTTAATATTTCTTTACGTACAAGAATTATGGAAAGTTTTGATAAAAAGATTCATTTGATACCTGACTACTATAGTCTATATTTATTTAAACAAAAATAAACTTGATACCCAATGTTTTCCCTAATACTTTGAACTACTCTTTAATATTTTAACATTGGAAATGTTTTTGTTTTCGTATAGGGGGTTGAAAATCAGTTTCATGTTGCATAAAATGAAGCATGACTTATAGAAACAGTGGCGACAACAGAGTGACCAATTGTTGATTGGTTGTCTAAATCGCGTGGTACCGACAGTCATGTTATTATTTTTTTATAGGAGTCTTCTTGTCGAGAAAATCCCAACGGCTATATCTCGTTGCGATTCTTTGAATATTTAAAAAGTTATTAGCGTTTCAATACCCCATGTCGAAGAGTTTTGTAAATTTTGCGAAATTAAAAAGGCCGAATACGCGCGCAGATCCCTCCAAATTTCATACCCGTGCAGGACGTGTCAAAACTTTAAAATTTTTCGTTAACGTCACAAATGTCACTTTTTAGTTAGGATCTGCTGACCTCAAAATCGCAGCTGGACCGCACAATTCACGATGTACTTTCAAGTTGGACTTTCGAGCTTGGATTTATTGCCAGAACGGCGGCCCGGCGGCCTGTTTTCGTTTGGAAATAAGGTTTAAAATTTTCGTGTTTTCGCAAAATTCGCCAAAAAATCCATAGTGCGTCCGATAGATTACACCTTATAGTCGATCCAGCGAAATTTAATGATTTCTTTATATCGGTCCTAGGACGGAACCGATTACAGTTTCGGACCCGGGACGACTTCAGGACCCCGAAACAATTTTCTGTTTCTCGATATTGCCTTTCCTTCACTTTCACATTTAATTGTATCGAGTATTGTATCCAAGTAAGAAACTGCATGTCTCAAGAGCAGGATTAAACAAATGTTTTTAGTTTCCTAGTAGGGGGTCGAAAATCAGTTTCATTGCAAAATGACGTAACTCGTGATATTTCAGAGGTTTCAGAACAATAGACGTCAAAATTACACTTCTTCGTTCACTCCTATTGAGCCTAAAATCAGAGCGTGACCGTGTAATTCACGATGTAGTTCTAAGTTCGACCCTCTACCTTGGATTTATTACCAAAACAGCCTCTCGGAAATTCGTTTGGAAATAGTATTTGAAGTTTTCCTGTTTTTGTAATTTTTTCAATTTTGTCAATGACTTGTAATTTGACAAATCATAGGGGTGGATTTAGGATCGGGGTTGCTCTGGCAGGTTACCGATATCTGATTTGTACGTGTTACCGAGTGTTAGACTAGGTTTGAGTGCCATTACTTTAACATGAGGTAGATTAAGCAAAAGTAAACAAAAAAATGTATCGCTTCATTAGAAAAGTCACGCCCAACAATCTCTAAGACAACTTAACATCGAGAAGCACGTCAAACAGCTTATTTCCTTTTGTCCCGTGGAAATATGTATAGCCGAAAACCATATGTAACTTAAAATGTTGTCGTTTTTCGCAATTTACAAAGATAGCGTGATTTGAAGCAAAATAAAATATATGTACAACTCCTCTCTCAATGCCTGATCCAATGGTATGTCACACGGTTACAGTACATGCAAAATGTACCGAAATTAAACAAATAAGCAAGAAAATTGCGAAATCTTTGTAACTCTATACTTATTATTTATGTAATTTGAAGGTGGATTTTTATTGCATCCACATTTGTACGACGTATGTTAACTACGTGAAAACCAAATTTAGGCAAAATTCAGTAATCGTAGCCCTCCCTCAAGAAAAGTTTTTGTAAAATGATATAAACGAAATCCGATTAATTTCAATGTTGCCACAAATACTTTAAAACAAAGGATTGTTTGTAAAACAAGCTGTAGATGATGTAGATTCGCCTATTGTTAAAATAGCAATTGAAATATTAAATAATAGACGAACATTTGTACTTAGTTGATGAGGACGTTGATCTCCTTGTTCTATTAATCGCTTTAACTCCAGAAGAAAAAGATTTTTCATAAGGCCAGGAACAGGAAAAATTATATGGAAAATTTTTTCTTCGTCAGAAATCCAGAAATGACAAGAACGTATAAAAATAGTTATTTACATTACCAGATGCGAAAGGTTACTTTATGAGGTGTGAGGTGATTTTTGAATGGTCGAGGCGAAGCCGAGACCTTTCAAAAAACACCGAATACTTAAAAGGGCTTTTGCATCGTGAAATGTATTATATTTTTTCTACTATACCGAAAAAATTATGGGATTTACGAATTTAAAACTAATTATTTCATGAAATTAATTGACGTTTTTAATAAATTTTATAGTTTAGGAGACTGTCTGTGAAAATTGTTTCCATGGCAACGAAATATTACACATTTTAATTTCTGGTGGTTTTCAAACTAAAATAAACAAATACATATGTTTTGTGGCGATATAAATGGGAATATTGCTTGTGCCTTGTTTTACCCCAAGAAATCCAAAGCAAGGTATATGCAAACTTATGAAGCGTTTTTAAAATGGAGGTAGGTAGGTAGGTACTACGTTGGGTACTACGTGCCGACAAAAATGTTGGCGTACTTCCTAGAAAGACCTTTCTTTATTAATACAAAATTGTTTAGTTGTATTAATTTGTTCAAATAGAACGAATTAATTTCGTTTAAAATTAGTTTTTCTACTTTTCTGTCCTGGCCGCATAAGTTTTACTTTCGTAGATAGCAACGCCTTAGCAACCAGGTAACTCGAATGTTTACTTTCGTTATCGCGCATGTTGCTAGGGTTACAAAGTTCATTAATATAGACGGTAGTAGAAAAATACAATGTTACTGACTCTTGCCTTAAGTGGTTATGATACCACGTCTACAATATTTCAGAAAGAAAAATTAAAAGTCATCAAACTTCTTCAGAAAGAAATGCAGTTGGTTAATGTAGTAAGAACTTTCAATGGCAAGAATTTAACCCCCTCACAAGTAAAACAGGCTGGTGAAATTCTTTTCCTACTTGTATATGGTGCAAGGAAAATCACAAATGTCTCACTTAACTCATACAGATTTAATCAATTCAAAAAATCGCTGCACGAACAAAAATCAAAGTTGGAAATATTGCCGCCAACTTCAGAGGCAGTCGCTTAATATCCATTACGAGTATTCTACAAAATTCAGAAATGGCTTGGCAATGAAAAAAATCCACAACAGTGGGGATAGAAGAAAATTAACGGCTCCTTACACCCTGTGACAACACTTTTTATGCCAACAGCAGAATTAATATTGCAGCTTATCTCCTGCAACCGCAACAGAAAAGCAGGTTGAAGATGCTTACAAATTTACGGAAATTGTCAGGGAGTACGTTATCTAAATTCATACATGGATAAAATTATTTATTTATATGCTATCGATTCCGATCTTCTTTAGATACAAAGTATGTTTCATTCAATATATATATATAAAATTTTAAACAACTCGATAATCCTCACTTGTACAATGATTATGTACTTTTTCATTTTGCAGAATATACTCACAAAACAAGCAAAAAATTAAGGAATCAAACGAAAAATTGGTAAAAAAATTTAATAAAAAAGTCAAAAATTAATATTTCTCTATATAAATGAAAATATTCTTATTTTTTGAAAATTTCTCATGGTTCAATTGCCAATTTTTATTATGCATGTGAAAAACCTAGTTCATCCCACGATTTTTCAAGTAGGCAGCTCCGACACACCCATTACGGTTCGGGACTCTTTCTTGAAACATAGGTATGTATTTTTAAACGTATATGTCAAGTTTCAACGAATTCACTATGTTCTTGTTCAGTTTGGACATTTTTCCTGTACTATTAGCTGCGTTTAATAGTTTGCGATTAATCGATATCGGTATTTGTAATTGTTAGGAATCACTTTTCATCTTCACGAAATTATTTTAAATTATTTTAGTTTTAACATTAAAAATGTTTGTTAGTGAAAAAAAATTATATAATACCATTTTAATTTTCATTATGAGAATGTTTTTGTTAATAAAATAACTTTTTATTTTAATTTCTAAAGAAAACTACTGATAATAAGATTTTAATTTTTGAAAATGTTTTGTGTTAATGAAATAACTATTTACTACTTTGCAACAAATTTTCATTTTTATCACATCCGAAATATCTCAAAATTTGCGTTCTACTTCGTCATTTCCAATGTCTCCTCCGGTTGCATCTTTGCGAAGGACTGTGAATTTTTTTTCTGTTGTTTCAGAACATTTTTTCAATACCTACTTTATCAAACTCAAACGAAACAAGAATACCAGCGCAGTTCAAAAACTCTTGGTTGGGAATACATATGTGGAAAAATAATGGAGAATTGGTTTATATCGCCGGATTTCATCAGCCAACTAGAGACGCTTGGTCCAAGTCGAATGAATATCTATGCCTGATGTATGCAGCTCATATCACTCAAGTCAGAAGGCATCTTTAGATGAAGCAGAAGAAGAAGTAACAGAAAATCCGTCGTTAGTCCTCGGAAATTAAGGTAAAGTAAAATTGCAATATTTTTAGAAATAAAAAGAAAGCTGTGGTCGACGATATAATTGAAGTTGAAGGTAGATACAATTGGTTTATGTACTTATTAACGTAATAAATATCATTTAGTGTCTAAGATTTATCGATTGTAATTTTGCGTATCAAGTTTCGAGGTGTGTGGCTACAATACAGGTACATTTTGCGATTTCAAGGGCCTAGGTGGGGCTGGGTTCTTTGTCATAACTGAAAATTCGTTTTGGTGATGCTAGTTTGAGGTACTGCAAATCCAGGTGGGGCTGGGTTTTGTGTTCCGTTGTCAAGTTGGTCGTAAAATTGATATGTTACGAAAAAGTTACAACATTCTTTCATTAATAGCTGTTTTTAATTTCAGAGATACACACCAATTTTTGTGAAAAAAATTTATATAGGTATTAAGTATATTTTATCTATGTATGTATTAATTGTATGTATGTATTTTACGTCGTTCTATTTATTTATCTTATATTAATAAGACATTTTTTCAGAATAGGAAAATAACTAAGGGAAATCATATGCCAAATACCCTAATCTATATCCATGGGCCCCCTACAGTTTCACCACGTTTAAGGACTAACTTCATTCCACCAGTCCACCGGGTATCATTAATCTTCATCGTCTTAGAGACCACTGGAACATAACTGGTTACCGGCTAAATCAAGATCTCACCAGGATCAATCAAGAGGAAACTAACTACCAATGGAGCACCTCCAATGAAACCATATGGATCATTGGAGGTGCTATGGATCATGATGTCAATTCTGGGCTGAAATCTACAAGAAGAATCAACGTTCCCAAATGACCATATAATAGGATTCTTCTATGGGCAGATTGGCCAACTGATTCAATTTGAAATCCTGAAAGTTTTTACCAAATTAGGTAAGTACTAAATTTGAATAAAACATCTGTTCACGTTGGGCAGCGAGCGGAGGACTGACTTGACTCACTTCATAGCGATATGAAGTTAAGCAACAGCTATCGCGTTCAGTACTTGGATGGTGACCATCCACGGAAAGACGCGGTCTCGTTTCCCTACTTCTAGCGGCTTGTATATCAGCTATATCGCAGAAGCATACAACTGTAGGCGAGATGTGTATTGAGGATATACCATCCTTCGGAGAGGATGTAAAGCAGTCGGTCCCTTGTCTATTAAATGTTAGGCAAGTAAAAAATCCCTACTCTTAGTAAGATAAGAGGTTCGGCAAAATTTCCAGGTTGGGGGTTGCTCGTCTCCTGGCGTCGGTGATAGGCCCTGGTAGCGGAAATAGGCCGACGTTAAATAAGTGAATAAAAAAAAAATAAAAAATCTGTTCACGTTAATATTGAAGAAATTATATTAATTGTAGGGTATTTTCAGAGTAACTCGTTCCATAATCATATTACTTCAGGTGCAATAGATTTATTTTTATTTAAAGAGAAAGATTTGGTTTATGAATAGATACTGTTTACGTAAAGGGATTTTGAAACTTTTTGCAATACATTACATTCATATAGGTACTATAGAAACTATAGAAAAGTAATATTTCAAATAGAAAAAAATATATGATTTTGCTCAAAATAGAAGGAAATTACAAATTTAAAAATTAAATTACAAAACGTATGCGGTGTTTAGAGTAAGCCTTATCAGATAGTAGCTCTTGGTTGTGATGCTGCTCACAACAGGGGAATAGTTAAAATTATCCTACGTTTCGGAAAAAATTGTGATACTGCTCACAACAGGGAAATAGTTAAAAATCATCCTACGTTTCTTGATTTACATATAATATAAATAATATAAATTTATCTGAAAAAAGTTGTGATACTGCTCACAACAGGGGAATAGTTAAAAATCATCCTACGTTTCTTGATTTACATATAATATAAATAATATAAATTTATCTGAAAAAAGTTGTGATACTGCTCACAACAGGGGAATAGTTAAAAATCATCCTACGTTTCTTGATTTACATATAATATAAATAATATTAATTTATCTGAAAAAAGTTGTGATACTGCTCATAACAGGGGAATAGTTAAAAATCATCCTACGTTTCTTGATTTAAATATGATGTAAATAATATTAATTTATCTGAAAAAAGTTGTGATACTGCTCACAACAGGGGAATAGTTAAAAATCATCCTACGTTTCTTGATTTACATATAATATAAATAATATTAATTTATCTGAAAAAAGTTGTGATACTGCTCATAACAGGGGAATAGTTAAAAATCATCCTACGTTTCTTGATTTAAATATGATGTAAATAATATTAATTTATCTGAAAAAAGTTGTGATACTGCTCACAACAGAGGAATAGTTAAAAATCATCATACGTTTCTTGATTTACATATAATATAAATAATATTAATTTATCTGAAAAAGGTTGTGATACTGCTCACAACAGGGGAATAGTTAAAAATCATCATACGTTTCTTGATTTAAACATGATGTAAATAATATTAATTTATCTGAAAAAAGTTGTGATACTGCTCACAACAGGGAAATAGTAAAAAATCATCCTACGTTTCTTGATTTAAACATGATGTAAATAATATTAATTTATCTGAAAAAAGTTGTGATACTGCTCACAACAGGGGAATAGTTAAAAATCATCCTACGTTTCTTGATTTATATATAATATAAATAATATTAATTTATCTGGAAAAAGTTGTGATACTGCTCACGACAGAGGGAAATTACTTATTTGTCACATTCGCACTCAAAAATTAGATAAAGCAAGACTTAAATTATCACATGCTTGTACAACCTTTTCGGATAGCAGCTCTCAGGCAGTAAACTCCTAGGTGAGACGGTTCCCAGCCAGGACGCATACGGAGACTTGCCTGTCCAGCGGTTACGCAAGTGTTGCACGGCTTATACAAAAACAACCGGCGAATATTTGGATTAGGTTTTACTAGTCTGTAATGATTTTAGAATTGCTGACTTAAGGGTTCATTTTAGCGGAACTTGTCCTTAAGTCGAGGGGGAATTGTGGGTGGATTTATCTACTGCAATTCTTCTGCTACTTGAGGTTCCAGTTTCGCTGGAATGTATATCTTAGGTTTACGTTGTGGTACTGCTCACAACAGGGCTTTGAAAATACATGAACGTTTCTTGGTTTATAAAAAATATAAAATACGTGTCAAGAGGAGGAAAATCGGGTGTACGAATAGTTCTAAATTTTTTTCAAGTATATCAATTATGTATAGCAAAGGATTAGGTGTGATAGGAACAATTTTACAAAAATCGCAGAAGTTTTCAAAAAAGCTAGTTTTGATCAATCGCTAAAGCAAATCTATTGCATTTGGGAGTACCATATGGATACCTGAGAGACGATGGGAGCAACAAATGGCTTCTTCAGTTTGCTTCTCAATGGGCCAATGATCAAGGATCCCTGAAACGAGCAAATGTAAGTATCATTATATAAAGTCTGTAAATTTAAGGTTATTTTAAATGATTTGTAATTGCAGTGAAATATTACATTTTTTCAGAATAGGGAAACGAAAATAACTAAGGGAAATCATATGCCAAATACCATAATCTATGTCCATGGCCCCCCTACAGTTTCGCCACGTTTAAGGGCCAACTTCATTCCACCAGTCCACCGGGTATCATCAATCTTCATCGTCTTAGAGACCACTGGGACTTAACTGGTTACCGGCTAATTCAAGAATCTCACCAGGATCAATCAATAGGAAACTAACCACCAATGGAGCACCTCCAATGAAACCATATGGATCATGATGTTCAACTCTGGGCTGAAATCTACAAGAAGAATCAACTGTTCCCAGATGACCATATAATAGGATTCTTCTATGGGCAGATTGGCCAACTGATTCAATTTGAAATCCTCAGTTTTTACCAAATTATGTAAGTACTAAATTTGAATAAAATATCTGTTCACGTTAATATTGAAGAAACTATATTAATTGTGGGGTATTTTCAGAGTAGCTCGTTCCATAATCATATTTACTTCAAGTGCAATAGATTTATTTTTATTTAAAAAGAAAGATTTGATTTATGAATAGATACTGTTTACGTAAAGGGATTTTGAAACTTTTTGCAATACACTACATTCATATACTAACTATAGAAAAGCAATATTTCAAATGGAAACAAACTCATAATTTTGCTCAAAGAAGAAGGAAATTACAAATTTAAAAATTAAATTATAAAACGTATACGGTGTTTAGAGTAAGACTTAAATCGTCCCGTGTTTGTAGAGCCTTATCGAATAGTAGCTCTTGGTTGTGATGCTGCTCACAACAGGGGAATAGTTAAAAATCTTCCTACGTTTCTTGATTTACATATTGTGTAAATAATATTAATTTATCTGAAAAGAGTTGTGATACTGCTCACAACAGGGAATAGTTAAAAATCATCCCACTTATCTGAAAAGAGTTGTGATACTGCTCACAACAGGGGAATAGTTAAAAATCATCCTACGTTTCTTGATTTACATATGATGTAGATAATATTAAATTATCTGAAAAACGTTGTGATACTGCTCACAATAAGGGAATAGTTAAGAATCACCCTAAGTTTTCTAATTTACATATGATGTAAATAATATTCATTTATCTGAAAAAAGCTGTGATACTGCTCACAACGGGGGAATAGTTAAAAATCATCCTCTTTCTCGATTTACATATGAAGTAAATAATATTCATTTATCTGCAGAAAGTTATGATACTGCTCACAACAGAGGTAAATTATTTATTTGACATACTCTCACTCAAAAATTAGATAAAGCAAGACTTAAATTATCACATGCTTGTACAACCTAATCGGATAGCAGCTCTCAGGCAGTAAACTCCTACGTGAGACGGATCCCAGCCAGGGCGCATACGGAGACTTGCCTGTCCAGCGGTTACGCAAGTGTTGCACGGCTTAAACAAAAACAACCGGCGAATATTTGGATTAGGTTTTATTAGTGTGTAATGATTTTAGAATTGCTGACTTAAGGGTTCATTTTAGCGGAACTTGTCCTTAAGTCGAGGGGGAATTGTGGGTGGATTTATCTACTGCAATTCTTCTGCTACTTGAGGTTCCAGTTTCGCTGGAATGTATATCTTAGGTTTACGTTGTGGTACTGCTCACAACAGGACTTTGAAAATACATGAACGTTTCTTGGTTTATAAAAAATATAAAATACGTGTCAAGAGGAGGAAAATCGGGTGTACGAATAGTTCTAAATTTTTTTCATGTATATCAATTATGTATAGCAAACGATTAGGTGTGATAGGTACTTACAGTAGGAACATTTTTACAAAAATCGCAGAAGTTTTCAATAAAGCTAGTTTTAATCAATCGCTAAAGCATATCTGTTGCATTTGGGAGTACCACATGGACCTGACGGACGATGGGAGCAACAAATGGCTTCTTCAGTTTGTTTCTCATTGGGCCAATGATTAAGAATCCCCTGAAACGAGCAAATGTGAGTATCATTAGATAAAGTTATTTTAATTTATTTGTAATTGTTGTGAAATATTAAATTACAATGATCTAAATTTATTATTATTGATACTCTGACTGCGCCCCATTTACTCATCTAAATCAGGAAATTCTATTGATTAAATGCTCTTGCAGGGTATTTTGGCAATCAAATTCAACCCATGGCTGGACTTGCAACTTTTCCCAACAGAAAATGGATTGATTTAAATAAATGGAAGACTTCAATAACAAAGAAGGCGTTGAGACATCATCAAATGTGGTCCCACATGAAGACAGCACAACCATTTCAAATGGATCAACAAAATGTACTTTAACTTTCCATTTTCAATTTTCCCATTTTGTTTACTATTACTTGAAACAAAGCACTGTATACATTTCTTGTTTTAATGAATATATTTTTATCACAATTTAAATTTGTTTTAATTTACGGTGTTTAGGGGTGAAACGTGGTTTTTACGATTTCCGGCAAAACTAGACCTCCTATCGAAAAATTCCATTTTTCAATATAACCTCAAAACTATTGAGAAAAACGCCAAAAACCAATTTTTTTATTTTTTATCTTTCATCTCCCACAAAAATGATTCGATTTTAATGAAATTTTGTGAAAATGTACATTTTTGTGTCTCAAATAAGTTGTAATTTTTTTGAAATGAAATATTTAATTTTTGATTTTATTGCGAATTTAATTTGAAGAAAGGCCCAACTTTCAATAAAAAAGTTGCTTAACGAAATTTTGAATTTTGAAAATTTCAGGACGGAATTTTTTTCGATGAAACCTCTACTTTAATAAATTATCTATCTATCTATCTATCTATCTATCTATCTATCTATCTTTAGGATGGTGTAAAAAATCATACTGTTACTATGAAAAAATATTATCAAAAATGGGATAAATCAAAACAAAGATCTTAACAAAAACGATTTTTCCGTAAATGTCGCGAATTTTTCATTGTTTATTGAAATGAAGTGTTGAAAGTGATGCAAAATTGTAATTTCAATGTAATATCAAATAAGGGAGCTTTGATTAACCGTTTAAGGTTCGGGATGGTAAAAAACAAATTGTTGTGTGTGAAATTTTTTAAAAAATTGCAAGTAAAGTAGATAAAAAAGTCTATAACTGGAAATCATTTTCGAACATACAGGGCGAGCCAAGACGAAATTACACGACCAAGTGCATTTTTTTTAAATGGAATGCTATGTATATCAATACATTTTTTGAAGCCTCTTTCTAGGCTCTATTCATTCCTATATTAGCATTGAATATCTCCCAACCACTTGAACGTAATGAATTTTTTTGTTGAAATAATGCAATCTGCAGATGGATATAAAAAAATCACCACAGTCAAAATTATGGGTTTTAAGAAAAATTTATGTGAATACCAGTTACGAGACATCTAATTAATGTTTTTGAATCATTTTTATTTCCTAAAACTGTACAGGGTGGCCAAAAATTATTTTTCAATTTTTAGGACTTTTTAAATTTAATCTTCTCAATTTTTCCAAATGGAACACTCTGTATATTTTTCAACGATGTGACGTAAAAATAAAAAACGAAAATTTTTTGTAAGTACTTCCCTATGGCTAATTGCTACCAATTTCGTTTTATAAATAAATAAGTGTCAAATTCAAGAATAAACTTAAAAAAAGAGGTCCCTCAAATAATTCATTAGAAACTGTGACAACACTTTTTGTGCCAACAGCAGAATCAATATTACAGCTTATCTCCTGCAACCGCAACAGAAAAGCAGGTTGAAGATGCTCACAAATTTACGGAAATTGTTAGGGAGTGCGATGTCTAAATTCATACATGGATAAAATTATCGAGGATCTAAACGCCGCAGAAGATTTAGATGCTATCGATTCCGATCTACTTTAGAATCTAAAGATACAAAGTGTGTTTCATTCAATATATATAAAATTTTAAACAACTCGATAATCCTCACTTGTACAATGATTATGTACTTTTTCATTTTGCAGAATATACTCACAGATAAACAAGCAGAAAATGAAGGAAACAAACGTAAAATTGGTAAAAATTTAATAAAATAGTCAAAAATTAATATTTCTCTATAAATGTAAATATTCTTATTTTTTAAAAATTTCTCATGGTTCAATTGCCAATTTTTATTATGGATATGAAAAACCTAGTTCATCCCACGATTTTTCAAGTAGGCAGCTCCGACACACCCCTTACGGTTCGGGATTAAGTTTCTTGAAACATAGGTATATTTTTAAACGTATATGTCAAGTTTCAACGAATTCACTATGTTCTTGTTCAGTTTGGACACTTTTCCTGTACTATTAGCTGCGTTTAATAGTTTGCGATTAATCGATATCGGTATTTGTAATTGTTAGGAATCATTTTTCATCTTCCCGAAATTATATTAAATTATTTCAGTTTTAACATTAAAAATGTTTGTTAGTGAAAAAAGTTTGTATAATACCATTTTAGTTTTCATTATTCAAAGAAGATTGGTGAAAATATAATAACTTTTAATTAATTTTTGTCAATTCATTTCCGATTACATTATATAATTTGTTCAGTTTGTATTCGAAGAAGGTGCGGTGCGCTGGGAGTATCGAAGAAAAAATTGTTATTGGCAATCGTTTTAAAATGTAACCTGAAATCTAAAAAATTCGCCTTTGCTTCTATAACAAACGATATCTCTAAAGAAACAAAGCCAAACAAAGTCCTCAAATTGATTCTTTAGAATCACTTATAAATCATAATGAATATTTAAATTTTTATATATTTAAAGAAAGCCCAAATTTTTTTTGGGGAATTGGTAGAACGATAAACTTTAACATAAATATAAGGGCCAGGATAATCCCCTGTAGATAAAAGACACCCACTCTCAAAAACACAATTGAGTTACGAAATACCTTTATACAACAAATTTGCAAATCCACAGTTTCTATTCAACCTTTATATACCATAATTACTTCTTAGTCAAATGATTAGGGTACTTTGCTAGTTGCGCAGTGCAAGAAAGTAACTGTATTATTCTACAATTAATTTCGAATGTTATTATCAACTTTTTGATTAATCCTTTCTACAAGAAGAGTTGGACAGTTTAAATCTAAACATGGAAGAGTTGAACGGTATGAAACACTGAGGGGGCATTTAATTAAAAAGATCATATGTAATCGATACAGTCTCTTCGAATGTCAGAACAATTTTAAATTTTTAATACTGTCACAAATGGCCAATCATTTTAAATATTATATACTGCAACACCCTGTACCTACATGAATTTCATAATTAAAACTAGTACAACAAAGTAGGTTCACATGTTAATGTTATGGTAAGTTTGATGGCAATTTAATGCAATAATTTTCTCAATTGCTGAGTATGAAAAGTTTTGCTGACTAGAGAAAGTTCGCGACCGTAGCTGGATGAATAAGGTGTTAGAGTTAGTTGTGTTTTTGAGGTTGTCGAGGTAAGACGCCTCAAGGGTTACCCCTTCAGGGCCCCTCTGGTTTTTATAATCGTCGTCTTCTTATTTTAATAAACATTGTTATTATTGGAACCTTATCACCATGCTTTAATTTATTAAATACCTCCCTTATAAATAAAACTCTGGTGTGCCAAGCGAGTCATTTATGTTATTAAAGTAAACTTCTTAATATAACTTATACCGAGCGAGTCAACTATCTAGTAAAATAACTATATTAGAGTGTTTTAGTATTTTAACCATGACATATTTAATCTCAATCATTACTAAAGTAAATTATTTAAGCGTAGTCATGACATATGGTGGAGGTGTTTAACCCCTATCATGACAATACATATAATCTTTGCATTAAAGAAAATGCAATATTTTTACCAGAAAGCCAACACAGTCTATGTTTTGAGCTAACTAACAACCTCAAGAAAGATGTGCAGAGAAGGGTCTAAATACTAATTTAAATATTTACCTTACCTCTTTTTATCTCCGAAATCATGTTGTACTTTTATTATTTGTAGTTCTACTGCTCTACTAAAATAAAAAAAACTACACTACTTCATCGTTTTGTTAAACATATTACAAAACCACTGTCACCGATTTGTAAGAATTTCCAATAAATATGTGGTTCTTATCAGCTTTTGTGTTTTATCATATGAATCATTTATTTTATATAAGACATATTTACAAATAAAAGAAAAGTCTTGCTTTCTGAAATCAAATGTAAGAAAAATCATAGGTATAGAACTTCCAAACCTCTGCATATCTCTGAAGCAATTCTGCGTTACGAGATACATAATACTTAATATTTACTGAAGTATCCTTTTATTTGATAATAATTTATTCAATAGATATATTATCAATGTATGACGTGCATTTTGAAAAACTACAAAATCAAATACATAATTTACCTAAAAAAATTGTATGGAGACCTGTGGAACATAAAATAGAAAAATAAAATTAGAGGGTAGGCGGGTAGGTTTTGTAAAATAAATAAAGAACTAGTAGGATATTAAATTTGTATGGGCAGCCTTAAAATAATGTACATCTACAGTAAATATAATCAATGACAAATGTAAACTATAAAGACATGGAACGACATTGTTGTAATTGAAGCAAGAAAATGTATAAAATGCGGTTGGACACTATCAGAGGGCGAGATTAAATTTTTCTTCTTGCTCTGTTAATAGTATCCTTAAAACATATATTATAATATTGCTTTAAAGTTATTCCAAAAAACGTATTAAATATTTAAAACCAGTAGTATCAGGAAAGAAACAGAGAAAGAACAGTATCGCCCTCTGGCAGTGTCCAACCGCATTTTATACATTTTCTTGCTTCAATTACAATAATGTCGTTCCATGTCTTTATAGTTTACATTTGTCATTGATATAATTATTCTCAGGGGCATCTATACAAGATTTGTGGGTCCAGCATTAACAGCTGGAGCACTGAATCCAACCTTCATCATTTGATTACCGGCACACTATACAGACGCTTTTTGTGTTTGTTATTTTCGGTAGCAGTACCTTGCTTTTCTTTATCTTGTCAGGTTGATTCGTTTTTTAAATATTTGTCTTTACTTACTTAGCTTTCTTTTCATTTTCTTTCTCTTCCACTATATTCGCTTCATTGCAGCATTATCAAGCAACGGTGATAAATTCAATATTGTTTGCGAAACATCATAAACAGAACTAGCAGACAGCTGAATCTCCACAATTGTTTGTGTGTCTCGTTCAGGAACATCCTTGTCAAAATTTGGCTCATTTCTTGTTTCTTCTAAATGAACGTTTGTTGTGCCACTTGAAAGAAAAAGGTCTGAAAATATATTTTTATCAAAAGGATAAATTCCAGTGCATTTGAAACCACACTCCACAATTTCTAGTCGAGCTACTTTTGTGAATGCTTGACCAACAAGACCTGCAATATCATAGTCGGTTATTCGTGCATTTGCTCTCATGTATATCACATTGGCCACAGTAAGCACCTTTAAAAGGCTTCATAAAAGTTGGCACTGTCAGAATTGTATTCTTATAAAGATATATATACCGCCTTATTGTTTTACTTATACAGATATTGGATGCAACTGTCGAACCAAGGACGACTCTATTTTCAGAAATTCTGATTTTGATCTTGCGTTGCAGAGCGAGAAACTGAATATCCTTTATAGGAGATAGAGCTTTCTCTTTAATAACGAATAAAACCGTACAGCCACAAACAATTAAGTATTAAGTAAAGAATTTTTAACTACTGCTCTGGAGCCAGGAGAATTAACAAAAACGGTTTTAGAATGGGCTCATTTCGAACGAGGACCCTTGAAATAGTACCTATGCAAAAAATCAAAATTTTCTTTCAACGTTTAATCCGTTAAATAAATTAAAATAATCAACGCGTCAATCTAAAGCGTGACGTCATTGCATGGTAGACGACAGCGTGTTATGGTCTTAATAAATCCAGATTCTACAGTCATTTTAGCTAAATACACTCAAATGCAACACCACAAAACAATTCAGAGCACTCAGACATAAACACAGCTCTCATGAAGCCAACACGTCACACGCCTCTCAAGCTGATATCTACAAGCTTTAAATATCTCAGCTATGAAATCATTCTGAAATTTTTAGGGCATTAAATTAGACCTTAAAGTGTAAGAAAATGCAAAGAAATAATCATTGAATGCATTTTAGTGTTGTTTTTCGATTTAGAATTTCTGAAAAACCAATAGGATATATCCCAGAGACAGTAGATTTAATTGTACAAGCCAGTTGCAGTGTACATAACTCATTACGCAAAACCTATATTATCACCAGACAGTGGTGCGACGTTGAAGATAATTTAATGGGTGACTTAACGGAAGAGAATTGGCATATCGACGCTTAACATCTGTAACTTATTTAGGGCAGGGGTAGAATAATCATTCCTGAGCAGCTGGAGAGCTACGGGATAAATATGCTGATAATTTTATTAAAACAGAACATTTGCCATGGCAAAAGAAGAGTATTGGTTGGTAAAAATTAGTATAGACGAAATACCCATTAGATAAATTGTAAATATGTTTGAAGAGGAAATTATGTATACCTAAATAGTACCCTCAAAATAATTACACGAATACATGACTTGTGTAATAAAGACGTAATTTGTAATGTAATTCAAAGACCAATTAATCGTACCAGATTACTTGTCTGCTCCTGTAATGCCATGCAAAGAAGAATCTGCTTTTTTAAACCAAGCTGGCTTAGGAATAGAATTATCATCCGTAAATCCGCTTTTCTTTAATTTTGCAACCTTCATTATTCATTTCTGTATACAGTTCTTATTGCTTTGATTTTTTTCGTAATTGTTCGATCGTGAAGATACCTAATTCTTCTTCAATTTCCAGAATAAGTTTACCAAAAACAGTTTCAAGCTTTAGCATATTCGTGTAGTCTTCCACTCTTTTGTTCCATAATATTTCATATTGCATTTATATGTCTAAGAATGTACAGATCTGTTGCTATCCTAATTAGACATGTTTAAGAATAAGCTCCCTACAAATAATTACATTTGTTAAACATCAAAACAAATTTATTTCAATGTTTACATACTAATTTTTGTTCTACAGGGTGGTAAGAAAAAGTAGGTCATGCCTTTAACCACAGATTTTTTGGGCGAAAATAATGTGACTTTTATAAAGTGATTTTTTATTTTGGAGCGTAGTTTTTTTTATACAGGGTGTTAAAGTTTACATTTTGAAAATTATTTTTATTAATAATTCTGTTACTGTTTAAGATTTTTACCCGAATTTTTGCACAGACTTTCATCTTATACAGATACACTTTTTGTGTAATTTTGGTCAAAAAAGTCAAAGCGCAAACGGGAAAAAGGGGGGTTGTGTTACCCATTAACCCCCCCAACTTTTTCATGCGTACGCCTATGGTCTCGAGATATTTATTTTTAGCTTAAACACTTATTTCCTCAATTTTTTTTACTCCTACAAAATTTTGATTTAGGACTTGATTAACGAGATATTCCAGTAAATTCAAAATCATTTTCAATATTTCAGTTTCGGAATTTATTGTTTTTACTATTGTTGTTCGTAGTAATCCTGGGTTTTCTTTAAATCGACTACTTTTGGACAAAAAATGCTAGAGACTTTTTTTGTTGTGCATAGTCAGAAAAGTTCAATAAAATAAAAATCTTAAAAAAAATACAAAACTTGTAAGTGGATTACCCGTAGTAAAATACCCCTCGTATTAATATCACACACCTGAAGTTATTAAAATATCTCGCTAATCAAGTCCTAAATCAAAATTTTGTAGGAGTAAAAAAATTGGGGAAATACGTGTTTAATCTAAAAATAAATATCTAGAGACCATAGGCGTACGCATGAAAAAGTTGGGGGGGGTGATGGGTAACACAACCCCCCGCTTTTTCCCGTTTGCGCTTTGACTTTTTTGACCAAAATTACACAAAAAGTGTATCTGTATAAGATGAAAGTCTGTGCAAAAATTCGGGTAAAAATCTTAAACAGTAACAGAATTATGAATAAAAATAATTTTCAAAATGTAAACTTTAACACCCTGTATAAAAAAAAATACGGTCCAAAATAAAAAATCACATTATAAAAGTCACATTATTTTCGCCCAAAGAATCTGTGGTTAAAGGCATGTCCTACTTTTTCTTAACACCCTGTATATAATCTAAACTAAACTAGTTTATAACCTCACTAAAGTTACCGCCTCTGGAAAAAACGAATACACACCGGGATTCTTGTTGCTTCAATACTATATCAAGTTGCCTTCTAAAGTTTGTCCCTGGAGGAAACTAAATTTCTAACTGGCTTAATTGAAGGCAAGCAGCCACTTTTAAATTTTGATTTGATAGATAATTCGATCGATCGAAATAAATCATTAGTTGATTAGTTTTCATGATCTCCAGACATTATATGTACCATTAGACTTTTTCTATCAGTAATATTGTTTATAAAGATAAATCTCTGAGAAGAGAACAGATGGGGGAAAGAATATCTTCTTTTTAAGAAATCAGAATTGAAGATAATACTTATTTGCTCTGACCTCGAGAAGAACTACTCTAAGGGAAGACTTACATGATATCACAACCAATTCCATAATCAGAATAAGATTATAAAGTATGTGAGACGTGAAGTGATGCAATATCTGAGATCTTATGCCTTATCTAACATAAGCCGGTTATTGTTTTACTAAAATAGTCAAGTTCAAAGAATCGTTATAAGCTACGCGGATACTAAGTAGTCAGTAAAATGATCATTGCTACATGACGAAATCAGTCCAAGATATTCAACGGATAAGCGCCACTTGCTACATTATTGATATTTCTACAACATAAAAATAAAGAAGGAATGGCAAGACTTTGAGACCTTCAGGATAGGGGTACCAGAATTTACATAAAAAATTATACATTTTTCTCTTGACAGCGAGTAATACAAATAGACGGCGAGTAAATCAAATAAAAGAAAGAAAGGTTTCAATTAGTTTTATGTAGTTTTATAGTCGAGCGGTTTAATTAATTTTCTTAAGATAATTTTAAATATCTACTAATAAAATTTAAAATTATATTTATTTCCTTATAAATATTAAGTCACTAATTTACATTGGTAAGTGTACCTATAGCATCTACTTTCAGTGTGCCTACTTAAGATTAATTTTAAAGTCACTGCTGATTAATCATATTGTTAAGTTATCTTACCACTTCAACCTGCACCTCTAAAACATTCCTAAATATAGAGTCAATGCGTTGTCGTTATAATTAAAATTAAAAATTAAACGCTACACCTCATACGACCCCCTTTAGTCAGATTAATTTGTTCAGAAAAGTCAGTCCCACTAAAGATCGACCCCGGAACCCATATGGGTGATAGTCTGTCAAGTGCACTTTACTGTTAACCAAGTAGTTATATTTATATGTATATAATAATAAATAAATTAATTATACAGCATGTCAACCAACCTAGTGCGCGAAAGTCAAATATCTTGATTAATAAAAAATAAATATATCTTTTTTGGACGGGGCTTAATTTTTAAGCTCTTGTCTGATAGTAACTTTATTTTTAATAATAACTCATGGGCTCATTTAGTGATATTTGCTTTTTAATTTATTTTAGCATTTTCCGTAAGTATTTCATCCTCAAAGTATATAGTGAAAAAATTAGATCGCTAGCGTTAATATTAACCCTAATATTTAATTTCAAATTCGTAACATATTTGAAACGGCTATGACGTCACACCACCCGACTCCACTGGTTCTATGAGTTATGCGGATATATGGTATTTAGATTTCGCTGTACCAAGGACGAAGCACCTAAAAGTCGAACGAAATTACCACTTCCGCCGTGTGTGTAGTAACTGCCGCCAATATGAAACTATAGGAAACAAGCTAGCGGCCGACCGCTGCGAGTGGTGTGACGTCACAGCGCTCTATTTTCATTATTTATTTTGAGGGAGAAGCAGTTGAAAAAAAAATTTAATATTTTGCACATTTACTAATTACAACGTGTACTTTCGAAATATGAATTAAAAAAATTTTCCTAAATGAGCCCATAAGTATATGTATACTGTGCTCGAGATAATGAGGGCAGTAGGGGATCTCATTTTGAAGTTACTTAAAAAAAACTGAATATTCTGATTTTTTATTCTATATTTTTCTGGCGTTATTAGTAAAGTTAGAGCGAAACTAACAAAACTTCTTTATAGCTTTTTAAGATACGGGCTTGTATTTCCCATAATTATTCTGCAAAAATATCGTTGATGCACCTGCACATAATTCAAGAGCAGTTAGAATGTAATTTTCAACTAAATTTGCAGAAAAAGATAAACAGGTATTCTGAAACGCCTTGGCCAGCGAATTCACTCGATATAGCCTTTTATACGTCTAGTATATGTCAAGAAGTATGTTTATAAGCAAAACTTTGAAATAGAGGAACTTAAGAGTATGGTTTTTGAAGTTGTCATTGTTGGTTATTAAATTAATGTTACATAATTTAGACATTATGAAGTACCTACATTCCAATATTTCAATGGCATTTAAAAATGCCCAACTTATACTTGCATAAACCTATTTTCACAAAATTATAAGAAATTCAGGCCCGTATCGTAAAAATTTCTTAACGATGTCAAAGAATGTGTGGTGCATTATTGACTTCAGAATAAAAAGGGCTTCTAAAATATCACGTCAAAAAATTAGGACCGTATTTAAAAAATGAAGTTGATGATGGTTGCTTGAAGATGAAACGTCGAATAAAAAAATTGTAATGTAATCTTTCAGAACATTAAAAGTTTCTATAAAGAAATATTGTTAGTTTCGCTCTAACTTTGGTATTAACTTCAAAAAAATAGAATTATAAATCCAAACAGCAGTTTTTTCAAAATAACTCAAAAACAAAAAATCGTATCAAGGATTTCTAGTAGTCATTTTAAGTCCTTTAATTACGCAACTTTTCCTATTAAGCCAAATTTGTCTTTTTAGTATTAACGAGATCTTTATTTAATACGAGTCCTAATAATTTTGAGCAAAGCATATGAAAATATTAAGGTTTTGAAATATTTACTTTTTTTTTTTTTATCATGATTACCATTTTATAATTATTTTCAAAAACGTATTGGGCAACACTACGCTTATCAATTCTTTCTCATCTGAGATAACCCAACTGTCCTTTAAACCTAGTTTGAATTGTCTCGTTGTCCAACATATCTTAGAACTAATTTCGTAAACGCCGATTTCATTCACTCCTTTGGATCGTTAATAGTCGTTACAATGTATTTCCTGAAAGGTGAATCCCTAATTTGTGTCATGTATTTCTCACATTATGTAGAGTTGATAATATATCTAGCCAACTTTGTTTCTATATTCGTTTCCTAAGAAATACAATTCACATATAAGTTCATATTTCACAGAACATTATTTTCGAGTTATCTTTGAATCAGAAGAGTATTTATTAAGTATTAAAAAATGACTTGTAAATTAAGTCAAAATATAAATGATGTCCCATGTTTGAGTGGATGTACATGAAGTAGTATATAAACTCAAGTATAAAATAAGATAACGAGTACTGCTAGGGGTTGAGATTACTCTAATATTAAAAATTTAGGCAGATAGCTAGTCACCTTCAAAATTAAGTGTTTTAGTTATCTATATCTACAATTATTATAGCATTGTTTAAACTAAGGTGTTAGACAAGTACAGATTCAATAATTGCTGATTGCCCACTGATTTTCGATTCATCAATAAATCTGGTTTAATCGCTCTAAAAATTGCAACAGATTGTTGGTATTAGTTAACCCTTATACTCGGGCCAAAAAGAGTAGTCAGTAGAGCAAAAAGTTATCGGCAATTCTTCAAAGCATTTAGCTGTTATGGAATACAGAAGCGGCAGCTCGTTTTACCATATAATCCCATATAATTCAAAGAAATATATCAAGTTTTATCCGCCTACCAGAGACGAAAACCACAACTAGGTCATTATGTGTAATTGCTATAGTCAACCAAATAGAGTACATGTTTGAACGTGGCGCCTTCTACCCAATAATTTGTTCGACTACTAGGAAGGTCGTCGAGCAAGTCTATCGTAGCGCATTCAGTGGCGTCACATATGCTGCAACGCAACGGATGTGCATTGTTCAACTGCGTTGCTATACCTAATTCGTGGAGATAATGTTGCCAGATGTAAGCATATTATTTAAAATTTAAGACATGGTAACTCATACTCATGCATAATTAACACAATCCGCTTTCATTTGTTCGAATTATGGAATTTATGAAATTCGTAAATCCGTACGCCCCTGGCTCTACTGACTACTCTTTTTGGCCCGAGTATAGTTACTGTGACAAAAATATATATTTCTGCAGTAGTATGATATTAGCTACAATAATATAGTGTAAAAACACGGTTATATTAATAACGTTCCGTAGTTGTCACAATCAACAGTTTCTTTCCCCCGTTGAACCATCCTGGTGCTTCTTGATCAAGATCGACTCCAGCAATTGAAGTTTCCCCTGAAAACGCATCTAAAGGAACGACTCCAGGTCGTGAGTGCTTGCTATGAATTTTAGCATTCAAAATGCTACTGTCTCCATTTCTAGTTTAATTTTTTTGTTAAGTTGTGTTATTTGGTTTAAATGTTGAGACTAGCTCATTAATTTGTTTATCAATTACAATTTGATAAGTAAATATGACCTTCAATACACCTTATGTGTATTGTTGGGTGCGGATAAATTTTTCACGAAATGGGGAGAGTTTAATGAAAAAAAAACTTTTTTTTTTATTTCTTAACGAAGATTGAATATATAAGACTTGCCTTTGGCTATGTGATGAGCTAACAGTGAATAGTTTTAGTGTTTTAACATATTTTTCAGTTAACTGGTTTTGAGAATAACATAATTCAAAGACTACGCTTTCTTAGTTCAACTTATGCAATTAGTTAATTTTCTGGAAGCTAAATGGTTTTTTTTATGAACGTTACCGAGGTTTTTTGTTTGAGATTTGATATACTTATAAAAATTTATGTTCTCATAAGCATCTGCCTTTTGTCATCTCAGATTAGTTGGTTTTTTTTAATAACCCTTCAAGAGAAGGGTTGTAAGTTGTAAGTCCTAAGTTTAGGCACGGAGTTAGTAAACTTTGGTTCAGGGCCTAAGTCCTAGCCATATTTTAGAGGAACTAATTAGTAGAGTGGTAATGGCGGAGCTGGGTCTCCCCCCACCCTTTTTTTTTGGTGGTGGGGGGTAACTAGGGTAATTAGAGTAATGTAGGTAATTAGACTGATGTAATTGCAATAGAGGTAATTAGAGTATTGTCGGTAATTAGCCTGATGTAGTTACAATAGAGGTAAGTAGAGTAATGTGCAGTAATTAGACTGATGTAATTGCAATAGAGGTAATTGGAGTGGTGCAATGCAATTGTAGTTGTAATTAGTGTATGTACCAATATGTGTATGAGTACTCCAAGTAGTGGTGGTGGGGTAGCTCAGCTAGACTGCTATAAAGAAGATGTAGTCGCAACACAAAATCATTTCTATCGTGTTCTATCGTGAACCATCTACAGCTAACAAATCAGCCTAGTGCAGTCAGTGACTTCAGTTATTTCAAGTGAGCAATATCTTATATTACTCTTTATAATTCTTTCATTATATTCATTTTAAATATGGCAATTTCCGAAGTTGACTTATTAGCACTTAATGAGCTAATAAATCAAGATATGCAGGTTTTAGAGCAAAGATCCATTTCAGCGTTAATTTTAAATAAACCTTATATCATAAAAAAAATATCTTTGGTTAATACAAGATTTGGAAAATCAATCATAGTAACTTTGTTTGAGGAAAGTTCAATTACGACTTTTAAATCATTTTTACCGAAACGGTTTGTGGAAATTATATGTGAGAACACTATCGA
This sequence comes from Rhagium mordax, assembly GCA_963680705.1. NCBI lineage: Eukaryota > Metazoa > Arthropoda > Insecta > Coleoptera > Cerambycidae > Rhagium > Rhagium mordax. Next base: position 22,427,054 of record OY796661.1, on the reverse strand, counting down.
TAAAATAAATTCGTCAAATGGTAAAGTTACATTGACATATTTAGGACAAAGTTCTCCAGCTTATCCTGGAGCAAAATCTAGTCCATTAATAAGTTTCGGTGTTTAATTCTCAAACAAAAATAATCGTAAAGTATTTAAGTTAGCTAAGTTTAAGTATTAAGTAGAAATGGAATATTGTGGAAGAATGCTAGGAGTATTATAGAATAGTATCACTTGTTAGCCTATAAAGATTCTGATATATCTAAATTGACATTTGTACAACATATTTTTACTTCGTGTACACCAATAGCTCAAACGTAAGTCCATTTAGTGCTGTTTTTTATATATTTTTTTACATTTCATTTTTTATTTGTAGGTACGCAGCAAAGATGTGGATGCAATATTCAACCCAAACATGGACCCCTGCAGAAGACATTAAATCTGCCATTGAGAGATTGTCTTGTAAACTAGATGACTTAATAAGGGATGCATTGGTTTCATTAAATTATGATATGAATATCTGCTTCGACGCTGAAGAAGTTCGACGGGTTAAAGAAGCTTCTAAAGCGTATAGCATTGGTGTAAATCTATGTGGTAGATATTCCCGTGGCTTCTTAAATTTGGATGAGTTTTGTGAGCATATGGACAGAGTGGAACTAAAACATTTTCTATACGAGATAATGGAGTACCTACCTAAGAATATTATTGAAAAATATCAACTCGACCAGTCTGATGTAGAAGATAACAATGTAGATACATAAATAATATTCATCTTCTATTGTCATATTTATTACACCAAATATTGTATGTATCTGTAGTAAACAATATTCTGTATTTTATATTATATTATAAAACTGAATAAATAAAATACACATTAAAAGATTACATTCATTTTATTTCATATTTCTTATTACACAACAAAAAATACATTAGTATAATTAGAACAGTTTTTATTTTAATTTTATATTTAATTCTACAATTACATTCTGAGAAAATAAACAGTTGCAAGTACATCATGATTATTGTTGATAAAATTATCCAGATATCTTGATAGAAATAGGTTGCACTACTTAATTCCACAATAATAAATATTTTCTTTTTTTACTTGACATCGAGAAAGCCATTCTGAACCGAGCCATCTAATGCGTTATAACTTAAATATGTATCATGAAGTATAAGTGCATACACTCGAGTTTGTTCCGGAAATTTCGCTTTTCGTGTTTCAAATTCTATTTTTATGTCGACAGTAGATGATTTCACTGCAACAGGTTGGTGTGAACAATCAATGACAAACAAAGGATTCTTCCTGAATTCCCCAAGATCCATCATGGGTTCGCTCATATCTTTATCATAGTAACTACGTTGGAAGTTCTCATAAGCATAATATGCTGCAGAATCGAGCTTCTTATCGAAATCTAAATTCCAACGTTCATATGGATATACTTCAGAGTTTAGAAATAGTCGAATATTATTTATGTCTGCGTGTTTGAACTGTGTAACATCCTTTGTTCTATCATTGGCCTGATCAGTGCCTTGAAAGCCAAGAAGGATGAAAAGTGGGCTTTCAAGACGGGTGGAGAGTTTAAGAGCCCATATGTCATAGGTAGTATCGCGTAGACAGGGAAGCTCATAAAAATCCCACGCACGGTAGACCATCTTAACTTTGGTATTATTACCACTTTTATTAATTCGATTCAATAATTTTAACTTTTGTCGATCTTCAGGTACAATGTGCCTTATCTTCCACTCAATTTTGCTGATTTCCAACTCTGCATCAACCTCACCGATATAGGAGTCTTTAAATGAGCGTGCAATTATCATAATTAATTCTTGCTTCACATTCAGAATGCCTTTGGTATAATCTTCTGCAAAACCCATAAGGAACTTAAGGGGTAGTTTGCCACTGAACACGTGACTGGCGGTATCTAAAATATCTTGTCTCGTTTGAGTGAGACCCCAACCTGTTGTTATTAATGAGCGTGCATGCGTTTGCCCATACGACACCATAGTTTTCATTGTGGTAGTAATACCAGGTCTTCTAACTACTGCTACTTGTTCACCACCCATTTCCAGTCGTATCTCTTCAAAGAGAAATGTTAGTGCATTATTGGATAAATAACAACGCTTTGTGGTGTCGCTAGGAGTAAATTTTCCCTCTATGTATATATAACTTTCTGAAATGTCGAGTATAACATCTTGAAAATTGATGGGAATACGTATTTCATCAGAGTTTCTGTAATATGGGGATCCATATGGTTTATATGTATGCTCATGTAGGCTAACTAGGGAATGATCTAACACAGGTTCATCAAACACCTCAAGTTTGTCACTAGTTGCAGTAGCCACCATTATTATGACCAATTTTTTCGCAGTTTTAATCCAATAGATTTTAAAAAGGCTTGATCCTCAACTGACAATCTATGTCTTAACTGTTTAAGGTATAGACTTTGAATGAATTGCTTTCCACATCTCCCTTTCTTTTTATCTATACTGTTGTTCGCTACAGTATCATACTGATGGTGATGTACTTGCTGTCGCTGTTTATATCGAAAACCCATTTGGTTGGTGATATCCGACTTTCTTCAATTCTAGCCTTACAATAATTTTCTCACCTCGAAAATCGATCAAATCACCGTTGTCGTCCAGTATGCGTAGTGTGATGTTGTCTATTAACTGACACCCTTTAGGTCTAACAGGTAAATATATGATATTTTTGGGTTCTCTAGTAAGTTTGTAGCCAGGCTCAACGTCTATGTCAAATTCAAAGAGAGTGTGTGACTCTTCTGCATTCAGATAAGCTCCAGAAATAATATTGCAATCTACGCGTATCATCCTTACTTTCATAATATCAACAGGCTGTGTTGATTCGTAATTTTTATTTGGTTGTAAATATATTTGTCCAAATCCCAACAGACTTCCTATTGAATTTGGTTGTCTAAAATCTACTTCATACTTTGACAAAATCTCGCACTTTAAGGTATTGTTGTTTGCCCTTAAAGTGAATATTTGCGTGTAATCCTTTCCATCAATATTCATAGCTTTCAACATTGCAGCATAGATTTCATCAATTTCATAAGCCCCCAGAGGTATGTGAACAGTAGTGAATGTATCTTTAGCACTAACCCTATATTGGAAGATGTTATTTGTTTCATCCACATTGTATATGGAGTTGTAAGAGTAGAATCCAATTAAACCTAACCCATGACGACTGCTCCTATCCAGTTCAATGGGTGGATCAAAGTTGACACTTAGCTCACTTAAGCGGCTCGTTAGTGTGAACGTGTACGACATGACTGATATAATTAAATTGTGTTACCCAATTTATTGTGGATTACAGCAATAATGGTATAATTTCCTCTTCTTAGAAGTTGATGGTAATATATTTACATTGTTATTGGATGCCACATTTACATCGTTTACCTTACAATAGCAGCAAAACATTTTTCTAGGTGTTGGACCATCATTTACGTCAACATTGCTTTCATAATCATTAAGGTAATGTTCTGTACAATATTGATATTTTAATATATCGACATCGTTCTGAAGATGTGTAGGTAGCTTATCCCATACTAATGCAATTTCATGTGAAGCCAACCCAATCATCACCTCTTTGGGCATATCTGCTAGTTGTTGTTTGCTCATCTTCAACAGACTACGCAAACGGGAGAATGCAATTAGTGAGTGACCCATTCGCTTGATACCTTCTCGATCTATTGCTGGGGTCATAGATTTCAGTTCCATGGCGTTTTATATTTGTTTCGTAGAGAGAAACTTTAAACACAAATGTCCACACAACACTGTGTTAAAATTCTGTACACATTTGTAGTTATAGAATATTTGGTTGGCCCTCCTTGAATCGTTATTGAAATATGTAACTAATTCTATAGGTGGGGGTAAGTCGCCAAAACTATCAAAATAATTTACTAAACTACCTCGTTTTTTATATGCCACCCAATGTGTCCCAGGACCATATATACTATCCAAATTGATTATTGCGGATTCATTGTAATGTGGCCCATGTCTTGGTAGTGAGTCACGCATAAATACACCTCGAAAGTATGCTACCTTCATTTTATTAGCATAATATTTAAGATCAATGTCGGTAAGAGGTCTCCGAGGTAGGGAGTCTATTAGTTTTTTGAATTCTGTTTTAGATAAAGACCCATCCCCTTTCGGTATGGCTTCATATACATCCCCTTACCACTTTTCATAGCTATTGCTTCCATACTTCTGTTGTGCCGATTTGCTTCAGCTAATTCTTCTCTACCCTTTTTCACATCATTTACAGCTTTAGCAATACCAGCAGCCGTACCCGCCAAACTACCCAATGCAGATAATCCAGCAAAAATGGGTATTAGAGGTAAAATACCGCCAACTTTTGGTATTGGTATAATTCGAGGTGTTCGAATATTGCGTTTTCCACCGGCCTGTTTTATATATCGACGTGCAGCTTTTAGAGCAATTTCAACCACCTTCTTTTGGTCTTTTACTTTTTTGCCTCCAGCACTTCGCAGTGTGTCACGCACTTTTCGTACTATCCCAGATCCAAACGCTGTCTTTTTAACATTCTTCTTACCCTTCTTTGTTTTCTTGATGATTCGTTTCCTAATTGGATTACGAGATATTGTTAAATTACATCCCATACCAAGACGTTGTTTTCCTTTCATTATAGTTGTAACTAACCAAGCAGCGGCCTTTTCTCCACGTCCTGCGTCTTTGGATTTCACCCGTTTCCACGCAGCCTGTTCAAGCTGATAGTCTGCTTTATGGCGGGCTGCTAGGTTACTGCTGTTTTTGTCGTATGCAATATCGTGTTGCTTGCACGCTTTATCGAGCTGATTTATGCCAGGATCACCTCGTGCCAGCCGTTTATTTAAATCTGTGCCTGGACCACAAAATTGATAACCTGGCAAATGCAACTCGACGGGGAGCTTATTAATCAGGGAATTAACTAATCCTCTACCGCGCTTCGTACGTTTTTCACGTGTGTATCGTATGGTGGAAACCATTTAAATAAGAGTTGCAAGTCACACATCTATTTATATACCAATTAGCCGCTATACAATGCACATTGTGAAGCAGAAACAAACTCTTTCCATAGATAATTTGGATGAAAAAGTTGGGCGTGGGTTAAGTGCACATAATCGTCATGGACCACTACTACCTTCAACTGTACGTGCCCTCATAATAGGACCGTCGAATTGTGGGAAAACAAATGTCTTAATATCTTTGATCACCCATCGCTTAGGTTTACGCTTTTTAAATATTTACCTATACTCAAAGTCTATAAATCAACCCAAGTATGAGTATCTACGTAAGGTACTAGCGCCGATTAAGGGGTTAGGATTTTATACATTTAGTAACGGAACGCAAATAGTGGAACCATCCGAGGCAAAGCCGGAGTCTTTATTTATATTTGATGATGTGATATGTGAGAAGCAAGATGTTATAAGAGCATATTTTAGTATGGGCCGCCATAGAAATGTGGATTGTTTTTATCTTGGTCAGACATATTCTCGAATACCGAAGCAGCTAATAAGAGACAATAGTAATTTAATTATTGTCTTTAAACAGGACGACGTGAACCTTCACCACATATTTTCCGATCATGTGTCACCCGATGTAACGTTTACAGTATTTCAAAATATGTGTGCAGAGTGCTGGAATGACAAATATGGGTTTCTAGTGATTGATAAGGATAGAGAAGTACAAGGTGGGCGATATAGAAAAGGGTTTGATAGCTTCATATATCCATAATGCATTTTAATGAAAACTTCAATTGAACCACATACTTCGTTAGGGTTACTTCGTTTACGTATGCGCTAAGATGAAGGTTACCAAAGATAATAAAAAATATAATAATCTTGCACATCCCAGTAGTGAAATAGCCCTCAAGCGACAGTTGATTGAGGCTACAGATGCGGTACGTAAGAAGTTTAACTCTATTAAGAACAAAGATATGGAGATGCATGTAACACTTGAAAAGATCTATCAACCAATAACTGAACCTTTAAATGCTATATCTTCAGCAGCGGAGAACAAACCACACGCCCAACAACCACCATCATCATCATCGAGGGTGTCTACTCAGAGGGCAGTGCCATGGGAGAGTGCTTCTGAAGGAGTATCTGATAAGTATTTAGACGATGATGATGATCCACCGTTTACCACCATCATGGAAACTCCACCATCGTCTATAAGAACAACCCCCGTATCTGAAACTTCTCTAGCTAGAAAACTAGAAAAAGGATATGACGTAGTAAAAAGACATATACAAAATTTAGAATCTGGTGATTCCAGGTATGATACTTTATATGGAGTGCGTGTAGATCCCAAGACAGACAAACTGCTTATGGGCAATGCGGAAATACGTTTTTCCCATGGAAATATTACACTGTGGTATGGCAATAAGAAACTTGGCGTGTATCTAGGTAGTCCTAAATTGTACGATCTAATATTTCTAAAACGCCCACCAATTTTAGATGATAAAAGAGAAGGTGTTCTCGATGATGAGTGGAGCAAGATATATGGAGAAATACTAAGAAAAACAAAAGCGCCTTACAAAAAATTCAATGTAGCGAGTGGCTATAACACCACTAAACGTACAAAATTTCACAAAATTATCAAACCATTAACATCCTCTACAATTGAGACACGATCATCAACAAGTGGTTATGGATTAAGACGTGTACCTACCCACAAATTGTATAGAAATAATGATAAAGAATTTATTTACTGGAATAAACCCAACGAACTTGTGGATCGTCTACGCCTTTTATGGAGTTCAAAAATGGCGGGAAATAACAACCACGACAATGAAATAATAGAAATAATATCAGAACTTAGGGAAGAAAAAATTGTGTATTAAAGAGGAAATAAAACATCATTATACACAATAAGTATTATATAGTCTGCAATTTATAAACCGCATCAGATGCAGTCAGAAATGTCTACTGTAAACAACACTATTGACAAATTTGGACGCAGTAAAAGAGCTAGTGTGAATAAGTTAAAAGCCCTGCGTGGATTACCTGGTGTTGGTTTTAAACTAACCAGAGATAATCACTATGATATTCAAAACAAGCGTTTAAAAAATCTAGGGGAACCTGTCGATGATCAAGATGGTGCAACATGTAATTACGTTAACAAGCGTCTACAAACAAATGATGAAAATGCTGCCAAAGCTATTTTTAATACAGCCGATATAATTACTGGGGAAATGAAAAAATATGTTGATGTGGGACTTATAAAAAGTGGAGAAGAAAATCGCACTATTTTTAATAAACAAAATAATGAGATGATGCAGAAAATGAAAATAGAAATGAGGAAATATGTTGACAAAGCAATTTCTGAAGTTAAACGTTCGGCCATAAACAATCACAATACTTTAATCACTAGAATCTCTAAATTAGAGCATATTGCCACCGAACTCCAACCAAAGAAGGTGCAATCCGGAGCCCTAGCATTTCCACCAGAACTAATGCCTGAAGTTGATATGTAACTGAAGACAATTTTATAATGGAGGTTAGCAGCGAAAAATTACAAGTTGTTAACGAGTTACATAGATGTGCTAGACGAAATTTTCGTAGAAGAAGGACTATAATTAAAGGATATGGCGATTTATGGCAAATAGATTTGGCAGAAATGCAACCATTTGCATCTGACAATAAAGGTTACCGCTACATTCTCGTGGCGATTGATTGTTATTCCAAATATGTGTGGTGTAGACCCGTTAAAAATAAAACTGGTAGCCAAGTTAGCTGGGCTATGAAAAGCATCTTTCAAGATTCTGGTTACACCCCTCTCAACTTGCAGAGTGACAATGGTACAGAATTTTACAATAAAATCTTTGCCACATTAATGAAGGAACATAATATCAATCATTATTCCACGTATAGCACGAAAAAAGCAGCAATAGTAGAACGAGTAATAAGAACCCTAAAAAACTGGTTATATAAGGAGTTCTCAGTTAGAGGAAAATACAAATGGTTCGACATTCTATCCAACATAACAAAAATGTACAATAATAAGGTGCATAGTACAACTGATATGAAGCCTGCGGATGTCACATCTACTACACGTTTAACTGCATACAATCGTATTAAAATTTTTGTAAAACCTAAATTTCATATTGGGGACATAGTGAGAATTAGTAAATTCAAAGGTATATTTGAAAAAGGGTATACGGCAAATTTTTCAACAGAACTTTTTAAAGTCGTAAAAATAAATGTAACGAACCCCACAACTTACCTGCTTGAAGATATGACGGGTCGACTAATAAAGGGTGGTTTTTATGAAATGGAGTTGCAGAAAAGTAAACATCCTGATGTATATTTAGTAGAGAAAGTTTTAAGAAAGAAAGGAAACAAACTGTTCGTTAAATGGCTGGGATTGCCCTTAGAACAGAGTTCATGGATTGATGAAACTGCTATAGTTTAATATCATCAGTCGATTTAATAAATTTTAGATTTAGTGTATTACACCCATAACTATTAGCTGGGGTAAAATTTATTTTCTCATGAAACAAACTAGTATTGTATTGAAATAGCCCATACATATTTATTCTTTATCTTAGCTGTAATAATTATTTTGCTATATTTTATATTGAAATGTTTAGCCCTAATAGTTAATGTAGATGCTAACACTTGAAAGATAATAAACATACACATAAATGTTTTAATTCCTTTTTATTTTCCTACAATCTATATTATAAGAATGATACAAATATACATATAACATAAAACATAAAATTAATTAAATATAATTAAAAATTATAATTAAACATTAAACAAACATAAAAAATAATATAAAAAGTACAAACTAGAAAATCTAATATTATTATATGGGTACTGTTCTTTTTCCAGTATTATTGCACACAAAACAACCTTCGATGGCACCGACTGTCACTGTGTCATCGCCACAAGCTTTGCACTTTATGGTAGGTACGTCCCACCACTCAACCGTGTTGTGCAGACTTGCGTGTTGGTGAACAGCCCCCTCTACGACCATGCGAGAATACGATACGTAGCACCTAGTGCACATAAAATATTTTCCCTGGTCAATGCTGCATACCACAACGAAGGCCGCTGTAGCACACACCTTGTCCATTGTACCAGCCACCATATCTTTTATCTGGAAAGCCATCTCGTGCTGGTCTTCCTCGATGAGGTCCGCAACATCGACTTCTATACCATCGTCCACCATTTCGTCGACTCCATCGTCCACTATACCATTTTCGCCGCCTTCGATGACTTCCTGGATATCGATGTTGGCACCATTGGCATCAACATCAGCAGGTGCTCCAATCTCCACAGCCTCAGCAGGTATCCCCATCTCCGCAGCCTCATGATTAAACAGCATCCAATTATTGGAATCTTCTTGCGCCAACCGTCTTAGAATAGATATAATAGATGGATTTGCCATTTCGATACGTGGTATATAGATAGAAATAGTAAATGCAACTAAGTTTGGTTTAATATTACTCCCATATATATAGTAGTGTGGGGAGGGAGTCACTCTAAAATAATAGAGGGGGTATTCATATCCAATCATAGGATACGTGTTATTATGAATTTTAATTAGTGAAGTTTGACGCCTTAACCACTCGGCCAACCTGACTTATTCATTGATTCAGTAAAACACTATACATTAAATGTTTACCCCCTCTCCCTCATCAATAATAGAGGTGCCTGTAAAGTAATGTTTGTAGGAGGCGCCACTGCTGGGGGTGGAGATTAGTTTGCTTTATATAACACACAGCAACGCTCTTGTTTGTCAGATTTAAAATTATTAACATCATGGACACTTCTCAAGTAAATTGCGTCTCCTCCAGCACCGACTCAAGATCAACGTCATCGACCTGGTCAATGCCTAGTGAATACGGCCCAGACAGCAGTGATTGGTGGGAACGGTCACCTCCATCGTATTCGATAGACGAAGAGGACCAGGAAGACGAAGAGGACCAGGAAGACCAAGCTACCCCAGATAGCATTGACGACAGACCAATATCACCTTCATCTTATTGGATAGGTGAGAATCTAGGCGAGGACCAGGGAGACCAAGATAACCCCCCGGACAGCAGCACTGATAGGGCAACATCACCATCAGCATGGTCTATGGAAACGGTGTTCTACGATCCAGACGGCCAGCCATCACCTGACCAGAGCCACTGGTCAGATTATCAGCTCTTGATAGAGTGCGATAATGTCCGCGAGGGAACAGATTAGGCATCCATATAAATTAAACATTGTAAATAATTTAATAAATAGTTTTAGTAAATAAATTAATTGTAAGTCATTTAATACATTTATTTACTTAATAAACTCTTAAGAATATTACATGATTTTAATACATAGATTTAGTTGATGCAATGTCAATAATTTAATAAATAGTTTTAGTTAATAAATTAATTGTAAGTCATTTTAATACATTTATTTACTTAATAAACTCTTAAGAATATTACATGATTTTAATATATAGATTTAGTTGATGCAATGTCAATAATTTAATAAATAGTTTTAGTTAATAAATTAATTGTAAGTCATTTTAATACATTTATTTACTTAATAAACTCTTAAGAATATTACATGATTTTAATACATAGATTTAGTTGATGCATTGTCAATAATTTAATAAATAGTTTTAGTTAATAAATTAATAAATAAGTCATGTTAATATCTTAAGAATATTACATGATTTTAATACATAGATTTAGTTGATGCATTGTCAATAATTTAATAAATAGTTTTAGTTAATAAATTAATAAATAAGTCATGTTAATAAATACTTTATTTAATAAATTTTAAGAATGTCACATAATTTTTTGTATCGGGGGCTTCGCCCCCTCTTAGGTATAAAGGGGCTTTCACCCCCTGTAAAGTATAGAGGGGGCTGCGCCCACTATAAAGGCGGCTTCGCCGCCTATAAAGGGGGCTGCGCCCCCTATGACGGCGGCTTCGCCGCCTATAAAGGGGGCTGCGCCCCCTATAACGGCGGCTTCGCCGCCTATAGGGGGCTCCGCCCCCCAGCCCCCCCCGCCCCCCCCGCCCCGCCCCGCCCCGCGAAGCGGGGGCGGGGCAAGGGGGGCGGGGGGCGGGGGGCGGGGGGCGGGGGCGGGGGGGCGGGGGGGCGGGGGGCGGGGGGCGGGGGGCGGGGGGCGGGGGGCGCCGGGGGGCTTCGCTTCGCGAAGCCCCCCGGCGGCCCCCGCTGTGGGGCTTCGCCCCCCAGCGCTTTGCATTATACTACAATATGTAACCCAACGTTACCTAACCTAACCTAACCTAACCTAACCTAACCTAACCTAGTCTAACCTAACCTAACCTAACCTAGTCTAACCTAACCTAACCTAACAATATATGTTTACATAATTATGGTAAATAATTTTTATAATTATACATATTCTTATATAATAATTTACGAATATACTAATAATTTTTTTATCATTTTTCAATATTTTTTTATTATTAATATATTTTAAACCTAATTAACAATAATATTATCTAACTAACAATATATTCTTACATAATAATACACAGTAATTTATTTTTTATCATTTTTTGTCTTTTATTTGTATCATTTTTTTGTAATTATTTCTGTCATTTATTTTTTTGACAAACTTTTTAATTTTTTTTAATATTTTTTTATTAATAATATATTTTAAACCAAATTAACAATCTTATCTGACTAACAATATTCTTAAATAACTTAAAAATCTAACTTAATTAATTTGCCTTTATTTGTATGATCTTTTAATTATTCTTGTCATTTATTTTTTTTGACAAATTTTTATTTTTTTTGGGGGCATTTATTTTTTTAATTATTTTTGTCATTTATTTTTTTTGACAAACATTTTAAATTTTTTTTGGCATTTATTTTTTTAATGTTTTTTTATTAATACTATATTTTAAACCTAATTAACAATAATCTTATCTAACTAACAATATTCTTAACTAACTTAAAATCTAACTTAAAATAACTTTCCGCCGCGTGTGCGCAAGTGCTCAGCCACCCATTTGATCCGAAATAAACCTCATCTGCTTTGCAGTTTTGTCGAGAGCCTCCCTTTGTCTCTTTACGTCGGCCTCTAATTTTGCGGCTCTTTCCCGCATATCAGCAGCACGACGCAAGATTTTCGGATGATCCCGACAAAGCCTCAAATTTAAATCATGTGTTCTCTTAAGTTGACCGTATATTTTAAAAAATTGTTTAACAGATGTTTTGGTGTCAACTTGCGAGAACACCTCCGATTCAGAATCAGAGTCCGCTTGTGCTGGGAGCGGATTCTCATTAACAATCGGAGCTACCTCTGGCGGCGGTGGCAACACCGCATTAGAGCAACCCGGTTGTTCTAATGCGTCATTGCGTGGTGGTGGCAACACCGCATTAGAACAGCTTGGCTGTTGTAATGCGCTATTGCCAGGTAGAGGTACAGCCACAAACGACGCAGACGGTTTTACCTGCCCTTTACCTGCCGAAACCTTATTTTTTTTTGGTGAAGCAGGTAGCGGACTTAGAGGGGCAGGTACAACTGTCTGCGTGAAATCCATTATCTCGTCCCATAAAGTCGCGTCACAGTCTATGGATTGTGTTTCTGTACGTCTACCTTTACCTTTTGATGGCGCCGACGACGACTTTGTGTTTTTATTGTTGTTTACATTACCAGTGCTAACACTAGGCAAAAAGTCGTCATCGGAGTCATGTGCCACCAGAGACATAGATGATTTGCGCGGATGAGATGCGCGTACATCCTGACACCCTGAAGTAGATGGTGTGACTTTAAATTTTTTGTTTAAAGCCAAACCATGTAATTTCGGGGTATGAACGGCTTTACCTGCATTACCCCTGGATACGGTGACATTGACGGTATTGCCGAGGTCACCATCTTCAAGGTGCAAAACAGGTAAATCTGCGCCAGGATGTATATTGCCGTGCATCTGCTGATGGTGCCCATGATACGCTAGCTGACTACCGCCTTCGTTAGAACACGAAGCGCCCCCAACGTCAGCAGCAATACCATCTTTAACAATAATGTTGTTTAAAACATTAACCCTGCCAGAGGATGGATTTTGTATTGCTGACTTCACAGCACCGCCATTAATGGCGGAACCTGACGCTGTAGATGCGTCAGGTGATGGTTTAAACGTAGCCAAATACGTCATTAAAGTCAAGGGCGGTAAAGTTGGTGGCGGTGTCGACGAGCGCCTTTTACGCCCACCAGCAGATGATACATTTTTAACGGTTCTTACCATTTTGTTCACAAAAACTGAGCAATGAAATTCACGAGAGCACACTTGCACACACTAGCACAGGCGAAGACGGAAAGAATCTTGTAAGCGTCCTCAAACCCAAGCCAAGCTAACTTCCCCCTCCAACGGTAGGGAGTGGGTGACCACTCTCGTCTCTCATTGGTTGGACGACATCACGTGATTTATGCAAGCCAAGCTTTCACCCCACTGTTGATTTTCTTTGTCTCAACAGAATCCCGCTACAAAGTGACGTCAAACTTTTCTAAATGTCATGCGCACATCGAATAACTGACGCAACAACTTTCTATTTGAAATGACATCACATTCCTGACTGCAGCATAAAACGACATTTTAGTTTTAGCAACGTCACCTACTCTTACATTGTAAAACTGTATCATTACACACACCTCTTCAAGTCACTACCTACATTATTTATAATTTACGATTTAACCTAATCGATATTTAACTTATTTTGGGAGAAAGGTTTACTAATAACAACACTGTGATTTTTATTTAGATATTTTTATTCTATTATTTGAAAGTACTTAAAATTATCACAATAATTTTGTATTATAATGTTACAATTAAATATTGGTGAAATTTTGTAGTTTGAATTTTCCAGTTTAGTTCATGAATTCGAATTTTCGACCTTTACGTTAGAAGATGAAATAAAAATTTTAAATTAATTATTGGCTTAAATCAGCTATTGCTGCAAGTAAAGCGTCCAAGTTTTCATTTTTTTTCTCCATATTATTTATGGCAACTATCAGTCGTTCTATATTTTGTTCTTGTTCGCTCTGAAAAAATGATATGTCACGGTGCCCCCACGGTAATGTTTTAGTAGTATTAGGAATAACAAAACGTTTGTCATCGTGTTGGGACAAGGCCACTTTGTTCTTTATTTCTGTGTAAATGTCATGCAAGCAACTCCGAAACGTATTCATTTTTCTAAATATTAAACCTCCCCGCTCAACGATTTTCTTATAGTCATCTATTGACAGCTGCTTTCTAATAACAGATTTCTTCACACCTTTAGCTTTTTTGAGTTCATTATCCACCGATTGTATATAATAAGCTTTCGCACCCGTACCATAAAAACTAATAATGGGATCAGAGGGGAACTCGTCTTTCATTTTACCTAACACCGACAAGCCCTTATGAATATTAAATTTATTTATTTCTTCGTAGTTAGATGTATCGAATTTGTCTGGATTCTGTATTATGAAATTATAAAAGTTATCTGTAAATGTTTTTATAATCAACGAATCCGTATCTGTATACAGCAAAGAAGCATTATCGCCGAAATGTTTTTTGATAACGTCGTAGAAAAAGTTGTATAATACTGTCTTAGACAACTCCAAGATACAAAAACCAACGTAAATTGGTTTGTTGTAGACTACCTTTAGTTTACCCATATGGATGGCTACAAAATCATCAGTAAATATTGAGCATGATTTAAAGTTAGGGCGTGTTATTAATGCATTTGCACCCATACTCCGCCTAACGCTCTCCCAGTGGGTAACTAATTTTATATCCATTCTATTATCAACATTTTCCATTGTCTTACCGAATACTGCGTTATTTAATAATTTATACTGATCTTTTTCAAATTTATTCTTAGCCTTATTTCTCATATCGGTGTTTAGGTCAATATATTTTTTAAGCCAAGGTGATTGTTTGAATTTAAGTATTCTATGTGTTTTTATAACCATTAACCCGTTATCTAGCGCTTGTTTCAAATTTATATAATGCACAATATATCTCCTCTTATCGTTTAAATTTGGTATCAGTTTTGTCAATTTCGATTTTGATTTTGGTGGAATAATATTTTCTACTAAAAAGGGTAGGTCTGAGTGTAAGTCGTGTAAATCTTGTGGATAATGTATGTCTACTTCGAGAACATACCCATGGGTGCTTTCATCTGAAATGCTCGTAATATCTAAATTCATGATTTCTTCTTCGGACAGCCACACGAATCCACCTGTCGGCAATTGTTGCGACATACTATGCCCATATAGGTTCGTGGCATCTAGATATGTGATGAATGAAGAAGGTTCTTTGGGGTCGTAGTTAGGGAGAAATTTGTTATTCGCAATATGTTTCCTTTCCGTACACTGGCTTACTCCACCACGTATTCCCTTTTTAAAAAAATGGATCATATCAATGTCCGTTAATAATTCCAACTCCACTTTGGTTAGTTTTAACATAGCGTCCCACGAGAGACCCGGACAAGTGTAATACTGAGCAGGATCAAGTTTATATTTTTCCAAACAAATTTTACGAAAATTTTCAAATACGTCACACAAAAGGAGTACGTCTGATTTTAAATAAAGATCTGAGTAATCGCCCAAATTCTGACAATCAAACAAGTTCCACACATCGTTAGCCCTCTGATAATCTTTATCTGTTATATGTTCTTCATTTAGGTTATCGTAAAATTCATCTTTCGAGGGTAACTCTACATTATTTAGTTTCTCTAAACTATCCATAAAACTATATGGAAATACACCCTTTTGCCTCATTAAATTAAATTTTTCCTTATCTGTATAGAAACTTCCCGTAACAAACAATTGGTTATCAGTTAAGTTGCCCCCTAAATTTTGCAACGATGTTGATAAGAACTTAAAACTATCGATGAATCGTAGTTGTATAAATTTCCGTTTTTTCTCCCCTTTCTTATTGACGTAATCATGCATATAAAGGTGTTTCGTGAAAGATATATATTTTTCTTTATTTTGTGCTATAACATCAACTCTGTCCTTATGTGCACAGAGCTGTTTTATAAATAGGTGACTGTCGTAGCCACTCATATTGTGAAATATGATAGGTACAAAATTTGGTAATTTGTAATTTAAGTTACATACAGAGTGTGCGGCACCAAATCTTACTTTACCAGTTATATGACAATGATCTCTAACTTTTACATCCTCTACTTTAAATGGTTTCTCACATATACCGCATACGGTCGCATTCAGGAAGTCTTGTCTTTCTTGTGCTGTGAGTTTAGCCATTGGGACTATATCTTTCATATATCTGTTATAGATTTCCCTTACATCGGCTTCAATACGCGATACAAAAACTTTGGCTACATCAGATCCTCGATAGAGTTCAAATTTTGATAAAGAATTGTCAAAAGAACATTTTATGAAATATGCGAAGGAGTAAGGTTCGTGTATAAAAGTTTTATTTGTATAAGAACGTTCGGGGTTCGGTTCACAAGTATGAATAGGTTTCAGAATTGATTCAAAGTCTGCATACACTACAAATGGTACTTGCATTTGTCTTTCAAAGTTTTCAAATTTTAATATATTTTCAGGTACTTGTTTACCATATTTATCAATCCGAAATTGTGTCGATGGTGTTGTTGTATAAACATGATTACAGTCATTTCTCTGATGCTGGAATAACTGACGCTCATTATTAAAATATAGTAAGCAACCATCACAAAAGTACTTTTTATGATCATGAGCTGAAATTTGAGCGGAAACTAGCTTAGACAAGTTTTTTATCCAACAATAGTGATTATTAGCGCAATCTTTCTTACAGTGATGATTTACACCACATTCACCGGAAAGTAGTAACAAATTTACATGCATAAATAGTTTTTTTTCAGAATAACGTAAAGGCCCAACAACTTCATACTTTATTCTATTATTCTCAAATTTTTCTTCTAACCCGTACACGTTAATTGAAATATTATTCATCTCCTCAAATTTTGAAATATCCCGCAATTTTACTGGAAAATTCATACCTGATAAATTTAAAACTCTTGAAAAATGTGGATATGATGAGGTCTCAGATGTGCAGCCATTTGCAGGATACAACGCTGAAGTTACAGCCCAAGCAAAACAATACTGATCCTGGTTTTTTACATTTACCACTGCCTTCTTGTTTTCTATGGATTTTGGCAACTTGACATATGATGAACCACCCAGAGGACTATATTTATTCACATTGATTTCAACAAAAGCAATTCGTTCGAGGGCCCATCCTAAAATTAAATTATAATTAGTCATTTTCTTTCCACCTTAATGTATGTTTAAATACCTGAATCACGTTCCAGGAACTCCGTAGTTTGTGTAATCATAGCATCCACAAAGGTGTCCAAAGTATTGTTCAAATCCATAGCTTGATCCAAGATTTTGTTGGAAGTGTTAAATGATTTCATTTCAAATAGTTCCTGTGTCTGTAATACGTACGTAGCAAACGTTTCCATATTTACTTTTACTGTATTATGAATACGTAACACTTCCTCGAAGAGATTTAATATTTTTGGTCTAATTTCATTGAAGAACATTACATAGTCTTGGTGATTATTTTCGCTATATACTCGATAGGTTACAATCCTGTATTTGAAAGCGCTCTGCACAATTTCTACACCTTCTATAAACGGAACACATGAATTTGTCCTATGTTGCAATGTCCTTCTATGGGAATTCATTTGGGTTGTGCTTAGAGTCACATTACAGCAATTACAAGTTTCCATATTTGTAGATGTTGAAGGATTACATTCCAGTTTAGGATATTTTGCTTGCGGACCACTATCATGTATCTTCTTACAAGATTGCCTCTGATGTCTTCGCAAATTGTCACCACGTGTAAAACTTACACCACAAGAAGTACAAATATACATTTTATGTCTTTACTCTGGGAGACTAGCACCACAAATGGCTGTGTGCTCCTCATCCTCATTTATATACACGGAGTGAAGCTGCCCCACCACCTCTACTTGAAATACTCATACATATATCAGTACATACACTAATTACAACTACAATTGCATTGCACCACTCCAATTACCTCTATTGCAATTACATCAGTCTAATTACTGCACATTACTCTACTTACCTCTATTGCAACTACATCAGGCTAATTACCTGCAATACTCTAATTACCTCTATTGCAATTACATCAGTCTAATTACCTACATTACTCTAATTACCCTAGTTACCCCCCACCACAAAAATAAGGGTGGGGGGAGACCCAGCTCCGCCATTACCACTCTACTCTAATTTGTGCAAGATTTTTATTTTCCGCCATTATTGTAATTTTCTTATGGACTATATTATCCTACGCTAAGAGACCAAACATAGGACCACCTTATTATCTACAACTAAGATTAATATCATCTTTAGAGAAGATCCACACAGGCCAGATCTTTAATATTATATATTTACATTTGTGGCATATTTTAGCATTAAATTTCAAATTAACAATTTTGTTTATATTGTGTCAATACTTAGATAGTAAGTCATATTATTTTTTTTATTTCTTTTGCTTATTCATTCAATCAATCATGCTCATCTAAGGATTTACTCAATAATTCACGCTCATTCAGAACATTGTCATATTATAAAAGTGCGGTGTTCATAACAACTACAACTAAGAATAGTTTTGTTTCCATGACTTTCATAAAACGATAGAAATCATTTTCCCGAGCGATTTTTCTCTAAGTTACGTGGCGCCCTCAATAACTACCACGACTGCTCTAGCCAATGAACAGCTGCCGCTCGCAAGTGTGTACTCCTTGGTCATCAACTTATGTGTTTTTTAATTTTTTTAAATTAGTGAATAGGTTCAACGGAGGAGTACCTGCTACAGAGATTGTACGACACTTTTGCCACTCCATTTTTTCCACTGGCCATTTTTTCCCATAGTTTTTTTTTCCACTGGACATTTTTTCCCAGTTTTTTTTTTATGGGTCATTTTATCCCATAGTTTTTTTTCATATGTCATTTTTTCCCATAGTTTATTTTTCCATAAGTCATTTTTTCTCATAGTTTATGACTGACACACTGACCATTTTTTCCCATAGTTTATTTTTCCACTATGTTTTTATTTATTGACAATTTATTGACATTTGTTTTCTGTCAAACGTATAATTCAACGAAGTAAAATGGGCGAAACAGAAGTCCATATTGTCCGCTCATACGAGGAAAAAAAAAAGAAGGCAGGATTGCAGAATATCTTCACAACGTGGGCAACAGCATCTCGTTTTAATTCACGATTTTGGAGACATAGAATGTTTTTGATAGTATGTACCAAGATCTGAAATATCTTAATATATTTACGAATATTTTTTTTTTAATTGAATGTTTTTGATAGTTTGTAAAACCTGAAATATCTTAATATATTTACGAATAATTTTTTTTTTATTGAAAATTTTTGTGGGAAATTTTAGTGGAAAAAAAGGTCAGTGGGAAAAATAATCAATGGGAAAAGTGGCCTATGGAAAAAAAAGCCAGTGGGAAAAAAAGCAATGAGAAAAGTATCCTATGGAAAAAAGGTCAGTGGGAAAAAGAATCAGTGGGAAAAGTGGCCTATGGAAAAAATGGAGTGAAAAAAACGACTGGGAAAAAGTGGAGTGGCAAAAATGTCTCACTACCGCTACAGAATAAAATACTTGAACTGAACTATTTGGTTCGCCCTTAGGCTGTTGAGGGCTATTCCAGGTTCTGTTCCTGATGGATGGGTTCTCATAACTTAGAAACTTTAAAAAGTAAATTCTTTTGAGGTTTTCATCGAATACAACTAAAGTCAAGTATTTGTTTTAAATAACTAAGGCGTGTATTTAAAACAAAGTCTATAAGTGGAGACGTGTGGTTAAAACAAAAACATTGGAAAATATGACGACAACCTAAAAACGTTCATTTTGTACTATTTTAGAATTCCTTTACAATTGCATTTAGAAAGATAACGTCATACATTTTTCTTCTAGCTGCAAGTATCCTCTTTGATGAATGCGTTGATATTAATCAAAAAAACTAAAAGCAGATAACATTGACATATTTATTAGGGTGTCTAAATAGTTTAGGATAGTTTTTGATTAATTTTCTAAGTAGGATGATTTTGATATTTATTGTTTATCGTAGAGAGTTCAACAAGTAGGTTTATTTCCAAAATGATGAGAAAAGGTAAGGTATTCGTATATATTTTCTTCTGCTTTATTATAGTACAAACACACAGTAAAATAAACATATTATTGTCTGATTATTGTCTTGCAATACTTTACGCCTTTACAATTTTATGTTATACCCTTGTATATGGGCACTGCCTTAAATTTCATATTTTTTCAAAATTATTGAAGTTGAAAAATTCCATAACCAGTTAAATTGTTCCAAACATTTATGCTACTTACTTAAATAGGACCACTTTAAAAACGTCAATTATTTGAAATTACTTTTATGTATGTACAGGGTTATTCCATATATTTAGAGAGCGTCTACCTCACTTATTATAAAAGATAGAAAAAAACTTTAATACAAAAGTGGTAGGGTTTGTTCTAAATCGTCAGAAAGTGTTGCGCAATATCACGAATAGATATTGGAAAGTTAAAAAAACACCAAGTTGGTAAATTTCTAATGGAACACCCTATATATTTTCAAAAAATCAAATAGATCTTTTTCATCTGAACTCAAAAATATATATCGTTGACATTTGGTTTAGCCGTTTTCGAGATATTTGCATTCCAAACGTCAATAATAATATTGTTTATTCGGGTATCACATTTTCTTCGTTCTATCCGTAAAATGTCGCGAAAATCACGTACCGCGAGATGGCGCTGAAAATGTAGTGTGTGTATGAACCAAGTGGTGAACAACAAGCCTTTGGCAGTGTTTTGACTTTTACGATAAATTTATAGGTTAATTCCAGTAACAATCTTTTTTTATTAAAGTATCGTGTCAACCATTTTATTAATTGATTGCATTGCTATATAGTTTATAAACTAGTTAAATATAGTAACAACACTTTAAACGCACTTTTAATTTTAAAAATCACAAGAGAAATTTAAGAAACCCGCGAACTGACAGTGACAGTAGTGACAGCAGTTTGTTGTTCACTATGAATGACTCATCATATTAAGATTGCGCCTAAAAATATAGATGTCGCCCACTCCGTGATTTTCGCGAATACAGAAGGAGAAATGTTGGAAATAGTTGTTTTTTCATGGCAACCGCGATAGGCAAAACAATATAATCACGTTCTTTAAATGCAAATATCTCGAAAACGGCTAAACCAAATATCAACATATCATATATTTTTGAATTCAGATGAAAAAGATCCATTTGATTTTTTGAAAATATATAGGATGTTCCATTAGAAATTTACCAACTTGGTGTTTTTTTTTTTTAACTTTCCAATATCTATTCGTGATATTGCGCAACACTTTCTGACGATTTAGGACAAACCCTACAACTTTTGTATTCAAAGTTTTTTTCTATCTTTTATGATAAGCGAGGTAGGCGCTCTCTAAATATATGGAATAACCCTGTACAGTAACAGTAAATATTTTTTTAAACAACAAAACCGTACAGCATATTTATTTTACCAATATGCAATATAGTAAGCTTGGAGCTTACAACAGTTACAACCAATTTTGAGTTAAATGGGTTCATATGAACAGCATTATTTATTCGTATTGAGGATTATGTATCCGGAACTCATTTAAAAACAGAAATATGTTCATGCTCATTATGGTAATTAATTTGTACAATACAAATCTGGTTATCAATAATTAAATCCACACATTATTATAAATCACGAACAGTCGATACACTGTGATAAGGATAACGCTTGATATCGTGTGACATTTTACTTCAAACAGTAGGTAACCTCCGTCTCTTCGGTAATCAGGGAGTAATTATTGCAGAATATAATAGTCATCAGGTGCGTCAGAAATTTATGTATATTGACTAATTTAAGTAAAAAACGAGAATAAGCATTTTGATTATTACCTATTTTACATATCTACAGATTGGGAGTTGGTACGTGCGCACGAGCCCGGTGTTTCACCAGAATCGAATTATTCAAATAAATAATGAAAACATTTTAATCCGACATAATTTTCAATGTAAAGGGAAAATTATCTTAAAATATTAATTTGGTAACTTCCAATAAGAAAGATAAATTTTGACCAAAATGGGGTTTTCGTTGTGATTTATTAATTTCTAATACATATATTTGAAGTAAATTATAAAAAATTGGCTGTTTTCAAATATTATTAATTCTATTACATAGTCCAATTCGATAGTAGCCGACCCAAGATTTTCTTGAAAGCAGTTGAAAATCAGAAGTTTGCAGCGTTATTTACTGATTTATAAATATTTAAAAAAAAATAGACTCGCATTTTTTGTATCAAAAACTAACAGCGGCTCTACATATCCACGTTATCAAAATCGTTTACACAATCAACAAAATGACATATTGACAAAAATTGCCACGTGATTTTCTTTTAATTAGATATAGAACTGATAAATTATTAGATTTAATTTCCATTATTATGATATTATATAATCTAATAATTTTCATTAGAACATATTATTATGCTTTGTCTGTATTTGATAAAATAAAACTCTGTTAACTAGAAAATTTTCCATGTTGTTGAGCTAGATTAAAATACAAAGACTACTTGCTTTGGAACATTTGTCAAGTTTTTGCTGCATCTGATATTACCCGAAAATAATGTCACCCTTAGGGGAAAAATATTTTTGTGCTACGTTTAGTTACATAAAAAGGAAAAAACAAACTAACTAACTATAAATACAATTTAATTCGCAATACAATAGCAATAATTTTTCAACTACAGATTAAAACTGAATTGATTAATAAGTTTATCCATGACTATTGTATAATGTACCCATTATACGTCTGTTTGCTCGACCTTAATAATACCCATTAATTACGGCAGTGATTAATGAGTCATTAATCACTACTTCCTTGATTTTATCCATCATACGTCTGTCATTAATCACGGCAGTGATTAATGAGTCATTAATCACTACTGTCAGATGCTTCCTTGATTTAGCTATAATATTATATTGTTCTGCTACAAACAACAAAAATATTTAGTAGTCGTGTATAAAGTATTCTACTCCCGTATAATGGCTATTAATCCACTCGGTGATTTAGGCCACTCGCCTGCGGCTCGTGGCCGTAGACTTCACCTCGTGATTAATACCCATCATTAAACGGTCGTTGAATAATATACTATTAAGTTGTTAGGTGTTTTTCGTTTTAATACGCAATCTACACCAATTTAGAACTTCCTGTGCAATTAAATGTTTGTATAAAGGTATTTTCTGATTATATTATCGCTCTTAAATTATGAGCCCATATTTCACATATTCCATATTCGCATAGACAACACCTAAACATTTTTGTATTTCAGTTTCAATTACTTCAGTTGAACCAGAAATAATAATAAAAGATGATTACTATAAAGAAAAGCTGAACAATCCTGAACCCACAGATAGATATTATTTTGTTCATATGTTATTTATTTTACTGGGTTTCTTGCACTTCCTACCGTTCACATTCTTTGTCACGGCTAATGCTGTAAGTATCTGTAAATTATAACTATCGAACCACCTGCGTCATCGAGAATCAACAAATTAAACGAATTGTTTTCAGTATTGGATGGAGAAATTTCGAAATGTATCTGCCGAAATAACAGACACCGAGGCAAGGACAACACTACAAACACGTTTTTCACCAGGAGGTACCATCGTAGGAGCATTACCAACCGTAGTCTTTATGCTAGGCTCAACTTTTTATGGATACAAAATAAGAGCAAGAGTTAGAGTGTTAGCAGCTTTGATTGTATTCACCATAAGCTTTGTACTTATGTCTGTATTTGTAAAAATAAATACTGATTCTTGTAAGTATAACATGTTTGATTAATATATTTCTTACATGTCTTTGATTAAACTTGATATGATTTTTGTTATGCCAGAAAAAATTTTATGGCGAACGGATACCCTCCAACCACGACAAGGAGAGTATTTTCGCTTTCTAAAATTATTACTTGAATGGTGACGAAATTTCTAAAATCAGACACTATGGAAAGGAAAAAAATTCTGGAAGACCAGACAGTCTTTAAAATGGTTAAAACAGCAGACGAATTTATCTTATTATGGCACCTTCCAAACATTATCTCTCGCCCAATTCACTTACATCAAATATTTGACTAAATATGGCTACTTCGTTCCGCAAATGAATATTAGTGAATTTTTCCCTAACAACGTTTCCAATTGTCTTCTATAAGCCTCGTACAAAAGTTCCAAATATCTGGAGTATTTTATTCCAAGATTTTCTGCCATATCCCAAAAATCTACTTTGCCAATGTGCAGATCATAATATTTTAAGTGAAAGGAGACAATCTTAATGCTTGACTAACATTGGAGCAATTTTTTTTTTGGTATCAATACGTTTTCCAAAAACATCTTTATTACCGAGCCATCCATTTGTTTTAAGTCACTTCAGAAACTAGATCTACCAGGAAACTGAGACGTGAGCTTTTCTTCATCAGCAACATCAAGTGTTCATCAACACGTTTTAGCACTAGTGTTACCAAAATCCGTTTTTGAGAGAATTTTGGCCCATTAAATCAATGTAGTCCGGCGCCTTTGCCTTGGTGGACAAAAGCAATTAGTAATTCATCTGCGTGTCTTGTTCCAGCATGCAGCAAAACAACACGTCAGGTTCTTCTGACAGCTTTTCACACTGTCCCCTTGTCACATTTATTTGAGCCCCCCTTGGGGCACGAGACATATTTCATTACAGTGCACAAATTATTTCACACGTTTATGATAATCAAAGAAGAAAATAATATGTTGTGTCAAGAGCTCTAGAAGGTCATTATTCAGCACTTCTTCTATCAATACATGAATTAGGAGAGCAAATATGAAATAATTAACGCAGGAGGCAACAATATTAACAACTCAGTAATTTATTAAATCACTGAAATATAAACAGAATTAATAAAAATACAAATAATATTAAGAACAATTTCAGTCAGTCAAATATGTCACTAATGCTCTAAAAATATTATAATTCATTTTTAAAATTTTTGGTCATTTCTGGTGAGCTATAAGGCCGCTTAAAATTACATTTATTTTTTATTGGTTCTAAATTACAGCAGTATTTAAATGTCACGTAATCCACATAAAAATTTCCCAAATTTAATTGACATTGAGATCAACAGAGTTACATTTTGATATTATTTTTGTAGGGCAACTGGGATTTTTTATACTAACTATGTTTACAGAAGCAGTTATCGCAAGTAAGTATTGGTTCAATTAAAATTATAGCATATATTAATATTTTATATTGGTTTAGAAAAGACTGAATATCGTATCCTTGACAGTCTTCCAAACTAAGGTAAATGTTATCACTTGATATTCGGGAAAAAATAAAAAAATTACAATTCTTGGACTGGACTACCCAACACTTAAATTTATAAGGCAGTCTCAGAATGGATTGCATACTTCTTGAAATATATTGACAACCATTGTAAGTGGCGGAGTTTGTTGTTTATTTATTAGTGTTGAATTGACACATATTGAAAATGTATTCAAACATTGGTTAGGGAAGTTTAAGCCCATTGGTTCAAACGACAAATTTATATCCTATCAGTTCCCAAAGAAGGATAACTAATAAATCGTAAATCTACTTGCTACTATGTGAGATTATCCACGTCAATCGGTTCATAAACAAGCCGTCACTTCCATACTGTTAATAGGTATGCTTTATTATCCGGTTAGTTCTATTTTCTTCTTAGGGCTCGTCTGTAAAATCCCCGAGGTCACAGCAACCACCTGGGCTCATTGAGCTCCATGTCTGAATTTGCTTCACCCATTTCAACACCTCAGTTCCTCTGACCAAATAATGCAGATCTGCGACTGAATAAATTTTTAGTCTCCCTGAATTATGGTCCACCGTTTCTTTCCACATAATCTCCAGTCTAGGGCACCATCAAAGTTTACAAATGCGTGTAAATGTTTTTTTTTTTTTTAAACAGGACCTTTGTTTTTATTTTTAACTTTTAACTTTTTCTCTTTGTGAGCAGTTAGGGCGCTAATTTAGATCGTAATCCATTAATTAGTGTTCCTTAGTGTTTTCCAGTTCTGGGCCAAGAAGGATATTAGCTGATCCTTGTCAGCTTTATCATTGGCTGGTTTCTCAGAATATTCTGGCGCTCAGAATAATGTAACCCTGTTCTGCTCTCCCAGAGCCTTGAGCAAATCGTGGCACTTCCGCACCAGTTTGGATGTTATCTTATTATAGGTTTTAATGCCTCTTAGGTGTCCCATATGATGCAGCTCTGTTGATTCACAAGTGCTCTTCTTAAGTTTTCTCATACACATTCGGGTATACAGAAGATTTGTTTGAAATATAAGTATTGGCAAAGATGTAGTGAGAGTCCTTGACCACAACTTCTATTTCTATTGTAGAGCCGTCTATGTACTAGGTTAGTTGTTTACGTAGTAAGCCAGTAGTTCCTGTTCGCCATTCCTCTCTGTCTTGAATGACGATGTCGAAAGTCTTGTAAAATATAATCGTGGGTATCATAAATTCCGATCTCTGTAATTATTCATGTTGCCTTAAGTTAGACCATCAAATTAATGTTGCATATGATATTGAGTCTTTTTACCCTGATAGGGTCAGTGTAAGATCAGATCTAAGTCCCTATGTTTCTCTGTGTAGGTTCGTTTGTAGGCTGCTAGTATTGAGTTTGATTTTTATATAATCCTCTTCAGATGCTGCTAGTTCCAGGTAAACTAGGAGTGTAGGTATATGTGAAACATTTTACTTCACCTGACATCTGTAGCTGTATACCTCAGAGTACCAGAGGTCTTAAGTCTTCTAAGTTCCTCCTCTTTGTAAATGGAACTGAGAACATCCACTAGCAAATGATACCCCTAAAATTTCTCTCGTCTTATTGTAAATACCACTCATCATCTGAGAATGTCTCCAATCCACCTATAGCAAAAAGTGTCTTCGATATCACACGTTTAGGTGATTCTGAAAACGAATTAAATGAGGTATTATCCCCACAGTGTCAATGAAAGTACCCAAAGCCACCTTCTTGTTTCCTGCACTTTTTTCTCCTTCTGAATTAAGTGGTGAAGTACCGCTTCTGTGGACATCAACTCTATATGGCTGTCAAGCATTTTTTCTAACCTGTAACTAGCTGGCATTTGTCTATAACTATTTAACAGATCAGTAAGCGTTGACAGTGTTAGACAATCCTAAAAGAAAACACTATATAGCTCAAAAATGAACGCATGAGCTGCAATGTCTTTTATTGACAATGTCAGACATTTTGGAAAAACAACTACGGGTACGCGGTTACATTAAATACCATTTGGTATTTGTTTATCATTCGAGGTATTTCTGACCCAGCAGTTCTAGAGTTAAACTTTAACTGGCTGCTTCTAACAAAACGGACGGCAGTTCATGCAGTAAATGTTACTTTAAAGGCTGTAAGGGAACTGTTTCCGGGAAAATTTATTTTGATGAAGAAATCACTTTTAAATGTCAACGTGACTTCATCGATTATATTTTTGAGAATACTTCAAAATCTGCTTAAATTCCTTCCATTATCAACATTTAAAAATAACTGTGTTTATGATTTTAGTAAATATATCTGCAAGTAATTCATTCTGAGACTTCTTTTATAAAGTTTCCTTATTGTTAAAACTTTAATTCCACTCTTCTAGGTGCAAATGCGGTACTAGAAATAGCCGCATTAACGATACTCTCTAAATTCTCTCGGGATTACCTAAAAATGTACCTAGTGGGCCAAGGAATTGCAGGAATATTCAACGCAGTTTTGCAAATTCTCACCTTGGCTATTGGAACATCAACTACGACGTCAGGCTTAATTTATTTCGTCGTTGGATCTGTAATAATGGGCTTAACTTTGATTTTATATTTCTTCAGTAAATATAACAAATGCTACAATTGGCACAATGACAGCATTGAGGAGGATACAAAGAGAGACTTGATTCCATTTTCTAAAATAAAATCTATACTTAAGGCCTTATGGCCCGTGATTGCAACGTTTACGTTCATTATGGTCACACTTTTACCAACACATACCGCTATCACTTCATTGGTCGTGTCGGAGAATTACGGAAATGGAAATGCTTGGAATGGTAAGAACGTTAATAGATTCACTGGTATATTATGTAGCTTTTATAAGGTTAACTTCAACGCGATACGATATAAGATGTAACCATTTTGCTGGACAAAAATTGTATTCCTATGCCTATATCAAATATTGAATATTGAAGCAAGCAGCAATAATTCTAATATAAATTTTCCGTTATCAAACCCACCACAAGACAAGTAACATTTTCTCCAGGATGATTTCAAATTTGAAAAAACTGTTGCGTCGTAAGTTAACTTAACACATATCACATTTTAAAAGATACCCGGCAACAAGTGCTTTTAACAGGCTCTTAAACGTTATTTTCTTTACGAAGCAAATTTTAGCTTAGATCAATAACTCAGGCATTGAGTTTGATACAATAAGACATATTTGGTTATCTTAGAAATTAATTTTAACTGAGTAAGATGTAAGTAAAAGTGCGAGTTCAATTAAAATTAGAAGTACTAGTTTCGGTTAATATAAATTGTATCAAATTCGACTACGTGATATTAGCCCATTAACTTCACATATCAATTAAATCTTTCTATCACTATTTTGTAAATCATAAAGCATTTGTAAGTATTTGTCATGAATAAGTTAACTGTTATAGAGATGTAAAATGTAAAAAAATCTAAGTATATTTGGAGTTTAGAGCTACACATGTTCAGCATGTTGATAAACTTTTCTACTTATTCTTATATCTGTGGACTAAGATTTATTATATAAATCACTTTTTTAGATAAATACTTTGTGCCTACTGTTACTTTTCTGTTTTCTGAAATAATGGGCTTATCTGGAAGAATGGTCAGTTCCAAAGTGAACAAGGTAATGTAAATATTTTTTTATCTTCCCGAATTAATAGTTTAAGACTCTAAATTGCCAGTTAATATTTATAATTTCCTACTGCAACCAGATTTTATTAATTTCTTGATCACATTGACGGAAATAACATCTTGCATCTTTATGTAAAATTAGATCCAAGACAAGAGGTGTCAATGTTCTGTTACACATACAAACGGGACTATGATATATGTTATAACCTGAATTATGAGGACGAAAAAAAAGTCGCAAAAATACCGTCAGCATTTTAATGTTACTTTCAGTCACAATACGATTAAGAAGGTCTCAATATATAAGGCGCAGGGATCAGCGTTAGAAAAGGTACTCGTCGTATTTTACGCACTGACGCAGCAGTTAAGGATATAAGAGTGTAAACGAAAATCCATTGGTCTCTACTTGTTGTTCTGTCCAATTGGGAATCACGTATATTGAAATTAGATCCTAATATTTGCAGAAGAGTTTTATTTTGAATTTTAGAAGATCCGACCATCCTGTCATGGTCTTCTGAAGCTGCAAATGGAATAGGATTTGCCAACCTAGGATTTTCAGCGATGCCTGCAATATGCCATTTGTTTTGTGTGAATATTCAGAGAAAACGAACATCTTAATCAACTTCATAATAAACGATGAAGTGAATTTTCAATTAAATAGTTAATTCTAGGGTATTAAATCAGCGTCAATTGCACCCTCTCTGTGTAGTTTATGAGGACACATTTTTTTTAAATGAGGAAGGTCATTCAAAAACCTGTACAGGATCATGATTTATAACTTTTTATCTCCGATTATCAAGCAAGGATAGTACTGGTTTAAAAGGAATTGCTGTTTACATTTAGAACGACAATGAAGAGTCTACGTGAACTACTCGATTTATTTTAAAATATTCGAATTTAATTCTCTTCTTTATTTTTTAAGTTATTAGTGGCGTGCGGCTTACTAAAATTTTATAAAACGTCCGCAATGTTTATCTACCAATCATATTTGTATTTATATCCATATTGGATATTCAATTAGAACTATATTTACTCTATTTATTTTAATAAATTCAGTCATCATTTTTATACTTACGTTATTTAATTTTTTTCAGACTATTGAAAAATACCTCCTCACTTTTATCATGTTCATAAGGATGATTGCTCTTGTACCTCTGATATACTTTTGCAATGCTCAGCCAAGAAAACACTTTCACGTACTACTACCTCATGATTGGGAATATATAATCGTTTTGGGCGTACTAAATTTCACTAATGGATATTTTTTTAACATGTTATACTTAGAAGTTAGAAAGTAAGTATACTTTCATATGTAGAAATATGTAGTGTAGTAAATATCTTTTGGAAGGATGTACATGTACATGTACAGATGACATGCATTTTTCTTTTTCATGTCGAATTTTAGGTTCAAGTCTGATAAAGTTGAGGATGCTTTTATGGTATTGATGTCATTTGAAGCTGTCATAGGCGGACTGCTAACTCCGATTAGTCTATTTGCAGTAGAACTTCTATGAGCCAGCACTCATTCTGAATAATTTCCCTCGTACGTGTGCCAAAGCCAAAATGCAAGTGGGATACTTAAAAGGATATTTTGTAGATCTTTGGACAAACTATTAAATTTAAATGTTAAGTACTATTTTTGTAAATATATCATAAGATTTATCTGGTTGACTTTGATCCATTTAATGCTATGATCAAACATCGCTACTCTATGTCAAATTGAACTAAAAGCTGTTTTCCACATCTATGCTTGTACTGATTGATTACGACTATCTTTCTTCTACTACTTATACACTCATTTGGTTGGAAAAAATATAAGATAGAATATTTAAAATATGACCATTATGGGGTGATAAAATTAAAGTCTATGCAAAAATGAGTTGGAAACTAGAAGTAATTTGATTACCAGTAGAAGAATTGTATAACATTACAGCTCAATTTTTTACGTTATTTAAATATTTTAGGTGTTATATCTAAACAGTAGGACGGCATGGCAGGCCGAAAAGAAATTATTTATCCCAATTAAACTCTTAGGTATGTTGAACGATGACATTGTAATCTGTTAATTTGTATCAAACTTTGTTTTGTAAAATTATGAAATATGTTAAAAACTAGTAATAGAAGTTATTATTACACAACTTGTTTCCAAGATTTAGAACACGTCCAAATAGATCTCCTGAAAATTGTACAAGTTTCACATCGATTCAGTATTACCAGACGTTCGTTACATATTATTACCATTGTCAAAAATTTTCTACGTAGCTGGTAAATATAAATGACAAAGATTCTTACAATACATATATAACAGTAACAAAACCATTTTTAATGATTTTAGACAGTGTGGCGTCTGTGCATATATTACGTTGACTCCACGGACGAAGAAATTTAATCAACTTATTAAATTACTTACCAGGATATAGCCGTATCTGTCTACACAGCTCAAGAAAAACTGAAAATAATAAGAGCGCAAATAATACCAAAAAGTCAGTAATACGCAAGAATTTGTTACAAAATCCTAGATATGATATATACTATTACCTTTAGCAAAAATCCACAGCTCAATAATAACCAACGCCGAATGACGAATAAATTTACTATTAATATCTACAATTAATTATTACGAAAAAAAAATAAAATGTCCTACACCGCTGCACTTAAGGCAGGAGGTACATTTTTTCACTCTTCCCTCACTTATCATCAACATAAATTCTGGCTTTTTTTTTCATCGTTAACAGTTTGCTATTTCTGATCAGTCATGACGTATATATGTGGTAATCTGGTAGCAAAAATAGGATGGATCCAAATACCAAAGATATAATCTTTGCAAAATACTAATATGTATTTACAGTCAATATATGACAGGCACTTTTGGTTCATTACTTTTTTTTTGTAACATTCATGTTAAATAACGATGCTAAATAACAGACTAATATTTGCAAGATGAAAACGAAAATATTATAATTTATTTGAGAATGCGAAATTTGTCAAGGTTAATTATACTAGATATTTGTATTTAAGTGAGGTATCTGCTCTCATAATTGGATAATTTTTTTTATTCCTTCAATAGTTTTCATATCTGATAACAAAATCAACTACCAGGTCACGTTATCAGAATTCAAGGAAGATTAATTATACAAAATTCTTCCATAATTTGATGATTCGTAGCCAATTGCGATGGCTACGGATGATTATACCATTCAAGGTCATTTAAAAGTCAATTTGTCTTTCTTTTCCGGCACCTGATTGACACTTAAATTCCTCGTATAACTCGTTGGAACAGTAAACCCCTAAAGTGTAAAATTACGAAGACGTTTTAAATTATCTAAAACATTTCAGATGTTCGATTATGTCGAAAACTCAGTAGGCCACATCGTTGAGTGAAAGAAATATAAAGAGGCGCAACATCGTAATAACGATGAATCCGAGATATAAGGTGTTTTCCTTTTACTACTAATCTTATCTAACCTAACATAATCTTACTTAGTGACTGTTCCTTTTAACAATTCGGATGTAAGATTATATTAGTTTAACCAAGTATGTTACTTCCCCCCTTACCTACGCCAAGTCTACCTAATTTCTTGCTTACTTGCAAATCTTACCTAAGTTTGTTCAAGGTTAGTTTTGGTCAAGATGTCAAAGAATTATTGTTGGTTATGTTTGGCTTTAAATCAGTTTCAATTTAAATGTATGGTTTTAAAAATGTTAATTACTTTGATTGATTCTGCTACTAATAAAGGATTTACAGTAGACGTATCTATAGAGGATGCTCGAAGAGCTGAAGGTAAGGAAAAACTCGTAAGAGCTTAATAAATTGTGTTAATCTGAATTTGTTTTTTTTAAGATGATATTTATTTTGCGCAGAAGCTTTTATAGACTCTTGCAAGATAAGAGAAAATAGAGACATAGATTTGAATTCAACTTTCACCAGTTCCTTTTAAAACTTAGTTCAGCTTAGATAACTTAAGACAACAAAACTTAGGTAAGACAAGAATTATAGTAAAAGGAAAACACCTATAGTTGAAGCTTTCGTAGGATCAGTTCAGTGACTATCAGTGTGATTAAAATTGTGGCACTCGCACGGACAACAATGTTATCTCCAGAACGTTTTTTAAACCACACAGGTGTCCGTACGCATGATACATAGAGGAAAAGATGATATGCGTCTGCCGACCTTGTGCAGTGTACGGTTGCAATAATAATAAAAAAACAAAGAAGACCTGCTGCATTGTAAAAATTCGAAGTATAAAGTATTTTCGTTTTTCAAAACACAAAACCACTTACGTTTTACTTTTTAGAAGTAATGATGCTGGGCTATATTTGGTTACAATATTTTCAGTATGCTGTGGATACGCCACTTACATCTTCGAACCAGCATTACTACGACGTTACTCCTCCTTTATAGTTTATTTGCTCAACAACCATTTTATTAGGTACCTAGAAAACAAAATTTTATACAAAATGAAAACCTTCAAATAATCTTGAAAGTTTGCACCTATCTAAAACTTTAATCATTTGGAAGAATTATAAAAACTATAACATTTATACAGGAAAACTTTTGTTTCTAAAATGCCTAGTTTTTATTAAAATCGACCTCTTCAGACTATTGGAAAAGTATAATCATTCAAGAACATTGATGCAAAATAAAAATATAGAAAAATTATTTTTCTACAACCATGGAATAAAATAGACTTTTACACATTCATTTCGGAGTGGAACGTAGTTACTTTTTCATTCTAGTATGTACTAAAATAAAGTACTGTTATTTCACACTAAATAGAACTGTTAATGAATAATATAAACCAATTTAATTCTTATTCAAATATATGTTTATGTAGAAGAAAGTGGGTATAAAACGTGACTTTATTGAACTCGTAGGCGCCTACTCGTTGAATAAGGTATAATTTTTCACACTTCATCTCTACTTTTGTGGTATTCCTATATAATTGGACTGAGACGTATAAAATCTATTTATCTATATATTTATCTATCCTTAATTGAAATTTAAAAGTGTGAAGCGATAAAAAAGTGAAAAAGTGATAACAATAATAGCAGATAATATTATAACGATTCACAACAGTTTTCATTAACAAATACTCGAGTTTTGTTCCTCTCTAAGAACTTATTAAGGACTTAAGATTAAGAAGTGGGTATTGTCAAAATGATTTTGGTAATAAAGAAAACTGAAGATGATACAATCACACTTGACTCTCACCAAAAAGATCGTAGCAGTGGAATTAACTATGCATAAATATTGGATATGTGTCGGTTGTCTCTATGTACTTCCTCCAGCACAACGTTAGTTGAAGGATACATGAAATTTTACTTTCTGAACAAAAGGACAATATGTAATAAATAGATCCATTTATTATTTCAATCTGAGTTGAATGAGAACATGAATAAATAGAGAGATAAGTATTCGATATAAGAGAATAGTAATAATTAATACGATTTCAAGTTCATCCATCACATAAAGGAACATAACATTCCTCACTTCATTGCATGAAGACCGGAATGATTTTTAATTAGGACATAACTACTACCCAAATCATAAATAATTAAAATGAAGCTAGTAGTAAAGGACTTATAATTCAATTTAAGGAATAAATCATGTTGAGAGGATGCAACATCAGCCTTTCCCAGTTTCCGACTATCTGGCGCTGGCAGATGCATATCTCCGACAATTAGAGGTTCTCCAAGTCTAGGACTCATAATTCCTCTACTGAAGGCTTAATGCAAAGTTTGATGAAGAGCAGGATTTAACTAATTTATTGAAATAGAACCAAGATTACGAGCAGTAAAAAAAAAATCATCATTTTCCTAACATACAGGAAATTTTTCTGTGAAGATAATAATCATGTATGTACAGAAGAAAGTTAGTACTGTCGTAAATTTACTATAAACGATTTTTTGACAAATTAATTTAAAAAGGAAATGTTGAAATTGGATGACTATTATTATTATTAGTATTCAATTAAGGAATTTGCATAGATTACAAAATCAATTAGATTTTCCGATACTTTAAAACACAAAAGAACTAATACTCACCTGAAGTATTTATAATTATATTTATTCTTAATCGGCAAAATTTTATCAGACGCTCAATAATACACACAAAAATAAATAATATAGCACTTATAGTAACATAATTTTATCTCTAATTATCTATGTTAGATATAGGTATACAAGCTTGACGTTAGAAATGTAATGCAAACCACTTATTTTGTACAAATAATTTATTTACATGGACAATGCAAAAAGTATGAATATTTCATTAGTCATTGATGCTCGAGGATGATATCGCAATTTATAATTTATGCAATCAGTTATATCTCAATAACATTTCTTCAACTTAATCACGTGCTAAAAATGGATTTTAAAAATCAGGAAATAACGAAGATTAGGTGACCACTGGCACACCTAGAACGGTTTTAGAAGAAGACAAGACTCTGGATCAAATCAAATTATCAAAATATTATATTGCTCGAGGCCTCAAAGTGGGCCATAATCTATAGTTTGCCTCTTGACTGATGCTTTTGATTAGAGAAGTTGATTTTACCAAACTAAGTGATCCAAAGCTGATGATCAGTTTCAAGAATATTTTATAGACAACCGATATTTTACTTGAATGGCACGATAAACACACCACTACCACTATTATTGGTCATAAAATGAATCACAAGACATCCATATAAGGTATGAAAAAAATTAACTTAGTAAGCATAACAATATCCCTTCATTGTGTCATTTGTTTCTGAAACAAAACTTGAATGCATTAAAATCTAGCTTGGAGATCTCTTGCGGCACAGCGTGGTACTGTTTTATGTCCCGGGCGTAATGGTGAAGCCCAAGGTGATATTTGGATGGATGAACAGTATATATACAGGGTGTTTCACGTAAAACTACACAGGCCAATAACTTGAAAACCAAAAACAATATTTAAATTCTGCGAGAAGTGTTATAAAGTGGCATTTACAGGCTCTTATTTATTGCAGTGTGGGCGTCGCGACGCTATGAAACCATTTTTCGATGGCAGGAACATTGAAATTACGATAACTGTAAGGTATTCTTAATTCTGAACATGTTTTATAGAGTACATTTTTTCATTTGATTTGGTACTTTTTGAGTTATACACCTCTCGCCCACAGTTGTATCGCTTCTGCGATATACCTAGCTGATATACAAGCCGCTAGAAGTAGGGAAGCGAGACCACGTCTTTCCGTGGAGCCCATCCACGTACTAAACGCAGTAATGTTGCTTTACTTTCATATCGCTATGAAGTGAGTGAAGTCAGTCCTCCACTCGCTGCCCTTTTATCATATATTAAATTTTCAACTGCTTTATACTTATCGATATAATAGGCAGATATCTAATAACTGGTTATAATCAAGAATCTTACCCATGCTTCCCTCTTTATCTCAAGATTAAAACAAAATTACCAATATCTTTGTTTATTAACGATTATTTGATAATGATATATACTTCAAATCACGAGAGATAACCGTTACGTCACAAATTAATTTTTAATCTTCAACGTATGCTTCAAGCGTTCTTTGTTTACAAAATAGTAAAACGAGAGAAACAGGGAAAGGGAGTCCATTATATATGACTCTTAATATCTCCGACTGACGTTGATAACTAACGCAGTACTGATTTGATTCTTACGAATTATAATGATGACGTAACGGTCTTCTTTCGTGATTTGAACTATATGTATAACAACGACTCATTAAGAGGGGATTCCTGTCTCCAAAGAAACGGAAGTGCATTAAATATCGACGGTTGTCTCAATAATAGGGTCATCACTAAAATGCATTCAATGATTTTTTTTTGCATTTTCTTACATCATTCGGTCTACCTTTAATGCCCTGAAAATTTCAAAATGAAAACTCTTCATAGCTGAGATATTTTAAAGCTTTTAGACATCAGCTTGAGAGTGGTGTGACGTCATTACACGGTTATTAAGATAGACGTGTTGTCAGTATCGTTTCTCAGTTTTGGCTTTATGAGAGTTGTGCTTATGTCTGAATGCTCTGGATTGTTTTGTGGTGTTGCATTTGAGTGTATATAGCCAAAAATGTTTGTACAACCTTGCTTTATTAAGGCCATAGCACGCTGTCGTCATCCGTGAATCACCGTCATTCACGCAAAATTGCTGAATGAGCCCATTCTTTTAAATTCGTGTACTATTAGGTATTATCATGCACACTTCTGTATATCATTTTCTGCATACACCATATTATCAATTATTATAATTGGTTAATTTTTTAACACAATTAGACCAAATTTTTAAGTAGCAAACAACTTAAAAATTTGGGCTATCATATTATCAATGACATATACCTATAAAGAAGTGGAAAAACATTATTTTGTAATTGAAGCCTCAAACAGTCTAAAATATGAGTAGTCACTACCAGGGCGCGACATTTAATTTTCCTTCTTGCTTCATTAATAATCCTTTAAAGTTATTCTTCTTTTATGTATATTGTATATTCAGGTTTCATGTGTATAAAATATAAAGGCACAATGAATGACAACTAGTTTTTTACGAAACGCTTTTCAATTTTTTACTTTCTTATATTTGAATCCCAAATTCATTGCCGATTTAAAAGACTCTTGCTAAATAATTAATTATTATTATTAAATATTACCTATACTTCAAATCACGAGAGATGACCGTTACGTCACGAATTAATTTCTAATCTTCAACGTACGCTTCAAGCGTTCTTTGTTTACAAAATAGTAAAACGAGAGAGACAGGGAAAGGGAGTCCATTATATGCGACTGTTAATATCTCCGACTGACGTTGTTGATAACTAACGCAGTACTGATTTGATTCTTACGAATTATAATGATGACGTAACGGTCTTCTTTCGTGATTTAAACTATATATATATCTTTATAGTGTGTACATAAAGTATGGAATAAATTCACTATTTCTGAATACAAAAATATTCTGGGTAAATTCTCTGATAGGTCGATTTTTATTTTGAATTGCGCATCTTCTGCTTTAATTTTTTTAGCTATGACGTCATCGCTGCTTCGGTTATGACGTCATCTACTTTTTTTTAATGGTACCACAAACCAAAATTACAGGGAAAGCCTGACTGCAATTGTCATTATATTAGGTATATAATTACAAAATAATCTATCTTTAACTTAGGAATTACACCATGAATTATAGTCGCTGTTTTATTGACACTCATTTTGCAGTAAAATTTAAATTGAAACATTTAAGAATGTGACTAAATCATAAAACAAGATCTAGTAAAATAAACTCTTTTAATAAATTTAAATTATCATAATTTGGGTAAAATACTAATATTGTTGAGCCACAAATTGATCTATTAGAGATTACTAGGTAGGCAACCAATTATTTTCCGAGATAATTTTTATAAAACTAATAATGAAACAAATGTATTTTTATAATATTTTAGTTTAGAAATTCGTTTCATAAAAATATATAACTGTTATTTGTATCAATTTGGCTTGTAAAAAAGTGTCGTTTGAATAAAAAAACAAATCTTTACCACATTTCATTTTTACTCTAAGGAAAATAAGAAAAATAACTAGCACGTATATTTTAAAGTTTTATTAATAAATGTGTAAGTTGAACAAAATCACATATCACTCAAATTCCTAAACATTATAAAAATTTGGCAATTAAAAATAAATATTTTTATACAAAAATGGTCCCAGTTTGGGAATATACTCTAGAATGATTTCTATTTTACAATGCTTAATTTACATATTACAAAACAAATTTTGGAAATTATCAATGTAGAATAAACGAGAAAATGTGCTTGCAATATAGATTTAATTTTTGTTGTATTAATATTTTATCTACGCAAATTTTGGAATGTCTAGAAATTACCCATTCACACATTCATTGCAATTTAATATAATTTAAAATGTACAAAATGAAATCACAGTTAAAAACAAAACGTATTCTACTTAGAATAACTTAGCAAGCAAGTTCAGATATCGTTAAATTATTTGTACAATACTGTTAATTAGTGATGTCAGGTGATCAATTGACCAGATCAATGGCCATTTATGTCAATGATGTGCCAAGTCAATTTAATAATTAATGGATCGAAAACAAAATTTAAATATTTCTCCAAATGCATTCTGGATATTTGTAAAGCAACTTAATATAAGTTTTCCCAACTTAACCTTGTTGATATTAACTGCAAATTCATAAAAAGTTTGTGGAATAGGTTCCTAATGATAAAAATTACAAACTGGAAATAACTAATAAAAATACTGGAAATAACTAATCAAAATACTGAAAGTTTCACCTCGTTCTATCTTATCTCATATCGTTAAACCATCAATACGTCACAATTTTGATTCCGACGTAACATCTGCATTGAAATCAAAATACCAGCAGTTAAACAAGCCAGACCTATCACTGACTTGACCAGCCAATTAACCTAGTCAATTGACAAAATCAATCAATTTAGCATCACTGTTATTGATAAATAAACTATACACACCGTAAACGATAAAAAAATGGAAACATAATATCATATTAAAAATATGAGTTCACAGAAAAACATTTTATTTATTTACATTGGCAGCATATTATTGTATTCGAGATGAGCAATCCACAACTTCTTATAAATCTACATTCGGAAGATATTTTCATCAATCAACATATTTTCGTAGAAAATATGTCAAAATATATCTGCTGGCGTGAAATCACTTATTTTACCTAAATTGTCTTGATTTGTACGAATTTCAAATTAAATAGTACCCAAAGCATGGGTTATTGCACAACGAAACAGTCCATCTTTTGGAATCCTACGTTTTCAGAAGTATCTTCCTTCCTGAATTCTGCATTCAGATCTGTGACATCTTCTAAAGCAAATTCGTAACAATCGCCTGAAAAGGAACTGTTATAGGTAAGTCATTAAAGTCCTTTCACGGACCATTCGCTGATCGCGTAATTAATTTTCCGTCGCTAAAATTTGAGATAACAATCGCTTAAGACTATCTAAGCCGGTTAGAAATCCTCCGTCAGGTCCTTCATGCACAACCTTTGAATTCCCGTCAGTCGTTCTAACAAAAGACGTGTGCGCAAAATCAATTATCCGCACATCTACATCGGTCAACGTCGGCGACCGTGAAAATCGCGAACTACTGGAAGAAGGCAAATTGTCTTTAACACACAACCGTTTAGGAATATTCTTCATTATTGGCAGTAACTCTTCGTCTTCATCCTCCAACTCCAAATCCTCAAACTGCAACGTACAGTTTCTTTTACTCTTGTGCGGAGAAGATAACTCGAAATCGGATGTGTCCTCGTTGGAGCTCGAACTGTTCAAGTGTCCAGGCAAGGAGTACTCGTCACTACTGCTATTGGAGAACACCATCCAGCTGTCGACTGATAGAGGAGTAGATGCAGCAATGCTTGGAGATGGAGGAGAGTCTAGGAAAACTGTCTCCTCTGAGATCGGGAAAAATGTGCTTGACTTAGCACCTCTAGCTGCCGCCTCGCCAAACCCTCTGTGGTGTGAATCTTGTGAAACTTCGTCGTGGCTTAAATTGAAATCAATGGAAGAATTCGATGTGTCAGCGTCGTAGCCACAGTGAACATCTCTGCTGTTGTCCTCCGAGGCCTGTGTGCAATCGTTGTCACAAAATGGGTCTATGGCGTTCGTACAGCAAGATTCCGGCTTGGAGATTGTAACTCGAGGATCTCCTCCATTACCTTCATAAACTATGAGCAGCGAACTGTAACAAAACAGCTAATATAATGCACCAATAGAAATAACTATAAGAATATAACATATGGGGTTTAGCTTAAATAGTGTATCTGGGGCTGTATGGACTATGTCCTAATGCCATTATAAAAAAAAATTATAAAAAAATAATAATAATAACATATTGGTTCAATTGGAAAAATATCATAAGGGATGCCACAAATTTTCAGGGTCGGCTGCTAGAGCTGCAAATATTAAAAATATTAGATTTCAGACTATATTTTGTGTAGTAAATCACAAAGGATCAGAATTATGTGTTTTTGGTGAGAGAGTTTTCGATTTTTCTTCCGCATTGATTATTTTGTTTTCTTAAGGTTTCAGTCATCTTGTTGTGGTCTTCACCTGAAGTGAATCACGGCAAAATTAACGAAACGGCACGAATTTAAAATAATCAACTCAAAAGAGCACTTGGAAATTCGTCTACAAATGATATCAACTCAACAAAAATTAAATTTTTTGTGTTTAAGAAACCGAAAATTGAGCAAACTCTTATACTTTTCCAGGTGACATATATTTAACCTTCCTAAACAATAATATGTAATTTATAATTATTTAATAAGGTCTTCCCTTTAAGCTAATGACATCTATAGAATATCATAAAACTTATTGAACCCAACTTACCAGGAATAAAATCTATAGCAACTTTGTTTTTCTATTATTCTCCTTAATTCTTCTAATTTGGCTATAACTCTGCGTATAATTGAAACCCTAAGTCCATTACCGTTGTCAAAAAATCTACATAATGCATTTCTAAAACCTTCTTCGTTTAATTCCCTCCCCCAATATTTGTCCTTTTTGTAATATATGTCAGTTTCTGGTTCATAAACCTGCATACCACACAGCCTTACACCCAAGGAACCGGAAGTGCTAGCCGCACATTTCGCCATCTGTTTTCTTCTTTTATCAGCTGAAGCGTCATCTCCATGTTGCCTAGTGCCCATTTTTAAATCCAATATACAAGGTTGCGTATAATGTGAAGTTATGTTTTCTAACATTAAAAAGTATTGCTTGTTTGTATTGTTGGCTTGGGAAATGCTTTTCAGAACATCTTTTGGATTTCCGGTGTGGTGGATTCTCATTCTGAAAATAACAAACAAAAAGCGTAAATCTTAATGGCGCGAATGAAACGAAATATTTAAATGTATTATACCTGCTAATATATTTTCGATGTAAACCATGTGCTACAAATTAAAAACAATAATTGTAAATAGTTGGAAAATGACAACTTGATCATATTTTCTGGTTTCCACTAATCATTCAGTATTATTTGGGCCATAAACAGTAAGCAAAATACATACTAAAGTTACTTAACAGACGGAGTTAAAAGAAATTATTGCTTACCTACCATTTTTAGGGTAGCTCAAGTTTCGACATATACTCGTATTTCGCTACAGCCTTTGCAAAAATACAACTCATATTATGTAAAGTAAGAATTGGGTGGATAGTTTGTCCTTTGTAGTCCTCTTTTGGTTGATTGTGTAAAATAGGATATAATTGTCGTAATAATTACAGTTTACAAAAAGAAATATTTTGCAAAGTCCAAACATAGAATAAAATAAAGCAACTGGTGTCAATTTTGATTTTGTTATTAAAAAAATAGGCAATTGTAACATTACAGTTTATATTTTATTTAAGAAAGTACAATATAAAAAATGCATTAAACAAACATCTGTAGGTTTGTGGATTTGGCCGCGTACACCAAACTAATTCTTCATAGAATTCCATCTTGTTTTCTGGAATATATTACATAAAATTACCGATATTTGTGGCAATTAGTTTTACCATGTTTATTTTTTACACCTAAGAAAGCATTCGAAACGACTAACTCCTCCCATAATCACGTGTTATAATAAATTCTTGATCAGATAAAGGGAAGAAAATTGTTCTATTATTGGTGTTTTATTGACTTACTTTAAAACCTCTTCTCCTCGCTTCCTTTTCCTATCACTTTTTCCGCGTGTATGGTCATCTCGAAAACTAGGGCTGTACCTTTTTTCCATTTTTCCACCACTACATAGAGTTGCCTGCATTACTCCTGAAACAATTGGCCACAGCATATAGAAATATACATAAAATCTTCCCTAAAAGTTCTAATATGAATTTTTGTGATTAAATCATTATTAATTGTTAATTATGAATTAATTGCAAAAGGATATGATGATAAAATACTTCTACGATACAGAATGATGTGTATGACTAATAATAGAAATATGTTTTATAATTAATAGAGTTGACAATAATTTTTAAATAAAATCAATCAATTTAAATAAACTTTATGGGAAATAGATAGAAACAAATACTTTTAAGGAGAGTTCGCTTTTGTGATCTTCACCAAATTACGCCCTTAAATGACTAAACTCTATCAACATCAGCAAACAATTTGGATCTGACCATATCGATCAAAGTATATTTTACCATACAAGAATTTACTTCACTAATGGAAAAAAATACTATTTTCAAAATTACGAATCTTGTCAATTTTATTTCTTCCATACAAGCACTGTCCAAATACAACTGAGCACGATAGGGAAGTGTTCGCGCGGAAATCACTATAACAACGAATCAATTTCACTACTGGCAAAATTGATAACAGAATTTAAAAGTACCATAATTATGATAGCGAATCACATGTGGATATACAAGTGTATCGAACAAGATTATATTATATGAAAAGTAATTGCATTATTAAAAATCATTTCCAACGTTTCCGTTCTTATCAGTTTCTTCTGCTGAAACGTTGGAATGTTTCCATGCGTGTTATCTGCGGTACTTGTTTTGTGATATTCACTTTTTTATAATATTTATTCCTCTAGTGATAGTTCCTGTTTGTCTAGTTGCTTAATTAAGTAGGTGTGGATATCTTCTCCTAGTTAAAGTTCTGCCATAGGTCTGGTCATTTGATGGTGTCCAAAATTGACTGCATGTCGCAAAGTTTAAGATAATCAATTGTGGTATCTTCTAATATCTTCATTTTTCTCACTTCTCCTTTCTCTCGACTCGCGGAATACGCAAATGGGTTCGACTCGAGGCTCCGGCAGAAGACAATGTTGGTAGAAAAGAATTGTCCGTAGTTATCCTTTTGCACAGGTTTCTTGGAATTTGGAATTGTCAGATATACATGGATCTAAATTTAAAATTCAAATTCGCATAAATATGCAACCAGCTTTACGTGGGAGATAATTATGTCGATATTCTGCTCATAAGTTATGCATCGTCTCTATTTAATTAAGTAGGCTAGTCCCCCAAAAAATGCAACCATCATCGTTTACATCATGTTAAAATTGTTATTTAATTGAATTTGAAATATTTCGTACAAATAATTATTATATATTGTTGAAACGGACGGTTTGACCTTGACTTCACAAAATTTAATTCTGAAGGTAAAAATGGCTGTTAGAAGTGCACTTACCTCCTTGGAATATCAACGTATTCTAAGTGATAGCTCAGTCCTATACCCTCATCGACTTTTTCAAAAGTTTCGTGTCTAACTTCAGCTTGTAGATAATGTTACAAGTCACGTGGAAAGTTATCCAACCTGTCAGTTATTTGCACAGGCATATTACAATTATAATCACGAACGTAAACTAAATATTAAAAAATATATCACATAGACACAAACCCCTATATCAATAAAGTTATTGGTAAATGGGGAGAAAGCTTCACACAATGGATGCACAATAGATTCTATTTCCAAAACATCATCACACAATATTTCCTTATCGGTAGATACTTTTTCAACCCATTGTAATTTCAGTTGTATTGGGGCAGCGCTCGTGGACTAATGACGATATTCCAATAGTAAAATAACCTTTGTCGACACATAAAGCTAACTCTCTTTTGTTTTAAAATAATATAAAATGGCCTTCCAACCCGTATAAATTATTGGAGAACGTCCATACAAACCCTCAGAAATGGACGCCGGTTTCACAAGAGCAGGTCGGCAGTGGGCAGGCAGAGCCGTCTGTCTGTCAGCCAGTCCAACTGGAGATGATCGAGGCCCTCAATAAAACAAGTAAACGATTTTTTTGGAAAAACGTTTTGTAATCATTCGCTCACACATTTGCTCAGTCTTTGCACGAAAGTGTTGGCAAAA
Source organism: Rhagium mordax (assembly GCA_963680705.1). Lineage (NCBI taxonomy): Eukaryota > Metazoa > Arthropoda > Insecta > Coleoptera > Cerambycidae > Rhagium > Rhagium mordax. Next base: position 22,382,208 of record OY796661.1, on the reverse strand, counting down.
ATGTTATATTTCTGTTATTGATGCAAGTGTTATTACTTAGTACTTCTACACCTATTCTGAAAATAAGCAAACATTACCAAGGCGTGCGTAAAATTTTAATAAAAAGTAACTGTTATATATGTTTAATGGTCGCTGTCCAATGTTAGTCGACCAAGTTGCTTTTTACATTCCTCGAAAGCTCAATTTCACTTTCACTTAACCGTAGAAGACTTATAATGTATTTCTTAGTGTACTAGAAATCATGATATGAAAATATTTCGATGACCCGTCACCGCAGTTGCAGCACGTAACACGCTTTAAATTTATGAAGCTTTACACAGCTTTACATTTATTTTAAAATGGATTAGAAACCACTAAATTGATTAATAAAGTGGCAAATGCCTGAAAAACAGTGTTTACATTTTTTATCTCAGAAATAAGTAAAAAATCTAAGGGCACCTTCAAATTCGCAAAAATGTCGGTGATGTCGAGGTTTCACGTTTTCACAATATAATAAATTTAAAGAAAATGATATATTTATTAATAAATCAAGTACACAAAAATGTACCTGATATAATTTATTACATGTGTAAATTAATTTTTTGTTAATATCGCCATACTTTTCCATAAGCTTAAACAATATCAACATACAGGGTACGGTACAAGTATGAATTAATACCTGTACTTTTTTAATATTGGCCATCCGAATAAATTGTTTAAATAAAGGTTAAATGATGCAATAAGCTTTTTTGTTGTATACTGAGTTCAGCAAATGTTTGCAAGCAGACAGAAAAAACACTATACTTTCTTTTGCTGCCCCCCTTTGAGGAGGTCTAGCGGCTCAAGGAGGCCGTTTTCGACCTTACTGTATATAAAAGACTATACTTATTTTTTGATGAGGAATCTACCCTTAAGGGGTTTTCACGTTATTTCGGGACACCCTGTATAAACTATTAGAATGCATTTTTTGTTTTGTCCAGAGCATAATCATTGTTAGCGGTTTAAAAGTACTCATTTTCATTTAGTTTAATGGGGAAACAGCCAATGCTCATAATAACCTCCTTATGCAAGTGACTAAGGGGACTGAGCCCTTGTTGAATGCTGAAGCAGCTTTGCCTATTATGCGGTTTGAACGAAAGTGGTAGGCTTACCAATATGGACAGTAGATGCTGTTATTTTTACTTGTTTGACCGTATTCAAAAGTTTCTGTTCTAACGTGTATAAAAAATACAACGAATTGACTGCGAGGATTATAACTTTCACCGCTAGTTATTTAGTCAAAATCGCAATGAAATACAATAAAACTATTTTTGATAATTTGTTTAATAGATTTAAATTTAAAATTATCGCAATTAAATACAGAAATGACGAATATCTGGTATAAATTGTAATAAAAGAATCTAGTCACAAATTAAATATCCGATAATACACACAGTACGGTATTTCCCACCAGCGGAACGCACCTATAAATTAGAATTTCTGGAAAAACAATGGCAAACACAATTTTTTATCATACTTGACAATCTTTGTTAAAAGAGAAAAATACGAAAACTATGACAGTTGCTTGGTATGTTAAAATTGTCGATGATTTTCTACTGACGTAATTTTCTCACGAGTAGAATTATTGAGAAAAGTTTGAGAATTTGAACATGTGACGTTTTATTCTAGACATGAAAATATAATGAGGAAATCTCCATTCCATTCTACAGTCTTCTGTTGGAAGAAGCTTCACCCATACGATTTCAATTTATTTATTTTGATATTTATTTAACCTTAAATAACCTCCAGTACACCCACTCCCCTCTGTTGGAAAATAGCCAAGTTTTTTTACGCCGATAGGGATTAGATCATAAAGTTTGTTCGCAGGATAATGTTAAGGGTGTTGAAAGTGCTTTCCACCATTCCCAAACAAAGTGGATTTTATCACCAAATACTTTACGGAATGCCTCAGCTGTAATTCCGAGTGGTCATAAACTGTAAACACTTCCTAATCGTTAATTTACTTTCGGTAACGGCTCACATGTAACGACAGAAAAATTTGGTTTTTCACAAAATAATTCACAGTGTGAAATATAAAATTTTTTGCATATTTAACTGTTTACAATTAATTGGTGGTTAATTTTAATAAGTACATTGTATAAACGTTTTACAAATAATTGCAGGTCCATAATTGTCCTCTGCGGTATACCAAGTTTCATTTTTTTATATTCGCTTAACTCACTACAATCTCCGCAAATATGTTTATAGCCTTATGGTTTGAAAATAATTAAAAATATATACCGTATCCTCGTTCTTTATCAGGCAATATGATACATTGTCGAAGGTCGTATTATAACTAGTAGCTGTTTTCTTTTAATTCTCGAACTATAATTTAAATTCTTCTTATAACAGATGCGATCATTTTAACCGCACCAGCAATTTCTGAACTAATGCTACGATAGCGTCATCTATATCTCGCAGCCAGAATTATTACGATGTTACGCCTCTTTATAATAATTTTCTCATCAACCCTTGTATATATTTTGCAAAAATAATTATGCCGGAAGTACAAGTATTGTACTAATCGTTAGAGGGTTTTTTTGTCAAATTTCTTCTGTATCTGTTGAATACCATATATGTTAAATTTAGAAAACATGCTCTTACCGCATTAACCGCTCTTTTGATAATGGTATGTTTATCACGAATGGGGGCGCACGCGAAGCAGGTATGGCCGACATAATATAAATTTATATTTATTTGAGTTTACGATCCGGTTGAAATTCAGTAGTCTGTTTAAATATAGTTCTAAACTAGAACCAGATGATGGATAATTTTATTTACACCGCAAAACTAATGTTAATAAATAAATAAGAAGGCTGGCAACTTTGCTGATATTGCGACAAAGCAAATCGTGTTTCGAAAGTTTTACGTTGATCGAAATGGATCCCTAGAATATAGTAGGTACTTTGTTAGAAATGTAAATTTCACTTGCATAAATAATTTAATAAAAAATAGGCTTCAAGGCAAGTAGGCATTTATTCCACTAATGCCAACGCTTTGTAACTCAAAAATAAAATCTCAATGAATTTAATATTTTACATACTTACCTCTAAAATATATCATTTTACTTACGTAAAATTATTTAGTTTAAAAAAGATTTTGCACTATTAAATGTGGCTTTAATTAAAGCCAAAGTCATTAACTGTCGTAATAACAAAAAGAAAATTCATGGAAAATGTATCAATAGTTTTTCGCTTTATTAAATACATACAGACGCCTTTCATTCCCAAATGCAATTAAAAACATACCAATTTGTTCTTAAACCCATGAATATATTCATAACTTTTCGCTTATCTTTGCTAAAACGACAATTTTTTTTTGCTTCAAATGAAAATATAAAAATTCAAAATCTACATCCATCCACTCCTCCGGTCATACAATAATAAGAAATCATAAATAAAAAAACTTAAAATTTTATTTTGATATAAACAATTGTGTCAAACGTATCAGAATATAATTTATATTTGTTAAATAAAATTGTAAAAAAGCGGAACATCACAATACTTGTACACATTAGGGATTAATGTGATGCGAAAAAATAAAACAAAACATGAATGACAGGTTAAAAATGATCATGTTTTGATGTATTTTTACAAGTCTATAATTATTATCACATGCAAAATAAATTTTAAAAAATTAAGTAATGTTTATTGTTTATTGTCTACAAACATTACAATATTAATTTTATTCTTATGTTATTAGAAACTACCTACTCTTTTCCAGAATATTCAGTTTTGATCCTAGCATGGCTTAAAACTAAACAACTAAATATTCTAGAGAGCAACATCACAGTTTTATTTCTGTAAACAATAAAATGTAAGTCCACTTTAAATCTAGAGTCTTTTCCTGTGTCACTTTTCTGAACTTAAGTTACTCAGCTTACCTTTATATTTGGGTACGAAATTTGTAATATCCTGCTCTTGGATATTTTGATAGAAGTCTAATTCTCTAAAATTCAATGGCTTGCAAATGGTGCTAGGGTTCAAAACCATCAACCTTGTATGTCCTCCAACCTGCAACAAAATATCATCATTAGTATCGATTGTATTATTGTCGAAAAAAATACATTCGACACGATTAATCTTTCAAATATCATGCATGGATGTCGAAATCTAAAAGTAATTTTTTTATTGAAATTAAACACTAAGGTTTCTGATCAGATATCGCCTCAATAAACAGAAATAAAATTATGCTTGGTATTAAACCGTCGATTTTAGTTTTACTTATTAATTTTTTAAACACGGATTTACAAAATCCTTAATTATTTTTTTTTAATAAGATAAAATAGTAAAAATAAATTTTACTATTTACGTCAAAGTTTGTTAGTCTTAATCCTCTAATGTCTTAAAAAGACATAAAAACTCTTTTCAGAGCTTATTTGCAAAAATCTACATTTAACTGATGAAAAACCAGTACTACGAATGTAGAAAGCAAATAATTTAATATTGCAATAAGACCCACCAGACGGATTAATCCAAAAAAGGACACCTTCTGTTATCAGGCAGCGCACGTCACCATCCCATGGACCGGTTTCTGGCTTATTAGCCTTCATCAGCATGGTACAGGTAACGCACGCTGTATGACAACAAAAGATCCAGATCTTGATAATCTCGATCGACATGATTGCATCTCACCGACTTCATGTCGATCGAGATTATCAAGAACTGGACCTTTTGTTGTCCATACCGCGTGCGTTACCTGTACCATGCTGATGAAAGCTAATAAGCCAGAAACCGGTCCATGGGATGGTGACGTGCGCTGCCTGATAACAGAAGGAGTCCTTTTTTGGATTAATCCGTCTGGTGGGGCTTATTGCAATATTAAATTATTTGCTTTCTAGATAAACAAAATAAAGCCTAAAAATTGGTTGTACCCTAAGAAGTATTCATTAAGGTTCTTAAAAGATGTGTGATTTTTTTGTATTTTAGTTACATCATAAACGACTGACAACGTTAAAAGTAGATAAGGCCATTTTGGTAGATAATTTCATGCACTATTCCAAAAGTAACTTTTGGAAACAATATTAATGCATATAGCACTCCCAGACCAGAAATATTTCTGGTGATTGTAGCTTGTACTGATTACTTGGAAAATTACTCCCTTAATCAGTCTAATACGACTGGGCTATATCTGTGACTTAATTGTAATCGTTTAGAAAATCAATATTAAAAATGAATAACTAACGAACAAGTAAGAGCATATAAGAATCCAAATCACTGTTACTAAATATTGATTATTTCTGGGTTTCGTTCTTTTTATCAATATGCCACTTAACACGCAGAAAACCTCGCAGAAAACAAATTGTATTCGTCAGACAATACTTATGGAAAATCGAGGACGAAAATTTGCATGACAGAGCAAAGGTTGTGTTCCCCCTTCAAGTGTTTCCACTGCTGAATAACGAAACAATAAAATGCTGGGCCAGCTCTTTTGAAAATAATATTTTGGTAGGTTGTGCGCAGTGATGAAAATCCTATGACGTGTAAAGCTCACATTGGAAAATACAAGGGTAAGTGTAGCTATGAAATAAGAGAATGCAACATAAGTAGAGTACCTATATACATATTATAATGACACTAAAATAAGGCAAATGAATTAGTGAACAGATTAGTTTTGAAAAAAAACCTGGGATAAGTTTTCAAATTTTCATGTTTATTTTTTGGTTTTCGAATACATTACGTTTGACATAATTCAATATTTATTAGGAATTAATAGAGCTTTCCGAAGTGGTATCACATGACCTATGATATTGACCTAAATGATCACGTCAAAATTTGACCATTTAAAAATAAAAAAAAAGTTAATTCGTGGCTGAATGGACGCAGTCCAAAGCCATTAATAAAAAAAAAAAAATAAAAATAAAAATTGACCAGTCCGAGGTCCCGAAATAGTTCGTTTATTCTACTCTAGCAGAAAAATAATATCCTTAAATACGAAAAAAAAAGTTTGTGAATTATTTATAGACATCTTCACATAACAAAGATAAGAGCTGATAAAAATATTCTAAATTTATCTCGAAACAACGTAAATATAAAAATACAATGATTATTATATTTATTACATTGTATCCACTTTCATACATCGATTTATATATAAATATTTCACTGTCCTCAAGGCTTCTTTTATCAATAATTTATTATTAGCCTCATTCAGGTGGTGGCATTCAATTTCCTTGTCAGTCTTTCAAACCTGTAGGTATTCTCTAATTTAATTCATTCAATATCTGCTTATATCACGGATTTATAAAAGAGGATAAAGTGTTATATCCTTTGTTTCCTTATTTATTAAGAATCACATTCTAATGGCCCTTTTAACAAATAAACACGCAACGTTGTTAGTACATAATAAAATACATGACAATAAATAATTGTCGAACTAGTCATGGAATGTTGTGATATATTGATTGAATTCTTAAAAAGAATATTCAATAATTTTATCAAGTTTAGTACATATTTGATTCATATAGCATTTATTTGGAAATAATATTTTTACTTTATGTAATTTGTATTTCTGAATACGATTTCCATTATTTTTAAAATCTTACTAATATCGCATTAGTTAATAACGAATGCTAGAGGAAGTTTGTTTATGGTGTCAGTTCGAGTTATTTGCGTTAATATTCTCATTTATTAATAACATTAATTGTATTAAGTGCATCCTGTTAGTTGCAAATATAGTTTGACGGTACCAGACATGCAAAAGACTCAAACATTATATTTTCAGACACATTTTTCTCTTAATTCACAGATAAGCTGTCTCGCAACATTATGTAGGAAACAGTGGCAATGCTATATGATTCATATATCAGTAGAAAGAAAAGTAAGTAAGAAACGCAATGAGATGAAAACAGATAAAATACTTGGATTTACCCACTGATTCAAGAATGAGGCTTCAGGTCCCCAAAGAATTTCTCTTCTACACCACTTATAAAACTATGCCACCACATTCAGACGATTTTTATATTTCTCTTAACATGATCAAAATTCATATTACATCACTACCACCAGGTCACTCGACATTTACTTAACATTTACATTATTAATGAAATAAAATTTCGTGATTGTGTTTTTTTGAATCAACCATATATTTTTCTACAAGCTTCTTTTACTAAAAACTTCAGTTTTGCTTAAAGAATACATAAAAGTATTGAAAACAAGCTTTGCCATTTATTAATATTATTAATGCAAATATATTGAAGGAAGAAGAAAACAGCTCTTACAAGAAATAGCTGCTTATTGATATAAAGGAAGTTAATTCAAGCAGATATTTTAATAATGAACAGGTTCTGCGCCCTATAGAAGGTAAAAAGACATTTTTCCGTTACAGCGATTTTATTTTTTTAATTTGCTTCTGATGGCATGACTAGAAATTCAGTGAAGTATTTTAGAATAAAACTAACCATGCATGGCTGCATCTTCAATATTAACAACTTACCTACATTACAAAATTAAATTTTGTTGCTTTTCAATGCCCAAAATTTTTATTGCTTTTTGTCCATTTTTTCTTTTGAAAAGTTTTCTTAACCACCTCACGTCACTGATGCAAACCTCAGAAAATCATAGGATTTTGTGTTAGGTAGAGAAATTTGATTTAAAATTTTGATTTGCGATTTGACGCAGTTTTATTAATTTTTGTTTCTTGCTGTTTGATAAACTGCGCTAAATTATTCTTAAAGGTATTGTTTTATTTAAAATTTAATTGCGAACAATAGGATATTCCGGCATAGCAAAAAATTTAATTTTGCAACATAAATTTTTAGGTGAAGGTAAAGCCACGGTTGGATTTAATCCAAATTGTTTCATTGCATTTCTGGTCATACCAGAACCAAATTAAAGCAATAAATTCACTGTAGCCAAAAAATTCCTTTCCATTGGAAAATCACGATGGCGACATAAATGTATTTCTTTTAGTTTAATTTTACAAACGAGCTTACGTTTGTGTTTGCTAATGACTTGTCTTACAAAAATAATAACGCTACAATATAACGTTGATCAAGAAAATAAAGATTACAGTAATTTGTTGCACATAAAATAAGAAATCATCATAACATAAAAATACAAATATCTTGCAAAATGTGTATACCTGTTTCGGATTATTTATTGATTTTAACCCAACAATATTGCTATTATTTTTTTTACGAATTTCAGTGTCTATAAACTGATTATTCACGTGATGGCGTGATATTTTATCAATATGGCCATTGGCTCTGTCAGTCGATCGATTGACGACTCGCCGACTAAGCTGGAAGTGATTTTGACGATGATGGCCTGTTTGTAACATTTGCATATACAGGATGCAAACAGAGAATATAAACGCATACAAAATGAGTGCGTGTTAAATTTAATGGTCGCGGGTTAACAAACCGACGAGGCCCAATAAAACGTAAAGAAATAGTAACCTGACCATGAGGTCTGGCTACAGCTTGGCGAATGGCGATCCCTATTTTCCGTTAACAAAGGATTAACCGTTATGAGAATCAAGAGATTCGATTTGTTCATAATCATGGATTTTATCAATTTTTTAAAAATTATTACGGTATTTAAATGTTCTTAGTGGATAATTTAAAAAATAATTACACATCTAGATGGGTACTTATTTATCGTTATTAAAAAAAAATTATAACTAGTGATGAAAGTTATAATGTATAATTTCATTAATTGTATTTTTTATTACTACAGTCTGTAGTCTGCAGAGCAAATTAAAAAATTTTATGAATATTTTTTTATGTACCTATATATTTATTCACGTTTTCCCTAATCATATCGTTGCAACTATGTCCGTCATCTTGGAAGAATGACGGTTAAAATAGGTTTTCCTCGATTATCTCCTTAAAATGGTTTAAGCAAAAGTTGCAGGAAACTTTATAATCTACAATATTGCTAATAATAACTAATTAATACGTAAGAATAACGAGGCAATGATGATACAAAAAATATAGAGAACAAAAATATTCACCATTCTAGTCGCCTTATATCGTTAAATAGGTATCAGCAATAGAGATTATTTAAACAAGTTATAGGTAGGTCTTTTTATTCCCTACAATCTTGATGATTTTAGGGTAAAACTAACACGAGAGAAAATAATCGACACATTTAGCAAGTCTTGCAAAAAATGACTGACATTGTAAATATTTTTCCTCTACTGCCGAAATTTACTATATTAGAAATCCGTTGACAAGTGCTTCTGCGAAGAGTATAATACAAATAACCAAATTCCAAAAAAAAAAAATTATGCTATTAATATCACCACCTTACTGTCAGCAAAGTATTACATTTCTTTATTTTTGACGTCAAGTATAAATACCGTTGTATAGCTAATAGTGTACGTTTCCTTAACTTCGGTGTAGTAGTATACCCACATTTGTGTAACGTATTTAAAGCGTTGTCTTGTTTACTATCAGTTGATTGACATGCAAAAAATTCCATTGACTAGATTGCTTTTTAAAGTAGTTGATAAGTTTCCAACTCAAAATTTCTCACTCCGGGCTGTTATAGTACATTAAAATTCGCATTAGCAAATCGTTGGAATGGCGTGCACAGAGGAGGGGTCAGGATGCAAGGACGCGAACATCTTATAGTAGAAAAAGCATCTAAGAAACGTTTTGCGCGCCCATGGAATCCATGAGCATACAACATCAAATAATTCACCAGTTACAATTGAAGTAACAATAAAAGACAAGGAATTTGTAGAGGACCTAAAGTTAGGAAGTCCTGTAGCCTAATTCGCTATTGGTCGAGGCCAATTTCAAGTCCATATTGACTATTTGCAAATACACTCACTGGCTATTACCATTGAGTAAAATATAATAAAGAGACGCAACTGTCAAGGTTTCGAGATTTTAGTGTTGTATTTTTTTACCAATAGCTTCATGATTGTCTTCAATTTTAAGGGCTATACAGCCACATTACAAATACCATCCCGTAGCACTAAAAATTGATGACAATCACGAAGTTATTGGCAAAGAATTACAATACTAAAATCTCTAAACCTTGACAGTTGCACCTCTTTATTATTTTTTACTCAATGCTATTACATAAATTATGCATATTATGAACATTTTTAAATATGTTTGGGCTAGTGGATATTTCGTATGTTACCATTATTTATGCCTTTGATGATCAATTTTGCACACATGAGGTTGGCACTTAAAAAATCACAGTATTTAATGACCATCTTATTACCAGAGAAATAATCAAATCTACAAAAATGTTCTTTCAATCATAACAATTTTAACTTCTGCCACCAAAAAATCCATCCGCCTACCAAGAGCACAGTAAGGCTACATACATCCTCTTTGACACCAAAATTATAAATAACTTACAATTAAGTATAACATATTCTTATTCCAAAGCTAGAAAAATAGAGAACTCAACCGAAATTACAACCTTATTCGTTAGTAGTTGTACATTTTTTCTTTGTTTGTCTCATAGTATTTCTGTAATCTACTGTATATAAGTGTATATTATTTTTTATGTTTTACCGAGTGTTTTACTGTTTGACAATTCCAGTGCTGTAATAGTGTTACGGAAATAAACCCATTATTATACAGGGTTCCCCCATATTAAACTACCCATTTTATTATTCGAATAAAATCCTTTTAAGTCGAGTAAAAAAATCTTTTATTACACTAATGTACAGCTAATTGTATGGGATTTACTTCGTACTCAAGATTTGTTCAACTTTTAAAAATCATGTCTTCTAAATGCCCTCCATCAACTTGAACTTTCAATTCTGAATGCAAAATTGTTCATCACCCGGCGAAGAAAATCTCCAACTATCCCTGTAACTTCTTCTCGAATGCGGTCTTTCAAGTCCTCAATTGTTGCAGGGCGACTTGCAAAGACCTCTCCCTTCAAATACCCCCACAGAAAAAAATCGGGTGCCGTTATGTCGGGACACCTAGGGGATTCTGCGAGAATTTTTTAACGACCGTATAATTTCTCGATTTGAAAATTTGCCTTGCCCCCCTAGGTCTCCCGACATAACGGCACCCGAGTAATAAATCCCATACAATTAGCTGTACATTAGTGTAATAAAAGATTTTTTTACTCGGCTTAAAAGGATTTTATTCGAATAATAAAATGGGTAGGTTTAATATGGGGAACCCTGTACAAACTTTGGCATCCAGACGAATTTTTTGTGAACATCTTCAAAAGTCTGTAGTTGTTATAAACATAACGCGTCGTGTTGGGTTTCATAGTTTTTGGAAGATATCTAAAAAATGTAACGAAAATTGTTTTTGACTATTTTGATCGACAGGCGTGTAGTAGTGAAACACATTCCTTAAAGGCCCAGATATTTCCACATCTCGCTGGGAAGTCATAGAGGGATGCGCTTATTATAGTGCCATATCCATTCCGTTAGAGCAGAGATACAACTGGCATTGAGGCATTGAGGTACGCTTCAATAGGAATTTTGATTTTTTTTTAATTCTTAGATAAGTATATTATATACCTAGATGGTCGCTGTGTGTACTCTTAACCATTATAAAATAAATTACTGGCATAGAACCAAATTTTCAGAGCTATAACACTACAAAGTATGTATTGGCAACAATATGGTGGCTCACCCTCAGATAACTGCTTATTGTCGCCGCAGGTGGGAGTTCCACTATCATACCAGATGAAAGCTGAAAGTATGTCCTTTCTTATGATGCAGAACAGAAATAATGTTACCGTTCAAAATTCGTTGACAAAATTTAATTCCATTAATTTTTAATAATACAAAGTCTGCAGTGATGCGCAATTAAGAAGAACTTTTCGTACATGTAGTGACAAAAAACACGCCAATGCGTCAAATCCAACGTCTATTTTCTATAAAATAAACTCCCTCAGTGGCCTATTTGTGTTTTACAGTTTTTCCACAACTTCGACGCCACTTTTTAAACAAATGCCTATTTGCGATATATCGTTGAAATCAGAATTTAATGACGAATAACAAAATGCAAAACACACAGGGGTTCCATTTAAAATCAGAAAATTGATGTAAATTCCGATTAGACGGGCAGTAATATTTGATACATAATTAAGCCAGATTCTGGTTGAAATGACCTATTATCCATATCCACATTGCCAATTTCAGAAGTCTATCTTTCAATAACAACCGAGATACCGTAGACAATATACTATCGTCACAACAAATGAAACTCTTATTTGTGTTAACTGTGAAACCGTGTGATTAATATGTTATTATTATTATTCAACAAGCGAGTTTTGATAGCGTAAACCGAATGGGTAATGCCCATAACTCGCGAATAGAACGGAAAATATTTTAGCAGCACGTGTATACCAGTAATCATCAAGTAGCATTACAAATGCATTGCTCAAAATAAAGTCATTAAATGCAATAAGCCAATAGCGAAGGATCTAAACTGGTGCACAATTGAAGTGGATATTGGGAAAATATGGGCAATATTTGAACCTCAATATTTTTGGAATTAGATGATTAATCTTGATGTAGTTTGGCTTTCGTCCACCGTATATAGATTTTTTAAATTGTGAATGTTTCTCTTATGTACAGGGTGATTATCCAGGTTAAAGTTTATCGTTCTTCCAAATCCCTAAAAAAATTTTGGAATTTTTTAAGTTATGTTCGTTATGATTTATAAGTAGGAATTCTAAAGAACCAATTTGAAGATATTTTTATAGCTTTGTTATTTTTTGAGATATAATTTTCTTTCGACAAAATGGCGAAGTTTTTACATTTTAGGTTACAGCATATTAATATTATTGCCAATAACAATTTTTTCTACGATTATCAACGATCCGAGCGCACTCTCTTCGAATGCAAATTAAACAAATTATATAATTTAATGGGAAATTAATTGGCAAGAGTTAAGAATTAATTAAAAGTTTTTATATTTTTTACCAATCCTCTTATATTCGGCACTTCGTCAAAAATCTGAAAATAATGAACTCTGAAATCTGAAATATTCTATCAATTTTGTTAGAATATTTTAGAATCTTATACGATATTGCCGAAACAGTTTCAGACTTTTTCAGTTATCTCTATTATTAATCGAGATACACATTTTTTTGTAAAAAACCGTTTAATTTCTCTCTCAATCACAAATTAAATGGTTTTTTACAAAAAAATGTATCTCGATTAATATTAGAGATAACTAAAAAATTCTGAAACTGTTCCGGCTATTGTCCAAGATTCTGAATCCTTCTATCAAACTTGATAAAACATTATATTCAGATTTTTGACGAAGTGCCGATTATAAGAAGATTGGAAAAAAATATAAAAACTATTAATTAATTCTTGACTCTTGTAAATTAATTTCCCACTAAGTTATATAATTTGTTTAATTTGCATTCAAAGAGAGTGTACACAGGGAGCGTTGAATATTGCAGAAAAAATTGTTATTGGCCACGATTCATAAATCGTATTAAAATGTAACCTAAAATGTAAATAAATCGCCATTTTTTTCTACAAAAAAATTATATCCCTAAAAATAACAAAGCTATAAAAAAATCTTCAAACTGGTTCTTTAGAATTACTTATAAATCATGACGGACATGTCTTTAAAAATCCCAAAATTTGTTTAGGGATTTGGGAGAACAATAAACTTTAACATAAATGTAATCAATCACCCTATAGATAAGAGAAACACCCACAATTTAAAAAATCTATTTCCGGTGGAAGAAAGCCAATGAATTTTGCTAACAATCACAAAAAACCACATCAAGATTAATCATGGAATTCCAAAAATATTGAGGTTCAAATATTGCTCATATTTTTTCAATATGGTGCACCTGTTTATTTTAAATTGCATGAATAAATCTGATTTAAAAAATCTGCATCTTATCTTTAAATAGGTAGATAATTTAAAAAACTCCATTATTATTCACAAATAATCAAAATGCTCGTGGACTGTCAATTTTGACAGGTACTGATGCCGTGAGGATGTCCATCACATTATGACAACATCAAGCAATTTTGAGGTTATGTGTACCCAAATTCGCATGAACATGTACAAAAACGTTGCATACCTGCACCATATACAAGTTTCTGTGCCAAATTGTAATTACAAATATATTAACAACTAGGACTAGGTGCAATCACCATATTATCTAATGAGAAAAATAATAACCACAAAGATAAATAATCCTTACTTGATTAGTAAGTGGCAAAAGATCAACTTCATTACTGTCATGGTTGAGATGTTCAACACGTCTAAAAGTTTCACTGGTAGGTACTGCATAGTTCCTGTTTCCGGTATCAGTATCTCCCATACCCCACTCGGCCAGAAGGTACACCATCCCCTTTCGTATTCTATTTGGATGTACTTAGATATTTGTTTAGTATTACGGTTGAACTTGTAACTTTGGGTAAAGGAGCTCCGATCCGGAGCAAAATCTGTAACAAAAGAGAATAATGTCATTTTTGAAGTTATTATCTGAAATAATGGATATTGATTTATTAAAATGGTTCTTGTAAAGTACATAAACGTTTGTAAAAGTAGTTTTATATAACAGAACGTAGTACCATGCGCGTTAAGACATGGTTATTCACTGTTGATTTGGGTGTGACTAGTATGTCAAATTTTGTAGGGGAAAAAGATGCATCCTTTACCGTATTTTTGTAATAATATGGGGAGGAAAAGCATTAATTTTATTTTATTTCAAGTAGGAGACGTCTCCTTTGCTTAAACGGCGATTACAATCTGGATTAAAGTAGAACGTATCGTAAAATCAGCTGTTGCAAATTTTGATATCTAAAAAATTGATAAAAACACAAAATTGTGACTCGTAATGAATTTTCAATGTGACAGATTGGAAGTAGTTGAATAAACAAGCACACAGCACACTTCATTCTCACCAAGGAATTTTCTCTGGAATACTTCAAGGATAAATAGTACAGTCAATTCACATAGTATAGGAAATGGCGTGCAAAATCGACGATGAAAGGTTCCCGTCTGACGGCTGGTAAATCGAAGAGACCATATAAATATAAAAGGTTTTTCTGTCTGGAACTTTTTGATATGGTGGGCGGATTGGGATTTTTTAAATCGAATTATTACCGATATCTCTCCGCATAGGTAGTTAGTATATGTCCTTCACATACCCCAATTACGCTGACAGACAAGGAGATTGAAAAAAAAATTATATTTTCAATCTCCGTTTCCCGCGATTATGGTTATGGTTATGATTGTGAAATTGCAAGTGCAGAATATTTAGTATGAATAAGGGTGAAAAACCTATCCCAAATAATCCGGTTTATTGGCTAGTAGTGAATCCTGAAAATATTCTAGATATAATTCGGCAAAGTTTTTGGATCATGTTTAATTTTAGTCATCTCTCAATTATGCCAACTTGATTGAGGAAACGCTTGTCGAGTTACATTCGGTGTTTGCGTATCAGTTTCAAAAAGATAATTAATTCCATGCAAATTATTTTATTTCCAGTTCAATGTTTATGTTTGGAAGACTGCCAAGGAGTAATTAGTTAAATGGGAAATACTTTTAGCACTTACCATCAACAATTTTGTAAAAATATACGTTTGTACCTAGTACCTAATTTACACAACATATAAATACTGTTATTTATATCGTTTATTAACACCTATCTAACTGTTGTTACCGAGGTTGTTACGCAAAATAAGTATTGAGGCACCCCTCGACCGCAACTATTTCAACTAATCTCGAGATGTTTGTATTTTCAGTTGTTTAAATTGTACAAATATCATTAATCACTCTAAATTGATATCATTGCGTTAAACATGAGATTTGTTTCGAAACCGAACCGATCTGGTTTTTGACTGCTTCGAGAACATCATATACGTGAGAAGTTCTTTATCGTCTGGCTATTTAGATCAGGCTACAGATGAATAAAATGATAGTAAATTATTCGATATACATTTTAGGAGAAAGTAGAAGACTACTACTTAATAAGTAAACTAAGAAAAATATGATTTTCTATAGTAATAACAATGTGGAGTTTTAAAGTCATCCTTTTGTAAAATAAGTTGACCACAGGTCGAGATTGGTATATTTCAGTTTGAAATATTGCGGCATATAGTCCCAGTTTTATACCTTTTAGTCTCTGCCTATGCCACTGCTTACATTAGTTTAGGAGTCATCTGTGTACCACACTTGATCTCCTGGCATAATACCTGGTAACTAATTTGCATATTCTGCTCTTTCACGTATAAGAAACTGAATAGGTCTGCAAAAATCAAGTTTGATTTTGTCGAATTTCATAGCCAGTATCCACTTCTAGGTTTTTGTAGATTTCCGTACAGTTCTTTGCATATCCAAAATGCCCTCCTTTCCCTTTGATCATCTCATGCCAGTCTATAGACTTCCATTTTGGCATTTGCCTCTACCACAATGTGTAGAGATATGGCAGATCTAAGAGGTCCGCTAGAGTTAGTTTCTTCATTTTGATCTTTTGCTGATCAAACGATCTCTCACTAATAATTTTGAATTATTGACGTTTCGATCATATTGTCTCAACTTATGCGTTTGACGTGGCTTCATTTCATGTTATTGAGTTTTTACTTAACTGTTTCCAGTGCTTTCATTTCAGAACGACCGGAACGTCCAAATCCATTTTTTTAGAGCTCCAAAAGACTTACTGAATTTTTTTTATTGACGCAACTTTCGACATCATCTGCGACGTCATTAGCTGATGTAGAAACAAACATTATCACTCAAATAGCATGGTGGATAGAAATCATCCAACGCCGCAGAAGCGATTCTGATCCGAGACCGATTACTTTTACTTTTATAATAGGTGTACAAAATCACGAAAGATTATTGGCAATGTTTATTATCAGCGAGGAATATTTCATAACCGCTTGTCAATGTGCATATAATCAGTATCATTAAATATTTTGTAAACAGTCTGTTAAGTGGAAGTGTTGATAATAATTGTGACATCATTACCACGCCTCTAATTTGATACGTATATTTAGCAGCTGTGTTTTTATTCTTTCTGTTTGTCGATATGACGTAGACTTCAAAAAAATAGTAAATGGTGTAATTTTGTATCATAGGCTTTGATCCAAGATTATTAATAGAAAAAAATTTCTCGCACTTGGCGTGGTCAAATTTTCCATTCATTTCAACAAAATTTCACGAAAACTCACCAGATAAATATGTTATTATCTTTCTAAACGTGCGTGAAAACCACGCCTAGTGGTCGTATGATTTTACGTCTATTAGCAAAACGCCAGCACTGAAAACTGTTTTTTTTTGTTTCCAATACGTATGAAAATTACCCAGGACAGGCACAAAAATATATTACGCATTAAAGATGACGCTAGTAAGTTTCTTGTTGCATACTTGCAATAAAATCTGATTATATTATTACGTTCAATCTACATAATCACATTGTTTAGTATATAATATATTCATATTATACAGATTGAAGATGTGAATATGAAAGGAAATGAGATTAAACGACAGCCGAACTTGTGCATGCCACTTGCCATACAAAGGGTGACTATTATTTCCATCAAGGGCGCAGGCAGAACTTACTTGTTCCTGTTGCTAGTATATATCTACTACATGTTCACATGTTTACTGTTTGATAAAAACGATATCTATCAATAAAACAATCGAGGTAAACAAAATCGGTATATCCAACGCGTTTCGAACAAAAACGTCATTGTTATCGATATTATTGTAGATCTATAAAATAATAAAATTACGGTGTCGCTTGTATTCCACAAAAAAATATATTTTTGGTTACTATGCGGTTCTAGTATTATCTGTCCGAAAATAATTTAAATCAGTCGCTGATAGGGAATTCCTGATAATCCAATAATAAAGGTCTGTTTTTATTAATAAAATATGAAATCTGTTCTAAGTATCTGAAAATCCAATGCCATCTTAAATATGGATATGAGGCGACCTGAAGAACAAAAATTAAAATCGATCTCAGCAATAATACTTACCTATATGTAAATATTTATCCTGACAAACACTTTCAAAATTACTTGAGAATGAGTTGTCAAATTGTTACTCGAAATGAATTATTCAGAAATATGAATGCAGGAATCAGTTACGTGGGGCTATTTTTCTGCGAATGATTGATTACTACATTACATACTGAACTTCCAGAGAAAGTTATGACGTCCGAAAATTTAGTGGCATCACAACCAATACCTTACAATCTTACATAACATGGAAAAGAGAAAAAGAATAAAAATTTACATTTGACAATCAACAATTAATTGTATAAAACTCAACTAAGACAATACACCATAAATATAGGATCAGAACTTCCTCACTAAATGGTGGAGTTTATAATAAAAGTAATTTTTGACATATTTTGTTTATTTTCCGGTAGACCCCGTTCCAGTGGACCGATTTTGCTCATCATCGAACTCAATCTTTTCCTTGGCCTCTAGAACGTGTGTACCAAATTTGAAAACTTTATCCCAAAAACTCTAGCTGCTATCGCGACACATGCATACAGACACACATAGACTGAAATTTTGAGTATTGTCATAATTCGTCGAGATTGGTCCAGAAATGCAATAAAAATTTTCAAAAAAGGTTTTTCACCTTCCTCACTTTTGGTGAGGAAATAAAATTATAGCATTACACGCCATCGTCCACAGCAGTCGTTATATTCATTGCCCACCACCAAAAGATGGCATACTTTTGACCTTAAAATGCGAAGAGTCACATTGTCACATTGTAGACAAAAATTTTTTTCACACCTTTGTCTGACAAATCATTTATTTGACTTAAATATTTATTATTTAAGATTTATAGATGATTTAAGGAAGGAACCTATAACACTCCAGAACAAAGTGACCTAGAAACCGACAGTTGATGTTTTCATATCTAGTGTTTTAAATCTAATAAATCAGTACAATAAACATCTTTTCCATAAAACTATTCAAGAGATCCGATGAGAGAAAACTGGACGCTATTAATTTAGGACTAATGTTCATAAATATAATTCGACTTATTTTTTGATGATCTATCACCGATTCAAAGGGGCACTCTGTATATTGCTATAAACCTATAGCAATACGTAAACGAAACAATAAAACTATAATTATGAATTTTATTTAATAACGCCAATTGTTTGGAAAAGTAATAAATCTAATTTTGCAAACAACTTACACTAGACATTTAATAAAAATTCCATTACTAGACTTTTTGTCTACTTAGTTAAAAGATGGTTTAACGCAACTTACCTATGTACCAAGTTACACCCATGAGGAGCTATAAGCCCCCAAAGTAAGGCTTTAAATTTTGAAAAAAATTAGAACTTTTTTGTCCGCTTAGAAATTATTTTCTAATTAAAATTATTCACACTTTGCCTTTCATTAATCTCATTTTTTGAAAACAATTAGTTTATTAAAAATTAACGAGATTAAAAAGTTGAAAAATTAAATTCAGCATTAAATTGATTTTATTAAGATCAGCCAGAGAACAAAAGAGTTTCTTATAATTTTAGAGATGAGTCACCTCCAATCAACTCCTTGCACTACTCTCATAACATTATATTACCGTTAATTAAGACACGTAATGAGCCTAAATCGTGCACCAAATGTGGTTCTTTTACATTAAAATGTTGTAAAGATATTAATTTTTTTCCAAATTTAAAGCCCCACTGTCTCCTCAAGAATACAACTTGGTATATAGGTAGATAAATTACAAATATTTTGAGTTACCGTTCTGTATCGGCTCATTTACGAATCAACCTGTATTATTCTCGAGTCTGATAAGCAACTTCAAATAGCCGGTCATGCTAAAAATTAGAAATAAACATTTGTTTACTGTTTTACTTAAATACATATTATTTATCAAATTGTTTATTATACAAACTACGACTCTTAATGACTAACTTGGTCAACTGTTCATCACAAAAAAATATTTAGTTTACTCAGAAATATAGAATATACATTTAAAAAAACGAACTTTCCCAAACTTCTTTCGATACAAGTTCTGTTTAAATATTTTAAAATATAGAAACAATTCTATAACTTTTTTCCAAAATCTAAAAATGTCCTGTATAGGTATAGGTACACATCTTGTAAAATATACATTTAAATTTTTAATTATACCTCAATCGGCGCACTATCCAGAAATGTCGTCACAATAAGTCAACACTGTTCCGACATTGAAAAGTTTACGTCTGGATATTTCGATTTACTGATGTACACTGAGATGTATATACACGCCAACTACTAAAATATTTAATCTTTTTAGATTAAATATAATATAATTGCTCCATTGTTTTAACCATTAGTAATAAATTTTCTAAGAATTTTATTTATCACTCGAATTTAATTATCAACAGTAGGTGTATGAGACGATAGTTCTAAATGAAAAATAAAAATGAAAATTTATTTCACCGTTTTCATTTTCGTATGGATTCATTTTTTTTTACATCGAGGAACAGCAAGAAATTTTAAGCAACAATTTTATAGAAATGTAAAATATTCTATCAAGTCATCACTGTTCGAAAATCTGTGATCCAAAATAAAATAAAATGGAGATAACTTTATGGAAATCGTTTGATATTAGCAATTTCTGTTAAAAATGATTGAGTTGCTTCTAAAGTGGTTTTCACTGGACCGATCGGTGACTTTAAGTCGAGTGGACACGACGTCGGAACCATTGCCACAGCAAAGATTCCAACTCTTCAAAGTTATAAAATCATTGACATTGAGTTGTATGTACAGTGTTCATCGTTTTGCAAATATATTTTCCTCGAAATCAATAACCTTCAACAATTTACTTAATCAAGTATATTTCTCTCGAATTGCAAGGCTGCTCAAGTATACAATTCATATACCCAAAAAGAAAAGAAAACGGAAAGAATGGTCAAGGTCCACTAAATAAATTACCATTTTGCCAATTAGTTCTGCCTATGGATATCAGATTTTCTCTCTAACTGCTCAATTTATGTTATGACTGTACCTAGTCTTATTAGAAAGTTTCTCTATCAACTCGGGAGTTCCACAAGGATATGTCTTATCATTTTAAACTCTTACTTTTACTATGAGCAGAGAAATGCAGCTGAATTCTACACCTTAAAATACGGACAGATAAACCTGATTTGACTTAAGCCAAGTTATCAATAAGGAGCCTGTCGATATCTATGATTGGATAAACTATAAATCTCGGAATATTTTCGTTTGTTTGCCAGGGAATAATTAATAATTTGTAAATTACAGATGGATTGAAATCCTCGTCATAAAAATTTAAGCTGATAAAAGCAATGCAAACCCGATAACTAAAATGTACAATGTGAATCGACTAAATTAATAATGACTGAGACTGAGTGAGTGATTCCTACTCCTAATCTAAAATCTAATCTAAAAATCTTAAATAATTATTCTTGCTCCAGTAGGGTCGTTTCGAGACAAGTTATTTTCAACGCAGGCGACCACCGAATTAAGAATAAATCAAATTATCATCCGATTATTGAAATAATTCAATTATGCCCTTTACCCCGAACCTCCTCTAACATCGATTTACCAGTTACCTTTTCTACCATGAACAACAAAGTTATGAAATTCCTTACCAATCATGTCTTCCCTGAGTCTTATTGTATCCGAATCTCCAAGTATTATACTTTTGTTGCCGAAGATGACGTGTTCACGTGATATATGAATGCAGTTTTCGTTCAAATATTCCATGAAAATCAGGCAAAATATGCATGAAGTCACCTGATATTTTATTTTGCCAAAAAATGAACATTCCGAAACAACAGAGATTGCGTTACTTTGTGTATTTTTAATTGGAAATATTTACATATGTATATTAAACTATTTCACGGTTTCAAAACATGATTGGAATAATTTATTTGATTGATAAAACAAGGCAGTAAATTATGACCGTAGCATTATTAAGAAATTCTTGATATCGAATACTTTTTAGACGCTCCACGCTGACCGTGTGCAATTATAAATGCAAAGCTTTCCTTGAACACCGTAAAAATAAAGATTTGTTTTGAAATGAAACTTGCAAAATCCTATAAACTAAGGCATTTGATGAAGGTCGCATTATATGTATTCCTTGCAGTATGCCACCGCTGAAAGCATCAGGGTTTCTAGGGCAAATAAGCTATTTATAGAGAAATGCAAATGTCTATTGCCATTTAAAATTGACCACTCTTGACTCTTGTGATGCATTTAAAGGCAGTGGTGGATGCAGCTGGTAAAGGCAAAAGCACGCCCCACCCAACTTCAGTTAGTGACATTAACGATAATTATAAAAAAATTTATCATACTGGGTTGCCGTTTTCTGAGAATTCTTGCAATAGAAATCTTTCCACTAGTGATGAAATTTTAAAGCCGGTGGACATGTTGGAAAATGGCGCAACATTTCGCGATTTCGCGTTTACGAAAACGATGTGGTGAATATGGCAATGTGAGTAAACGACTTTACATCCACCATAAAGAACAACGAGACAGTACAGAAACATGGGCCAATTGAAACATTGCAGATATGGACCACACCAACTTACGAAAGAATTACACTAACAATTACTTAATACTATTAATTAGGCCTATTCAAACACACTACTATAGTCTCAACTTCGTATTCTGAAGCCCAAATAAATACTGGTGGCTCTCGCGCGAGCGTTGCCTTAATATATCTAAGCCTTTCCGTTCTATAATTATCTAAAAACAATCAACAGCGCTTCAAGAACATGTACAGGGTGTCCTAAAAATCAATGTCATCCATTGGAGGGCTGATAGGCCAGCTCATTACTGATCAGAAAATCAAAATATGGCCTTAGTAAAAAGTTGTTAGGTCTTGAAATATTGGTACTTTTATGAATTTCGCGAAAATAGACAACATAGATCAGCTTTTCGCTACATAATTCCATATTTTAAGATTCTAATTTTTATTACGCAACCCTGAATAGTCCTGCTATTTATCACAGTCCAATATAATAAAATTAATAGTTTAATACCTTTGGAAAAAAGAAAAACATTTTTTCGAACATTTTTTGCCCGACTCATGAGTTAATTTTTTTTATTAGCAAACGTAAACTCTATACTGTAAAAAAAATTAACTAGTATGAAGAATCTAAGTAAGCTAGTAAAAAAAATTAACTCATGAATGTTCTTTTTTTTCCAAAGGTATTAATTTTATTTTGGACTGTGATCAATAGCAGGACTATTCAGGGTTGCGTAACAAAAATTAAGGAATTAAAATATGGAATTTTGTAACTGTAGCACTCAAAGGTGTCGATTTTCACGATTTTCTGGTCAGTCATGAGCTGGCGTAACAGCCCTCCAATGGATGACATTGACTTTTGGGACACCCTGTATGTAGAACTGGCGCAGAGGTGCCATCTACTGGACTATTTCACTCATTGTGGAACTATCTCCAGTTATCTGTAAATTTTACAGATCTCTGCTTGATAATTTTGGTCTAATAATTTCCGAAAATGTGTTGCCTAGTACAATAACAACATAATCTTAATACGTCGGACTGTCACTGAGAGTCATTACTGTAAACGAAATCAGATATCCCATATGTCACAGAATAAAGACAAACTTTTGTTTTATAAATCAGGAATCAGGGCAGTCAAACCATTGATCAGTGTCGGTTTTTTTCCACGCTTCATGAAATGTTTTAGTGGATTACAAAATACTTATTGACTTTATTCGATCAATATAATAACCTTATCAGCAGTCGGAAACAAACCTCAGTTATCTACAAGATTTTTGTTTGTATTACAATTGCATTAAATCGTGTTGATCTAATAGACAGTTTTTTCTAAATTAATTGATATAAATTATTACGATCACGAACCAAGATCGTGACATTACCGCAGGAATATAACCCAATTTAAATATGTAAAATTTCTTTTTGTGTTGGTTGACATTTTGATGACAAGGTTAAGGTTATATTTTTATATTAATTTAAAAATAATTGGTGAATCTCTCGGTGAATCTTTAACCTTTTTGTTGATATAGGTTTATATGTACAAGCTTTATTACCATGCGCGGATTGTAGCGGCTATCCTTACTTCTCGACCCGCGTTCTGTTCGTACCGCATTAGACACGGACGGGAGGGTGTACTCTACCTATTTTATCTAAAAATAAGAATTATTTACGTATTTTACCAATTTTAATTTGTTAAACAAAGCTATTGCATTGTTTTATCGAAACGCATTTGTCTACGGTTATTCAGGTGATGCCATATAATTATTGTTCTCTTTTTTGCAAATTACTAACTTCCATTTTTTATCTGTAATAAAAATTATTTTACTTTGTTTGATACATATTATTTACAACTTTATTTAGGTTTTTTACATGCTAGAAAAAATAAGTAATAGCGCTATATGCTTGAGAGGAGTTAAATCATCACGTATGTCGAAATCATAATTTCTGTTCCTATATAAATTTAAACGAACCGATCTGTATATAAAGTATTAAATCCATTGTGAACTCATCCATTCTCTACAGCCTACTCAAAATTAACTTTTAATTTAGGAAAATACAAAAGCTAATAACAAACATTAAACTGAATACAAAACACTAATGACGTCAAAACACACTTGCCATTCAATAACAATTTTAACATTATATGTAAGAAAAATTAAATTATTTGTTTCCTTCTTATTATTGTGTCGATATGAAAGTAAAAATACGTCATATAAATCTTGAAAAAACTTTTATTCAAAGCCTGGAAATGAATTCACAAATTTCCGCTTGCATGTATCCTGCCAACGTTAGATTTTTTGGCATTTTGTAATACAAGTATCATTCATTGAGGTTCTGTGATGTTTGTCATCAAAATAAATTAGGGATGTGTTTCTACTGCCAAATAATTGTACAAAACAATCATCGGGCCGAAATTTAGAATGAATGCTTTGGATACGATCCATTGATGAAAGACAGATAACGGATGTATCGAGTAAAAAATAACAAAAATATAATTGTAAAAAACAACAGCTGAATAATCTTAGATAATAATCCATTACAAACACAATAATAGTCACTTGAGTCACTAATTCCTCCTGCGATCTTCACTTGCTGACATCCAAATTAATATAGGCTCTTCTCGCCTTAGCCTTGCTTTGTATATCTAACTCATACTGTATCTTCTCTTTTTTTGTAGGTTATACAGGCAAACCGATTTTCCCACCTGAAAGATCATAACAAGCCTTCGTATGATCACATACTATGGCAACTTGGTATGGTACCAATTCCCTATGTTCATCAATTTCATTCGTATAACTATTAATGGGAACTGATTCCTCACCTGGTGTTCCAAAAGCTAAATCACCCAACAGTCTAATATCACGATCAAATACCATACAAATCGGTATCTGTTTTGTAGCCTTATGAACAAAAATCTTACAATTTCTCAATCACTTTAGAAATATATTATTATAGCGTTACGGTACAATTTCAACTGACTAAGCATGAAGGATAATTATTGTCTCTATCTCGTGAATTCCTAGTCGTTATAAATTTTTTGAAACAACCCTAATTTAAAATTGTTACCTTCTGGCCATCTACTGGAATACCAAGTTCATTAGTTTATCATCTTGTCAGTGATCACTTCAACTGATCCATTGAATCACGATTTGAGCTAAGACTGATACTTGGGCAAGGCGGTAGATCATCATTTTAACTCTACCTCAACTTCCAATGTCCTAAAGTTTTGATGTAATGACGGAATCGTTTGAAGTAACTCCTAGGTTTATTCTCAGAATCAATGGTTCTGCTTTCTTCACATTGTTCCAATTATTGGAACGAGCAGGTGCTCTACACTGTCTTATAGGTTGACCACGAACTTTGACCGTCAAAAGAAAGTCCCAGGCAAAAATGGCCTCCCCGTCTTCTTAATGACTCTTTTAACTTCAACTTTTCCTGAACCGCAGTCCCTTATTGATATCAGCTTTTACTTTTCTTTAATCTCTATTTCAAGATTTTCAGTAGATTAAAAAAAGTTATTCTCTTAAGGCTTCCATACTTTACGTTATAACACGTGTACCTTATTCTGTCTTTAATTTCGTGTTTCTAGTATTTTCCAAACTTGCTATGGTCTGATTCGGATCCATTTCTTTTAAGCCTACATAGTCTAAGAAGCATTAACCTGTTACAATCAATATTTTCAATTTAAACTGATAAGGATAAGTCAAGGCAATTCATCTAGAATAAAGGATATAAATAGACGTTATAAATGACATAGTTACATCATCTACGTAAAACTTTTGAGAAAATTCTATTTGGATAATGAATGCTATTAAGAAGATTAAAGATATTTTCGTATCCGTTCAGCCCTAATTAAACCTAAGCAAATCAGGTAGAAAAATTTTTTTATTATGGAAGTTATCGAGTTAAACGTTTTGAAAAATTATGCATTGTTAAAAATACACAAAGGTGTTTTTGAATAAGGTTCATAAACCTCCGCGGCATATTCCTTAGCAAAAATAAGGGAAATTCTTTACATACTATTTTCTTATACAGGCACGTCCAATAGTTTTATTTTTTTAGCTTAAAAACTAAAACTGAAAGAAACCAAACCAGGGGCAACGTTTCTACTAATAAAGGATTTTCAAGATGATCTTTTTTGTTATGAAAGGGGGAAATAGACTACCATACCAATGTTTAAAGTGGTATTAAAATAAACGCAATCTACAATTTATTTCTCAAGAAAAAATTGTATACATACACAATCCAGAATTGCTTAAGCAAATCGGATGTTTACTTAAAACAATCTGCTTATTTTCAACGAACTGCTAAGAGAAAATAAAACGAAATACTGATGTATAAAATTTATAAAAATATTTGTGTTAGAGAATTATTTTGCAGTCATTTTCATGGCACGAAAACGATATTTAAATAACAGCTGATAAAAATCCTGAATGAGCACTTGGCTTTTCAATAATGAAAAGAGGGTTGTTGACTCGCAGACCAACTTTTCAAATAACAAATTGTGGTTGATACAGCGCAGAGTTTCTTCACATTCTTCTACTATTTTTTAAATTTTTTATCCCTTTTTCATTTACAAAAAGTAGTACGTATAATAATAATTATTATTTCTGTTTATTATTTGATTGAATTCGAGGTGACACACGCACAAACATAAGAAAAAATAAATTAAAAATAGATTAATTTGAAATTAAAATAAAATATCCAATGGCTGTCCAAAGTTAATTTTAACATTCCAGGTTTCCATAATATGTCGTTAAAATTTAAGAGAAGCTGTGGTTTCCAAACCTTCTGAATAGTTTTAGAACCAGCCATATTAGTTTCTGGTTCTATATTTATATTCGAATTAACCACATGGATAGGGAACTATTTATAAAATGCATATTTTTTAGTAAAACATTTAATATGTTTTCTTAAATTGCATCACACCGAGTTTTCCAAGTAGCAATAAAGTATAAAGACGTATAAATATTTCCTATCTAATTTTTATATTGTAATAAGCTGTTTCGAACCTATAATAAAATCTATAAAACACATAATGACTTCCGCAGAATGACATAGTAAAGATAATTTTAACATTATTAAATATTTCTCACTTAGTCATTTTTAATTTCATAACTACTACAATATCCTGTAAGGGTAAAATGCGCCGAATAAACACTTTTAAAATAGAAACTAAAAAAATATTGGGCATTGAATGTAATTCCCAAAATAGTTTGAAAATTTCAGACTCGATTTTAAGCTCATCCAGCTAATCGTCTCTTTACCACACGTTGCAATTTTAAAGCACATATAGAGATAAGATAATTAAAATTTCAATTGAATCAAGGTCAAAGTTATTGAGAAAATCAGTATTAATGACTTCAGTTGGTTCACTAAAATAAAGATGTTCCGAGATACAACTCAGAAATGCAATGGTTTCATTGTTGAGCCACATTTCTGCTGAACTTTCTGTCATAATTTATCTTTCAACTACGACGTCAATCTCTTCCAATCTTCACATTTGTTTCATGACGTTCTTTCCTTTTGTATCCACGTTTTGAATCGCCAAAAAACGCCACAGTCAAAGAGTTAAATGAGAAACAAACTTTTGAAGGAAGTCTTATCATAGTAAGGGAAGGAAAGGGAATCATGTGGAATGGTCGAATTGATGATGACGACTAGCAGAGTATACAAAAAATGGTGGCAATTGGTTGGTTTCAGTTGATGATCACACTTGTTGAATATGGAATATGAAATAGAAATAGTTATATATATATCCGATTCCCTCACCTGTCACCAACAGAACGTTCTAAAGATGATTAAGGGCTTTCACACGAAGGATGCAATTGGTAAGTCTTCCTGGGAAATTATCAGTTGGGTAATATTTGAGATCAATTTCATATAATAAAACTAGTGATCAAAATGACGTTTGCAAGTATATCTTGTATGGGAGTACACCGCCAGAATCTCCCGATGATGCCAACTTAACTGAACGAACGCACGTTTGTATCCTGTGCACTGTCTTTACATTTATAGAAGATATTTCTTAACTTATTTATTACTCACGAATTTTTCAAAAATATCTATAGAGTTTCTCCTATAGCTTATTATTTTATTTCGCTATTTTTTGCTATGCATCTACGTATTTCTCTATTAATGTATTCAACTTCTGTAACCCAGATTACGCAAGGATCCGCTATTCCATTCTAAATCCGCAAATAAATACACTTTATTTCAAAACAGGGCACGTGGCTAGGATATTTTCGGTGCGATATTTCTGTAAATATTTTGTTATTTTGATATTTACGTACCAAAGATTTATTCTTATTAGTGTTTTTACAAGAAAATGGCGCCTTGTTTATTGAAGCGTCATAGAGAAATAAAGTTTATTAGTTCGAGTGCAACGTATTATCCTCCTTGAAAAAATATTTATGCTAGGTATTTCAAGCAACATAAAAAGAATTTAAATCTCTTAACTGAAATATAAATGTGATTCTGGAAGGACTTTTCTGCATTATACCGACTTTGTTATTGATATTTGGATTAATATACACAGAGGGAGCAGTCCTAAAATTAATATAGTTAAATCTGAAAAAAATACAGTAGCACGTTTAGTAACTCAACAAATACATGGGCTAACAAACTCTCTTTAAATATTAACAACGAGTTTTTTCTTACATTCTCCAGATTTTTCTCTATTAAATTGACTGTTTTTATAAACTTTGCTTCTTGGTTAACTTCAGATGAAACGATCAAAAACGGGGTAACATCCGGTAATTTAGCAGGCCATTCGACACTCTCCACCAGTCGGCGTCGCGTCGTTTCGAGCCGTATTTGCACCAGTACTATTAATTGTATTCATTTTGTGTTGTTGATCAGAGAAAACATTGAAACGCGTGATTGAGAATACAATGTTTTTCATATAGTTCGGGTAAATAACTTAAGTTCTTACTTAAAGAAAATTAAAATAAATTGACAAACTATTTTGGGACAGCGACTGGAGCAGGTACCACAGTCGCTGCTGTTTATGACATTCCAAGCATCTTAAATGTATGTCATTATTACAAGAAGAAACTACTGAGGAAATTAGAAAGAAAACAGAAATTGTCGATGACGAAGAAGAATGTAATGATAAAACGTTTAATAAAAAATAACGATTTTTATTATTTTCAAAAATTGATTTTAAAGTTATTTACAAAAACTTGCCATATTATGCATATTACCCGATTATTAATAAAAATAAATTATATAATTAATAAAAATAAATTATATAATTAATAATAATAAAATTAATAAAGAAAATTGGGCAGGGCTGAAAGTCGTCAATAATAAATTATTATTGACGACTTTCAGCCCTGCCCAATTTTCTTTATTTCATTATAATATACAAAGTACCTACTAGTTGAAATCCCAAAAATAAACGAAACTAATAGGTAGATGAGAGGACTTTCTGTTATTTAAGTTCTATCGCCCTAGGGCTCTGCCAAATCTTACGAATGTTTCCGTAATTACGGCTGCAATTGGCTAGGACTATAGGAAGTATCTTATTTCACATTAAAACACTGTTCTTACTACAATTACTACGATCCTTTTTATATCACTTTTACTTGTTTACACAAACTGTGGGCGATGATTCCATTGATAAAAACTCTGTAGGTGTTATAAATAGCATTAGGGTCACTAACCTTAACCTTATTCTTCAGTGTAAAAACATCTTATTACAATAAGTACACCGTATACGGTTACAATTTTATGCGTTTCATTAATTTAGTTCCGAGTTAGAGAAAATCAAAAACAAACAAATACAAATCTAAATGCATCTTAAATTTCATAAAATACTTTACTAATTATATTATTATACTTGCTATAATCAGTAATAAACAAGTTAATTCTGCGTTAATGATTCATAATCACAAGTCTTCTCTAAATAATTAGCACTATGGTATACCCCAGGGGAACAAACTTGGGCCATTATTCAAAATCTACGTCAGCAATACGAGCAGAAATTTCAAATTGCATTTTTTGTAACCAAATGATTTATAGATTCTTTTATTAAAATCTTGTTACAAATTTCAAGGAATTGCAATAATAATAATAATACTTTAAAAACGACAGACTCACACTCAATATCCATCCATGTATAAAGGAAGTAACCTCTCTCATGGTTAATTCTACTGCCACGACAGGGAACCAAACCCGGAACTTGTTTTTGAAGACAAGTTTAACAGATTTATATATCTACTCTAGGCACACTATCATCATATAATAATAATTATTATTAGTTTTAAAGCATCTGCAAACTACATACCCAAGAGCGAAATGGTGTTAAAAAAATGTCGGCAGCACAAAGAGAAAAAGTCTGGCGCGTAAAATGCGAAATACGATCAACAGACCTGTGAAAATTTGCAAATCTATAATTGAAAATAATCATTTACAGTAAATGTTGCATGGAAATTGTCTTGGCAAACATCTCTTATAACATCTGATCCAAAAACGTTTTAAATAACATTTATCTGGGGTACGTTTATTACTTCAATGCAAAATGTAACCGTGAACTTGAAATGGATTCAAATTTAAATACAGGGGAATGAGAATATTTTATATTTGGTATTAAACATGGTGCAGAAATATATTTTGTATTACTTGCACAAAAATTAGCATTTTCCTCCAGCATATTAAGGTGGGAAGTGGTTCGAACGTAACCTATTGCTAATAACAACGGTGTGTAATGTAATAACAATTTTTATTATTAATCTTAACGTTTATACAAAAGAGTATTAATTGTATCAAAATAGTAACTTTCAGACCTCAGTAATAACAATAAATTATTGTTGATCGATAAAAAAAGCCACAGACAATCACCTGTCCTTATATGATAATATTATTATGTCATAAATAATTAAATCAAATCTCCACGTGCCAAAGATAAACTGGATAGAAAATATTTGTATATTCACTTAGATACTAGTGGTATTGTAAGCATCGTATACACAAAATCCAAAAGTAGTTTTTACACACTGCATGTTTATCTATTTCCTTGGAGACTCTAAATAGCATCCACACGTGGGAGATTGATTTTGTTATACGTCACAAAACTTTGGAATTATGCGACGAAATAACGAAATAACTTAAAGAAATGGCAAGTTGAAACGCTGATGTGATTAAAATTTTTTATGCATCGCAATAAACAGTTTTTAAAGCAGATAAACTGATGATAGTACAGCCGTGACATTTATTAATATTCATAAATATAAACAAACTTATTTATGAGTACGTACGTGCTATATTAGTTAGAATGCGGAACCAGCTGTAAGTTTCTCAAATTTATGGGTCTGCGTTTTTATTAAGCTGGGTGGCCTCGTTTTCCAACTCGTCATAATAGAAATTATTAGATCATGAACTCTTTTAGTCAAAGCACTAAGATATGCGTAATATAATTTGTTAATTAATTAAAACGAACAAAATCAGAAGTGGGATAAACCTCAAGTAACCGCTATTCCAATATTTATGTGGAAATTAAAGTCTACAAAATTTATTATATATTTTTAGAATCAACTAAAAATGATCTAGCAAAATATGCGAAAATATACAGGGTGTTCATTTAAAAAAGCATAAGTTGTGTTTCTCTCTCTACTTTCGGATGCTATTTTGTTTTATATTTTTTCAGTTAAAAGGTATTTTACACCAAAATCTACACCTTCTGTCTCTACACTTTTTTCGTATCTCTAAACATAAAGGCTGTAGGTAGATGTCAAAATATATGAAACTTCCATGTACAGGGTGTCCAACCCAGAAATTCCATATCAAAACCCGTTTAGTTATAGGCATATTTGAAAATCAACTTTGGGACACCCTGTAAACAGACCTCGATAACCAGAAAAAATGATTGCAGATAATTAAAACCCCAAACGAAAGACGACAATTGACGACCACTGGTTTCTTCGAATTTTTAAATACAGTATGCAATACAGCTGGTGTAATTAATAAAATGTGTTCAAAGTCCAGACCTCAGTACCCTCGTCAGTACCTAACTAGCAACAATTATGGCAGACAATTCCACAGACGATTTACAAACGCACTCGTTTTCCTGACTTTTTTAACACTTTATGCAATTCAGCTGAAGAAATCAAAATGTGTAGTTATCTATTCCAGACCTCATGCAATAACTAGCAAAAATGATTAAAGACAATTAAAACCATAGGCGATTGACGATCACTTGTCCTTATAGGAGTTATAGGACCATAATTATCATATTACCCAGAGATAGATTATTGGCTTGTTCACTAGTTGCAATCGAAAGTAGTTTTATACATGTTTATCTTTTGCTTTAAAAATGCATGTTAATAGCACCCACACGTGGGCATTTTGTTATACGTCAGAACACGACACTGATAGGCGACAATTATAATCATGCGATAAAGTTAACTTAGAATAAAAAATACATGCACCGCAATAAATACGTTTTACGTATGTGTATACATATATGTATAAAATAATATCAGTTCAATAAAAGCGAAAAAAAAGAGTAAGCTATTATGGCATAAAAGCTTTAGGCAAACAAAATCCATTCATGATGTATTCTTACATCTAACGGTAATGATTGAACGGTCTTCTCCTTGTTTAACACGCAATTCTTATACTATTAACGTTTTACTTTCACTAAATGTTTGCTTAATCTAATTTCTTTTGTGAATATTTGTGCAATCTTTTAACTACTTACCTCGATCTGATCTGATCACATGATATGGCGTGACATTCTTTGTGGTTTGTATCACCCAATTACTTTTACAGTATTTACAAGTATTGATGAGTTCTCTGTTCTATCAGCCCTGGTAACGAAAGTGGACAGTAAAATAAGCTATTTGTTTATCTAAGTGGAGGTATATTATACAATAACACGATTTCTGGCGAACTCAAAAAAAGTCAGGAACACAGCCTGAAAACTGCATACATCAAGTCAAAAAGAATGTATCAATCGAACAATTTATGCGTTTATTGTTGAGTATTTTGTTAAAAATATTGATTACATAGTTAAATTCCGTAAACTCTGCATTGTTTTTGTTTATCGTTAATATCTAGTTCCTTTACTTCACTGACATAATTTCATGCTGATTTTGTCATCTTACTCATGACCTAGTCAAACTGGTCTCAATAAAAAGTGGTTTCACTAAATAATTATTATTTATTCCAAACATAAATATAATGTTATCATGTCGAGATTAAAAACTTGGTTTAGTTTAAGTGTCTTTAAATAACCTCTTTACCTACTTATCCTTATTGGTAATTGGTAATTTTTAACAAAACAACAACAAAAATTTGCTCCAAGAATGTTTAAATAGGTGGTAATTATATATTTTACTATTAAAAAATCCGATCCATTAATACAAACACTGTGAAAATCTCATATGGGAAGAAATATGAACTGACGCTGGCTTCTTAAAGACATTATTGCCATATGCGGATTGTAGACTGAGAGAACAGAGTAGAAACCATCCTATTAACTACCATTTTATCTGAAAATGCGAGAAGAGGTCTTCTTCTCGCACTGTTTAAAATTTAAAAGTCTGAGCGTTGTATTTTTGAATGTATCTGCAAATAGTTATGTTTTATTTACCTTACCGTATTATTTAAGTGATACCATGTAGTCATTTGTTTGTTTTTGCAAATCATAAACTTTAATTTTTCTTAGAAACTCATTTTCAGTTTGTATTGTTTCGCAAAACAAAATAAACGACGCAAGAGTAGGATCACAAGCTGGGTAACCATAGCACGTAGGATATCGCTATATAACTTCAAAAAATCAAGTGGACATGTTGCACCTATGTTTATTAGATGGGTCCTGATATCATTTATAAAGTTCCTGTACTCAGGTTGGAATTTAAACTCAAAATTAAACCAACAAAGGATCTGGATTTGAAAATACAAAAATTTCCACATCGATAGATAGTCATTTTTTTATTAGCGTGCAAATTTTCGATCGACGTATGTTTATAAAAAAGGGTGACGAAAAATCTTGTCCTTTTTATATTTATAGATGGTAAAAAATTGTGCTTTTTAGGAAAATTACTCGAGTTTATCTGATAAATGACGTTATTAGTTATTATTCATCGGAATTTTGACGTGATAAAAGAACAATACAATAACATTTTTAATCATAAAAAATTGTTTGAAAATTACCTCTCACAAATTGTACACAATATTTGCAAATTAATAAATAACCCAGGAATATTAAATATGAGTTATTATATATGTGTTATTAACAAATAAAAGTTAAAATGTTAAATATTTGGATGGTTAACGATTACTTTATATTTTGTTTACGTTTAATAAACCCAAAGTAATTCTATCAGCAATAAAACAATGTGGGTAAACTTTCCAGGCAAAATCAGATAAATATTTTTATTATTAAAACATAAGCACCGAAAGCGATAACATTTTGTATTAGTATTATATATTACTATATGTACAGATTACCTTTTGTAACTGTTGATAAAATATGAAACATGAAAACTTGTAGCGCCGTTTAAAACCTTATTTTAAAAAATCCCATTTAGGTTACGTTTCCTTTTAGTAGGAGAGCCCTCGACCAAAATATCGAGTTATCACGACACAGGTAATTTCATGAAAAATGTTTAGTTCGAGTCAAAATAAACAATTTTTATTTATGAAAGAAAGTCTCAGGATGTTGGGGAAAGGATGAAAATAAGTTTTCCAGTCGGTAAAAAAAAATACGGTGATCAGGCAGACTCGCTATAATTTCGTGTGTTTTTATGTACTTTGCCGCCTCAAAAGCTTTTTACCGGGCGAGTGTCGTCCTATTTAATAGGCATCTTCGTGTCGGGAAAATCTTTTAAGCTATATTTCGTAGCGATCCTTCGAGAATTAAGAAAGTTATTAATGTTTCAATACCCCCGTGTCGGAGAATTGTGAAAAATTTGTGAGATTAGAAAGAGATGCGAGAACAGGGAATTTACAAATTTTAACCCAACTTCGAAATTTTCGTCAAAACGTCAAAATTTCACTTTTTCGTTCGCTCCTACTTACCATGTAATACTAAGTTGGACCCTCTACCTGGGATTTCTTACCAGAACGGCGGCCCGGCGGCGATTTTTCGTCTGGAAATAGTGTTTAAAGATTTCGTGTTCGCGCAATTTTTCAAATTTCTCCAAACACACGTCCGGGCCGAATCTTCAAGTTGGACCGGCGCCGGCGGCGGCTTATTTTTTTTGAAAACTAGATGTAATCTAGAAAATCCTGAGGCGTAATCGTTTTTCTCGATTTCTCCTCCTAAGAAAGTTATAAATTTTTTAAAAGAGGCGATTTTGGACTTTAGTTATTTTCAAACATGTATGTACCCTTTAGAAACGCGCCACAGCCTTTCCCTTTGGATCTAGATGATCCGGACCCGGACGGTAGGCATGAATAAGGGAAAATGAAGCCGAGTTAATGAATTTTTTTAAAAGGTCGATTTTGCCGAAAAACTGTACTTTTTCGGGGGCCTTGCTCCCATCCTTGGAGCATTTTTTCGACCGAACTTTCAGGAGAGCTAGAACCAACGTTCCTCTCGGATCCCTGAAAATTTCGTTGCTTAATATCATTAATCTGCGGCCGAGCTCGGATAATCGAATAACTATTATGACCCATTTTTTTACATATTCTATTTTTTTTTTTTTCGCCCCTTTAGCAATAGAATTCTTTTTTCATATTGACATGAAGTGTTGAAAAAAAATAGAATCCTCGTGTCGCGATGAGGTCGAAAATCCTGGTCGAGGGCTCTCCTACTATTTATTTTGAGATCGAGTTTGAGATGACAATAGTAGGTTTATACTGGCCGTCATCCGACGCAGCAGCTGCGCTGTTGACGCAGTAATTACCGTGTATGACACGTAGGATTTGCGGCAAGGGAAGTTTTATAGTGTGCTGAAACTTGCTGACTATCTAGTGTTTACATTTATTGCCCAGTAGTCCACTTTCCATGAAACCTGATACATGTAACAGTTTATTTATAATATGAAAGAAAAGTTTGCAGAGGTAGGATAGTGGTTTTGTCTAAAAATCGATAAATAATGGGATAATTTATGTACTCGCTGACATTTTCTGTTAATATCTGAGTAGGTAAATAAAAAAAAATATTAGTCATACGTATATGACCAAGTGGAAGTTGAAAAAATTTTACGAAATAAAGGATCTAAACATTCTTGTCAAAGCTGAAACAACGTCGACTTTATAAATTGAGTGAAAGAAAATGAATGAAAGTAAACTTCGGATCCAATGAATTAAAAATTTTAAAAAAGCATTTTGGAGAGGAAGGTTTTTACCTTTTTAATTTATTAGGTACTTGGCAGTTATCTTTGATTTATATTACTGAAAAGTTAATGTGATTTTGTAGACTTCTTGAGTTTACCGAATAAGTACTTACACATCTTAAGTCTAAAAAAAAATTCTTCTAGAATAAATTTTTTCTTCAATTTTATAAACTAGGTATAGTTTTGTAATTTTCCGATAATCATAAACCGAGTCATAAACTATAAAATT
This sequence comes from Rhagium mordax, assembly GCA_963680705.1. NCBI lineage: Eukaryota > Metazoa > Arthropoda > Insecta > Coleoptera > Cerambycidae > Rhagium > Rhagium mordax. The sequence goes on along the minus strand of OY796661.1, from coordinate 22,345,292 downwards.
CTATAAAATATATACAAAAGTTGACGCAAAAAAAAATTGAAGGTTAAGTACGTAGGTACTTTTCGATGACACTGAAATGCGTGATTGAGAAAACGATTTTTTTATCATATAATTCGTGTGACTCGTGCGTAAGTAATTAAATGTAGAAGCATTTAATATATTATAAGCGTATTGGCATAAAATAAACTGGTTTTGAATACTAGAAGAAATGTTGACATGGCGACTCTCATTTATCTGCTCCTGTCCCTGTTGTTTGTGGTGATGGTCTCACGTGTGTCATTATTACTAAGGAAAATAAAGAGGAAACAGAAATCATCAACGATGATGAAGAATGTAATTATTAATCATGTTTAGCAACATCTTATTTTATCTCTATTCCTCTCTCTTATTTAGAAAACGAAAAACTAAACAAATTAATATTTTAAAATTTCCGCAAAACATTATCATTTACCAAAAGAATATGCCGTTTTGACTATATTACTTGAATTTACCGATTTCAACGATTTTAACACAAATCATTAATTAATTTGGTTTGTTAGTTATATCAGGTTTTAACTAATTTTATTTTTTGGAAAATGGACTGGATATAGTACAATGTGTCCACGGATGGACGCATGAATAGGTGTAAATGACAAAAAATTTTCGAATTGGACATTACTCTTCTGGATTTAGCCCCTGCTTCGTCTAGAACTAAGAAGTGCCAAATATGAGTGAAATCGCTCGTATACGGGGTGTTCTAGCGACATATTATTAAAAATGCACTAGAATAAACTACCTTTACTTTTGAAGATACAACAAAATAAGAAAAGTTTATTAAACTACCTTTATGCATTCTTTTTTTCATTACTTTATTAACAATTTATGATCAGAATAATAATAATAATAATTCTGTTATGGTTAACTACATACTTGATTTTTATTTATTTTTTCAAATAAAAATAACAAAATTGAGAAAAAATTACGAGTTCATCAAGACAGGCCAATCTTTTTAAAAATTTGTATTTGGGCATATCTTCTTATTCTGAACAACTTTTCTTTTGTCATTTACACCTATTCATGCGTCCATCTGTGGACACACTGTATAACTTATAAATACAAAATTCAGATAGTAAATAATTTGATGCCTACGTACCTAATAGACGCTTATGTGGTTTTTGGATAATATTTGTGGCCTTCATAAAACTCGGCCGTAGCGATATAATTCAAAATAAAAAGAAAATACTGTAGATAAAAGGAATAACAGAACTGTTAGTTCGGACTCACTCGATGTTTTATATAGCGGTGCTGTGGCATTAAAATTTTGATATTAGGATTTAGTGCGGTATGTATAAAAAAATAACAGATTAAACGGTGTTTTCAATGTCAATTGTGATTTTATTACACTTCAATCAAAGAATCGATAATTCAATTTATTCAATCTATCTGATACGTCACGCATTCCAGTAAATTGTCCTCGATTGGAATAGCATGACAAAGTCGTTTCTTCTAGAAAAAATACTGAATTGAAATATGTATAAATATAAAATAAATAGCTCAAGAACTCAGGGGTTTATTAATCGTCCTCGCAAAACTAATGAATATAAATATGATACAGTACTTTTTCCAGTTCAAATCCAAAAAGTTTCTTAAGGCAGCCCCATGAAATATGAAAATTAAGGTTATATTTTTTGAAAATCTTCTAATCCACCTTGTTGGACTCGAGGTTGGACTTTTAATTCTTTATTTCCTAATGCCTAACTTATAAAAAATGAACAATTTGGCAATATTTCCTTCATATATGGTATTTTTACCAAATGAGGTATTTAAAATGCTTGAAAAATATTAGTTAACCGTCTTCCAAATCACCGAAGATAAAAAGCCAAATCATTTAATAGAGATAATTTTGAACGTAAAATTATTTAACACACATGTCCCAGCTCAAAAATAAATTAGCAAAATTTACCCAGTAGAAATTGGCACCAGGCCTACGAATAAAATATGAGCAATTACGATAAAAACGAATCCAGTTTTAAAGTGGTGGTGTTTTGATTTTGATTAATGCGTACGAAAATATTCGAACACTACTGGGTCACAGCCAACAATTTTTGCAATTGATATATGGATCCTGTTTTGATGAAAACTCCGTCTGACTCATAGTCGCCAGTCATGATCGCGAAAAAATGTAAATGCGAAGTACTCTTAACCTAAATTTTTGATACAACAAAAATCATAGGTCATGCAAGGTCCTTGAGTTTTCTGCGTATCACAACGAACTCATTTCAGACACCTAAAAATCAGATCATCATAGCTGAGTCTTCAATCGGTGACATATTTGTATCGACTTGTCACAGCATCAAAATCAAATGTATTGTTCGATGCCTACGAATTAGTTGCACCATCCCCAGCAAACACCCAATCACACTTTGTATCTATCTTTATAGTCAGCTTAACGTTTTACGATCTGTATACGTACACCTAGATCCATTGTCTTTGTGATCGTTCAAATTTATTTCCATTCAACGTTTAATACATTTTTTGCGGGAAATATTGCGAAATGACTAAAATGATTTCGACATGATTAGTAATACAATGGCCTTGCAATCAAACTAAAAACTAAATTCTGCTTTTAATAGAAGCAGCGAAATATAATTAATACGAAGTCTGTGAAAATGTTTCTTTGGCTCGGTTTTATATACTTCGCAGTGCAGCCCAGCCAGCTCTTTTAAGTACTTGAATCAAAGATGACATTAACTATGAGTAAAATTTCAGTACTTATTCTTTTTTACTTTAAATTATACGCAACCAATCTTTACCAACAAGATTTGTGTTTTTTCCAAAAACGTTAATTGACCACTTGCAACAGGTGTTTCTGATCTCTATTTAAGTTTTGGCAAAGTCTGTTTTTATTCCTAGTAATATGTCCTTGAAACTTGCATGAATGAGAATTCACAATAACTTATGTAACACTGCTGAATATATAACTGGGTCATCATATATTTTTGGTTTGTGAATACGATTCATTTCTGAATTTGAAAAAGTTCACAAATTGATCCTTTACAGTTTAATGATTTACATATGATTCTTTCGGTGTGTTAAATGCATATAGGTGATAGCAATTCTAAAAGTCTAAAAGTAAAATTGTTTTGTATGCTATGTGAATGCTATAACGATATTTCTCAAAAAGATATTTCGATCGCCTCTACTTTATCTACCTTAAAAGACTCTAATCTCAGCTGCTTTAAATATGATTTTTTAAAATGGCATTCAACTTACAAAGTAGCATACCTATAATGTTTCCAAACAAATAAGTCAAGAGGACACGACTCTGAAGTTAAAATTACATCTGTTGTACATCTCACTGGGTGCAAAATTGTAACACGTCTTGTAACACGTCATGGCGTTATGACGTTATGAATGGCAATTCTACCGAAACTGGCAATGAAAAAAAGGTGAGTCAAACAATATTGAAGTTCAGCAATTTAGACTGTAAAAATATAGTTGTATACAGAGGACCCCAAGATTGACGTCGATCAATAAAAATAAAAAACACAAACTGCTGACATAATAGTAAAATCATTGTTTAAATATTTAAACAATGGTAAAATCATCCGATTGAGATTAGTATAAGATGTTAATTGTGAAAATATTTAATTTATAAAATACAGAGTATTACAGAGATTATATTTGACGTTTTGCTCAAAATTTCAACCCATGGAATGTAGTTTTTAAGAAACAAGGACTAACTGTACTTCAATACTTGACATGTTATACAGGGTGGGGCATTAGTGCGTCGGACTTCGATGATAGCTAGGAATTAAAAAAAAGGCAAGTAAACTAGATAGAAAAGTCTGTAATCAGAAATTATTTCCAAATATACAGGGCGAGCTAAGACAATATTTTTTGAAGCCTCTTTCTGGACTCAACTTGGATGTAATGAATTTTTTTGTTGAAATAATGCCATCTGTGGATGCATATTGAATAAATCACTACAGTCATAATTATACGATTATAAGAGAAAAATATGTGAATACTATAGTTACGACACATCTAACTAATGTTTTTGAATCATTTACACTTCCTTAAAATATAGATGGAATGATCTTTCAATTTAGAACTTTTTGAATTGTATTTTCTTAATGTTTTCAAATGGAACCCTGTTTATTTTTTAACGATGTGATATAAAAATGAACGAACAGACATAATTCGACAGAAAAAATTATAATAAGTGCTCCACACGTTGCCCATTTTAATTGACACACATCTCTATGTGCTTTTGAAACGAGGTTTCTACTATTCCTAAAATTATCAGTGTGATAGATCTAAAAACGGTTATCATCCTTTCCTTCATATTTTGATCTGTTGTTGGTGTAACTTTATAAACAATTTCCTTCACGTATCCCCATAAAAAGAAATTAATTTTTGTAAGATCTGGGGATCTAGCAGGCCATTTAGTGGGTCCATTTCTTCTAATCCATTAAAGTAGATAGATAGATAATATTTAAGTGGTCCCTTACTGCATTTAAATAATATGATGAAGAACACCATCTTCCTGAAACCACATCCTATTTCGAATCCTTTCAGGAAGATTCACCAATAATTGTGGAAGATATTCAGATATTTTTTTCTTATATTCTCATAATTGTGACTGTAGTGATTTTAATATGCTTCTGCAGATGGCATTATTTAAAAAAAAAAAATTTAATACATACAAGTGGTTGGGAGATAGTCAATAATAATATAGGAGTGAAAGAGGCTTCAAAAAATGTACTGATATAGGTACCTACACAGCATTCCGTTTAAAAAAAGGCTCTTGATCCTGTAACTTGAGCTATCGAAGACCGACGCACTATTGCCCCACCCTGTATATAAAATAATCGAACATAGGTTTAGTCCCTTCGATATTTTCTACAATGTATTCATTTAATATCAGTGCGCGTGTGTGAAATACAAAGTTCTCTTCATTCGCCGTATGTATTTTTTACTTGCATAAAAGTGAGTTTCTCACTGAGCATCTTCTCTATTATTCTAAATCTTAAAGTCGTAATTGATATTGGATTCATATTCCAAATCAAATAAATTTGAATTAACAGCTATAGCGTGGATATTACCTACTAACGTTCTACGATGTATTCAAGAATTTTTCAAGAGTATATTAATTATTTTAATCATTAATGAGATACGATTTACATTCAGAATTATGGTAATTTGGATTAAGTATTTGATCAGTAATATACGATTTCATAATATAAACAATTGCATATGAACATGCGCTAGACTGACAAAATTACGACGATGTTCCAAAGAAATAAGTGGACTGGTAGGAGTGTCATCAACCATTTGCGTGGCTCCAATATAGTAAGTACAATATATAAAAATAAATGCAGCCGTGATAAGTTTCTAATTTATTAAACAACTCCAAGGCCAAAATCTACATAAATTTTAAAATAGATTTTTTGTCGGAATTACTATAATGATATGAAATGATAAAATCATTCGCTCCCATTGTTGAAAACCCTAATCCGCCAACACTCAATCAATTTTATTATATTTTTATATTTATCCGCCGCGTTTTTCAATTTGTTCATGGTCAAAAGTTCTTACCAGAAACAACTAGTTTTAACAAATTTAATGATTGTATAAATCATTTTTATCTCATATTGTGTCTTTTAATTTTAATCAATCTTCAAAAATTTATTGCCTTTGTAATTCTATTGCAGTCAGGATAAAGATATATTTTTAGAGCCAATATTTATATATACAAACCTCTTTCAATGACCCAGTTTTCTTTTATCTCTCGTTTTAATTCTATTACAGCATAACTGCAAGCGATTCACGTACGAGGGATAATTCGAAAAATGTATGGACAATTCTATTTTTAGCAAAAAAACCTTTAACAGAATGTAAGCGTAAATTATTTATAAATTCTGAAAAGATTATAAAATAAATTAACCTTCTCGGTATATCACCTTAGTAGAGGCCGCGACAGATACCCCATTATTTATGAATCAATGTTAGTGACATTTCTGAATAGTTAAAGCGACTTTTGGAAGAAACAAATGCACGTAATAGTTTTACTTTTACAGCGTTGGCCAGAATCGAAATAACGAAAAATTAAACAGAAAATTGTAACCCATTTCAGGAGTAAAAGAAATATTTCCAGAACCTGGGTTATATTATGCCAACCGCCTGGCGGAAGGTAAATGGGGTACTTATACCAAAACCAAGGCGTGATATGTACAATCAGGGCAAATTATTTTAACCAATTAATCTAACATCATTTCCCAAAAATCTTGAAGAAACTGGTCAAGACGATATTATGAGCGCAAAATCTCTATACCGCTATCAATCCTAGTGAGTATACCCAAAATAAAAAAAAGCACTCAACAGGTCTTTGACAACACCTTACGTATAATATCAACACCTCAGAGTAATAAATTAAACGCGAGGGTCAGTCAATCGATACTAAATCGACTAAGCACTCGGAACCAGAAAATTTCAATCCATGTCAGAAAAGATGTCAGCAACCAGAAGGTGCCCACGGGAGGGAGTTGCATCAATCATTTCTTCTATGTTATCGGGTCATGAATGAACTCCTAACACAATTATTGGAACAGCGGGCACATTCAGAAAGGACCAATGTCATGGCATTTATTAAGAAAAGAGCCGAGAAATTTTATCTTCGGGCAAAAGAATGAGCAATTAGGCCAAGTATTTATTGGAACTTATCCAAACCGTCCATTAGTAGAGTGACTAAAAAGGAAACCAAATTAAAAAAGATATAAGAGAACACCAAAGGCCAAGAAGAAGAAGAAGATAGAATTATCTCCTTTAGAATAAAATTCCTATAATAATAATATATTTGAGATTGCAATTTGGTGAAGCACTTTGTAATTTTGCTACTTCATTTTTGCAATCTCTATAAAGATAACAGTTTCATTTATCAATACCAACAAGTTATTCTGTTTACAGGGATGATGATTATACATACCACCTATGAGCATCTAGGTAATATTGCAGCTTTTTCCAGAATTTTTTTCTGTGCACCTGTAACTCGTTTTTAAAAAGTTTTTGGCTAATGTGGTCTACTATTACTGCTTTAATGAATGTTTATAATAATTATAAAAATGAAAACTATATACATAGGCATAAAGAAGACTCATCATCCCAAAACAACGGTCCTATATTCCCATGTGTAGAAAATAACAGGAAACTAATAAATAACGAAATAATTACTGGTACAAGGAATGCATACGTGCGCGAGGTCAGCATGAATTGTAGTGAAAAAGGGATGACCAGTAGGCTCTCCGAAACAATCAGTTTCTTCTCATCATCCAAATGCTCTGTGGTGGACGGTGCCTAAAGGTGTAGTCGTAGATATTGATGATCAATAAGTGCTATTTTAATTTCATTATTGCTAGTAATCTAAGACCATATAGTTCAAACAGGGTGGAGTTATAGGGGCCAAATTTATCTCCAACAGCGAATTTATTAGCACAAACCTGATATATAAATCAGAAAGATACGCATTTTTTAAATTCAGTAGGCTATTTTAAAATAATAAGACGTGATATATGTTGACGCTACTCGTACGAGCACGTAAAACGTTCACACATAAAAAACAAAACAGATCTGCTGGATTAATAATAGTATGTAGCTGGTTATTTTGATGTTACTCTTACGACCATTCTTTGTCAGGTCAGTCTAAATTTAACTTCCGAACTCTATAATTAGTTCCTTCACGCGTATTAATTCTAGTTTACAAAAAGACCAAGACTGCATATCGTTCGGTTCGCATTTAACACGGGTAATTTCCCTTGTGGTATTATGTTTTATTTTTGTCTGTATGAGGGGAATGACTTCATTTTTTGAGATTGTTTTATCCCATCCTCATTCCTTCCTTTATACTAATTATTGTTGGCCAAAATCTCTAGAATGAGGTAAACATTTTTTTATTAAAAGGGTAATTTAAAACCTAGTTTAAAGACTGGGCATTGACCGGTCATTTTATTGATTAAAAATTTGATTTGGTTCACTTTTTCGCCCTCAGCTCCTGTACATGCTGCCGGCGTAGTCGAATCGGCAGGTCTCCTCCAGTCCTGAGACTGGTTTTGTCAGTTCGAGATTTACGACGTCAAAACACTTTATTAACAGTTTTGGTTACTTACAAGCACGATAACATGTCAATAAACTTGTGCGTTTTGCGACACAGACAATTATTTAGGTCAATCATTATTGAAAACATGTGTTATTTGTCAAATCATATAAAGTACATCTACATATATTAATAAAAGTAGAATTTTTTAAACTGAAGTGTCAATGATTACATTGCATTATGACAGCAAGAAAATTGTTATGGTTTTTATGTTTTTTTTTACTAATTTAAGACTACTTCGTAGCTTCAAAAATAACGAAGTAGAGAATGGTGTGCACTTGTGACACCCTATATACGTGTATATACTGGCCTAGGGTCACAACGGAATTTGTAACAATACTCAGGTCGAGCGCTTAAAGTAGTTCAATAGTTCATTAGACCAGATTATTATACTACAAATATAACAAAATACTTCATCATTATACCTACTATATTTCAAAGCCTACATAAAACAATGTTGTTAGACTATTTAAAAAACAATTATGGAAGTTTTCAGACTATCTAATCACCACGAAACCTGAATCAACACATCTTATTTACATTTTTAGTTTAAAAAATACTTAAACGAGATATTTACTGATGACTGAGGATTGGGAAAACAAAGACGCCATAGATTATAAACATTTAATAATGGACACGGTTTAGTACAATTTAAAAATGTAGACAATATGCTGGAAAAGTTTTTGGCACAAACAAAAGATGTAATTTTACTCCAAAACTGTCATAAACAAAATTTACCTAAGATACAGCGGAATAAAACTGCGCTGCTTGATCCATTTTTCTAAATACACTTACTGCGTCCGCCTTTAACGAAAGACATTCCCCAGGTTTCTCACGTTAGGAGTATCGATACAAGCACTGTCTACCGGCGGCGCCGGCGTCGGTAACTGACCTACGTTGCGAAAATAGGTCGATGTTAAATAACAGATAAACAAAATATTATTGATCAATATCCAAGTTGATAGTTTGATGAAACAACTCTTGGGTAACAGATAATTTATAGCCCTAAAATATTTTGGCATCAACAGCAGGGTTTGACTAGGCTTCGATTGAGGTTGTAGTTTTATACCGTATCGACGCAACGTTCGCGTCATAGTTGTCCTCTGCAGATGTCACTGCCAAATATTTAAAATTTCTCAGATTTCACAATAACATACATTTAACTAACGTCTTGTAAACATCGTTTTTGCACTATAGGTTAACTATTGAAGGAAAGAAAAGGTTCATAAAATTAATGGATAGCCTCGAGGAGACAATAATTTGCTGTTTCTTTGATCTACATTAACATTACAGTCTAAGATGCTTAAACTAGAATAATATACTTGCTTTATCTATCTTATACAGAACTGGTAATTTCTGTAGTTGAATGTTTACGTCAGAAATATACCTATTTAACAAAACATATGATTCAAACAGTGATGGCCATGAATGACATCACTGCAACACATAAATTACGTAAGGCAGCGTTGTAAGTATATATTATTTGTTTGTCACCAGGTAAAACGAAGTTTAATTCAAATTTTAACAAAATTAATGTAAAATATATTTTGTCTCAAGATCATAGATGCACAAAGTACTCAAATTTAATAAAATAATATATAACGTAACATTCTTCGTTCAATGTTGTTAATATCAACAGAATTTTATCGCGTTGCAGAATCCAAACGTAGTTCCATGAAGGAATGGAAGCTCGTTCTATGTCTGGCTGTTATGGAGGATTACAGGCACTTATTCGAGGCAAAGCCCTGGTGCACTGTGGATCCATTGTATTATTTACCTGAGTCCCGCACTAAACCAGGTGTTAGGATGTATAGTAAATCTAGTCTAGTGGGCATGGTTTTTGGGTTTGGCCAGAGTTTGGATCAGAGTCATTTACAAAGTAACACTATGTAGTGCTTGGTGCGGTCGTCTTGCTTCGTGCTCATTGCGTTCTCGGTCTAGTGGGCATGGTTTTTGGATTTGGCTACTGAGTCACTGACAAAGTAATACTAGTGCTTGGGAGGGGGCATCTTATCTCGTGCCCATTGCTTCCTCGGTCTATTGGGCCTGGTTCCGTTTTGGCTACTATAATTAATAGGCATATGGTAACACTAGTTCATGGGCCATCTTCTTTCGTGCCCATTGCACTCTCGGGCTAGTGGAAATGGTTGAATCTTATTATTGTTTATTAAGTCTTATTTCGTGTCCATTGCATTCTCGATGCTGACTGGTGGAGTGAGCTCTTTGGGTGGACAGTAGTTCACTTAAAGTTGGTACTGGGGACATTTAGTGCCAAGAACGGTAATGAGTCTGATATAATGAGTTGATATAAGTTTGATATCATGGTTTTGATATGATAAAGGTTAAGGGTACTTAGTAGTCAGGTATCTAAGGCCCGATATTTTCATCTTCCCGTTAACTTTATCCGCCAGTTAAAGTTGTTGATTTTCATTGTTGTAACAATTGTATCCTAGGTAAATAACTGCCGAATAAAGTTAACTGGAGGTGAAAATACCGGCCCTTAGAGTATTAGATTACTATCTCACGTATTTAATTATTATTGTTGATCAACTGGAAAACATGGTGTTCAGATATTTTTATTTATTTACAATGGCTACCATTTGAGTGTTTAACCAAAGGGATCACCTCGTCATCACAATAACCGCCATCTGACCTAACACGACAATTGCGTATTTTTTTATACTTTAACGTACAAGACAACAACGTCTAAGTTTACTAGGAATATTATTATTATTATTATATGTATATTTATAAACAAACAAAAAGGGATGTATATTTTCTCCCTATCTTGCTTATATTTTTCTCCGGTCTTACAAGATTTTTTTAATGGAACTAGCATACCTTTTGAAAAGCTGAATGCATTGAATCTCTCCCTGCAGGAAAAAAATATGCACCTATTGAAGTCGATGGAAAATAATTCAGCTTTTATAAAACTATGGAAAGGAAAAATGAATGAAGATGCGAGCAAGGAGTGTTTCTTCATATTACAGCAGTTTTTGACCTCAAATGGAGTCGATTTCTCTCAAGATATGAAATCCGTTTTTGAAGAACACTTATTACCTGCTTTGGGAAATACTTTCAAATTGAAAACATCGATAAGTTTGCATGTGTTCAAGATCCATTCAACACCAGTGCTCTATCTGAATTCATTTTTGCAGAAGAATAGTGTTGTCTTGCGACAATAGTTTGAAAGCAAAATTTGGCAACATGGAATAGACCCAATTTTGGATATTTATATTTATTCGTTAAAGTATTTGCTACATGAAACGGGTTTTTCGCTCTCTTTATGAGGCTGTAGCTCCCTTAGGAAGCAAATTTGGACATATGCTTGGAAGAACTTTCATTCTTATTTTTACATGTAGAATTGGCTTCAGAATTTCTGGATAGCAATTTAGAAACGTGGATACATCATCCATAATAATATATCACCCATACAGGGTGTTTCTAAATTACTGTCCAGATATTCTGGAGCCAATTCTACATGTAAAAATAAGAATAAAAGTTCATACAAACATATTATGTCCAAATATGCTTCCTAAGGGAGCTACAGCCCCTTAAAGAGAGCGAAAAACCCGTTTCAGGGAGTAAATATTATATCATAACTTTTTAACAAAGAAATATCGAGAAAAATAGAATTTAGAAAAAACACTCGAAATCAAAAGACCTTTCCAATGGTGTAATAAAAGTGGTATGCTGCTGGAAAATTTTTTTTTGTAGCGTTGTGACGCCTAGCGCTTTGCACATTTAATAAAGGAAGAATTTGTAAATACTGTAGATAACTTACAACAAAAAATAGATGTATTAGAATCTCAAAATAAAAAGTTGCAGCAAAATTTAATTTTTTTTGGAGAGAAGGACTCGGAAGAATAATTTAATTATTTTCGGCATTAGCAAAAATGAACCAAATATTCAAGAGTGTGTCTTAGGCATTTTTAAGGATATCCTCGAGTTGGATAATATTGATGTTGCTGATCTTAATGATGTCTACCGTCTAGAATCGCAAAACTCGAAAGAATATCCCATAATAGTCGAGTTCATATCTTTTCAAAAAAAAATACTGGTTTTGAAAAATGCACATAAATTAAAAGGCCAAACCATTTATATATCTAGGGATCAGTGTAACTACGACCGAGAAAGGAGTAAAATACTTCTTCAACATCAGAAGCAAGCAAGAGCTGAAGGTAAAAGTTCATATATAAAAGGGGAAAAATTATACATTGCAAATAAGTCATATACAGTAGGGCAACTTGAACATAAAGAGATTGAGAAAGATGAAGAACCTGTGGTTGAGTTAATAGATGAAAGTAATGTAATTATTAACGCTGACTTGAGTAGTAAGAAAAAGCGACAGTTACAAGAAATTGAAGTAGAAAAAGACGAGGAGCAAGAAAAAAGAAAACTAAATCTACTGGTCTTGTTAATCGCCCTAAAATGACTGGCAATGAATCAAATAGAATTCAAACAAGATCAATTTTGGGATCAAAGTAATTTTGTGCATTAAAAAGTTTATTATACTAATTATTAAATCTGATATACTTATTTATATTGTCATAAAATGTCCTATTTATTTATTTAATTGTCAACTACTCCTGATATATTTTTAATTTGTTTTTTCTAAATATCTGTTTTAATTATCTTAAGTACTATTTTTATTCGTTACTCCACGAGTTAATTAATTTTTATTAATATTTGTAATTAGCAAACGACTATTATTAATATTGTTTCTTTAATGTGCTAATAATAATAAAAGAAAGAAAATGAATTTTAAATTTGGTCATCTTAATGTTAGATCATTGTCAACTGGTTTTCAAGATTTATCAGACATAATATTAAATGAAGCTTTTCAAATATTTGCAATATCGGAAACCTGGTTAAATAATAATATTGATTCTGATGAATTAGCCCTTCCAGGTTATACAATTATCCGTAAAGATAGGGAATCTGAAAATAGAGGTGGAGGAGTTGCATTGTACGTAAAGGATGGTTTGCATATTAGTATTGTTGATATTGAAGAACGCCAAACCAATATTGTTTTAGAGCAATTGTGGGTAAAATTTAAAATTAGAGGTAAGTCCTACGGTTTTGGAGTTGTGTATAAACCACCAAAAAGCAATGCTACTGAATCATTAAATGTATTAGAAAACAGTTTAACATATTTATTACCTGAAGTAGATGAGCTAATATGTGTAGGTGACATAAATATTAATCAGTTCAATGTAGTTAATTCAGATGTTTGTAAATTTAACAATCTGCTTGAAGCATATGATTTAAAACAAATTATAACAGAACCAACTAGGATCACAAATATTAGTGAAACACTTATTGACGTTATAATTATTAGTAATAATGTTCTGATTTCAAAGACACGCGTCGATGATGTAGGGAATATATCGGATCATCGATTAATTTTTTGCGAATTAGCCTGTCCTGTGGATAAAGGAAAGCAATTTTTATACACATACAGGGATTTTAAGTATTTTGAATACGAGGCTTTTTTAAGAGATTTAAATAATATTCCTTGGGATACAATCTACACGTATGATAACGTAAATGCCATGTTACAATTTTTTAATTCTATAATATTCTTCTTCTCTTTGAAGCACATGCACCCTTAAAAACGGTAAGGATATCGAAACCAAAAGCACCTTGGATAACAGATGTGATAAAAATAATGATTAAAAGCAAAAAAAGTGCTTTAACGAAATTCAAGAAAACAAAAAATCCACTTGACTGGTCTTATTATAAACAATTACGAAATGCTACTAACTCTGCTATTAAACGAGAAAAAAAATCATATTTAGAATTTGTTAAACATTCTAAAAGTAGCAAGGAATTATGGCAAACATTAAATAACATGAACGTGACGAAACCCAAAAATAAAATCGATATTCCTCCGCATCTTTCACAAGTGAATAATATAAATGATTTTTTTGTATCTATTTGTAAAAGTAATAATGTCTGTGATGAACTTATCGATAATTATAATAACAATAGCTATATTGAGGACGCAACTTTTTCTTTCACTAGAGTGTCTGAGGATGAAGTTTATAAAGCATTAACTAATATCAAATCCAATGCTCATGGGAATGATCTCATTACAACTAAAATGTTATTACATTGTATGCCTCATCTAAAAACTTATTTAACATATATTATAAATCATTGTATTGAGCAAGGCATCTTCCCTGAAACCTGGAAGAAAGCTTGGGTTAAACCTCTAAACAAAATAAATTGTCCAACTACCTACAGTGACCTCCGTCCGATAAGTTTGTTGCCTGTTATGTCTAAAATAATAGAACGTCTATTATATAACCAAATGATGTCCTACTTAAATTTGCATAAAATTATACCATTAAATCAGTCAGGTTTTAGGGTGGGTCACAGCACCACAAGTGCAATTTTAAAAGTCAATGATGACATAGTGAAGGGTTGCGACCAAGGTAAAATTACGGCACTTGTGTTGCTTGACTACTCTAAAGCGTTTGACACGATTAATCACAAGTTACTTTTGTCAAAATTAAAATATTATGGTTTCTCCGCGAACGCACTTTGTTTAATGAGGTCTTATTTTTCAAACAGACAGCAATGTGTAGTATTAAATGATTCAATATCTGAATCAAAAACTTTGGCGGCTGGAGTACCCCAAGGTTCAATATTAGGGCCCTTACTCTTTATATTGTATACTGCTGACTTTCTAAACAGCTTAACATCTTGTCAATCACATTATTACGCAGACGATACACAAATATACTTAACCTTTCCACCAGGTAACATCGACCAGTCAATTACAAAAATTAATGATGATATTGAAAATCTAATACAATATTCGCTCAAGCATTGTCTTAAGGTAAACGCAAACAAATCATCTGCTCTTATTTTTGGAAATGAAAAGATCTGTAAGGTAATTGAAGAAAACTTTGGAATTTTTGTACAGGGTCAAAAACTAACTTACCTCAGTCACACCAAAAATCTTGGAGTTATTATGGACAGAAAGCTCAAATATAATTTTCATGTTAATAATTTATTAAAAAAAACCTATTGTGCCCTAAAAAGAATTTATTTTAGTCGTGAGATATTAAATCTAAATCTAAAAAAATTGCTTTGTGACTCCCTGGTTTTGTCTTTCTTCAATTATGGAGATATTATTTATGGGCCGTGCTTAGATCAAATCGACACATACAGAATACAAAAAGTACAAAATATGTGTATTAGATTTATATTTAATTTAAAAAAAAGTGATCATGTATCTGAGAAACTAAAAACTTTAAATTGGCTCAATATGGCTACGAGGAGAAATTTTCATCTTGCATGTTTCACACATAAGGTGCTACTTACTTCAAACCCACCATACCTTAATGACTGTTTAATACCACGATCTGCTTGTCACAGCCGAAATCTCAGGCATGTTAATAACTTAAATATTCCCCAACATAGTATGGCATTCTTCAAAAAATCATTTACATACGCCGCATCCTCCCTTTACAATTCCATCCCTATTCATTTTAAAAATTATTCTTTTAATTCATTTAAGTTTAATTATAAGAAACACCTTTTAAACCAGTGAACAAAAAGTCAAATGATAAGTGTACCAACATTTTTTATGATGTTTTAATTTATTTTTCCTTTATTTAACATATATGTGTAAGTAAGCAGTACCTATTTCTAATATGTTTTGTATTATGTTAATTTCTAGTATAAGATGTGTATTATTTCTGTATTAATTCTACTTTATAGTTTACATTGTTTGTAATAAATAAAAAATGTACCTAAAAATGTAAGAGCAGTCCTCCGGACTGAACTTCGCCAAATAAAAGACAATTTATTATTATTATTATTATTATTATTATTTATGTTATATTTCTATCCTAGTTTTTAGTAAGTCAGTAAGAATATAATGCTTTTTACAGAAAATAGTTTCCTTTAGCCGTTTACGAGAAAAACGCATTTCCCCTGATAAAAGAATCACCCTGTACTGTGCTAATAATAAATATGCTTAATTCGATTGTTCACGTAAATATGTGTACCTACTTGCCTCCATCAGCTGTGTCATTTACAGATAATTCTTAGAGAGATTACGTAACCCTACTATCATGCTATACAGGCTTTTCTACTTGACGTAACAGTAATTATTTTCAGTGAATGTACGGTAATTGTAATAATTAGAATTAGTTACGAACATTACGCAAAACACTTTTATAGTCGAGGACACAGGCAAGGATTATAAATCTAAAGTAAATGTACGTATGAAAGGATTGTAATCCTTTTGAATAATTACATATTTATCGCCTTTCGATGAAATCGTACATACAATAAAATTACAGTACGTTATAAAGGTAGCGTTACATTTACCTAGTTCAGCTGAAAGTTTACCTAGTAACGGTTCACAGCAAATTACACGACAGACATACAGACACATGTGTGGGCAAACTGGCTGCATTTTTATTAACCAATAAAATAAACTACGGATACTACGACAAAATTGAAACTTCACAAAAAGAAACTTCGTGATTTCATCTAATCGATTTATTTTCCGATGGGAAATAGTCGAGGGTTCTTCGATACAATCTGCAGGAGAAAGAACATGGCATCGTACTGTAAAACCGGCTCTAGTCGCGTATCTACTCAAGTATAATAAAAAATAATTACCTCCTAGAATTGTGAAACCTGAAATTGAATCATTATGATTAATTCTAATGACTAACTGTTTCCACGCAGTCTTTTTACGATGCGTGATGCGTACGAATTCAACCTGCAAAAGCAGACGTAACGTTTTACTCATTTTGTTCGATTGAATTCGACGATAGTTCAGAATATCAGCAAAAATATCCCTGGATTGAAATAATTGGCATTCGAGGTTTGACCACCAATATTACAAAATCAGACTAATAGAGAAAAAATTTGGAAAAGGGTTCGTCTAGCTGTAGCTGCCTGGTATACCGGGTGACCACGAAATGACGCTCGCCCTTATATCTTCTTTGTTTTACAAGATATTAATTTCAAATTTGGGCACGTCAAATAACGGTTAAATATGCATTATTTCAACGGTTTTATCACTTTCCGTCGCTTCCGGTTTCACCGGAAATGACACTAACTTTCGTTTTTTAAATGGAACACCCTGTATATTTTTACATTTTTGGATTCAGGAGGTCATTTTGAATACATTTAAGGCAAATTGAGATAAAAATATTATTGACAGACATTTTTATGAGCAAATTTAATTTTTGATCTAGGCGGCCGTGACCCCAAAAAAATGTTTTGTTTTGCTTCAATAATTAATCAAAAAATACAAATATGATATTATTCCGTATGACATTTGTGTTATAAGATCTTAAACATTTCGGAAATCGTTTTTCCAGAATAACTCATTTTTTTTAAATGGCACCATGGTGACTCACGATGTTATTTTAATAAACATTTCATTGCCGATAATTTGGTACCAAACACTTCATTATTTGTTCATATTATAATACATAAAAATTACATTCAACAAGATATAAATGAAGATAAAAATATTTTTTAACACTGAATTTCTATCAAATAGGTGCCTTTGAAATGTAACGAAAGAAACAAATGAATAGTTTGACAGCTCAAATGATATTTAAATCTATGAGAATCAGGTATTATTATGCTGCGTATTAAAAAATTATGGTTTATTCACAAAGTGACAAAGTGGTGTTCTTGAGCTGCTCTCTCGATATTGTCTCAGCTCCCGTTCTACACTTTCTTAGTGGATAGCGTTCTGCATATAAATCACGGTCTGCCAGACTATTTCTGCGACTTTCCCCGTATATCAACAGCATATCCACTTTGTCACTTTGTGAATAAACCATAATTTTTTTATATGCAACAAAATAATACCTGATTCTCATAGATTTAAATATCATTTGAGCTGTCAAACTATTCATTTGTTTCTTTCGTTACATTTCAAAAGCACCTATTTGATAGAAATTCAGTGTTAAATATTGAGTTTATTTTCATTTATATCTTGTTGAATGTAATTTTTATGTATTATAATATGAACAAATACTGAAGTGTTTGGTACCAAATTATCGGTAATGAAATGCTTTATTAAAATAACATAGTGAGTCACCACGGTGCCATTTAAAAAAAATTAGTTATTCTGGAAAAACGATTTCCGAAATGTTTAAGATCTTATAACACAAATGTCATACCACATAATATCATAATTGTATTTTTTGATTAATTATTGAAGCAAAACAAAACATTTTTTTGGGGTCACGGCCGCCTAGATCAAAAATTAAATTTGCTCATAAAAATGTCTGTCAATAATATTCTTATCTCAATTTGCCTTAAATGTATTCAAAATGACCTTCTGAATCCAAAAATGTAAAAATATACAGGGTGTTCCATTAAAAAAACGAAAGTTAGTGTCATTTCCGGAGAAACCGGAAGCGACAGAAAGTGATAAAACGGTTGAAATAATGCGTATTTAACCGTTATTTGACGTGTCCAAATTTGAAATTTATATCCTGTAAAACAAAGAAGATATAAGGGCGAGCCTCATTTCGTGGTCACCCGGTATATTCTCATTTGCCAGTAATTTTATATTAGCGTGAAATGGAAGCACAGAGGAGAGAATTAAACGTATTATGTAAGAGTGGTTGTCCTTTTGTTTTGACTTTTGTTTTATGACCAACCATCTACAAATTGCTGATGTAATCAATGACCTAATATACACACCTTGTACCACAATGTATTCCTCAAAAACACAGACAACTTTTAACTCAAACTCGCCTGATAAATTTGTAGTGACCTGTTTTTCAGATACGCGAATGAAATAACCGTTTCATGCACGCGATTCATGTGGTCGAAATAACGAGTCGAATCTACCGAGATATACACTGACAACCATTGTGAATTATTAAACAAAGCTTGTTAAACATCGCCATGACTGTATATGAAAAATTAAACACCATTTCGGAAGTTTTAACATCATTTTTAACAAGTACAGAGTGCATAAAATCATACCATTTTTATAACTAGAATGGGTAAAGGGACAGCTTCACATATATTTTCGACGACACGGCCATCCAAAAGAAAGAGGGATGTTAAATCAGGGGACCTTCCACATCATTTAGTGGTACCCTTTTCTCCAATCCACCCAACAGAAAACGTCTGATCCAAGAACTCATGTGCTAGGCGACCATAATACAAATGCACAGCATCTTGCTGAGACCAAAATATGTTTATATATTCAAGAGGTGATTAGAGTTTTATGTTAAATGGATGAGACAACATAAATCATGGTTTAGAGTTGAACTCACGGCTATCTCCAAAAAATTTCTCTGGTGGGATTTTACGATATAAGGTAGAAAGTAAATTTTGAAAAAGGGGATAAGAATGACTTAATCATTGCTAACGAAGTGAATCACTAAAAAAACAATTAGAATAATAGCCTACTTAGTTTTAACCCTGCCTAGTTATAATGTCCCTATTAACTTGATAAAGCCGAGATAAAGCAAATTTTCATTGTATTCATGGAAATGAAATTATAAATGCCAATGGTTACGAATTTTAATTAAACGCCAAAACCCAGAATAAAATACAATTCCGAGTACAATTAATTAAAATATGATACATTTTCCAAAGAATAAAAATCAATAAATAAAACTTCATAATAATTACTTATCTAACCATAATATTTGAATTATCTACTAGCGTTTCATATACCTAGGAATAAACTAAAAAAAAGTTTGTAGAGATAACGTTTGAAATTATGGAACGAGTCATTAAAGATAATAATACAAACTTATTTTTTATGTTCTAAATTCCAAATAATAAAAAAAATAGTTAAAATCGGTTAAAATAATACTATATTAAAAATTATTAATCATATCATTACATTTTTCACCATCATGGACGATTTCGGTTTCCCCATGCATTTTCTCAGTAGTTTCTTTTTGAAAAGAAACTTCTTCATTTTCATGTTCTTCTTGTAATGACTCACACATGACGCTTGCAGTGCCACAAACAACAGGGGAACACTTAAGTAAACGAAGGTCGCAGTCCCAACATTTTTTCTGCTACTCAAACCAGTTTATTTTGCGTTGACGAATTATATGAACTATTGTATACCTAACAAAGAAAAACAGCGTTTTCTCATTCATGCATTTCATTTGATTTTTTTATTTGACTATCAATAATAATAATTAACATAATGCCTTCGAATAGTACATTTCATATATAAACGCAAAAAGTTATCTGAGGGGGAATTTTTTTCAAAGGCTGGCCTGAGTTTTACACATAAACTTTTCAAGAATATAAATAAAAAGTTACTGCTAAGTAATAAATAAACTAAAAAGCAGAAGCCTTCCTCTTTAAAATATTTTTTTTATTTCATAAATATTACAAAAGTTAGTTATACTCTCGGTTATACTTCTTCCTCTGTGGTTATACTTTCTAAGATCGCAATTTCGCGAGCCTATGGCTGGATATATGCTCCGTCCGTCCCTGGTTTACATCTTCATTTAGATACATACACATAGATATTTTTTTATTTACTAAATACACCATCGGGTACATAATTTATACCATTATTTAGCGATTTTTTTATCTTACTCTATGCATGACATGCACATTTACCACAAAGATTTCTTATCAATCCATTGCAGGTTAAAACCTATAAAATATGGGATGTAACTACATAATATCCTCGTTTACCATCTGTAAATAAAGTTTCTAAATAAACCCGTACGAAACCCTGTCAACGAATTACTGTTATCCAAATTGTGTTATCAATTTGCTATGAATTACAGCCTTGATATGTTTTGCTTCCTCTACGACGGAATAAGGAAGCAAACCACGAGCGCCGACTTCATGGGCGCATCGGGAATTCTACCTAGTATGAATCCTATTGGATTTTTGTATAACAATAAACGTACACCTAAGCCCTAAATCAAATTAGATGGTTTTTACTTTTAAAGCTCGATGGTAATATTAATTATAGTGTAGCAGAGTAATATTAAAAATATATGTCCCGTATGCTGTCAGGTGCTATAAGCATGGAAAAAGGTTTTCGTTTGGTAGATAAGAGTAAAAAAACCGAGAAAAAAACGAAATTAGTCATTGGAAAAAATTACAACTAGTGCATTTCCGCCTCTTACGAAAAGAAAATGGCTCAATAGCACGGTATCAAAAGATATTTTGTATCATACGAGCATTCAACTAATTCCAATACTTTGTATAGAGAGTCACTGCTAAGACTTTCGAGCAAGGCGATCAATTATCTAATCAATATCTAAACTGAAACAATACATTACTGGTATTCCCCATGGTATTCCTGTCTTACCGATGAATCCTTAAAATAAGAGGAGCTGGTGAATGTTAATTAGAAAATGAGCCTTCACCTCAAGAATCTTGTGGGATCCGAGGATCATATAATTTTCTAAATAATATTCACCAGCTCCTCTTATTCTAAACCTGGGATTCATCGGTAAGACACTGACAGGAATATCAGGTATGTATTGCTCCAGTTCCCATACCAAAGAAAGAAGGCCGAATCAAATAATTGCTGTCGCATTACTTTGTCATCCAAATCCAGCATAATAGCTTGAATCTGTAGGATGTTTTTTCATCAATTTTATTCTTTCATATTGGCTTTCCCTCACGTTATCCTCGTACCATTATGAAGATGTAAATTATTCGACAGTTATTAGTTTATTACCTTGACCTGAACTGTTCATATGTTGACCATATTATCAATGTTTGCTATACGAAGAAATTAACAGACATGACGAAAGTGCAGATAGGTGGACAGATATCCATATTAGATGATTAATTAAGTGATCTAGAAGACCCGTCTTAAAAAATCTGCATGAAACTTGTATTTTTGTCGCTTACCCATTAAAATTTTAAAAACTGTGCGCCCATGAAGCCCACTGATCGATAAGGTCAAGGTGATACTGCGTGTTTTCTAACAAAATACATATGGATGTAACGGCCAAGAGCTCGAGCTTCTCAATTAGAGACGAGATAAAGGACCAGATACCAGATAACGTATAAATTTACTTCCTCATAGGAACGGACGAATCGCAATCGTGAAAAAAGCTACATCAATATTTTGAACAAATTTATACGATAACGACCAAAGAACCTTTTCCACTAGTATTAAAGTTGTCTACGTCATTGTAAGTAGTCGAGATTTTCGAGGATATTTTCCAAGTCACTGGTTAGCGTCCTTTCGCAGATCCCAAACATGCCCTCGAAAATCACTGACGCAACAATGGAACAGTCGCGCAGTGGCCTTGTCCTTCGTTTATCACCGCTATTGAACGTCGAGGGAATGTTTGTTTTGTTTTGCAAATCAGATTACACAACAAAGAGGGTAAATACAGTAAGTACCAAGTAAAGAATATAACGACAGTTACGAGGTATATTAATATCTAATATTTGAAGCTGTAAAGTAAAAATGAATATTAAAAACCACAGAATCGTCATTAAAATTTTATTAGATTTTTACATAATTTTGGATAAATTGAACTTTAGAGTTTTAGTTCTGAGGATTAATATTGGCAATAATAAGTATGAAAAAAAACCCGTTGTTTCTTTCATACATATCCCTATAATGTTTGACAAAAGTATTACAAGAACTTGGCGCAAAAATCAAAGAAACATGTACGACTGTGTAACAATCTCAGTTTGACATTTTGATGCTTGTGCAACATTTTTGCCTTTTTGTTGTTCTGGCAAAACCACCCAAAAAATCACATGGCTTAACTCTGGCTTACTGGGAATGTCTTAGAGTCAGTTGTACAAAAGTGGTTCAGCGAAAGTTCAGCTGATTTGGTTCAAAATCCAAGTTCAAAATCCAAGGATACCGATTGTTGCAAGAATCCTTGGATTTTGAACCAAGTGCAGCTGAACCACTTTCATACAACTGGCCCTTAAGATTCAGAAGGAACTTCTATTTTCTTCCTTTTTCGTAGCACCACATTCCGCATTAAATACGGTGGAATCTCAACAATCCGACTGTTAGTAGTCAGGCAAAGCTTATAATCCGGCGCATTATTGTAAAGTCATAAATGCGTTACCTCAATGATCCGGCGTTTAGATTACTTCGACGTCCGTTAAATTGTAATCCGGCATATCGACAGCGTATAAGTCTAGGATCATGGTTTACTCAAGTTGTTTTCCTCCGTTCCAGTAACCTGACGTTTCTGGTAACTCGTAATGTCAAGGAACGGGAGGTGTTGTGGGAGTGAGCTTCGAGGTGAGAATACATATAGTGTACAGCGTATCAATCTAGCAGATTTCTAACCTGTGGTAGTAGTCAGAAGTCCAATAAATTAATAAAAGACTCGATAAAAGAGATACATGTTTTGCCTGATTTTTCAAGCTCCACAGAAGAATATTGCCATATTGTGTTAATCGCAACCTAGAAATTTATTTGGGAATTCACCTCAAAAATAAAAGGTACTTTATATAAGAATCTATACCTATGTTTCAGAGATAAATAATTTGTGGCTAAATGTTAAGCAAAGATTTTTGGAAACGAGATGTCAAAAATTGACTTTCGAATTAATTCAAATGGATCATCCTGTATATTATTGAACAAGATGATGCACCACTGAACACTCTTTCTATATACATAAAATGTATTATTTTTTATTGTTTGGAACTTATGTTGTGGAACATCCAAACGAGATTCTTCTCTCTTTTATTATCCAACTGGATTTTCGCGCACTAGGTGGACACGCTGTATTCACCATTTCCATTAACCATTCATTAAAAACATGAAATTAGAAATAAAGATTTATGTTTTAATAATAAGATATTTTACTACGTTTACACCTTTGTCCTTACAGTTTCCACTTTAATTAAACTAGAAACAAACGTAACCGTTTAGTTAGGTATTAGTAGAAATCATTATCACGTTTTACTAAATACACAGCGTTAACTAGGTATGTATGTAATTTGATATTCAATCTAGCTAATTTATTACCTGTTTGAATTTTTGTTTTGGAGACATTTAGTCTACGAGACTCAGGGCCAACAAAAGGGGAGTGCAGGCGGGTGTAATTCCTGGGGCGCAGCGATTCAAATTTACAATTTGCATTTTAAACTGTTTAATTTAATATTAAAAAATTTCACCTTTCACCTTTCACCTGCGACGCAATGGGAGATACGTTGTGGTTGGATTCAGAGAGGCAGGGCCTTACTCAGCCTGAGGGCGATCACTCTTTCGGGAGCAGGATTTTAGACAGAAAACATACCCAGTATAGATAAATAGTTCTAGAAGTTAAATTTACTGTTTTTTCTTATGAAATCAGCAAAAAAATTGACTTTGCTACATAAATACCTACTTACGCATTTTATTTTTTTTAAATTACTCTATATTAGGATATATAAAAAATTAAAACCTATGTGGTACATTTTGTTTACATGTAGGATATATTTTGCTGTGGTACAAATAATGACCCATTGACCCTAAAAGAGTTAGCATTATTTTTTGACGAATTTCTTACAAAAGACCTGTAAATAATTTCTGGCAATTATAATTCATGATTTAAATTGAATCATCAATCAGTATTCGCTTGAAATTAATACAGTGGTTAACGTTTAACTTAATTATTGATGATTAATTTTGTAATTTGTATAAATTCACAATTTAGGGAGTTCCCGTTCACACCCACCACTTACCCACGTCAGTTATCAGTTTACAATTGAAGTTTTTTACGAAAATGCGAACTGAACGCCTTTACATCGTAATGAAACGATCGTTCCGTGTCACAAACATACATACTAACTACATCCTGAATGCTACTTACACTAAATTTGTGGTTGTAAGTTGTCCTAGTCAGCTGTGCGACGTTGTCAACAAGCGGAGTAACGTCAGGTCAGGTTATGAGACTTGGCAGCTATGTAACAAATATCGATTAGTCTTTTACTCTTTTTTTCTAAATTATGATGACACTAACCCACCCTACTGTGTAGGTTTTTCACACTCCACTGTCGTCCACTGTTGGCAAATACAGATAAAACAAATGAACACTAAAACGAGCGAATCTGTCATATATCAACCCGTTCGTTTGACACAAATATTATGACAAAAGGTGAAAGTAGACGACAACAACGAAGTTAAAACTCATCGGAATGAGTCGAAAACAATTTATTTGAACGTAGTTGTAACAATGCAGCGTACAGATTTTATAGTTTTAGCTAGAATGCATAAAAAAAAACTTTTTTTTAAATGTGAGCAAGGCGCAATCATACGTCCTCTGCAAACGAGTGTCAGTTTTAAACTGAAAGGAAACCAGCTAGGATAGAACGAGACTGCTCTCTAGCTGGCTTTGATAAACATCGTGCGCGCTACTCCACTACAATAGACCCTGTGAATCGAACAGTTGTAATTACACTTGCGCAATGGGGCTACTGAGGTTGCCAGATCATTGTGAAATTCCCGTAAGTCATGAAAAATTCAGTGCGGGATAAAGAAGCATCTTGATTCCTAGTCATGCATTTGTACTTAAAACATCCTTCCAAACGATATTTTTCGACAAAATATTTCTACTGATTATTGTCGTAGCTGTACAGACAATGGATGACGGGCACGTGACCTTACAACTAACCTCAAAAATATGCATTTATCTAAAATTTTCGGATGTTACGTTTTATCAAAATTTCTGCTTGGATCCTGTACTATCAACCAAAATCTTGTTCGGTGCCTTATTAATAAAGTTTTAATTGCCTTGATTTATTAAAATAAGATTCTATTTGTTGGTTAGAATTCCAACCTGTAATTGGCAGTCTATTTTTAATAATCTACAATATTGAAACTTTTTACTGTCTGAGAGACTGAGAGAGTTCTTAAATGTTATAACAGATCCAAGCTAAAACTACAAAAATTAAAATTGAAAATAAATTTGCAAAAACTAAAAATACAAGGTTATGTTAGTCATATGATGCGCATGATCAATAGAGTAGGTACCTAGTTGAACAGATCTCCGATTACATCCGAAAGTACATAAAAACAACATGATAACAAAATTGACACAAAAGAAAAGAAGCAATTAATGGAAACTTGTGTTATTCTTTTAAATACCCATAAGATTATCAATGCGATTTTTGGAACAGTGTTATTTTTACCTCCTCTTTGAAAAGAGTACCCGCCCAGAAAAATGAACTGTTTTGGTTGGCATTTTTGGTGGTAGATCTTTTTCCTTAAATAGTAATTTGACAGTCGCTAGAAGACAATATTGATCTAATGTGTTAACCGATATGATGGAGAATGATACCGGTTACCTCGAAGATCAGTTGGTATTCCAACAGGACGGAGCCCCTCTGCATTATGCACTGCTGTTCAAGAGTACTTGAATAAGGTTTTCGGTTTAATAAATTGGAAGGAGAGGTGCTATTAAATGACCTCCACGGTCGTCAGATTTATCTCCATTAGATTTCTTTTTATGGAGTCACTTCAAATCTAAATTTTATGCAACTCAACCAATGTCCTTTTAGAAGGTTTACATAGTCAACGAATGCCGTCAAATCACTCCAGCTCCGCTTAAAATTTGAGAGATGGTTCCTCACTCCGCTTATGAATTGAAGAGACCCGATCGACAATACTCTTGATAGTCTTGATAATAAAATCGACCGGTTCAAACGTTTTTCGGAAAAATTATCATACAAACGGAAAACATGTCTGTTTCATTTTCGAAGCCAATAAAAGCCATATGGCTGATACTTACATGCGGTGGTGAAACATAAACATTTATATGAGCAATCAGAATTTTGTTAGCTTTACAGGAAGACAAGATGGTCGAGACATCAAGAATTCAAAACATTTGATGTGGAAGAGAACCGAAAGCTCTTCTACAAATCAGAATAGTTTGGTCCTACCGCCGAACACATTGTGGAAAGTGGGGGTATAACCATAAAATTATGCTAAAGAAAATTAATTTCTTATCTGGCAACGCAGCTCTCATTATTTAAAAGGAAGTTCATTTTCCAGCTGATTGTCACGTGTTACACGGAACAAACGTCGCGGTTTCCACAAAATGCCTTCTGTACTAACCAATGACATGTTTGTTTTTACAAAGATCCTATACGAGCCAATACACGATAAGTTAGTAGTTGTCTGTAAAAGTCGTGCTCACCTACGAGACTTTGACATCAAACGTTAACCATGATACTAAAACCGTACAGATAAGCTCACGCGCATGACATGTTATCGCTGACGTCAACCTGTGACAAATTTTTAAATTTTGTGAGGGCTGTCATAGTTTAATCTCTAAAATGTACGCATTTTAGTTTGTTTACTTCGATTATTGTGTTTTAATTCGGTGTGAACCTATTCACAGTGAATAGGTTATATTAGTTATTATCAGTTTTGGCTCTGTGTTTTGGTGTATTTAATATAGTATAAACAATGGTTTAATGTGCAGTGATGGGTTGTACCAGTAACAATAATAATGGAAGAAGTAAAAGCTATTCGTCTAGTTGCGATACTTTAGTTTTCCTGCTGCTAAAGAAATTTGTTTATGGATTCAATCGCTAAAATATGTTCGAGGCATTTTTTGGATGATGATTTTTATGTTAAAGAAAAACTATTCTAATTGCCCAAAAATAAGTGGAAGTTTGGCGCTTTTAATAGCCTGCCTGCTTTAAGTTTCCTGTACCTAATTGTATACCTGTGCTTTATTTAACCGTAGCCAAAAATGATTTATTGTGTTAAATTGTTAACAATTCCTGAATAAAACCTGTTATAAAGTCTTAATCCGAAACTCCTGAGTTTTCCTTATAGGTTTAATATAAAACTCCTGGCTTAACAGTTTCTTCACTGCAGCTACCTAAGCGTCTATTATCCTGCTAATAGATAAAAAAATGGTGTTTCTGCATTCTAAAACAGAAATTGGCGCTCGAGATACACCGTCCAGATCACACCGCCGCCGCGCCGCCCTCAAGGCGTCAAAATAACCATCTAAGAACCTCCGCGGAATGAGGGAAGGTTACAATATTCGTATATATAATTTGAAACGAATTGATGTAATTTGTTTTCTATAAGTAAATTATATTGAGCCTTGTAAATGCAGAACCTGCTTTAGGACTGAATTACGAAAAATTAGTTATTGGTACCACCCTCTCCTGTTTCTTTTAAGGACTTATGTATATTAACGTCCTGGCGGAGTTTAGTTTAGAGCTATTCTGTGTAAAGCATGTACTGCATTTACACGCCTCATATTGTGTACAATGTCTTGTTTTTTATTTTGTATATTTAAATAATATCCAAAACAGTTATAACAGTTAAATTACAAATTACAACGAAATTTTCAATAACTTTAAACCAAAAATGCCTTAAAAGCTAGCTTCCCCATATATCGGTTAACATTTTTGTCACAGGTTGACGTCATGCGCGAAGTGGTTCAAAATTCGTTCAGCAAGTGATCATATCTGTAGGTTTTAGTATCATGAACGTTAATCCCCATTCATTATCTGTCAGTGGCCTGCATCAGGGAAAGAACAGCCAATCAAATATTTTTCTAATTCAAAAAAACAAGTCACAGAATGTTTCTAATTAATCTAATTGTTACAATAGAGTCAAGAGGCAACCATAAAGTTTAAAATTTTGAATTTTTGTTTGTTTCATAATTCCCATTTTTTTCAAATTCATAGTGATTTCAAATCCAGGTTTGCTCAATCTTGTCTTGGTAGATAGAAGAGAAAGCGGGATCATAGTCATTTATCCATTTTTTGGGATATATTTGATATCAACTTTAAACCCATCCGAAGAACAAAATGGGTACACCTTTTGGGGACTTAGGAATGAAAAAATATAAACACAGAACGAATAACTGACAAAGGCATAGTTTGCTTTATAAGTAGTATAAATAGTTAGGCTTTAGTCATCTTCCGATGATGCCCAACTTGGTTGTCCAAAAGGCCCAAAAGGTTGTCGTGATTAAAGTACCACAGCATACGATCCAGTCCTGTGACAACCATTTTTGCAAAATTAAAACGTGCACTTTTATGAAAATCTATAAGGTGTACAGTGACAAATGACAAACAGTGATTAACATAGCCGCAACATTTAACATGCTGGTCATTTAATACTTATTTTCACGTTCTTTATTGCTATATTCTTCTTGGAAATTTACCACAACATTATGCACCGTCACGTACACCACCAGGATGTGAATAAAAAACAAATAAATTCATGTAATACCATACATCTATAGTCGGCATTTATGAGTATGACTGTGGCCAACTCATATAATTATAATTACACGGCAAATTTTACCACATTAACCCATTCTATATCAAAAGCTTTAATAGCCCTATTAGTAATAAACTGTTAATAGCAGAGACTAAATAGTGTCTGGTTATAATGTGTGACAAAGTATCCGTCATGTTAATTATGTTGTAAATTGATTACCTCGATAACCTACGTCACATAGAGATTAGTTAAATATTTACGGAAACGTTTTAGAAAAATCAGCTTAGATTTTTAATGGTTTGATTTAAAAGTACGTTTTTCTTCGTTTTTTAAACTGATGGAAGCTATCTCAGAAAGCGCAGGTTTTCTAGTGTGCCCTGACTCAACTGTCCAATATCATCTTGTAAAATATTATCCCACATCCCATAGTAAATTGGCCACTATTACTACAATTGACCATATTTTTGAAAAATTGAAAATTTAAATTCGCTTTATTTTCTTAAATGTGATTATTCCGAGTTTTGTAATATTTATAACGAGGCTAAAAAGAAACATAAATTTCTTTTACATGAGACCATAGAGATAGAATATTCTATCTCTATGCATGAGACAAAGGGAAAATATTACCAAAATAAAATATTTTCTTCAGATAATCCAACAGAAGCTGCCTGGAATACTATATCTAACCTTTCGAATAAAACAAAAATTCATACTAATTTTTTTATTAAAAATAACAATACATTAATTCAAAATCCTCATGAAATAACTAATCTATTTAACAACCATTTTATAAATGAACTTCTAAAAGTAATTACGGATATCAGTTATAACAATACAAATAATTGCAATAATATCATTTTCAATGCTAAGTCCTATCCTACCATTTTCTTAAAACCTTTTGTTGAAGTTGAAGTTCATAATATCTTGAAAAATAAGTTAAAAAATAAGTGGTCTGCTGGCCCGGATTCTGTTAAAGGTATTAAAAGAAGTTGGTCTCAGCATTATAAAGCCTTTGATTTTTCTAATAAATCTATCTTTGGTTCTTTTCCCACTAAACTTAAACTTGGTAAAGTAACTTCTGTTCATAAAAAGGTGATATGTCATCTATAGATAACTATAGACCAATTACAGTACCTTCTTCATTTTTGAGTATGCCTTCTTGGATAGACTAATACATTTCGTGGATAATCAGAAAATTATAACAAAAAATCAACACGGGTTCCAGTCTGCAAAATCAACCAGCACTGCGATTCACTCGTTTTATGAAGCAGTGCTAGAGGTAATTGAGGCAGGCGAATGTCCTGCTTGCGACCTCAGTAGCGCATTTGATTGTGTCAATCACGATATTTTAAATGAAAAATTGTCCTTATATGGGCTCAGAGGATTATCACTAAACTGGGTAACCTCATTCTTAAATAACCGTAGTCAGTAGATATGTAAATATCAAGTATAAAGAACAGTCAACCACTCATGATATAAACTCTGATCATCTAAACATCAATCAACATGAGAGTACCACAGGGCTCTGATTTGGGTCCTGTGTTATTTTTATTATACATTAATGATATTGACAATATTGCATCAAATATTCATTTTACTATTTATGCCGATGATGCTTCTCTTTTAGAAACAATATGTAATGATCTTCTTCAAAAACTGAATACTTGGTTTTTTAATGCACAAAAAACCCACTCGCTTGTACTTCACAATCGTCAAAAAGCAATTAGGAATTTGGATTTGAATATACACTCCCGTAAATAATAAGGTACAAGCAAAATTATTGGGAATTGAATTTGATAATAATTTAACGTGGAAGAGTCATTGCTCAAATCTCTGTAATAAATTAAATTCAAATTTGTTATTTGTTTCGGAATCTACAGAATGTGCTTAGTTGGCAGTAGATTAACATATGGCATTTGTTTCTGGGACGAGTTAGTCAAGTTTCCTGATGTGTTTATTATGTCTGGCCTTTTTATATTTTGAATTGTGTATTTATATATTTTTATCGGTTTCAGGATATTAATCCTTTCTTGACGAAAATCCATTATAGTATAGAAAAATTTTTAATTGAAGAGAGAAGAAAAAAAGCAAGCTTCAATTATTCATCCTTTGTTTACATATGCAAAAGTAGGCTGGTAAATAAGTCATAACTAAAGTTGTACAGTAATATTTATTGTTTGTACGGTAATATTACAATACTGTCAATAACTGTCAACAGATGAAATAATAAATAATGAAACTATAGGGCTATTTATTAATATAAACAGACAGAAAACTCCAAACAATAATAATTAAATACTGAAATCCAACTGAAATGTATTTTCAGGCAATCCAAGGTCCATTTTTATGTAGCCGTTGTGACATTAAAAATGTAAACATTTATGTAATATGAAAGAAGATAACAAATAAAAACAAACAAAATATAACTGTAACCATGGCGACAAATCAACCCATACAGACTTGACCAACTAATGAAATGAAAACGTTATTAATAAGAGAATATCAAAAGGTAATATCTATTAATAATGTCTTTATTTTCTGAAACCGATAAACTATTGAACAAATCATGGATGTTATGAATCATAACAGCCTTAGATGTCATAAAATCCTCGCTCTATACGAGCTCGGATTTTAAACCGACATCTGCGGCAGTTATGATAGTCATAACATTCCTAGATATGTTAATAGCTACAAAATAAACTCAAATTTGCCACTAATAATGAAATTCACCAGTTCAATACAAGACAAGAAAATTATTTTTATATTCCGTTTATGAGATTAAAATCTTATCAAAAATTCACCAAATTGTTTAGGTCTCAAAATGTTTAATAAACGTCCAAATAATATAAAAGTGTGCACAACTTTGGATATCTTTAAAAAATTACTCATGTTAGGTTTAATTGAAATATGTCCATACTCTTTAACTGAATATTTTAATTTTAATTCTTCTAAATTTGACTCACTTGTAATTTAAAGTTATAAGTAACACAATTTGATAATTTTATTGTTTGTCATTTTATTACATGATAGACTTTTCCTAAATGTAAAATTGTCGTGTGGAATAAATGTGTTATTATTATTATCTATACGGATTTTTAAATGGCAGTTAATATGATACTAGGCTATCGCTATCATACAATTGAAAAGTTTTTTTTTTTTTACTTTTTTATTTATCTTTATAGACTATCTGCGTAATGTCTACTAGCGCCATGCGTGGAATTTTTCCGCATTTTTGTACTGTGACTTTCGTATTGTTACATGCGTCATATTGGGTTTTTAAATTTTTTCTAGAATAAAAAATATATTGTTTTCTTCGAGGTTTTCTTCTTCCAACGGTTTTTAATCGTGAGTACATACAATTTTTCACAAAGTAAATATAATTTTCATTAGCATTGTATTTATTTTTTGTATTAAAACTGTTAAAATGATTTTATTTGCATGTCATTTTGAAAACCAGATTTTTTCGAAATAGAGTTTAATTTTGATTTTTACCTGTCAACGAAGAGAAAAGTTGAAAAATTAATAAAATCTAATCACCTCATGCATGTGAGGGAAACCCAAAAAGAGACAACGACAATAATTGAAGATTTCTGACATCATTAAGACGAGAATATCACGTCGATTTCGAAACTAGGTGTAGGCAAGACTCAAAAAACGTTAACGCATCCCGTGTCTCTTTGAGAGATCTGGACGCTAATCCTTAAAGGAACATTGTCATCTTCGGCTGTATCGTCGACTGCGCGGCCAGTAAGGACACGCTGATTCCTTCAGTGTAGCGTCGTGCGGTCTAGAACATCTAAGGGCATCACATACCTGTTACCTATTGCTCAATCTCGTGCGGCTAGAAACCGCCTGTCTCTCTAAGAAGAAAATTTTGAACGCCAACAGTAAAAACAGCACACAGAAAGAGACCAGAGCCCCAAACCGGCGCGGCGGGCTTTTGGGATATGGAAATACGCCTAGTTAACATGGCTTGAGTCTCGTTCATTATCGGAATTAACCAGACAAATCGCTCCACCAACTAAGAACGGCCGTGCATCACCACCCACCGAATCAAGAAAGAACTCTCAATCTGTCGATCATTCCGGGTCTAGTGAGATTTCTCGTGTTGCGTCGAATTAAGTCGCAGGCTCCACTCCTGGTGGTGCCCTTCCGTCAATTACTTTTAGTTTCAGCTTTGCATCCATACTTCACCGGAATCCAAAAGCTTTGGTTTCTCGAAAGCTTCCCACCAAGTTTTTGGAGGAACGCCGACTGGTCCGCGGGCATCATTCGGTCTCACTTGCATCAGTACAAATATCCATTATATCGTTTTATATAGTTCCTTCTTGTTGAAAGAAACAACACAATACCGAACTTCGCCAATCGGCGAAGAAATTCAAACATTCTGTCGACCTTTCGCTGGATTGAACGCGACAGTGTTTCTCGAAAAAATCGAGGATACGTTTTAAATGTTCTCGCTCAGAGAGAGGAGACTTGTCGCAAAAATTACTTTTTGGTTTTGTGGAAAATTAATAAAACCGTATGTTTTCGGTATTATTCTGCTTATTTGCACAATTGACCACAAACATTTCCATAAGAACGGCGTTTGCTCATATTATGAGCGTGGGGTTATGTCGTACAACACAAAACACTGTACCGCTAATACGCCCGACGATAAATCAAGATGTGTCGTCTACAACACTTCTCATTTACCTTACAGTTAATAATATTCATGAACTTAAAAACTTACAAAACGATTATAATAAAATAATAAATAAAAGCAAATATTTCGCATATTAGCTACGTTGAAAGGTCCAGTACAAAACTTATTGAACAGGCCGCCGCGAGCGCTAGTAGTCACGAATAGGTAAGCTCCGCCTTTCTGCAGATAGTCTATAGTTCCTTCACTTAGAACCTAATGAGTATACTACCAACGAATGAAAATCAGTCGGACTTACGCCAATTCCGTTCCTAATTAGACGGACCACCCACCGGACCACCAATCTGTAATTGCTGTCAAATATTAGACAGTTTTGAAAAATGTCAAACTAAAATTCACGTTCTAATTTGGATTTAGATAAATAGACCTAATGAGTAATCGCTAGTAAACATTTTAAAAATGTCAAAGCGAATTAAAAAGTCTTCAGTTTCTTTAGAGGTAAGAATGTATTTAGATACATTTATTTTTCATCAGGAAAAGTTGTTTGTAAAACAAATTTCTATCCAAGTTACTACTAATATTGTTAACATCTGGGTTATGTTTCAGCGCAGTGCTCACAGACTTTTCCAAACTATCGGCTACCGAATTGGTAAGACTATTGGCAAAGGAACCTACAGTAAAGTTTGCATTGCTATTAACGGTCAAGGACAAAAATTTGCATGTAAAGTTATAAACAAAAGATATGCTGGAGAAGATTTTATTGAAAGGTTCTTGCCTAGGGAATTAAGGTGAATATCGTGAAATAAAATTACATATTTTTTTACCGTATCTGACGGGTGTCACCTCATATCTGTTGGGGTATTTGGAATACCTAATTGAGATAGAAATGCAACATCTGCGAACCTTATATTTTAAAGTGTATGCGAAGTAGATTTTTCTAATGTTTCGTTTTGTAAATGCCGATCAGAATTGGAAGGATGTCGAGAACCCTTTGGTTAAAGGACATAAAAAAGTAAAATTTTTATATCTGTGGTGGCAACTCACTTAGTAGCGGAAATTTGACTGAGGAGTTAATTTTTTGGTTAACTTCATTTGCATTTCGTGTACCTACCAACCTATTAAATTCAAGAAATTTTAAGGCATGGCTTAAGATAAAGGTATGGTTTAGTAATTTTAAATGAGACCTACGCGATTAAACTGGATGTATTTATTATTGATCACCATTTCCATCTCCAAATTCAATTTTTTTATATCAATAAAATGATGAAATTTAACTTATATTTTATATAAATATATGCCAGTAAACTGACTATACCATACAGAAACTATTTATTCATTCGTCCATTTTCTCTACTCTGGAATACCGAGCTGAATCAAATAAATTAATATTTGTGAAGGTTATAGTTAATGAGCTGCTGGGCAATGCATGAGTAAATTTTGTACAAAGATGCCCGTCATTATGTTACCTAGCGCAAATTTTTGTAGGGCATCTTTCCCCCAACTAAAGCAGATTGAGCCAAATGGGTTTAATGTTTAATGCTTATCAAATAATAGATGTATTTTTTTTTAAGGATAATAACCGCAATAAAACACCCAAATATAGTTACGGTGTACAAGATATTAGAAATAAATCAAGTTATTTACATGTTTATGGATTATTGCAAAAATGGAGACTTATTAGAATACATTAGAAATCATGGGCCCTTCACGGAAGAAAAAGCCAAAATCATATTTAAGTAAGAAATCCTGTTTAAAAGTAAAATTGCCAGATAAGTTATTTTCCCATATGGCATTGCTTCAAAAACTTATGCTGTACTGTTCTTTAGAAGGAATACTCAATATCAACCCTTCTACACGTCGTCTGGTCATCGTGAGCCAAAGATAATCAAGATTCATTACTGATGGCCACTATGCAATTCTATTTCTAAACTTATCTTGGTAATAATATTTATACTTCTCGTCAATACCGACGGAAGGATATGAGTTAATTCAAATATGTTTGATCTACCTATCAGAGGAAACATTTATCTGGCAATTCCTAATAATTTCAATTTTCAATGGCAAATTAACCTAATTTTAAACATATTGCAGGCAAATAGTGTATGCTGTATATTATTTACATAATTTAGACATTGCCCATAGGGATTTGAAATGTGAAAATGTTTTTCTCATGGCAAACAACCAAGTAAAATTAGGGGATTTTGGGTTTGCTAGGTACTGTAAAAATGGACTTGGTGAACATATACTGTCCGACACTTTTTGTGGGTCAGCCGCATATGCAGCTCCAGAAATTTTACAGGTAAACTTACTTTGTGTGTATTATATCCTTAAATAAACTAAACTGAGTAAAGAAAATGAGGAAGTGATTGTATTCGCTAATTCGCTATCATATCATGTGTTTTTTTTCTGGATGGTGAACTTAGTCGACTTACAAATTGTACGAAATACAATAGAGCCATTGTCTAAGCCAGTTCCTCACAATCTAAAATGCATCTATCAAGAAGACGAAACGTTAAGCATACAAATTTATTGTTGGTTATATCCTGTTAAAAAACTTGACCTTTTTAAGATAAGAATTTTTCTTTCAGGGAGTTTTTTATGATCCCAAAATGTACGACATTTGGGCGTTAGGGTGTATTTTATATGTTATGTTGACAGCGTCGATGCCTTTTGATGATTCCAACATAAAAAGGATGGTAAAGGATCAATTGAGTCGATCGATATATACAGTGACAATTTTATGGTCTGAAAATTCCAGTAATATGAAAAAACTATTGAAGTACGTATTATTTAGGTATTACAATTTTTTTCTATTTAACGCAGGATGCATACATTTTTAGCTCCCTTTTGGAACCAGATATGACAAGAAGAATAACGATAAAAAAAGTTGCAAACAGTTCATGGTTTGAAGAAGGTAGTTTTAGTAAACTTAAACGCTTACTCTCAATATCGGACAGTTCGTTATTTTAAACGATAATGTTAATTTTTAACTTTCTGTGAAATGATACTGGTATATTATTTAATAAATGTACCAATGTTTTTCATTTGTATTTCTACCAACATTCCACAGGCATGAAAAAATAATGTATACGCAGAATAAGCAAACGAAAAACTTACTAAAATTATATTATGTTGTAACAAAATGGAGTCTATTTGTAGTATCTATTTATTGTCCTCTTATGAAATCTAAGTTACACTATTTAGAATCACACTCTACAATACATAGCATGTATACTTATTTTTAATTATTTAGGATAACATCTACCAATAAAATCATTTTAGGGAATAATATCTGTATACCTTCCTAATTCATACTATAAGCTAGACGAAAATTTTCCAAAACTATCAGTAATCAAAATTAGAATAAGATATTGAAGATATTGTTTCACCAAAGTCAATTTGGTCAATTGTAACTGTGGATCCATTTTTGAATATAGATTAAATTGGAGGAGTGAAACAATCTCGTTTTATTCCTAGAATATTTTAATTACATCATTTTCTGAAATTTATTTTACCTACATAAATCTATGCGCTTTTTCTCTACAATTTCCGACTCCTTAAAGCGAGATTTGGTATCCTAACTTTTTAACTTAACGCAGTGACAATTTATTGATTCAACAAAGGGGGGACGCAACTGATATATTTAGAGCTGGTGGCTAAATATATTTTTATTTGGGCGTAAGTCATTATACGCCCCGAGACACAATCCTAGCTATTCCAATGAGCCGAAAATCATATAGAAAGTAAATGAGGAGCACGGCAAAACTTTTTGAATTTTAATAATATTCGGGTGGTCCTAGTCCGGCGATCGCACTCCACCCTAATCTGCCCCCCCCCCCCCCAGGTGTACGTGTCTTTGAAAATTGATTGGTATACTCCTCCTTAGTGATATAGTGGGTAAAAAAAATCACGCAAAAAACCTTCAGATGCCGCGCTTCCCCCAGTTTGAGAGATATCGAGAATGAGACAGGGTTGGCTTCAGTTGTTACTAAATATTGAAGTTTAATTGTGGAACAAGTTCAATAGTTCATTATATAAATAACCACAAATCACAAATTATATTATAAATAACACTAAACAAATCACAAGTATGAACCACTACACTAAATAATACTTAACAACATGAAAACAGTCGCACGCACAAACGAGGCGGAAGTCAATTCTGTACTCCAAAACCATGTGTTATCTAACTGGTGACCGCAGTAATGGGTGCGATCTGCGCATTATTATTTAGTAAGTCAATTTCACGTATTTCGCTCTAGAGATAATTATTATTTTTTAAGCAATCCTGTAATACTTCCCAGAGAAATTAAGATGCCAACATACTTTTAGGTTTCAAATTATCTATGCGTTATTGCTTCACTTGGCTCTTATAGAGAGATTGTGAATGTAGGTTTTCCATGCAATTTTTTAAGTGATTTTCTTCAACCCACTATATCGCCAAGGTTTGCTATACTAACTCCTACCAACATGGAGCAGTATAGGTATGTATATACAATACAAAATACACGTAACTGATAAGTGTGTTGCAAATCTATAACTGGTAAATATATTGACTGAAATAATTACAAATTTAATACATATATACACGTGTTCCTACTCTCTTCTCACTCCAATCGACTTTATTTTCTATTTGGGAAAGTACGAGTAAACAATTAATATATGCCCTATATTTGCCATGTATTAGACCTTATTTAAAATGTTCAGTTAGTGTAGCGTCTCAGTATAAAGACTGACTAAATTGATATTTATTTGTAAAAACATGCCACATAAATTATAGTAATATGTACCTAATTATCGATTTATTTACCTGCTATATTTAACCATTTTAAAATAATAAGAGGGAACAGTTATCAGAGTTTTAAATAAAAATGTGATACAGTTTTTCTTTACTTTATTTAAAATCCAAAAATAATGTCATGAAATAATTATTCCCAGTAAACACATGATGTGTGGCATTCTGTTGGCCCAGTAGAGTTATTGATGGTTTTGTGATGTTGCTGGTTAAGCATTAATGATCCATTACAAGTTGTGTACAGTCCTACCAGTAGTTTATGAATGACGTTTTACCATTTTAGTACCAATAATGGTTTACTGAATTTCTGCCAGTATTTTATACATTGCATTATTGCCATTTCAGTACCAATAATGGTTCATTGCTGGCACAATCTACTTGAGTCTGCGCTTGCGCGTCACATTCCGTACCACCACTATCATTCGCCATTTTAACCTGTGGTGGCGTCAGTCGTCAATGTCGTTAGTAAAGAAAAGTGTTTAAGCAGTTGTTAGTGTAAAGTGTTTGAAATATGGATAATATAGGTACTGATAAACAGTGTAATTTAGAAGTAAAAATTAAAACCGTCATATCTTTTCCTGCCGCCTCCTTCATTACAAATATCTCTCAAAAAAGTTACGAACCATCAAGAAAACAGGGTTATTAACCGACAAACCCGAACAATTAGTTTCTCTAGTAAGTGAAGTGAAACAACAAAAAAAAATAATTGTTGTGATAATCCTTTGTTACAGGTAACGTACGTCAGATGAACTTTTTGAGTGGATATCGATTTGTGTCTTTTGGTATAGAAATACCCTATACTTAACTGTGATAGGCCGCGCCTAATCTACCCAAACACCGGTCACCTGCATTTTTTGGCAAAAACTAGTTCTTAGGTAGATTTAGGTAAGCAATAAACTAAAAATCATATGTATAAATGTATATGTAATTATATGTACCTATATTGATGTTTACCTTGGAAAAAAGTTTTTTGTTATAGTTTTAATGATACAAATTGTTTTTATTTGTTTTACAATAAATATGTTAATAAATATACTGCCTTTCATTGAGAAAGTAACATTTGTATTTAAATGCTATATATTTTTATTTAATATGTTCAAATACTAAAATGTGAATAGCACTCAGTGGCAGCTTTGAAAAATGGGATCTATTTAATTTGTAAATGGTTTGTAAAATATGTGCTGTTGGCTATTTAGTGTGCTAATATAGGCACAGTGTGCTCAGTGGCGACTGATGAAATTTAGTTTGTAATTTCTACTTATTGTAGCGTAGGTATAACTACCAAGACTAAATAAAGAAGTTTTGCAGAACAAAATTGAGCTTAAAATTTGCGAAAACAGTTGCCAAAAATGCGATTGCCTTCCCTGATAATAAATGTTGTGGATAATTTGAAAAATGTTTGCAAAACATTTTTTTCATATTTCATATTGTAAATTTTGTTTTTGATTAAATTTTTATACTTATCGTATTTTTAAATGTCAACTTTATAAAATATTAATACAAATTGAAATCCGTAGATAAATTTGACATTTGAATCTGAAAGAAAGTTTCGCAAACATTTTTCAAATTATATCTACAAAATTATCAGGGGCAGCAAACCCATTTTTGGCAACTGTTTTCGCATATTTCAAGTTCAATTCTGTTCTGCAGAACTTCTTCATTCAGTCTTAGTAGGTAGTTAATTTAAAGTGTCGCTTGACTCTCGCTCCAATACGAAGAAATGACAAATTAAATTTCACCAGTCGCCACTGATAGCACTGTACCTATATTGGCACACGAAATGGCCAATAGCACAGACAGTACTGGTTAGACACTGGTAACAGATTATTGGTCTTGGAGTGGCTGAATAATGGCTGAATTGTGGTCTAATAATGGCCCAATGTTAATTAAATGAAATACCAGTGGAGGCTAAGCAGTGGCGACACATTACTGGTTAAATGATGGCAAAATCTCTGATGGCCGGTGGGACATATTTTTTCCGGTCCAGCACAGTTCAGTACTAAGCAGCCATCGAAGTACCATTGATGAGTTAGATGGCAGCTTGTGATTTACCATTATTGGGCCACGTATGTTGTGTTTACTGGGTTGTTAAAGTATCTAACTGAAAACTAAAATCTAATTTCAAATTCAGTAAAAATTGAAATTGAATTCGTGTCTAATATAAAGTTCTAGTGTAAATTGCTTCATAGAAAAATGTCTTTTATTTTCTGTCACCTAAACTCATTTAAAAAGTAGTAAGATTAAAATTCAAAATCACAATGAAAACAGACACTATAATAGTTAACAGCAAAAATTTAGATCGCTCAATAAACTGTGAGCAAAGTAATCAGTACAGTAAATAATATGGAAGCCCAAGATTTTAAGTACACTTAATATACGAGTGTTTTAATAATAACAATTAAAGTTAAATTATGTCATGCTTCTAATTTTTCGGATATTGATTTGGCCTCGTTAATTTCCAGTGGCAGTCTGACTTTAACGTCAAGTGGTTTTGATGAAAAACCATCGCGGCAAATTGCAGCTATTTCACTGGCATCCTTACCCCTTGTTTCAGGGAGGTACATCCTGCAAATATAAACAAAAACATGTTAATATACTTAGTGGGTATATTGTTCAATTGTTATTATAAAACAGACCTGATGAACCTGAGAACTACCGAGGCAGTCTGGGTAGATCGTTGGGACTGATTTAAATTTACTTTTAAATTATTACTTACTTAACAAATATAAATAAAGCAATCGAAAAAGCGGCAAATATAAAAAATGATGCTGAAGGTCCTATGCATTCCAGCATCGTAGGAAAAGTCAAACCTACGATAAAATTGGCACCCCAATTCGACATACTTCCTAGAGCCATTGCACTTGGTCTAGGGCCAACTTCAAATAGCTCAGATCCAATAAAGTATGGTATAGGACCAACACCTAGGCCATAACAAATCACGAAGCCCAGCACCCCTACAATGCTGATATAAGGCACCCATGAATAAGATTTCTAAAACAAAAAATAATTACTGCTTTTAAAAATTCTTTGTTGCCTTTGATAACGACATTTTTGGACAATTTCACCCTTTAACAATAACTACAACAAAAATAGGTGACTGGGGGAAATAGTGGTACCTATACATTTATTTTCTTTTAAACACGTTGAAGTAGATGCGCGTCAGCAGCACGTGGTCGATTCCAGCAAAACATATTTTTCTAGTTTCCTATAGCACATGTTGTCCTTTTAGAATAACTGTTTCTGATGCCTCACTGTAAGTATTGCAACCATGAGAAAATCACTCTCCTTCAAATTTCCATATTTCTGATGTAGTAAATTATGAAAATAAAGTCACTTAATTTTATAGCTTTATCTGCCTGGCTACTATAAGAATATAATGCAGTTTACACAATTAGGAACGAAATACAGTACCCCACAAAATTTTATATTCAACTTGGAAACAAAGATGGGTTTATAGTACGAAAAGCGTGAATTAAAAAGAGAAAACAAACGGTGAATGTGTAACGCCCACACGGCGAGTGACAGCGGTAAAGACCGAAAATTAGAACACCTAAAAACTTGGGCAAAAAGCGCCGCCAAAGGAATTTAATAGACAATGCTGGGTCATATGCTATGTCAATGAAAGCATCAGTTAATATCGTTTTATGTATGCCGGTTACTCATGTGGTCGACTTGCATACATACGGTAAGTGATACCCTATTAAATTCGTTTGGCGGAGTTTTTTGCCCAGGTTTTTAAGTGTTTCAATTTGAAATAGAATGGAGAGAGAGGCGTGTCTCTAGTGCTCTGATATCTGTCTTTATTTTATACTCATTACTGATATTCTCTGTTCTTGTTTTCAAGTTGAACTTAAAATTTTGTGGGGTAATGTATTAATATGTATGCATAGTAAATATCACCTATGGTCGACTTCAGATTTGTAAGACACATAAAAAACCGGCGGCTTGTTTGATGCCCATAAAAACTTCAAACAAGCCGGCTCTTTTGATGTGCTGTATAGATATGACACAGACTTTACCAGAATAAGTTATATGATATGGTACTTACAACAGAAGATATAGTTGCTACAGCTAGTAATAGCAAGAAAAATGCTGAGGTAGCCATGCTTAACAATGCACAGGTTCTTCTGTTGACAGTCGATGTTATTGGTATTGATAATAGAGCCATGGCAAAATTGCAAACTCCTGCTCCCATAGTGGCAATTTCACTAGCCGATACCGATAGGCCTGCATCCTTAAAGATTATTGAGGAATAGTAAAATACCTACAAAATAAATTACACGTTTTTAGAAGATTTTTCTTATATTTGGGAAATATATTGATAGAATTTAGCAAACACATGAAAAGATATGTAATATATAAAAACTGAAAACAAGTTTAGTTGTCTGCTATATACAATAAACATATTATTTAATTGCCAAATATTTTTAACAGTAAATAAAAAGATACTAACAGCGTTGATTCCGCTAAGCTGCTGTCCTGCTTGTAAAAAGCAAACCAGTAATAAAGGTAGCAGGAGAGTTCTATCGCCCATGACTTTTCCAATATTCCAAGAAGCTCCGGTAATTTGATGATCCTCTTCCTCAATTTTCATTTCATCAATTTCTTCCTGAAGGAAATCTTCTTTCACATTTCGTAATTTTTGTAATACTGAAAATAGTGTCTGTTAGTTAGTTGAATGGAAAGTGACTTTGATTGTGATAAGCCTCCAGTAGAGGGATTCACACTAGTTTGATTTGGTTAACTGAAAAAGTCGTGGTATCTGCCTGTTCCACGCTGATGAAGGATAATAGCCGGAAACCGATCCACCGATGATATCTATAATCTCCCTACATGGGACGCTTCTTATATTAAGAATAACTGCTTCACTGTTGGCTTATTTCTACTAATGATTATTTGCTTACTGCGTTAGTTAAATCGTTAAAGTTATTGGGGATGTACGTGACTGTTATTGAAAGCAGATCTATGATGTTTCTTTATGGGCTAGATAATAAATAGTATTTATTTCAATTCGATTCAAATATTAAACATTTACCTGTTGACTTATTGGTAGATATTATGTATTTGTGTAAAAACAATTTACTTACGCATTAAGGCAACTTCTGGTTCTTTTCTAATAATAAAAACATATTTTGGACTCTCCGGCAGAAATGTGATAGTGGCAGCACAGAAAAATACAGGTAGTACGTAGAAGGATAGGCAGTAAGGCCAATAATCTTCATCGCCTAAAAAATATTATAACATATAACATATATACACAGTTATTGAGAAATTTCAATGATTTTATTTTATATGAAACACTGACTGGTGAGCAAAATATACCATATATTAAATAAAAAGCGATCTTTCAGCTAAAATAAACACAGTAGGTACATATATAAATTTTATTGCACATAAAATTAAGAAATCACTTGGTGAAAAACTATTCATAGATATTTTCGGTAAATTTTAGCCTCTGATTTTTCAAGTTTCTATAATTTAAAAAAATTATGTATCGTGGTAACATGGAAATATCTTTCCTAATCAAATAATCCATATAATATGTATTGAAATTGAATTGAAATTGTTTATTTACTTTCTGCAGTGATTCTTTAATCTCTTACGTTTTGCATCGCGATGAGGATGCTCCCAAATTTTTTAAAATTTCTTTAGATTTTAGATACAACTGTAAGCATTATTGTTGAAATATATTTTGTGGAAATTATGTTCGCCCCTTCATTGCGATGAAAAATGTA
The DNA here is from genome assembly GCA_963680705.1 of Rhagium mordax. NCBI lineage: Eukaryota > Metazoa > Arthropoda > Insecta > Coleoptera > Cerambycidae > Rhagium > Rhagium mordax. The sequence goes on along the minus strand of OY796661.1, from coordinate 22,300,820 downwards.
AGCGACCGACAAAAATTTTTGGTGGATAGGTGGGGTCATTTGCAAGTTTTTGACCCAAGGAACTACCGTCCCAAGTCTCACGGTTATTGAGATACGATTTATTTTTATTATTTTTGAAAATTACCCGAAATTCCGCCTTTAAACACTGATGCCTTTTTTGTTTATGATCGTAATAGCACGAAATAATTGTTACTGTATTCTGTAATGTACCCTTCTTCAAAATAAATTATTATTTGACGCATTTGACTGACAGCTAGTCTAGATGGTAGCGTACCTGCCTCTCACCCAAAAGTTCCGGGTTCGATTCCCGGTCGTGGCAATGGAAAATACTGTGAGAGGGATTTTTCGATTATACATGGATATTGGATGTGTCCCTTGTCTTTAAATGTGTAGCCACCTTTCGCACAAGGCTCTTCTAGAGCCTTCTGGGATAAAGAGGGTCGTAATTGTAATTACATGTGGTGTTATTATATTATTATTATTATTATTATTATTATTATTATTATAATTAATATAAAAAAGGACTTATGAGCAAAGTCCCGAGAATGGGTAAAAATATAAAATAATGTTCATTTCGAAATTCATTTAACAAAAAACTGACAGCAACTGAGATCTTCGTCTTCTTTTAAAAAGTCCTCTAGCTTATGCCCTTCCCAACACGATATCATATTATGTAATACAAATTAATTCATTAGGCGGTCAAAATTAGTGATACTAGTTTTCAAACCAATAATCATATTTTCAAGTAAAGCAGAAAAATGGAAAAAAACCACATTACAGTAATTGTATGAAATCTGAAGGCTAAATGTTTCATAGCCATAAGGTCTTTAAAGCTAACAAAACCATACCAAGTATATTACGCATCGATAAAGTCTGCCCCACCAATACTCCTATAGTCACACCCAAAGGACAAAGGACGCCAGTAGCACCCTTTAAGTGAAGAGGAGCCAGCTCTGTTAAGTACATCGGTACAACGCTGGTTGTTAAACCTGGAAAATAAACATATTTACAAACCACTTTATATTTATACATTTTATACCAACCAGCAGATAAACCAACTAGCAACCTCGCAACCACCAACATTTCTATCGAATTGGCGCGTTTACAAAAGAAGAACAGTACTGCGGCAGCGATCGCCAAACCTGCACATACTTTTAACACTCCTTTCCTTCCAATTTTGTCAGCCAACACGGAACCACCTAAGGATCCAACGGCTGCGCCAACCAAAAAAATTGAAACAATGCAGGACCATAAAGTTCGCAGTTGGCCGTCATCGAAAACAGAGCCGTACCGGGTGTATACGCTTTCGTCACAAAAAATCTTTATTACCTGCAAAATACAGTTATAACTGAATACTGATTGATTTTTTTTTAAGCGGATCAAGCGTTGGCTCTTAAAGTGCCTAATATACAGGATGTTTAGGGTAAAAGAGATGTAGTACTTGAAAATGAGTCTAAGTATAACCATAGCTGTGAAAACGTTTCCTGAGGAGCCAATTAAAGCGGTCTGTAGCAATGTTTTTGGCATCACGTTACCTCCATTGTTACTGTGCTGGACATGGCAGAGTAAATTTTACAATTCTCTTTCTTTACTTGATATGCATTATTTATAAATGACCTTGTTTAGGATTTATACAAGCATAATAATAACAAACATATCCAAATTGATATACTTATATTGATGTTTCATCTCTAAACATGCTATTATTAAATTCATTGGACTATCTTTAATACATTATGAATATTGGATTAAATTTTTAAAATTCAAAACGTCTAAAAACAAATTATTAAAAATTTTTTTTTTAACTCACCACAAAATTCATTCATTATGGTCACCAATTAAAAAACGAATTCCACTAAAAGATGTACATATTCTTTCGCTATTAGTAGCTCATCAGGCGATTAATCTCGCAAAACAAAGTTATTTACTTGAATTTACATTTTACAATTAATAAACTGTCATCATCACCATAAGAAACAAATTTCTCTAATTAACGCCGCCTACATTTTCATGGTTTCCTATAAAACACTCTACCTCTCTTTATTCGAGACTTGTTGTCTATAAACAACCTTATTCAAGCCTTATATTGGCCCAATAACAAAATTATCTAATATATTTATTGATGTTCCATTTCTGAACATGCAAATATAGAGTATGTTGAATCCAAAAAAAATTGTTGAAAACCCTTTAGAACGTTATTATTGTCGAATAATGCAAAAACAAAATACTCTGCAGGACTATATGTCATACAGCATTGATATAAATTGCAGAATCCATAACATTCAAAGCAAAACGTAAAACATTTAAATAAAAATTATTAATCTTCATAAAAAATTAATATAATCTAGTTTTAGGTTAATTGTGACATTATGACGTTAAAAATTCCCTATTTTAATTTGATTCTGACATTGACATTCAAAAAATAATATAACCTCATTCTAATGTCAAATTGACATTAATGAAACAAATTGATTTAACCTAAATCTAATGTCAGTCTAACATTAATTGACATTGATATCAAAATTTTTTTTTGGATTCAACATACTTTATATTTGCATGTTCGGAAATGGAACATCAATATTAGATAATTTTGTTATTGGGCCAATATAAGGCTTGAATAAGGTTGTTTATAGACAACAAGTCTCGAATAAAGAGAGGTAGAGTGTTTTATGGGAAACCATGAAAATGTAGGCGGCGTTAATTAGAGAAATTTGTTTCTTATGGTTACATGACAGTTTATTAATTGTAAAATAAGTAAATAACTTTGTTTTGCGAGATTAATCGTCCACCTGATGAGCTACTAATAGCGAAAGAATATGTACATCTTCTTGTGGACTTCGTTTTTTAATTAGTGACCATAATGAATGAATTTTGTACTGAGTTAAAAAAAAATTTTTAATAATTTGTTTTTAGACGTTTTGAATTTTAAAAATTTAATCCAATATTCATAATGTATTAAAGATAGTCCAATGAATTTAATAACAGCATGTTTAGAGATTTTTTTTTTTTTTTAATCACTTATTTAACGTCGGCCTATTTCCGCTACGGAGGCCAATCACCGACGCCAGGAGACGAGCAACCCCCAACCTGGAAATTTTGCCGAACCTCTTATCTTACTAAGAGTAGGGATTTTTTACTTGCCTAACATTTAATAGACAAGGGACCGACTGCTTTACATCCCCTCCGAAGGATGGTATATCCTCAATACACCTCTCGCCTACAGTTGTATTGCTTCTGCGATATAGCTGATATACAAGCCGCTAGAAGTAGGGAAGCGAGACCGCGTCTTTCCGTGGATAGTCCCCATCTATGTACTACACGCGGTAAATGTTGCTTTACTCCTAATATCGCTATGAGTGAGTGAAGTCAGTCCTCCGCTCGCTGCCCATGTTTAGAGATGAAACATCAATATAAGTATATCAATTTGGATATGTTTGTTATGATTATGCTTGTATAAATCCTAAACAAGGTCATTTATAAATGGCAGAGTAAAGACTACCTATTAAAACATAGGTTTTTCTTAATTTATTGGTTTATCTCTTATGGTTTTCGAAATATTCAAGAATAGTGATTTCCTGTTTCTTGACCGTTGATATCAATTAATTTGACTTGTAGCTTCTTAGGTTTTCGGCAATATAATAAAATATATTTAAAATCACGAGTTAAAGGGCAAATTACGACTGTATAGATTTGGACATAACACACGTCGCTGTGGTGCTATATTGGATTCATCTCTTTTCATAACAACTTATAAGTAGCTATTATGTTATCATTGTAACTGCGTAACCCACTTTTTAAAGGGACGTTACTACTTATTGTAAACAACTGACCCTTTAGGTTAGCCGAGAGCGCCCGTTGATGGTAATTTCGTTGACATACAGTTTAATGTATCTATGGCCAGTATGGGCACAGTATTAGCACATTTTCACTATGTATGTTACTTCACGTCTACATACACCTGTAACAGGGTGTCCCGAAACTCCCGCCTTCCCCTCTAGGTGCTAATTCTCCATGCAAAAACAGTAAGAAAAGTTAAATAAACATGTGTCCGGAAATGCTTCCTAAGGGAGCTACGGCCCTCTAAGGATTAGGTGTTTTTACTAATCTCGGAAATAATTTGAGACAACTTTATGAAACTTGGTTAACTAAAAAAAATGTTTCAAGTTGACATTTTACGCAATATTTCGTTTAGACCGCTTTTACTCGAAAACGGCTTGTCATATGGGTAATTGTAAAGACTGTTTTATGCAGAATTAACCAAGGAATCATAATCAGGTATTAAAATACTAAAAATGTCAACTTGAAACATTAATATGTAGAAACAAAGGACACGGACTCCTCGTTTCTCCGCATTTAGGAAGCATTTCCGGACACATGTTTATAGGAACTTTTCTTACTATTTTTGCATGGAGAATTACCACCTAGAGGGGAAGGTGGGACTTTCGGGACACCCTGTGTACATATAAATCTACGATTGGCAAATAGTGTTGGTTATCTACTGATGGAGGGGGTATAAGTTTAACTATTTCGAGAGTATTCACTCACTAATCGTTTTCTTTCAGAAATTAAATTAAAAGGTTCTTAAATATCAAATTTAAGCTTACTAGTGAATAAATCAATTGAAGTAAAACAGTTCACAGAATGGACGGAAAATAAAAAATAGTTTAACGTAAGAAGCTACAAATCAAATTATGAAATATTAAAACCTGATTGTTATAAGACTTTTTGGTGGTCTGTGGCCTCGTCGGGAACTGTTCTCGGACTCGGTATGAACTTATGAGATTACATGGCCGCAAATATTTGAATACTGTTACTCAAACACACAGGTTGCTCAATTTATAGGTTTCATGTATCATATAACGCCGGGCTTTTAAAAAATCTGGAAGCAGTCAATTTGGATTATCAATTGATTTTCTTACTTACGTCTGCTGGTGTATTTACGACTCCTATATTATAACCCACAGGCATCGATAAACCCAAACATGTGGATACTCCAGCGAAAATTAAAGGTTTTGTCCATCCTGGACGCTGCACGGAAATTTCCTTAAAATAAAATTGAATTTTAGAAAACAATTTGCAAAGTATTTTGAATCGTTAACAACTAACTACTGCCAAAAATAGAGGTGTATCGAACATCCACCAGTAAGACCTGGGACGAAGACAACGAGTTTCTCCAATAAAGAGTTCACACCTACTTCTTTCAGAATAATTAAAAAATAGTAAGATGAAAAAATGTTATACGCATCTTTTGTAGCAAATGATGTGTGTTCTACCAGTATTCAATAAATCCACTGTTTTTGAACACCCTGTAGAAATTTGATCAAAATCTTACTTGATTACATACTTTAAATGGTTTTGAGCTACCGGCACAACCTGATACTGCTTACCTTACAAGTCAGCATTTCCTCCCAATGTTTTCATTCCAACCCTATACTGTTTTAAGTTTATCAACAAAATTACTTGAATTTGTAAAACAACAATTTTAACTTAACTAACTAACTTAACTCCTGCTTAATATTTCTCACTTTATCGAGATATTCGTAAATAGCAGGTTTCTATAACTACCATAAACAAAAAAATTAAATGTTCTCTGGCAAAATAATAAAAGGCGAGATGTTCTCTATTAAAATTGCTATGACAAAAAAAATCTACTGTAATCGATTATTATCCAAAAGGTGAATGTTTATCACACAGCAAGTTATTTGTACAGTGCTTTTACATATTGGGTGGTTTGTGTGTCTTCGAGAGACGTTCCACTAGTAAAATTATATTTATTCTATTTTATACAAATCAATTGACTTTATTTCTTCTTAAACACACAGTCCCAAATAAGGAATATAAAACAAAGCTGCTTATTCAATTCACTTCCCTTGGACAAATTCTTGGGATACTACCGTTACACATTTTATTTATTGTTACTGTTTTCTTGTCATTACTGAATATCGTCTTTTTGCTTAAAATATTAATATTTAAAAAACTCATAAAATCGAAACAAAAATGCAACCGACTTATTAAAAAAAAAACGTTTTACAGTAGATTTTTAACTAATCTACCTATAGTATAGAGTAATATTTAATTAATTGCGTGTATAATTCTTTTGAAAAAAAAATTATCTGTAAATATGTATACCTCTGAAACCATTCCTGTTTTACAAAATCACTTGATACACATCAACTACGAGCTCTCACAACTCAGCACAATTTTTAAATTTATATGCATAACGTAGAAAGACCCCAAGAAAAAATAAATTCAATTACTGGTATCTATTTCATTAAAAATTACATTAACTTTAATATAAACACAATTTACTTCATTTAATTATGTTTCATAATCTAGTTGCGTCTTACATAATTCTTAGGGATAGTAAAACAACTAGGAAAATATCGTTAATAAAATTTATTTTTTAAAATACATCCAAAATACGTGCAAAATGTGTGCACTTAAAATTCATAAAAAAATATATGTGTTAGTGTTAAGTTACAGCATCGTGTCGTACAATAATTATTAATTAACATAATCACAACATGTAAGATAAATAAATCAACTGATTATTTTCTCATTACTGGAAATGTTAACAAAAATAAAACGTCAGCAAAAAATAACAACTTTCTACTCGTACAACATATGCCACATACGATATGATATTATCGGACATCGGTCAAGTTATTACTGCTTTGACTAGTAGCCTATTGTTAAAATCGAAAAAAAAAATAGTTCCTTTTTTAATTTCGCTATAAGACAATAAAACCGTACCCGAACTCCAACGTTGGGCACTATAATTAATTTTGCAATTTAGGTAACAATATATGGTTTTTGTGCGATAATTCGTTCTCGTTCTCAATTCATCCTACGTTCAAAATGGTAATGTATTTCCTTAGATTGATGCTTTTCAAGAAGGAACCGCACGAAGTCGTAAAGTCTTAGCCGAGGGGTTAATCGCTGGGAAAAAGTGTGTACACCATATTTCATATTTCAAGTATTTCACTAGTATTTCAGATATTTCGCACGGATTTCAGGTACTTCACCAATATTTCAAGTACTTCACTAGTATTTCAGATACTTCGCAAGTATTTCAGGTACTTCACCATATTTCAAGTATTTCACTAGTATTTCAGATACTTCGCAAGTATTTCAGGTACTTCACCAATATTTCAAGTATTTCTCAGCAATTTCAGAAATTTGATAAGTATTTAAGGTTTTTCAGTAGTATTGTAGTACTTCAAGTATTCTATCAACGTTTCAGATATTTTATGAATATTTCAACAACAATAATTTTAAGGGTTTTAAGTGTAGGTACAGGGTGATTTTTATAACGTTTGTGGATTTATCTTTGAAAATAAAAAAAAAAGAAAAACGTAACTGATAGTATTTTTTCCAATGATCTCAAAAATACCAACAAAATAATAATTGAATATCAAATAAAACTGGTAAAAAAACAAAGCGATCTATAATAAACTAAAATTTGAATACGTATTTGGGGATCTCTAAAAGATGCATATTTTTTTTACTGATAGAATTTTTTTGTAAATCATCAAACAAAGATATTTTGATTTCATCCGTGGAAATTTAAAATTTGATTAGGTATTTAACGGTTTTAGGAGAAGTAAAGAAGTCATTATAATGACAGACTTTTTTCGCAAATCGTTAAGTAAAAAAGTTTTCCCTCATCCCAACTCCATTCGTATATGTTATATTTTTCGAAAGAGAATTTAAATATATATTTTCTTAAATTGTAAAAACATACAGTTCGTTCCGTTTAAAAACTTTGCTTTTTCTCACTTTTATTCTCGCTTTTATTTGACTCTCAATTGTATTTTTTTAAATTTTCGAAATCCTTGGAAAAATTACTATAAGTGACGTTAAAAGTATATTATTCTACAGTTGGTAATATACTAAATAACTCACGACTATGAATGTTGCAGCGCGAGCCGAAGGCGAGAGCTGTAATTCTTCAAGTGAGTTATTTAGTATTAATTTTTTTGGTTGGTGACCATAATGAATGAATTTTGTGATGAGTTAAATAAAAAAGAAAAAAAAAAATTCAATAATTTATTTTTAGACGTTTTGAATTTTGTAATTTTTAATCCAATTTTTATCATGCATTAAAGGAGATCCAATAAACTTAATAATTGTATGTTTAGATATGAAACCAATGTGAGTATATCAAATTGGATATGTTTTTTGTTATTATGCTTGTATAAAGCCTAAATAGGGTCATTTATAAAAAGATAATGTACGCCACAAATTTTTTTGAAATTTTTTTTAAAATTTTTTTATTTTTTTGGATTAAGCATCTAAAAATACAACTTTTGTGTCTCATGAATTTTTCTTCGTATCTTGATTAGTTTTTGAGAAAAAATCCACTTAATTGCATATCCCTGGAGTGGATTTTTTTTTCTCAAACACTAATCAAGATACGAAAAAAATTCAAGAGACACAAAAGTTGTATTTTTAGTTGCTTAATCCAAAAAAAAATTATAAAAATTACAAAAAAATCTGTGGCGTACATTTTTTACGTCAAAAATATTCGTTAAGGCACCGCTCGGGACACCACTGGACTTAATAAATTTAATCAAGTTAGGGCTAAATTAACCCCTTAACACTACAAATAACACTGCCAAATTGCAACAAAATTGGGTAAAGGATATTTAAGATATTTACGAAAAAGCAATTTTTTAAAATAAGTTTAACACCTTGAAAACGAAGCATTTTCGAACCCATGTTTATTTTATGTCTTAAAATCACTCAAACAATCGTCTGTTAAAGTTATTGTACATACTTAATTAACACCCTGTATTATACGTGCCATATCTGTATGTAGATGTAGATGTTATGAAATATTTGTGCATTATGTGCTAGAACTTCGGGGAGACGTGACTTTGTCATACTAGACGTGATTTCTATACGACGCACAGTGGTACCAAATCTTGAAAACGGGACCAAAATTTTAAGACGTATTTTTATTCGTAAGCAAATCAGTATATATGAGTTTTTTCTGATCGCTCCGTACATACACAACAATGACATAATGTGTTCAAATGCATTGTATTAGTATTTAAAATGCATAATTGATAAATACTTCACCAATACTTCAAGTATTTCAAATGTATTTCAGCAATATTTCAGGTATTTCATAAGTATTTCACTATTATTTCAGGTATTTCATAAAGATTTCAAGTATTTCAGGTATTTCACAAGTATTTCAGGTATTTCACAACTATTTCAGGTATTTCACAAGTATTTCAGGTATTTCACAAGTACTTCAAGTATTTCAAGGTATTTCATAGGTACTTCAAGCCACATGTACACCATATTTCACAGCGATTAACCCCTCGGTCTTAGCCCATTATGGGAAAAAACAAAAAACATCGCATGGAAGAAGTAGAAAGGCATCAAAAAGTCTTTTGGTCACTTATTCGTAGTCAAGATACTAATATTGCATTAGTTCCACTTTCAAGATCCACCTTAATTATATGACGTTGACATTTAAAAAAAAGGAATATCTGCATAACATTTTGTAAAATCTATAAAATTTCGCAACAACTTTATATTACGTTCATAAAATATCACAATTTTGTGCGTTATTTAAAAGTTTAAAGTTATCGTTATCCACCATCGTTATTGGAAAACCTTGAATATATCCGAATAAATAAATAATAATGTAAGTAATTACGCACATAAATAAATAATTGTAACGTCAATAGCGGTAGGTAATGGATCGAGAATAAAAAAACCAGAGACTATATAGTATTACCAACAAACGGAAAACAACATGCACCATTTATATTTTATATACATACAATATACATTATATTTTTTTGTGTGTTATCAAATTTACATCTACTTGATTCTTCTAACCTGAAATCAATCGCTTAAGAGATCTTTCATGTAGTACTTCATTCATAAAATTGAATAAAATAAATTTGCAGAGATTGGGTACCGGCTTCGTTTTAAAAATCGTTAAATAATGGGATAATTTATGTACTCCGTTTTTGCTTAATATCTTAAATAAAAACATATCAGTTATATGTGTACAAGGTGTCCCGAATTGTACGGACCAAACTTCACAAAAACTTCATAAAACCACAGGTGTCTCATTTTCCAATATGGCGGCAAACCCTACGAGCCTATCTTCACAACTCAACAATACACTTGTCAATAACCCCCCATTCATCCCTCTGTTGATTTTACCTATACCTAACCGTGGTCCAATCTTTGTGTGTGTAAAAAAATCAAATGCCTTGACAGACCCCTGGGCGAGAAGCGAGTGTCCCTGTACTTTCCTGTGGAATTCTTTGATTTTAAAAATTTTGTTTAGGTGACGTAGGGAATTAAGAAGTATGTGCAATCAATTAATTAGAGCAATAATAGACATAGTAACATGGTGCCTGGCTGTATAGATTATGTCCTAATGCCATTAAAAAAAAAAAATAAAAAAATAAAAAATAAAAAAATAAATAAATAAATAAAAATAACCCCCCACAAGCCTTGAAAATATCGTCGACGTCACATAACTCTCTACCTCAACATAGGGATTTTGGACATACTGACTGAAGTATTATAAGCTTGTTTAAATGGAGAACCGAACGAAAAGTGGTGATTTTGAAGCCCGTCGTAAAATAGACATTTTGCGATTGTTTCTATTGCGGCCGTTTTCAGAACAATAGAAGAAAATATGTAGATTCTTTTCAAGAAGAAACTGACGAAAAATTCAATAGAAAACAGAAATCGCCGTTGACAATGAAAAATGTAATGATTAATATTATTTACTACTATATTATTTTAACTATTAGTTCTTCTTATTTAAAAAATAAAAAACTAACAATTAGACACTATTATTTATCTTGTACAAAAATTCCCTTAATATATTATGCCCAGTCATTTGCAAATAATGCTGTTTTGTCTAAATTATCCGATTATTATGACGATTTTCAGACTGAAGCCGGTGGTGCAAACTTTTTTATTACATACAGAAAACACTAGTTGTGAAGTAAAAATAGTTTGGTTATCTAATTACATAAGGTTTTAATTAATTTTATTCTTTGGAAAATGTACCAAGTAATCACATTTGACTACGAGTTGATACTCAACTTTACATTAGATTAGAATTTTACATACAGTGGGTCTCATGACATCGATTCTTATTCGTTATTTGGTAAAATGTCAATCAATTGGCAAACAATTTTACGACAAATCTGGTAATAATGGTTTGAAAAGGTTTTAATATTTAAGAAACATTTCTGACTTCGATTTTAGTAGTTTTGAAAAAAGCAAGAATTAACCAAAGACTTCTTGTTCCAATATTAAAAATTTAGCAGATAAATATGGATAAATAAATGTTTATTTTATTTTTAAAATAGTTATTCAATCTGGAATGTGTCGATTAGAATCGGTAATAAAAGAAACATAAAAAGTTAAAACTCGCAAAAAAATTGAATGCGGTCCTGTGTGCGGTTTATGATCTCAAATATAAATATCTACCACCTTTATTATGAAACTTTCATTAGGGTGATTATCAGGCAAACATTAGCGTTAAAAATAAAGCCATTCGTTTCGATTAGAAGGCACTCTAAACTGATCAGCTCAGCTATAGATGTAGAATTACGTAGGAGTAATGCTGTGAAAAAGAAATGGATGTACGCCACGTTCCCCCTCATCCATTACTTCCACATATAACGTTGTATTATTCCTATATGTATAATTTTTTACTAGACTGATCAAGAATAATCATGTCATTTAAAAAAACAATGACATTTTGCTGCAAAATATGCAACATTAAAAAATAACGAGGTAATACTCCTTTCTTTTTAATATGTCTAGTACTTTTCGACACGACCAGCTTCTGTATTATTGTTTCTTTGTATTGTTGATATTTTTATCTTGCGTACATACACATTTTTCAATACTTTTTATTGAACAACACATCCAAAACAATAATGAAGTCATTTAAAAAAGGTAAAGCAGAACCAAAGCTGAAAATCCACCAGAACCACCCGCACTGCCAACCATCCAAAATTAAATAACTCAGCAAAATACAGGCACTCGCATGACAACCTATAGCTAAATAATATATTAAGGAAATATGTGTTTTTTCAATTTTATGATATCATAAAAATCAGACGAAATTATAATCTAGCAAGAAAGTACTATCCTTTTGAAAGATAGAAAATATTGCACATCTTTTACTAGGGACCAACATAAATCGCTCCTAATATTTTTCTATTATAATAATGTTAATAAAAACGAAAGCAAATAAGTACCTTAACGCATATCAAATGCAAATTTAGCAAGTGCAACAATATCAGGTAAAACTGATCCATTATTTTATTACTTAGGTATTACCTATTGTTTTATATTTATTTATATTTGCTACATTATCATTGTTTAAATATTTTTTAAATATTTAAATAATAATTTTTATTTTATGCCGTGTTATTCTACACGTTACATAAAAATCTAAAGCTTAAACTTTGAAAAAGGAAACGGATATAGTTTCCGAAACGTCAGCGCAGTATTTTTGTATTAATTTAATTCCTATTAGTTGTCAAAAAACACCCTCTAACTGATCCTGTGACATTACGTCAAAGGCGTAGAGGTTATTTCCCAGTTTTAAACTGGTTAATTTGAATATTTTTTAGATAAATCAAATTTTTTTGGATAGGAATCTCGAGGAATGTGGTAATAAATCCCAAAACAGAAAAGGAAAGAAATTATCATTGTTTAATAATTAATTGTATTATTTTTACTTTTACTTTTTAAATGTTTTTATTCACATATCAAAATGAATGTTTGCTAAACTATGAAAAGGATACACAACAAAGCAGACGTACTGTCAAACATTGTTAATCCAATAAGGAAAGCCAACAGCTCAAAGCATATTAAAGCAACTGCAACGCCAAGTCCAGCCACCAATCTAAAATACGAAATAGAATTTTTAATTTAAAGAATATCGAACTGTGCAGGGTGTACCATAATGATATGACATAAATGAAAGAGCCTATTCCTTGTCCAAATTTAAGAATATTTTGTTATATAATCATTTGTCCTTAGAGCCTTCATTTTCACGGTACAAGGTGTTTAACTAAAAAAAAAATAGAAATTATTTCTTTAAATATCTTTTGAACAAATGAAAATATTAAAACGAGATTTTGTGTATGCAACATAAGAGTAGAATCGAGAGTAGAATGGAATTTAGCTATGAAAAATGAAGCCCCAATTTTAATCAGTGACGTAAATATGGGGTATGCCCAATGAATTAGTACCACTAGAAGTAGCTTTGAAATGCTTTGTTTGCGAACGTACATAAACAAATCAACAATGTTTACACGCTTTTGCGGACACACTTTTTTATTGGTCGGTTCATCAAATTTTAAATTTGGCGCGAGTCGTTTGGGTACTCCCGCTGATTTTCGGACATATCCGCGTTGAATTTATGTTTGACCACTTTGACAATTGTTTGTTTACTCCGGCAGCCATTAATCTAGCACCGTAATTTTGTGTTTAATGTGTGATTTTGATTGTGTTTTAAAGTTATTTTGGTATTATAGACATTATTTAGTGTATAGACATGGTTAGGAAGTGCTTTGTTTGTAAAGTTCTATTTAAAAAGGGCGAAAAGCGGTCATTTCATAGATAAGTGAATCAGTGCATGGACGGGGGTTTGTAATGGCAATAGCTGTTTTAGGTCAGGTATTGTAATTAATATTATATCAAATAAGTATTATAATTTTGCATTGTATATTTTATATATTAATGTAGGTATTTAATACTTTTTATGTACTTTTACGAAATAAAATATTCTAATTTGTAAGCGTTTTTTTACTGCCTTCAATAACATTCTATATAATAAACTTTTTCAATAGATAGACAAGATGGTAATGGTGCCTTTTCATTTTATTGTAAGAAGACGATTATTTTAAAGGATTGTGATTTCTTTCTATTTTCTTTATATGTCACCCCTTTTTAATAACCCGCCCATGTCATTGTGTCTCTATGTATTGTCTATCTTTTTTTAATTCCAGTTTCTCTCTTTAGATGTATGCCTACAGTTAAAAGACATACTACGATAGGCAAAGCTCCTTCTAGTGGTACTAATTCGTTGGATATGCCAGTAAGGTGCCATAATTCTTGGCAAAAACGCAACCGGCATACCACATATCTACGTCACTGGTTAAAGTGGGGGGCTTAATTTTTCAGGGTAAAATTCCACTCTACTCTTATGTTGTACACACAAAATTTCGTTTTAATATTTTCATTTGTTTAAAAGATATTTAAAGAAATTCTTTCTATATTTTTTTAGTTAAACACCCTGTATCTTGAAAATGAAGACTCTACGGGCAAATGTTTATATGACAAAATATTCTTAAATATGGACAAGGAATAGGCTCGTTCATTTATGATATTTTATTCAGTTACACCCTGTATAATGATTTTGTATCTATGATTTGTTAATAAATTAGCCAACAGCGCAGAGAGGACGTTTTTATAGGTAGGGTTTTTATTATTTATTTGATAATAATTAAATAACCAATAGTTTACAGCAAGAAAAAAATTTGAAATAAAATCGTTATATTATGAGTAAAGTGCGGGAAAAGTGTCTACTACTCGTAGAATATATATTGCACTGTTACATACCTAATATGTAGAAAAATATGTGTAGATAACAGATAAGAATTATGTAATTGAATCAGCCCACTTTTATAAAAGGGGACATAGGCGTAGACAAATTTTATTTTATTTCTGTTCATATTTATACATGATGTAACGGAAGACGATCATACCTCCTTAAAGTTGCCTGCCCCCCTTTTTAATTTTAAATATTTTCTAATGCGAATCGTTTGCTCGTGGTTGATCGACAGTTGCTTTCGTTGAATTTTTCAATCTTCACTGCGTCCAATTCATTTGCTCATCTTCTGCTCGTATTTGCTTGTCGGTTTTTTTGAACCAAAAATATGGAGTATTGAATGCTGGGGAATTATCGAATTCTAAATATCACTTCTTCTGACGAGGGTGTGCTATCACAATATGTTGAAGTCTACCATCTTGAGGATTCCATCATTTCCATCCGCTCGTCAAGTTATGTGACACTAGCTGTATGAGTTGTGGTGACATCTTCTGGTTACCAGTCAAGTTTAGTCACAATTCATTCTATAGGTATAAACCTTGAACTTCATTCAGGTGTGTTTTCTCTCTGGAAAGAGAGTTCCTCGCAGGGTTGGCAAATATGTATTTTTTTTAATCGGCATTAAAGTACCTCAAAATCGTCATTAAAGTGATAGAAATAGTCATTAAAGTAATCCATTATGGTACGATTTTTGTAGTTAGCAGAGGAGACAGATAAAAGTTAACATTAATTTTTTATTGCTTGTGATAATAATTGTGTTGTAATAAAAGGTAAATAAATACAGTTTTTTAAATTCAGAATTGTATTATCACTACTAGAGCTCTTTCACTCGAGGATACTGAATGCGAGATACAGTATGCGGGATACAGAATCGCGGTCAAAGTTTTGCCGGCGACTGTATCAGATACAAGGGGTTTTTAATTCAGTCAGTGTGAAAACAATTCCAGTGCAATACAGTTATGGATGTTATAGAGTGCGTTATGCTATCGAATATTTTAAATAAAAAGGAAAAAGTAAACCCACCATGTGGGTTCATGCTATAGTGGAATTACGGGAAGCCG
The DNA here is from genome assembly GCA_963680705.1 of Rhagium mordax. NCBI lineage: Eukaryota > Metazoa > Arthropoda > Insecta > Coleoptera > Cerambycidae > Rhagium > Rhagium mordax. Next base: position 22,285,136 of record OY796661.1, on the reverse strand, counting down.
GGATAACGTATAATTATTTATTTTATCGAGATTGATGGATGACTCAACAAAGCTTTTTAAATTATTTTCGGATATTTATTAAATCATTCGAAGAACTGTATAATATTTTGGAAAGTAAATTAACTAAAACTCATTCTGCTGAACAGCCATCATTTCCTCTAAATTATAGCACTCTTGTTTGCAAAGTTCCACCTAAAACTGCAGTTTTTTATATGTTTACAAAATACCTAGACGGATTGAGCTGTTTCCCATAAACAAAGATCTAGGTCCACCAAACAAATTTTTCTTTGTCGAAAACCATACACTCCATGATTGAACTATGGAGTAACATGGTATCGCCAAAGCTAGCGCAGCCGTTCCAACGCCCCTGGCTTGTTCTTATAGCGGCCGGACTCTAACAAAATATCCTAATCCTACCCCTACGTCTATGATATGACGTGTTCTGCGTCTCAAAAGTATGCGTGTCTGAAAAGGTTCCTATGATATACATAATAATTTACTATTCTCCAGTATGCGAGATACACAATTTGTCGCCGGCGGCTGGATGGACGAGATAAAGAAATTTGGTATCGGGATACTGTAGCGTCGTGCAGCGCCGCCGTGTGAAAGGCTCCATTTGAACGCATGGTTTGTCGGTATCTCGCATTTCTTACAAAAAATTATTCCGATTTGACATTTAAAAATAATTATGACATTTCCTAATGTCAATTAAAATTTTAAATAATTATGACATTTCTTAATGTCACTGAAAATTATTTAAAAAATAGAGTTAATTAATCTTAATTTCAGTTTCTGGATTTAAAAAAAATTTAATATGCACCTCGGCATCAAAGTTTCTTTCTATCTATCTATCTACACTCGAGTCAATGGCTAAGGCAACGTGGCCATTCGCACAGTGTCATGTATTAGTAATATTCGAGTAAATTTAAAGAAAATCACAAAAAGAAACACAAAAAAGATCATAAAAAAAAAGGGGATCCACATCTGCGATGAACTTGTTTAAAATTGTTTTCGCGATTGTGTTCAGTATCTAAAACTAAACTAATATGTAACGATTGATTATTTATTTTTCATTTATTTTGTTTTTACTGGATATAACCTACGATTTTTTTTTTCTTTTGTTTGTTTTTTTTTTTGTTTTTTTTTTGTTTTTTTTTTGTTTGTTTTTTTTGTGGGAGCTGTCACAGGGATACGGGATACGCCGTCAAGGGGTCCGTCATGACGAATTTTGACATATGCACACACACTAGACCTCGGATCGGGGGGAATGAACACAAGGATAGACGTTAGGAATACTTAATACTACGTGTACATATTTTTATACATATATATATATATTTTTTTTGTTTGTATTTCCCTAACCTAACCTAACTTTACCATAGTAAGTACTTTGTAGCTTTATATACATATTTTTTTAGGATTAGTTTAATTCAATAATATAGTCTATATCTTTATTTTTTCCTTTATAATGTATTTATAGATCGCTAAATATATATTGAAATTGCCTTCTGCTAGTAATGATTTTAGATTAAATGGAGTTTTTATTTTTAATGTATATAGTTCTTCCAATAAAGGTTCAATGGAATTTTGTCTGTTTTTGCATTCCAAAATTAGGTGCTGTACCGAACCTTCTTCCCCGCAATTACATCTATCTGTTTCTGCCATACTTATTTTGTGCAGATGTGATGGAAAAGTTCCATGATTAATTCTTAATCTACAAATAGTTTTTGTAAAATGTTTATTGATATATTCTGTTTTTCTGTACCACGGAACACTGATTGGATTTAAATTAATTTCCTTATAATATCTGCCTTTATTATTTTCCTGATATTTATCGCGCCATTCTGTTAAAATATCATTTTTTAAACACACAAAAATATCCTCTGGGGTAGGAGAATAATTATTTAATATATCCTCCGAGCTAGCAGCTGTTCGTGCCATTTTGTCCACAATCTCATTACCTTCAATTCCACAATGTCCTTTTATCCATGCCAAAGTAACTTTTTTCCCTATTTGTTGCAGATCTCCTAATAAATTTATTATGTCTACTATTATATAGTTGGTTTTCGATCCATTTAGAATATTGGATATTGTATCTATTGCGCTTTTGCTGTCAGTTAGAATAATAAAATGGTTGGAGTAGTTTATAATGTTTATAGTATTGATATATTTTAATGCCTCTAGGATAGCTATTAACTCAGCGTTGTATATTGATAGCTCCTTGTAAAGTTTATACGCTGATCCAGTTTTTTTTTGGGGGTCATAGAATGCACAAGACGTGGATTCTATTGTTTTTGAACCATCAGTGAATAAAGCGTATTGGTTCTCGTCCAGAATGTTGAGGTCAAAAGAAAACATGTGATTTATTAAACTTGATGGGTATTTTTCGTAATTTCTAAAATAATGTGTTTGGGGAGTGGTTTCCAAGTTCATTTTAAAATAGGGAATTACATCTTCATGGTATACGTGCTCGTACTTAATTACATTTGCATAACACTGAATTAACTTTAGACTTTTTTTTTCTCGCCAATATGAATGTGTTAGGTCCATAATGTAGTTCCTATGAATTTTATTTATTAGTTCACTATTTTTAGAGTACAATTTGAGCACATATTTACTACATAAAATTGTTCTTCTGTATGCTAACGGTATTTCCTGGCTTTCTGCTAATATGTTGTTAATTGGACTACTTTTCATTAACCCCAAACATAACCTTAAGATTTTGCTTTGGATTTTATCTATTTTGTTAAGGTGAATTGGAGAGGCTTGGTCATAAAAAATTGCACCATAATCTATAACTGATCGTACGTAGGATTTATATAACAGTATACTAATATTAGGATCCGCTCCCCATGATAGGTGTGTTACCATTTTTAAGATATTTAAGGCCTTTTCACATTTTGTAACTATATTGTGTATGTGATTCTTCCATAACAGTTTTTTATCCATAGTTAATCCTAGAAAATGTACAGCATCTTTTATATCGTAAACTTTGTTATTTAGAGTAGCATGTAACGGTAAGTTTTTTCGTTTTTTTGTAAAGATACATATTTGGGTTTTATTTTGATTTATTGATAGTCCATTTTCCTGTGCCCAGTTGTCAAGCTTGTTCATCGTGTTATTCAGAACTTCTATACCTTGGTCAATTTCACAGTTATCTTGATATATGCAGACATCATCTGCGTACTGAATTATTTTTACGTTATTATTTATTATACCTTCTATGTCAATTGTGTAGATAATGTAAAGTAAAGGACTTAAAATTCCCCCTTGTGGAATTCCTATATTACATAATCTGGGCCCTTTTATGTCATTGTTAATTTTTATGTATATTTCTCTATTTATATATAGATTTGCTACATGATATGCAAATTTTTTTGGGATGCCCAAATGTACCATTTTTTTATACAAAATTTTTATATTTACGTTGTCGTAAGCCCCTTCTATATCAATAAATATAGCAATAAGTGCCTTCTTGTTAGCAAATGAATTATTTATATCGAGAATAAGGTGAGAAATATTTTCATACGTACTACATCTTTTCCTAAAGCCATACTGACTGCTAGGAATTTTTCTGTTAATTTCAAGCCATTTCTCTAACCTATTTTTTATCATTCTTTCATATGTCTTTAATAAACATGAAGCTAACGATATTGCTCTATATGATTTAGCAATTTTGGGGTCTTTGTGTGGCTTCAAAATCGGGACAATTAAATATTTCTTCCAATCTTGGGGAATTTCTCCAGTCTGCCAAATTTTATTATAAATTGTTAAAAGCATTTGTTTGCCTACCATTGGAAGATTACTTATCATTGGATAATGTATTTTGTCAATTCCGGGAGCAGAGTTTTTATTTTTTTTTATGCATCGTTCTAATTCGGCCATATTGAATTTTTTTGTTAATTCATTTTCAGGTTCATTATCTAGTGGATCGTCTATATTTTCTTGTGGAATTAAAGGTGATATGGTATTTATAAATATTTCTAGCCAGTCGCCTTCGATCAGTGGGGAGCTTTGTTCTTTAACACAATTTTTAATTTTTTTAATCTGATTCCATATATCTTTAATTTTTGTATTTTTGTTTAACTCTGAACAGAACTTTTTCCAAGCTTCTCTTTTACTTAATTTAATGATTTTTTTAGCCTTAGCCGATATTTTTTTTACATTTATAAAATTATCTAATGTTGGACTATCTTTATACTTTTTCAAAGCTTCCCTCTGCTCTTCGATGACTGTTTTACATTCCATATTCCACCATATTTTTGAGAATTTTTTATTATATACTTTTTTCTTTTCTGGTATACTTTTTTCATTAATTATATTAAGGTTATTTAAAAAATCTTGATAATTGACATTTTCTGAATCTATATTTGCATAATTTTCTACCAGATCAGAAAACAGTTTCCAATCTGCTTTGTTTAAGTTCCAATTTTTTTGTTGATTATTAACTATATTATCTTTACTATAATTGATACTGAAAACAATCGCGTAATGGTCTGACCCCATAGTATTGTAATTTACTTCCCATTTAATTTCAGGCGCCATTTCAGCATTACACAAAGTTAAGTCTATAACAGATCTATTAATTTGATTAATTTTTTTAACTATAGTTTCCTCTCCATTATTTAGAAAACTAACATTATATTCGTCCATAGCAGACAAAAGGTTCACCCCATTATTATCAGACCACGAACAACCCCATGACCTATGATGCATATTAAAGTCTCCACCAATAATAAATGGTTTTTTTAGTTCTTTAAAGAATAATTCCCATTCCATGGAAGTTATTCTACTTTGAGGTTTGACATACACTGAGTATATATTTATGCTTTCTTTTGGATTTGGATAGATTGTTACTGCACAAACAGCAACATCTGCAATATTATTATTGACTTTAAGTAATGAGTATGGTGTATTTTTTTTAATTAGAATAGCCACGCCTCCTTTGCCGTCATCCCTATCTTTTCTTATCATATTATATCCCTGAAAGGACACAGCTATGCCCGGTTTGAACCACGTTTCCGATAAAAGTCCTATACCTATATTATTTTCATGTATGAAATATTCTAGAAAACCTTTATTAGCCATTACTGACCTGCCATTCCATTGTATAAAGTTTAGTTTATTCATGATTTGTGAGAATTTGATTTATTTGTTCTTTGATTTTAACCATTAAATTTTCATTTAAACTGACCTCATTTTTTTTTTCTAAAATATCTTTTATTAAATCAGTGACATAATTAATTATTATATTAACTCTAGTATTATCTCTGTTATTACCATTATTAAGTTGTGTATGATATTGAGGAACATTTCTATAGTTTTCTCTGGGACTAGATTCTACTGTAGGATTTCTTAATATATTTAAATGCGCCTCCATAAGAGGATTACCCCCTTGAGTTACTCGTCTCCTTTTTGGTGTATTATTTATTTGTTGGTTACCCCCAATTACTATATTTTGATTATTTCTATTCGTTATTGTTGCATAACTTGAATTGTATTTTTGAGCGGCCTCCCTGTAAGTCATATTTTCAATACCCATCGTCCCATCATAGTTTTTATATTTTTCTGTTTTTTGAATTCAGGACAAACTTTATGATTATTTGCCCTATGATCTTCACTATTGCATAATACACAAACTTCTTTTTGAGAATTACAATCTGCTGTTACGTGAGCTTCTCCACATTTTGCACACCTTTCATTCCCCTTACATTGACTATTTAAATGACCATACCTTAAGCATTTCATGCATTGCACTACCTTTTGAATGTACGGCTCTACTTCTAGTATAACACTATGTATGGAAATTTTTTTTGGCAAATTCTGACCACTGAATGATATTTTTATTGTACTAGAAGGCACATATTGTAATTGACCCTCTGAATTAACAGTTTTTCTATTCATTCTACGTACTTCTATAACCTTAAAATTATCTCCAAAAACAGGCTTTACAGCTTCTTTTAATTCCTGCTCACTGAAAACAACATCTACATATTTTACTACCCCCTGCCTTCTCTTAAGATATTGCGGTATATATGACTCATAATTATTATTTTTTAAGAATTCGTTATTTATTAATTTATTTGCACTAATGGCCGTGGCCATCTCCACTTTTACTCTATTCAGACCTATTGAACTTATATTTTTTATACAATATTCCATTTTAGGTAAACTTTGATTTATTATTTTCCCCACTGTAATTAAGTGAGCCCTACCTATATTTCCTTTTTTATTTTCTATATAAACTATAAAAGGTCCCTTATCAATAGCTTCATAAAAAAGTACTGGTCTTATCTTATCATTGTTTGTAAATACCTGTGTTGCTTGGTTTTTTTCTGGATAACTGGTAGAAGTTGATGCAATTTTCTCAAGTTGACTATTATTTATTGGTTTTCTTTTACTTAGCATGTCGCCTAAGGATGTCATATAAAGATGTTCTCTTACCTGTTTATCCGGAGACATATTTTGTAAATCACCTGAATTTATATTATTTGATTGATCCCATTCCGTTATCATATCCTCGTAAAACAATTGTCCGCTTTTACCTCTATCAGGTGGGTCACCTAATAAAGTATTATTGTCCATCTTATATACCTGTTTTTTGATTACACTAAACTGATATTGAAATTAACTGCTAACACGTTCACTCACTACGAAGGTCAAGTGTCAACTGTCAAAGTTTCTTTTAATCACTCATGTGGTTTCTTTGTTTGCTGAACTCCACATTCATGATAAAAAGTTGAACTTTAATGCCTTGATACATACATAACTATTTTATGATAAATAAACAAATATTTTTTTTATTTAAAACTATTTTGTTTCAAACATTTTTTTAATTGTTAAATAAAAAACCATTTTTATCCACTATATTAGGAAGGTTTAATACGTCTGTTTTCCGTGGATTAAAGGCCTTATAATATACTAGTGACATAATACCACGCTTCTATTTTTTGCTCAAAACCAAAAGATTCTTTGTCAAAATAAACTTGTCAAATCTGACGTTTTTCAAAATCAGAACTTTTCACCCGCTCTCATACGGCTTTCACGCTCCTAATTTGACCGTGTCGTAGATAAAACGTTGAATTACATTCGGGGATTAACAGCCTTCAATCCACTCGAAAAAATGTGACTCGGCTGGGCCTCGAGTGCACATTTTTTCTCGTAGATTAAAGGCTTGTTAATCCCCTTATATAATTAATAACTACGAGTATAAGAAAACAAACATTTAAATGAAACTGTAGAAAGGATGGTTTGCGACCACAGATGAAGCCTATCGTTGGATTTCTATTGATCAGAAATGATATTTTCAAAGCCATGTTTGATTTTTTGAAACGTCGCATAATTCACAAATAGCACGTCTAATTTCATATAGGAAAAATTAAAAACATGTTATTTTGATTTTACATTAGGCAACATAAATTGATGAAATCGAAATTCGGTAAAAATTCAAGTTTGCTCTATTTATTGTGATGGGAATGGTACTTCAAACTTGACATTTTTATTTATATTTTTTACAGATACCTACATAAAATAATTATGATTTTTCGGAAATTCTGTTTTAAACGTATACTAAAAAAGGCATATTTTACACACCTGGTTTAAACATTTAAAACAGATATGTTTAAATCAGGTCCAGGTCGCTATGTTTTAGGAATATAAAAACAATTATTTTAAATATGCCCAAGCCTGATTTCTCGCTTGGTTTAGTATAGAATATGGTTAGTCACTCCGAGAACTTATTTTGGTCACTTTCTGCGCAAGTGTAAGAACATGTTGAAAACCACTGATGTAGCTGAAAAGCGCTTGCGTTAATGTTTTATCAGAGATCAGGTAAATCAGAGGACGCTTTTTAGGTTGCGTTATTTTGTGTATTAATTGTCGACTTATTATGAATTTTCATATTCACAATCATAAAATATGAAGAGTCATGTTGTTGTTTGTTAAAGTTATCACAATAATTATAAAAGTTGATATTTCTAATGGAAATTCATAAATATACGTTCAATTTAATGTAGTATAACGTATAACGTATAACCTTCTAAAATACCAGTCAAGAATTTCATTGTAAGTCTTTTTAAATTTCCTCAAATAGCCAGTCCGAGATTGGTCGAAGTAAGTAGTGGTGTATAACTTTTTCTCTGTTCAGCTACGGCTCATGAATTACATTTTTTAATCAATTTATTTTGAGTGATAATTAATTTTTTGACATTAATGGATTTGCTGCTTTGAAATTGTCGTTATTAAGGCGTTGTTTTGGGCGTTATTTACCCAAGGGAGGTAGGTAGCTCACTTACCTCCCGTCATCAATAGCAACTAGCACTTGCCGGTAAAATGAACTTACCCGCTTGAAAACAATGTGATAAATAGTCTACTTACCATAGTGGGAGCAGATAAACACCATTATTCTCTTACTAATCGTTTAATATCACAGACTTGGTAGATCATCTTGCCAGGCGGTCATTTCTATCCATGTACAGTACGCATGTGTGCGTCAAATAAATTTAATACAAAAGGCAGTGTTGCCATACATCACAATTACACTGACTGACGCCACAGTAGTGGCCACCAAAATGTGTGTAATGGCTAACCATGTTCTATACTAAACCAAGGGTTCCTCGGTTAAACTGAAATATCCTATGCCATTTACCTATCTGTCCACGCCTATGTTTTAAATGGAATAATGAATCTGTCAGTTATTTTTATCCTATTTTAATCATGAATACAAGATGAATACGATAAAAATATTATTTTTAATCTACTTCAATGAATCATCAATACATACTACTCAAGGGAAAATTCAGATATTTATTTCTGCTATTTCAATTACATATATCTTATAAAAGCTTATCACGATTGAATTTGCTGCTAAAACTAGAATAATAATAACACAGACATATAACATATAAAAGAAGTGTCATGTTCGGCAGACTAGACCGCCATACCCTTATATATTTTGATGCGCTGAATTTGAATCTGATGTCAGATTTGCTTCATCAAGTCACAGTTTTTTTTCATAGAATAAGTGGGATTTAGTTTTTTTAACCTTAAAAAATAGCTAAACACCCATAAAAACTCCAAGTAAGTAAGTATTTTATTTTTATCCTGCTTATTGAAAGGGAACCGTAGTAACCAGAGCATATTTATTCCTAAGAGCATATTATTCCTATTATAATAATAATAAGAATAAAAACACCACATGTAATTACGACCTCCTTTATCTCGGAAGGCTCTAGAAGAGCCTTGTGTGGGAGGGGGCTACACATTTAAATACAAGGGACATACGACATACACCCAAATGCGTGTATAATAACGCCAAAAAATGGCTCAAATTCTACAATTTTCTACAAATTTCCATTATACACGACGATCATTGACCTATTAGCTGAAAACAAATATGATGTCTCAATCACGTCACAGTTCTTTCTGACCCCCTCAAAAGAACAAAAAAATAAATAATTCAAATTTCCGGTAAATGTTGATAGGTATCTTTGGTTTGTTTAAGATAGGTCGAAATATTTTACTTGCTAACATCAGGCGATTAGACCACAGGCAGTTGAGGTCACATCTTGACAAAAAGAGAAAGAACAAAGGTTCTCATATGAGCATAATATACAGGATGTTTCGGGAGGAAAGGGAACCATTTTAAGGACGGTTTCTAGAGGTCAAAATAAGAAAGAAATCGAGAAAGAAATACCTATAAATCAGAGTCTGAAAATGCTTCCTCTTAGCCCTGAGACACACATAGCGGGCGAGGACCAACCGATATAAATTTCAGCATCGCAATATTGTTCTGGATCGATATCGATGGATTGTTAAATTGGCTCCAAGAACATTTAGTTACTTACTGTCAGTTAATCTTTAATCAGTATTAAGAAATTATCTAGCAGTCAGTATAACTCGAGGCATAACTAAACTAGCTTTTAAGTTCAAATTAAATTTAACAAAATACAAAAATTGATTACGAATTAAATGAGCTAATGCAAATTCAAAACATAAAAATATATATGTCTACATACCTAGTGGGATCGTAACCTGAACAAATTACCTAGCAGGAAATTTTTGAGTGAACAAAAATATTTTTCTACGATCGTGCAGAGTATTAACTTTTTGCACTATTTACAGTGCAAAAATACCTAACCAACGAAAGTTTATTCATACGTTATGGATGGCGTTTGACAGTGACAATTTATCTAATTTATATTCTGTTCAATAAATTTTTTTTTTAAATCTATTTAATTCGATCGTAAAAAAATGTTGTGTGCAAACTTGCAAAGTGTTTTTGTTGCACTCGGCAAGATTGCAGCTCTCGCTTCGCTCGTGCTGCAAACTTCGTGCCTCATGCAACAAATATTCACTTTTTGCAATAGTTACACCATTGTTTATAAAGTATATAGTTATTCAACCTCTTGTTAGTACCGGTGGATCATTGGTAGATGGCGTGCTGGATGATGTGTGCCCATTATTACGACCGTAGCCCCCGGTGTCGTTTACGTTACGACCATTGTTTATTATAAACTGCTACGACGCATGCACGAATTTCGTACATCCGGTGCATCTACGTCACATGACATTCGACGAGGAACTAAAGTCATACATCGAAACTTGACCAGAGAAGAACGATCTCTTCTCTGACTTGACTGTATTAATAACTGTTCACAGTTTGTCAGTTTTCTATTTTTATTAAACTATTGGATTTTTTGTTCTAAAATGAATCATTAATACATCATATGACTAACATAACCTAAAATGTTTAGTTTTTGTAAATTTATTTTTACTTTAATTATAATTTTGTAGCTTCAGCTTGGATCCATAATAACATTTAAAAACTCTCTAATAAGACAGTAGATATATAAAGTTTCAATATTGTACCTACGTAGATTATTAAAAATGAATTGCTATTTATAGGTTGGATTTCCAGTCAACAAAGAGCATCCTATTTCATTAGATTAGGACATTTAAAACTTCATGAGTAATGCACCGAACAAGATTTTAGATGATAGTTCAGGAACCAAGCAGAAATTTTGATAAAAATTACATAATATTCAAAAATTTTAAAAAGTGCATATTTTTGAGGTTAGTTGTAAAGCCTGATTTTCATAATCGCGAAGTTGTGAGAAGCGAAATGAGAAACGTGTTGCTATTGGTTCATTTCACATTAAAATTTGGAATTGACCAATAGCAACACGTCTCGCATTTCGCTTTTCGCAATTTCGTGACTTTAAAAATCAGGCTGAAGGTGTTTAAATTAATGTTCTTTTTTATATTATGTTTGTTGACTGTTTATAATTTATAATGACGAATTGTGCTGTAGCTATGTGAAAAAATTATAACCAAAGTACAAAAAAAAGACATTAATATAAAATATTTCTGTTTTCCGAAGAACGAAGATTTAGCAAAAGAGCTTGGCTACAGAAAAGATAAAATAAATTTGAAAAATGGCAAGTGGAACATGTTATGTATATTGTATTTGAAACCTAGTTTTTACTGATCTGGATGTTCAGGATGTTCACCTAGAATGTCAGAAATCACATATACATATAGACCATGTGCATCAATATAATGGGCAAAGAGTAAATAATCATAACCTCAAATTTTTAGTTTTTGTAAATTTATTTTCAACTTTAATCATAATTTTGTAGTTACAGCTTAGATCCATATCTTAAAAACTCTCTCAGACAGTAGATATATAAAGTTTCAATATTGTACGTCGTAGATCATTAAAAATGAATTTAGAGTTATTTTTAATTTATTTTATGTGTTGTTCGTAGCAGTCTACAAGATTTGGAAAATAATCCAGCCATTACTTGGAATCTCTTGTAAATTCATTCATAGTCGAATAATATTATTATTATAATTCTGAATTAACTTGTTATCGATTTATCAGCGTGAAATATTATTTCCTAGCGTTGTATATTTAATACGTACGCACTTATTTTTTTATATATAACTTTAGGTGAAATGTTATGACAACTTATGTTAAGGGAATAATATAACCGTAAGCACTCTACATAAACATCATTATAATTTAAGGAGTATAATTTACTAGGTGGGTACAGTTGCGGCCAACAAACAGTGTCCAATCTAAAGAATTTTATTTAATGGTTGGTGAATTTTCGATGTTGGATATTTCAATTTAGCATGGAACCTATGCCAAATTAGAAGATTTGGGATCAAAAAGAAAATATTGGTGAAAAAAAAATTTGCGAAAAAACCTCATCTCCCCCCAACCCTAAAAAGTCCTGAAATTTTTGTAGTTTCAGCTTGAATCCATTATAATATGATCAAAACTTCATTAGTAATGCACTGAAGAAGATTTTAATTAATAGTACAGGAACCAAGCACAGATTTTGATAAAAGCAGCTTAATACATGAAAATCTTTAAAAATGTATGTCGAAATGGTGACTTTACATATTTGTGCGCTGGTATTACTTTTTCAACTAAACGCGTCATTTGATGACGTGCAAATCATATTTTTGAAGTTAGTTGCGATGTCACGTACACGACAGATTCATATTTTTCTCGAGCTCGACGTCACATCCGGCTGCGCAATGGCCGCAATGTGTAATGTATCGTGAAATGTATATTTTTTTAATGATAAAATATTTTAAAAACAAAAGTCAAAAAACTGTAAACGTAGTCATAGAAACTGACTAGTATGTAAATTACTCACAAGTTGGCAGCACATACTTAGAAATCAGGTTGAATAACTATAATACTTTATAAACAATGGTTACACAAACAACTATTTTAAATTTATTTCGGAAACCAACCTTTGCAATCACAGACCACACTGTGTTTGCAATGAAAAAAGGCATTTTCAGTGATGAATAAAATGTTTTTCTTAATTTTCTCAGACAAGAGAACTTTAATAGAAAATAAAATAAATATTTGGGGCTCGGACCGTTAATTTAACATTTCCAAAACTACACAGACGACATACTATAAATTAAATGTAAAAATTAGATACTTTAAACTCGAGAGTAAACTACAGTAAGTTTTTCTTTAATTACCGTCCTCTACACTCTACAATAAGTTACTTTACTGCATATTGCAAGAATTAAAATCTAAAAGCACGCGTTTCATATTTTCATGCAATATTTGTTTAAACATTTTGCAAACTAAAGATAGTATTTATATTTTTAATATTTTGGGTTTAACACATCTAAAATAAAATAATTTATATTTAGGTATTAGGTTTTAAGTAACTCCAAAATTGTCATACTTCTTTCAATTCTATTATAGGAATAATTAGGAACTTACTGTGTACGGTGATTGTGGATGCTGTATTCTGTAGCCGTTTCCGGTAAACAAGACTTCACGCTCTCCCTGCTGTTCCATAACAAAGTCACACAAACCACAAAATGAGAAATTAAAATTAAAAACCTTGCAGGTATTAACCCAGAACTATTGTACATAATCTGAAACAATACAAACAACATTAACATTAACCGAATTAAAATTACTTACTCATACCTAGTATTTAATTTACAATTTACCTGAGTTATAATACACTTTTGTTTTCATTCAAATCTTCCATGTATTCGAGACGAAATGAATTACAATGTAAACATTGCAGTAAAATTAACTTAACGGTAATTTATAATATAATATAACGCCACACGCAGTCGCACAGCACAGCACAGCACAATAACCGAGACTGAAACAACAAAATAAACAATTTATATTGTTAATGTTCACTTCGTATAATACAGGTACACTTGCTGGCACATGGCAAATAGGAGAATTATTGCATTAACGATTTGACATTTTTGACATGAGAGTCATGAGACAGACACAGCACAGAACGCAGACGACAGGATGACTCATCAGATGAAAGTCGACAGTTAATTTCATAGAAAAGTAGATTTGATACATATGCTGCCATCTATGTGAGCAAGCTAAATAGAAACATACTGAACTATAGAATTCTTCTATTATTGCAATATACAGACAGGGTGATTCATAACGAACGGGTAATATTTTACCTGCATATTCTATAGCGAATATTAATTTTTTGCTGAATAACTGGGGGTCAAATATTAATACTTACTGAGATACAGGGTGTTAAAATTATAAAAGTAATTCAGTAATGTTGTTATTTATTTCTTACATCTAATATTAACCTATTAATTGTTGAGATAACGGAACCTCCGATTTTCGGAATTTTATTTTTCATTACTTACCTATTTTTGGCCGTAGAACACGAATTTCAAGTCAAAAATTGCCGATCTGCAGTACTTTTCGAGATATGGGGGCCAATATAGGTAGGTACCCCAAAAATGACATTTCCGGTTTTTGAAATTTTTTTGCTTTAACATTTAAGTAAGTACAGGGTTAGTTTTATAAATGTGAACCCCCCATTTTTATTTTTATTTTTGACCGATTCAAAAAATTAAAAAACTGGCCTTACATGGTTTTTACGTAGATTCCACTTCTGCTAACGGATTGGCAATAGCATTTTAAATATACAGGGTACGCAAAAAAGTTAGGTTTTTTTAAATGGAACACCCTGTATATTTCGAGGTACATATATTTTGACAAATTTGAATTCCTCCAATCATTCTGATTACAAATACCTATATACACCTATTGTATAATCGGTTTACTGGTTTTTGAGTTATTTTCACTTTATGGATACGTCGAAACAAAAGCGTAATTTTATTAACCCATATAATAAATCAATAAATAAAGTAAATGAACAAAAAAAAAAATGAATTATTAAATCAAATTTTCAACATAATCAACCACCATTAACTTACATTTCAAACCACGTTTAATAAAATTCGAACGAATTTTTCGAAAAAGTGCTGCATGCAAATTTACCAAAGTTATATTTTTTACAATTTGATTTTTTTATTGTTTAAAATTTTCCACTGGTTCACTGTAAGTTTTTTCCTTGAGCGTTCCCCAAAGAAAATAATCTAATGGATTCAGGTCTGGACTCCGTTCGAATTTTATTAATTGTTTGAAATGTATCGAAGTTAATGGTGGTTATGTTGAAAATGTTACGTAATTTGTTTTAATAATTCATATATTTTGTTTTGTTTTTGATTTATTCCATTTATTGATTTATCATATGAATTTATAAAATAACGCTTTTGTTTCAACGTATCCATAATAAAGAGAAAATAACTCAAAAACCAGTAAAGCGATTATACAATATGTGTATATATTTGTAATCAGAATGATTGGAGGAATTCAAATTTGTCAAAATATACAGGGTGTTCGATTTAAAAAACATAACTTTTTTGCGTAACCTGTATATTTAAAACGCTATTGTAAATCCGGTAGCAGAAGTGGAATCTACGTAAAAAACCATGTAAGGCCAGTTTTTTTATTTTTTTGAATCGGTCAAAAATAAAAATAAAAATGGGGGGGTTTACATTTATAAAACTAATCCTGTACGTAGTTTTGCCTCCTGAACAATAAATTGTAATAAAAAAATCGGCGCTCGGCAACAGTTTTCGAGATATTTGGCCCCAAAGTCTCTGAAAGTCGTATTTTTCCATTGCCCATAATCACTTATTTTCACCAAATTTTTCACTTTATGCTTATGAACACCTCTAATACAGAATTATTTAAACACATTTAAACAGTTTCTACACATTTATTCCATCAATAACTATTTTTTTAACCTTCTTATAAAAGCCATGAAAACATAACCTAAAATTTCAAACATTACGAGATTATGATAGTGCCGCGAGATCTAGGGTACGTATAAAACGAATTTAACGAATATGTTCCTTCTTTGTCTTTGACATAAAAATATACCGCACCCGCCCGCCGCCCGTTTTATTCGCGGCACTATCGTAATGTTTGAAATCTATAGGATACGCATAAAACTAATATGTTCCTTCTTTGAGATAAAACGATGAAAATATGCAATATATTTTAATGTCAAACAAGGAACATTAGTTTTATGCATAACATAGAACTCGCGGCACTATCGTAATGTTTGAAATTTTAGGTTATGTTTTCAAAAAATTTCAAAAATCGGACGTTCCGTAATATAGAAAATTACCTTTGTTCTAAAGTATTGAAGTAAAGATTAGTGATGGTGAAAGAAAACGTTAAGAAGCGCCGAAAAAAAATAGCTTTTGCGGCGATGGCAAAAACGTCATCTTTGAGGTATATTGGCCCCCATATCTCGAAAAGTACTGCAGAGTGGGAATTTTTAACTGGAAATTCGTGTTCTACGGACAAAAATAGGTAAGTAGGTAGATACTGAAAAAAAAAATTCCGGAAATCGGAGGTTCCGTTATCTCAACAATTACCGAAAGTTATGTTTCACTTATTTCCATAGCACACTTTGTTAAACATTTTTAGCACTTACCCTTTAATTAATCAGGATGTTTGTTTAAAATTATGAGTGTGCAGGATTTTCTAAAATATGTAAATATCTCGATAGGGGTGCATTTTATGAAGATAAAACAAGTATCCCTTTTTTTGTTTCAAAATAATGGTTAAATAAAAAATTTGCAATGGAATTATAACGAACGAAGTACAAAAAAGTTATGACGAATTCAGTTAAACCAAGATAGCTTACATCGCGCCCTCTATGTGATGCATAAAAAATGATAGCTTATTCGATTTTTTCTCACGTCAAAAAATTATATGTGAAAAAATAACATTACTGAATTATTTTTATAACTTTAACACCCTGTATCTCAGTGGTATTAATATTTGACCCCCCGTTATTCAGCAAAAAAGTTAATATTTTTCGCTATAGAATCTATTGTACAGGTCAAATATTACCCAATTCTTATGAATCACCCTGTATAAAATTGTAAAAAATATTTCTTTAAGGAACGACAGAATTTAATAAAAATGTATTACACAAAATAACTTGTGCAAAATTCTAATTTAATTTCAGATACATATCTGGAATTGAATTAGAGACATATCTAATTCTAATTCAGATATCTGAAATTGAATTAGAGATCTCTCTAATTCTATTTCAGATATCTGAAAATAATTTATTATGTGTATATACATATTATTAATAATTTAATTATATCTATATAGATATAATTAAATCAATTTGAGAAATCTGAAAATAATTTCTGATATCTGAAATTAATTTCTGATATCTGAAATTAATTCATTATACGTATATACACATTATTAATTATTTAATTATTTCTATATACATATAAATACATAGTTCAATTTCTGATATCTGAAACTGAATTAGAGATGTCTCTAATTATATTTCAGATATCTAAAATTAATTTATTATATGTATAAACATATTGTTAATCATTTAATTATATATATATAGATATAATAAAATCAATTTCTGATATCGGAAATTAATTTTTGATATCAGAAATTGATTTCCGATATCAGAAATTGATTTCCGATATCAGAAACTAATTTCCGATATCAGAAAATAATTTCCGATATCAGAAAATGGCGCCATCTACTGAACAATAGGTTAACAACTATAAAATAAATACTTGGCAACACCGTAATTCTTAACTATTTCATGATGATAAAAGAGCGCGCTGTTAAGCATTTTGCGGTTGTGTTATCAACTTCTTCACAGTGTTATAAAATACCGTGTAATGTTTAAAAAGTTTAAACAAAGAATACCTATTTATAACAGTATTTTCAAATTATATTACGCCAAGAATTTGCACTATTTGCAGTTAGTCAGAATACAGTGTTGCCAGATTAAATAAGATATCTCCTATCTATGCTACTGGGCACTAGATCGCGCTAATTTCCTATATCTGAAATTAATTTCTGATATCTGAAATTAATTTATTATATCTATATACATATTATTAATTATTTAATTATATCCATATACATAAAAATAATTCAGTTTCCGATATCTGAAAATGAATTAGAGATGTCACTAATTATATTTCAGATATCTGTAATTAATTTATTATATGTATATACATATCTTAATTATTTAATTATATCTACAGTGTGTTACAATTTGATCCGGAACACCCTTGAAAAATCTGACTCAGCAGCGCGATTTTTGTGATATTTTTTTTTATAGAGGACTGTTCTAGATGTATGTGAAAAACATATTACGGTGTCCAGATTACAAAGCCTTGGCTTGCTATATGATTTTTTTTAGACGCCATTTTTTCAAAAATCATATTAGCGATTTTTTTTATTCAAAATCTGACAACGTAGCGTTATTCGGTACCCTTCAAAACGTAATCTCCCATATATTTTTTTTAAATTATTACTTAATAATTCTACTGTGAAGCAACGAAAATTGCGTTTTATGTTATTTCTTGCCTGAAGAATGCACGTATAAATAACAAAGACGTTACTAAATAAATTTTTGCTATGAAGTTTCTCTTGTGAATAACGCTACGTTGTCAGATTTTGAATAAAAAAATCTTTAGTATAATTTTTGAAAAAATGGCGTCGAAAAAAAATCATAGCAAGCCATGGCTTTGTAATCTGGACACCGTAATATGTTTTTCACGTACATACGGTCCTATATAAAAAAAAAATATCACCAAAATCGCGCTGCTGAGTCAGATTTTTCAGGGGTGTTCCGGATCAAATTGTAACACACTGTATATAGAAATAATTAAATCAATTTCTGATATCCGAAATTAATTTCTGATATCGGAAATTAATTTCTGATATCTGAAATTACAATTTGTAAATGTACCTGTAAATTCATTTCTGATACTTAAAATTACTTTATTATATGTATATACATATTACTAATTACTTAATTATATCTATATGCATATAAATAATTCAATTTTGGATATCTGAAATTTAATTAGATATATCGCTAATTCAATTTCTGATATCTGAAATTAATTTCAGATATCTGAAATTCAATTAGCCATATCTCTAATTCAATTTCAGATATCTGAAATTAATTTCTCATATCTGAAATTAATTTCTGATATCAGCAATTAATTCCAGATATCTGAAATTAAATTAGTGATATCTCTAATTAACAGTAGAAATGAATAAATAGTGAGTAAATATTAAAACGGCGTTCCATAATCTAGGGAGGAAAAATTTAACCTTAAAACTGATTGCCAATAAACCTACATAATGGGGTTATTTCACAATTTATATTTATGTTAAATGTACAATCAGGAACACTTGAAAATACTGTATATTTGGAAAAAAAGTATTTTTTTTGCGCCTACGTATTTTTAAACTCGGTTTGTAATTTGAAAATATTAAGTTCCCGCCAACAGTCGTGACGTAAATGTTTACGCATGCGCAGTATAGAGTAGATGAAATATCTCAAGAAAACTAACCTCACATTTTTCACGCTCTTAAACTCGACACTGAAATAGTCCATATTTTTCGCAAAGAATTCCTGAATCATAACGTTAGTTCACTTCAGGTAAATTTTCACTGCTAGCTTTAACGAAATTAGGCTCCATAATAGTAAAAAATGATGAACTAACACAAACTAAAGCAAACTGTCAAAAGTGTCAAATGACTCTAGACTCTTAACAAAAACAAATCTTCCTAGATTTAGTTCTAAACCGTGACGTCAGAAGTTAATAAAATTTGAAATTATTGACGATACTTTTTATTGATTAATGAATAATTGACAAATAATAAAGACATGGTATTTACCAATACATTATTCTTGCATATTCTACTATCCAAATTGATAGGTATTTTGAAGTTTTTCTTTAACATGAAATAATCCTATTGGGCAATATAAATGCGCGCTGTTAACTGTTGAGCCGTGGTTGAGATATTTTATCTCAACCATGCTGTTGAGCGAACACAAACCATAGATTAAATAAGTATAAGATCTACCATTCTATTGTTAGAATGCAAATGGATAATGGATATTATACGGAACTTGTGCATTCGAATAGCAGATGGCGCATTTTTAAGTGTATTTTTCTATGTCGTACATTTATAGCTAAATATTTATTGTTAGAGCCTTGGACGTTTTTGCCATTATCTTTTAAACATGGTTCTTTAACAAATGATATCGATAGTCAGAAAAGATTACATTTTAGGGAGTTTCGAGTTCCGTATAATAAACAAAGAAATTTGAAACTTTGTCCGTATAAATTTAGTGAAAATCTTAAATAAATGAAAGTAGTAGTAAAGTAGTAAAAATACATTATAAGCAGGGATATAATAAATGAGCAAGGGTAAAAGTAATTGATAATTGATAGTTGTTTATTTTTAGAAATTTTTATTAATCTGCAGTCTGCTGACATCTACATCTATTCGCGAAAATCACGGAGTGGGCGACATCTATACCCATCAAACACAGAATGTCTGGCAAAACAATGGGCCATTACAGTTATTGCTGGTAGAGTGATGGCAATTTTTGCCAATACTTGGAAAGTGAATATAGAGTACAGGCTAACCATTATAACCTCCGTGTTGTAATGGTGAATTGATGGTTTTGTGTGTTAAATATGCCCTTTCTGTTACTGGGTAGTTGGAATCACTTTAACATTGCTGGTACATTAAACAAGTTAAAGCACTTTTTTGTCTGTGACAAACCAACGTTTTTTAAGTGATGTAAAAAATCGTTTTATTATATCGTCATTTGCCATCAATAAATCATTGTTGGCCGGATACATAGTAGCCAATATACGGTAAATGTATCAATGGGCCATTATTCTATTATTGAGAAGGTAATTGTGGAGCTCGCGCGCAAAACCCGCTAAATCCCCAAAGTCTAATTTGCGAAAAATCGCAAAAAACATATTGCAATAAATCTAATATGATTAGCGTTTTACTGCTTTTTCCCTGGTATTCTGCTGATCGCCAAAGACTATCTGACACATTTTTGCTGAATTTTTCTTTTTTTTTCTTTTTATTTTAAAAATTTTTTTTTGGATTTAGCGGGTTTCGGTCCAAATATGAAAATAATTAACACATTTTTTTGTATAATCCTTTATTAATAAAAATATAAACCCATATAAAAGATATACATATGTATAAAAAAATTATAAAACAAACTCCATCTCTAAAGACCTTCGAGCTATGAGGTAGAGTTGAGGTGCGTGTTTGGCAAATTTGGCAGATTTTCGACGAAATCTACCGCGCGAACATCGACCTAGGAAAAATTAATATCTCGGCGGCCGATGGATATTTTTCGACGAAATTTTAGGTGAACCTGTAGGAAGGTCGGACGAAGGTTCCCTGAAAATTTGGTCGAAAAAATCCTCCGGACTCCGGAGCTATTAAATCCGGAATAGTACCGAAAACGACCTTTTTGAAAAATTCGTATCTCGGCAAATAACGGAGATATCGAAAAAGTGAAACGACGGAATTTTTCGTCTGTCCTTCTTCTTTCGTGAGGACCCATGTACAGAGTTTTTCTTGATCCCACATTACTTGCACCCACAGTGGTATTAGAATCATCCATTCTGAGACTCACTAATTGGTAATGTACACTTCAAAACTATGAGGTTAAAAAACAGCTGAGTGTGCGAACATAACGCGGGAAGCACGTAGTTTACAAAGCCGTACTCAGCGTCATCTATGTGACATTTTAAAAAACTGTTAAGGATACTACTACTGGGGATTTATCAGGCTTTGGTACCAATACTGGATTTAGCGCTGTATGCTCCAAATCCGTTTATTCGACAGCTATTTAAAGAGTGATTTAACGGGTTTTGCTTTATGAATAAAGTGTGATCTTGTAGATATTATTGAGAAGTATAGGAATCTGCAAAAAAATTTAAAATGTCTGAAATTGGATTTAGCGGGATTTGCACACGAGCTCCACATTGTAATATTTTGTTAATACAAAAAAAGCAAGTTATAAGTGCACTACAATTTACAAAACGTGTTGTAACCTTACTTTTAAAATTCCCGCGATGAGAACCGCGAAACTTTTGACGTTTGACAGCTAGATGGCCTCTACCTTTATGTTCTGTGGATGGCCTAGACGAGAACCGAGAAGTTGAAGCCACGCTTAAATAATTTATGGCTGATTTCTTATAATATTCATATAAATCATATAAGTTTTGTGGTTATTTCAGTTCCAGTTTGAATTCCTCATTTATTGTGCGTTTGTGTTTTGTGGAATAGTGCAGATGTAATTGAAAAGGAAAGTTTTACATGTCGAAGGATAAGTCATCTACTACTCAAAAAAAAATGGCACATAGGTAGGTATATAAAAGTCGCCTTATGTTTTATTAAGATAATTCAAACACAAAAATAATATGGATTCTTCATTTCTTTGTGTCGTAATATTTAACATCCCAATTAAAAAAAAACACTCGTTTAACTAGTTTATTTATAAAACATTAGGAATGTTTACCTAATAAGCCCATATTTTTACATTTTTATTATGAGATAATACCTTTCTTTGAGAAATTCTTAGGTATATTAACGTTAATCTTGATTTTTTTTTGTCTTTCACGTTCTATTAGAGAATGATTGTTGCCTGTTGGGTGTTATGTGAAGGTATAGACCTTTCATTGTGATTTGAAGTATTTGCACCACCTTGACTGTCACATAATTTTTTTTTTTAGATTCTGTAAGAATAAATCCTTTGTGTAAAGATTCATCCAACAAAAAATATTAAAGATATTATAAAAACTTGGTTACGGGGTTCAATGGACCGCGAAGGAGGATGTACAAATAGGACCACTAATAGGTTAAGAAGACGAGATGCGAGATGGATAATTAGAATTAATTTATGGTTTCATTACTATTTATTTAATAATAAGTAAGTCTATTGGCAGTTATACTTCTGTTGTTAATAAAAAAATATATATATATTTTATCTTTCAGTACCTATATGAGTTTAATATACCGACAATTTAGCGTTATTCATTAGTCGTCACCTAATAGGTTTATATGTTAAATACCTATATGCTTTTCTTCAAGTTTGTATAGACTTTTTGAAAAATATTTTAATTAGTACATTATACCTACCTTTCACTTGAAGAATTAAAATAATAAACTATTAAAACTAATTATGAAACTAAAAAAACCGTCTATGTTTTGAAAAAATAACTTTCTATTATGAAGACTGTCTGTAATTAGGTATTCTTTCTTTTATGAAAGTTGAGAAGAATAATATAGTTTTGAAAATGGAATTAGTACAGGTGTTTCTTTGAAATCGTATGTTGAACTATTTTAAGCTAAATCCAGAACTCCAACTAACTTGTAAAAAAATAATAATAACCATTAACTTTTTACTAAACGATGTATCCTTTATTAATACTACCTACGTTTGATGGTGATGAGTATTAATAAGAAGTAGCCTGCATAGAATGATAGAAGATCAGCTGTCAAGTTGTAAAATTGCAGTTATTTTTAATGGTTTTGTGATTGTTGAAAAATATGCAAAAAATTAAACCGTTTTACATTTCTGTTTATTTAATAAAAAATATAGTAATGTTTTAAGTTCAAACTTTAGATGTTACAGAAAAACAAGCACTGTTTCAAGGTAGGTATGGAAATTACGTATATTGCAAAAGTTTTGGGAATTTTTATTTATTTACTTATCTCTACTGAAATACTGTACAACTATCAAATCAAATTAGCTAATTTATCTCAATTAAACAGGAAAAAAACAATAAGACTACTGCTAAGCTAAGGGTCCGTTGGGTTCCATAGTAGTAGTGTAGTGTCTCTTTAGGCGCCCAATCATTGCTGTTTAAAATTTATTGGTATTTCTTTGACGATAAAAAAATCTTCCAAAACTTTTGCACGTTATTGTCACAACAGTCCTTTGGTTAAAAAAAGGTAGGTATGTATATGCAGTATAGTGACTACCGGAGTTTAAGAGGCCTTGCACCTGCACGTACTGTCCCAAAATACAGGAATTGTAGATATAACTGAGGTTGACATTTACTTGAAAGAGAAAATAGCATTAAAATTTCAATTTATGGTAATCGATGATAAACCATCCATCGCATCTTAATAAAATTATGAGCAGTTTTTCATTAATTACGATGGTGTAATGTAAATAAATGTCAGCCTTAATTATATTTGCTATTTCCGTATTAGGGAACAGCATGGGTGGAAGGTCTCTCTAATTCTAGTAGCCACAAATGCATATATTGTAATGGCAAAACATTGATAGTATTCACTTTCTCATTACATAAATGTTAAATATTCGATACAGTGCCAACAATGGTCCCCACTGCATATATTGTAATGGCAAAACAATCGTACTTTTCATTCATGTCGTGTAAAGAATAAGTGTAAAAAAAGCACTGCACAGCCATCATTGGCAAAGTGTTCCGTGGCCGAGCGCTGGCCGGTGTTTCACTTTATTCATTAATTTAGCATTTCTTGCCAGTACTTTACCAATGAAGCAGTAAAGGCATGTATGCAGTTTATTAGCAATGGGCCAATCATTGGTGTTTGCTGGGTAGTCAAATTCTTTTCCACTGCCCACCTTTACCTAATAAGTGCAGTTGTTTAGGGCAGTTGGAGGTGGTAAAATACGTCATTTTGACGTCACCAAAAGTGCCAAATTCAAAGTAATTCTATTCATCTGCCCGAGTGCCCGATGCCATTAATTTTAAGATTAATATTTTTGGTTTTGTTTTAATGAAATAGCCTATAACGTAACCTGTGCTATAATTTCATATATGTTAACGTATTATTGTTATCATCAAATTTCCAAGCATAGAAATTGACCCAAGCATACCCAACTGCAGAGCCGGTTAAGCTTGGGAAGGTAGGGGAGGTAACCCTGGTGAAGCATTACGTCACTAGGGCAGTCAAAAGAATGCAAAAATTGGTGCCCTGGGCACCGGGGCAGTTGAAAAGAATATGCCTCTTATTTTTTGGCGTAATCCATTGGTAAAAACTAATAAAGAGTCGCAACTGTGACACCCCATACCCCCCCGTATGTTTATTAATCTTTTTCCAGATAAAAATAAACATACTTTTGGCCTTTTTATGTGATCGTCTAGTTTTATAGTGGTAGGACCCAAAACTACGTTGTGTTTGTAGCGTTTACTTAGATTCTTTTTATAAAGTTTGATATTATTTAACTACGGTGAACTATTTTAATTTACTAGATTTAGGCACTGGTAAACTGAAATCTGATATTTAAGTTTACGTTACTTGACCTTCTGAAAGAAAACGATTAGTGAAAGAATACTCTCGAAATGGTTAAACTTGTTTATTTTATTTTAAGACAACTGTCACAGTCAATAAATGTAATGGCCTGGGCAGACGGGCAGGGCAAAACGTTACTACCTGCCAGGAGAAACTTCCCCTGGGCCTGAGATTCAACTGTGTGCCCAGTGTCCACCAAACGATTGATAGGTAATACAAGTCTCGCTTTATAATTACCGGGCCGTTGTCGCCGACAGTCTCAATATGAGATCGCTGTGTTACATAAAATACGTTGAACAATGTGCTTACGACAAAACTTTGTCGAAGCGAGGCAACTGCCCCTCTATTTGTTTCTTTTATGTTTCTTTTTGTTCGATGTGTGCGTCAACAGAACTCTGAAAAACGCGAAGACAACTGTCCCCTAATTATCGTAGATTGAG
The DNA here is from genome assembly GCA_963680705.1 of Rhagium mordax. NCBI lineage: Eukaryota > Metazoa > Arthropoda > Insecta > Coleoptera > Cerambycidae > Rhagium > Rhagium mordax. Next base: position 22,259,672 of record OY796661.1, on the reverse strand, counting down.
ATATTTGTATGTAAAACACAGCGACACATAATGAAAATGTACAGTTACTGTGGCCATAAATGTACATTACGGTATGCCACCGAATTATCACCGAAAGACGCCCGTAGTTACCTACCTCAAAGGGTCGGTCGGTCACAATCCAGATGGCATAATTCAGAAGCGTGCTTGAAGATTGTAAACCTATCCTTTCGCTCAGCGGTACCGAACAAACAAGGGATCAATATACTATTACAAATGACGTTAATAAGGGTTGCCATCGGCCCAGGCGGCCATAAACTTCCTTAAAACTGGGTTACTCGGTTATATTCCCAATACAAAAGATATTTACAATTTGTTATACAAAGCAATTAATAAAATATAGTACCACAGCGACGTGCGTTCTGCCCCGATTTATAAAGTCGTAATTTGCTATCTCTAGTTCGGAATGTTAGATATTTGGTACAGCGTTATGCTTGACATTCTCACCTAGCCGAGGAACTAGCGTGGAGTTCGACGGTGTTTCTCCCCCGGCTTCATTAGCCCCCTCGTCTACTGGCTTCATCGCGGTGCTGGCTTCCGTGGCTTCGTCCCGCGTACATCAACCCTGCTACGAAGACGCATGTACTTAGATCAAAAACCGTGAGAGTCCTCGTAGTTCCGACAAGCCGGAAGAAAAATGAGACGGTGGGTCCTGGTATAGAATAGAGTTACAACCAAGCTGTTACTGTTTTACGGTGCTCCAGTACCGGCAAAGCCGCTTCTAAGTCGGAGTTCCTCGTACCGGCAGGGCCGCGTCGGGGTGGAGGTTCAGAAGTGATTCTCCCTGAGGTCTACCTAATTTGCGTATTTATACTATTTTGTCCTGTGACGTATTACATATTCCCCATGCAACGGACAGAGAGGCTAGGCGAACACTCTGGGCGCGTCCAGGTTCCAGATGTCGTCGTATCCGTACTGAACCTTCGTCTAATAGTTACGTAGTGACTATTTTCCTGTGACGCCCGATCATAATCTGACCTGAGCCCGGCATTCCTAAACTATGCACGACCAAATTATTGTCAACTTTTAACATATTTCGAACGAAACTTATTTAAAATATAATGCATTAGAATTTAACCAAATCTCATAATAATACTGATAATAATATAAATTTAGGAAAAATGCGCGTAATGAGGCAGCCCAGGGCTGGGGTGTCTCGTGTCTCACAACTGTCAAGCTTTCGAGATTTTAGAGTTGTATTTTTTTACCAATAGCTTTCATTATTATCTTTAATTTTAAGGGCTATACAGCCACATGCAGCACAGCCCGTGGCACTAAAAGTTGAAGACAATCATGAAGTTATTGGCAAAAAAATACAATACTAAAATCTCGAAACCTTGACAGTTGCTCCTCTTTATTATTTTTTACTCAATGCGTAATCTCAATATGATGAGTCATTCATAGTGAACAACAAACCGCTGTCACTACTGTTACTGTCAGTTCGCGGGTTTCTTAAATTTATCTTGTGATTTCAACAATTAAAAGTGAGTTTAAAGTGTTGTTATTATATTTAAATAGTTTATAAACAATATATAGCAATGTAATCAATTAATAAAACGATTGACACTATACTTTAATAAAAAAATATTGTTACTAGAATTAACCTCTAAATTTATCGTAAATGTCAAAACACTGTCGAAGGTTTGTTGTTCACGACTTGGTTCATATACACCACACCTTAGATCTAAGCACCACACACTGAATTTTCAGCGCCATCTCGCGGTATGTGATTTTCGCGAATATATAGGCAGAGAATCTAGCAACTTGGAACGTCCTTGAAAGCAGAGGCCTACAATTTTCTACTATTTCGGTCGGTGTGATGCTATATTCTGTGGCAAATCAAATCAAAGTCCAAGTCTAACCTAACAGAACAGCTATGATTTGAAGTTTGTAACAATAATTCAAATTTATCGAATGAGAAGATATAGTAAAGATATTTCGAAAATAGCAAAAATGAAATGTTTGAAGTTCAATGTTCAAGTTTCTTTCTTGTAGATATATATATGTTCCTCATATTTTATTTACATTTCAATGCAGATAATCAAGAATATGACTGATCCCGATAACTCCCCAAGCCAAAAGTTATCCATAATTTCTGTGGCATGTCGTATTTGTTATGATAATGATAAAGAAGAGGAACTGATAAATCCATGCCATTGCAAAGTTATTCTCAATATACCCAAAGCAAATAAATATTTTAATCCTACATTTCTAGGGAACGGTGGCGTTTGTTCACCGTACATGTTTGGAGACTTGGCTAGGTGAATCCAACACTACAACATGTGAATTATGTCATCAGGTGTTTAAGACAGAGAGAACTCCAAGATATTCGTCTAAGGAATCAATTTGGCGGTGGTGTCGAACTTCACCAAGAGGTGCACAAGGAGTAAGAAGTGACATTGTTGCTTGTGCTGTTATTACCCCATTAGCTATTATTATTACATATATCTGCCTATGTTCATCTGAGTACTACAACCAGCAAAAATTTTCGAATGTACCAGCAGCCCGTTGGACATCTGTGTCTTTATTAGTAATGATTGGAATAATGCTCTTTGGATATTACATGTGGGTCTATTCTGTAATTAGGATGCATGCCAGGATGTGGTACAATTGGTGGCAAAGAACGTGTGATGTACGTTATATACCACCTAGCACTATTACTATTGGTGAACGACGACCACTTGTAGTCTCACCTAATCAAGCAAATACAGTAAATTTAAATATAACGGAAAGCACCAGCAGCGCATTGATTTCCAATATTGGGAGTAGCTCACAGAGAGTGGCTGCAGTACCACTCAGTTTGAACAAGAGTGATCACACCGCCATTAATATCACAGATAGTACTTATTGTAACAGTAATGAGAGCATAGTTTGAATAGTAAATTTCTGTAGCTGCTTTGTTTTAATATATGAATGCCTAGTAAATTATTATATTTAAATTTAATTTAATTTTAGCTATGCACACTGCCACTAAACCATAATAGTATATAATATATCTGACTATACCATATCTAACAGAAAGACAAAGTACACCCCCCATACCTTTTCAATAGTTTTTGAAATAAAACCTTGAACAGGTTTAAACATAGCTATTTCACTACTTCTTAGCCAATTTATTTAAAATACCTAATGCAGTGCAAGCTCGATAATCCGAACTGAAACGCAATTCCATTAATCTGAACACAAATCAGTTTAAAATTTCGATGATCCGAACCTAGGAAAGAGCAATGTTAGAAAAATACATTTATTTGTATTCTCGATTTTACAGCAGTTGAGTTGGGATCATAATTTAAGTATCAAGTGTCCTAATGTTTAAACAACCAAATGAGCGGATTTATTTTTTGTTCAAGGCACCCCTTAATTCTTATTTCTAAGATTGGAGTCCAGACAATGTCATAAAATCGATAGTGAGTGTATGTTTACGATATAAAGCAGCAGTTCCTTTGCTTTTAAGTTGTCTTTAAACTTTTATAAAGACTAAATGTTGTAGATTTGTTTTTGCCAATCATAATCAACCATAATTTAAAACACATTCAATCAGGACGATTGGAAAATCTCATGAAGGTATTCCGTCTAGTCGATAACCAATGACTTTTACGATTCAGCATAGTTCTCTTCTTTCAATATAATTGTCTTCAGTGGGCTTTGGAGAATGACATTGCTCTAAATCAGGTGATGCTTCAACGACAATTGAGATGCACTGCAATGCGGAAGCATTTACAAACTAATGCGGCATTCACAGAACTCGCACGCGACAGTTTCCCACCACCTGATTTTCAAATGTAGCACACCAAATAAAAGTGTATCGTCGACATTGTGTCAAACTAAATTTCAAATCTATGTTCTATGTTTCAAATAGTAAAATAAATAAATAGCATTGATACTTGACCATTTAATAAGTTACGATGGATTTACAAATTTTAATTGCAGTTTACTGGAGGTGATGCAAACTACAAGCAGGAAAAAAATAAACCGCCGAAGAAGTTTAAAAAACACTTTGTACTTTGTAAATGAACAAACTCGGTTTCGCCTTCCATTTAAACGCCATTTCTAACCTTTCTAACAGTTTTATCCTTTAACTTTCACAAACATCGCGCGGCAGACAAACTGTAGTTCAATAAATTTAACTTCAAGCGACAGTACGGCGCGACAGATAATTAGCTCTTTGCGAACTACAGTTTGTCTGCCGCGCGACGTTTGTGACAGTTTAAGGTTAGAACTGTTAGAAAGGTTAGAAATGGAGTTTAAATGGAAGACGAAACAGAGTTTGTTCATTTACAAAGTACAAAGTGTTTTTTTGGCAAATTTCTTTTTTACTGCTTGTAGTTTGCCCCACCTCCAATAACATTCAAATAAAATTTGTAAATCCATCTTAACTTATTAAATGGTCAAGTATCAATGCTATTTATTTATTTGACTATTTGAGACACAGAAACATAGATTTACTTTTCTTTGGTGTGCTACATTTGAAAAATACATGGTGGGAACCTGTCGCGCGCGACAATCGAAATTCGAAGTTCTCTGAATGCGGCATAATACATATACTTCAAAACAAAAGTCAATCACGGATTTTTTCCAGAAGAAATAGAATAGAATAGATGTTTATTTCAAAAATATATATCACAAACATCAGATTACAATATGAATAACATAAATAAACAACAGAAATTACTCATTTAAGTATTTAAAATACTTGAACATGAGGTTAGTAGTGCATTATTATATTTTGTAAAAAAAATTATTACATATCTACGAGTATATCAAAAATGATTACATATCTATATAAAAAACAACAATTTCTACACAAATTTTAAAATATTTACACCCATATCTATACCGGGTGTAAACGAATAGTGGGCCACCCCTGTAACTTCCTAGTTTTTAAATTTATCAGGATAAAATTTTGTATGGTAAAATTAGGTAAGATTTTCAACTTTTTGAGACCTATCAGCCATATTTGTCACTTCCAGTTTCACCGGAAATGGCTCCAATAGTCTTTTCTAAATGGATCACCCTGTATATGTTTTTACATTTTTGAAATAAAGATCACATTTTGGATACATTTATACTATTTTGAACAATTTATACAGGGTTGCACGAAAAATAATTCGAATTTTAATTGTTAATCTAGATGGCTGCGAATATGTTAAAATTATTTTTTTTCCAATGTAATTCATGTAAAAAATACGAAAACGTCAAATGTCCCATAATACATCATACAGGTTGCTCTAAACTCATTTAAAATCACATTTTTCAAAATAACTCTGTTTTTTAAAATATTACGATTTGGGCCACCCAGATATTTAGAAAGCTCTATTTAGTAGGGGTTAAACGGTACCAAAAGTTCCGTAATGTGTAGTCGTTACCGGCAGGAATGACAATTTTTCTTAAGAAATTTATGATTTATATCGAAGTTCAATTAAATTTTGATCAACCCTGTATATTTGTGTTAATCAGAATGGGCCTCTGGCTCATTCTTATTGCATATCATAAAATATTAACACAAATATACAGGGTTGATCAAAATTTAATTAAAGTAGATATAAATCATAAATTTCTTAAGAAAAATTGTCATTCCTGCCGGTAACGATTACACATTACGGAACTTTTGGTGCCGTTTAACCCCTACTAAATAGAGCTTTCTGAATATCCGGGTGGCCCATATCATAATATTTTAAAATAAAGAGTTATTTTGAAAAATGTGATATTAATTATTTTGGGGCACCCTGTATAATGTATTATTGGACATATTGACGTTTTCGTATTTTTTATATGAATTACATTGGAAAAAAAATAATTTTTTCTTCAAGCGTATAATAATACTTACATGGCAACGAATTAAAAATCTAAGTTATGATTTGTCATAAACTGTCACTTTAAAAATTGACGTCTCGCGTCGTGCTGTTTTTAAAATTTAAAAGCGAAAAAGTCTGAAGAAATGCATTGCATTGCATCTGAAATACTTGAAATTGCTAATTTACCTATGTCATGTTTCATTGATAAATAAAATGGTTAGTATTACATATATTTTTTTTACTAAGCTGGAACGCATTTGATCTGATGTCATTTTTCAAAATTAAAGTTTTGATATTTTTTATTTTAACGCTTGAAGAAAAAATAGTATATGTCACTCGGAGTAGAATGCTCATTATGTGTTTCGCCCAGTTTGCTGCCTCGGCTGAGCAAACTTCTGGGCTCAACAATAATGGTCGCCTTCTACTCCTTGTAACATAATATACTATTAACATATTCGCAGTCATCTAGATTGACAACTAAAATTCGAATTATTTTTCGTGCAACCCTGTATAAATTATTCAAAATAGTATAAATGTATCCAAAATGTGATCTTTATTTCAAAAATGTAAAAACATACAGGGTGGTCCATTTAGAAAAGACTATTGGGGCCATTTCCGGTGAAACTGGAAGTGAAAAATATGGCGAATAGGTCTCAAAAAGTTGGAAATCTTACCTAATTTCATAATACAAAATTTTATCCCGATATCTTTAAAAACGAGGAAGTTACAGGGGTGGCCCACTATTCGTTTACACCCGGTATATATAAAGCGTAGTAACATTACATTATGATATATTCTTTGAAAAAGAATTTAAAACTTAAGATGGCTTTGTTTTTTCCCACTTTCATTTAGCTTGCAATTGTTTTGTTAAAATTTTTGTAATCCATGGGAAAATTCTGTTACGTAGTAACACTCGTCCCTGGATGCGTCCTTGACATGCCAAGACCAATAAAGTAACACAATTACTTTTTTTAATTTCACAAAAAATAAATAGTAAAACTAAAATAAAAATTCTTACAATATCAAAAAACATTGTATAAATATAAATACATTTGAAATACTTATTAAATTGTAAACGTATCTAAAATAATATATAAGAAATGCTCATGAGATTATGTTTTGTATATCAAATCGATTCTTCTATTGGATTTCAACACGAACGTTTGTATAACAGTGCTATAAAAATCAGAATAAGAAGAAATTTTGTTCAAAAAATATTTTTCAATTGACATTAAAGCTAGGCTATTTAATCGGTCCTGTTTAATAGTGTTTCTTAAATAACTTTTTATTCTTCTTAGTGCAGAAAAATTTCTTTCTACCGAAACAGAGGTTGATGGAATTGTAGCTATTAAACAAAGTAATTTATATACCTCCGATAAAATTTCGTGCAAACCGCTTTTAAACATTACTGTAATTATTTCCTGCACGTATATTATATTTCGAAATTGTTCGTCAGCATAAAATATTTCCAACTCAGTTTTTAACTTATTTTTTTGAAATAGGTTTTTAAAATTTTTAAACAGGTTATTTTAAACATTTTAATTGGAAATATTTTGCTATATTCCTCAAATCGTGTGTTTGTTCCTAACAAGGCTAAAAAAGGTAATTTATTATTGTCAGCAAATCTGTTACCCAGTTCTTCATCCATATTTTCAGTGGTTTTCACCCTGGAAATTTCATATAATTTATCAAAAGTTTGTCTATTTCGCAACGAATGCAATTTTTTTTATCACTAAAAAAATCTTTTGTTGCAATACATCAAATAAAACGTCTGTAAATCCAAATATTTCTTTATAGACATTTAAAAGAAATGCAAAGTCAAAAGTTTTAAAATAGTTTAAAAAGCCTTTGGCTTCACGGATAGAGTTACAGCGCAACAACGTTTTCGAATTAATAATAGCGTGAAATACTTTAGTAAATCCACCCCATTCGCTATGCACTAAATTAATAATTTTAGATGTTGAAGCCCACCATGTCGCAACTGCAGAATGAACTCTTTTTCCCAAAACTGCATCAGGAACATATGTTCTTTTGGCAAATTGATGAAAAAAACTAGGTATCCCCATAATATCTGAAAAGAATATTTGAGTTTTATTTATGCAGTTACTTCCGTTTCGCAGCACTACATTTAATCTGTGTGCATAACAATGCGAAAATAGGGCATTTGGAGCGACAAGATTTTATTTTGGCATTGAAATAATTAAAAACAAGTCATCAGCATTAATCGTGATAGAGATTTTATTCTAATGAGTTTATATAAACTACGCGCCAGATGAAGTGGGACAGCCCAAAAATTGCTTAATTTTGACTAGCTATAACTTCGATATTTTGTTGCCAATGTTAGATTTTCAGCCAACGGTGGAAAGCGTCATCCTTGGTCTATGTGTTATTGTTGTCAGGTATTTTTTTTGCAATTCCTTCACGTTGTACAGGGTGTGAATTTAGAACCGTGAAACATTTCAAATTTTTTACCAATAATTTGAGAAACTTGAGGGGTCCTAGAATTTTTTTTTCGATGTTGGAGGAACTGTTGGGCCGATACCTCGGGACGTTTTTGATACATTGCGTTACTATGGAGATATAGCCATTTTATGAAATTCGTTTTTCTTTAAAAATACATCCTGTTTTAATTAAACAATAACAGGCAACATCTTAACTGCAACAAGGGATAATTTCTAATGAAAATAGTGAACACCAGCGGCGTGCAAAAAGGGGTTTATGGGATTTAGACGCGAAAATTCGGTTTTATTGACAAATTTTAACAGTGTCATTAAGCGTTACAGTTAAAAAGGTAATAATAGTAATTAGCGTGATTTTGACAAATTCAGAGGCGTGCAAAAGGGGGCTCAATAATTAAAAAAATTAAAATACCAGTTCCATTTTTTTCCCCATTTATTTAGATGGTGCGTACATGTATTTCATTGTCGTAAAAAATAGAATCCATTATACAGGGTGATCCAAAAAGTTTGATCTTTATAGACATGAAAATATTTTTAATAATTTTATTAAATGTTGTTCTTTGTTCACTTAGTGACGATTTGTTAATAGTGGATATCTCTGACGAGCATTAAATCGTGGCCATGTAAGCCCCTTCTGATAATGTCGGTAAGCAGTAAGTACCATTGTTAACTTTTTTATTTATCATTTCTGCATTGGTAAGTCGCGACATTTGTTTAGACTTGCATAGTAATGTAAGTGTTAAAACTTTATTTCTGCATTTAAAAAGTTTTGACATTAGATTTAATTTTTAAGTCGAAGTAAAATACCGCGACTTACCAGTGCAGATTTGGTGAATATTTTAAGATTACGGCAGAAAAATTATACAATAATTATGTAATAAACCTATGGGTTCTCTTTTGTACGTTTCTAAATAAATGAAAAAAAAAATGGAAATGGTATTTCAATTTTTTTAAATTACTGAACCACTTTTTACACGCCTCTGAATTTGTCAAAATTATGCTAATTACTGTTACAGCACCTTTTTAACTGTAACGCTTAATGATACTGTTGAAATTTTTCAATAAAAACAAATTTTGCACGCCGCTGGTGTTAACCATTTTCATTAGAAATTATTCCTTGTTGCAGTTTAGATGGTGCCTGTCATTGTTTAAGTAAAACAGGACGTCTTATTAAAAAAAAACGAAATTTCATAAAATAGCGATATTTCCATAGTAATGCAATGTATCAAAAACGTCCCAAGGTATCGGCCCAACAGTTCATCCAACATCGAAAAAAAAATTCTAGGACCTCTCAAATTTCTCAAATTATTGGCCAAAAATTTGAAATGTTTCATGGCTCTAAATTCACACCCTGTATAAAGAGAAGGAATTGTAAAAAAAATACCCGACGCCAATGACGCATAGACCAAGGATGACGCTTTTCATCATTGGCTGAAAATCTGACATCGGCAAAGAAATGTCAAAGTTACTGCTAGTCAAAATTAGGCATTTTTTTGGCTGCCCCACTTCATCTGGCGCGTAGTTTATAAAATAAAGAGCACAAGGCCTAAAACAAAGCTAACAACTTAAAAACAATAATTAAATAAACTGAATTCATAGCTTTGGATTATTTCTGGAGTCTAATAGAATATTAGCTGATTTAATATCCCAATGGATTAACGATGTTGAGAAGGCAGAAGGCAGTGTGTGAGTAACCTACAGCTCTCGCCATTCCCATAGCTATGCTTAGCCTTTCTCTCCACTGAAGCCCATTTTCTGTTACCTAGAAATATATAAAATCACACCATTATTATACTCCATCCTTCAAAACCCAAGGAAAATCGACAAATGGCAGATTGCAATTTAGCAATTTTTATTATGTATAATAATAATATAATAATAACAATCACATGCAATTACAACCCCCTTTATCCCATAATCATTATACATATACTCTCTTCGTCTGAACTTTAGGTATGCAAGTGATTAATCAGAGATTTTTCCCCGTATCTAAAATCAAAGTGGACACAAAAGAAGATGTAAAACAGGGTTTAATACTTTTTTTTGGAATTCGCATGCCAGTGGACATAAGTGGTTAAAACCGTTTCGACCAGAGGTCACGGTTAAGCAGCACCTCAGTTTAAACCACTTATTTATGGCAAGCTGCATGAGCTGTTTACAACTGCAATGCATTTATTCCAACTGTAAACTATAACGCTACAGCATTTGTAAATTAAACCTAAATGGTATAGAAATATTTTCAAACTTTCAGACAGTGTGTTTAGAAAAAAAGATAATATTATTGTGTTCTTAATGCAAAGTGGTTGGTCTAATATACAAGGTGTTTCTAAATTGACTACCATAAATTTAAGAGCTTGTAGAGAACGTAAAAATAAAACTAAAACCTCTATACAGTTTCGTCGAAAAACGCTTCGTTTTCAAAGTACAGGGTGTTATAGTGTCGACTGGCAGATTAGTTATTTAGCTATATCTCTAAACAGAGTAGGCATAGGAATCTAAATTTTTGTGAGCGAGTGTTACTTAAGACTGCCGATGACTGTATAATATCGTTGATAGAAATATTATATTTCAATCAACGATAATATTTTAAATCTGATACCACCATTCAGTGGCGTAGAAAAAGGGGTAGCCTAACACTTTTTTGTTAATAAAAAATTTGCTGTCGGATATTTTGAAAATATCGTCCCATTTTCAAATACCCCAATCAAAATGCTATAATAAAGATGCTCTTATTAAATATCGCCAGAGGCGTTCGTTATCGAGATATTCTCGGTTTTATGTGGCAATACTCATGTGTTTAATAAAAAAATTTTAATGTACTTAGCCAATAAAGAAGCAAAGCAGGGGTAGAATATTTTAATAATGTACAAGGTAAATAAAAACTTCCACACGTGTAATTTACCATTTTACTATTTTTATAAAATATTGCTACTGAACGATTAATCAAAAAAAGGAAATTTTCAATATGAATTTGTTAAGAAGTGCACCTTTGAGATTAAAATGTAATTCTTGACAGTTAAGCAGGTGTGAGTTGCATTTGTTTTTGTTTTTATCTACCTTGTGATGATTGCCCCTTTTCAATGTTTTTCGCAAATTAAGTAGGTACCACATAAAACCGAGAATATCTCGAAAACGAACGCCTCTAGAGATATTTAATAAGAGCATCTTTATTATAGCATTTTGATTGGGGAATTTAAAAATGAGACGATATTTTCAAAATATCTGACAGCAAATTTTTTATTAACAAAAAAATGTTAGGCTACCCCTTTTTCTACGCCACTGAATGGTGGCATCAGATTTAAAATATTATACAGTCATCGGTAGTCATCGGTAGTCGCTCACAAAAATTTAGATTCCTCTGCCTACTCTGTTTAGAGATATAGCTGATCTGCTAGTCGACACTATAACACCCTGTATTTTGAAGACGAAGCGTTTTTCGACGAAACTGTATAGAGGTTTTAGTTTTATTTTAATGTTCTCTACAAGCTCTTAAATTTATGGTAGTCAATTTAGAAACACCTTGTATAATAATCCAATGATCGCTAACTGTTTTTCAAACAGAAAAAATGTCTATTCTTTGTTTGCTGTAAAAATGAGGAGAGTTAGAACTAAAACCAACGGTAACGGTGAATTATTTAAATCCTACGAATGCGGTGATCGTTTTTTAAATTTGTAGGTGGACGATATTTGCAGAAAGAAAAACATTAGTATTATTCTTGATATTTTTCCAATTCAATTTACAAAAAGTACTTCCTATTTATTAGCGTTAAAATGGTGACCTGTAATTAAATATTTACCTGTAATCTCTCCTTCGGTGCTCCTCTAGACATGTACTCATACATTAAACAATAAGCGCACCCATCACAACAGTAACCGAGCAACGACAACAAATTGTCATGTTTGTATTGACTCAATACTTCCACTTCATTGCGAAATTGTTTGGTAACAGTATCGTCTACGTACACGACTTCTACATCTTCCAATCCAAGGGCTATGAAAACATAACCAAAAGCACCTGAACCAATAAATCTACCGGTTTTATCTTATCTGGGTTGTTATAGGGATTTTCAATAAAATTACTTGTATCACCCTCCCTCCAGTTCAGAATAATTGAAATGAAGTAATAGGGTGTTTAACGAGAGATTCGGTAATGGAGAGGTACAAGGGCGTGACTTCGTAAAGATATCTGAAGAATTAATAGATACCTAAAGGCAAATGTGTTGATATATTTACAGAAATAGTTTTACTTGGATTTAAAACATGAACCAGAACTGTGCTTCCAAGGTGGGTACATATTTTATTTCAAATGTAACCTGAAACTAGGCAACCATATTTAAAAGTGATACTGTTTATGCATACTTTTTCCTACTACAAGAAAGCAGAGTTTTTACCCTAGCTGAGGCCATTTGCAGGGAGCATTCTTGTGAAACAGGCATCCTCTTGGGCTTTTGTGTAAAAGTCTTAGTTAATTTAACATTATGTACTCGCCTTGGTGTCAGGTACATTAATAATGATTAAGATTATAGTGTATATATTAAGGTGATTTAATCAGTTTCAGCTCCTCCTAAGATTATAAATTTGTGTTACCTAGCCGTAGGTACCTGGTACAATAACTCTGTGTTATTTATCATTGGACTATGGTGTATTCTTTCGCTTGCCTTCCCGAAAACCCCCTGAGCTTGGAGTCTCGGCTCAAACACTTGAATGCGGTAAGAGTGCCAATGTCGATATTCCATGGAATTTTCAACCACTTCCGCTGCACTGTTCTTTAAAGCATTAAAATCAGGTGCAAAGTCACTGCTATTTTCTTCAGAGCAAACAAGATCATCTTGGTTAAGAAAAGAAAAGGGACAAATTGGGCAAATCATCAATCTGTATGGAGTTGTTTAAAGCACTTAAATTTGGAATGTTATGTTCATGAACACAGTCTGAATGGTTTTCTAATAATTCTGTCAATGGTAATGAAAATGATAATGGTGCGATATTGCTTTCCGTACTGCGATCTAGAAGTTGACTGAATGCTAGATTATCTTCTCTATTATCTACCGAACTCATGGTAACGGACTCTTGAAGAGACTCGTTCATCAAGTCAAAGTTAGGCAAATTTAACTCAGATTCATTTCGCAACAATTTGGAAATCTGTGGCAACATGTTTTCAGATCGAGTTGAAGTTTGATTTGAAATACAAGCTGAGGAAAATTTCATCATATCAGAATCAGGTACCTTATTAGTATTATGCATTCTCTCCTTTTGTGCGACGAGTGGTAAGACTGGTACATGTTCATTGTCTTCATCAGGACTAATAACTATTACAGTTGGTGCGTTATTATTTTTTGCCGCTTCTTCAGAATTTGATCTGATAATCAACATAGCAGTAGAACTGGGATAATTAAGTTCATCTAGTAACGTTTCAATATCTTCCAAATTTTTATCTTCCTCTTTAGGCGTTTCAGGCAAATGTATTGAAATTAAGGCTTCTGGTCCAGTGTTTGGTCTCTCAGGCTTCTCCTGATTTAAAAGATTTACGGCAACATATTCGGCAGCACGAAATAATTTTGCTTTCTAAGATAAAGCAAATGACCTAATGCTGGCCGAATTCTGCCAGATGTGCCCCATTCGTCCAGTAATATTTCGGTGCAATGTTTTTTATATTTGTCAGCGGCATTTTCTATGAACCTAAAAAAGTTTTTATTTAGCGCAGTCTATCAAACATACATATTAATCATATACTTGGAATGCTCCGGGTTATATTTATGCCCATTTTCGACCGTAACATCACACACAAATTTATTTTTTTCTAATGTTTTTGGTATGACACTCATTAATCTCTTCCACGATTCATTGCTCTCCAATATTTGCACTAAAATTCTCACACAACTCGGTGTTAACTTCCTTATCTCAAAGGATTGATCCATTTCGGTTTGCCCAGAACACGCTTCACACTTGCAACCACAGACTTCCGAGTTCTGACTTCTGACACAGATACTCTCACAGAATATACACAGAATACTCTGTTTCTGTTCTCTGTGCATCGAACTTGGGTAGAGTTTAAGTAGATATTCTGTGGTAGAGTTCGATGGTTCTGTCCCAGAACAAATTTGTTCTGGGGTTCTGTGTTTCTGAGTCATAGATCTGAATAGATCATAGAATAATTATTATTGCGTTCGGTTTTAAAAATCCAGAGGCGAGCGAGCTGATACAGAAACCCAGAAATGATTTATTTTTTATTTTGGTGTAGCACTCAGAAAAAATGACGTTTTTAAAAGATGCAATTATTGCTAGGTATTGCCCAAAATTAATTTTTTAATGATCTGGTAAAATTATGATTTTGCTGCACATGATTAATCATATCCCTATCTAGATTTAAACAATTCTGGTCACAAATGTTATACGAATAAAATTAATACCTATACCCTACCTTCGACCATTATGGTCGAAGCTCCCAACCTGCTCACAGGACATTCTTGCGGTTATTTCAGTAATGTTGTACTTATGATGGACAGATAACAGAAAAACCAGCTACAAAAGCTTTGTTTGTCATCAGCCACTAGTGTACACTTTTTTACACTTTTTGCCAATAAGTCGTTTGTTATAAATTAGTGCAGACAGTGCTAGCCGTTTGGTATACCAGTATAGTGTACACTTTCTTGCACTTTTGACACTGACTCCTGAGGAGGTGTAACGAGTGTCGATAGTGCAGCGCAGGCACCTGAGTTGAAGTTTGACGCTGTTCTGTGGTTTGAAGTTTGAGATTTACTGAAACGGGTTGTCTGACAGAGGTATGAATTGAAATAATGTGATTTTGTCACAGTTATTTAATGATGAGAGTGAAGATACTGGTAGTGAATCTATTATTGCTATTATTTATAGGTTATGTTGATTTTCTGACAAGAGTACGTACACTCTTAAAGTTGTTTGTTATAGAATTACACATCTGCACTAGTTAACATTTTGTACACTTTTAAACCTACACTTTTCTGCACTACACTTTGATGACAAACAAAGCTAATATCTGTTTGCTCGACGTCCTGAAGTCGAGCTAAACGAGGTAGCGGTGACCGCTCGTATTTGTACTTACCGAACGCAGAGAAGATCTAAAAGAGCATGCGAGTGAGCAAAGCTAGCTTAGATCTATAAAAACCGAACGCAGTAAATTCATAAGGCATTTACGATAATTGGAGCGGGTAATGTATCCTGGTACAGTCGACGCCACCCAAATGTGAACTGCAAAATTGTATAGTGTAATTTGCACTTTAAATCATAGTCGCTGTAAAATTTGAAAATAGTTGTCAAATATATTTGTCATAATTTATCAAAAGTAAAAGTAAAGATAACTATGCCAAGACATTTAACTGAAGCGCAAAAGGCGAGGGCTATAGCTAAATTGGAAGAAAATAAGTCTTTGAGTGAAGCGGCTGCTGATTTAAATGTTGGTAAAAGTTGTATACCTACTTTATATAAAAAAAAGCGCTGACAAGAAGAACAAAGACTGCAAAGATCTATAAGGCAAGGTATAGGGAAGGTCTCCAATGAGAATAAAGACAATACTCTGGTCGAATTTATCCATCATAATCCTTTCGAAACCGCTGTCAAAACTCAAGAAGAAACAGAATAGCACAAAGACGTCTTTATCTGGCCTGACGAATTGCTGATTTTTAAACATAGAGATTAGTTTTTACCATTTTTATTTTATTAATGTTTTTCTGAATTATGAATTATTAGGTATGTGTTGAAATATATTAATTATTGTTAATACGCTTAGTTTAGTTTGTGTCATTTTATTTCTCACAATCGTTAAACATGAATGAATTAAAGGAATAATTAATATTAACATTCTTCCACTAACATGTAGGTAATATTAGTTAATTATTTTGCTAACTTCTTTTATATTATTCGTGTCGGCCTTCGTCCTTCCAATTATTATGGTAACAGAAAATAATAAAAGTAATATTATTTACTGTCAATATATCCTCTCTGCTCTCTGTATTACGCCACTAAACAAAGTCTGACTTAATGGAACTCAGAAGAAAATTCCATGACAACCAAAATGCGTTCACATTTGAGTGGCGCCGACTGTACATTACTGCAGAGTGGGTGCGTTCAGCCGCGCATAACCGCTATGTGCTAACTTCTAGCGTGATTAGTTTGCTTACATCTAGCAGGCAGGTTCTGTGTTGAACGGTCCAGGCGATATTTTGAAATTAATTAATTTAAAAATGAAAATATTGAATTTTACGATGTTGTATTCGAACTGATAGAAGAAGATTTGGTAAATGTTGAGATAACGGAATCTCCGATTTTCGGAATTTTTTTGCTTTTAACATACGTAGTTTTGTCTCCTGAACAATAAATTCAAAAAAAAAATCGCCGCTCGTCAACAGTTTTCGAGATATTTGGCCCCAAAGTCTCTGAAAGTCGTATTTCTCCACTGCCATAATCACTTATTTTCACCAAATTTTTCATTTTATGCTTATGAACACCTCTAATACAGACTTATTTAAACACTTTTAAATCATTTCAACACATTTATTCCAATCAATAACTATTTTTTGAACCTTCTTATAAAAGCCATGAAAACATAACCTAAAATTTCAAACAACAGTAAGATCATTCGAGGTTATGATAGTGCAGGAAGTAAGATCTAGGGTACGGTATAAAACGAATATGTTCCTTCTTTGATATAAAAATATACTGCACCCGCCCGCCCGGGGCGGGCGGGTGCAGTATATTTTTATATCAAAGAAGGAACATATTCGTTTTATTCGCGGAACTTGTAATGTTTGAAATCTAGAATACGCATAAAACTAATATGTTCCTTCTTTGAGATAAAACGATAAAAATATAATGCACCCGCCCGCCCGGGCGGGCGGGTGCATTATATTTTTATGTTAAAGAAGGAACATTAGTTTATGCATAACAGATTCCGCGCCACTATCGTAATGTTTTTAGGTTATGTTTTCATGGCTTTTATAAGAAGGTTCAAAAAATAGTTATTGATTGGAATAAATGTGTTGAAATTATTTAAAAGTGTTGAAATAAGTCTGTATTAGAGGTGTCATAAGCATAAAATGAAAAATTTGGTGAAAATAAGTGATTATGGCAGTGGAGAAATACGACTTTCAGAGACTTTGGGGCCAAATATCTCGAAAACTGTTGACGAGCGGCGATTTTTTTTTAGAATTTATTGTTCAGGAGACAAAACTACGTATGTTAAAAGCAAAAAAATTCCGAAAATCGGAGATTCCGTTATCTCAACATTTACCGAAGATTTTAACATTAATGCTCTGAAATTGTTCAAAATAATTTTCAGCAAAAACAGCTAGGATCTACAAAAATTAAAAATTGTCTGTATACCTTGATTTATTTTATGATCTTGACACAGATTAACTATACCAGATGCGAAAGTAAGCGTGGCGGCCTGTCCAACGATCCCCACTACTTCCATCCTCATATATGCGGAGGGTTTAGTACGAGAGCATTATCGTGACAGCGTGTAGCAGAGTTTACAGCGACATATTGTTAGTCCGAGCGTTCGGACTATAAATGTCAAAATAGTGTCATACGAGTTTGTTGGTGTATACAAATAGAGATCTAAAAACATCAAAAAAACCTGATAAAACAAATAGAAAAGTTACAATATTATCCCATTTGTAAACATACAATTTCATATTTGTTTTAATAAAGAATATTTTATAATATATTTTTATTGTTTTTCTCGAGCGCTCAAGTGGTGCAACTAACTCGCATCCACAAAAATAAATATTAAAGTGTTGTGGTGCAAAAAGCATGCAACGTTACGGAGTAGCCGACGGGCCTTTGTCTAATACGTGTGTCGCGGACATGAAAGGCACCGCGCGAAGCTTTCGCATCTGATATAGTTAATCTGTGATCTTGATATATACTGACCATTTTCTAACTTTTCATGAATATCATGAGATTCATAAATGGTGTAATATGATTAATATGAATCATTAAACACGTACTCTATTTCATAATATATGTTTCTGACATTTTATAATTTGAATTTTAAGGTTAGAGTTATAAGTTGGAACTTATCACCAGCACGTCAGCGTAAATCAAACGTGATGAATTGCTTACTAAGCGTTTGCTTATGTGATGAAATTAAGCGGTGCGGACACGACCGCATGATGCACTAAGCAGCTCAGCCGCTAGGCATGGCTGAACGCACCCTAAAGACTCTTATAATCTCTGATACGGTAATCAGCTGCTTTATGTCAGTACAAGTAGATATTCTGTGGTCAGTACATCTACCGAGCTAAGAATTACCGAACGCAAAATTTCCAGAGACATGGATGTCTCTGAAAATTTCACAAACCTAACCTAAACCATCACTTGATTAATTAATAAATAATTGAAAATTGAAATACCCACAACAAATAAGGGTAAATGTTGAGATAACGGAATCTCCGATTTTCGGAATTTTTTTGCTTTTAACATACGTAGTTTTGTCTCCTGAACAATAAATTCAAAAAAAAAATCGCCGCTCGTCAACAGTTTTCGAGATATTTGGCCCCAAAGTCTCTGAAAGTCGTATTTCTCCACTGCCATAATCACTTATTTTCACCAAATTTTTCATTTTATGCTTATGAACACCTCTAATACAGACTTATTTAAACACATTTAAATCATTTCAACACATTTATTCCAATCAATAACTATTTTTTGAACCTTCTTATAAAAGCCATGAAAACATAACCTAAAATTTCAAACAACACTAAGATCATTCGAGGTTATGATAGTGCCGTAAGATCTAGGGTACGGTATAAAACGAATATGTTCCTTCTTTGATATAAAAATATACTGCACCCGCCCGCCCCCCAAAAAATAGTTGTTGATTGGAATAAATGTGTTGAAATGATTTAAAAGTGTTTAAATAAGTCTGTATTAGAGGTGTTATAAGCATAAAATGAAAAATTTGGTGAAAATAAGTGATTATGGCAGTGGAGAAATACGACTTTCAGAGACTTTGGGGCCAATTATCTCGAAAACTGTTGACGAGCGGCGATTTTTTTTTTGAATTTATTGTTCAGGAGACAAAACTACGTATGTTAAAAGCAAAAAAATTCCGAAAATCGGAGATTCCGTTATCTCAACATTTACCATTTAATCTATTACTGCGTTCGGTTTTTACATATCTGAAAGCTCGCTTTGCTCGTTTACCTCATTTGCCGTTCGGTAATAGACAATGCATGCTCTTTTAGATCTGCTCTGCGTTCGGTAAGCATAAATACGAGCGGTCAGCGCTACCTCGTTTAGCTCGGCTTCAAGACGTCGAGCAAACAGATTTTTTAGGGTTCTTCTGTGATCTGTGTATCAGATACTATCTAAGTACAACCAAGAAGACTGTTCTCTAGGTTTTTTGAGTACAACATAACAGAACACATAGATTAAATAAACTGCATTGTTTTTTCTGAGTGATACACCAAAATAAAAAAATAATAATAATTTATGGGGTTATGTTTTATGTTCCTCCTTGGTATCCGTTCGGTAATTAAATTAGGCTCATTTGCCTCGGTGATCACGTGTGATAAATCTGTATCTGCTCGCTCGCCTCTGGATTTTTAAAACCGAACGCAGTATATGTGTTCTGTTATGTTGTACTCAAGAAACCTAGACAGTCTTCTTGGTTGTACTTAGATAGTGTCTGATACACAGATCACAGAAGAACCCTAAAAAATCTGTTTGCTCGACGTCTTGAAGCCGAGCCAAACGAGATAGCGCTGACCGCTCGTATTTATGCTTACCGAACGCAGAGCAGATCTAAAAGAGCATGCATTGTCTATTACCGAACGGCAAATGAGGTAAACGAGCAAAGCGAGCTTTCAGATATGTAAAAACCGAACGCAGTAACCTGTATAGTGGTAACGTTTGACAAACTTTGACAGAAGAAAATAAAAATCTAGTAGATTGACTCGAGTAATATAGTCCGGGAGCCAGCGACAGTTTATAGTCATTTCGCAAAAGCTAAAAAATTTTTCTACGCTCTATTCGGCCTTCCACGTAAGGGAATGAACCATCAGCTTGCGCGGTTCGGCGGAGTTTAGCTGGGGCGGCCTCCCACACACGTAAAATAATGATGAAAAAAAACTAATACAACAAAAGCCGAGACTTTGTCGACATGTTCATAATGTTGAAAAATAACTAAAAAACACAATCAGCTGACTTTGGAGTGCGGGATTGTGCTTCAGCTTTCCACGTAAACAAGTGAAAAATATGCGCTGAGTAAACTGATACCACAAAAGCTCAAATTTGGCAAAGTAACAGCCAATGCAATGAGTTACACGTAAAAAATAGTCAGCTGATTTTTTGGCGGTGGATAAGTGCTCAGCTGACGAGTCAAAGGCGCAGCGCATCGTTATCCGCGCGGGTGCATCACACCCTTGACTGCATCAGCTGAGCACTTTTCCCTCGCTCAATACGAAGCGGAGTATTTTTTTCGTTTAACTTATTAACTTAGCTGTCGAATTATAAAATTTCAGCTTTTGCGGTATTAGATATCTATGGTTTTATTGTCACTAAGGGTAGTGCGTGATTAATAAATGGAATCGATTATCGATCACGGCAATCTTATAATACATCAATATAAGTTTTGTAATTTCAAATGATATACGTAATGTATATACTAAATATTTACAAGTGTTAATATGAATAATATGAAAAAAAATAAATAATGATACATGAAAATAAATAGTAAACATTTACAACTTAAAATGAAAATAAATATTTTTCTCGGCTGACGCTTTCAGAAATTTTACGATATATCAAATAGCCCATAGAAATTTTGGCAGGTTCGAAATTTCTAGAGACGGGCGGTTGTAATATGAACGCGTCCTATTTCCCCACCAGTACGGATCTAGGACCCAGCATTGAATACCTGCGCATGACAGCTGCGAACCGACGCTACCCCCTCTTTCCGCTTTTTTCTTTATTTCGACGAAACATTTTTTTCAGCCCCCCGACGCCACTGCCTTGGAATTTTTTTAGTATTTTTTTCGGACTCGGGAGGGTCGATTTAGTCGATCGCCATACTTCTTTTCCCATTTTGACATAAAAAATTATTACTCTGAGACGGATTTCGTCCCCCCCATTTTTTTTTCCTCTTTTTCGATCATTTCTCATCGGCATCGTGTAGTACTCGACAAAAGGAACAATAGACTAATAGAAAAACACGAATATATGACCAAATATTAGTTTTATTTAAAGTACTCGTGGTAAAATATTATTTGGTTTTGTTGTAATTTTTATAAAATTGTTAAAATATATAATAAAAAATATTTTTATTACTCTATTGAACTAACGCCCGACGCCAATGCTGTCATTTTAATAACTTATATGATTAGCCAGTTTTACGCAAATATGGTTAAGGTGGCCTCTCATTCTAATTCTTGTACGCTTTTTTTTATGAATGACTGTACACTAGCTGCGCGTCATATAAATGTGGTACACTTTGATTTTATCAATGTAAATCTGGCTCAACTGGTCAAATTTGACATTATAAGATCTGTCACAGATACTTATAACGTCTTATAACGTGAACTGGAGACGTTGCAATTTTGACGTCTCTGATTTGATCATAACCTACAAAGCTCTTAAATGACAGTTTGCATCAGTCAAGCTCAGGGAGATCACCATACACAACTAAAAAAACCTAATTTTCGGGTTACAAGTTACAACTGTTGTACCACATTTATATGACGCACAGTGTGCAGTCGGCGCCACCCAAATGTGAACGGCAAAATTGTATAGTGTAATTTACACTTTAAATCATAGTCGCCGTAAAATTTGAAAATAGTTGTCAAATATATTTGTCATAATTTGTCAAAAGTAAAAGTAAAGATAACTATGCCAAGACATTTAACTGAAGCGCAAAAAGCGAGGGCTATAGATAAATTGGAAGAAAATAAGTCTTTGAGTGAAGTGGCTGCTGATTTAAATGTTGGTAAAAGTTGTATACTTTATATAAAAAAAAGCGCTGGCAGGAAGAACAAAGACTGCAAAGATCTATAAGGCAAGATATAGGGAAGGTCTCCAATGAGAATAAAGACAATGCTCTGGTCGAATTTATCCATCAGAATCCTTTCGAAACCGCTGTCAAAACTCAAGAAGAAACATTATTCCCAGGGTCTTTCAGAATAGCACAAAGACATCTTAAGCTATCTGGCCTGACGAATTGCTGATTTTTAAATATAGAGATTAGTTTTTACCATTTTTATTTTATTAATGTTTTTCTGAATTATAAATTATTAGGTATGTGTTGAAATATATTAAATATTGTTAATATACGCTAGTTTGTGTCATTTTATTTCTCACAATCGTTAAACATGAATGAATTAAAGGAATAATTAATATTAACCTTCTTCCACTAACATGTAGGTCATATTAGTTAATTATTTTGCTAACTTCTTTTATATTATTCGTGTCGGCTTCCGTCCTTCCAATTACTATTATGGTAACAGAAAATAATAAAAGTAATATTATTTTCTGTCAATATATCCTCTCTGTGTTACGCCACTAAACAAAGTCTGACTTACTACAATGAGATTCAGAAGAAAATTCCATGACAACCAAAATGCGTTCACATTTGGGTGGCGCCGACTGTACCTACTTGTCTCCATACTACAGATGACGTCATCGTCACGACACGTTTTATTTACTCTCTTTTACTATCAGCATAACCTCCATACTTCATAATAGTAATATTAATTTGTGTTTAATTGTTTGAAGTGTCATTATGAATGAGGATAATGAATTTATTATTTGTAATATACAACTGCTCGCCAGTAATAACCTAACAAATAAACGTCAAACGTAAAAAACGTTAAACTGCCACACAGTTGTCGTCTAAAGTTGAAACTTGGTCAACTTTCGCGCCACGCGGAATTTGAATACGACGTCGTGTAGTGGCTAATTATGATTGGTTTGCTGATGTTCAGTCATACAGTTCGCAGTCGTACTGCCACCGTGGAGACTCACCATAATTCCTACTTTTGGCGTTCTAGCCTCACTCACTCACGGGCTTGACCGAATGCTCCCCTTGTGTCACCTTGTGTAGAGTGTAGTATTGCGAGATGAAAGCACGGTATACGGCAAGAACGGTTTACGGCAGTTTACCGTTCTTGGGTATACGGTATACACAAACAGATCCGTATTTAGGAGGAGGAGTAAAACGTGTGACCTATATACAGGATGTCTCAGAAAGCCTAGGTCATAATTTGCAGGTATGTATTCTACATACAAAAATAAGGTCATTTTGTTTAATAAATATGTACCGTAAAACGGGGTGACTTGATACGATTTCAAGATGTTTTATGTTGGTATTCGAAGATTTTTCATAATTACGTACAACTATAAACTGTCAACTAAACTTTGGACCTAAAGGAACTAATTTCGGATATAACCACAGATATTATCCCCACCATAATTAAAAAAATAAATAAATAGCTCATGTTTCAAATCACCCCAAAATCGGGGCGACTTGAAACTTGCTAGTTTTTAAATGATAATTTCATTTCTGCCGGAGTTGGGGTGTGTCTTGAAACATTATAATAATAATTCTACACATTTAACAAAAAAAATCATCAAAAAAGGCCTTTTTAGAAAAAAGTTATGGCTCGTTAAAGCTCTTTATTAAATAAATAAATAAAAGATACATTTTTCTTATTTAGAAACAGTAATTTAAACAAAATAACAGAAATTAAACATTATATCAAAACTTAAATAAATAATTTCTTATTCAAAAACATTATAGGTAACCAATATAAAAATTTTTACAATAATAATACCTAACATTTTAGAAATTGAGAAATAAACGGTGTACAGATCGACTTTTGCACCAAATCTAGAATGTCAGGTTCCTCATATGGGAATCCCCAATCGGAAGCACATGTAATTGCGCGAAACCATTTCTTGATTTTTTGGCAAGAGAATCTGCCCGCCATGATTTTTTGGGCACATTTCTGTATAAAGTTACGTATGGTATTCCATATTGCTTACCTACCTATATCTCTTAGGTTTCCTTTTTTTTTATTATAACTGTCAATTGCTTTCTGTAAACTTTCCTCGCTATAATCGATATATTTACGGCTCCCGGGCACCCTCGTGTATTTCCGTGGCATGTTTCAAGCCGCCCCTGAAAAAACACTACAAAATAAAACACCACGCCACTGCTTTAAAAACAGTTTTTTGTTTAAAGTGAGGTTAGTAACATAACCACAAATAAATATCTCAACTAAAAAAAAATACCACCATGCCGTCAATTCTCCTAGTTCTTCTACTCAATAAGAAGTAATCAAGGGTTTGAAAATGTGTTTTTCCTTACCTTTTTCACCAACACTTTCACACACTAAAAGCAAACACCTGGTGGATTCACTGCATACCATACATTAATTATACAACCCTATAGAACACGATTTTCCATACTTCCCGTTTTTCTGACAGTTTAATAGATTTTGCTACCAGATCAAAGATGACACTGCAAATTGTTTCACGCCACCCCAATGTTTTAAGTCACCCCGTTTTACGGTATCCTAAAATGCTTCGTTTCAAAGTTTACAGCAAGGCGTTTAATTTTCATGGGAATAAAATATGGTTGGCAGCAATGCAGCAAACGATTGTAAATGTAACTATTGTAACTGCCCTGCCAGTAACTGGTTACATGACAGCTGTGCATGACAGCGTTTACTGTTTACTGACATTTGGTTTTCCGCCTACTACAATAATTATAATTATTTCACTGACTTGCTTACTAACAGCGAAATATGTTAAATTCTTGAAGCTAAATAACTTTAGAACGGCGCTTTTATCAGAAATGTATAAGATAGCTTTTTTGTTATTTAAAGAACAGACATCCGCTGTCATATTTTCAAAAAAGAATCAGTGACGTACTTTTTTTATATAAAAGAGGGCTGCAATAAACCACCGTTGCGTTATTATGAGACATCACCCTCCCATTTGAAATAAAAAGTTTTCGATAAAAAACTGATATGTTCATCTTTGGAGGCTTCGCAAACAGTTGTTAGTGAAACGAGAAGAAAAATTATATTTTTCCTTTGGAGTTTACCTCCCGTCATTGATTAAGGAATGAATAAGATACGCGACTCCAATGTAAAGTGCGAGGCTAATTTTGGCAGCGAGATTCCCGGTAAGTTGCGAGCATTCCTGTGATTCACGTAGTATGCTTTTGACGAGGCTTTTGATAAACCTGTGTCGTGTTTGGTTTTATATAATTTATAATCTAGTGAAAACAAAAATTGAATGTTCAGATTGATTTTAATTTAAAATTATGTGACGGTTAAAAGTCAAACAAACGTTGAGAAATAGCTGGCAGAAAGAACATACTACGTTAATAATTTTAAACTAAAATTAATCTGGACATTAAATTTTTATTACCACTAGATTATTAATGATATAAAACCAGACAAGACACAGGTTTGTCAAAAGCATACTACGTAAATCACAGGAATGCCCGCAACTTACCGAGATCTCGCCACCAAAATTGTCCCCGCACTCTACCATTGAAGTCGCGTATCTTATTCATTCCTTAATCAATGCTCCCGTAGAACGAATTTTGGGATTCCAAAGCACTCTAGACGAATTTCTTAAAATGCTTGAAAAAATTGAACATCGGCTCAAAAATTTGCAGAAATTTACATGGTATATTATTCAAAATGTTGCCCTCCATCCAAATATGTAAAAATATACAAGGCGTTCCATTTGAAAATCGAAAGTTGAGGTAATTTCCGGATAAACCGGAAGTGGTATCATATTGTTTGTAATGTGCAAAAATACATTTTTAGCGGTAGTTTATGCTCCCCAAATTTCAAAATGGATATGTTAAAAAATTTAAAAAAAAGCCAGTATCCTGTGGCACCCGATATACGTACAGTATGTCCGGCGATGTGGTAGACAAGAGGACAAACGGGCCAAAAATTTCATTTTTCGAGGAAGTCATTCTTTATAAAAAAATTTGCTTGCTGAAAAAATACGACTGTTGATGAAAAAATATAGAAATTGTATACGGGGTGTCCAAAAAGTTAAAAATTCAAATTTTTTACAAGAGTAAAGTTCCCTAATTCTAAAGTTTTTAGCAAAATGATATTTAAGAAAATTGTTTCAAATCATCACATCTTCTAGGCTAAGATATTGGTTTTCATTAAGTTTGGATAGCAATAATTTTTTTGCTTTAAATAATTTTTTCCAATAATTGTTTTTTGCTTTAACTTTTAAAGATTTTGTTAGTTTACAATGTTAACAACGGGGCAAAGAATACATAATTATTTATTTCAAATTACTTCGAAATTTAAAATAAAACATTTAACAAAATTTTTATTTTTTTTATTGACAATCGTATATTTTTTCAGTAAGCAAATTTTTTTATAAAGAATGACTTTACTCGAAAAATGAAATTTTTGGTCTGTTTGTCCTCTTCTGCCACATCGCCGGACATACTGTATACCGGGTGGCCATACGATTCAATGTACGGGTACGCCCCTAACTTTTTAGTTGTTTTTGTGAATTTAAAAATTTCGTTTTTGGTATACGTGAGTTAAGACAAAAGTGGGCTATTTTTAGACTAACAGGAAAGAAAATATCACTTCCGGTTGAACCGGAAGTGACATTTAACTTTTTTTCTTAAATAGAGTGATCCTGATTTTTTATAGTGTTTTATAAAGCATGAAATTCTAACTCCAACAGTTTTTTCCAATTTCAAAAATCCCAAAAAATGATCGAGTGAGATACGATTACGAACGATTTCTTATTTTTTACAAAATGGCCGTGTCAGATGAATACTATATAAGAAAATTATTAAGTAGGCAATGGAAATTATTAGTAAGGTAGTAAGCTTGTCTGTAAAGAATAAAATAACTTATTTAAATTACTAATAGATACGAGTATTTTTGGGTTTTTCTCAAAAAACGGAATTTAATTTTCATTTTTATTTCCTTATTAGGGGTCCTATGGAAAATTTTTAAATGGAACCGTACTATTTTTTTTACTAATCGGACATAATGATTCATCCTATAAGCTTTAATTTTTTTGCCAATAATCATTTCTTAACGAGATCCTTTCTAATAATAAAAGTGTTTTTAAAAGGTAAGCACCAACAAATAGTTTTAATAAGGTAGGTAGGTACCTACCTATAATAATAATAATAATAATATTTATTTACTTAAAATAAAATATAACTTTAGTAGTATCTGCACAAATTATTTAGGCACAGAGGTATAATGTAAATAAATATTAATGACAGTAGTAGACTATAATGTTAGTTAAATAACAATAGGAATCCGGGACCAAGTCGTCCGGGACTTCCTTAAGTTTCCAGAGAAACTTGACTGAATGTCCCGAGTTCCTGGGGTGAAATACCTATCTGTTTCATATGACAATTTTTATTGAAATTGATAAAAAATAACTTAAATACTAAATAAGAGGATGAAACAAGTTTAGAAACTAGGTAATTTTACATTATGCTAGCGTGACCGCCTGCAAGCATATTTTATATAAATATAAACAGCAACAATGAACAATGATACTAAATAGGTATTTGCATAGGATAGGAAGGAAAAGGAATACTAAGCCAAAACAGAACAAAACCAGCAATGGTTATTCATATAAATATCAGTTTACTTTCATTTATCCACTGACGAAGTTTTATCTTTGTAGGCTTTTTATATACCTACTAAATGTTAAGAATTAAGACAATCAGTCTTAATTCTTCTTCTAATTTAAATTTGTTTTTTACATATACCATAACACCGTCGTTTTGTTTACAGTTCCGTTGTTATAAATTTTTGTATAATTTTTTAGGTTAAATAAATTATCATTAGGTACCTATAACCCATATTCTGTTAAAACAATAACATCTTATAAATCATTAAATTCACTGAGAATATCATGAATTGAAATTTTTTGATATACCTACTTCTTATGTTTGTATGAAATATTGTAAAGAAATTCTTGTCGGTTTTTTTTTGTGGTAGGTATGTTTTTAATTCTAGTATGGTGCTTGCTTCAATAGTTGCTATCTCTTCAATATTAAAATCTTGGATATAGTTATCCATTATTTAACAATCATATAGCTAATACATTTACATAACACAGGATAAACTGATTAATTAATTAATTAATTAAGCCGAAGCAAAAAAGAAAAAGAAAAAAAACCAATTATAATATAATGTAATAAACCCAAGGAAATGCGATAGATGTAATAAGCGTTTTATTATTTTTTTTGTTTGCCTTAACTGTCTTTCAGATTTATCACTTTTAACGCTGTTTACCGAGTTAGTTCTTTGACTTTTCTTCTTCTCCTCCTCTTTCTCTCTATCTGCAGGTGACGAATTTTCTCTTTTTCCATTCTTCTTATTTCTTTCGTGGGTATCTATCGCTGAATTGGTGGGTAATCTTTTTTGTAACGCTACTTTGAGAACCAAAAAAAATGCTTGTGTCTGGTATGAATGTTGCTGGTGAGGTACTGCGGCTTCTTCGATGCGTTGCTGGTAATAAATTATCTTCATATGCTTTTGAGGTTGGTATTTCTATTTCCATTTGCCGGAGTTGGTCTACCGTGGAAATTTCACTGTTTATTTCCAGTTTGTTCCTTTTATTTTTGCTAGGCAATTTTTAGATCTTGCAATCTTAAGGTGGTCAGTTAATATTTTTTGGTCTTTTCTATCCTCGGGGCATAAATCCTGGGAGATAAATCATTTCGTGCCTTTTAATTTGCTACAATTTTTAATTACTAAGTCTTTTCTTAGATATGTTAAGAATTCAACTTTAATTGGGGCAGTTTTATCGTTTTTTAATAATTGATACATGTTGTTTATATGTATCTCTTGTAACTGGACATCTAGTAGATGATTCAGCTTGCTTAAAGTGTAATGTAGCAGATTTGTGCCATTTGGAACATCTAATCCAAAAAATTATAACGTTATTTTTCCTAATTGTTCTTTCAATATTTATGCATCTGCTTTCAAAGGCGTTATATTTTTGTGTAATATGTTTATATTACTTGTGTTTCTTGTAGTGTTTGCATTAATGTTTGAGTTTCCTTTTTTATTTCTCGTTTTAGCTCCTCCTTGTTCGCTTTCCCTTCTTCTCTGATACTGTCGATTGCTCTCAATAGTGTTTCTAATAGTTGTATATTTGATACATTTTCATTACCTGCCATAATTTTGTTAAAGTCCCAGGACTATACAGTTATTTGGTTGTTTTATTTCTTTCCAGCAAGAAAAAAACACAACGGATTTTTGTTATCTTATCAGTAGGAGGATATACGAGATTGATACTTATGCACTGTTTATTCGTTTTTAGATTTTGTACTATATAAACAATTGATGTAGTTTTACATACCCTAATTCACCAAACTGGGCAAGGTGGCTGTCTGTTATGTTCACAAAAATTTTGCATTTTTTAAGATATTCTAGTACAGTGGCGTATTTAAGGGGGGGTAATGGGGGTAATTACCCCCCCCCCCAGAGCTTAGAATAACAATTGTAACAATAATCAAAGGTAACAATTAACAAAAATCCAAATTCTCCTGTAGAACATAAATCCCTTCGAAATTTACAATTTAATTAATTTACCGTGATAGTGATAGTATTAATTTGTGTCTACGTGGAGTGCAAGGCAACAGCCAACAGCGTTGCGACAATGTCACAATATTATAACTTACAGCACATGTCGTGTGTGCCTCTCAATCACGCTTCTCTGGCCGGCCACTGTTACTATTTTTAATATTACTTTTATACACACTTTTATATGTGCAAAGATTGGTGTCTATTGATATAGATGCAATTATTAATAGTATAGTAGCATTCCTGTGTCCTGTGTATCAGTTCAAGTTGAAATGTTGTATACGACAAGTGTCCCTTGCTTGTTGTTGAATTTGTTTTTAAAAATTTGTATTATTATAAAGTGCAACAACAAAAAGACTGTATTTATCCAGTCCTGAAGATGCTAATAAATTAAGCGAAACGTCGACTGATTTAGAAAAGCAGTTTTATTATTTGATCATGACCTATCACAATCCCAACCATCCAAGAAAAAAAATATATAGAAGGTCACTAATAAAGTTGAAAATTATTAATAGGTTTGCATCTAAAAAAACTAGAAGACCAGATTTGAGACTGTAACTTATTAATAAGGCTTTCTTTATGTTTATAAAAATATTGTTCTTATAATAATGGTTCGAGTTCCTGTTAGTTGTTTTTTGTTTTTATACATTTAAATATGTTATTTTTTCTTAGTTATAAGTCGTTATTTACATATTTTTTTTCTTTTGGGTACCTATTTTGTTATGTTTTTATTTTTTATTTATGTTTTATTTACCTAATTATTACTTTGTGTTAATGTCTTTAACTGTTGATCAGATGTTATCTGCTTTTTCCTGTGTTTTTTGACAATAAATATTTTTGTAACAAATATAAACTTTATATGTACCTTATACGAAAAAAACCTTATTTCTATTAATTTGATATTCAAGATACACTAATTAACTGGCAACAGTAATATTCTTGAAATACCTTCAGTGTATGCTAATTATTTACACATTAAAATGAGCAAATTTAGTTATTACCCCATCCAGAGCAAAGCTCTGGATACGCCACTGTTCTAGTATTATTATTATTATTATTATATTGGATATCGTTAAGAAATGATTAATGGCGAAAAAATTAAAGCTTATAAATCATTATGTCCGATTAATAAAAAAAAAATAGCACGGTCCCATTTAAAAATTTTCCATAGGACCACTATGGAAATGAAAATTAAATTCCGTTTTTTGCGAAAAACCTAAAAGTAGTCGTATCTATCAGTAACTTAAATAACTATGTTATTCTTTACAGACAAGCTTACTACCTTGCTAATAATTTCCATAGCCTACTTAGCAATAATTTTCTCACATCGAATTAATCTGACGCGGCCATTTTGTAAAAAATCGATCGTATCTCACTTATTTCTTGGAATTTTTGAAATTGGAAAAACTGTTGCAGTTAGAATTTCATGCTTTATAAAACACCACAAAAAAACACGGTCATTCTATTTAAGAAAAAAAAGTTGATGTCACTTCCGATTCAACTGGAAGTGATATTTTCGTTCCTGTTAGTCTAAAAATAGACCACTTTTCTCTTACTCACGTATACCAAAGACGAAATTTTTAAATACGAAAACAACCAAAAAATTGGGGGCGTACATTGACTCGTGGCCAGCCGGTATATACTTACTTATATATTTTTTAATGCAGGTATTGAAATTAAAGAAATGTGAAAAATGTTATAATAGTTTTATTATATTACATTTTATATTCGAAGTAGATATCATGATTACAGAAAAATTATTGTATAACTTAAAAGCTTATATTACCTATTATAAAAAATATTTATGATAAAATATATTGATGACTCTGTAACATTCATATAATATATGTAAAATATAATAATTATAAACAAGTGAGTTTTACTGAGATAGTTTATTCAAAAGTAATTCTAACAAAGTGGTAACCTCAACCATATTTGGTCTTTTCTTCTTTTCCTCCAGGCACTTAAGGGTTATTTGAAACAGTTCATCTGCAAAATTTGCGTCGTTCTCTTGCCAAGAACCTGATTCTTTATCAATCAGTGGCATTATGTTATTGCTTTCACAATTATCCTCGATATGTGTTACCTGAAAGTGGATAGTAATATAAAAATTTATATAAAGAATACAGTAAAGCTCCGCTAATCCGGATCAATTAAAACCAGGACGATCCGAATTAGAGAAAAATCCGGATTATTGGAACCCATTTAAAATTCAAAAATAATAGGCAGAATAAGGTTTTATTATTCAAAAACAAAACACAAACAAACCCAAATATAAAACTGTAAGAAGAAACAAAAATTATTTAGACGAGGTTATAGCACGAATTGCGCGGCAAACTGCGTAATGCGTTATGATCCGGATTATAGATTCAATGATTTTCCGGATTATGAGATACATAATGTAATATTATATATTTCAATTTAGTCTGGATTACTGGGAAATCCGGATTATTGGAGTCCGGATTAAAGAAGCTTCACTGTAATTATTACAATAATTTGTTTTTAAGGAGGTGAGTTTCGGGTGTTTAATAGTTTGCCACGTAAGTTTTTCTCATGTGCTACAGTAGAAAACTAATATGGATATTCCTGAATTAGAGTTCGATGGCACCGAATTACGTTGCACCTTATGTGAGTTGATGTTGTCCTAGCATATAAAAACATGCGTTATACAACATGTCGCGGTTAAGCTCCATAAATCACGTGTAAGTGGTAACCTAACGGCTATGAAGAATCAAAACCACTTAATATGGATTTACTAAAAATGATGATTTGTTGCAACATGAGACAGCTAGACAATCCAATGTTTCGGAATTCCTTCAAAATCGTATTAATGGAAATTACATGTGAGTATGTCTGCCAAGTTCATTCCTAAGAAAAGGTTATTTATCACCAACATATAAAGCCATTTAAACAGCTGTAGATGCTGAGGAGTGTCAGCATGACAAAAACATTTGGGTGAGTGTGGACGAAATCAGCGACGATACAGACTACAATCATAAAATAGTAGTTGGCGGCATGAAAGAAACTACATCGATGTATGCTTGGCTAATTTTGTCAACGTGCTACACGTCACAAATTAGAAAACAATCTCAGAATGTGTGGATAGCAGTCTCAGAAAAATATGGGAGATCGACAACAATAAAGAACGTGTATTAGTATATGTAATCGACGTGGCTGCCTATATGAAAACTTCCGCAGAACGCTTAAAAACGAGTTACAATCTAATAAATTTACTACATGTTACGTCTTGCACGCCGACCACATACTAACTGTAGAAACTGTTAGAGACTGCTATAATATACCACAGTTGAATCAGTTGATAGATTAATATCCAGTGTAAAAATATTTTTAAAAACGCTACACAATACTACGCAATCGCCAATTAAAACTAGGAATACGTGTCTTGGATCCGCCTCTGGAATAACATACAAACAGCTTCTGGTCCCCAATTATTATTTAAAAATATATATTAATTTAGAAAAAATATACTTTAATTTAAACCTTTTCTAGTAATAAGCGAAGACATTTCAAAATTTGATTTTTAACTTCCAATTAGACTTGTTCCGACAAGGGCTTTTTTAGTACCTTGCCCTTTCATCACGATTTTGAAGGGTTAGTTACAAGTGTAACAACTAGACGATTTCAAAGTTCATGGTACGGGTCAAAATGAGTTTTAAATTGTCTACTTACCAGATCACTACCCTCTCTCTTTTCATCCATGGGCGGCAATGACGTTAAAAGTTCTAGCAGAACCACTCCAAAACTGAAAGTGTCTAACTTCACCGAAATATCTCCTCTAAACGCTTCAGGAGCCATATATGCAGAAGTACCGAAAACCGTAGTAGCTGTATTGGTGTGCTGACTAGGTTGCAGCTTAATTAGCCCAAAATCACACAACTAGAAAAATAATGTTTTAAAAAAATGTACAGGTAATTCTATACATTTCTGTACTCTCCTCTGCATAAAATTCTATCGATCAATAAAATTCAAAATAGAGCAGGTCAAAGTTGAGGTAAAAGTGGTCATTGAAATAATTAAAGAGAAGTCATCAGCATTAATCGTGATAGGGATTTTACAGATTATAATTATTGCATAAATTACTTATGTAATTACGTTCAATGTAATTCTATACATTTTTGTACTCTATTAAATTTTGCATAAAATTCTATCGACCAATAGAATTCAAGATAGAACAGGTTAAAGTTAAGGTAAAAGTGTTCATTAACATAATTAAAGAGAAGTCATCAGCATTAATCGTTATAAAGATTTTACACATTATAGTGAATTTATATATAAAATAATAAGCACATGGCTGAAGGACTTCGGTCGATGGCCAGTTGGTGTATTTTTGTTGTACAGGGTGTTTCCTATAAAACTATACCCCCCCTTATTTCGGTCAATTACCACCGATTTTAATTTTTCAAAAACCGGTCTAACACAGAATTTTCCGTATATTTTGAATATGCCATTATTTTTTTTCCTACTTCAACCGTATACGAGGGGCAGAAAAAAGTATGGTTTTTTTAAATGGAACACCCTATATATTTTTACATATTTGGATTCGCCTCGTCCTTCTGATTACAAATATATATGACACTTATATATTTGCTATAAAAATGGCGTAAATAATTGAATTTAAACTTGGGGCGTTTCCTTAAAAACTATACCCCCCTTATTTCGGTCAATTATTTACGGATCAAAATTTTCAAAACCTACACATAGAATTTTTCGTAGATTTCATATATGCTATTACTTTTTTTCTCCCTTCAACGGTATACGAGGGGTGGAAAAAAGTATGTTTTTTTTTATGGAATGCCCTGTATTTTTTTACATATATAAGTATTATATATATATATATATATATATTTATAATCAGAAAGGTAGGGTGGATTTAAATATGTAAAAAAATACAGGGCATTCCATAAAAAAAACATACTTTTTTCCACCCCTCGTATACCGTTGAAGGGAGAAAAAAAGTAATAGCATATATGAAATCTACGAAAAATTCTGTGTAGGTTTTGAAAATTTTGAATCGTTAATAATTGACCGAAATAAGGGGGGGGTATAGTTTTGAAGGAAACGCCCTAAATTTAAATTCAATTATTTACGCCATTTTTACAGCAAATATATAAGTGTCATATATATTTGTAATCAGAAAGATGAGGTGATTCCAAATATGTAAAAATATATAGGGTGTTCCATTTAAAAAAACCATACTTCTTTCTGCCCCTCGTATACGGTTGAAGTAGGAAAAAAAGTAATAGCATATTCAAAATCTACAGAAAATTCTGTGTTAGACCGGTTTTTGAAAAATTAAAATCGGTGGTAATTGACTGAAATAAGGGGGGTATAGTTTTATAGGAAACACCCTGTACGGTATGCCAATAAAGAACGTTTTTTATTTTATTTATTTAATAAGCACAAGGCCTAAAACAAAGCTCTGTAGTATGCCCATTTCAATTAACCAAGAGGCAGAATAATTAACTTTGTTTACAAATCATCCCCAGCCTGTCGTATTGAGACAGAATTTTCGAAATTTTACAAATGTAATTTATAAAATTTTAGACCTTGACAAAACTACTTTTATCATAAATATTATTTGCTCCCATCAAAACATCTGTTAAATTAAACAAAAAGTAAATGTTTTAAATAACAACATAAAAACAATAATTAAATAAACTGAACTCATACCTTTGGATTATTTCTGGAATCTAGCAGAATATTAGCTGATTTAATGTCCCTATGGATTAACGGTGTAGAGAAGGCAGTGTGTAGGTAACCTACAGCTCTAGCCGTTCCCATAGCTATGCTTAGCCTTTCTCTCCATTGAAGCCTGTTTTCTGTTACCTAGAAATATATAAAATCATACCATTATTATACCCTGTCCTCCAAAACTCAAGGAAAATCGACAAATGACGGATTGCAATTTAGTAACTTTTATTGGGTATTGTGTATATCATTATACTTAAAAGATCTGCTCTCTTCGTCTGTACTTTACGCTTTTTCTTTTTCTAGTTTACCAACCAACAGAACTTTAGGTATGCAAGTTGATTAATCAGAGATTTTTACCCACACTAAAAGTGTACATGAAAAAACGGTCTAAAACAGTGTTAAAAAAACATTTTTCTGCAATTTGACCAGACCAGTGGACATAAATGGTTAAAATTGTTTTTGACCAGAGGTCACGATTAGCAGCACCTCCGTTTAAACCATTTATCTATGGCAAGCCGCATGCGCTGTTTACAACTGCGATGCATTTATTTCAACTCTAAACTATAATGCTCCAGCATTTGTAAATTAAACCTAAATGGTATAGATAAAAAAAAAAAGATAAATTATTGTGTCGTTTCCTTCCCTCCAAAATGGTTGGTCCAATATATCCAATAATCGTTAACTGTCTTTCACAGAAAAAATGTCCATTCTTTGTTTGCTGTAAAAGGGAAGAGTTAAAACAACTAAAAAAAGGTAACAGTGGATTGTTTAAATCTTACGAATGTGCTGCAAATTATTTAAATTTGTTGGGGGACAATATTTGCAGATAAAAAAACCTTTATTATTTTTGATATTAGTGAGAGGTTTCTAGATATTTTAGACACCACCATATAGCCAATGGACTCGTAACAGCTTTAAAAGGAGTTCGTAGGAAGCTAGTGACACAAGATGGAATAGCGAAGCGGATTGCAGAGAAATATTTGTACATAATCGGTAACACTAGAAACCACTTCAAAAATCATCTATGTTGGATTATTTTATTGGTTCTAGAATGCACACTTTGAGCTGTTTGTATAGCCAATATAACAAGGGAAATGGATAAATATTATAGAGTCTGGAACCATTTGCTAAAGAGATCAAAACGAGAGATTCCTAGTGACCGGTAGAAGGGATTAAAAATTTATATATTAAATTTTTAAATTTTGTTATGTTACTTATTTATTCTGCATTATCAGCTGGCATAGAGAGAATATTTTCATATTTTGCACTTACCCACTCAATTTAAAAAAATATATTAGACCTGAACACGGTATTTTAATTTATGAATTTATAGAATTCTGAATTTAAAACAAAAAAATAAGATATGTATGAATAATTAAGACTGATTATTGATTATTAAGTTTTAATTTAGTTAAATGTTAAGTACTCAGACAGAAAGTTCCTTTTAGTTCATTTTTAAGACTTTATTACCAATATCGTTGTTTGTTGTCAATGTTAAAAGCTATGTGAAATAAGATATTGATATTTATTTATAATTTTATTTAATAAAGATATATTCTTATAGTCTATAATATTGTTTATATTATATTACCTATACATTTATTATTGCTCTTTTTTTAACTAGGATGGTTAAAATCACTCTGTCCAAAATTTACCAACCTTGCCTAAAATTACATGATGCCTCACATAATTTTAAACTAAAATTAATCTGAACATTAAATTGTTATTACCACTAGATTATAAATGATATAAAACCAGACACGACACAGGTTTATCAAATGCATACTATGTGAATCACAGGAATGCCAGCAACTTACTGAGAATTTTGCCGCCAAAATTGGCCTTATACTTTACCACATGCATCGCATATCTTGTTGATTCCTTAATCACAGTATATTGTCTGTATGGCAGGTCTCTATTACACACTATTTAATCATTTTAATTTGTATACAATATGCGACAAATGTATGGATCAGCCTGTATGAAAATCAAATTATAGGTGCAACGTAATGACACAAAATTTGGAGGACGTCAATTAGGTCTACTGCGCATATTTTAGCATTTTGGAATTCTTATCACATATCTCAAAAGATGTGGGACAAAGTTATTAAATTTCACAGGCAATAAAGATACTCTTTTGTATTCTTTGAAGGAAGCAAGTCTGAAGTTGCATTATAAGAGAAATATTGATAAAATAATTAGATATTCTGTCAATAGTTAATTGCAATTTTTTTGTTAATGTTAAAATAAAAATGTACACTACTTCTTTTTTATCTGTAACATTCATTTATTGTTTACATGTTTACCAAATAATTATAGCACCAAAGACTATATAGACTAGACAGTCCAAGCTTATGGACGGGTTTATGGCTCATAACACACCACTGTCACCTACCTTTAATTCTGTTAAAACCGAGCTTCCACACAGTGAATAGATGGCGATACGGACAACACTTTCTAATTTACCCCTTCCTAATCTCCTCAAGTGAATTCACCTAGCTGGACGATGTCCGATGTCGCCAAGTTATAATATTAGCACTGAAAAATTGTAAATTGGCATGAACTGTGCGCTCGAGATTCAGTCGAGAATACCTAGGTACCTATTTGTTTTTATTTCGCAGATAATTTTTTACTTCATTATTAGATAAAGTTACATTTTTAAATATAAAGAGAAGTTTTATTTATATCTTATATTTTTACAAACTAATGATAATAGATGAACAGCATACAAAATATAAAAGTAATAAACCAAAGAAAAAATTATTTTCTGTTGACTTCTTGATATCTAATTTAATATTAAATAAAATGTCTGTGTGTTCTAGTGTCAGGGTCAGTATTTATGTCTTTGTTCGTCATATACTTATTAGATATGCAGGGCGGGCGCCTTTGGCATTGAATTCTTTGGGTAACTTTGTTATTTAATTTTGTGGGATTCAAAAACAATGAAATAGGTAAGGGTAGTGTGCAGTCAATGAGCCAAATGAATAAAATTCCAGCAATTGCTTTTCTTTCAAATGTGAAATATACAAATGCTTATGATCCAATAAATAAATAAAAATATCATTGGTTTTATTTAAAGCAGTTATAAATATTAAAAAGTAAAAAAAATACATTTGCGGCTACTTTTGTTTTTTATTTTTACATTTTTAATTAATATTACCATTATACAGGGTGATTGAAAACGACGCTATCAAAATGATACAGATAAAGCACTATCAAAATGATACAGATAAAGCACTGAAAATAAAGGAACCCGAATTTTTTTATTTTGTCGAAATCTAATTTTTAAGGGGTCCCATAAAGAACGTTTATATTTAATTTTGCAAAAAGTACAGAACCGATTTGGATGAAATTTTATGTGCGTCTTCCAGATAATAAATTGTGTAATAACTTTTAACCGTATCAGTTTTGCAGTTTTTAATAGGGGCTTCACCTGTACACATACCCAATTTATTTTTTATAACTTTTTTTCATGGTGAATGACTACAATTTTTCTTTTAATATTCTTATTCAAAATTCATTTTTACACAAGAATGGTCCTCTTATTTTGTAAGTAGTGTAGGGTAGGAGACGCCGTTTTCCAGAAAAATGTAATAAACCGTCGCGTTGCCTTGCCACTAACTATCAAAAAACGATGACTGGAATCTTCTGAAAGTAAAATTTATAAATTTGTTAAATTCTTTGCCGTTTTTAGCTGTTATTATTTCAGTTAAAAAGATCTACCATTGAATTAAATAAATTTATAAATTTTGCTTGTTGAAGATTCCCCACTCAGCGTTTTTTGAGAGTTATTGGCAAGGCGACGCGACGGTTTATTACATTTTTCTCGAAAACGGCGTTTCCTAGCGAAACAAGTCAAAAATGATTTTGAATAGGAATATTAAAAGAAAACTTGTGCTCATTCACCAGGGAAAAAGTTAGTATAAAAAAATAAATTGGGTAGTATGTGTACAAGTGACGCCCCTATTAAAAACTGCAAAACTGATACGGTAAAAGTTATTACACAATTTATTATTTGGAAGACGCATATAAAATTTCATCCAAATCGATTCGGTACTTTTGCAAAATTAAATAGAAACGTTCTTTATGGGACTCCTTTAAAACCCCATACCACCCCTTAAAAATTGGGTTTCGACCAAATAAAAAACTACGGGTTCCTTTATTTCAATTGGTAGTCGATATAAATCACTTTTGTCATGAAATTCTTTTTTTTAAATCGGCAATCGGCATTAAAGTACCTCAAAGTTGTCACTAAAGTGATAGAAATAGTCATTAAAGTAATCCATTTTTGTACGATTTTTGTAGTTGGCAGAGGTGACAGATAAACGTAAACATAAATTTTTTATTGCTTGTGATAATAATTGTGTTGTAATAAAAGGTAAATAAATATAGGTTTTTAAATTCAAAATTGTAATATCACTATTATAATTGTTAAAAATAATGGGGTTCTTACAAAAAATTATTCCGGTTTAACATTTAAAAATTATCATGACATTTCCTAATGTCTGCACTTAAAATTGTAAATAATTAACATTTCTTAATGTCACTGAAAATTACTTCAGAATAGAGTTAATTAATCTTAATTTCATAGTTTTTGGATTAAAAAAAAATTTAATATGCACCTCGGCATTAAAGTTCCTTTTTATCACTCATGTGGTTTATTTGTCGCGGCCCTACGGGCCTCGGCGACTAAACTCCACATTCATGATAAAAAGTTAAACTTTCAGCCTTAATACATAAATAACTATTGTCAGTCATTTTTTAGAAGTGCAAGGTTCTTACTACCCAGTACCCACATAGCATTTGACGTCCTATGGATATGCAAAATGGATACATGATGTTTAAAATGTACCAAAAGAATCCTTGTTTGTTATAGTTCATTTCATACTTGTAAAGCAGGAAAAAAATGCCGCGTTTACAAAGCAGAAACGCGGCCTCTTTAACCTTCAAAGAGGCCGCCGCACGTGTTCCTTTGTCGGTTATTTTTATCTGCGGTACAAAAATGAATTCGACTATACATGAAAATAGAAGTGAGTGTAGGTATGTTAAATATTTCAAACACCTATAGAAAATAATAACTTCTATTTACTGCATCAATCAAGGTTATAATAATTATTATAATTTTGTTATAATCAATGATTATTCAGGCAATCATTGTTATAATAAAAACAACATACTTCGACAGATCGGATTATGGGCAAAAAACCTGTCGCCAGTTTTTCAGGCATCAATTTTTAATAACATACAAATGTGTTTCGTAAAATTCTGAATAATCATTTTTGAGCCGTATTTGATTTAACCCTTTTTCATATGTTTTCTTAGGATTTTTTTTAAATCTCCCATTTTACTACCACTGCCACTTTACTTCCGATGGAAAGTATTATAAAGACACAAATATTTCTTTTCGCTTATGAATACAATTTTAAACTTATTTCAATTTCCTTTTATTAGAATTTATTCATTTAGTGACGCTCCCGGATATTTATTCTTTCTTTTTATTTTTTGGAAACTTGTACTGTTTTAAATTGGGATAATGACGACGATTTTTCCCACAATTTATATAAACACATTTGTTGCCACTCATCTTTATTATTATTATTAATAATTATTGCTTATTTCACTATTTGCAACAAGAAAGCGGAAGCGGCAACACCGGGCACTTGACACTGATAACCACATCGACG
This sequence comes from Rhagium mordax, assembly GCA_963680705.1. Classification (NCBI taxonomy): domain Eukaryota; kingdom Metazoa; phylum Arthropoda; class Insecta; order Coleoptera; family Cerambycidae; genus Rhagium; species Rhagium mordax. The sequence continues at coordinate 22,218,411 of OY796661.1, read as the reverse complement.
ACTGAGTGACTCGATTAGAATATTTCATCTCACTCTGGTACTTCTCCGTCGTCATACAACTTGGAATCCAACGAAGCCGAATTTGGGATCCCTTTTATGAGCTGTAGTTTGTTATAAAGGCATAAATTATCTATGTCTAATATAATCTTTGATAGCACCTAATAAATCAATAAGTAAAGCATCTAAAAAGAAAACGTCAACGAAGTATTTCTCTAATTCAGTTTACAAAAAGTACTTCTTATTTATTAATGTTAAGATGGTCGGTCACCAGTAATTAAATATTTACCTGTAATCTCTCCTTCAGCGCTCCTCCAGGTATGTACTCATACATTAAACAATAAGTACACCCATCACAAGAGTAACCGAGCAACGACAACAAATTGTCATGTTTGTATCGACTCAAGACTTCCACTTCATTGCGAAATTGTTTGGTAACAGTATCATCAACATTCACAACTTCGACATCTTCCAGTACCAACTTTTTAATAGCCACAGGTCTGTCAAGCAGCCCAAGAGCTAGGAAAACAGACCCAAAGGCACCAGAACCAAGAAATCTACCGGTTTTGATTGGACTGTTATAGGGATATGCGTTGAAATTATTTGTAGCACTCTCCAGTTCAGAATAGTTGAAATGAGGTAAGAGGGTGTTTAACGAGAGATTCGGTAATGGAGAGGTACAAGGGCGTGACTTCGTAGAGTTATCTGAAGAATTTTGGGAAATATTATTAGACAAAGGCAAATGTGTTGATATATTTACAGAAAGAGTTTTACTTGGATTTAAAACACTTGAATGAGGTAAGAGTCCCAATGTAGATATGTGTTCCATGGAATTTTCAACCACTTCCGCTGCACTGTTCTTTAAAGCATTAAAATCAGGTGCAAAGTCGCTGCTATTTTCTTCAGAGGAAACAAGATCATATTGGTTAAGGAGGGACAAATTGGGCAAATCATCAATCTGTATGGAGTTGTTTAAGGCACTTAAATTTGGAATGTTATGTTCATGAACACAGTCTGAATGATTTTCTAATAATTCTGTCAATGGTAATGGAGAGGATAATGGTGCGATATTACTTTCCATACTGCTATCTAGAAGTTGACTGAATGCTGGATTATCAATTACTTCACTGATCTCGGAGAATTCTTCTCTATTATCTACCGAACTCACGGTAATGGACTCTTGAAGAGACCCGTTCATCAAGTCAAAGTTAGGCAAATTTGACTTTGACTTTGATTCATTTTGCAACAATTTGGAAATCTGTGGTAACATGTTTTCAGACTGAGTTGAAATTTGGTTATTTGAAATAGAACCTGAAGAAAATTTTATCATATCAGAATCAGGCACCTTATTAGTATCAGGAGTTTTCTCCTTTTGTACGACGAGTGGTAAATTGAAGACTGGTACATGTACATTGTCTTCATCAGGACTAATAACTATTTGAGGTATTACGGTTGGTGCATTATTATTTCTTGCTGCTTCCTCGGAATTTGATCTGATAATCAACATAGCAGCAGAACTGGGATAATTAAGTTCATCTAGCAATTTTTCAATATCTTCCAAATTTGTATCTTTCTCTTTAGGCGTTTCAGGCAAATGTATTGAAATTAAGGCTTCTGGTCCAGTGTTTGGTCTTTCAGGCTTCTCCTGATTTAAAAGATTTACGGCAACATATTCGGCAGCACGAAATAATTTTGCTTTCTTTAAAAGATAAAGCAAATGACCTAATGCTGGCCGAATTCTGCCAGATGTGCCCCATTCGTCAAGTAATATTTCGGTACAAGGTCGTCTATATTTTTCTGAGGCATTTTCTATTAACCTAGAAAAGTTTTTTTAGCACAGTCTATCAAACATACATATTAATCATATACCTACTTGAAATGTTCCGAGTTATATTTATGGTGATTTTCTAATGTAACATCACACACAAAACTATTTTTTTCTAATTTTTTTGGTATGATACACATTAATCGCTTCCACAATTCATGAGTCTCCAATATTTGGACTAAATCTCTCACATAGCTTGGTGTTAACTTTCTAATTTCTAAAGATTGATCCATTTGGATACTTTTATTTATTGTCATCACATTTGGTTTAATTTGTGTGCCTGCCTCAGTTTGTACCAATTTGTACAACGGGTACAACGACAATAAACGTAAATAAAAAAATAAATAAACTATAACCTCAAAAGAGCAAACTTCTGAATCACAGATTAATAATTGTAAGAGAAAAGGGAACTGCGTTCAGTTCAACACAGTCCGTTCGGTTTTTATATATCTCCGTTCGGTAAAGACAGCATGCTCTTTCAGATTTCAGATCTCCTCTGCGTTACTGCGTTCTGCGTTCGATAAGCACAAATAACAAAGGGCGAGTTGCTTTATTCACCGGTGGATCCATCAGATGTGTTTTATCTCGTTCTATCTCCGAGGTTAGAATGAGATAAAACACATCTGGTGGGTCAACCGGTGAATAAAACAACTCGCCCAAATACGAGCGGTGGTCAGCGCCAACCACTGTTCTTGGGTCAGCGCTACCTCGTTTAGCTCGACTTGAAGACGTCGAGCAAACACAGTAACTGACCGTGGAGCAAACAGATTTTTGAGATTTTTTAGGGTTCTTCTGTCATTCGTCAATCTTCTGCACAGAGCAGCTCTTTTGTCTAAAAGGAAAGCCCATTTTATTATACAGGGTGTCCCATTTTTTAGGGGTAGGACTTCAGGAGGTGGCAGAACATAAAAAAATAATAGTACTTTCTCAAATGAACTATATGTTGGAAAGGCGTATTTTTCGAGAAATTTGGAAAAAGAAATAGTTTTTCTTTTTTTCTAGCCCAAACTGATGGAGTTATATGAACTGACCCAGCAAACATGAAAATGTTGGCCAACATCCGAAATGATTCCGGCAATGCCGGCTAGAAGCTGGCTACGGCAAGGCGATACTGGGCCGAAGCTTTATTTAAATTAGTAATCCGGCATTATGGATAACATGCATCCAACCGACAATGGCAATGAATTGTGTTTTTAAAAGTTGGCAAACATACATCAAATCAGCAATGGCACTGAATTGTGTTTTTCTCATCGAAATATATTTATTTCGATGCATGGTTTTTCAGCTATATACAGTAATAAAGTTAAAGTACCTGGAATATAAAATTAAAACATTTTTAGAGAATTTTTTTTTTTACTAAATCATTGCAGGCACTGCAGGTAGTTATTTTTCGTTTTATGTTGGTTGGCGTTATATAAATGTAAATGCGCATGCGTTTTCTCTTTCGTGGTGTTTGATTGGCGATTGATTGACGACATTGACCGTCTTCAGCGCAACCTCTGACAGAAGACAGAACGTTTTCACCGCCATTTTTCCTGCTGGACGCGTGGCTTATTTTGTTTTGTGAAAAGTAAAAGTTTTTAATTTTCCATGATGGACGGAAAAGAAAAGTAAGTACGACTTTTTTAAATTATTATTAACCACAACCTCCTAAAATAATATAGGAGGATGTGATTTAACATAACCCCGGTTAAGGCATGATGAATCATTCAATTAAACCTAACCTAAAAGTTTCTCCCCCGTTTTTCAGTTTGTGATTATTTACTGGTTAAGCTATGGCTGATATAAATGATTTGAAATGTTTTTCTAGAAATTACAAATACAAATTAATTAGTAAAGCTGCTAATGATGCTTTAAAATTATCTCGTATTGATGCATTAACTAATGGGGAAAATGTGCAAATTATTAGTGGAAGTGTATTAAATAGTTGTACTGGTACTGGGGGGATAAGTGGCGATGAATGTACAATTAACAATGATTGCGAACAGAATTTATCTAAAAGTAGTGATAGTTCCGAGGATAGTGCAGTTGACAATAATTATTGTAATGCTGAATCTCACGTTCAACAAAATGTTCCTTTATTTAATACCGATTCCAACTTGAATGATCCAGTCAATGTAGATTCACATTCATTTTTAAAAAATTGGGCACTGAAAAATAATATTACTCATACAGCCCTTTCAGAATTACTCACTTGGTTTCAGACCAAACCTGATGTATCGGCTCTACCTAAAGATGCACGAACTTTGCTAATGACCCCTTCTCGCATACATGTTGAGGAACTGGGTTCTGGCCAATTTTATTATTTCGGATTGACTAAAAAATTAGAAAAAATGTCAATAAATTACAAAGATTTCCAAACTTTTCAGTTAGACTTTAATGTCGACGGTTTACCCCTCCATAAAAGTACAAATATTTCTTTCTGGCCCATTCTCTGCAAAATTTATAATACCGAAGAACCTCCATTTTGTGTTGCAATTTATTGTGGAGGAGGTAAACCACCACTTCATGATTATCTTAGAAAATTTGTTGATGAGTTATCCTTACTTACAAATACCGGGTTACAGACAGATAATAAGATTATTAAGATAAGTATTCGTTCATTTTGCTGTGATACACCTGCTAGATCATTTCTGAAAAATGTAAAGGGGCATAATGCGTATTATGGCTGTGATAAGTGTTGTGTGGAGGGACAGTATGTTAACAAAAGAGTAGTATACCTCGACTTACATGCGGCTGAAAGAACTGATGAGGGTTTTGTTTTAAAACTTAATGAAGAATATCATAAAGGTCAAACACCTCTCTTGAACCTGAATATGGGATTGATTACCAATGTCCCTATTGACTACATGCACAGTGTGTGTTTAGGTGTCATGAGAAAATTGTTATTTTTGTGGCGTGATGGAAGTCGACTATTTCGCATAAGCAAGGATCAAGCTATCGCTCTGAATAATAAAATTGTAGAATATCGATGTCATTGGCCATTAGAATTTAACAGAAAACCTCGTTCTCTTACGGAATTAGAAAGGTGGAAAGCAACGGAACTGAGGCAGTTCTTGCTATATGTAGGGCCAGTTTTATTGAAAGATTTTATTTCACGACGGTGTTACTCGAACTTTATGTTATTAAAATTTGGAATTACCATTTTGTTGAACGAAAAATTGAATAGTGAATTTAATGATTATGCAAATGAAATATTACATATTTTTGTTGAACATGCTAGTTATATTTATGGAGATGATTTTGTAGTGTATAATACTCATTCTTTAGTTCATTTAGCAGCCGATGCAAAAAAATTTAATTCGCTAGACTCTATTAGTTGTTTCCCCTTTGAAAATCAGCTGCAAAGAATTAAAAAGTTATTGCGCAAATCAAATTTTCCTCTGCAACAGATTATTCGACGTATGGCTGAACATGATCAAAATACCTTTTCTAATTTTGAGAAACGACAAAATGTCTATGTAAAACTGGAAAAGCAATCATTGATGTAGAAGACATATTTTCTAATTTATATAAAGGAACATTTTATAGAAAACTTTTTTTTAATGGTCTCAGATTTTCGAATCAAACTGGAAACAACTGTATACAATTCAAAGATGGGGAAATTGTAAAAGTTTTATATTTTGTAACGGAGTCAGAGAAAATCGTTGTAATTGGTAAACAGTTGCTTATTACAAATCCTTTTACGATGTATCCCACGGATTCAACAATTCTTTCGATGTTTGAGGTTCAAATTAGTGAAGAAAATGTTTTTCGTACTGTAGATGATATCCTCTACAAAGGAGTTCTGTTGCCTTATAATGCAAAATTAGTATTTTGTCCACTTTTGCACTTATTATGAAAAAGGTGTGTAGCCATAATATGTACCAGTTTTATATTTATTAACTCCTGTTACCTACATACTGTTTGGTTAGAAATTTTATAAGCATGTTTTCATGTTTCAGACATTTCTTCGTGGTTGAGTTTCCTGATGAGATGGATTCTGATGGAATAACAACCATGGCAGTAATCTCTTATAATTGGGTTAAATATGATGATGATAAAACTTTATGTATATGGCCAACTTACATAAAAAATAACAGCATTCAACGGAAAATGGTTTTGGATCATACTATACCCGATATCAATAGAAGTGAGATGTGCCCTATCAATATTAAATACCGAGCAGGTAAATATTAGAAAGGTCAATTTGATATTTCAGTTACTAAAATAAAAATTGTGTGGTGTGTGATTCATGAAAAAAATTGAATTTTTTAGTTACTTATCAAAAAGCCCAAGATAGAATGAAGAAATTGGAAGAAATGACCGATATTCAATCTCAAAGTGATAATAATGAGTCGATGAGAATAAACAGATCTCAAAATAGTTTATATAGAGACTATCATATGGCATCTGAAGAAAGTTCTGAAGAAGAGCCAAGAGTACCTAGATTAAAGAGTTCACGTTTCCAAAAACAGAATACATCTATGTCACGTAAAACTGACTTGGAAAAATTTGAATGCTCAAATAATGTTCGTACCACAACTACGACCTTAAAGGAGAAAATATCTAACAATGTAATTGCTACAACTTCAAAACAAACAAACGAAGAACAAGAAAAAGCAAAAGATTGCAGTTGTGTTAAAAATGAAGGTAGTTTTTCAATCCTATTTTATAATAAATACTACCTACTGTTTTTTGTTTGTAGTTATGCTGAAGAAAATTTTTACCAGGGTTGAAAATATTGCAACAGATGTAAAATTTTTAATGAGAATTCAACAAACCTCTTTGGAAGAAAATATTGTCCAGGACAATGATCAACACATCAGAAATTTGCCTGCAAAAAGTTCTGTGGATTTAGATGACTTTAACAGATTACTTGAAGATGAAAATATATTTGCTGCTGTGGTAAGTTTCCTTGACTTTCGGTATTTTATCTTACTATCTAATATAAACACATAACCTTTTAATATTAAAAATGTATGTTAGAATATTTTATGAAATTTGAGAATTTTATTAAGTTCAATAATTGAAATTAAAAGTATATTGCTTTTTTCTAGTGTAAGACGTTTCAAGTAATTGGTGGCAGAGATACGGTGGATGGAACTCGAAGAATTATGGCCAAAGTGATTTCAAATAAATTAGCTTTAAGTTACAACTGGCTGGGTAGAAATGAAAAACTGGCATTTGGAAAGTATAAAAACATAATAAATTTAATAATTGGTAAATATATCATCTATACGTCTTTAAAAATACTAGCTATATTCTGTTTCTTGTATATTATGACGAATAAGTATCTGACATTATTCTTTGCTTTCCTCATCAAGTAGTGCAAAAAAACTATTATTTCCTATTATTAAAAGTTCACTGACAAACTAAAATGCTTTATAAGAATCAGTAACAAAACAGATTATAGTTAAATTGTGTGAGAATAAAAGTTCATTTGACTGATTAAATCCGAACTTTCTGCCATTATTCTTTGAACCTTATAAGACTCGGAAATATTAGCGTTATTACTAAAAATTTATAAAAATTGTGTGCTAATGCATATAAAATTTTTCAGGTGTGTTGAGAAAAAATCCATTATCAAGGAATACCACACAGCAGGAGGTCGAAAATATTATAAAAATATGGTTAAGAAATGCCCCCGACAGGGATGGCGGCAGAAGCCAACGAAAAGGAAAGAGGGATGATAAGAGAAAAGACATCAATGAAATATAATAGTTGTGACTGTGTTTTATTTTTATACGTGTTACTTACTAACTTACTTTTTCTTTGTTTAGATTAGGCATATAAAGTAGGGTGTAGCGATAAATTTTTTCTGCAAAATCAAAATTGCCTGGGTGAGGAAAATTTGTGTATCTGGATTCCAAATCATTTGCAAAAAACAAAATTGAAATTGGTTAATATCTTCAGGTTGCGCTTCGCTTTCAAAGTTGAACGTGTGAAAACAACAGTCATACTAATTAAAATTTTGTTTTTTGCAAATGATCTGGAATCCAGATTCACAATTTGTCCTCGCCCCAGGCAACTTTAAATGCCTAAAAAAAAAAATCGCTTCACCCTACTATCTATAGCCTTAAAAGATATATTTTATTTTAGTTATTTATGTAATATGTTTTACAGGGTGTGCATGAAGATATGTATCCAAATTTTTTTTTATTATAAATATGAACAAATGTTGTGTTTTAATAAGTATTCCTTGTTCCTTTTATGCAATGACCATTATATAAATTAATTTCCAATTTTTATTTTTAGATTTTAAACTATTTTCTTCGAATTTGTGCTGACGAGATCCATCGCAATAGCCGCATTGCTTACAATTTTACTTATAAATTAATAATTACCAATTTATCTCCCAATTGTTCCTTGTTAAGGGGTGGTTTCTGTCATAAATCACAAGGCTATAGAGTACGCAAAAATAAAATATCTATCCACTCATCGTTACCCAGTCGATATTAAAGAACATTTTCGATGATCATAACTTGTTTAAACCATTCTCAACTGCTGCAGAAACAGGTATTTTTGTTTAGTTTTTTTATAATTTATTATGGGTCGGTGGGTGTTGATGAATGGATAGGTTACTTGTGTATTTTGTAGCTATGTGGTTCACATCAGAAACCACAAGTAAAAACATCATGGTAAACCTATGGTACTGTGATGGCCCAACATATAGTATAGTATATAGTACCGTCTTAAGGCCACAGTCTCCTATATACAATGGCCCAACGTAATTTAGATGCATTGGCCCAGCATTGTGTGTAACGACTGTGGGTAATTATGCCAGCAATGGCCCAGTATTAAATTGTTTGTTGGGGAAATTTGGTGTATTGTCCACTGATGGTATCAACAAACTTGGTGGAACGCGTCATATCGTTTACCGGGGGCGTTTCCTTCGGGTATGCTGAACCACCTTTTGTAGAAAATATGATAAATGATCGGTTCGACAAAATTATAACATTTGTATGGCAAAATTTTGTAGATCTGTTTTTTCGATATTCGAAAAGAGCGCAAAAATTAAATCAAGTAACACACTTAATTAGTTTGCGCATTTCATTCAGCAACCTTGATTAATTGCCATAAATTCAATTTCATTGAAATGGTCGAGAGTTAAAACTTGAAAATTTATTTTAGTGTTAAATTAACAAAAAAATTTAACTTGCAGCAGTGACAATTCTTAAACTTCTAGACTATAGGTAAGTGAACTATTGTAAAATAATTTAAAAAATAACTACCTTTATTTATATATAAGTACAACTCTGCACACATAAATCATAAAATACTACTTACTTTTATTAGTCTAATTTAAACATAATTAATACTTATATGTGCAAATAAATAAGTGAAAGTAATAAATACATAACTTCAATAACTGATAACTGTTCAAAGTGGCCTCCATTTCATTAAATACATTTCCTCGCTCTAGTAGTAATGTATTTTTTTTTTATTATTTTTTTTTTTTTATTTTTTATTTTTTTTTTTTTTTAATCGTCTTATTTATATTAACGTCCTGGCGAAGTTTAGCTTAGAGCTATTCTGACACTTAACCAGGACACACCACATACACCATTCCCTCCGACATTGCCATCTGCCGGAGCTGGGACTCGAACCCAGGAGAGATAGGCAGTAACTAGTCGCCTTGTGCCACTCAAGGGCGATCTAGCCCGCTGCACTATCCTCGGTAATGTAATGAGATACGGTCACCCATCCATTCCCCGGCTCCGACCACCGCTGCTTTGCTCCGAAGATCGAAGACCGGCAATTGTACGCATGACCCCATCTCACTACTTTTCTAATTTCTAATTATTGCACGTTTAATCATATCTGGATTAATTTCTCTTCTACGCAAGCGTTATTAATCAGTTCCGAAAGTTCTTCTCTATATATTATTAATATAGCTACGTCATATACCTTAATTTGCTTTTAAATGTCCCCAAAGATAATAATCAATAGGATTGAAATCCGGTGACCTTGCGGGCCAATGACGAGGTCCATTTCGACCTATCCACATAGTTGGAAAATTGTCATTTAGTAGGAAATTTCTAACAATAATCCTAAAATGGGGTGGCGCCATCATGCTGGAAATACATTCCCGCAATATTTTCATTTTCGATTAACACAGGTAAAAAATTTTGCAGAAAGTCTAAATATAAAGTTCACCTGATAATCTATCAGGGAGAATATGTAGCCCAATTAAATGATTGTTGAAAACACCGCACCAAATATTAACAGCAAATCGATGTTGGAATTTATTCTGTCTTATTCTCTTCTGCCCAAACATGCGAATTTCGTAAATTATAAATACCATCTCTTGTAAATTGTGCCTCATCTGTAAACAGACATATATGTTCGGAATTCTTCGATTCCGAATAATCCAGTTACTAAAATTTAACAGATGAACTTCATCCCCTTCCTCTAACCTGTTGGATTTGAAATGGATACAGATTATTAGTGTTCTCCAAACATTGACATGTGGAAGACCTAAAGCATGACCCACTCTTAATTCTTGTGCTAATTTTTGAATTATTTGCAACAATATTTAGTAGGTATAGCTGTATAAAATCATCGGTTAAGTTTTAGTAACTGGATTATTCAGATTCGAAGAATTCTTTAACAGATAAGACACAATTTACCTGAGATGATATTTGTAATTTAAGAAATTCACATGTTTGGGCAGAAGAGAATCCACATCTAGAAGTTTAAGAATTGTCACTGCTGCAAGTTAAATTTTTTTGTTCATGAAACACTAAAATAATATTCAAGTTCTAACTCTCTCGACCATTTCAATGAAATTGGATTTACGGCAATTAATCAAGGCTGATGAATGAAATGCGCAAACAAATTATGTGAGCTACTCTATTTAATTTTTTTCGCTCTTTTCGAATATCGAAACAGATCTACAAAATTTTACTATACAGGGTGTTGATTTTCACATAAAACATATTGTCAGTTTTTTATAAAGCCAGACCTGGATTTCGATGTTAGTTTATATGAGGTTTTATCAAGTAAAATAAGTGAACCACATATTCTAAGTATGAACCGATTATACAGGTTGGTTCAAAAGTTATGACCAAAGAAAGATTTGGCCAAAATCAATGAAGCATCCTGTATCTCAGTAAGGAAGGACGATGGATGAATTAATGCCAGATAATTTGGAACCGCCAAAGTGCCCTCTATCCACAAGTTTCGTATGTCCCTTTAACTTTGAAACACCCTGTTGTTTAATGGAATCTTGCCTGTGTACTGCCTCCGGTGGTGCCGTCACAGGTGGGAGAGTTAAATTTTTCGCCGAAACTATGCAACGCCACTGCTTTGTGCAGTTGATTTTGAGATTGTTTGAATCTGTGTTCAACTTGAAGACTAGGTAAGACAATCGAGGCTTAAAAAGCAACACCGCCCCTAAAACTTAAGTTCTCTGCTTAAATAATTTTAGAGTTATTAAAAAAATGGTATGTTTTTCACCAAACTTTAACATCCTGTATCTTTGTTAGCAATCACCTAATGATGGAAGTTGATAGGAACTTTTCTACTTACTGAAAGTCTTTCCATCACCTGCCGAAGTTTGTCAGGTAAACTTCAGACCACCCTGTATATTGTGTTAGCAAAGAGGAATGGCCAGAAATCATGTGTATTACATTAGAGTTTACTGAATACAAAATTAGCCATTAGGGTTGCCTGCACTTCACTGAAAACAAGCCATTTTATTCTTACATGATGATACTCTTATTGTGTTCATAATATATAAAAATCACATTAACTATGTAGCCAAATACATGAAGTGTTAACCACTCCTAACATTTATTGCTCATCTTTTATATTGGCTTTTTGCTAATTCTGGTATAAAAATTATAACTTAAAAACAATATTTATTTTCTTGAGATCTAACAATAACAAACCAACGTAATACTAAATATACAAAGAACCATCTGCAGGTCCCAAATAATGTAAAGAAATTAATATCACATCTATAATTGTCCACACCCCAAGTCCACCAAAACTGAACAGTTTGCCGATTCCTTCCTGCCAATGACCTAAATAAAAACGGTCAGCTCCAAATCCACCCAACGTTATGCTTAAAGCCATAGCAGTTGTCCAACGATAACCTCCAGTCCAGTTACATTTTACATTTTTATTAAACGTTCGATGACCTAAACATAAAATATCTTCTTTTACTGTACAGTTTGTAATATAACTTGACCAAGGAGAAGATAGTGAATTACAGTTTGCCTTTAAATCACAGGTATGCTCCCAGTGTTCTGTTTGATAACAATATCTACATGTAAAATTTCTTTCAAACGTAGTACCTATGCAATCTACTTCTGGTTTACTTCGACAATTTGCACTTACGATAGAACCATATCTACATGTTGAATTTAGGTCACATTTTATACAGGGTTCGTTTAACTGCTTACATTCTAAATGACGACCTGAAGGGCAATGCAGCACTAAGTCCACTGGCGCTTTAACTCTGTCCTCACTAAATGTAACATTCTTACTGTGAGCATCTGCAAATTGATCAATAGGATTACCGGTCATGTGTATCCGATTTATTAAAAATGTAAGTAAAATGAAAGTTGCTCTTCTTATATTTATGTGCCAACATTTCATGTTCTTCAATTATTGCAATTATTTTGTAAAATGTTAGGTTAGGACCACGTTAGGACTTAGGTAAAGTAAACTATCGGTGGCAGTGTTGCCAACGCCTGTTCGCTAAATTACACCCAACACTTTTTCAAATTACACCGCATTACACCCCCATTCAAATCAAATTACCATCGAATAGAAATTACTTAATTTAAAAAGTTTTTAATCCTATTTCAAAATGATCCCAGGAAGCAACATCGCCACCTTGCCACTAAAGAACAACAAATATTCGCCACCTATCATTGCTGGTGCAGAATGGGTTACGACTGATATTCCGAAATAAAATATTAATACAAAATCATTTTTCAATGATTTCTCCTATTTATCCCAATTACACCGCATTAGAAAGTGTTAGAAAATTACACCACATCTTCAAAATTACACCCAAATGGTGTAATTACACCGCTATTCGTGAAAATCACGTACCGCGAGATGGCGCTGAAAATCTAGTGTGTGTATGAACCAAGTGGTGAACAACCAGAGAAATAGAGAGGGGAGAACGCTCTTTGACCTTCTGCGCATCCAATTTTGCTAAGACACCCACAGAACTTAAAATAGGAGAAGGTTCTTTCAAGCCTAGCTACTTGCAAATATTGAACACCGCCATTTTTCTATACTTGGAAGCGGGAATTTTTAAAAATAACATCGCAGTCGTAACGGAAAGTAGTTTTGAGTCAAGAATGTTATTGAAAGTATAACTAATATTTTACTGTAATTAGTTTTAAATGTGCCTTAAAAATAATATTAGGTAATAGGTAATAAACATATTATTGTGAAAATAGTTATATACCTATGCAACAAGTGTGTAAAGTGAAATTTTTTCGGAAATGGAACTTTATATATTAATATAATGGACTACATAAAATTAAATATGTAACCATATTTAACGTTTTTGAAATACGATATGATTATTATTATAGGCGATTATATGAAATTTTTACTTTAGGCACTACACAGCGTATGTAAAGTTAGTACTTTACGCACGGCAGTAGAATAAATACTTTATTATGATGTTGAAATAAAATAAACTTACAGTTCTTTTCTAATATGAATGCCCGAAATAGAACGGTTGTATAACTATATACGTTACAAAATCTAATTGTTCAATAATAGTCTATGGATGACTTTGATAAATCCTTATAAGTATACACATTTCCGTTTGCTTACAAATGTATTTCATGCCGATGAAAAGTTATTTCAGAGTTAGAAAGTTTTTCAACATACAGTTGCAGATAAAGGACTAGTAATAAAAGTAGAAGGTACTTTAGAAATTAAAATTACTCTTAGTTTATATTTAATTACTAGTTTTTGAAGCCCATAAAATTTCAAATTAAATATGTCTATGTAAAAACTACATAGAAGACATACAACGTACAAAACTACTTTCCCTTCTAAGTAGGTACAGCAATCGCAGCCAGTCGTGGCGAGCTTAGGGGAATCTGTATGTAGAGAGTGGTATACAACAAGCGTACGCATCGCTATCATGATTGCAGTGGCTCTTCTCTGATAGGTCGCCTCAAGGCTGATAATTAGCCTTGAGGTCGACTATGTTCTCCTACAATCCCCACCGCTCGCCACGACTGGCTGCGATTGCTGTACTGTTGTTTCGGATCGTCTCCCAAATGCCAGCCAAAGTCATATTATGCAACCCTCACAACAAGACAAACTTGATAGCATTTCATTGGTTCAATTTATATGTGCAAACAAAAAGTGTGTAAAAATGGACGGCTCCTCCTCTATATTTGCATGCGCCAATGGTTGCTCACTCGCAACGATTCGTGTTCGCATGGACGCGAATGAAGTCAAGAATAGCCAAAAAGATGACCAACGATTGTGAAACCGGTTGTTAAAGACCTAATCTAAACCATCACTTGACTAATAAATAATTGGAAAATTGAATTGCTTATTTATATTTTATGCTTATTCATAACCGTAAGTTCATACTGCTCACGTCAAAATGTATAGTACGATTCGATTTCATTTTTTCAAATACTTGCAAAATGTCAAAAATTTAAATGACGTTTTTTCTTGGTGCTAAATTCAATCCAACCACAATATACTCTGATGCAAGAACATCCGATTTTAAACCTCTCGCTTAATTATGCCTACTAAACTTTACTTACTATACGGTATACCTATACTCAAGGATTGTAATTCTTGTACGGTACTGCTCACTAGGTCACTAGGTTAGAAAAGCGGGGGAACGCCTCTGTCCCAACTGTTCTTATTAAATTATGGTTAAATAGACAGCATTTACCAACCGATGTAGTCAATCCAAAAATTTTGGATCGGATGTATCGATCGACTACTACATTCGATACATTTACCGAACGCGGTTCGGTACATATTTTCTTATTATCGAACGCTCTGATACATTGCGGTATGTAGGTAGCGCTACAAATAATTATCGTAATGCCTATTATTAACAAATATGTTTGCTGTTTTATGAATTATAATTATGACGCGGCGTTATTTTGATAATGATCATGACGTTTTTCTTATTTCTTGTATGATCACTTATTTTTCTTGTGTCGGTATGACCACCGAATGAAGAAATAATACCTATAAGATACAATTTGATGGGTACCTCTACTATTTGCTGTACATGTGTATAAACAATTCTTAAAAATGTTACATAACCTTTTAATTTAGTAAGTAATTGTAATTAATGTAATTGTCATACTTTATAGTTTGATAAATCTTAACAAATAATTAATCTGCCTCACAAATCTAATTTAGCACCTACTTCTTTCGTTAAACTGGCGGCAATTATTATAATCATGAAGTTGTTTATTTTGGAGAGATATGATAAGAATAACAAATAAAATGACTGTTTATTTTTTAATTAGAGATAGAATTGCTGATTGATAATTATGTGTATAATATGGTAACTGTTTCATCATACATATAGATGTATTTATAATTTTATTGTGTAACTGTTAAAATGTATATAAGTATGATTTTATTAATAATACGTCAAATTATAAAGACGTAATCACTATATATTATCACTTTCAGTACAGTTCCAAAAATTGAGATTTGTACCTATAGTTAAGCTTCTTTTAAAAATATGGAATTTTTGATTGGTGGTGCGGCTGCGGTTGGTGCAGGTTTTTTTACAAATCCTTTAGAAGTTTTAAAGACTCGTATGCAACTTCAAGGTGAACTAAGGGCCAAGGGACAACATGCTATTTATTATAGAAATGTGCTTCATGCTGGGTACGTAGTAGCGAGGAACGATGGAATTTTAGCTCTTCAAAAAGGGTTAGTGCCCGCACTTTGGGTGCAATTAGTAATGAACGGATTGAGATTAGGTAAGCGCTCCAATCAAAGAAGGTAAGAATAATAATTGTATATTGGAATTGTGTGAAAATAATGTAACCAAATGTGACAGCACATTTTAGTCTTAAAATCTGAGTATGTTTGTTTGATGCATGATCTGAATTTGACGCAACACAAATGCTCATTTGTATATATGGTTGTATAATGTTTGGAAATTTATTTAAAACAGGCACGTATTTAGTATCATTTGTAACACATTTGTATTCACGTTACACAGATCGAAATTTTAATTGAATAATAGCAGTCCAATAAGAAACATGAAATTTGTATCACGTGACTTGTTATAATAAGTGATTATTTTGCAAAAATAATTGATTATTTTTCACCTATAGTTGTGCATTTTGTTTTTGACATGTAATTGTAAAGTAAATGCACATAATCCATTTAATTTACTCTCAATTGGGCTAGAAACAAAATAAAACATAGTAACAAATTCATGAATAATTATTTTTGTTCATAATATCATTACTATGTAGAAACGGATATGTGTATTTATGTATTTTTCCAAAAATATCTTTAATATCAAACTGACTGACAAGAACTGTTAGTAAGTATCAACTTATCATGACCACTTAACAAAAGTGAAAGAATTACTTAAATTATATAATAATTATTATAATAAAATCGTCGCTCGGCAACACTTTTCGAGATATTTGACCCCAAAGTCTCTGAAAGTTCTATTTTTCCACTTCTATAATCACTTATTTTCACCCAATTTTTCACTTATTTATGCTTATGAACACCTCTAATGCAGACTTATATATATAAACACTTTTAAATAGTTTCAACACATATTTATTTCATCAATAAACTATGTTTTGAACCTTCTCATAAAAGCCATGAAAACATAAACTAAATTTTCAAACATTTCGATAGTGCCGCGAGTTTCGAGCTTTTTCTGGAGGAAATAAGCTACCCGCAGTTTATCGGATAAAATTCAGAGTTCTGCGGGATATGACCACAGAAGTTCTGTGGATATAACCTGACAAAAATTTTAGTGATTTTGAAGAACTATTGCAATTTTTCATTACCAGTATTTTACAGAAAATGATCTAGCGAAATATTTCTAAAGTCCAGTTTTTTTCTATAATACTCTTCAAGGTCAATTCTGTAGGGGAGAAGTTGCAGACGGAGCTAAACGGAGGCCTAGGTTTTAGTCTGTCGTGAAGTTAGTCACAGAAACGGGCTGTCAAAATTCCTTTAATCTAATAAAAAAAATTCCTTTATCAGGGGAATAACACAGATATCTAACCTACCTCCGGCTATCGCCTCCGGCTTCTAACTTGCAATAAACCTCATGTCATGCCTGATGCAAAAAAAACAAAAGAAGGTGTGTGATTTGAACCCGGAACCATCTGCATGCCAGCCCGGTTCGTTTCCGCTAGACCATCGCACCACTGACAAAACGCGAGTAAAGCAAGAATAAGTTCAGCCCGTTTCACCAACTTCACGTCGCCTTCACCAACTTCACGTCGGACTAAAACCTTAAGCCTCTGTTTTTAGACGCTTCTAGAAGTTGCATTCATGGAAGTCCCCAACTCCAATTATGTTTGCACAGGGGTTTTTGGTTACTAGTAGAGTAGTAATGGCGGAGCTGGGTCTCCCCCCACCCTTTTTTTTTGTGGTGGGGGGTAACTAGGGTAATTCGAGTAATGTAGGTAATTAGACTGATGTAATTGCAATAGAGGTAATTAGAGTATTGCAGGTAATTAGCCTGATGTAGTTGCAATAGAGGTAAGTAGAGTAATGTGCAGTAATTAGACTGATGTAATTGCAATAGAGGTAATTGGAGTGGTGCAATGCAATTGTAGTTGTAATTAGTGTATGTACTGATATGTGTATGAGTATTTCAAGTAGAGATGGTGGGGCAGCTTCACTCCGTGTATATAAATGAGGATGAGGAGCACACAGCCATTTGTGGTGCTAGTCTCCCAGAGTAAAGACATAAAATGTATATTTGTACTTCTTGTGGTGTAAGTTTTACACGTGGTGACAATTTGCGAAGACATCAGAGGCAATCTTGTAAGAAGATACATGATAGTGGTCCGCAAGCAAAATATCCTAAACTGGAATGTAATCCTTCAACATCTACAAATATGGAAACTTGTAATTGCTGTAATGTGACTCTAAGCACAACCCAAATGAATTCCCATAGAAGGACATTGCAGCATAGGACAAATTCATGTGTTCCGTTTATAGAAGGTGTAGAAATTGTGCAGAGCGCTTTCAAATACAGGATTGTAACCTATCGAGTATATAGCGAAAATAATCACCAAGACTATGTAATGTTCTTCAATGAAATTAGATCAAAAATATTAAATCTCTTCGAGGAAGTGTTACGTATTCATAATACAGTAAAAGTAAATATGGAAACGTTTGCTACGTACGTATTACAGACACAGGAACTATCTGAAATGAAATCATTTAACACTTCCAACAAAATCTTGGATCAAGCTATGGATTTGAACAATACTTTGGACACCTTTGTGGATGCTATGATTACACAAACTACGGAGTTCCTGGAACGTGATTCAGGTATTTAAACATACATTAAGGTGGAAAGAAAATGACTAATTATAATTTAATTTTAGGATGGGCCCTCGAACGAATTGCTTTTGTTGAAATCAATGTGAATAAATATAGTCCTCTGGGTGGTTCATCATATGTCAAGTTGCCAAAATCCATAGAAAACAAGAAGGCAGTGGTAAATGTAAAAAACCAGGATCAGTATTGTTTTGCTTGGGCTGTAACTTCAGCGTTGTATCCTGCAAATGGCTGCACATCTGAGACCTCATCATATCCACATTTTTCAAGAGTTTTAAATTTATCAGGTATGAATTTTCCAGTAAAATTGCGGGATATTTCAAAATTTGAGGAGATGAATAATATTTCAATTAACGTGTACGGGTTAGAAGAAAAATTTGAGAATAATAGAATAAAGTATGAAGTTGTTGGGCCTTTACGTTATTCTGAAAAAAAACTATTTATGCATGTAAATTTGTTACTACTTTCCGGTGAATGTGGTGTAAATCATCACTGTAAGAAAGATTGCGCTAATAATCACTATTGTTGGATAAAAAACTTGTCTAAGCTAGTTTCCGCTCAAATTTCAGCTCATGATCATAAAAAGTACTTTTGTGATGGTTGCTTACTATATTTTAATAATGAGCGTCAGTTATTCCAGCATCAGAGAAATGACTGTAATCATGTTTATACAACAACACCATCGACACAATTTCGGATTGATAAATATGGTAAACAAGTACCTGAAAATATATTAAAATTTGAAAACTTTGAAAGACAAATGCAAGTACCATTTGTAGTGTATGCAGACTTTGAATCAATTCTGAAACCTATTCATACTTGTGAACCGAACCCCGAACGTTCTTATACAAATAAAACTTTTATACACGAACCTTACTCCTTCGCATATTTCATAAAATGTTCTTTTGACAATTCTTTATCAAAATTTGAACTCTATCGAGGATCTGATGTAGCCAAAGTTTTTGTATCGCGTATTGAAGCCGATGTAAGGGAAATCTATAACAGATATATGAAAGATATAGTCCCAATGGCTAAACTCACAGCACAAGAAAGACAAGACTTCCTGAATGCGACCGTATGCGGTATATGTGAGAAACCATTTAAAGTAGAGGATGTAAAAGTTAGAGATCATTGTCATATAACTGGTAAAGTAAGATTTGGTGCCGCACACTCTGTATGTAACTTAAATTACAAATTACCAAATTTTGTACCTATCATATTTCACAATATGAGTGGCTACGACAGTCACCTATTTATAAAACAGCTCTGTGCACATAAGGACAGAGTTGATGTTATAGCACAAAATAAAGAAAAATATATATCTTTCACGAAACACCTTTATATGCATGATTACGTCAATAAGAAAGGGGAGAAAAAACGGAAATTTATACAACTACGATTCATCGATAGTTTTAAGTTCTTATCAACATCGTTGCAAAATTTAGGGGGCAACTTAACTGATAACCAATTGTTTGTTACGGGAAGTTTCTATACAGATAAGGAAAAATTTAATTTAATGAGGCAAAAGGGTGTATTTCCATATAGTTTTATGGATAGTTTAGAGAAACTAAATAATGTAGAGTTACCCTCGAAAGATGAATTTTACGATAACCTAAATGAAGAACATATAACAGATAAAGATTATCAGAGGGCTAACGATGTGTGGAACTTGTTTGATTGTCAGAATTTGGGCGATTACTCAGATCTTTATTTAAAATCAGACGTACTCCTTTTGTGTGACGTATTTGAAAATTTTCGTAAAATTTGTTTGGAAAAATATAAACTTGATCCTGCTCAGTATTACACTTGTCCGGGTCTCTCGTGGGACGCTATGTTAAAACTAACCAAAGTGGAGTTGGAATTATTAACGGACATTGATATGATCCATTTTTTTAAAAAGGGAATACGTGGTGGAGTAAGCCAGTGTACGGAAAGGAAACATATTGCGAATAACAAATTTCTCCCTAACTACGACCCCAAAGAACCTTCTTCATTCATCACATATCTAGATGCCACGAACCTATATGGGCATAGTATGTCGCAACAATTGCCGACAGGTGGATTCGTGTGGCTGTCCGAAGAAGAAATCATGAATTTAGATATTACGAGCATTTCAGATGAAAGCACCCATGGGTATGTTCTCGAAGTAGACATACATTATCCACAAGATTTACACGACTTACACTCAGACCTACCCTTTTTAGTAGAAAATATTATTCCACCAAAATCAAAATCGAAATTGACAAAACTGATACCAAATTTAAACGATAAGAGGAGATATATTGTGCATTATATAAATTTGAAACAAGCGCTAGATAACGGGTTAATGGTTATAAAAACACATAGAATACTTAAATTCAAACAATCACCTTGGCTTAAAAAATATATTGACCTAAACACCGATATGAGAAATAAGGCTAAGAATAAATTTGAAAAAGATCAGTATAAATTATTAAATAACGCAGTATTCGGTAAGACAATGGAAAATGTTGATAATAGAATGGATATAAAATTAGTTACCCACTGGGAGAGCGTTAGGCGGAGTATGGGTGCAAATGCATTAATAACACGCCCTAACTTTAAATCATGCTCAATATTTACTGATGATTTTGTAGCCATCCATATGGGTAAACTAAAGGTAGTCTACAACAAACCAATTTACGTTGGTTTTTGTATCTTGGAGTTGTCTAAGACAGTATTATACAACTTTTTCTACGACGTTATCAAAAAACATTTCGGCGATAATGCTTCTTTGCTGTATACAGATACGGATTCGTTGATTATAAAAACATTTACAGATAACTTTTATAATTTCATAATACAGAATCCAGACAAATTCGATACATCTAACTACGAAGAAATAAATAAATTTAATATTCATAAGGGCTTGTCGGTGTTAGGTAAAATGAAAGACGAGTTCCCCTCTGATCCCATTATTAGTTTTTATGGTACGGGTGCGAAAGCTTATTATATACAATCGGTGGATAATGAACTCAAAAAAGCTAAAGGTGTGAAGAAATCTGTTATTAGAAAGCAGCTGTCAATAGATGACTATAAGAGAATCGTTGAGCGGGGAGGTTTAATATTTAGAAAAATGAATACGTTTCGGAGTTGCTTGCATGACATTTACACAGAAATAAAGAACAAAGTGGCCTTGTCCCAACACGATGACAAACGTTTTGTTATTCCTAATACTACTAAAACATTACCGTGGGGGCACCGTGACATATCATTTTTTCAGAGCGAACAAGAACAAAATATAGAACGACTGATAGTTGCCATAAATAATATGGAGAAAAAAAATGAAAACTTGGACGCTTTACTTGCAGCAATAGCTGATTTAAGCCAATAATTAATTTAAAATTTTTATTTCATCTTCTAACGTAAAGGTCGAAAATTCGAATACATGAACTACTAAACTGGAAAATTCAAACTACAAAATTTCACCAATATTTAATTGTAACATTATAATACAAAATTATTGTGATAATTTTAAGTACTTTCAAATAATAGAATAAAAATATCTAAATAAAAATCACAGTGTTGTTATTAGTAAACCTTTCTCCCAAAATAAGTTAAATATCGATTAGGTTAAATCGTAAATTATAAATAATGTAGGTAGTGACTTGAAGAGGTGTGTGTAATGATACAGTTTTACAATGTAAGAGTAGGTGACGTTGCTAAAACTAAAATGTCGTTTTATGCTGCAGTCAGGAATGTGATGTCATTTCAAATAGAAAGTTGTTGCGTCAGTTATTCGATGTGCGCATGACATTTAGAAAAGTTTGACGTCACTTTGTAGCGGGATTCTGTTGAGACAAAGAAAATCAACAGTGGGGTGAAAGCTTGGCTTGCATAAATCACGTGATGTCGTCCAACCAATGAGAGACGAGAGTGGTCACCCACTCCCTACCGTTGGAGGGGGAAGTTAGCTTGGCTTGGGTTTGAGGACGCTTACAAGATTCTTTCCGTCTTCGCCTGTGCTAGTGTGTGCAAGTGTGCTCTCGTGAATTTCATTGCTCAGTTTTTGTGAACAAAATGGTAAGAACCGTTAAAAATGTATCATCTGCTGGTGGGCGTAAAAGGCGCTCGTCGACACCGCCACCAACTTTACCGCCCTTGACTTTAATGACGTATTTGGCTACGTTTAAACCATCACCTGACGCATCTACGGCGTCAGGTTCCGCCATTAATGGCGGTGCTGTGAAGTCAGCAATAAAAAATCCATCCTCTGGCAGGGTTAATGTTTTAAACAACATTATTGTTAAAGATGGTATTGCTGCTGACGTTGGGGGCGCTTCGTGTTCTAACGAAGGCGGTAGTCAGCTAGCGTATCATGGGCACCATCAGCAGATGCATGGCAATATACATCCTGGCGCAGATTTACCTGTTTTGCACCTTGAAGATGGTGACCTCGGCAATACCGTCAATGTCACCGTATCCAGGAGTAATGCAGGTAAAGCCGTTCATACCCCGAAATTACATGGTTTGGCTTTAAACAAAAAATTTAAAGTCACACCATCTACTTCAGGGTGTCAGGATGTACGCGCATCTCATCCGCGCAAATCATCTATGTCTCTGGTGGCACATGACTCCGATGACGACTTTTTGCCTAGTAATGTAAACAACAATAAAAACACAAAGTCGTCGTCGGCGCCATCAAAAGGTAAAGGTAGACGTACAGAAACACAATCCATAGACTGTGACGCGACTTTATGGGACGAGATAATGGATTTCGCGCAGACAGTTGTACCTGCCCCTCTAAGTCCGCTACCTGCTTCACCAAAAAAAAATAAGGTTTCGGCAGGTAAAGGGCAGGTAAAACCGTCTGCGTCGTTTGTGGCTGTACCTCTACCTGGCAATAGCGCATTAGAACAGCCAAGCTGTTCTAATGCGGTGTTGCCACCACCACGCAATGACGCATTAGAACAACCGGGTTGCTCTAATGCGGTGTTGCCACCGCCGCCAGAGGTAGCTCCGATTGTTAATGAGAATCCGCTCCCAGCACAAGCGGACTCTGATTCTGAATCGGAGGTGTTCTCGCAAGTTGACACCAAAACATCTGTTAAACAATTTTTTAAAATATACGGTCAACTTAAGAGAACACATGATTTAAATTTGAGGCTTTGTCGGGATCATCCGAAAATCTTGCGTCGTGCTGCTGATATGCGGGAAAGAGCCGCAAAATTAGAGGCCGACAGACAAAGGGAGGCTCTCGACAAAACTGCAAAGCAGATGAGGTTTATTTCGGATCAAATGGGTGGCTGAGCACTTGCGCACACGCGGCGGAAAGTTATTTTAAGTTAGATTTTAAGTTAGTTAAGAATATTGTTAGTTAGATAAGATTATTGTTAATTAGGTTTAAAATATAGTATTAATAAAAAAACATTAAAAAAATAAATGCAAAAAAAAAAATTTAAAATGTTTGTCAAAAAAAATAAATGACAAAAATAATTAAAAAAATAAATGCCCCAAAAAAAATAAAAATTTGTCAAAAAAAATAAATGACAAAAATAATTAAAAGAGCATACAAATAAAGGCAAATTAATTAAGTTAGATTTTTAAGTTATTTAAGAATATTGTTAGTCAGATAAGATTGTTAATTAGGTTTAAAATATATTATTAATAAAAAAATATTAAAAAAAATTAAAAAGTTTGTCAAAAAAATAAATGACAAATAATTACAAAAAAATGATACAAATAAAAGACAAAAAATGATAAAAAATAAATTACTGTGTATTATTATGTAAGAATATATTGTTAAAAATAAATATAAAAAAGTTTAAAACAAATTTTAAAAAGTGAATAAAAAATGATAAAAAAATTAATTAGTTAATAAAATAAATACACCACATGTAATTAATTAATTGTGCATATTATGAGTACATGTTTGACATGAATAAACACATAATGTAAAGGTTAATTAATTTAAATAAATAAAGAGTTTAATAGGTTAATAACAACATAAAAAAAAAAAAAAAAAAAAAAAAAAAAAAAAAAAAAAAAAAAAAAAATTAAAAAAATCGAATTTTAAACACATGAAAATCAAAATTAATGGTTAATTAGGAAAGGTCAAAGGTCAAATTTAAAAAAAAAACCGGAGAACCACCACCTCCTTTCTCCGGGGGGCGTCCGAGGATTCGATCCTGTGGTCTTCTGAGTGACCTCAAGATCGACGCGTATTTGCCCGCTCGGCTACTCGAACGCCCCAGAAGAGTTAGGTCTATTTCCTAATTTCAACAAAAAACTACCTGCTCATCGATCCGTATTTACCAGGCAGGGTCGCATGGCCTTAGGCTATAAAATCAACCCAAGCTATCGGCTTTATACATTTACAACTGTATTATTTTGAATCAGTTTATATCTTGAGATATTTTAATTTAATTTAAATAATAATAAATAAAAGATAACCATTTTTTTTTCAAAATACTTTTTAATAAAATCATTCATATGTTCATTTGTTTTAATATTTATATGATTTACTAATTTTCACAACTTGTAATATACAGGGTGGCACAAATATTTTTATTAATTAAAAAATATATACAATTAAACTTAAAAATAAAATGAAATATAAATTTACATTAATAAATACTACTTATAACGAATCAAATTTAGTAAAACACGTTGTATCGTTCACGCAATTGTTTTATTTACATTATTACATGTATGACATACTTCAATTCGATGCAATTGCACCAAGTTTGTGCTGCAACATTTACATTTCGTTATCATTGCACCATCCAACGTCGTCGTTTTGTGAATATTTACATGCTGGTGACGTCCGGACACTATCCGTGTATAGGATATATAACATAGCCCACACAGGAAGTGTTTGGTTGCATCCGGCCTGGTTCTGATTATGACAAAAGACGCTGACGTGCAATATAGTCTCCGCCGATCATCATAATTGTTTAATATTTTTCCGGAGAAGGCTAACTCTCCCGCTTCGTCTTCCACATCATCCCCAAGACCTTCATCTACACTGACGGGAACCAGGTTGCCATCTTGATTCAAGTCCTGAAGCTCTTGATTTACACCATCTCGGTGTAACACCATTGCACCCATATCATTTTCTGCCAGTTCAGTGAGGAATCGTCTATAAGCCATCTTTAAATGTTGGAACTCAACTGATTTGATGTTAAACCTCCTCCGTTTTATATTCTATAATTCGTGACGGTGACGCCCTTCCTATTGCGTCAAGTTTACTATTAGCTATTTAAACCAAGAGTGACCACAAGAGGAACGCATTCAAACTTCTTACGTAACACAATCGTGTCTTAAAACAGAAGTGCATACAATGGTCCTACCAAGAGAGTGGAAATTAAAACCAATAATAGCAGTACAACCGTATAGTTACAATAATTCAAGAATTTGCCATAATTGCTATACTGCATGGAGGAAGCAAATTATCAACCCATGCACTGGACTGTGCAAAAAGTGTGTAATTCAGAACCCAGTGCAGAAAAAAGAATTTCGAGACAATTGTCCAAATGAAACACAATGTCGCAATTGTCTTACCATACTCAAAAGAACGAATTTTGGTATATATCGAGACGTATGTGAAGCTTGCAAAGCAGACCAACCACAATTAAGACAACGATGCGTGTACTGTAGTAAGTACGAGGACAATTGTTGGAACAACATTTGCATAAAATGTATGTCAGGGGCACTCATCTTGTGTGATCGCATTGGTGTGTTTTATAGTAGTTGGACTCACCATAATAGGGACTGTTGGTGTCTTAATTATAAATAAATTATATTATTTGTATATATGTATGTGTGTATGTAATATATATTATAACCATAAACTGTAAATATATTTTTAGTATTGTAATAACATATTATTTTGTAGGAAACTTTTAAAATTATACAAAAAAAAAAAATGATTATTTTTAATTTTTTTACAATTTAAAATGAAGGAAATAAATTAAATAAATATTTAAGAGTTTATTAAGTAAATAAATGTATTAAATGACTTACAATTAATTTATTTACTAAAACTATTTATTAAATTATTTACAATGTTTAATTTATATGGATGCCTAATCTGTTCCCTCGCAGACATTATCGCACTCTATCAAGACCTGATAATCTGACCAGTGGCTCTGGTCAGGTGATGGCTGGCCGTCTGGATCGTAGAACACCGTTTCCATAGACCATGCTGATGGTGATGTTGCCCTATCAGTGCTGCTGTCCGGGGGGTTATCTTGGTCTCCCTGGTCCTCGCCTAGATTCTCACCTATCCAATAAGATGAAGGTGATATTGGTCTGTCGTCAATGCTATCTGGGGTAGCTTGGTCATCCTGGTCCTCTTCGTCTTCCTGGTCCTCTTCGTCTATCGAATACGATGGAGGTGACCGTTCCCACCAATCACTGCTGTCTGGGTCGTATTCACTAGGCATTGACCAGGTCGATGACGTTGATTTTGAGTCGGTGCTGGAGGAGACGCAATTTACTTGAGAAGTGTCCATGATGTTAATAATTTTAAATCTGACAAACAAGAGCGTTGCTGTGTGTTATATAAAGCAAACTAATCTCCACCCCCAGCAGTGGCGCCTCCTACAAACATTACTTTACAGGCACCTCTATTATTGATGATGGAGAGGGGGTAAACATTTAATGTATAGTGTTTTACTGAATCAATGAATAAGTCAGGTTGGCCGAGTGGTTAAGGTGTCAAACTTCACTAATTAAAATTCATAATAACACGTATCCTATGATTGGATATGAATACCCCCTCTATTATTTTAGAGTGACTCCCTCCCCACACTACTATATATATGGGAGTAATATTAAACCAAACTTAGTTGCATTTACTATTTCTATCTATATACCACGTATCGAAATGGCAAATCCATCTATTATATCTATTCTAAGACGGTTGGCGCAAGAAGATTCCAATAATTGGATGCTGTTTAATCATGAGGCTGCGGAGATGGGGGTACCTGCTGAGGCTGTGGAGATTGGAGCACCTGCTGATGTTGATGCCAATGGTGCCAACATCGATATCCAGGAAGTCATCGAAGGCGGCGAAAATGGTATAGTGGACGATGGAGTCGACGAAATGGTGGACGATGGTATAGAAGTCGATGTTGCGGACCTCATCGAGGAAGACCAGCACGAGATGGCTTTCCAGATAAAAGATATGGTGGCTGGTACAATGGACAAGGTGTGTGCTACAGCGGCCTTCGTTGTGGTATGCAGCATTGACCAGGGAAAATACTTTATGTGCACTAGGTGCTACGTATCGTATTCTCGCATGGTCGTAGAGGGGGCTGTTCACCAACACGCAAGTCTGCACAACACGGTTGAGTGGTGGGACGTACCTACCATAAAGTGCAAAGCTTGTGGCGATGACACAGTGACAGTCGGTGCCATCGAAGGTTGTTTTGTGTGCAATAATACTGGAAAAAGAACAGTACCCATATAATAATATTAGATTTTCTAGTTTGTACTTTTTATATTATTTTTTATGTTTGTTTAATTTTTAATTATATTTAATTAATTTTATGTTTTATGTTATATGTATATTTGTATCATTCTTATAATATAGATTGTAGGAAAATAAAAAGGAATTAAAACATTTATGTGTATGTTTATTATCTTTCAAGTGTTAAAAAAAAAAAAAAAAAAAAAAAATGATTATTTTTAATTTTTTTACAATTTAAAATGAAGGAAATAAATTAAATAAATATTAATAAAGTATATTCATTTTATTATTCATTTGTGACACATATTAAAATATTTCAATCGACATAACTATATAATGATACATTAATATATTTTTCTAGTTAATGACAATTTTAAACAATAGAAGCTATATCAACCCACGAATTGTGTTCTACAGATAGCCCCAACCACTTTACCAGCACTTTATTTCCTTTCTTCTTTAATACATTTTCAACTAGATACACATCGGGGTATTTTGCTTTTAGTAGCTCCATTTCATAAAAACATCCCTTGATTGGGTGTCCAAACAAGTCTTCTATCAGGTAAGTTGTGGGATTTGTTATGTTTATTTTGGTAATTTTAAAAAGTTCTGTTGAAAAGTTCGGTGTAAACCCTTTATCAAATACACCTTTATACTTGCTAATACGAACTATATCACCGAGATGAAATTTCGGTTTCAGAGCAATCTTAATATAATTATATACGTTTAAATGTGTAGTTGGTTTGACATCAATGGGCTTTCTGCCAGTTGTACGATGGACTTTGTCATTGTAACTTTTTGTAACGTTTGGTAGGATATCGAGCCATTTATATTTACCCATAGCTGAGAATTCTTTATACAACCAATTTTTTAATGTGCGGATTACTCGCTCAACAATTGCTGCTTTTTTTGTGCTATACGTAGAATAATGATTAATTTCGTGCCGCTTCATTAATGCGGAGAACTTTCTGTTATAGAATTCAGTACCATTATCGGTCTGTAAATTTCTCGGTGAATAATTTGCTTCTTGAATAATAGTCTGCATAGCCTTGGTAACTTCTACAGCTGCTTTATTTTTAATAGGTTTGGTCCATACGTACTTGGAATAGCAGTCAATCACTACAAGAATATAACGATACCCTCTATTTTTATCAGCGTATGGCTGCATTTCAGCTAGGTCTGCTTGCCACAAATCACCAAACCCCTTAATTATGGTTCGCCTTCTACGAAAATTTCGTCGAGCATTTCTATGTAACTCGTTAACAACTTGTAATTTTTCGCTGCTAACCTCCATTATAAAATTGTCTTCAGCTATATATCAACTTCAGGCATTAGTTCTGGTGGAAATGCTAGGCCTCCGGATTGCACCTTCTTTGGTTGGAGTTCGGTGGCAATATGCTCTAATTTAGAGATTCTAGTGATTAAAGTATTGCGATTGTTTATGGCCGAACGTTTAACTTCAGAAATTGCTTTATCAACATATTTCCTCATTTCTATTTTCATTTTCTGCATCATCTCATTATTTTGTTTATTGAAAATAGCGCGATTTTCTTCTCCACTTCTTATAAGTCCCACATCAACATATTTTTTCATTTCCCCAATAATTACATCGGTTGTATCAAAAATAGCTTTGGCAGCATTTTCATCATTTGTTTGTAGACGCTTGTTAACGTAATTACATGTTGCACCATCTTGATCATCGACAGGTTCCCCTAAATTTTTTAAACGCTTATTTTCAATATCATAGTGATTATCTCTGGTAAGTTTAAAACCCACGCCAGGTAATCCACGATGGGCTATTAACTTACTTGCACTAATTCTTTTGCTGCGTCCAAATTTGTCGATAGTGTTTACAGTAGACATTTCTGACTGCATCTGATCCAGTTTATAAAATTTCAGACTATATAATACTTATTAAGTATAATGATACTATGTTTTATTTCATCTTTAATACACTATTTTTTCTTCCCTAAGTTCTGATATTATTTCTATTATTTCATTGTCGTGGTTGTTATTTCCCGCTATTTTCGAACTCCATAGTAGACGTAGACGATCCACGAGTTCGCTGGGTTTATTCCAAAAAATATATTCTTTATCTTTATTTCTGTACAATTTGTGGGTAGGTACACGTTTTAAGCCGTGACCACTTGTTGACGATCGTGTCGCAATTGTAGAAGATGTTAATGGTTTGATAATTTTGTGAAATTTTCCACGCTTAGTAGTGTTATAGCCATTCGCTACATCGAATTTTTTGTAAGGTGCCTTTGTTTTTCTTAGTATTTCTCCATATATCTTACTCCATTCATCATCGAGAACACCCTCTCTATTATCATCTAAAATTGTTGGGCGTTTTAGAAATATTAGATCGTACAATTTAGGACTACCTAGATACACGCCAAGTTTCTTATTGCCATACCATAGCGTAATATTTCCATGGGAAAAACGTATTTCGGCATTGCCCATCAGCAGTTTGCCTGTCTTGGGATCTACACGCACTCCATATAAACTATCATACTTGGAATCACCAGATTTTAAATTTTGTATATGTCTTTTTACAACCTCATGTCTTTTTTCTAGTTTACTAGCTGGAGAAGTTTCGGATACAGGGGTTGTTCTTATTGACGATGGTGGTGTTTCCATAATGGGGATATAATGTGGAACATCATCACCACCTACATACTTATCGGATCCTTCTTCAGAAGCACTCTCCCATGATACAGCCCTCTGGGTGGACACCCTTGATGATGATGGTTTTGAATGTAATTGTTGGATATGAGATTTGTTCTCTGCTGCTGAAGATATAACATTTAAAGGTTCAGTTATCGGTTGGTAGATCTTTTCAAGTGTTACGTGCATCTCCATATCTTTGTTCTTGATATAGTTAAACTTCTTCCGCACAGCATCTGTTGCCTCAATCAGCTGTCGCTTGAGTGTTATTTCGCTACTGGGATGTGCAAGATTGTTATATTTTTTATTATCTTTGGTAACCTTCATCTTAGCGCATACGTAAACGAAGTAATCCTAACGACGTATGTAATTCAAGTGAAGTTTTTAATAAAATGCATTATGGATATATGAAGCTATCAAACCCTTTTCTATATCGCCCACCTTGTACTTCTCTATCCTTATCAATCACTAGAAATCCATATTTGTCATTCCAGCACTTTGCACACATATTTTGAAATACTGTAAACGTTACATCAGGTGACACATGATCGGAAAAGATGTGATGCAGATTCATGTCGTCCTGTTTAAAGACAACAATTAAATTACTATTGTCTCTTATTAGCTGCTTCGGGATTCGAGAGTATGTCTGGCCAAGATAAAAACAATCCACATTTCTATGTCGGCCCATACTGAAATATCCCCTTATAACATCTTGTTTCTCACATATTACATCGTCAAATATAAACACAGACTCTGGCTTTGCCTCGGATGGTTCCACTATTTGCGTACCATTACTAAATGTATAAAATCCTAACCCCTCAATCGGCGCTAATACATTACGTAGATACTCATACTTGGGTTGATTTATTATAGACTTTGAGTATAGGTAAATATTTAAAAAACGTAAACCTAAACGATGCGTGATCAAAGATATTAAGACATTTGTTTTCCCACAATTCGAGGGTCCTATTATGAGGGCACGTACAGTTGAAGGTAGTAGTGGTCCATGGCGATTATCAGCACTTAACCCACGCCCAACTTTTTCATCCAAATTATCTATAGAAAGCGTTTGTTTCTGTTTCACAATGTGCATTGTACCGCGGCTAAATGTTATATAAGTAGATGTGTGATTTACAACTCTTATTTAAATGGTTTCTACGATACGATACACACGTGAAAAACGTACGAAGCGCGGTGGAGGATTAGTTAATTCCCTGATTAATAAGCTCCCCGTCGAGTTGCATTTGCCAGGTTATCAATTTTGTGGTCCAGGCACAGATTTAAATAAAAGGTTAGCACGAGGTGATTCTGGCATAAATCAGCTCGATAAAGCGTGTAAGCAACACGATATTGCATACGACAAAAATAGCAGTAATCAAGCAGCCCGCCATAAAGCAGACTATCAGCTTGAACAGGCTGCGTGGAAACGGGTGAAATCCAAAGACGCAGGACGTGGAGAAAAGGCAGCTGCTTGGTTAGTCACAACTATAATGAAGGGAAAACAACGTCTTGGTATGGGATGTAATTCAACAATATCTCGCAATCCAATAAGGAAACGAATCATCAAGAAAACAAAGAAAGGTAAGAAGAATGTTAAAAAGACAGCGTTTGGATCTGGGATAGTACGAAAAGTGCGTGACACACTGCGAAATGCTGGAGGCAAAAAAGTAAAAGACCAAAAGAAGGTGGTTGAAATTGCTCTAAAAGCTGCACGTCGATATATAAAACAGGCCGGTGGAAAACGCAATATTCAAACACCTCGAATTATACCAATTCCAAAAGTTGGTGGTATTTTACCTCTAATACCCATTTTTGCTGGATTATCTGCATTGGGTAGTTTGGCTGGTACGGCTGCTGGTATTGCTAAAGCTGTAAATGATGTGAAAAAGGGTAGAGAAGAATTAGCTGAAGCAAATCGGCACAACAGAAGTATGGAAGCAATAGCTATGAAAAGTGGTAAGGGGATGTATATGAAGCCATACCGAAAGGGGATGGGTCTTTATCTAAAACAGAATTCAAAAAACTAATAGACTCCCTACCTCGGAGACCTCTTACCGACATTGATCTTAAATATTATGCTAATAAAATGAAGGTAGCATACTTTCGAGGTGTATTTATGCGTGACTCACTACCAAGACATGGGCCACATTACAATGAATCCGCAATAATCAATTTGGATAGTATATATGGTCCTGGGACACATTGGGTGGCATATAAAAAACGAGGTAGTTTAGTAAATTATTTTGATAGTTTTGGCGACTTACCCCCACCTATAGAATTAGTTACATATTTCAATAACGATTCAAGGAGGGCCAACCAAATATTCTATAACTACAAACGTGTACAGAATTTTAACACAGTGTTGTGTGGACATTTGTGTTTAAAGTTTCTCTCTACGAAACAAATATAAAACGCCATGGAACTGAAATCTATGACCCCAGCAATAGATCGAGAAGGTATCAAGCGAATGGGTCACTCACTAATTGCATTCTCCCGTTTGCGTACTCTGTTGAAGATGAGCAAACAACAACTAGCAGATATGCCCAAAGAGGTGATGATTGGGTTGGCTTCACATGAAATTGCATTAGTATGGGATAAGCTACCTACACATCTTCAGAACGATGTCGATATATTAAAATATCAATATTGTACAGAACATTACCTTAATGATTATGAAAGCAATGTTGACGTAAATGATGGTCCAACACCTAGAAAAATGTTTTGCTGCTATTGTAAGGTAAACGATGTAAATGTGGCATCCAATAACAATGTAAATATATTACCATCAACTTCTAAGAAGAGGAAATTATACCATTATTGCTGTAATCCACAATAAATTGGGTAACACAATTTAATTATATCAGTCATGTCGTACACGTTCACACTAACGAGCCGCTTAAGTGAGCTAAGTGTCAACTTTGATCCACCCATTGAACTGGATAGGAGCAGTCGTCATGGGTTAGGTTTAATTGGATTCTACTCTTACAACTCCATATACAATGTGGATGAAACAAATAACATCTTCCAATATAGGGTTAGTGCTAAAGATACATTCACTACTGTTCACATACCTCTGGGGGCTTATGAAATTGATGAAATCTATGCTGCAATGTTGAAAGCTATGAATATTGATGGAAAGGATTACACGCAAATATTCACTTTAAGGGCAAACAACAATACCTTAAAGTGCGAGATTTTGTCAAAGTATGAAGTAGATTTTAGACAACCAAATTCAATAGGAAGTCTGTTGGGATTTGGACAAATATATTTACAACCAAATAAAAATTACGAATCAACACAGCCTGTTGATATTATGAAAGTAAGGATGATACGCGTAGATTGCAATATTATTTCTGGAGCTTATCTGAATGCAGAAGAGTCACACACTCTCTTTGAATTTGACATAGACGTTGAGCCTGGCTACAAACTTACTAGAGAACCCAAAAATATCATATATTTACCTGTTAGACCTAAAGGGTGTCAGTTAATAGACAACATCACACTACGCATACTGGACGACAACGGTGATTTGATCGATTTTCGAGGTGAGAAAATTATTGTAAGGCTAGAATTGAAGAAAGTCGGATATCACCAACCAAATGGGTTTTAGATATAAACAGCGACAGCAAGTACATCACCATCAGTATGATACTGTAGCGAACAACAGTATAGATAAAAAGAAAGGGAGATGTGGAAAGCAATTCATTCAAAGTCTATACCTTAAACAGTTAAGACATAGATTGTCAGTTGAGGATCAAGCCTTTTTAAAATCTATTGGATTAAAACTGCGAAAAAATTGGTCATAATAATGGTGGCTACTGCAACTAGTGACAAACTTGAGGTGTTTGATGAACCTGTGTTAGATCATTCCCTAGTTAGCCTACATGAGCATACATATAAACCATATGGATCCCCATATTACAGAAACTCTGATGAAATACGTATTCCCATCAATTTTCAAGATGTTATACTCGACATTTCAGAAAGTTATATATACATAGAGGGAAAATTTACTCCTAGCGACACCACAAAGCGTTGTTATTTATCCAATAATGCACTAACATTTCTCTTTGAAGAGATACGACTGGAAATGGGTGGTGAACAAGTAGCAGTAGTTAGAAGACCTGGTATTACTACCACAATGAAAACTATGGTGTCGTATGGGCAAACGCATGCACGCTCATTAATAACAACAGGTTGGGGTCTCACTCAAACGAGACAAGATATTTTAGATACCGCCAGTCACGTGTTCAGTGGCAAACTACCCCTTAAGTTCCTTATGGGTTTTGCAGAAGATTATACCAAAGGCATTCTGAATGTGAAGCAAGAATTAATTATGATAATTGCACGCTCATTTAAAGACTCCTATATCGGTGAGGTTGATGCAGAGTTGGAAATCAGCAAAATTGAGTGGAAGATAAGGCACATTGTACCTGAAGATCGACAAAAGTTAAAATTATTGAATCGAATTAATAAAAGTGGTAATAATACCAAAGTTAAGATGGTCTACCGTGCGTGGGATTTTTATGAGCTTCCCTGTCTACGCGATACTACCTATGACATATGGGCTCTTAAACTCTCCACCCGTCTTGAAAGCCCACTTTTCATCCTTCTTGGCTTTCAAGGCACTGATCAGGCCAATGATAGAACAAAGGATGTTACACAGTTCAAACACGCAGACATAAATAATATTCGACTATTTCTAAACTCTGAAGTATATCCATATGAACGTTGGAATTTAGATTTCGATAAGAAGCTCGATTCTGCAGCATATTATGCTTATGAGAACTTCCAACGTAGTTACTATGATAAAGATATGAGCGAACCCATGATGGATCTTGGGGAATTCAGGAAGAATCCTTTGTTTGTCATTGATTGTTCACACCAACCTGTTGCAGTGAAATCATCTACTGTCGACATAAAAATAGAATTTGAAACACGAAAAGCGAAATTTCCGGAACAAACTCGAGTGTATGCACTTATACTTCATGATACATATTTAAGTTATAACGCATTAGATGGCTCGGTTCAGAATGGTTTTCTCGATGTCAAGTAAAAAAAGAAAATATTTATTATTGTGGAATTAAGTAGTGCAACCTATTTCTATCAAGATATCTGGATAATTTTATCAACAATAATCATGATGTACTTGCAACTGTTTATTTTCTCAGAATGTAATTGTAGAATTAAATATAAAATTAAAATAAAAACTGTTCTAATTATACTATGATTGTATTTTTTGTTGTGTAATAAGAAATATGAAATAAAATGAATGTAATCTTTTAATGTGTATTTTATTTATTCAGTTTTATAATATAATATAAAATACAGAATATTGTTTACTACAGATACATACAATATTTGGTGTAATAAATATGACAATAGAAGATGAATATTATTTATGTATCTACATTGTTATCTTCTACATCAGACTGGTCGAGTTGATATTTTTCAATAATATTCTTAGGTAGGTACTCCATTATCTCGTATAGAAAATGTTTTAGTTCCACTCTGTCCATATGCTCACAAAACTCATCCAAATTTAAGAAGCCACGGGAATATCTACCACATAGATTTACACCAATGCTATACGCTTTAGAAGCTTCTTTAACCCGTCGAACTTCTTCAGCGTCGAAGCAGATATTCATATCATAATTTAATGAAACCAATGCATCCCTTATTAAGTCATCTAGTTTACAAGACAATCTCTCAATGGCAGATTTAATGTCTTCTGCAGGGGTCCATGTTTGGGTTGAATATTGCATCCACATCTTTGCTGCGTACCTACAAATAAAAAATGAAATGTAAAAAAATACATAAAAAACAGCACTAAATGGACTTACGTTTGAGCTATTGGTGTACACGAAGTAAAAATATGTTGTACAAATGTCAATTTAGATATATCAGAATCTTTATAGGCTAACAAGTGATACTATTCTATAATACTCCTAGCATTCTTCCACAATATTCCATTTCTACTTAATACTTAAACTTAGCTAACTTAAATACTTTACGATTATTTTTGTTTGAGAATTAAACACCGAAACTTATTAATGGACTAGATTTTGCTCCAGGATAAGCTGGAGAACTTTGTCCTAAATATGTCAATGTAACTTTACCATTTGACGAATTTATTTTATCGATAGTGTTCTCACATATAATTTCCACAAACCGTTTCGGTAAAAATGATTTAAAAGTCGTAATTGAACTTTCCTCAAACAAAGTTACTATGATTGATTTTCCAAATCTTGTATTAACCAAAGATATTTTTTTTATGATATAAGGTTTATTTAAAATTAACGCTGAAATGGATCTTTGCTCTAAAACCTGCATATCTTGATTTATTAGCTCATTAAGTGCTAATAAGTCAACTTCGGAAATTGCCATATTTAAAATGAATATAATGAAAGAATTATAAAGAGTAATATAAGATATTGCTCACTTGAAATAACTGAAGTCACTGACTGCACTAGGCTGATTTGTTAGCTGTAGATGGTTCACGATAGAACACGATAGAAATGATTTTGTGTTGCGACTACATCTTCTTTATAGCAGTCTAGCTGAGCTACCCCACCACCACTACTTGGAGTACTCATACACATATTGGTACATACACTAATTACAACTACAATTGCATTGCACCACTCCAATTACCTCTATTGCAATTACATCAGTCTAATTACTGCACATTACTCTACTTACCTCTATTGCAACTACATCAGGCTAATTACCGACAATACTCTAATTACCTCTATTGCAATTACATCAGTCTAATTACCTACATTACTCTAATTACCCTAGTTACCCCCCACCACAAAAAAAAAAAAAAGGGTGGGGGGAGACCCAGCTCCGCCATTACTACTCTACTGTTACTTTTGTCAAGGCTGGTAAATTTCTAAAGGTTACCTCACCTGACCTACTCAACGTATCGTACGTCATTGGCGACCTGGCATTTAAACACGGATTCAAGAAAACTAAGTAAGAAACACTTTTACCACGTGGTTTTCAGTACACAAGTACCTACACAAACTATCAGTTGCAGTTCTGTACAGTCGAACAGTCGAAATAAAATGACATAAATATTATAAATAAGAGACTGCATTATTGTATCATGAAGAGACCGGGGGTCGTCAACGACGTCACGTCACGATCTCCGCGTCTCCCATTTACCTCGCCCTAATGCTGCCCACAGAGGCAATACCTTGTACAAGTTTACCAGCCTTGACTATTCCCACATTAGATAAATTCTTGTCCATGTTCTTGTCAAAATAATAATCTAATGTCAAAATGTTGTCAATGTCAATAATATACAGGGTGGTCCGAAGTTTACCTGACAAACTTCGGCAGGTGATAGAGAGACTTATGATAAGTACAAAAGTTCCTATCAACTTATGTCCTTAGGTGATTGCTAACAAAGATACAGGGTGTTAAAGTTTTGTGAAAAACAAACCATTTTTTTAATAACTCTAAAATTATGAAGACTTGAAATTTTAGGGGCGGCGATGTTTTTTAAGCCTCTATTGTTTTACGGAATCTTGGCTTTGTACTGCTTCCAGTGGCGCCGTTACGGGGTGGGGGAGTTAAATTTTTCGCCGAAACTATGTAACACCAGTTGATTTTGAGATTTTCCGAATCTCTGCTTAATTTGGAAGAAAAAAGGTATCTTTTAATTTATTCGTACAACGCTTACTTTTCGAGTAAAATAGCAAAAAGGATTTCCATGAATAAACTTTATTGCAAATTTATCATTTATTTTACATTGCTGAACAATCTTGGCATCTTGATACCCAACATTAACACTATAAAAACTGATAGGGTGACAGGTCAAACATTGACTGACAATAATAATAATAATAATAATAATGTTTATTGATCCTTCGAAATGATACATTTATGGATAAGTCAAAGTAAGTGAACAAAATTAAGACAAAACATTTTTAAAAAGAAAAATACCTATTAGCTATATAATTAAGTTTACAACACTTTAAAATATCTTTTCACACTTATATAAAATTATAGAGATACACTGTTAATTTTTATGTATCAGAATCGTTTCTGTCATATTCAATTTGAAAAAAATCATTTAGGCTATATAGTGGATTCTTTGTTAATATGCCTTTTAATTTATTTTTATATTTCGGCAGTGGTAGATTACGCAAACATAAAGGCAGAGAGTTGTATAATTTAATGCCGATGTTTTCCGATTTTTTCAATCTGGTTAATGGAGGGACGATATTCATATTATTGCGTGTATCATGGTGATGTTTCATTGTTTACCATGGGCAACTAGGATTATTAATTTTATTATTATTGTAGTAAATGTTTTAGCGTTTTATAAGAGATATAAAGCAAAAACAGCCGTATTACTCGAAAAGTAAGCGTTGTACGAATAAATTTAAAAGATACCTACCTTCTTTCTTCCAAATTGAGCTGAGATTCGGAATATCTTAAAAACAACTGTACAAAGCAGTGGCGTTACATAGTTTCGGCGAAAAATTTAACTCCCCCACCCTGTGACGGCGCCACTGGAAACAGTACAAAGGCAAGATTCCGTAAAACAAAACTTTAACACCCTGTATCTTTGTTAGCAATCACCTAAGGACATAAGTTGATAGGAACTTTTCCACTTATTTTAAGTCCCTCTATCACCTGCCGAAGTTTGTCAGGTAAACTTTGGACCACCCTGTATATTTTAAAATAGTATATTATATTATATACCAAGTTAAGTTACCAAGGGTTAGTCTCTTGCCTTTTAATCCTGACT
Organism: Rhagium mordax; assembly: GCA_963680705.1. NCBI lineage: Eukaryota > Metazoa > Arthropoda > Insecta > Coleoptera > Cerambycidae > Rhagium > Rhagium mordax. The sequence continues at coordinate 22,179,216 of OY796661.1, read as the reverse complement.
GAAGACAATCACATGAAGGATTAAAAGGTACTTTAATCCAGTTTTATATACGCTATTTTTTGCATCGCGGGAACTAAACCTTCGTGTTATCGCAAATTTTGATAAAATTGTTGAGTGCGTGCTACGCTTTATTAAGTTTAAAAACTAACGGGAATTCTAGTAGGCTAGGATTTTGACGTATAACTTAAAAATACATACAAACCATTTAAATTTGTGTCACAACTTTAAATGTAAAAATGAGCGTTTTTAATATCGAACAAGCTGCAGAAGAGGCAATATAAATGATTTCATGATCAAAAATAATGTTAGTATTGCGAATTATGCAAGACTTACAGCATTTCTCAAAAGAAAAAATGATGGTTATAAACCTACAAAATCTATTCTATTTCTATCGTTTTACTGTTATTCCCGCAGAACGAGATAAAATACATCTGATGGATAAACCGGTGAATAAAGCAACTCGAACTCGACTATACTATACAAAACAATGATCCGGAATGTTAAATGTTCTTGCACAATACCTTAATAATTTATTACTTAACTTTTTGCACTATTTACAGTGCAAAAAGTAATACTGTGTTGCACTAGTGCAAAAAGTAATACTTTGTTGCACTAGTGCAAAAAGTAGTTTTGTTGCTAGGCAACGACAGTTTATTAAAAGTTATATGTGGATGGCGTCGAATAGTGACAATTTATTTAGTTGTCAGTTTGACTTTGACATTTGAATATTTTGTGTTATTGTAATATTCTGTTCAATAAAAATTTAAAAAAATCCATTTAATTAGATCGTAGAAAAAATGTGTGTAACACTTGCAAAAAGTGTATTTGTTACACTCGGCATAATTGCAGCACTCGCTTCGCTCGCGTTCTGCAAACTTCATGCCTCATGCAACAAATATACACTTTTTGTACTATTTACACAAATAACTATTATATTATAAGTGCCATATGAGGTATTTTATAGCACGCGTCTGAAGTTTACAAAACGAACCGAAGGTGGTTACTGGTTATACATAGAAGAACTACTACGAGTATAATCAATTAATATTATTTATTGTCAACACCACACAATATCTACAAGTAAGTAATAACTAAGTTAATAACAATAGCTGTTTGTTGATATCTCCTTAGCAACCGGCGGTTTGCGTGCTATTTTTTTATAAAATGCATGCGATAAATACATTTACTTAATAATACTAACGTATGGACTTGTACTTTACGTTCGCCAATGTAAGGACGACATTGAAGAACGATAGAGAAATATAAATTGAGTGCGTCGAACAAGGATAGTACGATTTGAGACCACGTGACTGTTGGTTTACATCCAACAGGAACAGTCACATGGCCAAGTTACTTTTTTACACGGCGGATGGGAACATTTAACATTTTGCCGACATTTTTAGCACGTTGTAGTGATTTGTGATTAGAGGATTTGATTATAATACGTACACGTACAATATGTCGGTGAATTATAAAAATAGGTGGATCTCAGATATTTATGCATTAATAGGTAGGTACCTAAAGAAGATTAAGGAACAAAATACATAACCTTGAACTCGCAGTTGGAGAAAAGTTTTTTCTTTTGAGAGCTATTACCCATTTTTTCCTCAGTTCACCATTCTTAGGAAACCTATAAAATGAAACGACGTATTATTAATAAATATAATATTAATCTAGAAATAGCCTAATATTCGATTTAATACGTATGACAGGACAAAAATAGGTTCTTTATTCAAGAAACTTACGTGTGAATTGAACCTTTATTGCAGTTTTTATACTTATTGTTGCACCCATACGCACAGCAAGACACAACCATGTCCTCTTTTACAGAAAATTCACTTAAAATGTGTAAAAAACTAGATAATGTGCAAAACCATAGATTAAATAAATATAAGGTAAACCATCCCATTGTTAGAATGCCATGTTTAAAACATAATGGCAAAAACACCCAAATCACTTACAATAACTCTTTAGCTACAAATATACATAGAAAAATACACTTTAAGATGCGCCATCTAATATTCGAATGCACAAGTTCCATATAATATCCATTTGCATTTTGCATTCTAACAATAGGATCTTATACTTATTTAATCTATGGCAAAGCACACCTCACGTCAACAGACCACACACGCGCTCGTTTTAACCAACAATCAGCTGATTATCTATCGGCGTCTCTCTCGAGGTCTCGCCCTCATCACCTCTCTCTCTCTCTAGGCTCAGGCTGAATCGTTGATTGAAGTATTTATAAGATTTTTAACTAGACGGCGCTAAACGCGCCGACTGTAAGTTCTACCTGCTATGAACGCTAGTATCGCGACACCTACCTTCTAGAACATAAACTAACATACCCCATTGACTGAAATGTGCGATATTATCGGCGTTAAACTTGGCATTGCCTATATAGTCTCACTCGGTTTGCCAGTGGCGTATCTAACGTAGATATTTTCGTAGATTAATTTATATTCCAATAAGCGTTGTTATAAGTTTGTTTAAGCGGTGAAGTTAAAAAAATGGGTTTTACAATTGCAAGCCATTGTTGTGTATATGTAAAATGCAAAAACTCGAGGAACACCACGCCTGACACGGCATTCTTTAAATTTCCCGTAAATGATCAAGCCCGTTGTAGACTAAATAGACCTAAATACTTAATGTTCTCGGCAAAAAAAAAGACTAACTCGTAATGCAGTGCCAATTAAATATGAAGTGGCCTCTGATATAGGTAAGAATCATTATAGGTAAATTTAGGTACATGTGAATATTTACAATTCTTTACCTATATCAAAATAATCCAAGCACGATGACAGCAACGAGTTAAGTATTTATGTAGGCATTGATTATTCAATCTTTGCAGCTTATACACTTGCAAGCCGACCGTTTCGTCGGATCGACAGCGGTATTAAATAATTTGTATCTCCATAAATACATAACGTAAGTTTTCAAATAAAAAAAAAACTATTGTGTTTGTGGCAATTATTTCTAGGGAGTGTCGACTTAACCGCGCGGCGCGGCGATTAAATAGTTTTTTAATCTTAACCGCCGGCTGCCGCCCGTCACGCACCTAACCAATTAACTTTGAAGTGTTGAAGTTTTTTTCCTCAAATACGTTTTTATTATTTTAAAGAAAGAACATCTTTCACAACATTGTCACACGAAACCTGATATAAGTATTCAATAATAAGTATAAAAAAAAAACAAAGATTGTGTGGGAACTTGAAAAACATGTAAGGACAAGGATCACAAAGCCAAACTTCAGAGGCCGCTAATTTATCAAAAAATAAATGGACTTTCATTAATAAACATATGTCCTTAAACGCATAATAGGGAAGCTACAATCCTTTGAAGGGGGATGATGAATATCAGCTGATTACGTAATATACCTATTACGTAATCAGTTATGAAAAGTCTAATTTTATTTGACGAATGTAATATTTGCCAGAACGAGCGAGTGAAGAGAGCGAGTTCTGCAAAATTACATGACTCAAATAAAATTAGCGTCTTCATAACGTGTTTACGTATAAAATGTTATCTAACCCCGCTTTAAAATAGAAATGGCGATTTATTTTGATTATTTTCCAGCTCCTAACTGGCATTGACATTTGTATAAACAAACTTCAGTTGTAAATCTGTTAAATTATATAAATATTCAGAGATAATAGTATATTATTTGACGAGTGGTAATGTAGTAAATAACTCATGCAGATTTTGCAATTTTTATTGGTCCTGAGCAGTCACGTGGTCACTTCGGATCCGTAATTACAGATGCATCTGGATTCAGACTCAGTCCATAGTATTATTAAGGGCGTAAACCGTAATTCTAATATTTTAACCAAAATTCCGGTTTGCCATACGGTATTGGTTGGTTTGAAACATTCTGCATTCTGATTGGTTCTATTAATTTACCACACCAAAATGTTGAATTACGGTACGCACCCAAAGTCTATGGATAAATATATATCGCACTAGTGCGATAAACAACGTCATTATGACATTGAAATGGGTGTCATATTACTGTCATTATTGCTGAGTTCGTTTTAGTCTTTTTAGCCTTTTCGGATGCCTCTAATGCGCTCTTTTATTGGATACTGGAAAAAAGTCAAAAACTATCTGTTTTCTAAGGTTTCTTATGTTACACGTCAATCTAACGCACATAAATTACTCAAAATGCTCTGAAACCGTTCAGTTAAAATCGAGTAATCTGCCTCCTTAGAAGGACATGTGATCAAATAATTCATCTGCTCGCATCGGCTCCGCGATGACTAAAACGAATTCAGCGTATATATCGAGCGTAAATAAATAACTATTATTGAATTTCGAGTTTAAGTCTGTGAAAATAAAATTTTAAATTCCAATCTATAAAATTTGTAGACCTTCCAACAGTAAATACCGATATTTCCTACGGTTTAAGCAGCATTTCTAACCAATTTTATAACACTGCAGGTATTATATAAAAAAAACGGACTTTCAATGTGGCTTATTAGGTATGTTTGGGAATGCGCTAAGATTAATTTAACTTTTGGGTTATTTCTGGTTTCGCACTTTAGTCAGAGAAGAACTGTGATCGTTCTTCTCTGCTTTAGTATTTCAAATGGAATATATAACCTCTGTTTATTTTTTATTTGACATTTGAAATTTTTGATATCGAAAATCAATTTTTTATTACAAATATTCTAGAAATTATTCAGTGAGTAAGCTCCCCGACCCAACATATGTGCACTAAAAAAATCTGATGGGCTAAGTGAATGATTTGTTTATTTATTTTATAGGGACCTACCAATTTGCTGATTCCAAAGGATATATGAGGGATCAAAATGGGAAAGTAATTTTTTACAAAAGCGTACTAATCGGTGGTCTGGGAGGGATATTAGGTCAATACATGTCTAGTCCTCTATTTTTAATAAAAACACACCTTCAGTCTCAAGCTGTGGCAGCCATTGCCGTTGGGCATCAACATCACCATGAGGGTGGGTTAGCCAAAACACTAAAGAAAATTTATTTAGAAAATGGAGTAAGTAAAAAGTATACTACATAAATATATATTGTTGTTCTACAATAAGTTGAACTTCCCCCTTTTGTTTAAACACATTATATAATGTTTTTGGCAAATAAAGCTTATTATTTTTTTTTTTTCGGGTTTCCCGATGCATGCAGTCTCTCCTGGCGCTCTCTCCGACACCACACGGAGAGAGCGCCAGCGAATAATCTACAGCCACTTCCCACCTCCTGCAGGGTTAGTGATTGTAGATACCAGACTCGTGTACCCTAAGTAGACGGAGGAATCCCAGGATGACCGCTTTCTGCATTTGACCAGCCAACCACTCTGCCGATTTTTGGCAGGCAGGCCTGATCTTCAATGCGGAGAGCAGCGTGGGCTTCATACCTCCGAGTACACCGATTATCAGGACGGCCATCTTGACAGAGTAGCCTGGGTATAGCACTTGAAGCTCGTACCGGAGATCTCTGTATTTGGCCCGTTTCTTGTCCTCCTTCAAGGCAATGTTTGTCTCAGCTGGTGCTGAGAACTCGATGACATATATCACCTTGGTCTGATGATCGAGGAGGACTATGTCAGGCTTATTGACTCGAATTACCCTGACAGTCGGGAATGAGTAGTTCCAGTAAATCCGGTATTTCTCGTTCTCGACAACGGACTCGACATCTCCGGGAATTTAAGGCAGCACTGGTGTTTGGTCTACCTCATACGAGTGCCGTAGATTTTAGTATAGCACTCGCAAAGCCGCGTTATGTCGGTGGATGTAGGCCGAAGTCGCATAATAAATCGGACATGCAGATAATAAATGCATGAGCGACTTCGGCGCCTGACGGCAGGTCCTGCAGCTGATATCAGGAACCTCCACACCCATCATGTGACTCCGACAGACCAAGGTGTTAATAGCACCATCTTGACAGGCCACAATGAATCCCTCGGTCTCCGACTTCAGCCCTGCTGATCTGAAAAATGCGTAGGTCAGCTTTGTCCAGTGCTTCTATATTGTTACAGAAAACACAGTGCATGGGTTTATCGACGTGCTACCTGAACAGATTCCTCTGTTCGGCAGCTTTAATTTGGACTGTCAGACGATTCGGCGGAAGCTCAGTAATTGATCCTACACCCAGAACCTTGCCGGCCTCCTCACCTGTAGTCGAACACGAGACCGAGTTCATCTTCGGCCCTCTGTGCCGCCTACTCCTACAGTTTCGGGATCTCTCACTAATCGTAGGAGTGGATCCGAGCTCCTGAGAATGTTACTTAGAGCTCTCTGCCCCCCGTTGACCTGGAGGTACACACGAGGGACGGACGACCTAGGATGAATACTCCTATGAATATTCATCATCTTGCGGGTATCCCTGTCCAATTCGCGCAACTCATCTACTCGCCACTTGACTACTTCAAAGGAGTAGATCAGAATCGGAGCGGCAAGCATATTAGTGGCAGACACCTTGTTCATCCCCGAAAGTTCTGAGGACCAAATCTTTCGGAGTCGGTGTCTGTACTTGTCACGGAGAGAATCCTTTATTTGGTTCACATCCTGGATGTGGCGTTGTTCCACACCCAGGTATGTGTAAGTCTCTCCGGCATCAGATGTCGTAGAATGCTTCCGTCTGCGAGCTGCGCATCTGCGTGGAACTCCCCGCATCGTCCTCTCTTGAGGTGGACGATTGCGCATTTGTCCAACCCAAACTCCATTCCAATTGCCCGCGTGTATTCCTCGATCACTCTTAGAGCATTTTGTAGTTCTCGCTCTCCGGAGATATAGAGTTTAAGGTCACCCACATACAATAGATGGGTGACATTATGCCTCCAGTTGCTGGGGTGGCCCACATTAATACCCGCGGGTTTGGCGGAGTCCAACAGATAGCGGGAGCAGTGAGATGCAGAAGAGGAGCGGACTCAAAGAGTCACCCTGAAACACTCCTCTCCTAAAAGTCACCAACTCTGTCAAAACTCGTTCGGCACTGGATGTTATGGTCAAGCGAGATCTTCAAAGCGGCAACAGTTGTTCAATGCATTTCACTAGTGGTTCTGGTACCGCAATACATCTGAGCAAGTGTAACAATAGATCATGGGATGTTGTAGCAAATGCATTGCGATAATCAATCCAGGTCATCCGCTTGTATTGCACAGAATCCTGTGCAACGGTCTATCAGCAGGTTTTCCTTGCAACCTGCCAGACCCTTCTTGGAACCACACCGTTCGTTTATCTGTTGGTAGACCGGATCAACAGACCTCAACATGGTGATCCTGGTATACAAGATATGAGTAAATAACTTGTAGCAGGAATTGAGGCAGGTAATCGGTCTGTAATTTTTTGGATCAGACAGATCCTCCTTTTTGGGGATTAGCACAGTTCGCCCCTTGACAAACCAGTCCGAAATTTGCTGCCCCTCGTTGAACCATGAGTTGAAAACTCGGGACAGATGGCAACAATTTGTTTTGTTCCAAACTCCGTATTCGCCTGACCAAGGTCTTCTTTATTGTCATGAGTGCTCGAATCCTATTTATACAATGCTGCTTGATGATCTGCAGCACTGTCCGATTTAGAGTATGGTGTTGGAGTCTCAGTCCGGCTGTCACACGCCGAACTTTGGGTGTATACGCCCTGCAACCACACTCTGGATTCGAGAAGTGTATTGTCTCGCCGATCGAATTTTTGCCTCGATTTTATTTACGCGCCGCTTACTCATCTCGACCCGGTCTACCGCGTTTGCCAGGCGCGGCAGTGGGACGAGTTCCTTAGCAGCGGCGTAAACGGCACTGTTGATTTGCCATATATGTTGGCATCTTCTGGAAGTTCCTCATTGATCAACGAGTCCATTCTTGTCAGGTCTTGTGACTTTGGGTTAACCCTGGTGTTAAGTTTAACCCTCGTTATTAAAGCGACGTCGGTGTACTCAAAAGGATGTTCCTCGTCAGCTGGTATTTGCCGCGGTGGAAGTACGGCAGGCACTTCCTTACGCTGACGAGGTGCCCATACGTAACCTGTTTGGCGCAGGAAGGATACTTGGTCTCTCAGATGTTGCTGAGAAAAGGCGCGATACTCTGGGTGCATATAGCACCACAACCGGTGTAATCGCGCCATGTACTCCTTGCGCTCAGGCTCGCTGCTTTCATGGCAGGTCAGCAAGTCATCCCTCAATTCCCTCGTCTACTTAGAGGGTCCATGTGGATTGCGTAGGTCGTCAAACATCGAGACCGGCCGGTGAGGCTTCTCCCATCTGTATCCGACCACATCCGGGTGGGGTCGATTGTGAGGGGGCCATTTTTGGGGTCTCTGGAACCAGAATACGGGGGTTTCGGGGTGGTTAGCCTTGGAGCCCCACGTCCGACATTTGTCAAAGAGGGTTGCCCCTCTCTGTCCAGGATGCACCGCCTGGAGGTTATTATTATTATTATTATTATTATTATTATTATTATTATTATTATTATTATTATTATTATTATTATTATTATTATTATTATTATTATTATTATTATTATTATTATTATTATTATTATTATTATATAAGCGAATTTAATTATCTTTGGCAGTAATAAAACATATATTAGGTGAGGAAACCAAACTAATGGGTAATGACTAATGGCTCTTAAAAAAGATTGGCAAAATAAAATGATTACTTTGTAGCATTGTGCGTTATTTTATACAGTAAGGCGCTAAGCACTAAGCGGTAGGAAAATCCTATGCACTTATGTACATGTGCAATATGGCTCAGAATAGCGCCATATAAATAGTGGGGTGACTATCGAGTGTGCCCGCGATCGGCGCGATCACCTTATCACCGATGTAGAGAGATGTTAAATCGAAACGAAACAAGCGGGCCACGCCACGCGGCCAAAGACCATGTAGTTGGCATGCCCCCACTATTTTATTATAACCGCGCTATTCTGAACCTTATGCACATGTACATAAATACATAGGATTTTCTTACCCGCTTAGTGCTCAGCGCCTTACTGTATACCTATACTGTGGAATAGGTACATATTTTCTTCTGAAAACGATCCCGTCTTGTTCCCTGTTCCGTCACCATAATAAAATTTTAATAATTCATTTATATTTATTTCATATTACAATGGAATATACAGTACCCCACAAAATTTTATGTTCAACTTGGAAACAAAGATGGGTTTAAGTACGAAAAGCGTGAATTAAAAAGAGAAAACAAACGGTGAATGTGTAACGCCCACACGGAGAGTGACAGCGGTAAAGACCGCAAATTAAAACACCTAAAAACTTGGGCAAAAAACGCCGCCAAACGGATTTAATAGACAATGCTGGGTCATATGCTATGTCAATGAAAGCATCAGTAAATATCGTTTTATGTATGCCGGTTACTCATGTGGTCGACTTGCATACATACGGTAAGTGATACCCTATTAAATTCGTTTGGCGGCGTTTTTTGCCCAAGTTTTTAGGTATTTCAATTTGAAATAGAATGGAGAGAGAGGCGTGTCTCTAGTGCTCTGGTATCTGTCTTTATTTTATACTCATTACTGATATTCTCTGTTCTTGCTTTCAAGTTGAACATAAAATTTTGTGGGGTACTGTATGTCAAATACATTATTAAATAATATAAACGATTATTTGATTATATAATACTTATATGAATGACTTTCCTATGTTCATCGTATGTACAATAACACAAGTCACAACATATATCTCAAGTCTCAACTGTGTATTTTTTTAGGTGAAAGGACTATTTAGAGGAGCAGGAGCCTCAATACCAAGGGCATTTGTTGGATCTGTATCACAGCTAAGCTCATTTGAATACGCAAAGCAATATTTATACACCGTTGAATATTTTAACGATAAGCCCCTTCTTACTTCATTCTTAGGAAGCATGGTTGGAGGAGTGGCTATTAGTGTTATGATGACTCCTTTTGACCTTATCATGACTAGATTATATAACCAACGTAAGTGCAATGATGTAATTTAAGTATTTACCTATATTATACAATATTAACCCAAGATATTTCCTATATAGGTTCATAGTTATTAACATAATAATAATAATAATAAAGTTTAATTACTTATCAATGATAAGACAAAGGAAATCTAAAAATTTTATAAGGATACAAATAGACTAGGCTTCCCTCTAAATATGAGTACCTACTCGTCATTTTTAAGTAGGTAATTTTTTTCAGCTGTCGATGCGACTGGAAAAGGCAAACTTTATCAAAGTTACATGGACTGTGTTGTTAAAATTTACAAAAGTGAGGGAATATCGGCGTTTTATAAAGGAGTAGGTCCTATGTATCTAAGATTGGGTCCACACACTGTACTGTGTTTAGTGTTCTGGGATGAATTGCAAGCTCTTTACAACAAGTGGGTTCCCACAGAAACTCTATAAACCATTCATTAAAAACTTATTAGAACTTTGTGTATTTAAGATAATTCAATTTTAGATTTTATTTTGTTATTATAAGTATTGTACATATTGTTAAATAGTGTAAATGTTATTAATGGTAAATGTATTATAGGTACTTATTAATTCATTAAATAAATAACAAGTACAGTTTCAATAAATTACTACATAGTTAGAAGTTATACTCTTCACTAGTCTTCACAGCCAATTTATTGCATTCAGTAATATTTATATTGCATGTATGCATATAATAACAATGACAAATGAAATGTAAACTATAAAGACATGGAACGACATTGTTGTAATTGAAGCAAGAAAATGTATATAAAGCGGTTGGACACTGCCAGAGGGCGATAATGTTCTTTCTCTGTTCTTTACTGATACTACTGGTTATAAATATTTAATACGCTTTTTTGAATAACTTTAAAGCAATATTGTAATATATGTTTTAAGGATACTACTAACAGAGTATGAAGAAAAATTCAATGTCGCCCTCTGGCAGTGTCCAACCGCATTTTATACATTTTCTTGCTTCAATTATGTCGATGTCTTTATAGTTTACATTTGTCATTGATAATAATAAAGGGTAAAATGGAGTGAAGTTGTTACTTTATTCCCGGAAGTGCGAAAATAAATAATATTATAAATAAATAAACCAACTGATGTTCATTATGTAATCTTTAATGTACTCAACTCCTGTCTCGTCGTGTAATTGTCTGATGGTTTTATATCTGTCTGATTTTGTTAGTAATCATAGAAGTTTGTTTTGTGTCGTCTGGAGCCTCCGATACTGTGTTTACCCCACCCCCAAGTATTTAACTACATTTTCTCAGCAATTTCCCAGTTATTAATTTTTATTTTATTGAAGGTTCTAATGTTTGTGAATATCTTGGTGAAGTTGATGACTTCAGACTTGTCCTCGTTTATGGATATTTTCCATTGCCTGTGGTGGTGTAGAGCCAATGCAACATATCAGGTCTTAGCCTCCATGTTTTGCCATATAATCGTCTGCATATTGCTAATATTGCGACCGATCTTTGTATAGTCCTGTCCAGATTTTGGTTCCAGGTTAGATTGGAGTCTAGGAGAACTCCAAGATACTTAACCTCTCCCGACATCTGCAGTTCCGTGTTTTGTATTCTTAGAGGCCTCAGGCCCTCCAAGTTCCTTCTTCTAGTGAATGGGAGGGACGATAGTGGTTTTAGGTGGGCTCACCTTTAACTCTTCTTCGTCAGTCCATTTTTTTACCACATTCAGGGGTCTTCCCTGACTGTGTTGTTATTTTCCCCTTACAATGATGATAATGTGCGTGTTCGGTAATGACATAAATATCCTCAAAGTTGTCCCGATGCGTTCGGTTATTGGAGATTTAGACGAAAAAAATAAATCTGCCCCGTTCGAATATTCTAGAGGAGTCCTGATAGATGTCCTCGATTTGCTCGGATATTTTAGACCGAGGAAACTGACAAATATTTCAAAATGCGTGAATTCTTGTTTTGACAGATAAATATAACCACAAAAGCTAACCGTGTGATAAAAACTTCATCTTTCAAAGGCAATTTGTTAAAAATGAAAAAACGAAATTATTTATATTTGCGAGGTGTCTAAATATTCAAATAGAAACGAGGATGTAATGAAAGCACTTATAATTGCATGAGTTTCCTAGTAAGTGTGTAGAATAACAATTTCTTACAAAATATCATTTTCCAACGATATTATCGGTAATAATAAATTCTCAGTTGAATTATTTAGCAGAGCGTAACATACCGGTGTGTAAGTGTGGTTAGGTTAATTATGACATATAGGTTTGTCACCAAATACTAATTCCGTTCGTTTATTTTCCAAGCATCGGAGCAATTTTCCATCACGTGACTAAAAATCTATTGCATTTTACTCGGATCTGCGATGTAATTACCGAACACGCACAATGCATCAGCATATTGGTTGTATTTAATTAAATATTTGAATTGCTGCTTCCTATCTCGTTTCAAACAAAGTAAAATATTTCATTAATCATTTAAATGCAAAATAAAATACAATGGTGTTACAATAGGCGGTGATTTGTTTTAAATAAATCTCAAAGCACGATCTGAATTTATAATTAATTACTTTTATTAATTGAAAGCAACCCGTCTGTCATGACAGTAGTGCGTGTACGGTTGCATACTTATGTGACGTCCATTGTATTTGAAATTAGAGGTAATATTAAATAAAAATTGTTTATTGGCTTTCTGTTATTTAAGGAGGATGATTGTGAATAAACTAGTGTACAAACCTCGGTACAAAGTTTTATTTCTGTCTCGAGCGTTATTAGGAAAGATGAGCTCTCGACAAAAATGAAACACTTTCCACCTAGGTATGTAATATGTGTAATGCTCTTTTTTACCTTGCTGGGGCTGTTTGCAACTTACTACCTACAAACGTCCATCCCCCAGCGTTGTAACATCTTTTTAAACGGAAAGAAACAGCACTTTCTCTCTTGGGGGTTTCCAAGACGGTAGTGTCCAGGGATCTGTTGGATGATCGTCGATTTTTAGCGAGCTGGACAATTTGTCATTCATACGGGTCTATTAGTCTTACACAACATAAATAATAATTCGGAGATTTTCGAATAACATACAAAATCTTTTTCTACGACTGCCCTCGAAAATCACAAAAAACCCACAGCAACCACGACCCGAAACTATCATTTTTCACATGATGTGTGCAAAAATCCGAAAACACAGTACTATCATCTTTTTCACACAGTTCTGTCAAAAACAGAACGGACATCTGTTATTTGTATTTTTTTAGGTAGGCTAGGCTTATTCAGATTCATAGTAACCGACTTGTAATTTTAATTTTTAATGTAATTAGTTTAGTTAAATAAAAATATCTATCAAATTCTTTGTTTTTTTTTCAATCGTAGAAAAAATATTGTAAACAACACGTTTGAAAACATCTTTTCACACTCATTCGACTTGTGGGCCTCGCCTTCGGCTCATCCCACCAAACTGTCTCACTCGTGTGAAAAGACTCGTTTTCAAAACTTGTTATTTAAAATACTATTATTTACGTGTAAGTAATAAAATGACAATACTATGCGGTAGCTAGGTGCCTAGGTACAAAAGTAATCTTATGGAAAACATGCTGGAATCGGTTTTGAATACTCGAAACGACAAGTGTCGCATGTGGGTGCGAAATTTCACACCGGGGGCTGCGGCTGTATTATCTTAAAATGCGACGTTCGGATAGGACACGGAATTTGAGATTTTAGTTTTTACTCACTTAAGAGTCACACTAGATATTCGTCCATTGCTTACAGGGCGGTTATGACAATAGGCTCATTTAGTAAAAATAAATTTTTCCGATTTGTTTTAATTATCATATTCTGTTTTGTGTATAAACTGCCTCACAAAAATTTTAAGTCGATTGAACTAAAATTGAGGGAGATATTTGCATATCAATAATAAAATGCTCTATGTACGACGAGCACGCCGGAGTGACGTCAGCACATTATTATTTAAGTTCGCCAGCAAGAAATACTATCAGAGTAAAATTTGCTGTAACTTTTTTGCATCCAGTTCAATCTGTTTACTTTACTTGGGGACTGATAATATTCTGCACTGACTAGCCTTCGACCTAAATGTAGATTTCATATTTACTTGAATTAATTTATTCTTTGTGTTCTCGTTTCTCGTTCTCGTCTTTATAGACTGTTCATTATTTCCCAAATTGCTGGAACCACATTCAGGGTTTTCTGATAACTCGTTAACTGAAAATCTCGATTTTTTTTCACTTCCTGAAGGATTCTCTAATAGTGATTGCGTTTGTCTTTTCAAAAATGCTATGTGACTGTTTTCGTTCTCCCTGGCAATCGAAGATATGCGGAATAACACTATCTTTAAATTATTTGTTACATTTTTCATTAACATAAAATACATGTAATATGTAATTTTCTATGTTTTCTTCACGCTAAAAATAATTTGAAATTGTTTCTTTATTATTTAAAAAAAACATTAAAATGATCCTTACACCAAATTTTGTCGTTTTACTGCCTAAAAGATCGACTCTGCGCATCGCTTTTTGCCATAAAATTCTTGTTTTTTATCCTTATAGGTAAAGAAATGAAAAAATTATCTGGCGATGTCACAGTAGTATTTTTACCGGACAATATTTATAATTTTTTCTTTGATTGTCCATTTTGCATAAGTACTACTTATTAACACAAAATAGCAAACAAAACTACGAGAACAGTTATACACTATGTCTAATTGTACAACAAACACCTCATCTGTGTGTAGATACAGAGACTTGGAGTACCGGAACCCACCGGAGATTCATTAAGAACCAATCACAAACTGTTATTATAACTTTTGACAGTTATTTGACATACAAAAATTAACCTTAAATTAAAAAATTGTGTCAAAACTGTCAAATGACAAATGATCTAAGAAAATAAGCAATTTTCAAATTATACAAATATACAATTAATGACGGGATGAAATAATAGTTATTTATGATACAAGTGTTAAAAATGAATTTTTATTTTGTGAGTGGAGAAGTTTGCGAAACGAGCGTAAGCGAGTGGAGCATCTCCATTTTTAACACGTGTATCATACAATGTTTTTTCTACAAACACCATTAAAAGAACAATAAAGTCAAAAAGATTTCAAATACTTTTAATGGTTACCTCATAATTCTACTAGTTTGTAGGATTTATAAAATAAATCAATCAAGTTTGCCCGTTGTTTGACACATGTGTTGTCAAATGTGAAAAACTATTGCAATATGATGAGTTCCAATATTAATTATAGTCCAGAAGGAAGCGAATCGATTCCTCAAGAAATTGAAGAAGCAGCTAAGGGCAACTTTAGATTTGTTGCCCACAAAATCCAAACAACAATATGAATTAGCGTACAAACGCTTTGTGGAATGGTGCGATCGGAACAATGTTGCAGGCAAGTACAGTGAAAATGTAATGTTGGCCTATTTCGAGCAAAATTCTAAAATTTGGAAATCTTCGACGCTTTGGGCACATTATTCAATGATAAAGGCTATGTTAAATGTTAAGAACAATCAAGATATAAGTAAGTTTTATAAACTAATCGCATTTTTGAAGCGCAAAGGAGAAGGATATCGTCCAAAAAAATCAAAAATTTATACACGCCAAAATATTGATAAGTTTATTGCAGAACTAAATGCTCCAATTGTACAATTAATATAAATATTTCTAAATAACTTTTTATAATAAATTTTTTGTTAATAAATGTCATTATGACAAACGACTTGTCATTTTACTTTCTGCACTCGTGTTAAAAATAAATCATGTGATCATTTTTAACGCGAGTTTATATAATATTACATTTTTAATTCAAGTATGCCGTGTTAAAAATTTAATTTTTAATGGTGTTTGTAGAAAAAATATTATTCGCTATAAGTCCGTTAGGTGTTGTTCCAGTAACGTTTATATATCTCTCGTTTAGATATTCTAATATCTATTCGACTGTAACGTCACCTACCGGACTTGCACCGAAAATTACTATAATCTGTCTCACCAACAGATATAAATAGACTCCTCCCCATTAATTTTATGGTTGCGCAGAACGGTGTGCGCATTAGTCAGTTTACTTTATTATTAAGGCGCTGGTTTACTTAATGAAATTAATGAAAGCTGTGATAGCCATCAGATTTCGATGAAAATCTAACCTTAAAAAAAGCGTTTTAACATTTAATCATAAAATTAATCGTTTGCATTACATACCTTAATACTTAATACGCAAAACATATAAGGTTAATTCTTATACGTACCTAAATACACAAAGTAAGATATCTTTATATAAGATAAATCTCAACGAATTCATTAATATTCATTAACATAAACAGCTGACATAAATTAAGAAATAAAATATCACAAAAACGAATATGACAGTTAGCGTTTATGCGTTTTGCCGGCGCCACACATGCGGCATTCGGCGAAAGGCGAAGTTTGGCTATCGTCGAATGGCATTTGGCGAAAGGCGAACGGTTTCATACACACATTTGTTTATCCTCGACTATTGTATAATGTACCCATTATACGTCTGTTTGCTCGACCTTAATAATACCCATTAATCACGGCAGTGATTAATGAGTCATTAATCACTACTGTCAGTGATTTTATCCACGACTATTGTATAATGTACCCATTATACGTCTACCCATTAATCACGGTAGTGATTAATGAGTCATTAATCACTACTGTCAGATGCTTCCTTGATTTAGCTATAATATTATATTGTTCTGCTACAAACAACAAAAATATTTAGTAGTCGTGGATAAAGTATAGTATTCTACTCCCGTATAATGGCTATTATCCACTCGGTGATTTAGGCCACTCGCCTGCGGCTCGTGGCCATAAACTTCACCTCGTGATTAATACCCATCATTATACGGTCGTTGAATAATATACTATTATTTGTCGAATGACGAGCGAATGTGGAAAACACGAATATTTGGGTAGAGTTTTGTTATTTGTCAAAATGGACAATGACATATATGTATATTAATTGGAATAGCAGCTTCTGTTATTATGTGCTGTGCATAATTATAAACCTAATGAAAATAAAGAAAAAAAGTAAACTTAAAGGAAGGAGATGGTGGATGGTTTTACTTAATCCTAGCAGAAACGTGTAAATATTTTGCAATTCTTGCTACACTTTTGAGAGTGAGCTTAACTTTGTTAAGATGTGTTCGAATGGAAAAATCTTTCTTTTTCTTTAAATTTGTGTCTTTATATCCGTACTTTCTTCCAAAATTTACTTCTATGGCTTTCCATGCAAACAATAACTAAATTTCTGTTTTTATGTGAAAGGATGTTCTGCATTCCATATTATATAATTTCGCGTTTGTAGTGGTCTAAAATTACCAGGACCATTTCGCTTAACCACTCCATTTTATTAAACAACTATCGAAAACTAACACAAACGCTGTCAAGTGTCAAGGCTGTCAAAAACCAATCCCAAACATTGGGCGAATGTGTATACCGATCTAATGTATGACGTGCGAATCCTTTGATTCCCGGCAATTTACCGACGCGAAGCGGTAATGGCGAATGACCAACGCCGATAGGCGAGCGTCAGGTACACACATGTGGCTTTCGCGAAGTAACCGCTCGCCTTTCGCCGAATGCCGCATTTGTAGAGTCGGCCTTTGTCAGTCAAATCTATCGCCGAATGCCGCATTTGTAGAGTCGGCCTTTGTCAGTCAAATCTAGTGGTTGCTTTGTAATTCGAGTTCTGTAAATATGACCAACAGAGAAATTCCATTTAAATTTAGCGGGCATTTTTGGGGAGGAGTCTATTTTTTATTATAGTATCGTTTGCTGTTTTATGATTATGACGTGACGTGATATCTTGATAATGATCATGTCATGACGTTTCCTATTTTTTGTATGATCATTTATATTCTTAAGTGTCAGTATGACCGTTGAATGAAGAAATAATAGATAATAAATACATATATAGGTAGGTATTTATATAGATAGTTGTATATAGATACCTATTGTAGGTAAGTACATTAAGTATGAACATTACACTTGTAATAGTACATTACATACCGAGCTGGGAGGTATTTCATTACAGCCGAGAGTTGAGACCTGACAGAGGCGCGTAGCGCCGAAGTCAGATATAAACGCGAGGCTGGTAATGATGACGACCAGCAAAGTATGTATACTATTTTTATATCATCCCGTCCGGAAAGTACAACACTACAGTATTCATATGCGGCCGGAAAATGAGACATTACGGTATCAGAGCCGGCAAAGTACCGGAAACCACCGGAAACTTATTACGAACCAATCACAAACTGTTATTATACCTTTTGACAGTTGTTTGTCATATAGAAATCGACCGTAAATTAAAAAATTGTGTCAAATGTCAAATGACATAAGAAAATAACCAAGTGTCAAATTATACAAATATACTAATATACAAGAAATGACGGGATGAAATAAAATATCATTCGACACACGTCCGTAAGGTGTTGTTCCAGCCTCGTTTAGATATTCTAGACTCGGCTCCTGACGTCGCCTCGTCCATAATATCTACTCGACTGTAACAAGTCACCTTCTGGACTTGTGACGAAAATTACTATATCCACAATCATATATGTAATGCTTTAATTGCCAGCTTATAAAAAGTTGGGAGGCAGGCATTTTGTTCTCTTCTTTTCCAGCTAGCCAGCTAGCCGGTAAAGTAGCTTTACCGGCTAGTTAAACGTCACTTTCCCGGCAAGTTAAATGTCGCTTTGCGGCAGCAAATCTTCTGGTTGTCTTTTGTGCAGCATCAGCTTTCAAATTTGGTGGAGTACACTCTCTAAGTCCCAAATGATCAGAATCAAACATTTTGTTGTAGAATTTTGAGCGAATTTAACGGAAATTCTTGATAATAAATACTTGTGAAAATAACCTAATTTATTTGACAGAAGAACCTTAATGCCCGTTACCTAGCAACGCTCAACTTTTATCATTGCAGCCTACCTACTTATTTTGCATAATTTCCTTATTCTCATTCACTATCTATTCAATTAAATAAAAAAATTGTTTGCTGAGATTATGTTATTATACAGGGAGCGGCAGAATAGACTTTACAATTTAAAATTGCTCTAAAATCAATATGCATTTTTTAAGCGTGTGATGTTTCGATCCATTAAATAAAGCATGCTTTGGAGTTGCTTTGACTGGTGGCAAAAAGAATGATTGGCGTATAGACCAACGAATTTTTTGTATTGAAAATTTTATAAAAACAAATGTATTATTCAAGTGCAATGTGATTTTAGAAGAACTTTTTGCGTGAGAAATGTTCCGCTGCGTCCAACAATTATGTGTTGGGTAAAAAAATGGTAAACTGGAAGATCCGTTGTCAACTCTAAACATTCAGGTCGTCCGCGATCAGTAAACACACAAAAAAATAAAAAGATGTAAGTTTAACTGCCTCTAGAGAACTTTTTCCTTTACGTCAAATCTCACGCCATGGTGACATAAACTGGTCCGCCAGATCACCCGATTTGACTGCACCCGATTATTTTTTGTGGGGTTTTCTCAAAAGTCGGGTATTTCGACGAGAGCCACAAAATATCGAACAAATAAAGGAAGCGAATAGCGACGAAATTCATGGAATTCCTGGCGCGGTGTTACGAGCCGTAATGAGTAATTTCGTTCATCGGTTAGAAGAGTGTATAGTGATGGAAGGGGGCCATTTAACCCACACATTTTTGCCTTAAAAAATAACTCACATTCTCTTTGTAAAATTCTTTGTTAAATCTTGATACTTCACAAATAAAATATTTATTTCCAGTTGAAATTATAAAGTAAATTCTGCCGATCCAATATTTTGACATCTGTCAAAAAAACTCCCAAGCATGCTTTATTTAATGGATAGAAACATTGCACGCTTAAAAAATGCATATTGATTTTAGAGGAATATTAAATTGTAAAGTCTATTCTGCCGCTCCCTGTACAATGATTGTGAATAAAATAGTATATAGTCCAAATCACGAAAGAAGACCGTTACGTCATCAATATAATTCGTGTGAATCAAATTACTGAGTTAGTCAAATTCATGGTTATTGAAATGACATCCGGATGTAAACAAACTTAAACGTCAAAACAAAACATAACCTGCAATTTGTCTGTTAAATGTCAGAATAATTTAACGATTTCGCTTGTCTAAATTTGAACTAATTTTATATTCTTATCGAGGTTTTTAATATAAGCTGCTTTCGTTCGTGTATGAAAAGTAAATCACTGTTCATGTGAACATAATTTATGTTTTCTTAATCATGGATTACGACAGTGTCAACCATCGAACGCAATAAAATCATAACCACAATCATCATGGTGCATGATACAAGACACACAAAATCTGTATTTTATGGCATTCTGTTAAGAACACATTAAATTTAGTACCATTAGTAGGATGTACAAGCTCTACTTCTTATCTGGAATCATTCATTTTTACTTTACCGGCTTTGACTGACAAATGACAAATAATTTCGAGGTTATAAGTAGATGAAAACAGGATTACTTAAAAATGAACACGAAAAATCCATGATTCGAAGGGGCAAGGGGATTGCTGAACATGATTCTAAAAACAAGAGAGGGAGAAAACAAATCAGAACAAACGAACATGTAAATATGAATCATGATTACCTTGTTCACGTATGATTAGCACGAACGAAAGCAGCTATATAATATAATTTGGCAAAATGCAGATGTTTTGAAGATTAACTATCGTTAGTTACATAATGAACTGTTTTTAATGTGCAAAAATCAATGGAATAAGGAAAACGGTAACAATCAAACTCAAAGATAAACAAATTCAAATTTGACAACTGGCTGACATGCAGAAATAGAAAACTATGAAACATATATGTGACAACGGCGCTAGTCAAAAGCGTTCGATCAGTTGATCGAATTCTCGCCTGTTACCGAGACATACGAAATTGGGCCCTCTCTTTCTTTTTCGTCAAGGAGATGAGGTTTTGGTATAACGCATCAACAACGTCAGTCGGAGATATTAACAGTCACATATAATGGACTTCCTTCCCCTATCTCTCTCGTTTTACTATGTTGTAAACAAAGAACGCTTGAACAGCGTACGTTGAAGATTAGAAATTAATTTGTGACGTAACGGTCATCGCTCGTGATTTAAAGTATACATACCTCGCAGGTCGTCTTCATTACAGCCTCGCGTTTAAATCTGACCTCGGCGCTACGCGCCTCTGTCAGATATCAACCCTCGGCTGTAATGAAGTGTCTCCCAGCTCGGTATTCACAATCAATGTATAATAACAATCTCAGCATACAATTTTTTTATTTAATTGAATAGATAGTGAATGAGAATTAGGAAATTATGCAGAATAAGTAGGTAGGATGCAGTGATAAGAGTTGAGCGTTGCTAGGTAACGGGCATTAAGGTTCTTCTGTCAAATAAATTAGGTTATTTCTACAAGTATATATTATCAATAATTTCTGTTAAATTCGCTCAAAATTCTACAACAAAATGTTTGATTCTGTTCATTTGTGACTTAGAGAGTTTACTCCATCAAATTTCAAAGCTGCTGCACAAAAGACAACCAGAAGATTTGCTGCCGCAAAGTCACGTTTAACTTGCCGGAAAAGTGACGTTTAACTAGCCGGTAAAGCTACTTTTTCTACGCCTATTATGTAATATGAGCATTATGATGTCGATTTTAAATAAGGAATTACCTATATTCCAGTGGTTGATATGTAATATTTATTACATGCCTAGAATGTATAATAAGCATAGGTTGCGCCATCTAGTAGTAGTGCAATTTGTAAAACTGTTTGCGTTTCTGCTGACAGTTGACGTTTCTATTGACAGTTAACCTTAAGGGGCCGTTGCACAAAACAAATTAAATGTAAGTGAATTAATAATTAATTAAATTATAGGCATAGAAAAAGTATAGTCTGTAATTCGTTTGGAATGGCATATTCTGCGCTCGCGGTCCGTCCTCCTCTCTTCGCTCGGATGACAAACTTCCGCTCGCGCAGAATATGCTTCATTCCAAACTAATTACAGAATATACTATTACCGGCTAGCTGGCTAGCTGGAAAAGAAGAGTTAACAAATGCCTGCCTCCCAACTTTTTATAAGCTGGCAATTGAAGCATTACACGCATGATTGTGAATAAAAACTCTTACATAACCTAGCTCTTAATTTAGTTCATACATATCTTAGCTTGGCAAACTGCATCGACATAAATTTACACAATGCTAATAAGGGTTAAAAGTTCAGTTAAATAAATGTTAAATCTTTAACAACTAAATCTGCCTCACAAATCTAATTTAGCACCTATACCTCTTTCGTTAAACTGACGGCAATTATTATAATGATAATGTTGTTTATTTTAGAGAGAAATGATCAGAATAATAAATAAATGGATTATTTATTTTTTAATTAGAAATATAGCAGCCGTCAAACGTGATGACGACAGCCCACGCAGGTTACTGGTTAGTTAGACCATAGTAATGCCCGTTACTACGCCCTAGTTTAAAACAGATTCAGGCAGCAGCGTGCTATTCCTTTCACTATGGATGAATTCAGCGACTTAAGTCTTTGGATGAATTTACCGAGTTAATTGTACGCCACTGACTATTGCGTGCGTCTACCGACAACCTTTCTCGGTCGGGAGCGGAGTGGGAGATTAAGGGGAATTACTCAGCTGCGCACCTCCTCTTCTCGCCACTACGTCTGACGCGACGACTGCTTGCAGAATTGCTGATTGATAATTACCTGTATAATATGGTAATTAACTGTTTCATCAAACATCATAATATACAGTATAGATGTATTTATAACTTTATTGTGTACCTAACTGTTAAAATGTGTATGTTTTTATTAATAATACGTCAAATTATAAGAACGTAAATCACTATATCACTTTCAGTATCTAGGTAGTTCCAAAAATTGAGATTTATAGTTAAGCTTCTTTTAAAAATATGGAATTTTTGATTGCTGGTGCGGCTGCGGTTGGTGCGGGTTTTTTTACAAATCCCTTAGAAGTTTTAAAGACTCGTATGCAACTTCAAGGTGAACTAAGGGCCAAGGGCCAACATGTCATTTATTATAGAAATGTGCTTCATGCTGCGTATGTAGTAGCGAGGAACGATGGAATTTTAGCTCTTCAAAAAGGGTTAGTTCCCGCACTTTGGGTGCAATTAGTAATGAACGGATTGAGATTAGGTAAGAGCTCCGATCAAAGGAGGTAAGGCTAATAATTGAATATTGGAATTGTGTGATAATAATGCACGATACATAAATTTAATAATAATGTAACCTAACCCTACCTACTGTAAAATGATTGATGGTATACAATACTATATGTACTTATAACAAGTATAATTAATGAATCAACGGTATAATTTAGATTAGACAGCACAGAACATCTAAAAGTGACAGCACATTTTAGCCTTATTTGAGTTTTTGATTGCATTATTAATCAGAATTTGACGCAACGCAAATGCTTACTTGTATATATGGTTGTATAATGTTTGGAAAGTTAATTACCCTGGTTATTTTTACATTTTCGACATCGAAATTCAATTTTTTTTTAATGACAAATATTTTAGAAATTTAGGTACACACTTCCCAACCCAACTGGCATGCACTAAAAAAGTCTGATGGGCTAAGTGAGTGATTTTTTATTTATTTTAGGGACTTACCAATTTGCTGATTCCAAAGGATATATAAGGGATCAAGATGGGAAAGTAATTTTTTACAAAAGCGTATTAATCGGTGGTCTGGGAGGGACATTAGGTCAATACTTGGCTAGTCCTTTATTTTTAATAAAAACACACCTTCAGTCTCAAGCTGTGGCAGCCATTGCCGTTGGGCATCAACATCACCATAAGGGTGGGTTAGCAAAAACACTAAAGAAAATTTATTCAAAAAATGGAGTAAGTAAAAGAATACCGATAAATATAAGTGAATTTCATTATCTTTGGCAATAATAAAACTATAAGTAGGTGAGGGTGTCGTAGTATTCAAAATTAATTAAAAAACATTTACGTATTTATTTTTTTTTTACTAAAGTCTGTTTGTATAAGTAAGTCCAAATTAAATCGCATATCATATCAAAGATATCTCCCTTTAAAATCAACTTTCAAAAGGTCCAGTAATTCAATTCATTAAATTTCTTATACGAATATATCTATCTAACTATAGTTAAACTATAGTTAATCAAAAGTAATCAATAACAAATATTATAGGTACATCTTAATAAATCAAGCACTAATAGCAATCACAATTCAATTCTTTATAATAGGGGGTTAAAAAATAAAAATATACAAGCACTCCGGTAATAAAATTATCAAGACCAACATTAAATACATAATTAGTTTTTTCAAAATTATGGATACTATTTATTTCCTCTCTAGACTAACCGTTCTTCATCAAACATTAAAAAAAATTCATATTGTTGATATTATACGTTTTATTGATAATTTTGTATTAGTTTTTATGTTTTAAATATAAAATAATTTAGAGTACAAAATTAACAAGAAGATCACCATGGTCCATAGAAATACGATGTATGGAGTTTCGCGGTATGTGCGGGGAGCACCGCGGTGGATCGGTTCTAGCATGTTTAATCGAGTTTAAGCTGCTGTATCTTTTTTGCTATTGAAAGTAGACAAAATATTAATCGAGACAAAATAAGTTGATAAAATTACCTATCGATTGTTATATAGGTACCTATTACTTTAAAATTCGGACTTATAAGCGAGACACAGGAGTGTAAAGCGAATCACATTGTGAAAAATCTACGTCCCGCTGAGAAAAAGTCGGGATATGTTATTAAAGAAAACTAGTAATTACTTTTTATTATACATCAAATTAAAGGTAAGTGTTAGGACTTTCCATTGGTGCAAACGATTTTTTTGTATCTCCTTTAAGTTTTTTAATTAAACATACATTAAGGGAATATATAAAGAAGTTCGACTAGCAAGTGGGCAACAGGCTCGAGGGCCTGTACCACTACAAATCTTTCTCAACGGACAACGCAGCAACTTGCAAGCCTACTCTCTTCCGGACATGTCCAAATAACAAATAACTCATACTTGGCCAGGAATGGATGCTAGCAGAACAAGCCACTCTCGATTTCTAACACAACTGCGTGTACCTACTTCGGCACTACTTACAGGCAGTCTGCGTACTGGAGAACGCCGAATAAGTTCTTGTGCTGGCGCCAAAATCACTACCACATAAAGAAAATACCACTAACGAACAGGAAATGTTGTGTCGTATGGAGATGTAAGTGATACAGAGCGCTCCTGGGAGATCAACCATTCACGCTTGTCAGCGACAAATACAAGATGACAGGGCCAAGCTAACGTGATGGGCACTCCTAATCCTGCTCCAGGAGTACAATTTCACAGTCCAGCATTGCCCCGGAAAATCAAACCAGCTCCCGGACTACCTGTCAAGAAATTCAGGCGGCCCAGAACTTCAACAAGATAGGATGACCTTCCGAAGTCCCAGTAACAGTTTCACCAAGCGCTGCTCAAAGCGCCGCTCAAATCACATAGCTTTGCTCTCTAAACAAGAAGAATTTCATTGCAAATCCAGACGAAAGCGTCAAGTTCCACTCGCTTTCGTACGACCCACTACTATTTCCGTATCTCAAGTAGAGGTCCAGGATGCCGAGCCAGCCACTCTGCTTGAACAAATCAAACAGGCACAAGCAGCCAGCCTCGAGTACCAAGCCACTCGAGTGCATTGGCAGCGCATGCAGAGCGGCGAAGAAGATGCCACCCAGCTTTGGCAGCGAACGCTACATGATGACTACACTGTCCGAGACGGCCTAATCTGGTTCACGTTGGACAATCGACAATCCCTAGTCCACAGCAATTTTGGCAACATCATTACCACGACAAAGCAGGCCACCCCGGCCGAGATGAAACAATTGCAGCCATCAAACGCCTGTATCACTGGCCAGAGATAACAAAACAGGTTAAGACATTTGTCAGGCACTGTCTTATCTGTGCTTCCATTAAACGAGACGGAGCTCTGGCAAGTCCCCAGTTTCGACATTATGGGACCATATACCGAGACAAGAAACAAGAATAAATTTCTCCTAGTAGGTACTGACTGACACATCAAAGTGGGTAGAAATTCAGGCAGTTCCAACAGCCGGGGCAAACACAACTGAAGTCTTTCATCGATGGGGCTTTCCAGAACGCATTATCACTGATAATGGTTCGCAAATTCGAAGTCTAATATGGCAGAGGTTTCTCAAACACGAAATAACTGGATATACGTCTCGAGTATATCACCAACGCGCCAATCCAGTGGAGCGGCGCAATCAAGACATCAAAAAGGCTGAACACCTGGGATGACCGTGAAAATCGCTGGGATGAAAGCCTAACCGAAGAAATTTTCAATCTACACACTCGACGCAATGCAGCCACAAGCATATCGACGAGTCAGGCTCTCCTTGGCACGCCGCTCGTCAAGCCAGGCAAGTGGACCCACCCACTCAATCAGCAAGTAGTCCGCAACAATGCGAGAAAGCGAGAGGCTCGCATACAAGTCCAGAGAAGACAATGCCAATGTCTATGCTCACAATCTATTCCCTGTACCACGTGAAGCTCAGGTACATTTCAATATAGGCGATCAAGTGCTGGTACGCACATTTCCAGGTACTTTCACACCACCAATTTCAATAAGTGAAAAGACAAGACATTTTTAGTGCAACCCAAATAATAGAATTCATAGCACTCGCTGTGGTAAAAGAATCAGTCTTTTACTACAAGAGATGACCAGCACCAGCACCCCCACATCATCGAAGACCGCGCTGACGATGCCATCCATCTCGGAGCAGTCAGCAGGCCCTAACAACGAACGACAACCCTTCCTGGGGTTCACTCCAGAACCGTCGCCGTCGCAGAAGTGCACCGCGTCCTCACGCACTTCTCCCGATGGTAGATGATATAATATGGGCGCGAGGTCATCCTCCTTCCGAGTCGTTTGGGTTTGGAGCCGAGTCCTCTAAACCACCCAGGAGCGATTCCTGGAACATATCGCTCCCCGAACCCCTGCGATCCCCGAAGACAAATTTTGAAATAAAAAAGAGAGTCAACTTAGTTATAGCGTGTTCTACTTGATGAAAACTGAGCACGAAGTGCGCACCGAGTGCAACTAACATGTTCCACTTAGTTGCACTTCCACAGTTTCGAGTGTTCTACTTGAGCACTTGCACTCATATTGTCGCATTGAGTGAAGTTTCTGCCACCCAGACGGTGCCAGTGCCAGTGCATTAAAAATTTGAGAATATGGCGCCTAATAATGACAGCAATGACACATAAAATGACAGATGACCGAATGAAAGATAAAACCAATGACAAATGTAATATAGTTTACATTTGTCATTGATAAAACTATTAACTTAAATTACATAAGTTGCATATTTACCGCTTAATCTTATAAACAGATTTCTGTCGTTTTGGATGTTTATTGTCATTTATAATATCTTCATCTGCGATATTCAAACCCGCCATTTTGAGGTTAATGTTTTCAAATTCACAGTTCACACCAAGGATGAGTGTTCCATACCTCGCACTAATAGCGTTTTCTACTTGCAAAAACTCGGCAAGTGCCGAGGGCGCACTTAGTGCAATTAGTACTCACCCAGTGCTGCACTAGTGCGAGGTAAATAGAACACGTTCTCAAATGTGCACTGATTTTAATTCATCTTATCAACAATAATCCTAACCTAATCATGGCCGGTTCAGCCAATTTCAATATTTATTTTTTGATTAGGAGGAGCTAATAACAATAAATACTGAAGGGGACAGAAATCTCTTCTCCCGGCTAACAAATATGTATACTTTAATATATTTTATAAAATAACATGCAGAAATTCATTTTCAGCCGACGACGAATATGCTATAAATTGTATAACTGAACTAATCCATAACTTGTTCCAAAAATTCATCATCACTTGATGAGGAAGAGGTTGCTAAAAAGTTCTCAATAACTATTTCTTTCAAATCTGACGCCATATTTTTATTGCACTGGCACTAGCACCGTCATCGAAGTACGGTGCTAAAAAACTGCACTCAGTGCGACAATATGAGTGCAAGTGCCCAAGTAGAACACTCGAAACTGTGGAAGTGCACCTAAGTGGAACATGTTAGTTGCACTCGGTGCGCACTCAGTGCTCAGTTTTCGTCAAGTAGAAAACGCTATAAAACTGAGTACTTCGTGCACTCGGTGCGCACTCGACACTTGGCGAGTTTTTGCAAGTAGAAAACGTCAATCAGGTAGTTGCGTAGACAAGGCAAGCATAAAAAAATTTGTTTCTCTTCATCTTTGGAAGGTTATAACTTCTTTAATATGCAGTATTGACCAAATGTTTATACTTAATTTTCGTTTTGTTTTGAGCCCCTCTACACACACTACGAGTTTGGCCTCATAATTTTGGAACACCCTGTATATATTATTTCTTTATACTCAACATCTAATAGACTCCATTAGTTATGACGTCACGACCCCCACTTCTACTGTCATACAAGTTTACTGCCGAAATTGTAATGCTGGAATCTGAGCCGTATTGCATTGTCCATAAGGACTAATACTAATATATAGTACTAATAATGGTGCTATTCTGTAACCTATTTTACCTACGACCACTACTGTAAGTACTTAAAAACACACCGTCTGCGATCAATGTAATAGCGTTTTCCACTGACTGCACTCGTGCGGAACTGAGTGCAAGTTGTATGTTCCACTGAGAAAATAAAACAAACTTTGGCAGTTTCTTATGGTCCACTGGTAAAATTACATTCGTGTAGTGCACACTTAGTGCAGTATTTTCCCACGACCTTCTGTAGCTCGTGCGATCGTGGGTGCAATATGGCGCATTCAATAATTAACAAAAAATGTTTATATTGACAAAAAAAAGAATGATTCTCACAAAATTTCTTTATTATTTACAATAATAAAGAAAATTTTGTGAGAATTATTCTTTTTCTTGTCAATATGAACAATTACTCACATAGGATCAATTTATCTACGTTAAAAAATGTTTAATAATCAATGAACTTCTCGATAGTTCCTCATCAGATAGTAGCGAGGAAGAGACAATAATAAATGCTATTAGAGAAAAAAGCCATATCTCAAAAATTTACAATTTTGTGGGTTCTGTTGTACATAACCTATCTAATAATATCTAAAATAAATGTCTCTGGTTGACACAAGTATGTTCCACTGGGTAGACCCACTATTTACGTACAAGTGACACCGTGGAGTGCATGACGTCATTTGCACGCACACGATGTGCACTCAGTGCTTGTCAGTGGAAAACGCTATAAGATTCCTATTACGCACGGTAAAAAAATCGCACAACTTGGAAAAAAAATCGCACAGTTCGTACAGTTTTCCTAGCAACCGCCTAGCAACGGTCAATACAAACAAACTTATTCTCTAAAAATTATTAAAAATGACAAGTGCAATACTTAATTTTCTGACGCTGTCAAAACTGACATAAGCGATAAATAATAAAAATGAAATACAAACTTTCAATAAATACGGTCGTAGGTAAAGTATAGTACATAATTCGAGTTGTAAAGCAATTACGCACTCATGGAATTATCACACTCGACGCTAACGCGTCTCGTGCATAATTTTTTCATTCGTGCGTAATACGCTATTTACAACTCTTATTACGTAATATACTATTACAACGCTATAAGGGGTGTAAGCCTTTGATCATGACTTATTACATCCAATTGTCTATTCTGTACCATAAAATGCAACTGTAAATTTATAAAGTGTTATAGAAAAACCTAATCCTAGATTTATGAAATTTTTATTTGTAGTTTGCATTTAAATAAACTGCTGAATAATATAGAAAGTAAGATAGGCTGTCATAATAAGTAATAATAAAAAGTAAAGTTGCCATTTACATCCTGCTATAATTTTATAGAGGTGTATGTTTATAGCGCTATAAGAGAAAGTTATAGAATATCATCATAAAACATTGTCGGTAATTTTATTGTATTTCTGTATGTTGAAAGACTATTTAAGGATTTCCAATACCTATTTCACATTTAAAAAATATGTCCATGTATGATTTATAAAAACTTCTTTTTAGTTTTACAAATTAATATGTAAAACGGCGGAAGCCTCCTCCTCCAATAGGAATAAAAAATGCAAAAATTCAAATTATGAGTTTGCAGCTAACTTCAAACACTTAATTCATGTTCGTTCATTTTGACCATGGCTTGTAAACTTTGTTACCAGCCTTCCATTTTGACGAGGAACTTGACGTTTAACTTAAATTTTCTCTCAGTTTCAAATCTATTCTACTATTTTTTTTTAATAAATTCGCTTTTGTGCCGATTTTCAAATACGGGGTTTGTGCCTTGCACCTGAGTGTGATATCATACTCATACAAAACTGAATGTAAAATGTTTAGTTTCCCAAAGGATGCCAAATTAAAAGAAGAGAGGTAAAGCTGAGAATGAGTATGTTAGTTTGATTATCATTATTTCTTAAATATGGGTATATGTAAATTGTAAAGACAATATTGCTTAAATACCTACCTGTGTTTTCTTTTGTATTCTATATTTTTTTAAATATGTTTAATTGATTTTTATTTTATTATTGACACGAAGATAAGAGGTTATAAAGTTTGCGTCAGCGACACTAACACAGCAGCTGTTAAGAAGATTGCTCGGAAGTATAATGAAGTTAGCAGCAATGTAAACTTTTATTTTAATATTGATTTATTATATTAATAATAAAGTTTTCGTAATACTTTAAACTTCTGTATATTTTTCGATATCTTGTGCATGATAAATGGTAACTGATAGTTCTTAAATATTTCTTCTACAGGAGAAATAAAATAAAATTCCAGGCTGTTTCTATCAATTCTATCCCAAGAAATGTCGTCTTATGAATATATTGCATTAAGGGTCAATTTTCAGTGAGATTGAACGCAACCCGTCTGTCAGGACAGTAGTACGTACGGTTGCATAATTATGTGACGTCACACTAATGCGGTCCATTCCTGTGATTATTTGATTATAATATATTGCTTATACGACTTTCCTATGTACAGGGTTATTCCATATATTTAGAGAGCGTCTACCTCGCTTATTATAAAAGATAGAAAAAAACTTTAAATACAAAAGTTGTAGGGTTTGTCCTAAATCGTCAGAAAGTGTTGCGCAATATCACGAATAGATATTGGAAAGTTAAAAAAAAACACCAAGTTGGTAAATTTCTAATGGAACACCCTATATATTTTCAAAAAATCAAATAGATCTTTTTCATCTGAATTCAAAAATATATGATATGTTGATATTTGGTTTAGCCGTTTTTGAGATATTTGAATTTAAAGAATATATGTGATTATATTGTTTTGCCTATCGCGGTTGCCATATGGCAAAACAATATAATCACGTTTTTAAATGCAAATATCTCGAAAACGGCTAAACCAAATATCAACATATCATATATTTTTGATTTCAGATGAAAAAGATGTATTTGATTTTTTGAAAATATATATGGTGTTCCATTAGAAATTTACCAACTTGGTGTTTTTTTTTAACTTTCCAATATCTATTCGTGATATTACGCAACACTTTCTGACGATTTAGGCAGGGCAAACCCTACAACTTTTGTATTTAAAGTTTTTTTCTATCCTTTATAATAAGCGAGGTAGACGCTCTCTAAATATGTGGAATAACACTGTACATTGTGCAAAAACACAACATATCTCCAATCTCCAAGTCTCAACTGTGTATTTTTTTAGGTGAAAGGATTATTTAGAGGAGCGGGAGCCTCAATACCAAGGGCATTTGTTGGATCTGTATCACAGCTAAACTCTTTTGCATACGCTAAGCAATATTTATACACCTTTGAATATTTTAAGGATAAGCCCCTTCTTACTTCATTTTTAGGAAGCATGGTTGGAGGAGTGGCTATTAGTGTTATGATGACTCCTTTTGACCTTATCATGACTAGGTTATATAACCAACGTAAGTGCGATTATGTAATTTAAGTATTTATATAGGTACAATATATTAGCCCAAGATATTTCCTATATACGTATATACGTCTTCGCTGTTATTCATTTCAGTAATGAATCAATTTTTTCAGCTGTTGATGCGATCGGAAAAGGCAAACATTATCAAAGTTACATGGACTGTGTTGTTAAAATTTACAAAAGTGAGGGACTACCGGCGTTTTATAAAGGAGTAGGTCCTATGTATCTACGATTGGGTCCACACAGTGTACTGTGTTTAGTATTCTGGGATGAATTGCAAGCTCTATACAAGAAATGGGTTCCCACAAAAACTCTATAAACCTCGTTTAAAACTTAGAACTTATATTCCATTGTATGCATGTAATGGTTGTGCATTTTATAAGAAACATCCAGCAGTTTCTGTAAATAATTTTAACTTTTTAAATAGTTCTTGTAAAGAAATTATGATACTTGAAGTAAAAATGGCAATTTGCAAAATTTACTTTAATGTTTGTTTCACTTCAAAGATTGTCTCTCTTATTCTCTTCATGTCCATCTTTTTGTAAAAATAATCTAACTTTTTTATTTGCCTTTTAATTTTTCCAAAATCAGTGAGGTGTTATATTTTCAGTATTTAATTCCAGTTCAAATTTCAATAGGGTTGGATTTTCCATTCTTGCGACATTGTAGTGCATACAAGAGACATGATGGGCAGACATTTTGAAAGAATTCGATATTATTATTATTTTTCTCATTTTCTATATTTTCATTTTTCCTAGTGAATTTAAAAACTAATAAAACTTATGAAAATAAAGCTAATAATGTAATATAGGTAGTTCTTTCTTGTGATTACATTTTTAGTAGGTAGGTACCTACTCTCCTTGCTTGCCACAACCTACAATAAGTCAAATTCTGTTCTTTATTTTGGTTGATTTAATACATTAATGTTTATTGCTATATAAAATATATAAAAAATAAGCAGACACATAAAAAATTATCGTCTACATCTACATAATAAATCATACATTTACTTTCCGAGTTATACTCACATGTCTGACCGGAATTATTCTATTTATTTCACGCTAATTGGAATAAATCAGTTTAATTAATGATGTTGATAAAATAGTTTGGAATTCGTTGTGGTATGTTTCTTAAATATTCCACACAACTGGAAGTACACGACATACACGTTTTTAATGACACATCTGCTATGTAAACAAATTTAGCAATTATTTTGTGATCCTTACTATTTTTTATATACCTAGTGCATTTCTTTTCTTGGCCGTTGATATCAATTAATTTGATATGTGGATTCCTAGGTTTTCGATCATGTGATAAAATAAAAAACTATTTTCTTACATTTCGGTTTAATTAAACCATCTTCAGAGAAAATTTTGGTGTGTTAAAATTACATAATAATTAATATTATAGATACAATTTTTTATGTCTGCCTTTGTATAGAGATTTCTTAATAAAACTGAAACGTTATTTTATCACATGACCAAAAACCTGCTGGAAATCCACACATCAAATTAACTAACTATTTTTGGAAATGGTTAAGGGCGTTTGACCAATGTGCAAACATTTATCAAAAAAGCGCAGCTATGTTAGTTGCGCTGTTTTAAACAACCTAAGATAGTATTTAGAATCTACTTATAGAACCGTTTTATAAAGGTTTTGTTATGTCATTTTAAAGATTTCTTATACATATATCTCTTATAGAGTTCCAGGTAGTTATGTAAATGATTTCCTTTATAATGATTACATAAATGTTGATTGTAGATTAAAGCTATTATGCTATTATAAAACTTTATCGGTTTTTGAAACGCCTCATTTCAGATAAGCTCCTCACCATATCTATGGTCGGACTTTACATCTTTCCCGAGACTTTTCGACCGAATCCAACTAAAACGCCCGAATCCCTTAACTCATCGAGGCCGCCTACAAAAATACGCGAAACGCCTCATTTTCTATAACCTTCTCACCTTTTCCATGACTTCTGTGTCGGACTCTACATCTTTCCCGAGATTTTTCGACCGAATCCAACTAAAACGCCCGAATCCCTTAACTAATCCAGGACGCCTCCGAAAATACGCGAAACGTGTTCAAACAGGATACAATATTTGAGTATAATTTTAATGTTATTTGTTAATAATCATTACTATTATTTGCTTTATTTAATAGCTGTTACCGCAACAATAATAATCATAAAAATAAATCATGGCTTTTCCCGAAACAATATCCAAGTGCAATGTGCTAATCATTCATGTAAAGTGTGATGGCTGCATCGTAAAAATGCATATTTTATTAGACAGGTACGTTAATAATTCTTGATTAATATTACGAAATATACGAACACGAACACTAATTAGACTTTAGGTTTCTACTAAAACGATTTTATATTTTGCTTTCATAATTTTGTCAATTTTTCAGTTTTATTCTGAAATTAATATATTCATAAGAACTAGGTAATTTTTTTATTCTAATCTCAAATAAATAAAACGATTTAATTTGCTCAAAACTAAGAATGGCTGCTATTGTGGTATCTATTAAATTAAATACCTAGTTTATATCTCACACCATTGATCTAAGGATTTTTTGATAGTTGGTTCTCAATTTTTAAAATGCAATAAACATGAATCACTAAATATATTTATCGAACATGCAATGGACCGCATTAGTGTGACGTCACATAATTATGCAACCGTACGTACTACTATCATGACAGACGGGTTGCGTTCAATCTCACTGGAAATTGACCGTTAATGCATATGTGCATAAGGCGACATTTTTTGGTATAGAAACATGGCCTGGAGTTTCATTTTATTTCTCCTGTGGAAGAAATATATAAGAACTTTCAGTTATCATTTATCGTGCACAAGATATCGGAAAATATACAGAAGTATAAAGTATTACGAAAACTTTATTAATATAATAAATCAATATTAAAATAAAAGTTTACACTGCTGCTAACTTCATTATACTTCTGAGTCGTTACAGCTGTCGTTAGTGTCAGTGTCGCTGACGCAAACTTTACCTCTTATCTTGGTGTCAATAATTAAAAATCAATTAAACCTATTTAAAAAAATATAGAATATTAAAGAAAGCACAGGTAGTTATTTAAGTATTATTTTGTCTTTACAATTTACATATCCCCATATTTAAGAAACGATAATCAAACTAACATACACATTATAAGCTGTACCTCTTTTATTTTAATTTGGAATCCTTTGGGAAACTAAACATTTTACATCCAGTTTTATTTATATGATCACACAGGTGCAAAGCACAAACCCACATTTGAAATAAGCACAAAAACGAGTTTATTAGAAAAAATAGTAGAATAGATTTGAAACTGAGAGAAAACTTAAGTTAAACGTCAAGTTCATTGTCAAAATGAACGAACATGAATTAATTTTGAGGTTAGCGCTGCAAACTCATAATTTGAATTTTTGCATTCTTTATTCCTATTGGAGGAAGCGTCCGCCGCTTTACATATTAATTTATAAAACTAAAATGTTTTTATAAATCATACGTGGATACATATATTTTAACATATTTCTTAAATGTGAAATAGGTATTGAAAGTCCTTAAATAGTCTTTCAACATACAGAAATACTATAAAATTCCCGATCATGTTTTAGTACTATATATTATAGTCCTTATGGACAATGCAATACGGGTCAGATTCCCGTATTACAGTTTCGGCCGTAAACTTGTATGCCAGTAGAAGTGGGGGTCGTGACGTCACAACTAATGGAGTCTATATGCAAAAATTTTCTAGAGTTCTAAAGTCTAAAGGATGTACAGTCGGCGCCATCCAAATGTGAACGCATTTTGGTTGTCATGGAATTTTTTTCTGAATTTCATTGTAGTAAGTCAGACTTTGTTTAGTGGCGTAACACAGAGAGGATATATTGACAGAAAATAATTTTTTATTATTTTCTGCTACCATAATAATAATTGGAAGGACGAAGGCCGACACGAGTAATATAAAAGAAGTTAAAAAAATAATTAACTAATATTACCTACATGTTAGTGGAAGAAGGTTAATATTAATTATTCCTTTAATTCATTCATGTTTAACGATTGTAAGAAATAAAATGACACAAACTAGCGTATCAACAATAATTAATATATTTCAACACATACACCTAATAATTTATAATTCATAATTCAGAAAAACATTA
Organism: Rhagium mordax; assembly: GCA_963680705.1. NCBI lineage: Eukaryota > Metazoa > Arthropoda > Insecta > Coleoptera > Cerambycidae > Rhagium > Rhagium mordax. The sequence goes on along the minus strand of OY796661.1, from coordinate 22,143,151 downwards.
ATAAAATAAAAATGGTAAAAACTAATCTCTATATTTAAAAATCAGCAATTCGTCAAGCCAGATCAGGGCCTGATATTCCCGTATACAAAACTCGTTTGCTTTGCGCATGACGTCAGCAATTGAGTGATCGTAGTTAATACAGTCACTTGAAGCCAAAAGCTAATTCTATAGCTGATTGTAAATTTCTTTTTTTTGCGGATTCTTAAACTTTAGGGTCTTAACTTCAAATGTTAAAAAGGAATAGATGAGCTTTTACCCCTAAGAGGGTAAAAACCACCCCTTTAGTAAAAAAAATCAATAATTAACGAAATTCTGAGATTATTTTGCCGCTAAACGAGCAATATCGTAATTTGCTAAAACGAGGCGCGCTCCTACTGCTTATTTCGGTCATATCTCCTTTGCAATTAACGCCAAAAATCATCTAAAAAAAGCGTTTAGAAGGTCTTTTAATGCTCTTTAAGGTCAGGTAGATCAAAATAGTACAAAGCTTGTAAATTTTTCTATATTCATCTTAAATGCCTCAATTTAAAAAAATAAACACATTAAGAGTTAACTACACTTCTACCTCCTAAGCTATTGCCTTTATCAAAACAATAAAAATAGTAGCATTTTCCTTAGTTTATTGCCATCATTTTTTGTTACTCCAAAAATTTATAATAATAATAATAATAATAATACTAATAATAATAATAATTCATTTATTGGTGCATTATAGACGGAGTATTTACACAGGTCAGAAACGGAACAAGGAAAAAATATGAATATAAGTAACACTAATTTGTGTAAGAAATATGACTAGATAAAATATGATGCATCTACAAGCAGAATGTTTAGAAAAATACATTATGTAAACATAGATTGTTAAAATAATAAATAAATAATATTAAAATTGAGAAGACAGATATTAAAATTGAGAAGACCGATACTAAAATATTAACATACAACTACCAATGATATAAACAAATAAACCTATTAAATACAACCTTAACAATTATTAAAATCAGTATACAAGAACTCCTCAAATTAGTAAAATGCATTTCTAAGCAAAACACTCTTCACAATAATGTTTTTGAACTTGTTCAAGTTAAGTTGCTTCACATGCGTTGGCAGGGCATTAGGTATAAAACAATATACCATAATAATTTACACCATTACGCGTTTATATTAACCTTAAAAAATTTATATTTATTTTATCTCGATTTCGTATTTGATGATTGTGAAGTTGATTGTGTGTAGTGAAATTTTGCTCATTCTCTTAAACATATAATACTGACTTAATATATTCCGATATTAAAACACATTGTGTAAAATCTTTTAGGTAATGAATGCATCCATCACGGTCAAACAAATTTGAGCGTATACATAATATTAATGACTAACAAAACACAATTTAGATTTTTTGGTACGCAGTTTAACAATTTATGTTGTAAATTTTCTTTATAGTCAGTTTCCACGAAATGTTTTGAACACACACAGGCCGTTTGTACGTTTAATTTGTCTTTTCGCTTCGTGGCGTGGACCCACTTTTTACACAATAGTTCATTCTTAGGGAAATGAAAAAACTTTACCTCGGAAAGATTATTCTTTGACTGATTGTCAGAATTACACGAATATACCGCACAACGCATATTTATTAGTGGTAATAATTTAGATTTTACACTTTTTCAAAATCAAATATGGCGCATGACGTTTGAACTTACTCAATTGCTGACGTAATCGCTTCGCCCACCATGCGCAATATCTTATCTTTAAATTTATGTATCGTGAAGCCAGATAGCTTAAGACGTCTTTGTGCTATCCTGAAAGACCCTGGGAATAATGTTTCTTCTTGAGTTTTGACAGCGGTTTCGAAAGGATTCTGATGGATAAATTCTCGGATAAATTCGACCAGAGCATTGTCTTTATTCTCATTGGAGACCTTAATACCTTGCAGATCTTTGCAGTCTTTGTTCTTCTTGCCAGCGCTTTTTTTTTTATATAAAGTATATAACTTTTACCAACATTTAAATCAGCAGCCGCTTCACTCAAAAACTTATTTTCTTCCCATTTTTAGCTATAACCCTCGCTTTTTGCGCTTTAGTTAAATGTCTTGGCATAGTTATCTTTACTTTTACTTTTGACAAATTATGACAAATATATTTGACAACTATTTTCAAATTTTACGGCGACTATGATTTAAAGTGTAAATTACACTATACAATTTTACCGTTCACATTTGGCTGGCGCCGACTGTACCACAGAAGTAACAGACCAGAAGCGACGTTCCCCATTCGCGTCAAAATTAAATTTGAATGCGCATGCGCGGAGCCGCCATTATTATGTAGGTACTTCAACCGCTTAACCTAAAACCAGTGTAACTAAATTTCTAATTTTATTTGAAATTTGAGTCCTTTATTTGGAAAACATTGTCGTTAATGTGTATATTTGTGTGCGATTCATTTAATTATTATTTTACAATTCTCTTTCTTTGTTTGATATGCATTGTTTATGCGACTTTAAAGAAGGTCCAATAAATTTAATAACTGTATGTTTAGAGATGAAACATCAATATAAGTATATCAAATTGGATATATGTTTGTTATTATTATGCTTGTATGAAGCCTAAATAAAGTCATTTATGATTTAATTATCATCTGAGGCATGCACATTTGTTGCCTATATGAAGTCGAAATGTTTTTAAATTTCAGATTTCTATAAGGATCAAAACTATCACAAATCGGTTCTATGAACAAACCCAATAACATACATGAATGCCTAGTTGTTGACGATATCAGGCTAGTAAACTGAATTCTCTAGTTGTATTAGTTGAAGTCCAATTCTCCAATTACGATGAAATCATTGTTTATTAAGTTTTCCGCAAGAATGGGTAAAATCCAGTATAATCACATTTACCTAAGCAATTTCTAAAAATAAAAATTTTGAGGTTTATGCGTAACTTAAAAGGTAAAAACGCACATCAGTTCTTTGCTTATTTGATGTTTACATTTTCGTAAACGTATTTGTTTATATTTTTTAATAATAAAAATATATCCGTGAACCACTATGTAATCATCTATAAGTACATTTAAATTCTGGACAATTGGATAAATCATATTGTAAAAACTTGAAATACTTGACAAGATATCGATAATATCCAAATAATTGATAATACACAAGTTAATATGTAATACAATTCTAAGTTAAACTAATTATTAATAGTTAAAATCGACTGTGTAACAATTTCTATTATAAAATTATGCTACCATTTGAATTAAATTTAAATTTCGCGCCTGACAGTACCTACAAAATAATGGCGCAAGGTCACGTAGATTTGGTACATCAATATCAAAGTCGGCATTTTAAACGTCGCTTCTGGTCTGTTAATTCTGTGACTGTACATACTATCGCGGCCGAAAAAAAGTAATCGATTTTTTATCAAGTAGTATGTTTTTCCGAAAAATTTTCCTTTGTAAATGGGAGTTTTTACATTAGTTATGTCAATTAAATTATTTTGACAAGAAATCATTGGTTGGGTCGTATTTATTAAAAGAAAACTAATAAGAAATAAGTTGTTAATATTTTTTAATTATAAGAAAACAATTAATTAGTATGGTTTTGAGAGAAGCAGAAAAAGGCTACATCATCGCCAAACTTGGAGAAGGGTGGTCTTAACAACGCATAGCAAGTGAAATGAATTGCAGCATTAATAAAAGTATTTGCAAACTGCATTCTTGCCTCTTTATTAACATCTGTTAGTCGGGGCTTTTTAGCACTGGCACAGTTAAATAGACCTGGCTCTCGCAACCGTTTTCTTGCTGTCCCAACAGACGCTGGGAAGTCGGTTTGCTCTTTGGCTTCGATAGAATTAGAAAATGGGTTTAAATTCACATAGTTAACCAGGGTATTGTCGTTTTCTAGAGTACTCTTTCTTGGCTGCCTAGAAAACCCACTGTCCTGCTCAGATCATGAGTTTCTATTCACTTTTTGTTTAGTTTTTGAATCGTGTTTTTGCTGCAATTGCTATGCGTTGTTGATACCACCCTTCTCCAAGTTTGGCGATGACGTAGCCTTTTCTTCTTCACTCAAAACATGATAAGGCATGATTAAGTAATAAAAAATTTATTTTTGCTTAATATGACAATGACGTTGACACTAATAAAAAAATAATGGGATTGATGCGACGCTGAATAGAACCATAGTTATATACAACGGGAAAATCAGTCGATTACTTTTTTTCGGCCGCGATAGTACATAAATGATGGTAGACCACTTGATCACAGAATTAGGCAACCATAAGGACCATACATATAATACACACCGAATGGTTTATGTATGCAGAAAACAAAATGTGCATCTGATTGCTGATTCTTGGTCACGTGGCTTATTATTTTTAAAGGCTCTGTACAAAGGTCGAGATGGTAGCGTACCTGCCTCTCACCCAAAATTATTATATTTGAGGTACATTGTAAATAGTTAGTTAGTTTTGTTGTAGGGTCTAATTAATTAATCCTGTCCGAATAGTAGACAGTTTGGTTCTTCTTATCTGTCTGGAATTTATCACTTGATATAAATTAATTGATAACTAGTCTGTTAGATATTAATAAGTTGAGTTTTCTTGAAACGAATAAATTTGTACCACAATGTTATTTTATAATTTTTCTAAGTTTTTTTAAGCTGTTTAGAAATAAAGCCTCAAATATGTTATCGTGAAATAATTTTGAAAATTTGTGCTTTATGGTAAATTAGATGTTTATCTGGCAGCATAAGGCAGCATATATATGTCTATAATCTTCAGACAAATCTGGATTCTTACTCTATCTCATTTGACACTTTTGATTAGATCTAATTTAAAGGATTTATATTAATTTATGTTTACTGTTTAGAGAACAATAAAATGAATAAAACTCGTAACTATACTTGAAAAAATTACGCAATGACTAGACACACACTAGGCTAACACATGGTTATAATTTTAAAAAGTAATCTGCGGTTTTGTAGAAGTTCTTATATAACAAGCTATGGTTTTACTTATAGAAACCAAAGTCACCTCAAATTGCGATTTAAAATGAGCAACAATCTTATATACAACTAACGAGAATATCATCTACTAAAAATTTGTTAAATCTATTTGAGGGTTCAAAACTGTTTCAACTTTGTTTTAAACACTACCTATGAAAGTGTTTGCATAAAACCGATTAATTTGTCGTTCAGCAGTCCAGCATGTATTATCTTCGACATAGGTATGCAAAGTTACAAATAATAGTTGTGAGAATGAACAAAGAGTATTAACAGGGTTTCATTCTAAGACTGTTGCTCATTAAGACTTTCGTCAATGACTTTTATTTGCTTCTTAAATATTAAATAACATATCTTATATCTACAACGTATGCTACGCGAATGATATTGTAATCCTTTTCACAGAAACGGAGAAATGGACAATGTTTAGTTGTACAATAATATACTTGTAGTCCAATCTGTTGTTTTAGAATGTTGGATGTGCAATAGGCATTGACAACGTCCGCAGTAAATGTAACAATGTTATGTATTAGACTTCAAAGCAAAGCACTGCAAGCAAGATACCCTTCGAGGTTCGATGACTTGACACTAGAAGATCAGATTTCTACTTTTAATTTGTAACACCAATCAGTTTAATAATAACACATATTTGTCCTCCTAACAGTTTCTTAATCATGTGTGATTTTGTCTTTAAATTCAACATCTCATGCAAGGAATTTCTTAAAATTTTTAACAAAATCTCAGCTTGGGCAAGATGTATCCTTATGTTAAATACGTACCTGTCCTTTTTTATATGGTTTAATTGTAGTTAGGAAAATGAGGTGCTAGGGTAAGAAAAAAAATATATATTAGATAAGGTACGTGGCTAGAATATTATAAGAGGCCAAAAATTCAAAATCCTTTCATAATTTTCATACAAATTCATATCATAGCGCCTTAGGTCCATTTTTTATGATTTAGTATGTAAATACACAATATCCTAGTAATGTTATTGAATAGCCTTATCGAATTTTGTTTTCGGGAAACCCCACTCTCAATTGTTTCCACACATTTCCTAGAATAATATGCAATATATCGATTTTAATCATCGATTGCAGAGATGATTTTTATAAATAATCTTTTACTTCGGCGAAATAACAGCATCAGGTCTTAAAAGTGTTACTTATGTAAATAATGAGACGTGCTAAATAATACAGTTTTTCCGCTCAAACAACAGTAGATTAAAAGATAACTTATTGAGGGCAAATTGGTAAATATTAATCTATGGGTTTTAGTAATTCACCCAGACACTTCATATATTTTTCATATACATCTATAGTCATGTGCCATGTGCTATCATTAAAGAAACATATCTTAGAAATCAGATAAATGCCATTCGCCTCCTACATCAAACTGTAAGTATACAATGTGAGGTTCATAAGACAGCATATATATATGAAACAAACTAAATGCGCACAAGGACAGAACATTTACATATTGGTGTGCTTCATAAAAGAAAAGGATATTACAAATTATAAAGTCAATCGCGACATTGAAGATTGCTATTATAATGAGCTCATAACCAAGAGTATGAATTGAAAGCCCTAGTAAAACGCACGTAGCATGAGAGCTTTGATTTAATTGTTGATGTGGGGTTTGTACGTGTTCCTCCTTATCCTAATAGTAAAGTAGACCACATCTTCTTTTCTGTTACTTTGGCAGCTGAAATGTGAAAGCAAGCAGAGTTGTTCAGGATATAAAATAAAAAATTTCACCTTACTAGAAAATTTCAGATCGGTAACTTTGTTAAAGAAAAATTAAATAACGCAAATAGGTGCCATTATAAAACAAATAAAATAAAAAAGAGAATAAGTAGCACAATACAAACAAATACATATATTATGACTTGATCATAACCCATAAATAAATAATGATTTATGTACAAATAATTCTTATGTAAGTACGTCAGAATTAAAAAATGTATTATGGTCTAAACCATGGAAATTGCGTAGAAAACGTATTTGCTTCCTTAGAAAATTTACGCCGCAAACTTCCAGTAAAACGCACGTAGCATGAGAGCTTTGATTTAATTGTTGATGTGGGGTTTGTACGTGTTCCTCCTTATCCTAATAGTAAAGTAGACCACATCTTTATAGTAAAAAACGAAGGAGTATTTTAAGCTCCTATCGGTATGAAAGATGCCCACGTTTTTTATGTGCACTATAAATACGTGGTCTACTTTAATGTGTTCCTCAATATCTCACGCTGGTGATGGTACTTGCTCTATATGTGCGCTTCTATTACTATAATTTTAAATGTCGTTGTTTACTATTTTTTTCGCCTTTTCTAGCACGTATGATTATGCGTGAAAATTCTGTCGTACACATTTGGTTTGACTTATTTACCGAATCTTACGGTACTAATTGTTGTCTCAATCTTATTGTTAGATAGAAATGATGCAGTGAATATTGTAGATAATACAAAACTGGATAATGTTTTTATTTTTTATTAATAAGTACCTAGTTCTAATTCGGGGATATTTTTTGTTTTCGTCTGGATATACTAATGAGAAACATTAAAAAGTTAAATTATTTTTAATTAATTACGAATTTTAATGGTTAAATCAAATTTTATAAAACACAACGGCACTGAACTTCATAAGATTTATTTTAATAATTTATACACCACAAGCAAATAAATATTTCAGAAACGGCGTATTTCATACAAAAAAAGTTTTGTCGAAATATTGTTTTTATCGCACAGGATGAGTTTTAAATACGTAGTAATATTTTAGCCCTAACATATTTCGTCGAATACAGAGTGTTCACTTTTTCAATAGGATTGTATGGGTAATTCTTAAACCGTAAGAGATAGAGGATCAGTTAAATTAGAGAAAAGTTGTGCATTTTAAAGCTTGTTATTGCTAACACACAGATGATAAGGTTTAAAAAAAAATCTCAAATTTGTATTTTTATCATTTCAACTGTAATAATAGATAATAATAATGATATTAATAATAACTGGTCTTTATTTATTGTTACCAATAAACAACAAAATTATAAAAAAAAGAAATTTTTGAGTATAACAATTTTATATATCTATTGGAGGGAGGCGAAATTCAGCATACCATCGCCGCGACGCCCAACTTTTGTTTTTCTTATGGACGCCTGACTTTTATTTAAGGAAATTGGTTTGGCATCATTTTATTGCCAAATCTAGCCATATTTTTTGAACGTTGAACGTTTGAATTCGTAGGACGGTCGTAGCGACGCCTACAGTTGAAATGATAAAAATACTTCTGAGAATTTTAAATAGGCAACTGAACACCATTCAACTATTATTTAATTTTTTTTTCTAAACCTTATTATTTGCGTGTTAAAAATGACGATATGCACTATTTTCATGATATCTCTGAAACTACTGAACATTTTCCAAGTCCGAAAAAGGCCCAGGTTTATCAATGTTTTTTTTATTGGTTTTTGACAAGTCACAGTTACAGTTACAGTTGAACAGATAAAGTGATGTAAAAGTATTATTTGGTTTTCTTCAACATTTTCGATTGCCTGTCCTACTCTAATTTTAAAAATTGCCTGTATTTCAATTTTAGAAATCATCCAATTTTTATCTGTGATAATTACATTAATGTTTATATATGACTGGATGGTCGAGATGGTAGAGTACCTGCCTCTCACCCAAAAGTCCCGGGTTCGATTCCCGGTCGTGGCAATGGAAAATACTGTGAGAGGGATTTTTCCATTATACACGGATATTGGATGTATGTCCCTTGTCTTTAAATGTGTAGCCCCCTCCCGCACAAGGCTCTTCTAGAGCCTTCTGGGATAAAGGGGGTCGTAATTACATGTGGGGTATTTATTATTATTTAAATTGGTTAAAGTTTTTCCTTGAAATGTTTTCTTAACCGCCTCTCAAGTCACGAAAATGACCCATGGAAAATCCCAAATTTTGTGTTAAAGCCTTGGTTTTCTCGAAAGCGGCACCGGCAAATAGCGACCGTAATAATGCGGCAAATGACGTCAGATTGCGGTGAAAAAATGTGGGTTCTAATTCGACGCGATGAAAAGTGGAAAGTCAGAAAGCGTCGCACCGTTTTCCGTTGAAAACAAGCGACATGGACGATCTCGATGTTGCTCTTTTAGTAGTGCTAGATGGCGAGGAATCAGAGGAAGAGAATCGAAGAAAAAGTGAATCTGACCTTTTTAAAAATAGAACCGCAGAGGGCGCATACCAAATTTTGATTTGTCGCCATCTATATACCTACCTCCTAGTACTTTAGGACACGAAAACGGTGCACTCTACCGCTATAAACCGTTGACAAACTGTTTCCCGCCGCACTAGCTACCGCATTCAATATACCGGCGCCGTTACATTGCGTTGCGGTGTCTACCAACGCTACCTTAAAAACCACTTGTATCTGAGTGCATAGAACAATTTTCTATGACGTCATTCGCCACATTATTACGGTCGCTATTTGCCGGTGCCGCTTTCGAGGAAACCAAGGCTTTAGGCAAAGAGAGCCAAGGCTCTAGAGTTTATCATAGGGCCCGAAGCAAATCACAAGTAAATTTTAAATTTGCCTCGGAATGTATTCGAATCATCCATCATCGTAAGCTACTAAGTACCTACGTATCAACGCCTTTGGGGCAGTACTACTTAGCAAGTGAGTACTGAGTATATTATAGGTATAAATAAACTTTACCTATAAAATAAATTATATAGTATTAGAAGATGCAGTGAATACGTTAACTAACAGCTAAAAGTCTAGGGCGTTAGGTATATCAAGCTGTAGGGGTGGGGGTAAAACTTTTACAACAAAATTGTAGTGAAAATGTTATATTTGTGTATTTTGACGAAATATGGCAACTATGTAGCAAGTCTACAAGCCTTGACTATGTAGAACTAATTTGAACTTGTGATTATAATTTTGACTTTTCAACATAACCACAGTAATTAAAACTGTTGTCATTCGTACCAACAGAATTCAGATTTATCAAAACCTACTACATTTTAAACAAAGTGTGAATGTCATATAATAGTGGTCTATATTTTCACCTTATTCTGTTTGTTCTGTTACTTTGGCAGCTGAAATGAGAAAGCAAGCAGAGTTGTTCAGGATATAAAATAAAAAATTTCACCTTACTAGAAAATTTCAGATCGACAGCTTTGTTAAAGAAAAATTAAATAACGCACAAAGTTTGGTGTAAAATAGGTACCTATGCTACGAAAAAATCAGCATTACCATGTATGACTGGTGCCATTATAAAACAAATAAAATAAAAAAGAGAATAAGTAGCACAATACAATCAAATACATATATTATGACTTGATCATAACCCATAAATAAATAATGATTTATGTACAAATAATTATTTATGTAAGTACGTCAGAATTAAAAAATGTATTACGGTCTAAACCATGGAAATTGCGTAGAAAACGTATTTGCTTCCTTAGAAAATTTACGCCGCAAACTTCCAGTTATCCTGTGTAATGCGGAATTTATAACTGATAATTATCAAATTAATAATTAATTAATGTTGTGACTACCTCAATATGATAATTTCTAATCGGTTACATTTTGCATAATTTCAAGCTTGTTTATTTATGACTGACAATGACGATGTCTAAAATAATGAAGCTAATATTTCTGTAAAAAAATTAAACACATAAAACGTAACCCTATATGTATATTAGAGGGTGTGTAAAAGAGTGGATGATGCAAAAACATTTTCAGACCGTCGCGGCGTCGTAATGCTATCACAATCAATGATTTTTTAAACCGTACTTTTGTGGTAAATCTAAAAAAAGCACATTTTTTTCTTTATAACAGGGCCGTTCTTGTGTGTGCACAAAAGCGGCCGATACTTGAGGGTGGCCAAAAATGAACAAAATATAAAACAAAAGCAATAGAAATAAAAAGCCTGGATCATTCTGATCTAATTGATAAATATCCCGCGACGCCCCCATTGCCAAACAAATCTATCTCTAATTCCGAAGATTTTATGCTTTATTTTTCGTTTATTTTTTATTATTAAACTTGTGTTTAATTTTGCATTTTGATTTATTTACGTGCATTTTTGTCAGATAATTTATTATTTGTATTGTATTAAAGAAACAAAACTTTTTGAAAAAACATGTTTTCCCACTATAGGGCGGTGCTTCGTGCTATGGCACAAAGGCGACCGAGCTCCTAGGAACGGCCTTGCTTTATAGTACAACGTACGTTTAGAGGGTTATGTAAGAAAGAAGGCTCTAAGTAAAGAATATGCACCTTGTGAAAATTTTGACGAGGTGTTTTTATCACGATATAAACCGATTATTTGAAAAATTCATGATTACTAGTCGTATTACGCACTGATAATGTTCTCTCATAATTAATAATCAAAAAACAACTTGTTTTAGGTTTACTTGCGAATTATGATGCTTTTTTATCTAGTGAATCAATATTTTCTTATTAATAATTTTAGAAAGGATTAATAGATTGTATCGGTAAATTAAAATAGCATATTATAATAGATAGTAATAATAAATGAAAAATATTTTAAAAATTGGCACATTACAATCAAATAATGAACATAATCGAGAAGGTTTAATTTATAAGAAAACGTATTGGCAATATGTTCTGTTTTGATATCAAACTTATAAATTGAAAGATAACTTTTACTTGACACACGTATTTACATAAACTGTTTACTCAACATTTCTCGAAATGTCTTCACAGTTATTGAAACAGACAGAGAGACAGACAGTTGTTTCTGTGATTTGGTAAATTATGTTATTTGTAGTTCCGTCAAAATTTTCAATTTTTCTTCTTTTATTTTTCAATATTAAAAACAAAACCAACCTCAACCCCTGACGTACAGGGTGTCAACTCTAATTTTGCCTTCCCCCCTCCATTTCCTTATTTGTGAAGATATTTTAAAATTTTAAAATTTAGCCTTATCAGACATTTAGCGATTTTCATCTAAACTCAAGGGAGTTATACATTTTTGAAATCAGCTCAAAGAGTACTACAAACCTGTCGAAAAATATACAGGGTGTTCCATTAAAAAAAAACAACTTTTTTTCACCACTCTGTATGGCGTTAGGTAATTTTGAATATTATATTTGAAAAATTCGGAAAATGTCTGATAAAGCTACATTTTAAAATTTCAAAATATCTTCACAAATAAGGAAATAGAGTTGACACCCTGTACTTATGTAAATTACCTATCGCCAATACATACAGGGTGGTGAAAAAAAAGTTGATTTTTTAAATGGAATACCCTGTATATTTCTTGATAGGTTTGTAGTAGGTACTCTTTGAGCTGATTTCAAAAATGTATAACTCCCTTGAGTTTAGACCAAAATTGGTCGAGATATTCAAGAATAAATATGAGAAATATGTATTTGTTTTCACACTTTCGAGGTGGCTTGGCATTCTGACTTAATTGTTGACTTTTAGCTGTCAAAATAATGTTCCTTAGCAATAAATATCAAATACTTAATGATCTCTCTATTTGTGCTAAAGAGTGCTAAAAAGTATACTTCTTCGCATGCATTTTAATTTCGAAAGTTGCGCTTTTTTGCACTAGTGCGGAAAAGTACATTTTTCGTGTTGGTTAATATGCCAAAGTGTTTCTTTTAGATGTTCTTATTTTATACAAATTTAGTGAAATTAAAGCAATTTCTATTTACACTAACCCTTTTGAAATAGTAAAAATCAAATGTAGCCATGACTGTTCGATTTTGTTAACATAACAGTAATTAACAAACCTCAGGTCTAACAGTAGCATTTTTTTAAAGTAAAGCCTAGTTTTTTAATTAAGAAAAACGTATTCAATGATTAGAAACAATGTTGTTCGTTGTTTCTAAAAACTGCCTTTTCTGCACTCGCATGTTTCCACTCCAGTGCGGTAAAATACTTTCCGCACAATTCCTGTGCGATAAAATAATTTCCGCACGATGCCTGTGCGGTAATAGTACATTAAACAACAAGTTTAGAAAAGCAAAGTTTTACTAAACGAATATAGTATTTGAATACGAGCGAGCGCAGCGAGCGAGTAACTCAAACTATATGAGTTTAGTAAACTGCTTTTCTTACGAGATTTGTTTATATTATTTTTTTTTGCATTTTGTGTTAGTAGGAAATTATAAGAAAACAGTGATAGATATAAAAGCATTACAAAGTTATTATTTAAAAAATGTCACATGTATATGTGCAGGATTTCCGTAACGTAGTAACTGACACGGCTTTGTTTATTTATATAATAACAGTAAGTATAATTTTTGTCAGTCGAATTGATTTTAAGTTACCTATATGTATATTATTTATAAAAATGAATCTTGCTACTGAAAACAATTTAAAATATTGTTCTGAAGACATTTTAAATGCCGCTCGAGAAGCAACTTCGATCTTACTTCCTTTAAAATTCAAGGAAAAATATGAGAAGGTATATGAAATATTTTCTGTCAAACTATTTTTTATTAACACTGATATTACTGTAATAGTTAAGTGACATTTTCATGTGGTAAAGTGTCACTTTATTAAACGATTTTGAATTTAGTAAAATAGCGTATTATCAGTCAAAATGCGAAAAAATAATTTCCACACATTTAATAGCAAATGTCAAATTCGGTTATCAGTTTCCGGCCAAGGCTTATAGTTTAGCAGATGAGTTTTTTTGCTTAGGTGCTAATACCTGAAAAAACGAAACCTAAATCTTATAGTTGCTGTTTTAACACGCACTAAAACGTGCACACCAAAGCTGACAAGATAAAAAGATAAACATTTTCCATCAGACGCATTCAAGAGTTAGAGTAAAATTTCCCATCGGTTACTTTAACATCAAACTGATAAATTAATTGTTTTTGTCAGCTGAGATTCAATACACCATAGGTTGTAGCGTAACTAATATTTACTGGAGAGAGGCAGTAATAACGATAATATTTAAGTTCTTCGCAATTTTTTTTAAATATAAGCAAAATTTAAAAAGTGTTATAAATATTCTAAAACAACGGTTTTAAAAACTATTTTTTTATAACACTTTTAATGAAATAAAAATAAGATTTTTATTAGTTAAATACCTAAATTTCCACATTATTTTAAATAAAATACCTCGAGAACACTTCTGGATTAAACACACACAATTCTCAATAATAATACACTGAGTAGAACCGTTGATTTGATCATATGAAACTTTTTGTCCGAAAGAGTTTGATATTTCGCATTTGAAAACATTTTAAATCCGGCCCTGTGCAATTACATACTAACCACGAAAAATTGCAAAACATGCAATTGTTACTTAAAGTAAGGTATGACTTACATTACGGATCAATCATCGACTTTATACAGAGGGCACTAGACTGCAGTCCTAATTTTTCATCAGATATCAAAATAAACGTTTTTTTTTTTAGTTTATAGTTTTCCACTTTTATTGCACCTTATTTGGCATATTTCAAATTGAATGATATCTTAAAAATAACATTGAACTTCCAAGAACATCCAGTAAACTTGTCATACAATCAAACATGGAATCAAAAAGTTTCATATTACCTAATAAGATGTTACTATTAAAATAAATAAAATAAGAGGTTATTATTTTTATGTTTACCGAATAAAATCCAGCCACCATGGTCTAGTTACTTTATACCTCAAAATGTTTTTACAGGCTTTATGTCAGGCAGGAGCGGAACATCCTACAGAAAACCAAACTTTTCGTTAATAAAGTGCGCAAAAGTTCTAAGTAGGTACGTCTTTAATAATATCAGAGACCGATATTCGCCGATAATATTAATAAATGAAAAATTGTTGATAAGAAGCCGACGGTCGTTTTTCCTGAGCACAGTCACTGTTACAAATTTAATTACTACACCAAATGTCACATGTTTATTTCTGAATAGATATACTAGTTCACTAAATCTGTTCGTATTTTACATAAATTAGTTTAATTTACGAAATTAAAGTAAATGTTAAGTGTCACCAAACCATTTGTCAATTTAGCATGAGAAATTACAATGACAAAATATTAATACACACCTCAAGAAAACTTTTTTTTTTCAAATCTAGGATTTTTTCGTTATTAGTCTCCCAAAATATTATACAAACTCCTAATCCTAATTAAATCCATTTCCCCGTTGTAGTAGGTTGTGAGAATAAGCGTTACCTTCACAACCGTTGGTGAAACAGAACACTTCCGTATATTTTTGCTGATGATAATGATGAATCACGTATAGCTCCCACTCGCTGATAACTTATTGTGGTAGAGAAGTATAAATAAACCGCCAGACACGGCGATTTTCATTAATTAATAATACACTACAGAACATCTAGTGTCGGTCCCAAAATTTGCGAAAAACACTCGACGACTCTTCAGCGAGGGGGCCACGATGGAGTTCTTGATAGGTGGACTAGCTGCTACGAGTGCGGGTTTTTTCACAAATCCTTTGGAGGTAGTCAAACATCACATGGAAATAAGTAAAAAGAGCCAGTTCAACAACAAGTATAGGAAATTTTTTAACACCGGAGTGCAGGTCGCCAAGCAGGATGGGATCAAGAGCTTGCAGAAGGGGCTATCTCCGGCCCTTGGAGCGTACCTTGTCAGCTATGGGATGAAATTAGGTAAAACTTTCCACTACAATTTTTCTTCCAGTTGATAATGAAACAATTATTGTCAGTTAAGTGTTTCTTTTTTGTCAATTTGTATTGTTGGACATAACATAAAAAGTCATATATTAAACACTGCTCAACATTAATAATATTTTATATAAATTTATGAATCATTTTTTTGGAAAAAAAAATTATATTGTTTATTGTATTCAGATTTTAATAACATTTTCTTCTTAAAATATTTATCTATTTATGTTGTGATTTCTTGGTGCACAGCAACCTGAAGAATATAGTCTGTTCAATAGTTCAAAATATTGTTTATAATAATATATTGCATATACACGGATATTGGATGTGTGTCCCTTGTCTTTAAATGTGTAGCCCCCTCCCGCACAAGGC
Source organism: Rhagium mordax (assembly GCA_963680705.1). Lineage (NCBI taxonomy): Eukaryota > Metazoa > Arthropoda > Insecta > Coleoptera > Cerambycidae > Rhagium > Rhagium mordax. Next base: position 22,127,175 of record OY796661.1, on the reverse strand, counting down.
TCAGCCTTCTGGCATAAAGGGGGTCGTAATTACATGTGGTGTATTTATTTATTATTTATTTTATATCTACAGAGTGGTTCACTGTTCAGAATTATGGTACAAAAATAGAATTACATATAGAGGTTATTGAAATAAAGAGACACGGTTATTTTTGTATTGGTATAAATTTCGATTTTTACGCCCCGTACCCATGAAATGAATGATACCCTTAAATACAGTTGTCTTCATTATGGTTTACCAAGTATTTGATTGATATAAATTAAATTTGATGTAGGTAGTCTTTACATTATACTGAATCACCCTGTAGGTATATTTTTAATTATTTCAATTTTACTTGCTCTAAAATTTGGTTAATTTTACTTTTTTCTGCACAAACTTATAAATTTTTGTCTAAAATTCTATCATTACATCTTAATCGGTTCGGTCATTTCTGAGTTATGTAAAAACGTAAATATTTTACCAATACTATTTTTAATTAAATAAGCTATTTCAGAAATATCCACTACTTATTTGCTCGTTGTCCGTCAATTTTTTTTAAATAACACTTATAAAGAAGTGTATTTAGTGTTTTTACGTCAGGTTTTCGCAATGAAATTCAAATAAGTAATATTTTAATTTACAGTCCTGAAAAAAAATAACAGACATAGCAGACAGAAATAACACCAGTGAATTTCGACTAACTGTTTTTCCGGTTTATAAAACCACTTGCAAAAATATCGGATTTAATAACAAAGATATATTATTTTTTTAATCCAAAAAGTGATATTTCGAGTCCCAAATAGATCTCCTGGTAAAGTTTGTTATTATCTACTTTCTACAATACATTTTCCTTTAGAACATCAAAGGTTAATATACATTTTCAAAACCAGTCCGAAACGTGGAATATACCACTGGCGGAAATCTCAAGTATTGGAGCGATTGAGATTTAATCCATAATTTAAGGTATGCCTGCAAAAATTGCGAAGTTTTGCGAAAAAAATTACGATTGAAATTATTTTCAAAATATTTAGAAAATAATCTACATCTATTTTTTTTTCATAATTACGGCAAAACTTGACAGATAACAGGTACAATATTTTAATTTTCTTGGCAAACTCTAATTGCAATTTCTTGTCAGGAAAGCTCTCCATTAGTTATATAGTCATGCGCCAATACTTACTATGGCATTACTAACCTAAATTTCAAATACAGTCATTAGAATAACTCGAAAAACAGGTGCTTAGACAAGCATTTTCCAATAACCGAACTACGTACAAAATAGACAAACTTATCGTCTTATCGTACCTAGAAAATTTCCCCACACGCACCTAAACCACCGGCGCATTCGCCAAAAGTCTAAAATGTTATATGATCCACTTGTGGTCGACACTTACCGTTGTTTTAAGAATTTACATTATTCACCACATATTTATTCAGTTGCATAATGTGCTTGATGTATGCGTTAACGAAAAACCCAGCTGATATAAACGTTACGCAACACAATATTATGGACCAGGAGTAAATAGTGCACTAGCATAGGCGCCGATTAAATGAGGGATAATTTTTTTGTTTAGTCAAAAATTACTGCAATACATTTTTAGTAATGTATAAAATTTTAAGGTCATTTCGTTATAGTCCATATTTCATGGTTTCAATCTGAAATAATAATACTAATAATATAATTTAATAATTTTTTTACACATTACATAATAATTTGAAAAATACAGTAGGTATAGGTATTTTTTTGTGAAATATGATACAGAGTAAAATTTCAGACAAGAGAAAAAAAAATTATATATTTTAGATATATTGAAAGAAAATGAAATGACCTTTCAAATATATAGCAGTTTTATGTGCAACCTTTCTCTAGAGAAATATACATTACATTACATACACAAAACACTAGCCGACAACAGACAAATAATTTGGTTAGCTAATTACTTGTTTTACTTAATTTTATTATTTAGAAATGCAATGTTGCAAGCGTTTGGCAAATACCAGGCCATCGATTAGCTTTCGCATGTTTTAAACTTGCACGAAAGAATATATTGATAATGTTTTATACCTTTCCCTTGGTCCCAAAAAATAACATAAAAATACGATATAAAGGGTGCCCGTTTTTCGACCCTCAGCATAGGGATCTCTCGTTTATCTTAAGAGATACAAAGTCAAATTAGAGCAAAGTTGCACATTTTTATACTGATCAATATTCTGAAAAAAAATCGTTTTTAGTTTTGAAGAATTTAAAAAAAAAAACGAAAAATAGTGGTTCTCGTTTTTAATTTTTAAATTGAAAACTAGTTACGTATTTTAAACAAAGACATTCTTAAAGCACTTTTTTCGAGGAATCCGAGAATGCCATTGCATTTGCCAGTATGTCTAAGATGGCAGAGAAACAACCGTCAACTTTATTTTTTCTTTTGGGCGCCATATTGGATATTCACATTTTTTAATACATTATTTTTTTCTGATTATGGTGATGTACGACACATGATAGTTTAGTTTTATATTTCGACCAAAATGGAAAATTATTCACGTTTGCAAAGGGTGCTGTGGGAACAAAAGCATCACTTCTGTTTTAAACAAACTTTTGAGAGTTTAGCTCCACTTTGAGATTCGGTATTTACATTTTGCGAATTTCACCAAGAAAATGGAATTTTCAAGTGAAGAACAACGTGATAAGGTGGGCCATGTGAGCATTTGTTATAGTTTTCTGTTTTGTTGTTTTCGATTTGCTTTAATGCAAAGAATAAATTCTCAGCATATCTAATCGTTTGTTTTTTACTTGAAAATCGTATAAAATTTAGCCTAAACTATCAATATTCTAAAACGAAAATGATGCTTTTGTTTCCAAAGCACCCTTTGCAAAACTGTATAATGTTCAATTTCAGTCGATATATAAAACTAAAATATCATGTGTCAACATCACCGTAATCAAAAAAAAAAAAAGATGTATTCAAAAATGTAAAAATCTAATATGGCGCCCATAAGAAAAAAATAAAGTTGACAGTTGTTTCTCTGTTATCTTAGACGTCATGACAAATGCAATGTCATATTTTTCGTTTTTTTTTTTCTAATATTTTCAAAACTAAACACACGATAGATCAAATTTCTTTTCAGATTATTGATTAGCATAAAATTGCTCAACGTATCTCTTAAAATAAGCGAGATCCCCATGCTGCGGGTCGAAAAACGGGCACCCTGTAAATTAGACAACCCCCAAATCCAAAGCCAATATTTAGAAAAAATTCAGATACACGTTCATTACCATTATCATTACTAACATGACCTAACTCTGTATCTTGACAGGCAGGGTGAACACTAGTCATTGAAAATGTTGATTCTTTGTTAATATGCGTCGTTTTTTATTTCATATTTGGCCAATACCTAGAATCTCGGCGCAGTTAATAGAATATTTGGCACCTTTTGCTTCTCGTTCCCATCGGCAATTATAAAACCCGCCATCAATGCTTACTAATTTTATTATCAAATGATTATCGCAAATATTCCGGTAATACCTAGTTTATTGTATACCACAGGATGACGGTTTTAAAAGTGATAATACAACCGATAAATTTAATTTTTTTACCATCAATTTCATTAAGGTAGAGCGATCGCCCATACTTTACATGGGAAAATTTATCTTTTTTTTCTGAAGCTCTCGTCCCAGCAAAAAAAGACTGAAAAGATAAAATTATTCCGAAGTCATCTTTTCATTTTTTTTTGCGAACTGAAAAAAAATCATGAACTTTCCCATGTAAAGTATAGGCGATTGCTCAGCCTTAAGAAGATTCTTTGTAACTCTTATAACAAATATTCATTCTACGGGAAATCAGTTCTATATTTCAGTGATAACCCAGGTAGAAAATAATTGAATTTTTTTTTAAATTTTTTTTTGCTCGAAATCTTCAAAATTTATGAAAAAAACTATTAACAGACATTTTAAATTATAATAAAAACTGAATTACTCCTCTACTCATCTAGACTCTATTTACTGAACAGAAATAGTTGAGCCGCTTCCCACAAATTATAAATTTGAATAGAATGTGTCTACCCACACCCACCACCTACAATGTGCTCTAACAGTAGATTGAATCTGTGTCGTCCATTGCGTTTTGGTGTTTTGACGTTCTGTGCAGAGATTACCCTAATCTCTGGTTCTGTGGTTTTGACTGTTTTATAAAGATTACTGTTTAGTTATTCGTTGTTTTTTTTTGCTGTTATTCTCATTCTAATAAAATATTATTTTTGATTACTTTGGTGTACATTTGTGTATATTAAGGGACATAATGGACATAATGAATATTGATTCAATGGCAGAACCACATTTTCTCTTTGAGGTTAGAAATTCCATCGATTCATTTATAATTTATTAATTTGCAGCGTGTAAACCTGGTTATTGCATACATTAGTCTAAGTAAATAGGGAGGGGCTTAAGTATGTGTGTTCAATAAATAGAATATAGTAGTGTAGGTTCCAAAGTAGAAAATGTTTGGTCACAGTCTTCTAAAGTGAAAAATAAATACTTATAAAATTTTACCAAACAGTTCAGAACTTCCTCTACATTTTAAAATTGTAAAATATACCGTATGTCCCATTTGAAATACTAGGATGGTAATTTTCGGCTAAATCGAAAGTGCACCAAATTGGAATTATTGTTCCAAAATGTAATTTTAGTAAACAGAGCTTTTCTTATCTGTTCTAAACAGTTGGAATGAGCACATATACTCAGTAATAAATGCATCAATTTGTGTTCCTACTCAATTGAATTAATATTTTTTAATAGCATGTAAATTGTCTTAGAAATATAGTTGTTTACAGTGACGGACTTAATAAAAGAATAAACTTATTTCCAATTAGTCCGCGTAATTTTTTGCTTAATTCTAGCTCCTACCTATTCCTTAAACATTGTCATTTTTCTATTAAGAGTAATAAAATATAATTATTTTTACGCCTAATAATTAGTGGTTGACGATAAATTAGTTTTTATTTGCGGTTTTAAAAAATTGCACATATAAGCATAAAATTGCATGATGTCTACATGTGTTTAAATTTTAATTTTACTAATACCAATTTGACCTACGACGCATCCCAGCTTCCAATAGAAGTGGATATTTTACAGGCCGAGTCGATAGCATCAAGATCTTTTTTTTGGAAAACACTTGACCAAAAATAACAAACGTTGGAAATACTTAAAAATATATCTTATTCCATCTATTTATATAACAAAAATACAAATTTTACACCATTTTCAGGCACTTACCAGTTTGGCCATAGTCGTGGCTTAACAACTAACACCAACGGCGAAGTGGCTGTACCAAAGAGTGTTCTCACAAGTTGCGCTGGGGGTCTTCTTGGTCAATACTTGTCTAACCCATTCTATTTACTAAAGTATCAACATGAGATGAATTTAATGGAACTCAATGCAAGTAACAATGGCGAGAAAAAGCAACTAGGTTATATGGATACCATACAGCGGATGTACAGAGAGAACGGGGTAAGTCGAAATAGAATTGATTTCAACAAATGGTTTTACAAAAAAATATGTAGAATCGTCCTTCTACCTTGACAGCTAAGTTATAAAATGTATTGTTCCTTCCTTCATATTTTTATTGAGTTTGCTTACATCTTTAAAGTCAATGTTAACAGTTTGTTTAATTTACATAGACTTAAGGACTTAAAGGCAAGTCATTGAAAAAAATATGTCTAATACTAATTTTATATTTAGAAGAATTTATTAGAAATTGTTTGATTTCATTTAATGAATCGAATAATTTTTAGATTATTAATTTGTTTTATGCTGATTAGGAAATATCAAAAAATTTCAAAAACATAAAATGGACAGGGCAAAATTTAATATTAACTCAATTAAATTAGTAAGCTATCTCCATACTTTCACTTGCGTGGTCAACAAAATAAAAATTTAAGTAATACTGATAAGATAACGAATCGTCTGGTGTATAACAGCCTAATTTAATGTCAGACAGTTTATGATAATGTAGGATTATTCATTCGTTTTCCGGGTGAACCGTCGAATTCAAATTCTAACAATATTGGTTTCGGCAACCATTTCTCTAGCTTAAATTACAATTTCATGTCTTTGTAATTTACATTTGACATTACTTATACACAGGTGTGCCATTTTTAATCAGTGTCCTTATTTTAAATAAAAAATATACACAATGTCAACACGTGAATATGGTATATACATACCTACATGCATTGAGAAAATGGTGAAGTGGGAAAATAACGATTATTGGAAAAATTTCGGTAAACGTCGGGCACTCTGAGACTGTTGTTTGCATCAATTGCATCTCCAATTCTCCTCTAGATTTTCTATATTCAGGTCATGTAGACGATCTGTATACAACTAAACAAACAATGTGTTTTTTGCAGATTCGAGGATTCTTCAGAGGGGCGACAGCTTCTCTTCCAAGAGCCTTCATAGGAACTTCTCAGTTAACTTCCTTTGCTGTAGCAAAAGAAAATTTAAACAAACTCGAAACATTCCAAAACAATCCTCTCTTCTCCACAATTCTGGCCAGCGCTGTTGCTGGAATCGTGCTGAGCATGGCCATGACACCTTTCGATTTAGTTCTAACCAAAATGTATAAACAAGGTGAATATATTTTAATTTGTTAAATTTATGAAATTAATTTGATGTGTAGATTCTTAGGTTCCTTGGATTAAATAAAAAACTATTTTTTATTTTCTGGCGTTTCGGTCTTAATAACCATCTTCAGAGAACATTTGCGTGTTAAATTACAATATAGTGAATTCAAACCGAAACGTCAGAAAATAAAATATAGTTTTTTATTTAATTATATGACCCAGAAACCTAAGAATCTACACATCATATTATTTTATACCAACGGTCAAGAAAAAGAAAATAATTATGTTAAATTTATGGGACAATATTAATTCGTTCGTTTTTCAGCTATTGCAGGAAAATCAAACGCCAAGGAGTATAATGGGTACCTCGATTGCGTGAGGAGAATTTATATGCAAAAGGGGCTGAAGCCGTTCTACAGAGGTATGGGTCCATTGTATCTCAAGTTGGGACCTCACACCATCCTATGTTTGGTGTTTTGGGAGGAACTTAAGGGGATATACGCAAACCATAAGGAAGACAGTGACAGGAGTAACAGTTCATCAGTTCCTATGGGTAACTTCTATGAGAAAATTGGATTTTTCTCTAAAGATGAAACTTCTGTTAATTATTACAACGAAAGCATTGACAACGGTAGCAGCTTTTACTGGAACTAGCATATTAATATTCCAATTAAATATAGTAGTACGAAAGTAGCATTATTGTTTCACAGTGGTGATATTAACCTTAGATATTTATTTTTACAGCTAAATTTAGGTGATACTCATAGGTAGGTATTAACTTTACAAATATATACTAAACTAAAAGTGTTCCCCTTAAACATAAAAGGATTTGCTTTAATGTGTATTTATTATAATTTGAATTGTTCCTCTCATATTATAAATATTTTGGTAAATAATAAAGGTACCTATATATTTAGGTTAATCCATTATTTATTTGTTGTGTTATTATTGTTATTTGTACAATCCATTATTTTTATACTTTTGCAATAAATGCGATTTGTTTATATTTAATGTGAATTTTATTATGTACAGGGTGTTCAACGTAACTTGCTACCCCCCATAATATCCTTATTTTATAAGGTAATAAAAAAATAGAAAATTTCATCTTATTGCATTTTTCACGTACTTTTTAAATATGTTATCGAATCATATCCATGTCAGAAAATATACAGTGGGTGCGAAAAAATGTGTTTTTCTTTAATGGAACACCCTATATATTTTTACATATTCGGATTTGCCTACATTTTCTGATTTCAAAAAGGTATAATACTTGTATATTTCGATTAATATTAAGGAAATTATTAATAAAAAACCGTTTGCAATAACGTAGATAAATTACATTTATTTTATCTTTATAACAATCATTATTTTGAAGAAGACGAGATATGATCTGATAACATATTTGAAAAGTATGTGAAAAATGCAATAAGATGAAATTTGTAATTTTTTTATTACCTTATAAATAAGGAAATTATGGGGATAGCAAGGTAGTCAATGTAACTTGCTTTGCTACCCCCATAACTTCCTTATTTATAAGATAATAAAAAAATTAAAAATTTTATCTTATTGCATTTTTCACATACTTTTTAAATATGTTATCAGATCATATCTCGTCTTCTTCAAATAATGATTGTTGTAAAGATAAAATAAATATAATTTATCTGCGTTATTGCAAACGGTTTTTTATTAATAACTTCCTTAATATTACTCGAAATATACAAGTATTATATATTTTTGAAATCAGAAAAAGTAGGCAAATCCAAATATGTAAAAATATATAGGGTGTTCCATTAAAGAAAAACACATTTCTTCGCACCCACTGTATATTTTCTGACATGGATATGATTCGATAACATATTTAAAAAGTACGTGAAAAATGCAATAAGATGAAATTTTCAATTTTTTTATTACCTTATAAAATAAGGAAATTATGGGGGGTAGCAAGTTACGTTGAACACCCTGTACCTATATTATATTACAATGTCCCAAAGGGTCCAAATAAATGAAAATATGTCCACTGCAAAATTAGTAATGTCTGGAGTTCCCCAGAAACCAATTTTGGGGCCATTTTTATATATATCACAAACAGAAATAAAAAATAAATCTGTTGTAAATTCCTATTAACAATCTCATGCAGATGACTCGCAAATAGTTCATTACTTTGATCCATTGTAACCTTCCTTCGTTATGGCGGAGGTTCGGAGAAGGTTACTGTGACGCCTGAGGGGCGGCGGTGCTTTTTAGGACGGTGTCTCGGGCGCCAGTTTATGTTTTAGAGTGTAGAAACACCACTATACTCTATTAGCATGATAATAGAGGCTTCTGGTAGCTGCAGTGAAGCCACGGTTAAGCCAGGGGCACAGAATTAATAATAATCAGAATACCATCTCCTATTGGCGGGAAAAGTTCGCGCACCGTCTTCGCGCACGTTAGTCCGCCATGTTCTTAAGAAGAGAATGTGCCAGGCCAGTATTAGCGACAGTACGCCGCTGGTATGATTTTTATACAACTAGTGTTCGCAAGCCTCTAGACAATTTCGTCAATCTATAATCAGTTAATTAAGTATTCAGTGTAATAAAAGTGGTGGTAGAATTAACCAATTCGACTGTGAATTAATTTTAGGAAAATATTTGTCATCGGTAATAGTGTTTCCTAAATAGCAAAACCCTGATATCTATTGCGTATGAGTTGAATTGAAGTGCCTATGAAAAAAAATAATGCTTAATGGATGAAATAATACAACCATATAAGACTGTTTATGAAAGAGCTACAAATTATTCAAGTAAGGCCCTGAACGTTTTGACTAAGAATATGGCCGATGTATATTGGAGGTCACCGAATCTGGCTACAAATGATAAAAGGTGCCGACTTTGAGTTTGGGTTCCGATTGTTATTAATTCTGTGCCAGGGGTCTAATTAACCTATAAAGAAGAATTTCTTTCTTCTTTATTTATTTCAGATTTAATACAATATAATAAATTACGGATTACTGGCTAAATAAAGCACAAATATTTACAAGCAAAATTTAAAGCAGGCAGGCTAGGTAAAACTAGAAGCGGCAAACTACGGTTAAAAGGCGGAAAAAAGCAAGCAAATAGTACTGTGGAAACGAGAAAGCAAATCTACGGTTAAAAGCGGCAAACTATGGTTAAGAAGCGTACGGCAAGCAAAACACTATATCCAAGCGGTTACCAGTATAATTCGGATGTTAATCTATATTTGACCAGACAGAGCAGTACAATTTACAGGCAAAAATGTTCGAATTATTTTACGGCAGGTTATTTTAATAAAATAAATACAAAACAATTTATTATACAAAGCGACGACGTCCTCTGATAACGTTGCTGCGAGCGATTAAATACGTCAAGACAGCAAGATACCAAGACGTTATACGCGGGAGCACAATTTGCTCGGAGCCGGAAAATCACCCGTGACGTTTTATTAACTTAACGCCGATCGCGAGTCGTACAAAACAATTCGAACATAGAAAAATAATTGAATAAAAATCACCGGTCAAATACAATACGAGTAGATTAACCTAATATGTCTTACTCTTTCTAGCAGCGGAGCTTCCTCTTGGTTCGATGCGGACTTCTTCTCGGACTGGCGGTCTGGACTCGATCGGGCGCATCGCCAACTGACTTTTAAACGGCGGGTTTGTTAGTTTTATAGCCGCTTGATGACGCGTATCCCTAGTTAATCTTGCGCTCTGAACGCAAAGCTGACTTCAAGCGTCTTATACAAATGTTAGCGCACTGCAGGCTCACACTGTAGTTCATGCGTTTTCTTGCATAAGAAGTGATCGGATCAACATCGAGATTATTGCATTCATCGTGGCATAATTTAAAAATGTATAAACGAAAAAGAAGCGGTTCAGAAAGCTTAATTTGAAGTAAATTAATATTTCTTTAATTTTTATACATTTATAATTAAATTATAATTAAAACTAACAATATTTCGGTGCTAAAATTCACTTCGTTACCTGTCTGTTTTATATATTTATAATTATATTTTATTTAAAACTAACAATATTTCGGTGCTAAAATTCACTTCGTAACACCATTACTAATGATCTAAATTCTATGTTCTTATTTTCAATTAATCATAATTTAAAGCTAAACCCTGATGATAGCCAGTTTATGTTGTTTTGATCTGAGAACAAAAGAATACGTATATAAAACATGAATTAATTTTACATATAAACAACAGATTTTTAAATCAATTTGAGAAATTAACAGTACTGGGTGTGTAAGAAAACATTGAGAAATGTCATATTCCCCGTGTTAAAAGTCGTGTTTGGTTATCGCTCTATCCCATTTAATATGCCGAGACCTATACCTGTTGACCAATTGCCACTTATCGCACGCATGAGAAGGTGAATCAACGCAAGTCATCGCCAATCTTTTTGGAGTCTCAAGACAAGAAGGTCGATTCAACGAGCTCTCCAGAGGAACGACAATGGAGATATTGGCCATCGTCCACGTACGGGAAATCGCAGGAAGACCACAGCTGCGCAAGATAGACTGATAAGGAGGGAGGCAATGCGAAAACGCACTTCAACGTCAAGCAGAATAAAAAGCGTGTAGTCCACCGGAAGCTGCGCTGTGCTGTGCCGTGCGAAGCGGTATAGAGCGGAGTCAGCTTGTAATCGAATTTACATGCATTCATAGGGCGGACCCGTCCACTCGTGCTGGGCGGTGCGTTTTCGACAAGCTGTGGCTTGCTGACCCAGCTTCATTTCGCTCCTTGACCGATTGAAGCTGCTGCTGAGGGGTGTTTATGTGCTGTGTAGAGTAGGAAAATGGAAGAATTTATAGAAGTAGTGCGTAGTTATCCTTGTTTGTGGAAAATTGACGATAAAAATTACAACAATCAAGTCCTCCGGGAAGGCACTTGGGATAAAATAGCGAAACAGTTAGAATATTGGCGATTGGTTAGAATATTGGCCTCAAATTCATTATCAGAATCATCTTCATCTGAACTCAGATCTAAAAGATGCTTCTGAATTTCGACGTTTGAAATCCGGGTTGAAATCATTTTTATTTAACAATCTGCTAGTAGCACTGCGAAGTACGAAGCAATACTACCGCACAGCACCATCAGTGAACGGTCACGCCACCGCTTTTGTCAGCTTAGCCTATCACGGCACAGCTCAGCTCAGAACAACAACAACAAGCTGGAGTTCAGCACATCTCAAGCAAAACAGTTCGCCGCCGACTTCATGAAGCTGGCTTGAACGCCAGGAGACGAGCAGCTTGCCCTCTCCTCAAAGCAAATCATCGAGCAACCTGTCGGGCATGAGCACAGCAAAACCAGAACTGGGGAATGACAGAGTGGAGTAGGTGTCTGTTTACTGATGAATGCAGGTTTAATTTGTTTAGGTCGGATGGACGTGTGCTTGTGTGGCGACAGAGGAACGAAAGATTTAGGGAAGAGAATATGGAGGCAAGGGTGGCTTATGGTGGTGGAGGTGTGACTGTTTGGGGTGGAGTAGGAATGAATGGAAATAGTGAATTGGTGATTTTGGGAGCAGGTGAGAGCATGAATGGTGAGAGGTATCGAGATTTATGTATGAGGAATATCGTGGTCCCTTACGCCCAAAATGTCGGCAATAACTTTGTCCTAATTGATGATAAGCCCGGCCACATCGCGCCAGGGTTGTAAACGAATTTTTAAGGGATCACGATATTGAGAGAATGGAGTGGCCACCTTTGTCCCCAGACATGAATATGATCGAGCATGTATGGAGCAGGATGAAATTGGGAGTGAAAGAGAGAGAAGGAAGAATGGCAAACTTGAATGATTTGGCGAATGTGATTCGGGATGAATGGGAAGCTATTCCCCAGGACTTTCTCACCAACCTGGTGGAATCCAACCAGGTTGGTGAGAAAGTCCTGGGGAATAGCTTCCCATTCATCCCGAATCACATTCACCACGCCACGCCTCGACGTGTTGCAGCACTGCATCAGGCAAGAGGGGGCCCCACCAAATATTGAAGTTGTTCTTTTTAAAAAAAAATATCTGAATAAAATGTTGTTGCTCTGACTTTTTTAAGAATGCTGTGAAATTTTTATTACTTATCATTTGAGAAAAGAAGAGGTACATTGCAGGTACAGGTAGGTATAGACGTAGGTAGATTTGCGTTGAATCACCGTGCTCTCTCAGGCGTTTTTTCATTCAACATTTTCAGTTGACTTGTATCCCAATCTGCATCACTCAACATAAAAATTCATATCTTCATTATAAGGCTTCGGATTCAAGAAATTCCAAAAACTGTTTCGAGATAACACATCGCATTTCATGATTTATGCAATGGAAAAAAAATAAAAATTGTTTTTCGCAAATGGGGCTTCGATGAAATTTTTGCAATTTTGCATTGTTTTCTGTTTCACCCTGTAGAAATTTTATCTTGAATTTTTTGATATTTTCTTTGAGAGGACGGATAAAGGGAGGATTGAGCTAATCAACGAAGCAAACAGAATTGAAATCGTCCACGGCACACAAAAGTTTTAGGACTTCAAAGTCGAACCACTTTTTTGGTGGCGACAACTAATTTGTCCAGCACTTTAGTATAAATGTATTTTTTTAAATATTTATTGCCTCAGAAAGAAGTCCGGAGGATAATTAAATTCTTTATGTGGAAACCTTTTTCTACAAATATTTTAAAATTTTTGTTCCATATGAATGAAGCGACTTAGTAATAAATAAGTAATAATAAGTAATAGTTTCTTAATAAAATTAACCAGCAAAGACTAAAATAAATACAAAACTAGAAATGTTGTACGCCTATGATAAATATCGTCTAAAAATAATCACGTGTCTGTGAGGCATGCCTAGTTCTTAATTAATTTACGTAACGGTGAACGTGTGGATGTGATGCATGTTTGCGGTTTCTGTTTAGCTGCGACATAACCTAAAAGGTGAATATAAATAAATATCTAAGTTCGTTCGCAAGGGGGAGAAAATGATACTGAGAGGTATGCCCTTAATACAACATGTATGTCTGTTCATTTTTATTTTATATGTTGATACATTGTATTGACACATTTTTTTTAAATATGCACATAAATACTAAATAGTAGGTTGTACCTACCTACCTACCTACCGATAACATTATCGTAACTGATGACTGTATTTTACGACATAAGTAATTAATGATTATGCATAATTTATCTAGGTCTAAGAATTTCGTTCATAAGTAAAAATAAAATGTGATAATTTTATACTTATATTATTTTAATTGGAACATTATCGCCTGCTAAAATAAAACATAAAAATGATAACACACGCGGTATTGGAGAATTTAGAATGTAGGTCAAGGTTTAATGTAATTTGTTTTGTTAATAAAATCGTGATTAAAAAAGAAATAGTATATTATTTGACAAGTGATAATACTAAATAACTCAAGCCGATGAATTTTGCACCACGACCCGCCAGGTGAGTGGTGCAATTCATCAAGTGAATTATTAGCATTATCACGAGTTGAATATGAATACCTATGTAATTTTTAAAACTCATGGCATTTTGTACCTGGAAAACAAAATGCCATGAATTTTGAAAATTTATTATACGCAAACGACAGCAGGTAAATGATTTGAATTTTAGGACCATATTTAGAATTACATTTTCTAGATGCATGTGCAATGTGCATTTCACATTTTTTCGATTTTTTTTTAATTTTTCCGGCCTATTCAAATATGCATGCACACAGCCCTAGATTATATAATTCTATATCATTCATAAAAATTTGAAACGATTCCGATGAATAGTAACGAAAATATGAATTTTCAAAAATATGTTAGACTATATCCCTTTGGGAGTTTCAAGCCAGAACATCTAGTTGTCTCTCTCCTCGATTTGCACCTGCGCTTTGAATTTTTAATACCTATGGTCCATTACTATAATCAACGCTATCTCTTTATGGACTTTATGGATACCATTAATTGTAATTAATATACCGGGTGACACAAGAAGTAGTTACCCCCCCATTTTTGTTGGCATTTTCATAGATGAAAATTTCAAAATTTTATGGTGAAATAAATACACAGATTCTCATATTTTGACATAAATCATGTGTTAAAACCACTTCCGGTTTAACCGGAAGTGGTATCAACTTTCTTATTTTAAATGAGAACACCCAATTTTTTTTCAAAATTTGAAATCTACATAAAATTCCCTTTCTAATGATGTATAACACATTGACATTTGCTTTCAAGATGGCGGCGAAACATTACTTTTATACTAAATTTAAGTTGGCCATTGATTCGCCGCCAGAAAACAAAACGTGGTTGGGAGGCTGTGGAAACAAAAAAATGATTTATTGTTGCTTTGCTGATAGCATTATTTGCAAACATTTGACATGCAGAATGTCTACTAGGATCATATTCTTTTTTTCGTGTATTTGAAAACAAAAGCTGAATGTTTCACATTTTTTTTAAATAGGAACTTATGTTTTTTATGTGATGTGTGGATTCTACATCAAATTATTTTCATGATGATAAAAGACATGTTCCCTTTTATTTATTCATTAGCAGCCAAATTCATCTTCGTCTTATTAGAATTGAAACTTTCACAATTCTAATAAGACAAAGATGAATTTGGCTGCTAATGAATAAATAAAAGGGAACATGTCGTATATCATCATGAAGATAATTTGATGTAAAATCCACACATCACATAAAAACATAGGTTCCTATTTAAAAAAAATGTGAAACATTCAGCTTTTGTTTTCAAATACACGAAAAAAAGAAAATGATCCTATAAGTAGACATTCTGCATGTCAAATGTTTGCAAATAATGCTATCAGCAAAGCAACAATAAATCATTTTTTTGTTTCCACAGCCTCCCAACCACGTTTTGTTTTCTGGCGGCGAATCAATGGCCAACTTAAATTTAGTATAAAAGTAATGTTTCGCCGCCATCTTGAAAGCAAATGTCAATGTGTTATACATCATTAGAAAGGGAATTTTATGTAGATTTCAAACTTTGAAAAAAAATTGGGTGTTCTCATTTAAAATAAGAAAGTTGATACCACTTCCGGTTAAATCGGAAGTGGTTTTAACACATGATTTATGTCAAAATATGAGAATCTGTGTATTTATTTCACCATAAAATTTTGAAATTTTCATCTATGAAAATGCCAACAAAAATGGGGGGGTAACTACTTCTTGTGTCACCCGGTATAACCTAATAAGAGTAGATACATTTCATTGTTCTACTGGACGTTTCAAAAACTGGCTCTTCCAATTTTCAATTATTATTGCAAACGAATGCCGGAAGTGACCAGTGGCGTGTTCACCGTTCAGGCTGGGGACTCAAGACCTACCCCTCCTTCAGCTATTATTGCTGCCTAGCACCCCACTTCGTAAAAAAATATCTATGTGTGATTATGGAAAATAAATTGTTTCCCCGTACCCATACATTTATATTAGTTTCTATTAATTCGAATTTGTAACAGAAAAACTAAAATAGGCAACATAGCATGAATATACGATTAAACCGAGTATTCGCGAAAATCACGTACCGCGTCGTCCATTGTATATTGTAAACATAGAGAAGTGGGTTCCACAAATAAAATACTAGCACGCACAATTTACGTGCTAGCGTAATTTCGATTTGGTTGTAAACGAAGCTTTAATTAATTTTATCGTACACTGTTCTGCGCTACCATAAAATTAATGGGGTGAAGTCAATTTATATATTTTCGTCAGACGAAGTATGGAGGATATATCTGCAGGTATATAAGGGTCAAGATGATCCACTGCATGCAGTGGAATACTGGAAAGTGAACTGAACACAAAAGAAGAGAAACGGTGACTAGTGGTGAATAATAGTGGTTAAAATAGTAATTATAGTGTTATAGTTTAGTGACTAATTATTGCAAGTAATTAGTGAGTTAATAAATCAGTGTTTTGTCAGGTGAATTAAAAAATGTTAATGTTATATCCGCGAAACATTTGTATTTTATCGGTCCCTGGTTATAAAAAACAAATAAACGTCCCAAATTACGATAGAAAGAAACTACTCAAACTTATAAAAGTAAAATTATAATAATTAAATATTACATTTGTGTACCTAGAAGGAAGGAAAAGTCCAACATTCCCGGACGACCGTGAAGATTGCTTGTCGAGCCCAAGGAATCCAATAGTAGAGTCCACGGCCGCTCCAAAACCCTCTAGAAATGATTTCCGTTTGCACTTCGAGGTTAAAAGCTAAAACCTATTTCAAATGATTCGTTACCTTCTGGAACATCAAAATCCGATGGTCGTCAAAATGTCGTCCTGTACGGGGATGAAATGTGAAAAACACCCTAAAAATTTTTTTCCGACTATCTTAATCTACAGAACATGAGAATCACTTTTATTAAAGCAAAATATGCTTTAGACTAAGGCAAATATTAGAAAAAAAATATTAAACAATTCGGAAAGCACGGAGTTAAATGGGCGACGTCTAAGTTTATCGTACGCTGGTGAAAAGTGTCTTATTGAACAGGCAATGTTTTCGCTTAACACTGCACTAGCTACTTTATTCTCATTATGATTAAAAAACACCCTTTAATACCGTTGTAGATTGGAATTTCAGGATGCTAAGGCACTGTTTACTTTTTTAATATGACCGCTCCCCAATTTTTTAATGGGTTTTTTAGGAGCGCCCGCACAAGATCTTTTAAGGTCGACATTCGTTTGTTTTCGTACCGGGAGAGATATTTTTAAGGTCCATTATCGCCTGTTTTCGCAGTAAAGACGTGCATTTGACTAACTATATGAAAAATACTAACTAAACTGTATTAGGTATGTATTTTATTTAAACGAAATATTTTTTATATGAATTCATTTTGCATTAAATAGTTTATAGTACAGTTACTTGGTGATCTTAACTAATTTTATAGCTGTTTTGAATTAAAATATTTTAGGATAGTTTGATTCAAAATGGGTCAAATATCAAATATTAAAAAGGAATAAGGGTGTTTTTCGTTGGGGGTGAGTTTCACCCCAACTTAGGAGTTTCGAAAAAATAAAAAGTGACTGTTGGAACGCGTGGAACCTCTATGACGGTGTTTTAAAGCCCATTATCGCCTGTTTGCGCAATAAACACCTTCATTTGACCAATTGTATGAAAAATATGAATAAACTGTATAATATAAAGTATATATTAATTATATTATGTATTTCACTTGAACAGATTATTACTTTTTATATGATATTATCATTATGGTTTAAACAGTTTGAACATAGTGTCTGTCATTAAATTTTTCGAATTCAGATTCTAACGATTCTTCAACTATTTCAAAAATAAGACGAGTTTCCTTGATTTTGGGATTATTACAAAGGGCTTTGTCCCACACACATGGAGGAACCGATGCATGATAATTTCACACTGCAGGCCACTACAAAGTTTAAAATATTCAATAATTAACCAAGTACTGAGAATAAATTATTTAAACTTATTTATGTTTTTGGAGTCGCTGATCACGAATGTGAAGTAAGAAATAAAAAATTATATGTTGGACCCTCAATATGGTCGATATAAAACTCATCCCTTAATAAGAAAAATAATTGATCTTACCCCTAAGAGAATGAAAACCACCCCTAAAGTTAATATATCAATAATTAACGAATTTCAGAGACTAATAAATTACCGCAAAACGAGCAATATCGTAATTTGCTAAAATGAGGCGCGCTTCTTATTTCGGTCATATCTCCTTGGCAATTAACGCTAAAAATCATCAATAAAAATCATTTTGAAGGTCTTTTAATCCTCTTTAAGATCAGGTAGGTCAAAACAGTACAAAGGTTGTCAGTTTTTCTATATTCATCTTAAATGCGTCAATTAAAAAAAATAATAAAAAACTGTAGCATTTTCCTTAGTTTATTGTCATTATTGTTTGTCTTTGGTAACATTCTTTGGAGAGATTCTTCCCTGCTAAGTTTTTTAACTTCAAAGCCATAAAATTCATTATTTCAAAAATTTTCAAAATACATTTAGTGTAAAATCTTTTAGATAATGCATCCATCACGGTCAAAAAAATTTGAGCGTATACATAATAATGACTAACAAAAAACATAATTTGGAATTTTATATTTTCAATTTGAAATTTACTGAACCAAAAAAACGGGCACTTATTTTGACAAAAATTAAAATTTTGCCTTTATTTTCCTTGTATCATTTTTGATTTAGCAGCCAAAACACAATTTTAAGCTACTGTAATAAGTTTCAATTTGATTCAAGATACACGTCAAAAGGTTTTTTAAACCAGAGTTATGATTATTTGAACGCGTGCCCTTTTCAGGTCTATATTCAAATGCACCAACTGTATCTCGACTACGATGAGCCTAAACTAATTTTTATTTCATTTATTTCATTAGCTAACTTTTTCGAAAATGTGATCCTCTTTGAGTAATTTGCTTATTTAAAACCTTAGAAAAATCAGTGTCTTCTGTTTAAAAATCAACGTTTTCAATCCCTTTAACTCGGCGAGTATTAAAGCAAAAAGTACGTTATAGAGAGGTGTTTTGGAGTAGAATTCGATGATCCACACGTTCCAACAGTCACTTTTTATCTTTTCGAAACTCCTAAGTTGGGGTGAAACGCACCCCCAACGAAAAGCACCCTTATTCCTTTTTAATATTTGATAGGTATTTGACCCATTTTGAATCAAACTATCCAAAAATATTTTAATTTAAAACAACTATAGAATTAGTTAGAAGTGATATCACCAAGTAACTGGAGATCACCAAGTAACTGTACTATAAACTATTTAAAGCAAAATAAATTCATATAAAAAATAATATTTCGTTTAAATAAAATACATACCTAATACAGTTTAGTTCGTATTTTTCATATAGTTAGTCAAATGCACGTCTTTACTGCGAAAACAGGCGATAATGGGCCTTAAAAATATCTCTCCCGGTACGAAAACAAACGAATGCCGACCTTAAAAAATCTTGTGCGGGCGCTCCTAAAAAACCCATTCAAAAATTGGGGAGCGGTCATATTAAAAAAGTAAAAAGTGCCTTAGCATCCTGAAATTCCAATCTACAACGTTATTAAAGGGTGTTTTTTAATCATAATGAGAATAAAGTAGCTAGTGCGGTGTTAAGCGAAAACATTGCCTGTTCAATAAGACACTTTTCACCAGCGTACAATAAACTTAGACGTCGCCCATTTAACGGAAAGCACGGAGCTTTCCGAATTGTTTAATATATTTTTTCTAATATTTGCCTTAGTCTAAAGCATATTTTGCTTTAATAAAAGTGATTCTCATGTTCTGTAGATTAAGATAGTGGGAAAAAAATTTTTAGGGTGTTTTTCACATTTCATCCCCTACAGCCACCCCGTACAGGACGACATTTTGACGACCATCGGATTTTGATGTTCCAGAAGGTAACGAATCATTTGAAATAGGTTTTAGCTTTTAACCTCGAAGTGCAAACGGAAATCACAATTTGATATCATGTGAACTCCACTACAAGTAACATGGAGTCCGGGAATGTGCTTTTTACTATTACTATAAAACTCGGGCCAAAAAGAGTAGTCAGTAGAGCAAAAAACTTACCGGCAATTCTTCAAAGGATTTAGCTGTTATGGAATACAGAAGCGGCAGCTCGTTTTACCATATAATCCCATATAATTCAGAGAAATATATCCAGTTTTCTCCGCCTACCAGAGATGAAAACCACAACTAGGTCATTATGTTTAATTGGTATAGTCAACCAAATAAAGTACATGCTTGAACGTGCCGCCCTTATACCCAATAATTTGTTCGACTATTATAAAGGTCGTCGAGAGGGCTTAGATAGCGCATTCAGTGGCGTCACATATGCTGCAACGCAACGGATGTGCATTGTTCAACTGCGTTGCTATACCTAATTCGTGGAGATAATGTTGCCAGATGTAAGCATATTATTTAAAATTTAAGACATGGTAACTCATACTCATGCATAATTAACACAATCCGCTTTCATTTGTTCGAATTATGGAAAATATGAAATTCGTAAATCCGTACGCCCCTGGCTCTACTGACTACTCTTTTTGGCCCGAGTATAGGTACACACACATATATAGTCGAGTAAACTTTAACTTGGCGTGTGGATGAGTTGTTATTGTGCATACTATTTCATTTTCTCTTGCACACAAAGTTAAAACAATAACCCAAAAACATTGTTCACGTATTTTTATACGTAAACAATGGTTTTGGGCCATTGCTTCAATTTTGTGTGCAATAATACGCACAATATCAGCTCATCCACACGCCAAGTTAAAGTTTACTCGAGTATAGGTACTATTTTTTTCTGAAATCGCAATTAATATTATTATAAACTGATATTTGAAATTTACATACATTTTTTTACTATCCTTTAATAGTCAATTAAAAAAATACAAAAATCCGCCATTTTTTTTTTTTTGGTGTTCAATTGTTTGTTTCTTAGCGGCATCGGATTCCTCGAAAAAAACTACTTCAGACCGGCTTTGAACCAAAAGTTTAAAACACTACCGAGAAAATAGAGCGTATAACTGGGACACCCTGTACGTTTTACAGAAAACCAATATTGCTTTTTTTTTTTCATCGCGGATGTTGCACTCCAGGGACACTAGGGAGAGGGAGGAGGGGGCGACTTTATTTTATATTGTCATTATACTTGACACATTTGTCACAAAATTACCATATGTAAATGAACATGTAGCCTACCACAGTGAACCCATAAAATTTTAATTTTTGGTAGGGCTTAAGACATATCTACGGCTCATACAAAGGAAATATATTTATTTTACGGTAAATTTGCCCAATTTAAAACTAACAAAGTACCTATCTATGTGGTTATAGTAGACTGTCAAATTTATAACTGTGTATGCGTATGACTTTAGGTGAGTAAATAATATTATATTAAAATCACACGAACTAAATTATGATAACGTGTTGAATATGTTCTTGACTTTGCTTTGTTGCTGTACTCGAGACGGTTTACTGATTTACGTAAGATTAAAATGTGCGTAACGATTTTCAAATAAAATTTGTGAGGTATTTTATCTGCCGTGCAGTGTTTTTCAACGAATTTTCCTATTTACTTTGGTAAGTGTTAAATATTTGTTTATAGTCGAATAAACTTTAACTTTGCGTGTGGCTGAGTTGATATTGTGCATACTATTTCATTTTCTCTTGCACACAAAGTTAAAGCAATAACTCAAAAACATTGTTCATGTTCACGTATGTTTTTATAATACGTAAACAATATGGTTTTGGGCCATTGCTTCACTTTTGTGTGCGATAGAAAATACAATAATAAGCACAATATCAAGTCATCCACACGCCAAGTTAAAGTTTACTCGACTATATTGATTTACAAAGAAAAGTCTATCTTGGTAAAAAATTCTGCTTCTCAAAGTTTTGATAGGTAGGGTAGGTAGCTATATTTAAATTTGTTTGTACACCGGCCAGGTGTCCGCGGAACATTTGTTTAAGGATTTGCTAAAAAAGGCGTTCTTTAAAAAAATATTCTCCTTTTCTTAAAGCTTTTAAATATCCAAAAAAATTGTTTTTAATTACTGTGTCTATAGGTTAGTCCGGAATATATAATATATTAACCCATTGGGTCTGTCGCCCTTTATAACTGAGATGATACAGGATGTTTTATCAATTTTACCTATATCTTTCTTGGTTGATAACTAACAAACCACGTACCCTGTATATCTTTTTGACATTTGGCACATGTATTCTACATAACTTGGCGAATCCACTAAGACATTAAAAAGAAAGAAAATCCAGGTCCGGCTTGGTGAAAAAATTTATATATTTATAAATATCTTTCATCCTCAGAACAACCCTGTATATTTGAATTTTTAAAATTTTCCATATTTCAAAAGAACGATGAAAACTGAATTTAACCATATACTTTTTATTTTACCACAGAAAATTTTACTACTAACATTTTTAGTTAACGTTTTATTTTATGAGCATTTTGGAGCATAGGTAGTAGGTACTCTTTCTATTTCCAATTGAAACAGTCAGTCTAATGAGTTTATACCAGGCTCATTTCATTACAAAGCCTATGTTCACTGAACCAACATCGAAATCGTATTCGAATATAAAATATGCTACCCGTATGTATACTAGGAGTCGACCACATGAGTAACCGACATACATAAGACGTTATTTACTGATGCTTTCATTGGACTTGCATAACCGCAGGTGTTACGGGTCGTCAAAAAAAAGACCGGGCGCCTTACGAACAGTGTACAAATATTTGAGGTTTGTGCAATATATCATATCCTAAATTGAATTATGTTCTGTAAGCTATTGTGATATTATTTATTTATTTTCTTAGGTGGTTCTAGTAATTCTAGTATAAAGTAGCAAAGAAATAGGTACCTATTCAATTTATTCAAAAAATTTAAAAATTATTCTTAAACCTTTTCGGTCGGCGCTCATGCTCATGAATCCCCATAAATTCGTTTGTCGGCATTTTTTATGGAAGTTTTTAGGTGTTTCAATTTGAAATAGAAAGAGTATACCCAATGAAATGAGACGGATTTTTATTAATTTTATGTCATAAATTATTTAATGATGATTACTTCATATGTATTTCTAAAACACATAGTTTGTATTAGCATGCCTCTAGACCACTAGAAAATGTATAATTACAGGTCCGTATTTAGGACTTCAAGAACAACCAATAAGAACATCAATAACTAAAGAAAAGGAATACTACGAAAAAACTACAATTGCTCAAAATTATCTCCATTTTGTTGGATGCATTTTCTTGCCCTATTTTTAATATAGTTAGCAGATTTTCTATTCACAACCGGATTATTTCTCATTTCTTCACATATGCATCTTCTAGTCTTTGAAAATGTTCTGCCCTACTACTTATTTGTCAGTAGTGGCGGAAATACTTTGGATTTTAGATATTCCCAAATGTGGTATGTGGTAATCCACAAGATTAAAGTCGGACGATTTTGGAGGCTTTTCATTAGAATTACCACTACCTCCGCCTACCACGTGTTTGAAAAGTTCTCGTTTAAAAATTGTGTATAACAATGAGCCAATGTAGTGGAGCACCATCATGGCGAAAATGTATTTCGGCTACATTTGCATACCTGCATGATCTAACAACAGACTGGCAAAATATTCTGAAGAAAGTCCAAATAGACTTCGCCAACAAGTCTATGAAGAAAAATATGTGATCCGATTAACTTATTTTCAAAGACGCCGCACCAAACGTTTAACGAAAATTTGTGTTGTGAATGGGCCTCCCTTGAAGTAAATAGATTTTCTTCCGTCCAAATATGGAGTTCATTTTGAGCAATTGTTCCAGTTTTGTCGTGGTAATTTGGTATTTATTTCTTTTCTTTAGTTATTGGTGCTCTTATTGGATGTTAATGTAGTCCTAGATACGGACCTGTATTTACATTTTCCAGTGGTTTAGAGGCATACAAAACAAACTATGTATTACATTA
This sequence comes from Rhagium mordax, assembly GCA_963680705.1. Classification (NCBI taxonomy): domain Eukaryota; kingdom Metazoa; phylum Arthropoda; class Insecta; order Coleoptera; family Cerambycidae; genus Rhagium; species Rhagium mordax. The sequence goes on along the minus strand of OY796661.1, from coordinate 22,103,130 downwards.
CTGATATTACATTATATATTTACGTCTCATTTCATTGTGTACCACCAAAATGCTCATACGTTAACTAAAAATTTCAGTAGTAAAATTTTCTGTGGGAAAATAAAAAGTACATATGGTTAAATGCAGTTTTCATTGCTCTTTTGAAATATGGAACAAATTTTAAAAATTCAGATATACAGGGTGTTGTTCTGAGGATAAAAGATTTTGTACATTTTTTGTCAAGCCAGACCTGGATTTTCCTTCTTTTTAATCTCTTAGTAGATTTGGCAAACTATGTAGACGTGTGCCAAATGTCAAAAATATATACAGGGTGTCCCACTTAAGATGTATCCACCCTCCTAAAATCTTTATTTGTGAACTGATTTTCGAAATATTTTTTTTGCTGAATAGGGCTTGGAAAACTGCATTTAAGCTATACTACCTTATATTTCTTACTACTGAGACGTATTTTTTTTAGCGAAATTTCGAGAAAAACTATTAGCGATTTTTTTAGAGAAAAACTAATACCAGAATTAGATTCAGGACCTTTTAAAACCCAAGTGATGTGAATTATGCGACATTAGGATACAGGGTGTTAAAGAAATGGAGAGGAATTTTTAGCAACGGCAAACTTTTTTTTGTAAACAAAATCGGTACTATTTTGAAATTATCAGTAATTTAACAATTTTCACATTTCTCTGGTTTATTTGAAGACGTATTAAGAAAAAATCGACAGTGCGGTAACGACTAAAATATCCTCGAAAATATCTAATTTCTGTTGATACGGTTATTGAAAACAAATAAAACATTACATTAGTTATTAAAGCTAATTAAACAATTCACTGGAAAAAATATTGTAATAATCCTTTAATAATAGGCCGTTGATAAAGATCCGACAGTCGGAATTATAACACAACCAACTAAAGATCCGACAGTAGGAATTTTAGCATGTTTATTAAAGATACGACAATCAGAACTTTAACATTTTGACTAACTAACCGACAGTTAAACCTCAAACTAACAAATATATTAATAAAAATATTATATTAATAGTTAATATTAATTAAAAAAAAATTACAAGTTTTATTATTTTAAAGAAAGGAGCATCTTTGTCGGAATTTTAACACAACCAACTAAAGATCCGACAGTAGAATGAACATTTTTCTAAAAAATGTATTTTTAATAAAAAAAACACATCGCGAGGAGCTCGAACCCGAGACCTACTGCTTGCCGGTGCCGCTCATTTCCGATAGACCAGCGTACCAGGATACAAGTGGGGCAAGGGCCAAGTTAAATTAAGACTGTCGGATCTTTAGTAGTTGTGTTATAATTCCGACTGTCGGATCTTTATCCACTGCCTTAATAATAATTAATAATTCACACCACTTAGGTTTTAAAAGGTCCTGAATCTAATTCTAGTATTAGTTTTTCTCTAAAAAAATCGCTAATAGTTTTTCTCGAAATTTCGCTACAAAAAATACGTCTCAGTAGGTCATGATGTACCTTTTTTAAAAATGTAAGGTATAGCTTAAATGCAGTTTTCCAAGCCCTATCCAGCAAAAAAAAGATTTCGAAAATCGGTTCACAAATAAAGATTTTAGGAGGGTGGATACATCTTAAGTGGGACACCCTGTATATACACAGATTGGTTTGTTATGAATCAATAGGTAAAATTGATTAAACACCCTGTATCTCGGTTATAGAGGGCGACAAACCCATTAATTATGATTTATTTGGAACCATCTCGGCGACCTTTATCCACAGTTCCTCTCCCAATGAAACACCCTGTCTATTTTTAATTTTCGAGATGATATTCTTAGTAAAACATTCGGCTCGTTAGAAATATGTATTTAAATTTTATTTTAATAGATTCTTAATAAAAATATTTTCATTTTTCAAGGATACAAAAATTAATGCCTCATTTATTTATTGTGTTAACACATTGTTCATCGATATAAGGTCGTAACACAATTTATTATTATTGCAGTGGCGGTACTAAAGGGGGGGTTCAGAAGGTTCGCAGAACCCAGGCCGACAGCTCAGGGGGGGGACTATTCTCATTTCTGTATCTACTTTGTTAATAGAATTTTGTATACCTGCTCTGTCTTAATGCATTGTCAGTTAAATCACGGTTGCTCAATTGCATCAATGATGATCCATAGCTGAAAATGCCTACTATGATTTCAATTAATTTTAAAAGAATAAAACTTACCATAGAGAATGTTTTATAAAAGTCAAAATTTTACCTTATTAAGTCTGATGTAATATTGAAAATTTCCAATCTTGAAAATTACTATTATGAGTGACGTGTCGTAGTAATGTATATTTTACCACGATCCCTGATGAGATTATTTCTGTTAACGGAGTACTCACTATTAGTTTCTATATTTTTAGTGCCAGGTTCGAAACAAATTAATATTATACTGCTTCATTCTTGTCCTCTACATTATTTCTATTTTATGTTTCTAGGAAAATGAATGCAAAAAATAAATGAAAACGAAAGTCAAACTTAAGCTGACATGGATTTTATCATAGGTGGAATGGCTGCATGTGGCGCGGCTTTTTTCAGCAACCCTTTCGACGTCCTTAAAACACGACTGCAACTGCAAGGTGAACTTCAAGCAAAAGGTCAACATGCAGTGTACTACAAGAATGTGTTTCATGCAGGCTGGGTGGTGGCGAAAAACGAAGGGTTGCGTGGGTTACAGAAGGGTTTGTCCGCAGCTCTTTTTATGCACAGTATAAGAAATAGTATTAGACTAGGTATGTAATTTCGGCATATATTTAACACAAATTCCATGAAATATAGACATATAGACATGTAATTTTTTTTTATCTTCGGTATTTAAAATGAAACGAATTTCTTAAAATACAACCCAATTCTTAAAATCCACCTTTTTTAAATAACTATACTCAGATGTCATGGTTTGCTTCTGAAGCAAAGTGAAGCTCACCTCGTTTCAGACGACAAGATGCTTGAACGTCAAGAATTCTACAAATTATTATTAAGAAATTTGTGGTTGACTAACATGCACAACTACTATCTATACATTCACATAAATCTTTTGAATGTCAACATTTCAAAATATTTTATTAAGTAACTTTGGTTTTTAGAAATAGTAATTTATTTTAGGTACATATCAGTGGCTAACCAAAAAAAAGTATTTAACAGACTCAGCTGGAAATACAATTATTTATAAAAGTGCCATTGGGAGTGCATTTGCTGGAGCAGCTGGTGCATTTTTCGGAAGTCCCTTATTTTTAATAAAGACCCAATTGCAATCTCAAGCTGCTAAACAAATTGCTGTAGGGACCCAACATTCACATAGTGGTGCTCTCCAAGCATTAAGAAATATTTATGTACAATATGGGGTAAATATATTTAATTTTGTAATTCAATAGATAAAAAGATGAAAAAAATTTACTTCCCTATCTCTATAAATGTTAACAAGAGTCACATATATGTCCCATATTTTAGGTATACGGATTATGGAGAGGTGCTAATGCCACAATTTTAAGGGCAGTTGTAGGATCATCGGCTCAACTAACCTCGTTTGCGGTAACAAAAGATATACTGAAGAAGTACGAGTTTTTCAGCCACAATCCAATTGCAGCTTCCTTATTTGCAAGTATTGTTGGAGGCGGTTTTCAGACTATATTAATGACCCCATTCGATTTAGTGTCGACTAGATTATATAATCAAGGTATGGTATGGCGGATAAGAGATTTACAAAAAATATAAAAAATGGATATGATACATACTTTAGTTAGGTAGTCATTTTTCTTTAACCAATTATTTATTACTTTTTCAAATATTAGAATCTGGCTGCTATTTAAAATAACCCTGTAGCTTTCAAAAGGCCAGGTTCCTGTACAACTCTAATGTAAAATAAGTTGTTATGCCAGAAGTGATTTCTTTAACACTGGTTGGCCAAGATGTGGTGACCAAGGGTTATATTTAATTATTTCAAAATTTTATCTTAAAAATCATAAAACAAATGGGGATGTATGTGCTTATATCTATTACCAGTTAAATTTTATAAGAGCTAGGTCATTGTTATGGTAATAAATTACAAATGATCTGATTAAATATATTTTGTGTATATGATTTTGGTTAGGTATTAATTTGTCTATAACATTACCAAGCATAACTTTCGTAAATGTATTTAATATTGAACAAAATTAACCTGCTATTTTTAGGTGTGGATGCCAACGGAAAGGGTGTTTTATACAAAGGTATTGTAGATTGCTTCGTGAAGATTGCAAAGTCAGAAGGATTTGTTGGTTTTTATAAAGGGGTTGGTGCTAATTACATGAGATTAGCGCCTCACGGTGCCTTATGTTTAGTATTTTGGGACATTTTAAAAGATCTACAATTGAAATATTATGACACTGACACATACTATTAAAAATGCATTTTACTATTTATTTTTATAAATAATTTCTGTAAATAGGTATAACTTAGGTGTACATATATTAAATATTTTTATTTATTCTTACAAACTAACAAGTTAGTAGAAAACAACAAATAAAGAGATGTTTAGAGATGTTTCTTTTATTTGTGTTAAATATGCTCGTCACCTCAAAATGTTCGATATTTACTGCTGGCAAAAAAAACCTTCCTATTTAGAGCTTATAATGATGATGGAAAGTCTGCCGACTGCTTATTTTTTTATTTAAACTTTAATATTTTGGAAACTTAAATCATATTATACTCGTGTAACAAATGTTTTGACTTACTTTAATAGAACTTATAACCAGTTTGTTATTTAAAATCAATACATACATATATATTTTTACCAAAATTTTTAAAAACTGTTAAAAAAGGATCGAAATATCAATTGGCAACCACACGCAGGGTGAATACCAATAACTCATTTTAATTTTAAGAGGGGGGGTTACTGTTGATATTTATAACACAAATTACCAATAAAAAAATATAAAAAATAAAGTTGAAAAACTGACCTACCCTATGTAAAATTCTGGTAAACTTTTGAGTACCGCTTCGTCGCTCTACTGACCCACTATGGGGTGAACAACATGCCTTATACAAGTCACAGACTCCAAGTTCTAACGTAAAAAACGTGACAAAAAACGTCTAATAAAGTTAAGCCGTTCGACGGTCTTTCATAAATTTGCGGTCGGAGACAAGTTAACTACAGTGACAGCAAAAACTAGTGAATTTATGATTGCAAAAAACAAGGTGAATGCCAGAGGCAAAGACCTATCCTGATTTATTTTCTGTTGAGACAGGTCAGTTACGAAGTTCTGAAAATGTTGACGTATTTTAATTTATTTTCTTTCTCGAGAACTACAGGGTATATATTTTTTATTTTTGGTATATGGCCTTCCCATTAAGAGACCTACCATCCCTTAAAATTAAAATGAGTTATTGGTATTCACCCTGTATACCCAACTACCAATTTGGCTTCAAGCAAAAAACTTTCACAATTCACCCTTTGATAATATTAACAAACAATATACAATCACGAAATAAAACAGGAAACAAATCGGTAGCCCTCTTTCTTGATATACAAAAGTCTTTCGATAGTGTCTGGCATCAAGGACTTCTACAGTGTGTCTCACTTTTCACCACTACACCCCAATATCTAGGCCATTTGTTGATCGATTTAGATCAAATTTGGTATACTTCTTTTCTTTCAGATTGTGTTTAAAAAGTTATTAATAAAAAATTTTTTCAAACTTAAATACGCCTACTATATGATCAAAAGAAATTGGCAATAATTAGGAATTTATATTAGCGATTTAGATAGGGTTTTTGTTTTACAGATTCTTGTTCAGCATGACCTAAACCGCCTGTATACCAAATTTCTTTAAAAAATATTTATTCCTTCAAAAAAAAAAAGTAATAAAAATCTAAGATTTCAATAATAAAAAATAATAAAAGTTGAGTTATTTGATATTTTCTAAAAAAAAAGTGTCCTAATGCTTAATTAGCGTCATTATATCACCCGACTACCAAGTTATGTATCCGACAATAAATAACTGGAATAGTAGGGTGATTATTATTGAAATCTTAGATTTTTATTACTTTTTTTTTTTGAAGGAATGAATATTTTTTAACAAAATTTGGTATACAGGCGTTTTAGGTCATGCTGAACAAGAATCTGTAAAAACAAAAACCCTATCTAAATCGCTAATATAAATTCCTAATTATTGCCAATTTCTTTTGATCATATAGTAGGCGTATTTAAGTTTGAAAAAATTTTTTATTAATAACTTTTTAAACACAATCTGAAAGAAAAGAAGTATACCAAATTTGATCTAAATCGATCAACAAATGGCCTAGATATTGGGGTGTAGTGGTGAAAAGTGAGACACACTGTATATAAACTACATCGAATTCAATGCCCCGATTATATCTTATGGATTTTCAAACACTACCTTTCAAACCGCTCCCTACAAGTTCAAACTAAAAACAAATTTTCAACTACGTTCACTCCGGAACAAGGTTTACCTCAAGGCTCTCCACTTTCTCCATTATTATATACCTAATATATCTAAAAAGATATATTCGATATTTAGCTATCACTGTGAATTTCTTACACTTTTACCAACAACAGACAATTGTTTCGAAAAAGTGTAAGAAATTCACAGTGATAGCTAAATATCGAATATATCTTTTTAGATATATACTTTTGCCAAATTTGTTTGGCTGGGGCAATGTAATCCTCAAAAAATAACCTATATATACCTAATGTATTCTGTTATGATATTTATAACTATAATCTCGAGTATCCTCAAAGTATTGACCAACAATCATATATTCTGCAATTCGCTGATGATAACGGCCTGGTATCCCATGGTATATCTCTGACAGAAACCATAGAAAATCTCCAGAACTTGACGGATAAAACAATATTCTGGATGAAAAAATGGCGAACTATCCCCAACCCGAATAAATCCCATCTGATCATATTTAATCAGAAAATTACAAATAACTCTCCAACAATAAACCTGCTACAGCATACACTCCAACCCTCCTCATCATGTAAATACCTGGGTATCAATATTGACAGCAAACTAAATTTCAACTTACACACAAAACTATGCAAGCAAAGTATTTTAACAAGATCCCAGACACTCCAGAAGTCTCACATACAAAAACGAAGGTATTGACACACACACAGCCTGCAAGATATATAAAATGATTTGCCACCCCATATTGGAATATGGTTTTGTTCTGTTTGGAAATTGTCGAAAGCCAGCTTTACGCAACATGGAAGTTGGGGAAAGAAGCAGTCTGAGAAAAATAACCAAGATTAGACACCCTAACAATCCTTTGCACAATCCCTCCAACCACCTATTACATCAGAAAACCAATATCGAACCAATACTGTCCCGATTACAAAGACTTTCAAAAAAATTTGCAAATAATCCATCCAACTTTGAAACAATACACCCCCTAATTCACCAAACCAATCCTAACTTCGCTCCCAAAAGAAAATTTCCTACTCAAACACTATATGAATCCCTCATACATTTACAGAATCTTTAAACCTTTTCTTTTGTTTTTTTTTTTGTAAATTGTTAGAAACACAAAATGTAACTATATTTATTTAAATTTAAAATAGTATGTAATGTAAACACAATCTAATTGTAAATAGGCTGGAAGACTTCGGTCGCTAGTCAGTTGGAATTTCCAATAAAGCTTTCTACTACTACTATTTTTACCAATCATTGAAATACGTATGATGCAATTCCCCAACTTCCTCATATAAAAATAATTCATTTCAAATATATGTAAGTTGGGTTAAGGTTTTTTTTTCATTCCCCTATGACTGCTATATTTTTAATTCTTCATATGTCAATATAAAAAACAGAAAATTAGTATCGGTGTTTATTATTTATTACGTCATTACTGTTGATTATAAATACAAATACTGCAAAATAAGTGCTACAAAATTATTGTCAATTTTATCGATTATTCCCAGGATTTGCAAGACAGAATACATTAGGTTTTCGAACATTTATCAAACAAATGCCATAAGCTAATCGCTAATACCAATTGAACACATGCCAAGTTAAGTTATGAATACTATAGATAATTTTGTAATTCATTGAGTTACGAATTCAATAAATTCAACCTAATTACACTTGTAATTACATTTTTCATTTTCGGGAAGCACTTTCCCTATGCGACAACCCATGCGAATCAACAATATTCGGGCACGAATAACGTAATCTCACGAAAATCCATGTTGTTAAATTTTGTGTAGAAAAATGATCCACCCGACTTGAAAATCAGCAGCCTCAACCACTCTGGTTACTGACTCAATGATTTAATTTATTACAGTTTTACCAAAGAGTTCGTTAAATGTATATGGTCATTTATCGCTACTAGCAGAAGCATTTTTTTTTTAGATTTTTCTCAAGGAAATATTCTAGCAACTTTTCATTTTAAATTGCTTCTGCAAAATGATTTGTCATAATTCAATATAAACTGATGACAAAAATTTAAAAACGCAACAACGACCATACTAAGCTAGACCAGGCGACAGACAATAAAACACTGTTATAACTAAACAATATATTTAACCTCGTATTTTAAATCATAATTAAGTCTAAATCTAATTGGAATGTTAAGAGATTACTTACTGCTAAAATTCCTTACAAAACCACATTCTTAGTTATACGAACACATGGTCTCTGCTACATAAAATAATGTACAATAATAACAATGCATTAGAATGTAAATGATTCAAAATCTCTTGTTAACCAACATATAAGTATCAACAGTGCATAAATGTTCTAAAAACTAAAATAACACCTTTATTTTTAAATATTCTGTCCAAAATATTTTAGATCGAGATTTAGATATACCCCTTAAAAAATCTAGACCTTACTTTAAAAACACTTATAAATATAAAGATAAAGGGAGCAAATGTCAAAAACTGTTTATGAACCGGAACCGAGTTACATGTTCATCTAACTTGATAAATACTAGTGAGGCTTAAACAAATAATTTTTATAAGATTTATATATATATATATATATATAAATATATATATAGTACACTTTGAGATAAAAATAATGTATTAATATAATTTCTTTGAGAAATATGATATAGTGAACCACACCGACCTATGATTCAAGTTGAAGGGGCACATAAACTAGCCTAGATTAGTTACAGTAAAGATATTTCATCACAAGTAAATTAAAATTGCACCCAATTACTATTTGAAGATGGAGGAACTTGTGGTGGAGTACTGAAAAAAAAAAAGAATCAAGTGCGTCAGTAGACATACAAAATAAAATAAGAAACTTATAATTATGTGACGCTTTTGCTTAACCCATATTCACACGATGCTTAGAAGATAGAAGGTAATATGTGTAATATTCTCTTTAGACTTTATCTAAATATTTACAATTTACAATTAATATTTGTGGATATATGGCAGGCCTAAGAACTAAACTGTATTATGGTGTGGATAAAACAAGCTTTATAAAACGCATTTTTCAGTAAAATGCGATCCTGCCTGGTTTATACATATTTCTATACAGAAAATGTATTATAGAATCTCAGGATATACAAAAGTAATTGGGATAAAACTATGGCCCTTACCTTGTCTGTGCCGATGTAAATTCTCCCCATGATTCTCCTGTTGTGGTGTCTGTCTTCGGCACATGTGCAGGTGAGCCAGCAGGAGAACTACCTGGAGGAGCAGGTAGTTTACCACCGGGTGGTGGAGGCAATAATCCAAAACCACCATTACCAGATTTTAATTTTGTTCTTGAAGCACCCTCTGATCCATCCTTCTTTGTAATTTTCATATTAATTTTGATTGTTTCACCTTCTTTGAATCCTAAATCTAAGACAGGACCACTGGCAGGTTCTTCACTAATTTGTTTTTCTTTTTTAACCCATTTAAAGTGATCCTGTAATGCTACATTTAAGTCGAAGGAATCAGATCTATCTCCAAATCCAATACCAATAAATGCAGTTCTTCCTGAAATTTAAGAGAATCAGTCCATTCTTTACGGCATACAAAAACTAATTGACAAACCGTTATCATCCTGAATTCGTAAAACAAAATATCTTGAAGAATCGTTAACTGCTTCTATTGCAACTCCTGGATATGCATCTATTGGACATTTGGCAAAAAGTTCACCACTATTTTTATCTTCTAATTTAATTGCAAGTTCATTGCCTTTAGATATTAAACGCATCCTACCAGTCCATGCTGGCTCAGCCAAATTCCAATCGGCAGCTCTAATATAATATAAAATTTATCATCAGCAATGTAATTAAAATTTAGACACTATTTACAAATGCAAATAAATGTAAAAATGTTGTTTATAAATAAATTAAGAGAGTCAGCGGAAGTGGGCGGATTATTTTACATTTTTAAATATAAACATTTTACGTAAAAATATTTTCATATTCACCTATAATTTCTATTCGATGCTCTTGGTGGTATATTGAACACAAAAACTTCAGGTTTTACCAAAACAACACTTTCGTACGTATCCATTGTCTAAAAATTTGCAAATTGCAATCTTGAATCTAGATTCTTGACAGTTTGCAGTTTTGCCTACTTGTCACTTGACTTGACAATTTAGTGGACGAGGTGCAGGTCTACCAAAATAAGGAAAATGCTGAAAACAATTGATTAACTGCGAAACTACGATTCGTGGAGAAAATTGACATACCAGTGGTACAAACATTGAAAACATTTTGACCCTAAATACTAGACTTTGACTAGTTCATAAGTGTACGTGTTTTTTTTACTAACTTATCAGAATACGTCCGCCACTTGTCATAGATTTAGTAATAATGAAGCCTTTGACTTTGTAGCTTGGAATTAAATTGAACTTTTCAGTGATCCGCTCATACTTCATTGATCAGTGTTCCCAAAACTAAAAAACAGAACATACTAACTTTCTATCAAATTTCCCCACGTACCCTGAATTTAAATAAAAATAAAATTATTAAATTTGAATTATACAAATAATTAAAAACATTCTGCTATTCACTTATCTTTATATTTTAGAACATCTGCACATCATTAATATTATTTTAGTGACTTTTAGTGTTACGTTTCTGTCAAATTTTTACTTATTTTTGGGTGACAGGTTAGACAGATCGACGTGTACAAAAATGGATTTAAGTTAAAGAAATAATAATTATTAAGAAACTATTTAATTTAGTATATCGATAGGTACGTAAAGACTAAATGTAAAATAAAAACCAGAGATAATGGATAAGTTTTTGTGACGTTGTAGTTCTGGTTAATTTATCAATATTTTATAATTAAAATGCCCATCAACTTAAATTAATGTTTTTCGTTTTTAGATAATTTATTTTAAAATACCTACATAATGGAAGAGGAATTATTATCGTCAGGAAATAAAAAAGGTGCCTTGTCACAGTTATGGACTAGGATATCACAGGTAAAAACCATTATTGTTTTTTGTATTCAAATAACTATTAAATATATAATATGATTTAGTTGGTCAATGTGCTTATTGCCACAAATTTATACTTAAATACCTACCTAGGTTTTTAGTTCAAAATTTTTAATCAAAGTAAATTAATGTGCCCATATAATTATGATGAAATTTTAAAGAATATGATAAAAGTAAAATGATGACTTAACAATTTTGTGTTCACTTGAAGAGAAGATACATATACGTATACAGATTTAAGAATGAAAGGTTTCACATTTTGCTATTTTCAAGTATGATACCTTACCAAAAGCATAACTTTTTCCTATTTCCACAACCCATCTACGAATTTAAGGATTAATAATAGTTTATTATGGATTTAAATTTTCTGATGGTATAATCATGTTTAGAAACTGTATTCACAAAAATATAGGTATTTATAGGCTCATAGCTAAAGCGAAACATTAAAAAACTTGTAAAAGTCCCAGATTAAAACTCTTATTACCATGTAGAGTAGGGGATAATCAGAGATACCCCACTACATCGTCAATCAACTTGTGTTATACTTATTACTTGCCTTTCGATCTGATCCCAAATGTTTTTTAGTATAGACCACACATTTATATGATAGGATATTATACTCCAATTTGTTGTCATCACTCGTCAGTCCAAATATACACTCTATATCGCTATAGCAGTGCATTCAAATGCAAAGTGTTGTCACTAATTTAAGACAATCTATAAACGTAAAGTATTTTAAAAAATTTCGATGAAAACCTATATAATATTGTGTGAAAGCAAAAAATATTTCTCGCTTATTCCTAAATACATTTTGACAATTGCGATAATTAATTGAATGTTGCTTAATATTGTATATCATTGATTTAAAGTGTCAAGTGTTAAATTATTAATAATTCAATATAAATACTTTTGTTACCAATGTTAACTTGCTTCGTGGCATTTAACTACATTATTTTGAATAAATTTTTTTTTCCTCACAATTTTTTCCCACAAATATTGTTATTAGGAGTTCTTTTATGTACCTAATAATAATAATAATGTTTCTTAGAAGACATTTTTTTCAATATTGTTTTTTTTTTAATATGGAGTTTTGAGTTCTTATGAACAATTGATAGTTAAATATTGAGTTTTTAACAAAGCTGAGGATAAACTAAAATTTTTTCTCGGGCACCATTAACAACAGAATGCCTATTATAAGATATACACTGATATTTTACAACAAATAATAATTATAAAAAAAGTACCATGTAAGTACTAAACGAGGTACTCAACATATAATTAACAAACTAAAAACCACTTATTACATGCTATCCTCCAGGCCACTTTGGTCTATTATTTCGATCATTTTAAAGTAAAAACAGACTCTGACAATGAACAAATGAATGTCATTGTGAGCAGTTTTAATTGTCACAAAGTGACGATAGAAACCTGCACTGCAGTCTAATGCCACATTTTCATGATTTACCCGTTGAATGAAGCTTTTAATAATGAATGACCTACAGATATACCAGAGCATGCTGGACACCTGGACGCCTCATACTAAAGCAAGATGGGCGGGTACTATAGCACTGCTCTGTCTCTTCGGCCTACGCATCATCGCTAAACAGGTACACTTATATTATTGTGTGTTGTGTGTTCTAGTGGTACCAGGGAGTGGTAGACGGGACAGTGCCCTGGCGAAAGACACGATGGGTCGCGGCAATTCTACTCCTCCTACTCTTTTTGGCCCGAGTGCTTTACGCACAGGTATAAAGGATTTCTCAATTTAATACTTTGCTTTTCATTTACTTAAGTCATGAATTATGGGTGTTGGGTGGTAATTTCCCAATAGCAAAATATAATTTTGGGTGGTTTTGGGTGAGTTCTTTACATTTAACAATTGAACTATTGTTAAGCAATGAATAATAACCTCAATAATAACTAATAATATTTATTTATATTTTATTTAAACAGACTAGAAAATTATTCTTTTGACATTACTTACATTTAAAAATGTGCCAAAGAACTCAAAGAAGTAATAATAGATGATAGAATAATTATTTTGTTTTTTTGTATTTTTTAATAATAATACAGATAACTGAGGAGTCCACACCACATCTTCTGACAAAATAGTAGTAACAAAAAAATTTTCGGTAACAATCTTTGAGAATAAAATTTTTTTGGATACTGACCATTATTAGAATGCAAGATTCTGAGTGAAAATTAGATTCCCCAATTTTAGAGGTGTATTTTATTAGACAATTTACCGAACAAGTTATTTGGACGTGATACTATAAAAATGAAAGCCGTAGGAGCTGTTGCAAATATTTCTGTTAAATAAACAAATTTGATTATGTTTGAAAAGTAACAAGCATGTAAGTTCAAGGTGCAGCTTATCGTGAAAAACATCATTTCCAAAGCGATATGTATACCTAGCTTTGTTTTTAATGGTTTTTAAATAAATAATTGTAATGTAAATCGTCAAGGCCAAGTTCTTAACCTTTACTATTGCATTAGCTTGAGGTAACTAACAGTAGCATTAAATAAAATGAAATTGGTTTGTGTTTTGACAATGATTTTAAATGAATTTTACAAATTGTGCTATAGCGTTGAGTGAAAAAAATATAAAGAGACGCAATCCCCTAGTATTGCTGGCAACGAGTAATAGATGACTCTCCCACAATAACAGTTAAAATTATCACACTCATATGGACGACATTACCTTTACAACGTTTCAAACCACATTGTTGTCCGTACGTTGGTGGCATTTTAATCACACTAACAGTCTCTGAACTGATGCTGCAGAAACGCCATCTATTGCTCGCTACCAGGAAAATTACGGATTTGCGCCTCTTCTTCTTCACTCAACGGCTAAAGTAAGTAGGAGAAGTGAAAAGTGATGAGATTACATTATTATGATTATTATAATAGCATTGATTAAGGAATGAATAAGATACGCGACTCCAATGTAAAGTGCGAGGCTAATTTTGGCAGCGAGAATCCCGGTAAGTTCCGAGCATTCCTGTGATTCATGTAGTATGCTTTTGATAAACCTGTGTCGTGTCTAGTTTTATATAATTTATAATCTAGTGAAAACAAAAATTGAATGTTCAGATTGATTTTAGTTTAAAATTATGTGACGGTTAAAGGTCAAACAAACGTTGAGAAATAGCTGGCAGAGAGAACATACTACGTTAATAATTTTAAACTAAGATTAATCTGGACATTAAATTTTTATTACCACTAGATTATTAATGATATAAAACCAGACACGACACAGGTTTGTCAAAAGCATACTACGTAAATCACAGGAATGCCCGGAACTTACCGAGATCTCACCGCCAAAAAAGGCCTCGCACTTTACCATTGAAGTCGCGTATCTTATTCATTCCTTAATCAATGATAATAGTTAATGCATCTCAAGCTAATATAATAATGTAATTTTATATTCACACTTATTCACTATAGCCTGTTTTTTGTCAAATTCATATAAAATTAATTACCACGATATAAATCAGTTGTTGTGTCATGTCATGGTTACTGATACGTCTTTATAATCTCTGCCGATACTTATCACCTCACACTAATTAAATGCATTTCTGATGCTGTTTCATTTTTTTTTGTTTCGTAGTTATAGCGGTTATACAGTGTCCGCTAAAAAGTCTGCACCATATGGGAAATTATTTTCTTATTGACTTTTAGAAAAATTTTATACTTGATAAAAGTTTGTGCGTGTTCTCAAACGAATAAGTATCTACACAAGTTTGTGTTAGTCCGGGCGCTTAAAGAGTTCATCAAAGTGGATACATTGCTTAGGTTAAAATTATTATTTTGAGAGTTTTCTGGTAACAGAAAAATATTTAAAAATATAATTCAGAAATTATGTGTAAAACCGATGAAAAATTTTACTTATCGAATCGAGCAACTAAATTTGATATTTGGATGTAACTTTGCATTATGAACAACTTCTTCAAATAATATTTTTCAATATCTTCAAAAATAAGGGTTACTCTTGAGCCAATTTTAAATAATTTGATTTTCCGACCTAAGGGCTCGGACTAACACAAACTTGTGTAGACACTTACGCCTTTGAGACCATGCACAAACTTTTATTAATGATACAATTTTTCTGAAAGTCAATAATTAAATAATTTCCCATATGGTGCAGATTTTTTGGCCGACACTGTATATAAAGGTTATATATTTTTATAGTTTATTTTTTTTTATATCTGTTGAAATGGAAAACTTTATATATGTAGTAAGTTTGTAGACATTATATAATAATGCACTCAGATTTCTAGATGAACCAGATTCACAGATGTGGCTAGTCCAAATTTCCATGTAGCTATTCACTTTTTTTACTTGTGTTCAAACAGTTTTTTCTATCTGTACAATTATTATGAAATTTTCTAAATTATTAACAGTCAGGAAATTAATTTAGTAACTTGTAACCTCACGTATCTAAAAATTTTAACAATCCAAGGCTTTTATTTATTTTTAAATTTCAAAATCAATGGTTTTAACATAATACTAACAATAGCTGGATATTAACAGTCTTAACCAGAGCATCTTTTAAGTAGGTGACGAAGTGAGTAAATGGCCACGTAGTAATCTTCCGTTGCCACCTAGTGACCTAGTGATCACAGTTTGGCTACAGACATGTTTACTCTTCTACGCGAGAAAAATTGGTCAAACATTGTCGTAAGTTCCTAAACTGGTCAGAAAATAAGAAAATAATTCCGCCAATGGGGGGGGAGGTGGAATTTTTTCTACAGAAGGATTGGGTGCCAAGAAACTTTATAAATAATAATCTTATTTAAAATTTTTGTTTGCATGTACCTATGGTATTAATTATGAGAATCTAATGTATGTTTCTTGACCTCCTCAATAAAAATGCTTTTTTAATTATAGTATTATATTTAAAAACATTCTATTGCTATTGGGATATTTATATATTTTCAATTTTTGGGTATTTTACCGTCATCTCTGCCCTTTCCACCACTTCTTGATATTTTATTCATGATGTCACAAGAAACTAGCGATTTCTATATTTTAATACTGTGTTTTTTAGGGCTGGTATATAATCACTTATGCATTAGGCATTTATCATTTAAACCTGTTTATAGCATTTCTAACACCCAAAATAGATCCAGCGATGGACTTTGATGGTAAGATAGATTTTGTATGTAAATTCTACTATGCCATTCCACTTTGCATAAGTCTAAATTTTTTAAACTATACAAATAATTATGTTTTCAGGAGAAGAAAATGGCCCTGAGCTCCCTACAAGGGCTAACGAGGAATTTCGACCGTTCATAAGAAGATTACCTGAATTTAAATTCTGGTATTCCGTTACTAAGAGTACACTTATTGGTATGGTTTGTACATTCTTTGATTGTTTCAATATACCAGTATTCTGGCCAATTTTGGTTATGTATTTTATAACACTGTTCTGCATCACTATGAAAAGACAGATCAGGGTAAGTTTGATTAAAAACTTTCTAGCATACTGTGAAAAATCGAAAACTTATTCTGAAACTGTAAGATTTCAGTTCAAGGTAGTTCTTGAACTGCTAATACATATGTTTTTCTTCCAGCATATGATAAAATATAGATATTTGCCTTTCACTCATGGAAAACCAAAGTATCAAGGCCACGAAGAAACATCGGGGAAGGTGATAATTTCTCCAAAGTGACTAGGCTAATAGTTTAAATTATAAAAGTAACCAAAAACACTTCTCAAATTTCTACACAAATGAAGAAATAATTATCTAAAACATTAAAATAAACAGATATAAAGTTTTGCCATAAGTAATATGTGTTTTTATTGTTTTATATAATGTTACTTTAATTTAAATGGTGATTCGTTTGTGTATGATTATAGAACTCTCATCAATATTATTTTAAATGCGTTTTTCGGCAACGATTTTTTGGTAATTTGCACTCAAATAGGCAATAAATCTTTATTAATTTTCAAACTACAAAAATGGTATTATTTTTTTATATATATAAAAAAAACAGTATATGTAAAGTTGCTAGACATAGCTATGTACTAAAATATCTGAAGTAATACAAATATTATTATTATTATTGTAAATATGTTTCCTTATATAACAATTTTTGTAAGAAGTATGTAAGAAAGTTGTGTGTACTACTGAGTGATTTATTAAAAACGACTTCAAAAAATCCTTGTTTTATTTAATGAACATTTATATAGGTGTCTACTTATTTTTTCAGTAGACTGTTAAATCATTGTAACATCTGAAGATAAGACATGAAATCTGACCCATTTTGCAGTTTTCGAAATAAAAGGGTTCAATAACTACTATAGAAAGTTCCTAAAACGTCGATTGCAATTAAATTAAAGTTAGATTTTTTTTTAATGAAGTATAGATATAGGAAAATTGTCCAAGGATAGTTGGAAAAACTATCTTTATAATAATAAATAATCCCCAAGTACTTGATATATAAAAACTAACAATTATCACAGTTCTTTATATAATTTGTTAACACGTTGACTGCCGTCTCGGTCAATATGACCGAAAAATAATTTCCCCTATATGACCGAGGAAATTTTTTCATTTTGGTCAATATGGTCAAGACATATTTTCACGATTATTTGAAAATTTCTTCCGTGGGACTTCATTACTCGTGGATATCTATCTATTTCTGCGCATCATGGCTCAAAGAATGAAAATTTTGACCCCATATGGAATATGCCCCTGGCCCGAACGGAAAATACAATAAAGTATGCTCCGGCAGTGAACGTGTTAAGCAAAAGTAGGTCTTTTAAAATTTTTTTATTTAAACGCTTAGATAACATTAATTTGTACGAAAAACGTGTGATAACGCCTTAATACCAGTTGTCTAATTTCTGTGGTGTGTTTAATATTTATAGTATATTTATCCTCCACATATTAATAAGGCCGTTATCAAACTTGTATCGTAATAGTTATTTATGTAATAAGGATCATAAAGACAAGCATTATGGTACACTAGCCGTGAAATTCATCAGACGAGGCGTTAGCCGAGTCTGATGACACGGCGTGTACCATAATGCGTGTTTTATGATCCAAATTACATACAAAATTTTATCTGGTGTGGCATATCAATGTAAAATTATATTTTTCTAAAAATTTAAAATTTTGTATTTTTAAAATGATGACAGCGTTATTTATTTAAAAAATAGTAAGTGACCTGTGCCTTACCGTTTCCTTAACAACGCATCAACAAATTATTTATTTAGCTGTCAAACACTGCTAAAGTTGCAAATTGAATATGTATTGAACGAATTAAAACATTATATGGTGATTATGATGAAAGTTTACCCTCCGATTTGGAAGAAATTGCAGGAAATGTCGTGGACTCTCTTGCCTGAAAAATCACTGCTTGAGGAATGGTGTGCCAGTAAGAACACGAAGAATGTGATGATAAATGAAGGTTCAGTTTTAATTGCTCTTTTGCAATTTATAATAATTAGTTAAGTTAAATTGTATTTATAAAATTTTTTGAGCTAGCACATATATTTTCTTCTAAACTTATTTTATTAATGGTAAAGATATAGAATTTTTACACAAGTCAAATAAAATTATTGTTAATAGTACTTTTTGAATCTCATTATGGCACTAGTGCTTTCTGGAATTTCATTATGATACTAGTATCATAATGAACTTACTTATGTCACTATAAACAAATGACATAATGATGTCATTATGACGTGCCACCAGATCAGATAAAAACTATAATAATCTTGAAAGATATAGTTGCAATCGAAGGCTGTCTAAAATATGGATGGTCACTACCTAGAGGTGACACTATATTTTCCTTCTTGCTCCTTTAATATTCCCAAAGACGATAATTACCATTGACTAAATTCTTTACAATGTACGTATATTCAATAAAAATAGCCGACGCTAGGGGCGTTATAGTTTAGAGAAAGTTGGTTCTAGCTTTGGTGATCCAGTCTCCAAATTTAAAAAAATCCATCTTTCATAATAACCGAGTTATTCCGTAGGCAATATTTTCGTGACCACACGGTATATGAAGACCATCAAAAATAAAATCAATTTGTCGCTCATCATGAATCATGACATCTATTGATCTATTGCCTAAGTTAAACATTGATGACATGACTTCCAGAAATCTTTTCCGTTTTGATATTGTTATGTTGGCAACATCGATCGTGCTGAACTGACATAAACTGTCAAACGTCAGTTCAGTATTTATTCTTGTAAAATTTTTAACCTAATAACCAAGTAGTAAGTTAAAAATTACGTAATAGAGAGAGATCAGTTTCAATATAAACATTTTAGGACCGACATGGGGAAGGCATCCCATACGGGGGGCGTCAAGCCCATGGCTATTGCCGGCCGTTATGTTAACGAACGGGAAAGAATTCTAGGGATGACCGATGCTGAACGAGCATTTCGTTTGCAGTGGCTTAAGGACCAGGAATTATCCCCCAATGAACCTAAGACGGTGCCTGAAATGTATAAGGCCACGCACAATCCAATTAAACGATTATATAGGTGGCCTTTGGATCAAGTAGCGAAACTGGTACGACCTATTCTTGGCCCTGAAAGGACTCTTGGATTCAGATATTTTTCTGGCAAGGCTCTAATGGGTATTTATGGAGCATATATTACTTACTATTATTTTAAATATAATAGAGGAGATTGGACTCGAAAAGGTGGCTGGAGAGTAATTCATTCGAGAGTTGCTGTTGTTGAAGGAGACCCAGGTTACCCCAAGCTTTCCGATAGATCCAAACCGGAAGATTATGGAAGTAGAGGTTTTAAGAATGTCACCTTAAAGTTGTAATAAACTTGAAATATTATAGTTAAATGTTATAAGTAAATCGTTTGTAAATTGAGTATTTTTTTATTGCTCATTAATAGGATGTAATAGTTGAAAACTACAAGAAATATTTTAACGTATCAAAATTACCAAGAATCTAGTCAAAGATGTACCGTACCTACTATGTATTTCATAATTAACTTCATGTCTCTCAGGAAGTAATAAAGCAATAAGAATCTTTATATAATAGCCTTGTTCGTAGAGTAGTCAGAAACCATCAGAAACTGTCCGACGCATGCGCATTTGGTTGTAGAGTTGCGCGTGTTAAGTCAAAGCACTTTTAAATTTCATAGCTCTATTAAAAATCACATCTCTACAGTCATCAAACTATCACAAATCGGTTCTACGAACAAAGCTAATTACTTGCTCTAAAGTGACCCATTCTACTTTTTAAAGAATACCTTTTCCAAAATTAATTTAAAATCTAGAAAATTTTTCAACCGCCAGATAGGAACCAGTTGAAAGAAATTTAAAATAGACACGTGTAACATACAATGCGATGAAATACGATCCACAAAGCTAAAACAATTATTCTATTCTAATCTACTGTAAATTCCCACATCACTTGACCCTTTCAAGTCTTAGCATCAAAAAATTCTCTATTCCGATTAGGCTGCAAAATTACGTTTCTTTTCATAAGTTAAATACACGTTTGTCGAATATTGCCTCTTGACACGGGTAATACAATCTAAAGTGACCAAGTGTAGGACGTAACTTACACATCTGGAAACGATAGACATGTTCAATATTTGGATAAATAATATACTGTATTCGAAATAATCTTGTTTCCAAGGCTAAGTTTGAACATAGGACACTTAATATAGTATGGTTACCTTTTGACCAAGACATCATACAAATTACAGCCAATGCTAATTATGGTGAGATTTCCACAAGCAGATACCTACCTCAAATATAACTTAACGAAATAATTAACGATCAAGAAAAAGCGATGTGCATGTTTTAATGTTGCAACACAAAGAAAATACACTGCGCAATCCAACATATTAAATTGGTGTTTGCTATACATTGATAGTAATCTGTAATAAAGTCAGCTCTTACGTTTCTGCCTAACTAAACTAACCAATTTTCTGCTGATAGGCTTTTAATGGTCGATGAAACGTATTCCGATAATTGGATGATTAGTCTATACTTTTTAAATATACATTTATTAACAGCAGACGATGTAATTAATATAGACATAAATAATTCCACTTCATTTTATTTATAAAAAATTTTTATATAGATACCATTTTATACATGTCCACTAAGCATAATTAATTATTTAACATATAATAATAATATAAACACTTACCTAAACTTAATCACTAGATATAATATAAAGAACACAACTATTGAAAACAAAAAAAGATACAATATGTAATAGTTGTGGGAACCTCTCGATAATCTAAAAACTTTATTCATTGCTGTGCCTAAAAATCCTCCCGTTCTATCCATGTCATCATCCACATCTCTCAGAAGTTTGTCTTGATATTTTACCTCATTACCTATATCTATGGTTAGGGATTTTAAGACACCAATCTTTTCTTGAAGTTCATTAGTGATTCGATCATTTTCATCCTCAATTTCATTTGAATTTTGAGATAGTGGTTCATACAAATTGCCAGCATGAGATCTTCTCATCTTATACGATGCCAGGTTTAAGGCTTTTATGTGTTACACAAATTAAAACAGAATAATATTGTTTTAATATCATTAAATGAAAGTTGACGTGTACGTATGTACAAAAGTCAGGTTAAGTTATTATGACACTTTGACATTTAACATATGTTTTTCTCAGTGTTGCCAATGTTACCATCACCATCGCTTAATAAAGTACACATCTAATTAAAAAAAAGAGGAATGTTTATTTATTTACAAAAGAATAAATTAACCTTGAGTAAAATGAGTCGAAATAATTCAGTTCCGTGACAGGAGAAGATAACGTTCTACAGTTAGCAATTTGTATCAATTGTCATCACAGACCTAAATAGTTCTGTGATTGTCACTTGTTAGATGACAGATGTCAGATGTCTTGCCAGTTGTCACTTGTCAATTGTCATTAAGTTGCCCGCCGAATACCGCCTACCGCGTGTTTAGTTGTACGATGTAACAATTTCTACTGTGATGTATAAATGACATGGTTTGTTTATTTTTTACTTCATTTATTTGTTGTATTGGA
This sequence comes from Rhagium mordax, assembly GCA_963680705.1. Classification (NCBI taxonomy): domain Eukaryota; kingdom Metazoa; phylum Arthropoda; class Insecta; order Coleoptera; family Cerambycidae; genus Rhagium; species Rhagium mordax. The sequence continues at coordinate 22,080,707 of OY796661.1, read as the reverse complement.
TAATATACGCAGGGTTAGTGATTTACGTCGTAAATGAACTACCTGTACCTACTGTTATTGGGTTATTAGTGCTAAACCTGACTGTTTACTAAACTAAAAGTCTATGTACTTAATTTAATGATTGTCGACAGACATAACGTAAGTGGGTGCATAAACTTATCAAACTTACCTATATATTTATCCGTCTGGCATCTAAAATCTATAATAGGTATATAATGATATGCTTGCCATATATACCATATTTACCTATTATAATAACGATATACAGGGTGTTCCAAAACAACATGTAGATATTTTAAGAGGTGGTTGCCGAGGCGATTTTATGAAGAAAACTTCATGTAAACGTGGCCTAAAATGTCTATTTCTATTATAGTTTTCAATGTACTTACCTACAGGATGTTAAAATTAAGCTATGAAGATGGTTTTCTTTTAATATTTTTAAAATGTTTAAAGATACGCAAATGAAATTTTGCACATATACATAATGTATACATATGGTGGGGCAATAGCGCGTCGGACTTCAATATCTCGAGTTCTACGATAGCTAGAAATTTTTAAAAAAATTGCAAGTAAAGTAAATAAAAAAGTCTATAACTGGAAATTATTTTCGGTAATTTTCTATATTACGGAACGTCCGATTTTTGAAATTTTTTTGCTTTTAACATACGTAGTTTTGCCTCCTGAACAAGAAATTCAAAAAAAAAAATCGGCGGTCGGCAACGGTTTTCGAGATATTTGGCCCCAAAGTCTCTGAAAGTCGTATTTTTCCACTACCATAATCACTTATTTTCACCAAATTTCTCACTTTATGCTTATGAACACCTCTAATACAGATGTTTAAATAAGTCTGTATTAAAGGTATTCATAAGCATAAAGTGAAAAGTTTGGTGAAAATAAGTGATTATGGCAGTGGAAAAATACGATTTTCAGAGACTTTGGGGCCAAATATCTCGAAAACCGTTGCCGACCGCCGATTTTTTTTTTGAATTTCTTGTTCAGGAGGCAAAACTACGTATGTTAAAAGCAAAAAAATTTCAAAAATCGGACGTTCCGTAATATAGAAAATTACCTTATTTTCAAACATACAGGGCGAGCCAAGACGAAATTACGGGACCAAGTGCCTTTTTTTTTAAATGGAATGCTACGTATATCAGTACGTTTTTTGAAGCCTCTTTCTAGGTCCTAGATTCTAGGTTCAACTCATTCCTATATTAGCATTGAATATCTCCCATCAGCCACTTGGATGTAATGAATTTTTTTGTTGAAATAATGCAATCTGCAGATGGATATTAAAAAAATCACCAGTCACATCAATTATGGGTTTTAAGAAAAACTTATGTGAATACCAGTTATGAGACATCTAATTAATATTTTTAAATCATTTTCATTTCCTAAAACTGTATAGGGTGGCCAAAAATTATTTTTCAAATAAGAACTTTTTAAATAATTTTCTCAATTTTTTCAACTGGAACACCCTGTATTTTTTTCAACGATGTGATGTAGAAATGAAAAACGACCATTTTTTGTAAGTACTTCCCTATGACTAATTTCGTTTTATTGAGCAATAATTACAAAATTCAAAAATAAACTTAAAAAAAGAGGTTTCTTCAAATAGGTAACTCAGTAGAAAAAATTATAATAAATGTTCCACATGTTGCCCATTTTCATTGACACACATCTCTATGCGCTTTTGAAATGAGGTTCCCACTGTTCCTAAAACTGCCGGTGTGATAGATCGAAAGACAGTTATTATTATTTCCTTCATATATTTTGTACTGTTGTTGGTGTGTCTCTATAAACAATTTCCTTCACGTATCGCCATAAAAAGAAATCCATTTTTGTAATTTTAGTGGGTCCATTTCTTCCAATCCATTGATGAGGTTAGGTATTATTTAAGTGGTCTCTAACTGCATTTAAGTAATGTGGTGGAGCACCATCTTGCTGAAACCACATCCTATTTCGAATTCTTTCAGGGAGATTTACCAATAATAATTGTGGCAGATAGTTTTCCAAAAAATGAAGATAAATAGCTCCAGTCAATGTACCATCAAAGAAATGGTGCCCTATTACATGTTCTCCAATAATTCCTCCGTCGAACACCTATATATTTTAAATTTTTCTAATGAATTATTTGAGGGTACCTCTTTTTTAAGTTTATTCTTGAATTTGACACTTATTGTAGTTAGCCATAGGGAAGTACTTACAAAAAATGTTTCTTTTTCATTTCTACATCACATCGTTGAAAAATATACAGGGTGTTCCATTTGAAAAAATTTAGAAAATTCAATTTAAAAAGTTCTTAATTGAAAAATAATTTTTGGCCACCCTGTAACAGTTTTAGGAAATGAAAATGATTCAAAAACATTATAATTAGATGTCTCCTAACTGGTATTCACATAAGTTTTTCTTAAAACCCATAATTGTGACTGTGGTGATTATTTTAATATCCATCTGCAGATTGCATTATTTCAACAAAAAAATTCATTACATCCAAGTGGTTGGGAGATATTCAATGCTAATATATAGGAATGAATAGAGCCTAGAAAGAGGCTTCAAAAAATGTACTGATATACATAGCATTCTATTAAAAAAAAAGGCACTTGGTCCTGTAATTTCGTCTTGGTTCGCCCTGTATGTTCGACGATAATTTCCAGTTATAGACTTTTTTATCTACTTTACTTGCAATTTTTTTAAATATTTCTAGCTATCCTAGAACTTGACATATCGAGGTCCGACGCACTATTGCCCCACCCTGTATCTACTAAACTTTTTATGTCTTACAATGTAAAATTAAAGTTATTAATGACAAAAAATTATCACAGATGGATAAAAACGAAGGCTGTTGGGTAAATACTGCCATATTTTTTTATGTGGCAATTTTATTCAAGTTTTTTACATATAAATAGATTTTAATGTCATATGGCACTCAGATGCACCGTTTTTAAGTAAAATCATTTTTTAACATAAAAAATATGGCAGTATTTATATTCCATAATTTTTGGGCATTAATTTTAATTTTACATTGGTAAGACATAAAAAGTTTAGTACTTTTGCACATGTAAAACTTACATGTGCAAAATTTCATTTACGCATCTTTAAACGCTAAACGGTTTAAACTTTTAACATCCTGTACATTGAAAACTAGGCATGTTTATTATAATGAAGTTTTCTTCATAAAACCGCCTTCGCCTCTTAAAATATCTACATGTTTTGGAACACCCTGTCTAAAGTAAAAATGAAATGAAAAATTATTCGTCTTAATTTAAAACAACACCACATACTACTACATCTGTGACAACACTTTGTGTTTATACCGAGGTTTATACGGATGTAATCTTTTGTCACAAATCTACGAACTGCAAGCAGCTTCATCTACTGTTTAGTTGTTTCTGATGTTAAACATGATGATTCATCAATTGGATATTCATATGTGTGTTCATGAACAATGAACATTCACACGTTTCTAATGGACATCCATAATAGACCTGCGTTAACTGGGCTGGGCGTCCACCTCATAATAAGATCTGAATTTTGCCAGGTAGGAATCAAAAACAGAATAATGGTTTTAAAAAAAATCCTATTGACAACCAATGAAATTACAGACAAAACTAAGTCCACTTTTTTCATTTAACGTAATCTCTGCAAAAACTATACTAATTCACATTTTGCAATATTAATAAAAACATGTAGGTAGTGTAGGCATCAGGTTTGCGTGTAATTCAACGAAATAAGCAAATTGTGTCGCAAAAGGGCGACATAAGCATAAAAAAGGCGGCTTTTTTTTAATTGTGAATCAAAGAAGCCGCCGTTGATTCACAAAGAAAGCTTTATACATATATATTTATTATACTTATTACAATAATAATAACACACCACAGATATTAGACAACCCCCAAAGCCAACGCTGTCCGGAAGGGGTTTACACATTAGAAAAACATCCATACCCACCGACATTACCAATGCCGATGCTGGGGTTCGAACTCAGTCAAGCTGTGGCCATACCTGTCCTGTCACCTTTATATGGGCCTGTCAGTTGTCACGGCTGTCACTCATGTTCTAGGTTCTAGCCCGCTACCAGCGAGTATCCTACATCGCCCGCTATATCGATTCATGTGGTTAAAAACTGTCACATCATGAAGATAACCAAGCGTTATGTACCGTAAAACGGGGTGAAGAAGATCGGCGGGGGGAATGGAACTGAAACTTCAGTCTGATACTTCAAGGGTTATAAAAAAATCTGTGAAAAGTTATAGCACTATTCTGTCAATGCGTAGTTTTAAAGTGGGAACACGTGATATTTTTGGTAAAATTTTGAAGCTTTAAAGTTGGCAGTGTAGTAACTGTCAGTTAATAAAAAAATTGAAAGTCAGATGTACCACATGTTCAAATGTTCAACTAGAAAAACACCTGTGAATAAAAAATTAAACCATGTAATATTATTATTAGTAAAAACAACATTATTCAAACTAATTTTTGTGACTAAATGATATTATTTTTCAATACTGTTTTTTTGGGGGCCATAATTGCTTCGCAAAACCGTGTTTCAAAAAGGTAGGAGTGAATAGTATCACAAAAGATGAAAACGCTCTACCTTCTCCTCGTTCTCCTAATCTCTCAGAAATTGATGAAAACGAAGCAAGTGACAAAATAGTATTTCAGATGAATTTTTGGATAATATCTAATAATTATAAGATTCCGGTGCAATCTAGGGTTGTAAAATTTGGAAAAACTTTCGACAACGTTTTTCCTGTGGATGATAGTGACATTCAAAAAAATAATTGGTTATTGGTCTGTTTTTCTACTGAATCGAAAAAAATAGGCTCGAGTAAGAACCTTCGATTTTATGTTTGTCAGGTTATCTACAGACTCAATGAAGTAGACAGGAAATTTTCTGAGAGAAAAATCTACAAGAGAATTTTCAGGCTATATGTATCTATTACACCTTGCCACAAGCAAAAGACCAAAGTGTTTTCAGTATTAATCAGGTTGTGGGAAAACTTTAGCCCTCCTGAGAACGCTCGTAGAGGACTTCTTAAGTTTAATATTAATTTTCATCATTTATAAGGGCCCTTGTTGTATGCTGTTTTTGATAAATAATACTTACGATCATATTTGATATGTTTTTTTACCCATTTACGAAAAAAAACACAATTTAAAAATATAATATCTGATCCTATACACCCCATAATGTGGTTGAAAATATTTGTAATGATAATAAGATGGGTGATTCTAGGCACCCCACCTCAGGGGTGAATAGGATCACTGATAAAAAAAATATATATATGTCAATCCATTATACCAGGTCAAAAATTCGAACATGTAGCTGATAGTACAAGTTAAGACTCATGTTTCTGCATTTGTGTCAAATTTTTGTGTCAACCTGATAACTGAGCTACAACATTTCAAAGGTCAAAACTGATTCACCCCGTTTTACGGTAGATTTTACGATTTTACAGTCACCATCCATCCAATGTTAAAAGAAACGTCTCATTTTCAAGATCACCCTGTCCCTGTCCCAACTCAAGGTAAAGGCATAAGAGTTGAAATACTCTTATTTAGTTACTCTTATGGGTAAAGGTAAAGGTAATGCCAAAGTTTTTAGTAAACTTTGGTAATGCTTCTTGTTTGATTGTTCGTCTCAACTGTTACATATTATGTGAACATACGAACACAAATAATAATAAAGTAATTGTGTGAGATTATTTTTGTACAAACAAACTTTGTTAGTTGCCACATAGGTACATAGTTTTTTAAAATAGAATAGATTTCCTGTTTACGTAAATATCCATCATATCATATAAAAATTACGAAATCCCAAGCAAAATAGTTTTTTGTGGCAAACGTATATAAACAATCTCTCCAGGATATAAAATAAATAAATAGAACGGTTTTTGCGAACAGATCGAGGAAATGTTCAACGTAAGCTCGGTAGCCCGTTATTTGCACTATTGTTCATTGGCGTTGTAACACTTCACCAGGGGCGTAGTGAAAATGTGCAGCAGGGACTTTTATGTATTTAGGTACTTGAAAATTATTAATTATCGTTGTGCAATATTGAAACCAAAGTTATATGGGAAGCGTTGAGTGGAAAGATACACTCAATCAAAGATGGAAAGTTAGGTACCTAATGCGAACAGACCCGAATGCAGACAAGACGTAGGTCAGTGACCCAAACCTAGTGCACGGTAGAAGGTCAAAAGTCGTATATCAGGTTACATATAGCGTATAAGTCAAGTGCATCATATACAGTAAAGACCGAGGAGGTTCGAACATGGGTATTAGTTTGCGCAAAGATCATGTATACACTAGATAGTCAGATCTATTGTTTAATTTCATCGCTCATAAATGGACCTCAACTTAAGCTTCATCTCACTTTAACTCATTATACTGCAATACTTCTCTGTTATTTGGCATCCAATTTTGCATGTGTTAGAGAGAGAAGATGGTGCAATGAAATAAACAGTGGCTTTGACTATCTAGGATATGAAATGATCTTTGGTTTGCGCGATTTACCTGTGCCCGTTGTAGGCAAGCGGACACAGTGGTGGGAATCGTGCATCTCCGCGCTGTAGCCGATGGCTCTCGCGTCTACTGTTCCTTGTTTGGATTCTTTTATAATCATTTTTATTACACTTCTAACACTAGAGTTTTCAATCCCGGGACGGGATTAGACTTTCGGTATTTTCGGGATTAGAAAGTCAAATCCCGGGATGTTGCGGGATCCCGGGATCTAAATCCATTAGTCGAATATCAATATAAAATTCGAGATAAAATTAAATAAGAAACTATTTTTTGAGTAAGAATAATAATAATACATAAAAAAATAAATAATAAAACTCTAAAAAAATTTAAGAATTAACAATCTATTGCTACTTTAATCTATTGATTATCTATTCTATAAAAATTAATAGCCTGAAATTTACTTTGAAAAAATGACCTGAGAATGGCCAGTGTGTCTAGGGTGTCGTCCCCTAATCTGGACTGGATATTTGTACACAGAATACATGTGAGATAAAAAGTAATATGTATTTTATGTAATTTGGTCATATTATAAATACTCGGGATTGATTTTTGAAATCCCGGGATTTCCGGGAGTGAAAACCTGCCCGGGATCCCGGGATTGGAAACCCTATGCAACACTCGAGGTGCAGCGACAATTAATTTTAATTTTATGTTGTAGAATCACATTTTTGTTGCGAAAAAACAAACAATGGAAATATTTAAATGTTTTTTGAGATTTTTTTAAAATTACAATAATTAATCCTATCTAGGATGAATTATTGAAGTTAGAAAAATTTCGAAACGTAAATCAAATTTCTTTCAGACATGAGTTCTACATCCCAACACGGTTAAGGCTTAAACACAATGAAAAAAATAAGAGATAATATAAGAAATAAGAAATAAAGAATATGGGATAGAATTAACAAATAATGATATCCGAAAAGCAAGGAAAAATTTGACCAGTTGAATTTTAAATCGAATAAGAACTAATATATTATCGTCCAGAGCGAGGTCCAGAGTATGTGTATTTAAAACTTGGAATAATTATTTATCTTATTTCTTATTCCATTTTCTTATCTCTTATTTTTTCATTGTGTTTAAGCCTTTAATGAGAAAACAACACGAGCAGTGAGTGGCCACAACGCACTGCCGCGCCCTTCTCCTAATGTACAAATTTTGAACTAAGGCGAGTTGTCGGCCACTCGTATATTCGTCCCAATCCCTGTCGTGTTCGAAGCATCCTGGACTTATCTGTATGACTCACGTAACCTTACATTTTTATTAGACATGCGTATAATGTTTCAATATTGTAGACTACTAAAAATAGATATAGAGTGCCAATTATAGGTTGGATTTCTAACCAACAAAAACTATTATTATTTTATTAGGTCAAGGTATTTAAAACTTTATGAATAACGCGTTTAACAAGATTTCATTTGATAGTACAGAAGCCAAACAGATATTTTGATCTTTGTAAATCTTAGGAGCCGTATTATTCTACTGACATGAACATGAATTAATTTGCTTTTTTTTTATTCCTCAACGTCATCCTTTTGCGCTATCCCCAACAACAGCCTTAATATTTTAATTACTGCGTACTCTGTGGTTATACTATACATTTCTTCACTCTCAAATGGCCATTACTAACAAACTAAAAATTCCAATTGTTGTTTACTGCCATTTACTCTTTAGACTATCAGCTACTGGCTATAATTAGGGTAAATGGGGCCATTTGAGCGATAAAGTGCGCAGATATATCAAAAAATCAAAAAAAAAAAACGTAGATTACGAAAATCTGAATGCGGACATCGAAATTTCACCCCCAAACAGGCCATAATCACCCCCTATTTAAGAAAATACATGTTTTAATGATGGTAATAAGTTAGATATAGGTACCTATCTAATAATCATACAAATTCTATAGGGAGTACACAAAAGTGTAAATACTAGTACTAGATAAGATCCACATTTTAAGGGATGAAATATTCCTCCGAAGTCAAGAAATGCGTCAAGATATTCATCTGTAAAATTGAAGGAAGCTTATAGTAATATATTAATTTTATAATTATATATTATGACACTCGTTATGACACATATTATTTGTACATATAATAATAGCATGGTATATCTCCTTCTACTATGAATAATAGTATATCTAATGGTTTTTACCAATGCCATAAAATAATAATAATAATAATAGTAGGTATACATTTATTTACAAACATGGACCTTGTGCAAAAGTACTTCCAATTGAAGGAAGGTTATTTGTGAATATTATCTTAATGAGAATAGAAAGTTAGCAGTGTCAAAATATAAGCGAGAAGTTAATTAATCACTTTCTTCATCCGAAAGCCCATATTCATCCTCTAGTAAAGTTACATCACTTTCCTCAGCTGCGTCTTTAATTTACATGAACACAATATGTCTGTGTACTGCAGCTTCATGCTAAAGCAAACACAATCTGCGCCGGAACAATTCTTGCATTTGAAGCAGGAAACTAAATTCAGAATTTCGGGACTTCGGCAGGTGCAGAATCGGTAGCTAACCACTGAATAATTGTAATGTTACCTTGATCATCAAGGAACCAGCCATGATCTATTGCGGAAAGATCATTCATGAATTTATGGAGAGATCTTCTCCAAATAGCCGCCTGATAATTTAATCTCAAAATACTTATGCAATTTAAGTGTTGAACTGCAAGGGGGTAGCTGCTCAGGATCAACTGCCCCTCCACGAGAGCAATACATATAGTATCGCAATGCGTCAACACTCGGCAAATGCTTTCCGTAAATGTCGCAGACGTACTTTTCAATGTCATCAAACAGAGCAATATCCAAATTCCCAAGCCTCGCCAAGATTAAGGAATGCAGATATATGGGTGGAATTTGTTTTCAGCTTTGTGAAAGGAACACTCTTGTGTTTCCTGAAGAAGGCCGACACAGTGTCACAGCCCGTGAAAGAGTGAAAATCAATGAGAGCTCCAAGAAAATCATTTGCGGTGCCATTGTCAGGAAGGTGTTTCGTGATGGTATCTGCAAAATTACAATGAAATTATTCTACATTTATTCTGATGACCAAGCCTCATAAAAAGTTTGGTTGGAATTTCTGACAAATGTGAGAATAATATAACACAAATATCGGTATCCTCAGTGTGTATAACGGCAGAGGGAATCCCGTATTTGCCTACATGAGCAGCATGAAGAGCAAGCTTCCTCGTGGTCGCAGAAAAGGGCAGGGTCCTCGCGGCGACTTCGTTACAAGATATCCTTATGCATGTGGTATTAAATGTTACGTAAATGACTTTAGACGCCAGTCTGTTACGAAACTTTGAAGATTTTCAGGATTCCGCAATTAATTTAATTAAGCCTGTTTTATTTTCATCAACAGATAGAAAGAAATGCCAACACTTTATTTTGAAAGAACCTCGAATATTACTATACCGAGGTTCTTCGGTTTGAGTATACCTCTACGCAATTGTCTTTCAATATCTTTGATAGAGTTTTGTTTGTAAACATCTAAGACCTCATCCAATCTGTTTCCCGGGGAATTTAATAAAAGATTGAATAGAGCTGATGTTCCGTAGTCAAATGTTATGTCGTTTCGAACTAAGATATGCATACCATCGAATAAGCACGCACAATTGACAGGATAATCTGTTTCTGTAGGGATGTCTAACAATGACCAGGGCACAGGTCCTAAAGGGTAGCACATAACTTTGTCGAAGATCAATGTTCCGGTGTTGAGCAATAATTGCCAAACGAGCAAAAAGGGATGCATCACATTTTACAGCATTTTGCTTACCTTTAGCACCTGATTTTATAATTTTTTTAAGATGTCAAAACGTTTTGAGGCGAAGTTTTTTTAGCGGATCAAAGAATTCTTTTGCTGGCTTTTCAAGACAATGCTCTTTGATGAAGCAACTGGTCTCCTTGTTTACCTCCGTTGCCAACCAACCAAACATCACTCGATCTCCAGCCAACTATCAATAACTTACAATACAGAAGAAACCGCGTTGCTCACTATTTAATTAACTAGGGAGTGTTTTTTGCTTTTTTGGGGGTGAAAACTACCCCTTTCGATGTCCGCATTGGGTTTTTCGTATTCTACTAATTTTTTCTGATTTTTTGACATATCTGTGGCATTTATCGCTTAATTAGCACCATCTGACCTCCTATACCTGATAGTCTACTTTTCTAACACGTACCTACCTAAGTTACGCATATATGAACGCGTGAACGGTTTTGTTCTTGTTGTACACATTAAATTTTTCTATTTACCATGTCTTACAGTCCTCTACTGTATACAACAGGACCTTATTTAATTAAGGACCACTCACCGGTTGATTGTCGTTAACCCCATGATTCATATTTCAACGAGGTAGCGCCAGCACTTACCGCCCTCTGTGGTTCTATTGCTATTGTATTGTTCGAGGGGAGGAAGGCTAAAGAGAAGTAGAAAGCAGGTCGAGAAATATTGATTTAGATTCTATCAACCACTCAGCTGCTCAATTTTCCTCTGCACAGTTGCTGCCGAACCAAAACACTAACAGCTGAAAATTGTGCATCAAAACAAAGAAAATTAATTTGCCCTTGCAAAGAACTCGTGTAAGTCGATGCTCTTTAATTTTAAACTAATCGGAAATTAACGGGAACGTTATGATTTGTTTTTTTTCCATTTGTTAGAGATAATGTATAAACAGTGTAATAATAATAAACATATACTTTGTACCTTTTGTTAAACTCGAACTGAACTGAAGGGAACAACTATAAAATGTATTATAACTATACATATTGTTTTTATTTTTGAATATGTGCTGTATTGCATATTTAAGAAAAACATCGATTTTGTGTTTGTTTGCATTATTTTTAAAGTAAAGGTGTGAGGTGTACACTAGTGAGAAAATATTCACAAAATAAAAGATAGAATTGATAATTTGAATTTGTTTCTGTGTAATTGCTGAGAGTTACAAGTTTATTTGTCAACAAATCATATCAATTCGAATACATACATATTACATATTTACCAAAAATTATTTTTACGAAATTAAATATATCGGTAAAGATATTCAAAAAATTTTTAAAATTTATTTTCCAAATTATCATTATTGTACGAATTATATAAAAATAACATTATCTATGTAATTTTACGAAGAGTTTTCAAAAATTAAAAGAAGTGATTTCTTGTTTTATAAAAGGGAGGATATTCCAGTTCGGAATTGGAAAAATTTGGAATAAATGGATTTGTAATGAATACGACTATAATATTTTTGAACATTCATATATAAATTTTGTTTATTAGTTTGAGAAATAATTCACAAAATTAATCAATGTTACAGTGTTTGCTGGTTCTGTAATAAAGGGTGGCCCATAATGTGCGACACATTTTGAAGTCTAATCAATTTGCCTCTGAAAAACCTATAGGTAAGATTTTGGTACTGTTCGATAGAAAAACTCAAAAAGTTTTTTTGTCGAACAAAAAAATATAAGGTGTACCAAAGTATAAAAATTCAAGTCAAAAAATCTATGTAAATTACATTCTGTATACTACTATTTTTTGAAGTGTATAACCATAGAGATTTATAATTGTTATAATTGTTAAATAGATAGTAGGTACAAATAGACAGAACGTACTGCCGGTTTCGAAAAATGAATCGACGCGCTTTTATTGTTGAAAATCCAGGGTTTACATCAATAATCCGCAAAATATCGACGAATTAAAAGAAAATATTCGAACAGAAATCCGGAATATTTCTCCATTAATGTTGCATAATGCTATGCGAAATATAGTGTCTAGAGTAGAAGAATGTTCAAGAAGAGAAGGTCATCATTAGACACAATTTTTAAAAATTCGGCTAGTTATTATTATAACGTTAGTTTCCCTTGTTATTAAATTTCTTGAATTCCATATTTTGATTAAAATCGTTTTACACTTTGGTATACCATGTATTTTTTTGCAACACAAAAAAACTTTTTGAGTTTTTCTATCGAACAACACCAAAAACTTACCTATAGGTTTTTCAGACGCAAGGTTATTAGAGTTCAAAATGTGTCAGTACATTATGGGCCACCATTTATAAATAATGAAAGATTTTAAAAAATCTTCGAAATACGCATGGAAAGACATGAAACTTTCAAAATCTGTTCATCAATACATCCTATTGCCTAACAAAACCAAATTAATATTGGATAATTATAGATAAAACAGAAAATATATAGGTACTTAACGTACGTTTACAAGATGCAAGCGTATACTTAAGTCGTTTCGGAGTAGAATCAATAAAAATTAATACAAAGAACATGCTAAATATGTACTTTTGAACAATGAAATAATAGTATATTACGTAATAAGAGTTGTAAATAGCGTAATTGCTTTACAACTCGAATTATGTTTACCTACGACCGTATTTATTGAAAGTTTGTAGGTATTTCATTTTTATTATTTATCGCTTATGTCAGTTTTGACAGCGTCAGAAAATTAAGTATTGCACTTTGTCATTTTTAATAATTTTTAGAGAATAAGTTTGTTTGTATTGACCGTTGCTAGGCGGTTGCTAGGAAAACTGTACGAATTGTGCGATTTTTTTACCAAGTTGTGCGATTTTTTTAACGTGCGTAATAGGAATCTTACAATGATCGCAGACGGTGTGTTTTTAAGTACTTACAGTAGTGGTCGTAGGTAAATGTATTTTGGACGATTCTGAAAAATCGCATAAATATTTAATAAATATTTTGAGCACAGTAAATAATTTTGCGACAAACGTATCAACGAGACTCGAAAAATAAAAAGAAACTAAAATAAAAAATAGGTATTTGCCTAACGGGTTTAAATTTTTAGAAACGTTAGATCAATATGTCTCGAATTAGCATAAACAATTCTAAAGATTGAATAATTATTTGTAAAATGAGAAATATTTGAAATGTAATCCAAGAAGTCAGAAATCCATAGAGTACCTAAATATTTAATAAAATAAAATAGTAAAAGTAAATTTTATTATTTACGTTAATTTAATATTGCAATAAGCCCCACCAGACGGATTAATCCAAAAGGACTCTGTTATCAGGCAGTGCACGTAACCATCCCATGGACCGGTTTCTGGCTTATTAGCCTTTTTCGGCATGGTACAGGCAAAGTTTACTAAATAGTAATTTAGTAAACTTTGGTACAGGTAACGCACGCTGAGAAATAACAGAAGTCCAGACTCCAGACTCACATTTTGACGTAAATAGTAAAATTTACTTTTACTATTTTATTTTATTATGAGAAATATTTGTTACCCTATACGCGACGCGGGCATATAAGTGCCGCGTTCAAAATTATTGATAAATATGATTTTACAACTTGTATTAATAATTATTCACTATAATGTTGTTTTTATTGTTTTTAATTATTAAACTGACTTAGAAACATAATCAATACAATTATATTTAATACACAATAATGATCGATAAATCACATATATTACTTTTTCCATCGTTTTTTTTCACTTCTTTGCAAAAATAATAATTTTTTAGTAATAATCTAATTGTTTATACATAAATAATTTCACAAATATCACAACAATATCAACAATAAAAACACCGGTTTCAACAAATTTAATATACTAAAAAAGCTTGTAAAAACACAACCGTTCACTCCAAAAAGCATGGAAATGAAATTATAGTTATTATACCTAGTATAAGTAGTATATATTTTATGGCTGAAAATGTATACATATTTTTGTTCGTTGTATTAAATAATAATAATAATAATAATAATATTTATTATACTGCGAGACTATACAATAATTGGTATGGGACTAGTCAAAAGGGAGACAGTAATACAATGTAAAATGAACACTAAAAATATATAAATATTCAAAAATAAAATTTTTGTTATTTTATAGGTATGTACTCAAATATATTCTATTAGATTAAATACAAAAATAAATCACTTTTTATTAAATATCATTGAAAAAAAAATTATCAAATATAAATTAATTATAATGTTTTAAGTTTAAGTTTCTTACAAGGCATTTAAAAAAACCATGGCATAATTTTTAACATGAATTCAGAGGTGGAAAGTGGTTGAACCCAAATTACAATACCTCTATTCAGAAATGAATCTTCACATTCTTTACAGAGTTACAACTGCCCAAAATTAACTTTAAGAAAGCAATATTCTTAGACACCGTCTTTCAATTTTGTTGATTTGCTTATTTTCAATTTTACAGTTTTTTGAAAAATTTTAAAATTGTTAGCCCATTTTAACAGTATGAATTAGGAAGATATGATCGCGTCATCCGCTTAATTTTTTTGTCGCTTCTCTTAAGACAATTTTCTTTTAATCAAATTTTGCATTTATGTACCACTTACAAAATTATTAAAAAGTGTATATATTACTGTATATACTGTATATACTGTATTTACTATTTAAACCCTATTGCAGTTGTTGCACTTCCTATCACTAATATAAGACGTTCCAACAGTGGCGTAACAACACAATGGCCAATTTTTAGACTGGGGCCTTAAAAAAAACTAAGCTAATTAAATATCTTAAATTTTAAATTGAGACATGAAAAATTCTACCACGGGACGAGGCACTCGGGCCCCCCTCGGACTGGGGGCCCATGGTATTTTGCCGGTGTTGCCACCCTATTGTTACGCCACTGCGTTTCAATAAAATTAAGGTAGATAGGTAGATCATTACTGCTTAACAAATCCTTGCTTGATCCTTGCTGACACATGGCGTCCATGGACTATGAGGACATTAATATTCTCTGTTAAATATAATGATTAATTTAATTTTACCTAGCGTTGTGCTTTTCAGTCTGTTCGCGTATCAACAAACATACTAAAATAAATATTTGTTTGCCTTATTTAGTGGTCGTCTTTTTGGCCCCCATTGTCGGTTCCGTGCTCAGTAGTTAAGGTGAACTCTTGGTGGACACATTCGCCGACCAGATTTATCAAGTGCTGGTTTAATTTGTGATGTGATCAGAGGAAACCAATTGGACCTTACCGTTCTGCATGTTTTGTTGCTCGAGACTGTGAGTATTTTTTGAAATTATTATGATTAGATAGTTGTAAATAACTTCGGTTCTTTTATTTGCCGTTATACTTGTTACTTACACCCAATTGTAATGTATATCGACGGAGAAAAAAATTAGCTGCTCTGAGCTCAAAATATCTGACATAACTTCTTTGATATACAGGGTACGTGTTATTGAACTTTGGGGAAAAAAACTGCACTGTTATTTTTGATGTTTTAAAACAAGTACAGCATAAATAAAATTGATTATCTGAAGAAAAAAAAGCTAGTTAAAAATCCGAATAATTATTGTATTTGTTTGAGAACCACTTATAAAAGATTGCTAGCTGCCAACAAATTATGTCTAGCTTCACCATGAATTAATATAATATCATGTCGATAATTTTAGAATTCGAATAAACATGACGACAGCCATGATCTTCTTCGTTGTCATCCATAAGACACACTTCGACACATACACTTAAAATGGGGTACAACTGTTTCCAGTGGCTATCAAACATTTTATTGTGATTTTATTTAATTTAAAGAAATGATCTGAGGATATCTCTGTAAATATTATCACTTTTGATTAGAAGAAATTTGTCATTATAGGTATTTCACTATGAGTTTTTATCTGTTAAATTTTTTTCCTAAAGTTCGCAATACTACCCTGTATATGTCATTATGTTTGTCGACTCCATTTACTCAAATGGACACAATCTTTAAAATTTTTAGGAAATTCTAAGTACATAAGTACAACCCTCGGTACAACCCTTATATAAACAGTAGACCCATTTGTTTGTTTGTTATTTCCATTTTGTTGCAACTGTTTGAGCTTCCTGCTAAGTTTACGGCCAGTACCTACTAATAGCAGGCAGATACTCACTTTACTGTATCCATGAATAAAGTTTAATATTTAGTACATACCGGATGACACAGAAGACATATGTAGGTAACACTCTGTAACTTTGCTATTTAGGAAGTTAACATTTTGAATTTTGGAAATATGTATAATAGTCATTTTCTTGAGTCAATCAAACAATTTCTTCTTCTTCCGGTTTAAGCGGAAGTGATCCAAACTTTGTTATTTAAATTGTACCATGTATATTTTTTTTACCTATTCGATTCGTCTTTAAATTCTCTTTTCAACCATATGTATTGCAACATCGCATTTGTTTTTTAAATTGAAGTTAATAGCCATTTTATTGTATTGTAGCCGTGATATATGAACCTTGGCAGATATTGATGATTATATACAGTGTGGAAAAAAGTCTGGAACACCTGAAATATCTCGCAAAATACGTTTTTCTCTAAGAAACGCTCGAAGGTCAAAAGGTGTTTTAAATTTGTCGTCTTTTGAAATACTTTAATTCTATGTGTACACAACGTACGCCACTGTAGTGGCGTACGTTGAAGAGGCCACAGGGGGCGCCTTTTTTTAAATGACAACCCCTATTTTTTGTTCAATATAATGGAAGAGCGCATTTTTTTGAGTATTGTAGTGTAATAATTTTAATGTTTCATAAAAAAGTTTCGAAAAAAATGCAAAAAGGCGCCTCCTTAGGACTCTTCAACGTACGCAACTGTACAGGGTGTTTCCTATAAAACTATACCCCCCCTTTATTTCGGTCAATTACCACCGATTTTAATTTTTCAGAAACCAATTCAATTATTTACGCCATTTTTATAGCAAATATATAAGTGTCATATTTATTTATAATCAGAAGGACGAGGCGAATCCAAATATGTAAAAATATATAGGATGTTCCACTTAAAAAAACCACACTTTTTTCTGCCCCTCGTATACGGTTGAAGTAGGAAAAAAAGTAATAGCATATTCAAAATCTACGGAATATTCTGTGTTAGACCGGTTTTTGAAAAATTATAATCGGTGGTAATTGACCGAAATAAGGGGGGGGGGGTGGTATAGTTTTATAGGAAACACCCTGTACATAGAATTAAAGTATTTCAAAAGACGACAAATTTAAAATAACTTTTGCCCCCTTCGAGCGTCTTTTTCGGGAAAAATGTATTACACCTATGCGATATTTCAGGTGTTCCAGACTTTTTTCCACACTGTATAGTGTGTCGTGATATCGAAAGACCTCTGGTACGCAACTTTGTGTCTCATATTTTTTTGGGAATAATCAGTAGCTGAACTCGATCTTTCTTATTTAAAAAAAAAAAAATTCAAAACAACCCATGATATCATGAAACTCATAAGCACTCCATTTTGTTATTTGACTTACTTAAAAAATACTTAATTGTCTTTTATTTTTCTACAATACAATAATTGATATATCCTATATTGATTTCTTCAATAAAATTAGTATTTTAAAGATTTGATGGTGCCAAAAAATTGTTGGTAATAGTAATTCCTAATACATCGTATGTTTATATTATGTTTATTACATAAAGCCGTTTACCTTTTGCTCAGTGGGAAAATAAGATTGTATAGATATATAACTCTCACACACGGCATTTCCTGTTAAGTATAAATAACTTACCTTGACTATTCTGGTTTTCATCAACTGAAAAAAAACTAATTAATAATTAAATTCCATTCTAATTTCCCTTTTCAATTTTACAGAAGGTGGTTTTAAAACATATCGATATGTAAATCCTTTTAAGATGGTCAAGTAGATTTGGGCTGGTAATGTCTTGTATACATATAATAAATATTTGTTTAAGCTAAAATAACACAATTCTTGGAAAAATCATTCAGAGCTTACCTTGGTTTGTTCATTTTATCATTCTGACTAGGTACGTACGTTTTATATGTTGAGAAATGAGAAACGCGAAGCGAGAAACTCCTCTTAAAAATGTAGGTATACCTAGCTGATTATCATTCTATTTCTAAGACGTGAGCTAATTGCATTGCAAATGTTAAATGATTGTTTTCTGCAACTTAAAATCTCTATGATAGAAATGATAGGAATACCGTTAAAAACAAGTGGAATTTTTTTATTCTCTTTAAGCGTCTTTTTAATTAATTGTTAAACATAATTTTTTTTAGCAATACTTGTCCTACCCATGTTTATTCAAATTAAGTTAATGTAGTGTAGAAAATATTGCGCTTTTATTTTTAACATAAACCCAACGCTTGTCGACTTACGACTTGCCCACCTTGCCCTGAACAGCATCAGCTGCAGTTATAGTGCATATTCAACCAAGAAGTGGAAGAAGGTACATTTGAGTTTGAGTTGCAGTAGTTGCACAAATAATGCACATTTTCTTTGTTTCGTCTCCAGCAGTATACGGGATACCACAAAGTAAACTTCATAGTGCACACTGCACATGCGTGAGAGCTGTACATATTTACCAAACATCTGACTACTGATGGCGGTGTTGCCAAACTGATTGAGAAGTCGCTAATGAACAGATGCTTGTTTTTTTTTAACTTACAAATCTATCTTCCTTTTACATTTCTACTTCATGTTTCACAATAGTCGAAAAGCGTATTTTGGTAATTTTTAACTTAACGTATCTACTGTATAAATTTCGTTTTAAGAAATTTAGCATATTTATAATAATTAAGTATTGGAGAATGATTTGTCTATCTACAGTCCTGCTCACTTTATTTATCGACAACTTTGTTTCTTTTATTAGATTTTTGTTTTTATTAGAGTGTACAGTAAACATGACTTGCAGTGACTTCTACCACCTGGGATTTTCTTTTCGTCATTTACCAATTAAACGGGTCTGCCACAAATTGTTTATACTTACTAAAAATAAGATACAAATAAATGGTTTTTGTTGTACTTATCAAGAATTGTTTATTTGTCGCGTAGTTTAAAATCTACTTGGTGGACTATGAAACTGTGTTTATTTTAAAATCTGATGTTTACGATCTTCTTATAAACAGTAGTAGTAGGTATTATAGTACCGATTGACTTTCATTTCAACACACAGTGATCTCGTTTCACTTGTTAATAGTTCTGCGATGTATACGCTGTATACGCAGGACCATAGACATATATCCTATGTCTATGCGCAGGACTATGTAATTTTAGGTTAGAGTTGTGTAGTTGATATACCTACCCGTCGGAGGATACAGTAGTAGTCAGTGATACTTCAGTCATTTATCTCCACTAAATTGCTATAATATAGTAGTAAACTAGACTTCATTTTTCTACGGCAGATAAAAAATTACCGACAAAGGAACACGTGCGGCGGCTTGTTAGAACGTTAAAGAGGCCGCCTTTCTGCTTTGTAAATGCGGCATTTTTTCCCTGCTTAAGAAATATGAACTATAGTATATAATGATATTGAATAAAAAAGCAGTACCTACTATAATTTCGTTAAGCATGTTTATTGAAATTTACACCAAAATTGTCTTCCAGTAAGATATTATAAAGTGATTGAAAGTTGTGAGTCGCGAAATAAAAAAGCTAGTTATGAGTTATCTGTGCCACTTATTCGTTTTCATAATATATACCGTGGCTATGAAAATTGTCATGCAACATATGCGCCTCTTTGTATTTTGGCAATTACTATTTTAAATTTGTAATGAGGTAAACTGATAGTAATCAAAACTAAAAATCACTTTGTTTCAGAAAAATACCACGTAACTGTTCAGTTTTTTCACCAATAAAAAAGTGCAAAAAACCAACATTGCGAATTTTGTAGAAAAGCTTCCGGGTTCTTTTCCGAGTAGGTAGCTAGATTATCTTGAATGCTTGACGTTTCGACCATCTTGTCATGGCCTTCTTTGAACGCGAAATGACTTTCATTTCATGTGTACACAAGATAACCGAAAGGTCAAATATTCAAAATCATTAAAGCAGATTTCTCTACAAATCATCACCTCTGGAAAATAATCGAAACGACGAAACGTAACACAACACCCCTTTTTTGAAAATGTAGGTTTGATGTAGGTACCATTGGTCGATGTCGATCCCGTTTTAAATCTCCTGAGCCACCCTGTATATCATTTATATAATTATGGCGATGCCATTTAACCTTTGCATATTTTTTTATGAAGAAGCGTTTTGATAAAAAAACCCCGTTGAGCCCCGTTTGCATTCGCATGACTTATTTGCTCTGATTATAGCACACTGTACATTCTGTCATGCAAAGGCTGATAAAACTGACAACATCGCTCGCTGGTCGCCTTCCTCGGTCCTGTTCTGTGCTTGTGCTCGGTCCTTTCTTACTCGCCGATCGCTAAACTCAAAAGTCTGTTGTTGTGTTGAGTTTGCGACGTACGACGTGCGCGAATTTAATATTTAATGGTACTATCAAAAACTGTTGTCGTTAACAAGTGGCTGTTGCTAATGCTAATATCTTCCTAGTATTAAATTAGCTAGGTGTGACTGTTGTTTATATTATGGATGGTCTTCGATTAGCTATACAGTAAGTAATTTTTATACTTATTAACTGGTTTTAATGATCTATGATTTATTGTCTTGATTCAATTAAAGGCTCAATGATTTCATGCCCACCCAATTACTTTTTATTTGGGACTAATCGAACGGTTAATTCTGTTAACGACAATCCATTTGAACGTTAAGTTTTATTTAACCCAAGCACGTGTGTATAACGTTCAGTTCCTGTTTCCATGTTCTGATTACTTAGGTATTTTCATAATTGTTTATGGACTCTTACATATTCCAGTGAGGTAAGGCCTGCTTTGAAAATCTAAAATTAGAGAAATAATTTTGTCGCGCTCATTAACTGCTGATATGAAAGTGCAGTGTACCTTTTAAAAATAAACACGTTACGTATGATATATCGTACTGTTCCAAGTAAACAAAACAATAAACAACTAAAGTATATATTTACGATGTTTAAGAAATAATCAGTTGTTTATAGTTAAACACGATTTTTTTATTTTAAATTTTAATTAATTACTGCCAAAGTTATTACCTACATTATCTTGTGATTTTTCAAAACTTTTCAGTAGGTACCACACGATTTTTAATATGAAACATATATTCCTTCTGCAAGAGTTTCCACGTGTGGTAATCTTCACATTCGTTTTTAGTGCAGTCATTGAATAAAAAATAATTTATTATATTATTATTTTTTACTCAATGGTGCAGTGTAAACTTAATTTTTCCTTTAGCCAAAGTCGTCGCCACGAAAAGATTTCTTTAAATAACTAATCCTCGCCGTTCAGATTGGAAACCTTTTTTACGAAAATTGTTGTTATTAAAATTATTTTATTATAAGTCGGCATTTTGTGCTAGTTTCTTCCGTCTTTGAATTTATTTGAAAACGGTACATTTAATTGACGCATTGAAAGATACAAAAAAGTCGATAAATGGTACAGGAAATAACACAAGCACATCGATTTTGTGAAAAAACAGAGGCGTACCTTTGTTGTAAAATGAAATAATTTTTGGCTAGCCCGTACGCACGCCCCTGTATTCTTGATAAAAAAATTGCAGCTACTATCCGAAAAAGAATACAAAACAACCTATTTATGCTAAATTTCAAAAAGCTATCTTTTGTTAATATAGAGTTATGGTCAATTATTTTAAAAAAATTTTCATCTTTAACACCCTGTAGATCTTAAACGAAGCAGAATTCGACCATAGTTTATAGGGCAAAATGTCTTTATTTTACGCTGAACTAGCTCCTGCTATTATAAACTGGACCACCCTGTATATAGGTCGAGCTCGGCAAAAGTGGTAAATTACGATGTGATTTCGATTTCAAGAAATATACAGTTAGAGTACAAACAAAATCATATGCGCATTTCAATTAATAAGGACAAAGAGTAAATATTCTAAGTACGTGTTGTCGGTAAAAATATGTAAGATGGGAAAATAAAGTAGGTATACAGGGTATAATTAGCCACCCCCCCCCCTACAGTCTTTATTTGAAGAAATACAGAAACATTTTATTTACAAAAGTAGCATTACTTTTCCTGAATTTTAATAATCTGCCAATAAAACAAACAAATTACATTCACAAAATGGCAAAATTCTATAAACAGGGATTTTTTTAATGGAACACCCTATTATGTTATTATATTTTTGAAATACTTTTAGTTTTCTAATTTCAAAAATATATAGTCTATATACATATATTTAGAATAATATCCAGTAACCCATGGGTTAAAAGAGACAATAAAAAATGTATTATGTTTTTACATCGGTACATTTTTATTTGGATAACTGGAGAACGGATAGTTTAAATATAGACTTATTACCTATATGTTTTTGAAATCAGAAAATTATAAGGATTTCGAAAATATAGTTGTATATGGTGTTCCATTAAAAGAACTGTCAGTTTAGGTATAGAATTTTGCCATTTTGCGATTGTCATTTGTTTGTTTTATTGGCAGATTATTAAAACTCAGGAAAAATACTGAAACTTTTGTATATAAAATTTGTCTGTATTTCTTCAAATACACTCTGTATTTAAGCTAATTATAAGGAAAAACTGTGTATGTACATATTTACAAAATTTATTAAACAATATATATCTAATAAATCATTATTTTTTACGAGTATTATACGATACCACAATCGCAATATATTCGAAATTCTCAGGTTTAAAAGAGTGATACATGAGCGCCGGAAGGGTCAAATATAGGGGAGGGGGGCAAAGTAAAATAAATTAAAAATTTTACATTTTTATTATTAAAAATACACATATATCCGGTTATAAAAAATAAACTTGCTATGTTTCTAATCGGAAGCTAAACTAGAAGAAGAAAACTAGAGCGACAACAAACGAACAAATACGCGCGGGTGTGTCATACGAAATGCCGGAAATGCGAGGGAGACGGCGCGACGCATGCTGCATCATGCAAGGTTGTTATAGTTGTCATTTTGAAATCAGGAAATAACATATTATTTTATTGGGTGTTATAAAATATTTAATAAAAAAAACTAAATTTTATACTACGTCGACGGTTCGATTTATTATTTAATCTTCTTCAGAAGACAGAAAAAAGTTCGAACATTCGAATGTCTTTACTTACTCTTTGTAGTCCTGAATAAGATTTAAAAATAAATCGAAACGTCGGCGTCGACCTAGTTATAAAAGATTAAAGACACGATTACTTAATTAAAATGTTTAGTATTTTCAGTTTTGTTATGCTTCATGATTTATATTGAAAATTGTAATTTTATGACATAGTTATAAACAAAAATCAAGGGTGTTCAATTTTCCTGGGATGGCAAATGCCCTGTTTTGCCTCCCCCCTTCCGGCACCCATGGATATGACGATCAAAATATTTTTGCTCTGTTATTTCGTAATGTTTTCCACCATTTCATTTATTTGATAAAAATCGGTATTGCTTTCAGTGTGTGCTGAAATATACAGAGTGACCACTGCGAGGACCACTGTTTATCTTCTTGCATAATTAGGCAGAATTGTGAGAATTCGTTTTCGTTATTTTTCTTATTTTATTTTCCTAATTTTTTTCCTTTTTGATACTTTTACAATTATTATTCATAAGAATTTTATTATACTTCTACAAAAACATATATTATTATCATTATTCTCTAAAATATTTCCTTCCTCGGATAGAAGCCGAATATGCAATGTTTTGTACTTGTGGCAAGTAGATCCAACCAAGAATTTCATCGCAAAATTATTTATGTAGCAAATTATCTATGTGCACAATCGCAGTTATTTACAAGATACAGTATAGTCATTTTGATATGGTCGACTTCAGTTTTGTAAGACACATAAAAAACCGGCGGCTTGTTTGATGCCCATAAAAACTTCAAACAAGCCGGCTCTTATGTGCTGTATAGATATGACACAGACTTTACCAGAATGCTGCACAGTGTGGCTGTGTTATTGGTAAAGATTTATAAAAATCATATTTTTCTTATAATTTAAGCCATATTCTTTTTTATTAAGTGAATGAATATCATCGTAATTTGTTTCAAACAAAGTAAAATTACAGATGTGGAGTAAAGTTTAATGAAAAATTTTGCGGCAAAATGTACAGGGTGATTCCCTCGGTGATTCCTATAACATTCTCACCCCAATTTTTTGTTTTGTCTTTAGAAATCAAATAAAAATGTTTAACGGAATTTATAGTATTTTTTCCAAGAATTCCGAAAATTTCAACAAAAAAATCAATAACTGGGAAAAATAAGGCAAGGTTTTTTTAAATGAAACATCCTGTATATATATTTATAATTTTGAGAAAAGATTTAAGTTCTCTTTCCAAAAATATAACATAACGTACACATTTTCCTCATATTTAGTAAAATACTGATAATAATAATTATTGAAATAATTTAACATTAAGTTGGCTTAGAATGTTTTTTGAACTCGTTACCTATTTTACTAAATATGAAGGTTATGTTATATTTAAGGAAAGAGAATTTTAATCTTTTTTTCAAAATTTTAAAAATATACGGGCGTTCCATTTAAAAAATCATTACCTTGTTTTTTACCACTTTTATTTGACTTTCAATTGTTTTTTTATTGAAATTTTCGAATTTCTTAGAAAATATACTTACTATAAGTTACATTAAACATTTTTATTTTATTTCCAAAAACAAACCAAAAAATTGGGGTCAAAACGTTATAGGAATCACCCTGTACATTGTTGATAGAAATACAAGGAGCAAAAATAAACAAGTTAGTGTTTTATAACAACGTATATGCTTCTAGCTCAGCTTCTAGTAATATAACGAAATTATTTGAACCGCGTCCTTTATGTCTCCAGTTCCAATGCTTTCTTAGATAACTGACCAACCAAGAAACACCTATTCCTACCAACGACATCGATCAATAGCCCGAGTGACCCACCACGTAGCGTCATCGAAATGAATCCACGCCTTCTGCTAAACGCACAAATAGAGCTCGGACCAACAGATTTTCTTTTGTTTGTGAAATTAATTTCAGATTTTCGTATTAAGAGATTTTTTTATTTAAATGCATACTAAGCCGTTATTTATTGATTATTTTTTGTTAATTAGAGTGATTTCTGAAGGATTTTCTGGATAATTTTCTACTTTTTATATAATAAAATTAAGAAAACAGCTTTGCTGCGGAATGTGAAATTATGTTTTCTTCAATTGTATGTAACATTTTTTATCATAAGATAAATATTTAATTTACACCACCGAAACTTCTAATACGGTGTTAATAAACTTATTTCGCAGTGAAGCGGACCCTTAAAACGGTAAGGGTAAGTAAGACCTATTCTTGCGCCCACTGGACATTTGGATTCTCCACAAATTTTATAATTTGCGTGTGTAATTTATTACTTGAGTTGGTGCATTGTTTTTCAATTATCCCGATTGCGCGTCATGCTCGTATGCATGCGTGACGAACCTGTAAATAGATTTCTTTAATTTTTTCAATAAATTCTTGAAAGAAAAATTAGACAAGCATACAAAAAAAAGTGGTCTGTTATTTTGACTAGACCAACTTATCTTCATGTATTTTGGCGCGCTGAATTCGATTCCGGAGTCAGAATTGCTCCATCACCCTCCAGTTTTTTTTAAATTGTGGCTCAAACAGAGCAATTTAAGGGTAGTTTTCGACAAAAAAAAAACTAAAGTTTAAAAGCGTTTTAGAGCCGTTTGCACCGTCCCATTTAACGAAAGATTAAAATTAAACTTCACGTAAACACTGTCATAAGCTTTGCACCGTCATCTAATCTTTCGTTAAATTGAGTTAATCTAACTTTAACTTAATCCCCCAAAGTTGGTCCGTTAAAAATTTAAGCCTGTTAACTTAACCTTACATTTTGTAAATGAAATAATAATCAATATAATCGATATTTTGTATTGCCGTGCCGTCTGTCTGCCGTCACTTTTTTATTCATTTTGCTGTACAAAAGAGTGAACTAGAATGAATTCATCAGACGATGATATCTTTAATGACGATTTGGATATATTGGATATTATCGATTTTGGATTTCCTCGAAGAATTTTCCAAAGGAATGATCACTTCGAAAATTCATTCATTATTTTTGATAATACCCATCGTTGGTATGAAACATTGGAACAAAGTGGCAGCCTCCTGTGACCTGCTGTACACTGGGAGATTATTTTAAATTATGCAACCAGCTTTTTATATGCGTTTAAATAAATAAATAATGACTCTGTGTCTCTAAAGGACGAAGTTACCCTTACAGATTCTTCTCCAACATTTAGCCCCAATTCTTCTATTTGTTCTTGTATAATTAATTAACATCAGGGGCGAAATGTTTTGTTTTGAGAGATCCTATTCATATCCAGAGCTTGAAAGATGTGCGTCAGGAAACTGTTTGTTTCCTGCTTAAAACAGACTTTTTAATCGTAAAAAAAATTGTTTAGTTAAACATTTTCGAAATATATGTATAATTGTTTGTTGTGTTAAGAACTCACTGAAAGGCTATTTTTAAATCAAACCACTCATTGAATGAAAATTTTTAAATAGGTATGTACGACGATATAATATATTTTTAAGATGTTAGTATTAACAGACCAGATTTAATGGTTACAAAAAACAATCTATGAACATCTGGATAGTACAATTTAAATAAAGCGTTTAGCAATATCATGTTGAAAAAACTGAAGGTTGATTACATGATTTGATTATATCCAGAAAATAAAAAGTTAATCATAATCACAAATAGACTCATAATTTATTTGTATGCGAAAGTGGTGTAAATATTTTTGGTAATATGTTATTAATAATTCGTTTATTATCGTACTGACTATGACATTGCTATACCGCGTTTTATAAAAAAAATAATTATACACTACTTACGTTCAATTTTATTTAAAAACATGATAATTATCACTAAGCGGCTTATAATCTTGTAGTGAAATACCTAGAATACCTAACTTTATGTGTGTTTAAGTCCGCCTATTTAATTTGCAGTTAATCCGATTGGACCCAATCAGGCCGGTTGAAGGTACTTAAAATTAGACACACGCCATAAATCCCAATAAGTATTCAAGGTGACAATGTCCTTTTGTTCGCCACATCCAAAGCAAAAAGTTAATGAGCGAGTTTCTTCGTTTTCATTTAAAGCTCGAATCGGGTTCAAAAACCCTGTTTTTATTGTCTGCGATCGTTGTATACAATCGTGCACAAAAGCATAGCTTGCGAAAGAGCTGATAATTCTGACATATTTAACAAAATTTTTGTTAGAGGAGAGGTCAAGATGGCAGAAATAAGGATACATGAAACTTTTTATCGCTGTTTTAGGGAATTTAGGTTAACCGTGGTTTAGAATTCAAGCATCCAAATCCAAATTTTTATCCGCCAAAGTTTCGTTTGGGAATGTTTGCAAAACATTTTTTTCCCAAATTGGGAGGAAAGTTGAGTTATAGATTTGTTACTTTTGGGTTTTTTATTTAAATTCTCAACGAAATTTTAAATTTGTCGATTAGTTTTCCTACTGATATGAAGAAAATGGTTTGCAAATATTTTCAAAAAAACAGGTGTGGAAAACTTTGATAGTACACCTTGAAGAGTGCTCCTTAGTAAGATACCGATGGCTAATCTAAATTTCACTGCGCTGTTTGCTTCATTCTCCAATAGCCTGACCAAAAAATCGTTCGATGGATTAAATTTTTTTGGGAACCTTGAAATTCATACAGTAACAAATCCCAACAAAGAGCAAGGCTAATGAAAAATATGCCATAAAAAATAAGGTAATGAAATGACAATACCGTTAGAGCAACAATGCATCATTTTCGGTGTCTGGCAGATACTTTTTTTTATGAATCAAATATAATGACTCGTTCTTGTGGTAATTGCATAACGGATGGGTTTTCTATACTACGTTCAACTGATTTGGTTTATTGAACTTTTGTGTATGATTCTCGGTATGATTCCCAGACACGGTTTTTTTATAGATAATGACATTGCAAATTACACGAACCCACGCCTTTGATTATTTTCCTGTGGCTAGCAGTTCTATAAAGCTGATAGTGCGAATGTGTCAATGTGTAGATTTCCACGTGGGTGGATGGTATGTAGACCACTAATGAATGGCGGTGGTCATTAGAAAAATGATAACTCCATCCGTATGAAGTATTGCATGATATGAAAAAAAAAAATAGAAGCTTTAGTTTTTAGGGTTTATTTGTGTAATCCGTAATCCGTGTAATCGATCGTAAGCACATTTTGTGAAAAAAATTCCTGGGCATAACACGAGTATAAACATGTAAGGGTTATTGGTTATATTTTAACCCCCCTTTATCTCGTCTATTTTTGATAATTCGAAAATTTTCGTAGGTACAAAAGTTATAGCATCTTAGTAGTAATGCCGTCAGAATTCGGATTCAGAAAAATAATTGAATGTTGTTTAAAGAAGGTATAGGGTGAACATTTGTTTTTTTTCAATGAAACACCTTGTATATTATTACATATCTGGATAGCGATTTTTCCTCTGATTTCAGCTATATAGTTTGACTATTTTATTTTCAATACTTTCCGAGGTATTTAAGTTTAAAATAAAAATGAGGTTATTATTAATAACAATTTTTTTTATTAAAAAATAATCAACAGTCAACAAAAATAAAAAATATATCTATTGCAGAAATGCCGTTATGCTCAATGCATTATCTGTATCTTTTTTTAAATTTTCAATGTCGCTTAGAATAAGTCTTCTTTTTCTCTATTAAGGGTATTAATTTCTTCTATAATTTCATTTTTGATGAATATTATTGGATCTTGTGGAATAAACTTTATTTTTTAGATAACCCAAAGAAATGTATCCATAGGCGTGAAGTCAGGGCTGTTAGCAGGAGGCCAACTAATTACTCCTATCCATACAGGATAATTGTTATTCAGATAATTACAAACCATCACATATATTGAAAATATTTCATATTTTTCTTGTTCTGTGTAACCCATTTTATTACGATATAGCCGAAAGAAAAACGGCTAGCGATACAAAATGTTTAAGATCAAAACAATTACTTTAGGGACTATCTCTCAAACAAATTAGCATTTTGTTTTATCGTCATGGCTAACTTTTTAACTTTGCAAACATTTTTGTCGACTCATACTGATTTTTATTTTAAACTTATATATCTCGGAAAGTATTGAAAATAAAATAGCCAAACTATATATAGCTGAAATCAGAATAATAATCACTATCCAGTTATGTAATAATATACAGGGTGTTTTATTTAAAAAAACTAAATGTGTAACTTCTTTAAACGACATTCAATTGTTTTTCTGAATCCGGTTTCTGACAGCATTACCAAGATGCTATAGCTTTTGTACTTACGAAAATTTTCGAATTATCAAAAATAGACGAGATAAAGGGGGGTCAAAATATAACCAATAACCCTGTACAACCGGTGTGAAGTATGTTCGACTTCGGATTTGTAAGACACATAAAAAACCGGCGGCTTGTTTGATTCCCATAAAAACTTCAAACAAGCCGCCTCTTTTTATGTGCTGTATAGATATGACACAGACTTTACAACATGTACAAGGGTTTCTCAAAAGAATGAAATATGTCCATTTTAATAAAATTTGACGGGTTTTCAGTTTTGCCTTGTTTGATTCCCATAAAAACTTCAAACAAGCCGCCTCTTTTTATGTGCTGTATAGATATGACACAGACTTTACAACATGTACAAGGGTTTCTCAAAAGAATGAAATATGTCCATTTTAATAAAATTTGACGGGTTTTCCGTTATTGTTGTTGCAAAACTGATTGACGGTTTTTTTCAAATATTCTAGTTGGTAAAGCTTCGAAAAAATTTGCGACACGATATTTTAACACAACGTATTAAAAAAAATGATAAATTTAATGTTTGTGAATGTTTTTAATACCTATGGGAAAAATAATTGTCCTTCGTGGGCCGTGGCGTTCCTCGCGATAAATTTGGACTCTCCATTTCTCAGGTTGTTGAACTATGAAGAATTATGTTAGCGATAAAAATTATGACTGTTTTATGGTTTACGTAAAACAATTCAATGATTATATTTTGATAAATATGGTGATATATGGTATGGAAGTACGGGAATTATTACTTTTGTTAACTACTTTTACAGGTTTGATTGGTATACAGTTGAATCCAGTTCTAGCGAACCCGTTTGAAACGAACCGTCGGTGTATAAAATTTTGCCAACCCGACACCTTCATATTTATTGAGCATATTTCCACTAAATTTGTATCAAAATCTTAGAAGCGCTTTTAAATTATCACGAAATCGATAGTTGTTGAACTAATATGTAATTCTGTTGAAATTGGATTTTTTCCCAACTACGTACATAACTCATGAGTAATAAGTCATATCATTATGACCCATTCATCTACCAAATTTAATCGAAATATTCTAAAAGTTTTCACGAGGCTTCTCCAGTATACGGAAAAGGCGACAGACAAACACTTGAATTCAGCAACGTGATAATTCCGTTAAGACCTCAATGTTAATTTTTCCCACAATCGCAATACCTACATACTTCCTTCGTTGATGATTATGTGTGTGCGGAAGTAAAAATGGGGACACAGAACACAGAACGGAAGAGAGAAAAAACCATTATGCTTATACTTGAAACCCCACCTAAGATGATTTTAATTCAAGTGTCTGTAGAGTGACTGCGAGTGTACCAACACAGGTGGCTAACCAGACGCGAGCACATTAACCACCGGAGGCAAAATGTGGCCATCGACATCCTCTTGAAGTCAAGACATACACTGAACTCAAAACACTGTTGACCTTGAATTATGTTTTTACTTTCAAGCGGACAACGGAAACAAGATATGTGATATACTGATATTAATATGGCAATTTATATCGTCCAGTTAGTAGAATTGTGAATAATTATGAATATGCAAAAAGCGTGCATTCATACAATGTTTGCATTCGGTTTTAGATTTAATTTACCACGTATGGATTTTTAGCTGGAACATCGTTACATATGCACTATTGGCATGGCGAGTTAGAAAAGAATCAAATTATCAATGCCTTTCTTGGAAGCGCCCTCTGAAGCGCCCAATTCATCGTCTTTTCTAAAGAATTAGATTGAAACTGACCAAAACCACTTTTGTGTTTATAAACGTTACCTAGGCTCCAAGGTACTCAAATGAAACGGTAGTTTTCAGTTTTCGCATAAGGGAAGAGATCTAATGCTGATACTATTTCTGCTACTTTTGCTTGTGAAATCATGCGCAGAAAGTAAGTCAAGAAGTTTTCGTACATAGAGATAAGTATTTAGGACACTCAATGAAAGGTATTTGGTTGTTAAGTGGTTTATTTAAGCATAGAAAAAGTACCTACATTGATATTATGGTCTTCATATTTTCGTTAAAGTAATCCATCAATTATAACGCTTGAATAACTTTTGAGATCGTGAGCAAAGTGGTCTACTATAATAATACCACTTTGAAATACTTCCCAGCTGATATTACTTTGTTTCCATTCCATCATTGAGCAATATGCTATGCATTCATCGCAATCCAGTTATTTTGCTGGTATAATATAAGAAATACAATACAAGTTAGGTAGATATATAATTTCTAAGAACTTTATTATTATTTACTCAATGACCAAACTTACCTCTGTACCAAAATGCTTCCTAAGTCCTAAGGGAGCTGCAGGTCCCTAAAGTGGGCCCCTGAACATAGGTTTTTATTTATTATCTCCAAAAATGCTCAAGTTAAAGAAATTTAGTACAACCACTAAAATTTTACCAAGGATAGGTAGGCTGTAGGGGTGGGGGCAAAAATGAGAAAATCACTTGACACGTACCTACTACACTTTTGACAACAATTTTACTCGAAAACGGTGCCTCCGATCGAAGTTACACGAGAACATTTCCATAATTTAGTCAAACTAAAAAAACTCAAAAAAATTACAAATAAAAAAGTTTTGGTCATTTTTATACCCTCCACCTATATAGCTTGACCTACCCTTGGTAAAAATTTTGAGATGATATTCACCTCATTTTATTAGGCTTTAAAGAGTCTAGTGGTTGTGCCAAATTTCAAACATATTTCAACTTGAATATTTTTGAAGATAGTAAGTAAATAAAAACCATTTTCAAGGGCCCATTTTTAGGGGTCCACAGCCCTCTTAGGAAGCACGTTGGTACGGAGGTAAGTTTGGTCAAATCTACCTACCGTTTTGTGCACTTATTTCTGAGAAGTATGTATTATCGTTGATTGAATTATTTAATAATAATTTTCTTTGTATTTCTTTACTTAATGATGTATGAGTATTTTATGTTTTCTTCAATCGCCGATGAATTTGAAATTGTAAGTTTAGGCATACTTGCGTCGTTAGGGCTTCACAAGGTACATTGGATATAAATAAATGTAAAATGGTAAAACTTAGATTCCACAGAACTTTGGTATAATCTGCTCCAAGACCGTCCATGTTGAAAAATGTTCACATTACCATACCCACTCCGCATAATTTCAGAATAAGGAAGTAATATTTATACAAATTTGAGTAAATGTATTCAAAATTTCGTCACTCTGTCAAACGTTTATTGTTTATTAACAGTTGCTTAACATCTAACGGTTCAGTGGTGTTTGTTTACATATGAAAATGTGCGAAAGGCCATTATTTTACCCAACCACATAATTAATATGCAAATATTTTGCTATTATATGCTGTAAATAAACAATGCGAATAAAACGTTGCTAATGTGGTAATAAACCTGTCCCGCTAGAATTAAAATACAGTTTCAAGTCATGACCAGACGATTTTACAAAAAAATATTATTTCTCTGGCCTTTGGCCAGTTCCTAGTAACATTCCAAAAGCTATTTAGATTTCTATATAATGTATAAATAAATTAGGTATCTGTTTTGCATCGCCGTCTTTTTATTGAGATTCCACGATGTACAACATTTTCAAATGTACAAAGCACCAGCTAGTTATATTCATATATAAATTTACAATACACCAGTAATTTGATTTTGATTAAAGATACATAGGTATTGATTGGATTAAGGGACCTTGAAATGTTAAGTCGAACAACAAAATTTTACAATATCATAAAAAAAATTCTTTATACATATTCTTCTATTGTATGTAAATGTTTTTCTTGTTATACGAGTATATAGATATAATATTTATGTACCACATCCAATTCATTGTGTACCACCCGCCATACGGGCGTTTTCATTTACTATAATAAAGGGGTCGGACCTGGATAATACCAGATATTTCTTCATCACAATATACTCTTACTATACAAACTTAAATGAGCAAGCAGATGTGCAAACTGCAAACATTTCATATTATTTTAAAAGTGTGGCATAGCAATAAAAACTAATTTTCCTGTGCCAAAAAACTGTCCAAGTTAAATGATTATGGGATCCAATGGTCTCTTCGTAAATATAGCTAAGCCCAATTGTCTAATTTTTCGTGCATTCGTTTCATAAATCAACACATTTTCTATGCCCCTTATGTAGCCTTATTTATTTTAAATGATACTGATTCTATAGAATTTAATTATCAAAGAAAAGGGGTAGTCGAGAAACAGATATTTCTAGATTCAAATCGAACATTTGTCAGAACCATCTGCTTTCATTTCCTTTTGAAAATAGCCCATATGGGTCAATCCCCAATTGCCACTGTATCGGAACTACTGACACGTCCTTGAAGGTAATAACTAAACGCCTTTGTATATTTTGTGTTAATTGTGTTGACCGATTTACGCTATTGCACCTATAATGGCCAAAAAATTTGAAGCAGTTTTTGTATGGTTCGTTTTCTTTGCGCTTTTCGTTATCGATATACAGGATCTTGTTCAGAATAAGCGTAAATATTATCTTAAAATTATGCAAACAATGTTATCTTATTATTTTCTTCTCATGCATTCTTTACAGTTTACGGATAGTGTGAATCATGGAATAAGCGAGTCCTGATTCACGAGATTCACGAAGACAAATAAATATTCTCACGACAAAAAAGGAACTCGCAGCCGTGGAAAATTGTCGGACAGATTCCCACATTTATGAAAGAGAACAAAGATGAAGATGGTAATAATTACAACAGTAGTTAACAACATTGAATGCTAATGTTTGACTTTATAGATAATTGAATTCATTAGGTTTGTTCCTGCTTGTTAGAGTAATTTCACGGGTTTGATCAAATCTACGGAGCATGCAATGAACACGGATTTGACTTTGTTTCATTTTGGATATAATAATGCGTTTGTGTGGATTCCATAAGGTGGAATAGATATGTTAGTCCTCTTGTGTTTCATAGATTTTTATACTATAGATTAAACTAAATTTCGGCGAGGTATTTTGCATGTATTAGATACCTACATTGTTTATGTTATCCAAAAATAGTTGCATTTGTTAAATCCAAATTCGCATGCTTGTCACATCGAACACTTAAGATAAAAGTAATATATTTTTTATTAGAGTATTACTCATCTTAATTTAATATTATCAAATCCGATTACTGGATTACTGAGGAATAACCGAAATGTTTTGAAGTAGGTAAACAAAATGAAAAGTAATATTTAGAAAATATATGGAATGTCCGATCAAAATAATTAAAATATAAATAATAATTTTGTTTTGCCTCCATACAGTATAATAATAATAAACTTATAAGTTGGTTCGTCTATTTTAACTTCCTTCCGTACTAGCCACCTTTCCAATAAATAATGTGGTCATTATAATAATAATTGTATTTTAATAACTATTAACACGATTTAGTTTAATGAGTACTTTACTAAGTACACAAATATTAGTTTTTACTTTCATATTAAATTTGTCTGCATCCACTGTATAGAGGAAATAGTTCTTTCTTAATGACAATATAATTATCGCATATTTAGATACATTTTAGCCCAAATTATAGACATTATCGACACATTTAAACATCCCGTACAAATCGGACAAAAATGTACGCAATTTCATTTCAATTAAAACGTATTGTACTTGATAATGGTAATCGAAATACAGGGTAATTAAGCTCTCTCCGTCTAGGGGTGATAGAAATGTCTAAACATTTTTCCTAAATTGGTTCATAAGGCAGCTACGAGCGACAGCTCTTTGTAATCACGTCTTACCCTTTTGGGCAAGAGAGACAGTTATTTAATAATTCGAAACGTCTTAAATAAAAAAAAATTGAATTGGACAATTTATTAGTCTAGCAATGTAAACGAATTTTTATTTAAATATTTTGGTTGGCAGAGCTAGGTGGTGGTGGGGACTAATTTTTACCATATTTTTGGCACCCATGCACAGTTTTTCGAGAATTTATTTCTAATGTCACGTGTTTGATGCCGGGACGTTCCTCGACAATATTTGAAATATTTTCCTCTATTCGTATGAGGTTCTAACATTTCTCGGCTTTCCAGCTCCTCTACAGTACAGTTGCTAGTTAAATATTTTCTGTTATGTTTTGTTATTTATTTTCTGTTCTGTTTCTGGACATTTTTGCTGATGTATAGTAGAAGAACAAAAAATCAGTGGTAGGAGACCGCAGTCTTTTAACAGGTTTGGGCGAGCAGTTTTGACTGAATAAGATTTATAAAATCCATTTGCATTCTGACAATAGAATAGAAGCGACTGTAAAACAAATAAGTATGAATAATATGAAGAAATTAAAATTGTAAATATTCAGAATTGATTTTTAATTTTTATTCTGTGTTGCTGTTAATCCACTTTATAAATATTTATTCAGTCACATACCTTATACCCATTATTGGTATGTTAAGGAAATTTGCAACTCTAAATGGAATTTGTATCTCTTGTTTACTCGAGAAGATTTTGAAGCGTAGAAGACCTGTATACGAAATGTTTGCAAGCAACCCAACAGAAAACAGGGAACACAGAGAGCGAAAATTTCCTCTGGGCCCCCATTTTCGGGGGTTAATAATAGCAATAAAAATTGAATTTTTGATCGAAGCAATCGGTTACCTCCCTTTTTCTCTTGTAGATACTGCTGCAGTTTTAAGAAAGCAACTATCCGGAGTCGGAGGCTTATTCTTAAAAATTAAAAAAAAAAACAATCTTTCTTGTCCCCTAAATCAGTTTTAACGTTTGTTTTAAAATTAGATTGTTTACCAATTCAGCTATGAACAATTGCTCGCTTAGTGTGCTTTAATATAGCGAACCACCGGTGTGTTTTACTAATCAACTAAATAAAAACAAACAGGACTAAATAGAAGTAGGTCACAATTTTTAAGCGCGTGTACATTATTAGTACAGCGGGTGGCGTTCAGTCTCAGTCGTTAATTATTTCAGTCCTTTGAAGTACGAATTGAATCACGACGTTTTCATGGGTGCTTGAGCGTGAAAAAAGGTATTAAAGTTGGGCGGATGGCGGATGAATAAAATAATGTATGGATATAGCATTTCCAGCGAATGATTAATTAGGTGAAACAAATTTAAAATAGGTTGCACTGCGTTTGACAAAATTCCGGTTATAGTAAAATATAGATCGACAGTGTATTAAATAGTAAGTAGATAAATATATCGCCTTACATTGTTTAATCACCTATAGGGACTGGATCTAAATCTAATAGCAATATCTGCATTTGGAAGTTAAACATCCGTAACTCGGTGTATACCAAATATATTTCTCGTGACTTGATTACCTACCATTTAAAAGTCAAAAATAGTCCTCATGTGTTGTTGTAATTTGTCCAAATCTTAAAAAACTGTAAATGAAATGGTGTCAAAATAGTTGAAACTTTTCTACAAATCACCAGTTCTGCAAAAGCTTTGGAATCAAAAGTCATTTCTGTTCAAAATACGACAAAGTTGTTTTTGAAAATGTTGAACGTAAAATAAATCCCTTATGCAAAGCAAAATCTCAGGAAGATCTGTCCACTCTGATGAAACAATTTATTCCCGAAATAAATGAATAGGTATAAATAAAAGTATGCCTATCGTCCCGGAATTTCGGAATTTCTCATAATTTACGATAATTTTACATTCCATGGAACTTTTTTTCACACAACTTTTCTGTATTTCGACGAGAACAATTTACGAAGAAAAAATATGTAGGCCCAAATTTTGCACAAGACCGTAATTTTACATTCTGAATTTCAGACAGAGACGGCTTTGCTTGAAACGCAATCAGATTTTTGTCATATCTCTAAAGGCCCTCTTGATTTGCAAACCAAAAATACACAAAATAACATAGTTTTAAAATCAACACAATTCCAAAGTATGAAATTCGAAATGAAAAATTTTAGTTCAATAATCCTTATCTTAAAGTCTCAATCTTGGAACAGACATATTCATGGAATGCATGCATTAAACTTGTCTCTTATTATTTGCATTTGTAAATGCATTCGTTTTTTATGGTGCAGCGTTTTTAGGGCCTGATGTAGCCACGCATAGAAACTCATGTAATTATTTTAAATTACGTGAAACGTTTTACCATTGCATATATTTTACCGTCAAAGGCGCTACCCTGCGAATAGTATCGTGAGATACAAATTAAGCAAAACTTATATATGGCGCTTTATAGTGACCCGCGCCTAGAGTTCATGAACTACGTGTTATTTTCTAATAGGCTTTATTAGCAAGCCTTTGCCAATAGCACTAAATATTTTTTGCTGTTATAGTATATGTGCAAATAGCCTATGCATATAAATTACCTACGGTAGAAATAAACAAGGGCGTCGTCAGAAATTTTTCTAGGCGGGGCCGGGGGGCAAAAAAATTATAAGTATTTTTTAACTTATATTTAACAGTGTGAACCATTTTGAATGGAAACACCCCTGTAAAAAAGTGTCTATTATCCGATTTGGGACTTTTTTTTAAAGATAGACCATCGAAAACTCTCCTTTATGACAAAAATTTAGAGATTAATTTCAATTTTCAAAACCTATAAATAAAATTGAAATTAATCTCATTTTTTACAGGGGTGTTTCTGACTGTTTCTATTCAAAATGGGTCACACTGAATATTAAAAAACAAAAACATGAACATGAACACATACATTTAATTTAACCAAAGGTTGTGGTTCGCCAGTCACAGGGTTGTACAGAAGCTTATTGAGAGAATGACAACGATTATCGAAATTAAAAATATTTCAAGGATAATTCATCATATTATTTTTGGCCAGTGAAATTCTTCATAATATTTAACCGGTTTATGATTAAATGGAAATATATCTGCCAGTTATAAGATCTTCTGAAAAGTACTTTATTTTACCGACCTCCGATGAGGTGTAATATTCAATGAAAAAAGGCGGAAACCTTAAAGAAATCACGAATCTTATTGTTAAATTTAAACGTCCACGATCTTCGAGAAGGATCATAAATAAAATGACCAAATATCAAAACTACATTTTTTGTTAATAATATAGGTATGTCGATTCAATATGAATAGGTATACTTATACTACCTATAGGCACCTAACAATCTAATAATTATAAAAATGTAGGTAGCAATAACCAGATACTTTATTTGGTCAATGTAGTGAATCGTGAGAATAGGAATTTTTACGGAAATACCATATTGTACATTATACTCAGCAAGAAGTTGCTTTAACTGAACACTGAACTAAATAAAAAGATTCCTTTCTCTTTATCGAGATAATAAATCCCATGATATTATTTTAAATTTGGTACAACGTAAACCATTAAAATAACTTCCGCAAGATTTTATGCAGTTCTAACAATAATATGGGAACAGACCCGGCGGGTTCGAGAACCTTTCGTATTTTTACGATGGACACATGATCGACCAACATCTTTTTTCTGGGTGTATTTATAGTGAAATTTGTTCATGCCTTAATTCTGCTACTATAGTAACTACAACAATAAAATATGCGTGAGTTCTACTTTTAAGGGAGTTCCATAACACTACCTACTAGCACTAGCCTTAATGTGAATAGCAAAGATTATTTCATACCTTTCGTTTTAGGTTTAGGGGCTCCACCCATTGAATATTGAATGTTTTATGATGGCATGTTAATAAACGCAATTGCTGCAAACCACACAATTATAATGTGATGTAAGCTTTCTGTCAGGTCCGGTTTTAGGAGTTTATGGGTCCGCAAAGATAGGTATTATTTTATTTAGTACAAAAATACATTAGGGAGATATACAAAACGAATTATGAAAGTGTCATCTAAAGGTACTCCAACTATACAGATATAATTTTTCGGTATTAATCAATTTTTTTTAGAATTCCACGTTATCTTGTGCATATAACTTTTTTCTAAAATGAAAACTTTTATACGGTTATATTAAAGGTTCAACACCTGGTTTAATATAATTTTAAAGATATCGCTTGATAATAATGTATTAATGTAAAAATTATTTATGTTCCAGGACTAGGTTGGGGGAGAGGATGGTCAGCATGAATTCAACTCTAGTTGAAACCGTCAGCATAAATTATGAGGATTTCAATGAGAGTTTTCTTACATGTGGGACTTGTTTATGTGAGTATATATTCAAATATATAAATTAGATATTTTCATGCAGAAATGAACCGCTTTTTATTTAGTTGATTGTAAATTTTTAATCGGTGCTTCTTCAATGTTTGTTTGTAAGTGAAATGTTGAGGGTTTTATTTAAAAAATTGTTTGAACATACTAGTTTTGCGATTTTATTTTGGACTTGCATGGTAATGATTTCTGTATGGTTGTGATTTATTTTAATTTATACTATTTTATTACTATAAAAGAAACATTCATTATTATTTAATTTTACTTTATATTCATAATTGAATTAAATTGTGTATCCAATATCATGGTTGATGTGACTGTAGACGTAAGATTTGGAATTAAATATACATATAGTGAGTAAACATGTTTGAAGGAAGCTGTTTAGATACTTGCCAACTTGAGATTGTGCAACAGCTAGATATTGCAATACCATGAAAGCTGAAACAGATGATGAGAAACGTTAAATGTTGATAAAAGTAAATAAAAAGTTAGGGCAGTAGATGAGCCCTCCCGGCTCCCAGGGAAGATATTTGCCATTAATTTGTATCAGTATTTTCATACAATATTCATAACCCCAAGACTTTGATTGATTTAGAATATAAGGTTATACTTATAATTTTTTTATTTTTTTAAAGCCTCTGTTATTGCCCTCACGTTTCACATACGTGTTCTTTTAATTTTTAAAGTATGTGCCTCAGTAGGACCTTATAAAATAATTAAGCGATTAATCGTAGTAGGCTAAGTTAAAAAATAGGGTTTTTAGATTTTTTGTTCCTATTTATTAAACAACATTTTTGTTGTTACAGATGGCATTTGGAGTGGTGCGTTTTTATTTTGGACTAGTTAGTGCATGTGTAACAATCACACGAAGTTTTGTACTTATGTTTTCACGCATCTAATATTGAAAATAATAAAAGCATTTAATCAGATACTACATAAAATCCATATTCATAACACATTTTAGAAGCTAAATTAACTTTCATTCCTACTGAATCAAGTAGAGTAGACCCGCTATATATGCTTTAATTAGATACCGAATGTATCGAGTTAAATGCTAAGTCGAAATGGCATGTGATTTTCATAAAATAGCTGAATCAGAGTAACATCCAAACATCACGTATAAATCAAGAATAATTGTCAGAATTTTAATTCACATCTTTAAATAACGTACGTTTACTGGTTACATACAATAACT
Organism: Rhagium mordax; assembly: GCA_963680705.1. NCBI lineage: Eukaryota > Metazoa > Arthropoda > Insecta > Coleoptera > Cerambycidae > Rhagium > Rhagium mordax. Next base: position 22,039,737 of record OY796661.1, on the reverse strand, counting down.
TTTAACAAAATTGCAGCTAGCTTGTTTTTGCTGGGAATTGTTTGGAAATTCTTACTGACTATCTTAATAATTTTTGCATAAATACTCATAAATTTTTGCATGGGGACCACGAATAATAAATGCTTTATACTAATTTCCAATTAAAAACAGTTAATTCCTGCGAATACGTGAAATTTGAGAATGCACAGATTAAAGGTAGTATAAAAAACAGGGAAATAGGTACGGTATTAAATGGTGTATTTCAATATTTGTAAACAGAGAAAGGCAGCATCAGAATACCATGATGTCTTGTGAATTTTTTTATTTATAGAAGAATTTAATTTACAATAACCTTTAAGAAAAAATAGGACAAATTGCTAAAAAGTGAGAGTTTATAACACATAGGGTGTTACTCCCTTATGGGCACCTTTTTCACACACATTTTGTAGTTAACTGTATACATTTTAATTATAGATGAAAAATCCGCTCTCTTCGGCGGTATTAAAATGAAATTGCAGTATTGCTGTTTTGCCAGCAATCCTGCAAATTAATTTTTGAAAAGAAAAACAGTCGGTGTTCTTTTCAGGTATGTATGATGGCCAAGAGCATACGCCAAAGCTATTGCAATGTTCCCACACAGTTTGTTTGCACTGCCTAACGAGAATAGCCGCCTCACAAACAAGAGACACAGGTTCCTTTCGATGTCCAATATGCAGAGAGCTTATAAACATACCGAGAGGAGGAGTGTCCGCCTTACCACCCTCATTTCTTGTCAATCAACTCTTAGATTTAATGTCCAGGCAGAGGAGGGAAGTCATTCCGAAGTGCTCAGTTCATATCAATCAGGAGCTGCTGTTTTGTGAGACTTGTGATACGGTTTTTTGCACACTCTGCACCGGGGGATCCCACAACGACTCAGCTAACAGTTGCGAGCACACCATCATACCGTTTTCAATAGCTATTAAGAGAATGTCAGAGATTTTGTTGTACAAGGCAAATGAATGTATTTCAAAGGTGAGTTTGTTTTGCGAATTTGGGAGTTATGATTTAAATACTTTCCTCTATGTCATTATAACATGTAAAGTGTAAAAATTAAATTTTCCTTAGCTGACACAGGCACAAGAAGGGGTGAGCGCAGAGTTAAATAGATTAGATGCTGCGAAAGAAGCTTGTCTCGAGCAGATTAACACAACATTCCAACAAATTCAAGCTTTAATGGACCAAAGAAAACAGGAAATTATAGATAATGTAAATTCCGTGTGCACAGAAAAAAGACGCGTTTTGGAAGAACAACATACTCTTATTGAAAGTGAGAAAAATAAGGTACATTTCTACATTCTTGATTCCTAATCTTTAGAAATATTATTATACAGGGTGTCCGAAAGTGAAAGTCTTTCTTTTAATAGCACTTAATATATCGAACTGTTTGACAGAGAACCATATATCCTAAAGGAAATTTGATAATGTGGAAGATGTTAAAATATATACAGCGTGTCCATGGGTGGAATCAGAAGAGGAAACGCTTTTATAAAGAAAAATTTTTATTCATAATAAAGTTTGCTTTCCGTAAAACTCTTGAACACCTATTCAAATTATTATTTATATGCCGGATGTCTATAAAAAGTGAAATAATTTTTTTTTGCCAGGAGAGAATGTAAACTTTATTAATAAATTGATAAATAGATTAACAGTTTTTATTCATAGTTTCACAATTTTAGGCTTTATTTGACAGATTTCAGAGAGTATAATATAAAGTAACTTTTAAGAGACCAACCCTGTATATTATATCTGCCACATGACTACATGTGTATACTTTATACAAAAACAAAATCCAATAGATTAACAGTTTTTATTCATAGTTTCACAATTTTAGGCTTTATTTGACAGATTTCAGAGAGTATAATATAAAGTAACTTTTAAGAGACCAACCCTGTATATTATATCTGCCACATGACTACATGTGTATACTTTATACAAAAACAAAATCCGTTGCACTGATGACGTCATCAGTTAGTGATGAAAAAGAAATGTCTTGCAGCAGTTGTAAGACGCTGAATAAAAAAATACTGCTTTTGTGCGTGATGACATGCAACGGATTTTGTTTTGTATTAAGTATATGTGTTATAATTTTTAACGTATTATTTTTCCTATAAACTTGGATCATTTTAGGTAGAACAGGAATGCCAGGATCTTCAATATCAAGTGGAGGTCCGCAACATAACCCAACGAATAGAAATACTCTCTGAAAAACTAGATGCCACTACTTCATTGGGCGAGCCACGAGAAAATGCCTTTTTAACTTGCAACTTCAACCTAAATGACAGCCTGGAGCAAATACAACAACACTTAAGTGTCCTAGGAAAAGTTAGGACTAGCACGACGTTTCCTAGTCTTTGCTCTGCTCGCTTAGAAGGGGACATAGTGGCAGGAATCGAAAACTGTGTTACCCTTACGACAGTGGACTACCATGGTAATGGCAGAAAGAACGGGGGCGATCCTGTGCAGGCAGAGCTTCTTGCGGTGACTGCCGATCAAGCCGACCAGTCTTTTCCTTTGAGAGTTGTAGATTGTGATGATGGTACTTATAAAATATACTTTCGAGCCACCAAAGCTGGCCGCTATGGAATTAAAATATCTGTGATTGATAGACCTATAAAGGATAACCCGTTATACTTTGATGTTACCGAACATAATAATCCGATTTGTATTTACGGATCACGAGGCAGCGGCAAAGATGAGTTCTTGCAGCCTGTTGCAGTGGCTATAGATGAGAGGGATCAGACTGTTTATGTACTTGATACGGGAAATTCTAGGGTTAAAGTGTTAAGTGAGAAGTTGGAATTTCTTAAGCACGTTACCAATGAGGGGTTATTGGGAAGAAGCTGTACAGGTATGTCAAACAAGTTGCACGGAATTGTTTCTTGGTTATCTTTTTAATAGCACTAAAATCTAAAATATAAAGCAATACGAGATGATTTTTTAACTTGCTCCAATTTGTTATTTAACTTCTGATTACATCACTCTCATTGAACTATATGAATGATTTCTTGGCATTTTAAAGGAGAATAATAATAAGAATGAGTTTTGATTTTTTTTGCACCGCAGGGACTAAAACTAGTACTTTAGTCTCCGATTTTAGGAACTAAAGTGCCACTTTTACTCCCCCGGGGAGTAAAAAAACCTTTTTTCACACTTACAATTTTTGCATCATCCATGGAGAAATTTGTAATCAAATAAATATTTATTGGTGTTCTTTATTAAATTTCTTTTTTAGGCATTGCCATATCGGATGAAGGTTTAGTGGTAGTAAATTGGAGGAGTAAGCAGATCACAGAAATGACAACTGACGGTGAAACCATAAAATCCTTTACTTACAACGCATTCCAAGAGCCAATAGACGTAGCTGTGGATAAAAGTTACGGTCATATTTTGGTTGCGGATAATGGCCTGAGTTGTGTTTTTGTTTTCGATGCTGATGGAAAAATACTCTTTCAGGTAATATTGGTTACAATAATGAAACCTATTACGTGTGTATCTTGTATTTAGCTAGGGTCAGTTCATACAGTGTGATCGCAGTAGTATGCATTCAACACCATCTTTCATCTTACTACAATTATGGATTTTGTACTTTTGAAACAATCATTTGTTGCCTTTTAAATAATTCCTAGAAATAAGAACAAGACCATCACTGTGCTGTGATATTGTACTCACTACGCTCAGCCTTGAAATTTTTAATGTGTGCCAATTGTTACAATTTGTTGGTCACTTGCTGCTCATGTTCTTAAAGTCATGGGCCATACTGTATATAGTATAATGTATTATATGACTGGTTGGTTGAGAGGCAAGGATCCTTGACTCTCAACCAGGAGTCCCGAGTTGATTCACGGCCATGGCATAGGGATTTCTTCGCACAAAGAAATTAATCCTAGTATACTCGGATATTGGGTGTGTGTCCCTGTCCCTTGTCTTTAAATGTGCTGCCCCCTTCCGCACAAGGCTGTTTCAGAGCCTTTAGGGATGAAGGGGGTCGTATTACCTGTGGTGTTATTTATTTTATTTAATGGAACATTTTAAACACAGAATAACAACAAAGATGTAAAACGAAATTTTAACATTAATGACAGATCTGCCAGAATGCAATTCCAGAAACTATATTTGATATGTTTAGAAATATACATCTGAAGAGGATTCATTATGGCTTTAGAGTTTCTATGATCGAAAATGCCAATTTATAATTTATCGATACCTTGTCAAAAAATTGATAGAAAAACTTTTGCGGTTATCGTAATCATATTTTTTTTTTGTAGGTTGGTAAGAAGGGGACGTTTAGTCTGATATCATCTGTTGCTATAGGCCCATTGGGAGAAATAATAGTGGCGGATTCTAGGGTACAAGCATTCTCGGCCAAAGGTGATTTCATGGAAATCATATATGATGAAGGAAGAGGTAGAGTCTATTTTTTTGTTGACTATGGTTTCTTTTTTATATTGAGGGTCATAATAAATGAATGAGGGCAAACAAGGCATCTTCTTAAACAGTAGTGAACTAATAAATTCTATTGTTTGTCTTCTACATGATATTTTTTAACTGTTTCAATTATTTGTTTCGTGTGTTTCAGGTAAAGGTCGTTATGGAGGAATAATCGTAGACTCAGAGAGCAAAATACTCGTGAGTAGGACTGAACAAAAAGGTAGAACTTATGTGCAGCTTCTGTCTCTTACTGACAATGCCCTAAATCATTGCATAGATTCGTACGATGCGAAGCTGAAAAGGCCAAGCGGACTTGCCACCACAAATGACCATCACGTTATTGTGGTGGACCTAGGAAATAATTGTATAAAGAAATATCGATATTGGTAACAAGATTTCAAATTCGTCTACACGTTTACTGTCTAAGGCACTGTTTCTATAAAGGATCTCTAGTATGTGATTATAATCATGCATTATTTTCAGTGGAACATAATCTAAAATTTGAGGGTACGTTTGTTTGATTCATACATGAAAGGGTGTGAAAGATTTAAAAAAATATTCTGAAAATATAGTTCATGATTTACTGCTTATATTTTATGCAACTTGCGTGCTTTGCGGCAATTAATTTTTTTTTATTGCGGCAACAACAATCAAGTCACTTATTTTTAATGGGTAAATATTTACTTTGCTGAACCACGTAAATGTTCTTATAGATTTTGTTTTGAACTAAATATTTTAATGAAATTTCATTTAAAATTTTCTTTAGAAGGCAAGTATTCTAGCTGGCTCCAGATGCTGATGGACCTTTAGAAATCTAGGAACGTTTGACAAATGTTTGTTACAGGTAACATATCATTGTGCTGTGCCATCTCTATTTTTTGCCCTTAGGGCACTATTACGTGACCTTTTTAAGAACCTATAATGCCAAACACAATTACAACACAACACAAAGAAAGAAAGAGTCTGATTACCCACCGAAAGCCAATTTCTCTTATTAATATCCACAAAGTACTCCATTTAAGATGAGGTACATTACTCATCTCCATGCACTGCTGCTAAAATTTGGTTTATAATTGGTGGTTCATTTCTTAAAAAAAAGGAATGGATTATAAACTTGAGAGCACTTTTAGTTCCTTCATCGATATTGGCCAAAATTGCCCTTTGTCGGTGGTACACTTTTGGTGGTTGAAGTTGTTGTGTTTGTTTATATTCATTAATAATATTATAAACACTTGCAACGGGAATAATATTATAAACATTTGCAACGGTGGAGAAATTGGACCCCCATCAGCCATCAATTTCGATTTAACCTTAAAAAAATCGTTTTAACATTTAATCAATATTATTCGTTTACATTACGTAACTTAATACTAAATACAGAAAACATATAAGGTTAATTTTTGTACGTACCTTCATAAAAATGAATATAGAAATAATTCCATATTTCACAAAAACTAATAATATGACAGTAGACACTGTTGACAGCGAGGTCGACTCCCCATTTATTCACGGTTTTCAATTTTTCATCATACGTTTAGCGTTTATGCGTTTCGCGACAATCATAACATAAGCTGATTGGTCTATTGTAAAATACGTAAAGTTTAAAGTGTGACGTAAGTTCTTGTGGAGTCGGCCTTTCAGTCGAATCTAGTGGTTGCTTTGTAATTCGGGTTCTATAAATACGACCAATAGAGAAATTTCATTCAAATGTAGCGGGCATTTTTGGGGCGGAGTGTATTTCTATGTTTTGGCCAGACAGAGTATAGGCGGGATTTTTGAGGGGGTCTTGAGATGTTTTCACCTTGTCTTTGACCACCTATGGATCTTAGACAAAACAGAATTTAGTAGAGTACAAAAATGTACAGATCTATTTTGAACATAATTCCAATCGTTTTGAAGTGAAAAACCGCAAAATTACTCATAGTAAATAATTCTTGACCCATTAATATTTTTTTCTGACAATTCAGAAAGGTGTTTCCCCATTGACACTCGTATATCATTCGATATGTTACTTTTTATGGTAATGTTAACAAGAACTCGTTTTCAGAACTTGGTATATTGTCTGGAGACATAGAATTGACATGAATGCCAGTGTTAACCATATTGGTAATAACAATTACTTTCTAAGTAATCTGACAAATATTTGCCACATTTCTATTTCTAGAGGCATGCCGTAGCATCTAAGGTAGTTAAGTATTATGCAATATTGTATAGTGCATCCAGTGAAAGAGTGATCGTCTAAGGCGTGTTGAAACTCGTTAAGTGAAATGGAATTTAAAAATAATTACATAACTGAGTTTGAGGTCTCGCTTTCTATCAGTATGTGACTGCATTCCCATGACACACTGTATTCATTCAGTAAGCGAATATTATGAAAAATCAAAAAAATATTTCTGGGACAGTCTCTTTAGCAAAGAAATTAAGTACTAGAAAATCATTAAAACCACGTCAAGTAAACTAAGTAAATAATTACCGTATATACTATACCTTCATGACTTTGTAACCCATGCTTGCTATTTTGATACCGTGCACATTATTTCATATGTACTTTTTTACACTAGTAGATGTAAAGTTTCCATAGTTTCTCGCTTTTAAATCGAAATATTCAGGAAAGTTGAAATTTTATTAAACATTTAATTTCCATACAGATTTATATTTATTTTTTTATGTAACAGTACAAATTGCAAAATAAACTAAGACAATATAATAATAAATTTAGTGCACAAAATTGACAAAAATAATTACAGGTAGGATTTCCTTCATATTTTCACCTCCAACTTTTATTTCGGTTAATACGAAAAAATTATAAATACGTAACTCTCAGCGTTTCTTTTTTTTTGAACTGTCACAATTTGTTACTGAAACAAACAAATGAGAATCGGAAATGCACATTCTAATGTAAACAGTATATTTTGATTTTAAATGTTTATAGCTTTCTCATTTTTTTTTTGGACACATGTATTTAAAAAATTTGGAAAAAACTTGTGCTAGAAAAAGTTTATAAAAACATTCAGTTTTGGCAGTTCAGGAAAAAAGTTAAAAGCTTTTAATTATAATTTTTTTTCCATATCTGTTGAAATAAACCCTTTAGGTGAACATCAAAATGTGAGAGTAAATCCACAAGGGGATTAGATACAGACAGTATACAAATCCTGTTTGGAAACTAGGCAATAATATTATTATTAATGAAACTTGATAACGTCAAAACTATGTGAAAAATCAAGGATTAATTTTTAGTACATATAACTCCCCAACTTAAAAAAATGTCCCAGCTAAATTATAATATATAGCAACCCTAAGTAGATATTGCCAGAGTTGTGCAACCTTAAAATAGAGGGTTGATATAATGAGATCATGGATGTGAGTAAGCACATTTAAATTATGAACAAAAATCATACTAGTCACGTGCTTTTTTTTATTCTTACAACAATTTTAAAAAATCTGAATATACATTAGTAACTAGAACCATTTGTTGATTTTCACCAAATAATCAATAAATGTAAATAAATTTTCTGTAAAAGAGATTACGGTGTGGTAGTAAAACGTTGCTCATGTCGAGACATGCTACGAATCTAGTCACAGTGAGAAACCTAATGACTCGTGCTCTCTGATAAAAATCAACAAAGTGGATAAAATCGAATTTATAATTACATTACAATTACATAATACATCGAGAAGAGTTCTGAGATAACAAAGCACCACAAACATTGCAATAAAATAATAGAATATCACGTTAGTAAGGAAATATTGGGACCTCGGTGGAGAAATAAGAAAAAAAATGATTGTATTGCCCTGGAGAATTAAAGCTAAAAAAAATTGGAGAGATATCTACATCTACAAAATTTCCTCTTCATATTTTGTTTCTGTTAAAATTTTGCTGATAAGTTGCATTCTTTACCTTTCATTTTCTGACCGGTTCTTCGAAATCTACTGGGAATAAAGAATTATTATTATTATATATTATTTTGCATTAAAAATATTAATATATTAATTAGTATGTTCCAGAATTTGTTGTAAGTACTTCGCAAATTATTAATGGTCACTATTCAACAAAACAACCTGAAATATGTAGATTAGAAATTACAAAAGCATACCTTTATAAAAGTAATCGTCCTCACAACAATGAAGAAACATACTTTCATAAATTTACTTACGGGCTACCCAAATTTTTGTATTAACACGTTGACGACCGCTGTCGATTAACCAAAATCGGTCTCCATGACCGGCATTATTTTTTTCAGGTTTTGGTTTGGAACCTAAATAAATTTTTATTTTGTAATAATTTGGATTGATTTACTTATTTTTGTGTGCTGCAATTAGTATTTTTGTGTGTGTACCATGTAGATACCACACTGTCCCAAGGGTAGATTTTACCTATTGGGACCGTGTGGTACTATTACTCTAAAAATATTTTTATTTGTCTAAATAAAATAGTATTTGTCTAAATAATAAATTTATTTTATTGTCTTCTTATCATAGAAGAAACAATTTTTTTTATATTTGGAGATATTGTTGATATCTGCCAAATGTTGACTTATAATCTCAAAAAATATGCATGGTATTTCTAACCCGCTAATATTAGTGGGCCACCAGGCCCGCTATCTAACGTATCCTATGTATTTAGCATTATAACGTGCGTTCTGAATTAGCCACGGACATGAATATAAAAGAAAGGTGCGTGTAACTTAAAGTTACCACACGGTCCAAGGGGACATTAAAGGTGTACTAACTTCCGTTAACACGCGGTCGTCAACGTGTTAACACTTAAGCTTTAAACTTGTGTATAAACTGCCTCTTGTCAAAAATTTACAATTTTCCATGAGAACTCCGCTTTCCTTTTATAAAAAATATATGGAAATTCGAGTCAAGAATTTTTTTAATCCAGGAGCAGCAATGAGGTACAAAACGATAATGATCCTTTTTTTTTTTTCATCAAAAAAACGCGAATGTGAAGCCGAATAAAATTAAAACCAACGTACACATTGGTGACAATGTTTCTGTTGAGATAAACCCTGTAGACCGGTGTTAAAATATAAAGGATAATCCAGAAAATAAATCATTACTTCAATTATAAATTTGTAAGGTTTCACAACTCTCACCCATTTCTTACCATAAATTTGGCAGCATCAAATTACTTTTGATCAGATAAATGACCCAAGTCTTTCTCACATTTTTTAAAAACCTTTTTTGTATATAATGTATATTGGTCAATTCACTTAATTTTAAATTTTTCTAGATCTGTAAGGCTTAATTTATTTTCTACAATCGTGTTGTATAAACGATTCATTAATAAAATACTTGTTTGAAGGTTATTTAAGAAACATTCGTTATCTTGACTGTTGTACTTAATAGGTTGTAAATCAATTTTTTTTGTAAATTCTATCTTTGTGGCATATTTTTTTTTGTACAAATGTATCTTTCTAGTCATTAGTCTGTATTTTTATATGCTGTACAAGTATTTTTTTGTACATACTGAATAAATATAATTATTCATGATACGTTGGTGTTTTCTGTCTTTTTACTAAACAATATCCCACATTAATATCTGATCCACAGCTCATATCTACCTATCAGGAGAAAAATTAACTTTGAAGAAAAAAGATAGGTGGCGCCAAAACAGAAGAGACTCTGACTAGTCCACAAGTGATGCGGCTACTTCTTCACATCAATGCAAAGTTCCTGTAGAGTGCAAACTTTTTTAAAATGCGTAAATTCTATTGCAGCAAACGTTGCGTCCTGTGCCTGCATTTGCCTTTGAGGATGTGTTGCTCAAAACAAAAAATGATGTGAACTTGGATTAACGTTTAAAAACGAAAGCTTACCGATGATTGTGAAAATTATAAAAATAAATATCCTCGTAAATATGGTAACGCATGCTATGATATTTTTTAAATATTTTATATCGTTTGCACTGCAAATAATTAGAAGATTTGTTACAACTTAATTACAGTTCAAGTAGTAAATGCTTAAAAGAACGTCGATCAGCAATCCTACTCGTAGTAATGGAATATTTAGAAAACTGCACTTATTAAATTATGAGAATTATGGGACCATAGCATTGTAACGTCAAATAATTTTCATTTATATGACCATGAATCCTAAGGTCGCATCAAGCATATTAATTAATGTATTATGGGTTGCATAGATTCACACTACCATTTATGGCCGTATGTTCAACAGTCGATGGTTACATGAATTACCTTTAGGTGCATTATTTTTAAATTTTAACTAATATTTATATCGCTCCATATACAGTGTACTCTGGTTATAACGCACCCGGGATATAACATACAGGGTTAGTTTTATAAATGTAAACCCCCATTTTTATTTTTGACCGGTACCCTGTATATTTAAAACGCTATTTCCAATCCGTTAGCAGAAGTGGAATTCTACGTAAAAAACCGTGTAAGGCCAGTTTTTTAATTTTTTGAATCGGTCAAAAATAAAAATAAAAATGGGGGGTTTACATTTATAAAACTAACCCTGTACAATCGGTTTTAAAAGTCGTTTATGCAGTTCCCAACTTTGATTTTGCCTTTGACGTTTTTCTGTTATAACGTACTTCCGGTAATAGCGTACTCAAAAATTAGTCCCTAGAGGGTACGTTACAACCGGAGTATATTATATACAAACACTTAACTTAAAAGTAATCGATGTGACTCTGGAAAATTTTACCATTTTAATAGAGATTGTTAGCAAGTAAGCTTTCTAAATGTAATCAATTATCAATTATAGGGTAGCAACATATTTTGTGTCAATGGGTGACGCGCACGTGACGTCACAACTAACCTAAAAAATATGCATGTATCTAAAATTTTCGACTATTCCTGTACTATCAACCAAAATCTTGTTCGGGGCATTATTAATAAAGTTTCAATTGCCTTGATCCAATAGCTATTTGTTGGTTAGATTTCCAACCTATAATTAGCAGTCTATTTTTAATAATCTACAATATTGAAACTTTATAAATCTACTGTCTGAGAGAGTTTCTAAATGTTATAACATAACGGATCCAAGCTAAAACTGTAAAAATTAAAATTGAAAATGAATTTGCAAAAACTAAAAATTTAAGGTTATGTTAGTCATATGATGCGCATGATCAATAAGGAGAAGCATTTTTTTAAAGGGCTTAATTATATATAGGTAATAAATTAACGATACTGTCTCATCGTTTCGTTGTGTTATCATTTTTTTATTTTTTTTTTTGTTACCATTGCGGTTAATATTTTTTAATCCAATCTTTAATTTATTGGGACAAATCCGACCCGCTCATTTAGAATTTCCTGCAAAAGTTTCAAGGTGGGTGGGGTACCACTGATCGACGTACTTCTTTCTTGTGTTGGTGATCGCTCTTGATTCGTGATTAAAAACAATAAAACAAATAAGGTAAAAACAGTGTGTCAAGTGCATTCATTTTAATGTAAATATCTGCTAATGCTCGATTATATTAAAGCAAATTCGGAGCACTTATAATTTTTTTATATTACCTAGCTATATTCTTATTTTTATATTTATTCAATTTTTTGCATTTTATTCAATCTGTTATGATCACGCAACAGGTTGACATCTAAAATGAGACAACAAATTTTTTTCTTCGATACTTTTATTGTAAATGCAGAAGAAATGTAAAATCTAGATAATAGAATAATAATAATATAATAATAACAAGTAGATTGTATTTTTATCAAAATAATAACAAAATAGCTGTTGAAAAAAATGTTGAATTTTTTTAAGTGTTTATTTGTTTGGCAAAGTCAGAGAATAATAAAAGCAACTATACTCCTGAGTGTTATGATAATGATTAATGTAATAAATATTTGTTAAAGACGCTAGCTGGTGTGAGCCGTTTTGTCGCATTTTGGGTGTCAACAGTACCGTACCACAATCGTACCGTCCGGTCCGTCCGTACCACTGTGCACGCCCTGTATATGAAGGGATAAACAGAACAGTGGCATAAACTTTGAAATAATAAATACCTAGTTAATTGATGGCTTGATATGATTAGGTCAAATCCTTAAAACATTAAAATCTAGAATGAACATTCATTAAAAATATCTACACAAAGAAAAATAAAATCCTATTCTAATATTTCTAATCTAAAATAAACATGTTGTATTTTGGTACCTGTGAGTATACTCGTTCGCGGGTGTTCGCGTGCTTAGAAAATGAATTCAGGATTATTTTCCACCAATCACGAGAACTCTTCTTCGACGGACTGTACTTTGTAGTGAAGTGAGTATTACCAATCCATTTGAAAAAATACTAAATAATCAGCTGTGTTTGACATTAAACACACTGATTAAAGGAAGAGAGACGCTTGGTGCACGCTATTTTTCTCTACGAATGGGATATTCGTGTCTTGCGCAAATCGAAAGTTAAGGACAAAAAGAATTTGGTGCGCGTTGTGGACTTGTACAATGAACGATGAAGAATGAAGTGTAAGAAAAGCCATTAACCCGAGGCAGTATTAAAAACAAAGGAAAATTATGTGATTTAATAAAGAGGTAACTGTGAGAAGTGTTAGCAAGAACTTAATGTGTAAAATACTAGAAAACCATCTGGAAATCGTGGTTTTTACAAGATGTCGGGGCAACAGAGCCAAAGCACACCGGCCAGGATACCAAAATCGTCACCTAATTTGATAAAACAAGGACCCATGAAGGCGACTATTCCTATATCGTCAGTTTTGAAGCAGACTAGCAACCTAAAGTCGGGACACAGCCCTGCTGTCTCGCCGACGTACTATTGGAAAAACAGGTCTTCTCCTGATCATTCTTCTGGGCAAAGGAGCCCTGGATCTTCTACTTATAAAGGTAAATCACTTTGTTTCTTTATTGTGTATAGCCTGAGGCATAACGTTAATTTTGAAAATCTGACTTGCTTCATAGAAATGTATAGGTGTATATAATTGTATTTGTTAAACGATCCTTCGAAACAATAGAAAATAACTTCTAGCTGAAAAATAAAACCAAAAGCACTACTGTATCGACATTACTTAGTTATAGATACAATTGAAAATGACGTGATATCCCGTATGCTTAATTGATAAAATACCGATTTGATAACTACAAAAAAAGAAACTTTTGATGCAAGATAAATCTGTATATAAAGCATATTACTCTTACTCTACCAATGTAATTCATAATGTTCTTAATAAACTTTCAATATTGACCTGTTAGTGGCAAAATGAAATAAACTCGGAAATAAGATTCTGACGTTTCTTGAACACTTTATCTAGTAACTACTTTTTACTTAATTTTTATGAAATTTAATGACTCGATAGTTTACGAAAGGTAGATATATAGTAGGTACCTAGTTACCTGAACATTTATTTACATTTGAATATTATGTTCACAATTTTACTTATTTTCATAAGATAAATATCAGTTTATAATATATGTAAACTGTAAACTAGAGCTCAAACTAAAGATACATAGAAAAAAAATATTTAAATAGATAGGTATATAAAAATAGCATAAAAAACCCTGCAAGACAAGATATGTTTTTAGAGAGACTAGAAACAGCTAGGTATAACCATTTTGTTTTAGTATTCGATTTCTAAATTAATGCTTGATACATACATATTTACATACTGTTTAAAAGTGAGGTATTATGTTTAAATGTATATCGTTGGATGGTTTGCAATTGTGTATGTAACTACTTTGTTTATTTATATAATTCCACAAGCAAATAGCATATAGCTGAGCACAAGCCTAAAAATATCTGGAGTTATACGCTATAGTTAATGTAGATTTATTGCTGTATCAAGAATGCCTAAAATAAATTGTATTTACTGCTTTTCAGGGAAATCTAAAACGTTAGAACCATGCAGCTCTGATGGTAGTTTAATTCGAAGAACTGCGTCGTTAGACACAATTTATTTAAAAGGTCACTGGCCTAGGGATAATTTTTACTGGCATACAGGCATACTTCAGGTGGACAAGGCCACTCAAGTGAGTAATATTAGTAAAAAATAGTCTCTCATTATGAATTCTAGTGGCTTGTTTTAGAAGTTAAAATGGCAAATAACATACATTTATTTTGTATATACTTAATGATTGATTGGGATAATCCTCTATTTCTATTTCAGTAATATGACCTTGATTTTTATTACAGTTGTGGTTTTAGCCAGTTGTGTTTTAATTTAGTCAATTTAATGCTGACAGTTGTAAAAAATGTTCACAATCAGTCAATCAGATAATGTTTATGCAGTGGCGTAGTGCTTACACTTTTTGTCCTGGATTGTTTAAAACCCAAATAATTGTTATCTTTGAAAATAGACCATTACAAGTTGAGAGAAAAAAATATGTATAGGGTTTCCCTCATATTTTGACACCCACCCACAGGCTTTAGTTTGCATGGAAAACATTACAAATGCATAACTTCTTGAGTTTTTGCCTCGGTTTTTGCAGAATTGCCAAAATTTATTAGAAAAAAAAATAATAACGGAGATCTGAAATGTAAAATTTTGTATAGGTAAACTTGTTTCTTTTTTTAACTGAATAACCTTTGGGAAAACCGTGTCCATATAAATAATATGGACCCTTTAGTTTATGATGCTTTAAACTGTAGGTCATTATATCCAATGACGACGTCGAAAATTTTACTAATATATTTTTTGCCTTGACAATTCATTTTCATAATTAATTTAATTCCTATTTTTTTTTTCATTATTTCTATTAGACGGATGAATATGATTGGTTAGACCCAAGAAAAATCCACTGTATATCGGAAAGTGAAGATAAGATAGAGAAGCTTCTAATTAGACAAAAAATTAGGAATACCAAAGAATCAAATGGTAAACAAGGCTCACCTGGAGATAATACACTTAATACTAGTTCACAAACTTTATCATGTAAGTTTATGTACCTAATTATTTTTATTTACGCATACAGGGTGTTATTCAAAGTGAGACTATATTTATTTTTAATCATAAATTAATTTAGAGTTTTCTATTTTCTCTTTAGATTTAGGTAGAATTGAGGTCAATAATTAAAACAATCTGTTTTTTAATAAAGACGACGTTTCGAAATAATTTATTTTATCTTCAGGACAATTTAAAATAGTTTGTTGTCGTCAATATATTAAAAATAATAAATAAGAACGTTAAACTGATAAAATTCTATATAAAACACATACAAACATTACTATTGAGTCTCAAATAGGAACTGAATTGATTTATTAACATCTAAACAATCATAAAGAAACAATAGTCTTGTGTAACTTAATAATTTTTCCATTTGCTTGATTTTCTATTTTTAGCATGTATACTCTCACCAACTTTTAAAGCAAATCCAGTTTGTATACCTTTAAAACCGCTACCGAAGTCCTCTATTCGAAGTTCTGTGGAAGGACTTAACCAGGAAATTGAGCGAATTGTGTTAAAGACTGGAAGTGAATCTCATAGCAGTAGAAGCGAGGATAATGAAAAATTTTATCAAATTACTCCCGAGGGGCACAGAGCACCCTTGGCAGAGCTGTTTAGGAGTACGAGATCTAGGTCTGTAAATACGCAAACGCCACAAGATTTTGGAGGCAGTAGTCACTCATCAGGTAAGAAGAAAATTAAATATCTTGTACCATAAGTGTTTTTACAATAATTTTTTGGCAACGATTCACAAGGAAATGATCCAAACAATTTGGTTTGGCTTTCTTTTTTCTCAAGAATATTTAAACAAGGTCATGGGTCAAAATTGCAGAAGCTGTTGGTGAATCCTAACTTATGTCGTTAATTTGAACTAATTGTAGGAAACTTAAATGTAAGTTGATACATATGTAATATATAAATATAAAAGAAATGCAGGCAATGGTTTCTAAGAAAAACAAATAAATGAATAATTAAATATACTTATTGGCAACATTTTATGGTTGAATGAAAATAAGCTGTTAGCATACTTTTAAATAGTTTGTTTTTTATTATATGTTCAGGTGAGGCAGGTCAGATATTTCATTTTGTTTTTAAAAATTGATTTCAACACAAGTCATTTTATAATTATTATCAACACAAACCCCTCTTAAAATTATCGACATAAGTTAGGACTTACAGTTACTCTGTATAATAGGCTGATCTATTTAAAAAGCAAGGTTTATAAATTTTCATATCTCTAAGTTCTCATTTTTCTTTTGTTTGTAATAAATTTTGGCAGTTTATCATTCTTCCATAACCGTTGACTCTGTAGATGGGTGTCCAAACTTTTGGATTTTATAACTTGAAACTCCATCATCATATCATATCCCAGCCAGTTGCATAGAGATGGCTAGTGATCAATGAAATAATTTTAATCCTACTTCATAAACCGTAATGCTACCCCTTCTTGTTTATGTATTTTAATTTATTAAAGAATTTTATTGTTTGTTGAAGGGCCCTCCTCGAGAGAATCGTTTTCTCCTCATATGAGGAGAAGATATATGGATTCGCCATTTAGCGAAACAGGTTGTTATAACTTGCCATTTTAATATTAATGTAGCATGTGCACTTTATCAAACATTTTCTTTATTTAGTAAAATAGGAACTATTCAAATACAACTTGATCTAAAAATAACAAGAACTAGAATTTGTATTTAACATTGCTTGGATTGTCGATTTTTAATAAGAATTTATGTTTGTATCTTCATCTGCATACAAAACAACGTAGTGGTCTATATTTCCTCTGTTTTAAACTTATCGTAATGCAGTTTGGGGCCCATAAACTACTGCCACAAATTTATATTTGCAATAAGGTAGCATTCTTGGAAAAACGGACTAAAAATTTCATAAACTCTTATGGTATTTTTAAAATAATGGCATAAGTTGAGATAGTGTCTGTCACAACGGGAAATATATTGCTTGATATGTCTCAAAATATATATATATTATATATTAGTGCTAGTTTATGCTCCCTCAATTTTGTTTTTGTAAGAAAAAGAAAGAAAATATAGGCACGAGCCACTATGCAGGGCCACCTGGTGTAGTAAACATAGTTTTTATACTTTTACATGTTTGTGTTAAATCGTGTAATACTTTCAATTGAGTTTTACAATCCCTTTTATTCAGAACCAACTTGGGACAGTCAAAATTTTAGTTCTAACATTAGACGACCGATGACAAATCATAGGTCAAACTATTGCACCTGTCGTTAAAATCCTGCAAGGCATGTTGACCTTGACTACTGAATAGGTCATAAATAATGTTTATGTGCTTTCATTTATTTCTCACTTTGTGCATTTATTTTATTATTGTTTTTGCTACTACTTAAAATTATAGCAGTCTTTTAGCAATTAGGTAAATAAATATTTACGTACGAAATGATTTAAATGTAAGTTGTGGTCAAAATGAATGATTTGTCGTAAAATGAGGTGGAAGACCAAGAATGTATCTGAAGTTTTCTCTATTCGGCTCGGCTTTCCATCCCACTGCTTCCACCTTAACTTTTGAGAACAAAAATAAAAGTAAATTCAGGAAATTTATCACGTATTAAAAATGCAAAAATAATGTGTCGTGAGAAAGATTTTGGTACAAATTCGTTTGAGGAGGCCCCGTAATCCAGTAATGTAGTACGTAATAAATCCAAAATTTGGTAGAAAAAAAAGAAAACTGTCAAATTATAAAGTTTGTTTTGAGTCATAACCTACCCACAAAATATTTAAAAATGTGATTTTTAAATATTAATAAGTCAAAAACGATTAAAAATAACGTAGACGAATGATATATTTTTGAAATCAGAAAAAAATACTATATCAGAATATTTAAAAATATAAGGGTGTCCCATTTCAAAAAATATAAGTTTCATCTAAGTATAACTTTTTATTTGATTTTCAATTTTTTTTCTACAAAATTTTTGGATTCCTGGGAAAAAAATCATTTTGAAATGATTAAATAGTTATTGAAATATTTTTTTATATCAGGCTGAAATTAACCTCCAAAGAGTGGGCATCTTACAAGAATCACCGTGTACATAGAATATTCTCTTAAAAGAAACATGCTGCATTGTTTTTCTACTTTATTCAACTTTTATTCGTTTTTTCTGTAGACATTTTCAAAAATCTTAGAACGTATTTTTGGTAAGTTATGTTTGTATATCCAAACACATCCATAAAATAAGAACATTACAAGGATCACTCTGTATCATCATATGGTCCGGTAAATTATAGATGTATTTAATATTTATAGAAAAAAGTTGTGATATAAAAAATCTGATAAATTAAAATTTTGAAGGAAACCGGTACTAAATGTATTATATTATTACAAATGATTTGTTTTTAATTCATTCAATACATAATAATATGTGTACATTCAGCGTTTTCCATTCTTTAAACTGTAAGAGGAGAAACAAAAATTGTAGAGAGTTCTATTTGATAAGATGTATAAAAGGTAGTAACATGTGAAAAGAAAAAAATGTACATCTTGATGTGTGAATGTGATGAATATAGGGGTATGTAGAGTGAGAGGGGTATGACTATTAGTATGCGATTCGTAAATTATAGTTCTATCTATATTATTCTATATAACTAGAATTTCTGTTATGTAAAAGTGCTCAAATTATAGTTAATTCAGTACCTATTATCAATTATTTCTACACTTTAATTCATGTGAATTCACTTTTCAGGGGATAGCCAGGGTTCTAGCCCAGATCAAGAAACTAGTAAACTAGGAACTTCTCCCCATATTAACAAATTTCTAGCACGGGAACCCCCCGATGGGTGTGAGAAAGTTCACTTAAAATCTCTGGAAGAACGAAAATACGTACCTCTGGAAAATGCCCCTCAACCATGCACCTTCAAACTCAAGCCCAGTTTAGGTTCAGCTTTTCAAATTTTACAACCTAATATAAGTAACACTGTAGATCAAGACTTACCATTAGTGCCCCCTCAACATGAACTTAATTAATTTTTTCGTGGTTTTCATATGATTTCTGTTCGGGCTGTTTCATACGACTTCGTAATTGATATTAGTATGGATAAATTACAATGAATACATATATTTTATAGAAAATACCAAAATTAGAAAATTTAAACATTCTTTTTTAATTTGTTCATTTGATTTTTGTGTGTAAAAAGTTCGTATAGTTAACGATCAATATTTTTAAAAACTCAGGGCTCTATTTACATTTTTTTTATCTACATTTAATTTAAAAATTATATAACGATGGCCAATTTGAGTTTTGCAAATAAAAAGCGTATAATTAGCTCTACGAGGTCAAAACAAATGCATAAATGGATTTTATAAAATATTTGTGAAAGTATAAGTAAGCAAAATACAGGTTTTAACGCAAAAGTTTTAATATGCTTTTATGTTGATATTTTCAATTTTCAACCTTCAGTGTCCTGCGTCAGCATTTGAGATTTGTAGTTTTCTATTAAGCTCTCTGTACCTCTCCATCTTAAAATTACACTATTCAGTACTATTTTTCAGTTTTAACCAGTGTAAGTTTCACTGCGTTATTATTTAAAAATGGCAAGTTTTTCTATTAACCTCCTCGTCGCTGGCCAAGATCAAATCAACGCGCCAACAATAACATTTGTGTTCAAATTAATAGTCTCTTGAGGTATATTCGTAAAATGTATTTGGTTAAATGGATATTCATTTTGTTTCTATTATATCAATTATTAATTTAATATTAACTTGCACTCCATTCAGTCAATAAATTAAAAAGCCCTTAGGAAACTTGTAGTGAAAATTATTATATGGATACATGACACGATTAGACTGGAACCCTGTAATGACCTAGGCTAGTGACGAGGGGTGTGCCGTGAAATATCTATGCGTGGAAGCATTTCGAGAGAAAGAGATGTGATATATATAGTTACCTACTTAAGCATCTACTTTGAGAGGCAACTATAAAAAAGGCCAATCTATTTATATAGGTATATATACCTATTGATAGATTCAGTTTATTTGTAGTGTAGTTTTCATTGTTTTCAATTCTTCTGTCAACCTTTACTGTTACGTCATCATAAAATTTTAGATTTTGAAATAAGTTTTTAATCAGCCGATTCTTTTTCACCAACTTATTATGTAGTCTAATTTTCAATTGATTGTCCAAACAATTTAATGTTAAATACGTGATTTTCCAAATGTTTCTTCTTTAATTGTTACTGTTAAATGTCCCTTGCTGTTAATATGTCCTAACATTTTTATGAAAATTATTAAGAACCACTTGAGTTTCACGCAGTATTCTCCTTTTTTATATTAAAAAGCAAACAAGACTAATAGTATATTATTCGACAAGTAGTAATGTACTAAATAACTCATGCCGCTGAATTTTGCAGCACGAATCCTCCAGGCGAGTGCTGTAATTCTACAAGTGAGTTATTTAGCATTACCACGAATTGAATAATATACTTTATCTACGATTATAACAATAAATACTAACCTTTGCAAGTCCGAATTCATCATTTTTGGCACAATTATTATTTAACTTATTAAACGCCAAAACTATCCAAATGTCAAATCACTTTCTTCCCCCCAATAATGGATCATTCAATTTCACCATATTGGAAAAGAATTTCTATTGGACAAGATAGGCATGAATTAAAGGAGATTGGTGTAAACAAAGATTCACGCCGTGACTTTTTACGAATATAACTACGCTATTTGTTTATGGATACTATTAATTGTTCAAAACCAGGTGATTAATTAATATATAACCTAATAAGAGTAGATAAAATAATTTTGATGATGTTCTGCAACCTGTTAACATCTTGTATTTATCATAAAAGTTTATATTACTATTAAAGTTTTTAACTTTGGTTCCAAAATTTATGGAGGGCATATGTCGACCGGACGAGATTATGTCACATTTCTCTTAAAAACTGAGTTGAGCTTTTTTTAACAAACTACATATGTCACAAATCCACTAATTGGCTCCCAACGAGGATGGTTGCAAATTGGTGTACGTTTCAGCCATTTTACTCACCTTTAAACGCGGAGAAGCGGTACGAAATTTGCTTCCTAGCAACCAGAGTTTTACACATTATCACACCAAAGATGAACGACCTTACACATTTTTTTTTTAAACAAGGTGTTTCGGTAGGAACGGGACCTATTTTAAGGACGTATTTTAGAGGTCAAAATAAGAAGAAAGTTCCTATAAGTAAGAGTCTGAAAATACTTCCTTTTCGAGATACAAAAATACGTTTTCTTACAAGCAAATAACTAAACTGGTGCACAATTGAAGTGGATATTAGAGAACGACGAAATTTAACATAAATGTAAGCGTAAGGGCCTGGATATCACCCTATAGATAAAAGAACCACCGACAATTTAAAAATCAATTATTTTACAAACGATCTGAAATCGAAAACGAAAATGTCAGCGGTGCAGAAGAATTGTTTTGAAAGAAAGCAGTGGCGTACTCGTTGAATCAAAAAGAAGTGTTTCTATACCAGTATAGTGCATACCAAAGTTCATTTTAATATCTTAAACCGTTTTCAGGATATTAGAAAAAAAAGGATTTAATTATTTTTTTAACATCCTGTATCTTGAAACACCCTGTATATAGAGGTTATATTATTTTATGCGGATATTTTGTTTTATGAAACTTTGAGAACCTAACTTGTATCCAACAAATATGCCAGTTGATAAAGAACATATTTATTATATTTATATACATATTTATTTTTATTTTTGTAGTATTATGGTTTTCCTACTTTAAAAAATGGTACTGTGTTGATATTATTTCCTAAAATGCATGGAACACATATGATATGAAGGATTTTCTTTTGCTTCAAATCTTCTGGAAATCCACAGTAAATTATTAGTAAAAGAATATGTTACATTCAGGCAAGTTAGGTTCAAGTTACTGGCCTACGTCACGACTTGATTCATTTAGGGATGCATCGAGCAGCACTCCATATAATAACTTACTCATTTTTAGGGCCATCGTATTGTAATATAAAACCTTTGTGATGATTTTGTGTAAAAAAATTAAAGTATGAAACATCCCGAACAATTTGCCATTTGATTACAGCTCAGTAATGTATACAAAAATATGTTACAAATTTGGAAAATGATCTATTATGTAGTTAAGTACATTCCATGAAAAATTTCAATTGAATTTTAGAGGATTGTTTATAAAAGTTTAATCTAGTTGTTAATTGTGGAATGAACTGTAAAGAAGCTGTGATTTTTTAGTATGAAGGAGAAAGATTTTTCTAATTTTTAATATTTTGATTATCGATACCTAATATATGTATAATTCATAGGTTATTTTGTGGAAATCTCTTACCTAGATTTTTCTAATCTCTAGGAATTCACTATTGTGAGTTATTTTTTAAGGTATTCAATTTTTTGTGTATGTTTAAACATATCCAATAAACAGACTGAGTAAAGAGAAAAAACCTATCTTGTTTTAATTTTCTCCCTTTATAGAAAGTAGTATGTTGACCAAGCAAGGACGGTTTTGCCACTGAGCGCAAAATTTGTTTGCTTCTGAATATTCCTTTGGTCGTTTTTACGATTCTGCTGATGCAACAGTTCCATTGACGATGGTTTCTAAGAACTATCACCATAGATTAGGTGGTACGTATTTATTTTCTAAAAAATGAATACTTTATTGATCAATAGATTAACTGAGAAGCTGCACAAATTAAATGAACAATTTGGTTCTTGCCAACCTAACTACTACTAGTGACAGTGACTGGGCATAGACAAATATCTGCAGCACTAATAATAAATTTTAACCAAGATTTAAGAGGCTGTACTGCCAGAATGCGCTCAGTTCAAAATTCAACTGAACGATTTGACGAGGAAGAAATATTTAACGATTCTAGAATTGAGCAGGCTATTGAGGTCAAACAATTTAGAAGACGTGTGCCCCAATGTCGACATATGCTTCAGAATGTTTGCTACAAACTGTTCTGAAAAAAGAAGTTGCTTGACCTTCTAACCCATACAATAACAAGGGAAAGGCTATTTATTCACTAGCAGTATAAAATTTTGAAAATGAAATTTTAAGAACTCTGAAAACAATATAATGAAGGAATTTTTTGTGGTAAGTTAAAAAAAAAATTTTTTTTAATAATTTGTTTTTAGACGTTTTGAATTTTATGATATTTAATCCAGTATTCATCATGTACCTATTAAAGAAAGTCCAATGAATTTAATAATAGCGTGTTTAGAGATGAAACATCAATATAAGTATATCAGTTTGGATATGTTTGTTGTTATTATGCTTGTATAAAGCCTAAGCATATCAAGCAAAGAAAGATAATTGTAAAATAATCAAAGATTTTGCTATAAAAAGTACATCTTGATCTTGTTTAATTTTTTTTTTAAATTATTTTATCTTTTAATTAATAGGAGTTTTAGAGAAGTCGTTTTATATCACTGACCTCTATATAGTCTTTTTAAAATATGAGAATAGTAATTTTCGTCACAAGTCCGGAAGGTGACTTGTTACAGTCGAGTAGATATTATGGACGAGGCGACGTCAGGAGCCGAGTCTAGAATATCTAAACGAGGCTGGAACAACACCTTACGGACGTGTGTCGAATGATATTTTATTTCATCCCGTCATTTCTATAGTATATTTGTATAATTTGACACTTGGTTATTTTCTTATGTCATTTGACATTATTTTTTAATTTACAGTTGATTTTCATGTCAAACAACTGTCAAAAGGTATAATAACAGTTTGTGATTGGTTCGTAATAAGCTTCCGGTGGTTTCCGGTACTTTACCGGCTCTGATAACGTAATGTCTCATTTTCCGGCCGCATATGAATACTGTAGTGTTGTACTTTCCGGACGGGATGAAATAAACATTTTTTGAGTAGTAAGAGAAGAGGCAGCATTTAAAAATAGTGCAAGCATGTTGAAACCACCGTGATCAAGTGTTAAGTAAAATAAAAATGATGTACTTATTAGGAATGACAGATAATTTGATCTGCACTGGTAAGAAATATTAATTAAATTGAAACAAACTGAAATTCCAAGGCGAGTCCAGTAAAAGCACTTTTGAGATGCGTTACGTACAATATTTTTTTTAAATCAGGCACAGTATTGTACCATTAATTAGCATTCGTCATTTTGAAATCCATTTTATAACTGTCACTTTTTCAACTAAACGCCAAAATATGTCAAGTTACCTATTTTATAAATTTCGATTTTCTGGAAGTAAGCCGGAATGTGCTACTTTCTGGCGTATTCAAAAAAAAAATTTATAAAAAGGAAAAATGGCCTACGGCATATGCTGATGTTTCTTGTGGTCTTTGCACCAGAAGACCACAACAAAATTTAAAATAGTCAATGTAGAAGAGAACTCATAAACTCTTTTAAAAATATGTCATTCTGTCATATGACGTCTGATATCAATATAGTACTTATAGTAATTATTTTCATATTTAAAAAATAAAAAGATATATAAATTTTATCCACAGTTTATTAGTACTAAATAAAACGTGAACATATCTTAAATAATAAAAAAGATATAGTCAAACTTATCCTAAAACCTTAGTTTTTGGAAGAACCACTTGTTCTTTCCTTGCTTATATCTTTCTTCAAATTTAACGCGGGTTTGGAACCTAACTTTCTTGCGCTTCATGGGGTCTTTCAAGTCCTTAGGAGTTACTTTTAAATCTGAAGTTAAATCTACAGAGTATCTGGTAGGCATCAAATGGTTGTAGTTAAGAATCTGGAAGGAAAAAAATTATTTAAGCGAGTTGATGTACCTATGTATAAAAAATCAGTTAACAGTTTACCACAAACCGCTACAAATATACTAGAAATACCTACTATTGGTATTATCATATACACGTTTTAATTTCGAAAGTCTCTTTTGGCCAGTAATAAAAATCCCTATCCCCTATCATCCACTAAAGGCAAGTTCATCATGCACTCGTGATTTTCAGGATTTAATTTGATTGGTCAGTTTCCAATATTTTTGACAGAACTATTTGCAATTCAATTTAATGCGAGAATCACAAAGTTTAAATTTGGGGGGCGGGGGGCGGTAAAAATTGAAATGGTTTCCATTTTTCGCGATTATTGCTGAAATCTTTTTAAACTGAGCATGCATGCTTTTCTTCATAGAGTATCAATTAATTATATTTTTGTCTTTCAAGTCCTGATCCTATCTTTTCTTAAAAATCTCTCTTACTGCACAAGATATCTGTATTTTTTTTCTTTTTCTGATTAAATACTAAGGTATAGTTATTCTTCTACGTTGTAAAAACGTCAACACATAAGCATTATTCATGGTATTTACTTGTAGTTTTTCATTTTTTTGTTGTATGTATAATTTTTTGGTTAACAGCAACAAGCAAGTCTGACAAAACGCAGGTATGTTTGAAATTCAAAAGTAATTAGTTTTCGCGTTTGTGAATGAATGAACATTATTTTTTGTTATAAAATCGCATATCGCAAACCGCGAGTGCATGAACTTACCTTAACTCTCTTTAGATACGAACCAAAATTAAAAGCTTTGTCTACTTTCTATATAGGTACTACCATTTATCTACTTTAATATAAAAAAATTGCATCAAAGTTGGTGGATGCATTAGTGGAAAGACACACATGCAAACAAACAATGTACAGGTCACACACACAATCCCCTTTTCTTGGTCAGGGGTTAATAAAGCTGTGTTATCAGTGTTTATTTTAAAAACTACATGTAAAATTGTTGAATACTTAAAAATATCATAACATCAAATTAATAAATGACTACATACCTTAACAAAAGGCTTAATCTTGGACCTCTTGTGCATTTTGCCTTTTCCCATACGTTTGTGTATTTTCCTGGGATACCTATCGATTCCAGCTACTAGGGCATGCCCATATTGTTTATCTGAAGTACCATCATCATAATTTTTTATTACGACAGCTTTCCTTCCTGCATATCGGCCTCCGAGGACTAATACGACTTTACCTGATTTCATTATCTTCCCCATTTTGCCTTAACAGAAAAACAACTATTAAATATTAGAATGACTGCTACCACAGTAATATGTACATAACCTAACAAATTGACAACAATGTTTAAATATAATAAAACTAACATATTTTTCAAAATATGGTTATGAAAATATAATACTAATAAATCCTCAACAATTTTGTTTCCACAAGAAGAGAAATATGTTGTATTTTTCTTGATGATTACTGATTTATACAAAATTACTTACGGGATTTTCTTGTCTACCTAAAAGAAAAGATTGAAGGACTTGCCGACAGGGGCCGCTTGTGTAAACACAGTAGACGAGGGAAATTCAAAATTTAGAAACATAACTCTTATTTTTGTTGTAATTATTGGAAACAGTTACTTTTACATAAAAAATAAACAGGCCATATTAAAGAATATTATGTTATTTTAAGTCAAATAATGTAAAAAAAATAATAAATGTTTGAAAGAAAATTGCTTGATTTTCACAATTGGTACCGAAAGAAACAGAAAATTGTACAGTTAATATTCTGGTATTCTTATTGATTTATAGATGGCACTCGAAGAACTGTATTTGCAAGGCTTACGACTACGAGCCTTGCTGTATTTGTAAGTACCTCTATAAAGCCTCTGTATGTATTTGAATACAAAAGCGGATAAATGTTGGGTGCGGTGAAATTTCACAAATTATTTATAGTTGTCAGTAGGTATATTTTCTATTAAGTTTATTTGCCCTATTAATTAGATAGGTGTATTTAGATCAAGAACGGTAGACAATAATCGTTGTATTTAGATAGGTACAATTTTTTTGCGTATTTCTATATTGTTATTTACGCTTTGTCTATTGACCAGTAGATGGCCATCGAGTAGTTTTAGAATTGATTTTATTGGTGTAACATTTATTTGGTCTAATATTTAAATATTTTCCTCATGCATCAAAACGCCTTGATAGATGTGTAATTTTCGGTTAATTACAGCGAAAATTTTGTTACCAGTTTATAACCTATAGTGGTAATACTTATTTCAAGATAACTAATTTATGAATCTTCCAATAACAAATGCATATATGCCAGCGTCGTGGCTAGGGGCTGGCCACAGGGGCGGCTGCCAGCGGTGCAGACCTCAAAGGGGCACAGCAGACTCCAAAAGGGGCACGGACATGCCTTGTAAAACACAATGACCTTGATGCAATTATTGCTTATTTTTACCTCTGAGCCTCCTATAAATTTTCTTTACGAGCCGACACTGACGGGTAATTAAGAAAATTGGCACTTACACAAAATAAAACACAAAGAGAATTTTTTTGGGGGCGCAAAATTCGAATCGGTGCGCTCATCATCTCATGACCTTATAGCTATACGAAGCTGAATGATTATCTTCCTCAATTATTAGTATGTTCTGTGATTATTAGTCAAAGTCAAAGAGACGTCGAAGTGTACGCATACAGGGTGTTCTGAAAAACACTAACATAAATTCAGGGGCTGTCGATAGAATTTCAAAAAATATTACAATTTGTTTCTATGAACCATGGGCGTATCTTTTTCCGTTTTCAAGATACAGGGCATTGAAAATAATTTTCCTTAAATTTTAATTTTCTGTTAGTAATAATTAGTTATTCTTTTTTTCAATTGTATTCAGTATGTGTTAAACTTTTCCAGAGATAAACTAACTATTACTTTTTATCATTACCATTCAAATAATAACTTTGATTTTGAGTTTTATGAATGAAACTAATAGTAATAACAACTAGGTGCCAACTTGAAATAAAATCCAACAATTTGGGATACCAGCTGCTTGACTTTGGTGCACTATGCCTGGTTTTTCTCGAAAACGGGCAAATTTTAGCACTTCTTACAAGAGCACCTTTTTTGTTTAGAATAAAATTTGCCATAACAGTAAGCAACAAACGGGGCAAAAAGATTAATCTCAAAAAAGTTAGGGCCTAAAATGTTCCCACGGAGTACTGTACTGAACGCCCTGTATGATATAGCCAAAAATTAATAACACCAGAGCATTTAGCATCCCCAGAAACCTCACATAGCAAAATTTCAGCTCATTTGGTCGAATTTTGTGGAAGATAGGACCGAAACTAGATTTTAAAAAATTATTTTTAACGCCCTGTATCTTGAAAACGGAAAAAGATACGCCCATGGTTCATAGGAACAAATTGTAATATTTTTTGAAATTCTATCGACAGCCCCTGAATTTATGTTAGTGTTTTTCAGAACACCCTGTATGTAACATGCACCACGAATTTCTATGATATTGATATTACGGTGATATTACTCATAAAACGAATCGTTAATTTGCACAGTGCGGTTGCTTATAATTATTACTTAATTATATTCATGATACATTTGATCGCGCTTATTATACATGGCGCTGCAATAATTATAAGCAAGAATGATTAGCGTGTAGAGCGTAAACTACGTCAAGATTCGTGCCCATAGAAATGCAAAAATAGATGTCCTGTTATCCATAAGATCGTGCAAAGATGATGCAAGCCACAGGTGCAAGCACTGGGAACGACAATGAAATTGGGCTTACTTATATTGAGGCCGAAAAGATAAAGGAATTCCCGACCAGAATGTAAGAACGCGCGTGTTCTTAAATTCCACATTTTGGTGTGGTGGATTTTGCAGAACCAATCAAGAAGAAGAATTTTTCAAACCAACTAAACAGAAGAGATTGCTGAGATCCACCATATCTAAATATTGAATTTAAAAACATACGGAACGTCTCAGACAAAAGTGTCGAACTCTGCAAGATTTATACCGGGTGACCACGAGAGGTTACACTCTATACCCAGTTAGCACAAAATGTCCGTGGGATGTCCATATATGAGCTTTTACGTTCCATATGGGATCGTCGCGGCAAAATGTCCCTCGGACGTTCCAAGGACTGAAATATCCCACGGAAACATCCCAGGGACTTACCGTCAGGGACGTCCCTGCAGAGTTATATTAAGAAAATCCTTGGGATGTCCCAAATAGTGAAACAACCCAGGCTAACGTCCCAAGGACTTAAGGACTTGGATATTAATTCTGGGTAAGGTATTTTATAAAAAAACAAATATATAATGCACATGCTCAATCACAATTGACGGTCGAAAATATTGAAAACTATTTTTTAAACCTAAAAATATTGTTATTTTGGAGTGATAATGTTTTTATTAAATAAATATTATATCAGGATTCATTCAACAAAAACAAAGAGTAGAATAATTATAAAAATGTGGAAACAATCTAATTTTTAATCGTTTAATCTGATATTCAGTATGTTTGATATTATGTATACCTAATATTAGAATTACTATTAAAAGTTTTTCTTCTGTGATAAAGCAAACGAAACTTTTGGTAAACATATTTTCAAGTTCTGTTTGGGTTCTCAAATATTTTAAATTTGCCGCCGCTTAATAAATGTAACGGACCAAGCAGAGCCCAGAACCAATCCAGGGCAAGGATAAGAAGGAGTTAGGAGACTGGAGAAAGAGCAATATGGCTGCGTGCATGTTTTGTTTGGTGTTTGGTGTCTTTTTGGTCTGGTGTTTTGTTAAAAGTTAAGTGGTCTTTTACAGATTGATTATTGTATTCTTTTACGCTTCATTATGCCTATTAATTTGTGATGTTCCTTTGAATAAATGATCAGTATTCCTGTAAAGGGTTATTTGAACTTTTGATGCGACATTGACACTGAAGTAGATCATCAAATACTTATTATACTGAACTTGATCCACATTTCGCCAACCAAGTTGACATCATTGGGAGGTGATAAACAGTTTTAAGCATCTGCTGCCATGTTGGCCAAGCTCGTCGACTGTAATAAACTTTTTGCTATTTGTGAAAATAATTTCATTGTCAATTAGTATTTTATTTTGAATCCAGTTGGATGTAGGTCTTTATATATCTGCTATTAGAGCATGTCCTTGTCAGGTCCTAATATTGTCCAAACACGACCTGAAAGGACGTTGTTGGGACGTGACAGGGATATCCTGAACAGTCCCAAACGGCTTGCGCTGGGACGTCCCTACTTTGTTTTGGGATGTCCCTGGGATGTTTCAAATGTTCTGGCTTGATGTTTTTGGGACGTCCCAGGAACAGCCTTGTGTTATCTGGGTAACTTCTTTGTTATTTGAAATTTACAATTTACAGGTGAGGCATAACATCTAAATGTGCAACTTTTGACACTTGGTGGCCATATTTCTTACTTCCGATTTAACCGGAAGTGATATCAACTTTCTTATTGTAAATACAACTCTATCTATTTTTGTAATGTATCTTATTCGTTATAAAATTTACAATATATTGATATGTCACACAATGACATTTCATTTCAAAACGGCGGAAAAAATAAATTTTTTCAAAAATATTAAAATGTCAATTAAAAGATATATTGACAATTAATTTTTTTCCAAAGTTGGCTGTGTAATCAAAAGAGTAATGAATTTGACATGTTTAATTTTTAATTTGTACAAAAATTTCGTTTTAGCAGAAAAATATTAGAAAAATAAGATCAATATTTTTCTGCAATTTTTAAATACCCAAAACTATTTTTTTTAAATACCCCTACCTGACTTCTTTTTAAATTTTGCAATTGCTTGTTTCTCCTCTTTGATTTAATGCCATTAACGTACCGAATTATTCACAAAATATTAAAAAAAATAAAAATTTCTCCTAATATTTATTTTATTTTTCTAATATCATTCCGCCAAAACGAAATTTTGGTGCAAATTAAAAACTAAACATGTCAAATTCATTACTCTTGATTCATTACACGGCCAACTTTTGGAAAAAATTAATTGTCATTAAGGTGAGCATGGGAGAACCCGTTTGGAAAGCGGAAGTTACTATACACGGCTGGTGATTCCCAGGTGGCGGCTACCAAAAGCATTTCAGGAGGTTCATGATGGGATGTCTGAAAGGAAATGTTGGAGTAAATATAAGAAAAAAAGTAAAAAGTACGGAAACGATTTTATTGAATAAACAGCCGGCGAGATATGAAGGCTTGATGTCGTATATGCAAGGTTTGCGGCCACCAAGAGGCCACATAGGAATAGGGAGCGACTTTCGTGAATAATTATGCGGATGAAAACTAGTGAACGGCCAAGGAATTAATGTCGAGTTGGTTCGTAACCAAGTTGCCATAGCTAATCACAGAATGAAGGCTCATTATGACCGTAAGGCCAGTTTAGGAAGATTTAAGGTGGGAGATCTGGTTTGGCTGCACAATTCTCAGCGGAAGAAAGCAAGATCCCGAAGCTTCACCCGCCTTGGAAAGGGCCATATTGATGTTGTCTATCGAATTCAAAGAAATAAAAAGTCGAAGATAATAATCGCGCGTACACCTGGATAGACTTGGCGAAGTATGCTGGAGATGTTGAATTACCTGACCCGGACGTTCAGGCTTAAGGAGGGGGCAGTGTAGTGTGATGAATTTACACCCACTTCACACAGAAGTCTGTAGTATTCCCTATCATAGTAGATTCCTAAGTGTGATGGTTCAGCAGCCGCCCAAGAGATGGCGCCATTGGTGTGAAAACAAATTAGGATGCAAGAGAATTATTGTGGAATGTTAATTTAAATTAACCATCTCGTTTGTTTAACATATTTTAAATCACAATTACAACTAATTTCATAAACCTCAGATTTTTCATTTACTCCAATTTTCTCCTATGGATTGCCTTAAGTTGCAGAATACCTATATCTAGTCTCTGAAGGGTAAACAACTATGTATTATACCGACGTCTCTAAAAATCCTACTCGACCGCGGAATGGATAATAAGCAACGAAATTTTCAGGGATCCGAGAGGAAGGTTGCTTCTAGCTCCCCTGAAAGTTCGGTCGAAAAAATCCTCCGAGGAAGCGAGCAAGGGCTCCCGGAAAAGTACAGTTTTTCGGCAAAATCGACCGATTTAAAAAATTCATATCTCGGCTAATATCGGAGATGGACGTAAAAAAAAGAGTTATTCATTTTTCCTTCTTCTGGTCCGCCACGCCGTCCAGGTCCGAAACCTCTAGATCCAAAGGGAAAGGCTGTGTATAACGAGCGTATATAGAAAACTGAATTTTGAAATTTCTCTTTCAGTTTGAATAGTTAAGTTAAGAAATTTCAAAAGGTCTCCTGAAATATATATGTATTTCCTATATAATTATTTTATCAAACTATAGTTAAACCGTTACTCATAGCTACTTATCATTAATCAAAATCTTCTCTTTGTTAAATCTTTCCTTATTGAGAAACTTAATAGACGATGAACTACGAAATTGAGGCTTTCCATTTTATGTTTTATCAATGACAAATGTAAACTATAAAGACATGGAACGACATTGTTGTAATTGAAGCAAGAAAATGTATAAAATGCGGTTGGACACTGCCAGAGGGCGACATTAAATTTTTCTTCTTACTCTGTTAATAGTATCCTTAAAACATATTATTACAATATTGCTTTAAAGTTATTCCAAAAAACGTATTAAATATTTAAAACCAGTAGTATCAGTAAAGAAACAGAAAGAACAGTATCGCCCTCTGGCAGTGTCCAACCACATTTTATACATTTTCTTCCTTCAATTACAACAATGTCGTTCCATGTCTTTATAGTTTACATTTGTCATTGGTTTTATTTTATTATTATAAATGTACTACCTACTATTTTTTCTATACCTACATAACTATATGTCAAATTCTAATCAATTTTCACTTGTAGTAGTACATCTAGAAATGGTAACTTTTAATATTAAATCAAAATATTACATTGTTTTATCGAAACAAATTAACAAGTTATTCTACAAACATAAAATTCATTATCAAAAAAAAAAGTTATTTTAAATCAATCAATGTACCGTAGACTATAGTCACGGGTCTATTTTCGAATGTCTCTGCAAGTAATCCCCTTATATTTGCTATTTTTCTTATATATTTTAAACTTTATTTGAATTTTAGGTTTGTAACTCATCCATTTTTCAGACCATAATGATAATAGTAGGAAAGCCATTGACCAGGATTTTCGACCTCGTCGCGACACGAGGATTCCATTTTTTTCAACAGTTCATGTCAATATGAAAAAAGAGACTGATGTCTATCTCGTTTCTAAAGGAGTGAAAAAAATTAACGAATATGTAAAAAAATGGCTCATAAAGTCGAGTAAACTTTAACTTGGCGTGTGGATGAGTTGATATTGTGCATACTATTTCATTTTCTCTTGCACACAAAGTTAAAGCAATAACCCAAAAACATTGTTCACGTATGTTCATACGTAAACAATAGTTTTGGGCCATTGCTTCAATTTTGTGTGCAAGAGAAAATACAATAATACGCACAATATACAATATCAACTCATTATATACACGCCAAGTTAAAGTTTACTCGACTATAATAGGTACCTATTCGATTATCCGAGCTCGACCGCGGAATGGATAATAAGCAACGAAATTTTCAGGGATCTGAGAGGAAGGTTGGTTCTAGCTCCCCTGAAAGTTCGGTCGAAAAAGTCCTCCGGGGAAGCGAGCAAGGGCTCCCGGAAAAGTACAGTTTTTCGGCAAAATCGACCGATTTAAAAAATTCATATCTCGGCTAATATCGGAGATGGACCTAAAAAAAAAAGAGTTATTAATTTTTCCTTCTTCTGGTCCGCCGCGCCGTCCAGGTCCGAAACCTCTAGATCCAAAGGGAAAGGCTAAAGGGTACATGTTTCAAAAATCGCTAAAATGCTAAAATCAGACAAAATCGCCTTTTTTAAAAATTCATAAATTTCTTAGGAGGCAAAATCGGGAAAAACGATTATGCCTCAGGATTTTCTAAATTACATCTAGTTTTCAAAAAAAAAATACGCCGCCCGTCCATCTCGAAGGAGGCGCGAGTTATTAAGCTCCGCCCAGATGCGTGTTTGGAGAAATTTGAAAAATTGAAAAAATTGCGAAAACAAAATCTTTAAACGCTATTTACAAACGAAAAATCGACGCCGGGCTGCCCGCCGTTCTGGTAACAAATCCAAGATAGAGCATCCAACTTAGAACTGCATCGTAAATCGCACGGTCTCGGTGCGATTTTCGAGTAAGTAGGCGAGTGAACGAAAAAGTAGAATTTTGGCGTTTTGACGAAAATTTTTAACTTGGGTTAAAATTTGCAAATTTCCTGAAGCGGTCATTGTTCTCTCATCTCTTTCTAATCTCACAAATTTTACACAATCCTCCGACACGGGGGTATTGAAACGTTAATAAATTCATTAATACTCGAAGGATTTCTACGAAATATAGCCTAAAACAGTTTCCCGACACGAAGGCGCCTAAAAAATACGACGCCAGGTGAAGACACTCGCCCGGAAAAAAGCCTTTGAGGCAGCAAAGTACATAAAAAACACGAGTCTGCCTGATCATCGTAATTTTTTTTACCAACTGAAAACTTATTTTCACCCTTTCCGTAACATCCTGGGACTTTCCGTCATAAATAAAACTTGTTTCTTTTGACTCGAACTAGATATTTTTTATGCAACTACCCTCGAAATTTTGGTCGAGGGCTCTCCTACTATAAGTTATACTCGTAGTGTTTTACGCTTCCGATTAAAGCCAAAAACTGTTATCTGCCACACATCAGAAATCGTCGTATTTTGACTCGACTCCTACCATTGAACGAAAGTCAGCTTACAGCATTTTTGTTGTTATTAAGACGATCTGTATAGTGTATATGTATTCTTTTATGACTACTTGGCTCCTAAGATAGTCCAGGTTTGCGAAATCGGTACATAAGCAACATCAAGAGAGATCAAAATTTCACCCTCTTGTCACTGTATATTACATTATTGATAAAATTAATGCCAGTTTTTACTTACTAAAAAACTCAGTTATGCAAAAGATACATTTTCTAAATCCTCTTTTAGCTATTTTCATAGGTGATCTAATCGCATACACAATGGGACACAAGGATTTTCCAGGAACTTTCTGGTTGATCTTGGATTATTTCGGAATTGTAGACCAGTAATTTAACTAATAAGCAACGCTCATGCGAGAGATTGATTTGAAGTTTAACAACTGAAGCTTGGGATAGTGATAGTGAGGTAGTGACTAGTGGTGCAATGTGCAAGTGTTTACAGTGATTAATAATTTAGTTATTTTTAATAGTTAGTCCGTGTATTAAAAAAGTTGTGATACCTAGTTGATCTTACCGGGTATATTAATTTATGAATCTACGGCCTTACGAATTTGCATAGATAACAAGCACATGGCGCTATCTATACCTATTTAGAATTTCTAAATCAAGAAATTATTATAGAATTGGCTAGGTAAATGCATATTCAAATTCTTGCTAATATTTTAATATTTAATGCAAATACTTATGTGAAAACATGGGAGATATTTTTAGTTTATTAGAATAATGCTATAGGCATTCATAATTTTTAGAAAATGGAAAAATATCAGCATA
This sequence comes from Rhagium mordax, assembly GCA_963680705.1. NCBI lineage: Eukaryota > Metazoa > Arthropoda > Insecta > Coleoptera > Cerambycidae > Rhagium > Rhagium mordax. The sequence continues at coordinate 22,004,021 of OY796661.1, read as the reverse complement.
CTGAAGAAATCGTGAATTATGGATAATGTCGTTATAGATATTCTATCTTTATACTCAGAAATATCTTTAGTAATTTTCTCATTACCTATAAGTATACATATTATACACACATGAAAATTTTAATATCAATGTTGTGAAACCGGGGGAACAGTCCCTATACATATAATTAATTGTGAGGAAAGAGCTAGTGTTAGTCCGGTAGATTAACTTCTACCTGTCGCTGTGGATATATACCTATAAAAAGTTCATACAAAGTGTAAACAATTTTTATTCGCGATTTGTGCGGTACACGGACGGTCGGTGTGTGTGTTTGCGGTTCTTTTTAAAAATATGTGTATATAATTTTATAGTTTGGATATCAGCATATCTCTGTAAGGTAAGGTTATTTATTCACTTAGGTGTCGGTACGTTATTAGTCAATATTGAAACCGGGAAAACGGTGTCACAATAGGATTAAAATTTTTTAAATGTATAAATAAAGTAGGTACATGCTTATATTGCTTATGTAAGTGAAAGTGTAGTACCTACCTATTTGTTTTCACTAGAAACAAGTAACACTATAACTATATATGTTTTTCAGTAATCAGTAGGTATGTCAAGTACACAAAATTTCTTCAGTGAAACAAATTTGAAACAGAAAAATGGGGACGTGAATCGTATCGGTAGGTAGTTCTGTTTTTATGGCATTTCAGAGAACATAGTTTGAAAATTGCAAAAAACTGGTTTCTTTGCCAATTGAACTGTGTGCCTTTTTCTATACGTTCAAATAAATTCATACAGAGTGAGGAAAGAAAATGTATAAAACTGTAAAATGTAGAACAAGTTTTCCGTTTCTGGGTGCACGTGTAGAATTTTTGATTACTTTTCCATAGTTGTACCTTCTGGCATGCCGTTTCTGCTCTATTTTAAGAAGTTGTAATGAATGACCTCTATGTTTCCTATTGCACTAATACTATCTTGTAGCAGTTACAAAAACATTAAATGCATATTGCAATTTCAATTACTGAAGAAGCGGAGTTTTTTCAATGCTAGAGAAAATCGAATCTACTGCGTGTGGTGTAGACCAGCGATTATACCTTGATTGATCATAATTTAGTTTTAATAATCTGCATACCCAAATATTTGACAACACTTTAGTTCACAAAAAAAGAGAAATTTATAATTTATATTTAAATTCAGTCTGGTTTGTCAGTAGTCAAAATAGCTGACGGCAAGATCAGAAAGGTGAATAGTTAACGAGGCTACCTAAATTTTAAACCGTTTAAAAAAAGTTATTTTGTTGATGAGTGAAAGTAGATTCAGTTTGGTTGCAATCTCGTGTACTAGTTAATTAAATGAGTAATTTGATAAACATTTATTATAAACTAGTAAATAACAAAACACGTTATATGTAATGAGACAACTGATGAGAGTATTTTGTACATGGTTTTTCCTTATAATTAGCCACCACCTACAAAGTTTATTTGAAGAAATACAGAAAAATTTGATTTACAAAAGTTGCAATATTTTTCCTGAATTTTAACAATATGCCAATAAAACAAATAAATGCCGATCGCAAAATGGCGAAATTCTATAAGTTTAGGATTTTTTTATAGAACACCCTATATATTATTATATTTTCGAAAACTTATAATTTTTTGATTTCGAAAATAATATAATAGGTCTATATTTGGACTATCCGTTCTTCAGTTATTCAAAATCAAAAAAGGTGTAAAAAGTGTAAAACATGATAATGTCTATTTTAATCCATGTGTTACTAAGACAATATCATGTTTTTACATACATTTTTATTTTGCATAATTGGAGAACTGATAGTCTAAATATAGACTTATTGTATCTTTTTGAAATCAGGAAACTATAAGGATTTCGAAAATATAATATTAATATACAGGGTGTTCCATACAGAAAACCCTAAGTTTATAGAATTTCGCCATTTTCTGATTGTCATTTGTTTGCTTTATTGGCAGATTATTAAAATCTAGGAAATATGCTGCAATTTTTGTGAATAAATTTTTCTGTATTTCTTCAAATAAACTCTGTATGGGTGGTGGCTAATTATAAGGAAAAACCCTGTACAACTACAAAATGATTGTTAACACAATCATCTAAACGAGTAGGTACATTTATGTATTTGCGTACGCATCTTTGCAAACTGATTATATCTTATATTCATCCAATATTTTCTTCGTACTTGTACCAGAATTACCAGATATTCATCAGTACGCCGTTATGCCTATTTTTTTATTTTTAAATTGCCCAGAAAGATGGCAAAAAGCAAATCTAAAACGTGTGCCGATTTTGAAAATCTGTAACCTGTAACAATTCCCGAAACGTTGGGCGTTTATGCAAATATTTTTAATGTTGCTGTACCAGTAGCTTTGATATATTTTCGATGGAATTTGACAAGTATTTATAGAACTTATATCCTTATATCCGTTAAAAGAATTCGAAGAAATTACAATTTTTTTTAAAACAATATGTCCTTTAAAAATGTCTGTCTCTCGGTCTGTACGTCATGATAATTTAAAAACTCGAAATATGTCGATAAATAAGCAAATGGCGGAAGCTAAAAATATTTTTTATATTCAGGAATCTGTGAAAAGCGACAACAACCGAGACAACTTAAAACATTTCGTATTTTGCCAATATATTTTTTCTTTCACTTATTTGACGTCGGTCTATCAAGTACCACGTCAGGAGTTCAGTTCGTTATTACTTGTATAATCACTGGTATTCCTCAAGGCTTGTAAGTTTTTACGAGCCTTGGGTATTCCTAACATGACAATTAGCGCGCTCACGCAGCAGATAAATCTCTTTCGAAAAATATTGACACTCATCCATTATATCGAAATTGTTTTTTTTCAATTTTTTTTTCGTCCCCACGAAAATCCTCTAGATTAACTAAGGTAGGGATGATGTTTGGGAAAAAAATCCTGAAACACTTCACCTTTTATCTTCTGAATGGCACATTTTGATGTCAAATTTAACTTTGTCAGGTCAATCCCCTAGCCCCAACAACCCCCAACAAAAACAAATATTACGGTACGGTGGTAGAGTGACCCTTCATTTTGAAGGTATTCTGATTCTCTATGCGAGTGCATGATTGTTTTTAGGTTTACAAAAATGGGAAAAGTGTAGAAAAAAAATTAAAACATCAAAATTCAGCGTCAGAAGAAATTTTTATTAGTTCACATAGAGAATCAAAAGACCTTTAAAATGAGGGGTCATACGACCACTTTACCGTAATTTTTGTTTTTGTTGGGGCTCCACAAGGGCTGGTTTTTTCGAAATTTTCTATACCAACATCAAAATTATTCATAAATTATCCCTTAATCACATGAATCATGTTTCAAGGTTCCAGCCATCGAAAAATAATTTTGCATCGCAGCGCCATCTCTGTGAACCGTAGAGGAAAAATTCTAACTACAGTTATTTTAAAGCCTCCTTTGGTATCTATTATCATCCTCCATTTACAAAAATAAAATATTATTATTATTTTTCGAGATAATGGCCCGGGGACTTTTAACTGAAACACCCTGTTTATGAGTTTCACTATAAAATATACTTTTTCTACGCCTATTATGTAATATAAGCATTATGATGTAGATTTTAAATAAGGAATGACCTATATTCCAGTGAGTGATAATGTCACAATCGAACTAAAACTAGATTGTATTAATTTTTTATGGAGATTAATAATTTTTATTTAAATGTTTTATTTTTGATTTGAATGTTATGGATTTTGTGATTTAATTCAATGCTGTATGGACATATAGTCCTGCAGAGTATTTTGTTTTCACATTATTCCACAATAATAACGTTCTAAAATGTTTTCAATGATTATCTTTGAATTCAACATAATTTATATTTGTATGTTCAGAAGTGGAACATCAATAAATATATTAGATAATTTTGTTATAATAGGGCCAGTATAAAAAAACTTAAATAAGTTTGTTTATTAGCAATGCGTCTCAAAAGAGAAAGTAGAGTAGATTACAAAAGGATATGAAAATATAGTAGAAGACATATCAGTTAAAGGAATAAAAAAAAAAAAAAAATTTGTTTGTTATGGTTACAAAATTATTGTCAATAAATACAATTTTGAGTATAAGTTTTCAAGATAAAGGTAGAATTTGAAATGATCGTGATTTTGGGGTCCCTCTGAAGAGCCATATAGGCAAAAGAACATGTACATCTTCTTAGGGACATCGTTTTTTGATTGGTGTGCCATAATAAATGAATTTGGGGTAAGTTAAAAATAATTTTTGCCATAATTTAATTTTTAGACGTTTTGAAATTTGTAATTTTTAATTCAATTTTTATCATGCATTAGAGAAGATTCAATAAACTTAATAATTGTATGTTTAGAGATGAAACATCAATGTGAGTATATCAAATTGGATAAGTTTTTGTTATTATGCTTGAATAAAGCCTAAATAAAGTCATTTATGATACGTAATATTTATTCTATATTAAATTTTTTTTTTTTAAATTATCGCCGCCCCCTCAGAAAAATCCTAGATACGCCCCTGACCAAAAATAGAATAATATCATGGTTGAGATAAAACATGGTTAGTTTTATCTCGGCTCGATTTTCGTACTGTACTGCGCAAGTAGAAAAACTTGTTGAGTGCCACTAAATAGGTATATGTTTTCTGCAAAGTTGGAACTGTCAACTGTCAAATAACAAATTGTCAAATCTGCAAGAATGTTAAGTTTTGGTTATTTGAATTTATTAATTTAGTCTGGTGGTATCAGTTTTAATTGAAAAATGCACAAAGGTCATGGAGGACTCCTTTAACCACGGCGAGAAATTGAAGAGGATCAAATCTTTGACAATGTAGCAAAAGATGCTTGCCACTCTTGCCAGCTATGCTATTCATTCTCTCATTTGGGCAAGAACTTACTTACATTTATCTTTGTCTACGAGAAATCAACAGAAAAATACAAGATAACTCTAGAAAAACAAACAAGATCACAAAATTTATAGGATTCAAAAAATAGTTATACCTATTATGCTTTATATTATGTAGTTATTATTATGTTGTCCCATGTCCTTTTTAATAGTAAGTAGATTTCAACTTTGTTGAATATCCCTTCATTACTTTAAATTACATATTCTTTTAGTGAATATTATGAACAATTATGTAAATAACATTATCTAACATTCATAATATTCAATGAAACTGTTTATTATTATTAATTATAATTATATTAAATTATTTTCAATTACTAAAGTCCACAACTGTGAAGTTACAACTTTTATTTATTAAAAATCATGATTAATTTCAAAGCTAATTTCATATTATGTCAAACACGTTCTAATTAAAAATGCAGGTAAACACCACGATAATAAGCACGGGCCATATAAAATAGGTAGATTTTCAATTTGTGGTACTTGATTTCAAGATTAGAAGAAACGGCAAAATCTGTCAAATTATTCTACTTTATATTTAAAATTCGCGCCAAGATTTCTACTTGATGACGTAGTCCTAGCGGTAGTCAAAATGTGCGCCGTGACATACCATCTTATATCTCTACCATGGAATAATATGGAAACGAAACGAACTATTATTTAATCTTTAGTTTATCAGAATTAATTTTTTTATTTATTTTTCTTTTCCTCTAAATAAAATAAATATTCTAGCGTTTGCGCTAATTAAACATACAAACACAAACATAGCTTTATTTAAATTTAAAATTGTTTTCTTAAAAATGTCGCAATTAAACTATATTAGGTTTTTGATCGATTCGCTTGAGGGAACAGATTTATAAAATAATTCATCACGTCACACAAATTACCATCATGCGAATGTTAGAATGACAAGCGTCATAAACTAATTAGACGTAAATCCTTCTTTATGGAATGTGGAATCATTTGATTCCTAATAAATTATTTTAGAAATTGGCGATAATAGGTAATAAAATCTGTCACCGACAATAAGATTGCAAAAGATAATAATTGTGTAATTTTCGAAATTAAATTATACAGGGTAAACTAACAAGACTGTACCATTGTTAATATTCTTTCGAAGAAAAATTATTTTTTAATATTTTGATCGCTTAAAAAATATATGCAGCGAGTTCGTTAGAGGCCGAAACGTTATTTTACCACAGAAGTAAATCTGTTTTAACATAAATGATACAAAAGAAATTTAAATTACATATACCTATTTAAAATTAACGATTCAAGGTTAGGAAAAATCAGAATTTTTTTAAATTAAAAAAGGATTTCTTTAATTTATAGCAGATCATAATATATCACATACCTATCATATACATATATTTATTTTTTCTATTATTTTCTTTATACTAGGCACCCATTATAGTCACATAAAAAGGCGTTAATAATGTTTTCTACAACTGTCAAAAAAGACTATGTTTGCACATTAACGTCAGTGTCTAAAATGAAAAATTTTTTCATTGACATTATTTTTTTTGCGTTACACATTAGGGTGCAAAATATTTTGCACACCACATACCTATTGTTCATATACTGTCGTCTGGATTTTTCAGTGTAACAAGGTTTGGCTGCATCTGATATTTCACAATTTGGATAATGATTAGGTATCATCAACAAATTTTATTTTCCGAGGAATTCAGGTTCACTAATTTGGAATTATTCACTCGTAAAAATACTCGTTATTGGCACAAAAAAATATGAGAGAAAGTACATATATGCCATTCACATTCTATTTACATAAGGGGAGGCTATGTGATATGTTTTTCTTAGGTTGTCTCAGGGTTGTCTACTATTGACAAAATATTGAAGTGTCAGATTGAATTGATCGCCACTGTCATTTATATTTGGCTGAATTGCCAATTTTTTTATTCATAACAATGCTGTGCTTTTTTTAGAGTCTCACTCTGGCAACTATGTAGAACCAATTTGAATTTGTGGTTACGTTTTTGACTTTTTAACATAACCTCAGTAATTAAGATAGTCATTCATACCAACAGAATTCAGATTTTCCAAAGCCTACTCTAATGTAAATAAAATGTGAATAGCATATAGGTATTTCTTTTTAAATTAATTTGCATTAAATATTATAATAGAAGATATCGTTTTATGGTTTTAGTTTAATCAAATTAAAGTCGTTGTAGAAATAATATTGTTTGCAATTCGGGTGCAAAATGCTTTGGTCATCTCGAACGATTTTTCGACTCGGCTGCGCCTCGTCAAAAAACTTTCATTCTTGATCACCAAAGTAGTATTTCGCACCCTAGATACAAAAATAACTATTTTTACGAAAACATTTTTAATTTTATTTTATTAATATAAATTTTTTTAGTTTTAAATATTTTATGACGCTACAATTGTGTTTTTGTTTTCTTCTTAGTGTTATTGATTTGTTACTTCTAATAAAGAAACTGATTGTGGTAAAAAATATATTGATTTAAATCAGTGATAAAAAAACGGTTGACTCAAATCAATTATTGATACAAATCAGGCGAATTATGTTTACAATCAAGTATACCTAAATATTATTTATAACATGAGTGTATCCTATGTTTAAATGAGATTGGTTAACATTTATTGAGATTAATAATACGATTCGCTTTCTGCTTGTCAATATTGCAGACGACTTAAAATTTTAAGTAACAAAATTTAAACCTTTTGTATATCATTTATATGGACTGCCAACTGGAACCTTTGGAGTACTCCTGATGTTGATGATTTTGGACCAATACACATATTGGAAACACTTTGAGACAAATAAGAAATCGATTTAAAACGTATTAACTATGAAAATTTTACAAGCAATATCAATGTTTACATAAATTAATTTTTAGTTATAATCAGTAACAAGTAAAGAGATGTTAGAGAAAATAAAATTCATTAGCACTGACGTAATTTCCACTAACGCCAAAATACTAACACTGCAATCGTGCGTTTCGCCAACTATGTTGAGACGATTAACAACAGTTTTTAATTGTCTCCTGATGATGCGAATTTGGTTGTCGTTTCGAATGCAGTGTTGGTGGTGTTTTAGTGTTAGTGAAAACTACGTCGGTGCTACTGTCACATCAAAGCTTACAACACCCTCCAAGATTAACTTTACTAGTTTAAATTAGGTACTGCTCATGTTAAAATGCCAAATCATTATGCCAAATAGCCCAAATACCCCAATTAACTTAAGAAAGCAGAAGAATGTTAAATGGTGCTCCTATGATGTTAGTAAATATTTAAATCAGTGGTTTTCTAAGGGATGAATCAGTAAATTGAGTCAGAGTCCGGCTTCCTCTTTGGTTTCTCGACTATGGGACATCTCCAAAGTATAATATACAAGAAAAGGTCAGATAATTTCGAGGATCAAATAAGAAATGGAGAAAATGTTCTCCGTGGCCCAGGATAATTCTTTAGGGGACTTTCAAGAGCCAATGACATACTGTCATGCTGTGGATGAATCCCATTTTTGAGCATTTATTGTAAATGTAAGTTACTCTATTTAATATTTAAGTTTTGCTGTGCTCTGTGCTCACATCATAAATTATTATCCAATAAAGGTTACGACGCAATGTCAATGGGTAATTATTTCACACTTCGTTGACAACGATAATAATTAAATTATCGCTAAAAAATCCGGTCAATACCGTTCAGGCAAATATTTAAAGAGACTTAAAATTTACGCTTTTGTTTAATACCAATGATTTTTATTATAATTGCTAATGCCTAAAACAAAGAACAGTTACGCCGATGCAGTACCTAATTTTCTCCAATATGGATACAAAAATATATTATTTAAGTATCGAAATGTTTCCTTTAGTACAGAGCAATTTTTCTCTTCCTTTTTAACCTTGATCTGCGTCATTCTTAATCGGTCAGTAGGTCAGGAGCCATCTTCTTATATAATTTTGTTTGCAACCCTTCAACAGCTAGTAAATGTATAAAATTTAGGTTGCAATAAAAGAAGCTGAATTTTACTCATCATCGAAGCTTACCTAATAAGTGTTGATAAACAACACAAACGCCATGGTATGCCCTATCATCAAACAAACTCTTCTTGTGGACTGGTAGTGCAAGCATTTCTTAGAGTCTAAAGAAGTTGTACACAGTTTTCAAATTAGGCATTTTCACTTCTTTGGAGCATGTATGGACGCTCTATCTGATTAAATTCTGGAGAGGAGACCATGGTAAATCTGAACTTTGATTAATCTCCAGATACTTTTTTACCTTGATAACCAATGAGGATGTGCTTTGGTGGTGGATAAGAATGGGCATGGGTATTATTAGTGACAAACGTAAACTACAAAGACCTGAAAAGGGATTGTTGTAGTCGAGGCTAGAAATTGACTGGAATGAGGGTAATCACTACCAGGGAGCAATTACTGTTTCATATGCTTATACCGAACAAAAGTACATGATACGTTTATTGAAATAACGGAGTATGACTACCCACTATTAAATAATATGATATATGCCTACACCACTGCGGTGTGTGCAGTAAGTAATAACACCATTATGAGCAAATACATAAACGTGAAAATATGAAACACACGATATGTTTCGATAATATGTCTTATCACTGTTGCACTTCAAGACCTCAGTTTAAAAAAAAACCAATGCTTTTCCGATAACTGCTGGTTATCTACAAAGGTAAATACCCTTGAAATACTTATTAAAAACCTTCGCAATTCATTTCATTTCGGCTCACATTTACGTCTACGTTGTGTTATTTAGCAGGTTATATGTAATCGTTTCTAAATAAATAAAAACAGATTAAGTTTACTACGTTTAGTAGGTATATACAGGAACAGGGTGTTACGCCATCGTTCGTATGTCACAACACGTAGGCGTGTTCTAGGAACAAAAACGAGAAAAAAGGTCCTTTTAAACTTCTGTTCTAGCTTGTTTCGTTTTCAGGTTAGACACTAAGCAAGAAAAAATTGTGACGCCACTGATTAAATTTTAAAACGCACCATTGATAAATTTTACATTTCATTTTTGAAAAAAATGGTATCGTTCGTTTTTTTTCATATCTCTCATAGTTTAGGCACAAATTGCAACTATTACATAAGTAATAGTAATACACTATAAAGTGGCAAAAATTTTACAAATCGACGATTAGATAAGTGTCTTGACATCTAAAATTTATAATAATTGTTCAACTATGAGAGATACGAAAAAAACAAAAGATATCATTTTTGTTAAAAATGAAGTGAAAAACTTATTAATGATGTGCATTTAAAATTTGATCAGTGGCGTCACATATTTTTTTTTATTAAGGCCACAGACATACCATGCATCTACGCCACTGGTTATAGTTGAAATGCCATATTTCGGTAAAAGATGTCGTATCCTTAGTTCATACAGCATACAGAACCTCAAATTTTACGGCGATATCTTTATTCGCTAAAAAGTTATAAAATAAAATCTTTTTTTTTTTTTAATTTTAACCCCTTGTAACTTGAAAACGAATCAAGCTAGAACAAAAGCTTAAAGGACTTTTTACCTTGTTTTTGTTCCTAGAATACGCCTACGTATTTGTGACATACTTTCGGATCGAATTTATCTCTCCGTGTATTGCGACGATAGAAGAAAGTAATACTGTATGTTCTATATTTAATGTCAATAATTCCCAATAGTATCTTAATACTCCAGCTTGGGACCTAAAATAAAACACATAATTTATTTACTTTTAATGGTGAAAATTCAAACCGGCTTCAATAAAAGCGATATACGTTGTCCCAGTTTACACGATTTGCATATCAAATTGGTAATAAATATTAATTTAAAATACCGGTAGAGTAAAATATGCAAAAAAATAATATAAATTATAATGTTCCCTTTTCACGATGTTATGATCTTCTCATTTCAGTAAATTGAGTTCATAGTAATATTTCTGTGTGGCTTTAACTTTGAACACAACCATATGGCAAGGAGAAAAATAACATAACTAGGTTAAGGCTAATACAACTTATTTAGCATTCAGAACAAGATTTAATATTGTCAGATTTAAGTTGTGCATAGTATTACAAAATTAAAGGTCATAACGAATGTTATTTATCAAAGGCAGGGACTATGACTATAACTAACACTAAAATAAATGCTTCTTTCTTTTGTTTTACCTACCTAGCTAATTTATTTATTTAAGCTCGTCTCTGTCGAAAAGTAAGAATTTTTAAATTTAGCCTAATAGAAAAGGGACCGACTGCCTTAAATATATTGTATATCCGCTACGTAATCCTTGCCTAAGATTGCGTTTGCATAGCTTCTGTGTATAAGCTGATATACATGGCGCTAGAAGGTGGGACGAGGTTGCTATGTTTCCCTGGTGATAGCCTATCCAAATGTTTTGCCCCGCTCCTGGTGAGCTTTTTCCATACTAGACGTTACTTTGAAAATTATAAAAATCTAGTAGCTTTACAAATAATGAATATAAATCTATCCGACAATATTTCCCAAGAACGTTTGAACATAATTTTGCAGTAAATGTCTATAATAAATAATATTATTGGCGATTTTCATTCATTTCACGTTTTAGTACTAGTTAGGAAATAACTACTTTTCCTAACCGAAATGAATGCGGAAACGTAAGTTTTCGATACCTGATTAGATTAGAACAAGAAAGTATCTTCGTATATTCAAGGAAATTTAAAAATTAATAACTCGTTTTGGGATCACAAGTTGTCAATAGTTTATAGTACCTGTCGGTCTTCTGGGTTTGTTTTGCCATCAAGGAGTTTGGTATTAAAGATATAACTAACATTCTGTGGTTTATTGTCTGTGATGTGAAGTCGAATTAGGTATGTGACAGTTTTAGAAAATGAGGCGGTTTTTTAAATTTTTTAACTATTGCCGCTATCCGTTTTATCAAGTTCGAACTAGGAGCCAGTGGCGGCGGATGGTGAATTGTCGATGTTCGATATTTCAATTTAGAGCAGGGAACCTATACTTATTAGATTATAAAGGGTTTAATTTGGGATCGAAATGAGAATATTGGCGGAAAAAAATTTAAAAACAATTTGCAAAAAAAAATTCCGAAAACCCTTGAACCCCCCTGGAAAGTCCTGAAATTTTATATACTTATTTGAATTATTTTTAAAATATCGGAATAATCTTCGATACATTCTAAGACAAGGTTTTTTGCTTTTGAAAAAATATTAATTTTTGGAAGTTACCAACATTTGAAATTTTTCCATTCAAGCGCCCGAGTCTCTAAATTGAAATATCAAACATCGAAAATTCACCAGCCGCTGCTGCTAGTAGCGGTAAAAAAGTCACTCACCACATATCAAGTTCATTATTTAAAAATTGTTTCCCTAACACTACTTAAAGTATTTTAGGTGGTGTTGATTTTCCTCGAATCTGTCCAATATTCGATTCTATTCCACAAAATCTTATAGCGGTTCTTTACCACTACTTAAATAAAAACCCATATATAACAAAATTTTAAAATATAAATCATTAAATAAAATAATATGACGTATTGTATTGCATAAGAGTGCTTAGTCGAAAGTCCTCAATTGTGTTTTTAGCAGAAAAAGTGTAGATGTAGAACAATAATTCATAGTTACATTATTTTTAATATTTTATAATTTTGGAGTTTGGCACGTTATCGTTGTATTTCGAATTATGTAGTAGACAAGTATTTTGGCAAAGCATAAAGGTTAAGAAGGAAGTCTATGAGTTTTTCTTACTACCTTGTATCTGAGTTGTTAATCAGCAGTATCTTTGTCGATGACGTCAGTGTCCTAATAGCAATAGCAAGTGATAACGCGTAAATGGCAAAAATTTATTTCTATTTTATTTAATCTGAAAAAGATTCTTAGGCTGTGATGATAAACATACAGACTGACAGTCATATATTTAAAGGGTGGCTAGGCTAGTAAGAGAAGTGCACTCTATATATTTTGAAATAAGTTATAATTTGTAGGTATTGAAACATTAACAAATTATTTCTACATAAGCTATTATTTATCATTAATGATTCTTATTGTTTTTTTATAGATAACGAATAGGTATCTAAAAACTACACTCCGCTGTAATGTTTCCACTTAATTCCATTGACCTTTAGATTGCAATTTATATTAAGTTTCAAACGTTTAATTCACTTTTTGATATAAACAACAGTACCTCTAGTACCTACCTCTTATTAAGTAAGTGCAAGTTCATATTTTAATACAAAAGATAGTAGAATGTTTATATAGTGCGGTGCATCGTAATACGAACACCGTGAATATTATGCAATAAGACGACTATATGGATTGACGATTGAATTAAAAGTTTTATTGATATGCGCGGATTGTAGGCCCAGAAGGAGACCGCGGAGAAGCCCGTCATGTTACTCCTGTCCGTAAATTAGTACAGTTCTTTTAGCTGTTCTTTAATACCATATCAGTCAGAGGATGGTGTACTACTGTTTTATCTGAAAATGAGATTTTTTTTCGTATTTTGCCACTTCAATTTATTAAATGAACATTTTGTATTTTTTTTTGAAACATTGATTAAACAGTAAAAGCAGAATACCTTTGGTATTTGCAATTTTTTTATTTGTTTTAAATTTGCCAAACGTGATTAATTAGTTTAGAAATTTATGTGCCAATCATAATATTCACATAGGTATAACTATAAAGGGCACTTTCATTTACATTTTATCTGAATAGAATTGGCCATTGGAAAAATTTTGTTTCGTTAGTTTATGTTGATTATTATTAAATTTAAATAATATGTTGTTTATAGAGACTGAACACTAGTATATAAGTTTTCCGATTTCTTCATTGTTCTTTTTACGGAACTAGTTAGCATTTTTCGATTTCCATCGCGTCGAAATCAGTTGAGCTGTTTTTCAGTTATAACAGTTGTTATGAAAATTTTCAAATGTGCATTTGGTAAATAACAGATATACGATTCGGGCATTTTTGTGACAGATAGACAAACACATAGATAGATCGACAGACATTCGATTAGATGATGCGTAGCCATCGGGAGAAGGCTACGGATGATGTTGAAGTATTCTAGTTTCATCGAAATCCGATGAATATTTTGATTTTCGCCCTTTTTCTTGTGAAAACCTCAAACGTGTACGAGTAGTAAATTTTTTTTGAAAATCTACTAAAAGTAATTCTATTTAATTTTATGGTAAAAAAAAGTAATGGAAACTAAAAATTTAATTTAAATTAGAAATAATTAGAGCTCAAAAATATCACCTTGTTGAAAGAGAGAATATTCCAGACTATCGTAGAAGTTTCTCCGGACGTTTGAAAGTTGCTAGGCGTTATACGATAACAATAGTGCACTACAATCTACAATGCAAGAAGCACGAATTGAAAACTGGGGAATTTAATTTTCAGGATCATTAAAAGTCCCTCTTATAAAAAATAGAAATGGAAACTACGATTATTCGGAGTATCATTTTAAAATTTAAGATCCAGTGTATTATAATCCAGAAGAAGAAATTGATATTCTGTTCTGGCGAAAGCAATTATCAGGCATTAAAGAGAGGGAAATTATTATTTTTTTATTAGGACGAGATCAAACAAATCTGTCGTTATCAGAGCGAACGTCTTTTGTTCTTTGTTATGATAAGTAAAAATACGTGTATAATACATATTTGCATCTAATCTAGTTTTATTATTCTATTCAAATCATATTAGGCCACAATGCTTAAAATCCAAATCGGAAATAATTGCTACAAAAGGTTTTATTATTTTAATGGCTGTATTTGTTGCCCAATATGACTATCCTAGGTTTTCCCCCTCGGCGGAGTTGTGTTAAAGTGGTGGGGGGTAAAAATGTAACCCCAAAATGGGTATTTTTTCGATTTTATGGTTATATCTCGTAAAGGACTCACAATATCGAAAACATTGTCCTATTAAAAGTTGTAGGGCATTAAATTCTGCATTGAACGATACTAGGCACATATTTTTTGGACCGCCCGTTCCCATACTAGTGCTCATCAAAGTTGGACAAATTTTGCATATTTATGAAAAATGTTTTATTTGCACTATATCTACTAGTCCTGATATAAAGATGGAGGCAGGACAAAGAAACACAATTTTTAAAATCAATTAGTAATGTTTATATTTCATAATAACAAAAATTGTAGTTAATAAAGGTATGAAAATGAAAAGGGGAAAAAATAGGGAGTTACACAGATTTCACAGACGTCGACGTTTGATTCTCGTTGGGCCACTCGGTTCCTTAAAGACTGTAATTTCCGATACGGAGTCCGTCGCCCCATCACTCGGCTTCTGAAAGTCTGTAATTTTCGTCGCCCCATATATGCAGTCCAGGTCTTCGTCAACATCTGGCTCGTCAATTGCATCTGGTTGGAGGGACTTAGTGCAGGATTTCCCCTTGCAGTTGGCACAAATCAACGAGCAATTAATGCCAGCCTTTCGACACCCACAACCACCTGCACACCCCTTGTTGCATTTGCAGAAAATTGTGGAGAGAAGAGACTGTGGAGCTGGTTCCCTGGAGGTAGGAACGGGGTCAAGACCAAACTTTGAAGCCTGCCATCTCCAGAGGAGCGGATCCATCTGGTGTCCTAACCACATTTGTACTTGTAAGTAAGTTCTCGAGCAATGTTGGCGGGCTGCTTCGGATGTTGGTGGTAGGGATGCCAGGTTGAATTTGGATTTCACTAGGGCTTTGGAAAACAGGTCGAATCGCAATTTATCTAAAGTATCTCCTGCCCTACCTCCGTAGAGGGTTGTTAAAAATCGTAGGCCAACTTCGGTAATAGCTTCAGTTTGAGTGTCATACTCGAAGAAAGGTTTGATTTCTTCGAGGAGACATTTATTTTCGACCAACAGCTTGACCACCTTCTTTTTACCCTGGCCTGAAGAGTGCTGAAGTTGTGTCACATCCACTTATGGCGTGGAGAAATATGAGTGGCCTTCTGATGTTGTCTGCCAGTTTGAAGCTGTTAGGACCAAATACTTTTGATGGGGTCGTTCCTCTTCCAGGTTTTAAAAAATATATGTTTGCTGATGGTGTGGCTAGAGCATTGAGCATAATGAGGAGGTCCGTATCCTCACCAACTACCACAACTTTCTCATGCTCCTGTGATACCTCAAGGGCCGTGGCAACAATCAGGTGGTCTGCATCTTCATTAGCTTGCTTTACTGGGAAGCCTTCACTTTCAAGCCTCTTAGTAAGCAAGCTAATAAGCCGTGCTTTATTTCTGTCGTTGGAAAGGAATTGCTCCTGAGTCATGGTCACCACCATTAACTCGGTAAAAATGACCTCAGGAGTAGTGTGTCTTTTGCTTCGGCGGAGGCGCTCAGCAGATTTGATGCTCTTGATGCTCAACGAGAATCAAACGTCGACGTCTGTGAAATCTGTGTAACTCCGTATTTTTTCCCCTTTTCATTTTCATACTTTTAACTACAATTTTTGTTATTATGAAATATAATCATTACTAATTGACGAGCTATTTGATATTAAGAATTGCGTTTCTTTATCCTGCCTCCATTTTTATATCAGTTAAGTACAAGACTAGTACATATTATAGTGTAAATAAAATATTTTTCATAAATATGCAAAATTTGTCCAACTTTGATGAGCACTAGTATGGGAACGGGTGGTCCAAAGAATATGCGCCTAGTATCATTCAATGCAGAATTTAATGCCCTACAACTTTTAATAGGACAATGTTTTCGATATTGTGAGTCCTTTACGAGATATAACCATAAAACCGAAAAAATACCCATTTTGGGGGTACATTTTTACCCCCCACCACTTTAACACAACTCCGCCGAGGGGGAAAACCTAGGATAGTCATATTGGGCAACAAATAAAGCCATTAAAACAATAAAACCTTTTGTAGCAATTATTTCCGATTTGTATAATTTTTTGGTTTTACACTACTAGCCTATATACCTACCTACCAATCTACCACTATACTACTAGTTTACCACTGCAGCTCCTACAACTAGGGGAAAAACTTTTTTTTAGTAGATATTCATGTCATCCCAGTGTCATACCAATAAACTTTATGTGTTGTTTATCTTATCATAATTCTTCAATCAACCTTTTTTTGTGAGATAATATCCGTTATAATCTTATAAAAATCCGGCAATTCTGATTTCTTGGCAATTTTATTACAGTATACCACAATAAGTGTTAGTGGTAACCTCTACATCTTCACACATTTCAAACGTAAGAGAATTTTATATACATCTTTCATAATATATAGAAATATTAATATCAATGAGACAGGAAAACTGTTATTATAGTTTATCTTACGTGTAATCAATGATGCTGATAGTCAGGTGTCGGCTTTGGACATATGATAATCTTTTCACTTCTTAATTTATTTAATATTCGGTGTGTTTTCTTCAAAAACATATTTCAGGGATTGTATATGGAACGATGGAATTTCAAGAATATTAGCATTCTGTCATCGGTGTTTGGTGATACCGCATCCTCTTGTTTGTTGAATACAGATATCGGTGAATTTTAAATTAGGTTGCGCATGGTGAGAACCGGCCTCTTTGCCAGTCGAAGTGTTGTGACTTTTTAAAATTACAGAAAGTTTACTGTTCCGTTTTTTGAAGTTTTATAAATTTTCCTCGTGAAAGAAACGTGAGGTTACGTAACGTGAGTAACATCATCTAAATTAATTATAATAGGTACTAACTACTATTGAAGGGTCCCTTCTCTGTATCCGGTTCTATTCGATATTATAAACTTCTTCGGCTGGTGGTCTTCGTCATCACCAAAAATTTGTTTGCAATTTTTGCAATACTTATGCTCAAATATTTAACTCTAGTGTTTTGTCTTTCACTTATACCAACCGATGCGATGTCTAAAAATCTTCTAACATCCAGTTTCGTATAGAATTGATATGAAATTTGAAGGATCTCTTTATTTTATCAACTAAAGTTACAGCATAACCTAACTTCTAGTTGTACCCTTCTCTTTATTGAAAATCAAACCTAATAGACTATAAACTATAAACCAATAAATTGAGGCTCGCCGAGAGGTGTTGCGCACAATGTTGAGATGTATATCTAAAATTTCTACTATATATTGTATAGATATCAAATTCATACTCTACCTATTCCTAATTAAGTTACGTAACGTGGCAAATTACTTGAATTATAAACTGCTCTAGGAATGCCCGTTTTCTCTATCCGGCTCTATCCTACATTGTTAACTTCTTCTGCTATCACCATCGCCAGACACGAGTTATCTTGAAAAAATGTCAATAAACATTTTTTATAAATAAATATCTGCGTGGATTACTTCCTCGATAATCAATCAATAAATTAAATAATGATTGATGATTTAATTTGAGTTAAATCTCAAATATAAATAGATATACTTTACCTTGCAAATAACTCAATTACAACAAAGTGGGTATTTCCATTAAATTACTCAGCAATTCCGTACCTCAAACATTTTAGGCAGACAGTGTCCTTTCACAAAACTTATGAAAATACAAATTTCACAAGGCCAGATTCAATTTTTAGTTTTTTTTTTTTTTTAATATTATCTATCATAAATAGGTAAGGTGATACCGATCATCATTATAAAACTTGAACCATTTGTCTGATGTCTACTAACGGAAAGGGATCGCGCACTGTTAACACAATGGCACCTTTAGAGGAGTCATTTTCTTTAAACATTAGGGTTATCACCAGGAACATGTTATTAGATATTTTACGTTTGGCGACCCACGGAACTCTTTTTTTGGCTTTTAAAAAATTTTCTATTTTTATTTTTGCTTTAAAAAAGTCCTATATTTTGGTATATTTTGTGGATGAATAACTCTGGATCTATTTGTCGGATTAAAACAAAGAACGTTTACTTTCTTCGTTATTAATTTGTCTACAAAATTGTGAAGGTTAAAAAAACCTATGTTTATTATATACCTTTTAATATAAAAAGCGGAAAAAACAAAAAATGACTTTTTTTCTCTTTTTCTTAATAACTTCACAAATAGCACATAGTCGAGGAACAATCTGTTTTGATCTAGATATTTAGATTACCGAGCTGAATTTTTCAGAAAATGTAGTTTTTAATATGTATGTGTAATAAACATACTAAAAGTCCCGAAGAATCCGAATTGAGCGTTAGCCTCCATATTAAGAAAATGGCATCCGCGCGCAGTCGCAAAAAATATTGCTTGCTTGCCTTATTTATTAACCGATTTTAATTTTCTAAAAAAGCAATTGTAACCAAAGAATGTGGCTAACAAATATTTTATGCATTTTACTATACTCAGTCTAAGTGATAAAATTAGGTACTTCAAAAGAAAAAGTTTATTTTGAAAATTTTTATTTATGTAATTAAAAAGAAAATCGTGGGTTTTATGAAAATATTTGTTAAGTAAAAGTTGTGGGGAAAATGTCATTTGTACCAATTCCACCGATGCTTCAAACGGGATATCAGTAGTCTTAAAAAAAACGCTCAAATTTTCGGAGTGTGCATTAGAAACATAAAAGATTTCAAATTGAAAGTGCATTATTAAAAATAATGAAACGACAGCAATTGGCTTGCCATCATCGGCTGGGGACCCGCTTTGGTCTTTGGCGTTAGAGTTTGGAGTGTATGTGATTGGAGTTTAAAATCGGGGATTAAAGACTTACGATTTATGGACTTGGTGTTTCACTAGTACTTCCAAAGAAAGTAAAATTAAAATCATTCTAGATTTTTGTCTAAATAAAGCCATTGAGTAAAAATAATAAAGAGACGCAACTGTCAAGGTTTCGAGATTTTAGTGTTGTATTTTTTCACCAATAGCTTCATGATTGTCTTCAATTTTAAGGGCTATACAGCCACATTACAAATACCTTCCCGTAGCACTAAAAATTGATGATAATCATGAAGTTATTGGCAAAGAAATACAATACTAAAATCTCGAAACCTTGACAGTTGCAACTCTTTATTATTTTTTACTCAATGATAAAGCTTACTTCCTTTTCCCTGCTGTGTCGCGTTGAAAAATACTTGAATTCAATGTGCAATACAAGGTAGGGTTAGGGCAAATTCAAATAGGTTTGGAAGATAATTGGTAGTACTTTGTGGTGGAATTGGACGAGTTGGTACGAATGATGAATGAACAAAGTTAAAATTTTTATAGATCGTCAAAAATGGCATTATTTGACAAGTTTACCCCATTTATTTCAAAAACTTGACGTGTTACGCAAATTTTGCCGTTAAATTCGGTATCAGCACCCAAAACTATATGCATGAGAAATTACTACTGTATTTCAAAAACAAAATTACCCCCAATTTTACACGCCCTGTGTGATTGATTAAAAAAGAAATTGGAAATAATATCTTTTATGACTATATTTAAGTCAATTAAAAATTCCTACTGCAAAACGCATTTAAAAGAAAAACTTTATAACTTCTGGTCAGACATTTTTTTGATTTGTATGTTTTTTTTATGTATTGTGTATAGTACTTTGCGATACCAAGATTTTTTTGTTCTGTTTTCTTTAACCTATTTTTCCATATATTTTTAACATTTTGTCCAATTTTAATGGCAGTTACGTATCGATTAAAAACCGTGTCTTTGATTAGTTACATTTTTAGTTAGTATAACACGTCATTTTGTCTCACTGAATAGCAAACTAACTAATCAAGGTTATTAGATTTTGAATCGATGGCTAACTGCGATTGCTTTTTGTCTGATATTTGTTCTGTGCCCGAAGGAAAATATAATAAAATCTTTTTGTTCACGTAGATGGCAACGAGACTTTTCCTAGCCCTGACACGTAGAAAAAGAAACGAGGAAGGTAGCGCGAGTGAGTTGGCTCGAGTTTTAACTTTGACGGACCTGACGGCACTAGGAGTTGGTGCCACTTTGGGTCTTGGAGTCTATGTGCTTGCCGGGTCGGTGGCCAAGAATGTAGCGGGTCCTGCAGTGTGTTTATCTTTTTTGGTTGCTGCTATCGCATCGGCGATGTCAGGTAAGGTCAAAACGAGTTTTTGAATATCTCAAGATCTCATCTTATAGTTGGTTTGATTTTGATGTTAAATTGTAAGTATGTGTGTAAAGAAATCGGACTTTGACCAATTTATCGGAAATTTTCTTTCGATTAAGTATAAAGATATTTTCTGATTTCTATTTATATATTATAAGTGTTATACAAGTCTGCCTTTATCAGAAATCTACCAACTAAATCAAAATATTTAACCCTTCATCTCTACATTTATCTTACATTTTGATATCAAGAATTATATAACATCCACCGTTTACATTAATTATTGTGTATTATGTATTTATATTTATCAACAATATTAACAAGACTAGTTACATATAGATAGCCATCACGCTATCAATCATCTACCTACGTACTTGTATAAAAATATAAATAACATATAGTTATTATGAATTAAGATGTGTGCAAAATGTATAGGTACTTAGGAATTTTATTAATTACTTGTGTCAATAATATTTATTAACGATTATTTAATATGAAAAGATCGTTATTGGCCGGTATTTATTCAGGTGTCTAAATTTTGTAATGGGATATTTAAAAAGTGGAAGGAAAAGTCTTGAATATTGCATAATCCCTACGCATGGAGGACTTATACATAATTTGTTTATAATTTGTTATTCCGGATATAATTATAATTTGAGGTCTCACATGTCTTTTGGGAAACCTTGGGATGTCATGTCACCGATAAAAGAATGCAAAAAATGGGGGGGCAAGGTTCTGTACTTACAATGCTCAACAGTATTTATTGAAATTTTGTAATTTACTTATACAGAGTGGCTACTCTTCGCATTTGAGTAAAACGATTAAAGTTGCAAGCATAGAATTGTTAATCACAAAATAAAAATATTAAATGCCTCCCTAAGTGAAAACGTCCTTTATTATAATCTGCTTGCACAAGCGTGTAAAAGTTTCTCCATACACTAGCAACACATCAAAAAGTTCCTTGTTGTTATAAATTTGAGCTATTATTACAAACGAAACAGTCACAGCTTAAATCACAACTTAAGTCACCACAAAAGAAACAATAGTTTGACATACAATTCGCAACTGAATTTCTTTCCCGTATCTAAGTTGAGCTATATGCTTGTTAAACCTAGTTTAGTTTGACATTTCTGTTTGTCTAAGATAGGTATTTTAAATCACAATTTTGTTGCAATTTATTTCTCGAAAGGTGAACAACTGGTATTTGATATTTCTTATTGAGTTTTTTCAAACCTCTCCTTATTGAGAGGGAAAGTTAATAGACGATGAACCCCAAGAAATGTAGGCTTTCCATTTTGTACCACTATATCTTTGCTATAGATCAAACTCTAACTTATTTTCACTATTCGTAATTCCTTATGCATCTAATCTAAGAATTATATGCATATCTTTTAGCATTCATTTGATATTCCGGCAAAGCTGATTCCATTACAAGCGAAAATACACATCCTTCTAGGTGTGGCTGAATCATCCTTTGCTTTGAAGCGCTATATCTATCTAGAGTATCTAATGTCATGTCAGTACACGTTTTTCGTACCTTATCGATAAAATCATGAAATTAGTTAATATATCTCAAATTCCTATTCTCTACTTTTCACTAGAATAACTTGTTTAGATATGTATCTATCTTACTGAAGTTATTTTGTACCTACTTAAATTGAATCGCACTTCTGGCTTATCGGTCATGAAGCCAAAAATTTACAGATCCAATCATCGTACTGAGCTACATTATGAATGTTGCGTCGTAATGAAAAATTTCGTTCCATTTTAAAACGAAAATTTTCGATTCCTTCCATACGATTTTTAGTGCCTGCGTTAGCTTCAAAGATGAGTATTATAACGTCGGATTGGATGTTTCCTGTCTCATTTTTATTCATTTCTTCCGGTGCTTGTGGTCCTCGGGCATTTTTCCAATTTTCTTATTGTTTTCCCTCTTCCTCTTCCTCTTCCGATCTCCTCTATTCTTCTTGTCCATGTTTTCCCGGGTCTACCTCTCTTCCCTTTCCCATTTTTTTCTGTCTCTATCACTTTCCTTATTCTGTGTATGTGACCGTACCAATTAAGTTGTCTGTTCTCTAATTCTGTAATTAATGTCTATTTTTTGTCATATTTCTTATTTCTTTATTTCTTATCCTGTTATATTTTGTCTTTCCTGCTATTCCTCTAAGGAATAATATTTCTGTTGCGTTGAGGAGCGACTTCTGTCTTTTTTGTATTGTCTATAGTTCACTTGTATATAATATTGATGGTAATACTATTGTGTTGTATACTATGATCTTTGGTTTTTCCCACTTCCTTCTTTCTCAGTATTGTTTTGTTTATTGCATGATGATAAATGTTCGTTGCTTTTTGTCTTCTCTTTTCATCATTTGATATAATGCTTCCTGCTTCCTAAATACTCGTAAATTGCGACTTTTTCTAGACTTATTCTTTGTTTGCATATTATTTTACTATTTTCTTCATTTGTGTTACTTTCATTCTTTAATCATTACTTTCGTCTTGTCTGTGTTTATTTCCATTTGCAAGTTCTCCACAGGTTTACCAAGTCTTGCATATCTCTTTTTTTGTTCTTGTAATTACTACGATGTCGTAGTGTGGAGTAATTTTGTTGGGATTGGGTTTCTGTACCCGATGATGGTCTGCACTGTTCCTGCTATTGCATTTTTTATTAGTCGATCCATTATTATAATAAATAGCTAGTAAAGCACTTAAACTGCCTCCTTGTTTTATTCCTCTTTTTAACTCAAACTTCTCTGATCTTTCATTCAGTTGTGCTGTTACTTTATTGTATATGCTGTAAATCACAATAATCAATTTAGTGCTTACGTTAAGGTGTTCTAGGCTCTTCCATATTTGATTTTTTCTACGTGTCAAAAGCTGTTCTTGGTGTAAATGTGAAATATATCCCTTTTTTTCCTCGCTCTTTCTATTAAGCTCCATACAATGGCATTATTATCGTTACTTTGTTTTTCTGTTATATATGCAGCATGTTCATCTTCTAAATATGTTTCTACTTGTTTTATTCATCTTTTTTCTATAATTCTAATATACACCTTATATCCTACTGAAGATATCATATCGCCCGTGGTTTTCGCATCATATTGTATATTGGCAGTATGAGATTGTGTGTCCATTCCTTCGGTATATTTTCATTTTTCCTCACTAGATTACATATTTCCATTAGTCACCTTCTTCTCCCTGTTCCCATCCACTTGATAATTTCTGGGTCTATGTCATTTTCCCCCTCTCGCTTTACCTATTTTATGTTATTTAATATTTCGTCTTTTTCCTCCATACTAGTTATTAAATTTGTTTCTTCCTCTTCCTTGTTCATTTCTATCTCCTGTGGTGTTCTTGTCGATGTGCTTTTGAATTTCTCAGTATAGTGTTCCCTCCATTCCAAAATTTCTTGTGTATTAAATGTTATCGAATTTGATGCATTTCTAAATCCTCTCGGTTCTTTGTCTTTTTTTCCCCTAAAATAAATTCCCTTTTTTTTGCACAGAAAAAACTCCAGTCTCTGATTGCCCGCAAAAATATTGGCTGCTTTTCAGAATAGTACGACTAACGTATAAAACTTCAGATATGATTTTGGAGACAAGTATATTGTCTTGCACATGAGTAGGACATTTTTCGATGTAATATTATTTCTTACATTTAAATTCAATGTTTAGTTTTCTCTCTTGTATGTCAATTACATGTGTTTACGTAGAAAATATACTACATTGTAATAAATACACAATTAAGATAGTTAAGATACATTGGTAATTTTATAATGTTAAATGATACTTATTTTTCGCTAAATCAACAAAACCATTTGCGTCACAATTTCGAGTACCTCTTGTCTGGTGGTATATCCGACGTTATAACCTTAATCTTTAAACGTAATAGAATCTGTAAACATTGTGAATTTGAGACAAGAAGTGTTCATTATTGAAAACATGCATATTATCATTTTATCAAACATTATGGTTCTTAAGGTAAGTGGAGGAGAGGGTGCACAACTTTAAATTTTGAGGAGTTGTAAATAGAATTAATTGATTGTACCTGGGAACTGTATTTGCTTATGATTTTTCTTATCGCATACTTAATGGGCCTTTTCCTAAAATAAACGTATAAAAATTGATCATTAATCTTTATTTCTAGTTTTAACAGGTTTGGAAATTGCTAAATTATTTCTAAACATGAATTTTTTACTGGTTCTAAAATAAAAAGTAATAAAAAACGAACAATAAAATATATAAAAGTAGTTATACATATTTTGATTAGAGCAAGGACAATAAAGTTAACGGTTTTATTGACAATTTGTAGATACTGGAGTATATTATGTATAAGTATAACGTCACTTTTTAAAACTTAAATTAATTTTTCTCCGGTTTCAGCGGAAGTAGTAGTGGTGGCAACTTTTGATTTTCAAACGGTAGACGTTGTATATTGTTGCATTTTATATTCTACATAATTTTCTGAATTCGGTGATATCACGCGTAATTTCAAGTGTCAAACTTCTTGTTTATTTCATATTGATTTTTTAATTTAAATGTGCCATGGCTTATTTCAATCGACCCAAATAATGCAGGAAAAATCGGGAAAAATCAAACTCTCGCCAAAAATACGTAATTATTATGTGATTTATGAGTAAATAAAATTCTCCAAAATGCTTTTTGGACGAAACTCAATTTTTTTCAAATGTAACCTTAACATTCAATAGTAGTAATATGGAATCTTACCGTTTGTCAAATTAAAATATTTAATTTTGTTTATCTCCGACCGGGCGTTAAAGTGTACTTTAACGCCCGGTTTTGTGGGCGTTAAGTGCACCTTTATGGCCCGCGGGCCCTATTATCGCCCTCTGGCGATAAAGTAATTTTATAGCCCGCTATTTAAATTTAGCGACTACGAGATTGGCTTTGTTTGACCGTTGCTAGGTAACGACTACGAATTGATTGATTAAAAACTCTTAAGTAACAGTTATTTGTACGTAAATCATAATGAATCTAAGTTTGGAATTAACCTTATAAACCATTCGTGCCTAAAATTTTGTATGTATCATGTATCACGGGGGTAATACGCCCTTGATACATTACATTACATTATTTTTGTATCAAGTTAGGTAAATGTTTATGGTCCGCTGCGTGAAAATAATAATAGCACGAATCTTTAGCCGAGGGCACGGTGTAAGACAATTAGGTGATGAAACGCCTCAATTAGAGTGTCTCCAAACTGTTAACGCAAGAGACGCGAAATCGTAAGACAAAGAGAAAGAGTACGTGGCCGCGAGGGCCGCGCGGGCTGCGCCCCGCATCGTCCCTAGTTAATTTCCACTTAATTTTACCAGGTCGAAAAATATACCATTCGATGCAGAAAAATATGTAGAACACGATTGTTGAAAAATTATGTGTCTAAATTGTCGGCTACTGTGCAAAAAAAAAATAAAAACCATAAATGAAATTGGACGCCGGCACGTTTAACTCGAAACGCTGCCAAAACCTTTTTGAGTTATGAAAAAAATGGACATAAACAATTTTATAAAGAATTAAATTTCCTATAAAGAAGTCAGTGACGGCATATGTCTATCTTGAATATTTTAGGCGTGAGGGTGGCTCACGAGTCACGACGGTGTGGCTGAAAGTTGTGCGCTGGAAAACGATAAGTTTAATTTAACAAAAGATCAGCGCGCGAATTTGAGGCGCCCTCACACCAAAACTATTAAAGATAGACTAATGCCACCACTGACTTTTTTATAGGAAATTTAGTTCTCTATAAAATTGTTTATGTTAATTTTTTTCATAACTCGAACGGTTTTAGCAGCGTTTCGAGTTAAACGTGCCGGCGTCCAATTTCATTTATGGTTTTTATTTTTTTTTGCACAGTAGCCGACAATTTAGACACATAATTTTTCAACAATCGTGTTCTACATATTTTTCTGCATCGAATGGTATATTTTTCGACCTGGTAAAATGAAGTGGAAATTAACTAGGGACGATGCGAGGCGCAGCCCGCGCGGCCCTCACGGCCGCCTACTCTCTCTCTTTGTCTTACGATTTCGCGTCTCTTGCGTTAACAGTTTGGCGACACTTTATCCATACGATACATTGAGGCGTTTCATCACCTAATTGTCTTACACCGTGGCCGAGGGCTATTACACGCCAAGGGCGATGAACACTTATTACGCCCGTGATACATACAAAATTTTATGCACGAGCGTTTTATATTATTTGTTTTTAATCGTAACCTGTATATTTATGTTAATTTAATTTCTAAATGACTTACTTTTTATATTTGTATTTTATGTATTTTGTATTTATATTGTTCTACAATATTGTATAAAAATAATGTAACTACTTTTAGACTTTGTAATATGTAATTACATAGGTACTATCTAACGACCTGCTACAAACATTTTTTGTAACGTAGTCAAATAAATGCCTATCTATCTATCTATCTATAGGGCCGAAAAACCGGGCACTAAAGTACACTTTACAGGCCGATCGTGCATAAATAATATAAGAAGTAACTAGGCGACTTTAAAAACCATCAAATATTTTGCTTTTAAGTTTGGCTTACCTGTGTTTCCATTGCATTTTTTCATATTGTTTATAATGTTAATTTGATTCCGATAGATGCAAATTTATACAAGAGTTGAAAAAGTGGACTTGTTAATTATTTACAGAAACTATCATAAAAAAGCAGTTTATGCCGAACGATATATTGACCGGCTCTTCGGTACTAGAAATGATCTTAATCGTTATGAAAATAAAATTCGAAAAACTTAAATAATGTTCCCGAAGATTTTTATTGATTGGATTGGAAATATAACGGGATAAGAAGAATTTTTCGTAGCATAATTATAAATCATTTAAACACCAATACACCAACATTTGTATGAAAATGATCATGTACAGTGAATTGAATATTGCAATTGGATTTTACAAAATAACGTACAGAAATATTTGTCGCAAAAGATTTTGCATTTATTGAGAGATTCAACGTTTGGCTTGGAATATTCGGTACTGGCACAATCGGATTGATATTTGACGGATCTTTGAAAGATGCTAGATACTTAGGTTTCGTGCAAAATTCTAAATACAAGAGACCTAGCACATTCCCTTGGAGCACTCCCGTGCCAATGGATACGTAGGCGTTTTTCTCTCAAATCAGGTCAAGTCATTCAGTGTTTGACGCAATAATATCAGACGTAATATTTAGTGCAACCAGTTATTTAATTAGAATGGAAATGCCATTTCGTGAGGTTAATTTTGTTATCACATTTTTAAATAACACGCAATAATCACAGCAATCTCAAATTAGTTAGAAACTAGCCATAAGATTATTATACCATTTTATTGACGTTTTAATTTAACAAGCAGTTCAATCGTCCATTCAACTTAATATATGTACAGTGAATAAAATTTTTATAGAACTCATTAACCTAAATCATATAAATAATCATTATATCAGAAAATGCGCAATTTATAACACGTTTCTGCAATCACAGATAATCCAGATAAGGTTAACAAATAATAAAAAAAATAAATATGTTTATACTTTTACAAAGGGTAAATATTTACCAATTAAAGAGATTTGAGAAGTGTACCTGCAAAGCTGGTTATTTCTAATTCCACTGATTCACTAACACGTGCCAGCTAGCACATGAAACTATAGGATGACTAGGATGAGAGCTAGATGACGTGGTAAAATAAATGGCACATACCGAATGAGCTAAAGTATTATAGAAAATTTAGAAAGGTAAATTTTTGCTTTTGAGGAGCTTATTTCACAACGTAATTTCTGAGAGAATTTAGACTATTGAATAAGGTGGCGTTGGCATCTTTGCCATTAATGTTATGGATGGCTATCGAAATCTCGTTCAAAACAATCAAAACACAACTACTTAATACATTATTTAAATTTCATTGAAGTTGCCACTTATTTTCAAATAACAATTTCTTTGAAAATTCTTTCGTTCAAAACGTAATTTCTGTTTCCTCCTTTAGCAAAAACTAGTATCTTAATCATTTTATTTCTTACGGTTTGAGTGTTTAAAAAAATGGAAGCTATGTGGAAAGAGTTGCTGCGTCAGAGAAAAATGAAGGAACCAGAAAAAAAACAAAGAACGTTGGGGACACGACATAAAGCGAAGGAGCTACGGTGAATACCTACATAATACTTCTATATTAATAATTATTATTTTTAAATAATTATAACTTTCAAAACTTCTGCATGGACGCATTTGGTGGCTGCAATGTTAAAAAACAAACACACGAATGAATTTCATAACCGCCTAGGTTCAATCTGAAGATCTTTTTATTTGTTAATTTTAATCAATTTATTAGAATTTCTATTTATTTTTTATTTTACGGGGTATTAAATTTGTGTTTCTTATACCTATACTACACGTATATGCATTTTAATTTTTTTTATAGCAGAGCTGCTTTATTATTTTTTAAAAGATGTTTTCCCCATTTTGCGGTTTAAAATAAAAAGTATACTCTCACTTGTAGGCCTTATTCAGGGGTATACCGGGTGGCCACGAGTCAATGTACGCGCCCAATTTTTTGGTTGTTTTTGAATTTAAGAATTTCGTTTTTGGTATTCGTGAATAAGGCCAAAGTGGGCTATTTTTAGACTAACAGGAACGAAAATATCACTTCCGGTTGAACCGGAAGTGACATCAACTTTTGTTTCTTAAATCGAATGACCATGTTTTTTTTGTGGTGTTTTATAAAACATGAAATTCTAACTCCAACAGTTTCTTCCAATTTCAAAAATTCCAAAAAATAAGTGAGATACGAACGATTTTTTATTTTGTACAAAATGGCCGTGTCAGATGAATGCGATGTAAGAAAATTACTAAGTAGGCTATGGTAATTATTAGCAAGGTAGTAAGCTTGTCTGTAAAGAATAAAATAGTTATTTAAATTACTGACAGATATGACTATTTTTCTCAAAAAACGGAATTTAATTTTCATTTTCATTTCCGTAGGGGTCCTATGGAAAATTTTTAAATGGGACCGTACTATTTTTTTTTATTATTCGGACATAATGATTCATAAGCTTTAATTTTTTCGCCAATAATAATTTCTTAACGAGATCCTTTGTAATAATAAAAGTGTATTTAAAAGGTAGGTCAGCACAAATTAAACAAGAAATAATTTTAATGAACCTTTTAAAAACACTTTTATTATTACAAAGGATCTCGTTAAGAAATGATTATTGGCGAAAAAATTAAAGCTTATGAATCATTATGTCCGAATAATTAAAAAAAATAGTACGGTCCCATTTAAAAATTTTCCATAGGACCCCTACGGAAATGAAAACGAAAAATAAATTCCATTTTTTGAGAAAAACCTAAAAATAGTCGTATTTATCAGTAATTTAAATAACTATTTTATTCTTTACAGACAAGCTTACTACCTTGCTAATAATTACCATAGCCTACTTAGTAATTTTCTTACATCGCATGCATCTGACGCGGCCATTTTGTAAAAAATTAAAAATCGTTCGTATCTCACTTATTTTTGGAATTTTTGAAATTGGAAAAAACTGTTGCAGTTAGAATTTTATGTTTTATAAAACACCGTAAAAAAACATGGTCATTCCATTTAAGAAAAACAAGTTGATGTCACTTCCGGTTCAACCGGAAGTGATATTTTCGTTCCTGTTAGTCTAAAAATAGCCCACTTTTGTCTTATTCACGTATACCAAAAATGAAATTATTAAATTCAAAAACAACCAAAAAATTGGGGGCGTACATTGACTCATGGCCACCCGGTATACAAGGGGAGGGTCAAGGGGTCATGACCCCCCCAAGAATTAAAAAGATACACTATATAAGTAGTCATATGAAAACTGGTTGAGTTCAAATCGCTATCCATTAATACATTTTCAACTACTAAATCATTTTGATATAAATTTTATATTATGATAATTATCTGCTTAAAATGTAGAAATGAAGATTGACATACTATTTTTAATATAATTAATTTTGAATACATTAAAATAATTAATTGTTTTATATGAATTATAAGAAATTGATTTGACATTATCTCTCATCTCTCTCTACCTTCGTTAGATAATTTTCTGTAAGCTCTTAAACAAGGAGAACTTATTAAAAATATTTTTTTTAATACAATTGTTTTTTTATAGCAAAAAATAAACAGTTAATTAAATAATTCGCAGCCATAAAAATGTTTGTTAACTAGTATCTTTAGTATCTTGAAAACAACAGTTCTAAATAAATTTCTATTTACTGATTATTAATCAGCGAATTTTTTTGCATAAGTGAAATCCTGTTTGCTGGGTATATTATTTTTTTCCAAAGCTAAACAATAAAATATTTTTAAATTTAGTATACCTACGTTTATTTCAAATATATGCTGTTATTACAAAGTTTTTTCTAAAAGTTAAATTTATAATTTCTTATCAAAAGCTGGGCTTGGGAGTGAGAGGGTGGGTTTTGCATCACATCTATTTCCTTCAAAATGTGTCCCCTTGATATTTAAGGAAATACTTTTTACTACATACAAAAATCTTCTCGAGTTATTAAGGGTGGTTTGTTTCCAAAAAATCACCTGATACACGCCCTGGCCCTATTGAGAAAATTTTGGATGCTTTATGCGTAACAAGTTACTATACATAAATGTGAAAATAATCAGTACAGAACAGCCATATACCTAGTAAGTTATATATTACAAAACTTTGATAACAAATGAATGCAGTTACTGTGCCGCTCAGGGCTCATTTAACCTTAACTAAACAAATTTTCTGTCAATGTTCGGTCTTTAATGATAAGATATTACGGTTTTCACAGTAATGATAAAATTTATTTTTCAGGTCTATGCTATGCAGAATTCGCAGCGAGGGTACCAAAAGCAGGATCTGCGTATGTTTATAGTTACGTCAGCGTAGGGGAATTTATTGCATTCATTATTGGATGGAATTTAATTTTGGAATATGTTATAGGTAAAGTACAACTACTTGATATTGCGTTGTTATTTTTATTGGGTATTTTAAAGCAAATTAATTATTTGCGAAATATACCGGGTGACCACGAAATGACGCTCGCCCTTATATCTTCTTTGTTTTACAAGATATAAATTTCAAATTTGGGCATGTCAAATAACGGTTAAATATGCATTATTTCAACTGTTTCATCACTTTCCGTCGCTTCCGGTTTCACCGGAAATGATACTAACTTTCGTTTTTTAAATGGAACACCCTGTATATTTTTACATTTTTGGATTTAGGAGGTCATTTTGGATACAGTTATGGTATATCGAGATAAAAATATTATTGACAGATATTTTTATGAGCAAATTTAATTGTTCATCTAGGCGGCCGTTATCCCAAAAAAATGTTTTGTTTTGCTTCAATAATTAATCAAAAAATACGATTTTGATATCAAGCTGTCAAACTATTCATTTGTTTCTTTCGTTACATTTCAAAGGCACCTATTTGATAGAAATTCAGTGTTAAATATTAAGAGAGAGTTAATTTGCATTTACAACTTGTTAAATGTAATTTTTATGTATTATAATATGAACAAATAATGAAGTGTTTGGTACCAAATTATCGGTAATGAAATGCTTTATTTAAATAACGTAGTGAGCCACCATGGTGCCATTTAAAAAAAATTAGTTATTTTGAAAAAACGATTTCCGAAATGTTTAAGATCTTATAACACAAATGTCATACGACATAATATCATAATTGTATTTTTTGATTAATTATTGAAGCAAAACAAAAAATTTTTTTGGGGTCACTGCCGCCTAGATCAAAAATTAAATTTGCTCATAAAAATGTCTGTCAATAATATTTTTATCTCAATATGCCTTACCTATATTCAAAATGACCTCCTGAATCCAAAAATGTAAAAATATACAGGGTGTTCCATTTAAAAATCGAAAGTTAGTGTCATTTCCGGTGAAACCGGAAGCGACAGAAAGTAATAAAATTGTTGAAATAATGCATATTTCACCGTTATTTGACGTGCCCAAATTTCCTGTAAAACAAAGATGATATAAGGGCGAGCGTCATTTCGTGGTCACCCGGTATAGTCACAGTCATACAAATGCAGTGAGTGTAGTAAATAAAAACCCATTTGTGGTATGCGGTTAAGGCAATTCTAAATAATATATTCTAACTCTATAAAGCAGAGGCGGTTCGTGGTTAAGTCAAAAGGAATGTTACTTGTGATTCTATTTTTAAAATAATGATTTCCATATAAAACTTTCCCCTTTTAACGTTTACGATAAACCATTGATTAAGGAATGAATAAGATACGCGACTCCAATGTAAAGTGCGAGGCTAATTTTGGCAGCGAGATTCCCGGTAAGTTGCGAGCATTCCTGTGATTCACATAGTATGCTTTTGATAAACCTGTGTCGTGTTTGGTTTTATATAATTTATAATCTAGTGAAAACAAAAATTGAATGTTCAGATTGATTTTAATTTAAAATTATATGACGGTTAAAAGTCAAACAAACGTTGAGAAATAGCTGGCAGAGAGAACATACTACGTTAATAATTTTAAACTAAAATTAATCTGGACATTAAATTTTTATTACCACTAGATTATTAATGATATAAAACCAGACACGACACAGGTTTGTCAAAAGCATACTACGTAAATCACAGGAATGCCCGCAACTTACCGAGATCTCGCCGCCAAAATTGGCCTCGCACTTTACCATTGAAGTCGCGTATCTTATTTATTCCTTAATCAATGGATAAACACAAAAGGGGCTAGCGCAGCTCTGTCTTAACCGTATTCGTATTCATAAGAGGCACTAACTGGTATTTGGATGCCCCACCAGAGAAACATAGACACTTTAGACGAGAGTTATGTAGTTGATACATCATCAAACTTCTGCCTACCTCATTGTATTTCTCTTCACCTCATAAGTCCATGTTTACAGTCCTGTCTCAAAGTGTTGTGAAACCACATAACTTGAACGTTTCATTTCGTATTCCCGCACGGCAACGTTATGAAATTTATTACTCGTCCAAGTTTTCTTTGAGCTCTATTCCTCTTAGGCCTTTAAATTTCCTTCCACAATGGGCAGTGGGCTGGATCGCTATTGCGGGAGAACGCCACTAACCACTGAATATTGATTTTCTCTTAAATTCGACCCCCAGCTGTGGCGTGTAGGGATTCGTTATTTTCGAGTAGTAGATTTTTTAGTAGTAGAATAGCGTCAAAAAAAATTCTATGAAGTCCTACTGACAATAATCCAATCCTTTCTGAGATCCTTCAGTAACGGCTACACTGGGTCAGAATAATGAATTTTTAGTGTTCATGTAAGTCATTCGTAAAATTCTGGTATTTATTAATTTCCTACCATAATATTACGTCTATTCCTCCTTTAAATAATTCTAACGAGCCGCCATTGAACCATCAATAAATATGCTTGCATAAAAAACTCGAAGTTATGAAGTGACTGATATTGCCACAAAACAAACCTGTCTGTGTATTTCCCATAAAGGTAAGTACCGAGTTAGTAATAAGTGGGTGTGTTGAAAAAAATATGTCGTTCAACATGCTCTACTTAAAATCCATAACAAGTGGAAAAGTTTGGAATATTGCGTAGATATAACTATAATCAGTGATTTAAAATAAAATGGCATTGATTTGAATTAATTCAAAGAATAGTTTCTGTCGGTATTTTGTCTCTTAAAACATCCAGGTTGTCCAGTCTGTTTACTATTTAGAATGCCCCATGCATGAAAAAGTCCAGAAGTATTAGATAAGAAAACCATGCAGATCATTGTCCTTCTTCTACCTATCTATTTGCTTGGAAAAGTTTCGTTTAAGTACTACGAAACTTGCCACTTAAAGTGGTGGAGTCTTTTTGAACTATAGTAATATTCTTCAAAAATTTTCGTCTGGGAAGAGGGCTGGTAGTTGTGTGTCAAGCTCATTTGCATCAAATCTAAATAGCGAGATCAGTAAAATCGCCTTTCAAAGAGATTAGAGGTATGATACGTCCAATAATTCCTATCCAAACTATTTGCTTTATGTATCTAATGGTTTATATATTATCTAATCTCATTACTTATATTTTACTTGAATTTGGTAAAAGAAACTGTTTGGAGTGTCTGGTGAATAGAGACTGACTCTTCCATTCACCAGATCCTCTTTTTTGTATTTCAGTCACTCAAATATTTCATTATATTAACCCCACTTTACTTTTAGGGACCGCCAGCGTCGCAAGGGGCTTGAGCAATTACATAGATGCCCTCACGGACAAAAAAATCAGAGCAGCGTTAACCGAATGGATGCCAATGGACGTCAGCTTCTTGTCGCCTTACCCGGATTTTCTATCGTTTCTGGTGGTGATGTTGTTAACTGGTGAGTATTTTGATACTAGAATTTACTCATTATTATCAAACAGAAATCAATATTTAAAGAGCGACTATGACCCATCTCTAGCTAGGAAATTTTGGTTCCTTGATAGGTATTATTGGTTCCGTTTTAAAATGTCCTTATTTATTGAAACCACGTACCTATAATGTTTCACTTTTTGGATAGTCTTGGAAGATGTCGGTTTTAAACATTTCTCGGGTTAGTGTAAAGTGGAAACTACTTCAGTTAGTGCCATATCAAAGATTACAAATTCAAGATTAAAAAATGTACTAGATAACTAGCGTTTTCTTTAGTGCAACCTACATAATAGATATAATTAAAGGATGTAACCAATGTTACCAATGTAACCCAAAATATTACAGAAAACTCCTTATACATTTTAAATTTCTTATGTATACTTAGATTCACCCAATATATAAGTATGGAATAATAATTTTCCATATTAAAAAACCTTTCTCAAATACAAATACCAGTTCTTGTTGATTGACACTGGAAATTTTACAACCCGTAGGTAAACAGTGCCCGGAAGGAGATGTTATTTGTTGTATTTGATTATAATTGATAATAATGACGACAATACTATTTTAATTACTGCATACCCCACAAATAAAATAAATAATATAAAAACCTTGTGTTCAAGTTTTTTTTTATATTGATCCAGTTAATAGCTTCCTCCTTTCATTTAAATCGTTATGGAAAATCGATTACATTGGTCAGTTAAAATTCCGCAATATTGTTATACAGGTATGTCATTGAAATTACCTACATTTCATTTCCTCATAGAATATAAAAAATAATTGACTAGACTCTATTGATGTACATGTACAATTGTACAAGCTGGTGCGATTATCAAAATGCCTGCTCTTTACTTCAAATAAACTGCTCAACTATTAATGAATGAATGAATATGAAATTTAACAACATTTTTACGTTCTATAATTGTGGAGAGGGTTGGAACCTTTGACCTTTGGAGTGACAGTATCCCGACGTAGTTTCCACAAACACCAAAACAATATTTTTGTACTTGACGCGCGTTTCGCCAACCAAGTTAGCATCATCTGGGGATGAATAAAACTCGCCGACTCAAATAGTGTCCTTAAAAACTGACTTGCACATTGAATACTGTAGCAACGAGCGACCTTCGTAAAAATAGTAAGTCATGTTACAACGACTCTTCATTTTTATTATGAGTATAATTTAAAGATTTCGAAATCTTGTTCTTTGTCACAATGTTAGCTTTCCCTCATCTGTTTATGCCGTAAGGCGACTTCAGTTACCTATCACTTTTAGATTAAGGTAAACGTTTTTGTAATAATGAAGAAGCTCTCCAAAATTTTAGATTTGGTTCGGTTTAAAATTTACGGTACATTTTTCTGATTCCCTCTGTACAGGGTGTCCCAAATTGCTTGATTTTGGCTGGTTTTCCTATTTCTAGAGCAGGTAGAGAAAAACTGACATATGAGTCTAGAGCTCGATTTTTGTGAAACGCCGATTGGTGAAAACCACATTTCGATATCTCTAACCGTTTCCAAGATATCGACAAAAATAGACATTTTACAGATTCCAAAAATCTGTCAAAACTTTTTTATTTGTGGATATTTTTTCAAACGGTAAAAACTTTCTATAGGCACTTTTTGACGTAGAATAAGATGCACTTGTCAAAAAAAATTTATCGCATTTCGATTGTTTGATATCAAAGCTAACTTTGTGGAAACCATAGTTGGCTTTGACTTTAGAAAATAGGAAAAAAAATAAGCTTTCCAAAAATATATATGCCAAGATATGTCTATGTCTATGTCATCCTTGCTGCCAATATAACACATTTCTCTTTAAAAATGACATTTTTTAACATTAAAAAAAGTTTTCGGAATCTGTAAAATGTCAATTTTTGCCGATATCTCGGAAACGGTTAGAGATATCGAAATGTGGTTTTCACCAATCGGCGTTTCACAAAAATCGAGCTCTAAGACTCGTATGTCAGTTTTTCACTACCTGGTCTGGAAATAGGAAAACCAGCCAAAATCAAGGAATTTGGGACACCCTGTACAGGTAAAAGTTACTTAAGTCAGACCGGTTAAGCGTAAACCCGTCTTTCCAAATTGTATGGATTTAACGGAATGGTTAATAAATTTGAATTTCATTCTGT
Organism: Rhagium mordax; assembly: GCA_963680705.1. Taxonomy (NCBI): domain Eukaryota; kingdom Metazoa; phylum Arthropoda; class Insecta; order Coleoptera; family Cerambycidae; genus Rhagium; species Rhagium mordax. The sequence goes on along the minus strand of OY796661.1, from coordinate 21,966,621 downwards.
GAAATTCCAAATATACCATTGTCGAGTAAGTTCGTGGTAAAAGAAAGAATTTGACCTTGACATTGGAGCTCTTCTAGTCTTCTAGCAAGAGAGACTTAATAATAAATTATTGTAAATTTGTTTTCCATGTCAGAAATTAATAATATTATCATATCGAATACGAGGAAGAAGAATATGGACATAAGAAATCTGCACCTGAGCTGCATCTTATGGAATCAATAAATGTCTCTACCACAATATAGGTGCGTGTGGATGGTAGACTGTGCTTAAAACGTGCAAAAGTGGGAGAATCACGTGACATTTTTACAACATGATTTTTTTCATTATTATTCTTGCATCATAATAGCATTGCAGCGTAATAGCATCATAGTGCTAGTGAAAGTAGTCAGAGTAGATAAACAAACGCATGTGATCAATGTGTGACCATCATTGTTAAAAACCCAAGACTTTTACTTGATCACTTGATGGATTTTTAATAAGACTTAGATAATATAAGATACGTGAGGCCAATGTCTACTTATTTGTTTCCCCGAATCTACTATATCTATCAAAAAACAAAAGTAAACTGCTAGCCAAAATAGCAGTCAATTTCATTCACTATAAGCTTCTCATTTTCAGGACTTCTTTCCTTTGGGGTGAGGGAATCATCGACATTAAACAACTTGTTTACCGTTCTAAATTTGGCAACTATATGCGTTGTTTTGGTAGCAGGTTCTATTAAGGGTACGTTACAAATACAATTCCATCAGTGGTAATTTCTTTAATTATTGGATGACATTCTTCGTCCAGTAGGAAGTAAAAATAAAACTAAAAAGTAATTATCTGTTTTTCAGCCGACGTTGACAACTGGAAAATATCACCTTCTGACATCGACCCTCAGTACCAGGAAGATGCAGGGAAAGGTGGTTTTCTGCCATTCGGGTTTGCCGGCGTCATGGCTGGTGCAGCCAAATGTTTCTATGGTTTTGTTGGTTTTGATGCGGTGGCTACCACTGGGGAGGAGGCAAAGAACCCGCAAAGGGACATCCCTCTCGCCATCGTTATTTCTTTGGCTATTATATTTGCGGCGTATTTTGCCATTTCCACAGTTTTAACGATGATGTGGCCGTATTATTTGCAGGTACGATAAACGGAATAATTTTTTTAAATTTATTGATTCAGGAGAAATTTTGGTCCCACTAACTGGATGCGATTTTGAAATAAAAGTTTCCAATATAAACAGTTTGCTGCTTGAGTGTGATTTTGTATTTGGTTAGGTTTATGTACTTTAGGTTGGATATCTCTATTTGACCACGAATACATTAACGGTTGAGTAATTTACTTTCAACAAACTGATCTTCATGCAATAATTAATCTCTCAAGGACACTGTACAATGTAATTTTCACAATACAAATTTTAGTGTTCCCCTGGTTTGTCAGCGATTTTTTATAACTTATATGACTTGATTGTAGAAAGAGAACTTAAGGAATTTTCGATATCTATTGTATTTAAGAAGAAATGATAATTTCACCATTTTGAAACTTCTGCGTAATCAAGCGAGGTATTTTTAAGGACAATAATAGATAACAAGTATATAAGTTCGCATATACATATATAAAATACACCCAGTCCTAGTGTTTTGTCTTCGTGACTTATATTGAAAAAAAAATCAATTTAAATGAAATGCCTATATAATTATATAATTTTTTTACCTAAAACAATTCGATATTTTTAACCAAAAATTTAATAATCCAATGAATATATAATTATGTATGCCTTCTTTTTATACAAAGGATTCTGATGCGCCCTTCCCACACGTATTTGATGCAATAGGCTGGACAGCGATAAAGTGGATTGTAACAATTGGAGCAGTTTTTGCTCTTTGCACGAGTATGCTTGGAGCGATGTTCCCCTTACCGCGTGTTATTTATGCCATGGCCAACGATGGTATTATCTTTAAACCGCTCGCTAAAGTCAACTCCTGGACAAAGACTCCTTTGATTGCTACCTTTTTATCGGGATTATTCTCAGGTAAGTAACTGGTATTGAGGTTGGAAGAGCAGATGTCAAAAATATGTTTTGTGTTCTAAGAGATAATATTTTGTAATTTAATATCTTATATAGAGTTTAATAACATAATAACAATAATGAGCTAGAATGTGTAGAATAGTTTTCGGTTTCTATTTCGCGTTAATTATTTTGAATTTCTGACGTTTTGACCATCTTCGTGGTCTTTTTCTGAAGATAGATATACTGAAAAAATCAGGACTGAAAAAATTATATCCATCTACTGGATACGTTTTAAGTAATTTTTCAGCTTGCTGTTTGTAGTGCAAGTGCTAGAAGTATTTTCTTTCTATTATTAATACAGAAAATACGAATTAAGAATTTTTATTTAATTACTGGACGGGTGAAATAGATTTCTTTTTGGAAAAAATACAGGCCAAATTTCAAGTAGTTTTGTTGGTAAATTTTACAGAATTTGGAAAAATATAATATGGCTAGATGACTAGAATTATTAAAGACAATGTCTGCATCTGCTTTATTCGCATTGATATGGTGGTTTCTCTCCTATTACCGTCGCATTTGTAATTATAATGAACGAAATTCAATTAATGTTTTAAATATTTATGTTATAGCTGCCATGGCTACCTTATTTGATCTGGACCAGTTAATCGACATGATGTCAATTGGTACATTAATGGCATATACTATTGTTGCAATATGTGTACTTATTTTGAGGTGAGAATTTAGGTTATTGTATTTTACCATTGTTTATATACTTTATAAACAATGATTTTACTGAACGCTTTCGAACTTAATAGTTTGCATTAAATTTAGTAAAAACTAGAAATGACGAAAACGATGTAATAACTATGGAACATCGTGATAATACACCAGCAAAATAATAATAAAATTAATAATCATTATGTTGTCCTTAGAGTAAATTATATCGCCAGCAGTTGTAATTTTACAGAATACGGAAGAAGTCACTTATTCAGTTTGTTTTATTCTCCAAAACGTCAAAATATTAAAACCACGTGATCACAGAATTAGGCAACCATATATAAATCCAACGGTATTACATATACAATATACAAAACAAACAGGAAGTGTACTTGGTTGCCTATTTATAGTCACGCGGTATACGATCATTTATGAAGGCTCTGTTTAAATATTTTTGTAATCTTGTTGCATCAAAATTAAATGCTATTTGATTATTTCAGATATAAAGTGGACGAAAATGCCCAATATCCAGGGTTACAACTGAAAGAACCTGAAAAAAGCCTTGACCAATCCTTATACAGTAGTTTCAAAAATATTTTCAATTTGAATAACAACAAATTTCCTACCACAACTACCTCACATATCGTAAATTGGAGCATAGTTTTATATAGTAAGTATACACAAAATTATCCGCAGTACACTCTATCCGTTAGGTAAAATAGATTTTATCGGTTTCAGGATATTAATCCTTTGTTTACATATGCAAAAGTAGGCTGGTAAATAAGTCATAACTAAAGTTGTACAGTTATATTTATTGCTTGTACGGTAATATTACAATACAGATCTGTCAATAACTGTCAACAGATGAAATAATAAATAAGAAACTATAGGGCTATTTATTAATACAAACAGACAGAAAACTCCAAACAATAATAATTATAAATACTGAAATCCAACTGAAATGTATTTTCAGGCAATCCAAGGTCCATTTTTATGTAGCCGTTGTGACATTAAAAATGTAAACATTTATGTAATATGAAAAAAGGTAAAAAAAAATAAAAACAAACAAAATATAACTGTAACCATGGCGACAAATCAACCCATACAGACTTGACCAACTAATGAAATGAAAACGTTATTAATAAGAGAATATCAAAAGGTAATATCTATTAATAATGTCTTTATTTTCTGAAACCGATAAACTATTGAACAAATCACGGATGTTATGAATCATAACAGCCTTAGATGTCTTAAAATCCTCGCTCTACGAGCTCGGATTTCAAACCGACATCTGCGGCAGTTATGATAGTCATAACATTCCTTGATATGTTAATAGCTATAACCATTACCGTTAAAATTCATAGCCGCTGCATATTTTGATAACATACAATTTATAATTCCAGGTATTTTTACGTGTTTCTTCTGTGCATCTGTAATACACGGACAGTCCTCAATTTTTAGGGAGCCCTTCTATTTGGTGGGTTTTATAATATCTATCATAGCCATGATAGTGCTGTTGGTAGTGTTGTACAGGCAACCAGTGGCAGAAGTGAAGCTGGCATTTAAGGTAGTTATTTAACAAGTATAAAAAATATGAAACCCTTGAAATATGTCCATCAGTTCAGCATATGATACTCTTCGGTTTGTTAAAGATCTATGTCACCTGCTATACTTTTACAATGAACAATGGGTTTATAAGATTAGTTTAATCCTTTATTTATACACGTATAATTGTGTCACATTGGATTATTGTGCAATATGAATTACCTAGATTAAGAGTAGAGAAAAATCTGTTTGGAACCGGTCACTATAGTTGATTATAAAACGGTCCTTCAAATTTTTTCTCTCAGCCTGGTCTATTTCAGTTACAAAATTAATTCTTGCCGATTTTGAAATTTTTTGTCCAAAGTAAGGATTATGAAATATATACAGTTGAGTGAAAACGATGAGCATGTAGGAAATGATTTGCCAAACTTTTAATACTGGAATTTAAATTGTTGTGCTAGCAGCTTCCTTTTAATGCTTATGAACCCATTAATTTTATATATGCGTAGAGTACGTGACGTACGTAATTAAGGATTATGATAATTTTATTTATTTTAGGTTCCTCTGGTGCCACTTATACCTTGCATAAGCGTGATATTTAACTTGTACCTGATGTTAGAATTGGATTTACTTACGTGGATACGATTTTTAATTTGGTTAATAGTAGGTAAGTCGCCAAGGTAGATATATACCGAGGATAAATTCAGATGTTTTCAAGTTAGGGAAGGATGCGTAAATTCTTAGTTTATTAGTATGGATGATATACTAATGAATAATTTTCCTGCTGAGGCGTTGTTAATACATAGAAGGCAATAAGGAACTGTTGTTATTTATTAAATTTTTATTATTTCAGGATTCCTCATATATTTCTTCTATGGAATATCACATAGTGAAGAGAACCCCAAGAAAAGACTAATGGCGCCTGAGTCTTCGCCTGACAAAGAAGTTACTAAATTCTAGGACCATATTTAAGGAACATTTTCGTTAGTGACGGTATTCCAATTGTGTTGAATTTAAATAAAGTGTATTACGAATCGTAGATGCAGTTACCGCACCGACTCGCTAAAGTTTCAAGAAAACGTGAAGCAACTATAAAAGTTTAAGTGACTATTAGACATTAACCTTCAGGCAGGTCTTCCAAACCTTAAATTAAAACACCTCCAACGTGCATAAACAAATTTTTGCTAAAAACCACAAGTAAATCCGAAACGGTTGATGTGATATTTTATAAACGTAGTAGATATTAGATTTAAAAATCTTATAGATTTTTTTTTACAATAAAAGTACAATTTTTCTATAAATTTTTGTTTATATGATCAGTTTTAGGGTAAAGACTCAAATGCTATTTTGGAAATATCCTTTGCTTCTATACGATAATTTAAGTAACCACTTAACTTTTAAATGTGCAGAATACTCAAGATTTTACAAGGGGAAATATTGTTTGTTTTTTCATAACTTTAAGACATGTGATAAAACTAGACTTGGTTATGCTGATAAAATATTTTCTTTATTTAAGTATGCTAATAAAACATATTTTAATGACTCTGTAGCATTTTCAAATCCTTATATTTAATTTCCTTGTAATACTAACATTAAACATTAAGTAAAAAGAAATATTTACAACTTCATCATGTGATCTCATAGCATTTTAAACAATAATAATAATAAAAATGAGTCTAATTCGAGCCAATAAGCCTGACATAGTCCTCCTCGATCATCAGGTCAAGGTGATGTACGTCATCGAGTTCTCAGCACCGGCTGAGACAAACATCGCCTTGAAGGATTAGGAGAAACAGACCAAATACAGAGATCTGTGGTACGAGCTCCAAGTGCTATACCCAGGCTACTCTGTCAAGATGGTCGTCTTGAGATAATCGGTGTACTCGAAGGTATAAAGCCCACGCTGCTCTCCGAATTGAAGACCATGCCCGCCTGCCAAAACTTGGCAGAGTGGTTGGCTAGCCAAATGCAGAAAACGGTAATCCTGGGATCCCTCTGCCTACTTAGGGCACACGAGTCTGGAATCTTCAGTCACTATAACCCTGCTATAAATTCACTGGTGCTTCTACTAACCTTACCCACCGAGAGTCATAAACCACGGAAGGGACTGTCCAGCATCGGTTTACTGAAAATACTTCAGTTAGTGTCAGTACTGTCAGTATTAACAGTACTGCTTTTAGTGTCAGTACTATTAGTAGTGACAGACCATGAAACCGTCGGATTCAGCAGTAAAGAGAACGTAGATGAACTCAGTATTGTACTCGTCTTCAGACGAGAGAGCTGATGTAGATATATGGACAAATCTGATAAGTGCCTGTTTTGTCGGCAGTCTTCGAAATTGCTCATCCCTTCTGTATACGCGATCTATTTAATATTGACTTATATAATCCACTGAGACGAGGTAGATCAACCACCAATGCAATGCCCCTGGAGATACTAACTATGCTGAGTTCGTTGTGAAGCATAAGTGCTTAATTTATTGAATGTCACGCATTTTACATACAGTTTTCCTCGACCACCAGATCCAAATGTTTTGTGTAGAGGCATCTGCTCTTAAAGCTATGAAGAAGGAAGAAGAATTTATCGAAATTTCTACATAAGCTCCAGGTACTCAATCAAGATGGTGGTCCTAATTATTAGCGTAGCATGATATAAAGCGTAAGCAGCTTTTGAAGCACAACAGGCCTGCCAAAAATCAGCTGAGTAATTGGCAAGTGACCAAATACGACTTAGCTGACTTCATCAGTTTTAAGCAAATATGTCATTTTGGAGTTTGCAGCACACCGCAGTAAATCAGTTGCTGCAAGCAAATTACTACACCTACCTTTGAATCTACAAATAGAGCATGTAGATGACCGCCCTGTGAACAGTGTCTTCAAAACTCCATACATTTTATAAATATGATGAGCCACAGAGTGCAGTGAATAATAACGTATTTATATTTTAAATGGTCTGAACAATATTTATTAAATGTAGTGAAAAGCGTCTTTGACTAGTTTGATTGACATAAGTTGAACGCTTTTATGAGACGGCAAAAGCCCGGATATTTGGACATTTTGACGGGAATAATACAAAGAGGCGCAACCGAGCAGGTTTCGTATTGTTGTTGTATTTTTTGCCAATAGCTTCAGGACTGTCAGCAATTTTTAGTGCTTACGCCTTTTTGTTATTCTTTACTCAATGCCAATTTCAATAAAATGCTGTTGGTCAGTATAGTTGGTACACTTGATACGAAATTAACAACACTTGTATTTTTATAACTGAAAATAGTGTTTTAATGAATAATCATTGCAAATGATAAAATCCTATACAGACGTAGCCTCCGAGAACGGAGGCTACGATATAGATAACGAACGTGCACATCTTTACATTGGGAACCTCAAAATATATATACGATGTGAAGGGTCGTTGCATAGAAACATGCGTTTTACTACTCGTAAATTTCCGTTTTTCGTCGCCGGGAGCTCGTCTGGAACTATCTCCATTACAGCCGCGATATTTCATTTCTCATTGTAACTCCAACTGTGACAGCAAAGAGCAAAGCATGCATAGGTTACAAGCAATAAATATTGAAATAAATTGGGTAGTTTTTGCCAAAAAAATGCAAGTAATTTTGGTTTGCAGAAACAAAACGACATAATTTAAATATGAGAATTAATCAAATTTTAAGTGACAGCCTAGCATAGGTTCCGAGCAATGTCTGCGCCTGCGCACGCAATCTATTCGAACTAAACTAAGCAAGTTGCAATATTCAGGTAGATGTCAAGGTCCGCATTTTCGTTATCTGCAAAAGTATTTTAATGAAATCATAAGTGAAACAAAATATGTAGCGACATACTATTTTCACCAAACTAAAATTATGAACTTCTGTTTCGAAGTGAATCTTTATCATAGATATAGTAATTTTTAAAAGAAGGATCTTTAAAACAGCTAGATATAAATTAGTGCAACATTAAAGTTTTTTTATATCTAAAATCATATGAATAACAAAATTTTGAACAAATACCTTTATCATTATCATTGATAAACCGAAATAAATTTTTGTGTTAAATGATAGATATTTAAGATACAAGTGTAAAAAGTCATTGTTTATTGCACGAACGGCTAGGTTAAAAACACGAGCAAAGCGAGTGTTTTTAAAATAAGAATAATAAGAAGACTTTTTACACGTGTGTCTTACAACGTTTTATCTTCGATCGTGCCAATTATCGTAAAAAAGGGACAATTTTTATGAATATTTGTAAAACTAACCCATATTCTCTTGTAAACGTCACTTTGACGGTTAGTATTATTAATGTTACTTTTTGGTCGTGACTGATGATGGTGATGGAACTATGGAAACGATATTATAAAGAAACTGACGTAGTAGAAGCGTGAAATAAAAATGTTTATTGCACAGTTTCTTATAAAAGGCTACTTTTTACACTGGAAATGATGTAAAAAATAGTAACTTTTTACACGATAGTAGATAAAAATAATTTTTGCGTGTAAAAATTAAAAGTAACATGGTAAAGGTAAAAAGTGGTAAAATCGTAAAAAAGTAGGTAACTTTGAACGACTGTATCTCAACCAATTTTTATCAAAAATATTTTTATCGGGCACCATTTTGACGGGAATTACATCTGCTTCCTTTTTTGTGAACCAATACCTATACTAAATTCATTCAGAAAAAAGTTATAAGTACACAAAAATTTAAAAAAAATGAAATTTTGCGGTTTCATTTTAAATAGTTTTTTTGACTTGTTTTGTTGTAAAAAAGGTTTTTGACTTTTTAAAGTGTCATTTTGATAGGAAATTTGATTCTCTACAAAAAATCGTATTGAACATGCTAAAAATGCATAGTTTTTGAGTTATAGTTAAAAAACTATAAAAGTGGACAAATTTACTCCGTTCTCAAAAATCAAAGCCTAAATTTAATAGGACTTTTTGGATTTATCATTTTTCGGGTACAATTAAACATATGAAATAATAAAATAAACCGTTTTCTGTTCAATGTAATTATTTCAAAAGCTTGAATATACAAATGGAATATGTAATTTATTATTAGTAAGTCTTACAAATTTTAACGCTCCATTGTTCATGTATTATGCATCAACAGTCCAATTTATAAGGAGTGTCTTAATAGTGATAAAACTGATAAAATATACGCAATCTACATCTACACAAAGCAGAAACCAAAAATTTGCTAATAAAACTAATAAAATTTAATTCAAACAGCCACAGTTCTAAACTTTCCTTATTTCTGCCCAAACTAAACCTAGTACGCCACTGCAAACTTATTTATTTAATAAACTATTTTTTTAACACCTATCTGTTTGATAGTTTATCGGCGTAATCTGTTTTATAATGCGTATATAGGTATTAACTTATTTATACAAACGACTTCTTGTGGTCTTTATACATTACAAGCTTGTGTTTCTAAAAATTTTTATTTATTTGGATGTAATTTTCAAAAAGCAGGTAAATACGAAAATTATTTATATAAAAACTAAGTATTACTCTTATTTCGGTAAAACAATTTAAACAATAATTATATCTCAATTGTGTCTGCATATCTGCAGTAGTTAATTATGTCGTAACAATAATAAAATGGTCATGTTTGTTTTTTCGGTTCCTTGTGATTATTTTAACACTCTTATTGCTAAAAGTGCAGGCTTTATATAGTTTCAAAAATAGGGGGAATGTTTCGCATTTCAAGTTTATCGTTGAATTGTTAAGCAGATTATTAACAATTTTATTTTGAGTTACAAATGCGGCATAACAATAACGTACGGAATATTTACCGCGATATAGCATCATTCCCAGATATAATAATGAAAACATTTAATTAACTATAGTTACTGTTAAAAGAGTGTAATTAATAACAGATCAAACAAACATGGTGAAATGAAATTGTGTAACATATTTTGACGTGTAATATTCAATTAAAATCAATTGGTATACAAATTTAGCTAATAATTCTTGGTCAGACAATCGATGATTCGAAGCTTTATTAAAGTTGTAGTTAGAATTCAATACTGCCGATGTGTGTTCATATTTAGTGTAAACAATTATTTAAAATACGTGTAATAATATGGAAGAACTTATAAAAAGCTTTGGTAAGTGCTCATTGTAGTATGTATTGGGATCTGACGGACTACGCATCATTTTGTTTGTTGTATATTGGAATGATTAATACCATTAGGCATTAAAAAATATTTATACCCAGATGATCAGCCACTACCTATATCAAAGTTATAGATCATTAATCGCTTGCCCAAATTGACAGAGAAATGAATAGTGAATACAAAATATGTGCAAGGGATTATAAACAATCTGGTGAGACGTTTCAGATATTTTATTTCACCCCGATACCCCTCTGTCCATTTAAATATTTTGTTGCTGATTTCACGTTTATGAACGATAAACTTAGTATAACGGCTGACCTTGAAAACATAAACAATTTTTGGTAGAGCTTTATTAGAAGTTGCATATTAGATTAGATTAGATAATATGCAATATGTAGTTAAAAAATATTAAAATAATTACAGAAAACGTTTTGGGGCAACAGATAGAAAAAAATATATCTGCCTCAGTAAAGCAGAAAATGTGTGTCTTTTGAAATTTAATTGTTATTTTTCCACACCATCAATCTATTGGCTCATCTATATTTACTGACGAACTTTTGATTTAAAATTGACAAGTTGACTTGATTTAGTTCTATTTTTCTCTAGTACGATTTTATATGTTTTTCTGGTCAATCGCAGTTCGGTAACAAAATAACGAAAAAGTGAAAGGCAAAAATCTGGACTCAAAAATTAGGAGAACTCCTCTTGTTCACTACGTCACTGGTTTAAACTTATGAAAGCTAAACCGGCGAATTAGTGCTCTTATAAACAGTAATAATTGACGTCTCAAAGCTCATCGTTGTACTTCAAAGGGTTTGCGAGATAAAAAATAATAACCTCATTTTGAGTGTACCGTTCAAAACTCCCTTAAAATTCATTCATGGAACTTTTTTCATATTTTGTCACATAGAATCGACCCAAGAAATATCAACACAGTTTTTCAAAATACCCTGTATATTTTTTCTCTAAATTAAACAATAACTTGAAATACACCATCATATCCACAAAAAGTCAGTGTTGGCGAGATTTTTTTCCTTTTTACAGGTAAACGCAATCTCCGCCACTGGTTTGAATAATTTTCAATCGAAGGACGTAATATCGCTTTTTCTTACGTAAAGCATTAAAAAATACCACTATAAGGCCTTGAGCTTCTACAACTGGAAAACCAGACAACACTTAATAGACAATTTACTATTATTAACTATAATTCAGAGACTACTTAAGTAACTAAACATAAACAATAGTTTATTTACCTATTGCACTAGTTAATTGCAGTTGATGGCAATGAGTTACAAGTAAATTTTGGTAAATTGTTTGTAAAATAACATTATAGTTAATTTTCTTCTCTGACAATAATTATTGCAACAACTATTGCCCGGTACTTCTTATAATAATCAGCATATTTCAGAGCATGTTATCTGGTTGAGGGAAGTTGAACTATCTAATTGGGTCTATAATCACGACTTTTGATATGACGCCATAAAAAAGTTTAATTGCTACGAGGGGCGATCATTTTCTAGTGAACGAAAATACTTCGCAGAAGTTAAATTTCCATCAATGAATATACTGATTTTTCGCACCGAATCAATCATTGACCAATGAGGTGTTTATTTCCATTACCCAATTTTCTGTCATAATCATCTTCATTCAATCCATGGATAAAATTTAAATGTTCAAAATTAGTTAGATTAATAGCCTATACGGATTAAGATGAGAAAATTCTTTAGAGGTTTCTGATTGGCCAATAACATCTAATTCGTTGTCATTATCTTATCTGTTCCTGAGTTTGGACGTCCAGATTGGGATAGTCTATCACTCCCTTCAATATCTTGGTAACTATAACTGATTTGGAAACTAGTTTTCGAGTGGGATCAGTTTCATTGAATAGTGAACGAATGCCAGTTTATATTAATTCCAAATATCCTAGATTGACGGTCACCACCTTTGAGGCAGCCAATGATTTTACCTTTGGCAAAAACTATGTTGCCAGCTACTAGTTAAGATTGCCTATCAGAAAACAAATTTTATTATTGATATGTTTAGTGACGGTTGACTAATTTGATTACCAAGATAAAACCATTGATATAAAAAATAAATATTTGCATGAAATGTGTCTAGGTCGAGTCATGTGACGTTAAAAATATATTGATCAATTCAACTTTTCATTTCGTACATTTATTACGTCAGAGGATGTGGTTTAGCCCGTAAAACATGGAAATTCAACTAATCTACTCACGAAGGAACGCCAGGAACGGACCGATCATTAATAACGTTTATTAATCTAACCGACATAAATGTAACTAATGACAAAACGTTAACGACTTAATGATACCTATTATGAATTAAAAACCCTGTTAACTATCTCCGGCTTTAGCGTTAAGTGATGATTTTCGTGACAGTGGACGACGCAATAAAATTGTAAAATTATTCAGTGTTTTTACTTCACTTACTGCTATGGTGTGTGAAATTTATTAAAAAAATATTAATTTTAAAATCATTTACTCACGGGAAAAATATTTCTAAGTAAACGAGATTACCGTTGTTATTACAATAATTTGCATTGCTTTATGTAGGTTCTGCTGATAATAAGATTTTTAATGGTTTAAGTTCGTCAGTTTTATAGAAAGTCCATTAAAACAGTGTTGGTGTTCCTATGTAGCAAAGACTTGGAACGTAAGTACAAATTTACTAGATTATTATTTATTAAACTGCTAAACGTAAAGTTGAGAAATAATTTCAAATTCGTAAAATATCGGTCAATATAAATGGAGTGGCAGGGATAAGAAAAAAATAAAATCAAGATTATGATAACATTTAATTGCTTAGTGAATGTAGTGATATGATATGTACAGTTGTGCAAACATGGCCATTATCTATGAAGGTGGGGAAATCGGAGTCGATGGAATTTTCTTAAATTTCAAAAATATCAACCAATACAAGGAATTTTTTTGAGATTATCAGACATAAATCACGTGTTTGCGTAAACATCTCAACATTCCTTTATTTTTCACTGTACACCTCACATAATATTATCGTTACACAAGATATGTAAAAAATATATAATATTTAGTAGCCATACAAAACATTTTTAGTTGTTACGCTGCTATGACCTATATTTTTTTTGACGGCAATCCTATTCTTTGGCGAATCTGAAACGAGTTCATAATCCCCATACAGAACATTCATAAATGATCGTAAACCACGTGAACAAAACTAGGCAACCAGGTATACATGCTAACAAAACACAGTACAAAAGTATTTGATGAGACAATTGCAAATAATTAAATGCTTAATAATTTTTAAAAATATGGTAAAATCCGAATTTGGAGACTTGAGCATTAGCGTTTTCATTTTAGGATTTATACAGTTTCAATGATAAATTTAAAACTACTAAGAAATAGTATATATCTACAAATTCGTTTGCTTGTAAACTTTGTTTCTGAAATTCCAAAATGATGCCTTATATAAAAATTTAGAAAAATATATATTTTTAGGTGCCGCAGAAAATATGCGATTTACACTACCAACATGGTCGCAAACGCAGAGCGTGTTAACAAGGAAAAAAGTCATAGTTCAAAATGCAGAGAGTAAACTTGCAAAAGTCCTGACGACTCTAGACTTAACCGCTCTTGGCGTAGGAAGTACTCTTGGAGTTGGAGTTTATGTTCTGGCAGGAGATGTTGCCAGAAATACAGCCGGGCCAGCAGTGATTATTTCGTTTTTTATTGCAGCAATCGCATCGGTATTGGCAGGTAACAAAAATTCAATGAATTGAATACATTGATTGTAGCATAGCCACCAACGAAATAACTCGAAAACACCGATAAGAGTAGGTACATCGAATGACCTTATCGAGTGTCTCGATACAGATTTGCATCAACACGGTAGTTACTTTGACATTAGATGAATCCTCTTCATTGTCTAAACTACTATTCTAAGTACTTCATGTGATAAAAAAATCACCGAATGTCACAATTTCGGTTTGCTTAAACGCAACATTGACAGCATCTTTGCCAATGAAGGAAGATTCTTATTTCTCGATTCGTTTCTTTACTATCGAGAAAATCCATCAAGTATTGCGATACAGATTTGCCCATGTGCACTAATAATTTGATATCGGAGGAATGGAGGAATATTTTTTTCCCGGATATATATTGTTCAATTTGGAATTTGTCTCGCAGTTTACGTTTTACGGAAGCTAATAACTTAACTAACTTAGAGCTCGCAATTATTGTTTCTTTCTGAGAAAATGGACAGACATACGTCGTTCCATTTTAGAATAATTTTCAACCATTACTACAACGTATTTTTTTTCAGTTGCATTAATAAGTTTGATTAGTTTGTCATGCGTATTCTTCCATCTAATTCAATCTTTTCTTTTCATATCTCTTAACAAAATATTTTTATTTGCTATATTTTTAGGGTTGTGCTATGCTGAGTTTGGAGCAAGAGTACCAAAGGCTGGCTCTGCGTACGTTTATAGTTACGTATGCGTCGGGGAATTTTTTGCATTTATTATAGGATGGAATCTAATATTGGAATATTTAATAGGTAAGGAATCTTTAATTTTTATAATAGTAAAACGGACCCTGAATATTATAATAGCTCCTGATTGTCAAAATTTACTGAGATTTAAAAAAAGCATAAGCATAATGGTAAATATGTCAAGATAAGTCCTTGGCACATAAAGTTTCTTGACAAGTAATATTGCGTGTAAACTTATATTGTTATTACTCTAATCAGTTTTTCTAAACGCCAAACGGCCCCACATAGTTTCACTTAATTTATTTTTTGTAGGAACCAGCGAATCTCAGTTATGTTTGCAAAATATTCATTTTTGGACACCTTCTCCAACTAGGTCACATCTGATGGGTGGGGACTTTAGACTTTAGGTATGTTATTTAGAAGTAAACCTCTTGACATATTTACCATTTCTTATCTCTGTGGAATTTGTTTACATTAAATTAGAAAGACCTTAACTATGGCAAATAATGAAATCATTTATCACTGATTTATATTGAATCATTTTAGTTTCTTCGTCGTAAACAATCGCACACGTCATAAGCTTCTTGATTACTCATGACTATGAACTATGAGTAAATTAATTCACTTGTTTCGAAAACATCCATTTACAATGATGTTGAGCTGTTTTAATAGGTTTCATTTATTAATTATAGGTTCTGCAACTGTCACCAAAGCGATATTTTTATACATAGATGAGTTAGCAAACAACACAATGACTAATTTTTTTGAGGAAACCATGCCCCTGACAGGAAATCAAATCGCTTCGTATGCTGATATATTTTCACTTTTATTGTCATTAATATTTTCAGGTATTGTTAGGTACATATTACTTAATATTGGAAGTTACAATAAGAGCTATGTTATTATTTTCAGTTGCACTAGCATTTGGAGCAAAAGAATCTTCAATAGTCAACAACGTTTTCACATTAACAAACATATGTGTTGTCGTATTGGTAATTGTGTCTGGTCTATGGAAAGGTATGTGCAATAACACGATCTAAATTTGCTTTTCGCTCACTTTATGTGAATGTAATAATAAAATAAATAGTGTTGTTACCTTATATTTATTTTCATAGTTGATGCTTCAAATTGGAGTAAGACGAAGGAAGAAGCTGGTGGACATGGTAATGGTGGTTTTGCCCCTTATGGGATAAGAGGGATTATCAAAGGTGCAGCTAGATGTTTTTACGGCTTTATTGGATTTGACTGCATCGCTACAGCAGGTACCATATTTTTTATTGAATTGAAAATTAATACTTATTATTGGAAGGAGATCATGTACAGATCCTTGTAACGTATCAAAGTCTGTGTCTTCAGGATCGATGATCTGGCTGCATTGAAATTAGTACCTATATATACACCGTTATTTGGTAGATAAAATTGAAACTTGACCAAACAGTTACTTAATGTTTTTTGGCGACAAAATCATTCAGTGAAAAAATTATAAAGTGCACAACGCCGTAATACTTAATCCTGGTTGCGAGATATCAACTGACGCTTTCTAACGGAAATCTTCAGACAGAATACTTTCGTGGTCAGATCCGTCGTGTTACCGAGGGTGCGTAGGCAGTGCGCGTTGATTTAGCCGACGGAAGGCACACGAAGACGAAGTGTAAAATGGACGAAGAAAAATTAATAATTATTGTTAGGGGTACAGGATTTTGACACCTACCTACCTACAGCCTTTATTTTTAGAAAAAATTGTAGATTTTAGTGTGAACTATCTAATGGTGAAGAAAAAACAAAATGACGTCAGAAAGTAGAGAAAAAGGCACAACTTATATTGTTTTTATATAGAACACCCTGTACATTTTTGCATTGCATTAATTGTCATTTGACCTGTCCGACGTCCGTTCTGGAAATAATATGCAAAACAGTACGGCGAGAAACAGCTAACCAACTTCAATCAGCAGTATAAAGTGTAGTTCATATTTCTAAGGCAGATAAAAAATGCCACACTTACAAAGCAGAAAGGCGGCCTCTTCGATTCAATAGAGCCGCCGCACGTGCTCCTTTGTCGGGAATTTTTTATCTGCCTTAGAAATATGAACTCTAGTATACCTCGTTACGGGTCTGTTTCCAATATATCAGTTTTTGAATTTACATTTATACAAAATAGTTATTTATGCAACAAGTGCGTAAGGTGAGATTTTTCACGAATGGGAATTTTGTCGCGCGAGCCGAAGGCGAGTGCGACAATCCCATGAGTGAACAAAGTTCACCTTACGCACGAATTGCATACAATATTTTTTCTATAATACTATCGAACTGGACCTAAATTATCTAATAATAATGTGAACATTTCAAAACGTCAAACTTACCTATTACGTCAAAACTTAATGTCATTTAAAAATCTTATTATTTCTATAGCCTACTTAATTTTAAATGAGTGAAACTAATTTATTTACGCACTATTAAGCGTGCGTAAAGTTAGTACTTTACGCACGCCCATAGAAAAAAGTTATTTGTTGACCATGGCTATGTATATTATTTGTAGGAGAAGAGGCAAAGACACCACAAAAATCAATACCAATCGGTGTAGTGATGTCCCTGCTGATTGTGTTTTTTGCTTATTTTGGAATGTCCACCGTTCTCACGATGATACTGCCATATTATGAACAGGTAATCAGAACTTCATATTACTTCATATATCCAGTACCCAGTACAATATTTTCCACGCCACAGATGCAACAGGACGAAAATGATAAATATAATTCAAAATTTCGTCTTCGCTGAAGTTTGATGTCTTAATAAAGCTAGTAATGAAATAACATATAAACGATAGGTAGTCACTTAGATGTATTTTTCTGGTGCTCCACAGGGTTCTATTGTGTGCCTTCTTTATCTTAGTATGTGTTTGAATTGATCATAGATTCTTTTGTGGAACAGAACGTCCCATTGTATTGTAGCATTGAGTAAAAACAATAAAGAGGCAACTGTCAAGGTTTCGAAATTTTAGTGTTGTATCATTTTACCAATAGCTTCATGATTGTCTTCTTAAATGCTTCTGAACTGCCGCAGTCTGAAATGCGAAAGAGCTCCATCGAGTAAAACCACATTGTTTCACATTCACATCGTTAAATAATTTAAACAAATCTTCATTGAAACTATAGTCAATTTCAGGTAAGCGTGCCCACCTCGCTATCATGCAAACCGTACTACATTTTTTGTTGTTTTTTGGCTTTGGGTTTCCCATTCAGTCACTTTTAATCGTCGTTATTTTACAACTTTTATATTTTAAATAGGTGAATTTTGGTAAACTGACTTATTTTTAGTCCTAGATTCTGTTAAAATAAATGCCTCAACTTTGAGAACACCCTGTATATGATTGAATGGATGAATTCGCCCAAATAGATCAGAATCTAAATGTCATCGCTACGCTATCTGTATTATGAAAATAGCGTTTGTGAATTGTGAACCTACGACCATATGAAATGTTTTACTTCATTTGCGAGGAGAGCTATTTTTTTTACTAAATATTTTAATCCCTGTTTCCTTTATTGTTTTTTTACATATAAATTTATTTAATGTTGCAGGATGAAAATGCACCGCTGCCGTACATTTATAATAAATTAGGTTGGACCGTTATTAAATATATAGTCAGCGTGGGAGCAATATGCGGCCTTTTTGCAAGGTGTGTAAAAGAATGTCATAAATAAAATATACACTTCTTTAGAAAATGAAGGACTACGAATAAAAAGATTACAAAAGTGACCAACATGCATTGAAAGTAAAGGTACAATTCATTACAAAGAAGTAAATATTCCCAATAATTTTGAAAACCTCCGACTGTATGAGCTAGAGGGAGGTGAAAACTGTGAATTTGGTGTAAGAGTAAAATTCCCTTATTTTTTCAAAACATTGAAAATGTTATTTTGAGAAGTTATTTTAAATCAGAAGTTGTAGATACTTACTTATACAGGGTGTCACAACGCTTTGAGGCAGAACTGTAAATTGGATTTCTGAGGTGTAGTGGAGTCAATAGAGGCTGAAAATATGCATTGTTTCGGAATAATTACGGGAAGCTTCGATTTTCCTAAAACCTTTTGATATCACTTTTAAATAGCTTAAAATAAAAAGTTATAAACATATAATTGTGAGGAAATTGTTTATTAATTATTTAAATAAAAAAAACTTTTTTTTTAAACAAAATTTTTATAAGTTGAGAAATTTTAAGGCAATTTAATTCAAATTGACATTTCAGGGGTTTTCGAGGTCGCTGAAACGGATTATGGTGTCAAAAATAGGTTAATCAAAACTGTGAGGAAATTGTTTATTATTAAATATGACGTAACTCCATAAATTTTATATATATTTTAGAATTTGGCGTGATTCCCAGAAATAAGTTTAATGAATATTAATTATCCGCCACAAATAAACTACAAACAAAATTTTATATGGTATTGGTTAGGTCTCAAAAAATAATATGTCTCAATAGAAAAAGTAAGTAAAGTAAGTAAGTACTGCTTGCCGCGCAGATGTCCTTTTGCTTTATATATCATTCTGTTAATCAGGCATTATAATTTGACTCATGGCTCTGTACAACGTGAATATTTTGAATATGTTTTCGATATTTAAAACATGATAAAAATTTTAGAAACATCAACATCGAGGCGATTTAACGAAAAAACTTGTACGTGAAAAGTGTAGGTTTATGTATATTCCAAAATTTTTTTTACATCAAATTTACTTATATTGAAGTCCTACTATAAATATATGTTAAATAAATTTTTTATAAAAGTTATTAACGATTGTTTCACCCCTAATTTCACGAATTTTGGAGCAAAAAAAATTATTTTTTTATTTTTGTAAAATATAGAGCGTTAATTTAATGTTTAAGATAAATCCCTTTGAAGCATCTTAAAGTACACATTTCAAGCTTTAAAAATCGCACCTACAGAATTCTAATAACGCGATTTAAATCGGAGTAATAGGTTGTTAAAGTTAGTTATACATATAAAATTTTATCACTTCTCAAAATTTTAAAATTTTTTTAAAAGTGTACATCTTCAAAAATAAATTTGGAGATTTTTTTCAGCCATCGGATCTTTTTATACACATTACTTTAAGAATATTATGTGCAAGTTTCAGGTTTCTATCTTAAGAATTATAGATATGGTAGAGCTTTTACCAATATCATCGGAAATCTCTTTATGTTCCGACTTCTTATATGTACTATTTCGACATACATTCATTTCTATATTTGAAAATATAATAATCCAATAGCCACATGTTTCTTCTTTCATTTAAGCTTTGTTGGGCTCAATTTCATTGATTAGTTCAAAAGTTACATCAAATTTAATGTAGCGCGCCCGACGCCGCGCGCGCTTCGGGCTCCATACTTACGTGTCGGTGTTCCATTTTCGCGCGTTAAACAAAAAAACCTGGAGCCTACATTTTTGATCGTACAAAAAAACTTCATATATATTTTTTTGATGTGAAATTTCCCATACCTTCGAATGGAGTAATTAGTTTTTTTAAGAAAAAATTATTTTAAGAGATATTTGATAAAAACTGGTGTTTTGCAACTAATTTGTTTAATAACAAATGACGCCCAAGGGCTATTGTTGGTAACTTTTGGTATGTTGTTCCTGACATGTTCAGAGATGTATTCTCAAAAGTTACCGCTTCCCGGAATTTTTCCGAAGTGAAAACCTCTATTGACTCCACTAGTGAAAAGAAATACATTGAAGTAGGCAAAGTTTATAAAAAATATATATATAATCTCGTTGTATTTTACTCTATTTTCCTCCATGCGACGCCAATGGGTAATGTAAAACAAACAATGCACTGTCTACTGACCCACCACACCATTAATAAAAATTACAAAAAAATTTTGTGTAAAAACTGTCGCAATTGCAGGTGGTGAACTGCAGCCTATCCCATATCTTTCTTCCTGTGGAGACTACCTGTATGTATGATAATTTAATTTTATTTGCAAATGTCATATTGGTAGTTGCGATCGTGTTCTCATCGTTGAGCGTTTTGTATTTTATGTGTGATATCGTGTGGTAAATTAATACATGGCACAATTTTACATCAAGAGAATATTTGAACATGATAATAAGGGCACGAATGAAATGTCAAAAACTCGTAAGCTAGTATGTTTTATCGACACCTAGTTGCCAGTGAGTGTAGGGACCAATAAGTTTATAAATTGTATTTTGGTATTTTAAATTGCCGCACTATTTTTTTAATTAATAAATTTTCAGTTCCATTGTAAGAAGAAATAGCGCCCTCTCTCGGTGATCTGTTGAATAATTTGCTAAAACATTTATGACGATTCATCGACTTATTGGTAAAATCCATACAGTAAACTGTACTTCATAAAATAACTCTTACTACTACATTTTTTGTTCAGATATAATAACTTGTATGTGTGTTCAGAGTATCTTATGAATCACATTTTATTGAAATTGATTACTTTGTGTAGTTAAAAATTATGAATTCGCAAATTACATAAATAGGAGAACTTCAATAATTTTTCTCGGGACAATCTTGTACTTAAGAGAAAAAAAATCAGTTTTTCATTAGGTGTTTATCTTCTGCTATTAAGCTGGATACATGGAATTTTTCGATTTTATATTTATAAAGGGGTTATTTACCAAATAGTACGCCAATTGTTTTAATCAACTTTAATAAATATTAGGCAACCATATATACACTGAATTCGTAGCATTTGTACGGACATGGCGACAATATACTGGGTGTTTCAAAAGTAAGCGTAAACCTTCTGGGAGCGTAATCCTCGGATAAAAATAAGACAAAAAGTTCCTATCAACATGGGTACGGAAACGCTTTCTGAAGAAATTACGGCCCTTTAAATAGCGAATAAAAAAGGTTCTTATTTTAATGAATCTTTTAATTTTAATATTTACTAACTAGACTGGACCAAAATTAAATCACATGTCGCAATGACAATCAGTATCAGTAAAACTTGATGAAAACAATGACAAACGTTTGTATGATCGACTGTTGTAGCTTTTTCATAATCAATTTTCTCGAAAACGGTTCATTCTATCGGGATGAACTAAGAGTGTCTTTTTTACGTAGAAAACTTTGAAATTTCATAATTTTCAATGAAAACCTTAATAAACTGAAACGAAAAAAAAAAATGGAGTTATTTTAGCCCTTAACCTCCCCGGTATGTGACGCCCCTGACTAAAATTTTTAATTTCTGAATTCAGCATCGAGTTCAGCATCAATTAAAAGTTTATACAGTGTATGTATTTTCGAAATTTGATTGTTAACGGTTTCGGAAATATTGCGGAAAAACCGTCTTCAGGGTGCCCCATTCGAAGGACCGTAACTTCCTCAAAAAGCATTTCCGGACCCATGTTGATAGGAACTTGTTGTCTTATTTTTATCCGAGGATTACGCCCCCAGGTTTACGCTTACTTTTGAAACACCCTGTACTACACGCCACTGCACAGTAATAGTAGGAATACACGCGAACCAGTGACGACTCGTCACGAGGTATGACATTTTTTCTTTAATTGCTCATTCAGCAATTTTTTTTATTTATTATTTCGAAAGGGAGGACCATTAAATTGATATAGTAGTTATGCAAAAAATCAGAATTTTATTTCAACGTTAAATCCGTTAAATAAATTAAAATAACGACTGCGTGCTATGGTCTTAATAAAGCCAGATTGTAGACATTTTAGCCAGTACACTCAAATGCAACACCACAAAACAATCCAGAGCACTCAGACATAAACACACAGCTCTCAAAAAGCCAAAACTGAGAAGCGATACTGACAGCACGTCTATATCTTAATAACCGTGTAATGACGTCACACCACTCTCGAGCTGATGCCTAAAAGCTTTAAATATCTCAGCTATGAAAAGAGCTATCATTCCGAAATTTTTAGGACATTAAAGATAGACTTATAATGGTGTAAGACAATGCAAAAAAATCATTGAATGCATTTTAATGAATGACCCTATTCTAATAATATTTTGACTAAAATTCTGGTTTGCCATACCGTATTGGTTGGTTTGAAGCAACCTCCATTCTGATTGGTTCTACTAATTTACCACACCAAAATGTTGAATTACGGTATGCGCCCTTAATTATATTTCGTGTTTTTAAATGGCTCTTGATGTACCTACGTAAATATTCCATGGTTATAAAGTTATGTACCAAAGTGTTGTGCCGCCCTAAACTAGGTACCTATGACTTACTTCATTTTTATAAGTTTTTTTAATGAAATTTGCTCGTAGAACTCAATTTTTTTCCTTTTCTTAATTCAAAAATAAGAAAATATTGTTAATAAGTACATCAAATTTCGAATTAATTTTTTTCAAATTTTTTAAAAATTGGTTACAAAACATTGTTCATTTTTAATAAGTAAAGGGAACTTTCAATTCTGCATACATTTTTTTTAAATTAATCCGCCTGTATTTCCTACTAACTGGAAAAGCCTACAATTATACAATTGCTGAAAATTGCTTATTTAGTAAATGTAGATAATATTAATCCAGTATATATATACTTCCGATTTTGTCTAAAAATTAGAAAAGCTAGCTTATTGAAAGACAAATGCAAAAACATCTTAAACTTAATTCTATTTTTCCTGTGACGCAGTGTGGATTTAAACCGGGACACAGCTACAATACCTACAGAGCTACTAAATTTTACCAACCACAACTTTACAGCAATTGATAGTGGGGGACAAAATCTTATTCTTAATTTTTAATTTTATAGCTTGAAGCCAATTCAAGCATAAATTTTTTTTACACTATAGTCACTATCTATCATATATGTTGCACCTTATAAGTACTAGCAATATTTCAGAGGTATTAATTGGCAGTACTAGCGTAGGTACCTCTAGGCTCAGCTTTGGGACCTCAATTCTTCATTGCTTACAAATGTCTTCTATCAATTCTTTCTGTTATCATCTCAACCAAATAAAGACCTTATAACTACTGTTGTCATTATATTATTATTAGGTACTTGTTAGTTCTAGAGGAAGAACTACACTTAGCAATAAAATTAAAAAAGCTTCTCATATGATGCATACTATAGTGAACTATCGTCAGTATCTGTATAAAATATTAAGATACTTACAGCTAATGTATATGCTACAAAAATATTAACTTCTAATTATAGTAAGTAACTGAATTCATTTAGTTTGTTAGGTGCCATGTTTCCACTTCCAAGAATAATTTATGCCATGGCTTGTGATGGGCTCTTGTTTAAATCTTTGGGCAAAGTACACCCAACGTTTCATACTCCATTCATGGGCACATTAATTGCAGGAGCTTTTGCAGGTAAACTACACACATATTTCTAAATTTTAAATAGTATTTATTAGCTTTGTTCATAGAACCGATTTGTGATAGTTTGATGACTGTAGATATGTGATTTTTAAGAGCTCTGAAATTTAAAAGTGCTTTGATTTAACACGCGCAACTCTACAACCAAATGCGCATGCGTTAGACAGTTTCTGATGGTTTCTGACTACTCTACGAACAAGGCTAATATATCATAATATTAAGTATTAATTAAATATGTGGTATATTTTTTAATTTTGGTCAAAAATTGCATTATTTTTTTATTTTCAGGTGTATTAGCTTGCTTATTTGAATTAACGAAACTGACAGAAATGATGTCTATTGGCACGTTATTAGCTTATTCAATGGTCGCAGCTTGTGTCTTAGTACTCAGGTAAATTAATGCTTCGTGTGAATATTCAATTAAATTAAACAGAATGGGTCAAGCGACATATAATCACTTTATTCCTAAGCACGGTGGCGGCGGCTGGTGATATATGTATAGGTTAGTCATATTATAGTATTGAAACGTGAAATTCAACCATACCAAGATTCAACAAAGAAGTTTTGCAAAAAAAAATTAGGATACAAATTTGCAGCAAAAAAAAACATTAAAGCAACTGGGTGGGCTGCTTTAACGTTTTTTTGAACGAAAGGTTTGCGTTCCATGTTCTAATATTATAAGGGGATTACACTTTTGGAGACAACATATTACAGTCAATATAAGCACTCATTAAAATTAAATTCCTCTGAAAGGATTCATTTATTAGATGAACTGTATTTCGAGATTTCACTGGAGTTCCATAGATTAGACTATAATATACCGACAATACAGAATTTATGATGCTCCTGTGTGTAAATGTATTTTTATTATTTTTAGATATTCTGTAGATTCAGCAGACAAGAAGTTTGAAGATAATAACCCGATAGAATTCAAGCAATATTTTAAACAAATCTTCAATAGAAGCACTTTGATTCCTACAAATGTAACTTCTTCTGTTGTTTCCTGGGAAATTATATCCTACTGTAAGTTAGATTAAATCGAGCGTTTTTTAAATGTACATTTCATTTTATTATTTTACATATTTTTCCTAGTTGTATTCTGCTTCATTCTTTCTGGTCTTATGACTGGATTTGAAAATGACCTTTACAATGGAACGCCATGGCTAGTAGCTGTCTGCTCAGTGTTAGTAGTTGTGGGTATTATTCTACTAACGGTTGTCTCGTTTCAACCAACCTCAAAGGCGAATCTAGGATTTTCGGTATGTATAATATATGTAGATCGATGTACATAATTTTTAAAACTTCTTCCTTGAAATCCATAAGTAATCGATAAAATTTGCAATTCTGATTGGTTCTAATCTAATAGCATATTATTATTATTATTTTAAATCGTATCAGATGGAAACAATTTCACACTATGTCATCGAAAAACTAAGAATGGTACATAAATTCGTTGAGAAAATGGTTCGATGAATAACAACAGACATTCTTAGATCGAGACACGATTTTGTAACAAAAGCAATGAAGCGACAAGAGACAGTAGAACTTTTGCTTGTAACTCTAGTCCTACTATTCATTTTCTGTCTACTATATACCAACTGCCCGTGCAAATGAAATAAATCTTAGATTGTTATTTAAAACTTCTCTATTTTAGGTTCCTTTGGTACCATGGATTCCAGGAATTAGTATTTTTATAAATATATACCTAATGACAAACATTCAAAAAGACACCTGGATTAAATATGCGTATTGGGTTATAATAGGTACTCAACATTTATATCCAAAAGAGAACTTAAACCCTTATTCAATTTATAACTATTCTAGGTTTGATCATTTATTTTGCTTATGGTCTATGGAACAGTACAGAGCGACAGAAGAACAAGAGTAAAGAAGAGAAACCGAACTTGTCAGTACAGGATATTAACAGTTTGGCGTCCAGACCAGAATGTTCCTTTGGCACAAAAACCAGCTGATACCAAATAAATTTTCCAGTATTATTTTATATATACTAATTTATAAACCTAGTTTATTGTTTATAAGATGTAAATATATATTTTGTTGCAACTTGTTTTACTTCACTTTATTGGAACTCATGCAATAAAGACCAAGTCAGTGACATAACAACATAATGTAAGGCTCTTGACAAATTTTTAGTCTGGGGTCCTCAAAGAAGGCTTTTTAGTCAGGGTAGGCAGGTCAGATTTGACACACAAAACATTTTACAAGATGGGGCACTCGGGGCTCCCTCGATCCAGGGCCCCTGGAATGTTGCCAGCCTGCCACCCTATTGTTACGCCACTGTGTACCCCCATTAATTTTTTTGTTTCCAAAATTAAGTTTAGTGATATCCTAGATATTATGTACTATCTATTGATAATAAAGTTAAAACAATTTATAATTTTATTAAGTACCACTACAGTAACAAGGGAATTTCTTCAAATTGGTTCGGGCATCATATGGTTTTATTATACGATAAACCATCACTTGTTCTTCCTTAGAGGGACAATAAGCAAAGTAACAATCTCTAAATGCTTTTGTGGGGAATTCATAAGAAAATGTTAAGGGGAAGAATTCTCTTGCAGTTGTAACAGTCTCCTGTCTGGCTAGTCGGTAAAACATTCCAATTTTTTCTGACACCTAAAAATTACAGGTGAATTTTTATTCATCGATTTGTATATTAGTTTTTTTTTTTTTTTTTATACACTTATTTAACGTCGGCCTATTTCCGCTACCAGGGCCTATCACCGACGCCAGGAGACGAGCAACCCCCAACCTGGAAATTTTGCCGAACCTCTTATCTTACTAAGAGTAGGGATTTTTTACTTGCCTAACATTTAATAGACAAGGGACCGACTGCTTTACATCCCCTCCGAAGGATGGTATATCCTCAATACACCTCTCGCCTACAGTTGTATTGCTTCTGCGATATAGCTGATATACAAGCCGCTAGAAGTAGGGAAACGAGACCGCGTCTTTCCGTGGATAGTCCCCATCCAAGTACTAAACGCGGTAGCTGTTGCTTAACTTCATATCGCTATGAAGTGAGTCAAGTCAGTCCTCCGCTCGCTGCCCTTGTATATTAGTTAATGACAACAAAAGGTGTACTTATATTTTGTTCTGCAAATGGTATGTGAATAGTTAAAAATATATATTTACAATTTTTCTACAATAGGCTGCATCTCTCCATGTCATTAGACTGGCTTCTAATTTGCTGATATCCAATTTTGGAGAAGGGGGTTCTTGATAGCAATGATCTGCATGACAGTACCCCATCTTAGAAAAGTTCTCGTAATATCCTGAAAAACAAAGCATATTAACAAATGCGATACCATTTAAATATTAAAATATTAAAAATACTTCTCTCTTCTTGAGTCCAGAACTTTCCACATCTAAGTTGCATCCACAATTTAAAATGAGGCAACTTATAGCTGTCGGGAAGTTTTGCTAACGGAAACCCATCTTCTGCCATGCTTTTCAAGATCTTCTAATAATAACGATAAATAATGTTAATATAGTATATTGGCAGATGAATCATTCCAACGAAAATTTAGGATGTGTTAAAGTATTCTCTATTTCGTTTCTAACAGTACTGTATCTGCCAAATTATGTGCCTTTAATACTAATTTGGAATAAATATTTTGTAAATATCGAGACGATACTGCGGTGGGTTAGATCACGATTGTGAGAGAATCAGGGTTGTATATCTCTCCCGAGTTGAAATCTTAGTTGGGACAAATAGCCTTGTCCCAAGATTCCCAAGGATTGGTTGTGTTGTGTGTGTAGCCTAGTGGTAGAATATATCCTAAACTCCGCCAGGACATTAATATAAATAAAATATAATAAAATGTGAAAGGGGCAAATTGTCTATACCTTGCCACCTCTACCTCTATGCACCCTTACCATTAAAGGTTGCTTTGATAATTTGGAAGGCGATAAATAACAAACAAATTATGCAAAACTTTAAGAAAATTAATTCATCAATCTAGTGACGTCGATAAAATGCACAATATTTAATAAACCCTGCAAGTATTTTAAATTTTAACTTACTTTCACAATTTCCATCTGCTGTTTCGTGTTGCATGGTATCTTCGTTGTTATGTAAAATCGCTTCGAGTGGTATTCTTCGGCTTTCTCGGTTTTTTTTGCATCTTTTTTATCAAGTTTATTTCCACCTCTTTTGCTACCCTTCGCACCACGTTTTTTAACAAGATTTTTTCCCCGTTGTTTCTTACCGTCCTTCATAGCTACTTTTTTATCATAGCTTTTACTAGCCCTCTTACTCTGTTCATCCTCCGGGACATCGTCTGTATCTTCCTCATCATCCGCCTCACTTTCTTGAGTTGCACATGTGCATGTACTAGTAAACTTTTTAGAAAAGCCACCATTGCTACTAGTGGATGAACTACTGGACGTACTTGAGACTGAGTTTTTTAGACATTCGCATTTTTGTTCAGATTCATACGTTTCAGTAACTTCTTGTTCTTCTAGATCTGGATACTTATATTGCTCTACCTCATTTCCAACTTCATTGCCATTCATTGAAAAACCGAAATCTAAATTCAGGTCTTCCTCACCATCCGGTATAAGCCCGCCATGACAAACGTCATCGACTTTGTTGTATGCTACGGCTGCTTCAGCTTCAAACCCCTCAATTTCTTCTTGAATTTGTGCTAAATATTCTTCATATGAATCTAGACAAGATTTATGAGCCTCTTTAAATGTCTTATATAAACGTACGCAGTCACAATCGTCTATGGGTAAAGCTTGAGAAACTATGTATACATTTCCCTCAGGAGTTTCCATGACACCAGATATTTGGTATTTGATTCTACCTGTTGGAGGCATCTTTGCCATACGACTTAAACACAATTCTTCCTCTGCTTTTCTCCGTATTTCCCTGGCGCAGTCACATTCTACAGGTGGTCGAATGCCCGAAATAGCATAAACCGGTCCGTTTGCGGTACAAACCACTCCTCCGATCGAATATTTCAGATTTTGAGATCTTAACTGGTATCTCGCTTCAAGTCGTTGTCTGTAATCATCTAATTTTTGTATTTTTTCCAGATACTGGGTTAAGCAATCGCATCTTTGTTCATGAATTCCTTCTAGAATATTTACTATAGTACCACTTTCTGTAAATTTTGAACCAGCTATTATGTGGGTGGCGTTTTGCCGCCTTGCATCAACAACACAGTCTTCACAAGTACATTTCTCTGCTAGAAATTTATCCAGTTCCTCTCTACATCTACACGCACTATACTTAATTATTTCTTCATCCCACATATCATCTTCTTGTTTGCATTCTTGGCAAACACAATCTTCATCTTCCTCATTTCTTTTTTCTGTTATACTACAAATCCTCGTTTTAGTTTTTTTCGGCGGTCTCTTTATAAAGGCTGTCGACAAAATATAGACTGGTCCTTTACGTGTTAAAACGACTCCTCCAAAGACAAATTTGCCCTTGTGGCATTTTATTCTGTTTCTTGCCGCCACACCAATAAGCTTCTCTTTGTATTTCTGTAGACAATCACATTCTTTTAGAAGACGTGTCCCTTCTACGATTGGCACGTACTTACTCTTGCGTTTCTTCAGTCCTCCTATAATTCTTTGCACGCATTTTAGTTTTTGTTTAGCCAAACATCTGGGGCATTTTGGCGATGTGTATAATTTTGATTGTTCCTTGCAGTCACATATTCCTTCACAATCGCATGGTTCTAACAATTCGTTTTCACAACAATCTGCATAACAAAGTGAAACAGAGTTAACGTTGTTTATTACTGCTCTCTAACCTTTAGAGATAGAGATGTAAGTAAGATGTAATCTTTATATTATGTACGTTTTAATATATTTGATACTGCTAATTATGTTACTAGTTATACCCGTGGACGTAATTTGTTACAAACATAAATATACAAAATTACCGCTAATGAGATCCCTATTATGTGAAATTAAGTACAAAAAATTAAGATTTAAGAACGTATATCATTGGTAGGTACCCAATATATGGAGATAAGTATCAAACCACCAGGAAAAGGCAACATGAGAGCTGTGAAAGGAAAAAATTGCTGACACATCTACACGAAATACAAATCTATATTATACATTATTCGATTATTCCCATATATCTATTAAAATGTGAAGTATCAGTAATGAAGTGTATTCGATTCACAATGCATTGCTGTAGTTTAACGCTTAATGCTATTAGCTTAATTAAATTAAGATTATTGACTGACCTTTATTCTTGGTAGGTTTCTCGGTTTGCATTTGTTGTCCTCCACAAGGGCACTGACGTGGCGAGCTTTCTGATTCTTGCTTACACCGACAATTATAACACGGAACAACTTCTCTGTTTGAACTCTCATCCTCAATATTGCATTGCCCACAGGTGCAAGGTTTAGAATCACTTTTTTTTCGTGCATTGCAACAAGTATCTTCTACAGTATTGTTACTAGAGCATGTTGGTTTGTTTGAACCCTCATCCTTCATACAGCACTGCCCACAAGTGCATGGTCTAAGATCGCTTTCTTCCTTTGGTTTGCAACAATCATCTGCTGTATTGCTGTTTTCATTAGCGACTGGTAATCCCTTTTCAATGTAAGCTGACGATAAATTATAGACTGGTCCAATCTTTGTTATAACGACACCCCCTAGAACAAACTTAAATTTTTCGCATCGCATTTTATTTGCTGCTGCTACTCCGAGTAACCTTTCTTTATACTTCTGTAGACAATCGCATTCATCTTTACGGAGACGTGTCCCTTCTATAATTGGAATAATATTATCGCTTGGAGTTCTTTTACCCCCACCTATAACTCTCTTAAGATTCTTTTTCCTCTCTTTAGCCAAACATTTCTTGCATTTAGATGTATATAGTTTAGATTTTTGTCTGCATTTGCACTCCTCTTGACATTCAGCACATGGTGTTAAAAAGTAGTCTTCACAACCTATATAAAATAATCATGAAACATTAATTTCAGTCTTATTTTAAGCTAAATCATGTTTTATTATGAATATTTGTAATATTTTATAGTATAAACGTCTCAGACTAAATAGGAAAATGTAATGGGCAAAAGGCAAAGTACTTAATAAAAATTAAGGACGATTAGTCATGATTTTTTTACTAGGTATATATTTTACTATAAATGATTACGGACTATTATAAACAATTACATATTATTAACATGCTTACATGTATCCGTATCCTCTGTTATTTGTCCACATTCACATTCTCTGTCATCATTATCATCTTCATCAGAGTTGGGTGGCAATGTTGGAAGAGGAGGCAAAACAATTAATTCCACTTCTGTGATACTATCTTTCTTTAATCCATCAAAATTTTGAGTATATTCTGATAAGGCCTCCACCTTTCCAGGCCTAGTTAAAGCTATTGTTGTAGTTTTTTGAAATTTGTTATAAACGGTTTGGGCATTTTTCATATCTTCTATTATGTCCACTTCCTCTGCAAGTAGCCATTATGGTCACTCATTTATAGAATAACATCAATAAAACTTACCAGGTTCCAGAGTTTCCATGTCTATTTCAAAAATATTCTCAGTTACTTGATTATCAATGTACTAAAAAATAGTTTAGATTATTTACTTGTAACTTTAACATTGGGCAAGAACATTATCACGCATAATGATTAAGAAGCCTCCTTTTCATAACCGATAGCAAATTTTAAGGATGTTTGTTCTCTTAAAGCCAGCTTTCAGATGGTTGTAACTACATAAGGATGCATTTTTGAATATAGATAAATTGGGTTGATTTTTGTACCCCTAGGGTGCATAGTTAAAATTATATACCAACCATCCTTCAGAGGGGATGTAAAACAGTCTATTAAATGTTAGGCAAGTAAAAAATCTCTACTCTTAGTAGGATAAGAGGTTGATTGGCCTTAGTAGCGGAAATAGGCCGACGTTAATAAATCTGATTAAAAAAATAAAGGAATTTCCTATAATTATAAATTTTACTAAACTATACTTACCAGTTCTTCTCTATAATCAAAATAAGGACTTTCAGGATACTGAACGTGCTTATTCTTGTAAATACCTGTATATTTACGTGGAGGACGCTCAAATGTATAAGGCACCAAGTACGGTGATTCATACTTTAAAGGCTTTTCTCTTTTAGGTGGTTTCACTTTAATTTTTTCAGGAGGAGGGGGTGAAGGAATTCTAATGTGCATTTCTCGTAAAGTTTGTCTCATGGTCAAATGAACCACAGCAGACAAAAGCAGCCGATCGTTTAAACTATACTCGGTTCTGTTTGGATTTATTAGTTGATACAAAATCAACAGAAATTCTACAGGGCACTTACAACAAAGCTTTAGAGCCAATTTTACATTATGATAATTTGGCCTAAGGACCAGTCCCAAGCTACCTATGTTCTCCTGAGTATTAATAATAGTATGGTCTTTAAAGTCTAGCAATATGCAATATCTTAACTGGTCTACCGTCCGTAGTTGGTTTGGGGATAGTTCTTGATACCACTCTGGTCCCACCAACTGCTGTATTGCACTGTGCCATCCTTTGCCTAAAATAATATATACATATAAATAATCTGAAAAAGCGACAAAAGGATATAATATTCAAGATCATGTGGTGATAAATCCCAAAGAAAAAAGAAATTCTTGGAGCCTAACGAAGAAGACAGCTCACAGAAAGCGAGGAAGAATTAATAAAAAAAGTCCAGGAATGGCAGTGATATGAACTGTTTGTTGGTCATGTTTTAATTACTTCTGTGATCGAGTATGGGTAGAAAAGAATAATTTTTTTCGGATTTTGTCAGAACTTATAACGCAAATTTTAATGCCAAGAATGTGAACATAGTTTATCATAACTTTGTCATAACCAATCAAGCGGTAGAAAATTTCCATTCAACCAATTAGCATTAATTTTTGATAAACATGTTTCAGATGCTTGTAGTGCAATAATGCAATTATTATTTAATAATAATAACACGTAATTATATACGACCGCCTTTATCCCGAAAGGCTCTGGAAGAGCTGTGTGTTGGAGGAGGCTACACATTTAAAGTCAATAAGGAAAATACAGCCAATATCCCTGTATAGTGGAAAAATCCCTCTCACAGTATTTTTCACTGCCACGACCAGGATTCGAACGCGGATCTTTTGGGTGAGAGGCAAGTAAGCTACCTCTGGACCATCAGTCATGTTTTTGTGTTCACATTCTATTAATGTTTTACTTGCTTGTACAGTAGTTTTTTTTTTTTGTTAAAAGTATTTTATCCGCTGATATAACTCCGCCACAATATTAACTAATAAAATTTAACTACATTACATAAGTGGATTGATGATCGATACTACCTTGCATTTTATCTCTTTTTTTCCTGCGAATTATAAACAGTTTAAGTTCTCGTTTGTATCTTTCTTGCAAAGCATCTTGCTTTGCTTTCCAAAGATCATCCGCATAGTGTTCCAGTGGGGGGCCACCATGACCAAATCCTCCTATTTTTTTTTTACTTGGTTGGGGAGCAAGCAACATATCTGGAGGTATAGGTGTGTATGTAGCTTTTGTATCTTTAATGTTAATTTTTGTGGGTCCGACATCTAGTTTCATAAGTGTTTCAGAAATGTTATAATTTAAACACTCTCCCGTGTTGGGCCTGAAAGTATCAAAAGCATTTACTTTCTTCTTAGTGCTTGTAGCCACTATCTTTCCAACCTTAAGAGGGCTATATAGTTCTAATACATCCATATTTTCGGAGAGTTTGGAACATTTCTTGGGGGACTTTTTTGATATGGTCATGATTCTGCATTGATTTACGTTTAAAAGGTGAAGGACGTGAAGAACGTTTTAAGACAGACAACAAAGAATGGAAGTATGTACAGGCCAGGCACAGTCTATCCAAAGTATTTATTATTGGGACCACTAAGGAATTTATAATATTAACAAGCATGGAGCACTCTTACCACTAATTTTGACAAACTCAAATATGACAGTCAAATAAAGTTTCAAGTAGGTGCCGCCTATGATTCCTAGTTTTAATAAATAGGTACTACTCATGATACTGGTACGCTCAGTTCGCTAGCCCGTTTTGGTCCTCTTTGCGCATGACGTCATTGTGCACCGAGTTTCGGCATAGGACAGTGGCACAATGTAGGCAATACACACGATTGTAATTAATTGCAACTGGTCCACCATATTATACCGTTCAGAGAGTTCCGTCCAATATTTACCATAGGCGTGACAGATGAATAGGTGAAAAATAAATCACATGCCATAATTATTAATTTAATTCGATACATACAAGGAAACCTTATGTACTTCGGGGAAAAAAATAAACAGGGTAACTACATAAAAAATAATTCATAATAAACCATGGCGGACAATATTTGTAATATACCGAGGGGTGGGAAGTTTTGTGTAAATACTTTTACCGATTTTTGTTGGGCAATAAGAAATATAGTACGTTTTGTTTATTGTTAGATATTTATTCAGTTGCTGATTTTAACAATCTCTGTACCCTCCTCGGCAAAAAAATACGCCACCGTCAAATTTTAATAAGTTTGATTTGATATAAAATTTTAATTTTCGATCCGATTTTTAAATTCAAAGAAAAATAACAAATCTTATTCATTCGATGCCACGGAGACTGCGTGCTGTCATTGCCGCTAGAGGTGGACATACATGCTACAAAAACTTGTTAAACATTTTATTAATTCATTTAATTAGTTTTTGTTAATTAAAAAAAAAATGATGTAAAATTAACTGCGTTTTATTTAAATATGTGCAGCTCCTACAATAAAAGGTAAAGGGACGACTCAAAAAAGAAAATGTTAGGAATACATGCAACTTTACAGCAAATAAATTTTAAACAAAATTCAGAGGCTGAAATTTTCCACAGGGTGTTTTGAACTTATGACAAAAACAACATTTTGATAACACCATCTTAACAAAGAAATGTTCAGTATAATGTCAATAAATGTATCTACAAAGTGTTAAAAAAGAATTAAACATTTATAACAAATTAAACTTGGCCAAAATTTTTGGCGGTATTTTTTGCCGGGAAGTTTATTTTTAACAGTAGAAAATTCATTCCTTATTTTGTTGGAGGAGTGTGATAACAAAATTGGGTAAACTTACCAAGGGCACTGTACCCTTTACTAGTCTCCTTTTTTTAGGAGAATAATTTAATAATCTGTGCTGCAATCCTCTACAAAATACAGCGAACAAATGTGTTAGCAGTGTTTATTTTCGATTTTCAATTTAAAATTTAAAACTGCAAGTCCATCCATTTTTCCTTGAATTCACCCACTTCACTTGCTTAGCAATATTGTATTTCAAATCATAGTGGGGATATTGCTGTGTGAGAGCATATTTTATATTTACTAGTATCATGGGTACTACTCTACTAAAGAGGTTCTCTACTCCACCCATTGATTTCGGCTAGATCGTAGTTGCTGTGTACTATATTTGTACCAATATAACTGACCTGGCAAATAAACCAAGTTTTCGTATCTGCATCTACATTGGGCAGCAGTGATCATTCAAACTTGTATATTCGGAGAGGAAGAACCTGTACATACTTCGCTTCGATGCCTTTGCCACTCACAAGCTTGACTGAACGCTTCTCTATGCAGCGTTTTGAAATGAAAACACTGTATATGTTCATGAAGGGCTTTTCATAAATAGTTTTAAATGGTGCTTTTTATATCAATTTATTTTATATACCTACAATGTTTTCATATTTCTATATATAAGGAGGCAGAGTTCTTTCAAACTCATCAACTAATTATTTGATTTATTTGCAATAGGATATAACATTATTAAAATGTGATTCACGTAGTATTATATGCTTTTGATAAACCTCTGTCGTGTCTGTTTTCATATAATTTATAATCTAGTGGTAATAAAAATTGAATATTCAGATTGATTTTAGTTTAAAATTATGTGACAGTTGAAAGTCAAACAAACAATAGCTGGCAGAGAGAACATACTACGTTAATAATTTTAAACTAAAATTAATCTGAGAACATTAAATTTGTATTACCACTAGATTATAAATAATATAAAACCAGACACTACACAGGTTTATCAAAAGTATACTACGTGAATCAAAGGAATGCCCACAACTTACCAAAAATCTCGCCCCCAAAATAAGCCTCACACTTTACCATTGAAGTCGCGTATCTTATTCATTCCTTAATCAATGCTTCTGTATAGGAAGAGCATAGTATGGGATTTGGACTATAAAACAGTCTGGAAGGTCAATCAACTTCTAAGAATTTATGTTTACATACCAGTGCACACAAAACATAATAAAACAATGGAGCCATTATTAATCAAATATTTATTCATATTAAATATAAGGCCTTATATAAAATAAATAATTATTTTAAAATATACAATAAATGTGTATAAAATGTAGATTATAAATAAAGTCAATCTAACCGTTCATAATCTCTAAAATCTCTAACGCTATTTGGAAGACCATAAAATCCATATATTGAAAAACCTGTAAATAACTTAATAACAGTTTCGTAACTTAATATCATTTCGGTAGCAAAATTTACAGGAGAATATGTTAAATAAATTATTACATGCTGTTATTATAACTAAAAAACTCCCAGCAGTGGGAATATTAGTTTTAGGTTATTTTAAATTACTAATGTACGCAATCAAACAGATAAATCTTTTGAAATTTAATATTGTACGAACTGTCTCGTTTCATTTAAGCGTTAACCGATATCATTCGACATTTCCACTAAGGAAATATTAGTATAGGGTAGTACACATACAAATAACTCCTTTCTTTTGTGCTTAGCATGGCAGAATGCTTTTAATAACTTTGATATCAGTATCCCGAGATGGCAAATGCTTAATTATATCTACAGATCTATATGTTAATGAAAATAGGTATCGAATAGCTTAACAAATTTAAATCTCCTTTGGTACAGTCAAATGTTCTAGAAACGACTATATATTGAGAAAAATTCCACGACTAGTATCTCATTATATTAGTTCAAACCATTTAGCAGAAAAATCATTGAATTATGGACAAATGTGGTACATGTACAAATTGGTTTATTATTTGTTTATTTTACACAACATACTACATTTTCTGCCACAAACTCTTTTCAGTTGCTAATAATTATTATTTTTAATGCAAGATTAACCACAAAATTGTTTTTTTGTACCTTTTTGACAATTTGGTATTTTTCAATCTACGTATGTCGCAGACAACTGCAGTATGATGTTATTAAGCATAAAATGAAGCAAATAAAATAATTTTGCCAATGCCCTAGTTTTATTCAAATGATTTGCTAAATGGGCTGTACAAATGGCAAGAACTTGAAAATAAAAACTAAGAATCTCCAAGGCTATTTTATATTGATTATTAATGAAAATGAAAGCTTAAATAAAATATTAAAAACTCGCTGTTTGATATTCACAATTAAAATTATTGTTTACTCTACAGAATGCTTAATTTCCTAGTGTCGACAAGCAACTATGTTTTTTAAATTTAACACCCTATATATTATTGAATTGTACAGTTTATTGGAAACTTTAATTTTGAAAAATGTATTTCTTCAGGAACGATTAATTTTATCTATATTACAACACAAGATTTTTAACATATAAATACCTAACTTAGGTCTATGTTCCAATTGTTTTTAAGAGTGATTGTATACAGTGTACTCTGATTATAACGCACCCGGGATATAACGTATATTCAGTTTGAAAGGTCGTTTACGCAGTTCCCAACTTTGATTTTGGCTTTGACGATGCAAAAGTGTCTGATTGCGTATATTACTACTTTAAACATTATTATTATTAGAATCTCATAAACCACTTGAGTAAAACAATACAAGATTTCAGAAAAACACAAAATAAGCAAAACGTTGGTTAAAGCATCACAGAAGGGTTAAACAAAAGACCATAAGAAGCACAAAAACATTGAGAAACAAAGGTATAGTATGGACAACTGGAATATGGGATGGTATTTTGTGAAACAAATAAAAGATAGTGCCTCCGCAGCCTCCCGCAAGGAAATGCGGTCCAAAAATTACGTTATTCAAGTTTGAGCTGTTTCATCTTCAATTCCACAAGTTTCAATATATATTCGTAGATGTATGGTTTCTTATTTTATATCATCCTAAAGATATAGGATATACCAGGTGGTCCAAAAAAAACCGGAATTTTTTATTCCTCTAATAGTTTCGCCAATTTTTAACCGATTTTAATTATTCAAAAACTAAATTATAATTAAAAGATCACGTTATGAGGTAATATAAATATATTTAAATGCCGTTTTGACTAAAATAAATATTGGTGTTTAGACGAGTGGCATAGAATATCAACAAAATTGTGATAAAACGGTTTTATGTTACGGACTATATCTTCGGAACCAACTGGTCGATTTTAGTGGTTGATGTCTTAAAATATTCACAAATGTTTATTCTATTATACTTCCTCAATCTTTTCATTGTTTATTTAGCAAAAAAAGTTCCAGCCGATCTTAAAGAAGGCCCAAGTTTGATGACTAACGCCATCTACAATTATAATAATAATTAAAATATATTTATATTACCTCATAACGTGATCTTTTAGTTATAATTTAGTTTTTGAATAATTAAAATCGGTTAAAAATTGGCGAAACTATTAGAGAAATAAAAAATTCCGGTTTTTTTTGGACCACCCGGTATATTTGATAAACATTTATTCATTCATTTTTATTTACATTTTCTTCTTCCTCTCCTAGTAATTTGTGCTACATTAGCTAAAACTATTATAGTCCAATCTTTATTTAGAAACGTCTACACTCATGTAATTAATTTAATCACACATCCTGAGCCAGCTTGAGCTTAAATTTCGACAAGTGATTTTAACAGGCATCCTTCTAATGTTAACATTTATAAAATAGTCATATTCTTTTCAGCTGCCCCGGTGCCCAGGGCACCAATTTTTGCATTCTTTTGACTGCCCTAGTGACGTAATGCTTCACCTGGGTTACCTCCCCTACCTTCCCAAGCTTAACCAGCTCTGTAGTTGGGTATGCTTGGGTCAACTTCTATGCTTGGCAATTTAATGATAATAATAAGCTAATATATGAAATTATAGTACAGGTTACGTTATAGCGAGCGTTATAGGTTATAAATTTTATTAAAATTAAAAACAAAACAAAACCAAAAATATTAATCTTGAAATTAATGGCATCGGGCACTCGGGCAGATGAATAGAATACTTTGAATTTGGCACTTTTTGTGACGTCAAAATGACGTATTTTACCACCTCCAACTGCCCTAAACAACTGCACTTAGGTAAAGATGGGCAGCCGAAAAGAATTTGACTAATGTTTTTCAGGAAAACTCTGGTTTGGCAGTCTTACACAAAGAATTTTATCTCTTTTTTAAGTAAATGTTTTTATTTTAAAAATAATGCCATAATTCATTATTTATTTCGATGATTGAACAGTAATTCATACCTATCTAATGACCAATATGTAACTGTGCGATTTATTTTCACAAAAAACTCGTAAAATGTCCTTTTCGCTCTTTAGGTAACTTATTCCGTGTTGAAGAATGCTGTATAGCCAGACTACTATGCGTATCAAAAGCATTGAGAATATTTCAAAAACTCTTATTTTCACAAAAATTTTGACACATTGGGCTTGTTCGGGCTCTGATCAGAACAGTTCTGGAACAGTTCCCATCATGCACAATGAAGAAACTGTCATGCGCGGTATATTAAAATTGGAAATTTTTTTAATTGCGCATGACGGGAACGGTTCTAGGACTGTGAAAATTTAGAACCCGAACAAACCTATTAATAATATAATAATAATCTCTTTTTAGCTCTAAGCTAATCTCATACAATCCGACTATATTAAACATTACATGCACTGTTAAATGGTCTAATTCATTCACCTCGCTTTTTTTACTTTGGAAACACATAGTGGGCGTTATTCCTGTGCGCATACTTCATTTTTCATTTTTAAATCTTTTCAATGTTGCTCCAAGTAAACGTTTGAGCCATCCAAAATAGCAACTGAATATGGTCTTTAAATTTAAAATAATTATCCACCCTTATTTATGAGAATGCTAACTTCTTAGAGATTATATTCTATAATTTTTTAAACCTAAAATTTACTGGCATCTGTTTTAATTTTGAATAGAATGTGGTATTTACTCATTCTTCTCTCAAAAACAGGATATTATTTTCTATTTTTTTCAAAATTCTATGCATCTGGAAAAGTACGTTTATCTCCGAAAGACAGTTTCTAAGTAGATACAATCTTATAACTGGGCCTCGAGATCTACTTTGCTCCTTCTTTATGAAAGTAGTACATAATATATCACATTTTAACAAAATTAATTAATATATAAATATATTATATACACTTGTCTATCCTCTTATTCTTTGAGGTTGTCCGGTTTATTACTATCCTTTCTCCTTAATTTAATAGTTCTAAAGATTTCACCCATAGCTTGCCTGTGTTTAATTTTGTCATCGTTCATAAAGCTAGATCCCAACGATTTAGTGGTGCGATTCTCCCCGGGCGGTGGATCCTTAAAAGAATCTGATTTTTTTAAGTTAATACTTCTAAAAACGTTTTGCATTCTTTTTTTATGATCCATATAGTCATTAGAGTTTTGGTCATCTTTAATACTCTCTCCACCATCTTCATCGTTAATTTCAATACTTATCTGTCGCGTTAAATCCTCATTGTTTTTTTCCTCATCTTGTTCCTCTTTATTATCTCCCACCCTAAACTCCTCATTAGTCATGTCAATAATACTTCTAATTTTAGGACTGGTGGTTAAAAATTGACTAAGCTTTTCTTTTGCTTCTTCTCGACTTTCCCCAAGACTTCTTTCGATAACATTTTCATTTGGCATTTTTTGCTCATTTTTGACTTGTTCGGTAGGTATATTTTTTGTAACAAGTGGAATATAAGTTGGTAGTACAGCCGGTTGCTCTAATTTGCCTTTAAGTTTTTCCATGAAAGATTTATATTGATCTGTGCCAACTTTTAAATTATCATCATCAGGTTCGTAAACATTTTTATTCTCGGTTTCCCTTGGCTTTACATGTCTTAAAGTGACACTATTCAAGTTTTCCGAGGTCGGTCTGGGAACTGCCATTACATTGTTCATTAAATAATGTTTATTTTCTATTTTATTTTTAGGCGAATGAGAAGAAATAGGAGTTGCTACTATGTTTTCGTACAAAAACAGTGGTAAAGGTGGTGGTAGTGGAGCAAGTCCATTTTCTGTTTTATCTTTGAGCAAGGGAGATGAGTTAGGCGATGGGGGAGGAGTTGCAGTAGGCGATGCTTGCAGCAAATATTTGGTTTTGTCCTCTTCTGAAGCAAGTGATTCTTCTGTTATTGAACCTGAAGTCGAGTTTGATTCTTGGGGTAAAGGAGAATCTACCGAATCTTGTCTATTAATGCTTGGAGCTTCCTTCTGAATTTCACTTTGAGTAATATCATCAAATGGAATTTCACTAATATTTTTATCAATGTTTGCTATTTGTTTGTCATCAGTTTTATTATCTAAATTGGCAGAAGTTAATCCACTATCATATGGAAGAGGTTTGTTTTTGAAATCAGAGGGAGAGGGAGGGGCATTGGAATTTGCAGGTGTAATGACATTATCACGATGGACAACGGCAACAACATTTTCTTCACGTGACACAATATCTGAAACATTGGATAAAGTACCGACAGACGATTTACGCTCTAGTGGATCACAATTAATAGCATTGGACACTTCCTCCAGCATTTCATCCAGTTTCGTAATTTCAGGTGGTATTTCGTTATTATTCGCAATTCCGTTGTTTTTTTTCATTGGCGGTTGTGGCGCTAGCTTCTTCTTAGATTCTTTCTCACTATCATTGTCTATTTTGATTGTTTCGTCATCACTGACAAAACCAATATTGGTGTGGCCATTCAGTTTTCCATTTTGGGTATGATTTACCATACTTATATTATAATCAATTGAAGTTTTGTTGGAAATATTTTTATTTTGTGCTTCTATATATGGTCTTATAGAGAAATAGTAAACGGGTAGGCCTATGGAAACAATTTTACACCCATGCAATTTATTTACAGCATGCAATAAATAAGATATCGAGGATATTAAACGATAAATATAAATATTACAATATTTGTGGAAACTTTAATAAGCACACCTTGTTAACGTTAAAATAAAATTAAACATGGTTGGTACATACTCACAAATTTAAAAATGTTAACTGAACGACGATTTGAAGGAATCACTAAGGAAAATAAAAATTTTGATGATATTGACATTGGCATAGTTTGTGTTCTTAATGTAAAAAAATAGATAACAATGGTACTAATGGTAGCCACAAAAAACATTAATTAATGAAAATAAAACTGTCAAAAGTGAGCACTGGATTTTTATTTTATAATAATAATAATAATACTTAATTTGCGTTATAAATTTTATCATTTTGTTGCTTTTTGTAACTAAATTAATAATATTATTATTTACAGTTTAATTCCTCTTGCTAAATTAATATTGAATAAATAGAAATTACTCACCTAAAATCATCCAAACGCCAAAACGTATCCAAGTATGTGAATCCAACATCAGCATCAAATATATGTTAACCAATATACTGAGAGCAGGTACAAGCGGAA
This sequence comes from Rhagium mordax, assembly GCA_963680705.1. Classification (NCBI taxonomy): domain Eukaryota; kingdom Metazoa; phylum Arthropoda; class Insecta; order Coleoptera; family Cerambycidae; genus Rhagium; species Rhagium mordax. The sequence goes on along the minus strand of OY796661.1, from coordinate 21,923,823 downwards.
CCAAAGGTACCTGGTATAAATGAACTAAATCAAGGCACGTTTATACAAGTAGAAAGATAACATTACCTTAAAGGAGAGCTCTTTGTTAGATGTTGGTTGGGTTACCAGAGACATAATGAGCACAGCTGCGATAAAAACAACCACAGAAGTCAGAACTATTGCCCAAATTTCGCCATTACTGATTGGTTTTTTCAGGTATATGGCACTGAGGGCTATGAAAATGCACATTATACCTATAAAGAAATGAGTATATAATTTTTTCAATCTCAATTATTATTATTATTTTTATAGATTAATATTAATGACTAACAAGTTTTTATTTTAAGAAATAAAATCTACGAAAAAAAATCAATTGTTAGTTATGTTTAATGCAGAACTTAAATAATATTACAATAATAACTTACTGTAAAAAAGCACAAATAATACAAATTTTATAGTAATATGTAATAATAGTACTTACAGTATATAAATATCTCTACAGTGACTATCATTTCAGACATTTTTGTGGGGTTTTTATATCTTCCACAGTTAAAGATTTGTCCCATCACAGAACCTGTTGTGTAATGAAGTAGTTCTTGTTCTTCGTTACTGGTATCTTCTTCCGAATTCAAGGTAATTTTGTTGTCTGTATAACTATAACAGAAGATATGTTTTTAGCATGGTACCTATGACTATACAAGGCTTTCGCTTTACGAGGTAGTTGATTGATGGGAGTAATTTCATAAACATAAGATTCTTAGGAAACGAATAACATAAGTAAAATGATAATTTCTGTTACACTGTGTGTATAATCAAAATAACAATATTTTTTAATGACAAAGTTTCTGTATTTAAGTTCTAACAAAAATTTATAAAGAATTTCGCATTTCGAATGCTCAACTGGTTTTGTGATAAATGGTGGTAGTTCAGGAGAAACGCTAAAAGTTTCAAATCATTGAAATAAACCCTGTAGATGGATGCGAAAATATGAAAGAAAACTCTCTACACAAAGTACTTAAGTTAATTATATTAATTAAAATACAAAAGCATGCACATACACTTACGTTTCACTATCGTCAGAATCCGAGGTAGTTTGCACGGGCAAATACTGTCGTGATTCCTCTCTAGTATATCTAGTTAAAAGTTAATAAAGCCGGTTAAACATATACATAACAACATAATCCACATATTACGAATTATAAATCGGAAATATTACAAAATAAATACGTAAGCAATGAAAAAATGGGAATAAATTAGCAACGTCAGCTGTATTACAAAAATAAATATTGCCTTGGAAAAAACAAACAATTTATATTAGTGAGGTAAGTGTAAGGGAATTGATTCTATTACATAATCTGCAATGCATTGAGGGTAAATACAACATAATGTCAATGTTTAATTAATTTTTCTCGTTTTAAATGAATTAGAAAAAAATAATATCAACATCTATAATTTAAATAAATTGGGATGACCCACTAAAACTGAACAAAACATTTTGCTATTTACAATTTAAGTATGACAGTAAACAATCACAAAACAGTAAATGAATTCTATAAATGTTATTTTTAAAACAAAACGGAAACACTATTAATTTTTACGATCTCTACGAAACCAACTAGGTACTTACCGTAAAAGCAAAATACTTGCTGCTACTATAGTATATGCAAGCAACGTTCCAATAGACATCATGTTAACAAGCTGCTTTAGTTCAAACATGGCCGCCATTAGACCTAAAAAGTTTTAACTTATAGCTGTTTTACATTTGTCAATTTCTTCATGAATTTATTCAAGAAGTAGCTTCACGACGAAATTTGATAAGTGTAATATAAAACTTTGACTTCAAATAAATTCAAGGACGTTGTCGTGAATTTCTTCACACAATAGAACATGTTCTAATTTCCGTCAATATTTGCGTGAATTTCAGTCATACTAATCGCAAGAAACTAATTGAAAGTAAGGTTAAGATCCTGTGTCCTTCAATGGCAGAAGATTCAAAGACATGGGCTGTGAAAAGGTAATTTTATAATAATATTGTGGCTAGAATATTTAGAATTATAACTATTATATTAGCATAGAGGAGATATTACTGTCTTACTATTATTGGTAGGTTGGTACACACTGAGAAGTTACACTCGTGACAGTAAAATTCAGGGTAATGTAAAACAATTACTTGTTGTGAACAAATTGGCGAGAAAGTTCATAAATTTCTTCATGATTAAATTGACAAATGTAAAACAATCAGAAACTTAAATTCTTTAAAAAAATATACAGGAAATTTTTATGCGCTGTATATTTCGTGAACAAAAATGTATTGATAAATTGATCAATTTATTTACTTAATGATCAATTGTCCAACAAATAAATTTAGATAGCATAGCAATTATAGGTACTTCTCATTTGAATCGCTTACCCGTAAGCAAACCAGCTAATAAAGTTCCGATTACAGGAGTTTGGAATCTTGCATTGACGCTACCAAGAAATTTAAACACCAAGCTGTCACTGGCCATTGCATAAATTATCCTGGGCAAGGGGAACATGGCCCCAAACAAACTGGAAAAAACAAGTCACTTAATTAAATTAAAAATATAATATATAATAATTTTGTAGCGCTGGACAATCATCTGAAGATAAAAAAAATTAATTCAATTTATGAAAATATTAAAAATAACCAAAATAAAACATATGTTGGTTGAACAAATTAATCGGAACACAAAAGTACATACCTAGCGCAAAGTCCAAATATTGCTCCAATAGAAACGATCCATTTAGCAGTGGTCCAACCTATATGCTCAAAGGCATACGGTATTGGTGCATTTGGGTCCTGAAAATCAAATATGGGAGATATATTTTCGAGAGTACTAAAAACAAACAAATTAAGGCAACACTTTGAAATGTATACAGGGTGGTCCGAATTTAAGTCGGGAAATCTCGCCAGCGGATACTACGCCTAAAAATAATAACTTTTTGTCATATAAACATATACAGGGTGTCCCGATTTTAAACCGACAAACTTCAGATACAGAAAGTTCACATGAAATTATGACATTTCTTCTCTATCGAGCCTCCTAACGTAGATACGGGGTGTTCAAAATTCAATTTATTTTTTGTTTCTCTTTAATAACTTCCACAATATTAAAGATAGGGAAACCAAACTTGGTACACGTAGTTAGGTTGTGAGGATCCACCTTTGTCATGGTTCATAGTTGAACTGAGGCGCACCAGTGGCGGGCGGTGAGGTCACGTGGACATAATTTTAAGAAAGATAGTATGTGTACTAATTTTTTTTACAATTCTCGTCAGATTTTCATAATTTACGGTTAGTTTTCTAAAAAAAGTTGCTCTTGTAATATTTTGACTGGGGCATTAGTTTTCGAGATATTTGCGTCTGAACAAAACGATGCACCAAAAATACAATGATCATGTCGGGAACAGAAACTTTAGATGAAATCACGACACATCCCTACTAATATTTCTTCTCTATAGCCTTCCCTAACGGAAAATACAGGGTGTTGATTTTTTTGATATTTGGATGTTGATAATTTCTTTACACAATTTCGTCACAGAAACAAATTTTTCTTTTGACAGAAATAATATTGACTTGCAAAAGGCCTTAAAAACGCCTTATTGCAAAATAAGGAAAATTTTCTAGTTTTTGTTGAAATTGATGAATGGAATTGGAGGAGAAAAACATGGTATACCAACAGATTCATGTCAACAACATGTCAGACTGAGGGGAGCAAATGAATATGACGATTTTTATGCATCAGTCTCTTCTATGGCAAACAGCTCTGAAACTAACGTCTGTATCAATATTATACATGAATACTTTTTTGTTGCAAATTAATAGCAGAATTAAAATATTTGAAAAAAAATTCAACTGTCTCCCTTAGAAAATGAGATAGAAAAAAAAATTGGAAGTGTATCTTAAATTTCTGTACCTGAAATTTGTCGGTTTAGATTCGGAAAATAGAAACATTTTAACATAAAAAAAATTTTGGTGTGCGTCTTATTTACACTGATTTACATACATACATGGCTGAATGAGGATGTGTATTATGGGGCAATAATCGTTGTGTAAGTGCATCGTTTTGTTCAGACGCAAAAATCTCGAAAACTAATGCCTCAATCAAAATTTTACAAGAGCAATTTTTTTTAGAAAACTAACATTAAATTATGGACATCTGATCAGAATTGCAAAAAAATTAGTGCACTTCTTTTTTTCTTAAAATTATGTCGACGTGACCGCACCGCATGCCACTGGTGCGCCACAGTTCAACTCTGAACCTTAGCAAAGATGGATCCTCACAACCTAACTATGTGTGCCAAGTTTGGTTTCCCTATCTTTAATATTGTGGAAGTTATTAAAGAAAAACAAATAATAAATTGAATTTTGAACACCCAGTATCTCCGTTAGGAGGCTCGATAGAAAAGAAATGTTAGAAGGGGTATATCATAATTTCATGTGAACTTTCTGTACCCGAAGTTTGTAGGTTTAAAATCGGGACACCCAGTATATATCGAAAAACGAATGGATTTCAAAATACAAGGTGTTGAAGTTGGCGGGAAAAATTTTTTTTTTTCAATATCTCAATAACGGATAAAGATTTTTTATTCAAATTTGACATACAGGTATAATTCAAGTCAAGCGCACCAGCTAAAATAAATTTTGTCCAAAATATTACACTGGGTGATTATTTTTTTCTGATCGATTACCCCTTAAACCACAAGAACTTTTTGTTTGTACGTCACTGTTCAAATTTAATAGAAAAATTTTATTCTACGTTCCTTTTAGAGCAAAAAAGTATTTTTGGTTTCCTTTCGAAATTCTTATGGTTTTTGATAAAATTGACATTTTCTACAATCCATAAACGACGGGACGAAGCAATAATTTTTTTCATCTGGACAAAAAAAGAAGTACCTATGGGGACCGATTCTAGTGAACCTCGCGAGTCCGAAAAAAATACTGAAAATATTCCAAGTCAGTGGCGTCGAAAAAAGGGGCGCTGCAGAGAAAACGGGTAAAAAAAATAGAAAATGTTTTTCTTCAGCCCCTTCAGCCCCTTGAAGTTGGGCCCCAAAAATAAAATTTGTTCTATTATTTCCGTGTTATCGGAGATAAAAAGACAAAATTTGGTGTTCGAAGGTTTTCGAGTATGACAAATCTTTTAGTCATTCTAAAAATGTGATTTCTACAGTGGCATAGTTAGTAGGGGGGGCTCATTTTAAATGTCCCCAAATTATTGGTCTTGACTGTCAGCGAACTTTTGTGAAATTAATAAGATTCTACCAAGGTTTGTACATTAAAAAGTACTCTTAGCAGAACATCGTAGAGGCTACAGTTTTCAAGAAAAACACGTCTCTGTGATGTCATGCTCGCACGCGCGGCGGGACACTCCAATTTCTCCAAGTAGGCATCTGTCAAACTTGACAACTTTTGTTAAAATCTTCGAGTACCAATGTCTTTTTATCTCCGATAACACGGATATAAAAGAACAAATTTCATGTTTGGGGCCCAACTTCTAGGGGCTGGGGGCTGTAGTTCCGAACTCATGTTGATATGAAGTTTTTTATATTTTGAGCTAAGGAATCATTCACTGAAATATATGAACGTTATTTCCGGACACCCTGTATAAGACGGGTACCTAATGAAATGTATCATGAAAAAAAAACTGTTAACGCAGAAATCTAATACTGAACACATAATATTAATTTTCGGGAGCTTAAAATTAAAGCCAACAAAAGGCAAAAGTCAACAACAACTTTATATCTTTTCAGATTTCAGTTTCTAACAGATTATACCTATTTTTTACTCTAGTATACAAAATTAGCAAAGTAAAACCTGTTACATTCTGTAATTCTAATATTGCTAAATCTACCAGTGACCATTGCATGTTTTTAATTTTTTCCTAATTATACATATTTCCTGTAACTCATCAAAAGAAAAATTTGATGTTCAACAATTTTTTTACTTGTCTAATTCAGTACCTACCTGAAGATAATATGGCACCATTAAAGTGACCACTGTTGATGTTCCAAAATAAGCCAAAAAAATTATAAACAAAGACACAATTATTGATATAGGAATGGCTTTTTTGGGATTTTTAACTTCTTCTCCTGTAGTGGCAATACAGTCAAAGCCCACAAACCCATAGAAACATGTTGCAGCACCTTTTATCATACCCTCAATGCCGAACGGGAAGAAGCCTCCTTCTCCTATGATTGTAGTATTAGTAATATTGGTGTCTGCCGGGTTTATGCGCCAATTTGCTGGATCAGCTAAAAATTACAAGTTATTTATTATTTCTAATCAATTGGGATAACACAAATAGTATAGATAAAAAAAATTACAGGAACCAATTATTTAAAATAGGGTTAAGATAGCTTTGTTTTTTGCGAGTTTAATTGAGTTTTTTAACAGGTTGAAAACTTTGTATAAGCATTTTTTACTTTTTTAAATTTTTCATGGAATTGTCTCTCATTAAAAATAATAGGTAGTTTGTATTGTTTTCGAAATTTTTAAGAAAAATACTTGTTTCATATTTTAATTAATGTCAATTGTAGAGTTTAAATTGAGGAGCAGTTTTTTTCTTTTGACTGGTATTTGTACTTCAAATAACAATCAGAAAAAAACTGACCATTTTTTTAGGATAAACTTATGGTATAGTATAAAGAATACAAACTCCAAATCTTATGTCTTAATAACAATTTAACTTTAATTAATTGGAAATTTTTATCATGTAGGTACACTTTCAGTACACATAAGTAAAGGTTGCAAACTTATGATAAAAAAAAATCATCTGATGAAAATTCATAGACAATAATTATATTGAATGACTAAATTATTCCAATCGAATGCAAATATTTATAAAAATACCTTCGGTCAAGTTTCTTACAGCAAACTAAACGTTTGAAAGTTACTGAAATACAAATTTTTTATTAATAATTATTAATTTTTAACGCACTTGTTTTAAAACATAGATTATAACATGGGTAAACGTTTTCCATACTTATCTATACCGTGCTTTCATATTTCCTACCTACATCGAGATATAGCGCTCGTGTTCTTCAGGAGATCGAGACCTGTGGCCTATGGAATTACATTCACTTTCACCGTTCATCGTTTATGGTTTACGCATGCATGACATAAGACATTCCCCACCGTTGTTATCTGTGGTCCCACTGTTGCGGCCGGACTCACGAGCTTTACCGAATATTTCCTTGTGTAGTGTTTTGAAATGAAAGCACGGTATACCCTGAGTTAAGTTAAATAAAATTACCTTTTATAGAACCTGCTACAACGACAAACAATACGACTGCTATATTTAATAAAGTAAATACATTATTGACCTTACTACTCTCTTTCATCCCAAAGGCCAGGGCAGCTAAAAAAAATATATACATGTTACATAAAATATTAACATATGATTGGATTACTTACTAGCCAAGAATATAGATATCCCAAATGCAAAGAAGTCAAAATACTGAGATAAATAAGGAATGTTTATTGGTGCTATATCCATAAATGTTTTTTCCATGGTGTCATTTACTAATGAGTCGATGTATGAACTCAACCCTCTCGCTACACTGGCAGATCCTGAAAATATTAATTATTGATTACAAGAACAAAGATGCACCTCAAATCCATAATAAATATGTAAACGCTGTAGAAGAAAACATTTGATATTCATATTATTTTCTCGCCGGTATTATTTTAAGGCTGTGACAAAAATAATAAAGTTGTATTGCTTTGAACAATAACTGTGTATTAAAAAATTATCTCGTCTTTTAGTCTAGTCGGTGGGCAGAGTATTTGCTGGGAAAAAACTATTGTACAAGATTTTTTTTGTAGAATGTGAGTTTTGAGAAGAAAAAACCATAATCTGGTATATATATTTTGAAACGAACTTAATCAAGACTTTCCATTCTCTTTTAAATGTGCTTTAAATTTTTTGTCAAATCAGTTTGAATGTACTGTATTTATTTATACCGTTATGCATCGATTGAGCCGAAACCATGATTTTGGCAACTGCTTTTGGAAGTCTAATTAAACATACTCAAAACATACCGAAAACATTTTTTGCAAAATATTTATTACGAATGTTGTCATGACCGAGAATTCAAGGAAACTTAATATTGATAATACAGAACCACAAATTGTAACAAGGGCAGACAGAATCACAGGTCAATTATATATACGATAAAATGATTCAGTTTTGTTATGGTACATTCATATATTAATGAATAATCAGATAACAAACAAATGACTCAATCGAATGTTTTTTTTATTGCAATCATGATTTATTGCTGAAAACTATAGATTTTAGCTCAAAACATTCGAGTGTATATATTATTGTAATTATACTATATTATTATTTTAATTAAATCTAGATCTACTTATAGGATTTACAAATTTACAAATTTATATTTTATAGTTATACTTTAAGTCGAGGGGTTTAAGTACAGTTTTGTAATAGATATTATTACCTAACTTTTCTACTAACACCACGTCTTTTTTATTAGTGAATTATATTTATGAGGCATTAGTTAAAGGCGCCTATGTTGTGACTTTGTTCTTTGGCCTAACACGTGCCTTTGACTTTGTTCAAAAAGATTTCATAGCCAGAAAATTTAAATACTTGGACATAAGGGAACCGATCAATGAATGGCTACGTACATTTTTGTCAGATAGGAAAATACCATTTAAAATAGGAAATCACACATCAAAACCCTGTCAGATCAACCTCAGAGTTTCAAGGAGGTGCGTTATCTCCACTACAGCTAACCGAACTTTACTAAGACAAATATAAACTGGGAATTGGTGAAAGATACCTGAATTTGTTATTTATTTATATTGTTTTATAGTTATTTTGTTATTTATAATTCATTTCCTCAATAAGTTAAAACTTGAAACCATTAATAGTTTAAATATATTTAAATTATATTTGTCGATTACTTGTATTAAATTTCATTTATTGTAGTTGTGTATAGCAGAAATTTGCTAATAAAGTTTATCAACAAAAAAAATCAATCAAAAAAGAATTTGTGAGTGATTTTACATACTTTGAATTGTAATGTACTGTGTTAATTAAAAATGTAAAGAAAAATAGCACCTATAACAAAACCATAGTATACAGGCAAATTTTTTATATACTTCTTATTTACGTTCCCAAAAATAACAAAATGTTACCACCAGTGGCGAAGCGTGGATTTAAGCTGAGGGTAGGCTGTTCTAAATTAAATTAGAGGAGAGAGGGGAGGGGATTTGCAGAGCAAAAACAATCTATATTTCTATATCTATATTTTTTTGTATATCAATTCAATTCGAATAAATTTCTCGCACGAATCTTTCCATTCTATTAATAGTAACGAAGTAGTTCTTGCCGTATTAATTTTAAGTTTATCTTCTAAAGGTAAATTATTAAAATAACCATCGTTGCTAATTAAAAAGTCTACTAAATCGGCACTGTCTAGGGCCACCGCCATTCTTAAAAACAACAAATTAATATCCTATATACAGTTAATATACAAGTGTCACGAAAGACATAACAAGTCGCTGTTTTATGCATCTGAAGGATTAGGCTAACTAATTACATATCCTTTCTCGCGTCCCCCCCTCACACGCCGGACCGCACCACAGAGTTCCATAAGGTTTGTTAAACACAGGCTTTGGACCCTCAGCCTAAGCCGACTACGGAACGAGGGCAGACTGACCACCCACAACATGCATTAATGCACTGCGGGTTGCCGCCGCTTCAGCTTAAATGGAATTATGCATTGAAAACGTATATGTATTCAGCAGCGTTCTGGCAATAAAAAATAGGATGTCTACATTCTAAAATATATAGGGTAGGCTGCGCCTTAGAGCCTTAAAGGACACTTCGCCACTGGTTACCGCTGGAAAGTTTAAAAGACAATGATGGGAGAGAGCCACACACGCAAAACATTTTTTTTTATTAGGTTAAATCATAGTAGATATACAAGCTACTTTTTTCCATACTGTTTGTTTATATTATAAAATGCAATAAAATATGACAGGTTGGAGGGAAACATATAATTTTTGAAGATTATGTAATATGATGACAGTCTCACGCTTGGAGTAGAACTTAAAAACAAATCATTTAATGAAAAAATGCAACTGCCTTGACCACAGCTAACTGCGATGTCACTTAAAGTGTCTAGTTACAGTAATAAAATATCCTATAAAAAAAATATAATAACCCATCATATTAATTTTTGTGAAAAATTGTTTCTTCGACCATAACTTTTTTGTTTAATTCTATTGGTTTTCCTTCAGCTCTCTCGAATAAAAAACATTAATTAGTTTTGTCTTAAAAATTACCGAGAAAATCACAAGTGACTTCTTAGCAGAGACACCCTACATGTCCTATATTCGAGGTGAACCTATTCAACAAATTTCCCTAAAACATGTATCAACGAAGACTTCTCAGAAATAAGCATCATATGAGAAAGAAATTAACTATTATTGTAGCTATTGGATTTCGTAACTAATTTAACTAATTTACTAAAATCAGTTCTTAAACTCAAATTGAGTAGGAATTCAGAAGGTCACAGGAGTCTGGGGAAACCATTGCAAAAGAGGAACCCTTTTGTACACATTTTCACCGCAGTCAACCTCTCGTTAATACTATCTATTATATTTTGACATTATTTTATTATTAGTATTTTACTAATTTTAACGGATATCTTAATATCTTGAAAAATGGTGACCACATAGATGTGCGTCATTTTTATAACCCCAATGAAATCCCCAATTTAGGAGTTTAATTTACATTCTTTAAGTTATACAAAAAAATTTAGTAATGATTGATAACCACTGTTATTGATCAAAATAAATTCTAAATTTTCTTTTTTATTTATTGGAAGATAAAAAATGAGGCAATAAATTAGAATAATAATAAATAATATTAGTACATACCTATAACGTATTCTAAAATCAAATTCCATCCTATCACAAATGCAATGAATTCACCAACACAAACATAACTGTAAATGTATGCGGAACCTGCTCGGGGAGCGCGAGCACCAAACTCTGCGTAGCATAATCCTAAAAAGAAGATTATTCAGATCAGATGATTAACTGCAATAATTTGTTTAGATAAAATGCTATTTTTAGATGAATGTCTTCTTCAAAAATAGGTATACTTATCGACCAGGTTTTTGACACAATTATTTCTATTATTTTTATTGTTTCTTTTTCATATCCGTCGAACATGCAATAATTATGTCTTTTTATATATTTTACGAAATTATCAAAGATTGACTCTTTTGGAATATTTGTCATTTAACAAGGTCCATAGGCAATAGGCATTCCACTAAAATGTTTTTCCTTTAAGAAGCCTTTTTGTACAAATTTTGGAAATAGTACGCAAAAGAATGACGCTTAGTGGGATTAAATAATACAAGAATTTTAATAGTGCCGTATACCCCGAAAAAGAAACATGATGCAGCAGAAACACGTGTCCATAGCTGCATTATGTTCCTTTTTCGGGGTACACAGCACTAAATAAATTATTATATTGTACACCTGTAATTCTATAAAAAAGCCAACAATTAAATTAAAAAAATAAAAAGCGGTAATTTTTAACTTTAACATTTTGTCATTTTATACAGTGTGATCCAGTTAAGATCGCAACACCCCTGTTACCCGTTAAATGATGCTTGATTCATTTCAAACTTTGGTGGTAAGAAAAGATCGATGAGATGATTTTTTGAACTAAGTAATATGTGATAAATGTCAGTAGCGTGCGATTTTTAGGGGGTTATTTGAGAAGTCGATTTTTCCAAAAAAAATATCAGCGATTTCTTTATTCAAATTTAGGTTTCACTATCGTAAAGAGCGCCATTTAAAACCCCTAAGTATCAATTTTAAGTGAGATTGCTTATCCACAAAAATTTTATTTTTCCATAAGTGATCAAGTTGTTTGAGTTAAATTTTGCCAAAACTGATTATGTAATGAACAAAAACAGAAATTCTACAATTAATAATAAACTTTAAATGTTTCTTTTTAAGTGTTTATTTAGAAAATTGTTCTAAAATGCAATTTTTGTAGGTTAACTTAAAAAAAAAATTCCCCTTGTTAGGGCCCGCACCACAGGTTCAGCCTAGGGCTCTACAGATCCTAAATACGGCACTGATTTCCAAATCACCGCAAAGTTGAAAAATTAAAAAACTAACAGGAACCATTGCCCTGTGGCCAGGTCATGAAAAGGGGAGAGGGGGTTACCTTACAAAAGGTCATGTAATTTTGGATTTTGGATATGTTGTATGTATACCTAGGCCCTTATTAAAAATCCATGTTTTCTAATTTGGCGCACCTGCGCGCGCGTTAGTACGACCACTTTAATGTCACTTTTTTCGGTTTTTGCTCGATAACTCTTTACTAAGGCATTCTACAAAAAAATTGCTCCATCATTCTTTGTAGAGCACAAAATTAATTTTATTCACAATCATATATGTAATGCTTCAATTGCCAGCTTATAAAAAGTTGGGAGGCAGGCATTTGTTCACTCTTCTTTTCCAGCTAGCCAGCTAGCCGGTAAAGTAGCTTTACCGGCTAGAAACGTCACTTTTCCGGCAAGTCACACTTTGCGGCAGCAAATCTTCTGGTTGTCTTTTGTGCAGCAGCTTTATTTGGTGAAGTACACTCTCTAAGTCACAAATGATCAGAATCAAACATTTTGTTGTAGAATTTTGAGCGAATTTAACAGAAATTATTGATAATAAATACTTGTGGAAATAACCTAATTTATTTGACAGAAGAACCTTAATGCTCGTTACCTAGCAACGCTCAACTTTTATCACTGCAGCCTACCTACTTATTTTGCATAATTTCCTAATTCTCATTCACTATCTATTCAATTAAATAAAAAAATTGTATGCTAATATTATGTTATTATACAATGATTGTGAATAAAATAGTATACATACCTCGCTGGTCGTTTTCATTACAGCCTCGCGTTTACATCTGACCTCGGCGCTACGCGCCTCTGTCAGATGTCAACCCTCGGCTGTAATGAAGCACCTCCCAGCTCGGTATGTAATGTACTATTAATAACATTTTTTTCTAAACCTCCTGCAGGCCCGGACTGGACCTCATTCTGTTGCCGGGCCTTCAGTAATGAATAATAATAATAAAGAGGCGAAACTGAGCAGGTTTCGAGATTATAGTAGTGTTATTTTTGCTAATAGCTTCAGGAATCTCTTCAGTTTTTAGGGCTATGCAGCCAAATTACAAATTCCTTCCTGTAGCACTAAAAATTGATGACAATCCCAAAGCTATTGGCAAAAAAATTAATACTAAAATCTTAAAACCTGCCTGGTTGCGCCTCTTTATATTATTCCTTTCTCAATGCCAAAAAAAGTTCCGGCTGCGGACCTGTTCTCCATAATAATACTAGGTATAAGTAATTGTCAAATTTATTGAAATTATTGAGCGAGTTTCATTTGTTTGATTTATTAGTATGACCAACAGAAAGTGATAAGCAGTAAAAGCAGTAAATATATGGTTTAATTATAAATTCCGTGCTATGGGAATCGAAAGGACCTTAATCTTAGATAAAAAGTAAATTTGACATATTTGATAACGTCATAACAGTATAAAATGTATTAGGAATCTATTTGATATCAGTGATAAAAATGAAAAACATCTTATAAAACCTAGATAATGAATCACAACTCAATTATAATTTTATCTTTACTTGTGCAGGCGATATATAGCGCCTATAGAGATTTAAAGTCTTGATTTAATGTATTACAACAGATCTGGACTAAAAATAAATTCTTTGTGCTTATCACAATGCAAACATAATTATTAACAATAAATAATTGCACCATTTACCTAACCAGTTATAATTATATTATCACATAAACCTATGACCCTTTTACATAATTTTATATAAAATGCATTATCTACAAGTCCCATTGCTTTATAATTATATAAATAGTAATTCAGGAAATATAAATCAACCTATCTTAAGATAAGGGCACCTAGAGTAAAGAATACTTACCTGCAAAAACTGAGGCTATGGCTGCAATCAAAAAGGATAAAATAACAGCCGGGCCAGCAGTTTCTTTAGCAACATGTCCTGCTAAAACATAAACACCAACTCCCAACGTACTCCCTACTCCGAGAGAAGTCAAATCATATGTATTTAACACTCTAGACAATCTTGTTTCTTCTGAAGTAATAGGATCTATAATTTTTTTTCTTGTTAATACTTTCCAGATGGTTGCCATTTCACGGTTTTCTAAATATTTCGTATAAATGCTCAAATAATGGTGTTATCTTAATAATGTAGGCTCTCACATCATTAAAACTGGAAAAACATAGAACAATGAGATTATTTAGATAAAAATGTATTAAAATGATAATCATATAAATTACTCATCAAGTGTTTTCACGAATCAAATGTATTATGCATTCTCAGTACAAATAAATTAGCAAACACGTTAAAGGACAAGGGAAAAATATTAAAAAAAAATAAAAATGTTCACTCACCATTTTTTAAATGTTTTACCCAAAACTACTTATGCGTTAACGTCTATTACTTAAAGTAGACTATAAAACATTCTTATTGTGATAAATGTGGGCGGAAAATTTTATAATCAATCGTTGTGTCGGAGCTTTAATTTACGCATACAAAAGATCTTGAATTGATATCTCATCTCTAATCTCATATGATTTTGACAGTTCATTTTCATTTCTATTGGACTTTTTTCTTTGTTATGTGATATGCAACCAAATATTCAGGTGTGTTCAGGCATTGCCAGCTGCCAGCTAAATCACATTTGCTCGTGCTTATACCACACAACCACCAGTTAGGTATATTTTGCAATATTTCTCAATTCTTAAACTTTAGGGTATCAACTTCAAACGTAGCCATCTCTACGCTTCAAATATTAAAAATAATAGATGTGGTGATGAAAACCACCCCTGAAATTTAAAATTTAATATTGCGACTCAAAACGTATATTATGTTTGAGGTCGTTGATTACGAATCTCAAGTCAGAATTTTAGAATTTGCGATTGCACCCCTAATAAGGCCGATATAATATAGGGACAATGGAAAAACTTATTTTTGTTTGTTTTGAGCTATCACTTTTTCTTTGCAAATTCTTATATATTTTAGGATTTTATTAGGACATAAAACTTTTATCCTAATAATAAAAAAAGCATTTTGAAGGTCTTTTTAACCCTCTTTAAGGTCAGATAGGTCAAAACAGTACAAAGATTGTCAGTTTTTCTATATATTCATCTTAAATGCGTCATTATCTTTATCAAAAAAATAAAAAAAGTAGAATTTTCCTTAGTTTATTCATTTATTGCCATCATTTTTTGTCTCTGCTAACATTCAGCTCAGATTCTTGCGAAGTTATTTAACCTCCGAAGCCAAAAAAATTAATTATTTAAAAAATTTTCAAAATACACAAGTGTTGTACAATCTCTCTAAAATGGGTACTTTTCTTATAAAAAATCAATATTTTGCCTTTATTTTCCTTGTATTATATTTTTGATTTAGCAGATATCAAAATTTGCCAAGAGACAATTTTAAACTACTGTAATAAGCTTCAATTTGATTCAAGGTATGTACATGTCAGGTTTTTTTAAACCACGACTCTTTAAAGGGCGCGACCTTTTCAGGGCTACGTTCAAATGCACCTAACATGAACTGTATCTCGGCAACGATGAGCCTAAACAAATTTTGATTTCATGGATTATTTTTGTTATTTCATTAGCAAACTTTGTTGTTATGACAAACTTTTTCGAAAATGTGATCCTCTTTGAGTAATTTGCTTAAAACCTTTGAAAAATCAGTGTTTTTTGTTAAAAATCAACGTTCTCAACCCCTGTAACTCGGGGGGTATTAAAGCAAAAATAACGTTATAAGGTTTTTTTTGGGGTAGAATTTATTCGATGATCTACACATTCTCAATAGTTAGTTTTTTGTTTGAAACCCCTGAGTTGGGGTGAAAGTCGCCCCCAATGAAAAAGCACCCTTATTCGTTTTTAATATTTGATATTTATTCACCCATTTCGATTCGAACTTCAAAAATATTTGAATTTAAAACAGCTATATAGAATTAGTTTGAATGAGCTCACCAAGTGACTGTACAGTAAAGAGGCAACTGAAGCAAACATTCAAACATTGCCATGAGTGCGACAGAGATGTGAGAGATGGGAGGTACTGTTGCTGTCGCCAGTCATCTTGCCACTTAGTACGTTTTATGCGCAAGCACAAAATCGCTAATGGAAACTTACATATAATTTATATTACAAAGTAAATAAGCTTAACTATATAAATAATATATTTGAGTTCCCCTATTATTTTATATATCAAGCAACGGATAAAATTTCCAGCCTTTTCCAGATTTTCCTTGCCTTGAAACCCAAATTGTCTAAACTTCTAAGTAGTTTAATTTATCTTGTTTTGTCAGTAAAAATTGAAAAGGCCAATTATATTACCTACTTATTATTTTACTTGGCAACGGTGATTGATTTATTATTTAATTCAATCAATGCTTGCAACACATTTATGCCACACAAAATAAATAGTTACCTACATTTTACCTTTTATTGCAGATAAAGTCACACTATCATGCAAGAGAAAATAAATAACAAACTAAATTGAGATAAATACAATGATTCCTTCAATTATCGGTAAACTGAGGTTTTTTTTTGTAATCTCCACATCTCCACCTAAAAGTTTTTGAAATCTGTTGTTTATTCAGACGTTTGACAATATATAATCGTTATAATGTATATGTTCGAGACCACTACACATAGCAAAAACTGAAAGGCAGAAAACTAAGTTATATCAAAAATACCGTTTTTTTTTTTGTGATAAATATAAGTTATACCTGCGACAAATAGAATTAGAACCATGTCATTGGTTACCCAAATCAAATAAGTAATTAAATTTCATCAGTCTATACTTGGATATAAAAAGTGATCGTTTTGTTGAAATTTAATTAAATCTAGAATTCTACAAGTTTAAATCATTTAAATGTGTCTTGTTTGGGTTTCCAATTCAAATTCAGACGTTTGTTTCTGAATCTATAACCCGATTCACTCATATTACCTTCATGAAGGGGTATTGTTCCATACTTTGCAATTTCTTATATCAAGTTCCGGATTTTCTTAATCTGTATACGACACCACACAATATAGGTATTATGCAACAATTATTATTTAAATAAGGAACAAGAAACACCTTTTGTGAGAAATTCAAAATATTCAATACAGAAGAGAATCACCACAAATATCGAATTATACTTTCATTCTTGTAATTGTAATGTATGGTGGAAACCATAACTTTCATAGTCATATGGCTTCCCTGATTTGCAATGAATGCAAATATTCTTAAAGTTAGTCTATTACCTACCTGAAAAATGCGACTAAGTTCCACGCATTAAAAAAACTAATTAACATTTTAAACTTTATTTTTATATGACAAAAAGAAATAACACAAGAATGAAATACAAAAATTAACTTAGAGATACTATTTGTTCATAAAGGGTACAATAGGATTATTAATTAGAATGTGTAATTTGAAATGTCGCCAAATTGGTTGCACAACCAGGGCAAGTGTGAAGTGTGTCGTGGACAAAAATATCACAATCTATACAAAATATTTTGTTACAATTTGGACATTCGTATACCTGAAAACATAAAAAGGAACCTTCAGATTTAATAATCTCAATATTCTACAACAACAAACACGAACCAGAGTTATTTCTGGTGTCATTCAGAAAAACTGTGATATTTCAATATGTATATTGTTTATTCTGCCTCAAATTCTTCCCCAGTGTGTTGACATTTTAATTCAAATTAACCTAAACACTGTAGATTACACAAATTTAGCAATAAATGACAAAAAATTACCCATTTTTCTATTGTCAATTTTAGTTGCCACCAAAACCAAAATGTTTTCTTTATAGAATTTTAATATTGCTAATGGAACTTATATGTTAATGTTCTTCAAAACACGCTGAATAATATGTTATTACATAAATATCTCTACATAAATAGAGCATGGTAACTTTTTTGTTTCTAGTGTAAGTATTCCATATTTTTAAAAATTAACAAACCTCAGTTGACCAGAAATGATCTTATATGTTGTATGTCAGACTAACAGTAGGTATACACTATTTGGCATTTTATGGACCGCTCAGTGACATTTTAATTTTTGATCCACGCACGTTGTTTACCTGTTTTTCACGTTTTCTTTTCATAGCCCACTCAGAGTCGGCTCGTGACATTGAGAATATGTGTAGCCCGTGGCTATTTTTACTGGGTGGTAGAATAGTAGGTATTAAAATATACAGTGCGAGCCAAATTTTACAGTGAGGCCGGCCTCAGAGGCTTCATACGACAAGCCGCCACTGAGCCTACAGTATCCAGTTCTTAAATTAAAAATATATTTTATTTTGCAATCAAGGCCATCACAGTTTTAGTGAATATTTATAATTTAATTAATTAATTAATTAGAAATAATTTTCATATCAAAATAACATCGGAAAGAGATTTTCAAGGAGAATTAGATAATCTATTATAATAAATACATAGTGTGTTTGAAATAACATGATGAGCAGTGGATAAAAAAATCAGTCAAAACGTGAGCCACATGATATAATTATTGAAACTCTCAATATTATAATTTTAAAACAGAACACTATTTTTACCTTTTGCCTTGTACCGATTTCAATATCTCACTTATGTATATTAAATTTTATTAGTAATTATACGTATTTACATTTTCCTTACCTGTTTATCAGTATCTCCAAATTGTTTTTGACAGGCAAAACAAATAGTACACTGGTTTTCAAAATTTAACTCTAGATAATTAGAGGCTGGAAAAAGGTGGTGATACGACCTTGCCAGATGAGGCGCCGATACCAAAGTTAGACCACAAGCTCGACATTCCACAGGTAACTCACAGTATTTACTAAAACACTGAGGGCAGTAATAACCACCTGTTGTTAGCTTGCTACCATCATCTGTACTATCCACGTGACTGTAAATTAAAATGTCGAAATAGAGGAAGAACAATACGCCTTTCAAATTCATAACATAACTTTCATTAACAGAATAGTATAAACATATTTACCACATGCACATTGTTAAAGGTTCATCAGATCCCTCAACATTAATCTGATGTGGAAAACCCATTTTTATCAGGCTAGATTCTAAACAAACAGCAGCTGGAGGAGGATCAACTTGTTGAAAAAGAAGATCTTTAAAATGACTGTCGTCAAGAATAACATTGTACACACCTCCAGTTTGATTGGCTAACTGCCGACATACGTGTACTTCCGCAGCTAGACCAATTACTGAACATCGAACACCTTCCAGTTTTAAATTCTAAAAAAAATACGACTATAGAATTGACTGCTCTATTAACATAGTATTTATCCTAAAACGGATAATAATGGAGCTACAACCCCTGGCAGGAAGACTATGAATATCAATTTTTCGACTATAAGTCCAAAAAAATTAAATTTTCATATATTACGAACTCGATGTAGGTGCAAAAAATTTCAAATTTCATATTTAACAGCTTGCTTTAATTATTGGGGAAGTTTTGAGGGGTGAGGGGTAGTTTTTTATCAAAGACTTTTTTCGACGTCACTTTCGAAGCAAAAGTTTTAAATAAAATTATTTCCATATAACAGGTAGAGTAAGAATTGTGGCCACGTGATTCATGTATAATGATAATGATACACCATGATTGGAAAAACAAGTATGTGAGATAAAAAATGCAATAAATATAGTTCTTTGGTAAGTATGACTGATGGCCGAGGTAGCGTACCTGCCTCTCACCCAAAAGTTCCGGGTTCGATTGCCGGTCGTGGCAATAGAAAATACACTGTTAGAGGGATTTTTCCATTATACACGGATATTGTGTGTGTCTCCCTTGTCTTTAAATGTGTAGCCCCGTCCCACACAAGGCTCTTCTAGAGCTTTCTGGGATAAAGGGGGTCGTAATTACATGTGGTGTTATTCTATTATTAGGTATATAAATATAACAAAAATGTGATTCTTATAAAAGTATAAGAAATGAAATTTTATTAATTTATGCTTAAATTAAAACATTTGAAAGGCATAATAATATTTTATATACAATTCATATCATACAAAAGCATACCTATAATAAACCAAAAAGAGGCACGTCTTTTGAATTGAATGAAAATAAAAAAAAATACCAAGTATTTAAAATGAAAGAGCCATATAAAATATTTAAGTGGCATATCTTCAGGTATAAAATAACAGAAATTTTCTTGGGGGTGCCATACCATTCAAATATTAATGACAATAAAAAATTATCAGAAGTATTCAAATCAAAAGAAACCATACAAAATATTTTTGAAAATGAATTTGTGGTTAAAATAATAGGCATTTACGATAATTGGAGCGCTACATACCGCAATGTATCAGAGCGTTCGATAATAAGAACATATCTACCGAACCGCGTTCGGTAAATGTATCGAATGTATTCGCTACATCTACCCGATCCAAAATTTATGGATCGACTACATCGGTTGGTAAATGCAGTATAACCTTAAAATATGATTAAAAAAACTTAATTTTTGACATTTTGTGAGTATTTGAGACAAATGAAACCCATCACTGACGAAAATAATGAAGTAATTTTAGATGAGGACAGAAACATTTATGTATATGTATAATGAATTAAGTAAGTAGGTATACCTAAATATGCAATACATAGGTATAAATGTTTTTTTACTTTCCATTTTGACATGGCGAGCAGTATGGACTTATGAATAAGCATAAAATAAAAAAGTAATTCAATTTTCAATTATTTATTAATTAGTCAAGTGATGCTTTAGGTTACATTTGAAATTTTGCGTTCGGTAATTCTTAGCTCGGTAGATGTATTGACATAAAACAGCTGATTACCGCAATGTACCAGGATACATTACCCGCTCCAATTATCGTAAATGCCTAATATGTCAAAACAATGAACATGTAAAATCATAAAAACAAGTCGGTCCTTCTTTGCCACGCAAATGTGTTATGATTAATAAGATCATTTAAAATTAAACCTATTTAAAACAGGTATTTTACCAAATGACTCGTAATCCATTTATTATGGATAGAAAACTTACATCAATTGTAGTACTTATGTCTCCTGGATCACAAGTTGTTAAACTACCCATGATAACTAAAACTTCTCTACTGGCATGAGATGGTAATAATTTCAAAGATGATAATGCCATTTCTAACCCATTTTGTAAAGAGGGTTCTCCTATTAAGGAAGTACGATTTAGGCTATTAATATGTTTAATATGTTTTCTGGCATTACCAGCTAAATCACTTATTTTTTCTGCTCGTTTATTGTGCATTATAATAATTCCCATTTGGCTTATGGGATTTTGGTCAAAGAATTCATCAATAAAAATGTCCAAAAGCTGCAATAATAAACATGTTATTAATCCGTACAACAGAAATCACTCATGAAATATTTACTTTCAAAGTACACAATAGACGAGTTGGTTTTAAATCTTGACTTGACATGGAATCGGAACAATCGAGTAATATATATAAATGACGCATCATGCCCAATTTCTGACTGCCTTGTTTTAGAGCCTGACGTTTCCTTTTAGCCCTTTGTATAATATCAGCTACAGAGGCCTCCAGAAATCCTTCATCGTCCTCTTTTATAGCTTCCCTGGTAGTTAAATAAAATATATTTTTTTGAGAATAATTTTTAAGAATTACATAAAGAAAAAGTTACCAGGTCTTTTCATATCCAGTCTCCCATCTGTATTCTTTAGGATCATCCTCATCCCCCATTGTACTATTTCTAGCTGGACCTATAAATACTCGTCAGAAAGTCTCAAAATAAAGTTAGGTTATAGTAGGAATTAATCAACAACAAATAAATAAAATTTCAATTTTGTCAAAGGTCTCTGTCAAAGTCACAGGTCAACAAAGCCTACAACTGTCATATTTTATAGAGCTACTAATGTTTCAACTACTTTCATAATAAATTTAAAATGGTTTGGTAAATTAAAAACTTTCGGCACAAGTTGGGTAAATAAATTAAAGTTCACAAAACTTAAGGATTCATTAGATTCAAACAGGTACCTACCATACGCCACACCAAGTTTATAGGAATACCAAATACCATAGGTAATTATTTATTACATTTCGACAAATCTTCAAAATAAGGCGGGTACCTATGGTAATATTTTTTTATAGAAGAATTAAGCATAAGAGATTAATAAACTAATAAATATAATTAAATTATAAATTTAGAACAATCTCTATTATTCCCAATGCATGTAATTATTAAATTAATACATTAATATATCTTTTATACTGAATTTAATGTTGTGGTTGCATGATTTGCATTTTAACATTATCATTAAGTTTTCA
The DNA here is from genome assembly GCA_963680705.1 of Rhagium mordax. Taxonomy (NCBI): domain Eukaryota; kingdom Metazoa; phylum Arthropoda; class Insecta; order Coleoptera; family Cerambycidae; genus Rhagium; species Rhagium mordax. The sequence continues at coordinate 21,901,423 of OY796661.1, read as the reverse complement.
AAAATTTGAATTGTGTTAAATTTTTTCATTTGTTTCCCGGTCAATAAGTGTCGATCTCTTCTTTTCTATACAAGAAACATCTCTCGTTGCGTTCCTTAAACATCAATGTTCCAAACATAAGCAAATTAAAAAAATAAAATTAATCAGATATGCCAACATTATTGAGAACTTATCTAAAATATTTTTATAATTGTACTCTGAACGCTATATTTTGTATTGTTTTTATAGAGGACATTTGAATTATAAAAATATATTATACTTCAGTATAAATTTATGTATCAAACTAGCACGTCCATATTTCCCGCCATGATTTAGTTCGACTAATCAACACGGCGACCGGCAGCACTTTCGCTATGTTTGGAACGCTTGTGGTGAAACTTTTAATGAAAAACGCAGAATAAGGTAAATTTTCTCTTATTAATTATCAGATATACACTAAACAGGAGTTAATGTCCCATACTGTAGCAAAACATATATTTTTTTAAAATTTTTTATATATATGATTGGTTTGCGTTCGATTTCGGTACCTTTGTGGAACCAGCCATTTTGCAATATCACATACCGATGCCGATATTTCGTGGTAGTTCGAAATTAACTGTCTTTATGGCGCTAAATATAAACCATAACCAATTTGTTAACAATATACAAATATTACTATGCTGGCAATATTTTAGATTGGTCATTTGGAATTTACAGGTGACATAATAACGAATAAAGAAGTTAGTTGCTGATCTGGTTACTTTAGAATTGAGATGGACGAAAAAACAGATGTACCCTCAGAGGAGCAGTTGCCTGCTGCAGATGCACCTGATTCAAACGCGGGAAATGGTAGTAATGGCTCTGACGCTGCTGTCGACGATCTTTTATCCACAGATAGTACAGCTTCCGAATCATTAATTTCCACATCTACAAATACAACTGTATCTACAGATACACTTACAGCGACACTTACATCTATAGAAAATACGACAAAATCACTAACTGAAACTTCTGTTTCTGAGACTCCTACTACTAATGTTTTAGCGCCTGCAGATACTTTTATCTCCTCGGATGCTTTGTCTGTAGCTGATGCTTTAACTTCTGTGGATGATCTACAGTCCGCAGAAGAGTTAACATCTGCCAGTTTAAAAGCTTCTGCAGATGCAACCGCTATTGCAAATAAAGTATCCTCTGTAGATCCTGTGGAATCCTCACCTGTATGTCAGTTAGAAGAAGAACTAAAAAGATTGCATGAGGGCGATCCAGTGGAGCAATCAAAACTGGTAGAAAATTTACCTGAAACGGAAGGGCAAAGAATTGCAACAACTGTAGCTGAAGAGAAAGCTTTGTCTACTTCAGTGCCTGAAGACGAGCCCATTGTTGAACCTGAAACAGAGAAATCGATTGCCAAACCTGTGGCTAAACCTAAAGTTGAACAAAAAGCTGAAGAATTAGATCCTATGGAAATGTTGGCTTCAGAAGATGTATCAAAAAATCCAGAATTGATTAAAAGTAAGTAAATTTGTAAAAAAAAGTTATAACCAGTTAATTAATTTCGTCATAGTTAGGTTTGTTCTCGGGTTTGTGATGTGATTTCTTGATTATGCATGTTGCTTGCTTTTTACTTTTTAGTTATCCCTATCTTGTTTTTTTCTTTCTGTTCTTATTTGGGATTTACGGCCACACTTCTGAACATTACCCAGATATCTGAAAAATATCTGGATTATTTAAAAAATAACCTTTACGTCAAAGGAACAGTTAAAGGTTGGTTTTTTGACATAAAATATAATTAAAATAAAATAAAAACAATGATGTTTTGCAGACGTTTCTGAAACTTAATCTGTTTCCTTTCTCAATGCTAAATAGTCTTTCTCTTGTGTAATTCGTGAAATTACACAATTTTAATGTTTATATCATAACCTATCTGGTATAATAGTAATATGTTTTAATCTGGAGTAATACCATTGTGAGATAAATCACAGTTACACTGTAATACTGGTATAATAATCTGTAATTTTTAATTCGTTGCCATGGTTATTAGTACTTGCTCTTAATTCAATTTTCAGAACTTTGCTCGGGTGACGTCAAAATTATAGATATCAGTTTATAACTATTTTTATGTTGGCCTTATGTACAGACTTGATTTATGGCTTTGTTTAGCGGTCATAATGTGCCTCTTTATTGGACTAGTCCGATAATGATAAAGTAAATTGGATTCATCTGTCAATAATAGCTGCTTCCCTTTTACACAAAATCTCAGATTATTCTCACATTTTATGGAAGTTTTCAGTTACCGGTACGTTTCTTTCATTTTTCACATGTGAGTTTAAAGTGAGATTATTCACCCCCACTATCGTGCCAACTGCACTAGCTCTGGCGTAGCCATCGCAATTACCCGATGGCTACGGCTCTGGAGTAAGATCACTTTACTCACTTCAGGTCTTAGTTAAACAGTGAGGTTAATGTTTGACAATTTGTTTATTAAGTGTTAGCCAGATTAGAGAAAAATTATAAAAATAAGGCATTATATTAGTTATTAACTATTCTGTAGTTTTTACGTTATTAGAGCCAAGTTAATTTCATATATTACATTTTTCTCATTTTCTATTCACTTTGATCGTTTTTTATACAAGTGACAAGTGACGTAGTCAACTGAGATGAGTATCCTCACATCACATTTTTCTCACACTCAGTTGTGTGCAAAAAGGAAGCGCCTAACAACAAATATTTGTTTGAAAAGTGACAAGCAATGTCAAATTTGTATTTCATTGATCGCATTCAGCGAGCTCAACTGTTGTGTAGCAATTGCATTTGATTGGTTCAAAATATGTTTTTAACCAATTAAATGCAATTGCTACACAACAGTTGAGCTCGCTGAATGCGACCAATGATTATTTCCCTCATCATAAATCTAACCAATAAGAAACATGAAATTGTGACTTGACGTGACTTTTTTAAATAATTGATTATTTTGCAAAAATAGTCGGTTATTTTCACCTAGCTGTTCATTTGTTTTTGACATGTAAAGTAAATGCACATAATCCAATTTAATTTACTCTCAATTGGATTAAAAACAAAATAGAACATATTACAAATTCAAAACTAATTTATTTTTGTTTATAATTACTATGTAGAAACGGTGTATTTATGTATTTTTACAAAAATATTTTAAATCACACTGAAAGAACTGTTAGATTTAATTATCATGATCACGTAACAAAAGTCAAAAAATTACTTAACTTATATAAAAGTGTATGTACTTATAAATAAAAACCAAAGTAAGTGAATTTGTTCGTTTGGGAAGTAATCTTGACATATTACCCCTCGACTTCTAAATCTTATCACACAAACTGCGGGTAGCTACGTTTTTTGCAAAATTTTGCTTTTAAGCAAATGTTCTCGACTTAATAATTTACTTAAAATATAAATTATTAAGTCTCGAACATTCTAAATAAAATTTTGCAAAAAAAGCTGCCCGCAGTTTATCTGATAAAATTCAGAGGTCTCGGAATATAACTCTTCAATAAAATAAAAATGTATCCTTAATGAATAAAATTAAATTTAAAAAAAGAAATTCCTAACAAATTTTATAAAAAATTTGTAACAGTATTAAATCATTTATAATCAAAAACTCTTAAAACTCCTACAAACATGAATTGATTGTTAGTAAACAAGTAGCTATTAGCAAAAGTAAAGGCACACTTTACGACATCAAATTTTCTTATGCAACTCATACATAATCGGACCTTATTGCCCTCGCCTTTTTTATTAAACAAAACATTCGTGCAATAAAGTCATTACATAAATAGCTATTAAAAATTAATGATTTATTTATAAAAAAATCTTAGCCTTAACTAAGTAGTCTTAAGGAGTAGTCCCTGATAGGTCCCAACTTTTAACTTTTCGTAAGCCTTAAGAATGCCCAATAAAATGTGCATGTTCCACTTTTAGCCTTATTTTATTAGATTAGATTATATTAGAGTTTATTATTTCTTGCTGAATAGTCCTTATTGTTTTATTCTGCAACTGTTTCATATGGATTTATTTCTGTGATAACCTACTTTTTAAGTTTAAATTATTTTACTTTTTTTACTTGATACATATTATTTACAACATTGTTTTTTTACAAGCATAATAACAAAAATATGCATTATATTTATATTTTTTTCAAATTATTTTTAATTTAAAAAAATGAAATTTGTAACTTTACATGAATGAATCATTCATTTGTACTATCTTTCTGATGATTTCGAATAAGAATGAAAAAATAATATTTTTTGCTTTGGATGCTTCAGTTTCTGTATTTAATTCAATATTTTATAACATGTAGTTCTGAAAAGTAGTTGTTTTAATGAATTCAATAATAATTGTGTTCTAAAAGTGGTTTCAATAATTTTTACATTAATGGATTTTATATTTGTATGTTCGGAAGTAGAACATCAGTATAAATATCAAATTATGAATTATATTTTTGTAATTATTATGCTTTTAAAAAACCAGTGTAAAGTTGTAAATTATTATCTTCAATAACTTTAGTTCCAATTGAAATTTTCAACCAGAACATGCGCTAAAATGACAAATTTCATTGATGTGTCTACATTTTTAAACTCAAACTGTAAAACTTAATCAAACCAATCAAATTCGAATCAAATAGTTGTAATAGGGTCATCCCCCATATTTTTTTAAATTTTAAATTATACAATTCCAAAAAAAATACAACACCTGTATTTTTTTATTTTCTTATATTGCATCGTTTAACGCAAGAAAAAAAAAGTTACATGAAACATAAATCAAAACTCACGCTCCCGAGTCGTTCGCATTTTCTGTCGTTTGTCCTTCGTTATGATTGGCGGAAATAAATTCCTATTTAAAAATACACCAATCACGAGTTAAACCGGAGTTAGTGGTTTGATACTCTAAAAAATTGTTTTTGTTTGTCGACAGTTTTTTAGGTTATATGGTACATATTTCGAGTTTTGCGTTTGTTGTTAAGAATTGAAAATTACTATGATTAAACGTTGCTTTGTGGCAATATGTACTATTGCGAGCAATAAATTTTCAACGGTTCATTTTAGCTTTGTAAATAGGAGAAAACGCAGTGGCGACGGATGTCACTCTATTTTGTTAGTGACTGTCAGTGTCACTTTATATTGATTGTCTCATTAAGTATTCTTTAGATTTTAAAACATGTCGAACCACACGCTTACAGACGTCGAATTTAGGGATTGTAATGGCCAAATTAAAAGCTGAATAGTCCTTACAACGTATGGCAGATGAGTTACATTGTCACAAAACAACAATATTTTACCTAAAGCGCAAGTGGACACAAAATGGAAATCTAGCTCGTATGCCGGGGTCTGGTCGTCCGCGTCTTCTAATGTGGAAGATGCTGCTTTGGTGGAATATAACACAAATTATCTCTTTTTGACAGCATTAAAGGCTAAGGAAGAAACACATTTTCCAGCATCTAATTCAACTGCCCCATAGAAGCCGTAGAAGAATTCAGCAACATTGGTTTTTAAGTTTTACATATTGCTAATTTTATGTTAGATTAGTGTTGTATTTTTTCGCTTCAGCTTCAGGATTGTCATCAATGTTTAGTACTACTGGAAGGTATTCGTAATTCGGCTGCATAGCCCTAAATATTGTAGATAATACTGTAGTTATTGGCTAAAAGATACAACGCTGAAATTTCGAAACCTTGACAGTTGCGCCTCTTTATTATTATTTACTTAATGGTTATATAGAGATTTAATAAATAAATTTAATGTTTCCTTTATAGATTTCTCTTTTGATACGTCAATGTATTCTGTCAAAGGTTTTATAAAATGTCAAATATGACTTTAAAACCATTTTTACAAAGACTAATTTTACAAAAACCAATATCACTTGATTAAATATCGTTGAAAATTTATTGCTCGCAATAGTACAGGGTGGTCTAATTACAAGAGATAGAGTAAGCTATGAAAAACATAAAAAACATTGGTGTTGAAGCATTCCTTGCAACTCTATACACCAAGTTGGCTTTGGAAATTAAACAAAAATATAAGTATTCTACCTGTCAATATTGTTATAATTACTTTCAAATGCTTCAACACCAATGTTTTTCATAGCTTACTACTGTCTCTTGTAATTTAGTTGATAATAAAATGTGGGATACTGTTTTCTCGAATACCTCAGGAACTATCTGTAGCAAGTATATCAAATATAGTATCGTTGAAATCAGAAAAAAAATTTAAATCTGATTTTTTTTAAATTATACAGGGTTGATTAGAAAATACGAACTTCGTTGCGATTTTGCGACCAATTCGAACGCAAATTTTGAATTTGAATACTTATTATCATTGATAACATCACAACATTTCATTTCCAGTAAAAATATGCAAGGTGATTTTTTTTCGAAACAAGTTTTTCGCGAATATTTTCACCATTTGATGTTCTATTGTTTTTTTGACCTCAGATTCGGAATGCCAGGAAAAAATACCATCTTTTCAGCGTTCAAATTTTTTTCCTACTACAGCCGTAAAGCCCCTTGGTGAACGTTTCTGCTTAGATGGACCACCCTGTACAAGGTGATCGTTTGAAAATTCAACTTTTTAAACCTTTTTATTTTGCTTAAAAATAAAGCTAGAAAAAAAAAACAAAAATATAGATCTATAGCATATTTAAGGTTTTGTATATGTTATGAGTTTGCATCTATCTTAATGAATACAGTATATTCACTTTTCAACCAAAGCACTTTGTGAGTGAATAGGAGAGAATAAAGCGAAAGCGCTAACATTCTGAGATCGACATGCAGTCACGCATGTGTAGTGCTCTCGCTTTACTGCTATCTCCTATTCACTCACAAACTGCTTTGGTTCAAAAGTGAATATACTGTATACAGGGAGCCCCACATAGTGTCATTTTTTTAAACTAAACACCTTTTATATTTTTAGATATTTGGATAGCCCTTTTCATCCTCTTTATAATATATAAATATATATAATTGTTATATATTTCATCTTCAAATAACTGAGTTATTCAATATCAAATAAATACACCTGAATGCAGGAAAAACAAAGGTTTAATTTTTTTATGTAATTTTGTCTAAAGAAAGGTTTAATTTTTTTATGCACTTAATTTTGTCTAAAAAATTATTTAGTTGTATCCCAAACTTTTAACAATATTATTTATTTGAATAGCTAAGTTATTTGAAGATGGAATATATAATAATTATGTATATTTATAAACTGAATGAAAAGGGCTTCCAAATATCTAAAAATATAAAGGGTGTGCCATTAAAAAAAATGTGACTATGTGGCGCTCCCTGTATATTCATTAAGATAGATTCAGATTCATAACATATACAAAAACTTGGTAAAAAATATGCTACAGATCTATATTTTTATTTTTTTTCTAGCTATATTTTTAAGCAAAATAAGAGGGTTTAAAAAGTAGAATTTTCAAACAATCACCCTGTACAAATAATCTTGTACATAAGCCTGACAAGTTATTTATAATGGTACCAGCAGAAGAGACTCAATAACATAGTATCAGCGGGGCAGGCTGGGTTAATAAAAGAATTTTGAAGAAGTTAATAACATTATTTTAAATAATTTTGACGTTTCTAAGCAATTGCTTTAAATATTTAAAGTCTAATATTTCAGGTAAAATACTATTAAATTTTAGTTAGATTATAGAAGAAAACACTCCACAGTCGATAACTAAAATTGAGTGCTTATTAATTTTTTGTTTTAAAATGTTTGCAAAAGGTTGTTAAATTATGGGATTTAATAATTAGCTATTTATGTATTAAGGCATTAAAGTTCAACTTTTTGTCATGGATGTGGAGTTTAGTTAAATAAACCACTGAGGGATAAAAAGTTTTGCATATTAAATTTTTTTTTAATCCAGAAACTGTGAAATTAAGATTTATTGACACTATAGGCGCTTCCCTTTTGCATACAACTGAGTGTGAGAAAAATGTGATGTGAGGATACTCATCTCAGTTGACTACGTCACTTGTCAGTTGTATAAAGGAAACAATCAAAGTGAGTAGAAAACGAGAAAAATGTAATATAGGAAATTAACTTGGCTCTAATAACGTAATAACTACAGCTAATAACTAATATAATGCCTTATTTTTATAATTTTTCTGTAATCTGGCTAACACTTAATAAACAAATTGTCAAACATTAACCTCAATCTTTAACTAAGACCTGAAGTGAGTAAAGTGATCTTACTCCCGAGCTAGTGCAGTTGGCACGGTAGTGGGGGTAAATAATCTCGCTTTAAACTCACATGTGAAAAATAAAAGAAACGTACCGGTAACTGAATACTGACGTAAAATGTGAGAATAATCTGAGATTTTGTGTAAAAGGGAAGCAGCTTATTAGTTTAAATAATTTTAAGTGACATTAAGAAATATCATAATTATTTTTAAATGTCAAATCGGAATAATTTTTTTGTAAGAAACCCATTATTTTTAGCAATTATAAAGTGATAATACAATTCTTCTGAATTTAAAAATAGTCAATTATGTATCAAGGCATTAAAGTTCAACTTTTTATCATGAATGTGGAGTTTATTATAAACCACATGAGTGATAAAAAGGAACTTTAATGCTGAGGTGCATATTAAATTTTTTTTTAAATCCAGAAACCATGAAATTAAGATTAGTTAACTCTATTTATTAAATAATTTTAAGTGACATTAAGAAATGTCATAATTGTTTAAAATTTTAAGTGACATTAAGAAATATCATAATTATTTTTAAATGTCAAATCGGAATAAATTTTTGTAAGAATACCATTATTTTTAGCAATTAAAACATCGGAAGTTTTATTTTACTTTTCCATCCTGGCCGCAAAAGTTTTACTTTCGTAGCTAGCAACGCCTTAGCAACCAGGTAACTCGAATGTTTACTTTCGTTATCGCGCATGTTGCTAGGGTTACAAAGTGAAAGCGGACCACCTCTGCAAAGTGCCTATTTTTGGTCCGATTTGATCAACTTTTTTTTAGAGTGTTGGTCATGGAAAACTGCATTTTGTGACAAATCGATAGATTTGTATCACAAAAATCGAGGCCTACTTTGCAATTTTCTTAGAGCGAAAATTCAAGAAATCGTATTAGCGATTTTTTTATATGAAAAGTAAGTACGCCACTGTATTCAGCGTCCCCCAAAATGGGTCTGTACCAAATTTCATCCAAAAGTACACCGCACGTTAAAAATTGAAATTATTACTTCCAAAAATTTTTTTTTTTTTTTTTTTTTTTTTTTTTTTTTTTAATCACTTATTTAACGTCGGCCTATTTCCGCTACGGAGGCCAATCACCGACGCCAGGAGACGAGCAACCCCCAACCTGGAAATTTTGCCGAACCTCTTATCTTACTAAGAGTAGGGATTTTTTACTTGCCTAACATTTAATAGACAAGGGACCGACTGCTTTACATCCCCTCCGAAGGATGGTATATCCTCAATACACCTCTCGCCTACAGTTGTATTGCTTCTGCGATATAGCTGATATACAAGCCGCTAGAAGTAGGGAAGCGAGACCGCGTCTTTCCATGGATAGTCCCCATCCATGTACTACACGCGGTAAATGTTGCTTTACTCCTAATATCGCTATGAAGTGAGTGAAGTCAGTCCTCCGCTCGCTGCCCGTCCAAAAATTTATTTATACCTGAAAATGTTCAAATAATCTTCTCAATAAAATAATTTGTTTATGAGTTGTTTTTATTTACTTATTTTATGAGTTACTTAATGTTCACAATGCATTTAAGGACAAAAATTAATTTTTAAGAGTACATAATATCAATTTTTAACATGCCGTACTTTTGGATAAAATTTGGTACAGACCCATTTTAGGGAACGCAGAATACAGTGGCGTACTTAGTTTCATGTAAAAAAATTGGTAATATGGTTTCTTGAATTTTCGCTCCAAAAAAATTGCAAAGTAGGCCTTGACCGAGGCCTTGACTTTTGTGATAGAAATGCATTTTCCATGAGCAACAATCTAAAAAAAAAGTTCACCAAATCGGACCAAAAATAGCCATTTTACAGAGGTGGTCCGCTTTCAAATGGGTCACACTGTAGACGGTAGTAGAAAAAATTACTATTATACATCAATTTTGGGCAACTTGTGCATTAATATCGAGCAGTACTATTTTCGCCTTCATTGACGACTTGTGTGTTTTAGCGTTGATTGAAGTATTTCAATCAACGGTTTTAGGGAGAACTTGACATTGTAAGATTAAAATTTTAAAATTTATTTTTTACCTACTTGAGTTTAACAAAATTCGGAGAAAGTGAGCTTAGTTTTACACAAGGGTTTTACTCTCGAATAAGGGAATTTATAAAATGTGAGATGTGCCCATTGGTAAAAATGCTTTTTATAAATGTTTTTAGGAGCACAAGACGAATTAAAGAAATTTGATGTATTGGTATGTGGCAGCTGTCATGAAGTTTTCCATTTTGTAGAAGGTTTCCAGGCACATAAATCTGGCAAATGTACAGGCAAGACAGGCTTGATTCCAATATGCGAAGCAGAAAGTAAACCCCAAGTGTGGGGGTTTACTTTGTGGAAAAACAGACAAAACAAGTTATTGAAAGAAGGTGAGACTTTACCTTCTTCTTGGATTATTTATCAGAAATGGTGCAAACTACCGCAGTCTGACAAAGATGCTTGGATAACTGCTGGCCAAACCTTACAATTTTGCTCCAAAATTGGCACTGCTAAAGTGACTGAATTCAAAGCTAGACCACAACTACTGAAGCAAGTTGAAAGAGATCCTTTGGCATTAGATGGATTTGGTAAGTAGATGTATATAATTGATTCTAGATGTTTTTTATTTAGAGTATGCTTCAAATTAGAAACATTGTATGACAATCTATAGGTAACTATATAACATCTATTTCTGTTTTTAGCAGAGAGTAATAAAGAAAATTCTATATTGGCAAATGCATCTCCAGATAACAAAACCGCAAGCGAAGTTATTAAAAAGTCCATAGTCAAGCCGGTAAGGTTAAATAATGACGTAACCATTTTACCCAGTACCAAGGTAAATATCAGTCATATTGTCATATGTAACACTTTTTTATATATATATAATTGTACAATAACAGTACATATTATATTATACGTTTAAAAAATATTCTTGATAGAGGCGATTTTGTGATAATTAAAAAAAATTTGGAAAAAATTGTTTAGACACTTGATTTTGTATAACTTATAACTTGACTGCGTTCAGGAACGCTTACCTAATAGACACAGTGTACCTGTACTCGTTCAGAAATAGTAAAGTTACTCTTAGGTCAACTACCCTACAATGTTCAGAAATGGCTTGGTAAGTCTCCAAAAGTAAACCATGATCGCCACGCTCCGGACCCCAGCGATAATCGCCGCACATACGTAGTATAAAAAGTGAATTAAGTTTGAAAGGCGAAAGATATCTTTGTTTGAAGTGAGGTTATCTAGAAAATATTTTTTTATTAACAATTAACATCTTAACTTTTTCTTAAGTAATAGGAAGCCTGTTCTCAACATGGGTCAAATTTGTCTCCAAAATGTTGAAACTATGTATTGTTTTATAATTTTATAAGACTTGAATAATTTGATCGCCGTAACTCGTTCAAAAACGAACATCGCCTCGGTACACTATGCAAAGTTTTATTGCTTACTTACCATTACCATTACCTCGGTATTACTTTCTGAACGGGCTCCTTCTAGTTCAAAACATCTTCCTTAAGTAACATTTTCTAAATCTTTTTAAATTCGTAATATTCCGTGTCTCTCGTATGCAAGAAGTAGTTTTTGCTTCATTAATAGTTTTAGGGGACATAATATGATTAAATTTTTCTAAGGTAAATGAAAGGTTACCCATATAGGTACTTTCTACTGTGATCACACTTTCACTTTATAATGAACATTTTTAAAGGAAGTTAATGCAAAAGACTAATGTTAATGAGATAATAATAATTTATTAATCCAAGGATCTAAACAGAAATGGGTATATCAAAGGGGAAGACGAATTTAAAATAATGCGTCACATGAATGATATGCATTCTTCTTATTCATCCTCAAAAGATAGTACAATATTCCATAGTATCCATACATGAACAATAGTGATTTATAAATATATGAAGATTAGCGATTGATTAAAAGAAAAAAATATATTTGGCATAAAAACGGTATAAATATGTGACAAATATGTGGACAAATTGTAGGTTACAAATTTACCAGTACTATAGAAGCCATTTTTAACATCAGTTTTGATTTTATTTTTAAATACATTAATAATTCCTTGGTATTTAGAACTTTTTCATAAATTTATTATATCAGAACTTCGCATTTCCTAGTACTGTAGTTATAAACATCAAAATTGTTAAGTTTGGTGATATATTTTTATGAGTATATGTTAAGATTTGATAATATAGAGGCGTGAAACCAGCAGTATCCTAAAGTATATAAATAATAGGCGACATCAGGTTCGTGAATCTATGTTTACCAGAATTCATACTGTACTCTGCATTCTTCTGCAGAATAGATGCGTGGACTCGCTTCCTTAGCCTCAACAAACAAACTGCTGTCGATCAGCCTTGTCACTAATGTCCCTGCTTCAAATGTGTAATTGTTTTAGAATGGCGATGACAACTCAAATAAAGCTCTTAGGACCGTAAGGAGTACAGAAAAACGAGAGTATGTTGTTGAAAGAATCGTTGCAAAACGTTTTAACCCTAAGAGAAAGACGTGGGAGTATCAGATAAAATGGGAAAACTTTTCAAGGTTTGTAATTTTTTGTATTGCATTGTGATCGGTAAGTAAACTGTAAATTTGTTCTGTTTTAGTGAGGAAAACACTTGGGAACCAATTTCAAACCTTAATCATTGCAAGCAAATGGTGGAAGAATTTGAGGAACAGTTGAAAAAATTAAAGGCTGAAAAAGCAAAACAGCAAGCAGCAGGAATTTTGCCGAAAGGCCGTGGACGGCCTATAAAGTCATCACAGATTATTTCAACTCCTAGCTCATCTTCTTTCAGCAGTGATTCTACACCCGGGTAAGTTTCAATAATTCTGTGCATCAAATTATTGTTAAAATTAAAAACGTTAATTTTGCTTTGGATACTTTTGCATCATTCTTAATATTCTAACAATATTGAATTTGTGTTTTTACAGCCGTCCCCAGAGGACAAGTAAACAAAAAGCCGTCAATCAAGTCAAAGCCTGGTGCGGCAACATTTCAGATGCTGACGAAGGTAGCACAAAAAGATCATTTGAAGATGTTGACAGTGACGACTCTTTTGAGAAAAAGATGAAATACGAAGATTACTCGGACGACTCTGATATTGAAATCAAGCCTAAATTACCCATGAGAAAACTAGCACCCAAACCACCAACTATGCATATGATTAAAAATGGAGTTGGAAGGGTGCATCCTTTGCCGCAAAACGTACTAATACCCGATGCAAACGGAGTGGTCAGAATAAATCAGAAACAACTACCATCCCTGAGCACCGGTGTTTATATTATGTCGAAGACCGCAGGTATTATAAAATTGGACTCGACCACATCCAAAGTGGCTACAAGTGGTGGACAAACTATAGTTAAAGTAGCACCAAAGATAGGTCAAACACAGATAAAAATTGTCAAAAAAGATGGTGCAACAACTACAACCAAACAAATAATCCAAATGACATCTAATAAGCCCACAAATGTACCTACAAAGATTTATAAACCTGTAATAACAAAAGTAAAAAAATCTCCAGAAATTGTACCAAAGCCTGCACCTACTAAAATTACTATCAAACCAAAAGAAGAAGTAAAGAAACCAGAACTTCCCCCTATAGATGATGAATCCGATGATGGTTTAGAAGAATTGCCTTTCCCTGATGATTTGCCTCTACCCGAACCCGATAGCCCTCCCAGAGATTTTGTATTAGATCCTTTTACAGGAAAAATAGCTGGACAAGAATATCCTGAACCGGAACCTGAAGACACAAAACCTGATATTGAAATTGAAGAAACTTCTCTAGAAAACATAGTAAAACTTGCCGCAGCTGAGATTACCGAAGATGACCTTAAGAGTGATCCTGTAGAAACACCCATGGAGACAGATGATATCGATACACAAGAGGACGAGGAGAGCCCCATTGTTAAAAAGACTGAATTAAATACATCTGTTACAAGATCGCCTGCAACTACGCCAATGAAAGTTACAATGACGCCCACATTGGTGAGGAGAGAACCAGCATCAATACTTAACAAAGTTTTGAGTAGCTCGACTATACTTAGAAAAAGTTTGATGAATACTGCGCCGCAGCCTAAAATGCAGCAAAGGGTTTTGAACAAATCAATCACCTCAAGAAGTCATCATAATGTTGGTTCAATAGTGAAAACGTTCTCTCATAGCACTGGTTTCATTCGAACCAGGCCGATGGCTCCCAGGCCTAAATTTAACATCGCTAGTCCAAACATTATCAAATCTCAACATGAGATATCGCCAAGGAATGTGTACTCAAAGTCGACTATGCCAACTGTGACTAGGAAAATTGGCAACACAACAATAAGAAGTACGAGCATGGGTATGATGAGTCAGAGGCAACCAACAAGGATTGTACAAACCAGCACGAATGTTCACAAGGTATCCCCCAGGAAGGAGTCCCTTCTGATTCGTAGTCAGGTGATCGAGAAAAGTGTTACGCCTACCAAACCAAAGACCGTCATCAGCATGCCATCTTTAATAGGTAAGATTACATGTAAGTTGAAATACCACACCTTTTAATATATTTATATTTACTGATTTGCTTACAAACAGAGCTCTCTGTCTTGACCGTACTAGTATTCAGTACGAGAGCTATGAAAAGTTTAGGCGAGAATTATGTAGTTGCTATATCATCTTTCGGATGGGATGTAAAACAGTTGATCTATCGTCTGTTAGATATTAAGCAAGCTATACCCTTTGACGAAAAGGTTCTGTAGAATTTTCAGATTGGGGGTAGCCCGTTTCCTGGCATTGGTTATTGACCTTAGTAGAGGAAATAGGACATTAAATAAATAAATAATAAAAAAAGAACAATAAATAAAACCCAAGGGAGTGTTTAAGAATAATATAATATTACGTGACAAATTAAGAGGTTTCAACGATGTAGGTAAATCAATTGATTTAAAAGAGCTATTATAAAAGTAGGTAATTTAAGAAATGAAACAATTTGCCAAACTATATAAAACCAGAAGGCACGAATACTGGTGTCCAATTAAGTTTCTTTAGTAGGATCAATATTTATTGAACTTAATTCTGGGAATCACGCCAAATTCTAAAAAATAAATAGAAATAAGAAAATTGCCAAAATATGTCAAGATAAAAGTGTAGTATCAAAGACAAACCTCAACAGTTTGCCCCAGAAAACCACTGTGTATAGTTCTAAATGAATATAAATACAATATTGTTATCTAAAATTCGTATCAGTGGTTTTCTAGTATTTTACACTAGAAAATATAACAAAATGTATATTATATAATATATAGATATATATATTTATATGATATGTAAAAAACAATTATAAAACAATAACTTATCTTAACAGAACGTTTCGAACCAAAGTCTAAGTCCTTTTTCAACTGTGATTACAAAAAATGGACTTGTCAAAAAAGATCACTTTGGATCAAAGAGGACATTGTGTTTAACTTTAATTTTGGCTTATGAATTAGGAAAGTATATTTTTTTCAAAATCATCGGCGATGATTCTAGTAATTAATTAATTATTTAATATAATTAACGACTAATTTGTGTTTATTTAAATTTTAAATTAAAACAAATTAATATATGTATATTTAAATATAATTAATAA
Organism: Rhagium mordax; assembly: GCA_963680705.1. NCBI lineage: Eukaryota > Metazoa > Arthropoda > Insecta > Coleoptera > Cerambycidae > Rhagium > Rhagium mordax. Next base: position 21,885,614 of record OY796661.1, on the reverse strand, counting down.
CAATTATTTTTATTTAATTGAAACAATTCATGCGCAGTGTGCACTTTAATTTTTTCCTCTGTCAAATAAAATTCGAATATATTTTTCTCATAATTATTGTAGGCGATGATGACTCTTCCTTATCGCCAGTGTCCGAGGCAACAAAGTCCCCTACTCTGCCCGTCATTACCCATATCCCAAGCATCGAAGAACCAGAGGTGGTAACACCAGTGGTTGAACCAGAGGCTCCAGAAGAAACAGCTCCTATTGCATCTACAGAAGCTTCCACAAACTCACTAACAACAGACATTTCATCCTTTACTTTAGCTGATAATGAGAACCCAATTTTTATAACGGGAGATGATGGCACAGTATACCAAGTGGCTGGTCAGAATGAACATGGTCAAACTATTTTACTAACGCAAGGCACCGACGGGCAACAACAATGCCTGCTGGTTACTAATGAGGTGGCAGAGGCCATGGAAACGTCAGTGGAAGAAACTCAATCGGAAATTTCTATGCCGGAAATTAATGCAAGTGTTACGGAGCCTTTGTCAGTCAAAACAGATGGTGACAGTTCAGATCAGGTAGTGGCTCAAGTAGTGAGAGCCGAACCTCCCAGTCCAGGTAAGTGAACTATCCATCAAAACATTTTTTTTTTAAGTAAAAGCAGTGCATGTTCTCATATAAAGGTGGTAGTGATGTAAAATAGCATGCTATTTATTTTTGGGTGATATATATCAGATATATATCATTTGATATATATCAAATGATTTTGCTAAAATCAAACTCTATTATAATTAGTTTTTATGTATTGTTTACGTCTTCCTTGTTAATTTGACACCAAATACATATATAATATTTGTATTTCTGAAGAAGTTAATAACCAATATCTACGTTTTTTGTTATGTATTATTTTTTTATTATTTTTGATCTACTAATCCTATTAATGTAGGTAATTCAAAATTTAATGTTTTTTTTTTAATTCAATGCCTATTGCTTATTTATTTTGTTAAATAAAATAATGTAGGTCCTCAAATTATTTTAATATAAAGGGAGCGTCTACTTAACCGCCGATTTCACGATACGCAATCGCTACGCTTGCGCCACTCTTATTAAACGATTGACTTTGATGCTGAAGATTTTTTCCCCTAAATACGTTTTTGTTTTTATTATTTTAAAAAAGGAACATCTTTCACCATATTGTCACACTAAACCTAACCGATATATTTAATATTTAATTTAAAAGAAAAAAAACATGTGGGTCCTGAACTTGGGACCTCTCGCATGCCAATGCTGTACAGCTCCGATAGACTGTCGTATGAACTTGAAAAACATGTTAGGATCACTTTATGATAATCGGTAAATAAGAACGGCGCCAGCCTATCGAAAAATTTAAATTTACTGACAATTGGCACCGAAATGTTAGGTTAAGTTTGCTCATCTGCTTAAATTAGGGGGGGAGTGATATATATCAGCTATTAACGTTTATATCATAGCAGATATATATCATTTTGATATTTATCTTCACTCACATCACTAAAAGGTGGGATAATCTCTGTATAGATAGAGTAAAGTAAAAGGTAAAATTTGAAAGTGTGTAGATATTTAAAAATCAACAGGGTGATTTAGAATTATGGTGCAAAATTGAAAAATATAATCACATTTTATAGAGTTTTGGTTAGTTTCGATTTTTTAGGACCGTACAGAACTTCAAATATAAGGTTTGTTCCAACACAGCAGTCGGACGAGTTTGAAACCGTCAGAAATATTCGCCCAGTTCCGTATTAATGGCAGTGAGCTATCATATAAAAGGCAACTGGGAAAATATTCTGACAGGTTTCAAACTAGTCCAACTGCTGTCTTGGAACAAACCTATAGTACTTAACCGATATAATTTAAATAAATTTTATGTTACAGACATAGAATCTAAATCAGCCATATGTTGTGATTTTTTTCTAGGTGGTACCCATAAAGTAGTAGTCATGTTACCTGATGGTAATTTAATGGTAACCCAAGTATCCCCAGAGGAATATGCCAGTTTGGAATTGGAATAGGAGTCGCGGTTCCAAAACGGTTTTTTCATATACAAAATAATTGTTTTTTAAGTGTACTATATGTTTTTTCATGGACTTTCTTATATTGAAGATATTTTCCTTTAAAATATGTAAAAAATAGCATTTAACTATTTATTTAGCGATAGTTTTTTTTTTTAATAACGGACATATTATGCAATGTTGAGTTTCATTGACAAATTAAAAGTATATTGTGCTAAATTGTAAAAATAAGGAGTTGTATTATACTTAATTACGGTTATTATTAATTCAGTTGTAAATATTTGTATTTATCTATGTGTTAGATAAGTGATTGTCAGAAAATACATTTTTTTAGTATTTATATTGATTGCTTTATTTTATTGTCAGGTGTGCCTAATTTGTTTATTTGTGCCAGTATCATGTTAATTTGTCATCACCCACTGGGTTTATGAAGGTTTATATTAGGCGGGACCTAAAATGCTCTAGCTAGGATAGGAAAACAATGGACCACATTAGTGTGACGTCACATAATTATGCAACCGTACGTACTACTATCATGACAGACGGATATTTAAAATAAAGTTTACACTGCTGCTAACTTCGTTATACTTCTGAGTTGTTACAGCTGTCGTTAGTGTCAGTGTCGCGGACACAAATTATATAACCTCTTACTTTCGTGTCAATAATACAATAAAAATCAATTAAACCTATTTAAAAAATACAGAATATTAAAGAAAGCACAGGTAGGTATTTAAGCATTATTTTGTCTTTACAATTTACATACCCATATTTAAGAAACGATAATCAAACTAACATACACATTATTGCTTTACCTCTTTTATTTTAATTTGGAATCCTTTGGGAAACTAAACATTTTACATCCAGTTTTATTGATATGATCACACTCAGGTGCAAAGCACAAACCCACATTTGAAATTAAGCACAAAAACGAGTTTATTAGAAAAAGTAGTAGAATAGATTTGAAACTGGGAGAAAACTTAAGTTAAACGTCAAGTTCATTGTCAAAATGAACGAAAATGAATTAAGTGTTTGAAGTTAGCTGCAAACTCATAATTTGGATTTTTGCATTCTTTATTCCTATTGGAGGAAGTTTCCGCCGCTTTACATATTAATTTATAAAACTAAAATGAAGTTTTTATAAATCATACGTGGATACATATATTTTAACATATTTCTTAAATGTGAAATAGGTGTTGGAAGTCCTTAAATAATCTTTCAACATACAGAAATACTATAAAATTCCCGACAATGTTTTAGTACTATACAGGGTGATTCAGAATTATGGTGCAAAAAAGTAATCACAGATAGAGGTCTTAAAATAAAGAGACACGTGTATCTTCGTTTTCGTCAATTTCGATTTTTAAAGCCCGTACGGGCCCATAAGTGGGACGTTAGGAAAACAGTTATTTTGAGATATCTCGATAAGTACTTGATCGATTTCAAAGAAATTTGGAGGGTAGTCTCAAAATAACCTTTTCAATAGAACCCTTAAAATATTTTTAGACCTGCCGCAAGGGGGCGCTACATAGAGTCACTACATCGCAGTTTTTCGCTTCTATTTTTTTTATACAATTATCTTTTATGTTTTTCTTTTTTTATTCTGATGCAGAATTCATTTTTACACAAAAAATGTCCTCTTGTCTATTTTTCATATCATGTACCCATTTCGAGAAAAATGCGAAAAACTGTTTCAATGATCTAACTTACAATACTGCGAAACTACAAATTATCACAATTGCCATGGATATAATTGAACAAATTAAAACATTAACAATGACATTTTGACGTTTACTATTTTTATTTGCCAGTTAGATTGTTGTGCTGTGAGTTATTTAATAAAAAATTTTCCCACCCTTATTTACCATTATAATGGCTGAGCGTTTTACGTTTCCTGAAACATTGAAACAGTTTTTCGCATTTTTCTCGAAATGGGTGCATGATATGAAAAATAGACAAGAGGATATTTTTTGTGTAAAAATGAATTCTGCATCAGAATAAAAAAAGGAAAACATAAAAGATAATTGTATAAAAAAAATAGAAGCGAAAAACTGCGATATAGTGACTCTATGTAGCGCCCCCTTGCGGCAGGTCTAAAAATATTTTAAGGGTTCTATTGAAAAGGTTATTTTGAGACTACCATCCAATTTTCATTGAAATCGATCAAGTACTTATCGAGATATCTCAAAATAACTGTTCTCCTAACGTCCCATTTATGGGCCCGTACGGGCCTTAAAAATCGAAATTGACCAAAACGAAAATACACGTGTCTCTTTATTTTAAGAACTCTATCTGTAATTACTTTTTTGCACCATAATTCTGAATCACCCTGTATATTATAGTCCTTATGGACAACGCAATACGGGTCAAATTCCAATATCACAGTTTCGGCCGTAAACTTGTATGCCACTAGAAGTGGGGGTCGTGACGTCACAACTAATGTAGTCCATTGGCAATTAAAATATTCTACATATCGCAGGACTCTGTTTACGCGTTAAAAGGACTATATATAGTTAAGGCACTTTATTAAAATTTAACTACATATTACAATAGGAAATAACCCAACAGACAGCCACTTGAAATATAGTTCAAATCACGAAAGAAGACCCTTACGTCATCATTATAATTCGTAAGAATCAAATCAGTACTGCGTAAGTTATCAACGTCAGTCGGAGATATTAACAGTCACATATAATGGACTCCCGTTCCCTGTCTCTCTCGTTTTACTATTTTGTAAACAAAGAACGCTTGAAGGGTACGTTGAAGATTAGAAATTAATTTGTGACGTAACGGTCATCTCGTGATTTGAAGTATATGAATACTTTTTTCCAACTCCACCGTAAACATTTCAAGAAAGCCCCTAAGAAATGACATCTGTTGATATTTTAATAATTTTAATGTCAAAAGTAGTGTCCTGATGCTTATTATTCACTGCTCAAAGTGTGTATAGTTGCTAAGCTAAAAGTAACTGAACCGAGGTGTGGTTGCTCGTATTGAAGTGAATTCTGAATTATCTATTTTATCCTTTTTTATTTTTAATCCCTTTTTTATAATTAAGGTGTGAAAATATAGAAATAACGAGCAAATTGGATTTTAACACTAGAATCACGAAAAAGAATAAATATAAAATATGTACAGGGTTAGTTTTATTAATGTAAACCCCCATTTTTATTTTTATCTTTGACCGATTCCAAAAGTTTAAAAACCGACCTTACACGGTTTTTGATGTAGATTCCACTCCTGCTAACGAATTGGCAGTAGCGTTTTAAATATACAGGGTACGCAAAAAAGTTAAGTTTTTTTAAATGGAACACCCTGTATATTTTGACAAATTTGAATTCCTCCAATCATTCTGATTACAAATATATACACATATTGTATTATTAATTACGTAACATTTTCAACATTAACTTTGGTACATTTCAAATAACACGTTTAATAAAATTCGAACGGAGTCCAGATCTTAATCCATTTGATCATTTTCTTTGGGGAACGCTCAAAGCAAAAATTTACAGTGAACCAGTGAAAAATTTTAAACAATAAAAAAATCAAATTGTAAAAAATTTGTTCAAATTTTATTAAACGTGAGTTGAAATGTATCGAAGTTAATGGTGGTTGGTTATGTTGAAAATGTTATATAATTTGTTTTAATAATTCATATATTTTGTTTTGTTTTTGATTTATTCCATTTATTAATTTATTATACGAGTTTATAAAATAACGCTTTTATTTCAACGTATCCATAATAAAGTGAAAATAACTCAAAAACCAGTAAAGCGATTATACAATAGGTGTATATATTTGTAATCAGAATGATTGGAGGAATTCAAATTTGTCAAAATATACAGGGTATTCCATTTAAAAAAACTTAAACTTTTTTGCGTACCCTGTATATTTAAAACGCTACTGCCAATTCGTTAGCAGGAGTGGAATCTACAAAAAAAACCGTGTAAGGCCAGTTTTAAAATTTTTGGAATCGGTCAAAGATAAAAATAAAAATGGAGGGTTATATTAATAAAACTAACCCTGTACTTCCTCTAAAATTAGCAAAGATCATGTTTCACTTAAATCTGAACGTTATGAGACCCTTTTAGATAAGAATGAGAGATCCGTTTTTAATATACGTGTATAACGCATTTTCATCTTTGCGTACTACATGAGAAAACAGCAATAGCTCAAACGTGTACATTCGAGTAAGGAACATGGGCACATATCTGCTAGCCTGTGGCCGTCGCGCATCTGTTAGGTAGATAACGGCCGCATTTGCATCCCGCAGAACGCTTCCCTATATAGCGTTTTGAAATGAAAGCACGGTATATACTGGTAATAGTGCAATAATCGAGAACATACAATGTTGCCAAGTGTATGAATCTTGGTTCTTATTAAATCAGATGGAAGTAGCTATGGGGTATGGAGTAACAGTGCATCTTGTTGGTTACATTTGCTTCGACTTCGCCAAAATAGTTGAGTACAATATTACAAACATAATCAGATAAATTGGGTTACTATATTTTCAAGGAAGAGCGAGAAATTAAAAATATATAAATGGTAATATAATTTTTTGAATTACAGAATTACATTAAAACTACAATTCTATAATACTGCCTCTATAGGAGCATATGGCTGGTCAGTGGTTAAACAAACATCAAAAATCTTTCGTAGTTAATTTTTTATGAACGAACCAATATTATTTCTGACTATTCAGAATATGGTTTCTTACTATCAAACTTAAATATACACTTCGCACAAAAATTATGGAATATCTAAAAAAAGAGGTCAACTTTATGTACTCATATTTTCATCAATATTTAAGCAATTTTGGTAAATTTTTATATGCGGATTATTCATTTCTTCTACAATTTAGTACCGCAAGCGTTGTTATACAGGTGCACTCAAAAAGTATTAGGACATGTAAATTGTAATCACTAAAATTTTAATTTTATTTGTAGCAATTAGGGGGCTATGAAAATATCTTTTATAAGTGTTACAATGAAGGTCTTTTCTACTGTACTCACTGCGCAGAAACAAGTTTAATAACTCATATCCTAAATATTTATACAACAACAAAAAACAATCAGTAACAAAGACAAGAATAATTATATTAAATAAATTAAAAATTAAACTAATACAAGATTAATAACAGATATTACCGGTTTGGCATAGGTTAAAATTAAATTGCAAATTAACATTTGTACAATATCTTGCCAGACCTCCGATAAAACTAATCTTAGCCGAGCCAAAGTTAGTAGTGGATTAACTGCCGAGCGAATCTCTCTTCCCATATGGTCCCATAAATGTTCTATGGGGTTAAGGTCTGGGCTTCTGGATAGTCAAATTTGTTACAAAATATCCCACCTCAAATCGTTATTATTTTTTGTCTGAGTAGTAGTAGTAGTTTGGCAGAAACTGGGATTACTGTAATGAACTGACCAGCTAGAAGCTCAGACCTTCACCCAATTAAGCATTTATGAGATCATATGGGAAGAGAGGTTTGTGCGGCACTTAATTCACCACAAACTTTGGCTCGGCTAAGATTAGTTTTATTGGAGGTCTGGTAAAATATTGATCAAATGTTAATTTGCAATTTAATTTTAAGGATGTCAAACTGTGATAAATACCCGTTATTAACCTTGTATTAGTTTAATTTATTAAATGTAATTATTTCAGTTTTTGTTACCGATTGTTTTTTGCTGTTGAATACAATTTTTCGGATATGAGTTATTGAAATTTCTTTCTAGCAGTGAATACAGTAGAAAAGACTGTAATTGTAACACTTATAAAAGATATTTTCATAGCCCCTTAATTTCTAGATGAAATTAAAATTTTAGTGATTTTACATGGCCTAATATTTTTTGGGTTTTCCTGTATAACAACACTTGCGGCTTAACTGAATCTGCGGTACTAACTAAAATTTACTGAAATTGCTTAAATATTGACGAAAATATGAACACGTAAAGTTGATCTATTTTTGTACATATTTCATAATTTTTGTGCGAAGTGTAGAGTCCGGCCGCTATAATAACAAGCCAGGGGCGTTGCAACGGCTGCGCTTGCTTTGGCAATACCATGCTTCTACAAAGTAAATAGTGACTTCCATTTATCAAATTCAACGCTGCGAATAACAGATTTTAAAAATATTATGATGATACGCTTATGCTAGAGCGCGGGACTTCGATGGACGACCGCGAAGATATTCTTTGATGACGTAGGTGGCTTGTTCTTATAGCGGCCGGAGTCTACTTACTAAGTATTAAAAATAAAAAAATTATATAAAAATTTGTGTACGTAAGTCACAAAAACGGGTCTATTACTTATTTTCTTCTGTAAAACTTTTTATGCACATTTTCAGATACAAGTAAGTCTTTCTGACATTGAGCACGAAATTTTTCAAGGACATTGAAAAAAGAATTCAAAAACGATATGATGTAAAATCAGGTGCATATATTTAATTTAAAGCAAGCATATAAAAAAATTAGATGATTACATATTTTTCTATTATTAATAAATATTAAAATAATCAATAATTATAACAATATAATAAATAGACATAAACCACCTTGACCATATTATTTTTTCTTTAAAGCTTTGATCCTAGCGTCGAGGCTAACAACCGTCGAATTAATCTCATTCAGATTCATAGCAAAACTTTGTTGGACGCCTTGTAGAAGTGTTTTATTATTTTCCACATTTCCAGAAATTTCCGACTGCATTACTTCTATTTGAGTCAAGGTTTTCGTGAAGTCGGTAGCTAAAATGGGAAAAAAATGATTTGGCACATTTACTGGTTTATATTTGTTTTATCTTAAATTAAAAATAAATTCAAATGATCTTTAAATACTTTTGGAATCAGTATCGTTATTCAGACCCAGAGAAAAGTACAAATTATTTGTATCACCACATTCCAAACATGTCCGTGTATTACCACTAGGAATTATTAGCTTAGTTATAAATCACGTTTTGTTATAATTGAAAATTTTTTAATTTTTAAAAAACTGCTAAACTTAAACCCAATACCTTTGTTGTGCAATGCCTCTAGAGATTTAAGCCTGTCAATTGTTTGAGGAATTAATTTCGTTACATTTTCATTATTTTTCACCAACTCGTATAATTCCAAGATCTAAAATACAATTCATAATTAAGTATGTGGAATTTAATTTTCGGTCATCATACCATTTTGTCCTTTTCTTCACTTTGCTGCAAAGTTTTCTTTTTCTCTGTAATGCTGTCGAGTTTTTGGGCAAGAGCTCCAAGTCTGCCTTCAATATGATCTAACTGTGAAGAATCCAGTAAACTAGCTGTTGCACTAAGGTGTTCTGCCGCCTCCAGTAGACTTCCTGATGTAATAGTTTTTAATAAAAATGTATTATCTAATATATAATATTACCTTTTGATGTAACAGTGGATAGTCTCGACAGTTTATCAGAAGAAGCTCCGAGGATAGACTCCAGGCGATGCAGCCTAGATTCTAATTCAGCTAACCTGGTGGTACGTGATAAATTGGCTTGGTCGGGATTATAATTAAACTGGTACACTAAACCAGACCCATCAAATTCTGTTTGAGATTCAGGTTTCTCATTAATACTAGCTTTGTACTGTTCTATCTGAGTCAGCAACTTTCTAAGGAAAATTTTTGTTAGTAAAATGACAAACAAAAACATTTTAAAAGGATCTAGCGTGTTTGTATGAACCAATGAAATTTTGATTTTAGCGAACTTCTATGTTAAAAATCGTTAAATTTTGACTCACTTAACCTGAGTCCCCTGGGGATCAGAGATTTTGGAAATAATTTCCTCGCCGAGCGTTTCTTCAAGTTTCAAATCTGCCAAGGTCTGAAGCGAGTGTTCTACTTGTTGAGAAGAAACTAAACAGTTTACGTCTTCCTCCTTTTTATTTTTCTTTATGTCATTAATGACCTCTAGCAGCTCTCTCATTTCGCACTGCAGACGTTGATATTTCTGAATAGGAGTTTCCTTTTCATCCGTTCCAACCAATTCCCAGTCACCACTTCTAGCGTCGTATCCTGTGCGTATTTTTTGACTTATTCTTGAAGAAAAATCAACGTTAGCAGCATTTAAAAATTTGCCCTTGAACTTATTATATGCATCACCGACTGAAATATGAATGCGTTCAATAGGTTCATTTTCTTCTTCATAGAAATCAGTAGATTGCTCTGATTCTGGTAAATCATTTGCTTCATAAACATCAGGTTCATCATGTGCCTAAAAACAAAACAAAAAGAAACATTCGTAAACGTCTAAATTGACGATAAAGATCTGTGCCGATTTTTTATTAAGTGAATAGGTACTTACAATCCCTGGTAAGTCTGCATATTTTGGATCAGCCATTTTGATGTAAATGCGAAAATATAACAGTAAAATTTATATCTTAGCTGGGCTGGGTGTTATTCTCAGACGGATTGTGGATTTGACAATTTGACGGTCTAACGGAACTTCGACAACACGGGAAACGTCAATTTTCTGTCAAATGTCGAAATTCGATGAAACGTGCAAATTTGCGCAGGCTCAGATAATAACGTGTATTTTGGGTTGCGACCATTTTGGATCAATATTGAATATTGATCCAAAATGGTCGCAACCCAAAATACAAATATTCAGTCAGTTCCATGTATCGCTGGTTCCATTATAGTAGAGTCCACGGCCACACCAAAACCACAGAAATTGTTATTAATTCTGTGCCAAAACCCTCTAGAATAGAAATGATTTCTGTTTGCACTTCGAGGTTAAAAGCTAAAACCTATTTCAAATGATTCGTTACCTTCTGGAACATCAAAATCCGATGGTCGTCAAAATGTCGTCCTGTACACGGCTGTAGGGGATGAAATGTGAAAAACACCCTAAACATTTTTTTTTCGCCATTTTAATCTACAAAACACGAGGATTACTTTGGTTAAAGCAAAATATGCTTTAGGATAAGGCAAATATTATAAAAAAAATATTAAACAATTCGGAAAGCACGGAGTTAAATGGGCGACGTCTATGTTTATCGTACGCTGGTGAAAAGTGTCTTATTGCACAGGCAATGTTTTCGCTTAACACCGCACTAGCTACTTTATTCTCATTATGATCAAAAAACACCCTTGGTAAATGTTGAGATAACGGAATCTCCGATTTTCGGAATTTTTTTGCTTTTAACATACGTAGTTTTGTCTCCTGAACAATAAATTCTAAAAAAAAATCGCCGCTCGTCAACAGTTTTGGAGATATTTAGCCCCAAAGACTCTGAAAGTCGTATTTCTCCACTGCCATAATCACTTATTTTCACCAAATTTTTCATTTTATGGTTATGAACACCTCTAATACAGACTTATTTAAACACTTTTAAATAGTTTCAACACATTTATTCCAATCAATAACTATTTTTTGAACCTTCTTATAAAAGCCATGAAAACATAACCTAAAATTTCAAACAACACTAAGATCATTCGAGGTTATGATAGTGCCGTAAGATCTAGGGTACGGTATACTGCACCCGCCCGGGGGCGGGCGGGTGCAGTATCTTTTTATGTTAAAGAAGGAACATTAGTTTATGCATAACATAGATTCCGCGCCACTATCGTAATGTTTTTAGGTTATGTTTTCATGGCGTTTATAAGAAGGTTCAAAAAATAGTTATTGATTGGAATAAGTTGAAATTATTTAAAAGTGTTTAAATAAGTCTGTATTAGAGGTGTTCATAAAGCATAAAATGAAAAATTTGGTGAAAATAAGTGATTATGGCAGTGGAGAAATACGACTTTCAGAGACTTTGGGGCCAAATATCTCGAAAACTGTTGACGAGCGGCGATTTTTTTTAGAATTTATTGTTCAGGAGACAAAACTACGTATGTTAAAAGCAAAAAAATTCCGAAAATCGGAGATTCCGTTATCTCAACATTTACCACACCCTTTAATAACGTTGTAGACTGGAATTTCAGGATGCTAAGGCACTTTTTACTTTTTTGATATGACCCCTCCCCAATTTTTGAATGGGTTTTTTAGGAGCGCCCGCACAAGATTTTTTAAGGTCGACATTCGTTTGTTTTCGTACCAGGAGAGGTCTCTTTAAGGTCCATTATCGTCTGTTTTCGCAGTAAAGACGTGCATTTGACTAACTGTATGAAAAATACGAACTAAACTGTATTAGGTATGTATTTTATTTAAACGAAATATTATTATTTTTTTTAAATCGGCATTAAAGTACCTCAAAATCGTCATTAAAGTGATAGAAATAGTCATTAAAGTAATCTATTATTGTATAATTTTTGTAGTTGGCCGAGGTGACAGATAAACGTAAACATTAATTTTTATTCGAATGTGTCAAAAATGACGTTTTTATTCGAGTGTGTCAAAAAATGACGTTTCTCGGTCAGAAATCAAAGACGAAAGGTAGAACTTTTCTATCTTGAAGTAGCTGAAAAGACTTTTCAGGCCAAGGCCGGAAAAGTGACAGACAAAATAATTTTTGGCTTTTCTGGAATTAAGTCCATCGAAGCTAAATTTGCTAGGTTTCTTACTTCTGGGGGTGTTCCCGAAACAAATTCTTCACTATTCATTTTATTGTATTTATTTTATGTAGTATATTTTCGATTAAATTCGATATTATAAATAAATTGAATTCGATACTAATTTCAAGGAAACTGATATGACAGCAGTTGTGCAGTTGTCATTTATTATATCTGGCCTTAGTTCACAGCCGTCTAGACAAAAAAAAACTTGAAAATTGTATCATTTGCGGGGTAGCAAGTAAATCTTAAGAACATAATATTTTAATTTTCCCTATCATTTTAATATCCATAAGCACATTCAAATAAAAAATCTTGTATGACACGGATGAAAAACTGTTTTTCGTCCTCATGACATAAACTACTATTCTCGGTCAGAAAACAAAAACGAAAGGTAGCACTTTTCTAGCTACTTACTTCAAGTCAACGACCTGAAAAGACTTTTCCGGCCCAGGCCTGAAAAGTGACAGACAAAAAGATTGAGCGTTTTTAGTTATACCTACTTTTTAAAATGCTGGCCCTTTTTATCTACTGTAAAATGGTAATGCACATGTAAATAAAACTTTTATTGTATTTATTTTATGTAGTATATTTTCGATTAAATTCGATATTATAAAATACTATAAATAATTGAATTCGATACTAATTTCAAGCAAACTGATATGACAGCAGTTGTGCAGTTGTTATTTATTATATCTGGCCTTAGTTCACAGCCGTCTGTTACAACAAAATTGTATCATGTGCGGGGTAGCAAGTAAATCTTAAGAACATAATATTTTAATTTTCCCGATTATTTTAATTTGCACATTCGAATAAAAAATATTGTATGACACACAGACGAAAAACTGTCCGATCGTCCTTATGACATAAACTACTATTTTTATTGATTGTGATAATAATTGTGTTGTAACAAAAAGTAAATAAATACCTACAATTTTTTAAATTCAGAATTGTATTATCATTATTATAATTGCTAAAAATAATGGTTTTCTAATAAAAAATTATTCCGACTTGACATTTAAAAATAATTGACATTTCCTAAGGTCACTTAAAATTTTAAATAATTATGACATTTCTTAATGTCACTGAAAATTATTTAAAAAATGGAGTTAATTAATCTTAATTTCATAGTTTTTGGATTTAAAAAAAAATGTAATATGCACCTCGGCATTAAAGTTCCTTTTTATCACTCATGTGGTTTATTTGCCTCGGCCCTACGGGCCTCGGCAACTAAACTCCACATTCATGATAAAAAGATTAACTTTAATGCCTTGATACATAAATAACATGATACAATAAATAAGAGATAAGATATCGCGCAGCTCATGACGTCAGTCGGTGAGCTAGGACGCCATTAAACGCCCGGCTGTCAGGAGTGTCAGGTAGAATTGTCAATTTGTTGCCGACATTTTTGGGTTTAAAAGTTAAGAAATCGTCGAAAATGAGATGTGCTGTATACGATTGTGATGCTGATAATCAATCAAGAGATTCTACGTACGATATAAAGTTTTTTAGTTCCCTGAAATAAAAAAACTGCAGGGTGTATGGAAACGCGGTTTCAGAAAAAATAGTATGTGTATCATCGTAGTAAAAGTGGTAATAGTATATTACGTAATAAGAGTTGTAAATAGCGTAGGATTACGCACGAATGGAAAAATTATGCACGAGACTCGTTAGCGTCGAGTGTGATAATTCCATGAGTGCGTAATTGCTTTACAACTCGAATTATGTACTATACTTTACCTACGACCGTATTTATTGAAAGTTTGTATTTTATTTTTATTATTTATCGCTTATGTCAGTTTTGACAGCGTCAGAAAATTAAGTATTGCGCTTGTCATTTTTAATAATTTTTAGAGAATAAGTTTGTTTGTATTGACCGTTGCTAGGCGGTTGCTAGGAAAACTGTACGAATTGTGCGATTTTTTTACCAAGTTGTGCGATTTTTTTACCGTGCGTAATAGGAATCTTACATTGATCGCAGACGGTGTGTTTTTAAGTACTTACAGTAGTGGTCGTAGGTAAAAGCATATTTCCGAACTCCGTGTTGCTTACGCCTCGATAAGCAATCTGCACGGTCGTCCGGGAATGTATTAAGTTTTTCCTACTAAGCACACAATGTACTATTTAGCATCAATTCTCTTAGTAACTAGAAAATTTTTAGAGAAAGTTTATTTACATTTTTTACCTTAATTATTAACGTTTTTATATTTTTTTAACTTCCTACATATTAAAGGTAACATTTGACGTCAAAACTGGTTTTTCTTAGTATACTTAACTTTCGACCAGAAACAATTATTGAGAAATTAATTATAAATAAGTTTTCTATTATGCTGCATACTGTCTGGCGATCGCACTGTATTTTTACGTAAAAACATTCTTCAAAATTCTTAAATATCAAATATATTGACTGTATATATGGTTAATTTATCCTTTTTTACATTTGACTTGCCATTTTTGTAATTTAGAAAACTTCGAATAACAAGAACCACAAAATTATTAATTTGTAGGGCCAGACATTTTGAACAATTACAAATCGAAATACATGCCTACGAAAATATAAATTGGGAGTTAATTTCGTATTATTATACTTATATTCACGTATAATATAGAAATATCTGCATAAAATTAATCAAATGTAATAATCAGTGTTATCCTCTGGGCTCTAATAAATTTCATCTAAAATGTAATAATTTAAATAGCCGTCATTAACTTAGTATTACACTATAAGCAGTGAACCCATATTATGAATAAAAGCCATAAAACAGAGTTCCTAACTAACAAAATTTGATATTAAATTTGAAACCGCGACATAGATTTTAAAAATTTCTCACTGTGTGACGTCATGCGCAAACCGGACGAAATTTGAACGCTTTGATATCATATCTTGTGTAGTTGTATCCCAGTAAGAACGAAACATCAAACCAATGTTTATTAACGTTGTAAACAAGTGATATTTATAATGTTTCTTTATTACGTAATTTTTATCGTAACTGAAACATGTTCCTCATAACATTCTGCAATGCCTATATGTATTATTTATTTATTAAACGTTAATTTAATGTTGGCAATTATATAAGAAAAATATTCATATCATGTTTGGTTTTAATTAATAGTACATTTATTGAACGTTTTTATTTTTAGCGTAAAATTATTGTAATTTTAATGTTTTTCAGTAATGTATATGTTTTAACCAGATATGACATTATAATTGCACAATAAAATAACATATAAATCAAATTAATTTTAACATTTATATTTATAATTGTTAAATTCACGTAAAATGAGCGTTATCATTATGTTAAATTATTGTTAATACCATTATTATTATAATATGTTTTTTCTTCATAAACTCGATTGCATTCATGTTGATGTTCAGAATAAAATAATAACATTTCTATAACGAATCCATAAAATGACGCGGCGTGGAGCGTGGGTACAGCCACGGCCGTCATTTTTGTTTTGTGGTGTAATAAGGGAGTATGGGACTGTTGTGTCGAATGTGTCGTTTCGTGTTGTGAATATGATGGACTTTACAAAAAAAAGGTAGGTACCTAAGCCCTATATATGTTTTGTGCTTAAGCCTTTGCATTTAACACAATTTACTCATGATGTGTCAAAGAAGTAAATAAGTACACCATTTAGAGAGGCACCTCAGATTTGAAGATGTTTTAACTCTAGAACGGCAATCACACTTGATTCCTTTAAAAACATTCAATAATAAAATATAAAATGTTATTGTCTTTTCAGTACTTACCTATTCAGTTTGACAGTGAGGAAGAGCATTCAATTTCAGTCATTCCTACTAACTCAACCGGAAAAGTAGGTGGAAAGTTACTGGTCGACAGGTGTAAAAAATATTAGGACACATTTTGTTAAAATGACGGAACCATTACCTGAATCCCTGAATGGTCGATACATAAATGTGACATATTTACTCACTTTGTAAGTAAAAACTACCAATTTTGGTATTAAATACATTTAAATGTTTTACTAGGTATATGCAATTATTCTAAATATTTCAGCATCCCATGAAATGGCACTGCAAGAGGAGAAACAAGCAGTGGCTTCCTCTGGATCCGAAAAGGAAACAGACGAAACAGTAAAACGAGCAGTTGGAAAAAGGACAATAAAGCCATAAAGGTAGAATTCATTTACTCAGGGCTCAGTTCTGATGAACACATTAATATTAGGTAGGTATTTAACTTGTTTTAGGAGCTGTGAACACAAACTATTCATGCTTAACGGATAAAGAATATATGAACTGGCAGTCATGGACTTGCTGAGATTTGCCAACCAAAGAAAGCCAAAGCCAAAATAGAAGAATCATCATTGAAAGGTAGTGTTAATGTCTTAACTAAAAATTATAACATAACAACTTTATTCTTATGATTGTTTCTATATCTAGTGTTGCTTTATTTAAATGTACCTTCCACTCAAATTTTACAAACCAACTAGTTATATATAATGCATAGGTAAATGAAAACATTATGGCAAGTTCTTAAGGCCAAATTTAGCAAAAATACTCTATACTCTACCGTGTCACTTATGATAATAATTGGTAATTAACTTTTTTCTTTTGTTTCAGGATTATGCTACCGAAGGAGTAACGTACGATGTGATAGAATATATTATATTTTATATAGCATATTTTTCTGTTAAATAGTTTTAGAAACAGTAATATATAATTTTATTTTATTTCCAAATTGCCTAAATTATTCTTCTTAATTCAGTACATATTTTCTAGTCATGGCGTGGTGTTGTGATGCTCTGTGCTACAATGGGTGGATATCAGTCCCTTGGAGGTATAATTAACCAATTATATTGTCCTGAAGAGAAGGGTTGGAACCTTTGGTGTAATAACATCCTCTGCTGTAGTTTTCACAGATACCAAAACGCTATAATATACTCAATGTGCGTTTCATCGTCAAAGTTGGCATCGTCTGGTGATAGTTAGAACTTGAGTTTTAATGTTCTCCCGATTATGCAACTTGATTGGCGAAACGCGTGCTTAGTGTAGCGTTTTGGTATTTGTAGAAACTACTTTAGTAGCAGTATTACACCAAAGGTTTCAACCCCCCTCCCTTCAGAATAATTCGACAAACCACATTAGAAAAATATTTACTACAAGTAATATTAATATTTAATTGACATTAAAAAATACCTCGAGATTCATTTTATAAACGTTTTAAAAATCGTACATTACAAAGTTAAAAAAACATTTAAAGTATATACAGGGTGAATCTTAGAGTGGCGGCCATATTTTTGGGGTTAATAGTACTAGTCGTCATGAACATGAATCCGAATTTTTTTTTTTTGTAGGTTGTAAAATGGCCGAGTTATGAATTTTTTAAAAAATTTCGCGATTCATGTATAATTCTTGTAATTCTGGCGCCGCTGGGTAAGCACTTGCTGCATTACGTGTGTCTGGTCGACAGTGTTGCCAAGTGTAGATGATATAAAACCAATCGATTACATTTTACATTTTCACTTTTCATTAATAATCCAGAGATACCCAATCACGAGAGAGAGATAAGGGTACCTAGTGAAAATGAAAAATTAATTAATTCAATTGGATAAACAGGTTTATTGAAATACGCAGGTTTAACTTCCATAATGAAAATTGTAATACAAAACAAAATGAAAAAGCCGGCTGCATAGTCTGCATAATTTTTATGATACAAAATAAAAAAGATTTTAAAAACAGAATTAGTTCCACATTCTACAGGAATTTTACCACCCATCAGCTGTTAGAGTCGCTGAACTGTTTACAAACTATGACACTGACCTAGTTACTTAGCAGGTGCATTAACAAAAAAGGGTGATAAAAAAAAAGGTTCTTCTGAAATGCAAAAGCCTCGCACGGCGGCGTGCCAGTTGTTTTTCTATGTTTTAGTTTTAGTGTTAGTGACCAGTCAGACAGCAGCTAGTGTGGTTGTTTGTGTTTAATAATATGTGGCTGAAGACAGACACAAACTCAGATTCGAGAAACGAATTTTTACAGCGGACCAGTTCGTTAATGCAAATAAACAGAATTAGTTTGAAAAAAGTAATTTATTTGAAATTGAGATGTGACTGTGCACTAAATGAGTAGTGTACATTACTAAGTGGGTACTATTAAGAAACTAGGATTGTTTAAAATGATTTAAATTGTTAACACATAAGGTAGGTATATGAAAGAACATTATTGAGACAAAAAAATATTAACACTTTACAATTGATTGGCAGTGTCTCATTGAGGACCTCCAATAAAGTATCTAATCCCGTGGATATGGAAAAATTAGGGGTCTACGAGGGTGAAACGATTTTTTCTATATCAAACATAAAAAAATTCACACCACGTGCAAATATAATTGTCACGGATTTTCCTTAATAATGATGAGTTGTAGGTGTAAAAATATCTAGAAAACACGATAGAATCGGACAAATTCAGGGTCTACGAGGGTGAAATGATTTTTTCTATCTAAAATATTAAAAAATTCACACCATATTCAAATATAATTGTCACGGATTTTCCTCAATAACGGTTATTTGTAGGTGTCTAAAGATCTAGAAAACACGATAGAATCGGAAAAATTCAGGGTCTACGAGGGTGAAATGATTTTTTCTATCTCAAATATTAAAAAATTCACACCATATTCAAATATAATTGTCACGGATTTTTCTCAATAATGGTTATTTGTAGGTGTCTAAAGATCTAGAAAACACGATAGATTCGGAAAAATTTAGGGTCTACGAGGGTGAAATGATTTTTTCTATCTAAAATATTAAAAAATTCACAGCACGTGCAAATATAATTGTCACGGATTTTCCTTAATAATGATGATTTGTAGGTGTATAAAGATCTAGAAAACACGACAGATTCGGAAAAATTCAGGGTCTACGAGGGTGAAATGATTTTTTCTATCTCAAATATTAAAAAATTCACACCATATTCAAATATAATTGTCACGGATTTTCCTCAATAATGGTGATTTGTAGGTGTCTAAAGATCTAGAAAACATGATAGATTCGGAAAAATTTAGGGTCTACGAGGGTGAAATGATTTTTTCTATCTAAAATATTAAAAAATTCACAGCACGTGCAAATATAATTGTCACGGATTTTCCTTAATAATGATGATTTGTAGGTGTATGAAGATCTAGAAAACACGATAGATTCGGAAAAATTCAGGGTCTACGAGGGTGAAATGATTTTTTCTATCTAAAATATTAAAAAATTCACAGCACGTGCAAATATAATTGTCACGGATTTTCCTTAATAATGATGATTTGTAGGTGTCTAAAGATCTATAAAACTCGATAGAATCGGAAAAATTCAGGGTCTATGAGGGTGAAATGATTTTTTCTATCTAAAATATTAATAAATTCACAGCACGTGCAAATATAATTGTCACGGATTTTCCTTAATAATGATGATTTGTAGGTGTATGAAGATCTAGAAAACACGATAGATTCGGAAAAATTCAGGGTCTACGAGGGTGAAATGATTTTTTCTATCTCAAATATTAAAAAATTCACACCATATGCAAATATAATTGTCACGGATTTTCCTTAATAATGATGATTTGTAGGTGTATGAAGATCTAGAAAACACGATAGATTCGGAAAAATTCAGGGTCTACGAGGGTGAAATGATTTTTTCTATCTCAAATATTAAAAAATTCACACCATATGTAAATATAATTGTCACGGATTTTCCTTAATAATGATGATTTGCAGGGGTCTAAAGATCTAGAAAACACGATAGAATCGGAAAAATTCAGGGTCTACGAGGGTGAAATGATTTTTTCTATCTCAAATATTAAAAAATTCACAGCACGTGCAAATATAATTGTCACGGATTTTCCTTAATAATGATGATTTGTAGGTGTATAATGATCTAGAAAACACGATAGAAACGGAAAAATTCAGGGTCTACGAGGGTGAAATGATTTTTTCTATCTCAAATACTGAAAAAGCACAATGGAATACAATTCTTGGAAAATAAATAAATTGAATTTTTGGAAATATACCGGGTAACCACGAAATGACGCTCGCCCCTATAATATGTTCTTGGTGTTACAAAATATGAATTTCAAATTTGAGCACGTCAAATAACTGCTAAATTTGCATTATTTCGACCGATTTGCCATTTTCTGTCGCTTCCGGTTTCACCGGAAATGATGATTACTTTGGATTTTTAAATGGAACACCCTGTATATTTTTACATTTTTTAATTCAGAAGACCAAAGGTACCTACTTGATATAAATCCACTGTTAAATATTATGATTTTTTTTTCATTTGTATCTTGTTAAATATGACTGATGGTCGAGCAGTAGCGTACCTGTCTCTCAGCCAAAAGTCCCATGTTCGATTCCTGATCGTGGCAATGGCGAATACCGTAAGAGGGATTAGTAGATAAGTAATGACAGAGCTGCGTGTTCAGTTGTGTTCAGTTCATGTCCATGTTCAAGGTCACGGGTAATTACTTTGTGGCATTTAAATTGTCGGCATGGACGACCATCTACATGACTATGCCATTCGGGACGATTGTCATGTACAAAACAAGGTAGTTGAATTTCGAGTTTGAAATTTTGTGTGTGTTCCCGTGGTAGTTTGTGCCATGTATACAGAAGCTCAACTGGACCAACTTTTTCAATTAGATACTGCAGTGGAAAATACCGAAGTTCTTCCTCAGTAAAATCATACAAATTTTTACCATTCCTATGCTTATCTATCAACTCCCTCGTTAGACAATTCGAACAAGTCAGATCTTGAGACATTTTAAAACACTTGTATGTATTAATTTAAGCACGAGCGATGAACAACAAACTGCTATGTACCAAATTACAAAATGATTTATCTCGTGATTCATTTCAGTATTTGTACTATTATTAACAGTGGTGGGGGGTTTGCTATAGAGTTCCAGCCATTCCGAATCTTGAGTGGAATCATTACCTTTTCTTAGTTTTAGCTGATACATAGTACTGTTGGTGGGTATTGGATATCTGAGGGTTGCTGCATTAGTGGCTGCATACGGTTCCATTCTTCCCCATTTAGAAGGCCAGCTCTCATTTCGGGTTCCATTACTATCGAAGCATATAAACACTTCTTTCGCGGTGTAAGGGTGTTGTATAAAAAGAAAACTTTGAAAAATTGCTTATAAAGCTATAAATTGTGAAGCTATCATCGTAATATCTATAAACACACTAAGGTTTTTTTTAAATTGTTATGAATTTATATTCTATTATTGATGAGGGAGAGGGGGCAAACATTTAGTAAAATATTTTACTGAATTAAATAAGTCAGGTTGACCGAGCGGTCTAAGGGTCAGTTGTATAAAAGTGGTTTAGCGAAAGTTCAGCTGATTTGGTTCAAAATCCAAGGATACTGATTGTTGCAAGAATTGTATCCTTGGATTTTGAACCAAGTTCAGCTGAACCACTTTTATACAACTGGCCCTAAGGGGTCTAAGTTAAACTCTGATTCCCTAACGGGGGCGTGGGTTCGAATTCCACACCTGACATTTTTTTTCTCATTCCATAACTATACATCTATTTCGGAATCATATAATTCTTCCCCTTCACCACAATCACAATCCTCGAAACATCCTGATATTTTAATGTAAGAATAGCTGTTATCTTTTAGATTAAATGTTTCTTTAACACATTGAAGCTTATAACTCTCAATAACTTTTTCATCAACACGTATGTTGTTTTCATCATAAAACTGGACTCTTATATAGTAAGAGTAACCCATGCTTCTAATTAAAATTATGACCTTCTCGCTGTATTACTATGTCTAATATGCCACTCTGTTTAAACATACACACTCTTATATATCATATATTGTTTTAAGGGTCAGATGATTGCCCAAGTATATACGATCCAACTTGTCTCGACAAGTTAGAATATACATGTCAACGGCTCATGACTCACATCGACTAGCATCTGGTTTCATTTAAATGTCTAGACTTGTTAATAAATAAAAATACATTAAATATGTTTCATTTTTTATTATGAAATTATAAAATTTTCATAAAGATAAAATACTCAGTTCAAATAATAATAATGGTTTCTTTTATAATAAGAAATATTAATGTAGACACACTGAAGCTTAAGAATACTACAATATCTCTGATTACAGAGTAAATAGTAAAGTGAAAAATTGAAAAATTGTTTAAGTTTTTACTATTTTTATTTAAGTTTTACAAGTTTCATTGTTTATTGTCATCATCTAATAGTAATATGTTTTCATATCCAGTTATGAGGGTGAAGTTGAATTCATATCATCCGTTGATAGGGGCAATTATACCCATATGTTGCAATATATTTATGTACACCTGATAGTTAAGGCCTAGACGTTTACTAATTCGTATCATTTTGACTAAATCATTGGGATCAATATCTGAATCCCGCTGTGATACACTTCGCACATAAATTATGGAATAGGTAAAAAAATGAGTCAACTTTATACGTTCATATTTTTGTTAATATTGAAGCAATTTCAATAATTTTTTTATTGCGCATAGGTCATTTCTTCTGCAGTTTAATACCGTATGTTCGATTTAACTACGACTTTTGTTATACAGGGTTCCGCGAAAAGTTTGAGGGCATGTAAATTCCATAAAATTTCAATTTGATCTGTGGCAATTAGGAGCCTATGAAAATTTATTTTTATAAATGTTTCGCTTACGGCCTCTCCTATTGTACTCACTGCGCCAAGCAATTTGCCATACGGTTCTTGGTAAATAAAAAATTGGCAATTCTTTGAAAATTTTTCTGTTGCCTGTTAAGACTAATTTTGTTGGAGGCCTGGCTAAAAGTCGATCAAATGTTCATTCGAGATTTAATTTCAAGTATGTTCAATCGATGCCAAACTGTAGTAAATGCCAGGGAAGGTAATACCCTTTATTAGTTTGCATTATTGCTTAGTTTTTTGTTATTGTTATCGTTATTTTTCCTGTTAAATAACTTTATTAAGTTATTTTTATTCCAACTTGTATTATTAACCTCGATATTGGTTTCATAACTCTTTAATGAGAAGAAAATTAAACAAAATCCACTAAAATTATTGTTTTTTAACAGTTATTGGCAACAGAACAATTTTCAAAGAATTACCAACTTTTTATTTACCAAGAACCGTATGGCAAATTGCTTGGCGCAGTGAGTACAATAGGATAGGCCGTAACTGAAGCAAATAAATTTTCATAGGCTCCTAATTGCCACAGATCAAATTGAAATTTTATGGAATTTACATGCCCTCAAACTTTTCGCGTTTCCCTGTATAACAAAAGTCGTAGTTAAATCGAACATACGGTATTAAACTGCAGAAGAAATGACCTATGCGCAATAAAAAAATTATTGAAATTGCTTCAATATTAACAAAAATATGAACGTATAAAGTTGACTCATTTTTTTACCTATTCCATAATTTATGTGCGAAGTGTATCACAGCGGGATTCAGATATTGATCCCAATGATTTAGTCAAAATGATACGAATTAGTAAACGTCTAGGCCTTAACTATCAGGTGTACATAAATATATTGCAACATATGGGTATAATTGCCCCTATCAACGGATGATATGAATTCAACTTCACCCTCATAACTGGATATGAAAACATATTACTATTAGATGATGACAATAAACAATGAAACTTGTAAAACTTAAATAAAAATAGTAAAAACTTAAACAATTTTTCAATTTTTCACTTTACTATTTACTCTGTAATCAGAGATATTGTAGTATTCTTAAGCTTCAGTGTGTCTGCATTAATATTTCTTATTATAAAAGAAACCATTATTATTATTTGAACTGAGTATTTTATCTTTATGAAAATTTTATAATTTCATAATAAAAAATGAAACATATTTAATGTATTTTTATTTATTAACAAGTCTAGACATTTAAATGAAACCAGATGCTAGTCGATGTGAGTCATGAGCCGTTGACATGTATATTCTAACTTGTCGAGACAAGTTGGATCGTATATACTTGGGCAATCATCTGACCCTTAAAACAATATATGATATATAAGAGTGTGTATGTTTAAACAGAGTGGCATATTAGACATAGTAATACAGCGAGAAGGTCATAATTTTAATTAGAAGCATGGGTTACTCTTACTATATAAGAGTCCAGTTTTATGATGAAAACAACATACGTGTTGATGAAAAAGTTATTGAGAGTTATAAGCTTCAATGTGTTAAAGAAACATTTAATCTAAAAGATAACAGCTATTCTTACATTAAAATATCAGGATGTTTCGAGGATTGTGATTGTGGTGAAGGGGAAGAATTATATGATTCCGAAATAGATGTATAGTTATGGAATGAGAAAAAAAATGTCAGGTGTGGAATTCGAACCCACGCCCCCGTTAGGGAATCAGAGTTTAACTTAGACCCCTTAGGGCCAGTTGTATAAAAGTGGTTCAGCTGAACTTGGTTCAAAATCCAAGGATACAATTCTTGCAACAATCAGTATCCTTGGATTTTGAACCAAATCAGCTGAACTTTCGCTAAACCACTTTTATACAACTGACCCTTAGACCGCTCGGTCAACCTGACTTATTTAATTCAGTAAAATATTTTACTAAATGTTTGCCCCCTCTCCCTCATCAATAATAGAACATAAATTCATAACAATTTAAAAAAAACCTTAGTGTGTTTATAGATATTACGATGATAGCTTCACAATTTATAGCTTTATAAGCAATTTTTCAAAGTTTTCTTTTTATACAACACCCTTACACCGCGAAAGATGTGTTTATATGCTTCGATAGTAATGGAACCCGAAATGAGAGCTGGCCTTCTAAATGGGGAAGAATGGAACCGTATGCAGCCACTAATGCAGCAACCCTCAGATATCCAATACCCACCAACAGTACTATGTATCAGCTAAAACTAAGAAAAGGTAATGATTCCACTCAAGATTCGGAATGGCTGGAACTCTATAGCAAACCCCCCACCACTGTTAATAATAGTACAAATACTGAAATGAATCACGAGATAAATCATTTTGTAATTTGGTACATAGCAGTTTGTTGTTCATCGCTCGTGCTTAAATTAATACATACAAGTGTTTTAAAATGTCTCAAGATCTGACTTGTTCGAATTGTCTAACGAGGGAGTTGATAGATAAGCATAGGAATGGTAAAAATTTGTATGATTTTACTGAGGAAGAACTTCGGTATTTTCCACTGCAGTATCTAATTGAAAAAGTTGGTCCAGTTGAGCTTCTGTATACATGGCACAAACTACCACGGGAACACACACAAAATTTCAAACTCGAAATTCAACTACCTTGTTTTGTACATGACAATCGTCCCGAATGGCATAGTCATGTAGTAATTACCCGTGACCTTGAACATGGACATGAACTGAACACAACTGAACACGCAGCTCTGTCATTACTTATCTACTAATCCCTCTTACGGTATTCGCCATTGCCACGATCAGGAATCGAACATGGGACTTTTGGCTGAGAGACAGGTACGCTACTGCTCGACCATCAGTCATATTTAACAAGATACAAATGAAAAAAAAATCATAATATTTAACAGTGGATTTATATCAAGTAGGTACCTTTGGTCTTCTGAATTAAAAAATGTAAAAATATACAGGGTGTTCCATTTAAAAATCCAAAGTAATCATCATTTCCGGTGAAACCGGAAGCGACAGAAAATGGCAAATCGGTCGAAATAATGCAAATTTAGCAGTTATTTGACGTGCTCAAATTTGAAATTCATATTTTGTAAAACCAAGAACATATTATAGGGGCGAGCGTCATTTCGTGGTTACCCGGTATATTTCCAAAAATTCAATTTATTTATTTTCCAAGAATTGTATTCCATTGTGCTTTTTCAGTATTTGAGATAGAAAAAATCATTTCACCCTCGTAGACCCTGAATTTTTCCGTTTCTATCGTGTTTTCTAGATCATTATACACCTACAAATCATCATTATTAAGGAAAATCCGTGACAATTATATTTGCACGTGCTGTGAATTTTTTAATATTTGAGATAGAAAAAATCATTTCACCCTCGTAGACCCTGAATTTTTCCGATTCTATCGTGTTTTCTAGATCTTTATACACCTACAAATCATCATTATAAAGGAAAATCCGTGACAATTATATTTGCATATTGTGTGAATTTTTTAATATTTTAGATAGAAAAAATCATTTCACCCTCATAGACCCTGAATTTTTCCGATTCTATCGAGTTTTCTAGATCTTTAGACACCTACAAATCATCATTATTAAGGAAAATCCGTGACAATTATATTTGCATGTGCTGTGAATTTTTTAATATTTTAGATAGAAAAAATCATTTTACCCTCGTAGACCCTAAATTTTTCCGATTCTATCGAGTTTTCTAGATCTTTAGACACCTACAAATCATCTTTATTAAGGAAAATCCGTGACAATTATATTTGCACGTGCTGTGAATTTTTTAATATTTGAGATAGAAAAAATCATTTCACCCTCGTAGACCCTGAATTTTTTCGATTCTATCGTGTTTTCTAGATCTTTAGACCCCTGCAAATCATCATTATTAAGAAAAATCCGTGACAATTATATTTGCACGTGCTGTGAATTTTTTAATATTTTAGATAGAAAAAATCATTTCACCCTCGTAGACCCTGAATTTTTCCGATTCTATCGAGTTTTCTAGATCTTTAGACACCTACAAATCATCATTATTAAGGAAAATCCGTGACAATTATATTTGCACGTGCTGTGAATTTTTTAATATTTTAGATAGAAAAAATCATTTTACCCTCGTAGACCCTAAATTTTTCCGATTCTATCGTGTTTTCTAGATCTTTAGACACCTACAAATCATCTTTATTAAGGAAAATCCGTGACAATTATATTTGCACGTGCTGTGAATTTTTTAATATTTTAGATAGAAAAAATCATTTCACCCTCGTAGACCCTAAATTTTTCCGATTCTATCGTGTTTTCTAGATCTTTAGACACCTACAAATCATCATTATTAAGGAAAATCCGTAACAATTATATTTGCATATGGTGTGAATTTTTTAATATTTGAGATAGAAAAAATCATTTCACCCTCGTAGACCCTGAATTTTTCCGAATCTATCGTGTTTTCTAGATCTTTATACACCTACAAATCATCATTATAAAGGAAAATCCGTGACAATTATATTTGCATATTGTGTGAATTTTTTAATATTTTAGATAGAAAAAATCATTTCACCCTCATAGACCCTGAATTTTTCCGATTCTATCGAGTTTTCTAGATCTTTAGACACCTACAAATAACCGTTATTGAGGAAAATCCGTGACAATTATATTTGAATATGGTGTGAATTTTTTAATATCTTAGATAGAAAAAATCATTTCACCCTCGTAGACCCTGAATTTGTCCGATTCTATCGTGTTTTCTAGATATTTATACACCTACAACTCATCATTATTAAGGAAAATCCGTGACAATTATATTTGCACGTGGTTTGAATTTTTTTATGTTTGATATAGAAAAAATCGTTTCACCCTCGTAGACCCCTAATTTTTCCATATCCACGGGATTAGATACTTTATTGGAGGTCCTCAATGAGACACTGCCAATCAATTGTAAAGTGTTAATATTTTTTTGTCTCAATAATGTTCTTTCATATACCTACCTTATGTGTTAACAATTTAAATCATTTTAAACAATCCTAGTTTCTTAATAGTACCCACTTAGTAATGTACACTACTCATTTAGTGCACAGTCACATCTCAATTTCAAATAAATTACTTTTTTCAAACTAATTCTGTTTATTTGCATTAACGAACTGGTCCGCTGTAAAAATTCGTTTCTCGAATCTGAGTTTGTGTCTGTCTTCAGCCACATGTGGGGGCACATGAAAAGTTTGGTGTACACGACTCGTGTCAACAACGTTGAAGAATTACGGGAAATAGTAGAAAACGCTGCGAATCACATAAGTTAGAGATTCTATGATGCGGCGAGCTACAGCGTGTTTGGAAAATAACGGAGGACAGTTTCAACACCTGCTATGAGAAATGCCGATCCAAGATAAGATAAGTAAAGATTTATTGTTATTAGAAAAAATAATTTTCTGTTCATTATTTGTTACTAAGTCTTAAGTTTTTTAGTTATTACTTTTTTTATTGTTACACTCACGGAGAATAGTTTTTACTTTGTTATTGTTTAGATAGTTCATTTTATTTAGTTTCTTGTTTGCTTTACTATTAAATTCCCCGTATTTTATTTCAATCGTGAAGTTTGGCAACAACGCACGGCTCAAGACAGGCGTGTGCGTCTCAGTTATTAGATGTTACTCTCGCTAGCGCATTCCACTGGCGGGGTACCCAAATTCAAATAAAAAGGGTTTAAACAATATTCATTTTTCATAGCGCGTTAAAAAAAAAAAAAATTGTGGTTTTGTGTTCCCATAGTTGAACGGAGTCGCCTCCTGTAAATATGGCCGCCACTCTAAGATTCACCCTGTATTATTTCAAGTAAAAGTTTATTAAATGTAATTTTAATGTGTACTTTTCTACATTACAACGTTAATAAAATATTCAAAGAATTTACATCTTATATTTAATAGATGTAATTTTAATGTTTACTTTTAAATGTTAGAAATGAAACATTTATTTGCGTAACATTTTATATTTAAAAAAATATTAATATTTCATTCTTTATCTTTTCTGAGCAATGTTACGCCTTTAATGCAAACATTCATATATCATTAAATTAACGTTTACTTTCTTACTGGGATCATGCATAAATAACTATTATATGAATTTATATTGCTTTAAATAGTTTATAGTACAGTTACTTGGTGATCTCACTTCTAACTAATTCTATAGCTGTTTTAAATTAAAATATTTTTGGATAGTTTGATTCAAAATGGGTCAAATATCAAATATTAAAAAGGAATAAGGGTGCTTTTCGTTGGGGGTGAGTTTCACCACAACTTAGGAGTTTCGAAAAAATAAAAAGTGACTGTTGGAACGTGTGGATCATCGAATTCTACTTCAAAAAACCCCATCTATAACGTACTTTTTGCTTTAATACCCGCCGAGTTAAAGGGATTGAAAACGTTGATTTTTAAGCAGAAGACACTGACTTTTCAAAGGTTTTAAATAAGCAAATTATTCAAAGAGGATCACATTTTCGAAAAAGTTAGCTAATGAAATAAAAATAATCCATGAAATAAAAATTAGTTTAAGCTCATCGTAGTCGAGATACAGTTGGTTCATTTGAATGTTAATCTGAAAAGGGCACGCGCCTCAAATAATCATAACTCTGGTTTAAAAAACCTTTTGACATGTACCTTGAATCAAATTGAAACTTATTACAGTAGCTTAAAATTGTGTTTTGGCTGCTAAATCAAAAATGATACAAGTAAAATAAAGGCAAAATTTTGATTTTTGACAAAATAAGTGCCCGTTTTTTTTGGTTCAGTAAATTCCAAATTAAAAATATAAAATTCCAAATTATGTTTTTTGTTAGTCATTACTATTATGTATACGCTCAAATTTTTTTGACCGTGATGGATGATGCATTATCTAAAAGATTTTACCCTTAATGTATTTTGAAAATTTTTGAAATAATGAATTTTATGGCTTTGAAGTTAAAAAACTTAGCAGGGAAGAATCTTACCAAAGACAAAAAATGATGGCAATAAACTAAGGAGAATGCTACCGTTTTTATTATTTTTTTTTAATTGACGCATTTAAGATGAATATAGAAAACTGACAACCTTTGTACTGTTTTGACCCACCTGATCTTAAAGAGGATTAAAAGACCTTCGAAATCATTTTTTTTGATGATTTTTAGCGTTAATTGCAAAGGAGATATGACCGAAATAAGACGCGCCTCATTTTAGCAAATTACGATATTGCTCGTTTTGCGGTAATTTATTAGTCTCTGAAATTATTGATATATTAACTTTAGGGGTGGTTTTCATCCTCTTAGGGGTAAGATCAGTTATTTTTCTTATTAGGGGATGAGTTTTATATCGACCATATTGAGGGTCCAACATAAAATTTTTAATTTCTTACCTCACATTCGTGATCAGCGACTCTAAAAACATAAATAAGTTTAAATAATTTATTCTTAGTACTTGGTTAATTATCGATTTTTTGATTTTAGTGGTGGCTTTTACCCAATAATTTTTCTTATTATAATAAGTAAGTAAGTAGTAAGTAATAAGTTGTATGTCCTAAAATATACGAATTTGCAAAGAAAACAAACAAAATATGTTTTTCCATTGTACCCCTATTATATCGGCCATATTAGGGGTATCTACAATCGCGAATTCTAAAATTTTTAATTGAGATTCGTAATCAGCGACCTCAAACACATATACATGAATTAACTGACATTAATAACTGACTCTTAATACTTAAGTCAGTATTAAATTTTGAACTTCAGGGGGGGTTTTCACCCTCTTAGGGGTAAAAGCACATCTACATATTCCTTTTTAATATTTCAACTTGATACCCTAAAGTTTAAAAAGGCGCAAAAAAAAATTTACAAGCAGCTATAGAATTAGTTCGAAGTTTGGGTACTTTTTGGCGCATTCCCGCCGGACTCCGGCAATCTTCAGGGTCCTCCGACAATATACTATACCAGTTACATGTAGATAAAAATGTCGTCATTCCATTTGGCATTGATGATTTAGTACTGAGCACAGGGGTAATCTTATTGTCAATAATTTTCCACACATTTTGCAGCGGATCTGCTAGAAATAGTTTTGGATTCACAATATTAATCCAGATAGGTGTATTTGGTAGTTGATTCGTAATAGGACAGAAGCATTATATGGCTTCTCCTCAATAAACAAACATTTACCAACGAAAGAGTCTTTTACTAACACCTATTACGAGTGAACTACCAAACATATACCTATCTGGATTCATATCTAGCTAGTCTGAATCCAAAACCACTTCTAGCAGATCCAGTGGAAAATGGGTGGAAAATTATTAACAATAAGATTACCCCTGTACAAAACCATCAATGCCCAATGAAACACAATTTTTATCTACATGTAGCTGGATAAAGGTTTGTTAATTATTTATATACCTATATTTCGAAACTCCTAAACTTTTTTGGTAATATTTTAAAGGTTGTAGTGGCCTGCAGTGTGAAATTACCATGCATCGGTTCCTGCGAGTGTGTGGGACAAAAAGCCCTTTGTAATAATCCCAAAACCAAGGAAACTCGTCTTATTTTTGGAATAGTTAAAGAATCGTTAGTAGAATCAGAATGCGAAAAATTTAATGACACTATGTTCAAACTGTTTAAAGCATAATAAATATCATATAAAAAGTAATAATTTGTTCAAGTGAAATACATAATATAATAAATATAATGTGATTATACAGTTTATTCATATTTTTCATACAATTGGTCAAATGAAGGTGTTTATTGCGAAAACAGGTGATAATGGGCTTTAAAAGACCGTTATAGAGGTTTTTTTTGAAGTAGAATTCGATGATCCACACGTTCCAACAGTCACTTTTTATTTTTTCGAAACTCTTAAGTTGGGGTGAAACTCACCCCCAACAAAAAGCACCCTTATTCCTTTTTAATATTTGATATTTGACCCATTTTGAATCGAACTATCCAAAAATTCACCAAGTAACTGTACTATAAACTATTAAAGCAAAATAAATTCATATAAGAAATAATATTTCGTTTAAATTAAATACATACCTAATACAGTTTAGTTCGTATTTTTCATACAGTTAGTCAAATGCACGTCTTTACTGCGAAAACAGGCGATAATGGACCTTAAAGAGACCTCTCCTGGTACGAAAACAAACGAATGTCGACCTTAAAAGATCTTGTGCGGGCGCTCCTAAAAAACCCATTCAAAACTTGGGGAGCGGTCATATCAAAAAAGTAAAAAGTGCCTTAGCATCCTGAAATTCCAGTCTACAACGTTATCAAAGGGTGTTTTTTGATCATAATGAGAATAAAGTAGCTAGTGCGGTGTTAAGCGGAAACATTGCCTGTGCAATAAGACACTTTTCACCAGCGTACCATAAACATAGACGTCGCCCATTTAACTCCGTGCTTTCCGAATTGTTTAATATTTTTTTTCTAATATTTGCCTTACCCTAAAGCATATTTTGCTTTAACCAAAGTAATCCTCGTGTTTTGTAGATTAAAATGGCGAAAAAAAATTTTTAGGGTGTTTTTCACATTTCATCCCCTACAGGACGACCTTTTGACGACCATCGGATTTTGATGTTCCAGAAGGTAACGAATCATTTGAAGTAGCTTTTAGCTTTTAACCTCGAAGTGCAAACAGAAATCACAATTTGATATCATGTGAACTCCACTTACCGTTATTTCAACATTGGCGCCGCGTGAGGGTATTCGTACTCTTTTTAGTCTTTTATGCAATATATTAGGTCTGTGTGTGTGTGTGTCTTCCAATTTGTCTGTTTTTCTAATTCTAATTTATCGTATGATAAGTTCTTAAAAATTTAATTTTTAAAAAATAATTGTAGATATTTATGTGGGAAGTGGGGATGCGTTCACTTATAGACTGACGTGGCTCTCTTACTTTTAGCTATTTGTTTGATATTAGCGTAAATTTTAAAATAATTAAATGTATTAATTTTAAAATTTTTCCTATAATATGAAAAGACGTAGACCTATTTTAAGAAGAATACAGTAATGCTGCAGAATCATTTTAAAACTAACAGTAAATCGATCCCATTAAAAGAATTATGAGGCCTTTGACAAATTAACAATATTTGTAGCTTTACCGAGTATTACTACAAATAATGAACACATTGCATCTATCGGTATGGTAAGATTTTGATAAAATTTCTTATTTTCAGATCAAACAACGTAATTATGCCGCCTAAGAAGAAAGCAAAAGAACCTCAAATTGTGGATATCTCCGGAAGTTTCCTGAATCATATAGATTTACACAAATATTGTCCGAGAAAAATATTCGATATTTTGTTTGTAAACGAAGCTGATGCGTATTCAAATGAGGTTTCAAAGAAAATCGTTGAACTATCTCGAAACTACGAAGATATGTCATGCCTAACGTTTATAACGTACGATGAAGTAATGGATTTAATAACAAATCATCAGAATAGCAACCTTCCAACGGCGCTTAAAATGAAATTAGTCGATACGTGTGAAAACTTAAAGGAAATTGTAAGAAATGGGTTAGAAATACCATCAGATCTTTTTGCCCAGCTAACTAAACTAAAATTAATTGAGGTTATGTATACACATTATACTAAAGAAGTAATAAAAATGCAAAAGAGAACTAAACTTCAAGATGATTTAAACATTCTAACGAAAGAATGTGTGAAAGCTGCAGGTAAAGGCAAAGGTAAAGGAAAAGATGATTCGAAGAAGGGTGGAACAAAGACAGCCAAATCATCTGGTACTTCTGGAGATAAAAAAAATAAAAAAAAAGAAAATGTGGTAGAAGAAGTGAAAATAATTGAAGATTACACCACCATACCAATAGTAGGCGAAAATGAGATCGTCTTTGATGATGACATCTACGAACAAGTTGTGTTCTATGTTTTTCAAGGATTTTACGATTCTAGATTATTACTTGAACTAATTCATATAAATAATGTGCCCATTACTTCTGTCATAAAAATAACTGCCGACTCTTGGGATGGAAACATCGACAACTCGACTAGAGCAATTAACGAAAAATATGCAATGTTTTGGAACGAATTATACAAATATTTTGATGGCCCTGACCGAGCCACATGCTTAGAAGATACCAATTTAATGTCTTATAACCCCTCTGGTACAGATTACTTGGAGATCTTTGAGGAACTGTTGTACACAGTTAAAAGCATATCAGATATTAAATTACAACATCTAAATTACGTCCGTCACATACAAATCTATGAAATCGAGAGAAGTTATAACTATTTTCCCTTGGAATGTTTGAATGTTTACAGCAAAATTTTAGAAAAATTACCCATTGAATTGACGAACGAGCCAATTGTACTAAATAGTTTACTAAACGAAGTATGTGCTAGGGTAGATAGTAACAAATATAATAGTAGTGTCTCGGAAACCTCTTCAAGTCAATCCATGATGTCTGCAAGGAAATGCTCAAGAGATTATTGTGTCAGTCCATGTAGTATTGGGGTGTTCTTTAAAAATGAAATAAAAACTGATCTTGAAAGAATAGTATTAAGAAAACCGAAAAAAAGTTTTTTAACGTATGAACACGATGAACTAACGATTATATTAAACTCCTACAAAAAAATCGGACCGTTTATGTACGATTTGACATTGACTATGTTAAAAAATACAATACCGTTAATTCATTTAAATAATTATATAAGGGACAATAAAGAAATCATACACACACACGATATTGACCCTTCCATAAAAACTGTCAAAGCAGATGAGGAAGTACTGTGGCATATAATGTATCTACTTATGTTTTGTGGATTTGAACATCGAGAGATATTAAATGAATTTGAGGAAACCGATTTAACTAAATTCCTTCAAATATATGACCAAATACAATTTGTTGAATCTTTACAGACGAAAATATTGGACGAAAACATTGAAGAGACGGAACTAATTGAGAACATTGATTTGGAAGAAGAAGAAGAAGAACAAATTAAAAATTTATATTACGTCCCAGCTATAAAATATTTTTGGAAAGAAACATTATCGTCTGTTGTTTTGCCGCAAGAAATATCTAAGATGACACATGAATATTTATATGTGGATTATAAATATTCGCCAGAAACTGATAATCTACTTCTTCAATTCAGTGATTGCCTAGACGAATTCGGTATAAAGACAAAAGTATACGAACAATCCTTAATAACACCTGTCTGTTTCAGAGATTTTTGCAAATACGTTACAATCGATGCGACTGATTGGCTGGAGGCAAATGAACCTCCAAAATATGTTAGAAAACGTGAAAGGCTAGAAGAGTGTAAAGGCGTTAATAAAATAGATCAATTGCAGATATTTCAAGAATATAGATACCTTCTTGATTCCAATGTGAAAAGTGAAATTGAGGAAGAAGTAAAAGAGATAAGCCATGTTGCAAAAGAAAAAGTAACTTTCGAATATTTGGTCGAAGAGTTGACAAATTATCCGCCAAGTTCGAGAATAATTGAGGAATGTAGGCATTCTCAAAAAGAAAAAAAATTTCTAGCCTATGACTTTGGAACAAAATATTTTAAAATAAACGGAGCAAAAACAATATTTCATAGCCACGATAATGTCAAGTTATCTGTGGATAACACCAGATTTTTAGATGAAGACCCAAAATGTACGGTGAATTTGAGTTGTAAAAACAACAGTTTGGTTTTGCATTCTAACAAGTTTTATTTTAAGAAGGACTATACTTTTCATATGAATCTTTTTGATGGAACAATAGTTTTATTTGTTGTAAAAAATATTAAAACAGCAAAAGGAAAAAAAAGAGTAGAGGAAAGCGATGACAATTCCGAGTCCGAGAACAGTGAAGGCGCTGTTGAAATGGAGACAGAAGTTCAACAAGAGCCTGTTGTTGACTTTGGTGGCCAAGCAAACGTATTATCTGTTGACAGCAAGTACTTTAAAAGTAAAATAGAAAATAATTTAGAAGAAGATAATTTGAACTCTTTTCAACAAACAGATAATATATTTGGTAGTTTAAAACAGGCCACTCTGTCCAAAGCTCCTATATACAAAGTGACCAATAGATTAACCATGAATCAACCGTTCTTAGCAAAATTAAAACCAATAGTTAAAATACCACTTACAAACATAATTAAACGAGTTTTACATAAGACAATTCGCAAAGACAACGCTGATTCGTTTATTAAAAGAAATGTTCCTAAAAATAAATACGGGTCAACAGTAAATCATACCGTTGACGCCAGAATAACTTTGCCAAATGGTTTATATATTACATTTTACCAGTCAGAAGTTAAAAAGGCATATGTGGAAGTTAAACAAGAATTTCTAAAGAAGAGTTTGAAAAATAGTTTTATAGCAGAAGAGGAGTTTCGACTATTTACAAGAGAGGGATACATTTTGATAAAGAAAATAAACGGTGCCATAACGATTTTGAAATCTAACGGAGACACGATAAATTTCGAAAATATAGATACTGACTCTGAGAATGTTAATAAATGGAATTTGAGACCGTGCCACTGCAAAAATATTGACGACTATAGAAAGAAATTGAATAAGATATTGAAAAAGGACAACGAAGGTTTCACTACCACTGCTATTAGCAGAAGGGCGCTATTTCGAACAAAAAAAGGGTATCTTGTGAACGAAGAAATCGTCGATATGCTCGAGAGATCCACAGTTCCATATCTAAAGAATACTTTGATAAAATTCGATGGAACTCGCATTTGCCTGCAATCGGGCAAAATAACTCAAAAGAAGATTTATTACATTACCCAAGAGCAAGATTTCTTCGCGCAAGAGATCTTCTTTGAAAGAAGTGACGGTTTTACTAGCTGTTTTGATATAAATGGAAAGCAGCAAGTTAAATTTGCCGATGGAACTAAAATATCCAGTACTATTCATATAGCTAGGGAACTTGTTGATGGCTACGTGTATATTTCCTTGAATTTCCAGTACGACCATCCTGGTTATCGCACAGTATTCTATCGTTTTGACAACTCTCTGGAGATTTTGTTAAATAACGTTGTATATAAAAGAGAAGTAAATGACACAATGAGTTTGAAGATTGACGACGACGTTGTGACTACCGTAAATAAAAACAATATTGTTTTTGAAAAAACTTGCCCCACTTGCAATTCCAAATATAATTGTGATTTTAATATAAAACCATTCTATACTAATACAATGGAACTTTCAAAGCAATTTGTGCATGTTCAAGATAGCTACAATAAACATTTCTATGTCGATTATGCCGGCAATTGCACGAGAAATTCAAATTATATTAAAGGTCCGTTTAACGTTAACAACTGTAATCATTGGAAAAGAATGGTGTACAAAAAGTTATTCATTGTTAACAGAGATTTGTCTGGCGAGATGTTTTTGACAGACAACATGGTTACTGATGGAAGAAGGCTTTTCGAAAATGAAGACAATTGTTCTGTTAGCGATTACAAAAAAAACAATGTTGATGTTTTAAAATTTAGACGAAAAGTTTTCACTCATTACTGCAACCGTTTTTTGAACATTAACTTAATGAAGGAGCAACTCTGCTTGTCAAAATATAAACAACCTGAAGTCAATGATTTGTTTTATACAATCTTTTTCATAATGAACAAGATGACGGATATTGAAGGCATTAGAAATTTTATATCTAATTTATTGGCTTATTTTTCAAGCACTAACATGAACCCTGAATTATTATATATTTTGAAAAAAATGCTAGACGAGTACGAAATATGCATGCAAGAGGATAATTCCTCTATGAAGTCCGAACATATTGAGGTGCCGGATATAAATTGTAAATGTATTAAAGTGAGGGTTGGAATACTCGACAAACTAAAGAAGTGGAAAGAGTTGTGTGGAAAATATAGAACTCTTATACATAATAATGATATTCCTTTTTACTTTGCGTCACCGTTTTGTCAGGTGATTGAACAATAAATAAACAACTTATAAAATGTGCATATTTTTTAAATTAATGTTTAAAGTCAATATTTTCACTAGTATACCCAATGACCTACCTGAAGCAGTCAGTGCTTGTGTAAATTTCTAGCCAGAATTTTGTTGAACTCCCGGTTTGTTGTGGAGTACAAATTTTTACTCGTGCTCACATCGAATGTAGACGGAACAGAAACTACGGTTTTACATCCCTTCCGGGTGATGACTGCATTGTCTACCCTTATCCACTATGTCGTATTGACATTTTGTAATTGCATTTTATTTTGATTTTTGATTTACATAAACAAAGGAGGATCAAATTCATCTATATTTTAAAAAATAGGTATTGAAAATGCTACTTACTTACTTACTTCGTCAGACCGGGGCCGCCATCAAGTTTGTTTTTTCAAATACGGACCTGGTATTTTTTTCTTGAATTCGTTATCATGATTCCAACGACCTATGATACTTGATGATTAGAGCAACATTTTGATCTCCAAAACTGAAAATAAATCTTTAATTGATTGAATCCGCTTATTACAGCCCTGA
Source organism: Rhagium mordax (assembly GCA_963680705.1). Lineage (NCBI taxonomy): Eukaryota > Metazoa > Arthropoda > Insecta > Coleoptera > Cerambycidae > Rhagium > Rhagium mordax. Next base: position 21,846,975 of record OY796661.1, on the reverse strand, counting down.
TTTTTTTGTAACTTTTTTCATCTGTCTTATAAGTGATATTTCCGAATAACAATTTAAACTACAATTAAACAATTATTTCCCTGAACAGGAATTCGCCCAAATAAATCTAATAAATCGACAATAGTAATTTAAAATTTGTAGTTTAAATTGTTATTCGGAAATATCACAGATGAAAAAAGTTACAAAAAAATCAGGGCTGTAATAAGCGGATTCAAACACTTAAAGATTTATTTTCAGTTTTGGAGATAAAATTGTTGCTCTAATCATCGAGTATCATAGGTCACTGGAATCGGGATGAAAAATCCTAACGAATTCAAGAAAAAAAATACCAGGTCCTTATTTGAAAAAAACAAACTTGATGGCGGCCCCGGTCTGACGAAAATATTTCAATGCCATCTTGTAGAGCTCAAAAAGTCGCAATAAAGAAGTTTCTGCAGTTTTTTGACATCTTTTCAAACGAAGCTAAAGAAAAAATAAAAATTAAAACTCAAAATTTTAGGTTTTCTGAAATATCTCAAAAACTGATGAAAATTTTCTGGATTTTTTTGTACTATATTATTAGACATAAAATTGAGCAACTTCGCCCCCATTTAACCAACTCTCTATCTCTTACCGTTTACGAGATCCCAATGGTGGGGATCGAATTTGACTCACCCGTACATCGTCAAGTACAATGCTATCCATTATTCCCTGCAGTGAATAATGAATAAAGTTTCTATGACAACGTATAGAATATTTGTTAAAAATTTCATTAGTGGTCATAACATGTGAGTCAAAGCACGAAATTAATTGTAAACAACGTTGACGTTTAAATTTAATTTATGACAGGCCGTTCTTTTGTCATAACGGCCTGTTACTTATCAATTTCTTCAGTAAAAGATTTAAGGCAAAAATATTTAATAGTCGTGGATAAAATAGGGTATTCTACTCGCATATAAGTTATTATTCACTCGGGTGATTTCTTTCACTCTCCTGAATAAAACAGGTCATTAATATGCTTGTGGAATAAACTACTATTAATATATGTGACATAATCATGTTGTCACACGAAAGATAACCTTACGAAATCTTTATATACTTATGTATGTATATTGTATTCAATATTGTTGCAGGGATAAAAAATTGGTTTAGGTATGTAATAAAAAAAAAACTGATTGTGTACAAGGATCAAACCCTGGACTTCTCGCATGACAGTATTGCCATGCCTTAAAGAATTCTTAAGAGCAGAGATAACTTGAAATTACTTATGCGGTACATTGCGCATGTGCCATTTGACTCTTGACTATGTGCAAGGGGGCGGAGCTATTACTAAATCCGACGCGAGCGTTTGCGGTGGCCATAATTGTAAATTTTGAACCCCCAATTTTCCCATTTCCCATTTGTCAAGATCATATGTTTTGTGCTGTCAAAAGTGTCAAATAATAATAATTGTTGTTTGAACGAGAAGAGTCGTAATTTAATAGTGTTTTTCGGTTATAAACGAAACATGCATGGGAAAAATTAAGCGCCCTGCAAATAAATGTTGTGTTCTAGATGTCGTGTTAGTGACATTTTCCATAAAATAAAGTTTTATAGAATATTACAGATTTCCTGTGCGGAAACACAACCTTAAATAATGCACGAAGTGGATCAAAGCCTTGAAAAGAGTCAAGTAAAAGAATGTATTTACCTCTAAATTAAGTTTATAAAGCGTATCTGTTGCAGCCCTTTGTTGAACGCACTTTGCTCTAGTTTTATTATTGCAGCTGATATCAACATATTCTTCTACATGTTTCACATGACAAAATGTCAATTTCTTTCTTTTTTCTAATACATCTCTCACTTTTGGTAAATTTATTGGAACACGTAATTTGTTTAAATTTGGTACACAAAATTATATTCGTCATTATTTTATGTTATTCTGTCATGTCGTGACATTGACAATCATGTACTGACATTGACAGTTTAGGGGTACAAATATTAAAAATTTGACCACGAGCGGCGCTACTAGAACTCTTGCACATAGCGAATACTCTTCTGATGTGCGGCAGTCAGTCGGTATTACATTGCACATTGAGTAATAGTATATTATTTGACGAGTGGTAATGTAGTAAATAACTCACGCCGATGAAGTTGCAGGCGAGTGCTGTAATTCATCAAGTGAGTTATTTACCATCACTATCTAATGTACCTGGTTGCCTATTTGGTCACGTGGTTTATGATATTTATGAAGGCTCGGTACCTGAATTTTATTTCTTTTATGGTCGTCATGAAGGACCCCTTGACGTATCAGTGTCCTTGTTCAATCAAAAAAAGGAGAAAGATGGAAAAAATGTAAAGAGAAAAAAGAGAAAAGAAAAAAAGAAAAGAAATGTAGATATAGGTACTTAATTTTAAATTTTTTAATTAAGGATGTTAGATGAGAGAGCGAAATGGTCACATTTTGTGTTGAAAACTCTGAATTGTAAAATTATGATAGGAATATCCATTGTTTCCGAATAAAAGAAAAGAAGTCCCTTTCCACATGGCGCTGAGAATGATTTTTTTATGAAAATCGAAGCCACAATGTAATGACTAGGTACTACTATTTCTCTTATGCTTATTGTTCTAAATTTTATTATAATGTAGAAATTTCAATGCGATTCAAAAAAACTTATCATTAAGTCTTATATGCGCGGTATTAAATAAAAGCCCGAGAAAAGGTCTAGTACGTTTTTATTGACATCCACAATTAAAAAAATAATTCACTATGAGAACCAAATTGCCTCTTTATGGACTCCGATGAATGTAGACTTTTTAAAAAATTTTGAAATGCTATGGAACTACTAACTATTCTTTCAGGATTCCGGACATCTTCTAATGATTCTCGGGAGGAGTATTCATCTACTTCTGTTTCATCTGGTACGCTCTCGCATCTTTCTTTGATATTCTCCAAAAATCGCACTTTTTCGTGCATTTTCGTAGCCAGGGCCTGAATCTGAAAAATCAATAATTTGATTCCGTCAAATTCGATAGGTATATTACATCAAACGCTACCTTGCTTAGGTAAAAAAGTGGGAGTTTTTTTCTAATATTTTGAAAATAAACCCTCGCAGTTTGCACTGCGAACTCTATGATGTAAATCGGGTAAGTTAAGTTGCCCTGCCCCCCCCCCCCCGCACCGTTCATTTGTTATTTTAACTTTTTTCCCCTTCAAAACAATGCGCTCATTAAGCACTGTTTTGTATCATAATAAAGTAGAGCCTTCATACTCATTACTCATACTCTAGGAAGTAGCCATAGTCTCTTTGACCCATATTAATAACGTTGGTGTACTTTGGGTGATCATGTTATTAAGGTAGAAATGCAGGGGAGACGGACAAATTTGTATCTACCAAATATTTTGTTATTAAATCTCTCTTACGTGCTCTCTCTTACAGTATGAGTTAATATTTGTATTTTTTTATTAATTATAAAAAAAACCATTAACTCTCCCCCTCTCTCCACATTTAATATACGATGTAAATAGGACGCTGGTTAATTATTTCTATGTGGAAAAGAGTGTGTAAAAGGTGCAAATTTTTAACAGAAAGAATAATAGGGTGGGGACAACTTCAAAAATAAACCTTTACGTTGTCTTAAATGGAATTATAATGGTACAAATTTTATAATTTTACTTCAAAATTGCACCATTGTAAGTTCTCACCGGTTTTGATGATTGAATTAACGATCAAAATTTAAGTGGCTGTAAGATCAAATTGACCACATAAAGTTTAAATTTAAGGGCGGATTGTATCGACCAGGTTTAAAACCATAGAGTCAGGTTATCGTGGGTGGTTCCAGTTCATAAAATTGATTTTCACAATTGCAACATGGATTTAAAATTCAATTTGCAATTAAATGTAGTTTGCACAACTACCCCTAATTACTACTCAATCCCATTCGACGTCTGAAGTCAGTTTATAACAGGACGGCTGCTGAAGCGATAGTAAGAATTTTAATCGGACATTAAATTTTTTATTTTAAACTGAGTTTAAAAGTTTTAACAAAAAGGGTTTATCAGTTACTAGTACTTTGGACTTTAAAGATTAAATATGAAGCTTTAAATAACGGCACTGTTGAAATAAAAGAATTTGGATTTGACAAAAATTACTTTTGCGAATTGGTCTTTCCTTCCTACCATGTCTCCGGCTCGGCCTCCCCAGTATTTAAAGCGTGGACTGCATAAAAATGGATTTTCGGAAAAGTCAGTTTCATCGTCCGTCCTCAGTTGGGAATCGGTGTTGTTTCCACGCAACGACAGACTTATGTCCGACTAAAACAAAAGAAGTATTTATTGAAAAAACAAAACAGTATTTGAAATACCTCCTCTCCGTCCGCATCCCGGAAATTAAACTCGGATCTAGTAACGTTAAAATTTTCCAAATTTTTCTCCAATTGTTTTATTTTTATGTGTATCTTTTTCATGTCTATATCGCTTTGGGAAACGGAGGTTAACAAATTTGTAGTGGTCTAGAAAATATTTTTAATATTTTAATATGTATAAGATGATCAATTAAAGTGCTACGTGGACAATGTGGACATCTCAAGTCTTATAGTTTCTAAATACGATTTGATGAGTCATCGTCAATTTTTAATTAAATTATACAGGGTGTCCTTGAGGGTGGAATTTAATTTTTAACATACAATTTGTTAGAAAATATATTAAATTAAAACAACAAATGGGGAAAAATTGTGAAAAAACATACTTAAAATTAACGATAATAAAAAAGCATAGAATGCGTCCCATGCCCGAAATGGTGTTTCTTAGTCAAACAATTAATATGATAAGTAATGTTAAATGGAAAGCACCACATCCAAAAATACCCTGCATAAAAAAAGTATTGTGATAGAGATCCACAATATTATTTTTTTTTAAATTATTGCTGATCTGTCTTCATGGATAACTTCGGCGCTACTTTGATAAAATTTCTTTCATGGATAACTTCGGCGCTACTTTGATAAAATTTCTTATGAGTATCGGAAAGATAACTTCAAGAAGAGTCAAATTATTGAATAAGAAATATTTATTAGTTTGATTTAAAATAAAAAGGTTACTATAGGTAAAAACTGAAAGTGCCTTGGGATAATCGAAGCAATCAAAATCTTTCACAATATAATGTAGTTTAAATCATTTAATATAATAAACAATTATTATTATTACCTTTGCATTTGAGCTATATTCAACATCCCCGTATTGATGAACATTTAAATTTGATTGCGTCTCTCTGATCCTCCCGTTTTCTTTTCCGTTTAAATCTCGTTCTGGTGTGTGCTCCTGGTAGTTAAAACTATCGTGATTTTGATTAAATATAAGCCGTTCCTGTAATTTTTCATATTCGCCCTCCAACACTCTCAATTTATTCTCCAAAATTTCCTTATCTCGGCTAACCTGTTCCAGCTGCAGCTTTAGGTTTTCCACGTTGGTAGTGACCTCTTCCAGTTTGGCAAGTGCGAATTTCTTGGTTTTGGTGTTGCATTTGAATTCCTTGGTGGCATTCTCCAAACGTTTCATCAATATTCCCTGAAAATGCCAGTACGTGAAAAATTATTTCCAATAATGATCCATTATAGCTGTTATAAATGGTCTAAGCATTGTGTTCACGTTTAGAACTTACCACCTTCGTAAAATTCTTATTTATGGACCGATCTGAACCAAATTCTGCCTGAAAGATAGAACACAATAGGGTCTACTTATGACCAAAAAACCAGCCGCCCCCTTCAAATGCAAAGTCACCTGCGATACCAAAATAAATGGAAAAAATCAAGAAATCATATTAGGCATTTTTTTGTCGGAAAATTTTACTAATGAAAGTTGTTCAGAATTGCCCAAAAATCTTAAATCGTAAGTTTGATCTACCTATTTCAAAAAATATTAAAATTTTAAAATATTGAAAATTGTAAATCAAAAAATATAATTTTGGAGTTTTTCGATTTGAAAAACGTGCTGTGACAATTTTATGAAAAATAATTATCCCACTACGCTTTTCCAAACGCAAAACCCATTAAAATTATATTTTTGAATCTACAATTTTCAATATTTTCTGAATTTGATCAATCTTTGGATTTAAGCTTTTTGGGCAATTCTGATTAACTTTCGTTAGTAAAATTTTTTGATAAAAAAATGCCTAATATAATTTCTTGATTTTTTCCATTTATTTTGGTATTGCAGGTGGCTTTGCATTTGAAGGGGGTGAATGGTTTTGTGGTCATAAGTAGACCCCCTAATGTGTTCTATCTTTCAGGTAAAATTCGGTTCAGATCGTTCATAAATAAATATTTTACGGGGGAGTGGTAAGTCCTAAAAGTGGACACACTGTATATGCAGAAAAATCAAAATAGGTACAGGGTGATTCCTATAACGTTCTCACCTCAATTTTTTGTTTGTCTCTGAAATTAAATAAAAATATTTAACGTAACTTATAGTATTTTTTTCAAGGATTTCCAAAATTTTCAATAAAAAACCAATTGAAAATCAAATAAAAGTGGGAAAAAACAAAACGGTATTTTTACAATTTTGAAAAAATATAACATTCTAAAAATATAACATAACATTTACCTTCATATTTAGTAAAATACTGGTAATAATTAAAATAATGATAATAATAATTAATGTAATTAATGTTGTGTTATATTTTTGGAAAGAGAAATTAAACCTTTCTTCAAAATTGTAAAAATATACAGGGAATTCCATAAAAAAAAACATTGCTATGTTTTTCTCATTTATATTTGACTTGATAAAATACTATAAGTTGCGTTAAATATTGTTATTTTATTTCCAAAGACAAACAAAAAAATTGGGGTGAGAACGTTATAGGAATCACCCTGTACCTGCGTGGTTGTATTTTTGGTCGCGTGGTTTATGATGGTGTATGAAAGTTTTGTATAAATCAAGACTATGCATTCTATAATGATTTAAATACTACAAAGTATGCTGTACGCAATGGATAATATAAATATAACACCATATTATTATAGTCAAAATTTTTAATTGAAGTTGCATGGGAATATGAAATGCAAGGTGGGAAAGTAATAATTATTTTAAAGAAAATAATATAGGAAAAAGTACTCGTTAACCCTGCAATGTATCTTTGGAAGTGACTTATAATTTCCGAGGCTATTTCCATGTGTTTTAATTAATGGGGAGCTGACGTGAACTATTCGATCTTCGAACACGTTTGACCAAGAGGAACCTCAGAATCAGATAGTTCTTGGTATCTTTATGTTCAGGTGACAAGATGGAATTAAGATTAGATACTTTCCCATAACAGGTCTCTACAAGTTTACCCTAATCTGATCCTAACCCTAACCCTAACCCTCAGAACTCTCTGATGCCCTTCATATGCTTATATTCAGAACCGAGGCCCATTTGCTACAAATAGGATCCATTCTTCATTTGATAATTTCAATGGTGTAGTTTGGCGGAAATAAAATGTCTATTATAAAATTTTAGTGAATGTAGCATTTGTAAGGCACACAGTACACGCTAAATTTAGCTTGGATTTTTTTCTTTACATTGCAAAAAAAAAATTAAGTTAATCTTTGTTATTTCAAGAATGTGCATGGTGTTAATACGCCGTCCAATTAAATTTACCTTTTCCTGCAAAAGTTCCTCCAGCTGCTGCTTTGCCGCTCGATTTTCTTTTTGGGCCATCGTCAGTTGTTTCGCGAGTTCCCTCTTTTCCCTATTCACAGCATCGAGCTTTCTCGATAACACGGCATGCTCTTTAAGCGAGTTCGCTTGCAACTTCAACATCTCTTCCCTCAATTTCGTACACTGGTTCTCCAAATGACGATCAAATTTGATGTTCAGGTCATTTTGCGTAAATATGTTGTTATTTTTAAACAATGTCCGGAAGTTAGTGCTAATGGCATTTTGGGAAATGTTACTACCACTCCTTACTGTCAACAAATTTGGACAACTAGTGTCGGATATTATTTTCGATTTCGTTTGAATGTTTGTGTCAGAGGATCTTGTAATGGCGGAATTGGATTTAATCAGGACCGGTATTTTGCTTATACTAGTGTTGCTTCTTTCTGTTGTGTTTCCAAGCGTCATTTCTTGTACGAACTTTTTGTTTCTGAAAAAATCGTTTCACCGCTCAGAAATTTAAAATCAGTATTATTAAACATGTAAATATAACTATGATTACTTTGCAGTGATTACAGTGCAATTAATGATAAAATGGCTAAAGTGAGTGCCAACAAACTTATATAGTATGAAAATGTTGATTCGCCAAATCAAGATACCAAATGGCACTTACCCATATGGGCCATATGCCTTTTAGCATTGAGTAAATATCTACAATATAACAGGGCTATGCAACCGAATTACAAATACCTTCCGTAGCACTAAAAATTGATAACAATCTTGAAGCTATTGGCAAAAAAATACAACACTAAAATCTCGGCCCCTTGACGGTTTCGCCTCTTTATATTATTTACTCAATGGTAAAATAAGTCGTTTAAACACGACGACTTAATAATTACTATGCCTTTAGGCGTTTATCTTTCACCTCCACTAAAGTATTATACTTTTGACACCAACTCATTTCGTTCGTTATTGCATGTATTTCGTTATATGGTGCAGCTGTACTTTTCTACAATTAGTGTAGCTGAAAGAAAAATACCTTCTACTTCGTACGTCTCGATAGCAACGGCGTTTTATATAACACTTTAATTTTAGTAAAATGTTTGAGTTTGCTTTAACTCGCCAACAATGAAAGTTTGTTTGAAAATTGTATTGCCTAAAAGGTATGATTAGAGATTTAAATTACCTGTAACAGCTATATAACTTCCACAGAATCCATGACATTGTCCTAGCAAGAGAACAAAATGCAAATGAGAAAATAAATGCCACTGAGTTCCATAATAAGAGAGTCCAGCCAAACTTGATACCTCGATGTTCAATATTGCCTATTTGGGACTGCAATTTCTTTTCTAACAGTTTCTCGATAAAAGTCTTATCATAAATTTCATCAAAGTCTGGAAAAAAACAAATTTGACCCACTAGTTAACTCAACTACTGGTAATTACATTGTACCTCTAACAAGGTTTTTAAAATGAATTCCAAAATCTGGAACTTGGACTTGGGGCTTAGTCATTTAACAAATATATCACAAAAAATAAAAAAATATGACAATTTTAATATATGTCAAACGGATAATATGGCCAGAGAACAAATAAAACAGAACCGTAACTCATTGGTGGTTTTTTAGATAAATAATAGTAATAATAATTTTGTTTTATTCTCACATAAAAATTTACTTTCAACAAAAAAAATGAAGTCAATAGCAAATACATGTCCACCACCCAGAGATCCCATTTCTGGGGATGCTGCAATATGCTGCACATTACATTCTGACTTTTCACGTAACCTCTGAGATGAAACTTAATGAAAATTATTTACATAAATAAGTGTTAATGTATAAAAGCTCTTTTATAACAGTAGATAGATACAGATAGCTTCTGAGACTGCATTTATAGATATTGATGGTTGACGAAATAGTAGTTGTTCTTATCTGGTTAATACTATATGTGCAGTGAAACGTAATTATTTGTAAGGTGACATTTTGTTCTCTGTCATTATGGTATCTTCAAATGTTATTAAAGTAGTTACAGTAACCGATGACGCAAGTTAGAATAACTTACCGAAGATGTAGGTTATAATAGACCACAACATAAAGTGTGTAACACCAAATACTTCGAGCAGGCTAGAATTAGTTACTTACCACTAAGTTGAAAATGTCTTTGTGATCTGAGTCCCCCTAAAAACTCGTTTAAGCATAACAGTAGCCAGAAAATAAAACCAAATCCCAGTAAAGACCCCCAGTGAACGTGCATTTTTCCAAATTTCTGCAAATTTCTATTTATCCATTTATGCTTTTGAGTAGTGATTTGTAACTCTGTAAAAAAATTGGTGCGTACAAAAACATGAAAAAATAACTACTGACAGACTAATTGTCAGTTTGGGCTGTACTAACTAGATTGATGCCGCAATGTTTGCGGTGCTTTTGTTAATATCTTCATCAAGTGGTTCATTGCCTTCTTTTATGCGTGGTGGTGGTTACGAGTGTCAAGGACATGAAAAACTATAGGACTTAGACATGGTGTCAATAATGCATTATGTAGAACAGAATACTTGGAAATTCAGGTAAATGATAATACTTTTTTGATGGCCACTTTTCCTCGTACGTGACGTCATTCAACATGCTCACGGGCATACCGTTGTAAATGTATCATGCAATGAGGTAGTGTCTACTATATCTGGATTATTTTAAATCTGCTTTACATTGAGTACTTAAAAGAAAAAATAGATCGTAAACTGTGGAGTACAAAACAAGATGGACGATTATTGCCATAAGTTTCCTCTGGTTTGAGGTTATTGTTAAAAGTGGTTAGTGTCAGTTTTTTGGTGTGTTGAATATTTTGCTGTAAATGTTGTATTTATCTATTAAGTTTGGATGTGTGAACGTGAACATTAACAATGGAAAAAATAATCAATAAAATCAATTGAATGTACAAAAACACTGCATCATAAACTGAATTTTCTTACACATGCAACCATGAAATCGAAGTACTGTGTTGTTAGTTGCCTGCTATCATTCATTTATTTTGGAGGAACTATTTTATTAGGCGGATGCGATCCGAGGTGGGTCGAGGTCAGTGATCATTGTGACCAACAATATTGAATAAAAAGTTACTATATTTGTACTGCCATCTCGCGAAATCATTCAGCTTATGTGAAATGAACTATAGGAAAAGTTATTTTAAGTAGAATATTTCCAGTAAGCTGAAACCGTACACGGGCCAGTAATTTACAAATATTTTCCTAAATTTTATCATGAAATTAAATTATATCAAGACATTGATATCGTGAAATACTAAATTATTCATTACTTATAATCAACGATTTTATTCGGGTATAATTAAATTATTAGTCGTTACATCAATATAATATTTTAAAATAAGTATTCGTTTCAATACCAGTGACATATGTAGTTCCATGTATCGCTGTCAATACACAGCATTGCTCGCACTTTTAGCATCAGTTTAGGGCCAAGTTAGGTGAATTCTCACAGAAACTCGAGAATGTTAAAATATACAAATTAGAGCCGCTCCAAATTATAGTACGGAAGAAGCGCCCTTATGGACAGGTATTGATACTCTAAATCCCAATGCATTAGCTTCATTAAAGGTGTTTAGATTACAGCCTCCCCTTGTGCACACATGCAAGGGGGTGAGTGTGACGTAACCACCACAACCGCGATTTCTTTGTTCGAAAGTCGTATAAATACAACCCGGGAAGTAGACTCCGGGTCAGTACTTGGCCACGCCGCTACGAACGTTATCGTCGGGTTTTACAACCCCCAGCGCCGACTAAACTACGGTTCCCCCCAGGACCTAGTAAGTGCTGGTGACTTCGAAAACGCTGCCGTTCTCGTTGGGTTTCACAACCCCCCAGCGCCGACTAAACTACGGTCCCCACAGGACCTAGTAAGTGCCGGTGACTTTGAGAACGTTGCCGTAGCTTGCGCTGACCGCTGACCCTCCTGAACGTTTGCCACGAAATCACTACCACTGTGACAACGTACGCGACCACAATGCTTTCCACAGATATCCGCGAGGATATCCGCGAATCCGGGGGAGAAGAGATGAACGAATGGACCGGTCTATCCACGAATAGGTGAGAACGTCCGCAATTAATAAAGCCCCAACGATGTCTTTCGATTCCACGATCGACTTTTCTTCCAAATTTACATTAAACCAGTTCGGCCTAAATTTATGAGTCGAAAGTACATTCAAATCAATCGCGACTCTATATCCACATACCGGTTTTTAAAGAATTTAGGGAAATAACTGTTGGTACCAATTTATTATTTTAAAGTTTAATTATTGTATAAGTGCAGTTAATTTAACAAAGTATTTTAACTTCTATTGACCTGCTTTTACGGTCAGCTGATCTATATTTAGGGTGTCGGTTAGGTATTCAATAATATCCAATGATTGTTTTACGACGTGACTTGATATCTGGTCTGAATTTGCAATTTATCGGTTAGTACTACGATCCTCTTTGTGGCCACTTGAACAAATCTTTGCTGCGGTGACAAGACAACTGAAAGCCTGCTTTCTTAACACATCTGGCAGTTTAACTATTATCAATGAATGTTTTTACGGCCAACGTCACTATACTGTTGTACTTATTGCGTTGCTTACGCAATTATCAGTACTACGAATTAAAAGACGACCTAGGGAAATTTCCTCGGTGTAAGGCATATTTGCATACATCACAACGTGAAGTCGTCAGGGGACAATTGTCCTCGTATGGTTCCTGATTGGTCCATACATAACTACGCTTCGGCGAAAGTCTGCTCAATACAATAAGTATAGCAACAACGTGCCAAGATTTCAACAAGTACTGCTTGTTGACTTGTCGCCCATACAAACGAGGATATCAAAGTGTTCACAAGGGATATTTCCCTTGACGTCTGGGCAGAGAAGAAGTGATCGTTCTTCTCTGGTCTGGGCAATATTTTGCTGACGTCAGGATTAACTGAACACGACAGTGGATATTTCCACTGCATTTAACGAGATTTCGCTAAATTGCATCTTCAGCCAGGTTATTTTCACGTCTATTTTGACTATTGGTCTTTATCTGAAAATAAACCTGTTAAACCACTTTTATGTGTTTATTTCTTTTTATGAGGTCTAATTATCTTCCTCCATTTAAAGTAATGTGTTTGAACTAAGTTGAAAATCAAACGAAATAATAAATGCAGTGTATTAGATTACGAGAAAATTAGTAAACAAGTAATAATTCAAAACATTCAATATTAAGAACAAGTAATATCAAACTTTATTAAAGAATCTGTTAAATTTACTAAATCACAACGTAGTTGGTCCTAACTAAATAAAAACTAGACGATCATGCCAAAGAAACAAACACCCTGTATTGGACCGATCGCTTCACGATTTTTCACAAGGATAATCGAGGGGGTATGGGGTGCTTCAAAGCTTATAAATCCAATCGCTTCCTAAGTGAGCTACACCCCAATAAAGGATTAGAGGGGAAACCATTTTTTTATAAATATCGCAAAAACTGTTGTACGTATTGTGATATACCTTTATGATGATTGTTTGGCCAAATACCTAACTTTAGTTACATTGTACTTTGGTAGTATAAGTTTACTAGAAATATTCTGCTTTTAAAATAACTTTTTGTACAACCTCCTGGGATTAAAAATTGAAACACCCTGTATATTTATATATTTATTTATTTTATTTATTTTCATTAGATCTGTGGGATTAAGTATTAACGATACTGAATAATAGTTTAAACAAAAGTGTAAATTTTATGTTCCCCACAATATTGGTAATACCTATTTTTTTGGTAGAACTAACAACAAAGGAGAAAATTAAGAAAAAAGTATTATAGCTCTAGTTTTGATACAGCAAAATAATAATAATAAAAAGATTTAGTGTGTTTTAGCGATTTAACAATAACCACTTTATCCTGCATAATTATTAATATAATCGAAGAATACGGCAATCCAATCATGTTTGCTTTTTGACAGGCCAATATAGTTTTCTCAAAAGTTTTTATTGTTATTATTATATTTATTGATTCCTGGTATCTCCCTGGCTTTTCTAATATGAGCCGTAGTCACGAATGTTATGTTCGTCTAGGATAAATCCATATGATTGCGATTGGTAACATGAAAAGAAGTCCTTATATACTATCGGTCAGAGCGTTGACCTGACGCACCCTTAGATTACGTTGGCATATTATGTATTTGGTTCCTAATAAAAATCATATATATTCTACATACATATGTATACACCTCGGTATACATATACATCGTACAATTCGTACATTGAAAACAAATGTCACACGAAATATTTCAGGTGAGCGTGAGCGGTCTATTATTTAGTCGGCAAATAATTAGCCGAAAATTTGCACATGGGCATTTACGCTTCTGGCAACCCCTATAAAATTTCAGCTTCAAATTATTTAAAATTTTTCAAAAATATTTAATAAACCACTACATATTATGATACACCCTGTATAAAATTTTGTTAATTATTAACTATATTTATACCGAGATTAACATAAATGATTAGAATAACTAATCAATCGTCAATAAATTATAATTGTTACCTACTGAAAATGGGCAAAATCAAAAAGGTTGCATCAACCCTAATATTTCTGGCCATGTATTCCCATACAGCATTTGGCTTTATGTTCAGTGATTCAAAACGAACTGATAGGTGTAAAATTGCGTAAGCATGTGGTTATTCTCCAAAATAAGAAACAGGGCACTAGCCCTATCTGTGAATACACCCTATTTTAATATTATGGGCACGTGTTTACCCTCTCAATCGTCGAAATTTATATGCGTTGTTGTCAGATTGTAAATATTTAAAGATGTACATAAGTATACTAAATGTTATTTAAATCCATATCTTTTTATTTACATTTAATTTAAACTTTATACAAGTATAATAACAAAAATATCTAATTTGATATATCGATATAAAAAAATATTGAAACTTATTTAACTTATCACAAAATTCATTCATTACGGCTACTAAGCAAGAAATGAATCTATCTGCAAGATGTTACATGCTCGTTTATTCTTATTGGAAAGCATTAGAATAATAATACGAATTAACGATTCATAAAGATATAAATTGCATTAATTAAAAATGTGAAAAAATAACTTAATAGAAGTTGATTGACATTGACATTGACGTTAGAAAAAATTAGTACTCTCCTCCTAATGATATCCAATAAGAATGAAAGAGCATGTAAATATATCGTCTTGGGGGTATCGTCTATTAATTAGTAGCGGCAATGAATGAATTTTGTTATTTAATTCAATGTTTTATGACATTTAATTATGAAAAGTACTTGTTTTGCTGAATTCGATAGTAATTGTGGTATAAAGTGGTTTCGATATTTTATTTTGCTTTGGATGCTATGAATCTCTTATTTAATTCGTTTTAACATGTAGTTATGAAAAGTAGTTGCGTTCTAAAGTAGTTTTAATGATTTTTACATCCAACAGATTTTATATTTGTATGTTCAGAAGTGGAACATCAATATAAATATGTATATCAAATTGGATATTTTTGTTATTATGCTAGTATAAAGATAAAGCCTAAATAAAGTTATAAACAAGACATATCAAGCAAAAAAAGTAGAATAATTTGTCCATATCTAGCTTCGTGTAGCTGAGTTTATTATTATCTTCATAAATTTATACAGGGTGTTTACCAAGTACATGCCCAAAATGTAGGAGGTGAGATGCGTGTCTTTAAACTTTCTCAAAAATATGTTTTTTTTTTACTTTGGCGTGCGAGTAATGTATATCTTACTTGATCTTACTTTAACTAGTGGCTAATGTTGAACATATGTCTTAAAGGCATTGCTAAGTCATAAATATTTAAATTACCAATACTCACCTCTAAAAATTTAACATTTACATATTTCCTATTTTGTAGTTTTCCAACAAATTGAACACTGTTGATTTTATAATCTAGTGCCGAACCGTTTTCAGAGGCCAAAAATCGACAAAATTCTTAGCAGTATGTGGATGGTCGGAAAATTTAGGATTAATGGTAGAATAAATGGAAAAAAATCGATTGGACCCCAACAAATAACCAGAAATAGGGTGGGGGTGGAGAACGGGGTGTTTTTAGAGGTGAAACGTGTTTTTTTACTATTTCCAGCAAAACTAGTTAAATTCAAAAGTTGTAGATAATTGAAAGATCTACAACTTTTATTTCAACCATTTTTCAAGATAACCTCAAAACTATGGAGGAAAACGCCAAAAACCAATTTTTTGATTGTTTATTTTTATCTCCCACAAAAATGATTCTGAAATTTTAATAAAATTTGGTGAAAAAGTAGGTACATATTTGTGTCTCAAATAAGCTGAAATTTTTTTGAAGCAAAATATGTATATTTTGATTTTATTGCGAATTTAATTTGTAAAGAAGGTCTAATTTCCAAACAAAATACAAGTTGATTAACAAAATTTTGATTTTTGAAAATTTCGGGACGGATTTTTTTCGCTGAAACCTCTACTTTAAAATGGTGTAAAAAATCATACTGTTAGTATGGAAAAACTAAAACAAAGAACTTTTCAAAATCGATTTTTCCGTAAATGTCACGAATTCTTCATTGTTTATTGAAATGAAGTGTTGAGAGTGGTGCAAAATGGTAATTTCAATCTAATATCAAATAAGGGACCTTTGATTAACCTTTTAAGGTTCGGGATAAAAGATAAATTAAATATTGCGCTTTAAAAAAATTACAGCTTATTTGAGACACATTTTCACCAAATTTCATTAAAGTCGAATAATGTTTGTGGGAGATAAAAATAAAAAATAAAAAAATTGATTTTTGGCGTTTTCTCCATAGTTTTGAGGTCATGTTGAAAAATGTTTGATAAAAGTTGTAGATCTTTCAATTATCTCAACTTTTGCATTTAACTTTTTGGTCTAGTTTTGCCGGAAATAGTAAAAAGTCACGTTTCACTCCTAAAAACGCCCTTTTTCCCACCCCCACCCTGCTTCTGGTTATTTAGTTAGGGTCCAATTGAAAAAAAATTATTGGCTATTTCTTACAAAAATATTCACGGTGTTTTATTTAAAAAAGTTTTGTTAGGTAATTTGATTACCTAAGGATAATCAAAGGTAGTTATAGGTAATTATAACTATAAGAGTGTAAGAGAATCGACGAATCAACCGACACTTTTAATTTTAAATTAACCTGACAGATATATAATTATTGATAAAAAAAATATCTATAAGAGCTACCGGAATATTACCAAATATTTGAAGTTTCATCTGTCAGATTGACAATTGCTCATTTGTGCACATTTAAATCGTCAATAAAAAACAGTAAATATAGTAAATGAGAAAAAAGCACTAGTATTTTTCTGTTAATATTTTCATTTTAAAATAAAAAATTTAATAGTATATGATTTCGGGAAATATAGCAAATATGGCAACGCTGTTGCGTATCAACAAGCACCCAGCGCTCAGAACACTCTTGGATTCTTGATTGCAGTAGCTTTTAAGCTTTGCGAGCGCAGTTGGTGTGCGTGTAGATCCCTTTTAAATACGCGCATGTGTTTGCACTTTTGATTTGAATTTGGAACGCGTATCGTTTTTTTTTTTGTAGTAGTTTGAAACAAACGTATGATATTCTGTGGGTGCTGGTGTTTGACATTGGAAAATTCATGTTTTTGTACTATTTATGGTCTGGTGACTGAATCTAAGGGATATTTTATTTGTTTTTAGCCGGTAAGTAATATTTATTGTTTATAATTTTGAATATGTTGCAGAAGGTACTTTAGTTAAAAATGTGTGCGTTTATGAAGCACATGCAGTTTACAATTTAGCCTTGTTTATAGTAACTAATTTGAATATCAAGACTATGCTGTCAATATTTTATTTTTTTTGTAAATTTACGGAAACTAACTACTGTTTATGTTTGGTACGTATTTTGCTGGTGATTTTTTATTAATTTTTTACCATCCTGAACATAAATGTGTTTCTAACGCATACCTGTGACTACCTACCTGTCTATTATAGATATAAATCATCAACTTGGATATGTTACCCCTAAGTATATGAACCTCTACCACAAAATATCTGTTGTATTTGTGCCTTTATACATACATGTAGAACTAAATATCTTCAACAGGTGAAATGATTTCCTTTGTACGCTGTTAATTTGTAAAGAAGGTCTAATTTCCAAACAAAATACAAGTTGATTAACAAAATTTTGATTTTTGAAAATTTCGGGACGGATTTTTTTCGCTGAAACCTCTACTTTAAAATGGTGTAAAAAATCATACTGTTAGTATGGAAAAACTAAAACAAAGAACTTTTCAAAATCGATTTTTCCGTAAATGTCACGAATTCTTCATTGTTTATTGAAATGAAGTGTTGAGAGTGGTGCAAAATGGTAATTTCAATCTAATATCAAATAAGGGACCTTTGATTAACCTTTTAAGGTTCGGGATAAAAGATAAATTAAATATTGCGCTTTAAAAAAATTACAGCTTATTTGAGACACATTTTCACCAAATTTCATTAAAGTCGAATAAGTCGAAACTAACTACTGTTTATGTTTGGTACGTATTTTGCTGGTGATTTTTTATTAATTTTTTACCATCCTGAACATAAATGTGTTTCTAACGCATACCTGTGACTACCTACCTGTCTATTATAGATATAAATCATCAACTTGGATATGTTACCCCTAAGTATATGAACCTCTACCACAAAATATCTGTTGTATTTGTGCCTTTATACATACATGTAGAACTAAATATCTTCAACAGGTGAAATGATTTCCTTTGTACGCTGTTAATTTGTAAAGAAGGTCTAATTTCCAAACAAAATACAAGTTGATTAACAAAATTTTGATTTTTGAAAATTTCGGGACGGATTTTTTTCGCTGAAACCTCTACTTTAAAATGGTGTAAAAAATCATACTGTTAGTATGGAAAAACTAAAACAAAGAACTTTTCAAAATCGATTTTTCCGTAAATGTCACGAATTCTTCATTGTTTATTGAAATGAAGTGTTGAGAGTGGTGCAAAATGGTAATTTCAATCTAATATCAAATAAGGGACCTTTGATTAACCTTTTAAGGTTCGGGATAAAAGATAAATTAAATATTGCGCTTTAAAAAAATTACAGCTTATTTGAGACACATTTTCACCAAATTTCATTAAAGTCGAATAAGTCGAAACTAACTACTGTTTATGTTTGGTACGTATTTTGCTGGTGATTTTTTATTAATTTTTTACCATCCTGAACATAAATGTGTTTCTAACGCATACCTGTGACTACCTACCTGTCTATTATAGATATAAATCATCAACTTGGATATGTTACCCCTAAGTATATGAACCTCTACCACAAAATATCTGTTGTATTTGTGCCTTTATACATACATGTAGAACTAAATATCTTCAACAGGTGAAATGATTTCCTTTGTACGCTGTTCATTTTATATTTTAGATAAAATTTATTGAGGGAATTATACCAAACAAATATTGAGCTATTTTTTTGCTTGAAAATGGCAATACTGGCAACATAATGTAACACTAAAGTACTTGTTAGCAAAAATAAATTTAAGATAAGTATAAATTATTGGTAATTTTTTTTGGTCAATTTGACGTCATTGGTATTTGTCTTAAAATACGCATCCTGTGTATCTTTCAATGTTTGGTTAAAGCACATCTTTGCGTACCTACTACATTTTTTGGTATATTTATCACTGAGTTACCGAGACTGTTGATGAGATGTGGAATATATTTTGTATTTTGGGAAATTACATAATTTTCGAAAAAATCCATGGCAGCAAGTAAGGTTACTTAATTATTTTGTTGTTGTGTTGTTGGAGATGTTATCTACATTTTTTTTAAATAGCTACCCTTATATTTACAGGGGTGAGTTTCATACAGATTATGACCACACAAATTTTAGTTCATGAGATAAAATCGATTGTTCAATTGGAATTAAAACAAAGCTCACAAAACAATGAAACAGTTAAATGCTCCAAGTTGTGTCTTGTGCCTCGCTCTTTGATTATTGCTTCTTAGGAACATCTTGAAATCGAGAAACAACAACAAAACTCTTTTAATATAATAGTGGAGATATATTCATCTTTTTAACTTTTGATGATTTATAGCTAAGTAGTTTCTAATTCACAGACGTAACTTCCTTGTTATTGGTCTTGGTGAAATAAGTGACTTACGTGAAATTTTCTCCACTTTCAATTCTTGCAATTGTTTTTTGCTTAAGCACATACAAAATTAAATAGGAAAATACCGAGGTGTAACAGAAAATAAAATTTGAAAATATTTACGCACGTCATAAAATTACATTTATCTGCTCTGGCTATTTTTTTTCACCATACCATACCGTGACCTACTATGAATTATAGAAAATTAAGAGTTTATTTTACACAGCAGGCTGTCTTTTTAACTGTTGCAACTGTTATATTATGTCTGTTTAGTTTATTATCACCTCAATTGCACTAATTATATCGTTTCAATCTCTGTGGGTGCTCGATATATTTCATTTGGATAAGACTAAACCATAACGTCCATAACCACAGACTAAATAGATAAATGGAAATTTTTTCAAGTGTCAGCCTACTTCAAGGATTGCCACTCTCATTAGAATCATTTTTCAGGTAAAAATAGTCGTTAACTTTTTTATTATCTTTTGAATTTTGAAAAACAGTCCAACTTTCAATACTCCGTTCTGGAGTTTCCGTTCTTACAAAGAAGATAAACAGACGGACGAACAGACACACATACAGAGACATATATTTAAAATGTAAAGATTTTTTTAAATCGTAAATATCCGCATAAAACAACTGTGAATTAGTTTCTACTATATAAAAATAATGTTAGAAACCAAACTGGCATTATTGGCGAATAATGTAGGGTTTATTAGCCCTGGTTTTAAAAAAAATCTGGTGTGAAACAACACTGAACTTCCTTTCAGGGACGATATAAAAAATAAAGCTGTTCTATAGAATACGTAATAATTTTATATAATAAATGCAATAAATCGACTTCCTGCGAAACGTATAACTTTCATCACTACCTACCTTTAAGTTAGTTTACCGTTTAGTCTAATTGAACTAAATTTCAATTACACAAGTCATTTCCAGCAATTGTTTACCAATCTAATTTGCGATTATTGAAAAATTATAACACGACAATAAATACATTTGCGTATGTTATATACGACCAACACTGTTTACTTTTAAGCGACTGTTAGTGTTTTAATTATTGTAATAAATATTTTACATTTTCTAAGAAAATCAGTTAACACTATTTTTATAGATGACTAATAATAATAACAATAACAATAAAATAAAACCTTTATTATTTGCTAAACAAGTTAACCCCTGTTACTCTTAAATATAATGTGAGATTAGTTTGATCTTGCGAATTAAAGGTGCTCGAAGTGAAAAAGTCAGTAAACCTTAAAATCTTAGAATCTTTGCTACTAACAACACATAAAAGCTGATAGGAAGGATAAGTTGATAAGTAGAAACTTCGTGCAAGATAATTTAAGGAGGAACACAAGTTAGTTCATTACAACAGCACTTGTACTTTTTTAGAAATTATTTCCTGTTTAGTGTTTATTTTAAACGCAGCAAAACCACAATAGACATTTACTACTTATTAAAGTGGTACTCCAATAGATTTTTGCAAAAATAATATAAAACGTGTGACAACTTCATCGATGTATTAGGATATTATTGAAAAAAGACATTGTTGCTGTTTACTGTAATTTTTTCTTGTTTTCTAATATCATTTGGTTCCTCCCATTTAGCCTGTTTACATATTTTTTTTTGGCCCACAGATTCGTAGCAGTCTCGGTAACAGATTTTTAAAATATACTTTGATTGTGTACAGGGTGTCCCAAATTGCTTGATTTTGGCTGGTTTTCCTATTTCCAGACCAGGTAGAGAAAAACTGACATATGAGTCTAGAGCTCGATTTTTGTGAAACGCCGATTGGTGAAAACCACATTTCGATATCTCTAACCGTTTCCGAGATATCGGCAAAAGTTGACATTTTACAGATTCCGAAAAACTTTTTTTAACGTTAAAAAATGTTATTTTTAAAGAGAAATGTGTTATATTGGCAGCAAGGATGACTAGACATATCTTGGCATATATATTTTTGGAAAGCTTATTTTTTTTTCCTATTTTCTAAAGTCAAAGCCAAAACTATGGTTTCCATTTGAAATAACAAAGTTAGCTTTGATATCAAACAATCGAAAAGCGATATATTTTTTTTGACAAATGCATCTTATTCTACGTCAAAAAGTTTTTACCGTTTGAAAAAATATCCAAAAATAAAAAAGTTGACAATTTTTCGGAATCTGTAAAATGTCAATTTTTGCCGATATCTTGAAAACGGTTAGAGATATCGAAATGTGGTTTTCACCAATCGGCGTTTTACAAAAATCGAGCTCTGGACTCATATGTCAGTTTTTCTCTACCTGGTCTGGAAATAGGAAAACCAGCCAAAATCAAGCAATTTGGGACACCCTGTATATCTGTGGATAAAGTTAAAAATCTTTGTTTGTTATACAGGTGTCCCATAAGTAAGGGTACACCGAGGGGTACACAGAGCAATGACAGATTCCTTACGTAAAAATATTATTATTTAACCAAACTTACCTTAATCCAAAAGTTGATAATAACAGAGATACAGGGTGCCAAAGTAAAATTTTTGTTTTGGTTTTTATTAAATTATTTCTTTAAAAATTGAAATATTTTAGCAAAATTTGGTAATTGGGGGTTTTTGAGGCGAGGGATTCAAATCTATTCATCGTTTTGCTGTTATTTGTAGAGGGCGCTACTTACGGCAGTTTGCCTATTGTTTATACGTTATAATGTTCTTGGGGATTTAAAAAAGAAATTTTTAAATAAAAATTCCTGTTTTCTCGTCTTTTTTACGTAAAAAAATTACACCTTCTACATGTAGCTACGAGTAACCGTTTTCGAGATATTTGATTTTAAAGTATTCAGCTTAACCAATTTAAATTATTAGGAATGTACGATTTTTCAAAGTAGGCTTTAATTAAAACAAAAACAATAAGAGACGCTTTCAAAAAAAGAGAATATAAAGAAATTATTAAAAAAAAACCAAACACCCTGTGTCTCTGTTAATATCAATTATTGGATTAAAGTAAGTTTGGTTAAACCGTAATAATTTTACGTATGGAATCTGCTATTGTTCTGTGTACCATTACTTATGGGACACTATATAGATGTATGTGTTTCACCAATACGAAACATATAACAAACAAAATCTTCAGCTTGTTAATTTGGAGAGATATAAAGCATTTTTCGGTCAAGTTTGGTCTAGCTAGATAAGTTTGAAAAATACATGATCCTTACTTGTTTTTAATTTCATTTCTGGATTATGACTAAATAATAAACAATAAATTTTCGCTTGATATGCCTATATTTTTACCACCTTGAACAATTTGTTCTACACATCTTTAGGAAAGTTCTTTGCTGTCTTACATCAGATTTTTAAAGGTGTTATATTATCGGCGACTAATTTAAATAATTGTTTCTTGCATAGTCATGGTTTCTGCTTTATCTACTAATTTGTCTTCGATTCGTTTCTATTGTTTAAAATATTTCAAGGTTATTATCCACTTTCTTATAGCCCTACGTTATATCCTTGGTTTACAGTAATTATTTTAATGAAAACAATGAACAAAATTATTTTACTTACTTGGTAAGTATTACTGAACTCTTGATAGTGTTGATTGATAGATAATGCCTCACACCACAGTGTCTCGGTGAAATCAGTTTTGGGCGCTTCCTTCATTATTTTCGGAAAATGCCCTAAGCAAAAGCTAATAAGGTATATTATAGATGAATTGTTCCAAGTGTCATCAAGTATGCAAGTTGTTACCTTGCCATTTCCAATATTATTCCATAAAGTTGGAGTAAGCTATTTACAAATAACTAGGATCTTCACATTGAAATTGATTTCGAAATCAAACAAACGTTGGAGATGTGGCAAGAAGCCTTGGATCAATGACACAATGATGCGAGGAAAAAAATTGTAAAGAATTGTGTTGCGATGAGGTTGTTAATTATTAATTTGGGTGGGACGTCTGAAGATGAAGACGGGCATTACTTGACCCGCACGATTATGATGACGTGGGTGATATGATAGCTGAAAATTACTGTACATACTTTTGGATCTTATGACCCTCGACGTGACCTTTAAGTTGCTCACTGTGAATCATTTATAACTCTTTACCATTAATGATTTCAAAACGTACACTTTTGATACACCATGTAAAGATAATTTCAGTTCGACATTATCATTCGTATGGAGAGCCACACCTTGTGGTGGATACATAAATAAATCATGCTGAATCTCGACGATAAGAAATAATGTACCCATATGAGATACTGTCATATTTTAATAAGTGGTTCTCGTGATGCTCTGCCGGGTACATTGAAACTGTCGCTGAAGTTTATCAGGATCTCGTTTATCTTAAAAGGCTCAACTTTGGACAAATTGCACTTTCTTCGTATTAAACCGGTAATAACCTTGTATAAATAGACATTGCATTTGGATATTTAAAGGTTTTTGAAAATATACAAGGTGTTTTTATCACTCTACTTGGGATAAACCAAAAAATAATTACAAAGTAAACTTTTTAATTCACATGATTTTGCTTGCCCTTTCGGCAATATTCACTATTTGCTTCCGTGTCCATATTTAACATAATTCTTATAATGTTGTTTTACTTCAGATTTTTTCTTCTACAAACATTTTTGAATGGCATTAGAAACTCTGTAGGGAAAGCATATTGCAATTTTTTCAAGCTACTTTCTCAACATATTGTACGGACAGGTCGTGTACAATAAATATTACCTAATTGTTTTTATCTTAAGTAAATAGGCGTTGTTTCTCATGAATACATCTACTACATATTTATAAAGCTGAACTATAATTAGGTACTTTAAAAACTTAAATATTTTTAAATATATTTTAATTTCATATTTTGTATAGTTAATAAACATTTATTTGAGCACAACCGTATAAGTAAACAATATGTATGGTGTTGAGCTCGTTTGTTTTTTAATGAACGATGAGTGACCAGAAACTATAATGTTTAATTAAAGTCAACCGCCTTTAATTATTTATTAGCAGATTCATTGACATTAAGAAACAACTGCTAGTTGTACACTTTTGGTTTTAATATACATTGAAAGTATTTGGTTTATTGCTTTAGAAACTGGTAACTATCTACCCCATAAATTATATTATGGGGCATTAGTAACACTGACTGATTTTATTACTCAAATGATACTTAGTTTATTAATTCGAACGTACGTAAAATTTTAGAATTTGTTTCAAATGATCTTGCTGCTTCCAATCCTAAAATCATTCCAGGATAATTTGCAAATAAGTAACAAATGTGGTCCAATGTAGCGTCGAGTCGTACCTAAGAGGACTTTAATATTTTTGCACGGATTGATTATTCTATCATTAGACTGCTTATTTTGGTTTCTTCAGACTATAGCAATCCATATTCTATGCTTAAAATTACAGTTTTGGATCAATTTAAACCAATTCGTACAAATAGTTTCAGCTACAACTCTTAGAAGTTAACTTACCTTTTTAATGTTCTTAATATTTTTTATCAATATGGAAATTGAGAGCCTCTTCTGCTCATTAAAAAGTTACAAATTAACGTTTTGTTTCTCCAATATCAAATTCTATAACTTTCATTTGCTCCAATTTTATCTTTGACGAGAAAATGCGATATTTATAATTTGAACTCTAAACATTTCTCATAGATATTGAAACAATTTTGCTAGTATTTTGTAGCATAAGACACTTAAGTAAAACACTAAAATCTAGTAGCAGTTATTGCTATTTATTTGTATGTTCACATGCAATTTAAAGCAAACACGCATGATTCATTAACCGTAAACATTTCAGTGCATAGGTTTTTTTCCAAGCAGCTTTACCTGGTGCAAATGAACTTACGTTTTCTCGCTGGCAATGTAATATTTTACAAGGAAGTGACAGTTATTGTAGTTTGCTGTGTGAAGCTGCGTGGGCATGCTAAGGCAATTTTGTTATAGACAATATCGCACGTTAAATAATGACATTGCTATGGAGATAATGCAAAAAAAGTTAACTAGATTTGTTATTCCGTAAATGGCTTGTCAAAGTGAGTTGAACTTTTCTCATAGTCATCTCGTGTACAGTGTGTCCCAATGTCGAGGCAGTTCTGATTCCTTTTCATCTTAAAATTTGTCACTTGCCATTAAGAACTGAAATAAATAAGGAGCCTGTAAGCAAGTTATAAATATATCTTTAAATAGTTTGAAATTTCGTTGGATTTCGAATACTACCTTTTGGATGTGTGAGTCGATTATAGAACTGAGCGTTCGATATAATTCCAATTATTTGATAGATAGAATTTGTCTTTATTTCTGATAGTGCTTTTATTGAGTTTCTAAGTATTGAATTAGGTTTCCTAAATCATCAAAATTTGTATTAGCCAGTTGATTGACTGACATCATCTCATAGTTCCAGTGTTATTCTATAGCAGACAGGTTCAATTGAATTCAATATCTGAAGATGTTCTTTCAGTTCTGTGCTGTCTCAAAACTTCGTTGACGACTTTAACACGAAAGAGTCAAACGTTGTCCTTCACTAATTCCAATTCCAATTCCATAACATTTTTCACATATCTATTGCCGTTCAGCATTCAATACTTCATCTGTCAATACTCTCAACTCGTTCTTTGTATTGAACATGATTGCATATAGATTCTTTCCATCCCTAAACATTTCCCTCGCCTCCATATTTTTTCATTCCTGCCTCTTCATACAAAATCAAATCAGAATCCTTCCTTCTTCTGGCACGTAAATGATCCTCGTTTAGTAGCAGCCCTGTCTTGTAGTTACATTATTTCCTTTTTGCTGTCGTAAACACAGAATTGTCCTGTCTAGTGGTAGTTTTCTTAATTTGTCTAACATGTTGATAATTAACGCTAGTAGTCTTTGGCGGAAGCTCTTAGATCTCTCCACAAAATGTATCAAAGAAAGAATTCCCACTCTCTTCAGTTGTTTGTGATTCATCTGCGGCATAAAAATGGTAAAGGAACTCTGAAATTCAACGCAATGAAAGAAGATTGCGTTGTGGGTGTTACAAAGATCATCAATTGTTTTTCAAACTGCTTTGGTATGTCTAGCACAGAGTGGAAAAATGTACCTAATAAAAAATGCCAGATTTGAATAATCCTCTTTTTTCAGACTTCCAATCAGAGAGGATCCTTCAAAATTAAATTAAAATGAGCAATGTCTTTAATAAATATTATGAATAAGAGGATTGGCCCTTGGGGAAACTGGAAGTTGGAGAGTAAGAATTGTGTTATAATATATTATAAATAATGAACATAACTCAACTTTTTAACGTATCTTCGTGAAATACGGGATCTAAGCTACATGGCATATAATTTTAGAAAGAATTTATTTTTTATATGCAAATTATAATTATCTAACAGAGATGAAATATGTTCTCGAACTACCAAAGAACTGACCTAATGAAAATGCAAAAAAATACATAAAAAAACTAATTTCCGCAGATAAATTAGATAACGGATTGGGCATGTGTAGTATAGTGATGATTTTTTTTTTATTGCTCTGTATATGGTCGTGTGTATTATGGTATGGTTTTTAGTGCGATACGATACTAGATATCTGCTTGTCATGCTACTTATTCATCCATCAATCGAGGATCTTTATTTGCGAGAACAGTTATTATATACGGTTAAAAATAGTTGCAAAAAAATTATAAACTGGTTACGTCTAGATTAGATATAAAAATAATTCATACACAAATTAATTTGCCACTAATTCAGGGCATTATTTCCAAAGTTTGGAAGGGGAAAATATTTTCAAAAAACAAATACATTTCAATTTATATTAAACTGTTGCATTATCCAGAGTTGGCAGGTATCTTGCATGATTCCATTTCCAAATATTTTTAGCGCATATGTATAATATCCCGGTCGAGATCCCGGTTATAATAATTGTTTCATATTTCTTTCTAGTTCTTTTAATTGAATTAATTTTGTGTAATGTTACATAAAGCAATAAAAACCACATTTACTACAGACTTTTGTCATGATGTAATTTTTAGAGAATTTCCGAATTCCAGACGTGCTAACGGAACGGATAAATGTTATAAGTGGTTTAGAACAAAGGCAGACGGACGCGGAGTCGTGAAAAATAAAGGCAGGTATTCTGTCTCGGCCAGCAGTGCCTTTAGGCTTGAATTTTTAGTTGGTTTAAAACTCGAGGTTCAGTAAATTGGTGTGCGGTGTGCTCGTAACTTAATATAATTTGTATTTAATGCAACAACACGTAGGATGATACCATACTATCAATACTTTTTTGCTAGTGGCCCGTTTCAAAATATGAAAGTACATTAATATAGTTTGGCGAGAAAAAATGTGTAATGATATTCTATAATATAAAATGTGAACAGTTATTTTGATCAGTTAGAATCCAAATTTTAATGTGTAAATTTCGGACACGATAAAATAATATGCCAGAGAGAAAAATGTGATTGGCATCACATGTGCTTGCTTTAAACTATTATCATAATTTCAAATCAAGAGGTTAGGATTATATAGTATTTTACTTAAAAATTGTTGTTTAATCTATTTCGTCTAACTGAAACAAACATTTCCAAACAAAACACTACAACACCCAAAAGTAAACCTAGGCCCCACAAGATAAAAGCTACTGCCATTTCTTTTAAACCTAAAATATCCGGCAAAAACTTAGTTTTCCTGCTCATTTTCATATTGATTATAAATCTGTTCATATCATAAAAAAAATAAATAATTCCGCTGGACTTTAACCTGATTAAGATATCATCAATCTGGGGAAAAAGAGGAAATCCTTTAACAAAATACCAGTGTATGTATACTGGAAAAATTGGTGTACGAAAAATGTGAACCATAATGTCACCATCTGAATCGATGTAGTATATCGGCAAATTAAATTCATACGATCTTTGAAAATCAACCGATACAACGTCCCTTTTATAAGCGGTTCTGTTGATACACTCTCTTGGATCATTGCAGTATTTGTAATTGTTGTATACATATTGATCCTGATATTTGAAAAATGAAGCAATGTCATGGTCGAACGTTATGGTTAAATTCGATTCAACTATATCCTTCAAGGAGTTTATCTGATACTCATATTGGCTGCTGGATAAAATATTAACTAAAGCTCCTTTAAAAATTGATGATGTTATCAAAGATGGCATAACAAAGCTCATATAAACCATTCTATACTCCGGAATTCGTGGAAGCGCTACTTCCAACAATGTTTGGTAAAGTTCCAAAAAAGATTCCATCCAATTTCTTTTATAAATTATGTGACACAGAATAGTTATCAAAATCATTGCCAATAGAATAATTAGGTATGTTTCAGGTTCTAGAATCAAAGATAATCTCTTCCAATGCGGCAGCACCCTAGCACTAGGGACTATCCAAAATACTCCATCCTCCATAAAGGTGAAGGTCATGTCAAAGTCTAAATGTTCTTCGAATTTTGAGTGGAAGCATCCCATTACCATGTCAGCTTCTCTGAAACAACATTTGAATTAATAATTATTACAAAGAAATAAATCTTCTCCAAGTATGTATCATCGCAGAATTCTTTTCATTACCTCTTAAACAGCTCACCAAAAATATGCGTATAAGTTCCATTGGTGTTACTTCCCCAGTAAGTGAAATTATTGGTTATCTTGTAGTTGATCTTGAACCCCAATTGTTTGCTGATAATATCTAAAATTATTGTTTCTATTCCTCTTGGGTTCGAGTCTAACGATACTAAATATGGTGGAATGTTGTTGTATTTCACATCTAACGTCGTGTTTCTCCAAGTTGTCATAGGTGTTATACGATGTTCGAATAGACTGAAATTATTTCTCCCAGTTCCGTTGTCACATTTCCTTAAAAAACTGAAATATTTTGGAACAAAAGAACTATCTTGGAATTCATACGGTTTGTATGAATATATTTCCTGTAGTGACTCGTTAACGATTCTGATAAAAATTATATTTTCAATGTAATACTTCGCGGATACTTTTAAGAGGTCCCGCGACAATTGTTTTGTTACGACAATAAATTTAGCTTTAGGATTAAAGAACTTTTCTCTCGACATTTTTTGTATAACGTATCGAAAGTCTTCATTAAGCGTTAAGTTAATAACAACTATATCCATTCTGTTGCTGTTAAATAATATTATAAGTTTCTTGGGATCATAAACAATCACTGGATAACTTGGAGAAAGGTTTACGTCTATAGTCAGAAATAAATCTCCTGCATTATAAATGTTTTGTAAAATTCCATGTATACAGTCTTCCTCAAAACCATCTGTTACTTGTTTCGTATTATTTATGTCTTCCGATAAATAAATGGCACTAACGGATATTAATAAAATGTTCAGTATTGCAACGACCAGATACATTTCTCACTTCTAAGGTTGGGATTTCGTTAACGAATGCGATGGGTCATTTATCTTAATATTAAGGACTAAGTTGTCAATTCAAATGAAATTAGAGTATTTCTTTACGAAAAAGTAATGTAAAAACATCATTACTTTATAGCTTTTAGAAAAAAAATTGGAAAATGTAGCCCGGGTAAAAGAATCCTCAACTAATGCATGCGATAGGTGCATGCACTATTTTTGAGCAATTATCTGGATTTACATAGCAAAAAATAATTAAATTATTTCTATTATTAGTTTCTCTTTGCCTTTATTTAAAATTATGAAACTTTTGAATCAAAGTTGCCTCCTCCAACTGTAAATCTAACAATTATTGGATAAAAAATTGGATTATTAAGAGCTTATGAATGAAAACATTTCGAAATCAGATTTAGAATCAGAAACATATTTTTTGGCAGGAAATTTAGAAAGCTAATTGTGGATGATGTAAATTTTGATGAAGATGAACACAATAACCTAACTTCTTTTCTAGACGACAATAATACATACCTACATAAAATAAATGAAGTACGTTTTCCGATTTTTCCCCCGTTCCCCCAACTTCTATTTATCTTTGAGAGATGAGATATAGTGCTCATTTTATTTGTTAGAGTATAATAATATTTATTAGTTATCGGACGAGCCATAGAAATTTAGTTATAATTTAAGAAAATGGACATGAGGGAAAAAATCGTTTGGTGCTCTGTATATCTTCTAAATGTTTTATCGTATGATTTTGAATCCTCATTTTTCTCGTCATATATTCTTTCAATTCATCCTATAAGCATTATTGTCGCCCGACGCGACGCGAAGAAAAGTGAGAAAATAATTTTTTAAAGTCTTTTCGTCATTTTTTAGGTGAACTTCAAGAGGGCATAATATTGGTTTCTATTTATCGTAGAGGAATGGATTCATTAAAACGGACACAAAAAAGGGTTGACGGAAGTGGAGGTACGAGACGTTTTGATCCTTACATTCCTTACCTAGCCCAATTTTACTCGAAAGCATAACGACCTTCTGTAGGAGTTTTCGATATGATTTATTCACTTTGTTTCTATTAGAATTCTGTTCTGAGTAGAAACAATCTTAATCCGATTTTAAACAAAATAAATAGTAGTTCCATCAGATTATACTGCGGCTATATTACGCAATTCTATAGCAATCTTTTATTAGTAGACACAGATTTAATAATCTTAAAATAGTATAAATTAATTAGAGAAAAGGCAATGCGTAACTGTTGCCTTAATAATAATGATTAATTCGTTATTTGTAATAAACTTTCACTAACTAATTGCTGGTTACTGAAAAATGTAAACAAATAAGTAACAATCAATTCCTACGAATTACTATTCTCAATAATTATTAAAGTCGATACATTGAGGTGAAGAAAACGAAACCAGTCTGTTAGTCATAATTTCGAAACAGCTTTACTAATTTGAAAATTAGTTTGAGGTTAAACTTTGGATTCGAAAAAAAAAACGAACATCTGCCTTGCCATCCATGGTCACGGCCTAATAGATGCGACCGTTAGAATACACCCAACAGACGGGGAACAACTTCTATCTTTCAAGAGGGGTGTATCATGCTATATAAATCAACCCATTTATTGTGTATACAACTACAAGTACCTACATAGTTAAATTATTATACACACAAAAATATAACAGATATTTCTATGGCCCTTTTTGGTTGGGGCGAATAATTAAGATGTTTATTCTAATGGCAACTTTCGACATTTACGCCTGATTTGTTTTATAGATATAAATTTATTACCGTTACACCAAGGCAAGGGTACGTCAGGAGTCAAAGCTAAGTCCACTTATTTTCTTTATTTTAATTAATGGCTGTTCATCTTTTGTTAATTCTGACTGCACTATATTATTCGCAGATGTTATATGAGTATGAGTGTGTTGTTTATTTATAGTTGTATATTCTATTAATTCAATTGTATATTTGCATACTTATCTTTATTAGTTACTTATACATGGCTCGATTGAAGGTTTTTTCAGTAATCATGGTCACAGGTAGCAGATATTCAGTCAAAAATAGATTTGCACTTGCATGGTAAGAAATAAAATGTGTATATCGGTTGGACTTTTTAGATACCTCTACCACTTCTTTGTTTATTAAACGATATTGTTCAACCCTCTCACGAAATTTTATAGAAATTCGCTGAAGTTGTGTATACAGCTTTTAAACCTATGATTTATATTTAACAATTTTGCAAAATTCCAAATTTTTCTGCTGAACTGAAATATTTTTGCGCATTTGCTTTGCTTCAATATTCACCACCGTACTGGGCTAGTTTATAATGAGATGATATATTGCGTGTAATAACTATAATTCATATTGTTCCCTTGTCTGGAACAGTGAACTGGTCTCAGTGTATGGCTTTCCTTCTTTATCATAGTCGATGATTATGCATGCATGGCTTGCTTTGTTATAAATTTGAGTGAAGGTCGGGTTGTGTTGTAAGCATTGAATGATAATAACTTTTAATTTCGTGAACGGAATCATCTAATGCATTCTTTATGTAGGAAACGAACATTTAATCGAAGAAAGAACTTGGTCTTCTGACCTTAACGAGATTAAACAAATAAACTGCCATCTCTACTAACTTGTATATGAGGAATTTGAAATTAACATTGGACAGCAGAGAGATTAGGAAATGACCTAATTTCAGATACCTGTTGTCATTTTCTGTCAAATGGAGGCAATTTTTGCAATACAAACTGATGATTTCTTTTGGCAGTTGATAAATACTTCTTAAGGCATAAGACTCACATATTGCAACGAGGCCTAGTACTGTTACGTTTAAAAATTGAACGCGGAATAAATTTATATTTTTAGAGTTATACATATTCAATGTTTACTCTGTATATATAAATCAAGGCAAGGCCTCCTGGATGTATCGTGTTACATTACACCAACTTAAGTTGGCAGTATGTGTGAGCATAAAGGCAACAGCATTCTTCTCTCCGAGCGAATAATTTATTATTATATTTATTTGCCAGCACTTGTATATTACGTTTACGACTTCGTCTTAAAAGAAGAGCATAAATCACTCCGACCACAAAACATTTCATCAGTCACGTTTAATTAGCGTTTTAAGTGATGGTTTCATATATTTTTGTCCGCGATGGATCATTTGAATATTCCACAAATGAGAAATAGCTTAAGAGTTATGTATGTCAGAAATGTTGTTTAAAATTCAAGAATTTGTATAAGGGTAACACAGCGGTTGGAGACTTGGTGATTCCCAGCATCGGCTGATGTCAAAGTTAGTAAGGAATGACTGTGTGTACACGATTATGGTCAAGAATTGCTTGATATATTTTTCACTCAATAGGCAAACGTAACATTTTCTTGTATATGCACTGCTTCTTGAATTTGTGGGTTTGTTGCTGGGGTTGTCATTGGTTTGATGGGGTATGTTTGAGGCTTAAAAAAATAATATACGGAAACAATTTGAATCTTCCTAGAAGCTTGTTTAATATTATTCTTGTTTTCTGTGTAGTCACTTTTTACACACATAGGTAAGGTATTCTATTTACTTATCCAACCAACTACTACTCCCTATTGTAATATATTTTCTCGTTTAGACAAATAGAGAACGTAATAACTTCCACAAAGATTCATTAGTATTGTTATGTCTACGCCTTATTTAAGGCCGTCTACGCACGCTAGGGGTGTAGCAAAGACATTTAAATAACGGGGTTCAAAAACTAAAACATATATTTTATTAAAATCTTTAACTATAGTGTAGAAGTGATATATGGTGGAGGCGCCTGGCTTACGATTGCGTTTAACGTCAAATTTTTTTAAAAATTAGTAAAATTATTTATTTTCAGTATGAATTTTTGTTTTAATTTATATTTATATAAAATGTAAATTATACAAAATGATATTTTATACTACATTAAATACTTATTAATACTAATTACTAAATGTTAATTCAATTTCCACTACCTATGCATTAAACTCAAACTAAAATTTTGTTTAAATTATTTTGCATTTGGAGTGTAAGTGTACCTAAGTTCTACACCAAAGGTTCCAACCCCTCTTCAGTAAATTATTTTGCTTTTGGTTATTTCCTAATTTTATTAAATTCAGAATTTTATGTAAACCATAAAATACAAAAATATAATTTTGAATGACTGAGCCTTTTTTAATAATTAATAATTTAATCAAAAATTAAATTGGAAAAAAGGGGAAATTGTTAATTTGGTGGTTTGGACCATGGACCATATGCCATATTGTAACGGGCGAGTGACTTAGTTATCCTCGTGTAAAACGTTTTTTAATAAAATAATATGTATAATTATTTATTTGGTGTCTACCCGGTGACAACGATATCACTAGCACTCCTATTTTGCACCTTGTTTTTCAAAATATCAAAATAAAACTCGGTATAGTTAATATAAACGTAAAATGTCACATTTTGACGTATTTGAAGACTTTTAGGACTTCCGGTTTAGCTGGAAGTGATTGGATGGAACACCCTGTATATGATAGCATTTTCAGAATCCTGGGAAAATTCTAAGTAGATCTGAACTATTTTGGTATGTTTTTACGCCGACTTGATTATTTAGCTTAGTTTTGTTTTGAATCTATGCAGGGTGTTATTCCGTGTAAATACAGTTATCGTGGACTCCTGGGATCAAAATAAATAGATTTAACTAAACTTACCTCTATTCGAAATTGCTTTGTTTCGCCGCTAGAGGGCATCAAAGTTGGTTAAAAATTTAAGTGTTTTTCCAAATAACTTCAAAACGCTCTGCATGATTAGAATGGAATTAAGTATGATAATGTCTCTATAGCGATTTCACTTTATGATATTCTAACTGAGTTTATTAAATTCACAGAAGGGCGAAAACTACCCCAACTCTTAGGCCAATCTGCTAATAACTTTTTTTAGGGTGATACGATTTATTTAATTTTATTTTATTAAAAAGATACAGCAATTATTCACATTTTTTTCTCTTGCAAAATGTTTATATCTGTAATAACAGAAATAATTTTTTCCGTTCGACATATTATTTATTTATTTGAAAACAAAAATTATAACAATGCATTCTAATTACAGAAATTTGTGGCCCACTTTCACAATAATTGTTCAAAGATGACCACCTTCTTTTGATTGTTGAAGAAATGAAAAACCACCCTTAAATTAAAAAAATTCCTCTGTATGGGCCACAATTAAAATGGAGCAATTCTGACTCAGGAATCGAATTCAGCGCGTCAAAATACGTAAAGATAAGTTGGTCTAATGAAAAAATAGACCACTTTTTTTTGTGTGCCTAAGTTATTATTTGTTTCAACTGACATTTTAGCTTAGTCTGTTTTTTATAGAAAAAAATATTACAAAAAACACATTTTTTATCTCTTCAATAATAAAAAAAGGTGGTCATCTTTGAACAATTATTGTGAAAGAAAAGTGTGCCACAAATTTCTTTTGTTATCAAATAAATAAATAAATACCTAATAGGTACATATGTCCGACTGAAAAGATTATTTCTGCCAAAACCTTGGCCAAAACTATTACAGATTCAAAAATTTTACAAGAGAAAAAAAAAGTGAAAAATTGTTGTATCTTTCTGATAAAACATTGAATAAATCGCGAGGGGTAAACCGCTGAGGAATTTTGGTGTACAGAGCTCGGGAATTGCGGGAATTGCCGAGGAATTGCGGGAATTGCCGAGGAATTGCGAGGAATTTCGGGAATTTTCGGGGAATTGTGAGGAAATTTGTGGGTATTGCAAGGAATTATTTTAAGAGGAATATGCGTGTAAAAAGGTTTACGCGAGAGTTTGCGCTTGCGCGTCGAACAATATGCTTATGTGCTTAAATCTACCGCTCTGTATACGACGTTACGTCACGATCACGTGATTTGTTTGTATACATACGCTCCCAGAGGAACATGAGCAGAGTTTTGAACTGATCTTTTAAAATTTTGTAGTTATTATAGCTCTGACTATGTTTACGTAATTTGATCTAAATTTGATCTGGTTATTTCTTTGACGTGCTATTTATTAATTCACATGAATAACGTAGAGGGAGCTGGGAACGCTTTCTTTTTCTTGTGTTGTGGTCATTAATTCTTTGCAGATATAATTTTCAAAGTTAATCTAGTTTTCTAAAGCATCATTAAATTCCACGTAAAAAGTGTTTTATGTCCGACCACGTTATAAAGGACTGTTATGGCATAGTTTTGCGGCTATAAAGTACCTCTTTATTGTACTAGTAAAATAAAGTTACTTTATTTATTTTTCAAATAATATGTACAACAGTCATAAAAATGTCAATGAATTAATTTTTTTCGTTAATGAGCCAAATTTAGCAGTCGGACATAAAGCCTTTGTATGCAACTCGTCCATAATAAGGCTGTATTGAACTCGCCCTCTTTATAGTCATACTCGCTACGCTCGCTCGGACTCCTTCAATAAAGCCTTGCCATTATGGACTTGATATAGGTATAAATAGCTATCATGTCGATAAAATGCACTGTTTTCCAAATGTATAAATAAGATTAAAAGTTTATATTATCATAATATGTCTAAAATGTTGCCTAAGGGAGCTGCAGTCCATTGGAAAGCGACCTGAACCTAGTTTTTTCGTTGTCTTTAAGGGATTTTTAGCTCCCTTAGGAAGCATTTTTTGGCATAATGTCTCGTATTATATTAACTTTTTTCTTATTTTTACAGTTAGAATTAGCTTCATAATGTCTCGAAAACGATTTAGAAAACGGTGAATGCTGAATTTTACCGATATAAAACAAGTATGACTTTTTTACATGGAATTTAATGTTAAATTAGAAAAATACTCGAAAAAATACGAGGTAAAATGTATGTCCACTTTAAAAAGTTTTTATCCACAAAAAATAATGCCCAAAACAAATGAAAGAATTAAGCATTCCCAGCGATTCCCAGCGCCCTCTACATTATTCAGTAACTAATATCACGTCTTTTATTGCGAGTTTGGATTTTTAGCGAGTTTGGATCAAGTTAGCTAAATAATGACGAGTTATAACAAAAAACCGAAATACAAAAATTGCTTCTGACTGCCCATAACTTGCTAAGGAAACAAAAGGGTCCTACTAAAGTATGTTCGGCTAAATGGAAGAATTTTTATTTTTTAAGGTTAGGTACGCCGGCAGTCATATGTCAGCAAGACATAGCGTTGTCATTTTCTTTATAGTTTGTAATTAAACAACTTCTAGAGTTCTCATTGGTTTTGTAATATAAGGTAGTAGAATAGTCTCAGTAGTCTCACATAAAGTCAATTAAATTAAAATAATAATGAGTGTATTAATAGTTGCAAACATTTTATATTTATTAATTGATATAAGACAATTAACGCATTTAACAAAGTGCCACAACACAACAATTTGAATTTGACACACAATTAACAAAATACCTAACCTTGTAATATTTGATGTTGTCAATCAGTTGTCAAGCATTATATAGACCTTTCTAATATTACGTCATTTGCGCTAATTTTGGCTTGTGCAAGCCACTTTTGCACAAGTAAAGCGTTGCATGTAAACGGAAGCATGACGCTTACGCAAGCCAAAAAGTTTGACTTGGGCAAAATTATTCTGTCAGATAATTGGCATGAGGTTGGCGTATTTGCATGAGCGTGTAAACATGTTTGCGCATTGGTGTTAAATTGACGTACGACGCGACGCACGTGCTTTCGAGAGGAATGAATTTGTTCAACGTAATTTGTTGTTATTGCCGATTGCCTAATTGCGTAATTCTGCTATTAAATTGATGTGAGAAACCATATCCCTTTATAACAACCAAGGTTTAACCCATCTTCTTTTTTTTTCCTTCAATTTAAGTTTTTTTCCCCTTCAATTTAAGTTTTTTTTAATAACACAAAGTACAGCCGTAGCAAAAAGTAATTCTTCTTCAATATTTTCCATTGTTTATGTAAAAAATCAACACTCTTGATATGCTAACTGTGCAATGGTTAAATAGAATACAACGACTTCATTTGCACAAATTTGCAAGCACAAATCAGTTGCGTAAATTGCATGAGCGTCTAAACTGAGTTACAACGACCCAGTTTTTTCTTTTTTTTTTTTTTTAATCACTTATTTAACGTCGGCCTATTTCCGCTACCGAGGCCAATCACCGACGCCAGGAGACGAGCAACCCCCAACCTGGAAATTTTGCCGAACCTCTTATCTTACTAAGAGTAGGGATTTTTTACTTGCCTAACATTTAATAGACAAGGGACCGACTGCTTTACATCCTCTCCGAAGGATGGTATATCCTCAATACACCTCTCGCCTACAGTTGTATTGCTTCTGCGATATAGCTGATATACAAGCCGCTAGAAGCGGGGAAGCGAGACCGCGTCTTTCCGTGGATAGTCACCATCCAAGTACTAAACGCGGTAGCTGTTGCTTAACTTTCATATCGCTATGAAGTGAGTCAAGTCAGTCCTCCGCTCGCTGCCAAGACCTAGTTCATTTGTGCAAATTTGCATGCACAAGCCAAATGGCGCAAATTGCATGATGGTCTAAAGGCGCCTTAAGGTTCCGAGGAAGGTTCTGATTGGATAATTTCAAAATTAAGACTATGTATTTTGATCAAATCAAAATCATAGTTTCTGTGTGCTACAGCTATTTCACTTGTCTTGGATAACACTATAGAGTGAAACATCACGTAAAATCAAAGCCAACCTTTATTTTTTACAGGATGAATGCACTACGCGATCGCGAATTTCATTTTTGGTAATTGTAAACCACAAGCACAGGGTTATTGGTTATCTTTCGATTCACTTTATCCCGTTTATTTTTGGACGAAAATTTATTTAGGTGTAAAACTTGTAGTATTTTGGATATGCCTTCTGGTTTCAGCAACATACAGGGTGAATATTTTTTAGATAGATCAAAATTTTTTTGGATATGAATCTCAAGAAATGTGGTAGTAAATCCCAAAAGAGAAAAGGAAGAGAAATAATTTATGAAATCCCACAATTAACATTTAAACAATACAGGGTGTGTGACGAAGACCTTCTATTAATCGTTTCTGAAGAACTATACATGCTGGAATTATGAAAATTTGTATAGATGGGTTAAGCACAATGTTCTATCGATTAAAAATATTGACAATATTAATACGTTGAGATGGGACTTCCGGTTCTACTGGAAGTTGGCATCAACTTGCTTATTTCAGATGGAATCCACTACTTTAATTTAAGTTTTATATTCCACATCGAAATTTAGGTAAATCATATAAGCATACCCCACCCTTAAACTTAGTACTTTTCTAAATATTTTGATTTTTTCAAGAATTTTGCAAAAAACGTACCTAAACTTAATCGATTCTATCTCCTTTAATTCTTAATCTAGAGGGCCTAAATTTTAGATGAATACTAAATAATAAACTAAAATACTAAAATGTATTTACCTAAATATCTCTAATACGCGAATTTTGTTGAAAATTTTACAGGGCGTCGAAAAAAGAATGACCAATTCATAGCCCAATAACTCGCTTATTTTAAATAGAACACCCTATGTTTAATAAAGTTATTTGATGCACCTTTTTTAAATGATAGAACATTGTACGTAACCCTCGTATACAAATATTCAGAATTCCAGTATGCATAGTTCTCTAGGAAACGGCTAATAGAAGGTCTTCGTGACACACCCTGTATAGTTTGGCTATTTTATAATCGTCACGGCTAACTTTCTTAATTTTGCGAATGTTTTTCGTCTCGTATACTCATTTTTATGACTGAAATATCTTAGAAAGTATTAAAAATAAAGTAGCCACTTTATATCACTGAAATCAGAAAAATCTTTCCCTAGGTATATAGTAATATACAGGGTGTTCCGAAGGGTGTTACCGAGGGTGCTCCGTTTAGAAAACACCTCGGAAAACACATGTGTAACTTCGATATACTTCGACGCTTAATTGTTTTATCAAATCCAAATATTGACGGCGTAACCAAAATACCTCGCAAAATGCTAGGTAGGTACAACTTTTTAACTACAAAAATGTTCGTATTTTATAAAATAAACGACATAAAAAGTGTCAAAATATAACCAATAACCTCGACAATAACCTTGTTCAATTCATATGGGGAATTGCAGGAATTTACAAGGAATTGCAGGAATTTACAGGGAATTGCGGGAATTGGCGAGGAATTGTGGGAATTTCCAAGGAATTGTGGGAATTACCGAGGAATTGCGGGAATTTTTGGACTAAAAGGAATTGTGGTGTACAAATTTTTTCAGCGGTTTACCCCTCGATAAATCGTATCACCCCCAAAAAAAGTTATTGGCAAATTGGCCTAAGGGTTGGGGTAGATTTCGCCCTTCTGTTTAATGAACTCAATTAGAATATCATAAAATGAAATCGCTATAGAGACATTATCATACTTAATTTCATTCCAATCATACAGAGCGTTTTGAAGTTATGTATTTGGAAAAAATTTTTTTTTTACCAACTTTTATGCCCCCTAGCGGCAAAACGGAGCAATTTGGTTGGAATAAAGGTAAGTTTAGTTAAATCTATTTATTTTGATCCCAGGAATATTGGGGCACCATGATTAATTATTTCAAATCATCTTAAATGACAAAAAATAATGGAAGAATAACATTAGAATTTTTACCAACAAATTTAATAACTAGTTAGGTACAGGGTCATCACGCGAAAATGTCCTTTTTTGAAATAACTCAGCCATTTTTCATGTTATGACATAGATGTAAAGACATTCTGAACTAGTTTTTTCCACAGAATCTAAATTTTCAGTTAAAAAAACAATAACGCATCGCATTTCAGAAATACGACATAATTTAAATTGTTTAGAGAATTCCTGATCATATAATTATGATTGTTTAGGTGATTTATCGACAGCGGCATAGACTTTGTTATGAAAATAGAGGTGGACATAATGAGCAATTACTAAATTGAATATATGCATTAATGCATCTAAAATTATTTATTATATTTAACCTTGTAATATTTAACATTCTTAATTCTTTGTTAATATTTTTTTATTTTTTTAATGTTTGTTAATATTTTCTTTGTTAATTAAATGTATGAAATCAATATTCTATGTTTCTCAGAGATCATTTTCTCATTATGGTTAATATTTTTCTTTGTTTTCAAAATTTATTTAACAAAATCGGTCACGTTATTTTAATATCGTCAGATTTATATATCAGATTTTAATATCATCAAATCTAAATATCTCAAAAACCATTTAAGATAACATAAGATATGTTGACATTTTTGAATTCAGAAAGAGAAGCAGAATCGAAATGTTTCAAAATATACAGAGTGCTCTATT
Organism: Rhagium mordax; assembly: GCA_963680705.1. Taxonomy (NCBI): domain Eukaryota; kingdom Metazoa; phylum Arthropoda; class Insecta; order Coleoptera; family Cerambycidae; genus Rhagium; species Rhagium mordax. Next base: position 21,805,547 of record OY796661.1, on the reverse strand, counting down.
TAAAAGAGAAAGTATTATGTCATATTTCTGAAATGCGATGCGTTATTGTTTTTTTGACTGAAAATTTAGATTCTGTGGAAAAATCTAGTTCAGAATGTCTTCACATCAATGTCATAACATGAAGAATGGCTGAGTTATTTCAAAAAAGGACATTTTCGCGTGATGACCCTGTACATTCTTATCTTTTGAAATTAGTTTCTTGAAAAAAAATATTTTTCTCAAATGACATCACCCTGCCACCCCCTCAATTAAATACAACTTTTTAAGACCATTCCAACGGTACCGTCAAACCCAAAATCTATTGAGTATTAAACTAAAAAAAACTTATTATTTGTTTTTTATTATGATAGAGAAATACTATAAATGATTGAAAATCAAAAATTGTTTGCGAGCTGCTGTTGCGTCTTACGGCATTCGCTGTAAATTAGTAAGATGTCTACTTGTGTTCGTCTCTTGAATACATAGTAACGTTAAAAATCACCAATAGACAAGCAAATATTGCACTACGTAGTAGCAGAACTGGATTGTTTGTTAATAAAGTTTCATATAACTGTTAAACAATTTTTGTTTTTCATATTGTTTTTCATAGGTAGCTAGTATTTTTAGTTTAATATTCAATGGGTTTTAGGGTTGATGGTACCGTTGGATTGGTATTGAAAAGTTGTATTTAATTGATGGAGTGCTGCAGGGTGATGCCATTTGAAATAAAAGACTTTTTTGTAAGAAACTAATTTCGAAAGATTAGAATGCACCTAGATATTAAATTTGTTGGTTAAAAGTGAAATTTATTTTTTTCCATTATATTTTATGTCATTTATGATGATTTAAAGTTAATCGCAACACTCTAGATTCAAAACAAAACTTGGCTCTAAAGAAATCAATTTTCCCAGGATTCTGAAAATGCAATATTATACAGGGCGTTCCATTTAAAAATCAAGAATTGGTGTCACTTCCAGCTAAACCAGAAGTCCGAGAAAATCTTCAAATACGTCAAAATGTGACATTTTACGTCCATATTAACTATGCCGAGTTTCATTTTCATAGGGCAAAACAGGGGTGCTATAGTGATATCGTTGTCACTTGGTATATAATAATTATAAATATACATATTATATTATTTATTTCTGAATTAGATGCACAATAAATACAAATGTATTTAAATAGTAATGTGTATTATGGAAATATGTATTCGGAAACAAAGAGTGGTACCTTGAGGACCACCAAGGTCGCGTCACACTAGTTACCAGCTTTCGTTCTGTTTTCGATTTATATTTTTTTTCTCACTTTTTAATAGCTTGTAGTTGTTAGTACGTTTTGAAAAAAATATTTAAAATTTCTATATAGAAGGTCGAAAATCAAAATATTCATCAAATCTCGATAAAACATAAATAATATCGATTTCTAATTCAATGCAGAAAATTTATATCGTCTGTCGGTCTGTGTGTCGGTTTGTCTACTACAAAAAGTAGATACATGAATCTTTTATACAGGATCTTTCCTTATAATTAGGCACCCCTCTACTGAGTTTATTTGAAGAAACACAGAAAAATTTTATATACAAAAGTTGCACGTATTTTTCCTGACTTTTAATAATCTGCCAATAAATCAAATAAATGACAATTGCAAAATGGCGAAATTCTATAAACTTAGGGTTTTTTAATGGAACACCCTATATATTATTATATTTTCGAAATCCTTAATTTTCTGAGTTCAAAAACATATAAAAGGTCTGGTCTATATTTAAACTATTCGTTCTCTAGCTATTCAAAATAAAAATATATCTAAAAATATGATATTGTCTAAGTAACCCGCATGGGTTAAAATACAACTATACAAAAATTATAAGAATTTCGAAAATATAATAATACATATACAGCGTGTCCCACTTTTAATGCCCCCCCATTTCACAACTCAGTTACTTATCCGATTTCAACCAAATTTGGGCTACTATCAACGGCCTTTGGTGTGATCTTTTTGAATTAAACAAAACTTATTTTTGTCAGTGGCGTGCATTTTTATTAAGAAAAACGGGGTCACTTTTTCAAGAAGTCATATTAGGCATTTTTTTTTACAGAAAAACTAATGCAATATAATCAGCATGCGTTGGAACCCCCATGTTAAAAATATTGTACTACATTTTAATTAAGGGTTTCCGGATAAAGGGCTCAGTGAAAATAATTTTTTTTAGTCGTAAATAACTGATAACTTGAAAACGGTTTGTATTTCGAAAAAAAGTCATTCGTTATTTTCAATTTAAAGTGATTTACTCTATCACATCATGTGCTCTTTGGGGGCAGCGAGCGGAGGACTGACTTGACTCACTTTATAGCGATATGAAGTTAAGCAACAGCTATCGCGTTCAGTACTTGGATGGTGACTATTCATGGAAAGACGCGGTCTCGTTTCCCTACTTCTAGCGGCTTGTATATCAGCTATATCGCAGAAGCAATACAACTGTAGGCGAGAGGTGTATTGAGGATATACCATCCTTCGGAGAGGATGTAAAGCAAGTCGGTCCCTTGTCTATTAAATGTTAGGCAAGTAAAAAATCCCTAGTCTTAGTAAGATAAGAGGTTCGGCAAAATTTCCAGGTTGGGGGTTGCTCGTCTCCTGGCGTCGGTGATAGGCCCTGGTAGCGGAAATAGGCCGACGTTAAATAAGTGAATAAAAAAAAAAACATCATGTGCTCAAAAGTTTGAAATGCCGCAGTCGGAAATAATAAAATTAAATTGACAACGGTTTATTTTTCGAAAAATAGTTTAATTTAATATCAGAGCAGCCTTTTTCTCTTTTGGTATAAAATTGATTTATTATCATATAAGATCATTTTTTATCACTTAATGCCCAAATAATAGAGAACCGGTTAAAATTTTTTTTATCGTCCAATGAAAAATTTTTGCTTGTAGCATTTGAAACTTTTGAAGACATGGGGAGATAGAGTAAATCAATTTAAATTCAAAATGAGGAATGACTTTTTCTCAAAACGCAAACCGTTTTCAAGCTGTCAATTATTTACGACTGAAAAAATTTATTTTTACTGGGCTCGTTATTCGGAAACCCTTAATCAAAAGGTGAAATTTTCGGCATGGGGGTTTTAAAGCATGCTGATTACTAATATTGTATTAGTTTTTCTGTAAAAAAATGCCTAATATGACTTCTCGAAATAGCGACCCCTTTTTTCTTAATAAAAATGCACGCCACTGACAAAAATAAATTTTGTTTAATTCAAAAAAATTGCACCAATGGTCATTGACACCGATCCAAATTTGGTTAAAATTGGATAACTAATAACTGAGTTGTGAAGGGAGGGCCATTAAAAGTGGGACACGCTGTACATAGGGTGTTCCATTAAAAAAGTTTATAGTATTTGGCCATTTTGCGATTGTCATTTGTTTGTTTTATTGGCAGATTATTAAAATTTAGGAAAAATGCTGTAACTTTTGTATCTAAAATTGTTCAGTATTTCTTCAAATAAACCCTGTAGGTAATTATAAGGAAAAACCTGTACAATATTTATTAAATTCACCCCCACAGAAGAGAAGTTGTCGACCAACCGGTAGTGGAGATACTTACAAGTATTTGAAAATTTTCATAAAACTCAAAAAGGGTTCAACTGATTAGGACATGATAAAACCCTACAGATGCCGATATAAAAAGTTGATGATGTTCATTCCAACAAAGTTAAAGAAAATTGCGCTTCTTCGAGAAAAACTGTTTTTTTAGAAAATCGTACACGTAACGCGGTAATTTCAAAATAATTGTTCAATTTAAATGAATCTTGGTGAAGGTCTCGGACCACAGATAGAGCCTATTGTTGGACACCCACTTTTCGTCCTGATGTGGTCTGTAAGGACATTGTTTGTTTTTGTTATAACACACAAACACTTTTGGAGGACCACTATAGGCATAAAGGTTCGATACAGAGAAGAATAACAGAGAGTACGAATATTCCGTTTTCAATTTCTAAACTATATTGTACAGAAAAGAAGAACAATTTTCAAACACCAATATAACGTTTCGCTAAAATATTGGTTTAATAATTTATAACTTCAAAATAAGAAGACAATAACGGAGTCAACAATGCGTCATGCCATGGTCCACCCTAATATTTGAGAAATTGCAGTAAAGTTGTAAATAAATATTGTTATACCGTTGAGTCAAGGAATTTTACTCCACGGTTATACCCAATAGAGGATTATGTTGGGCAAATATTCATTGTGACCGGACCAGTTACGCGTCTCTTAAAAAAATCGAACCTGTGAGTGCATCCTCATTAAATAGCTGACTTACGAAGTTGACAAGGTAGGGAAAATCACTAACGTGTATATAATTTTACATAATTTATCAAGTCAAAGCTGGGCCGTCGAGTCATCAATTTCTCTCTACAAAGCTAGCAGTCTGATCCATCACAGATATTATTTGAATCTGTGGAAGGCAAACTGCATCAAACGACCATTAAAGTTGTTTTAAGTACTGCTCTTCGATAATTATTGTTAAATTATACATCGAGCTTATTAACTACGTGTTTTAAACCTCTCATAATTTATAGACGACAAATGTGAATGAATAGCCATTCGTTTGTAATTACAAAGCTGTAATACCAAGCTCTTATTTAATTCTCAATGAGCAAATGTCGAAAGAAAATATTTTGATTCTTTTGCATATTCATTTCTAAAATACGATTCCAGCGGTGTTCTTTGGTCCAAGAAGAGCATCTTTAATTTGAAATTTTTTAAAGAAACTGACTGAAACTGGACATCATAATACTAACATAAATTTGAACAAATCAAAGATGATTGCAACTTTTACATTTTAATCATCTTTTGATGATGCCGTAAGTGGCGGGTTCGCTGCCTTGATATTCATTATTATAATTCGCTAAAATTTTTTGAATTGTATAGAGCTGTAAAGCTGCGGAATGTTAATAAAATATCTAATAGTGTTTGGGAGTGGTTAATACGAATATTAATGGGACGCTTGTAACAGGGAAATGGAGGGGGCACTTCACACTTTGATAATAATCTAATTAATTTAACCGCCTACTGACTAGTTTTAGCTTTATTGCCTTCAAATAATTTAATTAAAAAGTAAGCGGCGAAAAGATAACGAATCCTGATTGTAGTGTAAATACAATGTCACTGAAATTCTAGAGTAGTCGCAATTAAGATATACTGTTATGTAGTTTTGTTATTGTGGACTTGCAGGTTTTTTTGGTTTTGTTTACGTTTATTACGACGATATTTGCCGACCAAATTTCATGGTTTTGTTAGAAGTGAGCAAGCAGTCTCGGTAGCAGTAAACAGGAACTGGTTTATTTATTTGAATATGCTTTCATTCATAGAGCCAACTAGATACTTTTTTTTAGTAGCTTACTGTCAAGAAGGGCGAACGCAAAAACATTTCAAAAAAACTTAAATGGTGATGCCTCATATTTTGAGCTATGGTTACAAACTTTCTTTTAAAGATTCGTTACAAAATTAAAACAAATTTGTGGGATGTCTTATACAGGGTGGATCTTTAAGTAGGGGTCATATTTTTATGGGTAATAATACTAGTCGTCAGGAATATGAATCTGATTTTTTTTGTAAGTGGTAAAATAGCCGAGTTATGAGTTTTATTTTAAATTCGCGGTCAAATGTAATTCCGGCGCCGCTGGGCAAACTTTCGGTGCACTTACGTCTGACCGGTCGACAGTGTTGCCACTTTAATTAAAGCTTAGAAGATATAAAACCAATGCGATATATGTAATCAAATAAAAGGTATTTCAACTTCGCTTAAGGTGGATTTACGCAGTCTATTTTTTTATTTTCACTTACATTTACATCTTCAGTTTTCACTAACAATCAAGCGAGCTCTAGAGATATGGGTACTGAAAATGCAAAAACAGTTTTATTGAAATACGCAGTTTTAACTTTCATAATGAAAATTGTAAACCAAAAGAAAATGAAAAAGTCGGCTGCATAAATCCGCCTTTAGCTACTAATTATTATAACACATTGTGTTTTTCATGGACGATTACGATTTTTCTTCAGGTGTCAGTTGTGTTCCTTTAACTGATATAAAAAATAAATGGTAACTTAAATATGCAAATTATAAATTTTCGAAATCAAAAAGATGAAAATCTAACCAAATACTTATATTTCCATTGTTCCATTTAAAGAAAAATAGCTCAGCTGTGTATCTTTTTTACGCGATTTTCAATTGTTTTATAAAGAGCATATTATACAAAAAGTATCCTATAATATGACTTTTAATTTTATAGGGAATCACCTGGTTGTTAAAAAATACATGAAATCAGACCCTATGGCATATGTCTTATTAATATATAAATAATAAAAATGTATAACAATTTGCCAAAATTAGGCAAAAATGTTTACAGAATATGAATTTAAAAATAATTCGAGAAATGTAATAGGTTATCCATTTCGACTCGTTTCATGAACTGTAAAGTTGCAACATTTATTAAGGACGATTATTGTTACAATACTATTAAATTGCTTTATAATAATATAAATTTATTGCCGTTATTAAGTAGCGTGTGATTAATGTTTCAATTACTTGAACGGTTGGTAATAATAAATAGTTCAGTGGTCAACTATACCTATAGTTGATAGGTATAAGTTTGTTTATTCGTAATTTGTTTCGTAAATAGAACGTCTCCATTCCAAGTATCGTTTTAGTAAAATTGTTTCTTTTCCAAAATAAATAAAAACTGTAGTTATAGGTGTAGGTTATTGGAAAACTTATGTAATTTTTTAATCGAATCTAAATATAAAAGTTGTTCTAGTCCCTGGTGCCACTAAAAAAATTTTCGGATAATTCTTTTTTTCTTCGTTAGAACTGTTCGAGATATATTGATGGATTAAAAAATCAGTAACTATGATGAGTTAATTTTTCAGTTTTTTGCTTATAACTTTTATACAATCGAATTTGTGTTAAATAATTATTAAAATACAATTCAATATTTTTGTACACTACCAAATTCCGCATCGAAGCTAGCTATTTTTACCGTAATGTTAGTACATTTTCCAAATAATAAAGTTAGTTAAAAGTTCATACTTAGGTATATGTAATCAGCTAATCAAACGTGCTTCAACTTAAAAATCGTCATAATTATCGGATAATATGGCCAATATGATATGAGTTGTAAATGACTAAAAATAATGTATTTTTCGGCAATCTTTCAATAAAAATGACTGATTTGTAAAATTTCTGAATATAATATTAAACTTTATTAATTCGTACAATCTTCATCGTCATCTGCGACTTCTGTTTCCAGTTGAGGTTTTTTCTCGAAAAAAAAAAAAAAAAATCATTTTCGTTATCTTGCAGCGCCATAAACAACAGAGGTTGAAGCAAGTAAACGAGGGCCACCGTCCCAACCTTATTTCTCTTATTATTATCCAATTTATTTTATGTCGAAATAATTAAGTACAAAACGCTTATAATATTTTGAGTGCTAGTAGATACATTTACTGTTGTTAGGATTTTAAATTATTTACACTAATTATTTGAAAAAAGTAATCGTTTGCTCAATCACGCGTTTCAATATATTTTCTGATAAAATGTAGATTTATCATTAATATAAAGTATATGTACTATAACCTTCACTTTGCATTTTTTTATGTCAACCTTTAAATATTTTATAACATATTTTAGCATATAATTAGCAAATAATTGCAAAATTGGGATAATTAAAAAAATAAAAAACCGCCTTACTTTATGCCATAAATATACAAGATGTTTGCTTCCTTTCATTTTATAAATAAATGTACGGGGTTATTGGTTATAAATGGAACCCCTCTTAACTTTTTTTTGAAACAACAGTTTTAGGGCAATCTATGAATCTTTTTAGAAGCATATACAATAGTATACAGGGTACCTCATAAAATCGGCACAAAGCAACCTTATGTTTGTTTTAATGGAACACCCTGTGTATTTTTGCATAGTATGAATGTCATCGTTTTCCTGATTTAAAAAATGTATAATATGTTGACGTTTACTATTATATCTACGCATAATTATTATTGGTTAGATCAATATTTCAGTTTTGCAATAAACAAAAACAGTACGAAATTTTTATTAATAACATACTAAAGATTAAAAAATTATTGTAATAAATCTTCAACATGTTTCTATAACCTTTTGTCTTTGAAAATCATGGCATACGTTTTTCATTCGATTTTTATGTAAATAGAAACCGCTGTATATCGAAAATGGCCACTCTAGTTGTCAACATATTATACATTTTTGAAATCAGGAAAACGCGGACTTTCATAATATTCAAAAATATACAGGGTGTTCTATTTAAAAAAACATAAATTTAGTTTGTCCGGCTTTTATGAGGACATACTACTGAAAATGGTAGCACGAAAATAGAATGCTTTTGCTTAAAAATTTTTTTTTATCTCAAAAAATAACGAAGTTAAGGGGGGTTCCATTTATAATCAATAACCCTGTACTATATGTACTAAATGGTATAGCAATTTATCCCACGAATTTTTTTTCGAGACATTTTGTTTAAAATATATATCTAATGGGTAAATTAAGTGTACAAATCCAAACGGAGTTTTTCACCTCAACTTTTCAATAGGAACTGCTAAGTGCATTTATTGACCCTTCATCCCAAGGATGTCGCGAAAGCTGATGATCATTTTAAGTTTTCGAATTCTCTTCCGCATTGATTATTTTGAAAGCGTGAAGTTTCGATCATATTGTCGTGGTTCTTCTTCGCAAAGAATAAAACCATGATAAAATGGTTAAAATGTTAAACTTTCCAAATAATTTATACGGAAGAGACCCTGAAACTCTTCTGCAAATGCATAATTCTCTATAACAAAATAAATAGATGTTTAAAGGACCCTCGAATTCTTTAGCCAAAGAAACTTGTTATTGTCATCTGGTTTTCTAAAAAAATTTATAAACCTTATAATATGGGAACATGTCCCTCCAAAACATCGTTTTCGAGAAAATCTGCCATACATTTCCTGCTGGTGTATCTTAAAATCTTTGTATCATCATGCAGTGTCTAAAATTGACCTGTATAGTGTATACAATAGTTCATATTATACCGTGACCATTTGTAAAATCTTAGGGATACAATTATGTAACGAAGGGTTAACTCGTATGTACCTTAAATTTTCTTTATTCAAAAATGTTAATTAAAAATCAATTTACTGAGGCACCATAAAAAGATGTTTTTTTATAAGCGGCGCAGAGACACGGTGCGGCGATACGGATGAAAATGCTTAAAACCGAGCTTAAAACTAAACAGGAAACATCAAGCACGCAGAGGCGGTGATTTCCTGTATGTTTTTTGGCGTAATTATTCTAGAAATGACGAATAAATAATATAATTCTTGCAAACAGCAGTCATAGTCACACAGAAGGAAATAGTGCGTAGTTTATTAGGCAATTTAGATCTATTAGTTTGCCCAACAAAATATCTTTAAATTACATTGGATTATGTGGGGAAATTGACGTAAAAAATTATTATCCATTGCTGATTTCGCAGTTAAACAATAAATCTGCAAGGTTGTGTGGTTAATGAAACAGCCAAACTGGCATTTATATAAACACAATTGCGTTATTGGTTAAAGATTGGCTTTCCTTTGTCATGTATCATGTATTGGTGACAATTAATTCATTAATTGTGAATATTAGGTCAATTTAACCATTATGTCATTGAGTGCACTGGAAGGTGAAGCAATTAGATCATTTATCAATGGTTTAACAAAGGCATTACTTTGTGGTCTATAAAATTAATATGATGTTATGATGTACAGGTGCCTATTAAATATACAGAACTGTGTAAAGTAGTCTCGAGTAGGGGAGCGCAAACCCCTACCTGTTATCGGCGTTCCTAGTGCCAGTGGCAGGACTTCATTGAATGAGGTCTGGATCTCAGAAATATGTGTGGGATCCAAAAATCTATAAAAAAAAGTAGATACAGAAATGAGACTGGGCTCTCCTGTTGAGCTCAGGGCACGGGATCTTCCAACCCCCTTTAGTTTCGTCAGTGCCTAGTGCCCCAGCAAACAGAAAAGATAAAAAAGAAGGAGAAAAGGTAAATGATTGTAAACTCGGCATTGACGACGTAAATCTTGATATTTCTAAATAATTTCATAAATAATGTTTTCCATTGGAATTCAATCAAATTATACGAGAATAAACATTTGTGTTATTATTCACCAAATTCAAAGCATTCAATAACAAGTTTTTGAAGTTCGTTGATTATTTATTGTTTTATGAACTTATTAGTTATTACAAAGTAGCTACATTTCCTGATAAGTTACGTCACTGAATTGTCCAATAACTTTTTTTGTGATCAATATTTCGACAACTAAGGATAATCGGACATTTTTTCACATTGTTTAGTTTTATACAAAATAATTAAGAGGAAGGTCGGTAATAGCAATTCTTGGACTCACAAGTTATTTTCAGGCTGATTTCTTTTTTACATCACAAACATGTCATTATCATTCTCTGTAATTATAGGACTCTGTTATGATTATTAGTTCTTACCATAACGAGTTAATTCCTTTAGACATTAAGGTATGAAAATTGTCTTTGTTTTTGTAATTTGCCCCATAGACGGAGATGGATCTGTAAGTGTTATAATAAATTAATAGTAGTAGTAAACATAATTTTTCTACCACCATTTGCTGTATCGTTAACAATTAAATCATTCTGCTCCTCCTCCGAATCCCCCTGATTTTTTTGCTAAGGTTAGGATATCCTGCCATTAGAGGCAACTCATCTCTTCCCTTTGAAACGCCCCTGCGCCGAAGATTTTGTTCCTCAGGCTTCCAATGTTTCCTTCCTTCTGCGTTCTGGTCAATTTTGCTATATCTCTCACTGATGGGTGCCTTTTGAGTTTGTAATAGCCTACCATAACTTTGATTAGCTAGTTTAGTTTTTCGGCTTCAACTCAGTAACCAAACCAACTTTGGTTCGTTCGATCCGCCACGAAGTGTCAGGACTGCTTAAAGTCCCTCCAATAAGCCTACTCATTAAGGCATGTCCTGCTTTCTTATAATGCCAGGACTCCTTGATTTCCGATCTAATAATTTCGTCGGTTGTGTTGCCTGGGAATTTATTTCCTTGTGGTCGACAAGCTTGTCTAAGGCTTCACCGTAATCCTGAACAAAGGCTGATATCGTCCTTGGGAAACAGATCGCTTTTAGAGCCGCTTGATCGGAGCAGATGATTTTAATTCCTTACTATTCTTAACGTCTTTCCCACTTGCTAGTAAGGATGGCATAAACCTCGGACTGGGAAACTGTAGTAACTGCTCCTAACGACTGCTTGGAGAACCGTCTGTATAACACACCAGAGAGTCCTCATTCTTTCTTTCAATCTAAGCCGATCTTTTTGCCACAACAAGAAGCAGCCAAATTACGATTATAAGGTACGAACTTATTACATAACTGTACATAGGATTGATAGTTACAGAGAATAAGTCATTAATGTGAAGGGGAAACAGAGTGGTCAATAAGACGGATCCTTGTGGAACACCAGAGTTGGTAGAAAGTGATATTCCGTCGAAGTGAATGGTTAGGAAGTATATTCTATATCTGCAAATACTGAAGACTGAGTTGACAAAGATGTGATCGCTTAATATACCTACTCGTCGATTTGGGCGCAACAGTTGAAAACTACGGAGACCATGGCATTGAAGCGGTGTTTAATTCGGTCAGTTTTCTTCTAGAAATTAGTTGGAATTTTTTTTCAATTCTTAAATATTAACACACGTGTTTCTCTTGATTTATCCTAGTTATAGCTTACTGTGCCCATGACTTCTCCCATCACATGATGCCATGGTAATTATAAAAGTATTCGATTCTCAACAAGCATAATGCAATCACGAAAGTACCTCGCAAGACATAATAAATTAAAACATTTTTTTTTAATCTCCAACATAAATATTATTAGATTTCACAGGTTGTGTTGAAATGTTTAAATTTATTTCACTTGCCTATTTCATTACTATAAAATTTTATGGTGATTGAAATTACGGTACATTATTTGCTTCAGTACAATCTAACAAAGTTGATCCATGGCCGTATTCTAGACATTTATGTCCATGTTTCCAAAGGGACTGTGATTATTTTATTGAAGAATTAAAGACCTCAGCAATACTAATAGGGCCAATAAATGATTCCAGATATTGTGAATTGTGGTAAAAAAATCCAAAAAGCAATATCAACCAGAGACCAGTCCACGGATGGTAATTTCTTAAAATAAATCTTTATTATTAATTTATAATCACCGGTATATAAAAGGCGGGACCTTATGCCTTTTATGGACCACAGGAAGGGATTGTGAATTGTATTTATTGCTATTTTAAATACCTAACCTAATTCATATAAAACTCATATACATGTTTGTTGACTATGTTTGTATATGAACATATTTTCCTTTTTCAAAGATGTATTTTCTGTGTTCCTTTTTAAATGGATTTGATGTTTTGGAAGACAACGTTTCATTTGAGTCAGTTAAAAATTTTGAGTCCTAAAACATTAAAACTTCTTTGTCCTGGTTTTTCAATGAATTTAAAAGAAAAATATATCTGTTATGTGGCGTAATCACGACTTACTTTTAAATTGATATACAGAAATATTATAAAAATACATTCTTCCATAATCAAATGTATTTATTTCTTCAAATAATTGATTGCTAGGATCAAATAGTTTTACTTGAATTACATATAAAATAATAACCCCCGTAAAACTCGGCATACCTACACCATTGTTACCATGAAATGAACTTTAATAGAGGCTAGTTGTTGCTACAATAAGATAAGTGCTAATCCAGCACTAGACATGTTGAAGGAAAATAACGAATCCCCAACAACTTCCTTATAAATCCTTTCTCTTCTGCGAACAAGTGTTTGTCCATCTGATTATTATTCTTCGCTGATGTTTATGTTTTTTCGTCTGGGGCAATTGAATGCCGAAGAAGAGCCCGGAGCGAAGAATACCTCCAGACACAACTATCTGATGTGGACACAATGCGCAATCAAGGATGATATGATCTTCCAACCATCACAACCTCACGAGCGGTCTGAACTCTGAACCGGGAGTTCATACAACGGCAAACGCCCGGCCGCGGCGCGGCGATGAGGACTGTCGGTTACCGACCTATTCAAGGTTTTTGTAATTATTTCTAACTCGATGGTTTCTCATATTACTTCGGAAACTATTATTAAAATTCAGAGAAGTGAGTAATTTTCTACTACATGGGAGATGCCATTCGTACCTGCTGGAGGTCGAGCGTTACATGACTAAACTCCCCACGTACTTGGGTCAGCACACTCATAACTCGCAGTATTTAATGACCCATATTGATTTCAGCTTAGCGACTCGTGTATTTTTTTCTTAGGGGCATAAATACAATCAACACGACGTTTTCCAACCATGGTTCTAAAGATGTCTAGGTACTTGGGTATAAACCGATTGAATTGTCTAATCTGAACAAAAGAAGACGTATGTGTATTTGTACTTGAAATAGATTTAACAGCAGAAATCGCTACATATAAACATGAAAGTGCTAAGTTCTTAGAGTCTAATTAATGGATCTCAAGTTTCGGTATTGGTAAAAAGATTGGCCTAGTTGTAATTTATGGGGACAAAAATAAGCTTGAAAGGGGCCTTCTGAGTAGGGTGAAAGAGGAGAAGTGCTTTGTATTTTTGGAAGAAACAGGTCGAGGTATTTTTAACGATTAATGAGCGGTTTAATGAATGATTGGGTAGACTGCATTTTCTGCACGCTGTTAATAGAGTTAGATGATTGATTCTCAGGGTGTTCATTTGGTAATAAAATGTCTTGGGAGTTAAGGAGTGACATTTTTTTAATTATTTATGCATTAACTAAACAAAAAAACATAGTACATTTGGAAAAGAGGAAGTCGTGTGTAGTTGGCTGTGTAGTAAAAATTGTATAGTTATTGAGGATATTAGTGATTCCCTTTTGTTTAAACAATTGCGTTTCTCGATTTCAACCGACTCACGGATTATACGCGTTTTTTAGGGAATAAACAGGGGTTATGGTTTTTGTGTTGGCGAAGCCTATGTAATGGCCTGTCTGGAGGCGGTTGAGTTAGAGATGAGATAGGATCAGCTTTTCTGAACACTAAGTGAAGTTCGTACACTCTGTTGTTAATGTGTTAATGCATTTGTTTTTTTTTCCAAAGGGCTCGTCTGTCTAAACAGCGAGGGCACTGCAGCCTCCTGGGCCTTTTCAGTACCTCAGTACCACTAATCAAGTAATACAAATTCGTAACTGAACAAGTTTGGATGGTTTCAGGTTCTGTTTGATTCTGCCCGTAGATATTGTATCTCCTGCGAGCTAATAGTATTGCACCTGAAAATGATATGGTCTACTGTTTCAGGTTCCTTTTTACATAATCGCACAGTTTAAGTCGCCATCATATTTCCCCAATGTACGCAAGTGCCCTGTTAGAAGCCCCACTACCATTCTCAAGTGAAAAATGTTCTTTGTGAAGAGTTTTTCGATTTGTTTGGGACATGGGCTTTTAATAAGTCTCTGATGGTTCTCTTCTTGGAGATTCCCAGCACAGGTCCAGGGCCAAGAAAGATGTTAGCTGATCCTTGTCTAGCAAGTTCGTCAGCTTTTCCATTGCCTGAAATCTCATAATGTCCTGACACCTAGAGTAATTGTACTCTGTTCCGCGTGTTTCTCGTGGCATTCCCATACCAGTTTGGTCGACACCTTATTAGAGGCTATTGCCTTTAATGCCGCCTTACTGTCCGACTAATACATCTGTTGGTTTGTCCAATGTAAATGTGGGAACAATGAGCAATGTATCTCTTATACACCGTTGGAGTCGATGAGGGCTTGGTCTTTTGGATTTTTGATTAGGTTGGAAGAAGCCTGTTGTGTAATCAGTATGATTTTCATGTTGACGTATAATATAATTATTTAGTGCGACAGTGAATAGACTACTTGTATAATACAATATGAATTGTGACAGCATTTTGGATATAAATCATATTCTTCCTCAGTTTAGTTTAATTTAAATCAGCTCAGCTCCGGATTCAGTGTTTGCTTGTTATTTCTTGATTCCAAATTTAATACCTTCTCCAATTTCACCGTTACAATACCCGTCTTTGACACGCCATTTCTGTTACATTAGTGAACATGTTATTTATTATTTTATATTAAGAAATAAGTCACTAATTGACTGTTGATTTTTATTGCGACTGTTATGATGAAACTGGAGAGAAAATGTCTTTATTTATGAAATCCATAAACGTTCTCTTAAAGCTACTTTATATCGAATTGATATCTCGTACATTTTAGATATGATATTGTCACTTTTTATGTCTCTAATAAGTTCGCGTTTGTGCAATATCTAGGTATCGTTAAATTTTATATACGAAACCGGTATTTCACTTTGTGCAAGGATTACGGAAATCTTCGAGAACAGAACAGCCAATAGATTTCTTTTTACATAATGGAAAAACAGGAACACATTACTTAGGCCGAGGTAACTTGTACGGCGGACAAAAACAAGACAAATTGATCGTTTTAGGAATAGTAATGTGTTTGTTATTCCATGTCCTTTTAAAAGTTACGACTTAGACGGTGTATTCCTTTGTAAGTTATAAAATCATGTAATTGTCGGAACAATTATTACAAGTGGTAGGTGAAGGCTGCGAAGGCATGTATTTTTGTGAGTCTCAGCTCTTTAATAATATAAAAAATATGCATATTGTAATTAATTCAATTAATTAATTATATTATTTTCCCTAATAAAATTTGTTTTAAATAAGATTGGTTATTGCGTGAGTTTTTATACTGCCGTAACTATGGACTACTTTGTACCATTTTTAATTGAGAATTTATTTATTCCTCCAGAAACTCAAGTTGTTGGTTATAGAAAATATTTTGCTTTATCATGAGAAAGGTTCGATTAGTGTATTTAAATCTTCATTTTGTGCACCACTATTAAAAATAATCTTAAACTAGCAGTTTAGAGCAAGATAAGACCAACATGTGGTTAACAAAGCATCATTTATGTGCCAAAGTTGAAGAATTGATAAAAAAAACGTTTTATTTAGGAAACATTAAAAAATAAGTTTCAAAGTACATTTATTTAATGAAAATTAAAGATAACAAAACATTACAAAAGAAGGCATTTTAAGTCCACCACTTACGATCTAGCACAGGGACCGTATAAAATCCTCTTCGGGAAATTTGTAAAGGTGGTCTGTTGCTACCTAACACATCATTCCACTGGCAATTGAGCTCATATTTTTTTCTGGCCATTTCCAGCACTTTATTGATTCTTGCATAGCACATTTATCCTGGTTATTAAAACTAGTGAAGTGGTCAAAACACACCGCTTCTAAGGCCAAAAATCAGAGAAAAAAAATCAGTAATTTGTTCAGGATATACAGGGTGCCCGTTTTTCGACGCGCAGCAAACGATAGATCAATTTTTTTTTCAGATTATTTATCAACATAAAAATGTGCGACTTTGTTTTAGTTTGACCGACTTCGTATCTCGTAACGGTGCGTATAAATCTGCGCGCGGCGCGTGTGCAGCAAGTTATCTAGATTAGTACGGGGTTTTTGAGTTGCGCACGAATCGCGCGCACACGGTGCATCACGATCCACCTCGTGTCTGTTTTTCGACGAATCCTTTGTGTGTTCGCAGGATAGATTTGGACGGGGGCACAAGAGGCTCGCTGTTCTTGTTGCGCGCCCATTCGGTAGTAATGGAGTTATAAGGTGACATTCGAGTAAAATTCTTATACTGACCGCTTATTTCTTGGGACTTCAAGTCCATCATAAGCTCCGGTACCATTCCTTTTTTTGTACAGGTTAGTGTGCCACCAACGTCGTTGTTTCCTTTTGTTTTTGCACAAACTTACCAATAACAAGAAAGCACCACTCATCACCGAAACGGCGTAATTTTTATCGCGCGACAGAGACATGATTATCTACAATGCAAAATGTCTACTAAAATGTTCGTGGGTTTTCTTTGGATCGCGGAAGGTTCTTCAAAATTAATAATTCAAACGAACATTGGACGAGCAACGAACGCGCGACGCGCACACCGAATGGGTTGCGCGGCGCGCAGGTCTATACCCACCTTAAGATAAACGATAAACGAGATTCCCATGCTGCGGGTCGAAAAACGAGCACCCTGTATATCCTGAACAAAAAATTTGGTCTATCGTTTTTAGTTTTGAAAATATTAGTAAAGAGGAACGAAAAATCGTGATTCTCATTTTTAATTTTTAAATTGAAAACTAATAAAACTACGTATTTTAAACAAAGACATTCTTAAGGCACTTTTATTCGAGGAATCCGAATATGCCATTGCATTTGCCATGACGTCTAAGATGGCAGAGAAATAACAGTTCGATTTAAAAATTCAAAACGAGAATCACTATTTTTCGTTTTTTCCTAATATCTTCAAAACTGAATAGGTAGATCAAATTTATTTTCAGACTATTGACCAGGATAAATATGCGCAACTTTGGTCTAATTTAACCGACTTCGCATCTTTTAAGACAAGCGAGATCCCCCATGCTGCGGATCGAAAAACGAGCATCCTGTATGTAACCATCGTAAAATAATACTTTTTCCCACCTCACGATCCACCAAAATCAGGCACTGTAAGCAGGTAACAATTTTCGAACGACTGGCCGAAACGCAATTGTCCTAAACTCATTGATTTTTCTTGTCCATTTCCTGCATTTCACTTTCAGGATCAGTCATCTGATGATTTATCATTAAACTCAAGATTTGAGTTATTTCTCACAGCGCATGAGATTTTATCTCTCTTGGACCCTTCAGCTGCCATAACTTCAAACGCACTTTTATCAGCAAATATTTTTTCTGCGAATCTTGGTGGAATTCGTATATTCAGCTCTTTGATTTTCCAAAGTTTGGAGAAACGAAGCTTGAATCTTCATTTGAATAATTACTGAATCATATCTGCTTCTGGGAAGGCAAGCTGGCACCAACATTCAGTGGCATTATGCCACATTTCGTGACATTTCCATGTCTGTAATATGGAAGAAAATGTAATTTCTGAATATTAGTGTTTTTAGGCCGTCGGCACTTTCCTTCCACTGACACAATACTTTTCGTCACGCTATCTTGATAGGTTTGAAGAATACTACGTCGAGCGGTTGGGTCAGGTGTGTACTGTTTGGCGACAGGGACACCAATGATATTCTATTTACATGACAACATTTTAGTGTAGATACTGTAATGTGAGGGGATAAATTGTCGTACAATATAACCATTTTCCCGTTAAGCTTTTTCAGTCTGGGCAACATCTGACTCTAAAACCAGTCAGTAAACCCAGAAGCATCAAACCAACCACTGGGAACTGCTGTTATACCTACAACTAAACGACCAATTTTCTGTTCAGGTTCTCCACATGTGGTTTGATTTATAGACCATGTAAGACAGGAAAAGTTCTCCAGCTGCATTTTCAGGGAATATGTACTGAAGTTTTGGACGAATTCCTAATTTTTTAGGGATATTTACATCCCCTCTTAACGAGAACTTTTTACAAATCACATACTTGTAATTTTAGTGATAATGACAATGTGGTTGATGATAATTACGACTCTGATAATCATGTAGGTCAAACTTTGCCCTTAATATATTTGAAAGTATATAATATAGGTATGCATTTAGTGAAATAAAGAAGTGTATTATTATTATTATTATAGCCTAAGCATACTCATATTAGAATTGCTATTTTTATTTTCTCCGCTATAAATAGTGGACATCAGACAAACACAATGTTACCAGCATGAGACTGCCATTAATTTAATTCAATTTGCTTAACCCTTGCAGGCATCCGATACATCAAATCCCTTGCGCATGGATGATCTTTTCTTATTTCTACCACAACATCTGAGAGGAGCGAGTACGGCTTCGTGAGTGCAATGTTGCGATGAACTCGGCTGAGCAAAGTCCCAGATCCTGCAGCCAAGCAGGGGGTCGGCGCCCTACGAGCAGGTCCGGGGGAGTCCCCTCCCGCATGAACTTGGATTGCCCAGCAGAAACGGAAACCACCACCGAATCGCCCAGTCTGGGACAGAGATCGGTTTCGTTGGTGAGTGTGGATTTGTTCTTATTGCAAGAATTCTTGTTTATGTTTTACTTCAGGGCGCAGGTTTCACTGTACGAATAAGAGAGCTGAGTTCTTCCAGTATCTTCTTCTTAGCTATATGCCCAAATTAATTTTCGAATCTAGTTTAATTCCGGAAATAATGACCACTTTTACTGGCATTGCTATTTTTCAGAATTGTCTGGATGATTTTGAAAATATTTATATTTTTAATTAATTTTATGTGTTCGTTTCATATTGTATTTAGCTGAATATGTAACTAAAGCGCGAACAATGATTAAAAACAATTTGTGTTAAAGTAAGTCTTATTAAAAACTTTCGAGTTCATTTCTCGTAAAATCTATTAACTTCAGGACCACCTGGTATAGCTATGCAATGCGTAGCAGAGTATCTTTATTGCTCATTAAACTATAGAAATTTCCTGCATTAAAGTTTTAAATAATAGCGAATATACATTAGACAAATGTACATGAAAAGAATAAATGTTTAACGATTTTAATCTACCATAAAAGACAACATCTGCGGATCATAAACATTTGTTTATGGATCAATAAAATCAGTTATGTCAAGAAAACAGAAAATCAACGTAACTATTTGCGTTTCAGAACAGTTTGAAATAGGCAGGCACAAAGGTAATCTTTTCTAGATTTTTATAATTTTGACAATCCGCAAAGTTTCAAATATGCAACAGATTTTATCAATTATTTAAGAGTTATTATAAGCTATATTCGTTGCAAATTAAGCAGTCAATATACGAAGAATGAGCTTTTTGGGCGCCAAATGCAATATTTTTAAAGCCATTTGTTTTTGCTGTGCTCTGTAGATATAGAGTAGGGAAGACTACAGAAAATTGGAAACTGATAGTGATAACGCACCAGTTCGTTCCACATATTACATTGTATTTACTGTTACTCCATTTCCCGTGAATTTCAACCCAAAAAGTCACTAAGAGAATTTTATGGATATATATATTGTAGTATTTTATTCATAAAATAGTATCAAGAAGTTTGTAGTAGTAGGGTACTGGCTTTGTCACAACGACAGCGCGGTAGGCTCAGCCATCGGTCGTCTAAATTGCGTTAGCTCTTAAAAAGAAAATATAATAACTTCTATGCTATTTATTGAAACAAATAACAAATTGTTAAAACAATAAAACATATTTCAATGAAGAAAGCTTCTGCTTTTGAATTTATTTATTACTTACAGTTATCTTTGATTTATGTTGATATGAAAATAGTAAGTACATTGTGTCATTATGTACCTAGTAGGAAAAGCCTAACATTCCCGGACGACCGTGAAGATTGCTTGTCTCGGTGTTGCTTCGTGCTGTCGAGGAGTAGACAGCACGAAGCAACACTATTTTGGGGTCTGAAATTACGCCGAGAAAGTAGACATTCTCGAGCGATTTCAGAAAAACTCAATTTGGATTGTAGTCTTCTTAAATTTACCCATTGTATGTCTTTTGCTTTTAACGACATAAAATGAGACGATTTTGTTTCCTTTTTACTATCTTAATTTTTCACTAATTACAAGCAATGCTATAAAATTTTCAAAAGTTAACGTAAAAGAAAACAGCGAAGTGAAGGTTGAAGTACAGGGTGTCCCACGTTAAAGTAACCATCCCCTTTTCTCCCGAGTTTTTAAGATATTTTTAAATTTCAAAATGCTAGCCTCTGTATTTTTTTCCGTAGTTTTTGAATATGCTAACCAGAGTTTTCTAAAGCCAACGGTATACAGGGTGAATAAAAAAATGTACTTTTTTCTTATGGAACACCCCGTATATTTTTACATAGTCGAAGAGCGTTCTTTTCTGACGACAAAAATATATGATACTGATGATACTGATACTGATACTGATGATGATAATATTTGGATAAAAAATGGCGGAGCTATTCAACGTCGAAAAAGAAATACGTCTAGTGATGATTTTAAATTTAATTTAAATTAACAAAAATATTACACATTTAACAAACATATTAAAAAACAAACCTATTTCTATTAAATGTCTCATAATTTAAAAAATAACGTTTACTCACAAAAAAATTAATTTACCGATACATATCATGAAATCGTTTAACATGATTAAATTAAATTGTTATGAGTGACGAAAAAAATAGGGTGCCATGAAGAATTTGTTTTATACTTTTTGTTTGTTTTTTAATATGTTTGTTAAATGTACTTTGAAGCACCAACACTACACTTGGGTGAAACACTCAGGTGACAATGGATGAAGACTAATATTGGGTTCTAGACTCAAAAATATAAAATGTACTTTGGTAGAATGTTTTAATGAAATAGTAGAGGGAAATTAGTCAAAATATTTGATAAAAAATAAGTGATGTAATCGGGAAGAATTTTTTTGTTTTTTGTTTTATGCATGCAAATGAATCGAAAACCGAAAAATCGTGCTGGGGCTCGCAAGAAAAGCGCATCATAAAAGTGCATTTTTGATGCATTTCGAGTGCATCGCTACACTATTTTTTTATCGAATTGTTGGGGTATAGTTACATTAAAAGTACGTCCTAACCTCAAAAAATCCAAATTTCTCAATTTTTTTTTTTATTAATGCAATAAGTGAGGTAAAAATCTTCAGATCTTTATGAAAATTGGAGGAAATATGTATGTGTATGCTATAAATACGTGGATAAACTAAAAAAAAAATTTAATTTTTACGGCCACAATTGAACATTTTCGAAGAAAATTAAAATGCTTGCCATTTAATAAGAAATGATCGTAGGGTAAACTTTTTTTTTAAAGTGAAGGTTTTTTATGAAGTTTTTTTGTGAACATATGCTAGAATCTGTTTATCAAGTTAAAATGTCGTTTTTTTTGACAAAAAAATTATTAATTTCACTTTTTTCACATTTTTTCATATATACTATACACCGTGTCTTTTATGCCAGATTTTCATAAAGATTTTATTTTAATGTAATTATTAATTAAAAGAAAACATTCTCGTAAAAAATTATTATTTATATGTTTAAATGTTTTAAATGGACGACGACTAGATCCGTTAACTTTTTATAAACCAGATGCGACAAAGGCAGCATTACGAAGTGCATGTGATAGGACAGTTTATGGATTTAACCCATCAATACATATTGATTTAAATGTTAAGAGGTTCATGTTATTTCAAAAAACGGCTGAAGCCAAAAGAACTGTTGCATGTAATTTGTTTTTGCTTCCACCAATATCTGATGCTCTATATTATCAACACTCGTTTTAAGAGTTTATTTGCAAATTCAAACATGGCTTGGAAGGGACGATAAAAATCCATTGGATTTTGGTTGGAAAAAATCTGAAAATGACTTAAGGTCAATCACAAGTAATCAATCAACCATATCGGAAAGTTTGATAGAAAAAATTAAATATTCTTGCAGGACAGGTTGCAAAACAAATACATGCTCATACAAATCTAAAGATAGAAAATGTAATACTTTACGTTGTTTTTGCAAAGGCACAACTTGTGCAAATGCGCCTACTGAATTAATACATGATGATACAGAAGACAGTGGCTGTTTCTGCAGATGATGATTCCGAAGATATTGAAATGATCAGTGATGCTAATGAAGATTCTGTTTATAGTAGTAGTGACTATTTTGATAGTGAGACCAGTACATATTATGAAAGTGAATCGGATACGCAAATTTTGGATTTTAGCATGTACGAACCAGTTTGTGAAATAGAAGAAGATATTTATGATTCTGATGATGAAAGTGAAAATAGTGATTTAAATGACTTAAATTACCTTAGAAAAATAAATACTATTGTATACAATTTTTAGTTTTTAAGATGATTCTAAACATAAATGATCATTTATTATTGTGATTTTTCATTTTCGTTCTCATATATTTCAAAATAAGCATACTAAAGCTTATATACACTTTGTATTTTATATGTATATTTATACGAAATCTCTTTTAATATCCACTCGATAACGTCAAACAAAGTTGCGCTTAAACGATTATCCTTTTCAAATAATAATTTTAACTGTCATATAATCTTCATAATTTAATTTAATTTTCGTTTTATACAAAACTTTCATAAAAATCTGGACCGTATATGAAAAAATGTCAAAAAAGTGAAATTAATTTTTTTTTTTTAATTAAACAAACGACACTTTAACTTGATAAACTGATTCTGGCATATGTTCACAAAAAAGTACATAAAAAAAGTTTACCTTACGACGTTCTCTCATTAAATGGCAAGCGTTTTAATTTTTTTCGAAAATGTTCAATTGTGGCCGCAAAAATTAATTTCTTGTTTTAATTTGGTCACGTAAAAATACATATTTTCTCCAATTTTCGTAAAGATTTGAAGATTTTTACCCCACTTATTGCACTATTAGTAAAAAAAAAAATAATTGAAAAATTTGGATTTTTTGAGGTTAGGATGCAATTTTAATATAACTATACCCCAGCAGATCGATAGTCATTTACGAGCATTTCAGTTTTTTAAATTTTATACGACCAATTCGAGCCGGAGATATTTAAAAAATAGTGTAGCGATGCACTCGAAATGCATAAGAAATGCACTTTTATGCGCTTTTCTCGTGAAGTCCCAGCATGATTTTACTAATTTTTTCGGTTTTCGACTCATTTGCATGTATAAAACAAAAAATTCAACTTCCCTTGTAAATTCTAATTTCCTTCCACTAAAATAAAAAAAATATTTTAATGACCACCATGTGCTTCCTAACGATAGAATAATCCACAGAAAATCTTCTGCACATTTAACGACCATCCTTTTTCGTAAAGCGAAAGATTTATTGGTTAAGTGACGAACACTGGATTTGACGTAACGAAACAAAATGAAATTCAATGATCCAGTCTAACGAACGAGCAGGTCATTCAGCCGGATGCCGGATTATGATGTCCGATTCACCTATCAACAAATAGCTGATTCAGTCTCATTTAACCTCAATTCTAACTCAATTTCTCAAAGGAGGGGATGCACTTTGGACGAGCACTGTATAATACAATAGGTTACTTTTACATTTTATATACATATTTGAATTGAAATATTGTATATCAGCTGAGGTAGATGGCAATGTGACAGGGAACAGTTGTGTTGTGTATGTTCGGTTGTTGTAATCTTACAGAAAATAGGAAATACATTTATCTCCTTAGGCATTTAATTTAAGTCTAGCACCGTTCCCACTTCAATTCATAAATAATTATTCTGGTATTTGTACGCATAATTAGTTGAAATATTACCTACGTAATAGATTTTTTAAGTACCATTTAACTTTTTCACTTACCAGGCAGAATTGACGCGTTCCTCGTCACACGGAACGAGTTTCAGTAACGGCTTCAAACTGTTCCTCAATCCAGTTTTTTTACTTCCTTGAAGCGAATTTGTTACTGAAATCTGCAAATACCTAATACGGATTATACTATTTATAGCGGCGTTTTCCGTATGTAAGACAGGTAGCAGCGCATGTTGAGTAAGTGAACCAATTTGTTCGTTCAATTGACAACAACAACTGTTATCTGAATCAGCGTCTTTTTCTAAATTAAATGGGTATTCATTCCGCATCTCTGTAATGACAACTCACCGGTTTACGAATAATGGGTAAGGTGATATTGATGAGGAAGACGCTGCGTATACATGAAGCAACGGTTTCGGGTGGAATATGTTGTTAAAGATATAGTATAACAAAAAAAAAAAAAAAAAATTTCATAATTTAAAATCGTCATAGCCATCGGATTACTTTACCATATTCCAGTGAAAAAATTTATCATAATTAAAAACAAATAAATATTAAAGGAAGTTTGTTTTTCATTATTTTGGTACAATGCCTAGGATTGTAACCTTCACTGTGGAGTGCTTCTGAAGTATAACTTCCAATGGATACCAAAGTCGGCCTCATGGGGTGATGATTAAAACTAGTCGTTCAGTTAAAAAAAGATTTTAATTTAGATTACACTTATGTCCATTATTTTCCTTAATTAGTATTTTTGTTTTGTTTTTCAAGCCTACTACCACTTTGTGTACTAGCAGATTTCTTCATCTTTTTACGATGCGTTAAAACAGAATTTTTCACAAGAGAGGTTCCCACCCAAATTAAAATACCTTCAAGAAGCCAAGAACTGATCCAGCGCCTGCAGTCATAATCAAGTTAAATGCAAATGCCAAAAGAAACTGGAATACTAAAGTGAGAAATTATTTTACGATCTCAAGTTCAAACGCACGAGTTCGTGCCTCGATGTAGTATAAAAGGCAGACGAACAGACTATACATGATGCATGCTTATATAACGTGAAATAAAACCTATTATACATACTAATCGGTGTATCCTTTTTTAGAGATATTAATGGTTCAAATATAAATTACGGGTTGTCTTCGGAATTATGTTAACGTTGTCAAGAAATTTTATGACGAGCAGGATTAAAATAACACAGATGTCAATTTGAAATATACCTCGCATGAACCGAAGAAGTTACCAATTTAGTTCCAGTGGCGGGTCTATGAAGTTTACCAGCCAGTATTTGAGGGGCGACTATCAAGATGCAATAGAATTTTGCAAAAAAAATGAGGCGAAAATTATCGATTTCAAATTTTATTAATACACTGACGACCAAAATTAACGCACCACCACCCAAAATTTGCCATGATTTTTTTCTAAATCGTTTGTCTGGTTTTAATATGTTTTTTTTGTTTTGTAGGTTAACTCTTCTGGAATGTATAGCCTTACCGAATTTAAGTAAAAATTATTTTCTCTTTAAATACAGGGCGTAACAATAAAGCTACGTTTTTTTTTCAAAAATTCAAAACCCCTGTGGGAATCGCCAGCAGCAAAACTAAACATCAGTTCAGACCCAATTGTAGTTTCTTCTTTTCTTAACATTTACTTTTTTGGTATGCCTTTTTATCTTTGCTATTAAAGGAGATATACCGAGTGGGACAAAAAATGTTTGTCTCTTGGATGCCAGTTTTTTGTTACTTAACCTATTCAAATAAACTTGGTGTCATTAGCTAGGCAATTTAGTACACGACAAAAACCTATTTTTCAAAATGGTAGACATGAAAAAACCAAATATTAGACACCTTTAAAAATGTATGTTTTTCCATCCTCGTTCTTTATTAATATCCGATTGAACTAAATCTAAATAAATTGGTTATGAAGATACGACAAATTAAAAAAAGGCTGTTCTGACGCCCCCTAGTGTGGTAAGAAATTAGGTGAATAGACAACTTTTCAGCTGATCGTAATGTCATAATTATTATTGAACCTATTTAGGTTTTCCACAGCTACCCTCAATAATATTAAATATATCTATGTTTTTAAATAACGTTTACTAGCATTTTTTAATTGGTCATATCTTCGTAACCAATGGACTGATTGTAGCTTAACCAGATTTTAATAAAGAACGAGGATAGAAAAACATAAATTTTTAAAGGTGTCTGCCATTTTGATATTTTCATGTCTACCATTTTGAACTATAGGATTTGTAGCCTACTAAATTGTCTATCCAACGACGCCAAGTTTATTCGAGTCGGTTACGTAAAAAAGTGGCATCCACGGAACAAAAATTTTTTATTTTTTCCCCGCTTGGTACCTATATCTCCTTGAATAGCAAAGATAAAAAAGTGTACCAAAAAAGTAAATGTTAAGAAAATTTGGGTCCGAACTGAAGTTTAATTTTACTGCTGGCGATTCCCATAGGGTGTTTTGACTTTCTTAAAAAAACATAGCTTTATTATTACGCCTTATATTTAAAGAAAAAATAATTTTTACTTAAAATCGGCACGGCTATACATCCCAGAAGAGTTAACCTACAAAACAAAAAAAACAAAAATCAAACAAACGGTTTAGAAAGAAATCGCATTCAAAATCATGGTAAATTTTGGGTGGTGCGTTAATTTTGGTCGTTAGGTATTTAAACTTTTGAAATTACACCTTTTTGAGGTTTTATTTTAAATTCATTTTTGATTTTGCCAACATAATAATTACACCCTGGAGCAAGTACCTATCTGGTGGGCATTTCTAGTAGATATTAACCTATTTTGCACAATTCAGACGTTAAACATATAGCTCAGCTATGTAAAAGAACTGTCTAGGATTGCTGTTCTTTACCGTTCTTTATCTGTACACATGGTGACAGTTAAACTATCAGTATTTGCACAAATGATAAACGTTTTTCTATTTTCAAAGAATTTGTAAATCATTTGAGTCAGGATGTGTATCCATTCTGAAATTTGTAAAATATTTAGATTAGACAATTTTCTATTAGGGCTCATTTTATAATAAAAATTACAGGTTTTTAAACAATAATTCTCTTTGATGCACCGGTTTAACCGGATTTAATTATTTTACGGTACCTATATCTTGACATTAAAAGACAAAATATTAACAGAACCAACTGGAGTAATATTACTGCAAATACCAAAAAGCGTTTAGACTTTGTTACGTTGTAACTAGTAGAATTTATATACAGATTCTCTTCTAAGGCTTGAGGCCAGAACGTCGAAATAACATTGTAACCCTTTGAATAACTTTCCCTACGATAAATCAATTACAAAGGATTAATTTTAACAGAATAATAGAACTGTCAGAAATAATTAATTACCAAATACCTATCAGGACTAGTATCTACAGAAAGAGAACCTGACCTCAGCACGAAACCAGTCTAGATTGCTTCTCTACATACGTTAAAATTTAAAATAAAAAACAGGGAAGTTTGGTGATTGTCCATTTTTTCCCAGCAAGCATTTTTGCATTAAATTTTCTCATTGTTGTTACAGGCAGTGTATCCCCATTATTTTATAAATTTGTAATAAATAATTGTAATTCCAAAATAGAATACCTCGATCAAACTGACGGACATGGGTACCTAAAAAAGAATATAATTAAATATATTCTCACCATTATATTCAGAGTATTTATTATTCTCTACATTCTCCAGATTAAAATAAGAGATTAGAAGATTAATTAATAAACAACAAAACGGTATACAAGCCGAAATAGTGAACATTAATTTAAAATACATATTTGCAAGGCTGATAAAACGTTATTACATGATATCTCTGTTTTGATAGATTGATGTAGCTGTCAAAATTAATTAGTTATTGAATTTTGCAAAATTGAAATATGTTCGGCGGGGTGCTACGGTGCTACAGATAAAGATAAGAAATCAGTAGGGAACTTTAGTGACCTCAATAAAGAGAAAGTTCATAAGAGCATAATATACCCTAAAAAAGAAAAGGGTTTACAATTTGCGCAGTAGAGTTTATTTAAAAATATTTTAATTTATGAAAAAAGAAATGGAAATGAAATAATATTGAAGAGATTTAGTCGAATATGAAAGGAAAAATATTGTTTATACAATTATTCAAGGACTGTCATAAGCGGACATGTATTTTTGTTTTCCTTAGGAATGTATATATACAGTGTGTCGCACTTAAGAGTGAAACATACCTAGTAACATTTTTCATTTTTATCCGATTGCACCAAATTTCACTCAAAGATAGAGTACATTAGGATCAACTTATAGGAAAAACCTTTCGCCTCCTACTAATGCAAAGCCACCTGCGGTACCAAAATAAACGGAAAAAATCAAGAAAGCATATTAGGCATTTTTTTATCGGAAAATTTTACCAATGAGAGTTGTTCAAAATTGTTAAAAAACCTTAAGTTCAAAATTTCATCAAAATTAAAAACTGTTGAATTTTGTTTGAAAAAATTTTAATATCCGAAAATATAATTTTGTAACATCAATTATCATTCGTTTTTACTTGCAGAGTATTTCCTTAGTTTTATAAGATACAAATTTTTCACGAATTAAAAACAAACAAAAAAAAATTCTTAAAATTAGACTTAGAATGGATTGTACCTAATATTTTATTTTTTATGAAAAAAATACTCTGCAGATAGAAAGGAACGATAATTGATATTACAAAATTATATTTTCGGACTTAGAAATTTTTTGAAGCAAAATATCAACGTTTTTTAATTTTAATAAAATTTTGAACATAAGGTTTTTGGACAATTATTATGACCAACTTTCATTAGTAAAATTTTCCGATTAAAAAGGCCTAATGTGCTTTTGTCCGTTTATTTTGGTATCGCAGGTGGCTTTGCCCCCTAATAAGGGGGTAAAGCCACTAATAAGGGGGCAAGTGTTTTTTTGACCATAATTAAGTTGATCCTAATGTGATCTATCTTTGAATGAAATTTGATTTAAATTGGAGAAAAACGAAAAAAGTTATAAGGGTTTTTCACTCTTAAGTGCGAATAATTAATTATAATCTTATTAATTAGCCGTGAAACGAAAAAGATGTATGTAGACGTATACATAATAATGTAATTTACGAAGAAATTTTTCTTTGCATCATTTTTTTCATAATGTAAATTAAAGGTAACAACTAAGTAGTAAATTAATTAAAAAGCAGAAATCTTAGCCCTTAAAATGCTTTTTTTAAATTTAATTTAATAGATATTACAGAAGTAATATTATATTTTATATCTAAAAGCACACGAAATTTAATTAATTATTTAATGAAAAAATGGAAAACCGTTGCAGCAATGAAAAAATACTTAGAACTTTTTTTAGTATCTCTATCTCTCATTTGGTCACTTACATAGAACCGATATTTTTTTCATTTACTGAGATATTTACTAAAAACGTCATTGGGTACACAAATTATCCCATTATTTAGCAATCTTATGACAAAGATCTCTCAGTGGACCCAGTTGGAGACTTATTTCAGCTTGAAACTCATGGAAAATGGACTAGAATATAAAGCCCAACAAAGTGATATCAACGGCTAGAATCGCCAAGAATGGACTGTACCTACCGTGCAAGACTAGTTGTGTACACAAACGGATAGAGGGAACTATTATGACATATAATACATAAAAATTATTACATAACGCATATAAAAGAAGAAATAAAAGAGATTCGTGTCCAACGAAATTAAGTTGTTAGCTATAATTTATAAGTATGGTTTTGAAACGGGACTAAATTATGCAAGAGAGATATTTTTAAGGTTCATTATACTATCTAGCCATTAACATAAGTATAAACATTGTTCTAAATTTTATGCGAATTTCATATCCGCCATGCTGTTGTTTTTTCTCGCAACATCGGTTTTAGATCGCCTACAAAATAATTCACTGTTTATTTACTATGTAAATTATGCCGATTTGAATCAATTATTTATTTATTTATGTTGTAATCGAAGGCCGCATAGTAGTGAGCACCTCAAAGGTGGTGTCGTGTTACGAAATTGTTAAATAACTAAATTAAATTTAACACTTCCAATCCAGCTAACAAATTGCAGAATATAAAATTGTATCTGTAGATACCGCCTAATTCTGGACGCAAGAAAAATACTTGAATATTTTATTCCTTAATTTGAATAGTTACATAAATCGGTTAGTTTTACAGCAGTTGAAATCATGAAACTTTAATTATTCAACGTACTTTAACCGATAGTTATTTTCTTTATGAAGCAAAATGAATCAAACCATTTAATTTTTTTTCAAAACGAAAGGACGACTCTTTCGAGATTTTTTTCAAATTTCTTCAGAAATAAATAAAGTGTTGGTATGCTATTACCAAACCACGTTCTTGACATTGTCAAAACATATAAGGAGCAAAAATAAACAAGAATTAAGTGTTTAGTGTTTTATTACAACGTTTCCTGCCGGCTTTATAACGGAACGATTTGATCTAAACCGCCTTTTATTATAACAATATAATAAAGTTTATCGTCCATTAAGTGTAATATAACTCACCTTAACACTATTCGAACTCGAATTTCGGATGCAATATCTTCATCTGAAGCCGAATATTCAGTCAAATTAAAATACCTAGAATAGCACTCGTCGATATTGCATTTTGAAATCAAGGGGTCCACTTTCTGTTGACTTGTCGTATTTGGTGGTAATGATTACAACGCGAGAATTTCCTTATAAGATGCTCTATAAAACTCCTAATGTCTATGTCTACATTCCAATGCCTCTTCAGCTCAACTGAACAATTGGAAGTGAAAACGAATAAATTATATAAATATGTATTATATTAACAACTTGTATAATGTGATAGGCATGAATATCAAAAAAGTTTATTTAAATTTCTTTAGTTTCTTTAAGCAAGTTCTTGAATTTTCGCATATTATCTACCTATCGAAGGATTTTTTTTAAAATTTTTTGACAGAATTATTGTCATTAGTTGACCAAAAACCAGGCTTAGGTTTTCCAACGAATAGGCCCAATTTTTCCTCAATTTCTGTTTATATTTTGGATTTACTCGTGTTAAAAATCTTTTTTGTATCACTATTTATTCTACCCTGCCAATTTTTAATGGGAAGCTGTAAGCAATTTGTAAGATATATTCAAAGGAATGGATAAAACAATGAAATACCGATAAACCATAAATAATTATATGTATTTTCATTAGTTGAGCAGTTTTCTGTTTTCTACATCATCTTTATTCATCTCTTTGAACTTACCAAATTTTTTTGGACAATTTGTTTAATGGATTTTACTACTAATAATGTTATAATTATTTTATAATGTTATATTTTCAAATTCCAATTAAATCTAATCGAAAAGTTAATACTAACACCAGGAGAGAAAAAGTTTTTTTTTCATGTTGCTTTCCGATTTTTACTAGAAACGAAGTTCCTCATAGGATCTCGTGTCTAGTAAATTAAAAACTGTTCGCTATTTCAGAGCCTGCGATGCGACGACCCAGAAAAATATTTTTGAGTCTAGTTATTTGATTACACTGTTCCTCAAGAGAAATTTTTTTATTTAACCATCACTTATTATTATTTAAAAAAAATTCCTTAGTTCTGTTGCTTTGGCTCCACTTAGATTATAGCTTAATAAATAAATCGAGAACTGTTATAACGTGTGATTGTAGAACAGCCTTCTAAATATTTCTCCAGAATAGTTGATGTAAATTATTTATCTTGCTACGTTTAGCCATTTTGCGCTATATCAAAAAGTGATACGAATTCAATATAAAATAACATCCTTGTAGATAATTTAAGACCTTTGGAGGGGTTTTAAATTGTTTTAAGCTGCCTCTGAGACGTAAGACATAACTAGTTACAATTTTGCTTGCAGTAAGTACCCTGTCCACTTGATCTAGATTACATAGACATTCATATTACATAATTGACATTTTTAACGCTGCAAATATTCTTCCTTATATAGATCAAGCGCTATAATATGTATATGTAAATCGTTAGGATATCGCGTCCTTTAAAATGGGATTGGCAGGATATGCTTTGGCAGACAAATTCAACAAATTTCGTAGAATACTTTTGCAATAGGAAATTATTAACCACACCTTAATAAGATACGCCATGTAACAAAGCGTTAAGGACTTAATTTATTGTAACGTATGTACCGAGATCCACACAATTTTAATTATATAGTATAATAGTTTCTAGGTTTCCACCTACTAAGTTTTATGGATGAGTTACGATCATCTCTGAAAGGGAGTATGGATCTATAGGATTTGTTTATTATTTGATTCATGGTATTTAGTCAAAACAAAAGAACGGATTTGTGAAAGGAGGTGCGATTAACAAAACGAGTTTGGGAAAAGAAAGAACTTAAATGGTACAAACCTTTGAATAGAATAAATAACGTTGATGCCTAATAATTCGTCAAAATCATATTTCTTAACTTTGCGTGTAAAGCAAATTATTTTAAATAGGATCGACTTTTTATGCTATATTCGTTATGGCGCCTTGGAGATAGACATTTAATGAATACTGACGATTGCAGCAACACCGCCGCTGTTGAAACCTTAATAGCAAACAATTTTGGAACAGAAATCGAATGGTTTTCATCTTCTTCCGGAGAAAATTTTGTACGAGGTCATACCTTGTTATCATGAACAAATTTTCTAATAACGAACACGTGTTTCGGAGTTCCCGCTCTCCATCAGCGTAGCCGTAGCCTAGGTAAAGGATATATGTGGGATAGATCAGGAATAAAATACGAAAGTGCAAATTGAGTACCTTGCACTGTACTTTTGAACCCTAATAGTTTTTAAATATGTATAGAGGAATTCTATTGTAAATATTGAGTTCTTTAAGCACAATTGCACCTAATTTAAAAAGCACGGCAAATTAGTAGTTAATTAGGCCGCCGATACAACATAAACATATATCCTTAAGTCTTTAATATCATCGCATAATTAAGAAAATTATACGATTATTATAATTTAATAGGGGAAAGTTAACATAAGGTGAGTTTAATTCATTTTTTTCGGGCTGTGTTTTGAACTATTCGACGTATTTAAAAGTATAAATTTATAGCTTAATTTGGTCTCATTTACAAAACAACATTAAAGTACGATAAAATAAAGCATGTTTTAATCAAATTAGTACATTACAAGTAGAATCATTGTGAAATATTTTTTTAACTGTGATTAGTGATGAGTGATTACTATAAATCACTCGTCAGTACTGTACCCAGAGTACTTTTATGCGGTTATTCGAAAAATGATTGTGTTGAAAATTTGACTTATGTTAAATATATTATTATATCCTCCACGGCTAGTTTATTGCAATCAATAACTTTATTTTGCATACTTAGGTACTGTGTTTGTGACAGTAGTTCATGATCGCCAGTATGTGACTGCTTTTGAAAGCAGGACTGTATATGGGTTAGAAAGGATTATAAATAATATTCATTAATACAGTGAAATCGTATTACCAGAAACTTGTGGGAATAAGGAACTGGAAGGAAGAAGCAATTTTTTTAACATGCATTACTGATTATCCTCATTAGCACACACCTATTTTTTTGCGGAATCCTTTTTTTTTTAAACAAACGCATTATTTGATACAAAAGAAGAAAAATCAGTTTTCTTTGCTCCCTATAACACTGCCTAAATTAGAACCTTATAAGCTTATCACTTAAAAAACGGAAAGAAAAAAGTTCTTAAATGACATTTTGGGAAAGAATGCTTTTTGTGATTATATTTAAGCGAATCACCAATTGAAAATTCATATATTATGAATAACTGCAAAACCCATTTAGAAATTTCTAACTTTTATAAATACTTAAATACTTTAAGAGGTATTTTTTTGTAATCGATAGCTTGCGGGTGTAAATCTGTCTATAATACCAAAGCATGTTCTTGCAGAAAATTATATCTTAAATCCTGCTTTGTGCAAGTATTGAAATGGTCTAAGCTGCTTAAAAAACGAGAAGATGACCACCACACTAGAGATATAAGTGATATCAAAAGAAGAAAGTTAAATTAAAATTGATATTATGAAACAATTTTCATTTGCATAATAGCAATAAATTTTTAAATATAATAAATATTTATATTCTTCTAAATTAATAAATATTTATATTTTTATACAATCTAGCATTTCTCTTGGCAATTCCAAATGTCCATCGTAATGCTTGAAATACAGGGTAGGGTACATATATTTTGACACCTACCTACAGCTTTTATGTTTAGAGATAGGAAAAAAGTGTGACAAAAGTAAATTATAGATTTTGGTGTAAAATATCTTTTGCCGAAAAAATATAAAACAAAATAGCATCGGAAAGTAGAGAGACACAACTTATATTTTTGCATATTTTGAAAGATTATTTTTAGCTGATTCCAAAAATATATACTTATAATATGATGGCATTTGCTCGGGTTGTTTTTAAAACAGTATGCCTCTTTGTGTAAAACAGTTCGCGCAGAATTACCATGAAAAAACTGACAATACTTTCTCGCAGTTTACCACCAGATTTTTATGCGAAATTCCAAATACTTTAATATGGGTTATTCAGATGTGCATGGAAAACATAATTTTATTGTCATTCATCAATTTTGATAATCACTCAATACTTATAGAATTTATTTATAGAAATAAAAAAGAAGTGTAAAAATAAAAGTGATAGGTTTTGACGTGAAATATATTTTGGTGAAAATTTTTTGACAGTTCTAACAACTAATTAAATTTCGTTATTTCTTGTCATGTGACACAAATCACCCAATCATTTTAAGATTACACTGAAAATTTTTTGACAGTTCTAACAACCAATTAAATTTCGTTATTTCTTGTCATGTGACACAAATCACCCAATCATGTTAAGATTACACTGATAATTACCATCCAGGGAAATTTTCAATCACTATGACAACAAAAATGCTTAACTTTGACAACTTCATAATAACTGCCCAATAAATATCAAAATGTCACTTTTTGGCAATGCCAATTCTCAATCTATAGACTTTTAATAAATAAATAATTGTTTTGTTGTGTTGCGACATTTTGACTTTATTTTTTCAAAACATTTTCTGACCGAATATCCCTCAGACATTGACAAATGCCTCATAATTTTATGACAACCTCAAACAAGTTGCTTGGTAATAGCCCTCCGCCTTCGGCGTCGGGCTATTACCAAGCAACGTGCTTTCGATTGTCATAAAATTATCTCGTACATTATCAATGTCTTAGGGATATTATAGCTGATAATTACCATCCAGGGAAATTTTCAATCACTATGACAACAAAATTATTCAACTTTGACGACTTCATAATAACTGCCA
Organism: Rhagium mordax; assembly: GCA_963680705.1. Taxonomy (NCBI): domain Eukaryota; kingdom Metazoa; phylum Arthropoda; class Insecta; order Coleoptera; family Cerambycidae; genus Rhagium; species Rhagium mordax. Next base: position 21,769,890 of record OY796661.1, on the reverse strand, counting down.
AATAAATTTCAAAATGTCATGTTTTGGCAATGCCAATTCTCAATCTATAAACTTTTAATAAATAAATAATTGTTTTGGTGTGTTGCGACATTTTGATTTTATTTTTTCAAAAAATTTTCTGACCGAATATCCCTCAGACATTGACAAATGCCTCATAATTTTATGACAACCTCAAGCAAGTGCTTGGTAATAGCCCGACGCCGGGCTATTACCAAGCAACGTGCTTTCGATTGTCATAAAATTATCTCGTACATTATCAATGTCTTAGGGATATTATAGCTGATAAGAAATAAAACAAAGGAACATCAGAAAGTAAACTATCAGTAATTATTAGAAATATTTCGTCTGTATTTCCAGAACGGATAAAGCAAATGACAACATATAAAAAAAAAATGTTATTCACATTTTATTTACATTAGAGTAGGCTTTGGAAAATCTGAATTTTGTTGGTATGAATGACTGTTTTAATTACTGAGGTTATGTTGAAAAGTCAAAAACATAACCACAAATTCAAATTGGTTCTACATAGTTGCCAGAGTGAGACCCTAAAGAAAGCACAGCAATGTTATCAATAAAAAATTTGGCAAGGTAGGTGTCAAAATATATGGAACTACTCTGTACATATAAAGAAAATTATGAGTGATAATTATTTCCAATAAAATAAATTGTTGTTTTAATTAAACGCATTTTAGGTTACAAAAATCTCAGGTTCTAATTACGTAAAATTATTTTTGTAATTTCTTTTCCTTGTTTTTAAAATATGTATTTTTTCATTTTCATAGAAAGTTTATCCTCAAAAACCAAAAATATTTTAAAAGAAAAATAAAAAGATTGGACAGAATTAAAAAAAAAACACGAAATAAATAAAAAAAAAAAAAAAATAAAAAACTACATATTTAGTATTGTAGTACCACACAAAAAACCCACAAACTAAAAAAAATGTCGGGCTGTCATATATCGACCAAAAGTTATGAGCAAGTCAATTTCTAGGTGCGTTTTGTAGTCGGTCTAATACAAATTTTTAATTGTTACTTGACTTACTTAAATATAATAATAATTACAAAAGGCACATTTTTTTCAAAATATAACTAATTAAAATTTAGCAATTATTATCTACATTTTTTTAAAGTTATCAAAAAGAGAAAAAATTGTTTTTTAAGCTTTTTGTTTTTTTAGGTTATTTAATAAACATGTAAGATTTTAACGGACAAAGTTTTGTAGGGAAATTAATAATGAAGAAAACTTGTTTTCCAGAAAATTATTTATCAAGACGCACCGTAAAAATTTTTTCTTAAAATAAATTAAAGAATTTACAAATGTTTTCAGCGTCTGGTAATATCACTTTGAATATTCGAATATTTTTTTGACTCTTCTGTTTCGTCAACTAAATTTTGCTGTCAATGGAATTTGTATTGATAATATCTATTTTTTCCATATTATTCTAAATAAATGTAATTAATATCATCAAAATATTATGTGCAATTGTGCTTTCTTCTTAAACTATTTGCAATATTTCTGATCTTTATTTGCCAGCTCAGTTTGGACAAATTGTCGTCGTATTAAATACAAATTAGCATCGAGCTATAGACGCGGACGCATTTGAGAATTCAGATAAGCATTCTCATTTCTCACCTTACGATACCGTGTAATAAACGTCCGATGCAATACATTATCTCCTTATTTTATTTGTAGAGAAAAACGACGTTATGCCTGTTAGCCATCGTAAATATAAATGCATTGTGTACTAAAGTAATGGGTAATAAAACTCCGATAAACTTTAAATAGATTTTATTTATTAAAAAAGTGTCGCCTATAAAATGATCAACTGGCTAAAATTATTAGAGGTTTTATCACTGAAATTAACAGGTATAATAAAACGACAAGAATTACAAGTGTGCGTTAGTACTTTTAAGTGCTAATTACGCAGCGTGGGTTTATTTATAAACTAGTGCATACGAGGTGCATCCAAATATTCTTGACGTTAAGTGGTCGTATTTTATATCCCAGAAAAAAAATTGGCTCTACTGAATACAAAAAATTGTTTTTTTTTTCAATCTGTCTATTTGACTATACACGATCATTTGAGAAATTCCAGTGAAACTTGGTGGAAGGGGAAATCATAAAATTTTCATTTTGTGAAAATATAAATGAACTTTATTCATTTTTGAAATTAAAACAATTTTTTATGTGAATCATTTCTGCTCATGGTTCCTTTCGTTTGTCGTTGTTGATGACAGTAAAACTACTAATGGGGTTAGAATTAATAGCAGCCACTTGCGTTGACTTTGTCAATCATCAATGTCCAATTCGTTTGCTTGTTGTTTGCTCATTAATTTTTCCTGTATTAACTCTCCATTATTTATAGTGAAAAAAATATATTGAAAAGTAAGGAATACCTAAATGTCTGATTAACACTTTTCTTCGTTTGCCTTTCATTGCTCAGCGATCTTTTTCATTTGTTTATATTTTAGTCTCAAAAATAATCAGAAACGTGAGTGTTAATCAGCAAACAATTTTCGGTTGCTTCACGCCCACTCACTTACTTTTACATTTTTTTAATCTTTTCTAATTATTAAAATAGGTCTCTTTTTTAGATTCATCAGTGTCTTTGAGTTGTTGGGTATATTTGGATTATTTACATTTACGTATATTTATTGAATCTATTATTAGCGTTTACAAGTTCTCGATAATCGCATTTGTATGATGTTGCCAAAAAATATATTGGGAGCCTGGGAGGAAACATCTTTAAGCTGTTAGTTTCTAATTCCTGTTAAATATACCTAAATTATTTATTGTTGTAACATTTTATTATATTGTTACATTTGTTACACATCGAATTAATTATGGTCGTTGTTTATTATGTCATGCCACTTGCAATGTAGACTTAAATTTCTTGTTTATTTTTTATTTGATTTTTATGTATGTACATAAGAAAACCGCGACCAACTATGCTTTAGCAATTTACATTTTATTTACATCTCTTGCGGTTATTATCATATGAGGTCAGGACATTTCATTCTGGCGCCTTAATGTGGGATTAACATTTTTTATTTATTATTGTTACAGCGATTGGTACATACATAGCATATTATTTACTGTAATGTAGATTACTGTTTATGACTTATTTGCGGTGTTTTCTGTACAAATGACCAAGGTCAGTTTTAAATTCTTAAGAACGATTCTTGGGGTCGACGTTATTCATTAACTTTTAATTGCCTAGGCAGAATAAAGGCAAATCTGTCAATAAGGTTTATCCACATCTTTATGATTAAATTATACTTACATCTCAATTTCAAAATGGATATACTGCATCTTCTTTACAATTTGCTATTAAGTGTAGACTTAACAAAATGCAGTCGGTTCATTGATAAATCTGGTGAACATCGACATGCACAACAATTATTTCTTAGACGTTTCATGTAAAAACGTGTAGGAAAGTAATTTATACCTATCTTGGCGCCTGTATGTGTTCTATGTATTCTGTTTGTTTTTAATAAATGACGTAAACTGTTTATTATGCCATCTTGGTGAAGATAACAAGTCAGATTTATCCACGTATTAACAACGTCCATATTATTTAATAGTAAGTACCAGTTAAATCCAAGAAAAAATTTGGACCAACAAAATTAGTTCATGTAATGTCAATAAAATGGCAACACTAAACGTTTTATGTTTTATATAAAAATTAGCTCTCAACAAACGCTGTGTGCGCTCTAGTTCGACAGATGCAAGAAGATCCTTGAGAACTTCGGTATCTTTCTTACATAACGGTACTTTTCTTGTGATAATAAGCATGTTAACAATGCGGTAATAATGTATATTCATTAAGAAGACCTGATTATTTATTAATGTAAATATTATGCAATATATTAATCTATAAACTACGCAAACTACGCATCTCCGTAATATTTATTTTGAAATTAATATATGTGATAAAGGAAAGTGTTACTTAACACATAAGCGGCTTATTAGCTGTATCTTTAATTTATTGATTTTATTTTCCTTCATTAGTACGGACGTTGTATTATGTATATTATGAATAATGATATGCAATTAAGGTGTGAAATTGGTGTTATCATCTTCCGTCATTACAAGTTATAAACCCAGCAATTATATGCAGATTTAATTTTATTTATTTTAAACTCTCGTTTATATGCGGATCTTAGGATAGTTAAGGTCAGGTTATTATAAATTTCCCCACAACGGTTGTACAAATGTACAACTGCATATGTGCTTTTCTTTGGTTTAAACGCCTAAACTCACTTTTGGATTGCAATTAATTTTTATTTATTTGACATCACCGTAGAGCTGGGCAAAATACTTGCAAAGCACTAAGTACTCATTAAAGTGCTGTTCAATTTCACATACACCAATTATTTTCATTTGAGGGAAATTTAAATTACTATGAAATTCTGATTCTCTGATGATATAAATCGAGTATATTCATGAAATCGATAACATAGGTACCTACCATAAAAAACTAATAGTTCTTTTGTTTACTGAAATAGACATTTTGTAGCTCACCTACTATATATTTATTTACGACTTATTATTAAGTATTAGGTAAATTATTTGTGATACCAAATTCTGTTTTCAAAATTCAGGAAATAAAATTTATTGTCTGAGAAACTCATAGCACTTCTGAGAATATCATGGAACATGAATTTTGAATCAGGAGGTCCTGAAGGTTCAGAACCTGTTGATGCCTACAGAGATTTCAATAAACCGTTATTTTTTTTGGGAGGGGGGTCAAAAGATGGCTGTGTTGGAATAATCTAGAATATTTCCAAATAATTTTAGGCTTTCATTAAAAAAATATATATTGAACTCGAATCTACACCTTCAAAGATATGGCCAAAATACGCTCTTTTGTTTTAGTTGCCGTCTTTAGTAGCTACCATTCTAAAATGGCAGTTATGGTTTTATTTCATCCTGGTATATTTATATTATTTATATAACTGTGGTATAAAGAAAAATTAGTACCTTCCAAATTATACCGAAATCTGGGCTGGTCCATATTGTTCAATGTTGTTGTACCAAGTGAATTGTCGTAATACTAATTTTTTTTCTCGCTTTCCAGGTTACTTTACAACCAACTATTATTCAACCAAGGATGGCGCAATTAGAAACTCTGGAAGCCAAAGTAAGTAATACATAGTATGACAATTGCTGGAAAAATGTCATAACAAATTGTATCAGTAAAAATCAAAATATTACACAGGTCAAACTTATCGATGAAAATTAACAATTCCACACGTTTATTTAATTCACAAAATGAAAATGAAATACTCTCTCTCTCCAAAGATTATTTTAGATGGGGACAGAATTGTTCGGTAACCCATTCCAAAAATAATTTACGAGTAGTATAGAGTTCTCAATAGTTAATATGACCGGCGCATGCCTTATATCATAAAAGATACTATGTTACTAATTAAAAATGAGAGCGGACCTGAATCAGATACTTGGGGGACGCCGGATGTGGGAGAATATAACTACCATATTCGATAAATCATATACAAATAGACTTAAAAAGCTTCTTAAATCCCAAAATGTTAGTTAGTTATACAGGGTCGAGCAATAGTCCGTCCGACTTCGATATCACGAGTTCTATAGCTAGAAATTGATTTAACACTAAATACTAAATTAGATAAACAGAAACAGACAACCGAACATTATTTTCGAATATACAGTGTGAGCAAAGGGATTCTACAGTGTCAAGTGATTATTAAAATGGAATGTTTATTAGCCCATTTTTAAGCCTTTTTCTAGCCTCCTTCCACTCCTGTATTATTATTATTGGCTCTCACCTAACCAATGTAATGTTTCTTTTTTGTTGAAATCATACGTGCATATTGAAAAATTCACTACAGTCACAATGATGGATTTTAAGAAAAAATATATTACTACCAGTTGCAGAATAGCTGTGAGATGTGATGTTTTTGAATGATTTTTACTAACTAAAAATATACAGGATGGTCAGAAATAATTTAGAATTGAAAAACGGACATTTTTATACAGGGTGATTCATAAGTAATGGTACACAGACCAACAGCAGATGTCGAACGTAAAAATATTGCGATTTAGCCAAACTTACCTTGGTCCAAAAGTTAATAGTAACCAAGATACAGGGTGTCAAACTTAAAACTTATTTTTTAATTTTCTCTTGCAATTTAATGAATTTTTGTATTATTCTTATGAAAATCTATGAGTGGGGGTTATTTGGGATGAGGAATCATAATACACCTTCAATTTTGGTATAACTCCTAGAGGGCGCTATGTACGCTGCGTTTAATGTGTAAAAAATGTCGTAACTTTTTACCCGCACCCATACGGCAGATTTCGCTTAAAAATTATATTCTTCTATGGTATACTTGTTTCAAGTCTCTAAATACAACAGTTTTTGAAGAAAAGTGCAAATCAAAAACTCCATGCAATTCACTATGAAATGTGAAAAATTATTTTTATTATTTTGGCGGCAAAATTCGACAATTTTTCGTTGAAAATATTGTTTTCTGTTATGCAGTTAATCCCGTTTAAGTGGTTATTGGCGTTTAACAACTTTTCAAAATTTCAGACATTACAACAAAACAATTTTAACTAGTAGGTATAAATAATTTTATTCCAAATGGTAAACAATGCATCACAAATAATAACAACAACATATAACAACGAATACTACAATAAATATTTAACTTGATCGCTTCTCTCATTTCAGAATTCGAAAAAAATATGTGGCGATCAGTTAGTTTTTAGGTACCTATTAAAAAAAAATTGGAAAGAAATAAAAAACACAACACTTCTGCAACAATTAATTATTGTTTAAAAGATTGGTTGTTTGACAGGTACTTTTTGTTTTTATGCATAAGGTAGTGGCGGCATATATGGCCCACTTAAAAAAAATATTTTTTTTCTCGAAAACTTTGCTTACAGGAACTTAAGCGTAAACACTTTCGCTTTCAGGAAAAAAATTAAACTTTGTAAAAATCAAACGTAAAACAAACAAAAAAAATTTTTTTTTAAATGCAGTCAATGGGCCATATTCCCAACCAGGGTTGGAGTTATGGCCCTAGAAAAATTTATTTTAATTGAACGGTTCATTAAGAAAATTGAGCTTAGACATAATAGACAAATAGACTGACAACAAAAAAAAATAAAAAAGATTGCAAATTTAAAAATAAAAAATAAAATTGTAGAAAAAGTCAATGGGCCATATCATCAAACCCGTCTGAAAATATGGCACTTACATAATTAACATAAATCTGAGCCCTTTAAAAAAATGCAAAATAATTTTTTCCACTAATGTAAAGTAAGTATTTTCTATCAAGATAAAATACTTAAACAATGTGACGAAATAAATACATGGGCCATATGACCAGTTGAGTAGTGCACATTATGAGCAACAAGTAAAAACTCTTTCACAAAATTTTTAAGTAAAATAAATATGTCACTATGTAACACGTAACTTAGAGTGTCGATCCTCCAAAATTTAGGTTTGTTTTTCAATGTTTCCCGATGATTTCACCAAAACACTTTCATTAAACTTTATTATTCGAACACCTGTTGTGACGCCATAATGTAAACTAGCCGGTATTGCCGATATTGCCGATATTGCCGGAAGTTCGGCTTGTTATTTACAGAGGACGCTTAAACGTATTGAAAGAAACTGTGAACGTCAAGAAGTTGGGTTTGAGGCGGTTAGTTTAAAATTTAAGGGCATTGGGCCATATGACCGTCCGGGCCATATCTACCGCCACTACCTTACTTGATAAATATTTATCTTTATTTACTCTGATAATGCTGTATCTCAACGCCTACTTTTAAAAATAATTTTTCACAGTGCATAATGAATACGCATAGAATTTTTGATTTGCACTTTTCTCAAAATGTGTTGTATTTAGAGACTTGAAACAAGTACACATTTTTATTAGAAAATGATAGAAGAATCAAATTAATAAGTGAAATCTCCCGTGTAGGTGCGGGCAAAAAAGTTACGGTCATCTTTACACATTAAACGCAGCATACGTAGCGCCCTTTAGGAGTTATACCAAAATTGAAGGTGTATTATGATTTCTCACACCAAATAACCCCCACTCATAAATTTTCACAAGAAAAATATGAAAATTCATTAAATTACAAAAGCCTATTTCCGCTAGGGAGGCCAATCACCGACGCCAGGAGACGAGCAACCCCCAACCTGGAAATTTTGCCGAACCTCTTATCTTACTAAGAGTAGGGATTTTTTACTTGCCTAACATTTAATAGACAAGGGACCGACTGCTTTACATCCCCTCCGAAGGATGGTATATCCTCAATACACCTCTCGCCTACAGTTGTATTGCTTCTGCGATATAGCTGATATACAAGCCGCTAGAAGTAGGGAAGCGAGACCGCGTCTTTCCATGGATAGTCCCCATCCATGTACTACACGCGGTAAATGTTGCTTTACTCCTAATATCGCTATGAAGTGAGTGAAGTCAGTCCTCCGCTCGCTGCCCCAAAAGAAAATTAAAAAATAAATTTTAACTTTGACAACCTGTATCTTTGTTATTATTAACTTTTGGACTAAGGTAAGTAAGTTTGGCCAAATCGCAATATTTTTACGTTCGAAATCTGCTGCTGGTCTGTATACCATTACTTATGAATCACCCTGTATATGTATTGCAATGGTTATAGTGTTACAGCTAATAAATGAACGTTTTTTTTTAAAATAATTCAAGAGAAAAAATATAATATGACTACCCATAAAAGGGCATGCATTTTTTTAGGAAGTTAATTTGTTTTTTGCGACTCGGACAGAAATTGTTTGCTTGCTAATAAGATTTGTCACCAACAATATTCTGAAAGAAGGCTCCCCAACCCTAAAAGCATCCAAGATCTGCTGGTAGACTTGTGGAAATTAGCAATGTACAATATCCAAAAAGCGAACGATTATGAATGTTGTGAATGAAGAAAGTGAGTTATTTGTAGTGCTGGCAACGAATGAGGTTTCCCATATTAGTCAGAGACAAGTGAACTTCATTAGTAGGAATAAGGAATAAGTTCTATTGGTCGAATCGTGAAAGAAAATTCACCTTTAAATACACCAGAAAATTAGTGATGATGATTTTCAAAAGCATTGTTTTGTAATTGGCAATTTGTAAATGCAAGAATAGATGCTATTCTCTGCGATCATGTTTTCTTCACCGATAAGACATGTCAAAAAAATGGATTTGTTAACAGGCGTAATTTCCATTATTATGTTTCATTTGATGTGGAGATTCTTATTCCAAACCACCAGCCACTAAAATAGTTCAGCCTTCAATTGTTTTAAAGATCTCTGCATAAGCGAAAATAAAATTTATATACCATTAATAATAATATAATTTAACACACAAATTGAAAGTACACACTATAAATCACTATAAACAATTTTTAAAGTGGGTCCTCTCTGATAAAATAGTAAAATCGTATTTATATTTATTTTTTGAAGAACTATCTGCTGCAATTATAGGTGAATTTTTTTCAAAAGATCTGAAATAGGACATGGCTTCGGGCGCTTCGGCAAGATGGAACTCCACTACATTGTTCAAATGCAGTACGAGTCCACCTAAATAATATCTACTCAAATAAAAGGATTGGAAGAAATGGTTTCGCTAAATGGCCTGCCAGAACGACAAAAATGGATTTCTGTTTATGGAGATACGTGAACGAAATTTCTTGTACAGATACACCAATGGTAGCGAGTATTTATTATAATTTTTTTCTTGAATTATTTGAAAAAATTTTAATTTTTTAATAGGACTGATCTATTAATCAAAAATATTATAAATAATCATAGGGGTGCAAAAAAGTGTTTGTTTTTCAATTCTATCTCATCGAAAAATTCCATTGGAAAAGATGAGAAAATTAAAAATCATCTTCTGCCGCCCTATGCTTTAAAATAGAAGTGAAATGTAAACATACATGGCATTTCATTTAAAAAAAAACACTGTAAAATTGTCTTGGCTCATCTTGTATATTTGAAAACAAATTCCGGTTATAGAATAATTTTTTTATTTATCTAGTTTACTTTAAATTTTTGGCTATCACAGAACTCGAGATATTAAAGTCGGACGCATTACTGCCCTACCCAAGCTAAATTTACTTATTTAAATCATCTAAGAACAAAATTTTGAAAAATATCTTTCTTTTTTGGAGATATTAGTTTTAAAAGTTTGAATTGAGACAAACAGTACGCAGAATATGTTCAGTGTAGGCTTAAAACAACATTACATAACCCAACTGGTTTTATCAGCGAACCCATCTTATCGGTATCACGCGTAGTCATCTAAAAAATAACACGAATTAAATAGCGACACGGTAAAATATTCACCCTTTTTACACCTTCTGAATAGCTCTTTTATAAAACTAATAATATAAACTAACAAGTCGTATTTAAATTAGACCAGCCCCTCTCGTTTTAATAAAGCAACCCTTTAACGACTGTAGAGGGGAAGAGTGGACATAAATTTTCGGTGAGAGTGGCTCTTATCAAAATATTATATTCGGAAGGATATTTATGTCCTACATACTTAGGATTTATTATGGTATTTGAAACCTGGTCAATTTAATTGGTATGTCCAAGTTTGAAACGGTTTTAACATAATTTATTTAAATTGAAATTTCAACTGCGTAACAGTCGAAATGATTCAATTACTAAATCTCATACTAGAAATTTACATAAACTATAAATATACAAGATGTTATAGAAGCCATGTCATAATTTTAACACAAGATATATATTGATGCAGCCAAATGTACGTTTTTAGTACCCAAGAAAGGATTTTGAACTTAACAAATGTTAAATCAATAATTATTTATATGTTTGAAGATTATTTGGTGCACTTGATCGTGTTTTTATTGATTCCTCGGTGTGATCCCTCCACTTAAAGAAAGGTTTTGGAAATTTCCCGGTGCAGTGTTGTCATCGTTAGTTGATCCAAAACCAGGTTTAGGTTTGTCAACCAGTAGACTCATTTTTCTTCAAATTACATTTTAGTCTTGGGTTTTACCCCGTTAAGTATCTTCCTTTCATTATTACTTTTGGTCTGTCAAGTTTTTAACGTCATTCTGTAGCAATATGTAAAAGACATTCAAAGAACGGGAATTCGACAGTGAAGTCGGTAAACCATAATTATATATATTTTTAATACGTAGGCAATTTTCTATATCATCAATCACAGTAATTAATATTTTACAGAAAACAAGGTAATTATTGGTATCGATCTGAATTTGGTTAGGTAGTAATTTATCATTTATTTATTTGCTTTATTTCATTGTGGTTCTCTTGAAACAAAGATCGTAATTTGTCAACAGAAGCAAATTTAACGGGACAAAATAAAGTTGAAGAAGGTCTAAGGTGTAGCATTTTCCTAGATGACATTTCCTGAACTTTGATCAATCAGGCATATAGGCACAAGAGCTGTTAAAAACATATACTGATCAATTCATGCAGAATCTGAAAATGTCTATTCATATACAGTGTCCCAAAGTGGATGCCTCAGCGCTTTTATTTGAAGACTGGCGGGGCAATTGAGAAAAAACGATTTACACTTTTCATAGATATTAACTCAAGATAAAATGCACCATTAAACCATAAATTAATGCCGGTGGACGTCGAGATGCCTGAACATACTTTTTGTCACTAGAAAGCTTATTTTTCAACAACGTTTTCAACGAGCTAAATATATTTTTTTATTGTTTAAATGTTAACATTTTTCCTCTTCCTTTTCTTTTTTGGAATTTATTACCACATTTCTTATAGGAATCTCTAGATGGCAATAAATCCCAAAAAAGAAAAGAAAGAGAAAAAATTTATATTTTTAATTAGATAGGGATCTCAAGAAATGTGGTAATAAATCCCTAAAATGAAAAGAGAAGAAAACATTTTTTTATATTTTCAACCATTTTGAGCCAATATCAGATTTTAAAAGTATTTTCATCTGTTATCAATATGTAGTAATCAAAATATGGCAATAGTTCCTTAAATTTTGAACTTGTAACAAAATGTACATACTAGAATATATAATACTTAATAATAGACGGCTAACTAATTACCACTTGCAAAATATACATATTATACATGTCTCCCATTTTGATAAAACATAATTTTTATCTTTTCAATATATCGTTCTAAATAATGTTTCATTATAATTTCGTATTCCTTATTTCCTCCTCAGATGTTCTGTAATTAGACGTAGTGTTATGAAGTTTATTATTAGTAGGTACTACCCCTAGGTGAAAATCAATAGATATAAGATCCATAGATCTAGAAGACTACTTTATATGTCCACGTGTCATAATCTCTTTGTTAGGATATTCTGTTTTAAAAAAAATTCCCACAACAAATGGAGCTCCATCTTGTTAAAACGTTGCTCGTAGTTCTTGAGGGAAAATATTCAATAACAGTGGAATTGTGTTACGTAAAGAATCTAAATATCTCGTAACTGAGCCTTACAAAAATTTCGGGGCCTACTAGGTGACGTTCATTTATTTATACCAAACCAGACGTTAACTCCAAATTAGCCTTGATTGGTGACAGGAAATATAATGCAGGTGTGGATTTTTGTTTGTTCCGTTACCGATAGAGCGTTTTTCATTCGTCGGTAATGTTTGATTTAAAAAAATAAAAAATTTTTTTTTATCTAATTTAATTTTAAAATCTATATATTTTCAAAGCAGATTAAGATAAAAGAAATGTATATAGATTTTTGAGAAGAAAATAAGCTTTCCAGTAGCTACTCAAACAACAGTGTTTAGACAAACGTGAGGCGTGAGGCGTTAAGTTATGGTTATAGTATTCTATTTCCAATTAAAACACATCAGTAAATATCGTCTTATGTATGCCGGTTACTCATGTGGTCAGACTGACTGTTTCAATTGGAAATAGAAAGACTCTACCAGTTTAATGGTAAATTGTACCTTGGCTCTAAGAAATCGATAAATCGTTTTTTTCTTAACTATAATAATTGAATAAGATAAGATAATAAGGTGTCCAATTTGGAACACCATTTTGTTAAAAATATAATATCTAAATTTATCTCAGCATGTCCTTCTGAAACGTCAATTTCCTTCAGAAGTAAGTGATTTGCGTTTTATGGCACAGTAGATAGGAGTATCTGGATGTATTTTGTTTACACGACTTCTCTTAAAATTTCAAATTTTCTAACACCAATAATTTAATTTAGTTGCAATTACAAAACTTGTGCCTTCTAGATTAAAGCTTTTTTCAAGTTACCTACTAAATTTTTTTTTTCACTGGAGCCATCCGCGTCATAACAGCGAAACGAAGCTATTCACAGGTCACAGAATCTTGTTTTTAACAAATAGGAAACTTTTCGACATTTCAGTAGCCTGCAATAGCTCAGTATACCAGTATTTTTTAACACTGCCCTTCAGCGAAATTTTTTCATCTAGCTACAATATTTTTTAAACATTTCTCCTCAGTTTAATTACTCTGACTTTACTTGGATTGAAGTTTAACAAATATATCGAGGTTTAATAGTTAAAATATATTTATTTCACGCTGAAATTTTTTTGACTTTTTTAAGGTTATTTCCTCATATTCGAAAACAATTGCAATTTGTAATTAATTGACTAATTTTTGAAAATAAAAATGCAGATGTTCTTAAAGTGCAGCTAAAGGCATATATTACATCTTATATCAGCTTATCCAAATGGTCTATTTAGAGTAAAAATTAAAAAAGTGATTTTTTGCTATTTTTTATAAGGCTTTGAGAAAGTTGAAAGATGAAAGATCCATTATATTTTTGTAAGAAAGTAAGTAAATAAATAATAGTTATCCACTGTTAAGATTTTTAGAAAAGTAATATCTAATAAGGCTACACGCTACTAGCGCATTCGCCAAATACTTAATAAATAAAATTGCAAGTATTTTATATATAGATATATTTATTTAAAGAAACCTAAGACTCCTAACTCTGTTAGGAACTTGTTTATAATAATATAAGTACATAAGGATAAGTTACAAAAGTACTTCTTAAAAACTAATTTTTTTATCATGAATAATCAAAAATTAACTGTTTATTTCTCTGAATTAACCGGTTTTTAAAATCTCTCATAATGTGAAATATTTCACATGCAGTCTTTTGTTATGTTCGATTTTTTCAATTGTATTTTTCAAAAGATTCAAAATATTATTTATAAATAATAAATAAATTTCAATTTTTGCAGAAATTTTAGTAGATTTTAGGGTAATGGTAAGAATATTTCGCAGTTGTTTAGAGGCTCTTCAATTGAACTTACAAAATATGAACTTATTGAAAGCCGTCTATAGTAACTACTTACATGTCGAAGTAACTCTTTATATGTACTTTCAACAAATTCGCATAATTCTTGCAGTTCTTCTCGACGTTCTCTACGGAAGTAGAGGAATGAGCGTATATTTTTAACACCAGATCTAAATCTATTCTGTTTTTAAAGGACAATTACCCGTCCTTTGACATTTCATAAAAGGTCAAAGGACAATATATCGTAAGATGAATTACTACCCTGTGAAACAAAGGACCATTGGCAATCCTATACACAGACAAATAGTAAACTCTATTTATTGAACACAAATAGTTAATCCTCTCCCCATTTGCTTAGACTAATGTAAGCAATAACCAGTTTTACAACGCTACAAATTAATAAGTTATTAATTAATATGAATCTATGGAATTTCTAACCCCAAAAAGAAAACGTGGTTTTGACATTTAATCAGTATTAATTTAATTTTCCTTACGTACCTTAATAAATGTACACCAAAGGACTGAAATATACTATTTTATTAGGTAAATGGGAATAACAGCAAATGAAAATAATGAATAACTAAACAGTAATCCTTACAAAACAGTCAAAACCACAGAATCAGAGATTAGAGTAATCTCTGTGCATAGAACATCAAAATGCCAAAACGCAATAGTAGACACAATCGAATCTGCTCTTAAAGCACCGTGTGGTTGGTTGAATTATGGATTTAAAAAATTCAACCAATAGAAACATTATATTCAAGTTTAGCGTGCATTTTTGAATCACCATAAAAAAGGATAATTTCAAGTTAACGCTTTATATTTTTTAGTTTCTCAACACAGTTTTTATATATAGTGTAATTGGGCTACCGCACAGAAAAACCTAGTCAAATACCTTTTGCCTTTTTTGAAAAAAATACTTTGACAATTAGTTTTTGATCATGTACGTAGCGAAACAATAGAAGATGTGGCAACAGGTAGCCGACGTTCTTCTGACCCATGACCTCTGTATCTCACCGTAAATCTCTCCAAACCATTGTTTACGTTAATTTGTACGGTATTTTTTGCTGTACTGACTTGCAACCAATTTTCAATTAACAATGAAGCTAAAATTTATTAAATAGAAACGTAACTTTGCATACATTTTGTTTTAATAAAAAAAAGTCATTTCATCGAGTATCTAACCATTTTATTTAAATAACTGAGATATTAAAATTTATGTAGATTTTATTTATTTATAATCAGAAATAATTTTTTTAATTACACCTCATTGGTGGAATGGCTAATCGCAATCGGCTACGCCCGATTGCAACTTCTCGTTAAGTAACGATATAATCGTATTGAAAGTAAAACGTTTGAACCTTCGGCTACAGAAACAATTTACAACGGTATTTTTATCTTGTACGTGAGAAACAAGAACTTTTAAATAGAGTTTGAATCACCTTAGGCGTACCATTCCATTCTTCTTTTTTTTCAACGAAGAAGATAAAATTAAAAATGACCCACCCACACTCTCCGCAGTGAAACATTATGCGAAGAATACCCATCTGGTCAAAGTGGGTAAGGCGAAATACAATATGCCTGCATTGATAAATCTTACTTAAGTCTCGCAGGATTTTTATGGAGAATACAGACGCTTATCCGGCTTTGGATCAGAATGAATTGCCCACAATTTATTGTCCGTGCGATAATAAATAGGTTTTTTTTAAACTGTTTTGAAAAACCTCAAACCAATCTTATGGAGATAGCCATGCATTTCATGACTTCATTAGCATATGGTTATTATATGAAAAAGCTGTTATCTGATTATATCAGTTTTAAATTTAAAAAGTTCATTTACTGCCACAGATTTTAAACACATCCTGCATATTTTGACAAAATATCGAGTATTACTGTCTATATGTATGCTGCTATACTTTGATATCTAGAACTTTTTGAAAAACAAAATTATTATGGATCGTCATCGCAATATTTTAACTTGTCCAGATACTGGTGATATTTTAAATAATATTAATTCCTTAGATGGCCAGTATAGAAGTATCATTGTCGAGCACCCCTAGGAGGAAGAAGAATGGTAGCTTAAGCGGAATAAGCTTAGGCTCATCGATTCGTTCCATTCCGAAAGAATTAGCCGCCAAAGAGTTGGAGAGTCTGAGAAATGCCTTACGCGATAAAGAAAACATCATACAAAGCCTGAAGGGACAGTTGACAGTACCTGGTTTAAGGCTGAATTCAATAAAAAATGGTACTAGCAATAACAACAACATTACCGCAAACAATAGAGAATTAACAGAAGTAGAGAAGAAGCAAGCGGAAGATAGGTTGAACAGATTGAAAAACGACGTGGACAACAAGAGATTGACCATCAAAAACCTTAAAATGGCGCTGGAGAGGCTTGATATTACGGAGTAAGTAAACTAAGATTAGTGAGGACTAAGTGTTTAATTGTGTTATTTATGACAACAGTTGTATTGGTTACTACAATAAGTTACTGACTAGTGTTCCTTTTAGAACACAATTTGGTTTAACCGAATCGTTAAATTGGATCATTTGATCTGGTCTTTGTATTGCACCAATGTCCAATATATTTACTTATATAACGTATAACCATAAAATAACTTCAAAATCAATTAGTTACTGAGTTTTTTTTTTGGTTTTCAGTAATATCGATGTTCGAATACAACAGGCAGAATTAGAATATCAACTGGGAAGAGAGGAGCTAAATCTATTAACACTTTTAGAAGAGACTAGAGCTCTTCAAATGTGCATAGAAGAGTCTAACAAAAATTCATGCGAATCCCACACGTTGTACAGGTAAATTTTGTATTATTTTTATAATAATAATAAACACCACAGGTAATGCGATTCCCTTTATACAGTAAATTCACTTTTCAACCAAAGCACTTTGTGAGTGAATAGGAGACAATAAAGCGAGAGCGCTAACATTCTGAGATCGACATGCAGTCACGCATGTGTAGTGCTCTCGCTTTACTACTATCTCCTATTCACTCACAAACTGCTTTGGTTTAAAAGTGAATTTACTGTATATACCTTTAGATTATACATTCAGGGACACATTTAATGTTCAAGCATGTGAAGATTAATTTTAAATCCCAGTGGCATGATTTGACTCAATACAAGAAATTACTAACGTGAACAATTATTATTATTATTATTACATATAAATAAGACTAAAAAATATATTTACTTTGCAGTTGTGTTGAAGGAAGCGAGTATGTGATACTACGGGCATTTGAAGTAAATTATGATCCAAAAAGCCCAAAATTCGGTGCTGGCCAAAAGGATTCTATGCCTGGTCTTTGGGTAGACTGGGCTTTAGAAGAAACAGGCTTGTGTAAAGGAGATCGGTAGGTGTAATATTTCACATGTGATATAATGTCATATGACGAGTAATTAGTATTAGGTGTCCAATTACTGGAGATTCTATTTCTTGTTCATTTTGTTCCTCACTTATAAAATATAGGTAAATATTTTGTCCATATTATAACCAACAATTACGCAAACTTTTTGTTAGACTCGTTACACATTAATTACGATGGAAATTTTCTCACGTACGCACTTAGTACTAATTGAATTATAGCTTTACCCATGGATTTGAACACTAAAATAGGTTGCTTCACAGTTTCATACGACGATACCTAATGTGTTGAAACAAGCCACAAACCTGTTATATATTGTTATTTTAATTATTATTGTACCTACAAATATAAATTGACCAAGTAAATTCTTACTATGCTCGCATTCTCACATTTATAGGTTTAATTAAATGTGAACAGTGAAAAAAGGGATGTTAATTGTTTCTTGTTTAATTACCATGTAGGCGTTGTAATTAGGTAACTATCTACTTTAGTGTTACAGAATTCATTATATCGTAACCAAACAATTGAATTGATTCTTTATCGAAAACTAACCTTAATGAACATTTCTTAACATCTCAACTTAGAATCCCGGAATCACACGTTATAAATTATTCGAGTTTTTTTTATAAATTAACACTTTTTTAATCAAAAATCAATTTGAAATAAAATTTCAAATAGGCGTAATTTTTTAAAAATATTTTTTTACGAGATTTAAAGTTTGTCAATTTTTCTCGTAATTTTGTAAAAATGCAAATATTTTCATAAAAAACTTTTTAAATGTATTTTCGAAGAATTTCCTCATTAGGTCTACCTATCGTCCTTGAAACACTTCAACTAGGTGTTCCCTTATTTTGACTTGAAGGTGTGTGCACTGTGCAGGTCCATATTGTTCGAATGTCCAATTTGTCGAAGTGATACTAGCTCAGAAAAATGTCTTTATTTTCTAGTTCAACATAATTTCGTAATAACTCAAAGTGCCCTTCCAACCTTACTCAGAGTAGGAATCGCGAATATTTTACCGATGCAGGTTCAAATTTTCAGAAACATTGTTGGGTTGTACTCACCACGGCTGGGGAGATCAGAGCAGAAATGAAATTTTACTGAAAACGCTTTATAAAATTTATGTATACCTATTAAACAGGCAAATACATATGAAACGCCTTACGTAGCATTGTAAACAGGATTGAAAAGGATTTGGCAAAAGAAGTGTGAGAAAAGGGTACCAAAATGGTCTAGCAAGATAGTCATAGTTTTGTTCACAAAAAGACGAAAGATTTCACTAATAGCTCAAACACTAAATGGTACGTAAATTAACCTTTCTGATGATAAAAAAGATTTTGCAATAATTTTGGAAGGTCTTGGAGAGAACATCAGAGGTGTTTGGGATATGCTGCAGGTTTTCCGGTAAAACTGGGGGACCTGGGAACCTAGAATGATCTAGTGGTCGTACATAATGGTTGGTAGATTCATTACCTTATGCATCGATGATACCTGATGATGAACCATAACAAGATAGAATTAACGGCACAAAACACATGTACAGGTGTAATGGTGCCACTTGTAATGGTGCTCTCTTTCTATATACTTACGTAAACTTTTTACACGGAAAACTCGGGCGCCAGTTCTTTAATTTTTAAGTGCAAAGAACAGCACTTTTTGGGCTCTCCTATTGGGAGAACAACCCGGTATAGCGAAACAGTTGAAGATACGGAATGACCGGGGGTCGTAAGCTAGAGATCTGTCTAATGGACTTCGACCACTGCTCAAACGGGTTAATCAGAAATAAATGACGGAAATAATAACTCGTGAATTTTACCTCCTTAAACCAACGTATTTATTTAGCAACATTAATGAACAAATCAATTAACTCTTAATATCTCAGCGACTGTATAGTCGAGTATGTACAAATGTTAAAACAATAAGAAACAAGCAAGCTGGCAACCCAGAATCTTTACGCGTGTATACGATTTTATTTCGGAATTTTGGATAACCGGGCTTGAAATTATTGCGTACGGCAAGCAAACGGAAATTTCCAACAGGATGTATTATGAACGGCGGGCAATCGGTTAGCTATAGATATTTTGGTCTATACTGGATGTTTTAAAATACGGCGAACTACTGCCACAAACGTAGAGCTATTTATCAATGACTATTTTGATTAATGTAGATTTTCCGGTAACCTTTGTGCATTGAAACTTTGTAGATTACCCGAACGAGAAAATCTAGCCAGTTGATGAACATTTTATGAAACAACAAAAAAAACAAACCAACGGAGGTATTATTAATTAGCTCTAGTTTGATTTAGTAGCATAATACAGCGATACTCACGAACAATAAGATCTCTGAATATCTATACTTAACTGAAGGCAGTACCTACGGATTGTAGCGGACCACGGTGTATTCTTACCAATATAATATTCAACTAAGTGGATTAATTTAACTCGGAGCGGCGGCGGTTACGGACGGAAAACGGTGAATGCTTCGGATTGATCTGGGACAGGTGACTGTAGATCGGATCTGATGCGGCGGAATGAACCTGGACTGCTGCTGACTTTCTCGGACTGACTCCGGAGTGCACGCTCCTCTGGCCTTTTAATACTCTTATGACGTGTTAAAGGGGCGGTCACCGACTTGAAACGAAGAACTTACAACGTTACTTCCTGAGGTCGCGCGGATTATGTAATTAGCAAGATAGCCTCAGAACATCAATAACCGGAAATGCGTTACTTGCAATTTCTAGACTATGTTGCAAAAAGAAACGGATTAAAACTGACACGGATTAATATTTTAACGGGTTTTAGTAACTAATGATTTTTGTTTCCGACTCGGTCATTATTTATAATAATTCTCGGATTTAATTTATACGGGGGATTGTCGAAAATTAATCAATTAATTACTTGACTGCTTGTTTACCAGCGGGCTTTTCACAACTCATTACTAACTTAACTAAAACACGGCGGCAGGGTGTACCCAAGTGACGGTAATATTTAAAGCAAAACCGGCCATTCCTTGATTGGAAAAAATCACTTCGTTACACAGGGTGATCATTTATATTTATACCCCCCCCCTTAACTTTGTTATTTTTGGAAAAAGATAAAAGTGTAAAGACAAAAGTTTTGGTTATATTTACGTAGATTTTAAATACGATATCAGAAAAACAATTGAGTAACGCCAACAAAATTATAATACAAACTTATGCCTTTTGTTTGATAATATGCTGTATGTTTTTGCGGAATATGAAAGAAAATGAAAATAGCTTTTCAAAAATATACAACACTTTTGCGGTTTTTGAACTATTTACTTTTTCATACTTACAGCGTTTGACTATACAAAAAACACAAGTTTATATTGTAAGTGTTTTTAGCGTTCACCAATTGTTTTTCTGATATCGTATTTAAAATCTACGCAATAATAGGTAACTAAAACTTTTGTCTACACTTTTTTTTCCATAAATAACAAAGTTAAGGGGGTGTAAAAATATAAATGATCACCCTGTACATTGCGCACCTATTCAACAGCAAAAATGGAAAAAAAATGGAAGCGCTGTAAGAAGTAATAAATTCAAACTGGTCTGGTTCGTCATTTTACTAATCGAAGTGAACTTCAATCATTCATTATGATTAAACTCCACATCAGATAAATTCGTCTTTGAGTGAAATCTTACTTTCAAGTATGAAGTTCTGAGCTCTGGAGGAGCTGAGGGTCGCTCATTTAATACCATGTGAATTTAAGATGGGCGAGGAGTTAAGCACTGGCGCAAATGCCGTAAAATGTATGCTGTCAAAAACCTTAGGTCTCCAGAATCCCCCAAGTTAATCCACGTTATACGCACGAGAAAAAAATATATACGGAGCAAAAGTCTATATACTTTTAGACATAACTTAAATCCCTAAATTAATTTTCTTTCGAATCTAAAATAGCTTAGGGCTGTCTGTAAATACTAAAGCAAGTTCGTAGGCTGATTAAGCTTACAACAATGGGTTTTTAAAAATAAAAGGTTATTCATTAAAGTCGACGCAAAATTCCTTGTTGGCTTTTTGGATTTTTCTTTATATGCTAGAGACTGTTAAGTCCCCAGAAGTTCACATTTTTCCTTTCAGAAAATCTTTTACGATACCAATTTCTCTAAATTTTGAATCATGCAGAGAATTGAGATAGGAATTTGGTGGAGTAAAAATCACAAATTATACTCCCGCTTCTTTTGCGAAGATTTACTAAAAATTTCTGTTGTGCTGCCACACTGATCAATCTCTGGCTTTTGTAGTTTGAACATCAGAAGGGCGAGACATAACCGGAAGCACATTGTAATAACAATGAGAATAATAGATAAAGTAATGAAGGCAACAATCGTAATCTTCCACCCGTATATCCGGTATACACCTGTGTTGAACCGCGGACTTGCTAACTAGAAAAAAAAACTGAATTCTTCCATAGGCGTCAATTTAACACAGGCATTTGTTAAAATAGACGTTTACGTTAAAGATTTTCATTACAAATAATGGAGTTACAGGGGATTATATGAATTTCGTAAATAATAAATATTTGAACAATGAAATTGGAAATATGTAATATAATACGACGGGTGACATGCGTGGAGACATGCAAAAGAATCTACCTATTGTGTGGTCTTTTTATTCACGTTAGTCTTTTTTGAACATTTTTTATTGTTAATTTCAACGTCAATATGGAGAAAGACAATATCAACATTAAAATCGAGACAGGAAACAGACGTTCTGATATTTACTGCCTAATGAGTAAGCTCTCAACCACAACGGACACAACAAAACAAATGAAAGTTCTAATGAATATGCTATGGTTATACATAATATTGTCATATATGAATATTTTTAATAATTCAAATGAAGAATAATATTTTTGAAATTACTAAATTTAAAATGTTATGAAGGTTACATCTCTAACTGGTTGGGTTTTTGATATCTCGTAAATAAGTTTTATAAGACAAAAATGCAGATTTTAAATTCCTTGACTTGATTTCTTCAGTGATTTGGAAAAATCGGTTTTAATGATACTTCTAAGATTGCCGACTACTTTTGTTCCATGATTTAGTCGGAATTTTTTTCCTTCCAATAGTGTCTATAGCCTAAAATTCTAC
Organism: Rhagium mordax; assembly: GCA_963680705.1. Lineage (NCBI taxonomy): Eukaryota > Metazoa > Arthropoda > Insecta > Coleoptera > Cerambycidae > Rhagium > Rhagium mordax. Next base: position 21,747,130 of record OY796661.1, on the reverse strand, counting down.
CATGTTACAATAAACTCCATGATAGTTCCAAACACAAAATGGGAAGAAGGCGCCCTAAAACCTCCGTAACACTCACAGTGCGAATACAGTCCCATTTTTATTTTTTATCCATTGATAAAGAATATTTTTAGTAAAAATATTTTTTTTTTTTGTTAAAGATTCGTTTGGAATTTCATAGCTGACCTTTTGTACGTGTTTTCTATTGATATTTTAGTAAACACAGACAGCAATAAATTGAAAAAAAATTGTAGTCAACAACTTGTGCTATATAGAACAGCTATTGTTGTGGACTTAAAATAAAACAGAAGTTAATTTGATAAATTGTTTGGGATAAACATTTGTAAGAATAAAATTATAAGGCTATAGAGATTCAATTGTGTTTCGCTTGTTCTTTTTTCGTTTCCCCATGGTCTTTTAACAATGCCCTGCAAAACGTAACTAATTAACAGTTTTGTGTGAACATGCATTATACATTCTGTAACAATTGTTTTTAATTCGTTATACGATACGTGATATGTGCAATTCAAAAGATTTACGTGGTCACATGGATCTAATTCAATGCTTTAAGAATTAAAGGTTCTCTACTACTAGCAAACATTTCTAACATATATTTTCTATGTATGTATGTATGTTAATCGTTTGCTACAGTTTATTTTATATAAAGTTAAGGTGCATACAAGTGCATTTTTCCCGAAAACAAATATAAATGTTTTTTTATCCATTTTTATGGCATTTACGAATTTGTTTTTATAAATTGAATATTTGCAGGTTAATTGAAGTAAATGGTAAAATCGTCGTAACGAAAAACCGAGATGATCTTACGAGGCTTTTGGCAGCTGCTCCAGATCCAGCTCAGTTAGTGGTGTTAAGAAAATTATCGCAAAATAAATGTGTTATGCCTTTTAACGACTCCTCTAAAGAAGTGGCGGCTCTTCGCTCAGAATTAGAAATAATTAAAGACAGAGCTGAGGAAGCACAAAAGACCAAAGAGGTGTTACGCTCAGATAACATCAGACTGACACATCGAATATCATATCTGGAGGAGCAAGTAAGTCGAATTATTCACAATCGTTACACTTGCTGATTTCATTGATATCAGGCTACAATAAAATATTTTTTATAAAACAACAACTTAAATTTAAGCAATTTCTGGTCCTAATTCGCATGAAAAATTATACAATTTAAATAATAAAAGTTACGCTATTTTGATTTTCGTATTTACATGATGCTAAAATTTCTCATTGATATTAAATTATAACCAATCAACTATTTTGCAGGTCTCAGAATTGCTTAGCCGCAAGTCGCCAGACGATATAAGAATAGTAGCACCTACTCCAGTGATATCTACCGTAAAATCTAATCAGAATATCACTAACATAAACATCACCAGCCAAACTCCTCCCGGAAGCATGTCTTCCACAAGTTCTGACCTACAAGTTTTCCAAAAGGGATCTCAAATAACCACCTTGGTATCAAATAACTGTATGGAATCAAAGGAACATACCCAAATGCCTAACAGATCAAAAAGTAGTCTCTCCAATGTGTCTAGCACTCATATACCAGCTCCATCTCAGGGTAGCGAGTACAATTGCCATAAGAACCAATACAATAGGCATAAACATCGACCATCCAGAAGTGGCTTGCAATCTTCATTAAGTAGTCAGACCTTGGATCACACCGATAAGGTCACGTACAGAAAGCACAATTACCACCACCACCACAAAGAAAAAGATTACAATTCGGAGACGAACTCGGCCGTTGAACAAGTAACGAGATATAACAAAAAGAAACATGAGAATCACAGATATTCTGCAGACTTTGCCAAGACAAACTCTGATAAAGAATACACGAGCGATATCATGGACCAGAGTTTCAAAAAAGCCACCAAAATCGTCCACGAACTTACTAGGAATAGAGATCCTACATTATATGAGAAACACCGCCAGAAATGTCTAACTGCCTCAGAGAAGTACAATGTGGATATTTTGAAGCATTATAATGCAAGAAAATCAACATCGGTGCTTGATTTTCGTTCTGAAATACACATCGGGCCAAAGTATTCAGATTCCAAAAGCGTCGGGGACTTAGATGCAATAGAAACAATCCGAAGTACAGATAGAATGTACAAAAAGATTCAAGATTCGAGAAGCGTTAAGTCGTTGGATTTTGACAGCGACTGCAATTCTACCAGTATGAGCTACAGAGGCAGTGAACAGTCAAAATCCATTGACTACACATCAGAGCCCACCAGTGATAATAATAGGAAACTTTCCTGTTATCAGGGTTATTATGATAATAATGTTAAACCTAGACCAACGCCTCCTAAGAAACCTCTCAGGCTTTCTCTCCACAAAACTCATAGTTTGCAATCGGTGGAAACGAATTCAGACAGCCAGTGTAAAGGTGATAGAAAGTCCCTAAAAAGGAATTACAAAGGAGAAATACCGGTCATTAATTATAAATCATTTGAGCAAAATGGAGACGTGAACGAACAACAAATGAAGTGGAATTATAGAAAGGGACTGGAAAATAGTTCAGAGAATGGCAGCTGGTGTTAGAAAAGTTTTGAAAGGACAGTTTGTTAATGTTTGTACAAAGTTTTATATAATATTATATATAAGAAAAATGTCGATGCTTTAAACTTAAGTATTATTTAAATTGACTGATAATAGAAGAAATATTTTTAATTGTATACTGTGTGGTTTTATTTTAGCATATTTCTTCTGTGGATGTTCAAATTTACCCAACATTGAACGGAAATAAAATACGTATGACTATTTATAGAGCCCTAAATATTTTGGCGCCTTGGCAAATACCTAAAACAGCGTCCCTGGCAAATACCTAAAATGGTGCCCTTTTTTGAATAGCAGAATGAAGAAGCTAAACTCAATTCACATCTCGTGCCCCATTGTCAATGCATTGCTACCTACATCTATGCATCTGTCATACGTTTAGTATTAACTAAATAATTTTACAAGTAAACTGGGCAACACTCGAGAAAATGTATTGTACCTCTGCTATCGTGTGATATTGACGCACTGTAGGTTGCGTATTATTTAATATATTCAATAGGCTTCCATTACTGAAGTTCATGTATGTGTTTGAACTGATCAGTGATCAGGTTAAATATCTCATAAATCGGACGAGACCTGCAAAAATTACAAATATTTCCGAATGCAACGAAAGATACATCTCCCCTCATTTTTAAGGGTGCTGAACACGAATTCCGCAGTTAGAGAATTTTTTATTTACTCCTACCCCTGCAAACGGTCAAAAACCACCCATTTCCACGACTTTTACTGGTAATCGCTCGGGATTTTCACATTTTCGTAATTTTGAAGACCTTACGCGTCAGGTCAGGCCAGATCAGGAGATGATGATTCTGGGGGCAGTTTCAAAGTCTTTCTGATGGAAAATATCCTTTTTTTGAAACTTTGAATTACATATTACGATCACATTCCAATGTCAATGATCGAAAATGAAATGATGGGCAACGAAAATGGAACGAAATAACAACCTTATAAAAGTCACTTAAGAGGAATTACATAAATTATTGTTATTGAAGTGCAAGGCACACAGTGAAGTCAATGAAATACATGTTGTTTTATATTGTTGATATGGGGTTTACATAATATAAAAAATTATCATTGATACATACATTTTTGGCAGCATGCGACTACTAATTTCCAAAAGGGACGGCAAGACAATAGATGCGCATATGCGAGATTTTTAAGCAAAATTGGTTATAAATGATAGTTAATGCTATAAAAAAATTAATAACAATAAAATTTTATCAACAATGTACCCTATATTTATGTATTTGTTAATTAAAAGTCATATTATTTTTAAGTTTACGACCACTAGCCGAGAACAAACGATGGAATTCGAATCTCACCGTGACGTCAATCACCGGTTTTTTGACAGAACTTTAGAGAATCTTTTATGTTCGCCGTTGTGCAATATGTTTACGTGTAGATTCAATGTGCGATTTCGGTGTTAAATATTAACATTTTTCACGGAAGAGTGAGTGGAACAGATTTTGTAAAAGCCCAGAGAGATAATTTGGCCAATGTTGCTCTCTTTGTTGCTGTACTACTTTTAAGTGGAAGGCGCCTTTTTCTACCAGTTCGAAAATAAAAATACATGATCTTTTAAATGTATGTAAATACCCATTAATTTAAACATCCTATAGTTTTCTAAATCTTCCTCTTATTGAAAAAAAAAGTAAAATACATACCTAACCTAAAATTGTATGATTTTAAAAAGGTGCAAAATCGCACTTACGTTGAAATGATCCTCACATACAACCCCTTTAGTGTTTTCTGATATATCAGTTTCACTCCTTCTCATGGTACGTAACCATAATTTTCGTTTTTTCTTTAATTTAGAGCTTGATCGTATATTGGTAATGAGACAAATCTTTTTTCTGGTGTTTTTTTTATGGACGACTGGCACTGCGGTATTTAACAGTACCTTGGATGCTTAATATCAATAATATACTTGTTTTCCATTGTAAAATGCTGCATTAAACGCTATTTTAACAAACATTAAATGGAATTGCGAGTTTCTGACGTCACAACACCACAACAGCCATTTGCATGACGTCACAGTCATTTTTGGAATAACCAATTTTTGTTAATTTTTTTTGGATAATGGGTTACTTTTTAACCGTTTTTTATTATTGCGATAGCCATTTAGTAAGTTAATTTACAAAATTACATTTAATTAAAAAATCATGCGCATACCTTATGAACGCGTTTCGTATGTTGACATTTACAAACGTTCTAGATAGTACGTATTTTAGTGGTATCACCATTTGCACAGCATATAATAGTGTAGACCAGGGGTGGGCAACCTTTTTAGGTGAAGGGCCAGTCAGAGTTCGTACTAGCTGACGCGGGTAGAAATTTTTTTTTCGCTCGTGAAAAAAAATTCTAGCCTTTTTTTAGGACGAGGAACGAATTTCGCGGAACAACAGTGAAGGATATTTTTAAGAATTTGCCAATTTGTCTCAAGAATCGATACCAAAATTAAAAGTTATATTGAGTTCTGCGATCTGCGGGCCAATTCTTATGTATTTAAAACAGATTTTCGCGGGCCGCAGTTGGCCTGCGGGCCGTAGGTTGCCCACCCCTGGGGCCTTATTCTCAGCCAGTGGATTTCAGCGTTCCTATGAGAAAATCTGCCATGTTTCTACTGAAATCTAATAAGCCGTATTCTCGACCATTCCCTTCCTACGAAATTTCAGTAGAATACGAGCAATTTTGTTCTCCTGCTTTCCACCAAGCGAATTTTGTAATTTCAAGAGAATCGCATGCGCATATAGTGTGCGCATAGTGTAATTTACTTTGCATTGAAGGCACAGATTAAGAAAAGTTGTAGGTTAACGAGGAGCGTTCCCATTCGTGTGAGAGAAGGTTCACTTCTCTCGATTTCGTCTCCTCGATGAGAATAAGCACCCTGGTGTAGACTGTAGACTGTATTTTTGACATTATGTGGAATATAGTCGAGTAAACTTTAACTTGGCGTGTGGATGAGTTGATATTATGCGTATTATTGTATTTTCTCTTGCACACAACATTGAAGCAATGGCCAAAAACCATTGTTTACATATAAACATACGTGAACAATGTTTTTGGGTTATTGCTTTAACTTTGTGTGCAAGAGAAAATGAAATAGTATGCACAATATCAACTCATCCACACGCCAAGTTAAAGTTTACTCGACTATATATGAGAATTTTCGTTTCTGCCTTCCATCGCTAAGCGAAAAGTGGATAGTCTAATCTAAATAATGTCCAAGTCGGCAGCCGTTTTTTATGTTTTTTTCACAAATTTCAAATTCAATTTTTAATTTTCCGCCAGAAGTTGTGGATTCAGAAGACAGAATTGTTCAAGTTTAATATTGCCTTTTCTGTTTTGCCATACACACGCCATATTCTGTGGTGATTTAAGTAATTTTCTTGTTTAAAAAAAATTCAACCACAAAATACGCCATTTAAACGATGCAAAAACAACACGATGAGCAATCAGGTGACCAGGCGAGTTGCATATCCTTTGAAAGTTACGGCACAGACTAGTTATACAAAAATTTTGCCACAATAGTAACAGTCATAAATTTGTAAACGGTTTTCATCAGAGATCTTGGTAACCAATAATCATAAGACCTCTGATTTTCATTAATTATTGTAAACCATTTGACCTCAGAATTAGGCAATCATGTATACTTACACTTAGTGTGAATATGGTTGCATTTTCAGAAAAAACAAAATGTGTACTTACCTGGCTGGGTTGTCTATTTTTGTTTAAATGTCAAATAGTATTAATGTAGGAAGAAAAATTCTGGAAAAACATGTGAAATATTTTTATTTCCTTAAATTTTAAATTCCGGATGGTAGTCATAAAATCAACTACAAAAATTTTCCAAAACATGTAGAAAATCGGTAAACAAAATTTTTGTTATCTAATAAAGACAATCTAGAATAAACAACAATTTTATTTCTTCCAATATCAGAGTTATTCAGCCTTCCCCCAGACTTCTGACAAATAATACACAAACCAGAATCAAATTCCGTATACTCCATGGGGCAGTGAAAACCTTGTCAGGGGATGGACTAGTTAGTTCTGGTCAGATTCGAGGCTAACGAGCTGAAGAAGGTTAATGGTCACATTTAACTATCGAGTTAAACGAGTAAATTGTCTTTACCGAAGCAAACAGAGATAACAGATATTTATTTTGATTCATATAAATTCATAACTTTTTTAGAAAAGAGAGAACTACTTAAGTCACCATGGAACAACTATATCATAAAGTATGTATGACAAAACATGAAATGTACTTAATATTAATTTTCAAACAAATCTGTGTGCTTGGTCTTCTGAAACAAAGACTTACGAAGTGAACAACCTCAGTGTTCTTGGATTTTAGAATACCGAACGTTGAGCATGTCAACCAGGATGTAATAAACAAACTACTACCTCAGTAATTGAGCAAAGGAGTCATATTTGTAGAAATCGAAATCAGCTATTGAAATTGCAATATCATAAATCATAATTTCGGAAATTGCAGACAAGCTTACTGTTTATGTATTGAAGCAATCAACAAGGAATTTTATTTAGTTTAGCTATCGTCGTTTGGATGGCGATATCTGTAGCTTTGGAATTGGACTAATCGTACTCCTAACCGTTGAGGAATATACGTTTTCTTAACACAACGTAAAATATTAGTAGATCAAATTACCGCCAAAATAAAGGGATAAGGTTTTAACTTATATTAATAACAAAATTATGCAGATGCAACTAATACTTGATAAAATAATATTCGTGAAATCTGTGCTTCTAATATTTAAAATTGACTGTCTTGTTTGTTCAACAAACTTTATATTGATCATAAACAGTATTGTTAATTATTATGTCAGTTGTGGGGTAAAACGGTAAAACCTTTGATAATAATTATATATCTTACTGCATAATCAATTTTATCTTCGCTGATTCAGATAGAAGATTTAATTTTAGAATTTAAAGTTGTAAATGAAATACTTAAGACTAATATAACTATCATTATAATCGTACTGACAAAATGATTCCGGTCTGTCGGTAGTTTCTTTATTAACTCAAATTGCTTAATAAATCTTGAGGATGTTAAATATTTCTCTCTATCAGATTAGTATTATCTGTAATTATTTATTTAAATGCAAATAAAAGCAGAAAAGATTATTTGAGCGGAAAGAGCCTCTAAAGGATTCACGCTCTAGCAAGCTGTATCTTAAAGATGTCCACAATGATAAGAGTAACTTGCATTTCTAGTAACATTAGGCACGCGACTGAACTTTATACCGGTCCTTATAAAAAATAACTCAGATTTTATCCTTTTCCAAGTCCACAAAACAAAGATAATCCATGCATATCGTTATACAGAATGGTCATTCATCACTAATGATACTGATTATTTATAAAAATTAACACACTTGCAACAACCATTATTATTAGACAGTTCTGACTCCAATTACAACGGCTTCATACATTTTATGTGTTATTGGTATTTCTTAAACAATATTTTCAACACAATACCCAATTTAATGAGCTAAGATCATACAGAGAGGCCACATGACCAAGTATTTGCTCCCTCATCAAATGCTGATTAATACGTAATTTGATTCAAGATGTATCCTGTTTTTCCTTTGATCAATTGTAATATTAAAGAGAAATATAAAGCTTGAAGCCTCATTTCAAGCTTTATATTTCTCTTTAATATTACAATTGATCAAAGGAAAAACAGGATACATCTTGAATCAAATTACGTATTAATCAGCATTTGATGAGGGAGCAAATACTTGGTCATGTGGCCTCTCTGTATGATCTTAGCTCATTAAATTGGGTATTGTGTTGAAAATTTTGTTTAAGAAATACCAATAACACATAAAATGTATGAAGCCGTTGTAATTGGAGTCAGAACTGTCTAATAATAATGGTTGTTGCAAGTGTGTTAATTTTTATAAATAATCAGTATCATTAGTGATGAATGACCAAGACACCACCAGTTGGTTTATGGTACCAATCTACTAAAAGTTTATTTTCAACAGTCCTGGTAACTCTTGTATCTAGAAATGATATTGATTTATGCTCTTCTGTTTCTAGTGTAAATTGTATCTTGACGTGAAAGCTATTAAAGGTATCAAGTAATTCATGTTGTTTATTTTCTGGTATAATGAGAAAAATGTCATCTACATATCTTTTATAGCAAAAGACTTCAAAAGACAATCTTTCTAAACAAATATTTTGTAATTCTGACATTACTATATCGGAGCAAACAGGAGACATACCTAATCCATATGTTTGTTTAAAGAATTCTCCATTAAAATTAAAATAATTACTGTCAATACAAAATTTTATGAATGGCAATGCTCGCACCCAAATTTCAATGTCTCCCTATATCTATTCTGGTTCATATCATTGGCGATATCAACTACAGTGTTGCCCTCTATCCACCGGTTTCTAAGGTTCCCAATTTTGACACCACTTGTCAGTTGTCATCACGACATAAAATCTTACTTCATATGTACACCCTTATTTGTACACCCTTTTTTAAGTAAATTTTTATTGTTTTTATATTGTATCGAGATCATGTATGATTATTCCCAACTACGAGAATGGTCGTACCTCGCCCCCTTCGAGGTGGTCATACACAACACCCCTCATGACTGTTGGGTGTCCTTTTTAGGGAAGGTGTTCAATATAACACCATTAATTAAGGAGCATGAGGGTGAAAGATGCGTAAAACCCCTACTGGCTATGGCAGGAAAGGATATTAGTCACTGGTTCGATGAAAAGACCGGGGACATTCAGCATTATATACACCCCGTGACGGGGTGCAGGGTGCCGTATTGTCCGCATGGTCCTGTACCCGACGTCCCTGTGGAGGTCCCAGCTACTGCTTGGAGGCCACTGGATAGGATCCCGTGGTGGCTGGATGAACAGTAAGTTTTAGTAGATCGACCAAATCATTGAGTAAAAAATAATAACAATGGACCAAATGGATAAATTGTTAATTTCCATACCAAATTATTTACCTAAACGGGGATTATCGAAATTGTCTTACCTAAATTGTTTAGTTCTTGAAACATTACATTTACCTTACTCAATCAATCTGTGTCTGAGATTAATATAATTTGTCTTTTCATGAATCTTATACACATTTTTCTTTATAATATTTACTATAGTGAACATCAAAGGATTTTATTGCTACGAAGATGCTGAACTACAAAATATTAATTTTATAACTATCAAAATAGATATCGTTAAGGCTAGGTTTCATTCTTGCTGGAGTAGAATTCTTCTTATAATTTTCAGGTACCAAGTTGGTCTGCTGACGAAAAGGGTACGTCCCTTGAGGATTATCAATATGCTATGTCCTTTCAACAAAGAAGTTTTAATAAATGTATGCTGTGAAGATACATTTCTTAGAATAATGGAGAGATATTTGCTATTTAACAGTGATGCAGACAGTTACACATGGATGTAAGTAATGTTTTATGATCTGAATAATAAAGCAAAGTTAACAAAAATTAAAATAAAAAGTAAAAGATTTCTTCTAATAGGTATTCCTAAAAAGATCCTGTATAAGTTTAAGTATTTGTCTTCAAGGCGGAGTATATTTAAGATCAATTTATGGAGTATTTTATGATTTTGCAGATATTTGGGCAAACCTATAAATATGCAGGTGACTTTGGACGAAAATGGTATACCGGATGAAAGAGATTTGTTTACAAATTTGGGATTACCACAAAATTATTATATTCCAAGTATATTTCTTTACTATAATGATGATCTTAAATATTTCAACTTTGACGATGATGATGAAGAAGAGAAAATAGATTACAAGAAATGTTTAATTCATATATAAATTGGACGTTCATAGGACTGTGGATATTAATTGCGTAGAGGACTTCAAAAGTAACTAACGTAAAAATCTAAATCGTTACCCTTGAAATTATATTTGTTGGCATATTGTATTTTTTTATTATACAAAAAAATTTCGAAAAAAAGTTCAAAATGTATTTTTTTCCAGAATTATTTAAATAAAATCTGATCTTGCATTTTCCCTTGATTTTCCTACATATTTCTCCTGAAACTCAGGTACTATGTGACGTCAAAGATAATTAATATTAAACTTATATATATTATAGTGCGACAACTTCAAATGAAATGAAATAAATTTTCGTAACTTGGATATACGATATAGGTACTTACATGCAACGCAGAATTTATTCTATTACAGGAAAATCGATGCGATTTGCACTTGCCTAGTCCCAATGTCATAAATATCCATTATTGACATATCTTCTTTTCCCACAGTAGAATTGTAATGACCCCAATCTTTAATAGACGTGTCTTTTTTTACGTTGATGCGCGTCGCCTGTGGAAAGTAGGAAGGTTCTAGCTATCTATCTAGATTATGTTCCAGGACTCCTAGATGAGAATTTGACAGTACATATCAAAGAGAACTGTCATTAGTGTCATTGTAGTTTTGAGGTTATGTTTTGATTTTATGTTTATGCTTGATTTTGTTTTTGTTTTCGAAAATGGTGCAAAATTGTTATATAAAAATGTGTAAAAGCCAAGAGGCTAAAAATTGTGACATATTATCGATTTATCGATTTTCGATGAACAATGAAGTTCTACTAGATAAATGGCTTCAGCCATCAACATTACCACTAACGACGCCCTCAAAAGAAACAAATATTTGAACATACCGCCATAAAAGTAAGCAACTCACAGTTACGAATGCCAGATGCCAGATACCAATCTTGTAACTAGAATCCACACGTAGCGCGTGCAGCATCTCATTCTCACTCTGTTGCATTATGTTTTGCAATACACCCCTCTCTCTCCTTTTCACGGGACACGTCTATTGACTAAAATAAAATTTGTTCAATCCTGCTCTTGAAACATACGGTTTCTTACTTGGATACAAAACTCGAAACCCTTTGTTTTGTTCACTCAAGTTGTTTATATGGGAACGGCTGGATGAAAGCAGTGAGTGAAAATTACTTTCGCCCACCCTACTGTCACTTTCGCCCACTCTACTGTCACTTTCGCCCACCCTACTGTCAAATTGCCAATTGTCAAACTACAATAAAATTCAGACATAATTTATTTCATTTAAATTACCTTCCTTTAGAATTCTTCGGCAATATATGAAACGTAGCAGCATTAGCTTCTCTTAAAATGTCTGCTGGCACAAAATTATCATCATTTACTTCCATTATTTCACAATTTTATTAAAAATATTCACCATGCGTCAGGTCTATAATATTCTTGACAACTACAAATGTTTATATTTACACGAACCATAGCAACCCAACCTGCCGGCTACGTTGATTTGCACTCCATTATCATACATAACCATAAACTAAAGTAGGTTTTACAAAATTTTATATTTTTTTAACATTTCAACAGCAGGATTAAACAAAACGCTATACAGCACTCGTGAAGAAACGAATTCGCTCACTTGTGTGCTTTTGCACACTCGGCTGACGCCTCGTGTGCAAAACGCACAAGCGTGAGCGAAATTCCTTTCTTCACTTGTACTGTAATATACTATTTCAGACTTTAACAAAAAATGAAATATTTATTTAATAAATTTGCTTTTTTTCTGAAACGCGAATAAGTGTTGGATTTTAAAAAATAAAAATTTGTCTGTTTGATGAATAAAATAATCTGACGTCACAATACTGCTTAAGCTATAGGATGAGGTTTGTTTTAGTACTACAGTAAAATTGATTAAGAATGTACTTGGAACAAATTGCATAAATTATTACTTTTAAAAACGTTTATAAATATTTTTTCATTCTATTTCTGATCACAAATCGTCCTAGTTTACTAGTTTTAAGCAGGTGCCGGATTATAACGAGCCATTACTAACGTAATTCGTCATTGGCGCTTGCGCATAGATATTTAGTGTACCTACCATTCGTTGGGAATTTTAAATTCGCCTGCTAATTGCAGAGATATTTTGAAAATTTAATAAAACTCATTTTATTATCCATTGACACTAGAATCGCACTGTTTCATATATTGTCCATATCTATTTTAATTCACAGTAAAAGACAAAGCATTAATTTTAATCTTTTTTTTATTTTCTTACAAAGACAAAAAGCAGATCAATTGACTAGTTTATCAAGAAGATGAGCTACCTTATTTTACACAGACGTGGACAATGTGGACATTTGGTACGTACATCGTACATATTTCTACTAAATCCATTAAACAGTTCTTTTGTTTCTGAGATGTAGTATAAGTTGCCTAGTCTACGTTTTTTTTTCATAAAAAAAGTTTTAAAGATAATTCACTCCTTCCTCTTTCAGAGTGTTACATTCGAGGCGAGATAATTACAAATGATAACTAACTCCTGCTCGGCCAAGTTATACGAAGCATATGGGGTTTAATAACCATACACATTCGCAATTTGTTTAGCAGAGCAGAAAGGAATAAAAGACACAACGGAAACCATGTGGAAAATTCAGTGACCCTTCGTGGTATTGTACAAAGTCTTAGGAAGAAATTCTTAAAAATTAGACCAACATGAATGTTTTTATTATCTAGAATCTAGATTATTTGTGACAGTTTTTAACTTTCCCTTTCTCTTATCGGGATTTCCCTAATTCTTCGTTACAAATTTGGTTTTCAAATACTGGTTGTTTTTGAAAATAGTGCACTTGGAAAAGGCCACCTTTCTTTGTATTTGCTTAAACTGTAAAAGACACAGCAAAATGAAAGCAGCCTCATGGATCATAGCACGACTATGCCAGATGCCAAATTCCTGAATTATATTAATAATATCATGGAATTACTAATTTAATTATAAGTAGCTATAAAATCAGCAACACAAAGCCAATTTAATATTTAATAGATATTTATAATTTTAAGTGCTTAGAACCTCAAACATATGGTAAATACGTTTTTAATGAAAACGTATTTAAATGCGGGCATATCGGTAACTCACAGGTGAAGTTAACCGAGTGCAGAGCCTCTTTAGCTTTATCACACAAAACAATGCCAACACTGCAACTCAGTGGAACGAGATATTAATCAATTATTTACAAGTTGCTTTGCCTGATGTTCTGTTCGTTTTTTCCTGGCATTGTTATATTAGCGTTCATTTATAATTGGTATCTTATATGACATGTATTGCGATGTTATTACTTCTTTAACGTGCATTGACAGCTCTCATAATATGGATAGATAAGAAAATCAAAGTACTTATAGAGCAGAAACCATATATCGGGTGGTCCAAAAAAAACCGGAATTTTCATTTTACCTTATAACTTTTTTATTCTTTCAGCGATTTTCAACTTTTTGGATTCTTTCGATAGCTAAAGCTTGCAGCTAAACGATTCTCTGTCAGAAGCTGATATTATGATCATAAATGTCAAGGCAGACGTATTTAAACTTGAGCAATTTTTAATAACCGCTGGAATTTTGTTGAAATGCCGAATTTACAAACGGCTCATTTCATCATCATGAGTGGTCTTGTGGCAATATTTTGATGGGTAGTTTTAAAAAATCGCTCAGAGAACTACGGAGCTGTACCAAAAAATGTAGAGGCGTGTTATCAACGTCTCGGCAGCAATGGTAAAAACAGAAATTTTTATTTTCCTTTATAACTTTTTTGATTCCTTACCGATTTTAATTTTTTTTAGATTATTTGAAACCCAAAGCCTTCCACTACAATATTGAATGTCAGAAATTGACATGAATCATAAATCCAATATAGCGGAAGTTGTCAAATTTACCTAATATTCAAAAGCCGCTGGGATTTTTTTAAAATGGAAAATTAAATGGCTTTTCTTTTAATCTGGAAGCCTTATCTTCTAAAAACATTTTCACTTATAGATCACGAAAATCGGTTAAGAACTTACAAAGATGTAGTTGATGACGTAATTATGTGCCCCATAACAACAGTATTAAATTAATTCTTAACAGAGTTACCTATACGCTGATCGTCACGGTTACAAAACAAATGAACATTGATACTTAACTGTCACTTCGGCTGTTTTAAAAAAATGTTTTGTGGTATCTAGTTTTGTTAAAATGGTGTTGTCTAATGAAGACAAGATTTTCATTAAGAATTGATTGATTCGCGGCTATAAAGTTTCTGAAATAATACAATTTCCAGGCAATAACTTTAAAAAAAGTACTATTTACGCCTTTGCACGAAAGTTTCAAGGAACTGGAACGATTGGAAGACGTCGAGGAAGTGGTAGGCCGAGAGCAGTAAGAGAAGAAGTAAGTATTTATTGTAACATTGTGTAATTAGTGTCAACGTAAAGAAAATATAGAGTACCTTTTTTTTTCCCCGTTTTCTGGCCTTGCATAAAATATTTTTGAATATTATTTAGAAGAACATTGAACAGGTCGCCAATTTCGCAATTAGCCCTGTAACGACACCGCAATCCAGTTTTAGTGTGAGTCAAATTGTTCAACTAACTGGAACGTCTAGCCGCAAATCAATAAATTCTTAATGAAAATATTGTCTTCATTTGGCAACACCATTTTAACAAAACTAGGTACCACAAAACACTTTTAAAAACAGCAGAAGTGACAGTTAAGTATCAATGTTCATTTGTTTTGTAACCATGACGATCAGTGTATAGGTAACTCTGTTAAGAATTAATTTAATACTGTTCTTACGGGGCACATGATTACGTTATCAACTAGGTACATCTTTGTAAGTTCTTAACCGATTTTCGTGATCTATGCGTGAAAATGTTTTTAGAAGATAAGGCTTCCAGATTAAAAGAAAAATCATTTAATTTTCCATTTAAAAAAAAATCCCAGCGGCTTTTGAATATTAGGTAAATTTGACAACTTCCGCCATATTGGATTTATGATTCATGTCAATTTCTGACATACAGTATTGTAGTGGAAGGCTTTGGGTTTTAAATGATCCAAAAAAAATTAAAATCGGTAAGGAATCAAAAAAGGTATAAAGGAAAATAAAAATGTCTGTTTTTACCATTGCTGCCGAGACGTTGATAACACGCCTCTACATTTTTTGTTACAGCTCCGTAGTTCTCTGAGCGATTTTTCAAAACTACCCATCAAAATATTGCCACAAGACCACTCATGATGATGAAATGAGCCGTTTGTAAATTCAGCATTTCAACAAAATTCCAGCGGTTATTAAAAATTGCTCAAGTTTAAATACGTCTGCCTTGACATTTATGATCATAATATCAGCTTTTGACAGAGAATCGTTTGGTTGAAAGCTTTAGCTGTCGAACGAATCCAAAAACTTGAAAATCGCTGAAAAAATAAAAAAGTTATAAGGTAAAATGAAAATTCCGGTTTTTTTTGGACCACCCGATATATTCAAAGACTATTTTAGAATGATCTTTGGTATAGCTGATTCTAGGGTAGATACTAATAAATTTATATGTTCATACTGAAGCTAATACCACAGATCAGTCACTACGTGGTCGGTCGATGGATCCAATTCAAATGACTGTAAAATACTACAAAATGATCTGATTTTAGGAGAACTTGCATCAGGTCCTAGGAAAACTCTTCTGCTGTCGATTGTAATTACTTATGTCATTATAGCAGGTATTTCACAGGGTAAGAAACAAAGTCTAGCAATTTTATCTTATTTTACGTAAGTCAGAGACGTTCCTGATAATAGTGATAATCCTGTATTGAATTTCAAGGCTTGTGCTTGAACGTTTTTAATTTTTTACTCTATGGTAATTATGACAAGTGATATAGTTTTTTTTCTATAGAGTGCTTTTTACGTTACACTTATAATCATACTATAGAATTTGAAAGTAAAACTAGGATGTCAGTTTTTTGATAATTTCCCAAAAACAAATTTGAACTTGCAACTTCTTTCCAATTCTACTTAGATTTCTATGTATATTAATATACTTATTTCAACTATGGTTTCCAACTGCATATGAAACAATAAACATCAGAATGCATTTTACAGATGCTTTTATTCTGTACACAGTACAAAACGAGAACATTTGGCGCTATGTATAGTATTAACACGGAGGGGTTCAGCATTTCGTTCTAGCATTATTTCTATATTTGTCTCCAAAGGCCAACTCAGAGCGATAACAGTCGTTTATACGGATATAAAATTAGTTAAAAAAATTACACGATAACATTCAAATTAAACCATTATTATTTGTAGTTGCTGGTTAATCGGATTTAGTGAGAGAATTATTGTTAAGTGCTGTAATATAATCAGTGAGATATTTTGTGTGAAGTTTGGAGCCAGAGGAAAAAGTGCCTTTTTGTGGAATAAATAAGAAACAGTTGTGGTATATTTCTAGTGTTTTGTGCTATTAAAGAAAATGTCCCTGCCGCTTTATTTCAATATACACAGGTAAGATTTTATGTATGATGCGTCAAATCTTTGGAAGAATACAATTTATAGAAACTTATAAACAAAGATCTGTAGACAATTAGTTTCTCTAGCAGAAATTTCAACTTTCGTGAGGAAAAATGTATGCCAAGGTGATGTCAAAATTCACTTTTTAAAATTTCGACTACAAATAAAACTTACAGAGAAGCAACGTTTTAATTAGGTACAAAAATCATTAATTAAATTTAATGTGTTTTTTTGTTAATAATATCTAATAATAATGATGATGTGTCTTATCGAATGATTTGAATGCCAAATAAGAAAAGACAGATATTACGTGTACTTACTTGTAGATAACGATAATGTACAGGGTGTAAATATGCGAAAACTTACAGGACGTTGCACTTAAGTGCATGTGACTTTTCTTTGCCCCAGTATATAAATAATTAACAAAAACAAATTTCTCATCAGCTAGAATCTACAAAAAATCGCATAAGGAATGTTTTTGAATTTTTGCAATGTCACGAATACTTTTCAAGATATCAAATTTTGAAGTCAATCACCTTGTATATACAGGGCTTTTCCTGCTTAACCACCTAGGGGGTTTATTTCATCAGATAAGAAAAAAATTTTAAATACACTAGTTTTGGCGATTTTTCTGATGAGGTGTAATTTATTGCATAAAAATAAAACGAAATTTTTTTATACACTTTTGTTTTTTAAGTAAAATACTCTATACAGGGTGCTTCAGAATTATGGTGCAAAAATGTAATCGTGTGAATTTTGTTTAGGTCAATATTGATTTTTAAGACCCATGAAGGATACTCAAATTTAAATATATTTTGCTAAGTATACACGTGTCTCAGGTTTTACTCGGGAAAATTTAATAGACTATATATCTCGCAAACATAAAAAGAAAATTTCAAATGAACTTGTATGTTTTAAAGCTTCGCTTTCGAGTTACAGGGTGTTAAAGTTAATTAAAAAAAGCTTATTTCTTCAAATATCTTAAAAACTACTTGACCGATTTTGATAAAACTTTGCATGTTTATAGTAATAAATGAGTAGCTTAATTTGATGTAATTAAATTTAATTTAACTATTCCAGGAGCGGCGCTGGGGTATCCTAACTAGATGTTTTAAGGCAAAATTTGAGCACGTCACTGCTTTTTTATAAATTTGATATTATATTTGGATTGAGTAATTAAAAACACAATTTTTTTGTCTCTTGAATTTTTCGTCCATCTTGCCTACTTTTCGAGAAAAAATAAAATTTGTTTATCCTCCCGCGCCTGGAAAAACAAATACTTATTCAAGAGACAAATAAATTGCATTTTGAATTACTCAATCATCAAGTTAAGCTCCTTATTTATGTACTTCTAAAAACGTGAAAAGTTTTATCAAAATCGGCCAAATACATATTTGAAAAAATAAGGTTTTTTTAAAATGTATCATTTAACACTCTGTTCATAAGAACTTTTCTTCTTATTTTTGCGAGATTATCACCTATTAAATTTTCCCGAGTATAACCTGAGACACCATATATTATAAGCAATTTAAATAGAATTTGGAGACAAGCCTCAAAGTAACTTTTCCATAGTACCTGTAAAATATGTTAGACCACATGCAAGAGGGCACTATACAGGGTGGCCCCTGTAGACGGTTTTTATTTATTATCTCCGAAACTGTTCAAGTTAAAGTAATGAAATTTTGCACATCCACTAAACTTTCTAAGCCTAACAAAGTGAGGTAAATATCATCTCAAAATTTTTACCAAGGGTGGGTCAAGCTGTAGGGGTGGGGGGTAAAAATTACCGCAACTTTTTTATTTGTCAATTTTTTGAGTTTTGACTTCAAATTATGAATTGTCAGAGTTTTTCACAAAGAAAATGTCCTCTTGTGTAACTTCGATCGGAGGCACCGCTTTCGAGATAAATTAATTTTAATATTCAAATGCATGCCCTAAATTGATTAGGTAAGTGGACTAATTTTCCTTTTCTCGTCAAAACAAAATTTAAGAGCCAGATCAAACCAAGATTTTCTTATTTATGTTAACAACTGCTCAAAATGCTTAAAATTTGTTTAGACGTGAAAAGGAAAAAATTATAAGTCCACTTACCTAATCATTTTAGAGCATGCATTATTTGATTAAAATTAATTTATCTCGAAAACGCCGATCGAATAAAGTCGAAATCATTTTAGTGCATGCAGCTCTCTTAGGAAGCATTTTGGTATAAAGGTAAGTTTGGTCCAATCGATTTATTTTGACGTCGTGAATATGTTGCTTCTTTTTGATCACTTATTTCTGGGACACCCGTACATATAGAGTCACTACCTTGCAGTTTTTCGCTTCTACTTTCTTGTTTTGTATTTTTCTGTACTTACTCTGATTCAGAATTCATTTTTACACAGAAATGTCCCATTTATTTTTCATATCATCTGACCATAATCCTGAAAACTAGCTGTCTCACCACAAACTTAAAAACTGTTACAATTGTCAAGAAAATATTTGCGACTTGTATAATTAGAAACGTTACCTCACGAAACTTCATCAGGTAATCATAAAATACAGTAATTTTAAGTTTTTAAGTAAATTTTTGTATTCTATTATTATAGGTATTATTATTATTTAAAAATAATCATTATTTTATCTATTTTGAAATACCTACGTACCTTATTTTTAAATTACTTAATATCTGAAATGGCTAAAAGTGTTGTACACATTGTTCTATTTATCTGGCAGTAACCTTAAAACATTCCATATGTGTTTACATTTTGGCACTATAATTGGAAAGCACCCTGTATATAAACTATGTTTACATGGTGTATCAAATGGTTTTTAATAAATTTCAATGAAAGTAAATCGAATTTCGTAGGTACAAGTAATCGGTTGTTTATATTGTATGACAGAGTAGTTATTATAATATAGATTAATAATTTTATTCGATTTTATTTTTTATAAAACAAAATAGTAATGTTGAATCGGTCAAGAAACTTAAAATAGAACGTAATAAAATCTTCCTTGTTATTTTGGACATGATTTCGTAACTGATTATAATTTACTTCTATTAGATATCTTAATAGGCTCATTAATAAATATTTATATAATATGTATATTGATTAAACAATGATCAATGGCTGTAATCTAAAATATTTACCGAGAAATTGTTTAATGGCAAAAACAAATATTATAGATACAAGAAAAAAATCACGTATTTTGTGTTTGATATAATCAGGCAATTAACGCTCACGCCACCACCTTTAAAAACGAATGTAAACTCTAGTTTTCTGCATCTGCGATGTGAACACGACAAAAGATCCAGTCCAGTCATTTAGTAGAGGCGCGTAGGGCAGATTTTTGGCTTTCGTGGGAATTTTTTGAGGGAAGTTGTCACCCATGCTAGATCGGTACTTTGTTATATTAGCTACCAAAAAAGTGATGGTACCACTCTGGCATTCGTGTCTGTTACCTTCTACACTTTTATTAGTTGAGTTGGGATTCAATTCACATATTTGCAATTTTATGAATATAAACCGCACTGTAAAAAAACTATAGAAGCTATCGAGATGATTTTTTTAAAGCTTTATAGAGAAAACTTAAGCGCTCGTAATAGTCACTTCACAATTTTATAAAATCCTATACTTTTTTGACAAATCTATTATAAACTTTATATTATAAAAATATTGCAACTAAATCTTTAACCTCGTGGTGATACGTTAAATATTTAAAAAGAAATTATACATGCAGTGAGTAAATTGTAGCTTATAGACGTATGAAGTTTTTCAAACAAAAATTGCGTCGGCAGATAGGAAAATAAAAACTAATGTTGCCCTAATTATTATCATAAAGTGGTAAGGTACCTACCACATATGTACTACAATACATGGCGTAAATGGTAATTTTATCATATATTTGAGATTTTTTTGTATTTGAACACAAATTATAACTAAATTCCAATAGAAATTAGTACCTGTTCATTTTATTGTTTGTACGTTTAACTTAACATTAGTTTTATTTAATTCAAGTATTGTTGGAGAAAATAAAAAATGTGTACTAACTTTAGACATGAGACTGTACAGGCGTATGCAGTATCTTTCCCATAAAGAATCTACAAATTGGATCTTTAGATCTGATGAACAACATCTGGATCTGGATTGTCAGATTTATCGAGTAATATTTTTATAGTGACTTATAGGTACATCAAATATTGGTGGGGAAACATGTTCGTGGGGCAATACATGCTCATATATTATTCTTAATAGCATTATATTCTTTATATTTTAATGAATTTCGAAAATGGCACCCTGAATTTTTAGGTCTGAAAGATTACTACGAGTAATTACATTTTTTTAAATCTTTTGATGGACAAATCAAATAAGTTGCTAATCGAACAATGTTACAGAGAATAAACGGATTAAATTTGAAAGAAAAACTTGTATAAATTTGAAATATTACAAGAAAACCGACCAACCTTTAAGACAATGAGAAATTATATGCACATGATCTTTCGATCTATTTGAACTAACTGGTGGTGATTGGTTGTTACATTTATTGTCTCAGAAGATTTGTTAAATATTTTTTTGCTGTAGACCTTGTTAACTACTCCACACATAATACATATTATTTGATAGAACTGGAATAATAAAAAGAACCCGATATTTGGCAGGAGTTCATGAAGAGTAACTGAATTGTAAATAAGTCAAATATACCATTTTGTTATTTGGGAAGCGACGAAGCTTTAGAGCAGGAAAATAAAACATTAAAAGTTACAGGTGGAATCGTGGGCTTAACTTAAAATATAGAGGCTCACCTGAACTAGAACGATTTCCAAAGAAGCAAAACTACGAGCTAAACATAAGCAAAAAACATCACAGTTATACAGAAAATTTTTATTTCAGCAAGTGAAAAATTAATTCGAGCGTATTCAAAGCTACTAGTCCCTTTCAATAAACTGAAGAAAAAGCAGCCAAAAATATGTCGGAAATTAAAACAGACATAAAGGGAAAGACTTAAAATAAGGATAAAAACTAAAGGTACGTCACTATGGGCTCCTCTTAAAAGAAAAACAATTTAAAACTATGTAAAGACGTAAATAAAAATATTAAAACTACTAAAAAGGAAAAATTATAGAAATGAAACTTCAGAAAAATGTTATTCCTATAGTTTTAGTTTTATTAAGAACGAGGAGGGATTTGGACCTGAAAGAGATTGTCGATGAATATGAACTAACAGCAATACCTAGACTTTACTTTCCTACGATGAAAAGATGCATATCCATCCATACTGATAAATATAAACTGATGCATCTATTGGAAAATTTAGTCGAAGACAATGATACCATCTCAGATAACCAATTAAAGGCTAGCATTGTTCTTATAGACGCTTGCATGGCCTAATAAGATATGGTTCAGAAGGAACAAAAAATGGAATATTACTATTATGTGACAAGAATTGTCCACTTCCTGAAATATTACAATTAAGTGCAAAAAGACGAAATGTGCAGGAAGACGATGCAGGTGTTTTCTAGAAAACATTAATTGTACAGAAATGTGTTCCAGTAAGGAAGAAAGATGAAGGATGTGAAAATAATCAGCTAGTAGTAGGATAAATGTCTTAAAAAAATTATTTGAGCAACCTCTACTAACTAAAATATATTATTAGGTTGAACAAATTAAGTACCAACATGTGTTATATATATTTTAAATAAGGAATTTATTTTATGCCATGAATAATTTTCAGACTCATAAACTGTTTTACTAATCTCTAATAACTGTTTCAAAATTAAAATGGAATTGTCCGATAATTCGTGTGCCGTCTTTTTTATTTAGTCTTTTAATATTCGTTTATTTGATCCTACCTCGCTTTGCACAAGTAAAAAATAGCGTTATTAATGGTTGTAATAATCATTTGTAATCTAATAAGTTGATATAATATTAAATAATATAATATGAAGTGTGGGTAGTTTAGGGTGATGGGGATTGTTTTTAACATTCCGGTAATTACCAGCCTTCCAAAAGTAAACAATAACATTACATTACCTAGACTTGTATGGCCAACGTTGTTCAGCCATCATCTTTTTACAAAGAATCGTTTTTTGCATTTATCTCAAAAATTTTCCTCTTCAAGGTCACAATTTCTTTCTACGATTGCATTCCAAAAAAATACTGTATTAGAAATATATGAAAAAAATTAGGGGTGTTATTTGAAATTATAAACTTAAGAAGGCTGGGGATGAAAGGGCGGGTTTTGGATCACACCACTTTCCATTAAAATGTATCCACCTTGACATCCAAGAAAATGCCGTTTACTACGTACAAAAATCTTGAACGGTTCTCGAGTTATTAAGGGTGGCTCGTGTTCAAAAAATCACCCGGTATATTAAATAATATATATGAAGATCTATATATGAAATTAAAACGGCACCTTTAAAAAAAAAGTTTGTCAAAATATCTTAAGTAGTAAGGAAGATAGAGCAAGTTAAAAATTTCACCCTTTGTAGGGGGTTGCAGGGTGACAGACACAGATTCGAACGTGGCACCATGACTTTTCTTGTTACTTTTGATACAATCTTTCGTTTTAACGTAGGTGACAACTTCCCTCAAAAATTTCCCACTCAATGACCTACGCGCCCCTACTAATTGTTAATTATTAGCTTTAACCCTAAATTTTTTGGTGGAATTAACGTCTGCTAACATCAAACCATGTCTGTAAACACGACTATAAATGCGTAAATAACACTTTATAGTCTATTCATCTTTATTATATTAAAATAAATGTTTTTGCCTCAATCAACCCCTATATCAACAGACAAATTTATATGACAGTGATTTGTTTACTTCTCAGCCTGTTTACATGTAGTATGATTCAACTGTCTAACACGCCATATGTTTGTGCAACAAATTTGATGCTTACTTTCCATTTCGCTGGTACACCTTGCTCTAGTTATGGACGGTGTAAATAATGGAAATTGTGTAACTACTTTCTACGGGAGAATAAAAAAGGATGTGGTGTTATAAATCTTAACAGATTGCAGGTAGAGTCGTCAAACCTGGACAAATTAAAAAAAGGGAAACGAAGAAAGAGATATATAAATTAAGAACGAAACAATCTCGCAACTCAACTCAAAAATCGCAGAAACAAAACTGGCCCTTTATTCCTGTTTTTTTAATTTTTCAGTTAGTTTGACCTTTTTTAAAATAGGATCTTATTATTTAATAAGGTTTGACAACGCCAAACATTGATAAGAATCGAAAAAGCGATAAACGGGGATATTCAAACGTCCCAGAAGATCTAACAGGGAAATCGGGACTTGAGACTCAAAATCGGGATACCCTGGCAATTTGCAGTGGATGGAAAATATATGGTAGTTTTCACCACTACTCTGTAACATATCGACTACAACTTGGCAACCGCTTCACAAAAATCAGTGCAAGAAATTAGTATATCAGTTTTATTGTACCATTTAAATTTTCAATTTCTATGTAACAGAAAATATTGTCACTTTTAGACAAATTTCTTATTTCTTTATGAATCACAGTCAGCATAAGCTCGTTTAAACTTCATCATCGACCGGATTGGATATGATAAGTGGCAGTAGATAATATTATTAGCCGGTTTTTGGCCATTCTTGAATTATTGTGATAATGTTATATAACCAATCGGTGACTTGGAAATGATGATGGTGGAATTTTGTTTATTATACTGAAATTTTAAGCAAATCTTGTTAGAATCCAAAAATGTCTTTAAAAAGCGCCATGTTTGCGTGTAATTTGTAATTTTTAATATAGTTCTCGCTTACGATTCTCTACCTTTTTTCTGACACAGTGTTTGCTTTGCATTTAATCAAAATTCAATATAGGTATATGAAAGGATATTTTTGCTACTAAATGTTTTTAACGTTTACGAACATAAACAGATTGAGTTAAACATCTACAAATTTAAAGAAACAAAACAAGAAACAGTGGACTGAAAGTACTGAAACCCTACTTTATCCAGGGGCGTATGCGACCGGATGAGGCGAAAACGCAACAACTCGTACGTCCGTCGAACATCTGCCTCGACATGTGCACATTGAATTCCTTTTCGCCAGGTGCCCGCCGCACCGTTCCTTTTAAGCTCTTTCCATGGTTCCTCAAATTCTATAGTCTACAATCATTTCCCTGTAACAAAGATAGGTCGAGGTGGAATTAAATTATACTTTAAATTAGCCACAAGAATTCGTTTTTGTTGTGGCTGTATTTTTATGAAGTGTCTATTTATTTTTGAACATATTATTATTATGTTTTTTTAGAAAGCATGTTTTTTCTCAATCATTTCTCAAAATTGTTATTGTTAATTTCCTCTTTTATCTCCATTGTTGAAGGAGATACCAGAATAATAGTGGATCTTGTATATCAGAAAAGTCAACGGTATGCAGCTCGTAAGTTGAATTTGAGAGAAGGTCAAATTTTCTCCTTTTTTAACTTGCTTTTATTTAACTCAAAATGTAGTTTTATTCAGTTTTATTCAGATTCAATTTTATTCAGTTTTCAGTTTTCAGAATGTTTGTATTCCAATCTTGCAACCTTCATTTAGCACACTTCCTGACATAATTAATTGATGAAATTTTGCATAAGGTAAATATTCCACTGTCACTTTTGCACTGCACTGCACTGCACTATTACTTTTGCAAATATCCCCACGTAGGGGGCGGAGGGTGAAAATTGGATCGAGAAATTAAATCAAAACTTTCTGACATAATTAATTGATGAAATTTTGCACAGTTAATGATAATAATGTATGCTAAAATGTATAAAAAAAAATTTTTTTTAAACTTGTTTTTCTTGAAAAAGTACTAAAAAGTAAAAAATAATTTTTTTCTTGGCAAAGAATTTCATGTACGATTGCAAGAAAAGCAAGCAGGCGTGCGCACTTTGTATGATTGTGTGATAGGAGTGGGAATTGGGGGTGCTCACGTCTTTCTTTTCTTGCCAAAAAAGAAATTATTTTTTTCTTTTTAGTACGACAGAACAAGACAAGAAAAAGAAGTTTAAAAAAAAAATGTTTAATTTTTTGAAGCAATATATAGGTCTGAACAATTCATTATTCCAAATTCTCAGTTTATCTGTATGTTTATTTTTTGTTAATCAAAACCTGACGCATTCCTTTGTACGTAAATTATGTAAAAATGATGACGTTATTAGAGAAATGTTTAACGAAAAAATTCAACCTCTCCAACACCAAACTACCCCCTAAAATAGAGATGGGGATGAAAGCAGGTTATATGATAGCAGCAGGTTATAAGTATGATAGGTCCATACCAAATTTCATGAATATTTCCATTTCCTTAAACGATTTCTAAATCTGTAGGTATACCTTAATCTGAAATTCTCGATTTTTTTCTTGTAAGGCCTTAAATATTAAAATTTTTGAAATTTTGCAGCTGTATGCAAATATGGCCTTGGCACCATATAAAAAAATATTTATTAAAAAATCACTTCTTCCACCCTCAAACTACCTCCTAATATGGAGTGGCTGGGTGTGAACACTGTGAACAGCACATTTTGCCAAACAGGTCAATTTATAGGACGATTCCAAAATTCCAACAATAGGCTCCAGACCTTCGTTTTTATCAAGTTTTATCTAAATCGAAAAATTTCTCGCGAAAGTTATCGTATACGATTATCCAATAAAATAGTTTTTCTCAAAAAAGTTTAATTTTCTTTCATTTTTCTTTGGAAATGATTTTTTTATTATAGAGATAGCCAAGGTGCATATTTCGGTTTTTATCGTGTCTGGACGGTTGAGTAGTTTTTGAAATACAATGATTTTTAAGAACATTTTCAAATGCTAGTGCCTCCATTTCTGGTTGGCCGACAACTTCTCGTCTGGGGAATTTAGGTTTTTTTATGAGTATCTTTCATTAATGTAAATCTGATAAATTTCAGTTAAAGTCTGTGGATGCTTTTTCGTAACCGACAGACAGATGGAATTTTCTACATTCGATTAAAAGTCGTATCCATCATATTTAGTTTCATGAATATTTCGATTTTTTACCACGTTATAAAGGACTCAAACGCATAGTATATTTTTTTGGTGGCAAAGAGTTTGGTAAAGGTCTGACAAGAAACGCGAACAAAAAATGTTTAAGAAGAGTATAAGTTTGCAAGATGGCGCTGAAATGGTGTGGGCGGAGTCTCACTTAAAACTCGCACAAAACTTTTCGCGCTGCTAAAAAGTTCTTTTTCTCAAGTTTTGGAGGAACGCCTTGTTTGCTATTATATAAGTAACGCTTCATCTCTTCATGGAGCACAATACACAACTCGATATTGCATATATTGTGATCCAAAATATGACTGAACGAGAATGACATAGATCTCTTGCCGTGATCAGCTGTAAAATCAGATATGGATCCAACAAATCATTTATGGGATCAGTTAGACAAACACGTGACAAATCATGACCTAGTTCAAGAAAATCTTCAACTACTCTATTTGTTGCCTTAACAAAAAAATTCTTCCTTTTACGATACCCTCAACTGTTTTTCAGCTTAATTTTCTCTCACGATAACTTGAGAACTCTTCGCAAATTTTTATCTTTGAACTTTGATAGAATATTTATGCTAATTTCACAGGTCTGCAATAATGAACATAAATTTGGAGAAGTAATGTAAGAAAAAGAGCTCTTGAGCTTGAAAAGCATAAGAAAATTAAACTGACACATCACAGCAAACGCTAACAATTTTGCAATTATTTGCAACTACCTAAGATTCTCAAAATTAACCGTTTGGCCTCGTATACTTGCTATATAATTTAGTACGTAATAGAACGGTTTGTTTAACACTTTAGGTGCTTATTATCTTCGTGGTAAATATAATCTAGGCTTGATCATTCTGATTCATTGAATTATGAATAGACAATTGTTCATAACAATTGAATGGCTCGGGTATAGCAAATAATTACATACATTTGAGGGAAACTATATGCCACGATACAACATCTTTATTTTTAAAACATTATAGATCAGTTCTCTTCATTAGCTTAAGGTGTTAGCAGCCCACATTAACGAGCTAAATAGACTGTTAACGAAGCAAGTGCCACTATGACCGAGAGAAACAATTGCGTGGGTCAATTACGTCAGTTCCAATTAAACACCTCCGATTGGTCTGTCTACAAACCTCACTTACATAATTATTTCACTGCCAACGAAATAAAGAGTAGTGTTAGAAAACGTGCGATATTTTTGAATATGTTAGATGAAGAAGCATACAAACTAATAACAAGTTTATGTCATCCAGTTTTGCCTGAAAACACCTCACTTATTACTTTGATGTTACTGTTCGATGGGCACTTTGAATCACAGGTGTCTGTGTTCGCGGAAAGGTACAAATTTTATAACGCAATGAGACATAGAGGAGAATCTGTAGAGGATTGGGCTGCACGAGTGAAAATTTTGGCAACTACTTGCCAGTTCGGAGCTGAACTAGAGGTATGTCTGAGGGATAAATTTGTCTTTGGCTTGGCAGAAGACGTTCTTAATTTATTTGGTGACAACGTTAATATATCCTTTGAGGAGACTGTCAAGCTTGCTCGAGAGAAAAAGGATCTAAACCAAGACGACTATTACAATAAGGTGGCACCTTGTTGCAGTAATTTTTACATGTTTCGTGATCATCATGTTTGTCCATTTGGTTGTTATGCGAAAGGTCTGCATTTGGGCCATTTGTACTGGTATAACAGGTATGGATTTCCAATAAGCTGTGATCAATTTTACTAACTGCAATAAATGTTCGGTTTCATGAAGATAAAGCACACACCAAGGCACGAAATATGAAAGTTGAAAAATGCAATTCTATAGTTTTAGATAATAAGTACTTTGATAGTTTTTTGTAACTAAAACTGTATAGTATACATCATAGTCAGTATAGAAGATCAGTGCGTGATTAATAAGACTGTTGTGATGGATAACACTAAAAGCTACTGGTACAATGAAGGCGCTGTATTTTTCTCACTCACTATTTGAAATTAATTGCACACCATATGCCACTGTGAGTGTGGCACGCAGCATTATTAATGTAAACAGTAGTGTTTTAAGGTATTTAAGTTTTAGAGTTTTGTACCATATGAATTTTTAAATTTGTACTGAACAAATATTGCATTTTTTAAATAGTATTTATATCCAAGTGTACGATTATTTAAAAATATTCCTACTGGAGCTTATCTCACTCTTTGTAACAAGAATACTGTATTGATTGATAAGTAAGTATCATCCTTTTAACGTGCACAACAAATATAAAATACTTAACAGTAGGTAAGTACTAAAGAAATACTGAAATGAACTATTATTTTTTAACATCAGATTTTTTTCTTTTACACGATAAGCCGAAGTGGAACGTCCTGTACGTTATTGCATTTTTAGATTTTATCCTATCCTATCAACTATTTTCTTTGATAGAAAACAGATTTTAGTTACCTATTTCAGATATTTTTACTCTCACACAGAATATTAACATCGAAAGGTGTTTCTAAAAAAAAATAGTTGTCCCTCGTAACACTAGCTTGTCGGAGACAATTTTAATTACCTTTGTAACAGTCACACTGCATTCAAATAAGAATAGCTTGGAAGCCCGTTCCATCATAGTATAAGAAAATTGAATAAAAATCGTCTGGAAGTGACTTTTAAAAAATACTCTAAATAATTTCTATAACATATTAAGGCATAAAATAATTTCCTTTTAAACACCAACCCAGCCTTCCGGTCACCATGGTTGACTTAACCTTAAACAAAGACCCCACATTCCTTGCATTCCTTCCCACAGTTTACTCACTTTTAATACGATTAATTATAAAGTTATTCGTTTGTTTGTACGTTACTTTTGTAGAAGCAATTAGAGAGATGCAATTTTTAATGTCATTTCGTCGAGGATTGAATCGGACATATTTTAAGTAACTCTGTAAGTGAAAAGAAGAAGATGAGAAAATTGATTTTTAAGAATAAACTCAATGTTTGAATAAGATTTTTTTACAGAATTATCAAATAACGTTTTTCTACATTCTCTAACTCTGATTTCCAAATAATATACTACGCAACTTTATTCTCAAATCGGTTCATATGAAAAGAGTATCGATTTTCCAAATAGTTTAGTTTTTTGCATTATTAATAAGGTAGATAGAATTATGTAGTAATATGCTAATGAGTAACTATCAGAGGTATAATTATACAACAGCATTCCTAACAATCACATATGCTGCAAACCAAACCAATGAGGTGTGGACCTTCCAAATTAAAATTCAACGTGTGATTGATCGCGTCATCTCACTTAAATCAGCTTGTAGGGACGTATGGCATCTTCTTGTCCACCTGTCTTTTCTCTGATCATCAGCTGTTCATAAAGTCTGCCTGAAAAAGAAGTTTTATACCTTTTATGTACCTATAAATAAGAATAACCCATTCGGAGATTGGTCTTTATCTTTTGGGTTTAATAGCAATGCCAGTGACGGTACAAAAAGGATTCAGGCATGTTGAAGTTTGTTAGAACTGGTAAGAACACATCAAAAACTTCGTAAAATGATGAGTAAAACAGTTATGAGTTCAAATATCAAACCAAAGAGAGTAACAAGCGCCCTTTATATAAGCTTTAAAATAAATAACATTATCGTGTTTGTGGAGCTAAAAATGGATTTGTAGTGAAAACTTAATTTAGTTCAAATCAAATTAACTCGATTTTGATTTGATTCAACTTAATTAGGTTGATATCAAATTAAGTTCATTTCAACCAAATTAAGTTGAACCTAATTTCATTTGGAAAAGAAAATTCGTATTTGTAATACTAATCCTAAGATATAATAAATAAATGTAAGGTTCAAAAGTCAGTTACCCTCCTACAAACTTTTCAATAGTTTCAAATATTTTGAAATCTTAGGGGTTATACTCCCAGATAGATTTGCGATTGTTTGACTCTAACTAAAAAAATCGATATTCAATAGGTGTGAAAAAAATTAGCGGAAAATGGAATCTCAATCTGAATATAATATGATCAAACATCCATAAATGATGAGCAAAACAGTTATGGGTTCAAATATCGAACCAAAAGGGTGTGACCAGCACCTCCTGGAAAGAGCACCAAAGTAAGAAAAGCTATCATGTTCGTAGATTTAAAAATGGATAGGGTACTAAACTTCAATTTAACTTGATTGAAATCAACTTGATTTGATTCCTGAAGAGGGGTTGGAACCTTTGGTGTAGAACTTACACTTGGAGTAGTTTTCCACACACACCAAAACACTTTTGCACACACTCGACGCGCGTTTCGCCAACCAAGTTGGCATCATCGGGAGATGATTAAAACTGAGTTTTAATCATCTCCCGATGATGCCAACTTGGTTGGCGAAACGCGCGTCGAGTGTGTGCAAAAGTGTTTTGGTGTGTGTGGAAAACTACTCCAAGTGTAAACTTGATTTGAATAAGTGAAAAAATATTATAAAAAATAGTTTAATTAAACCAATCAGAAAATCATTCACTGCTAAGAATATTTTCGTATTAATTTGATATTCAGAAGAATTATTTTTTCTTCAAGGTGAATGTTATAGTCGTTGCGGAAGCAACTACACCACTGGCTCTGCCGTGCTTTTGGTCAAGTATCTGACGAGGCGGTGTACGGAGATGCGGGCGGAAAACGTACAAACATCTGCCAGTCGCGTGGCCAGCCGGACTTAAAATATAATCGAACGTGCACGTGTACCAATGGTTTTTTTTTAACATGTTCCACATCCACATGATAATCCAGCGCGCCATTATGGAAGTAGAGCGTCAGCCCTTTATTACCTAGAGGCGGCCGCTAATGAGGGCTCTATCTATTGTAATTGTACAGTTTATAGAAAATAATAGCACCGTACATGTACCTACGGTGACAATAGTATGTAATAAGTTATGTGGTTAACAAAACTAATCCATTGCAAGATATCTTTAGCAATTAATTCTTGTTACTTGCAATTTGAACACGATCTTAATTCAGCTGAAAATATACTCATGCGTGTATACATACCGAAGCTGAAGTAGTTTCACAAACTCTAAAACACTTTGTCAGTTAAATTGGACTCATCGCATCGGATGATTTGAGTTAACTTTAAGATTCAATTGTTTTCCAACAATGCCAATTTGGTTGTTCAAATGTTCTATAGCTTAGGGTTCTCTTGGTGAGGAGATACTAAATCTAATACAATTATTAATTATAGACGATACTAAAAAATCGCGCGACTAAATTGATTTTCAGTGCTACAGCATCCATAGAAACCAACCGTTTTCACAGATACATACAGAAAACTTTGAAATGAATATAGGTAACAAAAATGTTTTATTTTTTTGTTAAAAAAAATGAAATCCCAAGGGCGATTTGAGAATTGGTAGTTTCAAAAGAAACAAATTACAGAACAGACTACAAAAGATAAAGATCTGATGAGCAGCATTCTTCATTTTATTATTCCGGTATGAACAATTAAATTGTTGTTAACAAAAAAAGCTAACTATTGTTGCACCATTCGTACAAAAATAAATAACGAAATATCCTGGCGCTTTTACCTTTCATTATGCATTTAGCACTTTTCATTTAAATACGGTCTACATTATTTCCGTTATTAACATGCGTGGCTCTAATAAATTAGCATAGGTACGTTCGTACTTTACTCATCATCAGTTGCCACATAAGAGAAATGTGTAAGTGCAGAAGATGCAAAAGGGTCTAGTCATTTGTAAAACATTCTTTTAACGTTAGTCGA
The DNA here is from genome assembly GCA_963680705.1 of Rhagium mordax. Classification (NCBI taxonomy): domain Eukaryota; kingdom Metazoa; phylum Arthropoda; class Insecta; order Coleoptera; family Cerambycidae; genus Rhagium; species Rhagium mordax. Next base: position 21,714,512 of record OY796661.1, on the reverse strand, counting down.
GCATTTGTTAACCTATAAAATATTATAATTATGTTGAATATAAAACAGTTCCCATGTTATGAAATCGATTAGCCTCCTGATAAAAGAACAAAACCGGAGACACTTAAAACCATAAAAAATAGTTAATAACATCAATAATTATCTTAAGTCAAGGTTCTGATCTGGAAAGCATTAATTAATACTGCAGCATATAAGCCTTTCAAGTATTATAGTAAGATTTATTGTTTGTTGTATACATATATCTATTAATTGTGTGGTTGAATAGCGTTTTAAACGAGAACTGTACATAAAGACAGTGAGTATATATTTAGATCAGATATGCAGGTATCGTGTATTTATCGTTTGATCGATGATCATATTCAGTTTTAAGAATTGTTTTTATTTAACCAACTGGTAAAATTTTTCTTTATCTGTATTCGCGTAATGTTTTGCTAATTTCGTTTTTTTTATAAGTTGCATATTATTAAATCTATAAGTAGTCCAGCGTCACTTCTTGAACTAATTATCCTACTCTTGAACAAATATTTTACTAGTATATAAGATAAAATGAGTGCAGTCGATAAATAGGAGGAGATAATTTGTGAGATATTCAAAATATATGAATAAGTGCAAGCTTTCACCTGCTTTTTAATACCACCTTGAAAATTTATATTAAAAACTGAAAAGGCTATTATTCCAAACCAAGTTATTATAAATAATTTAGTTTCAGTTTCTTTCTTATGTGGCTGTTAAGTGTGTTTACATAGAATTACGTATTAAATTAAGTCAATTATAACTTTAAATTGCCGCATTCCTATTAATTATGTATAGTTTAGCTTATACGGCCACGACCCACACAACGATTATATATTTTTCAAAATAATTATCTTCTGGTCTGTCCACTATTCTGGTTACCAAACATAGCGATACACATTCGCAAAGAATTTACTATTTGTTGAGGAGGAAGGTTAAGTTAAAGGATATATTTGATTATCGTATACATCACGAATAAAATGTTCTTTTTAAAAAGGAAAAGGAAAAGAGTAGAAATATTTGCATTAATAACTGACGATTTATTAAATGGAAACATGGTGGGAGAGATAAAGCGAACAATGAGGCAAGGTATCATTGGTTTCGATTGGTTAAATTAAAAGTAGACACAACAACAGAATCGCTAAATAATCTGCGAACATTTTTATTTGAGTTTTATTTAAAAATACATTATTAAAAAAATATTAATATTATTATTAATAAAATAGAACATATAATAATATATAATGAATATAAAAATGATTAATAGTTTTTCATCTTAATTTTGTATACAGAAAACTAAATCTGAATGTTTTTGCTGTTTCGGAAGCAACAGAATATTTTGTAAGATTGAGTGAGAGAGAATTGTTCATTTATTTTTATTTAATTGGTTATAATGACCGACCTGTATTTGGAAACCTGAGTTTGAGTTCGTTATGGGGAATTTAGGGACAAGCACCAAATAAAAAAAATTCTTGTCTTAGGGACTTTATTCTATAACGACACTCAATCGGTTCTTGGCATTAACCATTAAAGTTGAATTTTAATTTAAGTTCTCACTGGCGATAGAGCACCAGTTTATTTTAAACAAAAAAAAAACACAAGTGAAATAAATATAAAAGTTAATATTAAGCCAGCAACGATAAATATTTTTGAATACTTATATTAAATGACTAAGAACGATTAAACATAAATGTAATATACCAATCAAAATTTTTTAATTTTACAAATACTTATAAAATCTATTACAAATTACAAAACACTGTTTTTACAAAGATTCCTTTTTTCAAAAGAAACCAGTTTGAAATTATTAATTAACTACAATATGACTAAGTTAGTATAGGTACTAAACTAATCAAGATTGACTGATAAAATATTAAAAATATAACAATTTAGCAAAGCAAAAACTAGAAATTGTAAAATTATGTTATTATACTAAATGAGAAAAGGATAAAAAAGACAAAAAGAAAATAACTAATAAATTTCAAAATTCTTTGAAAAATGAATTTAAGTTATATTAAAATTTAACGACTAACTAGATAATTTCAACTGAATTAAAAAAAATTAATTAGAGCAAATCTGTTACCATAAATGTAAATGTAAAAGTAAAAGTAAAAGTAAAAGTAAACAAAACGCAAGAAAATGTTTTTTACTAAGTACCTACTTTTTTTGATAGATAATGTTGATTATGATAACTAAATATTCAAAATTATTAAATTCAAGCTGAAAGCTCGACTGAATTGATGGTCGATTAGCTTAGCCTAATAAATTATGACACAATATTCAGGACATACTAGTATTATTATTCAACGAGTGAGCTATGATAGTCATTATTCATTCGGATAGTTTGCGTAAACCGAATGAGTAATGGCCATAACTCGGGAGTGGAATACTATACTTTTTCCACGACTATGTTTCGGGAAAATATTATTTCCTACGAGTTTGCGGAAAGTATCACTTTTCCGCACGCATTTTAGTTTCGAAAGTTGCACTTTTCTGCACTTGCGCAAAAAGTATATTTTTCCGCACTAATGTGGAAAAGTACGTTTTTCCGCACTAGTGCGGAGAAGTAATTATTTGTATTTTAGGGTAAGTTATAGTTAGATTTTAAAAACGTGTTAGTTAATAACAACATGCCAATGTTTTTTATTATATTTTCTTCTATTTCTACAAATTTAATGAAATTAAAGCAATTTCTAATTACACTATCCCTTTTGAAGTAGCCTCTCTCTATAACTTTAAAAATCAAACGATCATGTAGCTATGACGTGATTTTCACGTTTCTCAAGTCACATTACAAATCACAATTAACAAATGTCAAGTCAAACAGAAGCATCTTTTTTTAAAGTAAATATAGTTTTTTTATTACGAAAAACGCATTCCTTTTTACAATTCTCTTTCTTTGCTTGATATATGCATTGTTTATAAATGACTTTATTTAGGCTTTATACAAGCATAATAACAAAAAACATATCCAATTTGATATACTCACATTGATGTTTCATCTCTAAACATACAATTATTAAGTTTATTAGATATTCTTTAATGCATGATAAAAATTGGATTAAAAATTACACAATTCAAAACGTCTAAAAATAAATTATTGAAAAAAATTTTTTTGTAACTCACCACAAAATTCATTCATTATGGTCACCAACCAAAAACGATGTCCCCAAGAAGATGCACATGTTCTTTCGCCGTTACTTCGGCTCCTCAGGGAGACCAGGATCGCGTCAAATTCAAATTCTACCTTTATCTTGAAAATTTATACTCAAAATTGTATTCATTGACATTAATAAAATATTTTGTAACCATCACAAACAAATTTTTCATTCTTATAACTGATGTCTTCTATATTTTCACATCCCTTTGCAATCCACTCTACTTTCATTTTTGAGACTCATTGCTTATAAACAAACTTATTTAAGTTTTATACTGTATTCATCACGCTCGTAGGAAAAATGTTGTTCAAGTGGCGGCTGGTGAAATTTCGATGTTCGATATTTCAATTTAGAGACATTAAATGTCAGAATAATCTTCGATACAATCTAAAGAAAGGATTTGTTGCTTTTGAAAAAATATTAACTTTTGGAAATTCTTAGTGGCTTGAATCTTAATTTCAAAAAATTTCAAATGCTTGAATTAACTTTTCCAAAAAATAATATTTTTTCAAAAGCAAAAACCAATTTCTTAGATTGTATCGAAGATTATTCTAATATTTAATTTCTATATTTCTAGGAAGGGCGATGGGGTTTTCGAAATTCTTTTGCGCAAATTGTATTTCAATTTTTTTTTTCGTCAATGTTCTTATTTGGGTCCCAAATGAAACCTCTTATAATTTGGTATATGTCCCATGTCTCTAAACTGAAATATCGAACATTCCGTACTCGACTGCTTGAACGAACTCCTCTTCGCGTCGTTCGGTCAACGGCAGTAGCGTACCGAAAAGTATAATTTTCCACACTTGTTAGGAAAATAACTACAAATTAATGACTATAATACGTCAAATTACTGACAAACAAGCGAAAAATTGCCAGAATTGTCACTTGTAATTCCACTAGTGCTTAAATGATTTCCGGAAATTTTTTCGAGGTCACGAATATTTTGAAAATTTTCTTAAAATATTCGTGACCAAGAAAACATTTCCAGGAATAATTTAAAGACGTGTGGTATCCGGTAAGAAAATTTCACACCTAAATTAACTTAAAAAATAAATGACAGATTAGGTTAGAAAATTAGAAACTGCGGTATAGACGTCAAAATTGCCACTTTTCGTTCACTCCCTCTGCTCTGAAAATCACAGCGAGACCATGCGATTCGCGATGTAGTTCCAAGTTAGACCTTCTACATTGGATTTCTTGCCAGAACGGTGGTCCAGCGGAGATTTTTTGTTCGGAAATAGCGTTTGAAGTTTTCCCGTTTCTATATGCAACTGTCAAAAAAATTTCACTATAATTCTCTCCATCAACGATGACATAGATCCATCATCTTTCCTCATCCAATGTTTGGAGAATGAAAAATCAGACTCAGAAAATGAAGATAATTATTAATGAAACATGTAAAGTTAGGACACTATAATTAGACACACAAAAAAAGACACCTTAACCTCTACTACGCTCTCGATTCTTAGGAGCACTATTATATCTCGTGAACGGTTTCTCTTACAAAAGAAACTGTGTTCATTTTTGTTGGAAATTATCTCAGTTACAAATTAGTAAATTGTGTTTTTTTTCCGATAGGTCCACCGTTTTCAAGATATTTGCCAAATACTGTTTTCGTGATCTTTGACCCCGCGTAATTGACATCGCGGCGGTCAAAACGATAAGGAACTCTCACACATTATTAAGAATGCTAATATTAAGGTGCATGCAAAAAATTCAGAAATTTTTCCCATCTAGGATGTCGATTTTTCTTGGACTAGAAAAGGATAATGACTACTATTATTGACAAATTGTCAAATGCATAAGATATGCATTATTGTATAGTAACAAGATAAATAGGTAAATATATAGGATAAAATTATGTGGAGAGATACAAAAAAATCAATTAATGATTAATTGAGATAAAGCAAAGCGAGGGATTTCAGAAATTCCCTAAATAAAAAAATTTCTGCCTTCCCACAAGATGAGTGATTAACCAAGTATTAAATTAGAAAAAACTAGATAACAAATCACTAATCTTGATTTTAAAATTTTAAGTAGGTAAATCATTTTTAGTGGGGAGACTAA